>CM034147.1:59801295-62433258 GCA_019776745.2 Taxus chinensis | reverse complement strand
TACACAGACTGATAAGGTGTAATTTTGTATTTGAAATGAAGCAAATAATACAAACAGAGGAGTGAAAACCATTCATAGAGCTTGCATTATCATTTCCTGTGTCAAAACACGCATTACACCCTCAAAGAGGTAAAAGAAAACTGTTACAATCTTTAGAGAGGTCTGATCCTTACTTCAGTCACTTGCTGGAGCTGAAAGAAGAAGTTGCTATGTCAAAAAATGTTCCTCTCCTTTAGAAATGAGCCAAATCTAGCTTTTACATTGCATGGGTCGAACCCAGGAGACAGAAAACGTACAAAGGCATGGGAGCCCATTCTGTCTTGACTGTAGGTGCATTAAAACGACATGGGGGACCTTAGAAACCCATACCTTGTCACTTTGACCGGATTACAGGAGAATGCGACCCATTCTGCATTAAATCTGGTCACTGGAATGTCATTTCTGGCCATGAACACGCGTCAGAGCCGTTTCTCAATTTTCTCCCTCCAGACTACACCAAAACGCAAGATTGACCCTGGAATCGTGTAGAGAATTTCACTAGATTTCCGTTGATATAAAGAACGTGAAAATTTGAGCTATGGATCGAAAGTTATGGCAATCTGAAGATTTAGGGCACAAAACAGGTGAAAACGTGTTTTGAAATCTTTCCCGCGCTCTACCACCTGGATGACACGTGGCATGTGCTGATTGGACGAGCAATTCTCTCTCCTCTACCTTTCGCGGGATTTCCTTTTGAAATTTCCTTGTAGGCCCCTTAAACTTGGACACGTGGCGCTATTTCATTGGTTTGGGTCAGTGCTCGAAACCTCGCCCTTTGACTTTTAGACTGCCTCCCTTGTGACACGTGTCGTGATCTGGTTGGTTCTCGGCCCTTTCGGCTCTTTCCCATCCACCGCGTCCATTTGTCCCAGATGTCCTAGTTCTGTCTGGGACAAAAACCTCCGATCCGCCTGAAATGGGCTTCCTTGTCCCTAATCTGCCGATGACACATGGCGTCTTTTGATTGGCTTTCGGCTCCTTCGCGTCCATTTGTCCCACATGTCCCAAACTGCTTGGGACAAATTCCTTCGGTTCACCCGATTCGGCCGGTTCGCGTCCTTGCGGCCCAGATGTCCCATTTGCTTTTGGACTGTTTGTTCTCATTTCGGCCGAACCAGCTGGTTCTCGTCCTTTGCGTACTCTTGTCCCGAACTGTCCCGCTCAGCAGTTAGTCATTTTTTCTTCTTCAGCCGAACCGGCTTTCCACATCCGCCACGTACTTCTGGCCCGATTGTCCCAAATGCTTAGCGGGCCACCTGGAGGCTTTTCGGCTGATCCGTGCCTTTCTGTCCCACACGTCCCTACTAATGCAAGGACTAGGACTTAGTCATTTTTCATGATTTTTCCTGGCCCAAGCTTGTTCTCTGCAACTTTTCACATTTTCTCAGAGCTTGCTCCTTCCTTCTTCAGCCAGGGGAGTTAGAAAAATATCTGAGGGAACCTTAGAAACATGATTTTTGCCCCGAATCAATCCATTTTCCTGGGACTTGAGAATTCTGATGCACGTTATCAAATTAACCCTGGGGGTAAATTTAGATAACAAATTGGTGACTCAGCGGGGGTACCTGCCTGCTAGGTAGAAGATACCAGTTGCCTTAAACAGTCCATTGGGCATGGAGTCATCAAATATTCTGTTTAGAACCCTAACTGACTCAGAATGTGCAAGGAGGAAGAAGGAATGTTATCTGATGAGAGCAAGGATTGTTAAACATCTCCATGGATAGCAAGCTGTGCCAAGGCACTTAGGGAAAACAAAACTAACCTATGGCAAAACAATGTGCACAAGCACTTGGAGGAAAGAAAATCTAATCTAATATTTAGAGAGGTAGTGAACCTCCCTCTAGAAGCAACACTTGAGATAGATTCCATTTATTGGAATCTACAGTTCTTCACCATCCAATGAGGCCAATTGGAAAGCATTGTTGTTCCTGCACTTTGTGACCATGTACGGGCCACTCCAAATGGCATCAAATTTTGAATGCCTTCCTGATTTTTCTCTATCCACATCCCATTTCAACACTAGATCTCAAACTTGAAAAGATCTATCTTTGGCCTTCCTATCAAAGGTATTCTTGATCAAAGCTTGATCCTTTTCCATTGCTTGGGATGCCTGATTTCTGATCTCTTGCAGCTCCATCAATTCTGCATACCTCACCTCCATGGGCTCAAACTCTAGCAACTCCAGCTGTTTCATGAGTTCCAACGTTGGCAACTCAAGTGACATGGGAAATATTGCCTCTCTTCCATAGACAAGCCTAAATGGAGAGTTACCTGTGGATCTTTTGGGAGTTATCCTATCAGCCCATAAGGCTGATTTCAGCTTGGTATGCCAAGACCTCTGATTCTCATCAAGATTCCTCCTAATGATCTTCAACAAGTTCTTGTTTGTAGACTCGGCCTAGCCATTACCTTGAGGGTAATAGTTTGATGAAGTGCTTAGGTAAATACCGTTCTTGACAGCCCACTCAGTCACCCTGGATCTAATGAATGCCAATGCATTATCAAAGATTATTGTGGCAGGTACACCAAATTTGGTTGTTATCTCCTCATAAAAGTCTAAGATGTTAGACTCATTTTCCTCTTTGAGTGCTACTGCTTCTGTCCATTTGGTGAAGTAGTCTGTGGCTGTCAAAATCCATTTGTGCCCTTGGCTCGAATTGGGATTGATGGCTCCAATGAAGTCCAATCCCCATTACATGAATGGCTGATCTACTAAAATTGGATGTAATGGAAGGGCAGCGAGTATCTCTTTTCCTGTGAAGAATGCACAATTCTTACACCTCTTGATCCATGCATAGCAATCACTAAAGATTCTAGGCCAATAATAACCAGCCTTCATGATTTTTAGAGCTGTCACTCTTGGTGCAAAATGGCCACCAGCTGGTCCATTATGAAACTCTTCTAATACCCTTTGGATCTGACCTGTGCTAATGCATCTCAGCAGCACTCCATTCACATCTTTCTTGAACAAAACTCCATCAATGATGGTATATGGAACAGCATGCAACCTGAAGTATCTCCTCTTTGCTTTGCTCATTTCTGGAGGGCATAGGCCTGTTTGTAGGAAGTGCATAATGCCTTGGGTCCAGCAAGGGGTGGGGGTAGCATTGTCTTCTTCTTGCCTGTCACTCGGCTCATGGCTGTCTTGAACTGTCAAAACAGCCTCTTCTTCATTGCATACTTCTTTTTGCTTCCCCAAAACCAGCTACTCACACAATCCTTTTCCTCTTACCAGCTTGGTGATCTTGATCTCAATGTCATACTCCATGACACGGGTGATCCAACCTGCCCTTTTCTCATTCAAATCCTTGTTGAGGAGGAAGTCCTTAACCCCAACATGTGAGACCAGCAACTGAACCTTGTTGTTTGAGACTAAATTCTTGAATTTCTTCAAGCTCCTGATTACTGCAAGCACATGTTTTTCAAGAAAAGAGTACCTCACTTCGCAGTCATCTAGGCTCTGGCTGAAGAAGGCAATCGGCTGTTCATCATTATCTTTGTTCTGCTGTACCAGAATGGCAGAAACAGTGTCATCACCTCCAAATGCATAGAGGATGAAATCCTTGGAAAATTCTGGGTTGATGAGAGTGGGTGCCTGGGAGATGGCTTCTTTGATTGCTTCAAAACTCTCCTTGCCTTCTGCCGTCCATTTGAAAGCCATGCTTTTCCTTAACATTTTGGTGATGGGCTTGACAAGGGCTGCAAAATCTGGGACAAACCTCCGAACAAAGTTTATCCTTCCCAGGAAACTCTGAAGGGCTTTCTTGTGGCTTGGCAATGGTAGAGCTCTTATGGCTTCAACCCTCTCTGGATCAATTTCTAATCCTTCCTTGGAGACAATATGGCCAAGGAGCTTCCCTTCATGGGCAAGAAAGATGCACTTCTTAGGATTCAAAGACACTCCAAACTTTCTACACCTCTGAAACACTTGCCTGAGGTGAAAGAGATGGTCTGCAGCATTCTTTGAGAAGACAGTGATATCATCTAGGTATACCGGCACTATCTTGTTGATCAAGCCTTTGAATGCCATATCCATATCTCGCTAGAATGTTGCTCTGGCATTTGACAGTCCAAATGGCATCTTCTTGTAAGCATATGTGCCCCATTTGGTTGTGAAGGCTGTCTTGAACTGGTCTTCCTCCTTTACCGTAATCTGATTGAAGCCTGAGTAACCATCAAGTAGCGAAAACCTTTCTGAACCAGCTACGACTTGCAATATTTGCTCCATGTAAGGGAGTGGATAATGGTCCTTGAGAGAGGCTCTATTCAAATCTCTGAAGTCAACACATAGCCTGATCTCTCCACTCTTCTTTCTGACTGGAACTAAGTTAGCAACCCAACTAGAATGCTTGATTGGGAATATAATTCTTGACTCAATCAGCTTGTCCAATTCTTTCCTCATGAGAGGCTCCATGTGTGGATTGACTGGTCTCTTTTTCTACCTGACAGGCTTAGTGTTTGGATCCAATTCGATGGTATGCTGAGCTAAGTTGGGATTGAAACCTTTCAAGTCTTCATAGCTCCAAGAAAACGTGTCAGAGAACTCTTGACATAGCTGTATGAAATCACACCTTTCTTGATCAGTTGTCATCTTTCCAATTTGCAATGACTTGTTCTCTTCTACCAAGATGGATACCGAATCTTCTCTCTTGACCTGAATGTTTGCTTTCTCCTTTATAAACTGATCATTGGGGTTAAAAATGGACTCCAAAGTGATAAGTCCCTTGGGCAGCTTGTCAGTTCTCAGCTGTATCACCTGGTCACCATATTGTTGTTCCAACTTTTCTTGATTCTTAGCTGAGAACTCAGCTTCTTCTTGTAAGAAATGGATGATTTGCTGGTCATTCTCAAATACTTGACAACTGACATCGTTATCTGGCACTAAAGGCCTCACAATCATGTGGATGTTTGGCTGTATCTTGTCTTGTTGAATGTTTTCCACAATGTCAAAGGCTGCCCCTACTGCTGCAAGCCTGTCAGCAACTTGATTCTCATTCCTAGGAATGGCTTTGATGCCGAAACCCTCAAAATCTTCCATGAGGTCCCACACCTTGTTCTTGTAGCACCTAAGTAGATCATTTTTGGCAGCATGCTATCCCTTGACCTGATTTACAATCAATTCACTGTCCCCAAAGACTTGCAAGTTCTTTATTTTTTTCTTGATTGCCCAATGCATCCCTTGCACCAAGGCTTCATATTCAGCAGTGTTATTGGAGCATGCACATTGAAATCTAAAAGCTGAATAGTACTTTACTCTTTGAGGTGAAATAAGCATGGCTCCACCTCCTGCACCTTGTCTACTCCTTGATCCATCAAAAAACAGCTGCCACACCTCATTGTCATCCTTGTGGTTTGGCTTGGTGGTGCTAGGAATAGGTTGATTTTCTTCGTGTATACAATAGACTCCTAGCTCAGATTCTTCTATTCCTTGATAAGGATCAAAAGCATGTACCTTGCTTGCCCATTCATCAAGAGTTAGATCCGGGATGTTTCCAACTTTAGTGTCAGTTTCATCAGTGCTTGGGTGATCTTCTTGATCAAATGCTGAGCAATTGGCATTAATCTGACTTGGAGTATAGGGCTCAATGTGGAAGTTTGCAATAGGTTCTGACCTAATTGTAGCCTTAGTTCCATATCTCGTTCTGAACAGCATGTGTGACCAATCAGCGGACAAATATCCCCCAATCTTGGTTGTGAAGTCCCTTGACAAGCATAGGGAAAAAGAGTGGTGGAAGGTCTATGACTGATACATCTTGTAAGAACAACAACATTTTAGACATGCATGCAAGGTAAGACTCAAATTTCTAATCACTCCAACTGTTGCTATTGCTGTTCCCATCCAGCTGCACTACTCCCTTAGATGTTATTTTATACTGGAGCCCTAATTGATCAGCTATCTGTTTAGGCATTACTGAGCTACTTGCCCCCGGAGTCTATCATGTAATTATGCACTAGCTGATTTCCAATGATTAACGAAACATAGAAATGGGGGGGGGCTTCAACATTTTTACCTTGTTGTGCTCCATGATTTTCTTCAGGTTGGGCAGCATTTGTAAGCACTTTGTCTTGCATCTGAACCTGTTGATTTGAAGGTTGGCCAGTCCTTCATGGCAGCTTCCAACAAATATCTTTGGCCTGAGATGGATAGTGATTTGCCACATTGATATGTTGACATTTGTCTTCTTCATCTGATCAATGATACTGAATGGTGATAGAAGGATCTCTCTGTTGTCCCTTGGTTTGCACATTTACTCCTTGTGTGTGAGCGAGCAACAGCTGGCATTTGAGTTGGCCTAGGGGCTGTTCTTGGTTGTCCTTGTGCATTTGAAACGGGACTTTGCTTGCCAATCATTTGTGGAGCTGTGGAAGGTTGTGGATTGGCTGGGGCTAATGGTTGTTCTTCACCCAAATTTCTCCTTTTTGACCTTGTGTTGGCTGTAACACCTTGAGAAACTACCTGATTCATGCCACACAACAATCCTCTGCTTGCCAATTTACCAATGTGGTGTCATTTGGGGCTGATTGTTGTTGGAATGTTTCTTGCTGAGGTGCTTCATGCTGCTGATCTCTTTCGTGGCTGGGCTCTTACCCTCCACACCAGTACGGTGTTGCACCATCAGGGCCTGATTTAATGCACCATTAAAGCACATTGATTGGTTATGTGGCTAACTACATGGAAACACACCAATCATAGTCCTAGGCCATGTTATTTTGCACCGGTACCAAAGCCTCTAGATGCAGATATGCAACATTGGGATTATATGGCTGAAATGGTCTATTGGCAGGAAGGCCTTGCTTGATTCATGATTTACAGCTAGATTGGGTGGTCTTTGAGGCTGATATGGCTGCCTATTAGGTTGAGCTTGAGGCTGATACGAAGGTCTAAAACCTTGAGTTTGTTGTCTTTTGAGAGTAACCCAGCTCATTGCCTAGATTTTGTAGTTGCTTCATGACTTCCTGAAGTTCATTTGAGGCACTAGAAGATGAAGTAGAAGCTTCACTTGAATTCTGATTTCTAGGAGTGGGAGATAGGAGCTAAGACATGTGCTTAAGTAGTACTTGGGCTCTCTAAACTTGGATATAATGGCATTGGAGGCCTAGGAGCCAGCTTTACCAAGCTTGAATAAGCATAGTTTTCGGCTCTAAATGGCAATGCTATAAGCAGCAGGTATAGGTTGTGTCCTCCCCATAGATTGAATTACACATAGAAATATCAGAATTCAAAGCTTTAAGATAGTATAGAAAATCACCCTTCTACTGTTGGCCTGACTGCCACTGGAATCCTATCCCAAGACCTTTGAAATCTGAAGTTGAAGTCAGTCAGCTGCTCATTGGGACCTCTATTGATAGTTGTTAATTGTTCCAGTAGAGACAAACTGTCTCCCTTTTCCCCAAACTGCTCATGGAGAACTATGCATAATTGATTCCAATTTGTGATAGAACCAGCTGTAAGGCTCCTGAACCATTGCAATGCCTTCCCTTTGAATGATGATGCCAACAATTTGACAGCCACATCCATTTCATTTATCTCATGGATTGCACAGACATTAGCAATGTCTTTGACATGATCACCAGGAGTGGTATGATTTTCTCCAGTGAAAAATGGAATGTTCTTCAACGCTGCAATTGGAACTGGATGTCTATGCATTGAGGGCAAGTGGGCTGCCTGCCTAGTGAAATTGACAAAGGGGGTTTGCTGGTTCTGCGCCATCCTGATTGGTCTTAAGGACACTTGAATACTGAATGAAAGGCCTGATCAGGTGGAGGAGTTGAGAGAGTTCTGTTTGGTGGAGATGGAGACCTTTGAACCCTTCTTCCTCTTTTCCTTCTTCTTAGAGATAATTGCAGGTATTCAAACAGCACTTCTTCTTCTCCAACTCTTGACCTTGTGATTCTACTCATAAGCTTTCAGTCCTACACTGCTGAAACCAATTGATTCTTCCTCTTGGAGTCGCCAGATATGCGAATAAAAGCTCTTTTTCAAGCAAGAAAATTGCAGCAGATGCATATCAACTTTTCTACAATAAAAATGAGACCTCTAGTCCCACCCAGGCGTGCCAAAACTGTTGTGGCAGACTCACAGACACCCCTGGATGCAGATCAGGCTTTTAGGTTGATCACTCTAGGCATCTAGTGTGATTGCTCAACATGGAAACCTCTCTCCAAGCGTGGGGACTTGTGAAACTGAGAGAGGGAATCTCCAGATTAGAGGCTGGTTCCTCAAACTCCTCTGATTTAGATCTATATTTTGAAAAACTACAGAGGTTTAGATCCTACATCCTACTCTAACTTGCAAGGAGACAGGGAAAGAAGTGCAAAAATTGAAACTAACTAAAGATAGTGATGCACCAAAAGGAGTTGGTGAAACATATTTTTCATGCAAATAAACACAAGACCAAAGTTCACAAACATAAAAACATACACAGACTGATAAGGTGTAATTTAGTATCTGAAATGAAGCAAATAATACAAACAGAGGAGTGAAAACCATTCCATAAGAGCCTTGCATTATCATTTCCTGTGTCAAAAACACGCATTACATCCCCTTAGAGAGGTAAAAGAAAACTGTTACAATCTTTGGAGAGATCTGATCCTTACTTCAGTCACTTGCTGGAGCTGAAAGAAGAAGTTGCTATGTCAAAAAATGTTCCTCTTCCTTTAGAAATGAGCCAAATCTAGCTTTTACATTGCATGGGTCGAACCCCAGGAGACAGAAAACGTACAAAGGCATGGGAGCCCATTCTTTCTTGACTGCAGGTGCATTAAAACGGTATGGGGGGACCTTACAAACCCATACCCCCTGTCACTTTGACCGGATTATAGGAGAATGCGAACCCATTCTGCATTAAATCTGGTCGTTAGAATGTCATTTCTGGCCATGAACACGCGTCAGAGCTGTTTCTTAAGTTTCTCCCTCTAAACTACACCAAAACGCAAGATTGACCCTGGAATCGTGTATAGAATTTCACCAGCTTTCCGTTGATATAAAGAACGTGCAAATCTAAGTTTTGGATCGAAAGTTATGGCGATCTGAAGATTTAGGGGCACAAAACAGGCGAAAACAATGTTTTGAAATCTTTCCCGCGCCTTTTGCCCACCCTGGATGACACGTGGCACATGTTGATTGGACGAGAAATTCTCTCTCCCTCTACCTTTCGCGGGCTTTTCTTTTGAAATTTCCTTGTGGGCCCCTTAAATTTGAACACGTGGCGTTATTTCATTGGTTCGGGTCAGTGCTCGAAACCTCACCCTTTGACTTTTGGACTGCCTCCCTTGCGACACGTGTCGTGATCTGGTTGGTTCTCGGCCCTTTCGGCTCTTTTGCGTCCACCGCGTCCATTTTTCCTAAATGTCCCAGTGTTGTCTAGGACAAAAACCTCCGATCCGCCCGAAATGGGCTTCCTTGTCCCTAATCTGCCGATGACACATGGCGTCTTTTGATTGGCTTTCGGCTCCTTCGGCTCCTTCGCATCCATTTGTCCCACATGTCCCGAACTGCTTGGGACAAATTCCTCTGGTTCGCCCGATTTGGCCGATTCGCATCCTCATGGCCTAGATGTCCCATTTGCTTCCAGACTGTTTGTTCTCATTTCGACCGAACCGGCCGGTTCGCATCCTTCGCGTACTCTTGTCCCGAACTGTCCCGCTCAGCAGTTAGTCATTTTTTCTCCTTCGGCTGAACCGTCTTTCCACGTCCACTGCATACTTCTGGCCCGATTGTCCCAAATGCTTAGCGGGCCGCCTGGAGGCTTTTCGGCTGATCTGCGCCTTTCTGTCCCACACGTCCCTATTGATGCAAGGACTAGGACTTAGTCATTTTTCATGATTTTTCCTGGCCCAAGCTTGTTCTCTGCAACTTTTCACATTTTCTCAGAGCTTGCTCCTTCCTTCTTCGGCCAGGGGAGTTAGAAAAATATCTGAGGGAACCTTAGAAACATGATTTTTTCCCCGAATCAATCCATTTGCCTGGGACTTGAGAATTCTGATGCACGTTATCAAATTAACCCTGGGGATGAATTTAGATAACAATAACCATGGGCCAAAACTGTCTGATAAACCTATGGGTCAAAATCCCACCCATATGAGAAAAGAAAGTTTCTTGGTATATTGGGCACATTCTTTCGAGGCCAAATTTTTTTCTTAAGGGTTACGCCCCCAAACGTTAGTGAGAAAATTTTGGAAAGTGTATAGTACTCGTAGTGTACATTCTTCAACACTTTCACACATGAAAATAGGCTCCACAACCTAACAATCTCCCACTTGGAGACTATTTTTCTTCTGAGCAAGCTTCTCAACCCTTCACTAGTTTCAGTGAAGACCAACCAAAGATGAACACAACTTTAGTTTTTCCCTTGTGACTACCTTGGTCATCATGTATGTAGGATTATGACTAGTATGAATCTTCTCTGACTTCAACTTCTCTTCCTCCAAATTTTTCCTAATGAAATGGTACCTTAACTATATATACTTCATCCTAGAGTGGAAAACAAATTTCTTAGCTAGGTGTATAACACTCTGACTATCACTATGCATCTTTCCTTTCTCTTTCTTATGCCCCAACTCCTTAAGTAATTTCTATAACCAAATCATTACATTGCTTTCCTCTTTGACAGAAACATACTTAACCTCCATGGTTTACAAAGCCACCAACTTCTATAGTCGTGAAATCCAACTCAATGTTGTCCCACCTATAGTGTAAACATAACTTGTCATGCTCCTCCTGCTGTCTACATCTCCATGCCATATCTAAATCTACATAACCACACAAAGTGGTGTCTGATCCACTGTAGCACAAAACTGTCCCCATGGTCCCTCTCAAATACTGAAGGATCAACTTTATAGTCTACTAGTGATCTCTACCTGGATCACTCATAAATCTACTCATCATTCCCACTGCATGGGAAATATCAGGTCTGGTGCACACTATAACATACATAAAACTACTAACCACTGATGAGTAAGGTACCTTAGACATTTGGTTTCTCCCCTGCTCTATCTTGGGACATTGCTCCTTTGATAACTTGAAATGGCCTACCAAAAGAGTCCCAACTGGTTTAGCGTCCTACATATTAAACCTATCCAATACCTTCTTAATGTACTCTTCCTAAGATAAAGTCATCTTCTATTCCTTCTTATCCCAAGATACCCTCATAATAAGGATTTTTTTGGCTGCCCCCAAATCCTTCATAGCTAAGGATTCACTTAGCTGCTTCTTGAGTGCTTTTATTTCTTGCATGTTTTTACCTACAACCAACATGTCATCCACATACAGACATAGGATAATATAACTGCCATCCTCAAATTTCTTTGTATACATGCAATGGTCATAATGGCATCTAATATAACCTTGCTCCATCATGAAGCTATCAAATTTCTTATACCATTGACGTGGAACTTATTTCAAGCCATACAAGCTCTTCTTTAGTTTACACACCATCTCCTCTTTACCTTTGACAATATAGCCCTATGGTTTTTGCATATATAGATCCTCCTCCAAATCACCATGGAGAAACACAGTCTTTACATCAAGCTTCTCTAAGTACAAGTCTTCTGCTGTAACTATTCCAAGAACGGTTCTAATAGAAGTTATTTTTATTACAAGAGAAAAAATATCATCGAAATCTATACCTTTTTTCTGTGCAAACCTCTTGACCACCAACCGAGCCTTGTATATTTTCTTTCCTTCTTCTTCCTCTTTGACTCTGAACACCCACTTGTTCTATAATGCTATTTTTCCTTCGAGTAGCTTCACCAAATTCCACTTCTGGTTCTCCATGAGATCTTGATTCTCCTCATCTATGGCTTTCTCCCACTTCTTCCTGGCATCTACATGCATTGCTTCATCAAAGCTCTCTGTCTCTCCACTGTCAGCGAGTAATAAATAATAAAGATAAGGAGAAAAATGTTTAGGTTATCTTGTTACCCTAGAAGACCTCCTCAACATATGAGTTTGGGGTTCATGTTGAGGAGGTGTGTAAACCAATTCATATGTCACTTTCCCATCTGAAAGATCCTTTACCGCTGCATATTCTTTTTTGGATTCTTCCCTATTTTCCTGCAACTGCTGCTTATACATGAATTTCTAATTAAAGAACACATCCCTATATCGAATGATTTTATTGTTCTTAATACTCCAAAATTTATATCCAAAGTCATCACCACCATAACCAATGAAGGTACATTTTTCTTATTTAGCTTCTAGCTTGGTCCTATCATCCTTGTCTATATGGACAAATACCTCACATCCAAAGACTCTAAGAAAAGAATAATCAACTTTCTTACCATACCAAGTCTCCTTAGGTATGCCTCCATCCAAGGCACTTGAGGGTCCTCTGTTTATCAATTACACAACTGTGCTCACCGTTTCAGCCTAAAAGAAAGAGGCAATCCTACATGTAACCTCATGCTCCTAGCACGTTCCGTTATTATTTTGTTCATCCTTTTTGACACCCCATTCTACTGTGGAGTTCCTGGAACTGATTTTTCCTACAGATTCCATTCTTAGCATAGTAATAATCAAATTCATTGTTGCAATACTCCCCTCTATTATTTGACCTAACACATTTTAGCTTAAGACCTGTTTCATTCTCAAACAAGGCTTTCCATTTAACAAAAGTATCAAATAAATCATATTTGTTTCTAATATAATAAACCCAAACTTTCCTTGCTGCATCATCAATAAAAGTAACATAATAACTTAAACCCCCAAGAGATGATACCTGAGCCAACCCCAACACATCAAAAATGCACTAGCTCTAACTTACTGTCTTTCTTTGTAGGTCTAACCTTGAGAAACCTTACTCAATTCTATTTCCCATATATGCAGTCCTCACAGAACTCCAAACTTATTTCTGTATATCCGGGAAAATCCTTCGTTATGATCTCCATGCTCTTATGGCTCATATGACCGATCCTATAGTGCCACAATGTTGTATCTACTTCTGAAGCCACAAGATTATAAAGATTAGTACTATAAGTGGTTAAATACAAGGTTCCAATCTTCTTACCTCTTGCCACCACAAAATCACCCTAGGTAATATTCCAAGAGTTTGCTGTAAATATCACAGTACAACCATCACTTCCCAACTAGCCTGCCGATATCAAATTTTTTTTTAAAGTAGGCACATGTCTGACATTGTTAAATAGCCATGTATTCCCATTCTACATCTTAACTCAAATAGAACCTTTTCCAAATATACTGCAAGGCTCATCATCACCAAGAAAAACATGCCCAAAATACCCTTAAACATAATCAACAAAATAATGCATATGTGGAGTAGCATGGAAAGAAGCCCCCAAATCTAAAACCCAAGATTCAACAATATTATGCAAAGAAAGAATCAAAGCATCCTAACATACATTATCTGTTTCCACTTTTTCCTCATTTTTTCTTCATGTTGTTTCTTCTTGTCCCGAAGCTCCCAACAATCCTCCTTTACATGCCCAGAATTTCCATAGTGCCAGCATACTATCTTGATTTTGGATTTTGACCTTACCCGATCTTTAGATTCTCCATGGCTTCCTCTCTTCTTTTGTATCCCTCTAGTTTCTATTGTCAAAACATTCTCTAAAGTAGAAGATTCCCTAAATCTTTTTCTTCACATTTCCTTGCTTAGAATCACCCCTACAACATCCTCAAAATTCAACTTTTAGTTAGCTAGAACTGAGTTTCTTACAACCATTACCAAGCTATTCCAACTCTCAAGTAAAGATCACATAATTAATAAAGCCCTAACTTCTTCATCAAATTCTATTGTAACTGAAGCTAGCATATTTACAACTATATTAAAATCATTAAAATGATATGATACCGAAACATTCTCATACATATTCATATTAAACAAATTTTTCATTAAAAATATCTTATTAGAGGTAGAGGGTTTTTCATACAACTTTCCTAATGCATCCATCAGTTCTTTTGTAGTCTTTTCCTTTAAAACATTAAATAATACCGAATATGAAAGACACAGTTGGATTTTCCCAAGTGCCTTCCTATCCAAAAAATCCCATTCCATATCCATCATGCTCAAGGGTTTTTTCACCTTCTCAAACAACAAAATATAAAGATCCTTATGATAAAGTTAATATTCCATCTCAATCTTCCAAATACTGAAATTCTGCCCATTGAATTTATCAACCCTTGATCTTCCATCATTTACCATAGCTCCCACTCAAGTTGAAACTTTCCCTATGATTCAACACTTCAGTAAACCAAACCATGATTTTATACCAATTGTTAGGAAATAAGGGATAAAACATGTGGAAAAATCCCTCATAGAATCGCAACAGTATAAACTAATATGCAGAAAATATTACAGATCTCAAATAAAATTGTAGAGTAAAATAACACAACAAAAATAAACAATATTTAACATGGTTCACCCAATTTGGGCTACGTCCACCAAGAATCAATTTCTTATATTTTATTACAAGCCACCACTCTCTCAATACAATACCCATATCTATTTGGAGCTATGCTTAACAAACTTTACAAAATTCACACCCAAATTCAGACACATCTGCAATGTTACATAATGCCTACCATATGCACAAAATCACATAAGTAGACAACTGCTTAATAAGTTTTACAAAAATGTGTGTATCAAAACCATGGGCCAAAACCATCCCATAAACCTATCAGTCAAAATCCTGTCCATATGAGAAAAGCATGTTTCCCGGTATATTGGGCACTTTTTTCGAGGCCAATTTTTTTTTCTTGACCCAAACCCTAGTGAGACAAATGTGGAAAGTGTACAGTACTCTTAGCGTATATTATTCAATACTTTCACACATGAAAATAGGCTCCACAACCTAACAGACACCACAAGAAGTAACAAAAGATGTCCTAAGAGTAGTTCACTAGTCATAAGGGCTGAGAGTGAGGTTACTTCGATCATTTCAAACCACTAGCACAGATGGGTCTATGTGATGTTACATGGTATTCCTACATAAGGAATGTGGATTAGCGGCCCAGTTGACCCAGAGTATATTTCTTAGACACCATCAACAAGGTGATAGAGTACCATGTGTATTGTGTGGAGTCACATGCAATGAGAAGGGTCCTAAGGAAGTTTGGGCAGCTAATTCCCATAGTGATAGTGATAGTGCCATTCCCACCCTAATACTTTCATAATTCCATAAAGGATGCAGGAGAAAAGGTTATCGTACCAAAACTTCAATGTCATAGAATATGAGCATAATGCACACATGGTTAGAGGTAGTGGAGGCATGGTGGGGATGCTCAGGGCCCACCACACATTATAATAGTTATTGGTTTGAAGGATGGATCTGGTTAAGGATCTGTAGATATAGGTCCAAAACTTAGGGGTCTGGGCAGAGTAGGTCCCAATATCAAAGGAGGAGGAGCTAGAAAACTAGAAACTTGGCTTAGAGAGAACAAGATATGATGACCAAGTGGCTGATATTTGACGTTGTTTATGATTCACATGGTCATGCATATGAGATAGAGTCCCAGACCACAACACCAAGGGGATATAATTTTGGTACCTTGAGAGAGGTGGGAATAGTATGTGGGATCCAAACCTTTTCATAATGATGAGGAAAAATATATGTTATTCGGCCACAGAGATGGAAATACCATCGTAAATATATTGGGGCAGCTAGGTATGTGTGGTATGGTGTTTATTAGATGACTTTTTGATAAATGGGTTTGTGCCATATTGAAATTGTGAGTAATACATGTCATCTTTGGTGTTAGAAAGTAGACGTTATAGGAGTGTCACTCTGTGATCAAGAGTCCCCACCATGAAATCTTGGATTCATTGTTGGATGTCCAAGATAACGCAGTGATGGTGGATCCATCCACACCATTAGCTAGGGATTCAATGAGTGCATTTCATCTTGTTGGAGAGACATCCATATCTTTACAGAGATATTAGGATTTACAGGCATTGACATCCACTAGAAGCATATATGTGATGTTGCAGAGCTTACCACAGGTGTAGGAAATGCTAACAAAGGAGAATGCATCTCGCCTCTTAGATGCCATGAGAGTCGTAGAGTGGATTTCATCGTTGGATACCCAACTAGCAAGAGCATAGGGAGAGGCATCTGGAGCCCAACCTAGGGTAAAGTTCTTATATTTCATAGTCAGAACCACTAGTGTAACACCATCATTCCAAAGAATCCAGATACCTCCTATAGGGGATGAGGGTGCTTGATCCGTATTATAGATGGGATGGAGCTATTTTGTATGATTTTGTCGATGTATAAAACATATTCGATATATATATATATATATATATATATATATATATTATATATATATATATATATATATATATATATATATATATATATATATATATATGATTTTTATGGTATTTGAGTGTTTTTATGTTTGTGTTTGTTACTTTGCTTATCATTTTACTGATTTTTTCATGTATGTATTTCCTAATACCATGGTAGTTAGGAACAATTATAATTTAATTAGATAGGTAAATTCAGTGAGATGGGGATCAATAAGATGGGAACCCACATGATGTGATAAATTCAAGAGGCAGAATAAGGCCAAGATGTCTAATAGTAGGATATCTGGGTGTGATTGGGTATATAAATCCAAGAAAGGCCATAACCCTAAGAAAAGATGCATAGATTACTATGGTGATCCAATGGGAAAGACTAGGGTGAATCAAGACTGAGGAGCTTCAATGGTAGGAGAAACCAAGGCATACATGGTGATAAATCCAAGTGGATTGAATATCCCTAGAAAGGATGTAATGAGATATTTAAGATAGTGTGATAAACTGAAAGG
This sequence comes from Taxus chinensis, assembly GCA_019776745.2. Classification (NCBI taxonomy): domain Eukaryota; kingdom Viridiplantae; phylum Streptophyta; class Pinopsida; order Cupressales; family Taxaceae; genus Taxus; species Taxus chinensis. Next base: position 62,416,445 of record CM034147.1, on the reverse strand, counting down.
GGAATCAACATCCCAAGTGAGGGAAGAGGTGTTTGTGTAAAAACCCAAGTGGGGGCTGAGATCCTAAGTGAAAGTGAAGGATGATGAAAAAGAACGAAAATGAAATTTAATCACAGTACTATAATAACTAGCCACAAGGGGTGAAACATCACAATGTGTCTGTGATAATATCATCAACTTGATTCAAAATGTGGCTTCTAGAATAATTCATGAGGTTCTTGATGGCATGTTGTGTGATAGTGACTTGTTAATGAACTTCAGTTTGTATGGAAAATAAGGTGTCATCTATCCAATCCTCCATCCAGGTGAGAATGTCACATCTAATGGAATCCATACCGGGATGAGGATCGATGTGGGGTGGTGGTCCATAAGTTGGTTATGGTCTAGTTGTTATAGGGGAAGGTGGTTAGTTCTTAGAGGAATCAACTTTGCACTTCAAATTATGGGAATAATTGTATGGAAGGAGACACTTACTAGGTAGAACCTGATATTTGGCATCAATGTGTGTGCAATATCTATGATGAGAGAAAAATAAGGGATTTGAAGTAGAAGAATGTGTAGCCTTTTTAGGTTTGTTAGGTTTGACCTCAAATTAAAGATTCTTCATATGACATTGATAGGATCTACTGTCATAAACATCTTTCATCGAAGCCTTGTGTCATGTGCAGTATGGCTCAGTCATAGAGGACTAGGGAGACATAAGGGAAAGAGGCAGGGGAATAGTTCTCATAGGCTGTAGAGGGATAGTGGGAGTATATGATGATATAACTAATGTAATGGGTGAAGATGAAACTGATGAAGCAGTGTGTCACCAAGTCATTAAGGAAAAATAGATAGAATCATCACCCATAAGGTCATATATTTTGTAGTCAAAACTACTGACATGATCATCCACTTCTGTTTGGGAAAATGGGTTAGCTAAGCCAATAATAGTATGTGGATGTGTAGTCGTGGGATCAATTTGAAACTCAAACACTGGTGGGGAAATATGGTCAACTGTGTTTGAAGATTCCTCTTGTACTAGGATGACATTGAAATCTTGGGTGAATTTGGTGCACAAGGTTTCTGTTATCCATATTTTACCCCCCAAAAAAATTGATCAGCCATGACCCCACATAAGAAGAAGCCAGAGAATTCACATTCAAATCCTACAATAAGGCAACAAAGGAACTCCATAATGGAGTGGCAAGGCCTGAGAAAGATCAAATGATCCCATGCAAGAATAAATTCAAGAAACAGATCTATCAAGTGAACCCGTGCTTCAAATCTAGAAAAATGATTACATGTGTGCTCAGAAATGGAATAATAGGGATGGGGTAGGAGGCTGAGTAGTGTCAAAAGAACCAGAGGCTAAAAGGAAAATAAATGGTGAAGATTCGAAGTCTTCGAGCTTTGATACTAGTTCAGAACAGGCCCAAAAATGACTAAGTACAGAGGAGACAGTGGAGGGAGAAAATTTTCCAAATGGTGCACCTCCAAAGATTAAATCCAAAGGGACAGACCCAAATAAGTGCCAAGCTTTCATTTTTCCAAAGCCCCAAAACATTGCAATGGCCATTGAAAATTATTCGACTTAGTGGAGGGTGCCAAGTGTCTTAACGACACACATTCAAAAGTGGGATCTAGGTCAGAGACTCAAACTTGCACCATCCCTCCACATAGAAAATGGTCAACGGAGGTTAAAAAGGAGAGCGGGCCCAAAACGACTAAGTATAGAATGCAGGTGGAAGGTGCCATGTGTCTTAACAATGATCCCTCAAGGGTAAAATTTTGAGCAGGTTTTTAAATGAGCATAGGCCTTCTACGTGTCCCAGGTTCCAAAAAGGGGACAAATTCAGGCTAGTGGAGGAAGCCAAGTGTCAGCATGGTGCTATCTCAAAGGTAGAGTTTGGAGGTAGTTTTCAGACATGCGTGAAGCCGCCACGTGTCTTTGGTCAGGCACAGTGTCTCTGCCAAACATAAGGGACCCAGGAAAAATAGAAAAGGAACTCAAAGAGCTTACGGAAGCTACCACATGCCTTATAGGTGCAATTTCAAGAGTGAAGGTAGGGTAAAAACTCAAATGAGTGCAAGGATGCCATGAGGACCTGGTACAGATAGAATCTTTCAAATATTGCACACCCATGACCCAAATTTTAAAATGGCCATATATTTTGACTAGAGACTCAGATTTGGGTAGGAGAGGACATTTTGGAAACGTCTCGACACCCTATACGCCACAGAAACATAATATATCATTATTAATAGGATTTGGTGGGTGAAAAATAGGAAAAATTATTCCACACCATTAATATAAAGCCCAATTTCTACAACTACCAGATTTGATTCAATTTGATCCGCTGGGGAACCAGACATGATAGATTTGGGGTAGATTTCAGAAAGGCATTGATTGATAGTGGTTGAGATTTCAAATCAGTATTCAATGTGTATCTCTAGGTGGTTGAAGCAGGATTATAATTCTTCCCTCTTCTCTCTCTTATTCTTCCTATATATTATAATGAAGGGGAATATTCAAAGGGTTGGTCATTGTTTCTCCTTTGCCCTCCCTCTCTCTCTTTCTTCCTTAGGGTAGAACACAGAGTCTAAGCCTCCTCCCATGGCTTTGTAATGGCATTTTCTTGCCTCTTGCACACTGATGATGCATTGTGTAACATTTTAGAGCAACAAAATCTATTTCATGATGCATCTGTCCATTCTTGGCTTATTTTGTTGTCTCTTCTTATCTCTCATCGTTGCAGGGTATACTGTGCATATTCTAATGTTTGTTGTAGGTCCTAGGAGCTATGTTTAATGGGTTTCAAAGTGGTGTCTATGTGAAATCTATCTCTGGTCCATGGTGCATTCTGTCCACCCTCTCCTCTGCTCATCTCTCTCCACTTCAGGCGGTCAAGTCTATGATTCAACCACTTCCTTTTCTGGTGTATCACTGTTTAGTGTAGGATCTTTCACCCTCTCTCTCTCTATTTCCACTTGGAATGGTTATATTAGGATAGAATAGGTTTTCCTACACTAGAGTAGCTTGTGGAAAGTAGATTAGGAAGCAAGAACTAGCTTTCTCTAGATGTCCATCTCAACTTTTGCAAGTCCCATAGCTTGAGAGATGGTCCCATGTTATGCAATCACACTGAATTCCCCACTTCACATCCAAACCATTCAGGGGTGTTGTGATTCCGCACTAACAGTTTTGACACACCCGGTGGTACAGATCTAAAGCATCTTGCCACTTCATTTAGTAGGCTGGTGTGTTCTTGTTAAAGTCAGCCTTTTGAGGCACATGCAAGCACATCTAATAACTCCACATGGTCAATAACCCATCGTCTGAGTTGCAAACATTTTCCATCCATTTCCACTCATTTTCATCCATTTTTTCTTCCATATCTCTCATTTTCTCCCATTCCATGAGGTTGTGCAATCATGATTGCATTCCCTTCATGGAACTCACACTTACAGAAATGTAATCCACCTCCAATGTATTTCCCAACTCCTCTAAATCAACATTACGATCAGATCCAAAACCATTATCATAACCCATATGAGCAGGGTCAAAATCAATTTGGCCATAGAGCTTATTAAGAACAAGGGGGTGTATACAATGGTAACAAATACACAAAGGATGTTGGTCTGCTGGATAAGATTCAAAAAATGGAGGCTAGCATTATACAGTCCATGGCCATAGCACAAATGAAGGCATTAAAGATTTGTTTTAGGGCACCTTGTCCATGGGGAGGCCCTTTTCCAAGACAATACAGCCCTCAAGAGAAGCTAGACTTCATGGTTGAAATGCTTCCCCAACTTGCACAATGGACTGAGGAGATTGAGGCTTATGAGTTGGAGTCAAGAAATTTTTTTCAATGGGAAGTCCACCATCTTATAGATTTTCTTTTTCTCTTTCTCAAGCAGCACCATCTCAACCCAAGCTCCAATCTCCAAGCTTCCCAGTTTCTGCCCCAAGTGTTGATTCCATTTCTCCATTCCCTAGTCTTCCACCCCCTTTCAGTTCTTCTCCCCTTTTCTTTCCCAAGTAGTCATCCCCTCCAAAAAAACAAGAATTTCTGCCTCCCTCCCCACCACAAATAATTACAAATCTAGTTGAGGAACCAGTGGTGGCTGAGGCTGAGTTTGCAGTAGAGGAGGAGGACCATATAGTTTTAGAGGCTCCAAGTGTGGAGCAGGCCATAGAATAACTTTCATTTCTTCCTCCCACTTCATCCCCTTCAAGATCTGACGTTGAAGAAGATTTTGATCTTTCAAACTTCATGTTTGAGGATGAAGGGAACCATGGTGAGATAGTAGCAAATCAGGAGGACACCATGGAGGAGGTAAAGCACATGCAATAGGATAACAAGGAGGAAAATTATTTATCTAACTTTGAGGATTGCTTTGATAGAGAGTAGCCTAAGGAAATTACATCATTTACTCCTCTATCATCCATCTCCCAAGCATATGAGCCTACTACCATGGAGGAGAATATTCAAGAACAATAGCTTGCACTTCATAATATTCCTCTAGAACTAAGGTTAGAAGATATGAATCTTCCATGTTCTTCACAAGAGAAGGAAGAGAAACAACAAGAATATGTCATCATATCTCTCATACCATCCACCCAAGAAGTTCCACAAGAAGACTCCATTTTTGGAGTTAAATTTCAGAGCAATGGGCACACCCAAAGGATCAAACCATGCCCAATCAGATACTTGGCTTCATTGGAGCCAAGGGAGAAGCTAAAACTAGTTATGCCTACTTCAGGGCATGAGGATGAGATCAAAGCACCAAGGGTCACCATCAACACCTCCAGGAGTCTAATGCAAATCAGCTTGAGGAGGTATTTTCCATTAATGTTGATACCTTGTTGATATGGGTGGAGGATCGGCTTAAAGTCATTTTTTTCACTCATACAGGGAGCCATATTTAGTTTCAAATCATTTGCATGGTTGCCTCTCTTGAGAAATGGAAGCTAATTCTCCCTGCCTATAGAAGGCTTTGTTTAGCCCCTTTTCTCTCTAGTTAGTTTAGGAGTAGGAGTAGACTTTGTTTCCAATAGAAGAAGTGCTTGTGCACACTCTACATGTCTCATTTGAGGCATGTATGATTTTGTCTTTGTATAATAGTTTTTTTTGTATTTCTCTAAAGCTATTGGGCTAGGCCCTTCACTATTCATGGAAAAAGACTCATAGTTTCCTGTAACAGTTGTAAATTTCAAAATAAAAAAAAATGCAGAGTAACTAAATAACGTTTTCAAGATAGCCCATTCAGGGAAAGACGAAAGCCCCAGTTCAAAATAATTTTCTACTCTCAGAAGCCTTGTTTCAAGATCTCTTATGAAAATTGATAGTGCAGATGCGCAGGCAGGATCAGGGTCAGGAAAAAGTGAAAAGTGGGTAATCAAAGAGACCATTTTGAAAGAACATTCATTACCAGGTCATTAATTGTGACTCCATGCCCAATGGATGCTTCAAGGCAACTGATCCTCTCATCTAGTAGGTATATACCCCCGCGAGTTGCCAAATTGTTATCCATATTTTTTCCCCTGGAAAAATTGATTAACCATGACCCCACACAAGAAGAATCCAGAGAATTCAAGTTCAAATCCTACAATCATGCAACAGAGGAACTCTATAATGGAGTGAAAAGGCCTGTGAAAGATCAAACAACCCTGTGCAAGAAGAAATTCAAGAAACAGATCTGTCAAGTGAACTCATGCTTCAAATCTAGCAAACATATTATAGGTGGGCTCAGAAATGGAATAGCAGGGTCAGAGTAGGAGGTCGAGAAGTTTCAAAAGAACCAAAGGCACAAAGGAAAAGAAATGGTGAATATTTGAAGTCTTCGGTCTTCATAAATGGTTCATAGCGGGCCCAAAAATGACTAAGTATGGAGGAGATAATAGAGGGAGCCAAGTGTCCAAACAACACACCTCCAAAGATTAAATCCAAAGGGGAAAAACCAAATGAGTGCCAAGATTCCATGTGTCTAGATCCCCAAAAAGTTTTATCGGCCGTTGAAAATTCTTTGACTTTATGGAGGGCGCCAAGTGTCTTAACGATGCACATTCAAAAGTGGGATCCAAGCCAGAGACTCAAAATTGTGCCAACTCTTCACATAGAAAATGGTCAACAGAGGTAAAAAAGGAGAGAGGGCCTAAAACAACTAAGTATATAATGTAGGCGGAAGGTGCCACATGTCTTAACAATGCTCCCTCAAGGGTAAAATCTTCAGTGGGTTTTCAAATGAGCGCGGGCCTTCCACGTGTCCTAGATTCAAAAAATGGGACAGATTCAGGGGATGAATAGTCAAAGTAGAGGTAGGCCAACAGAGGGAGCCAAGTGTCAGCACAACACTATCTCCAAGGTAGAGTCTAGAGGCAGTTTTTAGACATGTGCAAAGCCGCCACGTGTCTCCAGTCAAGCACAGTGTCTCCGCCAAACATAAGGGACCCAGGAAAAATAGAAAGGGATCTCAAAGAGCCTACGGAATCCACCATGTGTCTCATGGGTGTAATTTCAAGAGCGAAGGCAGGGGGTAAAACTCAAACGAGCACAGGGCTGCCACGTGGACTCGGTATGGATAGAATCTGTCAAATATTCAACACCCGCGACCTGAAATTTCAAATGGCCATATATTTTTATTGGAGACTCATATTTGGGTAGGAGAGGACATTTTGGAAACTTATCGACACCCTCTATGCCATGAAAACATAAAATATCATTCTTAACAGGATTTGGTGGGTGAAAAATAAGAAAACATCTTCCAGGACATTAATATAAAGCCTGATTTCTCCAACTACCAGATTTGATTTGATTTGATCTGCGGGGGAACCAGACATGATAGATTTGGGGTGGATTTGAGAAAGGAATTGATTGATAGTGGTTGAGATTTCAAAGTAGGATTCAATGCATATCTCTAGGTGTTTGAAGCAGGATTCTAATTCTTCCCTCTTCTCTCTCTTATTCTTCCTATATATTTTAATCAAGGGGCATATTCAAAGGGTTGGTCATTGTTTCTCCTCTGCCCTCCTCTCTCTTTCTTCCTTAGGGTAGAAAACAAAGTATAAGCCTCCTCCCATGGCTTTGTAATGGTGTTTTCTTACCTCTTGCCCACTGATGATGTACTGTGTAACATTTTGGAGCAATAAAATCTATTTCGTGATGCATCTGTCCATTCTTGGCTTATTCCATTGTCTCTTCTTATCTCTCTTTGTTGCAGGGTATACTATGCATATTCTAATGTTCGTTGTAGGTCCTGGGAGCTATGTTTAATGGGTTTTGAAGTGGTGTTTGTGTGAAATCTATCTCTGATCCATGGTGCATTTTTCCACCCTCTCCTCTACTCAGCTCTCTCCACTTCAGGTGGTCGAGTCTATGATTCAACCACTTCCTTTTCTAGTGTATCACCACTTAGTATAGGCTCTTTCACCCTCTCTCTCTATATCCCCTTGGAACGGTTAGATTAGGATCGAATAGGTTTTGCGTGCACTGAAATAGCTTGTGGCAGGTAGATTAGGAAGCAAGAATTGGCTTTCTTTGGAGGTCCATCTCAAGTTTTGCAAGTTCCATAGCTTGAGAGATGGTCCCATGTTGTGCAATCACACCAAATTCCCCACTTCACACCCAGGCCATTCTTGGGTGTTGTGATTCCGCACTAACAGTTTCTTGGTATCGTAAGACTTCCTAGTCATGAATACGGGCATAGATAGTAAGGTGGGTGTCATATAAGGTGTAATTGTCATTGTAATGTGATGTGGAAGCATCAACCAAACAATAATCGACTATGGTCACAAGTTAGACTACATGCTCAAGTGGGAGTTGTGTGCATGATATGGCTACAATAAATAAAGGCTCCTTCATGTGATGTCAAAAGGAAGAAGGCATCTAATAAATGATAATATTAGGAAGATTAGAAGTTTTTATTCTAAGCATGACCTCATCGGGTTCATCAGCATCTGACTCTAACATATAGGGGGCATGCACCCGACCAATTCATGATGACCAAAATTTCCGTGTTAGTGAGAAAATTTTTCAGGTGGAAAAACTTGTGGATTTCTTGCCAATGCTCTAGGAATCTAAGTCCCTCTACTTAACCGGTGTATCTTCTGTATATGCATGCACATGAAAAGGTGGATTTCTATGGTGGGATTTCGACCGGGGATACAGCATGGACACTCCACTGACCTTGTGACAAAGCTAGTAATTTATTACTAGGGAGGACTTTGTCTTTAAAGTGGGAAAGGGGAGTGAGAAATGAGATAGGGGAACTAATGTTACAGGTAGGAAATCAAATTCCTACACACACTAGTTAGAAACTTCAACACATGCATTTATGAGAAGAAACAACCCTGTAAAAGGCAACAAGATGAGATAAGATTGTGAACTCAAAGTTTCTAAAATCTCCTCATCAAAGAGGCTATAAAATTCTTCTTCTTGTATTGATTCTTAAATAGAAGTTGTACATAGTGGAGAAATGGAGGAAATTGAGAAGTCGGGGAAATGGAAGAAAATGGCTATCTCATTTGTTCTCTCAAAGTACAATATACTCTTGAGTTTACAATAGCAATCACCAAAACCTTTGAAATTAGAATGACGTTATAATTTATAGAGTGAGAGGTGACTCATCATCTTCCTCATGACCCTCCATATGCCTTACTTATAACTTTAGAATATTTGTATCCCTACAAAATATTTAAGTCCCTTTTATAAAATCAAGGCAACTTAATTTACATTATGTTTCTAAAGTCACTTTTAAGTGACTTAAAGGCATATCAAAAAGTGAAAATGCTGAATAAGAATTAGAAAATTTAAAGAGAGAGAAATTTGGGGGAGGGGGAAGAGAGAGAGGAGGAGAAGATGTTTCCCGATGAAGTTCGATGGTCCTCGTTCATGGAAAGCTTTAATGTGACAAAGTTTTGAATCTCCCATTATGCCAAAACTGCTCTTTCAGTGTGACTTTATATTTTTAGTAGGTGTCCATGGTACCAATTACTATTTTTATTAAGTGTCAAAAATGTCTATTCCAATTAATTATCTGTTTCCGTGCACCTCCAATGTCTCCGTCTCCTTCGTAGGTTCTTTTATTGCTAACTTTCCTGAAATAGCAGTGCCTATGTAGAAGACTTACTATTTTTATAAAGTGGGATTTTTTAGGTCCGATTGACTCAGTAAAAAGTATTTTGATATGGGTTTTTTCCCAATATTTCCCCTCTAAAATTTCAAACCCACTCACTTAATAGTCCAGGAGATTTTAAACTTTCAAATTTCAGACTTAGTAGTGCTTCTAGACGCGACAACCATTAATGGACATCAAAATTACATGTTTGGTTTTTCCTCCATTTTCAATGAAATAAATTTCATTACGATAGGTTTTTTCTTTTGGTGCTTCACACGAAATTCTACTTTGTTTTTCCCAACGGTTTGACGGGAAATTGGATTTTTTTCTTCGTTGAGCCAGAATTGGGATTCCTTCACTGTGGATGCTCTGTTACAAGAGAGGAGAGTTTGAAGCTTTCTTCTTGATGTCTTTGGGTAGAGGAATGAACATAAAAATATATCTTGTTGTTTCAAGCATCCGTTTGGGATATTTCATCAACTTCTCATTTCATGGCCATGGAGTTTTTCGTTGTTTTCTCCTTCTATATTTTGTGCTTCTCCTTCTTTGTTTGATCCAATTTTCCTTCTAGTACCTATGTGATTTCATGGAGTGAAGGGAATTACCTTTTTGGTAGGTCTGGTTTGGGTTTTAGCAATGGAGGAATGGTGGTGAGAAGTTGCAGAGGAAGAATGGAGAAAATTTGTGCACGTGAGTGGAAACAGCTAGAAGCACTAAAGCGACAGTTAGATTTTTAAAATTTTGAAATTATGGAAGGAGTTTCAACTCATATCAATCAGAGGTATGAATGAAATTTTTTCGTGTTGGCCATATTGCAAAGTTCTACTTTCATCATTCTTTAAGACAAAACAACTAGTTTCAAGTTCCTAGGGTATAGAAGAAGAGGAAAGACAATGCATGAGAACCAAGAGTGAAACAAGATAATCTATCCAAGTCATTTATTGAATAAAGTCATGGATATTCACAAGTTTTTGATCTGAAGAAGGATGAAAAATTTGGTACCCTAGGTGCAAGGATGTCTTGGAATCTCCTGAATTTGTTGTTTTAAGTTCCCATTATTTGGATGTATCTACTAAGATTCTTAGAGCCATTATTCAATTAGAAGAAGCATATTAATAGGGGGTTTTTCAATGGATGTAAATAATTTCCATAGTGGTCCTAGAGGTATACACGTGTTATTTTGATGTTTTGACAGGTATGAATGCATGAATTATTCTTCAAGAGGGCTTTGTTGTTATCATCATGGTCCTGTGAAGGCTATGCAAAATGGGGTATGAGTTCTGATAGGTAGTAGTGTCTTGGTATGAGCTTTAGAATGTGTGGTATGATCTCATTTGGGGTCTATGGGACTAGGATTGGTTTGGTCTAATGTGTCATGGAACCTTATAATTTTACATGACTCAAAGACACTAAGAGATACATTGAAGTACCTATGATGTCATAATCAGGGTTATAATTGCAAAAGGATGTGTTTTTAAGTGATAATGGTATGATATAGTTTAGTGAGACTTTCAATAGGTCTACAAATTTTGATATTCAATTCTAAGAAGTAGGCTACCGGGTAACAGGGTTTGAGAAGCAAGATTATGAAGGTAAAAATCTAGCTAAAATATTCTTAGTTCCACAGATCATGTAGGTATTGCGAATACTCATGATAGGACTGATGTTTTATGTGCGTAGACATTACCTAATAGGTCTTATCCATAGCTCAAGAAATCTTAGTATGGTTAAGACCTGACAACTGATGGTAGACATAGAAGTTACCTATGAACTGACTTGAAGGCTCTGGTTCAATTATATCAAGATGGGACTAGTGTTAATAAGCTAAGAGAAGGAATATGTGTTGGAAAAGGAATTTACATGTAAAGAAGGAGAAGACTCTGGTATGCTTGAGGTCAATCATGATGGATTCTTGTAGAGAGAGATCAGGAGGTGTGCATGTTTATAAGGAGGAGCATGATTAAGCATGTTGTGACATGGTGAAAATTCTTGTTACAAAGAAAAAATTTCAAGATATTGTGAAGATACTTCAAGAACTAGTAAGTATATATGGTCTGAGTTTTTTGAGCTTTTACTAGTATTGTGTGACCTCTTTAGGTATGTGATTTTCTTGAAAATATTCGCGGTATCTGAGATTGCATAGAGGTATTACCATGAAGAATCTATGTCAAAATGATCTGTGGAGTCCTAGACAGCTGTGAAGGACAAGTGAAGAATAATTTCATTGTTGCACATTTTGTATGATGACATTATGATCAGACCATCAAATATGGTACTTAGAGATGTTGCATGATGTTGATCATGTTGAAGGAATTTGTTTCATATGGGCATCAAAGGTATGAGGAAGTTTGAAAAATAATCAAACTGATTGGCAAGTATAGTGTGCATGACAGAGCTATAGGATTGTTCTTGTGGACTATAGATTATGGCATATTGATAGGGTTGAGTAACTAAAATGACTATGGAATATAGGTATGATCAAGGATAAGTTAACTAAGGAAGAGTATGGTAACTCAAAATATCTATGAGAAGGATAGTGTGCTTTAATCCCATCATAAGTTGGCTAGACATGCCAATATGAAGATAGGTCATCTGATCAAGTAAGTAACATTGAGATCTGATATTAAATGCTTGGTCTTATGGGGATTTTGATATCCTTAAGTTCTTAAGTTAATGGAAATCAATTTAATCACTCTCTCTAGTTGGAATTTTTGCATTGGGCCACTAGTATATCTTATTTTTTGAGAAGTGTAAAGGATCAAGGAAGATGGCAGTGTGCCTTAACTAGCATATAAAGTAACATCTCATAAAGGCATAGGTTAGTGCTTAGAAATATAATATAGGTTTGTGTAACTCTTGTGTTGAAAATTGGTCTGATAAGACCAATATGATATTTTTTATTTTAGAATACCTAGAAGGTCTTATATGGGTTTGTTCTTGGAGATATGAAAAGACGAGATAAACATGAGGTCTGTACATAGAGAACTTTGGGTAGAGGTATGTACAAGTGCAAGTTGAAGTACCAAAAAGACACAAAGAACTATGATGATAAGGATGAATGTTGCTACAAATTTTATTTGGCAAGGTAAGTTGATTGTTTTCATTTGATAACAATTTTTATTTTAGTCTGAAATCAGGTGTATGTGAATAAGGAGTATCTTTGATGCGTTCATGTATAAATTAGAAAGTAGGGGAAATGAAACTAGAACACCTAATAAGTTTAAAAGTAACCTAACAAAAACCATAAAGATAAGAGAGCTTACGGAGGATAATTTCTTAAACATGCATATAACTTAGACAATAATAAAACTAACATGCCTAAATCAATCTCTACTCTTTGAATGCTAACTTGAAATGAACGTAAGAAGATCCTTAGTAATCAGTTTTGATTGTTAATGATATTTAAAGGTTTGAGAATGGAGTCTCGCCATTAATGGCTACAAGGACATATGGTTCTCTCCATATTACTCAAGCTTGAGTTAATGGATGTACTATGAAGATAATAGCTCAATAGAAATGAATAAATGCTCAAGATCCTAATTTCCTATAGTTTATGCTAGAGGAGGAGAAGTGTTCTTTTAAAATATGAGGAGGAGGGCTTATTTATAGGTTTCTTATTCCAAGAATGGTATGATTTTGGTGCATGTGGGAAAAAAAACGTAAGTCCAAAAATCACTTTTAACAAGTCAAATTAAGATTTGACAAGGATTAGAAGCTAATTAACCATTTAGGATTAATTAGGAATCTCAAGTAGGCTTTAGGAAGCTTTTTGGGAGCATCTAGAGGATGTTCTAATAGATTTTGAATGCATTAGAAGAGGGAGTTAGCTAATAAGAATATGTATTGGCCAAATGCATAGTATTAGGTTTAATAAATGCATAGTATTCAATTAAGAGAAGTTGAGGGAAAAATAAGCCTAATTGACAAAGTTTCATCAATTCGTGGGGACTAGAATAGATAGTGCAATGTTAGTGATAACAGTGATTTGATCAAATCATAGGTGTCTACATTTTCCCCTCTTTGGGGTGGCATAAATTACGCTACTTCAAAGATAGTAGACAAGCATAGACAAGTAAAAAAAAAATTGATGGGGTAGAAGAAAAATTAGTTGAATAAAGGATGTCCCCTTGAGTTTCGATGGGGTGATGAAAGAGGTCAATCAACAATTGAAAAGATAAAGGATATATATAGAAGATGAAGGGGGGGGAAATGTCCCAAGTAAAAAGGGGCAGAATAGTGAAATATAATTCTCCAACTGTGATTTTCTTTTCTCAGAGAAAAAGAGAAGCCATATTAGAGACACCAAATATTTTTTATTTATATTGAGAGTAGTGTGCATAAATGTAGAGGAAGAATGGTGAAGTTGAGTATGATGGAGAGAGAATATAGAAAAAAAATTATTATGAGGATGGGGGATTGAGCTAACATCCATCCAGTGCCTTTTAACTAACTTTATTCTCATTATATTGCTAGTGATCATCATCATCGGTCCTTATTAAAAAATGTAAGCATACGACAGAAGTGTAGAATGACATGAGAATCCATAATACAAAACAGTGTCCATTGTTAAAACACCAACTCCATGAAACATACAAAATGCAATGCAATACGAGAAAGTAAACAAGCCAACCTAATAAGGAAAAAAGTACAAACACACATACTTAAACCAACAACGTCTAAGATAGTTGCACAAATGTTTTGTTATCGAGCTTCAGTTCCCAAATGTTCGTGCGTAACAAGAAGGGTTAAAAATGATGCCCCAAGCAAGGATTCATGTGAGGGGAAATATGGTGGACACATGGGTCCAATGATAAAGCATTTGTGTGCTATGAAATCGTACCAGGTGATTCATTATGCCAACATAGTACAGACGAAGCAAGCAGAACCATCTTTGTTAATGGGGTAGATCCAAATGATCTGCAAGTTGTTGTTACAGAAACAAGAAAAATTGTAAGCAAGATACAATTTGAATACAATGCGGTTGACACAAGTTTTAGCTGCATACCAGCATTTTACCAAATTTTGCAAATTTTTGAATTTTTACGATTATTTGGATTTTGAATAATTTTTTGAATTTTTTGAAAATATTTATTTTTAAAATTTTTTATTTATTATTATTTATTGTTTAGGATTTTTGATTGATTTTTTAGAAGAAATTTAGACGAGGTAATATCACCTAAAAGCAAGAAAAATGCCTTAGGGAGAGGTAATGGGTGCTAGGTGGAAAAAATATGACCCAACAGGAAGAAAACGGGCCAAAAATGATTTTTATTTCAAATAAAAATTGTGGTAGGCGATAGAGGAAGTTAGAACGATAACGGTGGGAAAATCACACCTTTCGGTCATCATGAAGGGTGAGAATGCATCGTGGTAGGATCAAAATGACCACATAATTACATATGAAAGTATAAAACTAAAGGTGCATGAGTATAACTATGCTCCCCACGACTTAGAGCTTGCTATCATAGTCCATGCCTTACAAGTCTAGATGCATTATTTGTTAGGAAAGCCATTTGAACTGAAAATAGATCATTTGGATCTGAAATACATTTTAACGCATCTCAATTTAAATGCAAGATAGCGTAGGTGGTTGAAATTTATATCCCAATATGAATTTGATATTAGTTACAACAAGGGAAAATAAAATCAAGTGGTAATGCACTGAGTTGTAGGAAGCATATTTACGTAATTATGACCCTCATTACTTAGTTTAAGGAAGAAGTTAAGAAACAACTTCAAGCTAATTTGTACTATCAACAAGTGAAAATTGCGTTAGAAACCATGTTGACCTCAAATCTTGATAGCAATGTGAGATTTGAGAAGTTCAACCTTTTGTTAAGGATGTATGCGGGAAAAGTAAACTAATCTAATTTGTGAACAGAAAGAATGTAACAGCACATAACAGAATCTACTCAAATCAACAATCTTTATTCATATCTCATCATTGATTACATTAGTCTCAATTACATATGCAAGCCTTCTCATATATCTTACACCTTAGACATTTCTATCATAAATCTCTCATATGGAACTCACCCATATATTTCTTGTGATGCACATACACATTTCTCTTGGCACACTCGTATATAATAGATTAATTACAATAAATACATTTCATACAAAATATTCTAAGAGTCACTTATTTTGAATCATGCCTCTGTCAGCTTTTGTCTCATTCTAGCTTGGATTGTCTTTGTTCTGTGGATTTGTGTCGGCTTCTACGAATCCCTACAATGTATCACATATTTTCTATTATATCGTAGATTCCTTCAATGTATCACGGCTTTCCTAGTGTACCACGACTTTGTCAATATCCTGTAGATTTCCTCCTGTTTCCCACGGCTTGTTCCAATATTTCACGGATTCTTCCTAACTTCGTTGGTTTCTTCTTGATGTCTGCGACTTACTCAAAATTTGATGAAGAACCCTGTCAACATCATCCCCCGACTTCAAACCTTGTCTCATCCTTGAGACAACAAATGATGAAGAACCTTATCAACGGTAAAGTTAAATTCCTAAAATAGTGTTAACCAATGGCATATCCACCTTTTTAGCACTTGTCTATTTAATAAATATTTCAATGGTTCATGATCTGTGTAGAAAACAAATGATGTAGCCAATAGATATTGTCTTTACTTTTGTAGTGTGTAGACCATGCTCAGCTCCTCTCTCTCCGTAGTTGAATAATTTCTCTCATCCTTGGTTAACTTTCGACTTACAAATGCTATTGGTTGATCCATTTTTTCTCTAGGTTGTGTTAATAATGCACCAATGAAAAATCTAGATGTGTCTACGTGGACATGGAATGGATCTTTCCAATCAAGAAATATCAAGATAGGTGCATGTAAAATTTTATCCTTCAAAACTTCAACAGCATCCATGCATTGTTTTGTCCATTGTATTTTTTTGTTGGTTCTTTTATTTAGCATCTCTTCCAAAGGTGCACTAATCTCCGCATGATTCCTGATGAATTTTTTGTGGAATCCTGTGTATCCAAGAATTGTTCTTACATCCTTCTTGTAACAACCACTTTTTTCACTTTAGTTCTAGGATTTTTTTTAAATTTAATTTCATGCTTCATTGATTTAAATACCCATATATTTAAATTCAGCATAATCTTAATTTTCTATCTCATGTTTCATTATTCTAAATTCTCATAACTTAGAACTAACATCATCTAGATCAATTCATCGTATAACAATCATAAACCATGTGCAGTTGCATGAGAGTATACAGATCCTACTCGATCCCCCTCAACACTCTTTACGAGCACTTACATCTAAGTGTATCATTTGGTTTGTGTATACAAGATATACTTATGGTTTTTTCATCTATCAAATATGTCAAATAATTGATAGAATACTAAGTCAATTACTCAAGAACAATGTTTTTAACATTCATAAAATCAAGAAAAACCATTGTTTTTATTTCTTCCTGACTGTACGAGCAGTCTTACTAGTCTCACCATGACAGTTTTAGGATCCTTAGTCCTTAGCTTCTTGTTCAACCTGTCGATTTGCAAATGCAGCTTGAATTCTCTGTTGTGGATTGTTCTCCTTGTTTATCAAGGGGAAATCTCTAGCATAGTGACCACCGTCACCACATTTGAAGCAACTGACAAAGGCCTCTTCCTTTCAAACCTATCATTCCCACCAACAACATTTTCTTATCCATTCCTTTAAATTTTACAGCAGTATTACTCCCATCATTATGAGTTTTATTATCATCCTTCTTCCCCCATGTCTTTCTAGGTGACAATGGTGAAGGCAGTGTAATTAAGTTTACCCTTCTCATCCTTGTGAGAAGAAATGGCTTGGAGCTTCTGCTCCATCCTAATGGCCTTCTCAAATACTGCGACTAGATACCGGTTATCTTCCATATCAGTAACAACATTGATTTATGTCAAAACAGTCAAAGTTATTCATTATGTCTTAAATCCTTTAAGAACTCATTAACTCTAATTTCTGTGATGAGGCTCAATCAACGTCAATGTCAGTGTTGCATTGACATTCGTAAGATTTCAAAAAAAAATTACATACAAAGGATAAATCAAATTTCTGATTTTGTTTAAGCTAATCACTAAATACTAAGAACTCAGTTGTACTAGTATCAGTTAAAAAAACAAAAGGAAGTTCTTCCTAACTTACCTGATGTCATTCGAAAAACTAATCTTTCATCTTAGCTTATTAGTCACCACAACGTTGCTCTGTTGCTTGCTGGAAATAGCAACAAGTCCTTCTTATTGAAATCATTATGGCAGTCTACATTTGCTTCCATATATTATTTCCACCACTTTTCCTAAAGGTTGCAGGTGGAGAAGAGCTAACATTATTGTGTACTTTTTTTTCTCTCTCTTTGAGTCATTATTTATTATAGATTTCATTATAGCTTCATTGGACTTTCAGTTTACTACCACTACAACAAATAGTCCTCTCTTATCTACTTCATCTACCCTATGCGGGTTTTTATTCCATATTAGATTTAAGTTCCAAATTTGTCAATAAGATAGTTCATCAGTCGAGTAACCCTCTGTTGATTATTATCATTTAGCTTAAGTTGTTTAACCTGGTTGATCCTATTCACACTTACCAGTTGATCCCAACATCATTTTGGTTTTGTAAGTCACAAAGGACTGTTAGAGTATTTTCTAACTAGCTTACCGCCAAACCTAAAGCATTGTTTAGTTTGGTTCGTTATCCATAGTACATCCTTCTCCCATTCTTTTTATCTTGTTAATAAAAATCAAAAATTCGTAAGCATAAGGACTCAATAGGTCCAATAGCTACAACCTTCAGCTCTAATACCAAAATGTAACAACCATATATTTTAACCTAACATAATCTTAATCTATTTAACTTCATGCTTCACTGATTTAAATACCCAGTATTTAAATTCAAACATAATCTGAAATTAAATCCTTTGAATAATGCCATTTATGATGGCCGAGAACCCTAGTCAGTATTGTCAACACAGAGAATATAATTTGTTTATCGAAACCATTAATTTTACCTTGTCAATTATCTTGTAGTTTTACCAACACAGTAAAGAGGACCCTCACATGCACTATGATCAAAATCAACACAATACATTAGTCAATCAGGTGTGTGTGTGTGTGTATATATATATATATATCAAAATGCAAATGAAATTAATACCTTGATCAATTATTTCACATGTATAGATAAGCACTGATATCATCAATATACGACTTACCCTTTGCAATCACAACTAAGTTTTGCTGGGTGTGACACTTCTGTGTTTTGGGAGGGGGTAGATTGATAATCATTGAAGTATTTACTGGATCAATTAATAACACCTCTTTTAGATGATATGCCCCAATAATGTGCCAAATGGAGTCAAAAATATACACTTCTTCAAGTTAAGAGATATTTGCAGTGCCCTACATCTCTAGAACATAAGTCTCAACACTTGAATATGATTCTTTAGTAAATCATATACTGTCAAAATATCTAAATATACTTCCAAGAAATCATGAATGAATTCTTTAAAGGCATTAATCATTATTCTACTAAAGACCGATGGTGCATTCTTAAGCCCAAATGGCATAACAATGTACATGATTGAACCCCATTTTGTAGCAAAAGTGGTCTTTGGTTGGTCTTTTGGGGAAATTTTGACCTGATGGTAACCAAAGAAACCATCAGTGAAAGAGTAGACTTCTCTTCCTACAACATTCTCTAATACTTCTTCTGTAAATGGCATCAGGAATGTGTCATGTACACAAGCTTTATTTAGCTCTATATAGTCCACACATACCCATATTTCTCTTGTTTTCTTATTTTAAATGACCATGGGACTTATCCAATCTGAATCTTCAACATGTTTAATGATTCCTGCGTTAAGAATTTTGTCTATCTCTATTTTGACTTTAACCTTGAGATTGGGATTTAATCTATACGATCTCTTCTTCAATGGTTCAAACCCTTCCTTAATTTGAATTTTAATTGTCCCAGCTTCTTTTTTTATACCTTTCAACTCCTTAAAGTCTTTAGGGAATATATCTTGGAATTCCTGAAGAAGTTCTACTACTTTTTCCACTTATTCTTCTGACCAGTAGTCCCCTATCTTAGCAAGTTTTTCATCTCCGTTGGTGTCAATGTTTCAGTCCTTATCTTCATAGGCTGGTAGTAGTATTTGTTTTCCTTTGTTTTTATCTCCACTACTTCTCTTTCTCCTTCGATTGTTTAATATGTCACATTTTCTGGTTTTTCCTCTCTCTCTCTTGTTTTTCAACTACAAAGTAGTATGTCATCTCCAATATTTTGCTTATATTTTCTTGTTGTTGAGGTTCTTTAATTTATGGTGTCCTTCGTGAGTTTTGTTATGGGGCCTCTGTACGATGGAAAAGTGACATGCGAGCATGGGAATCTACAAGTACCTCTTCCTCGTACCCGACCTCCCGAGGTCGTGTCGAGACAGCCGGTGAATGTTGAATGCGAATAGATACAGACAAGCTAATCGGGTAATCTTATATCCTCAATACGCAATAATGGAATCTACGAATCTAAGGCGAAGAAGGCCCTCCTAACCTGAATCGGTGTAATAGTTCATTCGGATACAATGGCTGCTCGGAGGCTCTAATTAATGTCAAGCTCTACTGAGATCTTGTTTCTTGGTTGTTGGATACGTGGGAAGTGACCTGTGGGAGCTTCGTATATATCTCCAGATAGGGTCATAAAATGGTGATGGGTGATTTAGTGGGTTTGCAGTTAACTATGGGTGGTTTTTTGGTCTAGCCCAGAAAATATTAGATTGATTGGCTTCTATGTTTAATACGGAGAATTGTACTATAATATTTGTCAGGAGTGGTGAGGATCTAAATACCAGCGTTCATAAGCCGGTGTCAATAATTAACTGATTTGTAGGCCCATTCGGTTGTGGGACTTGGGGCACATAACCGTGAGTTCGTGGTTATTGTGGACCTGTTATGGTCATGTGAAGAATCAATCCCTTCTCCCAACTATCCAGTAATCATATGCCTTTTCAGCCTCTATGTTTAGAACTAGAAGTTGTATGATTTTCTCGGAGTACCTAACAGGTGTTCTGGAAACTTGAATACGTAAGCTAGTGTCTATGTCAACGAGGAGGTCTCCTGCGTTAGGCTGTGGAACCAAAGGATTGCAACCAAATGTTTTCTCTCTTTCGAATCCTTGCACAATCATTCAAATATATTATCAGGGCAGTCTATAGTTTGGATGGTTTGACCAGAATGTGTAAGCTTTGTCATCTTCGATGTCTAATCCTCTTAGTTGCTCACTAATTACTTGTAAATTTGTTGTTGCTTGAAAGACATGTATCTTGAGGTCCTAATCTATATCAGCTAATGTTGTGGGTAGATTTGGCTAAGGCACTGTGGGTTCAAATATATACTCTCTAGGCTCTCTAGGTCCTGTGATTGTCATACAAAATGATTCAACTTTTAACTAAAGTTAATAAACTGATTACAAAAGAGGTATTTACACTATGCAAGCATCCTTCTATTTTTGTATTTTTCAATGACGTATTTCAATGAAATTGAAGAGTAGCTAATCTGGTATATTTATAAAATGGACAATTAATCTAGTAACAGAATAAAAACAAGCAAAGTAGCCTAGTATGGCTATTTGCCTGTGCAGTTGTGATTTTATCCTAAATATCTAATCAAATGAATCTATTAAATTGAAAGGCTCTCGATCTTGCCTCAGAAATGGGGAACGAATCACAGTTTCTCAGAAACTATCAATCCCCACAACTTCCCCGGTGATATCGAGAGAAAACTTTTAACTGAAATGAAATAATTCACTACTCTGAACTTTGAAAGCTCAAACCTGGCATTTACAGAATAGTGGTAAATCCAGTTGTGTGTGATTTCGTCCCCTCAGTGTGATCTCCTCGTTCCTTCGTGTCCTCGTGAATCCAGAAAGTATGTATATGATAGTATCAACAGAAGATGGTATTCGAACAATGGAAGCTTTGGATATAGACCGAATACAATGCAAGTAGGAGAGAGATAACGCAAGTGAACAAAGCTTGACTATGCAATTCCTAGCGGGATTTATTGCGGGAATATAACACAAGTGTATCGAGAGTTTCAGAAACTATCCTTGTGACTAAACAAAACCTGCAACTTTAATGGATTCTAGTCTAGAAATAAAGCTTATTCTATGCTAAACTAATTGTATGGAGCAGCAATGGAACAAGACTAAAGTAAGAAGATCAAATGACCTCTAAAAGAACAACAATGGAAGCAAAACATGAAATTGACAGAATTCTAAGCAAGAAATTGAAAGACTGAATAACAGAATTAAGAAGATGAGGGGCCATTTGCCTGAAAACAAGATGGCTATTTATAACCAATGCATTTACCAAAGGGTAACTCCCATTTGATCTCTTTTACTATAAACAAAGGAAAAACACTATTACCAAGGGACCAAAAACATTAATGCAAGCCAAAGTTGTTGAAGAAAGCGTGTAAATTTGAAGATTTACGTTTGACATGATCGTCAGAAGAATCTAGAAAATGCGAACAAAACTACCGCTCTGTGCAGGGCGGTGGTTACGGGACCGCCGTCCTATACAGGGTGGTGGTCATGGGACCACCGCCCAGGCAGGGCAGTAGTTTTGTCACTAAAGCCTAAAATGCAAGAAAATAGGGGGAAAAGGGCAAAAAAAAGCACATGGAGGCTGAGTGGGGTATGCAGGATACAAGCATATACTTGGTGAGCCTTTCTGGATTCCGAACATGTTGCAAGGAGACCTATATCATCATTGGGGCATGTGTAACATCATTCTGGCGGTGCAGTACCCTACAATTTTTGGTACGTACAGTTACCAAGGGTGCTCTTGTGGTGGCAAGAGGTAAGAAGATTGGAACCTTGTATTTAACCACTTATATCACTAATGTTTGTAATCTTGTGGCTTCAGAATTAGATACAACATTGTGGCACTATAGGCTCCGTCATATGAGCCATAAGGGCATGGAGATCATAAAGAAGGATTTTACTAGATATATAGAAATAGGTTTGGATTTCTGTGAGGACTACATATATGGGAAAAAGAAGTGAATAAGGTTTCTCAAGGTTGGACCTATAAAGAAAGAGTGTAAGTTAGAGTTGGTGAATTCTAATGTGTGGGTCCAGCTCAGGTATCATCTCTTTGGGGTTAAAGTTATTATGCTACTTTTATTGATGAGGCAACAAGGAAAATTTGTGTTTATTGTATTAGAAACAAATCTGATTTATTTGACACTTTTTTTAAGTGGAAAGCCTTGGTAGAGAATGAAACAAGTCTTAAGCTAAAATGTCTCCAATCAGATAATGGAGGGGAGTATTGCAGCAATGAATTTGATGATTATTGTTCTAAGGATGGAATTCACAGGAAAAATACGGTTCTAGGAACTCCGTAGCATAATGGGGTGTTATAAAGGATGAGAAGAACAATAATGGAATGTGCTAGGAGCATGAGGTTATATGTAGGATTGCCTCTTTATTTTTGGGTAGAAGCGGTGAGCACAACTGTGTACTTGATAAACAGAGGACCCTCAAGTGCCTTGGATGTAGGCATACTTGAGGAGGCTTGGTATGGTAAGAAAGTATATTATTCAATTCTTAGAGTCTTTAGATGTGAGATGTTTGTCCATATAGACAAGGATGATAGGACCAAACTAGAGGTTAAATCAGAAAACTATACTTTCATTGGTTATGGTGGTGATGACTTTTGATATAAATGTTGGAGTATTAAGGACAAGAAAATCATTGGATCTAGGGATGTGGTCTTTAATGAGAAAGTCATGTATAAGTAGTAGTTACAAGAAAATAGGGAAGAATCCAAGAAATAATATGTAACAGTAGAGGATCTTCTGGATGGGAAAGTGACACATGAATTAGTTCAGGAACCTCCTCAAAAAGAACCCCAAACTCATATATTGATGAGGTCTTATAGGGTAAGAAGATAACTTGAACATTTTTCACCTTCTATTTATTATTTATTACTCACTGACAGTGGAGAACCAGAGAGCTTTGATTAAGCAATACAGATCGATGTCAGGAAGAAGTGGGAGTAAGCCATGGATGAGGAGCATCAAGCTCTCATGGAGAACTATACAAGGGATTTGGTGAAGCTACCCGAAGGAAAAATAGCATTACAAAATAAGTGGGTATTTAGAGACAAAGAGGAAGATTGAGGCAAGAAAATATACAAGGCCCGGTTGGTGGTCAAGGGGTTTACACAGAAAGAAGGTATAGATTTTGATGAGATTTTTTCTCCCGTAGTAAAAATGACTTCTATTAGAACTATTCTAGGAATACTTACAACAGAAGACTTGCACTTTGAACATCTTGATGTAAAGACTACATTTATCCATGGTGATTTGGAGGAGGAACTATAGATGGAGTAAACAGAGGGCTATGAGGTCAAAGATAAAGAGGAGATGGTGTGAAAACTGAAGAAGAGCTTGTATGGCTTGAAACAAACTCCACGTCAATGGTATAATAAATTTGATAGCTTCATGATGGAGAAAGGTTATATTAGATGCCATTTTGACCATTGCGTGTATACAAATAAATTTGAGGATGGAATTTATATTATCCTATGTTTGTATGTGGATGATATGTTGGTTGCAGGTAAAAACATGCAAGAAATAAAAGTACTCAAGAAGCAGCTAAGTGAATCATTTGCCATGAAGGCTTTTGGGGCAGCCAAAAAAATCCTTGGTATGAGGATATCTCGGGATAAGAAGGAAAAGAAGCTAACTTTATCTCATGAATAATACATTAAGAAGGTCTTTGAGAGGTTTAATATGTAGGATGCTAAACCAGTTGGGATTCCTTTGGCAGGCCATTTCAAGTTATCAAAGGAGCAGTGTCCCAAGACAGAGAAAGATAGAAACCAGACGTCCAAGGTACCTTACTCATCAGCGGTTGGTAGTTTGATGTATGCCATGGTGTGAACCAGGCTTGATGTTTCCCATACAATGGGAGCGATGAGTAAATTTATGAGTGATCCAGGTAGAGATCACATCAAGTAATAAAGTGGATCCTTCAGTATTTGAGAGGGACCATGGGGATAGTTTTATGCTACAGTGGATCAGACACCACTTTGTGTGGTTATGTAGATTCAGATATGGCTGGAGATGTAGACAATAGGATGATCATGACAGGTTATGTTTACACTGTAGGTGGGACAACAGTGAGTTGGATTTCACAACTATAGAAGTTGGTGGCTTTGTCAACCATAGAGGTTGAGTATGTTGCTTCCACAGAGGCAAGCAAAGAAATGATTTGGTTACAAAAATTTCTTGAGGATTTGGGGCATAAGCAGGAGGAAAGAAAGCTACATAGTGATAGTTAGAGTGTTATACACCTAGCTAAGAACTCTGCTTTCCACTCTAGGAGAAAGCATACATAGTTAAGATACCATTTCATCAGGACAACTTTGGAGGAAGAGAAGTTGAAGTTGGAGACGATTCATACTAGTCAGAATCCTATAGACATGATGACCAAGGTGGTCACAAGGGGAAAACTAAAGCTGTGTTTAGCTTTGGTTGGTCTTCACGGAAACTAGTGAAGGGTTGAGAAGCTTTCTCAGAGGAAAACTAGTCCCTAAGTGGGAGATTGTTAGGTTATGGAGCCTATTTTCATGTGAGAAAGTGTCCAAGACTATACACTAAGAGTACTGTAAACTTTCCACAGTTGTCTAACCGGGGTTCAAGGCCGGGCCAGGTCCTGAGTGGGGGTCTAGGGGTAGTAGCCCCTTGTAGCAGGGGTTTGGGGGCGTAGCCCCCAATTTTTTTGGGCCTTAAAATGTGCTCGATATACTGAGAAACATGTTTTTCTCATATAGGTGGTATTTTTGAACCATATGTTTATGGGATGGTTTTGTCCCATGGTTTTGATACCCACAGTTTTGTAAAACTACTTTAGCAGTTGTCTACTTATATGGTTTTATGCATATGGTAGGTATTATGTATCATTGCAGATGTGTTTTGAATTCGGTTGTGAATTCTGTAGAGTTTGTTGAGCATAGCTTCAAACAGATTTGGGTATTGTATTGAGAGAGCGGTGGCTTGTAATTAAATATGATCAAGTGATTCTTTGTGGACATAACCCAAATTGGGTGAACTACGTTAAATACTATCTCTTTGTGTTGTGTTATTCTACACTTTTATTTGAGATGTGTAATATTTTCTGCATGTTATTTTCTACTATTGTGATTTTGTGAGGGATTATTCCGCATAACAGGCGAGACTAGTCTTAGTAGAGCAATAACTATAGAGGGATAAGTGCATTTCATGTGTGCTTGCATGACTTCTTGGAGGAACCAAAGGCCAGTATCACTTCCTTAGTGGGGGGATAGGTGGGAGTATTGGAACCATTTCCCCTTGAGAAGCCATATTATGGCTTGGTGGTATTATTTTTCTCATTTCTAATGCTTTTTTGGTATCATCATCTCCTTGTTTAGAGATGCATGTTGTGTTTTGGTTTATTCATTATGTTGTTGGTATGTGGGCACAAGTGATAATACAAGTGTTGTTGATAAGTGTTGTAAGCTTTTAAGTTTTAAAAATATATATTTGTGTTTCGGTTATGTTGTTAATGTGAGTATTACATTTGGTATCATAGCAAAGGTTCATACTCTTGAACCTATGGTATATGTTTGTGATATGGATATTGTTACAATATGAACACATTTTGTTATGCCATATTATATTGTTCATGACTTGTGTTGGTGATGTTATGTATATACCTATGACATTTCCCACATCTAGGTTTATGAGTTATCAAAATGATGTGATATGGGTACTCTCATGTGAAATGGTCATATAGTGTGTATGTTCTATCAATATGTTTGTGAATTTTTTTTTTTTGTTGTGAATCTTAAATGTGTTGTTAAGTGATAACCCATTGTCTCTTGTGTGTGTCATATATGTGTATATAGAAAATGTTCCAATTTGTGGAATATATTTGTGACATAGTGGTGTACCACATATATTGTACTTTTGTTTGTTGTGAATAGGTAATAATGTGTTTTCCTCATGAATTTGGGCATATGATAATCTTATGAACCCTATTGTAGTATACCTATGCCATTAGTGCATTATGTGTTAAGTGTGTATTGTTAATGATTTTTTTATTAATTGTAATGTGCATCATCCCTTATATGATGTCTATGCATATCATATTATGTTGTAACATTGTGTTATTAATATTTTTTGTGTTATGTGTTACCTTACACCTTTGATCCCCAACTAGTAGTATAAAGGTGTACGTGGTGAGTGAAAAGGGTGAATAGTGAGCCATTTTTCTCGAGCTATGTATGATATAGGAGGTGGAGTCTCTCCTATACTGAAAATCCATTTCTGTTTTTTGGTATGTATGGCATTACTTATAGACACCATGCATATTGTGTAGCATGTGCACCTCAGGCTCAACAAATGGTGACTTGTAAATATCTCTCATTACTTAGATGGTCATTTTAAATATAACCTTTTTGTATTTATTGACCTTGTGAACCTTGTGAGTTCTGCAAACTATGATTTAGGATTATGAGGATATTGTGATCTTGCTTCATTTAGATTTAGACTCAAGGATTACACCATTGATTGTCTTTGAGGTTGTTGGATAGTTAGTTTTCATTGAGGTGACATGGATCTATGTGTTCAGGTCCATAGAATGACCTGACATGTTTTGGTTCTATGAGACTATATGGTATTGGAAGGTATATGGAGTTTCCTGCGAGGCATGTGGATTTTGGTATTTGTGATGTACATGATACCTTGCTGGATTACTTATTTGATCCATTTGGCCATGTATTACGGCACTTGTGGCTAGATGACCTTACTATTGGATGTGATTTATTTGGTTTCTCTCTTGACATTGTTATAAGTGGCTATGACTTGAGTCATGTATGTAATGTCATTGCAAACATTGATGTGGTCTAGTTGCTATGTTGGGCACGTGTTTGTATTTAATGCCTGAAACATGTTTTGAGTACTCTGATTTGTGGATTTTATTTTCTTCCCCATTTGGGATAGTGGTTTTATTTTGCACTACTGTTGTGTAATGTGGGTTTTGGCACGTGTATTTTTTTAGGTCATGTATGACCCCATGATGTTTTCTGATGTTGGAAACCCCTTTGAGACAATGAAAATGATTAAGAAACATGAATCAACAAACTTGTACTATAGATTAAATTATTATTTTGAATATGTTAATCATGATACCAATGAGGTAGAGTTGCTATTGAGATGATATGGGACATAACTACCAAACTAAGGATAAATTAACTATGGAAAAAGAGAGCTACTAATCTTCATAGAACAAGAACCATTTAAAAGAATTACAAAATTTTGTTGTCCATTTTTTCTCATACCTTAGCAACGAAAGTCATGTTGACCCATTTTTTCTTACCCATCCCTCTTGTAACTCTACCATTGCATCGCATCGAGGATGATGCTTTTATAAGGGGAGGTTAATGTAATGCCCCACTCTTTTACACAAGATCGGTGAGGGTGTGGGTTGTTTTTTGAAGTAACTTGTCTTGTTAAACACCCCAATTTGGTGTTTTCAGAATGCATTCAGGTTTATAAGTTAATTGAATAGAGACTATATTCCATGATAAATTGAAAATGGACTAAGTCTGAAATCAGTGAACCTGAAATTGGCTGAGTCTAAATTTTTTAGAACCATCCAAAATCTACATTTTTCATTTGATCTCCTTGATGTCTAAAACCACTCTCAAACATCCTGGAAGTATATACATAAAATATAACTTAAAGTATGAGAAAAATAAAAGGACTATATATAATAAAAATAATCTTATACTTCCTTCTCCGAAATAATAAATAAATTAAAAAGGGATAATAATAATATTTAACTATTAAAATTTTAAACCGTAATACAATAAAATGAACAAATTTTGTATACATCACAAAACAAATAAATAATAATAATTAAATAAATTTTTAAAAAATTATGAAGGGAGAATGGAAGAGTTGGCGGAGTTAGTGAAAATTTCTAATTGGTTGTCCATCAAAGCACATGGCCATACTAAATAGCTTGCAGACCTTGTCATTTTTCTTGCATAATAATACACTTTATTTGTGATCCCGAGGCATTAAAAACTAGGAAACCCAATTTAATGTTGTAAATTTAGCAGTCATTGGATTGTGACAGCGAGTGCAGGGTTATACACTCTCATAATTAAATAAAACAGATTGTTTCGGGGAACAAAGATCTCACAAATAGTCTTCCTAAAATCAATCAATTATGGGTTAAACCACCTGTGCAAATGGGATAAATGTGTAATCCTAATATCTCATCATATTACTCTATACACATTTATTTATCTAGATCTATATCTATATTAAATCGGGTTCAATTGTCTCTGAGAGGAAACGTTTACCTGCCTCTGTTTTGTTTGATGTACACAAAATAAGAGAAAGAAGATTGAGGTTTAGAGGCACTTCATTCAGGCATGACGTCTATATGTGTTGACTTTTCTTTTCTACTTTAGACCATGTTCTACATGCATTATAACCATTGTAGCACCATTCTTGTTTTCCCTACCCTTTATATTTTATTTTGAGGAGATGTTGTATTTAGTAAGACATTTAAATTTTCTCTCCTGCTATCCCACATATGTCTCTGCAAGATTTTGGCTCTTTCACTCTTCCTCTGCATGAATCCCTCTATTTTTCCATTATTAGCTCTATGTTGAAATGGTTGGTTGCTAGGAGGGCATAAAGTGGTTTCATTGAAAAGAATTTAAAAACTTCTACTAAATGTAGCCCCATGGAATGCCTTATTAGCATGATATGCACAAATGGTGCTCTAGACGAGGATGCAATATTTACCAAGAAATTCCCCAACCAAGCATGGCTTCATGGAATGCAACCATTTCTCGGCATGTACGTTTTTGGTACGCTGAAAAAAAAGATTTAGAAACTTTCAGGAAGACGCAAAATTTTGGTTCATAGAAAAAGGCTATGGAATGGTAATTGTTAAAGGGGGAATACCTCAACCAAACTTGGTCTAACGAGCGATCATTATGGAGAATGCTCAAATTATTTTTTGGAATGGGTATAAAATCTTTAGAGAAAATACAATGATGGAATTTTGGATGCATGCAAACCACTTGACAAAATACTTATTTGAGATGGAGAACCAAATCCTACAATTTCGATTGGCTTCATTCCTAAGGCATGGTCTCCCTTGCCTTCATATTTTAGAATTTTCATATTTTTAGTTCTTCATTCACAATATAATAGAAATATTAAACCATTGGATAATTAACAATTGGATATTTAATCAAATTTAAATATTGTAAAACAACAAAACTCCACCTTGTGAATTACATAACTGATTTACACCTTGACCATCAACCATGATTACTACCACAACCTTATACATTTCTAACCCATGGTATTATAATTAGGTGAGAGTTAGATGAATTGTCAACTAAAATAACCATTTCTGTCTACTTGGAAAGTTAGAAAAACACCATATTCAAAGACTTGCAAAATAACATTTTGAGCCCCATAAAAGAGATGTCAAGCTTTGTATGTGTTACTTGTTATGTGGGAAGTCACATAAAGCCTTAGATCAACCTTGATTGAATATTTTTTCTCTCTTCTCCACCCCTTTAGGAGCCTTGGTAACTCATTTTACAGTTTTAGGGAGTTACTAAAACTGAAAAGTTGGTTTTCGTTTTGGCTTGACATTTGAAATATGAGCATGGAAATGCTTATCTTCCTTCGCAAACCACTATTATTTTTACTACACAACATCATATAACCTTCATTTTGGGGAAAAAATATTTCTAGCTAGTTTGGAAAAGGGGTTTTGTAAGCCTCTAGTCATTGTTTGACTAGGTTAAACTAGACCAATTATGACCCGTGGCTCCAAAAACCTAGTCGCCATTTGTAACCCATTCTCTAGCTCTTAGTTCTATCGACTCCGATGAATTCTCAATATATGGGAGGACATGTAATATTTTTTACGTTGAGCATAGATCCATTGGAAATCATTTTTTGACGTGGTTTCTTAGCCCTCGAGCTAAAATTGGTAGTTTTTGTAACTATTCTAATTTACGACTGATGGCCCTGAAAAACTATCCACCATTTGTACATCATTCACCAGTTCTAAATTCCATCAGTTCCTGTGAATTATTGGTATATAGGACACGTAGGAATTTATCTCTTGTGAATTTTCCCATACGAAGATAATTCTCCAACATGGTATCTTAGCCTCCAAACCAAAATTGAACATTTTTGCATCTAGTAAGAAAATATGAAAAAGGTCGTACGACCCCAATCAAGTTATCAAAACGTCATGCAAAATTATTGACACTTATAAATAAATGTATGAAACTCTATCTTGTGGTTTGTTGTGTGAAAGTTGAATTTTGAAAAAATAGTTTCTCTCTCTCCTCTCTCTTTTGTATCTCTTTCTCTCTCCTCCCTTAGTTAAAAAATGAAATGAATATATGCCTCTAATGCTCACTTGTTACAAGTGATTTATTATGATTATGTAAATGGAAAACTAAAAATGATAATTATTCTAGATTTAGGTAGATGTCATGCCAACGGTTATCACTGGCCCATGCACTAATGGTTGTTGTAAGTCGTAGGTGGCTCGACAAGTAAGATAAATAAAATAATTTGAATTTATAGTTGTATTTAAAATTGTGAAATATATAAAATGATGAGACATATTGTATATTTAAATGATTGTAATTAGTTCCTATTATGAAAGGAGAAAATGAAAATAAATTAAAAGTTAGCTATTCCATGTGTTCATTGAAGATTGTATGCAGTTGTAATAAAAAGTTGTACAGTGCTATGGAGTTATTAAATCAATCATTTATCATACTAATTATAGTTTTGTATCTTAATACTTAAATTTTTGGTTGAAAACTACCTTTCCTTTTCCATACAAATGAAATGAGTTATAACCTTTTTAGCATACCTTAATTTTTAGTTGAATCTTGTTAAATACGAAAACCCGGTCATGTTAAGGAAAGGTTCAAACCTATTGCTAGTTGTTTCCTAGTTTTGTACTTGGAAGAAGCCTTGATATACCATTTCAATGGCTTAGGATGTTGTTTGAGGACATGCCTACACTATGTGTATCTTATCTCTTTGAGTGTGAGTACGATCCTTACTCCTAGATGTCATAGTGCTAGATCACCCATTGAAAAAACTAATCATCATCTAGGTGTATGGTCCTTGATACTCTTGTGTGTATCCTAAACTATTTGAATATATTTGGGGTGTTTCACTCCCAAATAATATCATTAAATAAATTTAAATGATGCAATTGAAGCCTAGGTACTATTTACCTACACTTGGAACCATGAAATTTGAACCCCTTAAGATCCTTACAAATAGAAGTGTCGCCTTGGTAATAAGTATCGAAGTACCTTAGTTGTGAGAAAGTTTGTGAGGCATGGATAATTGATTACCATAACTTTTTCCTCATGGTAGATTTTATACCCTTTGAGTGTTAATGAAGTTAATACTTCATGGATCTCATATGAAGATCACTAGTTAAGGACCCCTCACGCATGTTTTCCTAATGAGAGAAATAGTGTTGTAGAAGGAAATTAAATTCATATTGTTACATTGAATATTCCACATGTGAAACATATACCTTAAATATTTGAGTTGTTTAAGTTCCATAAATGATGTGACTAGCATGAGTTAACACCCCTTTGAACCTTTTTTTCCCTAAGTGAAGAAAATCCCTATATGTTTCACGGTGGTTGTAAAACGATGCCAGGATAATACTAAAGTAAGGAATGTAAATGAAATGAATTTTTGTGTGATTGTGATGAATATATCACATACCTTGAATAAGGTCAAAATGGTTAACAACATTTGATGTGATCATAACGAAAATCAAAATAATGGTACGTATCCTAAGTGAATAACATTTTAACAATGGAAACTTGTAGTATTCAAGAAAGGATCCTCTTTCACAATCATAACTAAGTTTAAATAAAAATGTGGTAATCAAGAAACTAATATAAAAAGGAAAAGTGAATTAGTATATTTTATGTATCTTGTGGGTTATCCATCTCTATTATTCAGTTATTGGTACCTACTTATTTTGGTATTATGCTTGAGTGAACCAATATGTTATGTGTTATTGTTACTCCATTCATGTGTTTACAAGTTTGAAGGAGTACTGATTTCCTTAAACCATGTTTTACACCCATAATTTATATGACTATAAAACAAGAAATGTGATGTACTTAGTGATGGTAAAATACCCCCCCCCCTCTCTCTTCATCCTTGTAAATTCCTATTTTTTTCTACTATAATTTGATGGGATGTACGTTATTTAATGCTCATTTGAGTAGTATGCAGATTTTCTTATATTTTATG
Organism: Taxus chinensis; assembly: GCA_019776745.2. Lineage (NCBI taxonomy): Eukaryota > Viridiplantae > Streptophyta > Pinopsida > Cupressales > Taxaceae > Taxus > Taxus chinensis. The sequence continues at coordinate 62,383,960 of CM034147.1, read as the reverse complement.
TAATTGTTTAGTACTCATTGTGAGACTAACAAGAATTTTGTGTGTACGGGGAAAGGTAGGGTCATTATGGAGGGATAAGTAAAGATAAAAATTTGAAGTAAAACTTGTGTTACATTAAGGAGGAACCAAAGGTATGAGGGATTTGTTATAGTGGAGTGATAACTGGTTTTTGTAATGAACCGGGTGGAGGGATAAGTGGCATGCATTTTATTTTACTGGAGGAACCAAGAACTTATGCCCTATACCTTATTAGAGTGATAAGAGGCATGGATTGACCCTAGTTCCCTTTGCAAGCCATTAGAGACTTGTTTGTGTGTGCTAATGTTTTGAATGTTCTTAATATTATCTCTTTCGAGCCTCTTACAAAGGCTTGGCATGGTGATACCTATTTTATTAAATGTTATTTTCTCTTTCTCTTAATGTTAAACATTTGTGGATTTAATTAGTTTCTATATGGAATGCATGTGCATTGATGGATGTGTTGAATTTATCCTTGTAAACATTTGTATGCTTTATAAGTTGAATTATTCTAGATTAGGACAACTTGAGGCCAAGGTAGATTTATAGGCACAGGGTTAGGGTCCATAGACACAAGTACACCCATAGGGTCCACCCCCATGTCAGACACTTTATAGTAGCAGGCACAAGTACAGGAACAACAAGTTCCTATACAAGGTATATAAGTGCAGGCACAATAGGTGCCCTTGGTACTGGTTCCACCTTCAATGCCTCGAGAAACAAGTTCACACATGATAATAGCTGGGTATGGTGGAGATGAAAGGGATGGATGGGGATTACCCTCGAGACAAATGGCAGTAGGTGGGGGTTGGGGATCACCACCTAGGTCACCAAAGATGTCACCATAGAAATAGGTTCCTAGATATAGTCTCATTTTAGGAGCAAATGGGAAATCAGTGGTTGCATTCTATGTACAGAGGGTTGTGTCCATGAGGTAAGGGGATGTAGCATGTATTATGGTTGAGTCTCTATATAGATAGTTGGGGTAGGTGACCACAGAGCAGGATAATTTGAGACACTAGGTACAACAGGTTACCACTGAGAGGGATCATCTTATGAATGAGAGAGCACAGTGGGAGCTGAGAGGAATCAACTACAGGAAGATGTTGCTAGATTGATAGGATATTGTGATAATATTCACTCAGAATTTATAGCAGGAGGAGCTCTAGATTTAGTGTATGAATTTTCATCAGCTATAGGTGAGGTAACCTATTATAGAGCTCTCTATTATGGAGTAGTGCTAGAGGGACAGAGGGCTATTTCATATAGTCAAATGACTGGCGGTCATTCTAGATCCCAATCTCATAGACCATCCATGTCTTCTAGATCAGTATAGATGCCTCCACCATAACATAGGCTAGGTTAATTATGAAATTATATCAAGAGAACCCTATAAATATAAAGTTACGAGACCATAATGAGGTACCATGCACTAGTCACTACTATCATCCATCTAGATTTGCATCCATTTGGAGATCATTTGTATCCATTACCTCCATCACAAGGACAAGGTCTGGTTAATCTGCATCACAACAAGACATTAGGGCAAGGGATTATATTTGTATTCCATGCACACATTCTATTACCTTTTCTGTATATATTTATTGCTCATTATTTAACAAAGTGACGACTGAGCACAAGAGCACCAAGGTAACATAATGCGCACACTCACCATAGAACTACATTTGGGTCTAAAATGTAGTGACACTTGCTCAGTTAGTAAGTCCAAAAGTGTATGGAACCTGAGGTTGAATCCAACCCATTCATTTGCATTCTTACGTTTTTTAGGGTTTTGATTCTTCTCTTTTGTCCTTTTCAGGTATTTTATATCAGCTTGGATTATCCACAACACCTGATTGTAGTGCAGACAAACCTATTATACATTCACAGCACCCAGGGTTTCAGAAACAGCTTGCTGAACTTGTGAAATTTATTTCTAAACTTATTGCATAGACATGGGTGCCCATTCTATAGATCAAAGCGCCAGTAGGTTCCCCTTTCCATCTCCATGCACTTGAGTCTAGATAATGAACCCTAATCTATCCTTTTCGAGACATCTACACAATGGTTCCTATTTCATGTTCCTCCAGTAATTTTTGCATCACAATATCGAAAGATCATCAATCGAGTGAGTTCATTTCATTTCTTTTTTACAAATTACGGTTAGCATTTCCTTTTACATAGTTGTTTAGGTCATTTACATACTTCTTTACTTTATTTACATATCATTCTAGAATAGATTAAATATATGATATTTTCCATTTTTAGTTAATCATTTTGGTGAACCTGACATGATCATTCACGCTTCTATATTCTTCATTCAAACTTTACCATTGTAGGATTTATTCTCCTTTCACCATGGATCACTCTCATACTAATTTTATTAAAGAACATTATAAGGCCATTAATGATCATATTGTTGCACACCCACAAGATCTAGAGTTACTTTGCAATGCGGCTCGTGAGGAGGATACTAATTTGGCATAGAGCTCAAAGCTTCCACAGTCATACCCACTTCTGTTGATTTTAAACTGATTTCTTATACTCTTCCACCAATTTAAACTATTCTCATTTCCATTACTACTCCTACCAATCATTTTACACTACCCTTATTTTGTCATATACGAAAAGTTTCATCCGTTTGAAATCAAGACTTAACTTAACTTTATCATTATCTTCAAGCTCAAATTACTAAGCTGTAGTAGGCTACTTCATATGTATCATGGTCTTTATATTATACCTTATTTTTTCATATGAAATTTTCACCTACCATCTCTACATATTCTGCTTCCTCGTATATTTTTCACCCCTAAGCTTCACATTTTCAATGGGCAAGGTGACCCCTTATTTTTTGTCAATTTGATAGATTGAAACTTTCATTGTGATTGCATAACATGGATTTTTTCCCAAAGTGTTGGACTTTTACAATCGGGAAAGTTCTTAGGAGAAATGTTGACTTCCTATCCTATCCTAGTGCCAACTAACTCCATCCAAAGTGCAAAGCGTTGCAAATCTAACACTACTCTAGTGTTTACAAAGAGACAGAGATAGATAAAATACATGAAAATAAAATGTAATCTAAGGGAAGGTCATGTACTAAGAAAATTATTGAATATCTTGCACAATAAACACAACACTACCAGAACCCTGCAATCAAAATAACAACAATATAAAATAACCTTGCATGCAATGAAATATCAGAAAGATGTAATAGAATATAGAAGAGGGTTTGAAATATGCACAAATTTTATTTTATTTCTCTCAAAATTGATAAAATACATCATATTTAGGGCCAAAGGCATAGATTTTGCATTATAATGTCTAGTAGGGAGGTATGAAATCTAAACAAATCTCTTACAAATAAGATGTAGAAGGGATGAGCATATACAAGGTGTCCAACTTTTTAAAATGAACCCCTCCTTACAATATATAGGATGAATGAGAGAAGGGAGATAGAGGAATTCAAAATACTGCTTCAAACACCCAAAAATGCAATAAATTCACTTACATCAATGGTTGTGCCATTGGAAAACCCATGCCTCCATGCACTTTTCCTTGTTGGTGAAGAAAGGAACCCTATACCTTCATCATTTTGGTTGGTGAGAAATATGAAACATTCCTCCAAAATGGGGGAATATATTTCGCCATTTTGGAATACTTAGTCTCACTAAAATTAAGAAAATGAGTAATTTTTGATGTAGAGGACACTGATATCTTTCCAAAAAGTCCCATTTTAGCTCTAAAATATGCCAAGATGAGGTTTTCATAGTGTAAACTAAATCTTCAACAAGTTGATCTGCCTTTTTGGACAGTGACCAATAAGGCATCTGCACCCTTCTGCCAATCATAAATATTTTGCAGTACTTCCTCCTAGATTCAAGAGCTTTAGGTATTTCTTACTTCGGACGTCGTGTCACTACTTCACCGCCAGTTTCTAAGATCATAAAACCTCTTAAATGCAAAAACCCTAAATTGGGTCTAAAATCCCCTTGGTCGCTCGATAAATAAATACCTTGAACACATCCACCTAGCCATGGCCCCCTTCACCTCACTAAAATATTAATTTAATTATTAAAATTAAATTAATTCATTATCCTCACCATATTTATTATTTAAATCTCCTAATTTAGATAATGTCCACATATCCACCTCACCTAGACACCTCATCTAGCCACCTCACCCTAAGACCTATTCTTAGTAAGTTGTTATAATTAACTAAGACCTACCCAAACCCTAAAAAATCAATGCCTACATTGCCTCTAACCACATTCCTGCATGTTAGAAGGAAGCTTCTAGTCTAATCCGTGGGTAAATGAAACGAGATCCCAAAAAATCAAGGGGATCTGCCTAGTTTAGTAAACCTAGGAAATCCATTCCTAATTGATGTCGGTTACCCTTAACCACCACTGGTTAAGCTGGAACCACCATTGGTCACCTTTTAATCCCCAAAACAACCTTATTTTCGAGTTTGGAAAGAAGGTTGGTAGATTTCCTAAGAGATATCACATCTTTTGAGAACACTATTTCACGAGAACACGCATGCAAGGAAGGAGATCAAGCATTTTCTCTTACATGGACATCTAGCATTCATCCAGTAACCACTCAACACAAATTTGATCTAATCATGCATGAAGGAGAGCACATGCAGCCCATACAAGAGCTCCCCAACATTTGGTGATCTTCTACAGCATTCAACCTCTTATCAACACCTTCATTCCTCACTCACAGACGTCCAAAACCAGATTCCAAGTAAGTAGAGTAGTTTACTCCTTTGGTTCACTTATATCATCATTGTATTTTCATCCTTTGTTCTCCTAGCCACCCATTGACCTCCTTTAATACTCACCCCTCCATATCCCCATTAAAACCTCACCAAATCCCATCCAAACGACTTAATACCTCACTCTGAGCAGCCTAGTCTTTTGTGTAATCATAAGGGAGATCTAAAGCTCATTCTGTGATATTCCCAATATTCCACAGTAATCGGAACTAGTTCTCCCCAACCGGTGTTAATCACCCTTGACCAGAATCATTCTCTATATTTACCAATACAACCCAGAATAGTGACCTACCCACCTATTCCCGCATCACCCTTAATCACTTGTGACCCGCCTAAGACCTCTGTCAGACCTATAGAGACCCAGAACCGGTTACTTGACCTTCGGATCTTATTTTAACCTATCCTGTTAGATTAGATCTTTCTTATTGTGTTTTAAATGAGATATCTAAATCATTTTAACTACAATAGGATTTACTTTATTACCAGCATTAAATTGTTGTAAACAGTGGACTAACAACTGTCTAGGAAGTATCACACTTCTCAGATCTAGCAAATGCTAGGCAGTTCACTGCACATATTGTTTAACTTTTATTTTGTGGTTTTGTGTTCCATTTCAGGTAGTTCCTCCCAGCCAAAAGGAATCTCTCATGATCAGCTGTGGATTCAGAATTCATACGCACGTAACAACCTATCAACCATCATTTTGACAGGTATTCCTCCTACACCTGTTACCCTATCTATTTCGTCACTTTCAAAGGAACGTCTAAGAATCAAGTGAAATAATGATTATCATGCAAAATTTACATCTAATCATCTACATATTAAGGAATCTATTGACTCGACCTCCATTAACAACACCAAGGTCGACCCATCATGGCCTATTAGTGCATGTTCTATTTAACTTCTCAAGATTATTGGTTATCCTCCTTCGTAAATTGAGTACCCTTTCAACAAACCCTTTGGTGTTATTAAGCTACATGTTTTAATTGGTCCTCTCAATATGCTTGTGCCTTTCCTCATTGGAAATAAAGTTGACAGCTATGACATACTTCTCGGTCTCAATTGGATTTGTCACTCTCAATATATTATTTATATGAGTCAATTGCGACTCAAATTTATTCACAAAAATTAGGTTATTTCTATTGACGACATCCCTCCATCTACTCCATGGTTGTCATCTTCTTGCATAGTGGCTAGCACACCACCTACTTCATAGTAAATCACACTCTATGTTACTCAAATCACAATCTATGCCCCGTTTACCTACTCGCACATTACCTACATGACCTCACCACTCTATTAGTCCTACGCATATGTATAGGCCCATTCCTCGGATAGTTACTACATCTCAACATAGATCACAACCTTGGTTTATCCCACGCAGGCCTCCATCACCTTCATACTCAACATCGCATAGATTTCCATCACCGACAAATTTTAATATGCCAGGAGTTTCATCATATGTTCATCCCTCACATGCATATAGACATCATTCACCAGTAAATTTTTTTTTTACTATACTACCACTATTATCCCACAATCATACACTTTCTTCGTCACATACATCATATGAAGGACCTTCGTCCTTCATTGTCATTGGATAGTTCGTCCCTATGTACACGCTTAGGGGGTATAACATATAATACACCCCCCACTCACCTTAGCATCTATGCATGTCTCATATTTTCATTTTCATACATCATCATAGGCATACTCACCCTACATTTTAGCATTATCATTACCTAATGACACACTCTTATGCTTTGGTTCACACTTGACTGTTGAGGGATTACTACACATGACCCCCACACACTACACAACAAATATTACACACTGGGTTTCTCCACACGTTTCACATCATGTGTCTTACACCTTACATCATACATTCTACATTTAGACTACATCATTTTGACCATTATGTATTTACATACCATACATACTTTACACATCATATTAATGTTCATCATATACATGTCACACTCTTATTGTCCACACATTTAGCATCATATACTAATCATCCTACATACTAAATTACTATCTACACATACTACCTACCACACTATGCATTGCATTTATACTCATTACATGGTCATCTACTCATCACATATGCTACATTGTCTTCTATGTGTTGCACTCTCTACCCTATGATGCACTTTAGTTCCTCAGTCCATACTCAATTGTCGATGGTTTACAAATCCAATGGACCTTATCTTCATCACACATTTATCATTTAACCTTTCATCATGCAACATTACTAGGTTAGTTCCATACACTTTATGTTAAATGTTCACCCATTCTATCATTTTTTAGTGTTATACACCCTATGTCACATCACCACTCCCTCTTTTCATCTCAAAGTGATATATGCTTAGGGATGAATAATCACTCATCCATTCATCTTATAGTAATATACACTTAGTATAAATAATCATCTATGTGTTCATTAGGTCGTGATATACACTTCATCTATAGGTTTCATGTACACATTGTCACTAGGTTATATCTCATCACTACATCTACACATTCATCACAACATGTTAAAAACAACATGCACTTAGACCATTTCCCAATGATGCAATTTTGTTTATGGTTCATTCTTGACTAATGAGGGGGAAAAAATGAACCTCATTTCATACAATTCCATTCACTCGAGGGGCACGTAGCTCATATCACTCCATTTTTCATTCCATTCCATCCATCCACAACATACTGCATATTATGGTTACTTTTACTATTGCTTACTTTTATAGTTCATGGTCACTTTGTTACACATGCTAGTTAGATTACTTGTATGTCATTTATCTATCTCATCCACACATGTGCATTCACGGTTTTTTTCTATTTTTGACTGCAGATACAAGTCTCTTACATGCAACACATATGCTCACCTTCTACCCATCCTACATTGATCGTTGGGGGCATCCACATTCATCTCTCACTGGTGTTATTGTTTCATTTTGTACATAGAACTTTACATTCCTTAGTTATACACACTATTTACATACTAGTTATATTTTTAACATGCTAATAGGTGCTTCATATGCAACATTTCTTATGCAATGAATATTTAATTCCATATTTGTTTCTTCTATTGTCTTCCATTTCTTGTTCTTTTGTGATGTGTCTTTCCTTGTGTTTGGTGTGCACACTTGTTTGTTTATATGTGGCCATGATGGCCTTTGTGTCTTGCAACATCATGAGTGATGTCCCATGTTTACAACCCATGCTTTGTGAGGACTTATTTGTTCTTCTTGTGTGTTTACATTATTACTTTTCTTGGTAGCTTATACATTATTTTCGTAGCTTGCACACTATCTTCTACATGCAGTGATTTTCCATACTAACACTTGTATTTGGCTAGCCATCCTTGTTTTTGCACATGCCTTGGTTTCTATCAAGTGCATTCCCTTTCCCTTACAAGGAACAATTTTAAATTTACATGTGGTTGGTCCTCTTTTGGGGATGCATTCTCCTATCAGCGACATTACATGCATCCCCAAAGAGGGGGGCATCATTTGTGGTTTTTTTACACACTACATAGAGTTATACACCAGTATCAGTTTAGTTGTATACAATGGATGGTTTCAGACTAGTCTACTACCCCCGTACACAGTGTATTTTACAGGACATCATTGTCCTTAGCATTATGGGAAGCATTTACAGGCTTGGAGGTTCCATTGGGTGTGTCTCCCTACAATACTTTGGCTAGTGGTGTTAGATCATGAAAAAAACTAGGACATACAGTGATATCTTGACACACATTCAAAGAATCAGTTATAGGAAGGAGAATAACACATTTTTATCCCCACACTTCTTTAGCCAAGGTGGCATGAGATCACCCAAAAAATCACAGTACAAGATATCCTTCTACACTCTCTTTCTTGACATGGATTAGGTGCACATGTTCCATTTACATTCTTTCATTTGTGTAGTTATAAATTTACATACTTTTACATGCGTCTTTTACATTGCATTTTTTACATGTGTATTTACATACATATTTTACTACTTGATTATTTTCTCCTTGTAGGTTTGATGCCATATGTGAAAAAATTAGTCAAATTGGGGCAACAACGACAATTACATTAACAAAAACACTTCACGACAAGCACACACCATACTAACCATGCATGATACATCACACACATCAACACCTACACACACGTTTCTAACCTAGGTTCACTCTCATAAGTTTTTTTGGGAATTTTCATATATAGTTTCCACACTCCATCATCTTTTTATCATTAAAAACTTTTTCTAGTCCTTTAGTTCATTTTCTACTACAAATCGTCATCAACATCAGGTACGCATCTCTATCTGCTTTATGTTACCGAGATTTATGCTCATCAACTTAAAGTTGGTGGAAAATGTTAGCAAAAAAATCATGCACTTCAGATATTATTTAGTCTCTTGTCTCATAATCCTATTTAAAATATTTTTTAGAGAAAAAATTACTAATTAACCCCCATTTTTTGGCTCATTTTCTCTTATTTTATTTCATCATTCCCAAATTTTTACACCTTTATGCCCAGTCAACTTTCATCACTTGACGTTATTATAGCCTCTACTTGGGTGCACCCAGGATATTACTGGAGTTCCCATGGGCACCTTGGTCTCAATAGGGGTGCCCCAATCCTTTCAGAACTTTGTCACGCCACTTTTTGGGATCATTTCTAGCAATTTGAGATTCTTCATATTTTTGTTGGTCAGCCATTTCGGGGTTAGCTACAAAATTAGATAAAGCAAATCCTTATAAATATAAAGTATGTGAGACCATAATGAGGGACGAAGCACTAGTCACTAACATTATCCACCTAGAATTACATCCATTAGCTCCATAAAAAGGACAAGGATGGTTCATCTGCATCACACAAGCATAGGGAGAGGGATTCTTTTCTATTCCATGCATACATTCTATTACATTTTATACATATGAGTTATTTCTTGCTATTTCAAAAAGTGTGACTGGAAGAAGAGTAGCCTAGGGCACATAATGCACACATTACACACAAGAAACTACATTCGGGTCTGAAATGTAGAACAATGCTTAGCTATTAAGCCCACTATGTTATGGTAGTTGAGGTTCAATTTGCGACCCATTCATTTGCATTATTTATTTATTTTTAGGATTTTGATACTCCTAAAAGTCTTTTACATGTATTTTATTTAGCCTGGATTATTAGTGACATCTGATGCAGTGTAGAAAATCTAATGTGACACTTACATTGAGGGTTTCATACCAGCTGCCAAACCTATGAAATATCAGATTCTAAATCTTATTTCACAGACCAAGTAACCCATTTCTATATACTAAAGTTCCCATATCCACCGTAGTCCATTCCCTCTCAGACAGTGCTCCCTCTAAAGCTAATCACCCCATATCCATCCTTTTCAAGGCTCCTATACACAGTCATTTCTATTTCTGTTCCTAATGAGTCAATTTTGTGACATAGTCTCGACAAGCATCATCAAATCAATCTGAGTTCATTTCCTCTTCTCTCTTGCACATTAGGGTTAGCATTTCCATTTTCATATTTTTTTGGGTCATCTTTACATTTATTTACAACGTCTTTTACTTTATTTATAGTTGTTCATAGCTTAGATTAACTAGTCCATATATTTAGATTTTAGTTAATCATAACTGATAACAAATTGTACAAGTAAATAAGACAAGCACAAGAAAAATTTAATCAAATCTAACACAACAACATAACTATGTACAAGTATGCAAGATAAACCTAATATGATGAACTTTACAATAGGTTAAAGTAAAATTTAATCTAATTAAGCAAATAAATCTAATCAAAGCATACCACATGAAAAGGAAAGTCAACAAAACCATCTACAATCAAACAACTAAGTAAGAAAACTTACTTTGTTTTTGTGGGATAGTTTTGAAATGTTTTTGAATTTTTGGGAATTTTCCAAAAGTTATACAATTGTTTTTGTGATTTTCTAAAAATTTTATGAATCTATGTGTGAGAAAACAAAGAAACATGGATTCCCCAATGATAGATGAGATGTACAAGGGAATATACAAAGGAAAACTCTTCACATATATAAGTAGGATCAGCCGGATCAAGGCCAAGAGGGATATGCTCAAAATTATCTCAGACATAAGAAAAGAATAGCTTAGGATATAGTCATCATATTATTAGATATGAAATGTTTGTGAACAATGGACCCTCAAATGGTGCCAAAAATAAGTTTTCACTAAAAGAATTATCCAAAGGGCCACAATTGTGTGGTTTTCACACTTGGATGCATTGAATTCTCTTTAATTTTTTGCATCTTTTTCATATTTTTATACCTCTTTTTTTTTTTCAGATATTTAAGGACCTCCATTCTTAAGCATAGACCTCTTAAGATGCATGGAATTCATAGAATCCCGCATCTCATCACCATCAAAATCAGCAAGTTTATATGCTTCTGAACTAAACTTAGAAACCACAACATATGGTCCTAACTAGTTAAGTTCAAACTTACCCTTGTTTTCAAGATCCTTAGTGGTATTGAACTGATTTTCCTTTAGAACAAGGCCTCCTACCTCAAACTAGAGAGGTATGATTATTTTTATTATAGCCTCGACATACTTGATTCTAATACATTTTGACGTGATCAAAGGCATGAAGGAACTTCTTGTCTAGTAACTCTATCTCTGCTAGCTGAGAAACTATGTAGTCCTCTTTATCCAAGTAGTCTCTTAACTCTATGCGCAAAGAGGGGATTTTGATCTTAAGGGGTAAGAAGAATTTTATGCTAAATACCAAGGAATATGGAGTAGCACTAATAGGGGTGTAGATGGTTGTTCTATACACCTAGAAGGATGTATGAATTTGTAAATGTCAATTATGACCAGTCTTATTGACCATCTTTTCCATGATACAAATAATAATCTTGTTCAAGGATTTAACCTATCCACTACCTTGAGGGTAATAGGGATTTGACCACTTGAGTAAGATTTGAGAGCATTGACATAATGCCTTCACAGTTTTGTCCCTAAAATACTTACCATTTTCAGCTACAATGGTAGAGGAAATGTCGTACCAGAAAATGATATGGTTCATTATAAACTTGGATATATGCACACCAGTGACATAGGTAAGAGGAATGGCCACTACTCATTTTGTGAAGTACTTAGTGGTAATAAAAATGAACATGTGGCCATCGGATGATGTGGGGGTAAGCTTCCCAATGGGATTGAGTCCCCACTTTGAAAAAGGCCATGAAATTGTGATTGGCTATAAATATTATGCTAGGGCTTGTATAAAATTTCCATATTTCTAACACAACAAGAATTTATTTATCTACTAGAAATAATTAGTCTCCATGATAGGCCCATAGTAGCCTACTCTTAGTATCTTTTTGGATAGAACCATTTCTCTTGTATACACCCCACAGATGCCTTCATTTACCTCTTTGAACACCAAGATAGCCTTGTCTGAATTAAGTCAATGTAACAGATTCCTGCCATATCCTCTATGATAGAGAGTGCCCCCAAGTAAGGTGTAAGGGGATATGCATTGGATAAGGTTTCATTTATCAAAATGGGAAAGATTAATAGGGAAGGTTTCATTATAAAGGTAATTGTATATTTCAAGGTACTAAGGGGATAAGGGACCAACAAATTCACATACCAAAAAAGACTTTGGCATGTCATATGTTGGTGTTGTTAAGTAATTAACGAAGAAGGGAATATCATTATACCGAGGTGGGATGCACAAAAAATATCCAACTATAGCCATAACATCTACTACTCGATTTTTCCCTAGGGATCTACTCGAATGTGAATTGCACAAATAATTCCTTCAATGTATCTACTAGCTTCTTATAAAGAATGAGTTTCTCGTCCTTGACTTTGTATTCATCAGTTACTTTTATTATTATTAACATGGAATCACCAGTTACATTGATCTTCTTGATATCCTAGTAAATAGTTATTTTTAGCCCTGCAATGAGAGCTTCACATTCTAATATGTTGTTAGTACATGGGAAAATAAACCTGAATGCCTGAGGGAAAAAATATCCTGAAGGAGTAATGAGAACAACTCCTGCTCCTGAACCATGGAAAGTAAAGAATCCATCAAAATACATTTTTCATGGAATAGAATCCTCAAGGTACATCATCTAAGCATATGGAAGTTCTAGCCTCAATGGTTCAGTATCAGGAAAAGGGGATTCGACTAGTTAATTCTCCAGTACCTACCGTTTGATTGATTTTTGATTGACATATTCAATATCAAATTCACTAAGTAGGATGATCCAATTATCCATCCTTCATGTAGGTGTGGGTTTCAATAATAATTATTTTAGTGGGTCAACTCTTGAAATGAGCTTGGTCTTATTATTTATCAAAGAATGATGAATATTTTGAAAAGAAAAAATGATGTCCAAGAAAGCCTTCTCAATCTATAGATAGTTGAGTTTGTAAGAGATTAACATGCGACTAAGGTAGTATATGGATTTTTCTTTTTGATTTATATTATACTAGGCCAAAAGCATGTCAATTGCAAATTAAGTGGCCGAAATGTATAGCAAAAATGGTTCATATGTAGTAGGCAACATAATAATAGGGGGTTTAGACAGATGTTCCTTGAGAAAAGAAAACACTTGTTATTGTTCGAGACCCTAATGAAAATCAACATCTTTCTTTAGAAGATACATGAATGAGTGGCACTTGTCTGCGAGCTGGGAGATAAATCTTTTGATAACTTGAATCTTACCTTGTAAACTATGTAGTTATATGATGTTCTTAGGATGAGATATATATTTTTTATAGTTGATACCTTTGTAGGGTCTAAATCAATTCCTCTCCTTAATATAATAAATCCTAAAAAATTTCCTGGTAACACGCCAAAGACACACTTCTTTGGGTTTAGTGTAACCTTATAGTCTATAAGATGCTGAAAGATGGGCCACAAGATAGCTGGATGGTACTCTCTAGTCCTAGATTTTCCCAAGATTTCATCCACATAATATTCCATTATATAATTGATCATGTTGTGAAAGATTAAGGTCATATCCCTTTGATAGGTTCTGTATGAATTATTGAGGTTGAAGTGCATGAATTAATAAAATAATGTCTCTTAAGGGGTTATAAAAGTTGTCTTTTTTTAATCTTCCTCAATAATTTTAATATGATTATATCCCAAAAATTCATCCATGAGTGATAGCATTTCATAATCAATTGTTGAATTGACAATCATGTAGATGTTAGGAAGATGAAATTCATCCTTAGGACAAGCTTTATTTATATCTCTAAAATTTGTACAAATCCTGATACCAATAGGTTTCTTTTGTATAGGGAGTATATTTTAAATCCATTTGGAATAATCAATAGGCCTAATGAAGCCTACTACCAATAATTTCTCTAGTTCTTCTTTTCCTAATAAAGCGATGCGATGATGCATCTTTTTTAGCTTCTACTTGACGAGCTTTTCTTCTTCGTGCACACCTAGGTTGCACACTACTAATGAGGGATATAACATTGGAATGTCTGTATAGGACCAAGAAAATATATCTAAAAATTCACGTAGAATCATGATAAAGGTCTTCTGCTCTTGATCTGAGAGTGAAGCTCCCACCGTAACCATTCTAGGATACTATTCTGTTCCAATGTTTACATCTATGGTATCCTACACTAGTAGTTTGGATTCTTCCTCCATATGCTTAGGATCGGGGGGATATCAATGTCTTCTTCTAAGGGTGTCTCGATGATATTTTGGTGTATTCAATAGAACAAAAAATTTCAAATCCACTATTACAAGGCTTACTACAACCAAATCACCTTTCTCTACATGTAAAAGACCACACAAGGTTCATAAGTTCTCAACCTGGTTGGTAATACAAGAATTGAGCTAATTACCTCTTGAAAAGGTTCTATATGTTTCTTCATGCCCCATTTTCTCTGAAAATGGCACCATTCCATCAACTGAGATACCATATTTTATATGTTTCATCTTTTACTTACCTTTCCAACATTATATCCATCATTCTCTTCAATGGTTCAACATGGAATTAATCTACTTTAGCTCTTTCTAGGCTTCTCCCTCCTCCTAGAACCCTACACTCTATTCAACCACCTTAGAAAACACTAATTCATATTTAATTTTTATGGAAAGGAATCAATAATTCAACCTTTTACTATTTTCTCAAAATTTCCATGTAGTCTCTTAATACAATGTGTTTGGATCAACCATGGTGAAGGAAAACGAAAGGCACCCATAGTGAACTAATACTAGAACTAATCACTCTTTAGTATCCCTAAGGTGTACACAAAATTTCAAGACCTCACTCTTTGTCTAATTTTCCCTTTCTCACTATTTGTATTCTTGCTCAAAAGCCCTCATTAGGTCTACTTTCCTAGATTGTTAGACACATAGTCTTTTCTAGGGTGTCTCAAATATAAAATAAGGTATTTTCAAGCACCCTTTATTGAGTTTTAGGTTCCCCTAAATTTCCTTGAATCAATTCTACTCCTAAACCACACTCTCTTTGTATTTTAGCCTTCATAGTTGTCTACCTAGCTACTATCAACTATCTCTAGATTTTCACCAAAGTGAAACCCTTATATTATTTGTCTGTCTCTTTTTAGACTCACTCCTCGTGTTTTTTATTAAGTCTTAGGTATAAATTCCTTCATGGGGGTTTTAAATTTACGATTTCCTCTCTAAACCCTACCCGAGTCTTCTCTAATCCTGAGAGGATTCCTTCCATTATAGCTTCAAATGAAACTTAGTTCAAGACCTAAAACTTACTAAGGAGATTTTTTACAATTCCAAGAAGAATATTTTCTTACCAGGGAAGGTGGAGAAACCCCAAACCCGAGGCCTTGTTAGATTTCCTTCCATGGAACCTATAGATGGATATCTCAGTTAAAAGAAGAATTACATTATTAGGTCTAATGATGCTTGTGCCTTATTACCCTTCATGCATGATTTATTTTTACTCTTAGCACATTGGCCACACCATGTATTTTATGATCACCCCTTTGAGATATTTGAAAACAACTAAGTATTTCTCATAAATAAATTCACAATTATAGTGCCTCAGTCACAGGTCAACTCTTCAACAAAAAAGAAAGTTTACATGTGATTCATGTTTCAAAATTTATAGGAATGATTGATCAGTCCCTAATACTCATGAAACCACATATTATTTCCTCAAAACACTTTTATAAGAGTGATTATTTTCATAATATATCACAGTTTCATAGTTATAGTTGCACTATTAGGTTATTTAATCATGCATGAATAACACCACAGAGGGTTTGTTCTTATTGTCATACCAATACCTTCAATTCTCCTCCTTGAGGTCTCATTAGGGTCACTATAAATCCTTCCTATGCTCAACCATAGTAAACAAATTTTCAAAACAAAAATTATCTTACAAGAAACATAGTAGATGTTTCCTTTGAACTTTCAAACTCATATAAAGGATGTTTTCAAGATTATTAAGGTACTAACATAAACCACACATCTAATTCATATACTTAAAGAAATATTAACAAGACCAAAATCCTCCTACAGGGACTAAGATGTTTTTTTCCTGATTTCTTTTCTATTATCCCTGTTTAAGACTTCATACTTCACCCTATCCTGCACTATAATACATAATGATAATCGTATGAAAACTTATAGAAATGTTATTCACAGAGTGTAGAAGTCCTTCCAAGCCACATGCAAAGGATATCCATGCACATTTAACAACTACCATGGTATTCACATAGTTACAAACTTACAAAAGCTTACACAATACATTATTTTTCTCCTTTCTTGAAGCCTTTCCTGATTTCCATTTGAATGGGAATGAAGTGAAGTAGTTACATTATTTCATTTATATTAATTCCACTTTTACCTAATTGAATATACCCTCTTGAATCATTGTTCATTTGGATGACCTTATCCTAATTGCATGTCGTTTAGCTCTAATACTTTATTCTTAGGCTTCTTGACTCATATTATCATTCCTATGTTCTATAAGGACCTGAAACACCATATTACACCTCATTTTTTCATATTACATGCTTATAACCTTGAATATTCCATTAAATCATCCATTACACACCCAAAAATGACCTCTAAGACTCATTTTATACTTTTGCAGGGAAATTCAAATATTCAAAATTTGAAAATCTTATACTCAAACTACCACATCTAAATGACTCCTAGTAACACCTGGAGCCTACTAACACACCCATAAAACAAAAATATGATGTCTCGAGACATATTTACATAGTGGAGTGATGATCCTACATCATACTCCAAGGGTTAGAACTTGAAATTACTAATTTATTTTCTTATTGTTTTTCCAATTCTTTTGTATCTTCAGTTTATTCCTCTTTTCCTCACCTCTCTCTATTTATTTTTGATTCTCCAAGAGTCTCATAGACTTAATTTTTTCCCTCTTCCTTGCTTTGTTCCTTTAGAAGCTTGTTTGGATGCAACTTATTCATTATGAGTCTTGGAAATGACTCATCATCCTCATTCTTTGTCACACCTACACATTCACCACTAAAAACTGATTAGTTTTAAAATCATGAGGCTTAATTTCCTCCTCCACTATTGTTATCAACTTTTTCTTCTCTTCTCTATTTGGGGATTCTACAAACGCCCTCTTAATTTCACCTATACAGTCTATATTTAAAAAATCCAACTCCATCTTTCTTTTCTCTATTTGAATTCAAAATGACTCAAATCCTTTCTCTTCTCCTCTTGGTTTCTTTGATTCATCCATATCATGATATTTTCCACTCTTCATCTCCATTTGTTGGTATATGCTTGCAATGTTTTCTTTAGACTCCAAGTTTTCTCTAGCATTCACCTTGTCTTTCATCTCATCCTCTCCACTAAGCCAAGTCCACATGACTGTGAGAGTTTTCCATTACCTCTTCACCATACGAACTCTTGTGTTGTTACCTCTATTTGATTCATAGTGAGCTTGAGATGGCCCACATACTTCTTCTTCCAACTTTTCCTCACTTATGTTCTTTGATTATTCATTTAAGGAATTTTTCCTTGCCTCTCTTTCTTCTTTACATGTACATATAGTCACACACTCCAAGAAAAATTTAGATTTAAAAATGGGAGGCTCTTTATCTCCTTGAATAGATCTTTCAGTTAGCTCTTTTTCTTCTTTATGTAGACACTAAAATTAGGTCATACTCCCCTTGGTCCCCCGTCAAATAAACACCTTGAACACATTCACCTAACCATGGCCCCTTTTATCTTACTCTAATATTAATTTAATTAAATTAATTAATTATTTCATTATCCTCACAATATTTATTATTTAAATATCCTAATTGGGATAATGCCCACATATCCACCTCATCTAGCCACCTCACCCTAAGACCTATTCTTAGTAAGTTGTCATAACTAACTAAGACCTACCCAAACCCTAAAAATCAATGCCTACATTCCCTCTAACCACATTCCCACCTGTTAGAAAGAAGCTTCCATGCTAATCCATGGAGTAAATAAAACGAGATCCTAGAAAATTAAGGGGATCTACCTAGTTTAGTAAACCTAGGAAATCCCGCCCTAACCCACACCGGTTACCCTAAACCACCGCCAGTTAAGCTAGAACTACCGTCGGTTACCATTTAACCCCCAAAACAACCTTATTTCGAGGTTGACATATTTCTGAGAGATAATCACATCTTTTGAGAACAAGTGAGAAAACCAGAGCTACATGCAAGCAGAACCAATGTTAGTACACACATCAGAGCATCCATAGCCAGCACCAGAAGCAATCACACAACCATTTTCCTTCACAGGAACATCTACGGAAGCACCAACACCACATCAAGTTCCTTCCATTTTATCACCCACCATTTCCAACTAGAAATTAAGCTCGTAAAAATAGTAAGTTTGTTTAACCTACAATAGTTCATTATCATTTGGGTGGATCCTTTCACTTCTATTTTTAGTTTATGTTCCCATTTCATTCCCCACCACTTTACCTCCATGTAAACTTGACCATCCTTTTCCCATACCCCCTGAAGTACCCATATCTAGATCTTAATCATTCCTGTGCACACCTAATACCCACACGAATCTCACCATCACCCCTCCATCTTCACCTAACCTTATATCTACCCTCACCTTGAGTTTTATTAAATTTCTTGTACCACGACCATACCGACATCGATTACCCACAACCACCGTTATTTAACCTAAACTGACACTAGTCATACTAAACCGATGTCGGTCTCTATGTATTTCACCAGAAACTAAGAACAAAGCTCCTAAACCTCCACTGAATACCCAAAACCACCCAGAATCTCACCCTAACCCATATCAATACTCTGACCAAGACTTTGACCTTCCGATTCAGTCATAGCTTAGCCTGTTGTGAATGAATTTATTTATTGTAGATGAATGAGATACCTAAATCATTTTTAATACAGTAGGATCTTCTTTATTATAAGCATTAAGTTGTTTTAAATAGTGGGTTGACATCCATTTAGGAAGTATCACGCTTCCCGAATCTAGGACATGCTATGCAGTCCACTGCATATATTGTTTAAATTTTAATTAGTGGTATTGTTTTCCAGTTCAGGTAGTTCCTCCAAGTAAAAAGGAATCTCTCACAATCAGCTGTGGATTCAAAATTCATACATGCACAAAAACCTACAACTAGCATCTTAACAGGTATTCCTCCTAGCCCATTACCCTTATCTGTTTTGTCAACATTCGAAGAAATGCATCTAGAATCAGGTGAAACATTTTGGCATGCCCAGTGGGACCCATTTCAGGGTTTTTGCATTCTTTCATTTCTAGGTGAAAACATTGTATGTTTGTTTCTTTTCTAGAAAGTTCTTACATTAAAATTTCTCCCCTGGAACCTTCTTCTTTTCTATTGTCAAAAAGCAATATTATTTTGTTCCTTACAACGAACATTTCTTCCCTTTCATTAGTATCAAATTAGTGAAAGAGAATATTTTCTCCTATTCATCTATTTGTGGCATTGAATTCTACATTTCAATTTGGGTTTAAAATTTATTTCATTTCATTTTTCTTTTCTACATTAGCTCACATTAATTTAGGGCAACCTATACATTGGAATTCATTCCCAGCTGATGGTTAACAAATGAATCGTAGAAAAGCACTTCCTTTCTTTGTCTCTCTCCGAGTCTTACCGAAACATGACAAATTTAAAATATATACACATTCTTAAACAACATCTCACCCAGAAGAAGCTGTAGCTAATCACACGATCATGACATAGTGGGCACCCCGCTGGTTATCTTGTCTAGTACCCCATCAGAGGATAGTCTGCCCCCACCATAACATACCTAAAACCTCTCCTTGTAGATCTCCTTCTTCGTAGGAAGCCATCCTCACCAAAAAACTCTATTTTACAGTTCATGAGTCAGTCCTTAAATAGCATAAGCTAAACAAACATAATAGAAAAAGCACTCTTAGGATCATATTTTTCTTAGTGTTTTTGGCTTGGCTTGCGTTTTGAGGTGAGAGGTCATGTTCTTCATTTTTCTTATTTCCCCTTACACGCTCCTCATCACAGTTGGTGTATTCCAGTTTCATCTGAGTGTGCCTAGACCATATTCTCATCATTCTCAGAATTCTAGGTTTGATTCCACATTAATTTTAACTCACAACCACAATTTCTTTATCGTTGTTTCAATTTCATAGTAACCGGTGTTAGTCCAACAAACTTCATCAGTTACCCTCTAACCGTCATCATTTTTACCCAACCAACGCTGGTTCACTACTCTTTTTGTTAACCAACCCAAAAAGGACAGCTATTCCCCTTTTTTAGCTATTTAGAGTCTCTGTCACTCTTATCATATCCACTGACCTTGTAAGTCCCATCAACATTTTTCATACCTAGACAAATTTGGTCTTATACCTTGTTTTTGACCAACTATCCACTTTCCATTATGACTGGCAGTGGTTACCTGTGACCGGCGTTGGTTTAACCTAACCAGCATCGGTTAGCCTGTGTCATTTTCCAACTGACATTTTAATCCCAATTCACCTACCACTGCCTATTTATCCTACCTGTGTTGTATTTATGTGTCATTTACATAAAGCAGACTTACCATGTTAGTACATGTTCACATGGTACTGATGCATCGATAAGCAAACACCCTCATATTCCATGCCAGTTGCCAATAACTCCCACCTAGCCCTTCATCACCTTTTATTTTATCACCAACCATGGAACCTATCCAACCTATCTCTATCACTACTGAAGATGAGGAGTTCACATGACTCTTTGACCAAAATCCTACAGCCTTGTAGTTTTACCTTTCCCACTCGTCCACTCGAGATGCCTCGGGTCAGTTGATATACGGTATGCCCATATCTATCCCCTCAACTCTCGTTCCCACTCCTGTATCAGCCCCATTTGGCTCCGCGCTACCCACATCTACCTTACCCCCAGTCATTTCATAGCTAGGTCCTATACCCACTTTGACTATCACGTCTGCTACATCTATTGCACCCACCACATCCATTATAGCTTTTCCAACCACCTAGAAGACAACCTCATCTACGCCTATTGTCTTGCATATACCCGTAGCTACACTACCACCCCCAGTGTCGGTGACCCCTACCCCTTTTCAAAACGTCATCCTTTCTATTCCACAATCTTTAGCCCCCATTGCCACTAGGGTCACCACGACCCTTCCACCTCCATATACATACTATCAGCAGCCTCCTGTTTCATCTATTATTCACTCTGGGTACGTACCCCCTATTTCACTTCCTTCTTCTCAATCTACCTATACGGCAGCACCATATACTAGAATGCCACCCCTATTATATGCCCAACACCAACCCTCTTACGCTACAGGAGTCACCCATCCATCAAAACCTACCAATGACCTAATCAAGTTAATGATGGACAAGATGCAGACATTAGAGGCATCAGTTTCTGGCTCCCGCAACACTCTCACCTATGATGAGATTTGTAATGAGCCTATACACCCATCCATTCCTATCCATCCATATCCCTTGCATTGGGAAATGCCTAAATTCAACCATTTCAATAGCAAAGAAGACCCGCAATAGCATTTGTGGTCTTTCAAACACGGGTGTTATCTGATCACCCATGATGATGCTTTGCTCTTGAGGACCTTTCCCATGTCTCTGACTAGACCCACGTTAGATTGGTATAGTGGGTTACCTAGACACTCTATATTCTCATTTAATCAGGTAGCCCAAGCCTTCTTAGATCACTTCTCCATTAATATCATTAAGAAGGTTACCATGACTGACCTCTACTCTACGCGTTAGTATGACGATGAATCCATCACAGATTTTGTTACTCGTTGGCGTAGCCTGATCAATCAACTCACATTCCAACTACCGCAAACTGAACTCATTGAACTCTTCACGCAGGCTTGTGCTAGGCATATCTCACCGACCCTGTAGATTCAAACCTTCCAAACCTTCGATGAAGCATTCACCATGGCACAAAAGCTAGAGATTCAAGCTATTAAAGAGAGCCAAATCCAATTACGCAATAAGAACTCCACATTCAAGTTGAATGATACCTCTTCCTCTTCAAAACCACATAACAATTATTCAAAGACCAAGGGGACTACTAACGCAGTGGTACTCAAAGCTAGCCCAACTCATCCATCAAATAAGGCTAGCCCCTCATCTAATCTCTCACCCGTTCAAAATTTTCAATTCAGACGGGAACAATGGAAATATACCCCAATTGGGGAACCTTATTCTTATGTCTTGGATAAGCTCATCAAGGACTAGGGCCAATAACCCTAGTCAAACAGTGAAACCATGCACCCTCCTGCCAGTTCATCTACCATACCCCTACCCAAACAAATACGACCAATGCCCAAGACCACGCCAACACCCAAAACCATAGCTTGACCCACTCCCCATCCTGCAAAGACCATTCCTCAACAATAAGCCACACCTACACCCAAACCCACTTTCACTTCCCATTGCGACCCATAAGTAGGGTCCTATGCCAAAAGCTTAACCAACCTCCTTGAGACTTCTGTTATCACATTACTACTGCTCAGGCCTTATGACCCTCTCAAATCCAATCTAAAAGGGTTTGATGACACTAAAATTTGTGCCTACCATCGTGTGTCAGGACACGATGTAGAGAACTATAAGGTTTTGAAAAATGTTCTTATTCAATTATGTCCTCCTGAAGAAAACTTTGACGATGATGACCCTATTCCACCAACACCCATTCCCACAACTCTTCCCTCACTTCCTACTCAACGACTTGGACCTTTACCCCCACATCTCCTAGAACCACCTCTGAGATTTGAAATTAACATGGTTTGCATCAATGACCTCACCAAACCTCCACCCCAATTTCAATGTGCCCAACTCATCTCAAAAGGCTCCTTCCCACCATTGGACTTTTCCCTTCGTGTCGCCATAACTTTCATGGCTCACCTACCTCACCTACCTCCCCACCTCAGATCAACATGATCCATGTTGCTACCCATGTTTAGAAGGACAAAGGCAAGGAAAAGCCAACTACCTCACCAACCAATCCTATACCCAACATACCATCTACACCCACACCTAAAATCACTATCCATGGCCCCGCATATCCTATTTCTAATGGAGTCACACACCGCGTGATGCTCAAACAAATACACCAATCCCCCCTCAAAATGTTCTTATATGACCTCATCCAAACCTTAGAATCCCATCATCAAACTCTCATGGAGGTCCTACAATCTATTGAGGTTTTATCCAATGACCCTACACCCGTAACCTCCATTATCACACCCCATCACGTAGCCTCTCTCACCAAATTGCCACCTTTATCCACACCTCAACCTACTCACCAAGTAGCCTCCCTTAGCTTCTTAGAGGAAGAGATCACACCACACCAAACTGATGACCTAGACCCAACTCTCTTCATCTCAGTCCACATCGATGATATACGTGTATGTTGTGTTATGATCGACGGGGGGCGCTAAGTATTAATATCATTTCATCCCATGCATTCTCTCAAATGTGCATACCTGACAATTACATGCATAAACATCCTGTCATGTTGCGTTCATTCAATGATGCTATCACCTCTACACTAGGCACTGTCATCCTCCACATTCGTGTGGGCCCATGTATTGTTCCAGATTTATTTTACATCTTGGAGGGGGAATTTCAATATAACTTGTTGCTTGGCAGACCCTGGATTCATGTCATGGGTTGTGTCCTTCCACTTTACATCACTGTGTAAAGTTTGAGCATGAAGGACACACCTATACCATTCCAGCTGACCCATCACCTTTCAAAACTTGCAACATGATTTACCAACCCAATGACGTGCTCATACCCATCAAAGCATCTACCTCCACAACCACTACCACTTCACCTACACCTCCCCTCACCAATAGTCCAGTCGTTACCTTAACCACACCTACATCCTCCATTCTTACCGCTACCAAAACCTCCACAGCTGAGCCATCAACCTCCCAATTCATTAGCTTCACCCACAATCTAACCTCTAACACATCATCTATTCCAGCTACCCACATACCAACCACCGATCCCTTAGAGGGAATTTTTCAATGCCTCACTCTAGGGGAGTATCACCTATATAGTGTCAACACATTCCTTACTCCAAAAGAATACAGAAGTCTTCACCAACACCCTTTTTATGATCACCGTATAGGAGAATGCATCCTTTATGGTCCTCCCCACCTTCGTACCAATCTCACCTATGGGGGACTTGATACTACAACTTACACACCTGAACCACCGTCACAAACCCACCCATTTTCCACCAACCTCCAGTCACTCACCAATCACCATTTCACCCACACCTTCCTACACCGATGTGCATGGAAGGGTTTTGGTTTTGGATTTTATGAGCAAGGCTGCCATACTATTATTCCATGTACTACTCACAAGCATAACGATAGTAGTGGTATCAGCTTTGTTGAACCACCTACCATGAAGGTCTGCGTTGAGCTCATTGAAGACATCGGCCCTTTTTCAGCTTTGTCATCACCATCACCACCTTCACCATTGGAGTCGATGGATCCAAAACCCATTCCTCCTAACTTTTTTTTTATAAACACCATCTCCTTAGGGCCTATGACTTATCAATGCAAGGGTGAGGATCCTTCCTCTCTTCCCTTCCTGTACCCTGAAATGATCAATGACGATACACCTTCGATTAACGTCATTCAATGCCAGGATGATGAATCTATACTCACCTACCTTGGTGCAGAAGACTCATATATTCATCAGTCATTACCATCTGAGACGTAAACCATGTTGAATGAATCAACTATCGAAATCAACATTCATACTCAGGATGACCCTCACATTCTAAAGATCAGTCAATCTTTAGATGCTGCTAAACAGGAAGCCATCACTTCTTTTCTTAAAATCATAACCATGTTTTCACTTGGTCTTACGTAGACATGCCTGTATTGACCCCACCATAGTGGTCCACAATATCGTAACCATTCTTGATGCCAAGCCCGTCAAACAAAAGCTGAGGAAAATGCACCCTCGCATTGTCCTTCTCGTCAAAGAAGAAATTCAGTGCCTTCTTTCTATTTCCTTCATCTTACCCATTGATTATCCTCATTAGATTTCTAACATTGTCCCTGTCACTAAGGCGACAGGGGGACTCCGCATTTACATGGATTTCCGTGACCTCAATCTAGCTTGTCCCAAAAATGACTTTCATTTACCTAGTATTGACCGATTGGTTGACCTTACAGCTGTTCATGAGATGCTATCACTCATGGATGGCTTCTCAGGTTATAACCAAATCTTTCTTGCCCCAGAGGATCAACACAAAACCGCATTCATCACCCCTTGGGGGACCTTCTGCTATTGAGTCATGCCTTTTGGCCTTAAAAATGCTGGTGCCACATATCAGCGGGCTATGAATTACATCTTCCATGACATCATGCATCATATATTGGAAGATTACAAGGAAGACCTCCTTGCCAAATCTAAACACCACTTCGAGCACCTCGTCATCCTAAAAACCATCTTTGACCACCTTATTAAATATTACGTTTGACCTTCAGCCCAAGAAGTGTGTCTTTGTGGTCCTCTTAGGAAAGCTCCTAGGATTTATCATTTCCCTACATGGTATAGAAGTTAGCCCTAATAAAGTCAAGGCCATTCTTGAAATGCCTCCACCCACTAACCTTAGGAAAATTCGTAGCCTGCAAGGTAAGTTGTAGTCTATTCACCATTTCATTTCATAATTGTCTGATTAGTGTCAACCATTTCATCACCTTCTCAAGAAGGATGTCTCCTTTAAATGGGATGAGGACTTCCACAAAGATTTTGAGGCCTTAAAATAATACCGTCTTCAACCACCTGTACTCATTCCACCTAAATATGATCAACCTTTCTACCTATACATCTCAGCTACCGATCACTCTTTGGGGCCATGCTCGCTCATCGTGATGAACAACATAGGGAGCAGGTAGTTTATTACATAAGCCATACTCTTTTGGACTACAAAACCTGATACACCCATCCTGAAAAACTTTTCTTAGCCTTATTTTTCGTTTCCACAAAACTCCGCCATTACCTACTCAACCACAAAACCTATGTTGTGACCAACACCGACCCCTTACACTTCATGTATGCCAAACCTTACAAAAATCAACGTGTTGTACACTGGCTTATGCTTTTGGCCAACCTCGACCTCAAATTCATCCATCAAAATTCCATCAAGGGCCAAGCTATCACTGACCAATTAGCTGACGCACCTATTTTTGGGGATCAACCCTCTAATTTTGACTTTCCAGATGAGTCAATTGTTACCCTCTCCTTGGACGAGCCCGCTTACCAAATGACACTCTTCTTTGATGGTTCCAAGTGTCAGCATGGGGGTGGGGTAGGAGTTATCCTCATTCCCCTTGATGGTGAACCCATGCCTTTGTCTTTCAAACTAGATTTTGATTGTACAAACAATATTTCCAAATACAAAGCACTCGTATTAGGTCTCCAAGCTGCCTATGCCTTAGATGTCAAATCCATCAACATCTTTGGTGATTCCCAATTGGTCATAAACCAAGTCAATGGTATATACCAATGTCATAATGAGACACTTCAAAAGTATAAACATCATGTAGACATACTTTTGACCACCTTCAACTGCTACGCCCTTCAAACCGTCCCACGTTCAACCAAAAAATTTGTAGATACCATGGCCTACTTGGCTTCTCAAATACCCACTTCACCCGCCGATTCTAAAATATTTGTCACCATACAATGACTCCAATCACCCTCTTATTTACCTCATGACATTTACTCTATCGGAACCGCTGCCCCCGACCTAAGTGACCTTTGGTATAAACAATACTCAGACTATCTTTCTCTCTCCATCTTACCTCCTGACCTCACCCGTAATGGACAACGTTCCTTTCTTAAAAAGGTATCGTGTTATGTCATCATGGGTGGCCTCCTTTATAAGTATGAATTTTATGGTATTCTCTTGCGATGCCTTACAAGTTCTGAAATTCCTTATACCATTAAGGAAGTTCATGATGACATATGTGGAGGTCACTTCAGTGGCCTTGTTGTTGCTAAGCATATTCTTTGCCTAGGCTATTACTGGCCGACCCTTAACCATGATTGTTGTGACTACGTCAAACATTGTGTAAAATGCCAACAACATGCCAACCTTCATCATACACCCAGTCATGCCTTACAGGTCACTCATGACCTTTGGCCCTTTTCTTAATGGGGTTTGGATCTTGTCGGAGATACTAATCCCCATTCTTCCCAATGCCATCAATGGATCATCACCGCTATCGAATACTACACAAAATGGGTTGAATCCATACCACTCATCTCCATGAAAGCTGAGAAAATATGTGAGTTCATCAATCATCACATCATTTGTCACTTTGGTGTTCCTCATCACCTCATCACTGATAATGGAAAACAATTCAAAAATAAAACATTGTGAAAACTTTGTGACGCCTTCGGCATTCAACTGAGTTTCTCATCGCCTTATTAACCATAGAATAATGGCCAAGCTGAATCCACCAACAAAACCCTGAAAAAAAATCTCATGAAAATGGTTAATGATACTAGGAAGGACTGATATATGCACATTCCTTTCACCCTATGGGCATACTACAGTAGTATCCATACTTCCACTGCTGCCACACCCTTTTCTCTAGTCTATGGTATAGAGGTTGTTCTACCTCTTGAAGTCTAGATTCCCTCACTCCACATTTCTCTCCATGACATGCTCAATGATGATGAATTTTGTCAGGACCATTTAGCACAACTTGAGTTATTAGATAAACATCATCTTAACGCTCTTTACCACCTTCAAGTTTACCAAAAACGTATCAAATGTGCCTATGATAAATGTGTCCATGAATGAACCTTTCACATTGGTGATCTCATCCTGAAAGAAAATCAACATGTAACTAAAGTAGAAAAAAATAAACGGGGAAAATTTTCTCCTAATTGGCTTGGACCATACATCGTGACCCATACTTATGGATCAGGTGCTTATCGTTTATCTTCACTTGATGGTAAACCTGAACCTAAGCCCCTTAATGCCTTGCATCTTAGACCATTCTACTATTGAATTTTAGTCCTACCTCACTTTTTACCTCTTTCCATACTCGTCCCTTGAGTTCTATCCACTTCTTATCACCAACAATTAAACAAGAATCATGTGCATACCTGTCACTTGTTATCTTCTCTTGAATATATGTACCACGGCACTAAATATAGCATGATTCTCATGGATAATTTTTGTCTACCTTTAGATGAGATCTCATGGTATTTTCACCCTGCTTTCTGAACAACAATCCTATTCTTCACCTTGGTCTTGTCCATGACTTCAAATCCCTCACATGGGATCCAAATCCTTGAGTCAAACTTCCAATAAAAAGATGACTCCCTCAAAAGGACATCTTCCTCTCTACAATCACTGCTATAAATAGACTACTCCCTCGAAGGATAACTATGTAATACTCTTTCAAAAAAATAAAAAAATAAAAATAAATAAAAAGAAGAAGAGAGAGAATCTAAAGCTTCATGCATCGATTAGCTTCACGAAGACCTCAAGGAGTTAATTTCCTCATCCCATATAGACTTCCTGCATCGATCAGTCTATCTCAAATATCAGTCAAAATAGAAATCCTTTTAGTCATGGACTTTCCCATTGTGACCTTGGATCTCTTGCCCAAAGAGCATGTTACCTCGTACCATATAAAAATTAACCACCTTTCATCCCTCTCACCATTCGCACTCCCATTTCCTACCACCTCAAGGGACCTCTTGGAACTGTGACATTTGGTGATCATGTGACTATTATTCACCTTTATGATAATCACTCATGCAAATTCTTTAGGTTCTTATGTTCACTATCCTACCTACGGTATGGTCCACTAGTTATGATCCTCACTAATCAGGTAGCTTTCTTGCCCCCTCTTATATTTTAACCTTCTTTATTACATATTGATTACCTTATACAAGACTTGGTCCTCGACACTTACCTTTGGGTAATCTTCTTCTTCTACCACAATCGAAATATCCTATACCAAATTGCCCACAACTCACCCATACCTAACAAACCTAAACTCAAATCATGCCTAAAACCGACCACCTCATTCTCGTACCTCCTCATATTCTTCCCTAGCTTATGGGAGAACTACATCAGCCTGAGGTACCTTTTCGTTGGGACTATGTAGGCGGCACTCCGATGGGCATGGGGCCCTTGGAGGTTAGCTCAGCCACTCTCTACCCTAACCAATTCATCTTTCATTTTCCTAAATCACATTCTACCCTACTTAGTTTCCTTTTTATATCAAAAATTGGAAATTAAACCAAACAAACGACAAATTGCTTCACATTTTTATCATCATCAAAACATACATTTATTTTGATTACCATTTCTTTACCAACATCATGCATGTATTATAAAACATCTTAAAAATGACCCATATCATCATTCATTGTAAAAATTAATGAATTAAAACCACAACCTGACTCCATCATGCCTAAACCAAAACCTAACTCAATTAATGCCTAAAACCAAGACCTGACTCAATCCATGCCTAAAACCATGACTTGATTCCATCATGCCTAAACCTAAACCTAACTCAATCCATGCCTAAAACCATGACCTAACTCCATCACGCCTAAATCCATGACCTCACTCAATCCATTCCTAACACACCTACCATAATTCCATCTATTCATAATAAAAAAATGTTATCAACACAAACACATAATTCCCATAATCATCATCATCTATATGAATACAAATATCCAAACATGTGTATCCAAATACATAACTATCAAATGTCTTCAGCACGCATACTGATATATGATCAAAATATACAAAACTCTCATATACAGCCTCACCATCTTCGGCACGCAGGCCAGTATATATCAAAAAATGACTACAATACATCCAAATACAAGAATGGGTACCAAGACTCATCCTGCCAGACATCCTCCATGTCAGTCTCTCCGATCTCCTCCTCGGCTCTTGTCCACCGGCCTGGTATCATCTCAACACCCCCTATTGGCACATCATAGTAGACTGCCGTCTGTATCAGTGGATACTACTCACCTATGGTCTCCTCTATGATGTTCACCTAGGACATCTCCTCCATAGCTCCTTTACTATGCTACTATGTGTAACCATGTCTAATCAACTCTACTAATCATAGGCACCCATCGCATGTACCCCACCCATACTAATTCAATGGATCAACTCCTCTGGCATTCCCACTGAGGCAGATCGAATACTAATTGTAATAGTCCTAGCAGTATAGAACAAACATGCAACATAGGATCCTGAACACGTCCATCGACAACAACTCTTGTCATAACTACAACCATCGAATAGGTGGAACCTTTTGGTCAAACATATCTAATCCATCACCATGAGGGTAAAACCCCCATCAGGGAACCTAGGGATATGCTGGACCCTTTGCATGCCTGGAAGTGCGTCAGACCCCACTAGGCCTCCATCCTAATAAAACAACTAGCCGCAACTCCTCAGGACAGGATAGGTCACTATGCCCCCGCAACTCACGCTGGCAGGGGTGGAACCTTGTCTCGCAATTCCCTTCCAAAAAACTATTAGCATCAACTCCTGCCTTGGAGGAGATCGAGTACACTTGCATCCCCAGTATCAATAACCATAGGATCCTAAACATGCACTCTAGGGTGATTATCATCTCACCTGTCAGTAGGTGGAACGTGTCACCACGTTGACCCATGTATCAATGAGCGTAACTACCATCCACCCTACTCAACCCACATGCCTAGCATCGAACCCTAACTTTAGTGCCCAACTCCAACATGTGCTGCCTACTCACCCAACTGTTGTTATGCCTCACACTCTCAAGAGCAGGGGTGGCACCCTGTCTCTCAACCCCATATCTGACCTTCCTACTGCACCCAACCACCCCTAACCTAATCTCTAACCCTGCACCATACCCATCATCACTTTACCTATTTCCTACTGCCCCATCTCACTTCCATTTCTTCCCCAACCTACCTTCGTAACACATTTCCTATTTACCCACCCCCACTCTCACCCACTATCATCTACCCCATGCCCATTTCACCCCCCCACTTATGCCATATTTTACACCAAAAGCACCTTCTTTTCCCTCTACCTCTCTCACCCACTCAACCTGGGGCCCTTTTAGCCCCCTTTTCTCCAAACCCTGACCAGTGCTGGTTATCTCTAACTGACCTCAGTCACCCCTAAACGTGACATGAGTCACCGGTTTACATGACTGATACCGGTTTGACCCTACCGACCTGGCTAACCCCAGTCAACCGATCGCGGTCACTATCACATGGAAACCTGTGACCCCCAAAACCCTCCCCTCTCAAAAACAATTCCTCTCCTGACCCTTCTACCCACCCATTCTCCCCTACACTTCCCCTCAAACCCATCCCATACCCTCATTCACCACTTACCTCTCTTGACCCATTCCTGTTCTACCCAATTTACCCTCCCACATTTCAAATTTCATTTTCCCCCCAAACACCCAATATTTCCCCCAACCTGACCTATCACCTAATCTATATCAAAAAACACAGAAAGGGTTTGAATTCTTACCTCATCACACTACCATCACCGTGGTGGCACCTCTGGCCGCTGCATACTAGGTGGCCCACCTGATCCCTCTCTGGCCTCTGCCATCACCAATCGGTCACCTCACCTCTAAACCACCCAATCTAAACAATCTTATCTCATGGACCCACCTCTCAACTACCAATCACTCTGTCGTTTAGCTCACCAACTCAGCTTTCCATTCCAACTAGACACTTTCCACCTTTCCCTCTCTCCTCATGTCATTTTCCTCTATTTGCATGGGATAAATGAATTCCAGAAAAACATGTGAATTTTTCTTTTTTATAACATCCCGACCTAACCGACATCGGTTTTACCTTCACCGGCATCGGTCACATGCCCTACCTTACCATGGTCAGTTACCCTATACCGGCATCGGTTACCCTTAACCATCATCGGTCACCCTCTCTTCCACATTGCCCATAATTTCACCCTATTATCATACCCGAATCACTCATTTTTTCCCTACACTCAACATTTTACTACCCCCACCCCCAATTTTGCCCTAAATCCATCCTACACCACCTCACTTGGCCACCCACTCCTTCTTGACCTTACCCTTTATCCCCTCACCTCTTACTCATGTCGGGGACTCATTATTTTACCCATACCTTCGGCCCTACCTGTGCCGTAACCATAGATACTTGGACCTAGACCATCAACCCACACCAGCTAGTGACCTTTGACCCCATGTTTTCGCTTTACCTTGCGATGCACTGTTACCTACATTGTTGATTAGCCTAACTGACCTTACCTTGCCTCTTCAACTGTGACCGTTTATCCTGACCAATCTTACCTTTGGATGTGTACTAGAACACACCTAAACGCATTCTTACACCTGACCTGTGTTGTGTTTCCTGACCATATCCTATACCTTGGATACCAGAATCACTTCAACCTTGTTTGGATAAACCTGATCGACCTTAGACAATGTAGAGTTTTCCTAGCTCTTCAACTGTGGTACCATGCTTGCAATTTATACGTGTGCGTGTGCATTTGAATTGTTACTACCTTTGACCCTGACCCATTACCTAGATTACCTGAGTGGACCCTTTTTCCCTTTTTTACCCGTGTTACCCACCTTCTTCTTCATCACATTCACCTTTTATCAAACCACTCACCGATTCTCACCTTCTACCTCATCAGTTCCTAGTTTTGAGGGGGATCACCTTCACCCACACATGGGGCAACCACATCTTATTTTTTTCAGCGTCGCTTACAGATACAAGATACACAACAAAAAGGGGTAAAATGTAGACACTAAAATTAGGTCACACTCCCCTTGGTCCCTCATCAAATAAACACCTTGAACACATTCACCTAACCATGGCCCCTTTCATCCCACTTTAATATTAATTTAATTAAATTAATTCATTATCCTCACAATATTTATTATTTAAATATCCTAATTGGGATAATGCCCACATATCTACCTCATCTAGCCACCTCACCCTAAGACCTATTCTTAGTAAGTTTCCATAACTAACTAAGACCTACCCAAACCCTAAAAATCAATACCTATATTCCCTCTAACCACATTCTCATCCATTAGAAGGAAGTTTCCATGCTAATCCGTGGGGTAAAAAAAATGAAATCCCAGAAAATCAAGGGGATCTACCTAGTTTAGTAAACCTAGGAAATCCCACCCTAACCGATGCCAGTTACCCTAAACCACCGCCGGTTAAGCCGGAACCACCATTCGGTCACCATTTAACCCCCAAAATAACCTTATTTCTAGGTTGAAAAATTTCTGAGAGATAATCACATCTTTTGAGAACAAGTGAGAAAACTAGAGCTGCATGCAAGCAAAACAAGTGTTAGTACACACATCAGAGCATCCATAGCTAGCATCTGAAGCAATCACATAGAGCCATTTTCCTTCACGGGAGCATCCAGGGAAGTGCCAGCACC
The DNA here is from genome assembly GCA_019776745.2 of Taxus chinensis. Classification (NCBI taxonomy): domain Eukaryota; kingdom Viridiplantae; phylum Streptophyta; class Pinopsida; order Cupressales; family Taxaceae; genus Taxus; species Taxus chinensis. The sequence goes on along the minus strand of CM034147.1, from coordinate 62,350,173 downwards.
ACATCAAGTTCATTCCATTTGATCACCCACCATTACTAACCAGACATCAAGCTCGTACAAACAGTAAGTTTTGTTAACCTGATACTAGTTCCTTATCATTTTAGATAGATCCTTTCACTTCTGTTGTTAGTTTCTGTTTTCATTTCCATTCCCCACCATTTTACCTCCATGAAAACTTGACCATCCTTTTATCCACACCCTTGAACTGCCCATATCCAGATTTTAATCATTCCTGTGCATACCTGAGACCCATACGAACCTTTCCATCTACCCTTCCATTTCATCTAGCCTCAAATCTATCACCTTGCCAAGTTTTATTGAATTTCCTATACCACAACCATACTGATGCCGGTTAACCACAATCGTTGTTGGTTAACCTAAACCGACACCAGTCATACTAGATACCGACGTCGGTCTCTGTGTCTTTTACCAGAAACCAAGATCAGAGCTTCTAAACCTCCACCAAATACCAAAAACCACCCAAAATCTTTACCCTGACCAGTACTAGTACCCTGACCAAGACTGTTGACCTTTAGATTCAGTCATAACTTAGCCTATTGTGAATGAATTTGTTTATTGTAGATGAATGAGATACCTAAATCATTTTGACTACAGTAGTATCTTATTTATTATAATAATTAAGTTGTTTTAAATATTGGGTTGATAACCTTCTAAGAAGTATCACACTTCCCAGATCTAGCACATGTTGGGCAGTCCACTACATATAGTGTTTAAATTTTATTTGGTGGTATTTTTTTCCATTTCAGGTAGTTCCTCCAAGAAAAAAGGAAGCTCTCACAATCAGCTGTGGATTTAGAAGTCATACGTGTGTAATAACCTACAACCTGCATCTTAACAGTTATTCCTCCTAGCCCATTACCCTTATCTATTTTGTCAACATTCAAAGAAACGCATCTAGAATCGGGTGAAACACTTTACTCAAACTCTTCTCTTCTTCACTTTCTCTAAGAGATGCCAAAAATATCTCTATAAATTCTTCTTCTTCTTCATTTTTCTTATCCTCTTCCAGGATAACTTTTTTGAATTCTTCTCTTCTCATTATTCTTATCCTTATCTCTTCTTCTTTTATCCACCTTCTCATTTGTATCCTTTTTCTTCTCTCTATAAGTTTCTTAATGGGCCACTTAACTCTTTTTTTCATTACAATCCCTCTTTCTTGGCTTTTTGATTTCATCCACTATTTCATCAACATGGATACTTGTTCCACATCTCTCTTAAGTGCACTGATTTCTTCTTCCATCCACTTATCTCTTTTCCTCTCCATCTCTCTTCTTTTTTTCTTCTCTCTTTCTTCCTTTTCTTTCTTTCTTTGACTAATTAAGGTCAACACCTCCTTCAATATATCCTCATTACCTTCTTCCATCTCCTCCTTCAAATTTTATTCTTTAAGACTCTTAACCTTTATTTTCACTTTTTCTGCATTCTTCTGGTTGAGCCAATTGGTTACTACATAACCATGTTCATTAGCTAATTCATAAAGCTCCTCTTGGCTCTTCATTCTCTTATCCTGCATATCCTTCATCAACATTTGAAAACAAGTTTGTTAGCTTTAAAAAACTATCATTTAAACTCATTAACTAATCTTGTAGGATCTGATACCACTAATGGTGTAGTCAATAGCAACAACTTTCAAATCCACTACTATAAGGCTTACTACAACCAATTCACCTTTCTCTGCGTGTGAAATACCACACAAGGTTCATAAGTTCTCAACCTAGTTAGTAATACAAGAATTGAGCTAATTACCTCTTGAAAGGTTCTATATGATTCTACATACCATGTTTCCTCTTAAAAATGGCACCATTCCATCAACTGATATACCGTAATTCATGAATTTCATATTTTACTCACCTTTCCAACATCATATCCAACATTCTCTTCATTGGTTCACCTTGAAATCAATCTACTTTATCTCTTTCTAGGTTTCTCCATCCTTCTAGCACCCTACAATTTATCCAACCACCTTATACAACACAAATTCATTTATAAGTTTGATGAAAAGGAATAAAAAATTCAAACTTATACTACTTGCTCAAATTTCCATGTAGTCTCTTAATACAATGCATTTATATCATCCATTGTGAAGGTAAAATAAAGGCACCCACAATGAAATACTACCACCACTAATCACTCTTTAACATCCCTAAGGTGTACATAAAATTTCAAGACCTCTCTCTTTTTCTAATTCTCCCTTCCTCACTATTTGCATTCTTGCTTAAAATCACTCATTAGGTCTACTTTCCTAGACTGATAGACATATATGCTTTTCTAGGGATTATCAAAACTAAATGAAGGGATTTTTAAGAACCCTTTATTTAGTTTTAGGTGCCCCTAAATTCTCTTGAATCAATTTTAATCCTAAACCACACTCTCTTTGTATTTTAGCCTTTAAAGTTACACTTTTAGACTCTGTCACAATGTCTAACTAGCTATTGTAAGCTATCTTTGGGTTTTCACCCAATGAAACCCTTATATTCTTTCTCCATCACTTTTTAGACTCACTCCTCATAATTTTTATTAAGTCTTAGGGATAAATTCCTTCATGAGGGTTTTTAATATACACTTTCCTCTGTAAACCCTACCTAAGCCTTCCCTTAGCCTGAGAGGCTTCCTTTCATTATAGCTTCAACTGCAAATTAAATCATGACCTAAAAATTTCCAAGGATATCTATTACAATGTTGCGAAGAATATTTTCTTACCAGGAAAGGTGGAGAAACCCCAAAACTCAAGGCCTTGTTAGCTTTACGTCCATGGAACCTGTAGATGGATGTCTCAGTTAAAAAAAGAATCACACTATTAGGTATGATGATTCTTTTACTTGATTACCTTGCATGCATGCACTGGGGGTTCACTTAGTAAAAGTATGGTATAGCACATGCATTCGAAGGGTATTAAATAATACCATTAATTCTAGTTTTTACCTCTAAATATTCAATTGATAATACCCCCTCCTGTTATATTATTAGAATGAAAATACCCCCTATTACTTATCCATGTACCTTACTTACCCATTTTTTAATCATAATTTTATTTACCCCCTTTTTATTTCTACCCTGATATATAAAATAAAAAATAGATCATGTTTCTCTACTCAATTGTTATTTTAATATGCATTTCTCCTTTGCTTCAAAAAGAGAGTTTGAAGCCATTCAAGACCTATTACCAATCACCATGTATAAATGTTAATCTTTAATAATTTATCAATAGTTCTTCAAATAATTTAGATGATGAAATAATATCATTTATGTTGAAAAGTATACTCAATCCTAGTTTTCTATCATCTTATTATTTCTTGGTTAAGAATATCCTAATTAAGATTTCCTTATTCAAAAAGAGATTATAATTTAACTTCATGACCACACTTATTTTACAATTTTAACATTTTTAGTTTTAAAAATTAGAGTTCAAATGTTTAAATTTATTAATATTAACCATACATCTCCTCTGGCCCACCTATCTAACCTGTCCCCAATACCTAATTCAAAATATTAATAAATAAACCCTTTCAACCCCTAATGTCTACCTCGTATATTGAATTTAACGTTATTAGGATATTTATCTAGCTCAATATGAATCCCACGTGCTATTTTTTTCTTCACCAGCATCATGAAGATACTTTGTTTGCAATAATTTATTTTTACTGCTTAGCACATTGGCCAGAGGATGTATTTCATTGTGGAATCCATTCCCTGAGATACTTCCCTAAACCTGGACCATGCTAAAGTAGCTTCTCCCAGAAAAAATCTGACGGTTACAGTTGAACTCGGTCAAAATTAGAGTTCGTATGCAAATCCATCACCGATCAAAGTTAAGGTCATAAATGGGTCGACCCTGGTCAACAAGTCAACAAGTGGACCAAAGGCAAGGTAACACATGAAACCAGTTGGTGATTTCAAGACAAAACACTTTTACAATAGTGATTATAATGTTTTAATATATCAGCATCTGCATGGTATAGAGCTTGCACTCGCAAGCTATTCCGATCATGCATGAATGAACGGACCATAGATGTGAGTTCGTATGCGAAAGATATGCATAATCAAAGTACCTGGTCAAATGATGATGTGGCACACTCTGATGTGGACAAATGGAATCACTATTAATGGGCGTGACACTATGCTCAGATTTGTAGTGGCTTTGGATTTAAAATAATAATTCTCTTATAAGGAATAATGTATTTAATCCATTCCACTTGAATAAGCCCTTAAACCCAATGGAATAAGGAGGATTTTGTGGCCAAAACTCTATTTAAAGGACTTATCTTATCCCTTTCCCACCATAATTCATAGGGTCAATGGCTAATATTGGGAAGACCTAAATCCTCCTGGACAGGGTCTGAGATGTTGTTTTCCATTGACATGTGCCAAAATACTTATCCATGCCTTAGACTTCACACCTGCCACTCTATCTTAGTATAGTGATAGACACATAATGATCACTTCTATTTAAAGGGACCTTTTGGTAATGTTATGTGACATGGATCATATGAAGGAATCCCAAGCCACATGCAGAGATCACCATTTTCGAGGCACTTATGATCCGAATTTTGCCATAGTGTAAAAAAAATTGTTCAGAATTACGAGAGCTTTCCAGAAATGTAAAGTTTGTTACTGGAAGTGCTATATATTGTTTTGTGTAGGTGTTTTTCCATCGCAGTTTCACAGAACAGGCACGAGTAGCAGACATACATCTGCATTTTCAAAGCACTTCTGGTCCGAATCAGGCCATGGAGTTAAAAGGGAAGTTTTTCATTACTTTCTCTAGTTTCCATAAATTTAGACATATTTTATGTAGGTGCTTAGCTATAATACCTTCAAGTTGTTAGACGTTTTTCAAACGTAATATTCATAGGAAACTTATGTTCAATGAAAATATTGTAGAGGCACCTTATTACACTTGGGAACGTTTCATCCACTTACATAATTGTAAGATTTCTAAGAGGTCCATTAAATCAGCTCATTACACAGGTATAAATGTTACCTCTAAGACTCAATTTGTACTTTTGAAGGGATATCCAAATACTTCAAATTGGTCAATAATCTTAGACTCAAATTACCACTTTCTAAATGAATCCGGAGAACCCCTAGACCCTACTAACGGGTGAACTCCGTTAACAATTTCTTGTGTCATGGATTTGATTTACAGTTTTTAGAAGCTGATCGATCAGATAAAAACATTCAAGTTCACCCTTAGGCTGATTAGCTTATTAAAGCAATCACAAATGGTTTAATTGGAAGGAAGAAAATTTCAGTATCCACTAGTGCCACAACAAGATCTGAACACATTATGGGACTTGGAATTGTAATATTTAGATTGAGTGCATTCTATAAATTTATCTTGCCCTTGTTTATTCTTTTATTTTTGTGACCACATAAAACATCCTCCTCTCCAAAGTATGTGCATATGTCAAGGTTGATGGAGAATCCCTTCTTGGAAGGTTTAAGTTTGGGGCTTTCATCACGGAGACATCCATAAATTGATAAAAAAGAACTCTTAATCAAGTTGAAATCTTTTAAAGTTGAGTCAATTGGTACATGTTCTCGTGGGTCCTAGTTAACAAGGGAAGGATAGAATTATTTAGATTAGTGAATTATCCCAGGTGTTATGGTAGGGGATATAGTCAATATAGTCAATATTAGAAAAATGATTCCAATGATAGAGGCAAGTTATTTGGCGGTATAGACTACATTAGGAATTTGTTTCACTTTTTTAATCGAACGAACTATTTTCTCATTTAGAAGATGTGGCGTAAACCTCTGGAGAATTGGAACCATATGGGTAGACACCAATACCATATTTATAAACCTTGTGATGGGGTGTCATAAGATGTTCCCGCACACCTTGTTTGTTAGTGTCATAACCATATCCTTAATATCCCATGGCATACATCCATTTTATTGGTGAATAACATACTTATGTTCCTAGTAACATGATGTCATATCATCAATGAGAAGGTTAATCATATGAATTAACAAGCATAAAATTTTCATCTTCTAATTAGGCCTTTTTGGATTAAAAGCCATGATGTTCAATTTTCCTTGGAAGGAATTGATACTTATAGACAAGGCCTACCACTCGATTTCCTTGTGATAGAGGAGGTCTGAAACATAGGAGGTCCTGGTTGGACCTCATAATCGTCTAGCAATCTGAGTTGAAGGGTCTTCATCTCCTATGTATAAAAGGGAGATGTCGATGTTAAAGCACCATCATCATGAGAACACAAGGTACGTTACCTAACATCAATGAGCATGAGGTGATCAGTCATTTGATTGAATTGGAATAGCCATTTCTAAAGGAAAGTCAAAATTAGTGGGAAAATAACTCAACAATGCTCTATAATGAGCAAAGGGTTGATGATCCCCCTGAATAGTGATTGTTTATCCTTCATGGTATAACTTTATAAAATAATGATACATAGAAGGACACCTGCATGGTATGAATCCATGGGTGACTAAGGATAGACTATGTTGTGCAAGGGAAGGCTTAAAGTTCTAAAACATTAGAACTTAGTATCCATGATTAGGGGTAGGCCCTACTCTCATAAGAGAAATTGATCATGTTGGCTTATAACATTACCTACAAAATTCATTTTGGATAAGCCTTGATGGTAATGACTTTGTATTCTAGATCATCCTCAGTATGACCTAGTTCAATCAAACAAATTTCAGAGTACAAATATTCAAGCCTGAACTCCTATGTCCACAAGTACACGCTTTGATGCCATCTTCTTAAAATTGACCAAATGACTTAAATATGTAAGCGTAGGTTATGTGTAAGATCATATTCAAGAATATCTTCCTGGACAACCCGTAAAGGTTTATTGATTTGTAGGAGTACATTCAATTTGAACCAAAGGCTTAGAAGCGTATAAGATCAATATCAAATGTTTGACACTTCTGGGGCCCCTTGCAAGGGCTTTTATAGTTTCGCATAGTGGATGGGGTATTTGTGAACATTAGATATTTTGAGAAGATAAATAAGATTGAAAGTGGCTTAGTTAGTGGTTTTCTATCCATGTTGTCTCTAAGACATCATACCATGGATTATCCTTAGTGTTAGGAAAAGGAGGTCCTTGGGATGAAAAGGTGAAAAGCACGTCACATTTTCACAACACTCTCTCAAATTTAGTGGTTATAGTGTTTGGATAATGGTCAATAGGTGGGTTAACATACAACACAATTAGAGAAGTCAAAAGAATTATATATTTTGGAAACATAGTTAGCATTTCTTGGTCTAAGAAAGATTTACCTTGATCCAAATTTTCTTTCAGTTTATTATGCTTAGGGAAACGTTCCTTGTAGATTCCCAAGTTCACATTGGCAAAATTTACTAGGTCCAGAGGAATCTATTTACACCTCTCCACTATTTATTAGGTCTTGTATGGAGTACTTCAAATTTAGACATTTATTAATATTGTAACCCCTAACACGATGAAACCTGCAATATTAATTTTCTCTAAACCATGTTGGCTTAGGTGCATCATCTGTAAAGGGTACAATAGTTGGGTATTTAACCTTTGATCGTCACTTCTAACTATGTTAACTATAATGACATGTTGAATTAGATAGAGGGGGTGAACGCATGACGTTTATATTCAGGGGTAGGAGGTCCTTTAGAAATTTTCAAAGGAGAACTATTTTGAACAACCTACACACATTTAGAGTCAGATATGCCATCACCTACAACGTTTTTTATTCTTATTTGGAAATAACTTTGGTTTTTTGGAAAGCTTTAACTCATGATTATCTCTTAAGAAGGGCTTTAAGGTCCCACAGTTGTCTAACAACACTTTGATTGATTTACCATACATTTTTCTATAGGACCTCTTAGGATAAATGTGTTACCACAATACATTTGCAAAAACATGGAAAGAAATCTTAATGGTGTAAGATTAGGTACAAAAATGCTAACCAATTGTTTCTAATGGTATGGAGAAAGGAAAGTGACTAGCTAATTCTCCATTATTGTTATAGGAAACTAGCGAAGTTTTCATTGTTACGTAATTTTGCATTACACAAGTCTATCATGGTAATGTTATTTTCCATGTTGAAGGAGAAGTGATGCACAAATATTTCTACTAATTCTGGCCATGTGGATATTGACCCTTTTAGGTATGTGTAAAAATCATTTCAAATGTTTGACCCCCTAAGATTCTATGGGAAAAGAGGCGAATGCATATCAATTATCACTATATGAAATTTATTAATATGCCATGAAGAACTATTTAACATGATCCCTATGAAGATCACATTTTCCCTTGTATTTATACAAACTTGTAGGAGAATCAAATTAGCAGGGGAAAGGTGTTCCCAACATATCGTTGTCAAAGCTATATGGGAATAGCTCCTCAAATTGATATTTCTTGTTATCTCGTATATTGTTGTCTTGTAAATAAGTGAAGGTATTATTCATAGATAAAATTTCTTGGTTAAAGATTTCCCCCCATGTAGGTGGTACAGGCATATACATACGGTTAAGTCTAGTTGTTTCACCACCTTTATTATCTGTGTATAATGTGTGATATGACTCTTTACGTTTTCTTGACTGTTTCGTAGTTTTGGTATAAAACTCATGATTAGAAGATCTATTTTTTTCTTGTCTTGGAGTCTTCATGGATTCTTTATTAATATGTGAAGCTAAACTTTCCAATTAATGAGTAAGATATTTTATTTGATGTTATATTGTAACCTCTTGGTTTTGTGTCTCTTCGTGATTCTACATGAGGAGGGGGTGTATTCACAATTAGCATGGTCTTCATGATCCTACCAGTGAATTTAACAACGGGGATACGATAACTGCCAATTTTTTGAGAAGGTATTTCTTCTTCATTCTATTGATCAAAAGTGGAAGCATGTCTTAGGTTTAGGATGACTATCAATATTGTGAAAAGAATTATGTACTTCTTCCTCTCCATGAACCATGTTTACGAGGAGCGTGTGATCAAATGTGGGTTGACAATTTTTTCCACTAGCTCTACAACATGCACATGACGAACTCATGTCTGTTTTGGAATACGAATTTATCTAAATTGGGTGCAAGAATAAATTAAAACTCCTCTCGAGGAGAGTTAACTGCCCCCATCACCACTATGGTAAACAAAATGGTATTGTCTTCAAAAATAGTGTTTATCTTGTCATTAAAAAATGTATTTTACCCTACTCTTCGATTCCCCATCCCTGTGATAGGAGGCATAATAGGAAATTTTTTACTAAGGTTGATTCAAATGGATCTTAGGAAAAATTGAGCAGTAGTGACAATGGCGTAAAATTGTCACAAATAATGTCAAATAATGAATGGAAAAAGAATACAAAGAATTGAGGGAATATGAATCAATGAATGCCAAAATAATAAATAATGACACACTGAGTAAGGTAGTGTATAGTAATAATTATCTAGGAACATAACAATCAACTTATAAGACTTTGATCCTATCAAAAGAATAACTACTCCCCTACATTGTTAAAGATAGGTTTTGATGTACTGATGAAATGACACATCTAATATCAATACTTATATCAGATTTTGAGATAAACAAGACCGACAGTACTAAGATGGTGTTGACGTGATCTCTAAACAAGGTACATTTAAACCAAGTTCAAAAACCTAAAAAGTCCAAGTCTTGAAAACTTGAAGCTATAAATGCGAGCAAACACAACAACATAATTTGGACACGTTAATCAATCTATGTAGATGATGTAAGATTTTAGCATTGAAATGATGTTGCCAAGATGCGAGTAGCATTACATAATGAAACTTTCCAAAACTCAAGGGAGATGTTGGGATAAAAATAAGTTCTAAGATTTATAAAGAATTTTTTAGTTCATATGAGCAGTGTAAAAATATAACTTAGAAACTTATTTCAATTTTCACAAAGGGGACAAGAAGTGAGTATCGAAACTAGTATTGATATGATACAAGAAGTCGTAACAACTCAAGAGGAAGTCAATGATAAGACAACATAACTAAAATGATCATGAGTCTTGAATATGAGTATCAAGACAATTGACGTATCGAGAACATGAGGATGCATACCAAATCCACATTTCAACACTTGCATTCCTGGACCATTGCGACATAGTCATGCAAGTAGAAGTACACAAAGTGTTGGACATGATCATTTTCGATGTGGTACAACATATATATGTTTTCTTTTGTCTCAAACGGGTCAACAAGAATAAATTAAGAAGTAGACCAAGTGGTGATGAACAATACTTAGTGCTAAATTTGGAATAAGTTTCACCTTGTCTTAAGAAAAGGTAGAAACTAATACAAAGTGATACCTTGTAAGTTTCGTGATGAATAACACGTGCAACACAAACTTCAACGAAATGTCCCCTTGTTTGAATAAAAAGGTATTTGACTTGGAGAGAAGGTTTTTATTTGTGAGAGATCCTATAAAACACGATGGATAAAGTTCAAGTTGATCCCTAATGCCAAATGGTTTCAACTAGAATATTGTTTTCAAACTCACCAATTCTTTCCCAAGAGAGGTACGTTTTTTAGTAATTACTTCTAGACAAAAAAGACCATTACCCCCACAATGAAAGTAATGAATAGAGGCCTCATACGGGTAACATGAATCTTCTTCTCACATGGGTTTTTAACTAGTCAAGTAGGTAACATGGTCACTTCCCATTTTTTCCACCATTTCTCTCAAGGTGTTGAACTACTTTGGGGTTCTGTATGGTAATCCTCATAATGAGTTTTATGGATTATTGCCAAGATACTTCCCACATTTTAAAGTGGATCGGGTTCGTAAGCCTTTTATCTGAACCTTGTAAATATTGTGTGTTGAATATAAGTGGTGTGTTTTCTTAATCTTTGAATTAAAAATGTGGTTCAGTACACCATTGAAAATCTGCACCAAACTTGTAATTAGTATTTGTTTAGATCTCAATTCGACTTTGACAAGCGGTATATGGTCGTATGCACTCAAAATATTTAGTAATTTTCCGAAAAAATGATAATATTTTAAAGAGATTCAAATGTTACTTTTGATTCTCAAGATCATCTAAGGATGTATGAGAAGAACATACACAAAAAGTAACCCAATTATATAGATGAAAAGGAAAAATTTGAAATCAAATGAACCATATAAAAGTTCTTGATAAATTGTTCATTCCCTTAAGCAAAAAATGTATGACTAAGTTTCCAAATTAACGAAATGATAGAAAAATGATAGACTAAATATGATTTTGTATTCTCAAGATCACCCAAAGGTGCAAGAGAATAGTATACACAAAATTTAGCCCAAATAAAAAAAAACATGGAAACATAACTTTCATTAAAGCTTGAAAACATTGTTAGAAATGTCTAATTAAAAATGTGAAATCCTATAAAACGGAGTTAGAAAACTTGTAGAATAGCAACAAACATCAAAAATCAGATTCTGGAAACCTGGAAAATTAGAGCCAAATGTTTTTGACAGATAGCGCTAGTGCAAGCCTTTTTAACAAGTAGCATGCAATCCTAAGAATAGTACTGTAAGGCTAAGGCCACCAGTCCAAGGCAAGATTATACTAGCTCATGGATATGTGTAAAAATGTAGGTTTGAGATAGAAACACAATAGTTTTCTACTAGCACATGCAGAGAGCCAATAGCGCAAGCCTTGAAGTAGAAATGCAAGCATAACACAGAGGAGTAAAATTCAATCCAACTCTAACATACAGGCTAAGAGACACTAGCGCAAGCTTAGTCAACAATAGTGCAAGTATAAAAACAGTGTAATGCACACGAGATTTTTACAGTATCACAAGCATTTTTAAACTTATACAAGGGTCCTTCACGATAGCACAAGGAACATATCTAACATTAAAACATAGGATATTGAACAAAAATAATGTCTATAAAAACCATCAAATACGTTTCCAATTTGATCTTCAAATTTGGCAACATCTCACCTCCCTTAGTCATACAAGGAGCATACAAACTAAAAACAAACTCTTTTTCACTAAACTAGTTTAGAAACTCAAGATTTATCTATAAATGCTAAAAATAGGGTTAGTAACAAAAAAATGAAACTAATCTAAAAAATCTTGAAACTAATGAAAAGGATAATGGATTAAGTCACACCAGCCATGTCAAATGAGTATGCATGTTAAACTTTACTAAGCTACTAGAATGAAACTAAAACCTAAGTAGTCTTCAACAGTAAAGTCTAAATCTACCATAGAACATCATAAAGATAAAATATTAAAGGAATTAAATACTCTAATTGTATAAACATGAATGAAATCACTCTAATGATAACCATTTCTACTCTTATGAAATGTATGATTGCTACTAAGCATGAACCTCTTTAGATCATGAGAAATTAAATTTTTGTGGTAATCTTCAAAGATACGGAAGGATCTCGCAAAGAAAAGGCTACAAGGCCATACTTATATCTTACTTTCTACTAAACAATGGGAGAATGGATGTAAAGATGAAGTAGCTATTCAAATAATGGAAAAGGATCTTATCATATGTCATATATAAATTTCACTATTTAAAGTGTGATGTGGTGTAATAAAAAGGGTTGTAACGTTTGAAGAGTAGGTAGAGGTCCTTTATATAGATTTCCAATTTGGGATAAGTATTGAATCCGAATGAATGTGGGATAAAGGATAAAGTGGATTTACACTTGGTAAGCTTGATTAGAGGAATCAACAAGTGATTAGAAACTCATTGGAGCTGGTGATGATTTAATTAATCAACTAGGATTAATTAATATTCTATAATAAGTATCTTTAGGCTTATTTGGAGAGTGACTTAAGAGGTTTTTTATATGATTTGGAGGATTTGAAAGAGGGATTTTATCTAATAATAGGGAGTATTGATTAAATAGAAGGTTACAAATTATTAATTAACTAATAATAGTTAATTACTTAAGATGGAAAGGGATTAAACTAACGAAAGTGTGCATTAATTGACCCACTATAGACACGGAATAAAGGCTAATTAACTAACAAAGTGTTGTTAATTGACCAAAATAGAGGGAAATATTAGTTAATTAATATAGTCTATCACTAATTATAATAGGAAATAATGAGTAAATGCAGGATAGTTAGTACAATGATCGATGCAATGAAGCTTTCTTAGACATATTTTAGGTGTCTGACATTTTTTATTTGATAACACTATTGTAGATTATTAAGAATGGTCTGATCAATGCGGAGGCCTTCATTGCCATGATATAAGTGAGTAGTCATCCTTCAAGGGAGTGGTCTGCATTAATATTTTTTCTTTTGATATTTGGATTTTTTTTACTTTTGAAATGCCAGGATATGATTTGCATGATAACTATCCTTCGAGGGATCAATCTATATTTTTGACATTTTTTTCTTTATATGAACAATTGTCCTTCGATTGAGCAGTCTAATTTTGGATATGATATCTTTTGATATGAGCATCCAAGATTTTGACTTTAGGATCATGAACTTAGGAATAGCCAAGTAGATGAACTTAGGAAGGGGAAGATAAGAGGTACAAGCGACACCTGATGGACTCCTTAACATGGTTCCAGTATGTAGATAAGAGGGTAACAAATGTAATGATTGTAGGGTCCTGCTACCAAAAAGGTAACATACTCTTCCATAAGGAATATGTTATGAGTTTAATTCGTGGCATGCCCATATTCAAGGTCATTCCATAGAAAAGTTCCTAGTAGACCACATAGTTCCAAATCATCTACAGAGTTATTAATACTGGAAATCTAGTGATTCCTAGGTAGATACAGATCGTTAAGTATTTATTCTAAGGCTTCATTGGTAGATATGTCCCATAATAGAAAGGTCGCAAGTTCAAGGTGTTGAGAGGTTCCATCCTCCGGTGCTCATCTAAATTTTTATTTATGAGGGGCATTCTCGATTGATCGACTCAGATTGGATTTAATCAACCTCTTAAGGTGCCCCTAGCTTCTCTCTACCATCCCTTCACATGATATTCTATCTCAACCATGTAGGTTGTTGAGAAACTCCCCTAATGGCTCTAGTTTATATTATCTGTACCTCGATGGCCATATAGCCTATCTAGGGGGACCATTGATAATAATTCAAAATTAATCAGCCTTGCAGCTCCACATATCTAGCTAATACATCCTAAGTTAGGGCTCCTCCCCTTACAACATGTCTTGCTTTCCCAATATCTATGTGAGCCTCATCATGCTCACTCAATAACATGGTACATGTGTTTGTTGTTATATTCATTGGCTCGAACAAATGGGCATGCTCACCTGTAATCACATCCATTCTCTTCAGCATACCACCTCCCATGAGTACATCTAGTGGAAATTTTCACTTCAACATGTGTATCGATGAATCAAAAATCAATTACCAATAGGAATCACCTTCATCCATACAACACCACATTAGTTACTACACATATTTTACAATATACAACAATCAAACAAAAATTAACAAATAGCAACAAACAATACTTACGATCCACTAGTGTCGTCATTATGCCATCTCCATTGGGGAAAGGTGCCTACCCCTCTACCCCTCCTAATATTGGCTCACCCATTGCATCTACGACAACCGGAAATAATAACACCCATCGGTGTGCTTCCCACCATTTGCTATAGGTATGGGTACATCCTGCATCATCAACTTGTATTGGCTCCATGACAACATTTACCTCATCTTGACCAAGATGCACTAGTTGCACTCCTATAAGACCTATCCTCTCTCTTAGCCACCTCAGTACTCTAGCATCCCTCACCCATACATATGGCTCTGGGGGCATATCCTGAGCCATACCAAACTGTCAAGATACATGCTCCACCAGGAATAAATCTATCACCCATGCAAATCGGTCCTACAACCACATGGTGCACTGAATACACCAAAACTCTACTCCATCCTCCAACCAACCACCATAGTCTCTATATGGCCTCCATTTGATGGCCCCTAGACCCATCTAATTAAGCACCAACCTATATGTGTTCATGTCCAATCTCTTATTTCAGGTACCTACCCACCTCACTACAAATATCATGGGCCTTACCCAATCAGCCCGTGGCCCACTGAGTGGCCTCAATAAAGAAATATTCTCATATTACAATACATGTAAATAGGTGTCTCCTATTCCACCCTCATGATGCTCCTGTGTGAATCTATACAAGTCTCTATACAAGTGGGCCAACATACATCATGGTTAGGGATATCTAGTCCCATACTCCTCTATACGGAAATACATATCGTGCATATTATACAATATACCCACTCCACAACCCTCTACTATCACCAATGAAGATAGAATCACTGTGATGAACTTCTGTAATTGTAGAACACAAGATATCACTATAGGATCTAGACTAATATGGGTCTCTATATGTACTTGTGTCCCAGTGAAATATTGTCTCACTACCATCATCTGATTAGGGGAATCCACTATACTCATAACCTACACACTCTCTCCTATAATTAAAAGTTACAATATCTGATCCACATCCTCCATGGTCACTATCATATCACCAATACGTAACCAAATTGTACATGTATCAGCACACCATCTCTCACACATGGTGGTCAACATAGGCATATTATGGGGTATCTCCCCCAATCTAGCTATATGCCGCAGGCCGACACGGTCCAATATATCCCACTCGGCATTACATAACCCCAAATTCAGTAAACTTCTCAAATGATGACCCCTTACAAACTCTCTCGAGCATATATCCCTCTACAATGCAATAAACACAACCAAAAATATTACACTAGTACATCATACATGCTACAAAAAAGATTATCATAGTACTCAAATTGATCAAAATACAAATATTTCACATAATACTACCAAATCCCTGTCTTGGGATGCCAACACCTAGAAGAAATTCAAGGGCTCCCAAAAATAGATCACTAGTGCATGGAACTAGATGTTTATGTCCCTGAGGATGATAATTCCCTAGCCACTCCCACCTAGGTCAGAAATGCCAAAAAACACTAATGCAAATTTTCCAAAAATTGGAAAAAAAGGCATATTTCACACAATTTTATAAAAAATATTCATACTTACCAACTCATTGGTTGTCTGTGAAGCCATGACCACTGCTACTCTCTCGAATCTCATCAAACTCATTGCTCTAACACATAACATCCTCATAGCTCAAAGCTCTATTTTTCACTCAAACACGATAAAAATGAAATCACTATTCACTTTTCACAATTACTATATATAGAAATATTCCATTTTCTATCTATTATAGTTATTATTTACAAATATTCTTCCAACTAATAGATGACACATGGTTTCACTCATATCTTGTGCCTTGTTACTCCATTTTCTTCCCCATTTGCATCATTCAGATCAAAATTTCTTCTAGCAACATCCTATACAGATTGCACAATTCTATATTCAAATTTGGCATAGCTACTCATCAATCTACACACATTACTACAATATCATCTATATTATCTCTTGTTCAATCTTATTTTTACTTTTGACTCAGTGCTCATCTCTTCACCCCTCACCCTTTCACTGAAAGGGGGGCATATAATTGAGATCATCCCATAATCCCTATCAGGTTACAATATAATTAATTGACACTCCTAACATATTACTATTACAACTTGATCTCATCTCATTTGAACAAAGGTACAATTATTTTATTCAATAATCAATATTTTCTACTATTTCAAACCTATTCCCCCAAATGACCTAATTTGGGGGAAAAGAAAAAAATCTCTCCATGATTAATTTACTAAATACACAATCTCAAAGAAACCTTCTATAATTTGAATAAAATTAATCAATTGGTACAACAAGCATACTTTACTATCTCCCATAGATGACCTAACTTAGGAGCTATATCACAGTTACTATCACTCCTAGATGACCTAACTTGGGAGTCACTTTACATTTATATTGCTTCTAGATGGCCTAACATGTAATCCATCTAGCAATATACAAATCAAGACACCCATGGGAGTGGGGGCAATGAGATGTCATTTCCTTTCCTATATTTCTCCTATATAGATTCTTTAACACAAAACGATATGAAACAAAAAATAACTAAATTTGGTCTCCATCCATCTGTAGTGGATGGACCTTCTGGGGATGTATTCATGGATGGAGATTAAAACTAAACCTCTCTCCCCAACACTCTTCCTCTAGTAACAGGATGCCCAAATCCTTTGATTTTCAAATATACAAAATCAAGTTAGGAATTGATCACTTCCTACCACTTCAATCTCCATTAGAAACAATCACGGTCTCCAAAATCTACAAATTATTTCAATGTCTCTCCAATTGCTCCTTACAATGGTTTTCTATCTCTATTTATGCCACATGGGTCACCACGTTGATCCATGGTTTGCGACACTACAAGTTCTTGCATTCTATGCACATTTTTACACTTTGACTTCTCTGTAATTCTCATAGGTATGTTCCTTTACTTCCTTTAGACTACTTGAATTTCATTCAAATATAATAAGGGGGAGAAATTTAGACACAAAATCATGCACATATTAATATTTTACTATGCCACCAAGTATTTTGTTACATGCATGAATCTTAAGTAAGAAAAATATTCACTGGTGACACATTCCTTTGTCCATCCACTTGCCTTGTGTTGGCAAGAAAATTTGTCTTGTGGATTTCTTGCCAACACTCTGGGAATCTAGGTCCCTCTACTTAACCGGTGCAGCTTCCATATGTGCATGCACATGAAAAAGTGGATTTTTGTGTTTGCCTTTCGACTGAGGATCCAATAGGGGCACTCCACTAACCCTGCAGTAAAGCTAGCAATCTCTTGCTAGGGAAGTCTTTGTTTGTAGAGTGGGAAAGGGGAGTGATAAAATAGGTAAGAGAACTAATGTTGCAGATAGAAAATCAGATTCCTTCATGCACTAGTTAGAAACTTCAACACATATATTCATGAGAAGAAACAACCCTACAAATAGCAACAAAACCAAATAGAATTTGATGAACACAAAGTATCACGAAACCCCTTAGTCAAAGAAAGCTAGAAACTCCTTCTTCTTGTATTGATTGCTTAGACAAAAATTGTACATAGTGGAGAAATGGAAGAAATTGAGAAGTGGGGAATAGAAGAAAATGGCTATCTCCTTTGTTCTCTCAAGGTGTAATATACTCTTGAGTTTACAAGATCAATCACCAACCCTTTGCAATGGGAATGGCATTACAATTTATAGAATGAGAGGTGATATATCATCTTCCCCATGACCCTCCATATGTCTTAATATGACTTAAGACTGTTCATATTCCACTTTAAATATTTAAGTCGTTTTTATAATAGCAAGGCGAGTTAATTTACATTATGTTTCTAAAGTCACTTTTAAGTTACTTAAAGGCATATCAAAAAGTGCAAACCCTAATGAAGAATTAAAACATTTGAAAGTGAGATAAAGTTGGGGGGAAGAGGAGAGAGGAGAGAGAGAGAGAGAGAAAGAGAGAAGAAGAAGAGTAGATGTCACTTGATGAAGTCTGTTGATCCTCGTTGATGGAAAGCTCCAAATGCAGTGAAAATATGAATCTTTGAACTCCTTACACACTGTGAAACTCCTCCAAATTAGCTCCCAAACGCTCACCCAATTGAATGAACTAAGGTGGATCTCGAATTCCCTATGAAAAATGTCTAGGATGCTCCTGAACAATGATGTCCCCCTGAATGATTAGCCTTGTACATCCCATTGTGCCAAAACTTCTCTTTGAGTGTAACTTACTATTTTTAGTAAGTGTGAAAAAATTAACTCCCTCGATCCTTAGCTGAGTGTTATGACCTTGATTCCCCTTTCTCCCTATGTTCCTCATTCCTTCTGGATCAAATTTCTATTTTTAGCAAGTTCTCGAGGGCCCACTTACTATTTTTAGTAAGTGCCAAAAATTTCCATTCTGATGAATTCTCAATTGTAGTGCACCTCCAATGTCTTCATCTCCTTCACAAGCTCTTCTGTTGATGACTTTCCCGAAATAGCAGTTCCTATGTAGTAAACCTGCTATTTTTAGAAAGTTGGCCTCTGGGGTTCAGATTGACGTGGAATGAAATTTTTTGATATGGGTTTTTGCCCAATATCACCCCATTGAAATTCCGGGCCCGCCCACTTAAAAATCTAGGAGATTTTAATCTTTTAATTTTCAGACTTAGCAGTGCTTCTGGGTATGGCAACCATTAATGGACCTCAAAATTGCAGGTCTTGTTTTCTCATCAATTTGTGAAGAAAATCATATTTTTTATGTGGGTTTTTTCTTTTGATGCTTCACGTGTGATCTTACTTAAATCCAGCAACTAGTTTGACGGGAAATCTCACTTCTTTCTTCGTTGAGCCGGAAACGAGATTTCTTCATTGTGGCTACTCTGTCACATGAGGGGGGAGTTTAAAGGTGTATTTATTATGGTATTGGACATAGGAATGAACAACATAAAATGGTTTTTTTTTTTCATGCACCGGCTTGCAATATTTCTTCAGATCTTCATTTTTAGGCTATGGAGATTTTCACTGT
Organism: Taxus chinensis; assembly: GCA_019776745.2. Lineage (NCBI taxonomy): Eukaryota > Viridiplantae > Streptophyta > Pinopsida > Cupressales > Taxaceae > Taxus > Taxus chinensis. The sequence goes on along the minus strand of CM034147.1, from coordinate 62,330,707 downwards.
TTTCTTCTTCTTGTTCTTCATTTCTCCTTCTCGTTTCGATGAAAAATCCTTTTGAGACCTGAAAATAGATGTGGGGAATGTGTTTTAGTTCTTGGGTTAAGCAGGTCTGAGCATTTTCAATGGCATAATGATGGTAGAATGTTGCAGAGGAAGGATGAAGATTGTCTGTGCATGGGATTGGAAGCAGTTGGAAGCAATGAGCGACAGTTAGATTTTTTGAATTTTTTCAAAATCATGGAAGGAGAAGCTTGGGAAAAATTTTCATTACTTGATTTCCCTTACCTCAGGGATTTGAGAGACATCAAATTCCATGGTGGTCAAGAGGACGACACATGGCAGCGATCCGACTGCAGGGAATGAAGGTGGAAAAAGCTGCTTTAAAGCACTTGGTGTTGGAAATTGGTCACATGGTTGTCCAAATGACTCCCTATGGGGGATGGGCACATTTTTTACATGTCTTATTTCCCCCACCTCAGGTACATAATGGACATCATTTTCCATGGTGGTCCTAGAGGTGACACGTGGCGCTTGATCCAACGGCAGGGAATGGATGCTCCAAAAATGCACCTGGGGGCTGAAACTCGGTCACGTGGGTGTCCAAATGACTCCCCATAGGGGATGGGCTTATTTTTAAAGGTATGATTTCCCCCACCTCAGGTACATAAGGGACATCAGTTTCCACAGTGGTCCTGGAGGTGACAAGTGGCGCCCGATCCAATGACAGGGAATGGATGCTCCAAAAAAGCACCTAGGGGCTGATCTATCAAGTCTGGAGGTCATATGAGGGTCCCAAGGGTCACATGAGGGATGGGTACATTTTCCAAGGGTTTATGTGCCTGACCTTAGGGACATCAGGGACATGAAATCCCGCCAGGCTCCTGGTGCTGACACGTGTCCTCTCGAAAAAATGACTAAGTCCTGAACTACCTTTGAGAGGGTAACTTGGAATGCAGATAACTTGAGTTCCCGGTCAAATGTTTTGGTGAAATTTTATATGATACTGACTGGAAATGGAATTTTGAATCCAATTATGTGGTTATAATGTCTTAATTATACCATATGATCCATTAAAAATAGGATTTTTGATCTGGGACTCCATTTGTGCCTGAGAAAAAATGTCTGCCAATCATATGTGCCAAGGTGTTGTGAAAAATATTATTTCAAAATAATTTAGGTCTTGTAATCCTCTTTCCAAATATGTTTTTTTTTACTTCTAACTCCATCCAGAGCTCCCAGAATCTTCTTCTAAAGCCTAACAACTGTTTTAGGCCTGTGAACTACCTAGGCTTGTAAACCCTATTTTTTACTCAGACTGCTCCAAGTCTTGCAAAACTTCCCCAGACCTTCCAAAATAATTTCCATGATGTTCCAAGGTATTTCATTTGCCTCCATGTTGGTTTTTCTCTTCTGTTCCACTCTAGGGGGTTGAATCCAGTCCTAGGAAGGCTAGCGATAGCCCTTCCCAACACTACCAGAAGATAGCATCTTTTTAGAACTCCCTAAAATCACCTAGGTGGAATGAGTGCACTTTACTAAATCACCTAGGGGAAAAATTTGATATCAAATAGGGGGTGATCAGACTAATGGATTTGACCTGGGGTACCTAGGAATGAAAATTTTTCCATAGGGGTATAGTTGTCGTGCTTGGAAACTTCCAATTTCCCTGTTGCACATTTTCACGTCAACACCTTGGTTATTTATATTATCTCTCTCTCTCTCACATATGTAATTTCTACACCCAGTTCTAGTCAGGTTATAGGGATTCTTGTCTATCAGTATTTTCACATCTGTTTTCATTTATCCTAAGACACCAATGCCCAGAATAGACACTAGGACCCAGGCACTTCTGTCCATTTTGGGCACTCATGTCCTCTTTTTTCTTTTCACTTATTTTGACATTTGTTATCAGCCTTTTTAGTTTTCTTATCCTTATCCTGAGGTCATAGTTGACATGTTGTGTCACTAGTGTTAAAATTAAAAAAAGATATTGATAAATATACACAACATACACTCTATTATGTGGGCAAGAAATTCTAAAGGGAAATCACATCTACGTACTATCACTACCATCAAAGGCACTGAAATTTTAGGTTTCATACACTGCATAAGAAGGGGAAGTGTTGAATTCCATCTCAGAAATTTGCATTTTATCTAGCCATAGCCCGCTATCATGGCATCATTGGCATGAGGGAAACCAAAGTACACTATTTCACACATAAGCAAAAAGAACTACATGAAGTCTGGAATGTAGTACAATGCTTGGTCATAAGTTCACTCTTCAGGTGACCGTTGGGATCATTCTGACTTCACATATTATATATTTCATTCTAATTTTTTGTATTTGTAATCTTGTATAGGTATATAGGGTTTTTTTGTAGGGTACCAGTACCCTCAGCGATCAAAGTGTGAATAATAGGAGATCAACAAGGAAAAAGTGTGAAAATATAATGACACATAATAAATTAGATTCTAAGCATTTGTATAGTCATCGGTGCCCAAAAGTGGTCTCTAACACCCTTGTCCTAGTCCAAGTGCCCATGTCTAGATCTTTCTGCAAGTCCCATAATTAATACTCAACATTTATGACACTCTTCCCACCCTATGCATTAGTTGTTCCAATTCACATTTGTTCCAGGATAAGTGTAAATTAGATAAGTCTCATATATTTCCTATTTTCTTACAAGGTTACATCATTACAATTCTTATTTGCATTCTACTGTATTTTACCATATTAGTGAATTTGAAATTAGATTTAATATTTCCTTTTTTATTAAATCAAAGACATTGACATCACATAATTATTACCTTATGGCTTATATGTGACCATATCCATCAAAGGGTTAGAAATAAAAAATACTCCTCAAGGAATTCTACGACCGATTCAGAACATCACTTAACATTACAATGGAATTATACATTATGAAATCATTAATTACATATAATATCATTAATTACAACTAAGAGCGATATTGTAAAACCATTAAAATAGACGTAAATGTGGGGTGTGATAGAGCTGAGCAATTCTTCAAACTTCATAATACTTATTCTATAGATTGAGTCCTAATTTCTTCCTTCCACTTGGAAAAAGAAGCACTTCGATGGTACCTTTGGTATCTCAAATTGAATGGTGATAGAAATTGGAAACATTTTGTATCCTTACTTCTAGGTAGGTTTGGTCCCTTGGCATTCAAGGACTTTATAGGAGCTCTTACCAAACTCTTCCAGACAGGTCTTGTTCATGATTACTAGATTGAATATGAGAAACTAACTAATCACACTAAAGGGTTTCAGATGAACTCTTTGAGACTTGTTTTTTAAGTGGCCTTAAATATCCACTCTAATAAAAGGTGAAAAAGTTCATCCCAACAACATGATGGATGCATTGGGCCTAGCTAAGTTATTAGAAGATAAAATCTCATTGCAACGTTGACCTCCCACTTTCCCACCCCAAAAGAACAAATAAACCCAACATCTAACCACAACCACCTCAATTAAGAACCTTACTAAAGTATAGATGTTGATGCAGCCTAGAATTCAGTAATACAAGCCCAATAAGACCCTAGAAGTGTTGACACATCACTCAGACAGGAATGAGCACTCACCTAAAGCGCGCAAAGGTACCAGGTCCCTCTTTAGGGTTGTTGTTGCAGGATGTTAGCATGATGAAGACTTAACACATGCAGTTTCATTAATATTACATCATTCTATAGAGCATACCAGATATATACCTAAGGGAGAACAAAATTAAGTATTAACCATGATGAAATCAAGAACATACTAGATTTATATACACATGGAACTAACACTTAGATTCAGCCAATATCCTCCATTATATTAAATGTAGTAAGTACAGAGAAGCTTCATTACAATAACAATAGTATATGCTCATGCGTGTAATAGATTTAACAACATAATCTCACTATATCTCCATGTATACACACACACACACACACATCTACTACATAGTTCACTACATACTTATAAGGGTGGGGAATTTCCCTCCACCACCTTATATAATCCCAAAATAGGTCATATGCTATTATTAGCCATGCGCAGTTACAAAAATAGCCACACATGCAAGTGTGTTAACAATAGACTGCTATTATTTAACTGACAGTAGTAGATTTATTTCTGGCTTGTTTCCATACAAAGAACTTTATAGCTAGTCCTCCAAAAAATCCAGTGTGTGACACTTAAGTCTCTAATCATTTTGAGTGCTCCACACACTATCTCTAAAAATAAATCCTTGTTATGAAAACGGCTAAGTCCTGAACCCGTTTATGTTCTTCATTCGTGATCCTTTCTAATACTTCCATACCTTTGAATGTGCTCTAATATCCCTCATGAACCTTCTGTATTTCCTTCACTAAGTGCTAGAGTTTGAATGATAAAAATTACCCTACACTAGTTTCATTGCAGCCCCATAAATGGTTATCTTCAAAATGAATCAAAGAATATGAATAGAAGAATAGAAATAATTTGTATGAATGAAATAATTCCTTCAACTTGTCATATCTTCCTCTACTTTTGGAATAATCAATTCTAGATATTCCTCTTTTATTTCCACCTCTAATTTCTACTACTCACTGAGCGCGACCTCTCTCTTCTTTGGAATATCCATTGTAATTGATTCTAACTCATCTCTTGCAATCTCTCCTTTCTCATTTTGTAATACCAACATGATGGTGGACATTTCAGTCATTCTTCCTTCTAATAAGTCCATCTTCTAGGTGATGAGTTTCCCAAGCTTGTCTAGTCTCTCCCTGTGTGGTTCCTAAGTTGTTGTAAGGGCCTCGCGCTTCTGCTTAACAAGTGATAATCATTCTGCGCAGCCTAATGTCTCATCCTTCATGGCCTTTAAGACCTCATTTTCTTCTAAAATGGTCCTTGTCCTTATAACATCCTCTAACATTGTACAAATATTCAGCACTTGATCTGCCTTTTTCAATTCCTCATGTAATCTCTGAAGCAATCCTTAAAATGATGAAATATTCCACATCATCAAATCCTTTTCTTATTCTACATCTTGTGCTAGATCCTTTGGCTCAGGAATGCGTAGAGGTTCATCTTTAAGCACTAAATCCACCAATGTACTTACATAATGCATCGCTAAAGGAAACATCTTGGGTACCTTTGGCTCCAAGTGTGGCATAGCCTTCATGATATTGTCACCATTTTCCTCTGCCATGTTGTTAAACATTGTGTTCTTCTTCTCTGCCAAGTATTTTTCATATTTTATGTGTGTTATATCCTCATCCTTAGTCTTGATCTCTTCCCTTAGTGCCCTAATTGTGTCAAATTTTTCCATATTCCTTCGTACCACCTCTGTTAAGACTTTTACCAATGCATTGCTCACCTGTTCATCCAACATAAAAGTAGGCTTTACTGTTATGTGTCTAGCCGGAGGTGTATTTTTCAACCTCCTCGACATGCATGACTCCTCACACTCATCAAAATATGGTTCATCCATGTGTGTGTGCATCAACCATGACAATTGCTTCCTTGTGCACACTATTGCCATATCCTCATCCATTAACTCCCAACCATATAAATTTTTTTGTATCAGTGTGCTCTGGAAATAGGTACGGAAAAATTTACCTATGTCCTCAGTGTAACCCATGGCTGGTGGAATGTTCTCTCCACTTGTTCTTCTTGACCTAGGATACTTAGGAATTTGAGCTTCCAGATTTGGGACTTGTGTTTCTATGTCCTGAGTAGTCTGAGTTACTATCTCATTTGTTCCTTTTTCTTCCTCTTCTCCACCATTAATTTCTTCATCTTTTATTTTTTCTATGTTCCTTGGAGGTGGGGGATAATTGGGCATGATTTCCTCATATTCTTCCACTTCCTTATTCAAATTTAATTTCCTTCTCCTTTTCTCGGTTATCTCCTTCTTTGGAGAGATTCAAGGTGACCTATGCACCATTTGTGGAGTAGCACCTTGGGTCCTTGTTCTCTTGAACACTCTCTTGAATCAGTGCTTCCTTAGACTGCATCCAAGTCCTCATCATCCCCCTCTTATGGCTGAGGTGGTGTAGTTGCACACTCATCTTCATCCTTATTCTTAGGATGTCTTCTACCTATATGCTCCAAACCACCACTATCCTCATGCTCATCTGCCTCATCCTCTACTTCAATTGTCTCTGTGGGCTTAGGCACCAGAATGTTCTATATGGTATGCTTACCCTTTGGTGGCCCTACGAGTGTGAACTCATCTTCCACATACTTGTTTTTTTCCAGCTTTGGGTTCAGTTGGAGGTACACAAGTGCTACTCCAATGTCCCCAACAGCCAAACTTACTAGCTTTATGCTCAACACATTAAGTATTTTAATGTATGCATTACATCCTGGATATATGTACTTCTTCCTCAGGGTGTAGTAGTCGCAATCTACCTTGTCTATATTGAAATTTAAGTGGCACGCGCCTAAGAACTGATGCTTGAAAATACCTTGCCGTGAAGGCATACGAAAATTTACACCATGGGCTCCAAGCCCCGTCCTTCATCATGAATCACATGATGCAAAAGTGTTGGTATATAGAAAAATGAAATTCCTTACCCACCATTAAAGGTAAATCCTTGGGTATGCACCACTCTTCCTTGAACATTGTGTGGAGTCTATCATACCATATCTCCTTGCACTGTTTGAATGGTCTGTTCATTGATCCATCGCACAAGTACTTACCAAACCTCTCCGCAGGTGACTTGTGTTTCATGGGGTACCCCCAAAACTTCTCCTTTGGCCCATCAGGCACCCCAATCTCCATGAATACCAAAGACAATAATACAACGCCAAAAATTATTATGTCACCTGTCTACGTTTCTTCAATGATTGTCTTTACTATGTGATCTACAATTTTGTAGACCACTCCTTCCGACATCTTCTTGGTGACGTGTAACCATATTGTGTTTACCTGTGACCACCTTCCTTGGTCATTCAACTTTATCACAAGGTGTGCAACTACCTGCACTAGTTGGTACTTCTTCAACTTGTTAATGTCCATGCCGCGTAGATCCTTGGTATAACCCAGCTCCTTCCTCATCTCCAGGATTTTGGATTTATCAGTTAAATCATTATCCAGATCTAACCATAAGGCCCTCAGTCCTGTCACCATTGAAATCAAGGAATATGCAATTCTTAACCTCTGTCTGGCAAAGTAGAAGAAGTCCTCATGGACTCTGCTCATTAACCATTGATATAATGGCTCATACTTTCCAAAGTATGGCAGATCATATAGTTGGTAGACTCCATTTTTCTTTAGCAACTTCTCTCTAGTGTCATCATAAATCAGCATATCCTCTGTCGTATGCTTGTTTTTTTTCATGCTCAGCAGCGCATCGAGCTCCTATTGTCAAAAATAAGCTCATACTTAATTTTGGTCAACTAACACCATTTTCCCCCCTTTTAGTGATTCAATCTAATTTTTTACATATTTTAAGTACTTAAGGATTCCTGAAAGCATATTCATCAGATAAGAAATTTCTTTCCCTTTCCAAAATATAAATAAGTCCTTCTAACTCTTCATATTTTGCAAGTTATGAGCCTGGGGGGGTTTTTTGCAAAATTTGTCAATTTCAGGCTTAGGGGCATGGAAGAATTTTTGAGAATTTTGCCAATTTCGGGCTTAGGGTCTGAGGGAATTTTTGAGAATTTTTCCAATTTTAGGCTTCGGAGCCTAGGGGAATTTTTGATAATTTTTCCAATTTCAGGCTTGGGGGCCTTGGGGAATTTTTGAGAATTTTGAAATTTTTGCAAATGGTGCAATTTGCATCTTTGGGCCCTAGGGTCCATTTTGCAAATTTGCATTTTCACCATGTTATTTTACACTTTTACCAAAGATATAGATGTGGATGCATCATTAGGATTGTAAGGCTAGAATGGTCTATTAGTAGGAGGCCTAACCTGGTTATGATTTGTGTTTTGAATGGGTGGCATGTTAGGATGATATGGAGGTCTATTGGGTTGAGTTTGAGGCTGATACGAAGGTATTTTTTTTACTCCAAGGTTGTTGATGTGCATCAGTGAGGTTCATTGACACATGTCAACCACATTTTTGACACACGATAACAAATCTCATGTCGCGCATCTACAGCCTTCTGTCACACCTCTTAAAAATCATGCAAAAATTTTGTTGTCGGACCCCCAAAAAAATTTCTTTCCCATGAAACTGGTTCCGAGGATATTTACCACGTATTTTCCACCTCTAATTTCTAAGAGGTCTCTTAAAATGAACCCTGTGCCATGTGATCTGTATAAAAGACAAATGGTGTAGCTAGTAGCTACTGGCGTAATTTATGTAGCACATATAACATTGACAAGGCTTCGCGCTCTGTAGTTGTGTAATTTTGCTATATAGGAGACAACTTTCTACTAGCAAAATAGATAGGATGATCTACAATATCTTCTCTAGGTTGAGCCAACACCACACCAATGGCCATGCTAAAGGCATCAACATGTACATGAAATGGTTGGTCCCACAAAGGAACATCCATAATAGGCATGGTAGTAAGTTTCTCCTTCAATGTCTTGAATGTGCATTGTTGTGGTTCTCCCCAGTAGAATGTGCCTTTCTGTTTTAGAAAATATTCCAATGGTATGGAAGCCTTGACATATCCCTTGATAAAGTTTCTGTAATATCCTGTATGATCCAAAAATCCATGCACCTCACTTTGACTAGTAGGATCCCTTAGGCTTATAACGACTGCAACCTTAGCTGGATCAACCAATAAACCCTCCTTACAGATTATGTGTCCTAGAAGTATCCCAAACAATGTAGCAAATATGCACTTCTTGATGTTTAAATAGATACTCAACTATCTACATTGTTCAAAAATTAAGCACAGATTATCACAGCGATCCTTAACTAATCCATACACCATCCAATCATCTAAATATACCTATAAGAAGTTATGAATAAATTTCTTGAACACTTGGACAACTATGTGCAAAACTATAGCATGTGCATTTTTCAAACCAAAAGGCATTACAATATAGGTGAAGCTACCCCAGTCAATAGTAAATGTAGTCTTTTCATGATCCTCCTGGGAAATTTGAACCTGATGATACCCAGAGAACCCATCTACAAACAAATATATTTTATGCCCTGTAATGCCTTCTAGTATTTCCTCAGTGAATGGCGTAGGAAAGGTATTAATTACACATGGAGCATTTAGCTCCCTATAGTCCATGCATATTCTAATCCGTCCATCCTTCTTGATACTGATCACCATTGGAATAACCCATTCTGACTCATCAAGAGGTCTGATAATCCAAGACTTCAACATTTTATCAATCTCTTCTTTGACCTTTTTGAGCAAATTGGGGTTCATCCTGTATGGTCTCTTTCTCACTATGTGTGCACCCTCTTTAACCTTTATCTTCATCTCTCCTAATGATTCATGCATGCATTTAAGTTCATAGTACCCCTTAGGAAATAAGTCATGGTAATCCCTTAGTAACTCTATGAATTTTTCCACTTCAGAGTCTGACCAATAGTCTCCAATTATGGCTTCCTTAGGCTCAGTATCTGTTCCAATATTCACCCACTTTGTCTTCATAGGTTCATGATAGGTGCACATGGTCTTATCCATACTGTCCAATACCTCACACCTCCCTGTTGAATGGTTTACATCTAGATTATCTACTTCTTCATTTTCCACTAAGTAGGCCATCTTTCCTTTCTCTTTCTCAAGGTAAGCACAATCAAGTAATGTTACATCGGCCTCTGGTTCTTCATGAATATGCACTCCTGATTCTTATTTATCTAATAGTTTCTGAAGGAGTTCTTTAGCCTTGGCCCCATATTTAAGCACTTGATAACTTTCAATACTTCTTCCACCAAAGGATTTGTAGAGAAGAAGTAAAATGTTTGGGCCATTCCTGTAATTAAATTCTACCAATTTCCAGTTTCTCTATAGATTTTTTCATATACATACCAAGCATGTGTGCAACCTTGTAATGGGAATAAAACTTGTGTACCCATAGCGAAGGTGGTAAAACTTCCTACCATTCTATCCAAATTCTCTCACACTTTTGAATGTGGTTCTAAAAAGGTTGATTTCCGTGATAAATATAGATTTGAGTAGGTTCATTACTCCTAAAGAACCTAGTAGCAAGAGAAATCCTAATTTCATTCCATCTTACAAGATTTTCCTTGTGGGCCACCCACCAATGTGCTACTATCCCACATAATGTATATGCTAGAACATTTCTTCTTTCCAGTGGTTCTATCCACTACTCTTCCATGGCGCTCAGGAATACCATAGGATCCCCTTCTCTGGTGTAACAAGGTACCAATTTGTTACCTATCCTCATGACATAATGTGGTTTACTGCCTCTAGGAAATATGCTCTTTACTTCATGCCCTACCAACTCGTAAGTGTTATGAGCCCAATTATCTCAAGTAACACTTGTAGTATCATTTATAAACTATGCATCCTCCCACTAAATTAGTCCTTCTTTGTTCAGCTCAAGTATCTCTAGATCTCGGATGACGCGTACATAAATCCTATTCAGATCTTCTTCACTTAAGGGCTCAACATTAAGCATAGATTTTTCATCTATTAAAGGGATAATAACTCTCTCCTCCTTATTTTCAAAACTGATATAGCCCTTTTTGAACTGAAGAACAACATTATTTGCATAGCACCAAGGATGCCCAAATAGAGCTGGGAAGCTATCTGAATCTTCAAGTGCTAAAACTTCAAAGTCTCTAGTGAACTTGGCTCCTTGTATAGTAATGGATGTATCTTTCAAGACTCTGATGGGAGTGGCCTTAGTATGATTAGAAATGAACAATATATTAGAGGGTGGCTGTAATGGGGGTCTCCCCATTTATACCCATGCATCTAGGATAAGAACATTGACTTATGTTCCTGTATCAATCAGTATTTTACTTAATAGCCACCCATCCACGACAACATTCAGAGTGATTTCCTTTTCATAATCTAGGCTATGGGGGGAATATTAGCATGCAGGATCTTCCATCTAGTTTCAATACTTGTGTGCAGAGTGTTTATTTTTAACCAATACCCTAATAATAGAATGATATTTTCCTAGAAAAACATTTTACACACTTCCCTTAAGTCATTTATATCAGTTTCAACTGTCTCTGATACTTTATTTTTCTCTATCTTCATGATTTCTCTTTTAAGTATTATATCTCACCCTGAATATTCCTGAGAACCTCCATGGTTTCCTAATAAACCTCCTTTTGATAGGTAGGCTTTGGGTACCATGTATGTAGAACCTCCTCCTTAGCAATGGTAGGATTCTGCTACAATGATTCTCTAGCGTGTGTCACCTCAGCACGGGTTGTAATCTTCACTTGCAAATCTTCAGACTCTACCACCAACTTGGCCATCCATTTATTTTCCACAACATGTTGTATCCTAACCATCCCTTTGCATTTTTTTTATTTTTTATGTTGCTTACTCAAATGCTCATACAAGTCCGGGAACTCTTCATAGCTATGGTTCTTTCCTAAAAAAGAACATGTAATATTCTGAGGACATTCATGCCTGTAGTGGTTAGGAGAACTACATGTATAACATGTTCTATGAGGGAACTCACTTCTTCCACCACCATGGCCTCATCCTCCAAATCCACCATGGTATCCTCGACCTCTGCCACGACCACCTTCAAAACGCCCTTCATTCCGATCATAGTGCACCTGATTGTGATCTCGGTATTGATACTCATTCTTGCCCTTAGAGTTATTTGAAATTCCTATCTTTCATACACCAACATATATAGCATCATGGATCTATCCAATCAGTCAATAGTCTTCCGTGTCATGATTCTTGGACCTATAGATTTTATAATAGACTGAAATGTTCTTCCTTATTGTGTGTTGCAACAATGGGCAGCTGCTAACATCATGGTTTAAATAGCATATCTTACAATCCATCATAAATGAGTGTATTAATCTATGAGGAAAACTATCCTTTGTGTGACCTTCTACTTCACAATCTGTGCACCAAATCCCTATGCATGTCTCATGTGCTAAATTTGCTGATAGTTTTTCCAACTGTTTTGGCATAGCTGCTATTTGTGCTTCTAAAAATGGGTTCACTCTACTGTCTATGCTTCAAGTGCTTCACATGGCTCAGTGTATGTATTATGTGATAATTCCCTCCTAAAAGGTGTAATCAAGCCCCCAATGAACCATTGCGGATGTTGGATTACCTGTATGTCATAAGAAAGCTTTGATAACAATGTTTTAAACTATGCATCATACTCTCTAACACTTTCAGTAGTGCCTTACTTAATATCCTTAAGCACACTTATAATATTCTTCTCAAACTCAGGGATATGAACCTCTATAAGGAATGCATCCTTTAAAGTTGTATAATCTATGCAATTCTAATCAGGGTCAAACTTTCTGTACTAGCTGTGTATGTGCCCTTGTAACATAGTAGCAAATTGGCTTGCCCTATGCTTAGAAGTTGTGATTCCTTTTTCATGCCACAATATTTCACACATATTCACATGTTCAAATGCATATTCTATGCCCCTATACTCTGGAAGACGAAGAGACATTTCCATGTAAATATTCTAGGGTTGGTGTGGACCTTTCCCACCTAATCCAGAACCTACAGATCCTCCAGAACTAGAGCTACCTATGCCTCTTGATCCCGAACCTATAGCTGGGATCAGACAATAAGATGTACTTCCCTACATCCCAATAGTAGAAATGAACTATACCCTGACAATCTATGAAGCATTTCTACTCTCAAAAGTTAGTCTGAAAATCGGCACGCTTGTATTTTTTGCTGATGATTTACCCAAAAATGTACTCCCATATAACAATGAAGTCATTTGTGCTGCCATCAATGTGCCTCTTATAAGACACACTCCTACTCTCCTACTGCTTGAACTAGCTTGTTGACTGCTTGTTGTACTAGATGTTAGAAAACCAAATGCAAGGGCAAGGTTTCCAGGTGGATTCAAATGCACACCTATGGCCCAGGTAGTCTCTGGTGACACCCTTCCGCATGACGTTGAGGAAGGATCCATGTCATGCTTTCCAAGATGGGGGAGTTCCTGATTCTCTTGCTCCACATATTCTACGTGAGCTTAAAATCCTTCACAAGCCATCTCTCTCCTCAACGCCATACTTTCTACAATGTTACATTGCTTCTCTATCTCCTTCTCATGCTCCTCATTATACTTAAGCCACCTTTCCTCTCTCTTCCTTTCTACCGCTATGTCTTCCATCCTTCACTAAACCTGCTCTTGCCCCCATGCATTATGTGGTTTATTTAGCCATCAGTTTACTCTCTAGATTGAAATTTACCATCAAGATCTTGATCACCAGTGGAATTTCTTGCAGGTAAGTTCCCCTTGGATATCATAAAAAATGGAATTCAGCTACCTTTAGACACGAATAAGTGGAAATTGAGTACTCCAAGATATAACTATTCAAAACACCATGGAACCACATATCCAAAGCTCAAGTCAAAATCAGATCAACATCATAAAGGGTCTGGAATCCTTCCTACATCTAGATGAGTGTGCGATACCTCCAATTCTACTTAGATGCATAAGTAATCAATCACTCGTACAATTCTAGTGGAAAGATAGAGAAAAATATCTCATATAAACTGTCATACATATTCTATTCCACCCATACACATGCATTAAACTTAGATCCAGTACTGAACCGCCATGCGTATTCTTCTTCCAAATCATGTTTCCACTCTTCAACACTTATTAAGGTCAACGGGTATGTCTTCATTGTGAACCATCCTGAAAATAAATGAAAAAGAGGTCTTGGAAACGAAACCAATGATGCAGCCTAGAATTCAGTAATACAAGCCCAATAAGACCCTAGACACGTTGGCACATCACTTGACCCAGATAGAGTGCTCACCCAAAGCACACAAAGGTACCAGGTCCCTCTTTAGGGTTTTTGTTGCAGGATGTTAGCATGTTGAATAATTAACATATGTAGTTTCATTACTATTACATCATTCTACAGAGCATACCAAATCTATACCTAAGGGAGAACATAATTAAGTATTAACCATGATGAAATCAAGAACATACTAGATTCAGATACACAGAGGACTAACACTTAGATTTAGTCAATATCCTCTAATGTATTAAATTTAGTAAGTACACAAAAGCTTCATTGTAATAATAGTAGTATACGCTCATGCGTGTAATAGAATTAGCAGCATAATCTCACTATATATCCATGTATGCACACATCTATCCATATATATATCTACTACATAGTTTACTATATACTTATAAGGGTGGGGACTTTCCCTTCACCGCTTATCTAATCCCAAAATAGGTCATATGTTATTATTAGCCACGTGCCATTACAAAAATGGCCACACATGCAAGTGTGCTAACAATAAACTATTGTTAGTTAACTGACAGTAGTAGATCTATTTCCGGCATGTGTCCATACAAATAACTTCATAGCTAGTTCTCCAAAAATAGCCAATACATGATGCGCAAGTCTCCAATAGGTTTGAGTGCTCTGCACACTATCTCCAAAAATATATCATTGTCATGAAAATGGATAAATCCCGAACCCATTTCTATTCTTCGCGTGCGATCCTTTTCGACACTTCTGCACCTTTGAATGCACTCTGTTCTCCTGCGTGAAAATTTTGTATTTCCTTCGTTAAGTGCCAGAGTCTGACTAATCAATAGATGTGGACTTGTAAAAAGAAATGATTATGTTATAATTGTGATGATAAATGGGTTAAGAGTCATAGGTGTGTCACACAAAAGTTATACTTGTTAGATGTGGAATCACTTCTAGAGAAGGACAATGAGCTTTATCTCCCAAAATTCTAGGATGCTCAATAAGAACAAATCCCCTCAGAGGACTCAGTACCTCAGGATATTCAACTTGATATCTCTCTATATGCACTAACAATAGTTACCAACCCTCAAACCATAAAGGTCAATGGATTCTTTAAAAATATCCCTCTCACAATTTGCATTGACTTCGGTACCACTAACACTTTTATTGATCCATGCATTTCTAAGCATGCAGATTTCTTTTTACACCCTTTTTTATAGCTTTTAACTCATGATCTCTAATGGGGGAAAAGTTTCATAATGAAGTTTCAGAATGTGTGTATAGCCATAGGTTATTAAATTCTTCACTCAAATATGTTTTCCCTACCCTTATTATGATGTGATGTGGTTTTAGGTGTGTAGTGGCTCCACACATTGAGACATATTATATGGAAGTTCTCTGAGATTGGGATGTAGTTCACATATAGTGGCCAGAAGAACACCTTAAAAGGGTTATTTATAGGATCTACTATCATCATTAGTTCCCATCGAATGTAAAATATTTTGAAGAAAGGCTCACATGGGATCATTTCCCAGCTACACTCCATCCAACTCCAGCCCCCACTACTACTAACTACCCTAACTGATTTACAATCATTCCTCAATAAGCATACAATCATTTTTATAAAGCCAGTGGCTTTTCCAACTTCATTCTCTGAATTTCATTACATTCTCCTCCTTCTAGGAAGCACCCCACCCAACATCCAACCATACCGCTATCCTCATGCCAAATACTGAGATTAAGAAGCTAGTCTAAGAACTCCTCAAGTCTAGAGTTATTCTCCCAAGCACTAGCCCATACTCTTCTCAGTGCTTCTTGTTCACCAAAAGTGTGGGTCATGGCACCTTTGAATTTATTTCTATGCTCTTAACCACCTAACTATCAAAGATAAATTACCCATTTTGGTCATTGATGACCTCCATGGGGAAACTTTATTTTCCAAATTGGATCTGTGTTCAAGTTATCATAAGATTTGGGTGCATGTTGATGACATTCCAAAGAAATTCTCCACACTTGTGATGAAAATTATGGGTTCTTGGTCATTATATTTGGACATAAAAATGCCCCTTCAAAATTTTAGGGCATAATGAATAAACTATTCTGACCTTTTCTCTATCAATTTTTTTTGTTTTCTTTGATGATATTTTGATTTATAACCACACATGGGCTAATAATATCTAGCATATTGATGTGTCATTAAAAATTCTAGCAGAAAATCAATTATGTGCCAAAATAATCCAAGTGTTCCTTCGGTCAAGAGTAAGTTGAATATCTAGGGAACATTGCTTTAGTTGATGGAGTCCACATGGATCCAAAAATAATTAGTGTCATGTAGCATTGGCCTCGTCCAACAACCCTCAAAAGCCTCCACGGTTTCCTACACCTGATAGGATAATATCACAATTTTGTCAAGGATTATGGAAATATTGCAGCTCCCTTGACTTCCTTATTTAAGAAGGATGCATTCACATGGGATGTGGAAGTTGACTAGGCATTTGTGGCACTTAAACAATCTATGTGTAGTACACTAGTTTTTTCCATGTCATACTTCACCAAAAATTTCACTATCGAAAGTGATGCATGTGGCAATGGCTTGGGTGTTTTTATTCTCCAAGAGGGCTATCTAATTTCCTTTACTATAAGATCCCTTTCTAGCAGAAATTAGTCTTTGTCTACATATGAAAGTGAAATGATGTCGATTATACATGTAGTACAAAATAACAAACATTTAATTAGGAATCATTTTAGCATAAAATATTATTACTAGAGTTTGAAATATTTTTTAGAATAATGGGTCTCGTCACCAAAACAATAGAAATGAGTTAGCAAACTCATGTACTATGATTATGAGATCACTTAAAAGAATTTTAAAAACAATGTCATATTTTATGCTCTCTCACGTAAATTCAAGGACCAAGATTCCCTTTTTTTCATCTTCATACCCATTCTGAATTGGTTGAAATTTTTACAAAAAGGCTATGCAAATGATCCCTTGTTACAACCCCTTATTCAATAATTGGCCATTAACCCCTCTGAAGTACCACTTTATTCTTTAGATGGTGCTTCTCTGTGATACAAGTACCGTATAGTGATTCCCTATAGCACAAACCTTCATCAGGATGTATTCTATGAAATCCATGTTTTTCTCTTGGTAGGGCACTCAAGATTTCTCAAAACATATGAGTGGGTACGCCGAAAATTATTTTGGAAGGGAATGAAAATATAAATTAAATAGATGGTGGGTGAATGCGATACCTTCCAACACAACAAAGGTGAACCAACACCAATTCTTTGTTTGTTTGAGCCATTTCCCATTCCTATGAGGATCTAGATAAATATTTCTATGGATTTTGTTACTTTTAAATTTTTGTGGATAAAAGAAACCCATTTGAAGCCAAATATTTTTTCGAGAGAGAGGATACTTAAAAAAATTATAAGGAGAAACAAAGGGCTCGTAGACACTACTAAGTTTCAAGTAGGTGTAACTTTAGAAGTCAAAAAGGGGGCAAAGTCTTAAACTCTCTCGGGACTAAAACGTGGAGCCAACAAAGGAGAAGGACAATGAGCCTACACACAGTGCCAAGTGTCCACCCATTGCTTTCCCAGGAGACTTAAATAAATCAAAGTCTAGAGGATGCATGAACCTTCCACGTGGATCTCACAACAAATGGACTCCATCTTCAAAGCAGGCCATAAAAGATGAAAATCCAGCCATCACGTATAAGTGATTTTGGGTCTGATCTATAAGATTTAATTCTCAAGGAATGTTTCGAAAGATCAGAGGAAAAAGGACATTTCATTACAAAACACATGTCATTTGAATCAAGGGGCCAGGAACCAATGCATAAAGGGTCAAAATATCTAGTCATGTAATAAATAGCTGAAAGAGTTTCTTCTCAAAAGATGAGTCCATCTCAAGAGAGTCGGTTGCAGGATAATTAAGATGCATTAAATAGGAATGGTTCATACTTTTCTAAAGGGGTCAAATTGTGAGAATGATTTGAGGAAATCTGTTTCTTTCACTTCATATCATTTATCATAATTAAGGGGAAGATGGGAAGGATTTTGAAAGTTTTTTCTTACATCCTCCTAACCCTATAAATTGTAATCAAAGTTCAAAGGAAGATAGAATTTTAGAGGATAATTTTAGTTAGGTGCTAGGAGTCTTAATATTTTCCTCTCTATAGCCAAGCTTCTCTTTTGTTAGGAAAAGGAGATCTTGAAACTCCAGAATTCTACCTGGGCTTTGTAATGGCAATCTTACCTCTCTTCTATATGTAATAATATGCATAACCATTGGATTAATATATATGTTTTGTGGTGTTTTCGGTTCATCATTCGTATATCTTTATCATCTCTGATCACCTTTATTTTCATTTAGAAATGATTTATCTTTGGGTTTTGTTGCAATCTTTGGTGTTGTACTTAAGTAGTTGAGACAATGGTGTATTTGATTGGCTTCCTGGTGTATCCTTTTTGGCGCATCGCCTTAGTTCGTTTTATGTTCTTTCTACCTAGTTTTTCTGACCCCTATCTCACCCCACAGAGAAGAGCCAACTTCTTTAAAATCTGGAGGTCTCCTTAGGATGCACATCCCACCAACCTAAGGATTCCCATGACTCTAATGACTCTATCCACTAAGGATGTCCGTCAAAATCTTTCATTGAGGGGCTCCAAAAATCTAGAGGAAAAATAGTGACCAGTCGTGGTAGATAACCTCTCCAAATATAGTCATTTTTGTTCCCTTAACCATCCATATATAGCCTCCACATTTGCACAATATTTCTTGGATCAGATATTCTACGTTCATGACATCCCTTCTTCAATTATCTATGATCGTGACAAAACTTTCACTCACCATTTTTTAATAGATCTATTATGACGCATAAGCACATAATTAAAGATGAGATCCAGGTATCACCCACAAGCAGATGGAAAGACATAAATTGTCAACAAATGCTTTGAAATAGTCCTTCATTTCTTTTCCTTATAATAACAACACTAGTGAGAAAAATGGTTCCCCTTAACAGAATGGTGGTACAATACATCACGCCACACTTCAACTAAAATGAATCCATATGAAGTGGTTTATGGTCAAGTGCCACCAATGATTCTCTCGTATACCCATGAAAGTTCATCGGTTCAAAATGTAGACACTATTCTTTAAAACCAAGACCATATTGTCAACACCTACTAGGACAATCTCCATATGGAATAAAACTGAATGAAGCAACATGTTGGCAAGTACCTCTCTGAGTACACCTGTTAACCATGCAATATAGTTTTTATTTTTCTACATCCATACAAGAAATCATCCCTAAAACTAACAGGGCATCATAAGGTTGCACCAAATTTTTATAGGTCATTTAATGTTATTCAAATGATTAGGTGTGTTGCTTACAAGTTGGAGCTTCCAACCTCCTCCCGAGTTCACCCAGTCTTTCATGTCTCATGTTTGAATAAATTTCTTATAACCATCATAAGAGTGCAAATAAGTTTATCATAACTTGATTATGAAGTCTCCATCCTTCTCGAACCATAAGAAATCCTAGATAGGAGCACTCAACAACTTTTCTCCCGCTCAATCATGGAAGTCTTAATCTAATGGCATGACATGTAAGTAGAAGATGCAACATGGGAACCACTCTTCTAGATTCAAAAAAAATTCCCACATTTTAAGCTTTGAGGAAAAATATTTTTGAGGGGGAGGGGATGTTAGGAACTCATGTCCTTCCCATCTCTTTACATTATTAATGTATTAGTCAATATGGATGCATGATCTGAAAATCAGCCAAAAAACATTTTCCTTGACCATGGACCCTTATAGGAAATTAATTATTTTCCAAAATTACCCAGTAATAATCAAATTTAAAATAATACAATGCAAAACCATAATCATAGTGCACGCATGTTGATAATAGAGTTTTGCAGAATGCCTACATCTCCGGGTTCAAAAAGATTTAACCGATTTATTATTCACTTCTAGATTGCAACTCTAGTACAACATCACAATTGACGTTATAATGAACTTGTTACTAGAAGAAAAAGAATCTCCTCTGTGACTACAAAGTGATAATACGTTGGCTTACATAGTATATTTTGTCTCCAATGGTTTCTAAAGAACAAGAACCTTATACACAACCACCAAGTGAAAATTCCCCATCTTATGTTGTAGATTTGATCTTCAACGTGAAATACACTTTGGCTCCAAAACCAGAATCTAGGTGCTACACTAATGTTGGTGAGTTGATAATAAATCCCATAATAGTGAATACCCCAACGCCTCCTTTGTATGGTTCTAATTATTCTTCCAAAAGACCCCAATGCCTCTGATGTATGGTGTCAATTCTTCGAATATGATCAAACAACAATGATGCTCCTTCACTCTACTATGAAGAGCTATGATTGATGTGATGTATATTGTTTATAAAGACCTCTTTTCACTTTCTTACATGGTAACATGACCTCTGCATGGTATTAAGTTTAGCCAGTGTCATCAATGATCTCAATGGTGAATATGATCCTCCTTTGAAGAAAAATATATGATGATTCATCCAACGTACTAAGGATCTAAACTCTAGTGATTTTTTTTTTCTTTATCATGTCCCTTGGCTCCATGGCATCTCTCAGTTCCAGCATGAGAATAAAGAAGTCAATTTGACCTTTTCACTATTTGGTGAGTAAATAATCACCACCACAATTTTTACATGTCTATTAAATAATAGGACTTACTTTTCTCATCTTTCCGATAATAACAATTGTTCCTTGATGAATAATGATGATGATGCTTATATTAGTATGATATATGACATTATCTCAATATGCCTATACTATTACAATATAGGTCATATAATCATCGTACCCATATAAATACAATATAGGCCATCATGTTTATACTAAAATGATATAATCCTTTTTATCTCTCCATAATGCCTATAATAATATAGGACTTACATCTCCATAATATCGCCACAAACATGCCTTTGAACTTCACATTTCATTTTCCTCTGCTCATGCTTGGAAAATTGCTTCCTGAATGGAGAGAGGATATTTTTCCTTTAAAATAATAATATAGGCCTCTATATATCTTCATAAAACCTATAAATATATGCCTTTTTATTTTTCTCCATATTGGCCTTCATAATTTCCTTAAGGGCTTCTCTTATTATCCTCTTGGCTCTTGGATTTGCATTGAGGATCTTGTTTAAATGGAGTGGGTGAGATCCTTTATATAGGCCAAGGGCGGCCTGAGCTTTGTGTTATATGTCTTACTAGATAATCCAATACTAACCCACTAAACTAGGTAGGTTGGTTAGGTCGTTCAGATATGGGGGAGGTTATGGGGTCGAATCCCCCACCCTCACCTTGAATTTTTCACCAACTGGTATAGTTGGCTTTGTTCGGCCATATGCCATCCAATTTTCCAATTCCCGCATACCATTGACCTACTGCCACTTCCATGTGTACTCGCCTTGCCACGTACACCGATCACTCCATGTCAACCTGTCACGTGTTCCATGACCCCTCCAACCACATCTGTGTCATCTGTGACTGATGTGTCATGTTCGTTGTCCAAGTTGACCTCTTGTCAATCCTCCATAATCCATGCATATTGCTGACTTATCCACTCCAATGTTGATTGTCCCACATTCATGGGGATAGAGGTTACAATATCCTTTTTAAGGCTTATCACCATGCTATCAATTTATGGCTTAGAAAATGTAGCCCCTATTGTCATTTGAACATATGAGACCATCTCACTGCAATGGATCGCTGACATAGGTGCACAACTCACCCCACCTAAACTTTTTGTTGGCTCGATCTCGACTAATGTTAACTCATCAACATAACTCACCCTCAAATAGCTCGATCAAGTTGATAGTAACTCACTAAGTTGGTTAATGGGGAAATGTGGTGGTAGGCCATGTGGTGGCTTGAGAACCCACCACATGGAAATATTTTTTTGATTGTTGATGAAGATGTCAATATCAAGTGTGGAAGACTAGAATTCCACCCAAATGTGTCACTGTGTGCATGTATACTTTGCTTAATGCTAAATCAAATGAAGCAAGAACTACCACCTAAAATAGTTCTACAATTTAGCTAAAACAAAGCATAAACACCATCATGATAAGAATTAAACAAGGGTTAGATGCTAGCATTCAGCAATACAAACTTTGAAACTAACAATGCTAAATATCTAAACTCCTCTATTCTCTAACAACAAATAAATGAATAGACCTAAGTAAGCTCCATGGCTATGAAAATAGTTGTCCTTCATGTTTCAAGAACCTAGGAATGGGGGCTAATCAAATTTGGGCTAAAAGACCCTTTTGACACCTCCCATATGACCCAAGCACTTTAAGAAAGAGGCTTAACTCTTCAAGATGATGAACTCTCAAAAGGGCAAGGTGCAAGCTCTTAGTCTCTTTGCTATATGCTTTGCAATTGCTCTCTAAGGAGTTTAGGTGTAAGTAAAAAGGTAGGTGGAGGGATCTTTATATAGCCCAAAGGATAAAGGATTCAACACATTCTCATGAATGTGGGATAAAGGTAAAACATGATTAGGAATGGATAAGGTTGCTTTATTAAAGGTAACCTTACTTTAGAAGAGTTTAATACATGTTTAGCAAGTCATGGTAGTTGGGGGTGTTTTAATTAATCAAAGGTGATTAATTAATAGGTAGGTGTAAGCTTATAGAAGCCAATTAGAAGAATATTAGTGCGATTTAGGCTATTATAAGGGGATTAAATCAATTAAATATTGATTTATTAGTTAAATGGAAGGGAAAGCTAATTAATTAATAATGATTAATTAGTCTAGGTAGAAGGGGTGATTTATTAATTGAAGGTCGTTAATTAGGGTATTTGTTGGATAGGAAACTTAATTAATTAGCTTAGTGTAATTAATTAATGATGATATGATGGAAAATGAGTGCTTTTGACGATATGTCGTTGATTTGCGAGAAAGGGGATAAGTAGCGCAATTTAAGTATTTAAATTGCTTTGGCATAATTATAGGTGTTTACATTTTCCCCTCTTTGGGGTGGCGTAAGTGATGCCACTTCAAAGATAGTAGACATAAGAGATTTTGAAGGGATAGAAGAAAAATTAGTAGGAGGGAGAGATTCCCCCTCGAGTGTCGATGGGGTGATGAAGGAATTCGATCGATGATCGAAAAAGATGAGAAGTAGGCAGAAGAATGGGGAGAGGCAGGATGCCCCGAGGAGAGGGAGAATTAGGGGTGAGAGGAAAGCGATGTAGAATGAATATGGAGGAGGGGAGAGAAGAGCTTAGCCTCTAGCCGCTATGTATTGGAACAATTTTGGTGTCATCATATTGCCATAAGAGCTACGTCATCGGTCCTTATGAAAAATATAAGCATACGACAAAGGTAGAACAACACGAAAAGTCATACTATGAATGATTGTCCATTTCTAAAAACACCAACTCCATGCAACATACAAAATGCAATGCAATACGAGAAGGAAACAAGCTCATATAACAGGGAAAAAAAGTACGAAAGCACATATCCAACCCAAAAATGGTCAAGACAGTTGTACAAATGTTTTGTTATCAGTGCTGAAGAGATCCACAAGTTCATGATTGATGACAAGGGTTAAAAATGATGCCCCAAGAAAGGATACATGCAAGGGGAAATGAAAATGGACATGGGGTCCATGAAAATCGTTTGTGCGCAACGAAACAACACTAGGAAACCAGAAGTTCTCCAGAGTACAGACGAAGAAAGCAACAAGCTGTTGTGAATGTTTGTGAATCTAGTGATCTACGAGTCATATTAATCAGGGAATATGTGAGACAAACCAATAGGATATGGAGAAAATACCATGCGCAATACACAAGTTTCAGCCATAAGAAGCAAGTTACCATTTTGTAGGGTGTTTTACTTTTTAGGAATTTTTCTTAAACATATTTGAATGTTTTTTGATGATTTTTTTCTCTAACATATTTGAATTTTTTGGTTGATTTTAAAAGTTTTATGAAACTATGTATAGGAAGATGAGAAAGCATGGATGCCCCCAGCGATAGATGGGATGTACAAGGGCATAAGGCCACGTGTGTATGAGAAAGGTGAAGATGCAAAAAAATTTCCCAATGATTGGGTGGGAATATTCAAAGGTAAACTCTTCACAGGTAGAAGCGAGAGCCAAGGAAATTATGGATAGGTTCAACATGATGGTGAACGTAAACCCATGAAGTGCTGGGAAGAGGCAAGGATGCCCCCAGCATAAGTTGGCCTAAAAGCACGTGATAGAAAGGAAGGAGAAGATTGTTTTTTTTGGAATGGGATAAAGGTTTCCAAAAACATGGAAAATAAGTAATATTATACACATGGATGTTCTGAACGAAGTAGAAGAATGATGTGAATGATATGAATGTAGCTTAGAAGCCTCGCGATGAAGAAGTGATTAGCCAAAGGCATAAATCGTGAGACGAGATATGGACTAGAGTAAGAGTCTGAACAAGGTCCAAAAAAGAAACTTAGTAACATACTAATCCTGTTTACTCATAGAGATCTAGTGTGTGTGCATGGATTTTATTACCTCTTGAAGTGAAGATTTAATAGACAACAAGTGAAGAGACCCTAGCCAATGTGTAGGAATGATTTATTTTGATAAGTGATTTTGTGAATGGAGGGTGAAAGGATAGCCGTACATTGCTCCGCTGCCAGCCAAGCATCCATAGCCCCCGACGGAGATGTATTTGATTCTAATCACAACATTTCTCTACTGCCAATCAGGCGTCCATATCCCCGATAGAGATTATTGGAAATACCCCAAGAGAGAGCTATATATTAATTTTCTTTTGATTTGTAGCTTTGAGATTTTGAGTTTTGTTTGATTCTTTTGCTTTCTGAAAACTTATTTCAGCTCTCTTGTTTGACAAGGGGTTAAGAACCACTGATGTCTTGATGGAAGGAGGTGGAAGTGATTGTGATGATGACATTGGCTAGTGTCAACAAATATGTCAAAAATTTCTTCGCAACAAGTTTATTAGATGTTTGAATGTGATAGGATCTCCATGAGGTCAGTCGTTCTTTAATTTACCAATGTGATAAAAGACCAGGGGCAAATAGATACCATAGAGATAAATGTCACAAAATACATGCAAATAAGCTAACCAAAATATCACCAAAGGGATGCAAATGGTAGGAAGACTTGCAGAAGAATAGCAAGGAAGGGAAGAAAGAAATATCCATGTGTACGCAACACCTGATTGCAATGTTTGATCCTTGTACCTTTGATTTTTGTTTTTTTATATATTTTTTTTAGATTTTTGATATATATATATATATATTGAACCATTTTTAATAACAAAGTCACTCTATGTGATAGGATCCAACAACGATGTTTGTGACTTCCTTGATAAGGGAGACTAAGCGTGTTTGTTTATCAAGAGTCATGTTTTCCCCAATCTCGATGATCGTGGTGAGTTCACACTCAACAAAGGACTGTGATTTATCTTGAAACATGGATTTTGTATGTGGGAGCTTGAGTTCCCTATCCAGAGGTTTATGCACTTTCTGCCATACTTGATGGTTATGTTGATGTGTGTTCTTGAATTGTGCTTGATTTACAACTTTGAGATTGTTCCAGTTGTTGGGGGATTTTGAGCTCTTGGAAGTTTTGACCTAAGCTTTATAATGAACCTGTTTGGGTTTCTTATAAGCTGACACTTGAATTTTCTGACCTTGAGAAGGAGAAGAATATGAACATTTATGATTGATGATAGGAACGATAGAAGTGGTAGTGGGCTTGTCACAACCATTGATAGAAGAAATATGTGATAGATGAAAAGGATACGGTCCAAGAATTGAAGAGGATGGGCTACCAGGAGGTGAGCCACAGATAAAAGGTGAAAGGCTACTTGGATGTGGCCCAAGAATAGAAGAAGAAGGGCTACTAGGACGTGACCCATAAATAGAAGACGAAGGGCTACTAGGATGTGGCCCAAGAATAGAAGAAGAAGGGCTACTAGGACGTGACCCATAAATATAAGATGATGGACTACCGAGATGTGGTCCAAGAATAGAAGATGATGGACTACCTGGGGGTGATTCATACATAAAAGATAAGGAGCTAGTTAGATGTGCCCCAATAATCGAAGATAGTGGGCTACTCAAAAATGTCCCACAAATAGAAGAGGGAGGGATACTAGAAGGTGACCCACACCTAGATGAAGATGAAGGGCTACTTGGCGCTGACCCCACAAGAGATTATGATTAAGGAATTATGATAGACGAAGAGTTATTGGGTGATGAGAAGATATGCCATGGATCTATACAAGACCAAGGATTTTCATCACATAATGAAGATTGTAAAGATGGAAGAATAAGAGGAGGATCAAGTTACATGATCCGAGGCTCTTCTTCCGTTTCTTGATTAAAGGAATTGACCTTTTCCTCACAATATGCAGATGCATCAAAGTCTAAAGAGAATCCCTTTTTGTAATCTACTAAAGGAATATCTTCATATGCCCCTATAAATGCCCTGATTGTTTCTTCATTCTGAAAGAGATCAATCGGTATGAGTTGTTGATCAATCCCTAAGGGTTTATTGGAAGAAATAGGTTCACTTGGTGTGGAAGGCTTAGAATATGTTTGATGACTATTGATAGAAGAAGATGGTGTGGGGGATGAATAATATGTGTAGCTAGATGTCTCAGGAGTAGAAGAAGGTGGTGTGGACCTACCTATACAATGGTATGTCGTATGTAAAATAGTAGGATTAAGTCCAAAGTCTATAGATTGCGACACATGGGTCAATTTAGATGTTTATCTCAAAGGACTTTGAGTCACACAAATCTTCATAGAAGGAAGATTCTTTGGGGGTGATTTATGAAGAAGGTCCTGCAAAGAAGGGGAGGACTGTGATTCAAGCATCACATTAGATGAATGATGACAAGGGTCCTATGAAGAAAGGGAGGACTGTGATTCAACCATCACATTAGATGAATGATGACAAGGGTCCTGTGAAGAAATAGAGGACCGTGATTCAAGAATTTTATTATACTTCTGATTGGAGGGATTCAGAGTCGCGTGTATCTTCAAAGGAAGAAGACGTCATTGGGGTGACTGATAAAAGGGGTCCTGTGAAGAAAGGGAGGACTACGACATAAGAGTCACATTATATTATTGATGAAGAGGATCCTGCAAAGAAAGGGAGGACCATGACTTAGGAGTCGCATTAGATGACTTAGGAGTCGAATTAGATGAATCCAAATAGTAGTTTGGATATGAATCCTCAGAAGAGTCAAAGGAAATATTTAGATTGGAATCCTTAGAAGAAGAGGAAATGTTTGGATTAGAATTAGAAGAAGAGTGGGGGGAACTTGAATAATAATTTGGATCAGACCTATCCAAATCATACCACCGACTATGAGATGAAGGTGGGGAACGAGTTACCCGTATGGGCTCTCTAGCACGAAGAACCAAACGAGGTTTAGTTGTGATAGAAATCCTATGATTTGAATTGTTGAACCTAGGCTCTGTATTTTTGTAAGTATGGGGAACCGCACGATATACATCATAGGAAAATAGACATCATGATGACGCAATATCGATGAGATCGAGAAGGATTGTCCTAGAAAATAAGTTTTCTGAATGAATAATCACAAGGAACAATCATGCAAGTGTGAAACCCAAAGCCAATCAACAAGGAAATACACCATATGAAAATGAGATGCAAAGATGATCAACAAGATGTTTTCACTTATGCCAAGTTCAAGGAAATGAACAAAACGTAAGTAAAAACAAGAAGTCAATGCAATCTCCCAATCAAGATATACGATGAGCGAGCTCAAACTTGATTAAGACCTATATCTCAAAAAGTTCCAATTACAATTTGCGAATGACACAACAATATCACCAAGATATGTTGACCCACTTTGCGAGAAAGTTAAGTATTGATATCGAGGTGTTATTGATATAACACGCACAAATAGTAACACCTAGCACTCTTTGAAATCAAGGTAATATTATAACCGGACTAAAAAGCTAAAAGTATAGCTAGGAATAGTTAAAAATGTGTGCAACATAACCATACAATATAGGTATTTATGTCGAGTTTACAAAAAACAAGACATAAATATCGAAATTGTAGTGATACGATACAAACAAGCTAACTCTTCTAAGGAAGTCTATGGTGATGAACCACACCTAACTACAATGATGACCTTGACATGGGTATCAAGATCACAATGGCTACCAATGACGTGAAAATACCTCCACACACTTTAGACGTTTAACTAACCCAACCGCAAACATGGATGGGCGTAAACGGACATAAAAGTGAGAGAAACAGTCGATTGGTAACACAAAGGTAGTCACCCTTCTTTTGCTTAACAAAGTGTCAAAAGAATGTGAAGGAAGTAAATCAAGAAAAAATGACGAAAAATGCTAGCCTCACTTCAGCAGAGTTTCACCTCGCCCTAAGGCAAGTAAAAACTAGGCGAAAGTAATACGTCACACGTTTCTCAAAAAGAAGGTTCACAACTCAACACTGTTTTAAAATGGTCAAAGTGGGCTCCTAGCCAAAGTATATTCTCATAGGTGGTTCTCTCGCCCTAGGTGTTACAAAGTTGCCACGAGCGAGCGTGATTTACCCAAAAAGTCACACTGACTAGTTTGGGAGTATCTCGGCTTTACTTTACCCCCTTCAAGAATAGTAGGCAACTAGTGCGTCTATGTGTACTATCACTGGGGTCACCACAATGGACAACCTGTAACTCTATCTCACAAAGGAATCACTAGTCAAGTAGGTACTGCGGAGCACTTCCCATTTCGTCCACAAGGTTACCTCTTACGTGGACTACTTTGGGGTTCCTGGAACCACCCCCATTGTTGTAGCTTAAGGCATTATGCCAAAGGGGTTATGTTCCAGTTGAGCGGAGAGGGACGTACCCTTTTCCAAAACCTGCAATACAGTGTTTTGAATATGTTGTTCTTTTTATCTTGTTTAATTAGGTGTGGTTTTCTTGAACACCTTTTGGCAATCTGTATAACAACTGTAT
The DNA here is from genome assembly GCA_019776745.2 of Taxus chinensis. Taxonomy (NCBI): domain Eukaryota; kingdom Viridiplantae; phylum Streptophyta; class Pinopsida; order Cupressales; family Taxaceae; genus Taxus; species Taxus chinensis. Next base: position 62,301,849 of record CM034147.1, on the reverse strand, counting down.
TAGTAGTTTTTGATTTTGTTTTGGTTCTTCCTTTCTTTGACAAGCGTTTTTAGGTCCTGCACTCAAGCATTAGTAGTTCTCCAAGAAAATCACATTATTTAAAATAAGATTAAGAGTTGTTTTTGATTATCAAGATCATCCAAGGATGTAAGAGAAGAGCATACACAACAAATAATCTAACTAAAAAGTAAAGAAAATCTTTTCAATCAATGAACCATACAAAATTCTTGATAAATGTTCATTCCACTAAACCAAAAGTGAAAGATAAAGTTTCCAATCTACCAAATGTTATAAAATGAAGACTAAAGTTACTTTTGATTCTCAAGATCACCCTAAGGTGCAAGAGAAGAGCATACACAAACTTTATCCCAACTATATAGAAATGGAAAACTTCAAATCAAAGAACCATTGAAAAATTCTTTGTAAAAGGTTCATTCCCTTAAGCAAAAAGTGAAAGATGAAGTTTCCAAGTTTAATCCCAATGTTAACAAGATAGAGATCAAAGTTGTTTTTTATTCTCAATATCACTAAAAGTTGCAAGAGAAGAGCATACACACGCTTTGGTCATACAACATTCATCAAAACATTAGACATGTTAGAAAATGACCAGTTTTCAAATAATAGAAAAACCTATAATTTATGTAACTATAAATCTAGAATTTATGTTTTCATTGCATATTTAGCTTCAATACCTTTCCAACACAAAAAAAATGGAGTCATTTCGAGTTCGGGAGTAAAATTTATGGCATTCGGAAGATGGGTTACACATATGCTCTTATGCTCATGGGTATGCACTTGACATGCACTCAAAAATGTCAAAAAACGTCCCTTAACCTGCAAAATAGGAAAAAAATTCCAACCAAGATTCAATTTTGACAACAACCTTTCACATTAATATATGAATAGAAGACTCAATGCTATCAAACGTTAACATACATGCTCAAGAATTTAAGATTTTCAAGAAATTGACAAAACTAGCATGTAGAATGATGAAAAAGTAAGCTCTAAAAATGAAAACATGATGAAATTTTAAAATTTTCTCACCAAGATTAAATTTGGATAGCAACCTACCACATTAATATGTAAATAGAAGACTCAGCACTATCAAACACTAACCTACATGCTCAAGAATTGAAAATTTTCAAGAAATTGACAAAACTAGCATGTAAAATGTTGAAAAAGTAAGCTAAAAATGAAAACATGATGAAATCTTGAAATTTTCTCACCAATATTAAATTTGGGCAACAACCCACCACATTAATATGTAAATAGAAGATTCAACACTATCAAACACTAACCTACATGCTCAAGAATTTAAAATTTTCAAGAAATTGACAAAACTAGCATGTAGAATGTTAAAAAAGTAAGCTCTAAAAATGAAAACATGGATAAATCTTGAAATTTTTCCATCAATTCCAATTTTGACAGCACTTTACCTCCTTCATACCTACAAGGAATACCCAACACATGCAAACTCAACAAAACAAGTTAAGAAAAACAAGTTAGATCAACATGTGTAAAAGAGGGTTAGTAACCAAAAATAAAACTTAACTACAAAAACTTGAAATTAAGTGCAAAGGACAATGGAGTAAGTCCCACTGGGAGTGCCAAATGTGTGCATGTATACTTTGCTTAATGCTAAATCAAATGAAGCAAGAACTACCACCTAAAATAGTTCTACAATTTAGCTAAAACAAAGCATAAACACCATCATGATAAGAATTAAACAAGGGTTATATGCTAGCATTCATCAATACAAACTTTGAAACTAACAATGCTAAATATCTAAACTCCTCTATTCTCTAACAAAAAATAAATGAATAGACCTAAGTAAGCTCCATGACTATCAAAATAGTTGTCCTTAATGTTTCAAGAACCTAGGAATGGGGGCTAATCAAAGTTGGGCTACAAGACCCTTTTGACACCTCTCATATGACCCAAGCACTTTAAGAAAGAGGCTTAACTCTTCAAGATGATGAACCCTCAAAAGGGCAAGGTGGAAGCTCTTAGTCTCTTTGCTATATGCTTTGCATTTTCTCTCTAAGGAGTTTAGGTGTAAGTAAAAAGGTAGGTGGAGGGATCTTTATATAGCCCAAAGGATAAAGGATTCAACACATTCTCATGAATGTGGGATAAAGGTAAAACATGATTAGGAATGGATAAGGTTGCTTTATTAAAGGTAACCTTACTTTAGAAGAGTTTAATACATGTTTAGCAAGTCATGGTAGTTGGGGGTGTTTTAATTAATCAAAGGTGATTAATTAATAGGTAGGTGTAAGCTTATATAAGCCAATTAGAAGAATATTAGTGCAATTTAGGCTATTATAAGGGGATTAAATCAATTAAATATTGATTTATTGGTTAAATGGAAGGGAAAGCTAATTAATTAATAATAATTAATTAGTCTAGGTAGAAGGGGTGATTTATTAATGGAAGGTCGTTAATTAGGGTATTTGTTGGATAGGAAACTTAATTAATTAGCTTAGTGTAATTAATTAATGATGATATGAGGGAAAATGAGTGTTTTTGACGATATGTCGTTGATTTGCGAGAAAGGGGATAATTAGCACAATTTAAGTATTTAAATTACTTGGGCATAATTATAGGTGTCTATATTTGCCCCTCTTTAGGGTGGCATAAGTGATGCCACTTCAAAGATAGTAGACAGAAGAGATTTTGAAGGGATAGAAGAAAAATTAGTAGGAGGGAGAGATGCCCCCTCAAGTGTCGATGGGGTGATAAAGGAAGTCGATCGACAATCGAAAAAGATGAGAAGTAGGTAGAAGAATGGGGAGAGGCAGGATGTCCCGGGGAGAGGGAGAATTAGGGGTGAGAGGAAAGCGACGTAGAATGAAAATGGAGGAGGGGAGAGAAGAGCTTAGCCTCTAGCCTCTATGTATTGGAAAAATTTCGGTGTCATCATATTGCCATAAGAGCTACATCATTGGTCCTTATGAAAAATATAATCATACGACAAAGGTAGAACAACACAAAAATCCATACTACGAATGATTGTCCATTGCTGAAAACACCAACTCCATGCAACATACAAAATGTAATGCAATACGAGAAGGAAACAAGCTCATATAACAGGGAAAAAAAGTACGAAAGCACATATCCAACCCAACAATGGTCAAGACAGTTGTACAAATGTTTTGTTATCAGTGCTAAAAAGATCCACAAGTTCGTGATTGATGATAAGGGTTAAAAATGATGCCCCACGCAAGGATACATGAAAGGGGAAATGAAAATGGACACGGGGTCCATGAAAAGCATTTGTGTGCAACGAAACAGCACCAGGCAACCAAAAGTGCCCCAGAGTACAGATGAAGCAAGCAGCTAGCTGTTGTGAATGGTTGTGAATCCGGTGATTTGCGAGTCATATTAATCGGGGAATATGTGAGAAAAACCAACAGGATATGGAGAAAATACCATGTGCAAGACACAAGTTTCAGCCATAAGAAGCAAGTTACCATTTTGTAGGGTGTTTTACTTTTTAGGAATTTTTCTTAAACATATTTGAATGTTTTTTGATGATTTTTTTCTCTAACATATTTGAATATTTTGGTTGATTTTAAAAGTTTTATGAAACTATGTATAGGAAGATGAGAAAGTGTGGATGCCCCTAGCGATAGATGGGATGTACAAGGGCATAAGGCCACGTGTGTATGAGAAAGGTGAAAATGCAAAAAAATTTCCCAACGATTGGGTGGGAGTATTCAAAGGTAAACTCTTCACATGTAGAAGTGAGACCCAAGGCAATTATGGATAGGTTCAACATGATGGTGAACGTAAACCCATGAAGTGTTGGGAAGAGGAAAGGATGCCCCCAGCGTAAGTTGGCCTAAAAGCACGTGATAGAAAGGAAGGAGAAGATTGTTTTTTTTAGAAGGGGACAAAGGTTTCCACAAACATAGAAAATAAGTAATATTATACACATGGATGTTCTGAATGAAGTAGAAGAATGATATGAATGATATGAATGTAGCTTAGAATCCTCACAATAAAGAAGTGATTAACCAAAGGCATAAATCGTGAGATGAGATATGGACTAGAGTAAGAGTCTGAACAAGGTCCAAAAAAGACACTTGGTAACATACTAATCATGTTTACTCATAGAGATCCAGTGTATGCACATGGATTTTATTACCTCCTTAAGTGAAGATTTAATAGACAACAAGTGAAGAGACCCTAGCCAATGTGTAGGAATGATTTATTTTGATAAGTGATTTTGTGAATGGAGGGTGAAAGGATAGTCGTACATTGCTCCACTTCCAGCCAAGCGTCCATAGCCCTGACGGAGATGTATTTGATTCTAATCAGAACATTGCTCTACTGCCAGTCAGGCATCCATAGCCCCGATAGAGACTATTGGAAATACCCCAAGAGAGAGTTATATATTAATTTTCTTTAAGAAAGAGGCTTAACTCTTCAAGATGATGAACTCTCAAAAGGGCGAGGTGCAAGGTCTTAGTCTCTTTGCTATATGCTTTGCATTTGCTCTCTAAGGAGTTTAGGTGTAAGTAAAAAGGTAGGTGGAGGGATCTTTATATAGCCCAAAGGATAAAGGATTCAACACATTCTCATGAATGTGGGATAAAGGTAAAACATGATTAGGAATGGATAAGGTTGCTTTATTAAAGGTAACCTTACTTTAGAAGAGTTTAATACATGTTTAGCAAGTCATGGGAGTTGGGGGTGTTTTAATTAATCAAAGGTGATTAATTAATAGGTAGGTGTAAGCTTATAGAAGCCAATTAGAAGAATATTAGTGTGATTTAGGCTATTATAAGGGGATTAAATCAATTAAATATTGATTTATTGGTTAAATGGAAGGGAAAGCTAATTAATTAATAATGATTAATTAGTCTAGGTAGAAGGGGTGATTTATTAAATGAAGGTCGTTAATTAGGGTATTTGTTGGATAGGAAACTTAATTAATTAGCTTAGTGTAATTAATTAATGATGATATGATGGAAAATGAGTGCTTTTGACGATATGTCGTTGATTTGCGAGAAAGGGGATAAGTAGCGCAATTTAAGTATTTAAATTGCTTTGGCATAATTATAGGTGTTTACAGTCACCTACACCCGATTCAAATTTTCCACTTTTTGTAATGTGACTCTTTAGTTGACCTGGTCTCATTCTGGATTTGGTCGCACTTTGACCAGCCACAACTTTCACATACGAGATTTTTTTCCCACATTTTTGTAGTCATCAGAAATCTCACGGAGTTGACTTATGCATTGTGACAATCCCTGGGGGATTTAGTGAAGTTCTATCCTCTGAAATGTCCTCCAGATCAATGAATATGTTTTATAATTCATCACTTGAGAATATTTTAATTATCCCACATATATAGGATTTAATAGTTGTTAGAATAGACTTGGTACGTAAGTAAGTGTTGAGTCCCAATGAAGGCATCCATGAATATTATTGTATTCATATTGCTTAAAGGAGTTTGGTGTAGACACTAAATCATGCACTTTAGGTACATTTCCAGGTCCTAGTCACATACCGCTATTCATATGATTCCTAAGTGAGAAAAATACTAATTGAAAATTGTTTTTTGCCACTTTTCTTTCTTTCTGGTTTCCTTCATGGTATTACACACCTTCTTGCCTACTCTTAATTTTGACACATTAGTATCTATGAGTCTGGACACCAGCGCCCAAATGCCCTCATCCCCTCTAGGTTCCCCTAACCTCTTTGTATCTTTCTCACATATTTTAGGTCCTTTCTAGTTGTTGGGCATCTTATTTTCTTGGTGGTTGGCCTTTTAGTGGTTAATTATGAAACTAAAGCAAGGGAATCATATAAATAGAAAACTATGTGACCATAATAAAGGACCAAGTGCTAAGCATATACTACCATCACCTAAGGTTGCATCCAAAAGCATTATAAGAGCATTCAAACATCCATCTAGCTTCACACAAGGGACAAGGGACTATTATTTCTACATACACACATAGGAGGTGAAGTTCATTTTTCTATGCACACATCTATTTACATCTTCTACATCTAGCTATTTCTCACTATTCAAGTGCATCTGGCACAAGAGCCACCTAGGGCATGATTCTACACACACACACACACATGCATAACTACATGGAGTCTAAAATGTAGTGCAACACCTGAATCGTAAGTTCACTCAGTTGGGTGACATATTAGGTTATTCTGGTTCCCCATTTGCATCCTTCTGGGTTAGGTGCTCTTTCTCTTTACAAGTTTTAGGTGATCTCAGTGATCAAACAGCTAAGTACAGGTGACTAAAATAGAAATCCAATGAACATCTCAAGACCCTGCGACATTGAGTTTCTGAGGTTTTGAGAAATTATAGGTGCCCAAAGGAAGTGTGTTGTGCCCCGGGAACTCATGACCCTGCATAGGCACCCTATTTCTAGCATTTACATTATTCTCGCAAATTTATGGGCTCAGTTACAACATTCTTCCCTCCTATTCCAATAGTTTTCCAACTCGACACATCTTCGGGATTATTATGAATTAGCTAACTCTTCTTTCCTCCCTCTTGCACTTAGGATTTTGAATTTATTAACTTACTTTCTTGGGTCAAATTTGTACTTTATTACACATCTATATTTGTATTGTAAATTAATTAGGGTTTAGCATAAAATTCTATTTTTGTTAAATATTTAGATAAATATTGAAAAATAAAATCTAAATCCTAATTAAGTTACAACGTAGATATAGATATGTAATAAATTACAAATTTGACACAAGAAAGTAAGCTAATAAATTTGAAACCCTATGTACAAGAGAGAGGGTAAGATACTTATCTTATTCACAATAAATCTGAAGTTGGGCTGAGCTAGAAAACTGATGAAATAGGAGGTCAGACTGTCACAACTGAGCCCAAAAAATTATGCGAATGTTGGAAATGATGGGACTAGGGTGCCTGGACTAGGTCAGGAATACCTGGAGCACTACAAACCTCCTATAGGAACTGGTGACTACTCAAAACCTTAGAAAATGATCTTTGTAGGGTCACAAGATGTTTTCTAATGTTCACATTTGGTTTTTTGTACTTAGTTTCTTGATTTCTAAATTCACCTAAAACCTACAAAACCCCAAAACACATCGAATACTAAAAATAAAAAATACACAAATGGGGAGTTAGACTTACCCAGACATTCACCCGAATGAGTGAACTTACGGTCCAGGTGTTGCACTACATTTCAAACTCTATGTAGTTATGCATGTGTGTTTTTGTAGAATCATTCCCTAAGTGGCTTTGGTGTTAGACGCACTTGAATAGAGAGAAATAGCTAGATGTAGAAGATGTAAATAGATGTGTGCATAGAAAAATGAACTTCTCATTCTATGTGTGTATGTAGAAATAATAGTCCCTTGTACCTTGTGTGAAGCTAGATGGATGCTTTAATGCTCTTGTAATGCCCTTGGATGTAACCTTAAGTGATGATAGTAGATGTTTAGCACTTGGTCCCTTATTATGGTCACATAGGTTTGTATTTATATGATTCCCTTGCTTGAAATTCATAATTAACCACAAAACGTCTGACCACTAAGAAAATATGATTCCCAATACCTAGAAAGGACACAATAGATGCGAGGAAGATACAAAGAGGTCGAAAGCACCCAGAGGGGAGGGGGCACCTAGGCGTTGGTATCCTGGCTGGGAATTGGTGTCCAAACTCAGAAAACCTAAAGCATTGAAAATCATACGAGGCAGGAATATGTGTAAAATTAAAAAGGAAACTAAAAAGAAAGTAAAGAGGCCAAAGATAATGGTCAATTAGTATTTTTCTCTCTTGGGAATCATATGAATAGTGGTATGTGACTAGGACCTAGAAATTTACCCAAAGTGTGTGATTTAGTGTATACATTTGTGCCCACTTTAAGTTGTTGAGTTAATGCTTGGTAAAATAAATTAGATAAGAGATGCATACCTGATAACCATGTAGATCGATGGAAAAAATCATATCGAGGAGACAAGAAAAAGTGTGGGTGATAAAAATGAAGTGTGGAAGCTAGAGAAGAGGAGGTGAATATGACCCTAGGGGTGAAATTATATGTGTGATGTCATGTTGTACCTATTTTTCAATGTTGTTTGATACTTGATGATGTGACTGTTGCATCCCATAAGGACAAACCTCCAAAAGAGAAAAGAAAACAAGTAGTCAAATATGAAATATTTGATCCAAATGAGTAAAAAGTGTGTAAAATACGAAAAGGAACATGTGCACCTAATTCATGATGAGTGAAGAGTGTAGAAAGGATCCTAAAAATTTTGTAGAAGATCAAAGTTTTAGGAAATTTCATGCCCATTGCACCAAGTGCAAGTTTTTTGGGTGATCTCACACTAAGTTTAGAAGAAGTGTAGGGAGAAAGGTCTATTTTTATTCTCCAACCTTTTACTACTTCCTGAAATATAAATACCACTACAGATGGTGTGTTCAAATCTTATCCATTTCAATCCAACGCAAAAATAGAAAAGAGGTGAAAATAGGCATGTTGAGTGCTGAAGGATTGTGCCTATCTTATAAAATTCATCATGTAAACTGCTGCAAATTGTGCCAAAATAAGAAAAAAATTGTAACTTCCTCTAGTCATAGGCACCCTTAAAGGGTCAGGGTTTCCCCATGTCCTATTTTCCATGTCTGGGAATTGGTGTATGGTCTACGCTGAGGACCCGAATAAAATTTCGGGTTGTTTTTTAGACTATATATTGTATTGTACCAGTACTGAATTGTGTTGTATTTTGATTGTACATTGTTGTATGGGGTGACTGATTCAACCAATGATTCCCCCATCATTTGGGGTGCATGCAATGTCACAACAAGAATCTTGTCTAAAGGAGGATTGATCATTAAACTGTGACTGATACCTTCTAGGGGGGAGGAATGTGCTTGGTAGAAACAAAGACACATGCAAGAAAAGTGTCATAAAATAAGTGTTCATGCAAACAAGACAAATACACATATAAAAGACAATATAAGCTAGAAAGAAAGAATACAATGTATAAAAATAGGTTGTAAATATGGGAGATAACTCACAATGTCGTAAGACAATCAAGGCTAAAGTGACCAAAATCATACACGCGATCAGAGAACATGCAAGAGATAGGAAAAAGCTCACACATAATGGAAAACAATGAAAAACAAAATATCAGACAACCATGGTAATTGTTGCATCTCAAACATACACCCATCATAAATCATAATAATCTAGGGATTTGAGGCAACATGGGACTATGTCCAAGTTGCGGGACTCAAACTAAGACAGAACTCCAGAGAAGGTGAGCTTCCTCTACTTATTTCTACTACTAAACTACTCCTAGGAATTGAATTGCAACTATCTAACTCTATTCTAAATTTTGAAAGGACCAGGGTGAGATGTAGATGCATGAAACATAACCCTAAAAAATAGAGATGTGATAACACCAAAATAAGGGAAAAGATACTTCTGAAAGAGAGAAAATGGAAGAAAATAATGATGAAGAGGGAAGAAGTGAAAGCCAAAGTTCAAATCTAAGTTCGAATTCCCATTTTCATGATGTAAAATAGATGTAGATCCTGGAACAACACATACAACACACCCACAAGCAAATATAAAGGAAAGGAAATGAAATGAAACACTATCTAAGGAAGGAATGAGCAATAAAACTAAATATTTTATTACTTGAAGATCATACAAAGATTACTATAATGTAGGAAGAAGATGAAAAATATCCATAGAGTCATGATCTAAGGCATGCAACTCTTAGAAAACTTTTGCAACACCAAATGATGCCCTTGCATTCCCAAAGTATCCAACATTAAAACTAGGCATCATTTTGGAATATATAGAAAAAAGGAAGGAGAAGAAAGAAGAATAAAAGAGAGGGAAATATGAATTCCTTCTTCCACCAACCAACTACCTTCATTAAATTCTCTGAAAATATCTAAGAACTTCTTCAAATCCACTTCCCCACATCATTTGATTTGTTCAAGAAGGAATGTACCCATACTACATTAAATTCTTGTGGTTACACCACATGGAGTAGTTCTTTTACATGTTTGGGACGTTTTCCATTTGTTCTGCCCACCTCCATCTTTAGCCTTCCATAGAAAACTACTATTTTCCATTTTACGTGGCTTTTTGCTTTAGTTCCCCATGTTTTTTGACTTCCACAGATTTATCTTGTATGTCGGGGCCTTTGCAAATCCTTAATGATTTTTTTCTTTGTGGTGTATCTAGTTTCCTTCACCCCGTGGCTTTAACAGGTTTTCCACTTCAATCTACGGCTTCACTCAATGTAGAGTGGATTTTGAATTTTTGCAGATTTCACTCAACCGCCCGTGGTTTTTTCTAAGCTCTCGTGGCTCACTCTAGACTTTGGCAGCATGTTCAAATACTTCACAGCTTTTCCAATTTCAACATTGAATATCCACCAAGTCCATATCTATCCGAGTTTCTCAATATTTTGCAAGGGTTGCAAAAATAGACAACATTTTTGGTGACTCACAGGGGTCATCTTCATGCTAGATGATTTGATCAGTAGCCTTGAAGCATCCATTGGGCATGGATTCAGCCTGATAACCATGAAATCTAATATGAAACTTGAATAACATGCCCCTAAATCTGCTTGAAGCACTGTTGGACCTGAAACTTATATGGAGCTTGCATTAACCAACTCACTAACAAAAATTTCTGAATTAAGGTTTTATGAGAGTGGAAAATTGTTCCAAATCTGAAATTTCACTTGTTTCCTCTCTAATTAATCTGTTGGGATGAATATTGAACATATAATATTGTCCTCAGATATCAATTCTACCAAGTATGAAGAACTAAATTGAATTGAATTGATTTCTTGGAAAGTATGAAACATTGCAGAGTTTAGGAACACATGTTGATTTGGATACACTTGGGATTTCCTTAAAAACCTAATTCCCCCATGAACACCACCTCCTTCAAATGGACTATGTAAGAGAAAAAAAATGAAAAAACATCTACAAAAGGGAAGATCATACATTCTCCAAGTGGAAACATGCAGAGTTTGCACACACACTTCCTATGATAAAAAAAAATCTACTACTATCCTACTCTAACCAGAGGCAAAGAAATCTCAAGAAAATCATGCCACTAGTAGGGAGAAGTAGCTTTCCTTCCTCAAAATTTTAGACCATGCATTTGATTTGACACTAGAAATAGCATGTACTAAGAGTGAAAAATTGATATGGAACCAATTCTCCACCCAATGCATCAAGGTATCAATAACAAAAAAAGAAAATACCTCCTTAAGCTAATTTTCATTGTACTCCTAGAGGTGTTAAAGTTGTTCCTTGGAACCTTAAAGTTGTTCCTTGGAACCTTGAAGCTCTCCCTCATGCTCTGAAGTAAACATGACCGATGGTGATCCTAATCTTTGCTCCAAATTTTCCAGGTATTGTATTGAGTAAGGGTCTTTGGGAACCATTGGGCTGATCCTTGTGATTTTCCCATCTCTTTGAAGCTCAACTCCATGAATGGATTCATCTTGCATACTTCCTTGAATAAGGTGATTGTTTTCAAGCTGATTTGAATGTTTCTCTTCCTCTACAAACAACTTTTCCTCCTTCAAAACTACCTTTTCCATGATGACTTATGATTTTTCAATGGTTTTATTATCTTTCTCTTGCTCAAGCATGAATTTTGAAAGATCAAACTCATATTTTTTTCTTCATAAAGACTGATTTCAGTAGGTTCTTCCTCAAAGTTCTCCTCCATGGATGAATCTTGGGATTATTTTGTAGTAAGAGACTCTCTATTTTGGAATACATCTAGTTACATTAAGAAGGTAGTGATCTCAATTGGATCTTCTTCACCAATACAATCCTCCAAGTCTGATAAAAAATAAGCCTTTTCATTTTTTTTTATTTTCAATACACTCCTCTTGGAAATAATCCTCCTTGTTTTGCTCCTCTTGTGCATTTGGAGCTAATTCTCCCTTCACTTCTGACTGTGATCCTTGTGAAAACAAAACAACATCCTCTGATAATATAATTCCATCATGCATGCTACATTATGAGAAAATAGAGTGTTGATCATCTTCCTCTTATGCAATCACAGTATCCACATTGTGTTCTTGAGCTCCAACCTCTTTGACCTCTTTCTCATTATTCAACTTAGCCTCTACTGAAGGCTTAACCAGTTAGGGGAATTTATCAATTTTGAACCTTGCAACCCACTCTTTCAATTTTCTTGCAAATTCTTCCCTACTAGTATCTTCAATTTTCTTCTCTCCTTGATTAATTTCTTAATTATTTTCTTCCCAACATGGTATTGGGAATACAAGAGGAGGGATGGGTTGAGTCTCAACTGGTTTTTTATTGTTTTTGGTGGAAGGGAGGTGCTATTTTTTCCTATTCAAGGGATTCATCTTTGGAAGGGAAAAGGGAAGATAATTGAAGGTGGAATGGAAGGGAAGAAGATGGAGAAAGGGGATCCTCAATGGGAGCAAGAAGACAAGAACTAGTAACATGGAAAATAGGTTGGGATGGAATAGGTTAGGGAGGAGAAATGGGAGGCATATAATATGGTGTAGATTTCCCCCCTTGACAAGGTTTCCCAACACTGGATTGGTAAGCCTCCATTTCTTTAACCCAGTCTTCAACTTTAGGTATTATCTCAACCAAGAACTACTGATTTTGTTGAGGGCTATACCAATTTAGTGTGAGTCTTGTCCATGCGTAGCGCTTACTAAAACTAATCATGGTTGCTTTCACTGTACATGTGATTTTGGTCTACACCATGTTCATCTCCATCTCTTCAATTTGCCTCTGGAAATCAGCATTTGTCAAGAGAATACCACAATCACCTACAAACCTTGTTCTTGATAAACATTTTAGTTAGATGAATAACCATATGGGTTAGTGGAGGGTGGGTTATACACATGTTCTTGATGATGGGGCTCACAATACAGATTTTTAGAAGGATTTTCAAAACAAGGAGATGAAAAGGATTGGTTCTATTATAGTAAATAAGAATTCTGGGAAGGAAATGAAGTCATGATTTCACAGCTTCATGAAGAAATTAGAAAGGTATGGAAGAAAATGGAATGGAATGGATGGAAGGGAAGGTCGGTAACTCAGAAAATGGGTTATTTAAATCAATAGAGTCACCTTATATGCTAGAAAAAGCCTCCAAAGGTTGAGATCTCCCCAAGAGCATATAAAATTTGATGAAATGAAATATAAACCAAAGTATACATATGTCAAATGTGTATCTTTGAATTTTTTTCCCACCGGGTGTACCAAAACTATTGGATATAAAAAATGCACCCATACTAAATCACAAGAATCTAGGGATTTGAGGCAACATTGGACTATCTCCAAGTCGTGGGACTCAAACAGAGACAAACCTTTGGAGAAGGTTGACTTCCTCTACTTATGTCTACTACTAAACTAATCCTAGGGATTGAAATGTAACTATCTAACTCTAATCTAAATTTCTGAGGGACCAGGGTGAGAATGAGATGCATGAAATAGAAACCTAAACTAGAGAGGTGATAACACAAAAATAAGGGGAAAGATACTTTTGAAAGAGAGAAAATGGAAGAAAATAATGATGAAGAGGGCTGAAGTGAAATCCACAGTTCAACACCAATTCTAAATTCCCATTTTCACTATGCACAATAGATGTAGATCCTGGAAAAACACATAAAACACACCGACGAGAAAATAAAGAGGCATGGAAATGCAATGAAAAACTAGCTAAGGAAGGAATGAGCCATAAAAATAGATATTTTATCGCTTGAAGATCATGTACAGATTATTACAATGTAGGAAGAAGATGCAAAACATTCACAGAGTTGTGATCTAAGGCATGAAACTCTTATAACACTGATGTAACACCAAATTATTCCCTTGAATTCCCAAAGTATCCAACGTTAAAACTAGGAATCATTTTATAATATATAGAAAAAAGGGAGAAGAAACAAGAAGAAAAGAGAGGGAAATTTGAATTCCTCCTTCCACCAGCCAAATAACTTCATTAAATTCTCTGAAAATATCTCAGCACTTCTACAAATTCACTTCCCCATGTCATTTGATTTGTTGAAGAAGGAACACACACATACTACATTAAATTCAAGTGGTTATGCCACTTTGAGTAGTTCTTTTATGTGTTTGTGGCGTTTTCCCTTTGTTCCACCCACTTCCATCTTTAGCCTTCAGGGGAAAATTACCATTTTCCTTGTTATTTGACTTATTGCTTTAGTTCCCTATGGTTTTTGACTTCTGTGGATTTATCATGTATGTCACGTCCTTTGTAAATCCTCTGTGGATTTGTTATTTTTGGTGTATCTGGCTTCCTTCACCCCGCGGCTTCAACAGGTTTTATGCTCCAATCCGCAGCTTCACTCAATGTAGCGTGAATTTTGACTTCCATGGATTTCACTCATCCACCTGTGATTTTTTCTAAGCTCTCGCAGATCACTCTAGACTTCAGCGGCATCTTCAAATACTCTGCAAATTTTCCATTTTCAACACTAAATATCCACCAATTCCATATATGTCTGAGTTTCTCAATTTTTTGCATGGGGTGAAAAAATAGACAACAGTAACAAATAGACCTGTAAAGAAAATGTTTCACATGAAGCCCCTGTTAGCATGTTATAGAGATAAAATGTATGCCAAAGAATGTATAATATGATATAAAGTAGTGTGCTACTATGAGTAGGAAATATTATAAATCAAAACAATAGCACTTGTGATGTGCACGAAAATGAATTCCCCCATGAGCTATTGTGGGACTGGGAATAGGTATTGTGCCAAACATATGTGTTGCATGTAAGGATCTGTGTAAAATATGCATTCACAAATTGCATACAAGTGAACATGTATGTGTATGTAGAAAGATAATGACATATAAAATATATGTCTAACATGTGTAACATAGTGTACATGTAAGCATATGAAAGCAAGAGTAAATACAACCAAGATCTGCAATATGTTGTGGATGTAAATGGAATGGAATGTAAAATGAGTGTGATAGGATCAGTGTTCCCCCCAAGCGAGTATGAATGAGTATGCACGAGATGAGGTTCATTTATAAAATACCCCTCGGCAATCAAGAATGAATGATAGAACAAGAGTGTGTCATCAGGAAATGGTTCAAATATTGCACTACAAAGATATGATCAAAAAAACATAGAGTGCAGAGAGTGAGTGAGTGTGGTGAGGTTCATTTGAAATTTAGACCCTCAGCAATCAAGTATGAACTGTGGAAATAGAGTGTTAGATAGACAATTTATATGTCATTATCTTTTCAATACACACATGTTTCTTCACTTGCCTTCTAGTTGTTAATGCAGCCTTTACACAGATCTATTGAACGCAGCATGAATGTTTTTCACTGTACCTATTACCAGTCCCACAATGGCTCCTAGAGGCATCCAATTTCGTACACATCATAGGTGTTATTGTTTCAATTTATATTATTTCCTATTCATAGTAGTACACTACTTTATATTGGATTATACATGCTTTGAGATGCATTTTATCTTTCTAACATGTTAATGGGTACTTCATCAGTAACATTTTCTGTACATGTCTATTTGTTACCATGGTTGTATGTTATTCTACTCATGACTATTTTCCATTTTTTGTGGGATTTACCCTATTTCTTGCATGTTCTCTAATTACGTATATTATTTTCTTCACTTCGACCTTGATTTTCTTGCGACATCATGAGTAATGTCCCATGTTTGCAACCTATTTTTCACAGTTTGAATTGTGTTCTTGCTTTTTAGCTTATATATTGTTGTTGTAGTGCCCCGCCCCACATACCATTTTTGTATGAATTATTCAAGGTCATCAACTCATGACGCAATCCTCTCATAGAGTAATTTTGTTAGGGTAACAATGCAATTGTTGCAGATCAATTTCATTAATCATCATACGAAATAAAATGGAAACAACTAATGAGTCTCAATAAGGTGTAATTGTATACTAAGAAGGAATTTAAATAATTAAATAAATAATAATAATAATAATAATAATTAGATATACTAAATCGTTTTAATATTTTTTCAAAGAAAAGAAAGATAAAAAAATTAAAATAATAATAATATTAAGAAAATGGAAAGTTGAAGGAGGTTGGATGTAATACCTTCCCGTTTACATGTTGGCGACTCCTCTCATAGGAACTTGAGCGTAGATATCTTTGATGATAGACGTAGACCCATGATAAAAAAATGTTCCTCATTTTAGAATAATATTAACATTAATCGAATAATTAAATAAAATTAAATAAAATAAATTATAAAATTTAAATTAGATAGAAATAAAATTAAAATAAACAAAGGAAGTATGTTAAATTATTTTAATACCAATCCTGATATCAATAATAATAATGAATATATTAAATTGTTTTGATGGGTGTCCAAAGCAAAAAGAATGGAATATATGGTTTTAAAGTAATAATGATAAATAAAGTAGATATATTTCTTGCTAGATGAAGGCAGTTGGTGTCAGAAGAATTGATTGCATTGGTTGGGGAGTAAATGTGATTGGTGGAGGCATGTAGAGGGTATTCTGGTAGGATATGGCCACCCCAAAGGACCTTCCAAACCTATCATTTCACTTGCAATATAATACAAGCACTCTATTTTGGATCCAAGGTGTTAACCACCTGGAAACCCAAGTTAATGTTGCAATTTTAGTAGTAATTGGATAGCTGCAACGATTGAGAGTTATATATACTCTTATAATTATATAAAAATAAACTAAGAGGAACTGTGATGAACGAAGCTCTCATTATTATTTTTCCTAAAACCATTACCAATATGGGTTAGATCATCCCAGCACACAAAGATAAATCTGTAGCCATAATGCCTCCTCGTAAATTTTCTAAACACATCAATTGATCTGAATCAGTCTTTGTATCTAAAATAGGTTTAAATGTATATGAGAGGAGAAACAAAATTCTTGATGTCGTTTTGTTGTTGTATGTAGAAGAAAAAGAAAAGGTTGAGGATTAGAAGGCACTTCATCTAGGTGTATTGTTTAGCTTTATTGTTTTTTTCTTATTTTTCCTTGGACGTTGGAGACTGCTCCAAACCTATGTCAAAATAAGAGTTTTGGAATAGGCATGGACCACCGTTAAATCATGATGGAGGGAGAATTATTATTTGATGTTGTGTTGTAGTATCCTATTGGGCGGAGGCCACATGGGAGAAATAGATCAAGATATGGACATATCTTGAATAAAATGGATGGAGTTTTTTTAAATGTTGTAGTGCAACCCCCATAAAAAACATGTATGCAATATGTGGAAGCATTCTGTAGACACCCAAATAAATTGGGTCTCTTGGAGTGTACCCTAACCATGTAAGCTTCATTTTTTGTTTTATAAGGTTATATCTGCACATGTTGGGGAATGAGAGATGTCAATACCTCATCGACATAAGTTCCTATTATATAAGAAAGCCCAAAATTAATTGGTATGTTTATAGGGTTGTAAATTTGGCTTTATCGTCAGATGGTCGGTTTAGATGTGGTGGCTCACCCTTTTTGGTTAAGCCTTGGAAAGAGAGAAATATTGTAGCAATAAAATAAGAGTGGGATCCTCCTAATATTTCCTTTGATACCTTGATCCACTTCTTTGGTGAGATGATTTGGCCCTTATAAATATCGACAACCATTTCAGACCCTGGTAGCTTATGTGCATTGTGCTTGTTAAGAGCCAATTTGGTCAATTTTTTTGTCCCTTAGGCATGGTCTCCTTACCTTCATATTTTATAATTTTTTATATTTTTGGTTCTTCATTTGCAATATGATAGGAATAGGAAACTAGTGGATAATTATACAATTGGATATTAACCAAACTAGATAGTGTAAAATAACAAAACTCCACCTTGTGATTTGCGTAACCGATTTACACCTCGACCATCAATTGGGATTTCTCCCAAAAACTCATATGTTGTTAACCTAGGGTATCATAATTATTTTCTCATGCTCACTGGTACCAGAAAGAGTTAAATGAGTCATCAAATAAAGTAACCATTTTTGTCTACCTTGCAAGTTAGAAAAATGCAATATTCAAAGACCTGCAAAACAACCCTTCAAACTCTAGAAAGGAAATGTCATGTTTTGTTTGTATTCCTTGTTATGTGGGGAGTTAAATCAAGCCTTAAATCAACCCCATTTGACTATTTTTTCTCCTTTTTACGCCCCTCTAGGAGCCACATTACCCCCATTTTATATTTTTAGGGAGCTTCTAAAACCAAGAAGTTGGTTTTAGTTTTGGGTCACCATTTGAACCCTAAACAAAGGATCACTTTTCTGTCTTCGCAAACCTATAGTATTTCTACTAGAAATTTTCTTGCAACCATAAGTTTTGGGAAAAAAAACATTTCTAGCTAGTTTGGAAAAAGGGTTTTTTAGGCACTCAATCATTGTTTGGCTAGGTAAAACTAGACCAATTCTGACTGGTGGCTCTTGAAAACTAGTCGTTGTTCATCACACATTTTTCAGTTCTCTATTCTATCAAATCTAGTGAATTTTAGATAAATAGGAGATCATGTATGAATTCTTCCATTGAGAATTCATCTATCAGAATTTATTTTTCATATGTGGTTTCTTATCCCTTGAGCTAAAATAATATGCTTTAGCAACTAGCCAATTACAATCGATGACCCTAGAAAACTAGCCGCTAATCGTAAACCATTCGGTAGTTTTGAATTCCATTAGTTTCTGTGAATTCTTGGCATATTGGAGGACATTTAGGAATTTAACCATTGTGAATTTTCCTGACAGGATGTAATTTTTTAACGTGGTTTCTTAGCCTCTAAGCCTAAATTGGGCATTTTTTCAACTAGCGGGAAAATGTGAAAAGGAAGTCGTAGGACCCTAGTCAATTTATCAAACCATCACGGAAACTAATTAACACTTATAAATAATTATATGAAACTCTATTGTGTGGCTTATTGTGTGAAATTTGACTTTTGGGAAAATACTAGTTCTCTCTCCTCCCTCTTCCCTATCTCTTTCTCTCTCCACCCTCAGTTAAGAAATGAAATGAAATGGAATGAATATATGTCTGTAACCCTCTCTTGTTGTATGTGCATTATCATGTAAATGGAAAGATAAATATGTTATATTTAGGTGGATGTCATGTTTTTTCATGTAAATGTGCAACGAGGAAATTGATAATTTTCTAGCATGACAACAATACCCATGTGTTGTAACTTCCAAGTTTTCTCTTTCGAGGCATCCTAGGTCCACCCAGTCAAAACCATGACCTCACAAATGATGTTAACTTAGTAACCAAGGTGATTTAGGAAATTCAATTCAAACCCCCTAGGTGATTTTAGGATTTCTTGAAAACTGTTATTTCTAGGTAGTGTTGGGAAGGGCTACCACTAGCCTTCCCAAGACCGATGCACCTCCTAGGGTGGAATGGAGGAAAAAAATCCAATGCAAAGGTGGATCAGAGGTCTAGAAATGTCATGGAAGTGATTTTGGAATATTTAGGAAGGATTTGGAGAAGTTGGGGCAGTTTGATTGAAAATAGGGTTCACAGGCCTAGGCAGTGCACAGGGCCAAAAGAGCTGATAAACTTTGGGAGGTGATTCCAGGAGCTATGGATGGATTTAGGAGCCAAAAAAACATCATAGGAAAGGTAATTAAAATATCTACAAGATGGATAAATCATATCACAACACTTTGTTGAAATATGTTTATAACTAGTTTTTTCCAGGAATATCTAAAGGACCAGATCAAAAATCCAATTTTTTAGGGCTTAAATAAGGATTCAAGATCTTATGCCCCTACCATTGGATTCATAAGGTAATTTTCAGTCATGTTCATATACAATTTCACCAAAATATTCCATCAGGAGCTCAATATATCACCGTTTCAAGTTGCCCTCTATGTGAGTTCTCGCAGTTAGAAAAATTTGGATGAGGACACGTGTTAGCTCCAGGAGCCCAGTGTAATTTCATGTCTCTTTCATCCCTCAAGATAAGGGACGTGAGGGACATAAAATTTCACCCAGCCCCAATAAACCCTCCGGTCACACATGGAACCTCTCGAATTGTCAATTTAGCTCCCAGGTGCTTGTCGAAACTCATTCCCTCAATCTTCCAGATTGTGACAAGTGGCAGCTTCTGACGCACTGTGAAAATTGATGACCCTCATGTCCCTTTCTAGTGAGGAAAATGAGGGACATAAAAATTCTCCCAGCCCCAAGAAGTCTTCAGGTCATCCATGTGATCCCCTCCAGTGTAATTTCTTAGTCCCTAAGAGCTAGTGGAGCCAAATGGACGACCGTCAGATTTTTACCAAGTGTCATCGTGAGGTTTGCCATGAAAATTGATGGCCCTAATTTTCCTTAATTCTTGAGGGACATAGGGGACATGAAAATTTTTCCAGCACAAGGAATGTTTCTTGGTTCCTCATGTGACCATTTTCTAGCCCCTACGTGCTTCTAGCAAGCTTTTTGGCTAAAATGATTGACCGTCAGATTTTTGCCAGGTGTCATCACAAGGCGTACTATGAAAATTGATGTCCATTTCATCCCTTAATTATTAAGGTATATCAAGGACATAAAATTGTGCCCCACCCCTGGCATGTAGTTTTAAAGCTAATTTCCCACTTCTTACTCTGCATACCCTACCATTGCTTTGTAACTTGCCCTTGCTTGTACATAGTTCATCATTGCTGCTCCAAACCAGCTCCACCAAAGAAAAAACCATCAAATCCATAAGAACACATAGGTTTCATAGAGAAGGTTGATTGAAATACTTGAAGGATTGAATGATAGAAGGAAAAACGAAGAAATCCATCAAAAACCCCATTGTCATGGATTGAAGATTCAAACATATCTTGCTAATAGGTGCACAAAACAAAGAACCATTTGTTTTTGTGTTCTTCAATCTCAAATTCCATTAAAACCTCACCTTCAAATCCTCCTTCTGTATCACAAATCACTCACAGTGAAGAAATCTCCCTTCCAGCTCTATGAAGACAAAGATTCAATATCCCGTCAAACCGAAAATTGGTTTGAAGAGAAATTTCACCACTAAAACTAGAAGCAAAAATCCACAATAAAAATATAAATTTTTTGTGAATGGAAATGAAAACCAAACCTGAAAATTTCAAGGTCTGTTAATGGTTTTTGTGTTCAGAGGTGCCACTAGATCAAAACTTTGAAACTTTAAAATCTTCCAAACCATGGATCAGGTAAGTCCAAGATTTCAAAGGAGTGATATTGGGAAAAACCCCATATAGGAAACTTGTTTTCTGTAGAAATATGACCATAAAAAGATCACTTTCTAAAAATAATAGGTCTTCTACATATGGGACTACTATTTCAGGAAATTCATCAACTGAAGAACCTACAAAGGAGATAGTGAACACATAAAAGGTATTACAATTGAAAATTCATCAAAATTTCATCTTAGTCCAAAATTGACACTTACTAAAAATAGTAAGTGGTCTCACAAGAACCTACTAAAAATAAAAATTTGATCCAGAAGGTTAGAGAAACACATGGAGAAAGGGGGATTGGAGTTGCCACATTCAATTGAGGTTCAAAGGAGTTGATTTTTCATACTTACTAAAAATAGTAATTTATTTTTTCTAAAGAAACCATGAAGTACAAATGGACAAGAAAAAATCCAGAACAATGTTTCTCTTCTAAATATAAGATAGAAGATAGTGATGTCTCATAAATGAAACTCAATGATCTTAAGGCTCGCATGATAGCCAAGGAGAGAGGGAAGACTGAGGATTAGATATTCACAAGTGGATTGTTCACAGCTATAGGACACCCCGTGTCTGTACAAAGCCTTGAGTTATTCTTGTCTTTCTCACACCACTATGAGCCCGAATCATGAATGATTCAAGAAAACAATTTAATGGAAATGGGAGTCATTAATTCCAAAACCATCTCACTTTCTCTGTAAATCCTAACATCACCTAACATGGTTTTCATCTCAAAGGATAAGGCCTTGCATGACTAGGAAATGATGGATGCATATGTACAAGGGATTACACTTGGATCGTGGATGAAGACAAGGAGAAATCCATCAAGGATACCTAAGACATTTCCAAGGTGTGAGTTTCGCAAAGATATTCAGATGCAATCACCCTCCTTAATGGGGTGATGGGATAAGAAAAAATGAGAGACTTCTAGGAGTGGATGGGCCTTTTCATTTTGATAGTGACTTAAGTAAAGCAAATAATTGACTGGAGACATATAATCAGTGATAATCTACATCTACAATTATTTTAGGTGCCCATGAAAATGAAGTTCCACATGAATTATTACTTGGTTTATCGGCTTTCTAGCTTAAGATTGTTTAAAGGATTGGCTCTCACGTAAAACATTGCTTCCAAGCTGCCTGCATTCGATAAAATTTTACATTTGGTAATGGATGAAAGCCACATGCACTTTTCTCACATGAATGATACATTCAAAATGTACGTGATCCAAAATGTGGAGGGTGATTTGGAGGCTAGGATGTTACCACAAGCAGTGTCCTTAATCAAAACATATGACTCTTACTTCATCCAATTCTCAACCTTCTCTTACCTGCGAGTTGTCAGATTTGACCAAGCTCCACTAAGGTTTCCCAACCACCTTAGTGACCAAGTTGTACTATTTGAGCTTTGCAGGTAGATCATATAGGTAAATAACAGGATCAGTAGTAGGAAGAAGAATTTGATCTCATTTCTCATCTCTCTCGAGGTATTGACATGTAAGAATGTAAATGATTCATCTCATATGGAGGCAACCTTCACTCATTTGACTTTGCATTCCTACACTTCCAGGCCTGATTTCGACATCCAACATGATCCTGACTCATTCCACATTCCAGACTTACACCATGAGAAAAAAATTAAAGACTATTGGGCCAATTTTGTTGATGAATTTTACGTATGGGAAAAGGATCATATGCAGTTAAAATTCAATGAAATGAAGAAATTTAAGTTCTTTGGTATGAAGATATTTTACAGGATTATGGGACAGATATGTATGATCTTGAGTACATGGAAGCCAAGGTTTCTCCATTGCCTCAAGTCAACCAATACATTTTTGAATCAGGGGATATAAAGGATCTAATTAAAAAGGTGGTCAAGAGAACATGGGATTGGTTTTAGAGGAATATAACCATGATTATCTAATCACAAGGTATGCTCGTAGATCAGAAACAAGCCTCTAATCAGTCATCATAAATATTTTTGGAAGTTACCTCAAGTTCAAGGAATTTTTGGGTAATTTATAAACAAAGATCCATAGAATTGGAAACTTCTTCTCACAGAAGATCACCAAAGAAAGCTAGGATTAAAGAAGGCTCGGTTCCAACAATACAAGTAGAAGATCCGGTGGTAGAAACACAAGTAGAGGGAGAGAACATAGTTCAATACCCTATCTTTGAACTACCATAGGAGGCCTCACCTCTTGTTAACACCAATGTCTCCCCCATCCTAGATGTGTCTCTTCGTCCAGAGCAAGGAATGGTTGATGCACCTATCACAGAACCTGAGTCTGATGAGATGTTCCCTTGGATGTAGGAAATAATTTCCCCTTACACCCACACTATTCAAAAATTGGAAACCCCTGACCTATCAGCAATTGTCTCACTAGCTAAAGGAAAGAAAATAAATTTCACGCACACGGCTTCATAGTTCTATAGTGGGGAAACATGCAATCAATATATTGAGGTAGTCTAGCCGAAGGTGATCAAGCAAGTGGATTAGATGACACCAGATGATTATGAGATGAACATGATCCATCTAGGACCGATAACTCGTGAAGGGGATTTACACATGTATAAGCAATATTTTTCTCGTATGGTGGTAAAGAATAATGAATATAAGAAAAATATGTATGAACTAAAGGAACATTTGCAAAAAAAATCATCTTATGTGCAACATCTAGTTTATCTAAATGTCATGAAAATCCCCATTGAAGAAGTTACACCTATCAGCAACTTTAATCTAGAATCTATCAAGAGGACGCACAAGTTCACAATGCAGGGGTGAGCTAATAATGAATGGATCAATTCAATTTCTAAAAAGGGGAATTCATTGCTCCAATAAGTAGTCAAACTCTTTTCTTACATGTGTGTGATAGCAAACAAAACATGGGCACTCAAAGAATACTTGGAGAAAGAAAGGGACTATTGGGATCCTCTGGGTTCAGTAGTGAATAAAATGAGAAACACTCGTCATCAGGATTTGATCAACAGGAAGATTTTTGGGACTCTTTCTGAAGACTTGTCACATGTATGGTCAAGGGCTTTGGAAATCATATTTGAAGCAGTCAATCATGCCATCACTAAACTAGAGGGAAAAGAGGAACAAGTGTACAAGTTATAGGATAATATAAATCATCAAATTCAAAAACTTGGATTACCTAAAATGGGAGAAGACATAATTATGAGGAGCTGATTGGTCCATTCAAGGAACATGTCAAGAAAGAGGCAAGTAATCCCTTTTCTTTCACTAAGGATACCCTAGAATTCCTCTCAGAGATTTAGGCTACCATTGCACTTATTACATAGAAACATCCATCATGGTTTGGAAAATGAAAATACCTCAATAGTGTGTCTGATGGATGGATAGAGACCCTAAGCTTTGTTTGCATTCCTCATGTTGACAAACTGGAACCTGTAACATCTCATTTTAGTAAAGAATTTGGAGGGACTAAGATATTCTTGACAATACGGGATGAATACCAATTAGGGAGTGAGATCAAATCCACCACAGTGGCTCATTCTTCAACATAATTCTTCTTCTTCCTCCTCTTGCTCTCTCTTCTCTTCTCACCCAATGCCATCTCTCTTCAATGTTATAATTTTGTGTTGGGGTTTTCACTTTTTGATATATCTTTAAGTGACTTTAGAAACATAATGTAAACTTTAAGTCGCCTTGTTTTTATAAAAGAGACTTAAATATTTGATAGGAATATGAACATTCTAAAGTCAAAATATGGTATTTAAAAAGTCACTGGGAAGATGAAGAGTTGCCTTCTCTTCTATAAATTGTAGTAAGCTTCTCATTTGAAGGCTTAGATCTTCTTAAACTTATGATCTATTTTTGGTGAATTCATGAGAGAGATATCCTTGTGAAGAGAACAACGAGATAGTAAATTTTTTTTCCATTTTTCCCTATTCTAAAATGTCTTCCATTCTTATGTTATGTACGATTTATGCTTGAGAATCAATACAATAAGAATGAATTTTATCCTTTTTTTAGTAAGGAGCTTAGTGATACTTTGTGCTCATTAAATGCTATTTAGTCTTGTTGCTATTATGTAGACTTGTTTCTTCTTAATTTTAGTGCTTGTGATGTAATTTCTAACTGGTGTAAGTCTTTGATTCTCTATTTGCACCATTATTTTCCCTTCCTCCTAGAAAATTATTCCCTTATAGATATATTTAAGCTTTTGTCGTAGGGTCAGTGGAGTGCCCCTGTTGGACCCCTAGCTGAAAGGCCACATGAAAATCCATTGTTTTACTCATGCACGCATATACGGAAATTGCACCGATTAAGTAGAGGTACTTATATTCCCATAGCGTAGGCAAGAAATCCACCAATTTATCCCCAACAAATTTTCTCACCAACACATGCCAACGATTTTTTTTAACTCATGCTCACATAGTTTTGCAAGATGAAAAGAATACGGTGAAATGGCGTGGTTATAATTCATTTTGTGTAATATTGTAATTTATACATTTTAATGGAAAACAAATATGTATTTCTATGTTTATAAGTAAAGTTTCATCTTCCTATTGCTATCAAATAAAATATTCTCCTTATCATGCATGGAATTGTGAAAAAATTGTATTTGTTATTTGTCATCAAGTTTAAATAATTAGTCAAATATTATTTAATGCTCTTCTTGACCTCCATTTATAGCTATGTTGTGAAACTTACATCATGTATGGTATAAAGAAGTATATCTCTATATAAATTAAAACGGAATTGTGATTTAAATGCCTTCAATTCTTCACCTTCCCTCGATTACTACAGAATGGGTGCTAAAATCAAAATGGACTGAGAGGGGTCATGAATCAGTCCTAAAAAATTCTTACTTCATTTACTATTAAATTCAGCATGTAACATCATTTATCCATTCACACACATTCAACCATATCATAATAAATGTGCACAATATCAACAAAGAATCACAACACATGTAAGAGAGCTCATAGACAAAATATTTAAGTAAGAAAACCTCATGGGGAACAAAACCCACTGAAAAATAAACATTATATAGTCATGCTTCAAATTTAGTGAGGCACCAACCCCACAAGTAGCACCAACCCCTAGTTTAGTAGATCACCAACTCTACAAGGAGCACCAACCCCTAATTTAGTGAAGAACCCACTCCACAAGGAGGATACAACCCTCTAGATATGACCAATAAAAAAATTAGCCACCTGAATATGTTTTATCTTTGAAAAATTTTCTGCCACAACTGATGGAGATCATTTATTCACCTCACAAACCCTAACTCATACTTTAGGGCATCAAATTTACTCTTTCTCCTTCTTTATTTTCTCTATCCTCTTTCTCACATGCTATTTTATCTTCCTTAACATGTCATGATCTTATTCATCCTTCAAACCATGCTCTCATATCTACAAAATTTCTTCCTCTAGGTCGCACACCTTCCCTCCAAGAGCACTAGTTCAAAAATGATCTAAACAAGCACTTAAATATGTTTTTATTCATTCCAAACCAAAATAGGCCGGTCCTTAATGATAATTACAACCCAAAAAACTCAATAAAATTTATATTTTTAATTATAACAGTCCCATATGACCCAAGTAGGTCTTCCTAGCCAAAAATCTCATTACATGTGCCAAAAATGGCTCAAAACCCCATGGGCACATTCTTAAAAATTACCTTACGTCAAATCCATACTTAGTTGTGACCCATAACCATTTACATATTAATTAAATATAATAAAAAATTCATACATGGTCACAATTAATATCAACCAATCAAATTATTTCATTTTTTGGGACCAGTTCCCTTTACAATTCTCAAAACAGTTGTTTCCTTCACCCTTCAGCACCATGAAAACTTCAAATGATCACCAAATAAATTTATTTTATCAAAATATTTCATGTGAACACTAAATATAAATTTAATAACCTTTATAACAATTATAATAAAGTTATAAGTCGTGGAACATTCATTTCTTCAAACCACAAGATTTTCCTACACCAAATCAACTTGCCAAAAACATTGTTTCAAAAGGTTAGATCATAAAATAAATTATACAAGAAATCAAGACCTTAAAATGGATTATTTTGATTATAAATACATTTATATTAACTTTCTAGGTGATATGAATCATCACCAAATCCATCTCATGCTTCAAGCAACATCAAACTTCCAGAGAAACAGATCTTGTCCTGAAATGCCAAAAACCTTCTTTCTCAAAAAATTCCATGGAAAACCTATCATATTACATCATCATGATTAAATAAATATATCAATGGAAATTTATATGAATATAATTTACAACACAACTTTAATCACCTCAAAATTCCACTTGTAGCTCAAGTTATGACCAAAACACTTGACCTTGCTATTTGAGACCCCAAAACTGCCATTTGTCCAGTCAGCCTGTTTGAGCCTAAAAACACCATGGAAATGCATATTTATTTCCTAAAACTTCATATTCATCAATATTATCTCCCAATAATCATTCCACTTCAATTTTTCATGCTACTCCTTTGTACCATCTTTCTTTATAACCTTCTTTCCTAGAAATTAATATTTTTAGGTGGGCCCACTTATCACCATGACCTCAACCAAAAATTTATGGAAATAATGGTGATTCCTATACAACATAAAATCATGAATTTTTATGAATCAATCAAATATGGTTCAATATACTTCACCTTTTTCAAACTTCTCCTAGGTAGGGTTTAACTAGGGTTTTTGACCTCTTTACCTTCTTAACATTCGTTCATAAAAACCTGGAAATAAAATGACCTCATTATTTTTTTGAAAAATTCTAAACTAACCTTAGAAATATCCCTGAAATCTACAAGTTACCACTCAAAATCACATTTTTCACAATGAGCATCTAAAGTTACATTTCGAGTTGGAAATGCACTCAATTTTGATATTATCTCACAAAATCTATCATATCTTGTAAGGTTAGCATCATGGGCACATCAATTTTTTATGAGAGCACTATGACACATACCTCTAACATATCCAATCATCTTATTTTCAATACCATTTCTCAATTTCTCCAACTAATCTCATTTGCATAGCCTTACCTTAGGGATTCTAGCTGTAGCAACTAGTATCAACTACAATGATGCAATAACTAAACATGAAACCACTATAAATGACCCAAAAAATACCTCATATTCCATGATATACCTATTTTAATGATTCTATGAGCTCATATATCTCTAATAAACATTGTCACCCCTCCAAGCAAGCATATGTGCTCCCAATGAACACCTGCAACATGGAGAACTATATGTACATGTACTATACAACTATTGTGAGTGCTCAAGAACCCTCAAAACCTGATATTCATCATGGAAATATGCTTCCCAAGCATCCAAGAAGCTCACAGTGCCAAGCAAAACCTCCTAGGAACCTGTAAGGACTTACTAGAGTAAACAAGCATCATTGGATCCCACTCAGGAAACTGATAGATATCCGAACCACTATGTTATCACCTTAAACATCATCAAGAAACATTCACTTTCTCATTAATGTGGTTTTGCATCAATTACAACACCTATTACGCCTACATGCTAGCAATCTCCCCCTTTGTCATCGATGGAAAACACCCTAAACTTCTCCCCCTTTTTACATTAATGACAAAGGATAACATGATGCGTACCCTTTTCACCTTCATCAACTTCATACCTCCATAATTTGGTAAGTAACATTAAGCAAAGGTATCAACTTACCCTATTTTCTTGCTTTTTATCAAAAATATGAATTTTTCCTTCATTTTGGGCATGCAAACAATAAGATCCCCCTAAAACAAGCACTACCAACATCTTAAAAACATAAGTACGCCATGAAAAATCAAAAATATCACCTTGTTAGGGGAAAAAAAATCATTTTTCAACCACCTAGACATGAAAACTAGCAACTTTTCTTCTTTAACCTTGTTTTAGCCTTCTTAGAAACATTGTAGCAGTAGTTATCTATACCATAATATCTCTCATCCATGCCAATAATGTAGGTATTATCATGATTAAGCATAAAATATTCATTGTTGACCAAAAAACCACCTTTTCTAGGCCTATATTTGTCGTATACAATGCATATTACCACTCTTCTTACCATACCAATGTAGTGAGTTCAAAACGATCTTCTTAGAGCAATTTAGGCCAATTTCAACATCCATTTACAAGTCATTCATGGGTTGACTCAATAAAAATTCACTCCCCCTGGGCTTAAGGTTTCTATATCTACCTTTTAGGCACAAAATTGTGAGACTCACCTTCTTATCATGACATGAAATCAGCTTTGTAATTTCCACACAATCCTAAACACCTTTTTTAGTCATGAACAATCATGTTGTACTGACAACATGCATCCAAAGGACCAAATTTATCAATTCATGAAGGAGACACCAAATACTACACCTTTATTTCCTTAAGATCACCATCTTCACATTCTTGAGATCAATTTACTACTCCCCCTATCTTGATGAGCTTAAGCACACTTGAGAAACTTTCTGCATACATATAGTAGCGCTTTCTAATATATCAGGGCTACTATGAATCACCATTTCATTGAATCATTTCCATACAATAAGGATCATACTCTTGAGTTCAATAAATTCAAAAATAATCTTCAAGAAGAAGAAACATACTCTCCTCCTGACATGAGAGTACTCATACATATCTGGACAACATTTACTTGCTTGTAACATTGTAGCGGTGCATCCACAACCTTATCAAGAAACTTTGGCCATAATCATGTCTTTATATAATTTGTGCACTCAGAATAATTAACTACATTTTTCACTTGCACACATTATACTTTTAACGCCTTATCATAACATCAAGAGCATTTGAATAGGTTCAGACCCATTCTTTACACTTTCATTTATCAATGATAGCATGCTCTACCTCCTTATGAGCATAGTAGTTCTGTAGCTTAATCATATTATTTCCATACTTCATGCACATACCTAGGACCATCCTTCTCACTATTTCAAGATGAAATATCATGTCCTTTGATGATTAGGTTACAATACAAAATGAATGTATATCAACTCATTTACCCAGAGGAATCACATTTATCTGATTCCTAAACCTATGGAGGCTTACAACCAACCTGGGTTCACTAAACATTTTTTAACACATTTAGGAGCCATATGAGTCACAAAATATCTAAAAAATATTTTTTGTGATCTTGACCATCAAATGTTCATAAGATTCCTTCAACACTTCTAACTATATCAACAAAAACTCTGAGAAACCACTACAAACTCTCTATTCTCACTTTCCTCATTCATAGTCTTCTAGACATGGGAACTCTAAAAAGTATGCATATATTTTCATGAATTTACCTTCACAGAGGATCTAAGTTAGATTCAAACACTCATTTTCCCATTGTACATCTTCTCAAACTTGTATCATGTATTTGAGAACAACTTACCAAATTTGCAAGAGTTCATGACCTACATTAGGTTTCTTAGGCACCACACAGTCAACTTCTAACATAGTCAACTTCTAACACAGTCATGATTTTCTGAGAACGTACACTTTCTAATGTCTCAAAAAAAATCTTCATCCCTTATTCATCTTTGTGTAGATGATATGTCAAAAAAATTAGACTTCAAATCCATCATTAGAACCATCAAAAACAAATTTCCATTTAGATAATTTTCAGTCACTGTGAAAACACAGTTAGTGGAAAAGAAGTAATGAAAATTCTCTCATTTGCTTTTGAGCTCAGAAAAACCATTATACACACTAGGTATGAGTCACCAAACATTTTGAAAACCTTCTTCAAGCATGAATATACAATGGAATACCTATAACATTCAGTTAAGCCTTTCATTATCTCAATTTGAAGCACAAATTCACTCATGAGGGTTTTAATATATAAACCCTCAACCACTACACTATCACTTGCAGAGACATCTTTGAGCTTTAAATATGAATACTTGACTGAGAGAGGGGTCATTTCAACACAAATATCATCAAGAAACACATAATAGATGATGAGACCAAAATATGTCTCATTATATCACCAAATAACATTCTTATTCTCTCTCTCAAAATAAAGCTTTCAAGTGAATTTAGATGTAGTTTTAATAACAGATATCATGTTTAAGGTAGAATATAGGATTTATCTTATCATCTCTTTAGAAATATATTTACAATCTAATTGTTGTTATTTCTTGATATTTCTTCTAAAGTTGGAATGCAATAGTGTGTAGAAAATAAGTCATAAACAACTATACTCCAAGTTCGTAGATTGCAGCTACGGAAATTCTTCACGCAACTATGGAAATGCCCAGCTACGAAAATTCTTCACACAACTACGGAAATTCCCAGCTATGGAAATTCTTCACACAACTACAGAAATGCCTAGCTAGTGAAAGTATTTTGGTTTGTTCCAAAATAATGTAAAGGAGCACCGAACTATTCAGCCTACTCTTTGCTTCCACGTCATCAACCAAGAATATAGATCCAAACATGTGGCAATCCAAAGTCATGAATGCATGTGGCATTCCAAGAATAATTCAAAGTCATGGACTTAGCACTCCTCCTTTCTCTCTCCATGTTTCAAGGATGAGAAAATGGTGGAATAATATTAGGAATGTTGAATAAGTACTCTCCCACTTTGTGTTCCTAGATTAAAGGGATGAGTTGTAGAAATATTCTCCACAATAAGTGGGTTGTTGTAGTCAAGTTTGTTTAGTATTTATTTCTTTGAATAAATCTACCCAAGAATAGGTAGTTAGTTCTTGGAGTGTGGACCAAGTAAACTAGGAGTAATTTCTATAAATACCTCTTCCATATATTTGGAAAAGGGGGCATATTTTGTAAATCAGTTTTGAATCAATACAAGTGCAGTTTTAAAAGTTAATTGTAGCTTCTCCAAATCCAAAGGGAAGAGAATGGACAAAAGCTGCTCTTCCCCAAGGAGGAGGATTTTTCTGTTATTTCTTAGCATAGTTTATTTACTATAGATTTATTTTAGTAGTTTAGTTGTGTGTTTCTTTTTCATGCATGTTTAATTTCTGTATGTTTTCTTAAGAAGAAGTATTGTTGAATAAGATTTTCCTTTCTCCTTTTGCATACAGCTTTAGACATCGCCTTGGTTATAATGACACCAACTTGTCTATGAGTTGGTTAAATGACTAGTAATACAACGACCCGTCATTTTGGCGTTGTTGCCGGGGATCATGGTGTTATTAGGAGACTCAGATTTTTCTAAAAGAGTATTCTAGTGACAGTAGAATACCTCTTAACAAGATTTGTGATAGGAGATTCTTATTCAATAGCTTCTTTAGAACTTCTTTTCATGTAACTAGATTAGAATTTCCTTTCAAGTTTTTCATTTTTCTGCAATTTCTTTTCCTATAATTTCATTTCCAGCAATTTCTTTTCCTGCAAATTTCCTTTTTTGCAAATAGATTAAATTTTTCTGCAATTAGATTTAGAAACTTGATGGAGATTTCCAAAAGAAACCCCCTCCTCAATAACATGGAAACACCATTTTATATTAGTCCATCAGGCATGTGTTTATACAATTATTTATTCTATTAAGAAATATTTCTATTATATTCATATTGAGAATTTCAATATGATATTATAGATTGTTGATAAGACTGACTGCCTTAATCAGCATATGGATGAAAAATTCATAATAGAAATATGTATTATCATCAAATAAAACCCATATCTAGTTCTATTTCCTATATATACAACAATTACAGCAGCTAGTTACCCATTTATTTTGGTGTGATGGAATGGATACAATAGGATTCTGATGATAAATTTTCTTAATCTTTATAAAAATTGTAACATAATATATTTCTATAGGTTCTAAATTGATTTGGGTTTCCTATTCTAAAATATTTCTTGTTTGCATGAATTAGATTCAATACCAGTTCATGCATGCAAGAAATGCAAAAAAAAAAAAAAAAAAAAAAAAACTAACTTTGTGCAGGTTAGCCGAGACAAAGATCTCTATGGAATATTTGTGTAAACAAATTGAGAGTTGAAGGAAAATTTGAGTTGCTTCTGTCACAGAAGAAGGAAAATTCATGTTGAAGGAAAAGAACATCCATCTCTGCAACTCAAATTCCTGCAATCAAAAATGAATCTACAACAATAATGAAATTTATTAGAACATGGTAGACAAATGCAAAAAGGTATGCATTATTCTCTCATATAACAACTCATTTGGTTAAAAAGTTCAAGCATGCAACAATAGAATTCTATTTTTAACCCTTACATTTAATGAAGTGAGACATTCCTTTTTGCATACAATGACTCATGTGGTTGTTAGAAAAATTCAAATAACATGCATTCCTATTTTATCTCTTTTATTTAATGAATTAGTCAAATTTTATTAAGATATTCCTTGCATGTCGACTTATTGATTTAGAAATAAATTTTGCATACAAAGAGGAAATAAATTTACATGCAATGAATGCTACAGATTGCATATCTTTTAATCAATTAAGTCTCATGCAAAGAGTGCTCCTAAATTGACTCTATTTATTTAATGAGAGAGACTTGTTCTAAATTATTTTCAATAATTATTAGAGATTTGAATTTGAAGGAGCTAATTGTTACAAGAATCTATTTTGTAGATGACATAATTACTATAGGAAATTACAAAATCAACATACATGGCGCATTAAAGAGGAGGTCAAAGGAAAAAGAATCATCTGATACAGAAATCGTGCATGAAAATAAGCCACATTTTCTGATGCAAACTTCTCATGGCTCATAAATAAATAGATCAAAAAAAATTTGGGTTTTGTTTTACATGAAATGAGCTTTTTAGATCATTTTGAACCACCCATTTTCATTTAGAAATGACCAAGATATCACAGTTTGAATGCACGCTGCTCAAAAGAAATAACATGTTGCAGATTGTTTTGATAACAGTGTTTTCTGATCCAAACTACTCACAGCTCGTAAATAAATCACTCAAATGATTTATGGGTCTTGTTCTACACAATCTAAGCTTCCAGATCATTTTGAATTTCTCATTTTCCTTGAGAAACAACCAAGATATCACATTTTGAATGCATGCTGCTAAAAAAATAACATGCTAAAGATTATTTTTTAAATATATATATATATATCTTATGATACATGCAAGTATTTTTCTAGTACTCCTCATTTTCAGTACCTGATTCGTTTCATGCTACCCTCTTTGTCTCAGTTTTTATGAAAAATTCATTTTTCCAACTTCTGAAAACACCAAAAATTCCTCCGATATGCAATAGTCAATGTTAATCTTCTCAAAAAAAAAAACAATGGGGAAAGTTGAAAACCAGCAAATGGTTGTTTTTCCCAAACCAAAAAAAAATGGGGAAAGTTGAAAACCAACAAATGGCTGCTTTTCCCAAACCAAAAAAAAAAAATTGCACTTCAAAGTCTTTCTTGGATTCATATGACTGCTTCTCTTATGCCGACTTGGTTGATAAAATCATTTTCTACTAAAAATTTCTATGTTGCAATGGCTTTGACTTCATACCTATTTGTTTTTTCAGCTGCAGATGGAAATCACGATTATACAACATGATGAAAGCAAGGATAACTACTGAGTATGGTATGGTAACTTCTAGTTTTCTATTCTTGAATATTGTTATTTGTTGTTTTAATTACAAATAGATTCACTTCTTGAAAGCATAAAAAAAAAAAAAAAATCAATATCTCCATGTGTTGATCAAGTCAAGTAAAAAAGAAAATGATGCAGATGAAGAATTTTCAATTTACAGCAATTGAGATCTATAAGCTACTGAATTAAAAAAAATAGTTTGCATGAGGGCATGCACAAAGCTAAGTGTGGGGGAGACTCACTCTCTTCCAAATATTTTGAATAATACATGAGGAAACAAAGAGTTAAGTGTGGGAAAAATATCTCTACATTATCTACGGAAAACCTCATGAGAGCATGAATTTTCTACTATCATGAAAAAAGGAGAAGACAATTTGAAAGATGCAGAAGTATTGACAAAATCAGATTCTACAGGAAGATCAGTATCTTGCATGAGGGCATGCAAGAAGTTAAGTGTGGGGGAAATGATGAGACCAAAATATGTCTCATTATATCACCAAATAACATTCTTATTCTCTCTCTCAAAATAAAACTTTCAAGTGAATTTAGATGTAGTTTTAATAACGGATATCATATTTAAGGTAGAATATAGGATTTATCTTATCATCTCTTTAGAAATCTATTTGCAATCTAATTTTTGTTATTTCTTGATATTTCTTCTAAAGTTGGAATGTAATAGTTTGTACAAAACAGGTCATAAACAACTATACTCCAAGTTCGTAGATTGTAGCTAAAGAAATTATTCACACAGCTACGGAAATGCCTAGCTACGGAAATTATTCACACAACTATGAAAATGCCCAGCTACGGAAATTCTTCACGCAGCTATAGAAATGCCCAACTAGTGAAATTATTTTGGTTTATTCCAAAATAATGTAAAGGATCACCGAACTATTCAGCCTACTCTTTGCTTCCACGTCATCATACAAGAATATAGATCCAAACATGTGGCAATCCAAAGTCATGAATGCATGTGGCATTCCAAGAAGAATTCAAATTCATGGACTTAACACTCCTTTTTCTCTCCATGTTTCAAGGACGAGCAAATGGTCAAATAATATTAGGAATGTTGAATAAGTACTTTCCCACTTTGTGTTCCTAGATTAAAGGGATGAGTTGTAGAAATCTTCTCCATGATAAGTGGGTTGTTGTAGTCAAGTTTTTTTAGTATTTATTGATTTGAATAAATCCGCCCAAGAATAGGTAGTTAGTTCTTGGAGTGTGGACCAAGTAAACTAGGAGTAATGTCTATAAATACCTCTTCCATATATTTGGAAAAGGGGGCATATTTTGTAAATCAGATTTGAATCAATACAAGTGCATTTTTAAAATTTAATTGTAGTTTCTCCAAATCCAAAGGGAAGAGAATGGCCAAAAGCTGCTCTTCCCCAAGGAGGAGGGATTTTCTGTTATTTCTTAGCATAGTTTATTTACTGCAGATTTATTTCAGTAGTTTACTTGTTGTGTGTTTCTTTTTCATGCATGTTTAATTTCTATATGTTTTCTTAGGAAGAAGTATTGTTGAATAAGATTTTCCTTTCTCCTTTTGCATACAACTTTAGACACCGCCTTGGTTATAATGACACCAACTTGTCCATGAGTTGGTTAAATGATTGGTAATACAACGACCCGTCAACAGAATTTCATTGTTTTTCTTGATCCATAGGCCTTCAAAATGAAACTTCACTAGCTCCTTCCATGACACATATAGTATCAAAAATTTTGATATAATTTTATCCTTGACATATACATTTTAATCCTAACATACTTATGAACATCATGACTTATCCTTGAAGAAACTACTTAGACCAAAGATCTAACATAAACTTCATTTTCATAGATATAGACCTTCAGTAACACACATATTGATTGGCACAAGCTCAAAGACATAATTATTTTTATTTTATAGAACCCTCAGTTCAATGTAATGCCTTCAGTATTCACACATATCCATAAACTCACTAGAAAATTCAATGAAATAGGAAAATAATCTTGAAGTAATTTCCAAATCTGAGTTAAGACATACCTCATATTGTTCCAAATTTCCCTGAAATAGTACTTTTTTCTCACATTCACTGTAGCTTGTCAATTGATATGACTTTGGATTCACATTTGTATTATGAATGAACAAAATACTTTGTCTTTACCACATCTCTGACTCTTTGATAGAACTAAAGCATCTCTTGATGTCCTTCAAAATGGTCCTCAAGCTCATACTTACGTCTTGATTGTAGACTTCTCACTAGCTTCGTATTATGTTAGATATTAGAATGCACTTGCCCTCTTAAGGAACCTTCCACTTTGTTTAGAATAAATGAACACATGTACTAACCCAGACCAAACATAGTACTGACATTTACAGAGGAACTTTGAACATAGAGCTTAGACACAGACACAGATCATGACTAGGAAGACAACTTGCTCTCACTATGACAAATCATTTCCTCATATATTTTATGACTTTCATAGACCTTATAACTAACCTTTCAAGATAGATACTTGAATGAAATTGCATTGCAATAGATAATAGGCCACTAGACTCATTAGGACATCATAGACTGATAACCCTTATGAATTGAGATGGAAGATGAACTTTTCATTACTTTGGAGACATTCATAGCTTTAATAACTTGAAAGACCATAAGACACACATGAAAAGATCCTTTACACCTCGTGACAATGCAAAAATTCATCAACAATCATCTCTTATAGTCCCAAAACTTCACAGACTACATATTCATTCAGTGTTACCAACCATAGACACAAGGAGTTAAAAACATGTTTCATGAGTTAAAAGATCACTTGGACACATTTTATGACATAGAAGTAAGACTCTAGAACCTACTGAGATGTCTTAGATCAACCACATACCAAGAAGGTGCAGATAGATACCATAATAACATCATATATGGACTACTTATGAGCACAAGAATGAGATGATGATATTTCACACAAGAATAACCAATTAGATCCTTGAGAACACACTTAGAGACATAAAATGACATACCTTATGCACAAGGAGGAGGCATGATTTTACTCAAACCACTCCTCCTCACATGAATTCTTAATTTGCACATATATACCTTCAAGAAGCATAGTGAAGGCATAGAATCACCAAGGGGACCTAAAAGAAGTTCTTGAAGAGGTCCCAGGCCTTATTAAGCACATATAAAACTCCTTCATCCTCCCTTCACTGATCAGAGGATTGTGTTTTTCCTTTTATTACATCATTTCTATCTCTTGATGAGACACCAAGCTCTCTCCTAGGTCCCCAAATCCTTCTAGAATCATTACCTTACACTCTATGCCATTGAAACCCACTTTTTTCTCTTTAAGACCTTTAGAATACCTTTCATGACCTAAAAAGGCTTGATAACAATTTCTTACAACGTGACCAACCTTTTTATAGTTTTATCATACTATTGTAATTATCCTTTTGAAATCACCAACATGATTAAATATTCCATTAAAACAAGTACTAACAACATGGCCTACCTTATTGCACTTGAAGCATACAACTTCTTTAACGGGATAATTTTTGTTTTCTCTCTATGGATGAGAATTTCTATGATTAGACCTCTTGACAAATATCTTCTTACTTTTTCTAGGCTCAAACACTCATATATTTCATCCACAATCCTTGGCTTTGTGACCAGATTCACAACATGAATTTCATTCACCATCAAAGGATCCTACACCATTCTTAGAAGACTTTGACTTTCATTATTTAACTCTGTGACCAAAACCATGACATAAGAAACAATATCCATTGAATTATATTTCATACCTTGATGCATTAGGTTGTCTCATAGGATTGGGTCTTGAATAGACCTTATTTCCATGAACACCATCATCTTCACTTACTTTGGAACTAGGACTAGTTTTTGGATCTACAAGAATAGGATTTACATCTTCTTTCATTCTTAGGGTTTGGACTTCTTCTTTGAACTTATCACATTCTTCTTCCTTAGTCTTAAGAGAAATAATCATATCTTTGATTTATGACTTCAATTTGATGTTCTTCATCCTATGGAATGCTAGATCTTCTTGTAAATTACACACTACCTCTTTGAAGTCCACTTGTCCATGCACACACACCTAACAATGGCTTGTTTCTCATTATTTCACATTCCTCTTCATTTGTGCTCAAATTTGAGATAGCCTTCCCCAGCCGAGTCTTGAGATATTTTATGATTTCTTCATCCTTCTTAGCCATAGCCTTCAATTCTTGATTCTCTTTTCTGATTTTCTTTGCCATATTGTGCTTCAAGGATCTTCTTCCAAGTTGTCAAACTTCTGCAATAAGAACCATCTCTAATAACAAATGGTAGAATCACAATGGACTAAGAGGGAGGGTGAGTCAGTCATACAAATTTATTACTTCATTTACCATTAAATTCAGCATGTAACATCATTTATCCATTTACACACATTCAACCATAGCATAATAAATGTACACAATATAAAAAAAGAATCACAACACATGAAAGAGAGATCATAGACACAAGATTTAAGTGGGAAAACATCATGGGGAAGAAAACCCACTGAAACATAATCATTATATTGTCATGCTTCAAATTTAGTGAGGCACTAACCCCACAAGCAACACCGACCTCTAGTTTAGTAGAGCACCAACTCTACAAGGATCACCAAACCCTAATTTAGTGAAGAACGCACTCCAAAAGGAGGCTACAACCCCCTAAATATGACCAAGAAAAAACTCAACCACTTGAATATATTTGATCTCTGAAAATTATGATGCCACAACTAATGGAGATGACTTATTCAGCTCATAAACCCTAGCTCATACCATAGGTCATCAAATTATCTCTTTCTCCTTTCTTCTCTATCATCTTGCTCTCATGATATCTGATATTCCTCAACCTATAATTATATTCTTCAGCCTTTAAAACATGATCTCATACATGTAAAATT
The DNA here is from genome assembly GCA_019776745.2 of Taxus chinensis. NCBI lineage: Eukaryota > Viridiplantae > Streptophyta > Pinopsida > Cupressales > Taxaceae > Taxus > Taxus chinensis. Next base: position 62,262,142 of record CM034147.1, on the reverse strand, counting down.
TCTTCCTTTAGGTCGCACACCTTCCCTCCAAGAGCACTAGCTCAAAAATGAACTAAACAAGCACTTAAATACGTTTTTCTTCATTCCAAACACAAATATATTGGTCCCTCATGATTATTGTGACCCAAAAAAATATATAAAATTCATATTTTTGAATTACAATAGGAAAATATGACCCAAGTAGGTCATCCTATCCAAAAACCTCATTACATGTGCCAAAATGGCTCAAAACCCCATGGGCACATTCTTAAAAATGCCCTTACAACAAATCCATACTTAGTCATGACCCATAACCCTTTACATATTAATTAAATATCATAAAAAATTAATACATTGTCACAATTAATATCAACCAATCAAATTATTTCATTTACTGGGCCCAATTCCCTTTGCAATTCTCAAAACAATTGTTTCCTTCACCCTTCAACACCCCGGAAACTTCATATGATCACCAAATAACTTTAATACTCACTGAAAACATGCCATGTGACCTCTAAAAATAAACTTCAATAAACATTTAGAACAATTATAAGAAAGTTATAAGTCACGAAACATCCATTCACTTCAAATCACAGTAACATTTTCCTTCACTAGATCAATCTTCCCAAAAACGTTGTTTCCAAAATGTTAGCTCACAAAATCATTTATACATGAATTAAATACCTCCAAATTGATTCAATTGAATGAAAAATTCATCCCTCTATTCACATTCTAAGATGATAGGAATCATTACCCAATCCATTGCATGCTTCAAATAGTACATCAAATGTTCACTGAGTAACACATCCTGTCTTGAAATGCCAAAAACCTTGTTCCTACTCAAAGAATATGCCATAGAAATCCTTTCAAATGACCTCATCATGATGATAATACATATATAAATTAAAATATCTGTATGAATCCTAATTTACTAATGAAACTTTAATCATCTCAAAATTCCACCTGTAGCTCAAGTTATGTCTCATTTTACATTGGACCTTGCTATTTGAGACCCCAAAAATGCCGTTTGAATAGATCAACCTGTTTGAGCCTCAAAACATAATGAAACTACATAAACATGTCCATGAAATCTCCGTGGAAATCAATAAGAACTCCCAATCACCATGCAACATCAATTTTTCATGCTACTCCTTTGGACCAACTTGTCCTAAAACCTTCTTTCTTCAGAAACTACTATTTTTTAGGTGGGGCCCCACATCATCACCATGACCTCAACCATACATTTATAGAAATAATGAGGAGTTTTGTACAACATAAAATCATCAAATTTTTATGGATGAGTAAAAAATGGGTCACAATACTTCACCTTTCTACCAACTGCTCGTAATTAGGGTTTAATTAGGGTGTTTAGATCACTTTACCTTCTTAACGATTCGTTCATAAAAACCTGAGACAATAAAACCACCTCATTATTTTTTGTTAAAGATTCATAATTGACCTTAGAAGTTATGAATAAGATACTTGAAATACCCCAAGGTGCAAGGCATAAATCACATTGTTCACAACGAGCATCAAAAGATCCAACTTTTCTTTAACTGGAAACACACTCAAACTTGACATACCTTTGCTCACCAACTCTGTCATAACTTGAAAAATTCATCATCATGAGAAACATGAAATATTTCCCACAACACAAGGAAACATACCTAATAACATCTCTAATCATCATAATGTCATATTTACCATCTCTCATTTTCTCCACCCACTGAGACTTGCCTATGCCTAAACTGCTTAGGGATTCTCACCCGTAGCTTCCCAAGGACCTCAGTAAAAGTAATACAATCACTGAATGCAGACCTGAAAACCACCATAAAACTTAGGTATACTACCACCATGTCTATGACCCATGCTTGACCATGACTTATTAGTCCCAAATATCACTTCTCCACTGTCATTCTCGATGCTTCAATGAGCTAGAAACATGCATGGAATGAACTGACTCAATACACATTGTCACTGACCATGCAGACTCAATGCATACCCATGAATACTCATGAAACATCATATGGAACATTTTTTACCTCATCAAACACTCCAAACAGATTGGGATACCTCATACTATGTACTTAACCTACTATACCATGCACCAGGAAATTGCTGAGTGCTCAAAAAAACCACTTGATCAACATACATGACAATTGAACACCATCATAAGGAAAATCATACATCACCATGACACCCTTTTCCATAAATCTCAGGGTTGACATCAATGAAAACAAAAACCTCACAATTGCCAACAAACTGTAAGATGCTTGCTAGAAGATAGAACAGGAGCATCAAATTTCCTGAATCCAACATTCTAAGAACTCAAAGGGATGTAAGTGACAAATCAACCAATATGGTTTCAGGGAAGAGAATAAGGAATATGAACTAGCCAAGAAGAAAGAAGTTAAGAACACACATTAAGCATCTCTCATTACCATGAATAAGGAGGCCACCAAATCTGTAAAAAAGACAAACTCTCCTAGCATCACATATGCTATGAGCCTACATCCCATTCCTTCTGTTTCACCATTTTCTAGATCGTTTCTTTGAAGTATTGATGAAACAAATAGGGTAACGGGCCGTAGGAGGAATACCTATTCAAATGCTAGTTTATGGGTTGTTGCACGTGTATGACTTCTGAATCCACAGCTGATTGTGAGAGCTTCCTTTTGGCTAGGAGGAACTGCCTGTAATGCAAATCAAGACCACCAGAAAAATTTAAACAATATATGCAGTGAACTGCCTAGCGTGTGCTAGATCTGGGAAGTGTGATACTTCCTAGATGGCTGTCAGTCCACTATTTTAAACAATTTAATGTGGTAAATAAGGTAAATCCTATTGTAATTCGAAATGATTTAGGTATCTCACTTAAAACACAATAAGAAATAGATCTAATCTAACAGGCTAGGTTAGAATAGGATCCGAAGGTCAAGTAACTAGTTTTGGTCTCTGCAGGTCTAACAAAGGTCTCAGGTAGATCACAGGTGAATGAGGGTGAAAGGGAATTAGGTGGATAGGTCACTGTTCTGGGTTGTATGGGAAAATACAGTAACCGATGTCAGTTAAGGGTGACCGACGGTGGTTAGGTGTAACCGTGCCGGTTACTGTGGAGTTTTGGGAATGCCACAGAATGAGATTTAGGTCTCCTTTGTGATTGCACAAAAGGACTTTGGTTGGTTGGGATGAGGTATTGGGTGATTTGGGTAGGATTTGGCGGAGGTTTTAATGGGTATATGGAGGGGTGAGTGTTGGGGGAGGTCAATGGGTGGCTAGGTAAACAAAATATGATAATATAATGATGAAATGGAATAAACCAGAGAAGTATAACATTTACTTACTTGGATTCTAGTCCTGGATGCCTGTGAGTGAGGGATGGAGGTGCTGATGAGAGGTTTTGAAGGCTACAGGTGATCACCAACTGAAGGAAAGCTTCTGCATGGGCTGCATGTACATTCCTCTTTTCTTGGTTAGATCAGATCATTGTTGGGATGGCTGTGCAGGAAAAGATGCTTGATCTCCTTCCTTGCATGTGTGTTCTCACTGGAATTCACTCTCAGAAGATGCGATATCTCTCTGGAATGTGCTAATGTTCACCAAATTTTCCAATATTTTCCAACCTTCTGCCAACCTTGAGAATAAGGTTGTTTTGGGGTTAAAAGGGTAACCGACGGTGGTTCCGGCTTAACCGGCGATGGTTAGGGGTAACCGGTGTCAGTCAAGGTGGGATTTCCTAGGTTTACTAAACTAGGGAGATCCTCTTGATTTCCTCAGATCTCATGTCGTTAACCCATGGATTAGACTGGGAGCTTCTTGTAAGCATGTAGGAATGTGGTTAGAGGGAATGTAGGCATTGATTTTTAGGGTTTAGGTAAGTCTTAGTTAGTTATGGCAACTTACTAAGAATAGGTTTTAGGTTGAGTTAGCTTGATGAGGTGTCTAAGTGAAGTGTATGTGTGGATATTATTTAAATTAAGATATTTAAATAATAAATATGGTGAGGATAATGAATTAATTTAATTTAATTAATTAAATTAATATTAGTGGGGTGAAGGGGGCCATGGCTAGGTGAATGTGATGAAGGGTGCTTATTTGTCGAGGGACCAAAGGGGAGTGTGACCTAATTTTAGTGTCTACATTTTGCCCCTTTTTTTTGTGTAGCTTGTATTAGTAAGCGGTGCTAACAAAAATAAGATGTGATTGCCCCATGTGTGGGTGAAGGTGATCCCCCTCAAACCAGGAACTGACGAGGCCAATGGCAAAATCAGTGAGTAGTTTGATAAAATGGTAAATGTGAGAAAGGGGAAGGTGGGGAATAGGGGAAAAAGGAGAAAGGTATACTCAGGTAATCTAGGTAATTGGTCAGGGTCAAAGGTAGTAACAGTCAAACACACGCACACATATAAACTGCAGCACGCTACCAGGTTGAAGAGCAGGAAAACTCTACATTGTCTAAGGTCGATAGGTTTATCCAAACAAGGTTGAAGTGATTCTGGTATCCAAGGTATAGGATATGGTCAGGAAACACGATGTAGGTTAGGTGCAGGAACATTTAGGTATGTTCCGGTACACCAAAGGTAGGGTCAAGATAAATGGTCACGACAATAGGCTAGGTAAGGTCATTAGGTCAACAACACAAGTAATAGTGCCGCAAGGTATAGTGAGCACATGAGGTCAAAGGTCACTAGCGATGGTCCAGGTCCAAATATCTAGGTCATGGCACGGAGTAAGGCCAAGGTAGGGGTAGAATAATGAGTCCCCAATGGAGGACAAAGGGAGCTAGTAAATGATGAGGGTCAAATGGTGCAAAGGTGAGGTAAATGGGTAGGGTAAAGGGAGGTGGGCATATGGGGGCTGCGCAGGTTTATGGTTCATCAAAAATGGAGATATGGGGTAGGGTGATAGGGGTAAAGGGATGCAAAAGGGCACCTAGATTTGTAGGTGGGGTAGATGGTAAAGGTAGATATAAGCTGAACATGATTAGGGCATTTTTTATGTAGTGGAGATGACCATATGTGGTGACACATATGCATGAGGAGCTAGCTGAGCTCCAAAGTTAATGTTGTTTCGTGTCGGGGATGAAATAACCGATTTTGGTAGAAGACATTCCTCTACCCTTCCCACATTACGGAGAGATGGTTAGGTAGGGCACAAGGCATGGATCGATGCTAGGTAATGAAGGGTAACCGTCAGGTGGGTCGGTTTAGGCCATCGGGTTTCAGTTATACCATCACGATAAGTACAAAAAATTTGTCATCCCCAGTTGGGTTTATTAGGCACTTAACTATATTCAATGCAAGGTAGCAGAGCTTGGTGGCCAATATTTTTCATGCAAGTGAGAGGAGGTGGATGAAGTGGCAACCTCAATATGACTCGTGTTTGCCAATAAGGCAGATCTATGGTCTTATAGTGAGATGATAGAGAAAAGGCAGGGGGCACCACCACAGGCACCACCATCATAGGCCCGGGACCGGGTCAAGTTCATAGGAAAGCAATGAGCATAATAGGTGTAAAAAAATGAAACAACATAGACTGGTAATATCCAGTGATTGGTTAGGTAATTGGTGATGGTGCAGCGGGTTTATATCCTTTACAAGGGATCAACATGCGTAGGGATGAGATCAATTGGTGAGAGCACAGAGGGTTAGTAGGTTTGATTAGGGTAGAGGATGGTTGAGAGGCCAGAAGAGGTCCTAGACCCTAGGAGTGCTGCCAGGAGGCCATAGGTACACTGGTGATACGGAGATGGGACCTCAGGCTGATGCTCTATTTCTGGTCCCTACTAGGGAAGTATAATATGAGTGGCCATATCAAACATGCCTGTGTGCAAGAGATATTTATAGTGGCATCACATACTATCCTTTGCCTAAGATAGTGAGGATGTATGAGTGATTTTGTATATTTTAATATGTATACCGGAAATTGTGGTGCCAAAGAAGATTTTGTATTGATTCATTATTTTAACCAGTATATATGAGACCGGCCTGCGTGCCGATGACATTTTGTATTGTATATCATCCTATGTAGATGATTTTATAGATGATGGACATGATGAGATAGCCATGTATATTTGAGATACACATTGATTTATTTATATGATGAGATACATGCTATGATTTGATTTTTTGATGTGTTGATGAGATACATGGTATTATTTTCCATTTGTTCCATTTTAGATATGGATGGAAATTAGGTGAGTTAGGCATGATGGAAATTAGGTTGGTTAGGCATGGATCATGATTGTCTCTTAGGCATCATCGAGTTGAGGTTTAGGCATGGATCAAGTCAAAGTTAGGTTAGGCATGGTTGAGTTAGGTTATAGGCATGGATTGAGTCAAGGTTATTAGGCATGGATTGAACTTAGGTTGGCTTAGGCATGGTCGAGTCAGTTGGTTAGGCATGGTTGAGTTAGGTTGGTTTAGGCATGGTTGAGTTAGGTTTGTAAGGTTTAGGAATGGTTGAGTTGACTAATTAGGTGAAGTTGGTGATTCATTAATTTTATGCAATGAATGATACTATGGGTCATATGTGAGATGTGGTATAATCTATGCATAGTGATGATAGAGAAATGGTAGGCATAATAAATGTATGTTGTGATAATGTTTAAAATATGAAACAACTTGTTATGTATGTGGTTTAATTTCCAATTTTGGGTATAAAAGGGAAACAAAGTTAGGTGTGATGTAATGTGAGGCACATGGAAGATGAATTATTTAGGGTAGAGGATGGCCGAGCTAACCTCCAAGGGCCCCATGCCCTCAAGTGCTGCCTACATAGTCCCAGCCTAAAAAGGGACCTCAGGCCGATGTAGTTCTCCCATAAGCTAGGGAAGAAAATGAGGAGGTATGAAAATGAGTTGGTAGGTTTTTAGGAATGTTGTGGGTTTAAGTTTTTTAGGTGTGGGTAGATTATAGGTAAAATGATGTAGGTGAGGGTGATTGTGGCGAAAGAAGAAGACTACCCCAAAAGTAAGCGTCAAGGACCAAGTCCTGTATAAGGTAATCAAAACGTAAACAAAGATGGTTAAAAGACAAGATGGGGCAATAAAGCCACCTGGTTGGTTAGGATCATACCAAGTAGATCATTCCTTGGCAGAGGTGATGAATGTAAGACCCTAAAGACATTGCATGATGGACTGTCCTACGGTAAAAAGTAGTCACATGATCACCAAATGTCTAAGTTCCAAGAAGTCCCTTGAGGCAGTAGGAAATGAGAGTGGGCATGGTTTGAAGGGTGAAAAGTGGGTAATTTTTATATGGTATAGGTAGCATACATTTTAGGAAAGAGAACCTAGATCACAATGGGAAAGTCCATGACAAAAAGGTTGAGTGTTTTGACTTATAGTTGAGATAGACTGATCGATGTGGGAAGTCTATATGGGATGAAGAAAATTTAACTCCTTGAGGTCTTCGTGAAGCTGATCGATGTGGGAAGCTTTGGTTGCTCTCATTTTTTTAAGAGCTTTGCATAGCTTTCCTTCGAGGGAGTAGTCTATTTATAGCAGCAGTTGTCAAGAGGAAGATGTCCTTTTGAGGGAGTCATCTTTTTATTAGAAGTTTGACTCAAGGAGTTTGGTCCCATGTGAGGTCTTTGAAGTCATGGACAAGACCAAGGTGGAGAATAAGACTCTTGTTCAAAAGGCAAGGTGAAATGACCATGGGATCTCATCTAAAGGTAGATGAAAAGTATCCATGAGAATCATGCTATGTGTAGCACCATGGTACACATATTCAAGAGAAGATAACAAGTGACGGGTACTCACATGATTCTTGTTTAATCATTAGTGAGGTGTATGGAGTGAATAGCACTCAAGGGATGAGCATGGAAAGAGACAAAAGGTGAGGTAGGACTACAAGTCAACAATAGAATGGTCAAAGATGCAAGGCGTTAAGGGGCTCAGGTTCAGGTTTACCATCGAGTGATGATAAACGATAAGCACCTGATCCATAGGTATGAGTCACGATGTATGGTCCAAGCCAATTAGGAGCAAATTTTCCCCGTTTACTTTTTTCTGCTTTAGTTACATGTTGATTTTCTTTCAGGACAAGGTCACTGACTTGGAAGGTTCATTCATGGACACGTTTTTCATAGGCACGTTTGATACATTTTTGGTAAACTTGAAGGTGATCCAGAGCATTAAGACGACGTTCATCTAATAACTCTAGCTTGTGCTAAATGGTCCTGACGAAAGTCATCATCATTGAGCATGTCATGGAGAGAAATGTGGAGTGAGGGGATTTGGACTTCGAGAGGTAGGACTGCCTCTATACCGTAGACCAGAGAAAATGGTGTGGCCGTAGTGGAAGTGTGAATACTAGTGCAGTATGCCCACAGGGAAAAAGGAATGTGCGTATGCCAATCCTTCCCAGTATCGTCAACCACTTTCATAAGAATTTTGTTTAAGGTTTTGTTAGTGGATTCATGGCTTGGCCATTTGTTTGTGGGTAATAAGGTGATGAGAAACTAAGCTGAATGCTAAAGGCATCGCAAAAAAAATTCAATGTTTTGTTTTTGAATTGTTTTCCATTGTCAGTGATGAGGCGATGAGGAACACCAAAGTGACAAATGATGTGGTGGTTAATGAACTCACATATTTTCTCAGCTTTCATGGAGATGAGTGGTATGGCTTCCACCCATTTTGTATAGTATTCGGTAGTAGTGATGATCCATTGATGGCATTGGGAAGAATGAGGATTGATTTCTCCGACAAGATCCAAACCCCATTGAGAGAAGGGCCAAAGGTCTCGAGTGACCTGTAAGGCATGACTGGGTGTATGATGAAGATTGGAATGTTGTTGGAATTTTACACAACATTTGACGTAGTCACAACAATCATGGTTAAGGGTTGGCCAGTAATAGCCCAGGTGAAGAATACTCTTAGCAATAGCCAAGCCACTAAAGTGACCTCCACATATGCCATCATGAACTTCCTTAATGGTATAAGGAATTTCAGAACTTGTGAGGCATCGTAAGAGAATACCATCAAATCCATGCTTATAGAGGAGGCCCCCTAGAATGACGTAATGAGAGACCTTTTTAAGGAAGGCACGTTGTCCGTTATGGGTGAGATCAGGAGGTAAGATGGAGAGAGAAAGGTAGTCAGAGTATTGTTTATACCAAAGGTCACTCGGGTCAGGGGTAGCAGTTCTGATCGAGTAAACATCATGAGGTAAATAAGAAGGTGATTGGAGTCATTGTATGGTGACAAATATTTTAGAATCGGTGGGTGAAGTGGGTATTTGGGAAGCTAAGCAGGCCATGGTATCTGCAAACTTGTTGGTTGAACGTGGGATGGTTTGAAGGGTGTAACAATCAAAGGTGGTCAAAAGTATGTCTACATGATGTTTATACTTTTGAAGTATCTCGTTACGACATTGGTACATACCATTGACTTGGTTTATGACCAATTGAGAATCACCAAAGATGTTGATTGATTTGACATCTAGGGCATAGGTGGCTCAGAGACCTAGTATGAGTACTTCATATTCGGAAATATTGTTAGTACATTCAAAATATAATTTGAAAGACAAAGGCATGGGTTCACCCTTAAGGGGAATGAGGATAATACAAGCCCCACCCCCACATTGACACTTGGAACCATTGAAGAAGAGTGTCATTTGGTAAGGGGGTTCATCTAGGGAAAGGGTAGCAATCGACTCATCTGGAAAGTCAAAATTAGAGGGTTGATCCCTGGAAATAGGTGCATCGGCCAATTGGTCAGTGATAGCTTGGCCCTTGATGGACTTTTGATGAATGAATTCAAGGTCAAGATCAGCTAAAAGCATAAGCCATCATGCAGCACACTGATTTTGATAAGGTTTGGCGTACATGAAGTGTAAGGGGTCGGTGTTGGTCACAACATAGGTTTTGTGGTTGAGTAGGTAATGACGGAGTTTGGTGGCAACGAAAACTAAGGCTAAGAAAAGTTTTTCAGGATGGTTGTATCAGGTTTCATAGTCCAAAAGAGTATGGCTTATGTAATAAACTGCCTTCTCCCTGTGTTGTTCATCGCGATGAGCGAGCATGGCTCCCAAGGAGTGATTGGTAGCGGATATGTATAGGTAAAAAGGTTGATCATCTTTAGGTGGAATGAGTACGGGTGGTTGGAGAAGGTATTGTTTTAGGGCCTCAAAAGCTTTGTGGTAGTCATCATCCCATTTAAAGGAGACATCCTTCTTGAGCAGATGATGAAATGGTTGACACTGATCAGATAATTGTGAAATGAAATGGTGAATAGACTGCAACTTACCTTGCAGGCTACGGAGTTGTTTAAGGTTAGTGGGCAGAGGCATTTCCAGAATGGCCTTGACTTTAGTAGGGTCAACTTCTATACCATGGAGGGAAATGATAAATCCCAGGAGCTTTCCTGAGAGAACCGTGAAGACGCACTTCTTTGGTTGAAGGTAGACACAATATTTAATGAGACGGTCAAAGATGGTTTTGAGGATGGTTAGGTGCTCGGAGTGGCATTTAGATTTGGCCAAGAGATCATCCACGTAATCTTCCAATATGTGATGCATGATGTCATGGAAGATGTAAGTCATAGCCCGCTGATATGTGGCACCAACGTTTTTAAGGCCAAAAGGCATGACTCAATAGCATAAGGTCCCCCAAGGGGTGATGAATGTGGTTTTGTGTTGATCCCTCTAGGGCAAGCAGGATTTGGTTATAACCCGAGAAGCCATCCATGAGTGATAGCATCTCATGGCCAGTGGTAAGGTCAACCAGCTGGTCAATACCAGGTAAGGGAAAGTCATCTTTTGGACATGCTAGGTTGAGGTCACGGAAGTCTGTGTAAATACGGAGTCCCCCTGTCACCTTAGTGACAGGGACAATGTTAGAAATCCAATGAGGATAATCAATGGGTAAGATGAAGGAAACAAAAAGAAGGCACTGAAGTTCCTCTTTGACGAGAAGGGCAATGCGAGGGTGTATTTTCCTTAGCTTTTGTTTAATGGGTTTGGCATCGGGAATGGTTACGATATTGTGGACCACTATGGTGGGGTCAATACTGGGCATGTCTACGTAAGACCAAGTGAAAGCATGGTTATGATCTCTGAGAAAAGAAGTGATGGCTTCCTGTTCAGCAACATCTAAAGATTGTCTGATCTTTAGGATGTGCGGGTCATCCTGAGTATGAATGTTGATCTTGATAGTCGATTCATTCAACATGGTTTGTGTCTCAGAAGGTAACGACCGATGAATATATGAGTCTTCTGCACCAAGGTAGGTGAGTATGGATTCATCATCCTGACATTAAACGACGTTAATTGAAGGTGTATCATCATCGATCATTTCAGGATACAGGAAGGGAAGAGTGGAAGGGGCCTCACCCTCGTATTGATAAGTCAGAGGCCCCAAGGAAATGGTGTTTATGAAAAAAAAAGTTAGGAGGGATAGATTCAGGATCCATCGACTCCGTCAGTGAAGGTGGTGATGAAGGTGGAGCGGGTGAAGAAGGTGGAGAAGGGTTAGTGTCCTTAATGAGTTCAATGTGGGCCTGTTTGGTAGGTGGTTCAGGAAATCTGATACCACTACGGTCATTATGTTTGTGGGTGGTACATGGAATAATGGTATGGCGGCCTTACTCATAAATCCTAAAACCAAAACCCTTCCATGCACATTGGTGTAGGAAGGTGTGGGTGAAATGAATGATTGGTAAGTGATTGGAAGTCATCAGAAAAGGGGAAAGTTTGTGATGGTGGTTCAGGTGTGTAAGTGGTAGTATCAAGTCCCCCATAGGTGAGACTAGTACAAAGGTGAGGAGGACCATATAGGAGACATTCTCCTATATGGTGATCATAACGAGGGTGTTGGTGAAGACTTCCATACTCTTGTGGAGTAAGGAATGTGTTGACACTATATAGGCGGTACTCCCCTAGAGTGAGGCATTGAAAAAAACCTTCCAAGGGATCAGTGGTTGGTATGTAGGTAGCTAGAATGGATGATGTGTCAGAGGTCGATGTGGAGGTGGAGTTAATGGATTGGGAAGCTGATGGGTCAGCCGTGGAGGTTATGGCAGTGGTAGGAATGGAGGAGGTATGTGTGGTAGAAGCAGCGGCTGCACTGGTAAGTGGAAGTGTAGGTGAAGAAGTAACAGTTGCGGAGGTAGTCGGCTTAATAGGTATGAGCACATCGTTGGGTCGGTAAAGCATGTTGCATGTTTTAAAAGGTGATGGGTCAGCTGGAATGGTATAGGTGTGTCCTTCATGTTCAAACTTTACACAACGATGCAAAGTGGAAGGAACGCAACCCATGACATGAATCTAGGGTCTGCCAAGCAATAGGTTATATTGGAATTCCCCTTCCAAAATGTAAAACAATTCTGGAACAGTGCGGGGGCCCACGCGAATGTGGAGGATGATGGTACCTAGTGTAGAGGTGATAGCGTCATTGAATGAATGCAACATGACCAGATGTTTATGCATGCAATTGTCAGGTATGTGCATTTGAGTGAATGCATGGGATGAAATGATGTTAATGCTAGCGCCCCCATCAATCATCACACGGCGTACCCATATGTCATTGATGTGGACAAAGATGAAGAGGGCTGGGTCTGGGTCATCATTTTGGTGTGGCAGTGATCTCTTCCTCTGAGAAGCTAAGGGAGGCCACTTGGTGAATAGGGTGGGGTGAAGATGAAGGTGGTAATTTGGTGAGAGAGGCTACATGATGGGGTGTGATAATGGAGGCCACGGGTGTAGGGTCATTGGGTAAAACCTCAATAGATTGAAGAACCTCCATGAGAGCTTGACGATGGGATTCTGAGGTTTGGATGAGGTCATATAGGGACATTTTGAGGGGATACTGGTGTAATTGTTTGAGCATGGTGTGATGTGTGACGCCATTAGAAATGGGGTACATAGGGCCACAGATAGTGATTTTAGGTATGGGTGCAGATGGTATGTTGGGTATAGGATTGGTTGGTGGGTCAGTTTCCTTTTCTTTACCCTTATCCTTCTGAGCATGTGTAGTGACATGTATCATGTTGATCTGAGGGGAGTTAGAAAATGGAGAAGGTGTAGGGTGAGTGGTATAATGACACGATAGGAAAAAACCTACCAGAGGAGAAAACCCTATGAGGTGAGTTGGGTGCAACGACATTTGGGTGGTGGCGTGGAAAGTTCTCTGATGCGAACCATGTTAATTTAAAATCTTGGGGGTGGCTCTAGGAGTTGTGAGGATGGAGTTTGTGGTTGTTGAGTGGGCATAGTGTGGGAATGGGTGTTGGTGAAGTAGGATCCTCATCGAGAAGGTCATCGTCATCAAAGTTGGCTTCTGGGGGACACAACTGGATAAGGATGGTTTTCAAGGCCTTGCAGTTTTCCACATCGTGCCCTGGCACATGATGGTAAGTGTAAATTTTAGTATCATCAAACCCTTTTAGCTTGGGTTTGAGGGGGTCGTAAGGTCTGAGTGGAGGTAATGTGATGACAAAAGTCTCAAGGAGGTTGGTTAAAATTTTGGCATAGGACCCTGCTAGTGGATCGCAATGGGAAGTGAATGTGGGTTTGGGTGTAGGTGTAGTTGATTATTGAGGAACAATCTTTGGAAGAGGAGGAGCGGGTCAAGCTATGGGTTTGGGTGCTGGCATGGTTTTTGGGTGTCGGTCATGTTTTTTTAGGTAGGGGTATAGTAAATGGATGGGTAGGAGGGTGTGTGGTTGTTTTGACTACCTTATTGTGGGGTAGTGGAGTTTTGTTTTTGGGTTGCACCTTCTTGGGTAAAGGTGATATGGGTGTACAAGGTCTAGAAGGAAAAGCAGATGGGGGAAGAGGACGAGTTACCCACAGGGATAATAGAGGTGCTGTGAAGGTAGATGATGCGGGTCGTGCTTGGAGGTGTGAGGGACAGAGATTGAAATGTAGTGGGTAGTGAAGTAATAACTGAGGGTATTAGAGGTATGGGTGGTAAAGATGCTGCAGGTGTGGGTGTAAGTTGTGTTGGGCATGTCTGGGTAGGTTAGAGGTTTGTGAGGAAGGAATGGGTTGTTGTGTTTTTGGTTTATTGATGGGTGGAGGTTTCTTGACCATGTGGGGAAGCTGAGATCCTAAGACGGACGAGGACAGGTGCAGGTGTGATTGGCGCAGCCAGGGTATGAGTTCTATGGGTGTGGTGCTTCTGTTTGGGTGTCGGAGTAGGTGTGGTGTTGTCTTTGGAGGATGTAGCTAAATCTAGTTTTGATAGGTGGATGAGTAAGGCTGGTAGTCGGGGTGACCCCTAAAGTGGTAATAGGTTTAGTCGAGGATGATGTCATAGGTGTGGGTTTGGGTTTAGATATAGATTGGGCTATGGGTAAGGATGTGGTTTGAGCTATGACAGGTGTCATGGAAGGAGTTGTGATAGAGGTGGTTGTGTTTGGTTTGATTGGTCAAAATATTTTTGGGTAGATAGTGGAAGTATCAGCAAGTGACCTTTGCATCTGCATTGAGACAGGAAGCAAAAGGTGTCCCCATAGTAAGGCTCTATCCACATAATCTAAGTGATCAACCAAATGTGAGAATGACATGTCTATAGGTGGAGTTGATGAGGACCTAATGGAAATTCCCATAAAATGTGTCTTAGAGACAAGAAATTGGCTAGCTTCAGCTTCCGTGGGTAAGAGAGCTGAAAGTAGGTCTGCAGGATTTTGGGTAGCTGATGGAGAATGCTCACCAAGAGGCAAAGGTATCTCAACTAGGTCTATGATAGGTGGAGGAGGAGATGATGGGATAATCTCCTCTATAGGTGGAGGAGATGATGGGTGCTCCTCTGTGGGTGGAGGAGGTAATGGGTGCTCCTCTATGGGTGGAGGAGGTAATGTGGGTAAAGGTTCTCTAAGTGGAGAAGCCAGGGGTGAGATGGTCTCGATGTTAGCGGGGGACTCCTCCGTAGGTGATGAAGGAGATGAAAGATGTTCCTCTATGGGTGAAGGAACATGGGAGGTTGGTTCTGATGCAGAAGGAAGATTTTGGGCTAGGATTTCCTCTATGGAAGGAATGTGAGGTAATTAGGAGGTGACATGTATGTCATTAAAGATAGCGTGGACCTCACGGGTATGGGTATCATGAGTTGAGGTCTCACCGGTTTGATCAGACAAAGGGGCATGGTTGGGAAATGGTTTCTTGAAGATGTGTAGGTTTTGGTTGGTAGGTGCATTAGGATTATCCATGGTTAACTCACCTTTCTCGAGCATTTCTTGGACAATATTTTTAAAAGTGATGCAATTGTCGTCACTATGACCCTTTACTCGATGATAGTTACAGAAGTCATGTTCTTTATACCATGTGGGCATGGGGCGAGCAGGGTCAAAACCAATGTGTGGTTTTATGGGTGGAAGGGTAATGGCCCCAGATTTGATAAGATTTTCTAAGACAGAAGAGTAAGGTTCCCCAATTGGGGTGTATTTCTGTTGCTCTCATCTGAATTGAAAAGTTTGGATGGGTGAGAGATTAGATGAGGGGGTAGCCTGATTTGATGGATGAGCTGGGCCAGCCTTGAGTACCACTGTGTTAGTGGTGCCCTTAGCTTTTGAATAATTGGTTTATGGTTTGGAAGAAGAAGAGGTATCATTCGACTTGAATGCCGAATTCTTATTGCGTAATTGGATTTTCTTCTCTTCGATGGCCCGAATCTCTAACTTTCGTGCCATAGTGAATGCTTCATCGAATGTTTGGAAGGTTTGGACCTGCAAGGTCAGTGAGATATGTCTAGCACAAGCCCATGTGAAGAGCTCAATGAGTTCTATTTGTGGTAGTTGGAAGGTGAGTTGGTTGATCAAGCTACGCCAGCAAGCGACAAAATCTGCGATGGATTCATCCTCATATTGACGCGTGGAGTATAGGTCGGTCATGGTAACCTTCTTGATGATATTGATAGAAAAATGATCCAAGAAGGCTTGGGCTACCTGATTGAATGAGAATATAGAGTGTCTAGGTAACCCACTATACCAATCTAATGCAGGTCCAATCAGAGACATGGGAAAGGTTCTCAAGAGCAAGGCATCATCGTGAGCGATCAGATAACACCCATGTTTGAACGACCACAAATGTTGTTGCGGGTCTTATTTGCTATTGAAACGATTGAATTTAGGCATTTCCCAATGCACGGGGTATGGGCGGATAGGAATGGATGGGTGGATGGGCTCGTTGCAAATCTCGTCGTAGGTGAGAGTGTTGTGGGAGCTGGAAACTGATGCCTCTAATGTCTGCATCTTGTCCAACATCAATTTGATTAGGTCGTTGGTAGGTTGCAATGATTGGGTGCCTCCTGTAGCATGAGAGGGTTGGTTTTGGGCATATAACAGGGGGTGGCACTCCAGTGTATGGTGCTGCCATGTAGGTTGATTGGGAAGAATAAAGTGAAACAGGGGGTACGTACCCTAAGTGAATAATGGATGCAACAGGAGGTGGCTAATAGTATGTATATGGAGGTGGAAGGGTCAAGGTAACCCTAGTGGAAATGGGAGTTAATGATTGTGGAATGGAAAGGACCACGTTCTGAAAAGGGGTAGGGGTCACCGACACGGGAGGTGGTAGTGTAGCTACGGGTATGTGTGAGACATTAGGGGTGGATGAGGTTGCATTTTGGGTAGTTTTCGAGGGTATGGTGGATGTGGTGGGGGTAACGGAGGTGGCAGACATGGTAGTCATAGTGGGTATAGGACCTAGCTATGAAACAACTGGGGGTAAGGTAGATGTGGGAAGCACATAGCTAGATGGGGCCAATGTAGGAGTGGGAGTGAGATTCGGGGGGATAGATATGGGTATTCCGTATATTAACTAACCTGAGGCATCTTGATTGGATGAGTGGGAAAGGTAAAACTGCAAAGGCATGACAGGGTTTTGGTCAAGGAGTCATGTGAAACTCCTCATCTCTGGTAGCTATAGTGATAGGTTGGATGGGATACATGGCTGGTGATAAAATGGAAGAGGGTGAAGGACTAGGTGGGAGTGGTTGACAACTGGCATGAAAACACAAGTGTGCTTGCTTGTCTTCGGGTCAGCACCATGTGAACCAGTACTGATCAAGTAGGGCTACTTCTCTGTAAATGACATAGAAAACAATAGGAACAGGTGAATCTGATGGTAAAAAGTGTATTAGGTACCAAATGGTGGTTGGAAAGTGAAACAGGCTAACCGATGCCGGTTAAGGCAAACCGACACCAGTCAGGGGTAACCATTGCCGAGTCACTGTACAAAATGGTCAGTGAGTGAAAAACTAGGGAGAAGGTCAAATCTGACAGGTATGCCAAATCTGATGGTGTTTTACAATGTCAATGGGAATGATGGTAGTGACAGGGACTGTGAAAAGTGGAAGAAAATGAATAAAATGTCCTTTTGGGTAGGTTAACAAAAGGACCTGGAACCGACGTCGGTTGGGTATAACCAATGACAGTCAGAGGGTAATCGACGACGGTTACTGTGAAATTGAAACAGTGATGAAAGAAAAGTGGTTGTGAATTAAAATATGATGTAGAATTAGACCCAGAATTCTGAGGAATGATGATGATATGGCCCAGGCACACTCAGGTGAAGCCGGAATACACCAGCTATGATGAGGAGCATGCAAGGATGAACAAGAAAAATGAAGAACGTGATCTCTCACCTCAAAATGCAAGCCAAGCAGAAAACACTAAGAAAAATGTGATCCTAGGAGTGCCTTTTCTATTATGTTTGTTTAGCTTATGCTATTTAAGGACTGACACATGAATTGTGAAATAGAGTTTTTTGGTGAGGATGGCTTCCTACAAAGAAGGAAGATCTAAAAGGTGAGGTTTCAGGTATGTTATGGTGGGGGCGGGCCTCGCTCTGAAGTATGACTCGACAGAGCAGCGAGCTGGGTGCCCACTGTGTCGTGATCGTGTGATCACCTACAACTTCTTCCAGGTAAGATGTTGTTTAAGAATGTGTGTATTTTCAATTTTTGTGAGGTTTGGTAAGACTCATAGAGAGAGAAAGAGAAAGAAAGTGCTTTCTACGGTTCATTTGTCAACCATCAGCTGGTCATGACCTCCAGCGTATAGGTTGCCCGTCAATTAATGTGAGCTAATGCGATAAATCAGAATGCAATGCACTTATTTTTAAGCCCAAATCGAAGTGTGAAGTTGGATGACACAAAAAGATGAAGAGGAAGAGGGATGCTCTTTCACTACAATGCAGAAAACATGAAGAAATGGTTCTTTTTAATTACACCAAAAGAAAGGTTTCCTTTAGAGTAAAAGAAAGAAAACGTGGGTTACCAAGGAAGAAAATTAATGTGTATGCTTTTCAGAAGGGAAAAAAACACACAACCTTTCCTAGGAATGAATGAAATGCAAGGAACCCCCGGATGGGTCCCACTGGGCGTGCCAAAATGTTTCACCATTTTCTAGATCGTTTCGTTGAAGTATTGACAAAATAAATAGGGTAACATGTGTAGAAGGAATACCTGTTCAAATGTTGGTTGATGGGTTGTTGTGCGCGTATGACTTTTGAATCCACAGCTGATTGTGAGAGCTTCCTTTTGGCTAGGAGGAACTACCTGTAATACAAAGCAAGACCACCAGAAAAAGTTAAACAATATATGCAGTGAACTGCCTAGCGTATGCTAGATCCGGGAAGTGTGATACTTCCTAGATGGCTGTCAGTCCACTGTTTTAAACAATTTAATGTGGTAAATAAAGTAAATCCTATTGTAATTCGAAATGATTTAGGTATCTCACTTAAAAGACAATAAGAAATAGATCTAATCTAACAGGCTAGGTTAGAATAGGATCCGAAGGTCAAGTAACTAGTTCTAGGTCTCTGCAGGTCTGACAGAGGTCTCAGGTAGATCACAGGTGAATGAGGGTGAAAGGGAATTAGGTGGATAGGTCACTATTCTGGGTTGTATGGGAAAATACAGTAACCGATGTCGGTTAAGGGTGACCGGTGGCGGTTGGGTGTAACTAGGTGCCGGTTACTATGGAGTTCTAGGAATGCCACAGAACGAGATTTAAGTCTCCTTTGTGATTACACAATGGACTTTGGTTCGTCAGGATAAGGTATTGGGTGATTTAAGTAGGATTTGGCAGGGTTTTAATGGGTATATGGAGGGGTGAGTGTTGGGGGAGGTCAATGGATGGCTAGGTAAACAAAATACGATAATATACTGATGAAATGGAATAAACTAGAGAAGTATAACGTCTACTTACTTGGATTCTGGTCCTGGATGCCTGTGAGTGAGGGCTAAAGGTGCTAATGAGAGGTTTGAAGGCTATAGGTGATCACCAACTAAAGAGAAGCTTCTGCATGGGCTGCATGTACATTCCTCTTTGCTTGGTTAGATCAGATCATTGTTGGGATGGCTGTGTAGGAAAAGATGCTTGATCTCCTTCCTTGCATGCGTGTTCTCGTTGGAATTTTCTCTCAGAAGATGTGATATCTCTCTGGAATGTGTTAATGTTCACCAAATTTTTCAATATTTTCCAACCTTCTACCAACCTTAAGAATAAGGTTGTTTTGGGGTTAAAAGGGTAACCGATGATGGTTCCGGCTTAACTGGCGATGGTTAGGGGTAATCGGCGTTGGTCAAGGCAGGATTTCCTAGGTTTACTAAACTAGGGAGATCCTCTTGATTTCTTAGGATCTTGTGCCATTAACCCGTAGATTAGACTGGGAGCTTCTTCTAAGCATGTGGGAATGTGGTTAGAGGGAATGTAGGCATTGATTTTTAGGGTTTGGGTAAGTCTCAGTTAGTTATGACAACTTACTAAGAATAGGTTTTTAGGGTGAGTTAGCTTGGTGAGGTGTCTAAGTGAAGTGTATGTGTCGATATTATTTAAATTAAGATATTTAAATAATAAATATGGTGAGGATAATGAATTAATTAAATTAAATTAATTAAATTAATATTAGTGGGGTGAAGGGGGCCATGGCTAGGTGAATGTGAGGAAGGGTGCTTATTTTTCGAGGGATCAAAGGGGAGTGTGACCTAATTTTAGTGTCTACACCAACAATGAGTACATAAGATTTGACATTAGACACTTGAGAAACACTTCAAATCTTTTCCATATTAAGTGATCCACTCTGACTACAACCATCCTAAGTATGTGTGCTAGTGTTTACCAATTAATAGTGCTACTCTCATGTTTCGTGCTTCGATAGGACCTCGTGATGATGAGTTGTGCCCTTGAATTTTGCTTTGCAAATCTCGTACCTAGTATAAACCTCTAGACTTGGTCCTAATGAGGTGTTAAACCTAAGATAAATTAAACCTTGTGATTTATTCCATGAACTTAGCGTTAAGAATGCTATGCACCTATGAAATGAGGGTTTGGAACATGAGTGGAACCCATGTCATAAGATACTTATGTATGAAACATGTGATTTTGAATCCCTTTCTCTTCATAAATAGGGTTGTTATCTTGGCAGGAGTGTTCTAGTTGTGTAAAAGTTGTGGGGTAAGCATAATTGTTTTCCATAGTTATCCTTTTGGTATGGTGTAGGCCCCTTTTTGGTGTTAATGGAATTTAGTCAAATGTGGACCTCTTATGAGAATTAGGGTGAGTCACACATTAATATATTTTGAATAGTGAGAAGGGTAGTCGATAGAAGGTCATAGGGTGTATAAAATTATAATTTCATGTCACATTGTAATATGCATCTCATACTTAAATTTCTTAGTAATAAATCAAACTTAGATAAGTGTGAAATCATACTTCTTTGTGATCTTTAAACTAGTAACTAGGAAACTTGTGATACGTAAGGGACAAACATAATCCCCACACCCCTCAATGCAGTTTAAACAATAATATTAAATTATTAAAATTAGGAAAACAAAAATGAGGATTGACCCTTTTGACTCAAGGTAAATCCTCTATCGCGTACCATGATCAATGCAAACTAAGTATCTAAGGGAATTAGATAAAATATACAACTCGTAATAAATTAAATAAAGATACTGTAACCCAAGTGATAAAATGCTAATATGAAAGGTACCCGTGACCTATTTATTCTTGAACTAATAAACTTCCCTTGTGTCATGTGAACCTCCCTTATTAAAACTAATATTAATTGTAAAACCAAGAAGCATGTCTTTAGAAACAAATCCTAGGGATAAGACCTAGTAGCCTTGTGTGTATATAAAATCCCTATTAACAAGCGAGTTCAATAAGCAATTACAACAATGTGTTTGAGCCAGATTCAATGAAAAACACCTTAAGTTAAATGTTAAAAGATATGAAAAAAATTAGAAAAAAAGAAAATAAATGTATGTTTATGTATCAAATACTCTCCAACCCATTAAGATTGATTATTGAAACATTGTTTTAATAAATAAATATTCATGAAAGTGTCACGTCATGGGAAGAACCTATTAGTAAGTGTATATCATAGTGGGATCGTTGTTGTACTTTATCATTTTGGGAAATGTGACCTTGATGTGCATCGTGTGTTTCATGTTATATGTGGATTCATGGTTGGGTAATCGTCTCATGTGTTGTATATTAACCTGAGTGATCCTATGTGGTGTCATGTATCAAACAATGTAAGTTTTTTTTTTTTAAATTGTGATATTTTGTGTGTTGTATTTGTGTGGGTGAAATATGTGGGCGTTACAGTCGTCTATATATGTATTTGTCTTGTTTTCACTAACACTTGTTTTAGCCACTTTTCTTGTGTGTGCCTTGGTTTCTACCAAGCAAGGTATCAGTCACAGTTCAATGGTCGGTCCACTTTGGGCTGCATTCTCCTCGTGACATAGCATGCACTGCAAACAAGGGGGAACATCATTGGGTGAATCAACCACCGCATACAACAACCTACATTCATAGTTCGATACTAATAGAACACAACCTTCAGTCTCAACAACGGCCCAGAATTTGACTTGGATCCTCAGCGCAGCACAAACACCAGCACCCAGACACGAACATTAGTTCCTAGGCCCCCCTGGCCCTTCGCAGGCGCCTATGACTAGGGGCAGTTACACAGTTTTTCTCACTTTGATACATTTTGCAGTAGTTTACACAATGAATTTTACATGAAAGGCACAGTCCTTCAACACTTAGCATGCATGTTTTCAACTTTTTTCTATTTTTCAAGTGGGATCAAAATAGATCAGATTTGAACACACCATCAACAATGGTGTTTATATTTTAGGAAGCAGTCAAGGGTTTGAGAATAACACTAGACCTTTCTACCTACACTTCATCCGACTTGGCATGAGATCGCCCAAAAAAACTCGTTCTTCTACAACATTTTCAGGATCCTTTCTACACTCTTCACTCATCACGGATCAAGTACACATGTTCCTTTTCACATTTTGCACATTTTTTACTTTTTTGGATCAAATCTTTCATATACACATATTTGACTACTCGTTTTCTCTTCTCGTTTACAGGTCCGAATTTATGGGAAGCAAAAGTCACATCATCAAGCATTAAGAAACATCAACAATAGGTACAATGTGACATCACACATACACTTTCACCCCTAGGGTCATTTTCAGTTCCTCTTCTCTAGCTTCCACACTTGTTCTTGTCTCCTCGGCACACTTTTCGTCATCAATCTACATGGTTATCAGGTATACATATCTTATCCACTTTATGATACCAAGAATTCTCTCAACAACATAAAGTGGGGGAAAATGTAGACACTAAATCACGCACTTTGGGTACATTTCTATGTCCTAGTCACATACCACTATTCATATGATTCCTAAGCGAGAAAAGTACTAATTGACCAGTGTCTTTGGCCTCTTTGCTTTCATTTTGGTTTCCTTCTTGGTCTTACACACCTTCTTGCCTAATCTAACTTTCGACACTTTAGTTTCTCTTAGTCTGGACACCAGCACCCTCGTCCCCTCTAGTCGCCCCCAACCTCTTTGTATCTTGCTTGCATCTTTGGGTCCTTTCTAGCTATTGGGCATCTTATTTTCTTGGTGGTCGGCCTTTCAGTGGTTAATCATGAAATTCAAGCAAGGGAATCATATAAATACAGAGCTATGTGACCATAATAAAGGACTAAGCGTTAAGCATCTACTATCATCACCTAAGGTTGCATCCAAGAGCATTACAAGAACATTCAAGCGTCCATCTAGCTTCACACATGGGACAATGGACAATTATATCTGCATATACACATAGGAGGGGAAGTTCATTTTTCCATTCACATGTCTATTTACATCTTCTACATCTAACTATTCCATGTTATTCAAGTGTGTCTAGCACAAGAGCTGCTTAGGGCACGACTCTACACACAGACATGCGCATAACTACATGGAGTCTGAAATGTAGTGCAGCACCCGGAATGTAAGTTCACTCAGTCGGGTAACTGTCGGGGTGAATTCGACTCCTCATTTACATTTTTTTCTTTTTAGGATTTGATGTGTTTTGGGGTTTTATAGGTGCTCTTTCTTTGCAGGTTTCAAGCGAATTTGGTGATCAAGCAACAAAGTGCATGCGACTAAAAATGAACATTAACAAACATCTTGCAACCCTACGAAGATCATATTCTGAGGTTTTGAGCAGTCACTGGCGCCCAAGAGAGGTCTACAGCACCCCAGGCACCCCTAACCCAGTCCAGGCGCCCTAGTCCCAACATTTCCAACATTCACACAATTTTTTGGGTTCGGTGGTGATAGTCTTCCCTCCCGTTTCATAAGTTTTCTATCTTGGCACAACTTCAGATTTATTGTGAATCAGCTAAGTATCTTACCCTCTCTCTTGCAGTTAGGGTTTCAAATTTATTAGCTTACTTGTGTCAAATCTGTACTTTATTGCACATCTATATCTGCGTTGTAACTTAATTAGGATTTAGCTTTTATTTTTCAATATTTGGCTAATCAGTTGGCCTCTCGAAGTGGCCTATGATCTAAAGGTTACTTGAGTTATTTCCCAAAGTTAATTTATTTTTGTGGTTTGTAAATCTATGCAAAAGGATCCTCACACAAACATGTCCTTAGAAGATCTGAAAGACAAAAGTCTTGTATCAAAATCCAGCCGGAGGACACCAAAGCTCTGTCCAACTTAAGCTGAATGTGGTTGTTGCCTATTCTTTTGTTAGACCACGTGAAGGAAGAGCCTAGAGATCGATATCCACAAGCTTGTTGTAGGAAATAAATTTTACAAAATCCTCCATGCTAGCAGTAATATCTTGTATGCCTCCTTTCTTTTATAATGGAGAGTGATGGGTGTTAAAGTCTCTGATCACCAACCAGCCCATATCTGAGCATGCATTTGTAAAATCTTTGAGATCATTCCATAGTTTACTTCTTCCTTCCTGGCTGTTAGGAGCATAGATGTTGGACACGATCCACATATTTTTATTAGGTGTCGAAGTGAAGAGGATAGCCAAATAATAAGAAGATTCAAAGAGTACAGTTCCCTATACAATACTTTCATTTCCGAAAGTGACAATGTCACCTGAAGCTCCAAAAGAGTCAATACTATGAATTACTGCTTTCTTCCAAACATTCTTACTAATATCACTAACCAACTTACTACTCGTTTTGGTTTCTTGAAGCGCAAGGATACGAGGCCTACTATTTTTCCTAAGGTCTTTAAGGTTCTTTGTTTGCTGTTATTATTAAAACCTCTAATCTTCTAGGAAATGATCTTCATTTATCTGAATTTAAAAAGATTCCAATTGTCCATATAATCCAAGTTGGCTTATTTCCCATCTGCCATATCTCTCTCTGTGGATCGTTTCTGATCATCTATTGTTTTGAGGTAGTGTATTTATATAAGTAACAATATTAATTTTTCCAATGCATAAGTGGCCTCGTTTTCATATTCATTAAATTGAGGGGTAATCATTTTGCTTACCCTTTAACTTAGAATATAATATATCAATGCTGGATTATGGATATTATGTGATATTTTTCTTTACAATTTCTGGGTGGCTGCACACCATTTAATGCCGAACACAACTTATTTCGGAAGATACAATGTGGGTGCACGTATTTTCTTGGCTAATGTGACACCTTACGAATATTTAAGAAGAAATCCAACTTCATACGTTCATCATTATCTTCAATCCATCCAAAGAGTTTGGATTCTCCGCGAGGTACCTATCGAATCCATTAATTTGTATAGTCAGAAAAATCCTTCAGTCCTCTTCCTGTTTTTCATTTCCCAATGCAAAGGTTTCTTTTTCTTTTTGCTGATAGGTTTCAGTCTCAGGGTTTTGTCTCTTTGCATTCCCCACCCCATCTGTCTCATGGATATAGCATTTGTCAGGGTTGGAACGGCACAGAGATTCATGGTGTCTTAAATTTCTGAATCCTTTGCTTCTCTGAATCAATCTGCGCCTGTGGGTCTCTGACTTGTTCTTCTTCTCCAGGTCAAGTCTTCTTTAATGAAAGAAAAAGGGCGCAACTGGCAAGAAGAGAGATCTTAGAATATTAGCAAGGACATTGAGGGGATTTCATGGGATTGGGAGGTATGGAGATCAGTTGTACAAGGAACAAATCTAATGATATGGGTCACCTTGCAATGGCACATCACATACTCCACTTCAAGCTTTCCAATGATAATGACAGCCTTCGTTGTCAAACTTCTCAGGGTGTGTGAGTATATACACAATACATATATACACAGTTAGGTTATGTTTGCGAGCATGCATAGCTTGAAGTTTGAACATAGTAAGATTTTGTTAGGTCTGAATGATATTCATGTTTATGAACTGCATTTTTGTATGTCCAGGCACTTCCCAAGTTCTTACAATGAGGATTTGTGAATTTAGTGAGGTTTGTTAGATTTAAATGGTGTTTATTGTTTATCAGGAGATGTATTCCTCACGTGCCAATGGGCATTAAATCCTGAACTTTTTAATGTCATTTGCATTGCTTTTTATAGATTCTTTCTGCTGTGCTTCAGTGTTACTTCTTATCATAAACTTGTAGAGTTTTCCTTTTTCTTTACATGTTTAGGGTGTTATCGTGTAGTGATTTTATCTCGATGTTTTCAGTCTTTTTGTACTCAAAGCTGCCACGCTCATTTGTAATAAGGATTACTTATATTTTAACATATTTTCATCATTTTTCCAGAGTTAGAAGATCATGGAACTGATGTGAGGAATATGACAGTACCCCAAACCTCAAGTGGGTCAAGATGGAATCCAACTGCAGAGCAAGTAAAAATACTGAAAGAGCTATACAGACAAGGAATGAGGACTCCTGCTGCTGATCAAATACAGCAGATCTCCTCACAGCTCAGGCGCTATGGAAAAATAGAAGGGAAAAATGTCTTCTACTGGTTTCAGAATCATAAAGCAAGAGAGAGGCAGAAAAGAAGGCGCTGTAGCAATTATGTGCTTCAAAATCCTGAAACTGATTCAGACACATGGATAACAGAAGAAGATAATTCCTCCTCACAATGTAAGACCACTTAGATAGTGTACATTGGCATTAGAATTTTATAAATGGGTGGTTATAAATTGTGGTGCATGTATCCACATGTTTCATTAAGTGTCAACATTTGTATCTATGAAGATACCACTTGATAATCAGTAGCATCACAAATGGAGTATATGGGTATTAAGAAATTATGATGTACATATTATTTTTACATCGTTTCCATAGCATTTGATAATCTGAAGCATAAATAGTGCATATGGGCATTGAAAAAGTATTGTTCATCTATATATCTATTTCTGGATTCTCTCTGTGCCTATCCGTGGATATGTTCAAACTTTTCTTTAGTCATTTCTCATTCTATTTTATTTTGCAGTATATGGGAATACAACATGCAGAGATTCTCAGAGCAGCAGCCCCATCTATGCAAAGGAAATGGAAACTTCAAAGGGTTACAGAGATGGTATAAGCAGATGGGTATATGGTTTCAGTCAAGAATTTCAATATAATCCTCGTATAAATAAGAACATCTTCACTGGTAGGGTTGGCGAGAATAGAAGAAATGGTGGGTCTGATTTGAATGGCACAAGAGCTTCCAATAAACAGAGAGGATTCCTTGAAGAAGAAAAAGGAACGTATGAGCCAGAGACATTGCAGCTTTTTCCCATGCAGTATGAAGAAAAATGTCATGAGAAACCAGCCCAAGAACACTGCAATAATTGCAAAAATAATTGCAGTTCATGGTTGCACGCAGAAAATGATTACTGTACTTCAAAGGATCCACTGGACCTGTCCCTAAGTTGTTGGGAATAGCAAGGCATCTATGGAGGAGGCGGTTTGAGCTGGGCTTTCTCTGTATAAACTTAACTATAAACTAGTTATTTGTTGCACCCTTAATTAATCATGGCATGGCATTTGGTACATACAACATGTGTATGCATCATGACATGTGTATACTATGGCTCAATAGATACCCTAATCTATGTCATTATAATTGTACGAGAGACGAATATGGGTAAATCTTATGTTGTTAAGACTTCGGAAATACGCGGCTTAACCTTTCATTTGTAAGCAGGTTAAATTTGTTAGATGATGTTAAAGAAAAGAGGTTAGAAGGTTTTAAGACTACAATGGTTATCTATATATGAATATTTATTCGATATAAAATTGTAGTGTTCTATTGATATTTATGGATTATTGTTTTATATTAGGTTTTTAATGATACGAGTTCTTCACTCTTAATTATCTTTTATATTTTAATTTACTTTTATTTTATTCTCTTTTTCCTTTCCTTGTTTTCTTCTTTTACGTTTGTTTTTTACATTTTATAATTTTTAAAAATCCATAATATTACAATTTTAGTTTTCTATGACAAAATTGTTACAATTTTGTTCTTGTTTATTTATGCGTCTTTTTAATTCTTATTTAGAATTCTTTATGTTTTTTACCTTTTCCTTATAAGGTCCTTTTTTTGTCCATACCCCCCACCCCCCCCCCCCCCCTCCCTCCCTCTCTCTCCATATATATATATATATATATATATATATATATATATATATATATATATATATATATTATTGTAAATTTAAGACATTAATATGCTTTAGCAGTATAAATATTCAAATTCAAATTGATCATTTTATATGAGCGGATGGAGATTCACCTAGCCTAGCCAATTATTGTAAGTGTAAATATGTTAAGAAAAAATTGGGTCTTATCTTTTATATGGGATATGGCACATTTTACTTAGGAGGTTTTAATAAAATTTATTAGGGTAATTTGTAACTAAGAGAAAGTTATGTAAATAGGGGGTGCTTGGTTCTACAAGAAGTCATCCTTAGACTTGAATAAGATATTTTTACATGAGCCAGAAAGAGTTAGTTTGGTGGTGCCTAAGTGATATATAATTAAGAATATAAGTTGTTAAGGTAGAGTGTTGTAGTAGCTCGATCTACACATATCCTAAAGTATTGTTGTTGCATCATCTTGAATATGATGTGTAGAGACTCGTATCTATACGTGGCCAATTTTTTCATTATGTAAATTGATTTTTCCTCAGAGATGACCAATAAAGTTTGGAAAATTTGACTTGTTTCCATTTGCAAAGCATGTAAGAAAACCAAACGTCATGTCGTTTCATATCAATGTGTGGTCTAAGGTTGTTTTTAATTAGACTCCCTAACTATATATGCAGTGTTTGGTATCTAAGAAAGGTTGTTCCTTGTGAGTAGGCATCAATCATTTGGTTTTTCCATTTTTAAGTGTGGGTAGAAAATGATAAGGAAAAGTTATAGAAAAGAGTGTTCCATAGAAGTTTTCAAGGAAAAGAAAATGGCATAAAGATGAGGTATGTGTTGATTTAAGTTTTTTGTAGGCTCCAATAAATGACGAGATATATCCTCTCATTTTGGGATTTTTCTAGATTTTTTTTATAAGGCACGAGTTATAGGTTTTGGCTATCAAAAGAAGTGCATCATGGAATAGAATTGGAAGCAATTTGAGCTTTGAACCACTTAGAGAGCATTGAAATTTTCAAATCTAGTTCCAAACACCTATACAACATGGATATTCACAATGATACTAAAACCAAAGTTAGTTTGGATATTCATAAATAAAACATAAAAGGGAAAAGGGTAAGGTGAAAAAGAAGTTATAATTCAATTTATACAAATTTTTTATTTAACAAAATACGATTAAGAATTAGGGGGGAAAACCAAATTCAAGGAATTTAATTATTATTACAATTCATCAAAGGATGAAAGATGAGTTAATTCCATGCATTTAAACAATTAATTGGTATCACAACAATAATTCATTAAATATAAACTCGTAAAATTATAATGAATAAATTATATACAATTGTACAAATCAATCAACTCAGAAAACTAATATGTTATCTAAGATCAAAAATTCCATAATTATAAATTTTAGATAACACATAACTCACAAGATGCATCTAAACAAAGACCCCATAAAACTTTTGTAATTGAAAAATATATCTTAAAAAAGAATTTATAACAATTTTTATGGACACTACCTCATCATTCAAAAATTTGCATGTGAAATAAATATAATTAAATAATAATTGGAAATAAAAGTTTGAAACTGGACAATAGCTCCCAAAATAGATGAGTGAATAAGGCCACAATGGTGCAAGGTAATTTTCACACATGTAAAACCACACATGATTGTAAATAAAATGAAAAATCTATGTAAATGATTGCTTCCTACGATGCAAGTGGCTATTTTCATGGTGAATGAGCTCATGGAATTATTGGCAAAATTTGGTGCCAACTACAACCAATAAGGTAAAGAACACAACCATAATAGAAAAAAAAAACACACAAAAATATATGTTATATTCAATTTACAAACTTCTTACAAACTCAAAGCTATGACTCTGCATATTCTTTTCTTTCTCTTTTTGTGTCCTATTCTTTGTTTCTTTCTTCTTTTCTTCTTTATGTTGTTGCACGTGTTTTCTATATTCCTTCTCTGTATAAAACCTTGAGTTGTCACTCTGTATATGCTCCTATGAGCTATTGATGCTCTATCTATTTGTTATATTTTTTGAAGCCATTTATATAGCTCAGTGTGTCTTTTAAAAGACGTTGACCTTCAAAATAGATCCAAAAGATATATTAGCTCCAACTCCTTCGTGGCTTGAAATCCACCCAAACCCATTGCCCAAAAGTTAGACGGAATGCCACCACATGTCAGTCCATAAGTGGTAGCAGGTTTGGGCCTTGAAACACTTGCATTATATGACGCGAAGCTAGGACCAATGATAAAGCTCCACGTTTTTCATAACTGTCAGTCTTCAGCTATGTGTCTTGTCAGAACTGCGAAGCTCAAACCAATGAAGAAGCTCCACGTTCCTTGCATTTGTCAGTCTTCATTTGTAGACCCTATCAAAAAATGAAGCTCGAACCAATGGGAAAGCTCTACACTCTTCACACTTGTCAGTTTGTTAGGCTTTGTGTTTGTCTATTATTGGTTATGGCTTCACATCACAACTTCTAGCTAGGATTCACTTAATTTGTTGTCTCCATAAATATGTAGCCACATATCTCTTCCTTGGTCAGTTGATATATGACCTCTGACTGTAATGAATTAAACCTAACTCAATGAAATGTAAACTTTAGCTTATTCTACGGACTTCATGTCCTTCCAAAAGATATACAAAATAAAGTTCCAGAAAGCCAACACATGTTTACTCTCCGCCCAGTGGATCCTCGTCAAATGACTGCCTCTAAACCCGTTACATGTCCCCTAACTTTTCAACCTTGCCTGGTTGTTTCACAGACCCAACAAAAATATAGATTGTGTCTCATCTTAGAGCATTGACGTCCGCTAAGCCCAAAAAAATTTAAGGGAGCTAGAATATCACCACGTGTCCCTTCCAATGGTCATGGTTAAGGCGGGAATTTTAAATTTGATGGTCAAAATCAAAATTAATACTGTCAGCAAGGTTGATAGAAAGGAGGGAAATAAATTTGAAAAAATAGTGAGGCTCAAGATTACCTAACCACCATAAATTTTGACACTCCCCCTTAATCTTGAGCTGAACAAAAATTAATTCAAAAACTAATTTTCAAGTCTTGGACATCTACGATGCCCAAACTTTCTCTTAAATGCTCAAACCTTTCTTTTGATAAAGGCTTTGTAATAAATTCATCTAGCTACAACTCTGACATGCAAAAATTAAGTTCAATTTCTCCTTTTTCAAGTAACTCATGAATGAAATGGTACCTAAAAGTAATATGCTTGCTTCTGCCATGTAAGACTGGATTCTTTGACAATACAATCAAAGACATATCATCACAGAAAATTATAGAACCTCATTATTTCTCTTCATGCAAATCTGAAAGGATTCTTCTTAACCATATTGCTTGAAAAATGGCCGAGTTTGCTGCAATATACTCGACTTTAGCTATAGACAATGAAACAACTGATTATTTCTTTGAAGCCCATGAAATGGCTCCTGATCCAACATTAAACAAATAACCGGATGCGCTCTTTATATCATCGAAGGTACTTGCCCGATCACTATCTATGTATCTAACTAATTGAAAATCATTATTAGTAGCATATAGAATTCCATAATTCCTTGTGTCATTCACATACCTCAAATACGCTTGCTTTCTTGCCAATGTGTCTCTTTGGATTTTCCATGAATCTATAAATTAAAATAAATATATACATTATCTAGTCTAGTTACAGTTAAATACATCAAGTTTCCTACCATTCTTTTGTACCTTGTAGGATCTACATTGTTGTTACAATTATCTTTTGTCAATTTCAAACTTATCCTTGTTAGTGTAGATGTTGTTTTGCTTTCCAACATTATAAATCTTTGCAAGATTTCTTTTGCATACTTTTCTTGAGAAATAAATATGCTCTGTTTTGTTTTCTTGACCTCAATGCCAAGAAAATACTTCAGCAATCCCAAATCAATCATTTCAAATTCCTTCTTCATGGCTTATTTGAATTCATCTATTGCCTTGTTTACATTTCCTATAAAAATTAAACCATCTACATATAAACAACAATCAAAATCTCTCTATTATTTTCTTTGATGTAGAGTGTTGGCTCATTATTGCTTTTTCTAATGCCATTACTTGTCAGATACGAGTCTATCCTACTATACCATGCCCTTGGTGTTTGTTTGAGTCCATACAATGATTTCTTGAGCTTGTATACTTTTCTCTCATGCCCTGGAATCTCATAACTAGGTGCTTGTCCCGCATACACCTCTTCTTCCAATAATCCATTCAAGAAAGATGATTTAACATCCATTTGATGGACCTTCCACTTGTGTTGAGAAATTATGGAAATGATTGTTCTCACATTTTCTAGCCTTGTTACTGGAGAAAATGTCTCATTATAATCATGTCCAGGATTTTTTTTGTAGCCTTTGGCAACTAACCTTGTCTTATGTATCTCAATCTTTCCTTCAAGATTAGTCTTAATTTTATAAACCCACTTGACTGCAATGACTTCCTTTCCCACTAGAAGATCTACTAACTCCCATGTTCCATTATTCTCTATTACATGCATTTATTCATCCATTTCTTCACACCATTTATGATCCTTAATTTCTTCCTCATAACAAATAGGACCAACTTATGAAAATAAAGAAAAATTAATCATTTCATCTTCAATTTCTTCATACCTTGACTGTTCATAAATCTCTTGAACACTCCTCATTCAAACTTGCTACTAGAATGAGTCAGATGATGATGAAGATGCCTCATTTTCTAATCCTTACATGCTTTGTTGTTTGCTGTAATTTGAAGATTCGCCCCTCTGTGAAATGGGTGTCCAACTTGGCATGTTGTTTGCTCTTCCATATGTTATTTCAACATCAATGATGGGTATGTTTTCCTTTTCTTGTGCCTACTCTACTTCTTGCACGTCTCCCCAAGATGATTCTTCAATGAGTTGAACATCCCGTCTGATTATCAATTATGTTATAATTATATTATACAATATGTAAGCTTTTGATTTCTCCCTATACCCAATGAAAACGCACTTCTCTCCTATGTTATCCCACATTGATCTTCTTTTCATGGGCACATGTGCATATGATACATACACAAAAATGCTCAAGTGTTTAACCCTTGGCTTTCTTCCACTCCATGCCTCTTGAGGTATCTTATTCCTCACACTCTTTGTAGGACATCTATTTAGCAAATATATTATTGTTCCAACTGCTTCTGCCCAAAATTCATCTGACAATCCTCTTGCTTTGATCATGCTTCTTTCCATTTCTGGAAAGGTTCTATTCTTCCACTCAACTACTCCATTTTGTTGTGGTGCATACCTTGTTGTAAATTGTTTCTTGATCCCATGTTCCTTATAGAAGTTTAAAAACTCATTTGATATATAATCCTCCCCTCTATCTATTCTCAATGTCTTTATATAATGGCTAGTGTTCTTCTCAACCATGGCCTTGAACTGTTTGAATACTTCAAATGTTTTTGATTTATTTTTTAAAAAATAAACCCATGTCCATTTGTTGAAGCCATCTATGAAAGTAAGGAAATACACACTTTTAGACAATGAGGGATTCTTCATGGGACCACACAAATCTGAATGTATCGGCTCAAGAGGTGAGCTTTCTCTCTAAGGTCTACTTGAGGGAAAATCATTTCTATGTTGCTTCCCTAATATGAAACATTCACATACTTTGTCTCTGTTTTCAATAGGTGGCATTCCTTTAACCATTTTTATTTTATAAATAACATGTAATCAACCATAACTCAAATGCCCATACCTGAGATGCCAAAGAGTGGATTGATCAATAGATATTGTTTTGAAAGTTGTTGTTGCTGCTACACTTTGCATCCTCAAGGGAAACATTCTATTTTGTGTCATCTTCACTATTGCAATCAGCTTGTTGCTTCCACTTGTATCATATATACTGCATTCTCTATTTTCAAACTTCACCTTATATCCATTTTGGACAAATTGTCTAATGCTTAGTAGGTTATACTTCAACCCTAGGACATAAAAGACATTATTGATCTTCTTTTTATCTCCTTGCTTGGTGAGAATGGATATAATGCCTTTATCCATCACAAGAGCTTTTTCATTTGTTCCCATCTTCAATTTAGATATGATTGCTTCATCTATGTTATTGAATATCTCCTTATTTCAGCACATATGGTTGCTACTTGCACCATCCAAATACCATATTTTTTTTATTTCCTTACTTAGCCACATTACAAGTTAGAAATAAAGTTCCACTTTTTTCATTCTTTTCAATTTCATCTTCTTTTACGTTACGGTTTTTATTTCTCAAATCATATTCTTTATTTCTACATTAACTTGCATAGTGTCTATACTTTTTGCAATAGTATCATTGTACATTTAATTTTTCATACCTTTGTATAGAACCACCTCTGGAAGTGTTGTTACTCCTTCATCTTCCTCTAGCTTGTGGCTCTTGATGGTTATTTCTTCCACCTTTTTTTGGTTGTTGAATCTTCCTCTTCCTCTTTTGTAGTCTTTCCCCCCTACCTTTAACATTTGTGTTTATTTTGAAGGATTGTTCATTGGAGGAACTAGTTTTCCTACGCATCCTTTGTTCATGGGTTTTCAAAGAACCCATTAGCTCATCAACTATCATTTGTATCAAATCCTTGGATTCCTCTATTGTAACCACAACTGGATCAAATCTGGTTTGAAGGCTCCTCAATACCTTATCTACGATCCTATGATTTTCAACATCATCTTCATTACTCCTCATATGATTGACTATGGTCATTGTTATTGTGAAAAAATAATTTATTGATTTTGATTCTTTCATGAGAAAAGTTTCAAAATCTATCCTCAATATCTGCAATTTGACTACCTTCACCTTGTCACTTCCTTGATAAGCATTCTGCAAGGTATCTCATGCTTGTTTGGATTTTTAGTTGTAGTTATCCTTGGGAAAACTGAATCAGTGAAAACATTCTAAATGTAGCTTAAATCATTTGCATCCTTTCTTTTATTTTCCTTAAATCCATTCTTTTGGGCTTGTGCAAGTGCATTGAAAGCAAATTTATATGTTACTTCTATGTATCCTCCTTTAACTAGTTCCCATAGTTCTTGAGAAGATAACAATGTCTTCATCTTAATACACTAGATATTATGGTTCTTCCCATAAAATGTTGGAGGTTGTTACATGAGTTACTAATAGAAGCCATTATAACTCAATAGCTCAAACAACCTTTCACTCTGATACCAAGATGTTGTAAAAATTTGGTGCCAACTATAACCAGTAAGGGAAATAGCACAACCAAAATAGAAAAACACACACACGCACACACACATATCATATTATATTTAAAAACTTCTTACAAAATTAGAGCTACGGCTCTGCATATTCTTTTGTTTCTCTTCTTGTGTCCTATTCTTTGTCTCTTTCTTATTTTCTACTCTATGTTGTTGCACGTGTTTTCTATATTCCTTCTATGTATAAAACCTTGAGCTGTCACTCTCTATATTCTCCTCTAAGATATTAATTCTCTATCTATTTTTTATATGTATCGAATCCATTTATATAGCTTCGTGTGTCTTTCAAAAGACATTGAACTTTGACAGAGATCCAAAAGATATATTAGCTCTAGCTCCTCAGGGCTTGAAATATGCCCAAATCAATTGCTCAAAAATTAGACGGAATTCCGCTATGTGTCGGTCCATAAATGGTAGTGAGTTTGATCCTTGAAAAAATTCCATTCTCTGAGGAAAAACTAGGACCAATGATAAAGCTCCACGTTTGTCATGAGTGTCAATCTTTAGCTATGTACCTTTTCATAACTGTGAAGCTCGAGTTCCAATGAGGAAGCTCCATGTTCCTCACATTTTTCAATCTTCATTTTTAAACCTTGGAAGAATGAGAAGATCAAACCAATGGGAAAGCTCCAAACTCTTCACACTTCTTAGTCTGTCAAGCTTCATGCTTGTCTATTATTGGTTGTGGTTTCACATCCCAAATTCTAGTTGGGATTAACTTAAGTTGTTGGCTCCATAATGATGTAGCCACATATCTCTGCCTTGTTAAGTTGATTTATGACCACTGACTACAATGAATTAAACTAGACCTGAAGAAATATAAACTCCATCTTATTTCGTAGACTTCACATCTACACAAAAGATCTACAAAAGAAAGTGTTGGAAATCCGACATGTGTTTACTCTTCTCCTGTTGAATCCTCCCCAAGTGGATTTCTCTAATCTTGTTATGTGTCCCCTAAATTTTCAGCCTTTCTTGAATATTTCTTGGACCCGACAAAAATATAGATTGTGGCTCATCCCAGAGCCTTGATGTCCACCGAGCCCAAAACATTTAAGGGAGCCAGAATCTCGTCACGTGTTGCTTCCAACAGTCATCGCTAAGGTGAGATTTTCAAATTTGATGGTCAAAATCAAAATTAATACTGTCAACAAGGTAGATAGAAAGGAGGGAAACAAAATTGAAAAAACTGCAAGGCTCAAGATTACCTAACCACCATAAATTCTGATAGGAATTTCCAGAACAAATCCACATAGTATATGTTATCATCTTCTTTACAAATTTGTGGGAGCCTTACACTGATAAATAATGAAACAATAGTTCTCAAATGAGTTTTCAACATACTCGTGAACTTCTCAAATTCCTTGGTAAGAATGTTTTCACAAAACGTGACGTTCATAAAATTGACATTTAGAAAAAAAAATCTTCTTCTCACATTCCAATTTGAGTATCCAATTTTCCTTTCAGCTCTCTGAAATTATTAAACTGAATTTACTTATCTCGTTCAAATTGAAAAAAATAATTAAATAACTTTATTATCTACTTTTTTAATAAAGTGAAGAGGATATAATAATTTCATATCATTCCTTAGACAACATTTTGCACCTAAGTGTAAATAACACACACAAATGACATCGATGCTACTTGCTAACCAAAGTTGAAATGTAAAATTTTTCCATTGTCCCTGTCGAGATTCAACCCTCAGACCTGTGAGTTTTGAATGTGGCATCCCCACCATCCTGCTTGTATTCATTTCATGCACATAAAGTGACCCTGGTTTTATTTAAAATAAAGGTTTTTTATTGCTTCCCGAAATGTTTTTCCATTTCTTCTCGGGTAGCGTGGGAATCCATTTGTGCATGCTAGTTAAGGATCTTCCTCTTTTACAATCTCACCAGTACATATATTCGATGATTTCACAATTGAAATATGATCAACAACAAATTTCATATCATCATCAGAAATTATTTCCTTCCTTGTTAATGAGAGGATATATTCCTCTCTGAATAACCATAATCTTGTATTCTCTCTTAATTCTACACTAGAGGTGAATTTTTAAGACAATTATTGGGATTATCAAAAATTACCTTCACTTATGGACCTGCTTATATGCAATGACATATGTCTAATGAAAATTTGATAATTCCATATATATCTACTCTTTTGTGGTCATCTATTTTCACTTCGATGAATCTTCCTTATATACTTGGAGGATAGGTTGAGTGACTGGTTGTTGAGGCACACTGGCACCAGATGTAGTGGAAGAAGTAAAAATTGAAGTATCTTCATTTTACGAGAAATGGATGAATGGTGTGCTTTCTGATCAAATGGGAAGCCTAACAATGCATGAATTCAAATGAAAAATGGATAGCGTAATGATGCAAATGCCTTAAGCTTCCAAGAGATGATTTGTGAAGGGACGAGCCTCTTATTTATCATCAAAGGAGAGGCCATGGATTGTGGATCAAGTTTTGAATAAGTTACAGGTTAATGAATGCATTTTCCCGATTTAACATGTTTGATTTGGTCTATGTAGTTGGTTAAGTTCAAGAATAAGAATTTAAGAGGTTGTATTTCAAATTGGTTGGTTTTTTATTTTATTCTAAAGTTGGTTATACATGAATATTTAACTTCCTCTTTGTAGGGTTATAGAACTTGATTGAGTGAGTTAATGATGTGGAGTTGAGAGGATGATGAGTGGATATTTAATTTTAATTTTATTTAAATATATAATTAAATTAGATAAGGAGTGTAAGTGTATGTTTTATGCATGATATAATTAATTAAATTAATTCTAGTGGGATGTGGGTGAATATTATTTTAAATAGAAATGTGCAAAGGGTAGTACATAATTTAAGGGTGTCTTTATTTTCCCATCTTTAAAGTTTTATTATAGAGTAATAGCATTTTGAAGATAATATACACATGTAGATTGATTAACAGATGATAGAGAAGTGTGGAGGACTACCCGATTTGCCCCAATGAAGTGTTTGGATGCCCCAATGAGTTAAAGATGGTACTAATGGAGTTCTCCTAAAGCGGGTGGGTGACAAAACAAAGTAGTGGACATACACTTGATAGGGGGGAGATAGAGAGAGAGAGAGATAGAGAAAAAGATAAAACATGAAGAACGGGCATAGAAAATGAGTTATAAGAGTGCAACGGCCAAAATTAGGGTTTAAAAAGAAAATATAGGGTTTAGAAGAAGGGTTTGAATAGAAGGGTAGGAGGGATCAAAACCTTATTTAGTATTTTTTATATTAGAACCTTTTTTCCCCTAAGATATTTTTGAGCTTTATATTATGGGAGAGATGAAACGATATCCAACATGTTTTCATCTCACAAATCATGTTCGATAGTTCGGGTAGGCTCCTTGTGATGATGGTCCAGTAAATACACAAGAAATGAATTAATTAGGTGCATTTATTATTTTTAGAGGTATTTTAAAAATTAAAAATTATCACTGGCACAAGGAAGTAGTTGCGATATTGTAGCCCACAAATTGTGCTATGGTAGGCTTTCCTGAGCTAGCATGAAAGGAAGGGAATTTGTATATAAATAAACATACTAGCGTGATAAGTGTGTTAGTGTCATAATGGATTCACTAGCGTGATAATACACACACTATCATTGAGTGCATTAACATAAAAAAGAATGTGCTAGTGTGAAAATTGAGTGTGTTAGCGTTAAAATATTTGCATTAGTGTAACATGAGGTGTGATAGCGTGAATTAGAGAAATGGGTTGGATGTAGAAGATGAAATGAGAAATAAAAAATGATTTGTAAAGGACTAATGAATTAGTGCAATGTGTGTAGGAGAGATTATATGCCCTGGACATGTGAGAGAGACATGAACAATTGCAATCATTAAAGAGGAAAATAACGAGGTTAGAGCGGAGAGGACTATGAGCGATACTAGAGGTTTCACGACTAGAAACATAACATGGATGTTAGACATCAAATTAGACCACTGCTTGTTGACTATAGTAGTAGAGCGATGACACAGTGAGTCACAGATATTCAAATTGCCTATCAGGGAAATTTCAGTGACTACTGAGGGTGTCGATGCATGGTCAATTGATTCAGTGGGAGAGGATTACAACACGGGTTATGGCACAGACACAGATACTATTTCAAGTAGAGGAGATTCACGGTGAGGGTATGATGGTGTACCTTGCAGAGTACATGGAGGATTATACGTTAGCACAACTTTTGATTTACTTGATGGATCTTATCAGCAGCTACTTGATGCCCAATAATTATGGGAGGAATTTTCATCTTGGTTTGATTAGCATGGTAGTGGAATTGATAGAATCAACAATAGTGTTTGCATGGGGGCCATGCATACTATCCCATCTATACAAAGACAAGCATATGGTAGTGTATAGGATTTAGAGGATTTTTGACTTAGCAACATTATTACAAATTTGGGCGTGGGAACATATGGCAGTAGGTTGACTGATTGGGCTTCTAAGAGACATATAGATAGAGGATCCATCACTTTGCAGTTGGGAGATGGTAGGTGTTATTCAGAGAGGTCACCAAGGAGATTTAGCATTTTACGTATGAGCGATAAATTATCTACAATTGTGAATAATTATATAGAGGCCATACATACAATATATATGAGAAAAAGATGTTGCAGAGTTAGGGAAAGATGAGATAGAGAATTATATTGATGGTATTTAATCATATATCAATTATCATTGAGTGGTATATAGATCAAATAGGGTCGGGAGATATCTTGGAGTTATACAGAAAATTATGGAAGAGAAGTGGTACGTGCAAGTAGCGCAAGACACCATAGAGTTTGGGCCATGCATCAGGTTAAGCATAGTGAGGGCTAGTTTTGGAGGAGTATAAGCTCAAGTATGGGATGATGAGCAGAAATCATGGACCCTAGTGTATTAGTGGAGTATTTAGTGTAGTGCGCAGCTATATTACCTCTTTGTGTTATCATCCCTCAGGAAGTTATGGTAGTAGGTATATCAGTAGCAATGAGGGGTGCACTATGGCAGAGAGGTAGGAGAGGGTGATGCCGACAGGGTTAGAGAGGAGAGGGATTTAGATAGATTCAAGGAGGAGAGATAGTTGGACTAGGGTATGTTGGTACCCAAATTTTTTCTCCTTTTCAGTCTAAGAAGCATCAGAAATATGGCATGAATCTTGAAGGAAGATAGATCTTGATATATGTCGTTTTGTAGCTGGGGATGTGATCTAACTGGCACTCAGATTTATGGAGAGATGGTTAGCACCTTGAAAGGATTTTGATCTAATCCTCACTATTTTAGGTTGTTCCTTTCAACCAAGGTAAAAGAACCTATATTGCAGCCTCTATTTTGTGAAGGAGGTGGAGATATCCTTATACTGTGCATATTGTATGGAAATGGCCTTGGGAAAACATGATCAATTTTCCATTATTCAAACTCAACAGAGCTGTCACTACTAAATGATGGAAATGCTTTCAAGACAAGGATGAGGCTGCTGAAGACATTGTATGATCTTGATTTGCTTTGTGCATTTTTTTAGATGGGTTAGATTCTTTTGTTGACACACAATGCAATGTCGGGGTAGTATGGGTAGGATTAGTTATTCAGATGATTTTTTGGTGGGGTATTGACAAGACAAAATTGGATATATCAAATATTTTACAACCTCTACAATACTTGAACAACTATCAGATAAAATGCTTCAAATAATCAAGGTGTTCTTTCAACCAAAATATGCATAAATGGAAGCCCAGGTTGCACTCTTCACACAATATTTGAGAACTCACCAAAAAATCTTGAATTAAAGAACTCAATTAAAGAAAAAAATCCACGCCTATGGTACCTCCAAAGGCTTACAAGCAATCCCAAAATCTTGTTAGATTCATCAGCATGGGAGAATTTCATGAACAATCTCAGAGCTGTGTGATGGCTATACACTTGTAACAAAATCACATACCTAAAGATCCAACACAAAAGAAATTAACCTAGTTCTTTGGTGGGTTTTTCAAAAAATGAGCTTTCTCTCAAAATTTGCTTGTGATTTTCAACTTCGTGACACCTTTGCATTTTTCCAAAATGCACTATATACCTCTTGCCACATTGGATCCTTATTTCCCAAGTAAAGCATATGCCAAGGGATCAAGTTTGTTACAACAATTTCTCATGAATCATTGAAAATGACTTTTAACAAATTTGCAACAAGAATTGCCAGGTGTTTAAAAGACTAAATCATTACAAATATTTGGATCATTATCCTTCCTGGAGGCACATTTTTCATCATCAAGGCATGTAGATGCCTTTCCTCTCATCATTTCACCTTTTCACCTTTTAAAACTACATCTGCAACTTTTAATTTTGATATCTCACGTGTTTGGACGGATTAGGGAAAAAAATTGTTTCAAAAACACCTCAAATCTGCAAATTAATCCCTAAAACCACTTGCATTGATCTTTGTAGGCACAAAGGACACGAATTCATCAAAACTTTGATTAAAAATGATGCAAAATTCACATCTCCAAGCTTCCTGGAGCAAAAATGGCAGCCAAAAATGAAAATGTACAGTTGCCCTTGATCTGCTCTTTTTCCTTCAATCTGGGACCTCCACGTGTCCAAATATGATTGGGAATCAATTCGGGCTCACCTTTTGACTTTTTTTGACATTTTTGGAAAAATGGAAAAATTTGAATTTTTCCTTCACCCCTGAAATTTGGTGATGATACATGGCATATGGTGGGTCCCATTGGGATTACGCTTCAATTCTATGC
Source organism: Taxus chinensis (assembly GCA_019776745.2). Classification (NCBI taxonomy): domain Eukaryota; kingdom Viridiplantae; phylum Streptophyta; class Pinopsida; order Cupressales; family Taxaceae; genus Taxus; species Taxus chinensis. Next base: position 62,220,330 of record CM034147.1, on the reverse strand, counting down.
ATTTTGACCTTTTTTGAAAATTTAGAAAATTTTCACTTTTTTCCCCGCGGGCCTGCACACCCGATTTCTCCCTTGCCACATGTCATGCTCTCTATTGCTAAAAAACTGCGAGCTTATTTCATGTTTTGACCCCTTTTTTCACCAAGGGATAAAAATCCATTTTTCTTCTGCGGGCCCACACCTTGGATAACTCCCTGCCATGTGTCTCTTTTAGATTTGTTCGTGGGCCAGCACTTCAAATTTCCACACTGATTCTTTTTTGCAAAAGGGAAAATTTTCCGTCTTACCTCCACCGGCCAGCTGACCCACTCTGACCGCCACATGTCCATCGCTGATTAGAGCGGAGATGCATCCCATTTTTTTAACTTTAGAAAACAAAGCTAAAAAATCATTAAGTCTTCCATCGGCCCGCTTCTCCATTTTTGGTTTTTCAAGGCCACGTGTCCACCTGTGATTGACCACGGGGTTGCGCTTCAAAATTTTACTTCAACATTTTTTGCCTCCAAAGAAAAAAAACTTCAAAAAACCTTCGCCATCCGCATCCCCTCTATCCTTGATTTCTTCCACATGTCCTCCTCTGATTGGTTACGGAGCTTCAGACCTTTTTGTGACTTTCAATTTTTTGCAAAATAAAGTCTAAAAACTCTAAGGGAATCCGACCACCCACCATCCCTTGGCCAATCAAAACACACCACGTAGGCAAAATTTGAAAAAGTGGAGCCCTAGGCTAGAAAATGCCCCATTCGTGAAAAAAGGCAAAAAATGATAAGTTATAACACTTCCCCACTTCTCCTCAACTAATTAGATTCTGCCACGTGCCCTCTGACTTCTCAGCAATAATTTGACAGCTAAAATATGCCTGTTTGACTGTCACAAATACAAAGTTTTTCCAGTTATGCCCAAAATCTGATTTTTTCACCAAGGATGGAAATTTTTTGAAGTAGAATCAAATGAAACATGATTTCTGAGCATTTCTCGACCCTGGGATTGGATTTTCGAATACATACAAGTATGAATCAATCAATTTTGATTTTTCATGATCAGGAAAAAGTGAAAACAAAGCATAGCCCATAGATTTTGAAAAATTAGGGCACAAACAAGGCATGCATGGATTTTTCTCTCAAACTAGGGTAAAACAACAAGTTTGTGAGCATTTTTTAAAACATTCGACTGGAAGGTACAAGTTGTAGACCATTATTTCAAAAAATAAAACATTTTTGAGCAAGTACAGATTTGAAAAATTAGGGCAACACGGTGCAAGCTTGAGTATTCTTGTAAAATGGGGCATGTCAAATGATTTTCAAATGGACTAAGGCATGGGAACAGAGGCAAAAACTTCATTTCACCCATTAAAACTATAGAAAATGTTTCAGAAAATGCAGAGTGAAAGGAAATTTAGGGCAAAAGCATAGAGGATCAAAATGGACACCAACATCGGCTCCTTCTCGGGGATGGGCACTCCTAGTGAGTGCCACAAGAAAAATAAGTAGACCAAGTGCCAAACACCATTGGGCAAAGGAGTCATGAGCTAAAACCACAAAAAACCAGCTGAGAACCTGACAAAAAATGGTTACCACACACCAAGGGAAACCACAAACTGACAAAACACCAAAAATAGAGTGAAAAACCAAACACTATACACTATACAAGTGGTGCATACCTCAAATTTGGGGATTAATCCAAGAAATGCTTCAGATGCCTGCCATTAATAGGAAATTCAAGCAATTCCCCATCTAAATCTTTGAGAAAAAAGGTATTCTCACCAATTCTGATATCAATGGAGTAAGGGCCCATTCATAATGCATCAAATTTTCCATGTTTGCCCTTATCCTCATTTCTACTATCCCACAACAAAACCAGATCTCCAATATTGAAGGCCCTAGGAGTGACCTTCTTGTCAAACAATCTTTTCAACTTCTCTCTAAATATAATATGCCTCTGGTGGGATGCTCTTCTCTCTTCATCTAGCTCCATAATCTAATTGATCCTTGCTTCATATGGACTGACCTCTTGATCCTCAAGCTGTTGAACAAACTGAAATGCAGATAAATACAGATGTAAGGGTAGCAGAGCTTGAGTTCCATACACCAACTCAAATGGGCTCTTACTAGTAGCTCTCTTGGCAGTGATTCTATCAGCCCAAACTGTAAATTTCAGTTGTTCACCCCATTTTCTCTTGTTCAACTCCAAGGTCCTCCTAATGATCTTTAACAAATTGTTATTGTTGGAATCAGTTTGTCCATTCCCTTGGGGGTTATAGTTTGAACAATAATTCAGGTTGGTTCCATACTCCTTGCACATTGCCATCAAAGGTTTATCTCTGAAACGCATGGCATTATCAGCAACAATCTTGACTGGCACACCAAATATGCATATGATATTGTTTAGTAAGAAATCAATAACAACTTGGTGTGTTGATTTCTTGGTGGGGATTACCTCTACCCACTTGGTGAAGTAATCAGTGGCTACAAGAATCTACTTATGGCCAGCACTAGAAGGATATGAAATTTCACCAATGAAGTCCATTCCCCACTGTTTGAAAGGAGCTTCAATTGATACAGGCTGCAAAGGAAGGGATCCTAAAGCTTTCATTCTTCCAGAGAAACGCTGACAAATTTCACATTTTCTAATCAGTATGGTTGCATCTTTGAAGAGAGTAGGCCACTAATAACCAGCTCTCAAAACTTTGTGTGCTATAACCCTTCCAAAAAAGTGTCCCCCACAAAATCCCCCATGGAAATCAACAATCACTTTGGGAGCTTAGTCTTTAGTTACACACCTCAAGAGGACACCTTCAGGGTTCTTCCAAGCCAGCCCAAAGTCAGTGATGATGTATTTTTGAGAAGCCTACTTGAGGGCTCTTTTCTGATTTTTATTTAAATAGTCAGGACAACATAAGTGTCTGAGGTAAAAGATTATATCCTTGTACCACTCAAAATTTACCAAGTTCTCAAGAACATCTTCCCTTTCTTCCTTTAATTCATTCACTTCCATAGTCTGCAAGTTGCTCTCAGTCGTGAGATTAGCAAGACCTAAACCTCTTACCAACTTTGTGGTTTGGATGTCCATATCATACTCCTACAATTTGTTCACCCATCTACATCTTTTACTTGAGATCTCCATCTCTGATAAGATGTCTTTTACCATGGTGTGGGGAACATAAGCAACAACTTTTGAACTTAAAATATAAGGCCTGAAAACCTTTGTTGCTTTCACCAAGGAAAATTCTTGTTTTTCCATGATTGTATATTTTAACTCAGTAGCTTGTAAATCCTTTCTAAAGAAGGAAATAGGCCTCTCAACCCCATCTTCATCCTTTTGGAGCAAAATAGATGCAATAATATTTTCAGCGGCAAAGGAGAAGATTTGGAAAGGCTTCTTGTAATTCGAAGATGCCAAGAAAGGTGCATGTTTAAGTGCTTCCTTGATCCCTTAAAAATCATGACTAGTAGCCTCCTCCCATTTGATAACTTGATCTTTCTTTAACATGCATGTGATAGGAAGAGTCAACTCAGAAAAATTGGACACAAACCTTCTAATGAAATTGATTTTCCCAAAGAAAGATTGGATGCCCTTCTTCATTCTTGGAATTGGCACCCTGTTGATTGCTTCTACTCTCTCTGGATCAATCATGACACCAGCCTTTGAAACAATATGACCAAGTAGCTTGGTCTTTTGCACCCCAAAGTGACATTTCTTTGGATTGAGAGAGATTCCAAATTCTCTACATCTGATCAACATTCTTTCCAAATGTTGCAAGTGATATTTTCTACTCCTTGAAAAAATAGTCACATCATTTTGATAAGCTGCAATGAAATAATTTATATAACCAAAAAAAGCAACATCCATTTCTCTTTGGAAGGTAGCTCCAACATTCATGAAACCAAAAGGAATTCTCACATAAACATATGTTCCCCAAGGAGTGGTAAAGGCAGTTTTAAATCTTTCTGAATCCTTGACAACAACCTGATTGTAGCCAGAGAAACCATCCAAGGTGGACAACAATTCAGATCCAGTCACTAACTGCAGCATGTTCTCCATGTTTGGTAAAGGATAATTGTCTTTCAATGAAGCTCTATTCAAATTTCTGAATTCTACACAAAGTCTGATATCTCCATTCTTCTATCTGACTAGAACAAGGTTTGCAACCCAAGATGAATACCTCGTGGTCTGAATGATCCCTCCCTCCTTCAGTTTCTTTAATTCATCTTGCATTTTCATGGAGAGGAGTGGATTAATTGGCCTTTTCTTCTGTTTGAATGGTTTGGCATTTTTCTTAAGAGGGATCTCATGTCGAAACAAGTCCTCTCTATATGCTTTTAGCTCTGAATATGACCAGGCAGGGCAGTCTTGATATTGTTTCAACAATTGAAGATAGGATTGTTTTTCTTCCTTGTTTAAACTGCTGCCCAACCAAAATTTTCTTGGTTTGTGCTTTGTTCCCAAGTCATGCTCTTCCACATCCCTTGAGGAAGACATGTTTCTATTGATGATGCAATCAACATTGCTAAAATTTGACTCAAGAGTAACAAGACCTCTAGGAATGGTGTTAGTTTTCAATTGGATAATATCTTTTCCAAACAAAGTCTCTCTTCCTTCAGTCATACATACCATTGATTCCCAATCAATATGTTGATCTACAAAATCACCTTGATTTTGTAAGAACCTTTGCACTTGAGCATCATCATCAAACACTTGCCAATGCTTGATGTTGTCAGGGACAACTAACCTAATTAACACTTCAACATTGTACTCACAATATGGTGAAACGGTGCAATCTCCAAATCTTGACCCCATCACTGCCAACTTTTCAGTAGTAGCATTCAAACTTCTATCATGGTGCACAATATTGAAGGAATCAAACATCTCAATTGGATTCCTAACTACATGCTTATACTGCTTCATCAGCTTATTTTTTGTAGCATATAGTTTTATTATTTGTTTGACAACTAGCTCTGAATCTCCTTTTGCAATGATGTCCTTGACACCATACTTCCATGCAATCCTTAGACCCAACAAAAAGGCTTCATACTCAGTAATGTTGTTAGTACATTCAAAATTAAGCTTGAAGGAAAAAACAAATTCTTCCAAGCTAGGAGAAATCAGAATTACACCAGCACCTTTTCCAAATTTGGAGCAAGCTCCATCAAATAACAAGGTCCAAGGAGAACATACCTACTCAAGGCACTTTGACTGATCCATTTTGTGTTCTTTTCCATCATCAAAACCAATAAAATTATCAGCATCAACATCAACAAACAACACCTCATAGGAAGCATTGTTTGGATCCTCAATTAGATGAAACATTTTCTTCTCTCCATAGAGATTGACAAGGCTTCCCTCAATGGGAATGGTGGAAAAATGCATATCCATTTGGACACTCCCTCAAACACTTGTAGCCCACTTTCTTGACAATAACACACCCCATTTGGTAGGGCAATCAACAATCACAACATCCAATTTTAAATTACTCCCGGGATAAGATGCAAGCTACACTACCAAACCCTTCACACAACCGACAACCGACACTTCTCTTGGGTCCATGGTAGTGCATTTTCCATAGGATTCTATCACGTTGATATCCAACTCATCCATGACTTCTAGAGGCATGAAATTACATGATGCACCGGAATCAAACATACAATTGTGAAGTAGCCTATCCTTTATGATCAAAGTTGTGAAGAATGGATCAACATTCAATTGGGAATCAACCAAGGATGTCCCCAAATATACCTCAAGTGTCTCTCCAATATCTTCTAATGCTAGTGGTGCTTCAAGGTCAACAATGATTTGAGGAGGAGTTTCAACAACATTTACATTTCTGCCTAGAGTAGTCTTCTCTTCTTTCAACCACAAGTACTCAAATGTTCTCTTCTTATGCTCAGGAATTCGAAGCAACTAAATGATTAGAACACTCACTTTAATTTGGCTCAATACTTGGGCTATGTCATAGGGAACACTCTTTGGCAAAGAAACATTGGAAGGGAGACAAGAATATTCATCAGATGGCATGGGATTCTTGGTAGCTTGGGCATGAGGAGGACTGTAATTTTTTCTTGGGACAACAGAGCTTTTAGCAAGTGTTTCTCTCCTAGGAGCTTATTTTTGAATGCTTGTGAGAAAGGGTGTTTTAGGTTTAGCTTAAGGCCCAAATCCTTTAACAACTTTGCTTCTAGTGTTATAGTATTTCTCTTCAACTATAACAACATTCATCAACAATTGTCTATCTTCCTCTGAAAGAATAACACCATCATACTTATTAATCATCAAAGCTCTTAAGTATTCAAATTCATTATTAGGAATTGTTATCCAAAATTACCCCCCAGGGTAAATTTGATAACATGCATCAGAATATCCAAATCCCAAGAAAATTTATTGATTCAGAGCAAAAATCAAGCTTGCAGGGTCCCTTCAGGTAATTTTCTAACTCCCCTGGCCGAGGAAAAAAGGAACAAGCTCTGAGAAAGTGCGGAGAAGGTTGCAGAAAGCAATTAGTTCGGGCCAGGAAAATTTGTGAAAATCGGTTAAGTCCCAGTCCAGCACAAGTTGGGACAAGTGGGACAAAAGTACGCGAACCGCCCGAACCGGCCGAAATGAGTCCAGTCGGCCCACAAAGCATTTGGGACAAGTGGGACGAAAGTACGCGGCGGGCGTGAAATGCCGGTTCGACCAAGAGGGAAAATTGACTAACTGCTGAGAGTAACAGTTCGGGACGAGTGGAACAAATGGACGCGAAATGCCCAAACCAGCCGAATCGCGCGAAATCATCACAAGGAGCCCAAAAGCAATTGGGACGCGCGGGACAATAGGGCAAGAACCGGCCGAACCGGCCGAAAAGGGTCAATTTAGTCCGAAGCAAAGTGGGACAAGCGGGCCAAAAATGCCCGAACCGGCCGAATCGGCCGAAATGAGCACAAAGGGGCAAAAATCAAATGGGACATCCGGGACAAATGGAGGTGAAGTACACGAAGAAGCCTAGAGCCAATCAGAAGCTGCCATGTGTCCTCACAAGGGAAAAGGTCAAAAAGTCAAAGGGTGAGTTTTCGAGCGCTGATCCGAACCAATGAGAAGCTGCCACATATCCAAGTGAAAACCCCACACAAAGGGATATGTCGTCGGGTCGTCCAAACCCGACGCACAAAGAAAATCGGGTTTCATAGTCGGGGAAACAAGTCGGAAAAGCATGGGGCGAAAACATATGTTGAGCCACCTCCCAAACCCGATGCAAATGGAGAGGAGAATCCTGAACCCGACGGGCTGAAGACCTTTCTCATCCAATCAGAGTCTGCCACATGTCATCCAGGTGGCAATGCGCGGGAAAATATTTTAAAAATCTGTTTTCGCCTGTTCCGTGCCCTAAAATCCTCAAATCGTCATATATTTTGATCCAGAGCTCGGATTTGCATGTTCCTTATATCAACGGAAAGCTAGTGAAATCCTCTACATGATTCTGGGGCTAATCTCGAGTTTTGGTGCAGTCTAGAGAGAGAAAATAGAGAAACAGCTCTGACACGTGGTAATGACAGAAGTGACATTTCAGCGACCAGTTTTAATGCAGCAGACAGCCCGCCATTTTTTCCAGGATCCGTCGCTTCTACCATGATGAAATGATTTAAAATACGACCTGGAGGTGGTTGGAGGAGATCTGACTTTCCTCTTTCTTCCTTCTCTCATTCTTCCTATATATTGTAAGGAGTGGCAAAATATAAAAAAGAGTTGTTCATTCTTTCTGCTCGGCCCTCCCTTCTTTTCTTCTCTAGGGTTGAAAATGGAGTTCGAACCTCCTCCCTGCTCTGTACCAACCACAACCAGTCATGCTTGCTTCTGAGCATGAGGACGAGCTATAAAGTACCAAGGATCAGCTGCCATACCTCTTCAATCCAAATGCAGAGCAACTAAAAGAGGTATTGGATTTTTCAGTTGATACCTTGATGATTTGGATAGAAGACCAGCTTCTTGTTGATTTTCCATCCATCCAAACAGCCATGATCAGTACCAAATCAATTCCATGGCTGCCAATTTTGAAGAAAGGAAGCTATTTCTCACAACCAGTTGCAGGATTTGTTTAGCTTGCCTTTGCTTCCAGTTAGAGTAGAGTAGCTAGGTTTGCTTTCAGCAGAAGAAGTGCTTGTGCACACTCTGCATGTTCCATTTGGGGCATGTATGATTTTCAGTTTTGTACATAGTTTTTGGTGTTGCTGGTTTTGCTCTTGCACAGTTCATTTCAGTGGTTTTTGGTGAGAACAACTCCATGCCCGGTGGGTTTCCAAGTGGCTCAGAGGAGAGATTTTCAAAGTTCAAATCAGTTTTCAGGCTATTACTTATGACTCCATGCCCAATGGATTGCTTCAGGCTATTGGTCTTTTAATCTAGCAGGCAGATGCCCCCGTTGAGTCGCCAAATTGTTATCCAAAATTCCCCCCCAGGGTAAATTTGATAACATGCATCAGAATATCCAAATCCCAAGAAAATTGATTGATTCAGAGCAAAAATCAGGCTTGCAGGGTCCCTTCAGGTAATTTTCTAACTCCCCTGGCCGAGGAAAAAAGGAACAAGCTCTGAGAAAGTGCGGAGAAGGTTACAGAAAGCAATTAGTTCGGGCCAGGAAAATTTGTGAAAATCGGTTAAGTCCCAATTCAGCACAAGTTGGGACAAGTGGGACAAAAGTACGCGAACCGCCTGAACCGGCCGAAATGAGTCCAGTCGGCCCACAAAGCATTTGGGACAAGTGGGACGAAAGTACGCGGCGGGCGCGAAATGCCGGTTCGACCGAGAGGGAAAATCGACTAACTGCTGAGAGTAACAATTCGAGATGAGTGGAACAAATGGACACGAAATGCCCGAACCGGCCGAATCGCGCGAAATCATCACAAGGAGCCCAAAAGCAATTGGGACGCGTGGGATAATAGGGCGCGAACCGGCCGAACCGGCCGAAAAGGGTCAATTTAGTCCGAAGCAAAGTGGGACAAGCGGGCCAAAAATGCCCAAACCGGCCGAATCGGCCGAAATGAGCACAAAGGGGCCAAAATCAAATGGGACATCCGGGACAAATGGAGGCGAAGTACGCGAAGAAGCCTAGAGCCAATCAGAAGCTGCCATGTGTCCTCACAAGGGAAAAGGTCAAAAAGTCAAAGGGCGAGTTTTTGAGCGCTGATCCGAACTAATGAGAAGCTGCCACGTATCCAAGTGAAAACCCCACACAAAGGGATATGTCGTCGGGTCGTCCAAACCCGACGCACAAAGAAAATCGGGTTTCATAGTCGGGGAAACAAGTCGAAAAAACATGGGGCGAAAACATATGTTGAGCCACCTCCCAAACCCGATGCAAATGGAGAGGAGAATCCTGAACCCGACGGGCTGAAGACCTTTCTCATCCAATCAGAGTCTGCCACGTGTCATCCAGGTGGCAATGCGCAGGAAAATATTTTAAAAATCTATTTTCGCCTGTTCCGTGCCCTAAAATCCTCAAATCGTCATATCTTTTGATCCAGAGCTCGGATTTGCATGTTCCTTATATCAACGGAAAGCTAGTGAAATCCTCTACATGATTCTGGGGCTAATCTCGAGTTTTGGTGTAGTCTAGAGAGAGAAAATAGAGAAACAGCTCTGACACGTGGTAATGACAGAAGTGACATTTCAGCGACCAGTTTTAATGCAGCAGACAGCCCGCCATTTTGCCAGGATCCGTCGCTTCTACCATGATGAAATGATTTAAAATACGACCTGGAGGTGGTTGGAGGAGAGCTGACTTTCCTCTTTCTTCCTTCTCTCATTCTTCCTATATATTGTAAGGAGTGGCAAAATATAAAAAAGAGTTGTTCATTTCTTTCTGCTCGGCCCTCCCTTCTTTTCTTCTCTAGGGTTGAAAATGGAGTTCGAACCTCCTCCCTGCTCTGTAATGGCATTTTTTTCCTTTTACTAATGGAATGATGTTCTGTGTAAACTTCTGAAGCAACAAAACATGTTTTGTGATGCATCTGTCCATCCTTGCTCGTTTTTGCTTGTTTTCTTCTTGCCTCTCTTCATTACAGGTATTTATGCATGTTTGAACGTTCACTGTAGATCTGGAGCTGTGTTCATGGAGTTTTGAGACACTTTCTGTGTGAAATCTATCCTTGGGCCTGTGATGCATCTGTCCATCCTTCCCATTTCTCACCTCTCTTTGTCCCATGGCAGTTTTGATAGATGTTCAACATTCTCCTTCTCTGGTGTATCACCGTTTTAGTGTAGGCTTTTGTTGTTTTTCTCTTCTCTCTCTCTCTCTGTCTCCTTGGCATGGTTAGATTAGGATTAGATTAGCTTGCCTGCACTGGAATAGCTCGTGGCAGGTAGTTTAGGAGTAGGAACCAGCCTTCTCTGGAGATTCCTCTCTCGGTTTTACAAGTCCCACGCTTGGAGAGAGGTTTCCATGTTGTGCAATCACACTGGATGCCTGAACATCAACCTAGAAGCCTGATGTGCGTCCAGGGGTGCTGTGATTTTGCACTAACAGGAATTTCAAAAGCTTGAACTACATAAACTTCAAGAGTATGAGGGGGAAGAAAAATTTGTACCCGTTTGATGCAATCCCAAAAATTTGCAGCAGTCCTAGCACTCGTTACTTCAGTAGATGTTGCTCCTTCTTATGAGCTTGAAGAATAGCCCACCATACAAATGTCATCATCAGTACCATCATCATTATTAGCTTCACCTTCTTGCTAGTCCACTTCACATGGAGGATGGGGTAGAAAACACCTATCACACCAATCAATATTAGCAAATTATTCAACAATAGCAACCCTAGCATTTAAGGGATCAAGTAACACTCTCCCTTCACGTGCTTGACGATGTCTATTTGCAGACCCCATGGGTCCTTTCCCTCTATCATCTACCCTTTGATTGCCTCTAGGATGATTGGAAAACATGTCATGGTTTTGTGCTCTTGGATAACCTTGTGAAGTCTGCCCAATTCCCTTCTCAAATCTTGCCAACTTATATGAGATTTCTTTGACAACCCCTACCAAAGTTTTCACAACCTCCTCTAAATCAGCACCCTTGCTAGCTTGAGGCTTTTCAAGTTTTATCAACTTTACACCATCTATCTTGAGAGGTTTCACAATTTATTTGATATTGCTTTCAATTTGAAGTGCCATGGTGAAATCTTGTCTTAGATTGGTATGGTTCTTGTCTCTTAGGTAATAGGCTACCTTTTTATCAAATGCATTTGCATATTTGATTAAACAAGATTCATCACATGACCTCATATTAACAGGAAACCTTCTCAAAGTTTTGTTAAACCTTGTGTTAAAGTCAAGGACTGATTCATTGGGGTTATTCTTGATATTCTCAAACTCAGACAAGAGAAATCTAAGATCAGTCTTGTCACCATATTGCAACCTAAATGCATTCTTCATTTCAGTACAAGAATCAATTGAATTATTAGTCAGATCCTTGTACCAATCCCTAGCATCCTCTTCTAGTGTATGAATGAACAATTTAATATACACATCTTCAAACTCTATCTCAAAATATTCCATCATGTCAACAAAAATTTTGAGATGCTGATCACTAGTTATTGCATTGTTACCTTGGAATTTTGGTAATCTATTTCTGACATCTTGTAAGACAACATTTGGGTAACCATCCATTCCTCCAAATTCTATATGAGCAAAGGTGTTAACAAAAAATGGAGGTCTATGCTGAGCCATATTGTTTGGTGGAGGTGATCTTGGGGGTGACACAAGCTGATGAGGAGTGCAAGGTCTTTGGGGCTCAAGAATGTGATTCACAAGAATTTTATTCTCTAAGTGTTGATTTTCTTGGAAAGTCTTATTTAAATTGAAACACAGGTGTAGATTGAAGAAGGAACTTACCATGTACATTAGAAGGACCTTCACATATGAGAGGATTTCTTGAATTAGAATCACTTGAAGAAGAGTGATAATCCTATACCAAAGGCCGATCTCTCTCACCAATGGATATATCTTTACCTAATGTGTGACCTTTAACAACCTTCCAAACTCTTCTCCCTTCCAACTTTGAGTTTCTTGAATCTGTAAAAAACTTCTTAGCAGAGTCTCTAATGAAGAGAGATATTCTTCCTTCTAGTTTTGTAGATATTAGCAACACAAAAATAAATGAAAGAAAGCTTAAGACACTGGTATTTATCAAGATCAGGACAGCATGGAGTCACCACTAAGGAATTTCACCCTAGTTGTGCAAATGCACTAAAATAATCTGTCAAATATCTATCAGCACTGAAAACCTTGCCAAAATTTATAGATCAAATATTCCTTTCTTTGAATTTATCAATCACAAATGCAAATCAAGTGCAACAACTGCTGGGAACTAACAAAATTGCAGGCAGAACCTATATCTTCACTCAATCTTTACAAATCTAATTATAAAATTATGCTTCACAATGTGTTTATATGCATAATTTGCAAGGAACTTTACCAGGGTTTGATATGCATTCAAATATCTCAAATATGTATGCACATGGTTCAAATTGAACTAATAAAATATAAAACTTAGAACTCTACTCTTCATTCCAATCTTATAAATCTGATCAGAAGATGATACTCAGATTTTGTAATTGCACATAAATCACACAAGAAGTATTACCAGGGATCTAAAATACTGAAATACTGAATAATGTCCCCGGCAACGGTGCCAGAAAGTGTTGTTGACGGGATAAATAGACATGGACTGGAAAATGAATCAAAAAATTAATCTCAGTAGTGCAAATTATTTCTCAGGAATTCAAAACAACTCCCCGAAAACGATGCCATTTAGGTGTTGGTACCCAAATTTGTTCTCCTTTTCAGTCTAAGCAGCATCATAAATATGGCATGAAGCTTGAAGGTAGATAGATCTTGATATATTTCATTTTTTAGCCAGGGATGTGATCTAACTAGCGCTCAGATTTGTGGAGAGATGGATAGCACCTTGAAAGGATTTTGATCTAATCCTTACTATTTTAGGTTGTGCCTTTCAGCCAAGGTAAGAGAACCTTTATTACAATCTTTGTTTTGTGAAGGAGGTGGAGATATCCTTATACTGTGCATATTGTATGGAAATGGCCTTGGGAAAACATGATCAATTTTCCATTATTCAAACTCAACAGAGCTATCACTACTAAATGATGGAAATGCTTTCAAGACAAGGCTGAGGTTGCTGAAGACATTGTATGATCCTGATTTGCTTTTTGCATTTTTGTATATGGGTTAGATTCTTTTGTTGACACACAATGCAATGCAGGGGTAGTATGGGTAGGATTAGTTATTCAGATGATTTTTTGGTGGGGTATTGACAAGACAAACTTGGATATATCAAATCTTTTACAACCTCTACAATACTTGAACAACTATTAGATAAAATGCTTCAAATAATCAGGATGTTCTTTCAACTAGAAGATGCATAAATGGAAGCCCAGGTTGTACTCTTCACACAATATTTGAGAACTCACCACAAAATATTGAAGTAAAGAACTCAATTAAACACAAAAATCTTATATCAAACCATGCCTAAGGTACCCCCAAAGGCTTACAAGCAATCCCAATCAACAAATGAAGGTGGATTGATTTTAAACTGCTTATTTTCAATGTCAAATGAAAGCTCCTCTAACAAACAAAACTACAAGTGCCACTAAACTATATTTAAGGATGAGATTCTGTGTGATTTCTAAAGACTTTCAATGCAAGATTGCAACAAGAACAATGAAAACTATTTGAAGGTATTTAAAATGATAATAGGCATCATATTTCCCAGAAAAACATAGATTAACTCAAAAGCTTGTTAGATTCATCAGTAGGGGAGAGTTTCATGAACAATATCAAAGTTGTGTGATGGCTATACACTTGTAACCAACTCACATACATGAGGATCCAACACAGAAGAAATTAACCTAGTTATTTGGTGGGTTTCTCATCAAATGAGATTTCTCTCAAAATTTTCTCGTGATTTTCAACTTCCCGACGCCTTTACATTTTTCCAAAATGCACTATATACCTCTTTCCACATTGGATCCTTCTTTCCCAAGCAAATCATATGCCAAGGGATCAAGTTTGTTATAACAATTTCACATGATTAATTGAAAATGACTTTTAACGAATTTACAACGAGAGTTGCCAAGTGTTTAAAAGACTAAATCATTACAAATATTCAGATCATTATCCTTCCCGAAGGCACATTTTTCATCATCAAGGCATGTAGATGCCTTTCCCCTCATCATTTCACCTTTTTACCTTTTAAAACTACATTTGCAACTTTCAATTTTGATATCTCACGTGTTTGGATGGATTAGGGAAAATCTTTGTTTCAAAAACACCTCAAATCTGTAAATTAATCCCTAAAACCACTTGCATTGATCTTTGCAGGCACAAAGGACACGAATTCATCAAAAATTCGATTAAAAATGATGCAAAATTTGCATCTCCAAGCTTCCTGGAGAAAAAATGGCGGCCAAAAATGAAAATGTATAGTTGCCCTTGATCTGCTCTTTTTCCTTCAATTTGGGCCCTCCACGTGTCCAAATATGATTGGGAATCAATTCAGGCTCACCTTTTGACTTTTTGACATTTTTAGAAAAATGGAAATTTTTGACTTTTTCCTCCACCCCTCCACCCCTAAAATTTGGTGATGACACATGGCATATGGTGGGTCCCATTGGGATTGTGCTTCAATTCTACACATTTTGACCCTTTTTGGAAATTTGCAAAATTTTCACTTTTTTCCGCGTGGGCCCGCACACCTGATTTCTCCCTTGCCACGTGTCATGCTCTCTATCACTAAAAAACCATGGGCTTATTTCATGTTTTTAACCCTTTTTTCGCCAAAGGAAAAAATTCCACTTTTTTTCTATGGGCTCGTGCCTCCGATTCCTCCCTGCCATGTGTCTCCTTTTGATTTTTTCACGGGCCAATGCTTCAAATTTCCACACTGTGTCTTTTTTGAAAAAGGGAAAATTTTCCCTCTTACCTCCATTAGCCTGCCAACCCACTCTGACCACCACATGTCCATCGCTAATTAGAACAAAGATGCATCCCATTTTTTTAACTTTAGAAAACAAAGCTAAAAAATCATTAAGTCTTCCATCGGCCCACTTCTCCATTTTTGGTTTTTCAAGGCCATATGTCCACCTGTGATTGGCCACGGGGCTGTGCTTCAAAATTTCACTTTAAAATTTTCTTCCTCCAAAGGCAAAAAACTTCAAAAAACATCTGCCATCCACATCCCCTCTATCCTTGATTTCTACCACATATCCTCCTTTGATTGGTTACAGAGCTTCGGACCTTTTTTTGACTTTAAATTTTTTGCAAAATAAAGTCTAAAAACTCTAAGGGAATCCAACTACCTGCCATCCCTCGGCCAATCAAAACATGCCACGTAGGCAAAATTGGAAAAAGCGGAGCCCTAGGCCCAAAAATGCCCCATTCACCAAAAAGGCAAAAAATGATAAGTTATAACACTTCCCTGCTTCTCCTCAGCTAATTAGATGCTTCCACGTGCCCTCTGACTTCTCAAGAATAATTTGACGGCTAAAATATGCCCATCTAACCGTCACGAACACAGAGTTTTTCCAGTTGTGCCCAGAATCCAATTTTTTCACCAAGGATGGAATTTTTTTGAAATAAAATAAAATGAAACATGATTTTCGAGCATTTCTCGACCTTGGGATTGGATTTTTGAATACATACAAGTATGAATGAATCAATTTTGATTTTTCATGATCAGGAAAAAGGGAAAACACAACATAGCCCACAGATTTTGAAAAATTAGGGCACAAACAAGGCATGCATGAATTTTTCTCTCAAACTAGGGTAAAACAACAAGTTTGTAAGAATTTTTAAAACATTCAACTAGAAGGGACAAGTTACAGACCATTATTTCAAAAAATAAAACATTTTTGAGAAAGTATAGATTTGAAAAATTAGGGCAACACGGTGCAAGCTTGAGTATTCTTGCAAAATGGGGCATGTCAAATGATTTTCAAATGGACTAAGGCATGGGAACAGAGGCAACAACTTCATTTCACCCATTAAAACTATAGAAAATGTTTCAGGAAATGCATAGTGAAAGGAAAATTATGGCAAAAGCATAGAGGATCAAAATAGACACCAACAGGGTAGATACAGAATTTATAGGTACCATTAAAAGCACAGGGTGCACAAGGTTCATCATTGAGGCCATCAAGTATAGAAGGATGAGGCTAAGATAAAGATGAGGATAGGGATGATGTGGATGGAGATGATGGGTGGGTAGACAGAGAAGAGGTTGTTGTGTGTAGTCTTATTCCACCAGTACATCCTCTAAGGTCGTCAGTAGAAACGTTACAAGTGACGAAGGCACAAAGAGATAGAGTCATGAAATAGAGAGATATCTCTCTGATTATAGCCCATACATTATAGACACACTTACATTAGAGGAAATATGAGAAATATCAATTATCATTATAGATGCAGTAGGTGACAATGGAGAGGGATATGATATGATGTGTAGCCAAGGCTAGGGGGATGGGAGACATGTGACAGGAGTTATTTACAGCCACACATGATGTTTGGTATTACAAAGGTCTATATAAGGTGGTTGTTCCTTCTTATCAAAGAGATCCAAGGTATATTTATCCTAGCAGTCATCAGATGATCCTGGTAGTATCGTGCCTCATTCAAGGCATCCCTGAACCTCACCATCAACACTATCTGATGTGGTGTCATAGGTCTCATAACAACCTATGAGTTCTAACCCACTAATGCTAGCCTTAGACCCTATACCCATGAGCCCTTTCCTCCTCTCTATACCATGGGAATCTATCTTACCACAACTACCTGTAGTGTGGGACCCTATCCCTAAGTTTGTGAAGATGAATGTGCTATATCATGGGCATGTAAGGCCACAACATGCACCTATGAAGTGACCAAATGGCCCTGAAAACCTGCTACCTATGCCTGTAAGGAATCTATTTGTCCCCCATCTCCATCTCCACCCTATGCGGATGTCGTTCCCTATGCTACCTATTCCTGTAAGGCCACTACATGAGCCTATAAAATGGCAACTTGTGGGTTTGACTCAGTAAGCTTCCCATGTAAAGTGGTAATTTGGGATTGAAGGGTAGCAACCTAATCCTATAAGGTATCCCTCCGCATTGTGATGGTGGCTAAGTTTGGCTACCCTAGCCTTGGTGGTTTCTCATGTAGCTGTTCTGCCCACCACAGCCTATATCTATCGGTGACCCCAAAATCATAAATCCACCTATCTACTAGCTACTCCTCTTGTCCTGTTAGTAGAATCAGTCGTGGTGGAGACATATTTCTCTCCATGTCATCTCTCTTATACTGTGGGAAAGGTGGAGGCACATCTTGTGGCATACTGAACTATCATTTAACCTTGTCAATAGGTATCATCTTGTGCTCATCGACATGACGCCCCTGAATCCATCTTAGCAGCTGTATTTCCTCCGCAATGTCCCTGTATGAGGGATAGCCAACATGTGGCCTCCAAACAATATCAACTCTTGATATTCCCTCAAGAAACTACCTATAATATGAAACATTATGTGTGGCCCTAGCCACCCGGTGCTGCCCACCAACTGGTACCCACCATTTGTATCTAACTATGACCCGGCCACCCCAGAACCAATCATGTCAGAGAAAACAAATTGGACATACACATACGATGTGCTCGTATGCCCAACAATGTAGAAGAAAGGTGTAGCACAAACTAAAACATCATAATCTTCCATACGCTCACAGCTCCCTATATAGCTACACTAGGAATGTAGGTGTGCATGCAAAACAAATCCACTCCTCCATCATATCCTATAGTACTCACATCAATGCTCATGGGAATTTCCCACCCATAGCATCTAGTAAGGTGAAATAATATACTTCCTCCATCATCAAAACAACCAACCTCTTCTCCTAAGGATGGGCCACATACATGTCTCCATAGCTTAGGCTCGTCCTATGGTACCTCAACTCACCCCTCACCTCCCCAAATACAACCACTATAAACTCCACAGATGCCTCAGAAAGAATAAATTACACTCGCTCACCAACAATTGGTAGTCGCAAGATCCTGTATACATCATCTAGGGTGATAGTAATCTCACCCATCGGTAAATGAAAAGTGTTGGTTGCTGAATCCCATATATCGATTAGTGCAACCATAAAACTAGGGTCTCGAGATATATGCCTAAAGCATTGAATATGTATCATTCTAACATCGGTCATATGCTCCCACTCCTCCACATTCAAACTCGACCGCATCTCTACCAACAGAGGTGGTACTCTGTCCCACATACGTAGTTGGTCCCTAGCCTGCATCCAAAAAACCACAACATTGTTAACGACATGACTACCTCCAATTACCTATTAACCCCAACACATACCCAATCACACCAATCATGATTACCCCATTTACCTAATTCACATACAAACCTCCTACCCTTTACAATCATTACTCATCACCTTAACATTATTTCATAGACTCACCTATCCTATATCGCCAAATATTGTATTTTACCCTTATCCCTCTACAAGCAATCTTTACTTGCCCCTTATTTACCCATTTTCCTTTCATTCCTATCCCTTTTACCCCTATTCCTCCTTCACCCTAACTGGCATTGGCCGTCTTGACCCTCACCAGTTTTCCTTGACCGATATTGGTTCCAATTAACCGGTGTCAGTCACCTTAGTCCTAACCGATGCTGACTAAAGCCAATCGACATCGGCCAAACCTAGACCTCCGTCTGTCTTTTTCGTGACAACCAAAACTGAAAACCCCCTCCCCTATTTCTTAAAAATTGGCAAAAATAACCTAAAAACCTACTTAATCCCAACCACCTTTACCCCACATTTATTTCTCACCCTACATAACCTATATTTGACCTTTTCCCCCTGATTTCACTAATTTTTTTACCCCCATTTCAAAATAAACTTTCCCGCCCAAATTTATTCATTTTACAACATAATTAGATCAAATAGCAAGCAAGGATAGTGCCACCTACTTCTTCTCGATGTCGTCTCCTTGGTGGCATGTATGGACGCTATGCCAGTGGCCCACCCGAACCCTCTCCCACCTTTTCCATGCCAAAATCTACCTTGAATCTCTCCACCAATCACACGTCTCCAACCGCTCTCATGGACCCGTTTACCTAGCTCCTCTCACCACTTAGTAACCTCCACCTCAGCCAGGTATGATGCCTTGTCTTTTTCTCCAAGAAAAATGCACAAGTCACTCAGCTTTGTCATTTTCTTAAAGTCAAACGACAAGAATGATTCCATAAAATATGGAATTCCAGCCTTATAACCCTAACCCAACATGACCAGTGTTGGTCACCCAAAACTGATGTCGGTTACCTTATAACTTGCATTAGTCACCTGCCAGTACCATTTCCTGTACATTTTTCCCATTTTGACCTAAACTCATTACTGTCACATACCTTTTGGCCTTACCAACACTTATTAGACGCTCCCCATAAGCCTAAATTACCCATACATTTCCTTAATTGTGTTTAGGGACCTATTATTTTACCTATACCTTGGCATTACCCGTGCCATGACCTATATATCTTGACTTAAACCACTTTTGTGACCTTTGAACTTGTGTCCTCGCTATAGCTTGTGATATTGTTACCTGTGTTGTTTTAGCCTAATGACCTTTCCTTGCCTATTGTTGTGTTGTTTATCCCAAACAAACCTTTAGTGTACCGGATCATACCTAAACATTCGTGAACCTAACCTAAGTTGTGTTTCTAGACCATATCTTGTACCTTGGATACTTGAATCACTTCAACCTTTTTTGGATAAACCTCACCTTTAGCCCTACTTAGGGTAACCCCACTATCACCTATATTTGGGGAAACCACTTCCTTTTTTTTAGGATCGCTTACCAATACAAGCTTCATGACAAAAGGGGCAAATGTAGACACCAAAATTGGATCATACTTCCATTAAAACCCCATCAAATAAATTAACCATATCCTACCCATTCATATCACCTAGTGCACATGTTAATTGAATTAATTATCTTAATTTAATTAATTAATATCCTCACTTAACCACCTCACCTAGCCAACTCACCTAGCCACCTCACTCAAATGACCCACTCAAACCTCATTAATGACCTAAGACCAAGTCTAAACCTATCCTAACCGACCAAGACTTAGTCTAAACCTAGATTTAACTCCTACTAACAAACCTAAAAATAATCTTACTTATCCTCCTATGATCTATCACTCAAGAATTAGACAAATATTGGAGACCATGCCAAAAATAGCAACAATTAGGCTATTTTTGGCTAACCTAGATATTCCCGCCTTAACCAACATTGGTTACATCTCAACCGACATCAGTCACCTAACCGTTGTCGGTTAGGTTAAATACATTTCCAAAAGCCTTTTCCTAGGTTGGTCAGTTGATTCAGGATCTCATATGAACAGAGACTTGGAGCACTCAAAATTTATGAAGCACTCAGGTGAAGGAAAATATACAGAAGAACTACCAACAACCATTGACATTAATCACCTTCTTCATGATCACGGATTCACATAGAGAAGCATGGAGGTTCAAACTACCATGACACGAAAAACAAATTCTCTGCTCTCTGGATCTCCACCATCGCCATTCTTAGCACCTGCATTCTCAAAACCTACTCTTCAATAAGTGCCTAACATCTCTTCATTTATTTCTGTTTTATTCTAGTAAGATTTATTATCCAGCTCAACAATTTATCTTTCTCCACATCCGTACACTCCCTTCCTCCTACCAACCTATCACCCTACCATACCTGACCCTTTCTCCTAGTTTTATTTTCTTTTAATCATCTATGAGCCTCCAAGGCCATTTTACAACCTTACCCTCACTATTTCCAACCTCTATGAAATCACAGAGAGTCTAAAAAATAAGTTTAAAGTACCATTTACTAATTTCCCCTACCAATGTCAGTTATCCAATAGACATTGGTCATTCTGCCTAACGTCAGTTACTGTGTCTGGTAATATATCTCAGGCTAGCAAGCTAAAACCTATTTCCCAACATCCTAGAATCACTTGTAACCTTTACCAGACCCTATCCAGAGATTGTACCAAACTTGCAACCCAATACCCGCCTATCACCTGACCCATTTTTGCCTCAAACAACCTTTTGAACAACCTTTCTTATTTTTTTCTATGAGATACCCAAATCATTTCAATTACAATAGGATATTTATTTCATGTATCTTTTGAATAGAATTAATACTGTTATATAAAAGTGGATTGACAGCCTATTCAGGAAGCATCACACTTCCCAGGTCTAGCTCCCACTAGGAAGTCCACTCATTGTTTTGTTTAATTCTATCTGGTGGTATTGGTTTGCAGTTACAGATAGTTCCTCCTGGACAAAAGGGAGATCTTGTAATCAACTTGGATCAAGAAATTAGAATGTGCATGCAAAATTCAACCAACACTACAAATAGGTATTCCTCCTCAGCCTATTGTTTCTTATCTGTTTCATTAATTTGGTAAGAATCTGGTGAAACAATGTATACAACAATAGTACGCACCTTGGCTATAAATAAGCCAACATGATAACAAAATAATTGTAATTGGTATAAATTAAATTAGAATAATAATACAATATAACTTGAAATAAAGACAATTAACTATTCCCCTAATGTGTTTCATAGTGATGAGTAAGCATATTTGGATTCCCTTAAAAAAGTATACATGCAAGGGGATTGGATCAAACTAAAGATTGAGGTCAAGTGAAACTCTTTTTGGATCCATATTAAAGATTAATATGAGATTGAATAGGTCATTTACCCCTAACAAGGATGCATGCAAGGGAGAAAATGAGAGACTATATTTCCCCAAACAAGTATACACACGAGGGATATGATTTATTTGACTTTCCCCCAAGTAAGGATACATATGAGGGGTAAGATGATTTATTTTTATAGTCATAGGATAGTTGGAATGATCACTAAGATAGTAGTGTAAAAGTATTATTTTGGTGATATGTGTTGATGTTTTAGGTATTTTTGTATGTTTTTGGATTTTTTATTTTTTGAATGTTTTGGATTTTTGATTTTTTTGAGTAGGAACCAGTGATATTTAAATAGGTGATTCAGGACCCACCTAATCATACACAAGCATGTAGATGCATAGTAATATAATTTTTTCAAATGAACCACATCCATAGGTTCCATAAGAACTTCAACGTCTTGAGTGGATAAATTTTATGAACCTGATCCAAATTTTATAGTGATAAGGTAAGGACCCAACCAATTTGGTTCAAATTTTCCTTTCTTGTCTTCATCTTTGGTTGTATTTTATAAATTTATTTTAATAAAAGGTTATAAATATTAAATTTTCATGGTTTTATCTTCATGTTGTAGTTATAATGAAGTCGGTTCTGATACACTTTGAAATAATATAAATCGTTGAGTTGCTTTTCATGTAGGAGATCAAGCTAAGAAAGGAGAGCTTCTCTATAATAATATTCTTTGATCAGATATTAGAGAGATACACTAAGTGGAGAGAGCTTGACCTATATAAGTAATACAACTTCATATTCATATAAAAATGAAAATGGAGTGGCTCCTAGTGGATTATGGAAGGATGTGCGATGGGCCTAGAGGAAATAACATACTTGTGTATGTCAATTATAACCATGATTATGAACAATTTTTCCCATGATGGATTTTAATATATTTTTCAATGCTTCATCTTGACCATTACATTGTGGATAATATAAGGTGTGGACCAATGAAGTAGGATGTTTAAGTGCTTGGTAAATACTTTAATGGTTTTATGTTTAAACGAATCACCATTATAAGTAACAAGAGAGGATTAAATGCCAAAGAGACAACCATATGGCTCATAGTAGTTACGTTGGTTCATGGGTTTTTCACATCACCCATCACCTCCCAGAACCCTATCCATACATCAATTTCATTACTTATAACCCCACCTAGAACACTAAACCCAGATAACAACCGTTCATCAAACAAGTCACTCCTTATACTACCCTTGGTTATACAAAAACATTGAAACCTATCTCATCAACTCTTTTAGTCAACTTCCAACTTAATATAATCTTGTCACAAAACATGATTAACCAGAAAAAGGCCCTTTCCATCTACCTCTTCATTCAACTCTCATAGTACACTACACATGACTAACCCACTACTTGTGGTCAACCATATGACATCCACTTCTCCCCCTATTATGATAAGATCCTCTAGTGTGCCTCCTTCTACAAGATCCTTGGTCACATCCTAACCCATGAGCTTCCATCAGTCCTCTTCCATAATCCATAACTTGGTTGTGTCCATCCCTACATCCTTACCACTTATCAATATGAGTGTCATCATTAGTGCTCATCCCCTCTCCTAATCAGTACCCATGGTTTATTTCCTACAATATATTTATATTCCTCCTCAACAAAATCCACAACCATCACATCACTTCCTCAATGCTTCCATCCCCTAGCCTTAATAATATATTTACTCTTCAACAAAACCATTAGGTTCCCGAAAAAATTATAGTGGTATAGGGAACCTTTCCGCTTTTCAAAATCATCTTACCATATCAATGGTACCAATTAAATACTTTTATCTATGGATAAACCAATCCTTCCACAAAAAATATTCAACCCCCTCAAAATGATCCCATGCAAGCCTTGATGAGAAAAATTGCAAGCCTAGAATCCACTACCATGGGACCAAAAAATGTATTCTCCTACAAAAAAAATTGCAATGGGACTATTAATCCAATAATTCCCTTCAAAACATATCCCTTCATTCGTAACTTATGAAAATCACCAAATTCTATAGCAAGGAATATCCACAATAACACCTGGGGGCCTTCCGAAACTCTTGTTACCTCATAGCCTATGATCAAGATATCATGCTAAGATAATTCCTTATGTTGTTATTCAGGACGAATCTTGATTGGTACAATAGCATACCTCAACATTCTTTATAATCATTCATGCATCTATCCTAACTCTTTCTAGAATAGTTCTCCATCAACATTGGATGCAAGATATCCATCACTGATATGTATTCTATCAAACAATTCGAATACATGTCTATCATGGAATTTATCGCTGTGGAAAGGAATCATTAGTCAAATATCTTTCTCTCTACTATACACTAAATTGATTGATTTATTTTCTTCATCTTGCACCAAAAACATATCTTCCAATCTCAAAATATAGTCTTTATAAACATTTTACAAAGCCTTCACCATGGCCTAGAAATTAGAACCCTGAGACCTCGAAGATGGTAAATTTGAAATACAATCTAAAATTCCTAAACCTAATTATTCTAAAAAAAAAATCCAATAATGATAAGTACTAAGGCTCAACTTATGTTTTTGTCCTAAAAATTGCATCCAAGAATCATTCAGACCCTAAATGGTACCAACCTCCTCAACACTATACACCTCTGAGGGAGTCTTATAGTTTTATATTTTATAAGCTTATGAATGCCTATTTAAAAAAATAATCTTATCTACTATCGATGAATCTCATCCTAATCCATCCTGGAACAAGGAGTAAAACTATTATAAATACCACTAGGTTTGTGGCCATGACATCAACATGTGTGACTCCTTTTAAAATGTCATCTAAAACCTTATCTATCACAGTGATTTAATGCTAGACAATCCCAATGTACCTCCCAATCAAGCCAGGAATGTATTTAAATATCCTTTCCAAACCATCCCCCGACTAATAACACAATCTAGAATAATGCAACATGACCTCTTAATCCTTTCACCCATTTTATCAGTAACTGCAATCAACTCCCACCATATGAAGATCCACATATTTATATGAAGCACCAATTAAAAAAACATATCTCTTTGATATTATTACTAATGATGCCCCAAATCAGACACCTCCTCAGTTAGTTATGTGACCATAACAACCACTTCCATAGATATCCCAGATCTTATCTCTTGGGGTTTTCATGATGAAAATACCCTTGTGGAAATCACTAACATCCCTCCCAAAGATGAGATCCCTGAATGCTAGACAAAAAATCTTGATAATCATACATGGGTGTTGAAGATCAATATCTCCAGAAATCCCTACCTCTCAACACACCTACACTCCTCAAGCAATCCACCATTGACATTAATATAGGAATATCATAGGATTCACATATAGTCAAATGTATTCAAGATTTAGACTCTTATCCAATCATAGTCAAGCCTTTGCATGGTATTATAATGACATGTCCGGTATTGACCCTAACATCATTGTCCATAATATTGTCACCATCCCTGATGCTAAAATAGTGAATAATAATCTTTGTAAAATGCATGCTCATGTAGAATTTATAATTAAATAATAACTTATGCATATTCTCTCATCTAATTTCATCCTAACCATCGATTATACATAATAGGTTTCTAATATCGTACCTATAACCAAGACCTCTGGGAAATTGTGTATCTCTAAAAACTTTTGAGAACTTAACCTCACCTATCCCAAAGATGATTTCTCCCTACATAACATTGATAAGCTTATTGACCTAACTACAAGCCATGAAATGTTGTTGTAAACACTCAAAATTTACACTCATCATTATCCTTCACCACTTACATTATCTTCATAAATATATTAATCAAACCCATAATTTAATTTAAAAGTTATCTATCATAAGCCTAAAATCCTTCATCATATTTACCTAGCATAAATATTATCCACATCTATAAAATATATCCTTAACTTATTTAAATCCACACTTAACCACATAAAAAAACTTGAAAACCAAAAGATAAATAAAAAATAAAGAACAAACCATCCCATAGCCATTTAACTCCTACACATCGAATAAAAACATATCTTCAACATTTACCCAAAATCCAAAAACCAAAAAACCTTTTTTATAAGTGGTTTTAACCACTTTACCACTCAAAATCCCAAAAACATGGATCTCTGGTGATTCTGTTAAATCACCAGCAATTATAAATATCATTTTTCAGACCTTCTTCCAGGATCTTCAATTTCCAATCTTTGTCCCCAACTTTCTATCATTAACACTAACATCTTGCATCCCATTACTCAACACTATCACATTAGAGACATCATCAATTATTATCATCAAGTCCTTGCCACCTCTCGAGAGACTAGTTTTCATCACTTAGGTTACAGACTGCATCACATTATCATCCAATCAATTCAGATCTTCTTCAAGAAAGGTTTTAGGCATCTTTTAGCTTCACAACAACCTTGAGGTACTCCTTACATATTTCTTATCTTCTTTTAGTAAAATTTAGCCTTTAATTCAGCCTAAACATCACTATGTATCATCAAGCGCTTTTTTTTATTAAACTGTTAAAATTCTCTAAAATCACCAGCAATTTCCATAATCACCATTGATTGTCCTAATCATCGGCGATTTCTGTCAAATCTGTCTTTTATCAAAATTATCAACATTTCGTCAACTTATTTCATAATTTTTCATCAAATCTGTTAATTCTAACATGTTATTGAGAATGGATCTCTGTTAGATGGTACTACCTAGTCTCTCACATCCAATCACCAACATTTATGACCTTCCTATATTTAAGAACCCATTTTTCTGGGAATAATACAACATCTTACATGAACTGACACTTTGTGCCATCTGATTCACTATCAATAAAGAGGACATTGAGGATCAGATTGAATTCCTTCATGAGATTAAGTAATAAATTGACGATTTATAACATGACTACTTTGAACATGTCCACATTGCATCTACCCTTGTTTGGATCACTTTCGAAGCTGCACAAAACTTTCCCATCCATCTGGAGTTCTAGAGCTTTCCTCTTCTATCGATATATCTATGTTGATTTTATATCTTTATCTTCATCCATAACATTATTTTTGATTCACTTAATTGTTATAAAATGAGCTGACATCCTTCAAGGAATCATTTTTAGATTCCTGGAACCAGCCTTTACTAGGAAGCGTGTTTATCCCTTTATCTAATCCTTTTTGTTTAGTGTCTTTGAGCACAGGTTTCTTTACAGGACAAGAAGAATTTCATTCATCTGGAATTGGTCAACTTCAATCGAACACCATCTTCAGCATCCATCTCTACAGGTATCACTAAACCCTGTGTCTTCCGAGGTCGGTTTTATTTTTATTGTTTCACTTCATTAATTTAAAGTAGAAAGTAAAGAACATCACTAAACATTTTGACACACCCAGTGGGAATTTTTGTCCCTTTCTTCATTTTATTTTCTATAAAACATTCAATTTTTGGCTCCCTTCTTTGTAATATCTAGCGATCCAGTTAAATTGCCAGCGATTGTGTGAATTGTTAGTGATTTTTTCAATCATGGACGATCTCTGTGAGTGATTTTGATTACTTGGCTAGTTAGCCCTTTAACTCCATTTTTTTTTTCTTTTCTATTTCCTACTAATATTTTTGCAAGTTTTTGCTTTAAAGGCCTTTTTCTTGATGTTTTATTGCTAAAAAAATCTAAAATATGAAAATTTAAAAAGTAATTCTTTCAAAGGTTAGTCATTTCCCTTTCTTTTTTACTTTTACACATCACATTTTTCTTTGTGTCCTCATCAAAATTATCATTATTTTGGGTTTTAAAATGAACCTTGCATCCTTCCTGATCACATAGATTAATTAAAAAGTTAATTTATTGCATTCATGGTATCTTCCCTCACACACATCTAAATCACATCAAATATAAAATTTACATCAAACACTCCTACCCAAGTGATAACTATTGGGATTTCATCACATAGTAGGGAAACCGACTTGGTAATCTAGGTGAGTATAAAAAAATGGTTTTTGGTATATTCACTAAGCACCTGACTCCCTTATCACTGCGGGACCGTGAAGTGAGGGGTTATGCCCCAATACCATGCCTCATACCGAAACAAACACAGATTTGGGCCTCACGTAGCTTTGGGTATATCGAGCAATCCAATAAAAAAAACTGAAACCATCCATAGATGACCATTTCTTAAGACCCTATCAATCGTTTTACACATTCCACTTTTTAAGATAATCAAGATAAAATGAAAATAATTATATGTGATTTGATTTTTGCTTATAAACTACCCATTTAGATTTCTTTTCATTTGTGTTAGGTGATTATATGTTTGTTAATATGGTACTTACAAGACAACAATCTTGTACCCATACTTCAGAAAACATGTCCAATCCATTCCAACAATCCATGCCAATATACCATAAAACCTTACAACAAGCTCAAACCAAACTAGACGAATCCCAGTGACTCATTGATCAATGCTAAGAACTTTATTCAACACCCCATCTTGAAAATCTAGAAAACATGATTGATAAAATTGAATGTTCCATTGATAACACTCAAACATGTCTTCAAAATTCTTGGTGTTCATTTCATGAATGATAAAATGTTACCTCACCTCCACTCGAGGATTAAGAACAACCACATTTTCTTAGTAGTCAATCTGCTTCATCTAAGATTCCAAAACCATTTAGTCCCCATTACTTTGATAGTGGGGATCCTTTGTTTTCATAAATCTTTTATTCAAACCCCGTAGCCCTTAATGCTTACCTTGCAGCTAGGGGTGTTCATCTTCAGCCATCATTACCTGAACCACAGCCTTATGTGCCTGATCCCTCATGTGGTTTCTACCATTTTATTAATCCCAACTACAAACCCATCATTCAAAAGATCTATCCTTACCCCTTAGTAACTAGCCAAAAACATCCAATGTTGCGTCCTCTATTCCTATTTTTGATCTTAATGTAATCTCCTCACAAGACACAACCACTCAGCAACCCACATCCTCACCTAATCTATCCACTGGCTCTACACCACTTCAAAACAACGTGTGTACCTCTTCATCCTCACACACCCCTCTAGCTTCCTCTTCTAATGTTCAAACACCTCCCGTAAGTTCTGTAGCTATCTCTATCAGCATATCTCATCCACCACTTTCCCAAAAGAACATGCCACCTCTCCAAAACATTACCATGTTTATCCACACCTTTAATCAATATTAATATTATTTCTAGTACTCAGCCAAATTCACAATATTCTTCTACCCCCCTTATTTCACAACATATACCTCAACCATCACAACATCTCGCTTCCAAGTTCCTCCCAATCTATACCACAACAATCACAGTCCCTTCCTTTCCAAAACATTCCACAAAAATCACAATCCTTTTTTGGCACCTCTATTCCTTTTCAACAATCATCCCCATATTCACAACCCCTCATTCACAATTCCATCCCTTTTTAACACATCCCTCAACAATCACAACCCCCCTTGAACACATCCATTCCTATCTAGTATCAGTATATCCAACCATCATAACCCCTAGTATCACAACCCACTTACAATATCCCTACAAACACTCCTCAACAAAACTTTCCATTCCAACAATACACCCCTCAATAGTATCAATCATACCAACAACCTAATTAGTATCCATTTAACCAATTCGGATCATCCTAGTCTACTACGCAAAAATCACTACAAATGGACCCTCTTCAATAGTTAATGAATAAAATATCGAGTCTTGAAGCTGATTCCATGGGCCCTAAGAATACACTCTCGTATGAACAAATCTGTAATGAACCTATTCACTTGTTTGTACCTTATAAAGCCTATCCATCTCATTGGGAGCTTCCAAAATTTCTAAAATTTTATAGTAAAGATGATCCCCATAAACACATTTGAGATTTCTGCCATCCTTGTTATCTTATAGCCTATGATCAAGATCTGATGCTTAGGACATTCCCTATGTCTCTATCTGGTCCTTCCCTAGACTGGTATAACAGCATCCCACAATATTCTCTTTTCTCATTCGCACAACTTTCCCAGCTCTTCTCTGGAACACTTTTCTATCAATATCACCCATAAAATCACCATTACCAACCTTTATGCTATTAAACAGTTTGAGGATGAATCAAAATTTTTTCCCGCTAGAGGGGTATAATCAATCAAATTTGATTCTCACTCCCACAAACAAAATTACTCAAATTATTCTCCCATTCATGCACTAAACATATCTCATCAACACTACAAATTCAATCATTTCAAATGTTTGATGAAGCTTTTACCATGGCCCATAAGCTTGAGTTATGAGCCCTTGAAGAAGGTAGATTCAAAATCAGACCAAAGAAACCTAAAATGGAATTCTCATCAAAACCATCTTCCAGTTTAGATAAATCCAAGTCATCAGCAAACACCGTAGTCGTCAAATCCACCTCTAAGGAATGTTTGACCACTGACCGCTCTCAGACATCAACATAATTATACACCCATTGGAGAAACTTAAAGTGTGGTTTTTGAAAACATCCTTACCTCTAACATGATTTCTCTTCCACCCATTTGACCTATCGACACATCTTTTTCTAAACCCTCTTGGTATAGGGATAATAATTATTACAAGTACTATGGAGTTAAGGGTCACGACATCGAAAGGTGTCGTTCATTCCATAATGTCTTTGAAGATCTGATTGATAAGGGTGAGCTACATTTAGATAATCCTAATGCACCCCAAAATCAGAACCTTTATGTCTTTAAACAACCATTCCATGTCCATTCTCCATCAAGTAGTCATCCAAAAACCAACAACGTACAAGCCCACCACACTATAAAACAATCAATAAGACATTTCTTATCCCTGAATCCTCGCATACATCTACTAATAAAACCCCTAAATCAACATCCAAAAAACAACCATTAACATCCCCACAACCAATTATTGAAAGAAAATCCTTTACATTTTTAGTTTCCACCTCTTCATCAACCCCATCCAAGGTTTCTTCACAAACACCTCAATAACAACCAGTCATACAAATAATGAAAAGTTCGTATAATGATTTTGTAATTCACTATCACCTACATAACCTTAAAAAGAGTATTCCACTTCCATCTAAAAAGGTTACAATCATATCTTAAAATCACCCCATGTAAAAATCAAAATATCAACCATCTATCTTGGGTACACACCCTTCATCTAAATCACCCATCATTATCACACCTTTGAAATATATCCATTTACAAAAGACTAGAATTAAATCCATCTCTCCTTTGAAGGCTAAAACCAGTGAGATATCATCACCATCAACATCGGTACCTAAAGGCTACTATGCGACAACACTAGAAAAATTGATTCAAAAAAATCTTGTAGTGTTACCTCTTCACAAACCATCCAACTCTCAAAGCTAGAAACCATCCTGGTATAAATTCAAAGCTTCATGTGACTATCATCCAACACCAAGACAGTATATAGAAGATTGTAAATCCTCTCATGTGATTATCAAGAAAATTGAAAGTAAAGTCCTCCTAACTCTAGAATCACATGAATCCATAAAACCTCACACAACACCTATGTCCACATCCTCGTCCACATTGAAGACATCATCTAAAAAATTTATTCCTCATCAAGTTGATGTTATCTATATCACCACATGCTCACATGATCATAATCCTAATCCATCCAAACAAAATAAATCCAAGACATTTGTCGTCATCCCTCCACCTCGAGAAATATCCTCTTCTTCTAATAAAACTAAGGTTTCCATGTCTCTCACACTCGAATCATCCAATCAAAAATCCAAAATATCCATCCTTGCCACTCCACCTTCTTCCTCTATGGTACAAAAAGTGGTCATCAAACAACTACACCAAGCTCCACTTAAAATTTCACTTTACGAGCTTGTTCAAAAATCACCTTCACATAAGCAAGCTATGATCAAAGCCCTGCAATACATATCATTACCCATAGATGATCCATCTTCCTTAACAAACTTTTTAGGTTCTCTTAAAGCATCCTCTGCCATCACCTTTGAATCTTATGAAATAGTATCACTTTGAAAAAAGGATCATGATTTACCCCTCTTTATTATTGCTCAAATCAATTATGTCCTTATCAAAAGGGTCATGATTGATGGGGGAAATTATACCAAAATCATTTCCTCCATTAATTTCAATCAACTTAGAATTCCAAACATTATCATTTCCCAAACACCCATCTTACTTGGATATTTTAACGACACCATCGTGCCCACATTGGGTAAAATTATTCTACCCCTTAAAGTTGGTGCTAAAACCCTTTAAAAAATATTCTACATCATAGAAGTAGATTACCAGTATAATACATTGTTAGGAAGACCTTGGATATGCACCATGCATTATATCCCCTTAACCCTTCACCACTATGTTAAATATGAACACGAAGGCCATACATTCACAGTACATGCAGATACTATTCCTTTTACTAACTGCAATATGACATATCATCCAAACGATGTTCTCATACCAAAATTAGAATCATCCGATGAAGCATCTACCAACACATATACCCCATCATCCAAATTTCTAGATGAATCCTCCCTCAGATATGTCATGGAGTGTCTTTCACTGGGGGAGTACCACCTCCTTATGCTTAATTCTCTACCTACACCTAAAATGTATGGTAGACTAGAGAAACAACCTATGTACGAGCCCAATGTTGGAGATATCATCTCTTATGGTATGAGGTATTTGAAAACCAATCTCGTTTATGGAGGTGTCCACTAAACTTCATCACAATCCCCTTACCAACATCATGCCATGCCTTTCTCATCATATTTTTTATACTTATATAATCAAAACTTCACTCGAATGTATATCAACTGTTGTGCCTAGAAGGGTTTCATATTTGGACATTATGAACAAGGAATACATGACTGAAATTTCCAAGATTATCTTAAACCACATGAAAAGTACAGTCTAGGATATGAGAGACCCACCACTAACTCATTTGAACAAACCACATCCATACATATCACAGAATTTGAATTATCATCATCCACCAAATCTAATGACCCCCTAGACACCAATGATACTTTATCCATCCCACCTAACTTTTTTTTAGTAAATATCATTTCTTTAAGACCTTTAACTTATCAATCCATCCAAGTTACCAAGAAACTTCATCTCATCTAGATAGAGATGAGTGAAGAAGATTCACCACCATCAATATCCTTCAATGTCATGACGACTAAGAAATCATCTCCCATATTGGAGCAAATGACCACTTCCTTCATAAGGCCTTACCACCTAACACATCAAACCTTATTAATGAATCCACCATCAACATTAACTTAGGGACCGCTCAGGAACCACGCATAGTTAAGGTCAACAAATCAATAAATCCACAAGAATTACATGATTTTAGCACTTTTTTTATCTAAGAATATTCAAGCTTTCACCTGGCCATATAGTGATATGTCAGGGATCGATCCAAATATCTTCATACAAAACAACATCACCTATCTTAACACTAAAAAATTCAAACAAAAGATCTGTATGATACATCCCACATGGCTCTCCTTACCAAATAATAGTTACAACTTCGTATTTCTGCTAATTTCATCATACCCATTGACTGGGTCTCTAATATCATACCCATAACCAAAGCCTCAGGTAAGTTACGCATTTGCACTAATTTTTGGGATCTCAATCTTTCCTACTCTAAAGATGACTTCCCTTTTCCAAATATCAATCAGCTAGTCGATTTAATAGCTGGCCATGAAATGCTCTCTCTCTCAAATTCTTGTCACCACTTACAATCAACACAAGAAATATTTCATCACCCCCTCAGGGACCTTCTACTACCATATTATGCCCTTTGGACTTAAAAATGTAGGAGCCACTTATCAACGTGTCATGACATACATCTTCCATGACCTTATCCACAAAATTGTAGAAGACTATGTTGATGATCTCTTAGGAAAATATAAGCAACGTAAAGATCATCTCACCATCCTTGAATAAATATTTATCCATCTTATCCAATATTTTATCCATCTCAACCCCAGTAAGTGTGTTTTTGGTGTTATCACTGGTAAACTCCTCGGATTCATTGTATCTATCCGAGGTATTGAATTTGGTCTAGCCAAAATTAAATAAATCATTGAGATTCCTCCTCCATCCAACCTCAAATAGTTATGCAGTCTTCAAGGTAAGTTGCAATCCATCTGACGTTTTATATCTCAATTATTTGACCATTTTCAACTGTTACATCATCTCCTCTACAAGGATGTGGATTTTATATGGGATCTTAATTGTCAAAAATCATTTAATGAACTTAAACAATACATTTTATCACCTCCTATACTTACACCACCTCGTGAGGGGGATCCCTTCTTTCTACCTTTACATATCCACCACAAACCATGCTTTAGGATCCATGCTCGCCCATCATGATGACCAAGGTCATGAACAATTTGTCTATTACATAAGTCACACACTCCATGAATATGAAACCCATTACACTGAGGTTGAAAATTTATGTTTTTCTCTTTAATTTGTGACCTCTAAACTATGACACTATTTCCTCAATCATAAACTATGCATTCTAAGCTATATCACAAAGACCACATAACTCGATGGCTCATTCTTATGACCGATTTTGACCTTGATTTCATATCAAAAAAAAATATTAAAGGCAAAGCCATCATAGACCAGCTTGATGAAGCTTTACTTTCTGACACGCATATCCCTCGTGAACAATTTCATGATGAATCTATCAACACAATC
The DNA here is from genome assembly GCA_019776745.2 of Taxus chinensis. NCBI lineage: Eukaryota > Viridiplantae > Streptophyta > Pinopsida > Cupressales > Taxaceae > Taxus > Taxus chinensis. Next base: position 62,185,816 of record CM034147.1, on the reverse strand, counting down.
GATGAACGTGAATTTATTCCCATAAAATGACCCTCTTCTTCAATGGATCTAAATGCCAGCAAGGGGGAGGGACTAGTGTCATTATCTAACCACCTTGGGGGATTCCTATTCCACTATCTTTTTTCATGTAAATGTGAAACATAAAAATTTCCAATTTTTGAGCATGACAATGGAACACTATGTGAATTTTTTTCAAGTTTCACCTCTCTAAGACACCCCAGGTCTATCCATTCTTAACACTAAACCTTACTTAGTCAATTTTGATCCCTAATTTTATGTCCATCCAATTCACCTAGGTGATTTATAGAATAAAAGTTAGTCCCCGATCGGTGATTCTTAGGATCCTTTAACTGATTAAATGCCAAATAATTTCTCTTATTACAGTTCTTGATGTAAATAATGGTGAAAACTAGATTTCTTGGTTACTACCTCCAATCCTATCAAATTGAATGCATTTGATTATACTATTCTAACTATGGAGATGAAATAAAGTGCTGATCATGTATGTTGATAAGGTTTTGGGATATTTTGGAAATTTTCACAGAGTGAATTTTCTCTTCCGATTCTGCAAAAGTGGGTTTTTGGGCCTAAAGGAACAAATACTGCGAAGGAGTGGTTGAACTTCATGAAGATTAAATAGCCTAAGGTAAAAATTACGTATCCATTTATTATTATTCCATCTCCTAACTCAATGGTGGAAAATGATGAATATATCTTGAAACATCATGCACTTTCGTAGGCAACTCACTCTTATAGCATGCATAATTGGTGGAAAATGATATTATTGAATGCCTAAACTCTTGAGGTAAATGAAGTACAGAATGTATCACTTACAATACAATCACTTATTAAACTAAATGGGTGGTCATTCCTTAGTGCCATTCCTATTATCAAATAATTTACACATTCCTATTAATTACTCCCAATCGTGGTTCTCAAGCATATAGTTCGTTGCAATGTTACACCCAATGTAAGAGTTATCACTATTTAGCCATTGTTCAATCATACACATGTTTCACCTCCTAGTCATCCCCCCCTTAGGTAGAATTTCATGTCTACTATGTCATACTCATTAATGGAAGAGTGCAAACCCTCAATGAGACTCCTATATTATTCTCCCAGCCCTGTTATAACTCATCAAGAGGTACATTGACTTTTATTCTTTCCATAGGTATCAGTTACAACATAAAGGAGCATATTGTATCCTTAGAAAGAAAATCCCCTATCATTGCATGGATTGATTTTAAAATGTCTTAATCATGCGTAAAGTGGACAAGTGTATACAAGATCCTTAATTATTATTTCCCTTGATATTTTTTACATAGGGGATAAGTTTAAATTATTAACGGTCACTTAGTGATCTTTATTCCCTCATACGCTTAAAAATTAGCAGACTTCTCATGTATTCTTTTTTCTAATGATAGATTGTTACTCAAACAGACGTTTTCCATGAGTATTATCGGTATCACTCAACATTGGTTTCATCATCTCACGCTACTATGATTACATTTCATTTCCATAACTTGGGAAGGCCCTTTATTATTCAATTCATTGATAATAAAGGACACATAGAGTCACCCAGCCCCTATTATTACTACCATACATGCAAAGAATAATATCAAGGACTTGTATCTAATTATATCTTATGTTTTGAATCATCCTCCCATGGATGTCCATATCCTATTATATCGTCTAGAATAAATTCTTCAGACATGGACAACATGTATTTCTATTTTTGCATCATTTATTCAGCGTCCAGGAAAAGTAACTTATACTGATACATGGATATCATTCCACAACATTTGCAGATCACATGTTATGAAAAATCGATAGAGAAATGAAGTCACTCATCCTCATATTCTTATGCCTTCATATATTAAGAAGACTCCTAATCTGTATTAAGGAACCTTCATACTAGTTTTGTGATTGATTTTTCATATACCGGATTTGAGATTTCATATTTAAGGTACTTAAATTGTGGAAATATTTCCCATCACACTCAATATGCAGACCTAACGGGATACCTTATGGTGTCCTGAATCATTGGTATTCCAAGTAGAAACCCCATTTCATGTCTTAAAAAACATTCATCTTGATCTTCCCCGTGATATTTTTATCAACCTACTTGAATAAAGCATATAAATCAATTACACATATGATGATCCATAATTGAATTAAGCATGAAAAAAATGCATGGACACATTTCAACAATGATTGTTATATGTTACAGTGACAAACTAAAATTACTTGAAGAAAAGGAAATTATTTATTTTGATACAAGATATTATATTAGATATCCATCTCCATCCCTTGAGACATAAATGCTATGGAAGTTCTTGATCACCCGTAATGATCGTGCTTAGGACATACTAATTTTTAAGAGCTCTCCTAGCAAGAGATTTTTATCAAAGAGAAGCTTGTCTCAGTCATCCATATCAGAGTTGGGACTAAGTTTAAATGGGTTTCTAAAGATAAATATATTTTCCATAAGCATAACCAAGCACTAAAAATAAACTTTCCAACACGATAGCAAGCTTTGTTACTTAAATGTTTTAATATGCAATTGGAAGTAGTCATCAACTAATAATTGGCTATGGCAATTGTGCATTGTTCATTGAAGATCCTCAGGAAGTGACCAATGAATGTCCTTTGTTTGGTTAGCACATATGATATAATTATACATTTTATCTCAATTATGGTGGTATATCCCTATATGGGTACTTACTAATAAATATTAAGTCACCCCTAGAAGTGGTCAAGGCGAAGGCAATGTGTACATAAGTGAATGATACAAGCTCATCAATAATCTAGTGATGGTCAAGATTTAGTAGGAAAAGTTTCACCTAAATCTACCTAGGATCATCATAGTATGATCGAAGGCTTTGAGATATTTCCTGTTAGAGTAGGTAAGTCTTACTCTTAGGGTCATGTTGGCAACCTAGGTACTTTAAGAGATCTTTCATTGTATTTCATCCTCACCCATTTGATGTTATCATAGGATATATCTTTTAGGGCTTATTTAAGATCCATCTCAGAGAAATTGATAGTCTCTTTTGACACTCGGTTCATGGCTCAAGTTACAAGATCATCACATGCAAGGTGGAGGTTGCCTAGATACTTGATGGACTTGTTCTTTCCTAACCTATTATGGACTTGACTAGTTTTTGAGATATTATCTCCTTAGAAGGGATCTTCGTGAGTTGTGTTTTTGGTCTTCGGTAAAATCATTCAACAGTGTTCTTAAAAACTTAACCCAAGGTGTCTGTGAACCATCCTAAGGAGTTTCTTAGGGTTCAATACTTAAGAGATTCATATTTTCATCACATTGGAGCATTCTATAGATTAGGAACAATGGGTCTTCATTAGATACAAAGTATTCTTAAAGGCATCTCTTTATCTCTCTTCTTCTTTCTCCCTCTTCTTTCTCTCTCCTTTCTAATTATTCATTGGGCCTCATCATTGTATTTCATCCTATTCACTTAAGTGACCTATTTTAAAATTGTAAAATTATTCTCTCAAAATTATAAGAGAAATACTTAATTCATGTAAAATGAAAAGTCACAAGTGGAATATAGAAATGAAGAGTCATGTGAGGGAGGTGAGGGGTCAAGTTGAAAGTGTTATAAATTGGGATGGCTTCTCCATTCCAAAGGATTCAAAAGTTTTGAAGAACTTCTACTCTGTAGCAATGGTGGATTGTATGTAGTTGGACATTGTATCAACAAACATGAAATAAAGCTACACTTCTTCTATTTCCCTTTCTTTTTTTCTCTATATTTCTCTCTTTCATACATTTTGCAAGCATAGTCGACCATAAAAGGATTTGGAGAGGAAATTGGTGTCCTCGATAGATGAGTTTAAAAAATTGGTGTTTTAATTCATTGGTCCCCCTACCTTTATTATGCTTTCCTCTAAACCCATTAAAATCCTTAGCCCTTGGTCATATGTTATGGTTGTATGAGAGCTTAAAGCTTGTGATTCCTACTAGTAGGTGCTTAACTCCAGCCCCCTTTCATTTTATTTGTGTGGTGAAGGCAAGAGCATTTAATTTTGTTTTAGTTACAACTAAAATAAATAGTAGAGCATAATATTGAAAAGCTTGTAACTTTTGATCGGTAACTTAGTTTTGAGTGTCGTTTTTTGCAAAAGTGTTTGTTTTTTTTGTGATATTTCCATTGGAATATTTATTTTGAGAATCACACTATAATTATAAAGTGCCATATTTTAACATGCACTCATTATAAAGTGCCAAAATTTGGGGGGCTCTTGTTGCATTGCTTGGTTCTTGCATTTATTTTGGTGATTTTTTTAGAATGGCGTCTACTTCTACATTAGATCATGTTGAGCCATTAACAACACATAATTACCACACATGGAAACCAAGAATGGAAACAATAATTAAGTAGAAGGGATTATGGGATTTAACTTCTTGATAACAACTAGTGTTCACTAGAGAATATGAGAAATTTTAGTACCAGTGTAAATTTGATGAGTGTATGGGTTTGATAGGAACTTATGTAAGTGCCAGTATTTTTTTTCATTTGGAAAAATGTGACTCTCCTTTCAAAATATGGGAGAAATTAGAGGATTTATTTAGTAAGGTGAATCATATGAGAGCCATGCAACTTGAAATTGAGATCTCCTCTCTTAATCCTGAATATTTTCCAACAATTATAGATTATCTTACCAAGTTCAAGAATTTGTTGACACGGTTGAAGGGGAGTGGAAGAGATAAGAAAGATAAAGAGTGTGTTTACTTATTTCTTCTACCTTTTTCTCTAGCATGGATTCCTTAGGTGACACATCCAAAATTCCTGACTTAGAAACATTTTGTGAAAGAATTACTTGGGAAGAATCTAAATTGTCTCACCTTTAGTATTCTGAAAGGAATTAGTTGTATCTAATCCTAAGGGCAAGGGAAAACCAAATTCATCCCTTCTCCATCTCAAAATGCTCCTAAACTCAAAGAAAAAAAATATAAACCCAAGGAGTCTTCTAAATCCAAGAATAAGTCTAGCGTTTCATGCTCTTTTTCTCGGGGTAGTGGTCATGAAGAACATGGGTGTTATAAGTGAATGTAAGCCTTAGACGATGCAGTCAAGAAACACAAAATTTATATCTCCACTCCACCTCCTTCTAATTAGCATGGCAAAGCACTTAATGTTTTTAGGAGATCTTAGTCACAACTTGCAAACAATTTGGTTATAGATTCTAGTGCTTCTCATCACATGAATTATTTAAAGGAGTCTTTTGTTTCTCTAGGTTTGATTTCTACTTCCAAAATTGAGGTTGGAGATTATTCCTTTATTTTTGTTGAGGGAAAAGGTAATATATACAACTTGATGGTGGTAGTATCCAAGATGCACTATATGTTCCTAACATCACTACAAATTTTCTTTCTGTATATCAAATTTTTCATTCTGGTCAAGGGAAAATAGTGACTTTTACACCACATGGAGAAGAAGTACAAACTTTGTTGGAGCCTTATTCACTTGTTTCTCAGGGTATTGTTGATCATATTTCTATAATATATCACTTTGAGGGTTTTGGTGACACTTCTATAGGGACATGATTGGTTTCTCATGTAGATTCAGAGAGTAAGCTTTGGCATGAAATATTTGGACATCTTAATTACATATATTTGAAGGAGTTGAGCACTCATGGTATGGTATATGGTCTTACTTGATTTTATTGTCTTGAGGGGGTATGCTCTGGTTTTGTATTAGGTAAACAACACTAAGATCTATTTCCTAATAATTTTACCAAGAGAGTTCCTTCACCACTTGAGGTTGTGCATAGTGACTTGATGGTTTTTCATACCCCCTCTTTCAATGGAGCTAAGTATGCACTTACCTTTATTGATAATTTCTCGAGGCATACTTGGGTTTATTTTCTCAAGTACAAAAGTGATGTTTTTCACACTTCAAAATATTTAAGGCTTTGGTCTAGAAACAATCTTTGATTTGCATAAAGAACCTTTGTACTGATAATAGGGGGTACTTCGGCAATGAGTTTTCTAATTTTTTGGCAACTCGAGGCATTATTCACCAGCATTTTGTTCCTCATACTCCATAATAGAATGGATTAGCAGAGAGGAAGAATATAAATTTTAAGGAAATGGCTAACTATATGATGCATTCTAGAGATTTACGTCCTATATAATGGGAAGAAGCAGTTAATTGTGCTAACTACATTCAGAATCACATCCCACATAGAGCACTTAAGTATTCGAATCTAGAGGAATCTTGGTCCAAGACTAAGCTAGATGTCTCATTTTTTTGAGTCTTTGAGAGCCATGCTTGGGCCTTGTGCTAAAGAAGAAAAGGAAATCTTTAGAAAAGAAGACAAAACCCTTTATCTTTGTAGGGTATTGTGAGGACATATGAGGTTATCGACTTCTAGATTCTAATACTCATGACATTATTTTTCAAACACATGTTCAGTTTGATGAGCGCTTCACTCCTCATGATTCTTCATCTTCTTCCATGCCTCCTTCTTCATTTCATCTTGAAGATCCTTTCTTTGAGGAGGTTGATGATGAGGGTATAGATGTTGTTGAGGATCCTATTCCCACTGATGTTATCACTATGCCTACGTGGGCTCATACTACAGTTTATGAGGAAACACCTTTCATATAATATCTTCCACCCACTAGGCATCATCACGCACATTCTACTATTTTTGGACTTTTATGTCAGGTAGTTTCTAAGGATCCACAATATTTTTCATAGGCTCATGGGTTACATGAGTGGGATGATGCGATGGTAGTTGAGTATTCTTCTTTGATGAATAATAATACTTGGGATTTGGTCTCTCTTCCTAAAGGAAGAAATATGGTTAGGTGTAAGTGCGTATACCAAAACAAAATACAAAGTTGATGGGTCCATTGACAAGTATAAGGCACATATCGTTGTAAAGGGTTTTTCACAAGTTGAAGGTATTGATTACTCTGAGACTTTTGCACTTGTTGCCAAGATGGATTTTGTATGCCTTGTACTTATTATTGATGCATCACAAGGGTGGCCCGTATACCAGATGGACGTGAAGAGTAGCTTCTTACATGGAGATTTACAAGAGGAAATATACATGGATCAAACTGTTGGATGTTTTTAGGATTCTTCTCATATTTGTAGGCTCTGAAGGTCTCTCTATGTTTTCAAAAAATCCCCTCGGGATTGGTATGAGAAGATGGATTCTTTTCTTCTATCTACTGGTTTTTTTGGTTTCCACTCCAATCATATAGTGTATCTCCAACACGTTGGTGAGAATATTTTGATACTTGTCTTGTATGTTGATGATTTGTTACTTACTGGCAGCTCTTCTTCCCACATTTAGACTATTCGGAGGGATCTTTCTACATAGTTTGACATGAAATAACTTTGGTTATTGCATTATTTCCTTAGATTGTAAATTTCTCAGACAAATTTAGGGATTCATTTGAGTCAGAAAAAGTACACCCATGATCTTCTTCGGTTCTTTGATATGGTTTATTGTAAGCTAACTCCATATCCTTTTAATTATGAGGTTACTCTTACTTCCACATGTACCACACCACTTTGTGATCCTACATTGTATAGGCAGTTGGTTGGGAGTCTCATGTACTTGACCCATACTCACCCTGATATTTCATTTGTAGTAGGTCTTGTATCTTGGTTTGTAAATTCTCCTCATAGTAGTCACTGACCGGATGCTAAAAATATTTTGCACTATTTGCATGACACTTCCCACTTTGGCCTAAACTACACTAGGGGTTCTACTCAATTGGTTGGATATACAGATTCAGATTGGGCCGGTTCTATTGTAATTTCACAAATAGGGACAGAAACCTGTATATTTTATTAATGTGAAATTAATCAACCATAACAATAGAGTGCTACAATATTTATACATATTGGACAACAATATACAAACAAATAAATATTTTGCATAGGTGCAACAATATGCCTAAATACATAAGCTTCTGAAATATCATACGGGAAGCACAAATGAATAATGATATAATTGTTATAACAACATAACAATTATATCCGTGAATATAATAATACAAATATGGTTTAATAAAACCATATAACAACAATAATTAAATAATAAAAATAGTTAAATAATTAATTATACAATGCATAATTAATTATCCTAACATTCCCCCCCTTAATTTTGCATGTCTGAAGGGATGAAGGAGAGGAACTCTCTGAACAACTCAAACTTGTCACGTACAAGTGACTTCATGAAGATATATGCTCTTTGTTCAATTATTGGACAAAATTGAAGCTAGATGTTGTGCTTCAACACATGCTCGTGTATGAAATGAACTTATACCTCAATGTGATTTGTTATTTAATGAAACACTAGATTGCGAACAAGTTTGATAACACCTTCATTATCAACATACATGGTGGTCAGTTTATCATGTGGTATTCGAAGTCCTTCTAGTATGCGACGTAGCCATATCACTTCACAGATAACTTCTCTTGCAGAATGATACTCAGCTTCTGTGGAAGAGCGAGAAACTAAGTGTTGTTTCTTTCTTCCCCATCAGATCCCATAAAGAATAAAAATCCAGAAGTGGATTTTCTGTCATCAATGTTACCTGTATGACCTGAATCCGAATATCCAATCAAGAAGAAGTTTTCGTTCTTCTTGTATTCTAGACCAAGATCCACTGATCCTTTGAGATATCTAAAAATGCACCTTGCTGATTTCCAATGACAAACTTTGGGTTCCTACATGAACCTAGATAGATAGCTCACTACAAAGCTGATATTTGGTCTAGTGTAGGTCAGGTAAATGAGAATCCTAATCAAACTTTGATAGAGAGTGGCATTTACCTAAGGATATGGATCTGAACGAGATAACTATAATTTGTTATCCATAGGTGTAGAAATTGGTGTGCAATCCATCATCCTAAATTCCTCGAGCATTGTCTTGGTATATTTTATCTAAGAAATAAATATGTGATTCTCTTTCTATCATACATCCAATCTAAGACAATAATGCATTAGCCTGAGATCTGTCATGTTGAACGATCGATTAAGATCTTTCTTCTTTGCATCGATCATCTTCACTGAACTGCCAGCAATGAATAGATCGTTGACATAGACAAAAATAATCACAAACTCCCCCCCTCAATTTTTGAGGTAAAGATTGGGATTGTATGGATTTATAAAAAATCCATGTTGTACAAGATCCTCATCAATCTTGATGTACCATGCCTGGGGTGCCTATTTAAGGACATACAAATATTTCCTGATTCTATATACCTTTTCTTCTTGACCAGGTACTACGTATCCCTCAGGTTGAGTCATGTATACTTCTTCTTGTAAATCTTTGTTTAGGATGGCACTTTTTACGTCCATCTTGCGGACTTTCCAGCCAAACTATACAGCTAGAGCAAAGATCATTCTGATTATTTTGATCTTAGCTATGGGAGAAAATGTCTCCTCATAATCTATGCCTTCTTTTTGTGCATACCCCTTTGATACTAGCCTCAATTTATACTTGTCCATTGTCCCATCTACTTTGTACTTTGTTTTAAATATCCATCTACATCTAATGGTTTTCTTTCCTAATGGAAGATCGACAAGCTTCTAAGTGCTATTCTTCATCATTGATTGATATTCAGAATCCATGACATCTTTCTGAGATTTTGACTATAGGGATTCCTGGAATGTAGAGGGCTCATCCGATTTAATAACTCTACTCATCAAAGCAATATTAACTTCTTATCTTAATTTAATATGATTCCGTGCTCCAGGGGTGGATGTATCTAGTGGAGTATCCATTATTGCATCTCGTAATGTGCTAATACACCACTTGGGCATATGTGGAACTGTTCTTGTGGGTCAATGTTCTATCTGATCAACACCAGCATCCCCATCATAACTTTCATCTTTTGAGGGAACATCAGCTTCAATTTTTACAACTGTTGAAATATCTACATCTGGTGAGTCTGGAGGACGAGTCTTTGTTTCCTTCTTCTTGAAAAACTCAACATATCTACTAGTGTAGAATTTTATGGTCTTAGGATCCATTAATCTGTACCCAATATTCTCTTCACTGTACCCAATGAAGATGAGTTTATAATACTTCATGTCCAATTTTTTTCTATTCTATTTGGATGTGTGCATGCTTTCTTTACACCTGAATACTCTAGGTGTGTAATAGATGGTTTTTTATTTGACCATGCTTCTTGTGGTGTTACTCCGTCAAGAGCAACTGTGGGCACTCTGTTCAAAAAATACACTACTATCTTTTTTGCTTTTACCCATAATGTCTTTACAAGTCTAGAATCATCAATCATGCATCACACCATTTCCATGATAGCATGATTTCTTCTCTCAACAACACCATTCTACTATGGCGTGTGTAGAGGAGGAATTTTTCGACAAATCCCATGAGTTTGTAGGTAGTATTTAAACTCATTATTGGTGAATTCCCCCCCTTGATCTAAGTGGAGAGTTCTGATGTGATGACCAGTTTCATTCTCAACTACTACTTTGAACTTCTTGAAAGTTTCAAAATCTTCACTTTGCTTGTGAAGACAAAAAATCCACATTTTTCGTGAATAGTCATCAACACATGGCATGAATTACTTGAACCCAAAATGACTTGGTTGCATCAAACCACAAAGATTAGTATGAACCAGTTCAGGTTTGCCATGAGCTTGAAATGTACTCTTCAAAAATGAAGCTCTATGTTGTTTTCCTTCTAGGAAATGAGGAAACATGTATGTATCCTTTTGAAGAGATGGTCGCCCATGTACCATATGATGCCAATGAAGTGTCTCGAGATACTTGAAACTTACATGACCAAGTCTCCAATGCCACAACTGTGCTGAGGTGGATTTCTTAGCCACAAGTGCTTGATTTTCTATGTGAACAAAATTAAGTTGGAACATGCATCCCACACTGGAGGCTTTTGCAACTATTTTTGAGCCTCGTGATTTATCTCGAATTAAACATGTTTTCTTTCCAAAATTACTATCAAATTCAATTTTTAGGTTGTGATCAAGGAGTTGATTGACTGAAAGAAAATTCTTTTTCAACCTAGGGACATATAAGACATCTGATAGTCTGCAGTTGTGTGAACCAAGGGGTAGAGAAATGTTCCCAATCCCCTGAACTGTATATGAAGAATCATCTCCCAACAAAACATGATTTTTTGATGGTGTGTCCCTCATTGAAATAAACTAGTCTCTGTGGCTGGTCATGTGTCAAGTGGCCCCCAAATCAACATACCAAACATCACTAGATGATGTGGATGGTTCACTTGATAGAGATGTGAACAAGTAGTCTTCATTGTCTGACTATTCTTGTTGCTCAGCAATATTTCCTTGCTGATGGGATTTTATTTTCTAGTTCCCCTTTTTTCCCATGATTTTGGTTAGAATGTCCCTTGTAAGACTATTATTGTTGAGGCCAAGAGTTGCTAGATGAACCTTTCTTGTAAGTATTATACCAACAATCTTTTAGGTCATGTCCTCTTTTACAGATTGGACATTACTTTTTCTATTGTCAGTTCCCTTGATACTAATTTTGATTTTGGGAATTTTGATAAGAATTAGGTTTTCCTTTACCTTTTCCTTTCCATTTTAGATGTGAAGAAAGTGCCTTCTCCTCTTCATCACCCTTATTTTGCATGGCTTCCTCTTTTTGCAGTAGGTTTACCAATTTGTCAAAACTAACTGTCATATCTGACAAGTTTAGTGTTGTAACAAAAATGTAGTAAGAAGAGGGGAGTGCTCTTAGAATAATGGGAATGAGAGCATCATCTGAGACCGCTTCTCCTAGGGCTAGAAGTGAAGCCCTCAACTCTGCAACTCTTCTTAAGAAAGCTTTGATTTTCTCATTTTTCTTGAATTTCAATGTGTGTAACTGAATTTGCAAATTTAGTATAACATTCTTGTTTTTGGCCTCGTATATTGTGCTCAATATATCCCACGCTTCTTTGGCTGATGTGGCATCTCGAATGTGGGGTTACACATCGTCGAACACTCCAAAGAAGATGATGAGTTTTACTTTCTAACCTTATCTATCAAATTTCCATTGTTGTGTTGTATCAGTTGTTGATTTGGTCATAGTACCAGTCACAACAGGCTAGATCTCTTCAAACTCAAGTTGTGTCTTTATTTTTGTTTTCCATGCAACATAGTTGCTTCCTCTAAGTATTTGTGTGTCCGGAAGAAAAAATTTGGAGGCATTAGTGCCCATTATGTAGAAATCACTGACAGGGTTTGGCTCTTATCACTCTAGGTATAAGGTCTTCCAATCTATATATCGTTAGTTCGATATACCAAACCTTTCTATACACGTGCCCTTCCAATATACCCATCGATACGTGGAATAATATCACCCTTTTGATATACTTGGCGGTACGTGAAAGAGGTGTTAACGTACGTGAAAGAGTTCGATACGTGGTACCAAGATAGTACTGAAATGGGGTCTATGCAATTATTGACACTAGCTCAAAGAAATTACCTCATACGCATGAGTAACTTTTTTATATACTCAAATAATTTCTCAGTCTGGATTTATGTAGTGCAATTGTTCACAGACAGATGGAATGTCTCATAGTGTGTATAATGTGACCTTATTACTCCCCGTCGATTTAAAGGGTCGACGCCCAGATGACATTGTTGCAATTATATTAGGCATTAAGTGTAGTAGTAGTCATGAAGGCTTTACCCATAAGCACTTCCCAGAGGCACCATATATACCGAACATTGTGAATGAGATCTAGGATCACGTGAGTGTTTTAGAACCAAATTTCATTTTTTTTATTACAATTCTCTACCAATTTTTGATCAGTTATAATTTTTGCAGTTGACTATGACAACCTGGAAATTAGTACAATACATTGAAGTATACAATTACATTCAAAAATTTGGAAAAAAAAGAATGGCAGGCAAAAATCTTTGTTTTTCGGGGCCCTGGTGACCTTCGAAGCCCAATACGGCTTGCTAAGAAAACAACCGTAAAAACACTAGCTCAAAATGAAGTTTTTAGGTAGCCCTCCTTTGGCAAAAAGTGCTCAGAATGCAAAAATATGCAAAGTGGAGGAAATTCTTTTTTTCCCTAAAATAGGGTTTTTCTCACTAAATTTAGTTAGTTATAACTAAATTTGAATTTTTTGCTAAATTTAGTGGTTCCACTAAATTTTCTGCCAAATTTTGTAGCGGGTGAGGGAGGGGGATTTGACCACTTGACCTCTCTTAATGGGAAGTGTCTTACAAAATTTATGCTAGCCACTTGGGTGGCTAAGCTAAACAAGAATGTGTAAAGAGAAAACTGTAATTAAACACTTCCAAACTGTAAAACCATACCTCTTTATAAAACCACGGTTTGGGAAAGGTGGTTATGAGAAAAAATTCTAGCAAAGAGAAAAAATGACAGGCGGTTTTGGCAAGAATGAAGGTGATTTTGAGTGTGTATGGCACCTTAGATATATTTTCTTCCTTCCTTTGAGCTTGTAATCTTTTCCTTGGTGTATTCAATCCTCCTCAACCTTAATTGCAATGAATAAAGGTGGTTTTGATGAATTTGATGGTGGTTTTGAGGAATTTGATGATGGTATTGCATGGCATGGGGCTGGGAAGTTACATAGGCAACCCTGGTTCTCCTTTTCTTGCATAAGCTTCTCCAATGCTCCTCAAACTCTACTGTAATCATCCAATATCCTTCAACTTGCTCTGACACCAAATGTAATTTCACAAATAGGGACGGAAGCTTGTATATTTTATTAATGTGAAATTAATCAACCATTACAATGGAGTGCTGCAGTATTTATACATATTGGATAGCAATATACAAACAAATAAATATGTTGCACATGTGCAACAACATGCCTAAATACATAAGCTTCCAAAATATCATACGGGAAGCACAAATGAATAATGATATAATTGTCATAACAACATAACAATTATATCTGTGAATATAATAAGACAAATATGGTTTAATAAAACCATATAACAACAATAATTAAATAATAACAATAGTTAAATAATTAATTATACAATGCATAATTAATTATCCTAACATCTATTGATGACAGGCGTTCCACTTCTGGCTATCTTTTTTTTCTTGGTTCTTCTCTAGTTTCTTGGGCATGTAAAAAGAAATATGTTATTACACTTTCATCTTCAGAGGCAGAGTACATGACAGAAGTTACAATGAGTCAGCAGATTATTTGGCTTCGATAGTTATTGACAAAGTTTAGATTACCACAAGATTCACTGACTTTACTTTGGTGTGACAACCAAAGTGCAATTCACATTTCTTGCAACCCAGTTTTGCTTTCCTCTATATTAAAGGTTGAACTACTCCAGTTACTGGGTGTGAGCTCTGCAATCTAATCACAACAGTAATCTTCCTAGATTAATTTACCCCTTTTCCTCTCATCGCTATAATCTCCTCTCTTGTACCTACATACAAGCACTTTGCCAGAGGTTCAGTGGAGTGTCATTGTCTAATCCCTGACCAATTTGGCCAACCACAACATTTAGATAGGATTAGGATTAGTTTATTTTCAATAATGGGAGTTTTATTATTCAATGCAAAGGAGCATAGCCTTGTGAACATTGATGGAGACTCCTGATTCGTCAACCTAACAAAGTTTCTCACTAATAATTTTTGGTGACTCCGCTAGGGAAGATATTTTCCCAAGTGCACCCAAAAATGAATCTCTGCACACAAAAAAAAAACATAAAAAGGATATATGAACACAAAATACAAAAAATTTAAAAAATTAAAAAGAGAAAAAAATGAAGAAGTACTTAGATGATCAAAATCCTCTTTGCAATCCTAACTAAGAAATATGCACTTTTAAAGAGTTGAAGAAGAAGTAGTTGAAGTGAAAAATACCATGGTAGACAAAGAAAGAGAAAGACCTCAACCCATTGTTCCATGGGGAAGGAATACAGGTCCACTTGCTCTTGGACCTCCTCTTCATGATCTTCCGATGTGTTCCCGTAAGAACCTTCCAAAATTCAAAGGTGATAGTACATAACTTCCTAAAGAGCATTTTGCAAATTTCATCATTGTATGTGGTGTGTTGGAAACCCAACACGAAGATGTATCGATTAGATTTTTTATGGAATATTTGCAAGAAAAGGCAGTTGAATGGTTATATATCTTACAAGGAAGGTTTATCACTTGTTGGAACAATATAAGAACTAAATTTTAAGCTAGATATAAAACTAAAAAATACTACCAGGATCTCTTAGTTCAACTACTACAAATGAAGAAGGTATATAAAAAATCTATGAGAGACTTCATAGCCATGTATAACTAGATAATCAGAAGGATTCCTGAAGATGGCATGCCTTCTGAAAATAATCTGAAAAGATTTTTTTATCACTATTATGCAACCAAAAGTTGTATTCTTTCTTATAAGATCACAACCTAGAGATTTTAAAGAAGCACAAGGTTATGCCATTGAACAGATGGTGATCTAATCTTGTATAGTAGGGTAAAGAATCATCATGGTAAGCATAAAGGTCAAAGTTTTATTTCAATACCCATTGATCCCTTGATTCAAAAAATGTCTAATGATATGTTTTTCATGAAGAAGAAACTCTCTTAGATCACAGGAGAACTTCAAAGGCTCACCTTGCAAGCCACATCAGTCAATGTAATGTATAAGAGCTATGAGGATGATGAAGAAGGATGTTTTGAATATGAAGAGGAAAGAGAGAAAGTGAATATGTTGGGATCAAGTTTTGTGAATGCACGCTTGATGATTAGGAAGCCACTAATAGTTACTCATATGTAGTATTTGCACAATCCTAAAAGGAGGAAAAAGGATCCTATTCCACTGCCCAAACTGAGAAATTGAATCCTCCAATGGTAGCTCTAAGAAAAATAACAAAAAAAGGAGGATCATGAAAGCCAACTTCAATAAAGACATCTGAAAGAAACATAAATCCACCCTAAAAAATAATCCTTCTACCCCTTCAAGTAATTCCTATTCTACTTCTCTTAGAAAATCAGTTTCTAAAAACATCTGTATTAATGTTGTCATAACCCATGATTTTCCTACCACCTCTTCATCCTCAGATATCATTGACCATTTCAAAAATTCCACGATCCAAATGTCTACATTTGAATACTTAAGAACTCATCCTAAAAAATTGGAGAGACTTATTCAACATGTGAAAGGAAGTAGCCATGTTTCTAAAGACACCTCCACTAAAGAACCACCACATGCATCTCAATCTACTTCATCCATGAATTGTCTTACCTCCACATCCTCCAGATCTAGGAAGGTAGAACCTTTCTACATATCCTTGTTGGTAAATGGGTACAAGCTTAACAATTACATTATCAAATCTAGTGCCTCAGACAATGTCGTTCCCACAAAAGTTGCTAAATATATTGGCCTCTCCCTTTCCTTTACCTCTTGTAAATTTCTCTCCATGGAGATGAAACGAGTTCCTCTCATCGAACAAAAAAAATATGTTGAGGTAGAAATGGTGGATGTCCCTGACAAGAAAATATCAATGAGAATCCTTATAGTAGACATGCCTACCTCATATGGCATGTTGTTGGGCCAAAGCTTCTGCTGAGATGTTGGAGGAGATATGCAGTTGAATTGGTCACATGCCACTATCCCAGTCAATGGTAAAACAAAGAAGCTACTTCCCATCATAAAAATGAAGTATATTGTTCAATGACCAAAAGACCCGATGACAGACATACCATGCCACAAATCCAAACCTAGTAACTTCTTCATAACCTTCAAGGAGGATCTTAAGCTTCCCTTTTTGGTTAAGGAATGTCCAAGCATCATAGAGCCATTCAAAGAACACAACAAAGAGTTGATGAAATCTAAGTTTTTAAGGGTTTGATTTTTATGAGATGAAGGCGTAGAAAAATTTTCCTCAATGGATTTTGAGGTTGGTGATGAGAACCTTGACTTACAACAAATAAATCTCGAAATTATGAGAGATGCAGACTAAGAAGAAGGAATGATGCTCAACGCCAGGTTCATTTTAAGAGACCTCTTAGAAATCAAAGGTGGAAAATACATGGTGAATATCCTCGGAACCGGTTTCACAGGAACGAGAATTTTTTGGGGGTCTAACAACAAAAGTTTTGCATGATTTTTAAGAGGTGTGACAGAAGGCTGCAGATGCACGATAGGAGATTTGTTGTCATGTGTCAATAAGGTGGTTGATGCATGTCAACAAGGTCATTGATGCATGTCAGTGAGGTTCATTGACACATGTTAACCACCTTGTTGATGCGCGACAATAAATCTTCTATCGCGCGTCTGTAGCCTCTATCCTCTGGTCGCGCGATAACAAAATATCCATGCTGCACATCAACAAACTCTCTGTCATGCATCTACTTCCTCCACACTCCTGTCAGATGTCAAAAAACTCTCCATGTTGCACGTCAACAAACTCTCCATGGCGCGTGTCAATAAACTCTTCATGTCACATGTCAACAAACTCTTTGTCACTCGTCTGTAGCCTCTGCCCTCCTTTCATGTGTCTATAGCCTCTGCCCTCCTGTCATGCATTTACTGTACTTGATAATACATATTCCCCCAAGTGGTATGAGTGATCTAGTAGTGTTCTACCTCGCGAATAATCTAGGATTATATAGGGGATAGTTTTAAGGGTAGGTGAAACCGACCCCTAAAAACATTAAACTGTAATTTTTAGGTGAACAGGTCACTGACCTGCACCAGAAAATTCACCTTTTCAAATTTTTCAAAAATGGAATATTCACCATATTACGAATACTCACCACTAAAATTATCCCTACTCAACACCTTCTTCATAGACAGCTTCAATGTTTTTAATGATTCTCTTGAGGATCGGTATGAGTCTTCATGTGATGAATGTTCCAATGAACTTGAAGGATTATATTTCTCAATGGAAGAAGATGACGGAGAATGAAAGAATGGAAGCATACCTTCACCTCTCAAACTTGAAATGGAGCATACCCAGGAAAATGATGATATTACTATGAAAATGGACCTCTCAATTTTTGGTGATCAAGAATGGGAATATGAAGATGATGAAATTTGAGCTCCAATGTTATGCTCATTTCCTTTTCATGTGGATGGAAACATTCTCAATGAAAAATAGAGAAAAGGATTGTTTCTTGATCCTAAAGTTTATTTTACTCAAAATGGAAACCTTCTCAATAGATTTCAACCTTTTAGTTCTCACCTCAATCAAGAGATGGACGACCTCAACACAAAGAAATAGGATGAATCCCAAAATAGAAAAGGTAAGGAAGATGACAATTTTTAGGTTAGAGACTTGATTTTGAACTCATTCTCTTTCCAAGAGGGTAATGAAATTGAAGTAACACACTGCATAGAGCAACACATGAAAAAATATTTAGAGCACAAGAAAGGTCACTTCATGGAATAATTAAAAATTAGAGAAAATCAAGAAGAGGGACATGATGCCAAAATTCATGAGACATTTGTTGAGAATCAACCCATGAAATCGGTGGTCATGAAGTAGATGCATAATGAAGAAAAATGTATTGTAGTGAAAATGAAAATGGCAAATCGAGAACAATCAAGGTATGTCTTCATGACTGCAAAAGGAAATTGACAAGTGGAATAAACCAAAGGATTAACAAGAATCCAAAGAAAGTGTACCAAAATAATGAAGGTGGTGGAATGAATATGTAAATCATCAATTACACTTGTAATCCATCCTTATTGTTCAAGAGGCTGAGAAGAGTTTCATACTTTAGTGAACATGTCAATGAATTTATAGAAGAACAACATTCAATGACACCCATTTACGGGTAAACACTCATTTCAAATTTTCACTTCAATAAAAGTAGGTCATCCCGCACATGTACATATGTGATTTAGGTTGTTTCCCTTATTTTTGTTGTGTGTTACCTTTCAGTTTTTTGTTTCCCTCTTCACGTTTGCATGTTTGTGTGTGTGTTCAATAAAGAAATTTGTGTAGCCTATCTTTCTAGTGACTCCATAAATCCCAATGGATAAGGAACTGGTCCATGAAGAAAAATTGAGATTATGTGATTCTCATGTTATGTCCTCACTGTTCTTGATCTAAAACATGTCCCCAGGCTAGAGCAAGTAGTTGTCATGCAAATGTGCAACAGGAAAATTTCCAATTTTCAAGCATGACAACGGACCACAATGTCAAAAAATTTCAAGTTTTACCTTTCTAAGACACCCTAGGTCTATCCATTATTAACACCAAACCTTACTCAATCAGTTTTGGTACCTAATTTTATTTCCATAATATTCCTCTAGGTGATTTAGGAAAGCAAATTCACTCCCCCTAGCTGATTTTAGGATCTTTTAGAGAATACCAATTTTTAAGCAGTATTGGGAAGGGCTGCCACTAGCCTTCCTGGGAATAATGTTATCCCCTAGAGTATAAAAGAGGAGAAAAATTCAACATGGAGATGTATTAAAGTGATAAGAACATCATTGAAATTTTTTTGGGAGATTTTGGAAAGATCTGGAGGTTTTGGAGCTGATTCAGCGAAAGTGGGTTTTCGGGCCCAAAGGAACAAACACCGCAAAGGAGTTCCTAAACTTCAAGAAAACATTCTGGAAGCTTCATGAAGATTCAAAATCCCAAAAAATAACCTATGGAAGGTAATTTCCATTCCCTAAATGGTGGAAAAATCAAGACATGGTGCACAACCGTAGGTAACCCACTCTTCTGGCGCACAATTGGAGGTCCTGAGAAATAAGGTGCCATTTTGAGGTGATGAAGTAATAATTTAGGCTTTAAAATATCATCATTAAACTCATTGGGTGTTTTTTAGTCAAATTCATATAAAATTTTACCTATAAAATCATTCGGGAGTTAGAGATGTCTCTGTTGCAAGTTGGGCCCACGGTAAGAGTTCTCACAGTTAGCCATTTTTCAAGCGGACACGTGTCAGCATCAAGATCTTGACAGGATTTCATGTCCCTTTTTTACCTTTGGAAATTGGAAATATGGGAGGAAAAATTCTCCCATCCATTTTTATCCCTCATAATAAGGACGTGACCTTTCGCATTGCCAGATAAGCCATCAAGAGCTAGTTTGAGCCTCCTCTCTCCCTACACAGATGATCGCCAAGTGTCACAAGCATGTGCAAAGTGGAAATTGATGTCCCTTTGATCCATTTAGAAAAGGGATATGTGGGGAAAAAAATTCACCCAGCCTTACTCAGGCCTTGTGGTCCCTCATACGCCCAAAACTCAACTCTCAGGTGCTTCTCTTGAACCCCCTCACTCAAACGCACACCCGATCAAATTTTTCCAAATTTCGCAACCATGTGCATGAGGGGATTTCACTTTCCTTTTATCCATTTAGAAAAGGGAAAAATGGGTCATAAAAATTCACCCATCCCCTATGCTTTCTCCTTGAGATGAATAAAAAACAAGACTTAGCCATTTTTCAATCCAATTCATCCTCCCACACCTCCATATCTTGCCGAAACTCTAGAAAATTTTCTTCAGAAATCCCAACCTCCATTACTACACTCAATCAGCTCTAAAAAAGATACCTTACACTAAAAACATATAGATCTTAGAAAATAAGCGGATCAAAGTGATGAAAAATGATAGAGAAATGAACAAAAATAAAGATTTTTCGCCAGATAACTACGAAGTCTCCAAATCAAAAAATCTTCATATCTTGAAAAATACAAGTCATATTGAGATGCCATCTTTTGTAGACTTCCTAATTTTTCAAGACCATCAAGATCCAATAAATAGGACACCTACTGGTGTCTTGAATCATTTTTTCCAATAGAAAACATCATTTCGTGTCATAGCTCACATTCATCAGATTTCCCATCAATTCGGAAATGGAATCGAGCTAAAAAATTAGACATAGACTCAAAATGAAAAACCTATCCTAATGGAGTCAATTTAATTATGATCAGAAGTGAAAACTAGACCTGTAAAAGAAATTTAGACTCCATTAATGGCTACCATGGTAGCTCTATGTTAGAAGCTCTTTCCAGGTAAAAATTTTGTTTTTTATTTTCATGCTTTCTGGCGGGAAAACTCAAGTGAAATTTGGAGGATAAGACTGTGACGACAAGATGAGTCTGAAAATATGTGTTCCATCGCAAACCAAGCACCAGAAATCCACTTTCCAAAATTATTAATATTTCCTATACAAGCTTGTTATGTTTGGAAATTCATCATCAAAAGTGGCTATGGTAAGGGAAATGTACACTGAAGATCATCAAGAAGTTATAATGATTGTCCAGAGTAGAATAGAGTGAAAATAGACACTTACTAAAAATTCTAATTCACCCCTAGAAGTGGTCAAGGTGAAGGTAATGTGCACAAGAGTGAATGAAGAATCTCATCACATCAGGATGATCAAGAAGAGGTAAAAATCACCACCTACCAAAAATAGTAAGTCTCCCATCTAGGCACTTGTTATTAATGGTAAGTCTTACTCAAAGGGTAATTTTGGTAAAGTGGGACCTAGAGAGATGATCATTCAAGTCAACATCATCATTTGGGATCATCATAGGCATTTCTCACAGGGCATTTGAGATCCATCTCAGGGAACTGGACAATGTCTTTTGACACTCACTTCATGGCTCAAGTTACAAGCTCATCATGTGTAAGGTGGAGGTTGCGATCATCGGTAAACATTCCACTCAACCTTATAGGGTCAGTTTTTGAGCTCTTATCTCCTCAAAAGGGATCTTCGTGATTTGTGTTTGTGGTCATCAAAAAAATCATTCAACGATTTTCTTAAACACTTAACCCAAGGTGTCTATGAACCATACAAAGGATTTTCTTAGGGTGCAAAGAGTTTAGAGACTCAAATTTTCATCACATTGGAGAATTCCATAGATCAAGAACAATGGATCTTCATCAGATATGAAGTGTTCTTCAAGTAAATTCTTTCTATCTCTTCTTCTTTCTTTCTATTTCTCTCTCCTTTATAATTATTTGTTGGGACTCATCATTGTATTTCATCCTATTCACTTAAGTTACCTATTTTAAAATTATAAAAGTATTCTCTCAAAATTATAAGAGAAATACTTAATTCGCAGAAAATTAAAATTCACAAGTGGAATAAGGAAACAAAGAGTCATGTGAGGGAGGTGAGGGGTCAAGTTGAAAGTGTTATAAATTGGTATGGCTTCTCCATTCTAGAGGATTAATAATTTTTGAAGAACTTCTACTCTATAGAAATGGTGGATTGTATGTAGTTGGCCTTTTTAACTACACACATGAAATAAAGCTACACTTCATCTATTTCCCTTTCTTGTTTTTCCTCTATTTCTCTCTTTCATGCACTTTGCAAGAATAGTTGATCTTGTATGGAGTTGGAGAGGAACCTGGTGTCCTCGATATATGAATTTAAAAACTTGGTGTTTTAATTCATTGGACCCACTAGCTTCATTGTGCTTTCCTCTAAATTGAAGGTTAAACTACTCTGGTTACTAGGTGTGAGCTCTGTAATCTACTCACAATAGTAATATTCCTAGTTTAATTTCCCCCTTTTCCTCTCATCGTTGTAATTTCCTCCCTTGTACCCCCGTAAAATAACTTTTCCACAGGTTCATTGGAGTGTCCTTGTGTGATCCCTGACTAATTTTTCCAACCACAACATTTAGATAGGATTAGGATTAGTTTACTTTCAATAATGGGAGTTGTACCATTCAATACTGAGGGGTGTAGCCCTATGAATGTTTTTAAAGACACTTGATTTTTCCACCCGATAAATTTTCTCACCAACACTATAATTTAAAATCAACTTTGAATTCACTAATAACATGGTAGAATACAAAGCTTTGATCATGGGTCTCACAACTAATATCTTATTAGGTGTCGATATATTAGAGATATATAGAGACTCACAACTTGTCATCTATCAATTCAAAGGAGAATCTCAGTAAAAAAATGAAATATTGCAAAAATATAAAGCTAACATTGACTTTCTCCTCAGATCCTTTGATCATTACACAATCCAAACAATGT
This sequence comes from Taxus chinensis, assembly GCA_019776745.2. Lineage (NCBI taxonomy): Eukaryota > Viridiplantae > Streptophyta > Pinopsida > Cupressales > Taxaceae > Taxus > Taxus chinensis. The sequence goes on along the minus strand of CM034147.1, from coordinate 62,162,860 downwards.
CACGATCTTCCAACAAATTCACAGATACATTGGCTTATTTAGGAGCCCTCATCCCTTTACAAACTAAAGAATTAACTGATAACTCCAAAATATTTGTAGTCATTCAAATATTGGATCACTCCTCACTTCAAAATCAACTCCCTCCTATCAACACTATTGATGATCATCCAAATGATCTATGGTATTCTCAAACATTCGACTATCTTTCTAAATCTAAAATCCCTTCTGACCTGTCATAAAATTCTAAAAGATAATTTCTTCAACGTGCCTCTCACTTTGTCATCATATGTTGTATCTTGTATAAACACAACTTTGATGACATCTTATTAAGATGTATTAAGTCTCACGAATCTATCAAAGAAATCCAAGAGGTCCATGACGATATATGCGGTGGACATTTCAATGGCAACACTTTTGCTAAACATGTCTTACAACTCAGCTATTATTGGCCCACTATCAATTAGGATTGTTGTGCATACATTAACAAGTGTGTCAAATGTAAAAAAAAAATTGATATCATCAATGTTCCAAGTCAAGCTCTGCAACCCACTCATGATCTATGACCTTTCTCACAATGGGGGTTAGACCTCATTAACACTATTAATCCCAAATCATCCCAACAACATCATACCATTATAACAACTACTAAATATTTTACAAAATGGGTTAAGGCCATTCCATTAACTTCAACTAAAGCATAACCAATCGTCAATTTCATTTATCAATACATCATATGTCTCTTTGGTGTTTCTCACAAGATTGTCACAAACAATGGAAAATCCTTCAAAAACAAAGATGTTCAAAAACTATGTGATGCATTCAACATTAAACTTAGTTTTTCATCACCATATTATCCGCAGGAAAATGGATAGGTGGAAGCCTCTAATAAAATACTTACTAAAATCCTCATGAAAACAATAGACAATGCAGGAAGGAATTAACATCTCCAAATCCCGTTTACTCTTTAGGCTTATTGAACTAGGATTTGTACTCCTACAGGTGCTACTCCCTTTTCACTAGTATACAAATATGAGGTAGTTCTACCCCTTGAATTTCAAATCCTATCACTTCATGTATCATTCAAAGACTTTATCCCTTATGAAGAATATCGACAAGACCGTTTAGCACAATTAGAATTATTAGACGAACAATGCTTAATGGCCCTCAAACATCATCAAGTCTATCAAGAACGTGTCAAACGTGCATATAATAAACATGTAAAAGAACATGACTTCAAAATTAGTGATCTTGTTTGCAAATAAAATCAAAATCTCACTACTAATGGATTAAATGTGGACATTTTTTCCCAAATTAGATCGGCCCATATGTCATTACTCACAAGTATGGGTCAGAAATGTATCGCTTAGTCTCCCTTGATGGTGAACCTAAAAAGGAACCTTTTTAATTCCTTGCACTTGCATCCTTTCTACTGTTAGCTCTTGATATTCATGACAATAGTTCTATCTAATATCTTATCCCATCCTTAACTAGTCATCTTTTCATTGTTATGATTCAAAAGTATGTGGTTTTCCATCACTATACTCATAAACCTTAAATATGAGCACCACGGTTCTATTCACAACATATTTCACATGGAAAAGTTCCTATTTAGCAGGAACCACTCAATAATTAAATCAATCCAAACCCTGTACCACCCAAAAACATTGCATGGGGCACGTATGTGTAGGTCATGTACACACATTTTCCCCTCCTTAAAAAAATATACTAGGGTCTTTCCCTCAGCTAAATAAAGTCAAAAATATCTATGGATGCTCCTTATAAAAAGTAAAAAATAATAGACTGATCCATCAAAGGATATCTATTTAAAATGATGTCTAAAATTATCAAAAGAAAAAGTAGATTGATCCTTAGAAGGGCGACTACTAGTCAAAATATAGACCGATCCCTCGAAGGACAACTATCTGTATAAATAAAAAATAAAAAACTTAGACCACTCCCTCAAAGGATGGATACCTTTTTAATAAGGATTCCCACATCGATCAGCCTTCAAAAACTCAAATATCAAAATTATCCTAGGAAAGCTTCCCACATTGATCAACTTTCCCGTCCTAGTAAAATTCCTGCATCGATCAATTTGCATCTAAAATCTATTATATATATATATATATATATATATATATATATATATATATATGCTTAGGGATTTGTTTTCCGTATTTTGCGCTCCTATGAAAAAAATAACTCGATAGGTCTAGGCTTTGGAGATTCTAGATGTTGTAATTTACAGGGCAGCTATTCAGCCGGCCTAGCCGAGTTGGTCCTCATGTGTGGTGAGTTGGTGAGCCACAACAAAGGTTTGGAGCCTCTTCCTGTCATGCATCAACCACCTCTTCCTATCATGATTCAACTACCTCTTCCTGACACACGTCAACTTCCCTTGCTGATGCGCATCACCACCCTCCTTTTATCATGTGACATCATTCCTTGTTGTTGTACAAAAATCCTCCCCTTTGTCACACATCATCCCTACTTCCCTGTCATGTCCCATTCATTTTCACACAATGAAATTCCATCTTATCTCACATGAACCTTCCCTTGTTGTCACGCATCAACCATTTATTTATGTTGAATGAAAACTCCTTCCCTTGTTGGCAGGTGAATCCTCCCATTCTTTTTGGGCATCAGCTAGTGGTTCCTGTTGGGTTTCATCAAGAAATGTGAGCTACAGGTCAGGCATTAATAGCATCGTACAAGGTAGATCAACAGTTGGTTTAATGAGGTATGACACCCATGTTTGTTGTTGGGACCAAAAATATCAGCTAACTATAAGAAGGTGTGTGGGTGCATGGGACCTAGTTGAAGAAGGGTGGCAGATTGAAGGCACATAGGGAAAGATTCTAGCAGTATTTTATAGAACACATGATGCATGTGTGTGCAAGGAAAAATAGGTTTTGTACTTTTCCGCATTTGGCATCCCAGGAAGCACATGAGAAAAGCATGACCCTTGTGGATAAGGTGACATCCTGACGACTGTGGGATCAAAAAGGGAATATTATAGGCATGCGATGGAAGGTTATAGAATACATCATTGCAAGGAGTGGAGAGCTTAGATCTGTGAAGGCATGCTCCAATGGAGGACCACTTTGAAACTTAGTGATCGATCTATAACTTTTGAAAGGCATGGTGGTGGGTTCTAAGGTTATAAATACAAGTGCCCAATAGAAGGAGGAGAGGAGTAGTGTAGATAGAGTGTGGAGAGTGAGGAGGAGAGAAAAGAGAGGTGAAGCCCTATAGAAACATAATGGAGGGTGTTATGGGTTAGGGATTAGGAGAACTATGTAAGCAATGACACTTTTAGGGGGATGGGTTTTCATTCTTTTTTGTAATATGATGAGCATAATATAGCTCTGATGGATGACTTGGATCTGCATATTTATATGAGGATCTATTATGACCTCAAGGGATGTAATGTAGATTATTGAACTTGTTAATATGAATATAAGGATTTGTTATAAATCTTATATGTGTTCAGGAACATAATACTTATGTATTTCCTTTTTGTATGAACCATTTCCTTATGTTGTTTGTTATTTCTCTTTTTTGGATACAATAGGATAACAAATCATTCTATAATGTGGCATGGTTCAATCTACTCATTTCCATTTGAATATCTATTATAAGATGATGCATTCTCATAATAATCACATAAAGGATAGACTCAGTGCATGCGTTTGGCTTGGGTGAGAACCCAACACCCACTGGGTGATAGAGCGATGCGCATGGGATTAGACTATTGGTCTAAGGGTATGAAATATGACTACATTTTTCTTAAGAAAAGTACCATTGAAAAGTGGACAGGTATGGTTGCCTATACCTCTGTACATGTAATTAATGAAGGTTGTCAGTTGGTAGCTTCCCCTTCTCTATATATATATGTATTTTCTCCTTATTTGAGAGAGAGAGAGAGATTCTGGAATGTAAAGGAACTCTACAAAAAAAATTCCGGCATGTTTGTGAGCTAAAAGCCTCAAATTTGAGAATTTTTTAAAGGATTCTTGCATTGCGTCTATATTGTAATGGATTGTGATCATTTTAAGCAATAAAATTAGTGTTTTGTGGCTTTACTTTCCCTAGCTTGAGTTGTATTGCATTCCTTGCATTCTATTGCAATTTATAGGTATATTATGTATACTATGTTCTATTGCAAGGTCTAATTCATTTTTCTCCATGAAATTGGAGGTTTAATCTTTTATTTGGACTGTGGCACTTTTGTCTTCCCTCTTCTACCACATTTCCCTTCACTTTCACTCACTAAGAATCTTTCTAGTCTTGTTTTGGTGTTATCACCTCCCTTATTTTAGAAATTACATTTCATACATTCCTCTCTCCCTGGTCCCTTAGAATAAATAGATTAGGAGTAGTTATTTGAACTTATTTCCTTATGATTAGTTTAATGCCAAGATAAGAGAAGGAACCAGCCTTCTTTGGAGGTTTGTCTCAACTGCAAGGGTCTCACACCTTGAGATAATCCCTTGTTAGCATATTACACTAATTTCCCAGATAACTCATTTGCAAGCATTTAGAGGGTGCTATAATTTTTCACTAATAGTTATGGCATGCCGGGTGGGATAAGAAGTCTTCATTTTTATTGCAGCAAGGTTGGTGTGCTCTTGTTGTAAAATTTTAGCCTTTAGAGGCATTGTATCAATACATCTGATGACTCCAAGGGGAATAATCTGATGGTTTTAGTAGCCCAAGTGTGTCTCAATTCATGAGAATGGTTCGAACCCGATCAAGAACTAGAGAAGGTGTTTTTGAGTATTTGCAGCTATCACCAGGTAGAGGAAGGAGGAGAAGAAGATTTCAAATATCTCCATCTCCATCTAAATAGAACCTTATCAACACCTCCACCTGGTAGGCCATTTTATTCAGTTAACTAGAGTTCTTATAGAAACCATTAGAATGACACATCAACAACCACCATAATGATCCACCTCCAAATCCATTTGAAAATTTCACATGGTAGTAGTCCACCCGCCCTCAATGTATAAAATCTAGTTTCGGTGGAAACATTGAATAATATCCCTTATTTCAATATCGAAAATCTATGACTCCCATTAATCACATCCAAGACATTTCTAATGTGTTATACATGATGTTGTTGAGATGTATGTGGTAGTAAATATTCTACCTTCTTCTTTCAAAGGAAAAGTTTTGCATAGTGGTTTATAATTCTAGGAGGAGGATCAATCTAGAATTGGGATAAATTATGCACAACTCTTTGTGGCTAGTTTGGGGAAAAGGAAAATAATCTATCTATATTGGAGAAATAAACCACAATCAAGAGAGCATCAAATGAAAAAATGGTATGGTTCCAACTTTCAGATTTCAAAGAACTTGGGATATGAATTCCAATTACTCTTGTAAGACCAACTGGCTTGAAGTTGCATTCCTCTATTTCCTTAAAGCTTTTAATTCTAGATATATATGTAATAATTAAATATATGGGAGGGATAACATTACCTGTAACTTATGACTATAGCTATTAGAGCTGATAATTGCTTGATCCAAGTCTGTAAACTTGCACCTAGGCCACCTATGCTTCTCTATCTCGGATATGGGGAATTTAAGCTCTAGTGAAGCACTTACAATAGCCCCTATCCATGCTCCTAACAAATTATAGTTCAAATGAAGCTTCCACTTCTTCTTCTTCTCCTCACTCTTAAAATGAACTCCAGGAGGTTATGAAACAATTGAAATAACTTAGGCAATTAGTTGGTGACTCTCAAGAGGCAACAAACTCAAAATTTCATACCATCTCAGCCTCAAGCCCAACCAAATAGATCTCCATATCAGACCAAATAGGCCACCTGCTCAATTTGTATAACAAAAACTAGCGGAAACCTCAAGCAATGAGGCCATTTAAGCCTCATAATCCTAATGTTTCCTCTTCATCTAGAGCCTTAATACTAGTTCAAAACAACATGGCACAAGAATATGAATGGTGCTTCCCTTGCAATCAACCTCATAATCAAGAAACATGTTTCAATGGTGCTTTGAATCAAGATCTAATGGTAACAATGGTTGGTGTGTCCCAAGAAGTAAATCAAAAGGGATATCAATAGTAGGAAGGTACTCAAGAAGTACCTCCAAGTGAGACTACACTTGTTAGTTGACAAGCAGAGGATTTCTATGGTATAAATCAATCCCCTTTTCAAGGTGTGGAAGCCAACACATGGTGTAAGAAGAGGAATATACATGGAGGGTAGTCATTTAATCCAAGTACTTCTTAGCCTTATATCACACTTCGGGGTATTAGTAATCAAAGTACAGTACCAAACGTTCAAAATCAGCCCAAATCACCTTCTAGGCCAACTCAAGTACCCATTGCAATAACCCATGTGTAAAAGAAATTTGTGCCAAGTAGGGGGTAGAAAAAGAAGAACCCATATCCTTTTAATATTATTAATCAAATGAAGAAGAAAATTTAAGAATTTCCATGTGGGAATTATTGAAAATTTTGTGCCAATGGGATTTGTTACAAGCAGCCATGGAAAATTGGTCAACATCAAATGAGTTATCTAAGGATCAAGAGAAGGTGTTTACCAATGAAGCTCAACAAGGAGTTTAAGGAGGTTAGTAAGGTAAAAACATGAAACCTCATCCATTTTACATATGTATAATCATTGGAATCAATCTTATAAATAATTGCATGAATTTTTAGGAAGAAAGTAGTTTTGTGATGCCCAAGCATATAGTAAATCAGTTAGGACTAAATTATGAGCCTTTTTCAAGAGGAGTAGTGCAACGTGATGGGAAAACAATAGGAACAGTTGGAGTAGTCAAAGGATTAATCCTGACACTTCATGGATGCCCCAATGTCACATTATTACAAGATGTATTTGTGATTGACTTGCCACCACTCTTCACTCTATGCTTGTCTCGAGAATTCACCGCTAAAATTGGAGGCTACTTGTCTATTGATTGGTCACATATTCTATTCAGAATGAGGTATGGAGCTAAGGCTACAATCAGATCTGAGCCTATTGAAAATTTCCATATTGAACATCATGTACCAAGCCCAATCACTATGAATTTCTCAGCTTTCGATCAAGAAGATTTTTCAAGCACTCAGGAAGTTGATACCAAGGTTAGAAACATTCCATACTTAAATCTTGATGAATGGGAAAAAAAATACATGGCTATGATCTATTCAAGGAGATGGAGGAGGCTGATTTGGGAATTTATTGTTTTCATGAGGAAAACACACCTCTTCCAAACCTCACCAAACCAGATGATAATGAAGTATGACAGATATTATTTGATGGTTCAAGGAGTAGACAAGGTGCTAGAGGAGGAGCAGTGTTTGTTTCACCTCAAGGTAATAAATAATACTCATCTTTCCAATTTCTATTCAGTTACTCAAATAACATAGCTCAATACAAAGCATTGATGCATAGAATACATTGAGAAAGAAGAAGAGGTATCAATAACTTGCAGGTTTTTGGAGACAGTGAGTTGATTGTAAATCAAGTAAGAGGAAATAATTATATCAATAATGATCTTCTCAAGAGTTATAACAACCGGATATGGGATTTCATTGAAAATTTTGAGGCACTCAACATAAGTTCCATTCTAAGGAAGAATAATGAGGTTACAAATAATATTACAACAATTGGGGCATCATTTGATGTTGCCAACCGTATAAAGAGAGATCAAACTCATCCTCACATCAAAGTAATAGTAAGGCCAGATATCCCAGATAATAACACCAACTAACAAGTGTTCAATAATTATCAACAAATCATAAATTTATTGTAGGAAGAATTTGAGTTCTCTATTTGAAATCAAGATAAGTTGGAGCAACATTATGGTGATCAATTGGTTCAGCTGAGGACAAACAAGTTACTAAAAGGCCTAGGGACTCTTGATTCCATCTTCAATCCAAATGACCAGTTTCAGAAGGAGAAGGAAAATATTTAAGTAAAGGGTGAAGATTCAGAGTCTATTTCAGTGGGAAAAGGTAAATTACTTCAAATTGGAAAGGTGAGAACTGATCAAGAAAATTATGAATTCATACAACTTTTTTAAGAATTCACAGATGACTTTTCTTGGAGCTATGAGGACTTGAGGGGCTTTAATCTAAATTTGGCACAACACACTATCGAATTGGACCTAGAAGCCAATCCTATTAGACAAAAACAAAGACCAATCAATCCTCACATTGAGCCTCTCATGAGAAAAGAACTGAACAAGTTGATAGAGGCAAGTATCATCTTCCTTATTAAACATTCAAGTTGGGTAAAATACTTGGTGCCAGTGAGAAAGATAAATGGGGAAATCAGATATTGTGTGGACTTCTGGGACTTGAATAGAGCTTCACTCAAAGATCATTATCCACTTCCTTCTATGGAGAAAATATTACATGGATTTGCTGGATCGGAAAGGTTCTCACTTCTTGATGGCTACTCGGGATACAATCAGATTATGCTATGTACCTTGGGATCTGATAATATAATATATATGAGTTGATGGAGATGCCGACATGTGGCACACATCTCCTTATTTATATGTATGGTTTCACATGGGATATGATAATATAACGTATATGGATTGATGGAGATGCCAACATGTGGCACACATCCCCTTAGTTAGTTATATGGGCTCACATAGGAATTAATTATATTGGGTAATGGGTCGGCTTACGTTGGGATTAGGTGTTACCCATCCTATTTAAAGGATGTGAGTATTATTATGAGATGGTCATGTATGTATGAGTTGATTCTTCTACTTGGTAGAGGTATACTGGAGGTGTCCCCCTCAAAGTGGATTCCCATCTTGGGAGATTATGGAGTTACTCCTTCATTAAGGGGCATTGTATGGTGTTGCCCTACCTTAAGGGTATTATTTTGGATATATTGAATATTAGGGTATCTTGTCCCCCCATATATCTTGTGTTGTGTTATCTTCTGCAATTTATTGATTTATTATATGCAAAGTTCTTATCAAGTGGTATCAGAGCAGTGACCCGGGCAATTTGTGGGATGAAACCCTAATGTTGGTGATTCATCTATATCTTTAGATTGACTTGGAATTTTTTCAGATAATTTTGTGGGGAGTGGATACATAGTTCAAGTGATCTTCCCTATGAATTTCAGATTTTTTGGAGCTATTTTGCAAAATTTGTGTCTGTTTTAGGGTCAAAACCCTAATTCTAAGGTTTCATCTATATCTTCTGAATAATGACAAATTAGGAAATAATTTTTTTGGGTTGTTGGTAATATATTAAATGGTGATACCACTAAAATTTCAGAATTGGTGGATCTATTTTAACAGAGTTATTTTAGTTTTTTTTCACTATTTTGCTCCATAGGCCGCAATTTGAGGAATTTTCCTGAATTTCTTACATTTTCAGAAATCGCTCAAAATTTTAGCAGGGGTTGATTCTTTATGGTTTCAGATTTGAGGCTGAATGATTTACAAAATCATCAGGTCAAATATTGGTCAAAGGAGTAAGTTTGTAAAACCCTAATTTTTATGCATCATGGATATACCAATTTTCTATGGTAATGGGGAAATTGATGTAAAAAAATGGTGAATACAATTTAAACAAATGTATTTTGAAGAATTTTTAGTATGGGTTCATTTTTATCTTCATCTTGGTGGGAAAGCGCAAAATTGGTATTCTTATTTGGATATATATCTATTGGATTGGGATTGGGAGGAAATGGAGGATATTTTCTTAGCTAGATGGGAAACCAAAAAGAAACACAATTTTTTTTAAAAAGAAGAAGAAGAAGAAGAAGAAGAAGCAACATCATAAGAAGAAGAAGAAGAAGAAGAAGCAACATCAGAAGAAGAAGAAGAAGAAGAAGAAAATGTTGATGATGCAAAAGAAGAAAATGTTGATGATGAAGTTGCTACACAAGATAGTGCATCTCCAAGGAAGGAAGCTTCAATATTTCAGTTTGAAGGGTGCATTCAAAGAAAAAAGGTAATTGTTTCCATAAACCCTAGCAGAAAATATAACTTCATCAATATGGATGTAGCTCAAAATCTACATTTGCAAACAAAGCATATCAAGGATTCTCAAATGGATGGTAAGCATATTCAAGTTTTTGAAGATTTAAATCTTTCTATGGATAAATATGTTTTACATTCAAATTTTTATGCTTTAGATATGGATGGTATGGATATTTTTCTCGGATATCCTTGGTTAGAGACATTGGGAACAGTTAATATTAATGTGGAAAATAAATTCATGAAATTATGGTACAAGAGAAATAAAATTACATTTCAAGATATCACACTTAGCAAGGAAAAAAGTAATGTAAAATTGGATCATGAAGATGAATTTGAAGATGGTGAAGAAGGGAATAAGGATGAATCAAAAGGAGAGGATGAAGAACATGATGAAAAAGTAAAAAATAGTTTCTCTACTCAAGAGAAAAAAGAAATAGCAAACAAGTTGGAAGAGGAAAAGAAAGTGGAGGAAAAGATTGATAAGGTTGGGCATACTAAGGTTGCACCATATAGACACCCATATCATCATGAGAGGAAAAAATCATGGAGACATGCTAGGACACAGAAGGGAAGCAATCTATATGGATATACAGGGAATTGGAGGAGTAATAATTTTGGATGTACATGGAATCAATGGAACAATAATTATATGACATGGAATCACATGAATAATAATTATGGATATACATGGATGCTGAGGAGGAACACATATGGACCATGATGGAATCAAATGAGCACAAGGGAATATGGAATCAAGTTTAGAGTAGTATCACCCCCTAGGATTTCATATGGGTGGTTGGCTGATCGAGCATGGTGACAAGTGTGTAGTAATTTAAAGCACACTCATTATATGGCTTCTTCTTATGTTTCGGGGATGAAACATGTCAAATAGGGAGGTAATGCTATGTACCTTGGGATATGATAATATAATACATATGGTTTGAACATGTGGCACACATCCCCTTAGTTATATGTATGGGTTCACATGGGATATGATAATATAACGTATATGGGTTGATGGAGATGCTGACATGTGGCACACATCCCCTTAATTAGTTATATGGGCTCACATAGGAATTAATTATATTGGGTAATGGGTCAGCCTACGTTGGGATTAGGTGTTACCCATCCTATTTAAAGGATGTGAGTATTATTATGAGAGGGTCATGTATGTATGATTTGATTCTTCTACTTGGTAGAGGTATACTGGAGGTGTCCCCCTCGAAGTGGATTCCCATCTTGGGAGATTGTGGAGTTACTGCTTCATTAAGGGGCATTGTATGGTGTTGCCCTACCTTAAGGGTATTATTTTGGATATATTACATATTAGGGTATCTTGGCCCCCCATATATCTTGTGTTGTGTTATCTTCTGCAATTTATTGATTTATTATATGCAAAGTTCTTATCAAGTCCTTTAAATAGGATGGGTAACACCTAATCCCAATGTAGGCTCACCCAGTACCCAATATAATTAATTCCTATGTGAGCCCATATAACTAACTAAGGGGATGTGTGCCACATTTTGGCATCTCCATCAACCCATATACATTATATGATCATATCCCATGTGAACCCATACATATAACTAAGGGGATGTGTGCCACATGTTGGCATCTCCATCAACCCATATATATTATATTATCATATCCCAAGGTACATTTCATATTATGGTGAAATAGGAAGATCAATTCAAAACAACCTTCACCACAAAGTGGGGAATGTATTCTTATTATAATATGCCATTCGGCTTATCAAATATAGGAGAAAATTTTCAAAAGGATATGGATATGGTGTTTAAGGGGCTGATAAACAAGATAGTTCTTGTGTACTTAGATGACATCACTGTATTTTCTAAAAATGCAAAAGATCACCTTTTTCACCTCAGGTAAGTGTTTGAAATATGGAGGATATTTGGAGTGTCATTAAATACCAAAAAAAAGTATATTCTTGGTACATGATGGAAATATCCTAGGCCACATTATTTCAAAGGAGGGGTTGACAATTGATCCTAAGAGATTTTATGTTATCCGTGTACTTCCATTGCCAAGAAACAAGAAGGATCTCTAAATTTTCTTGGGGAGAATCAACTTTGTTCAAAGCTTTGTTCCCAATTTTTCCACTCTTTTGAAGACACTAACATTGATGATGAAGAAGAGCATGGATTTCAAATGGAACGCTGAAGGAAAAGGAATATTTGAATCTATAAAGTAGGCCATTCCATAGGATCCAACCCTCATAAATCCAAATTTCTACAAATACTTCAATCGATATGATTTTGGTGGCACAGATGCAATATCTACAATACTAGTACAACTAAATCAATAGGGAGAAAAGAAACCTATTGCATTCTTCAGTCAAGGCCTTGAATTTTATGAGGTAAGAAATTAATTCGTTGAGAAAAAATTCCATGCTATGATAAGAAGTTTAAATAAATGCAGGCATTTGATATCAAATAATAGAATCCATCTACTAGTTACACATGTCAGTGTAAAAGAATTTCTTTTAGATAAGGGCCTTAATTAAAAAAGAGATGGTTTGATAACCAAGGTCATGGAATATGACATTGATATTAAAGTAAATAAGCTGGTCAGGGGTAAGGGTATTTGTGAACAGATGGCTTCTAATCAGCATGTTGAGTCAAGAGATGAAGGATAAGTTGTTTTGGTGTTACAAGATAACCAAGAGCAATCAACCAATTTCCCAACTAATTCTTGTTAGACTTAGGATATTGTGAATTTTATTCAAACAGGTCAGTGCCCTCAAGGATTAAGCAAGGCTGTGAGGAGGTATTTTAGGTTTCATTACATCCCCTATGTGCTTATAGATAATGTTTTATTTAAGAAGGATGTGAATGGTGTCCTCCTAAGATGCGTTAACGAAGATCATATAGAGAGAATATTACATGGGTTTCATAATGGAGAAACAGGTGGCCATTTTTCCATGAGGGTGATAGATCTTAAAATTATGAAGGTGTGGTACTATTGGCCTATCATCTCTAAGGCTTTCTATGCATGGATTAGAAAATGTAAGAAGTGTGCCTTCTTTATAGGCAAAGAAAAGATGGCAACCCTTCCACTCCACCCTATCTTAGTTGAACATCCCTTCATGCAGTGGGGGTTGGACTTCATTAGTGTCATCAATTAAAACTCAATCCAAGGCCATAAGTGGATTCTCACAACTACAAATTATTTCACCAAGTGGGAAAAACTAGTTGCACTCAAGGAAGCAAATGAGGCCAAAATTCTAGATTTTTATGAGGGTATTGTGGCAAGGTTTGGTGTTCCTTCCAAAATTATATTAGATAATTCCTTAGCTTTTCTTGAGGCAAAGGTATCAAAGTGGGCTATGAAAAATGGCATCTATTTGAGAACTTCCTCAAATTATTATCCCCGGGGTAATGGGAAGAACGATTTTATAAATAAAAATATTTTGAACATCATAAGGAGGACTCTAGACGAGAACCAGAGAACATAGCATACCAAGCTCAAATCAGCCTTATGGGTTGATAGAATCACACCAAATAGATCTACAGGTAGATCTCCATACAAGGTGGTTTATGGAAGGGAGGAAAGGTGGCCTATATCACTCGAGATGCGTGTATTGGGGCTTCTCAAGAAACTGGAGTTGTCTGAGTTTGAGCCCATGGAGGTGATGTATGCAGAGCTTATGGAGCTTGAGGGACTAAAGGGATTAGGATATGCAAACCATGGAAAATGATAAAGCTTTGATCAAGAGGTATTTCGACAAGAAGGCCAAAAGCAAAACGTTCCATGAATGAGACTTGGTCCTGAAATGGGATGCAGATAAAGCCAAACCAAGAAGACACTTCAAGTTTGATGCAATATGGAGTGGCCCTTATATGATTTCAAGATGCAAAGTAAACAACGCTTTCCAATTTTCAAAATTAGACAGCGAATAATTACAGATTCCATTCAATGGGATCTCCCTAAAGCATTGTTACCAAGGTTAAATCTCATTTCTATACATATTAGTTTAGGTTTCAAATACCTCTAAGTGCTTGTGGCACATTACTATGTTGTAGTTTAGGTTTTCTTTTATAATAAGTGCTTATGCACTCTCTACATGTTCCATTTGGGATTTGTATGATTTTGTTGTTTGTACATAGTTGTTCCTTGTTTATACATAGTTTTTCCTTGTTGTGGTTTATCCTTGTAAAAATTAGAAGGAGAATAATTTCAAATTCCAGTCAATGGGATCTACCTAAAGCATTGTTACTAAGGTTAAATCTCATTTCTGTACATATTATCTTAGGTTTAAAATCCCTCTAAGTTCTTGTAGCATGTTGCTCTATTGTAGTTTAGGTTTACTTTTGTAATGAGTGCTCATGCACTCTCTGCATGTTCCATTTGGCATATGTATTATTCTATTGTTTATACATAGTTGCTCCTTCTGCACCCCTTTGAAATAAACAACTCGACAGGTTTGGGCTTTGGCAATTCCAAATGTTGTAATTTACAGGGCATCCATGATGAATGTTCAGATCCTCTTCTTATCACACATCAACCACCTCTTCCTGTCACACATCAAATGCCTCTTCTTGACGTGCGTCAACTGCCCTTGCTAACGCATGTCACCACCCTCCTCCTTTCATGTGACAAAATCCCTCGCTTTCGTATGGCTACCTATATAAATCAAAAATCAAAATTGTAGGCCACTCCCTCAAAGGATGGATACCTATGTAAAAAATATTCCCACATCGATCAGCCTTAAAAAATTCAAAATATCAAAAGTATCCTAGGAAATCTTCCCACATCGATCAACTTTTCCTATCTTTTTAAACTTCCCACATCAATTAGTTTGTGTCAAAAATCTATGCATATATATAGTTAGGGATTTTTTATCCATATTATGCACCCCTATGAAACAAACAATGTGACATGTATAGGCTTTGGAGATTTCAGATGTTGTAATTTACAGGGCAACTAGTCAGTCAACTCATCCAAGTTGGTTCTCATGAATAGTGAGTTAGCAAACCGCGGAGAAGGTTTGGAGCCTCTTCCTGTCACGTGTCAACTACCTCTTCCTATTGCGAGTCAACTACCTCTTGTAGATGCACATCAACCACACTTGTTGATGCATGTCGTCACCCTCCTCTTATCATGTGAAAGCATTCATTGCTGTAGTATGAAAATCCTCCCCTTTTTCACACATCATCCTTCATTCCCCGTCATGTCCCCTTCATTTTCACATGACAGCATTCCATTTGGTCACATGTCAACCTTCCCTTATTTTCATGCATCAAACATTTCTTTCTATCGAATGAAAACTCCTTCCCTTTTTGGTAGGTGACTCCTCATGTCCTTGTCAGGAGTCAACAAGAAATGTGAGATACGGGTCAGGCATTAATAACATCGTACATGATAGCTTAACAACCGGTTTAATGAGGTATGGTACTCATGTTCAACATACAATAAAAGTACCATTAGAAAGTGGATCGATATGGTTTCCCATACCTCCATACATGTAATTAATGAAGGTTATTGGTTGGTATCTTCCCCTTCTCTTTATATGTACTTTCTCCTCATTTGTGACAGAGAGACATTCTAGAATGTAAAGAACTCTGCCAAAATTGTTCTAGCATGTTTGTGAGCTACATGCCTTAAATTTAATCATTTTGTAAAGGATTGTTTTCTTATGCATATATTGTAGTTGATTGTGCATCATTTTAAGTAATAAAATTAGTATTTTTTGGCTTTTCGTGCCCTAGCTCAAGTTGTATTGCATTCCTTTCCTTTTATTTCAATTTGCAGGTATATTGTGCATATTTTGTTTTTTTATAGGGTTCAAATTCATTGTGATCTACAAAATTGGAGGTTGAATGTGTTCTTTGGACTATGGCACTTATGTATTCCCTCTTCTACCCCATTTCCCTCCACTTTCACTCACTAGGAATCTCTCTATTTT
This sequence comes from Taxus chinensis, assembly GCA_019776745.2. NCBI lineage: Eukaryota > Viridiplantae > Streptophyta > Pinopsida > Cupressales > Taxaceae > Taxus > Taxus chinensis. The sequence goes on along the minus strand of CM034147.1, from coordinate 62,146,950 downwards.
TTTTGGTGTTATTTCCTCCCTTAGTTCAGGATTTAGATTTCATGCATTCCTCTCTCCCCGGTCCCTTGGAATCAATAGATTAGGAGTAGTTAGTGGAACTTATTTCCTTAGGAGTAGTTAAGTGCAAAGAAAAGAGAAGGAACTAGCCTTCTCTGGATGTTTTTCTCAACTGTAACAGTCCCACACCTTGAGATAATCCCATGTTAGTAAACTACACTGATTGCACAGATAATTCATTTACAAGAATTTAGAGGGTGCTATAATTTTGCACTGACACGCTTTTCTCTATGAACATTGTTGAAAAGGATAACCCTCTTTACCATATGACCTATACATGTCAAATCCCTTTTCATGTCCTATGAAGGCACATTTAATCACTGCACCTTTATATTCGAGGTCCAATATATCTATAGCCACTGATAGTCTTGTGTTAACATTATTAAAGGCTAGAAGTGTAACTGCTTTCATATTTTTATACCCATCGTGTATGTATCAAATCCATATCAAAATCAATCATTCTATATTTTACTCCTACTTTAAAAGATAGAACACATTTTGTTAAACATTTTTTATCACATCTTAAGTCACATTTAAACTTTTTCCTTATTTAAAAACTCATAAACACATCAATTAAAGAAAATATTAAAACACATATCTTAACTAACACATATACATCAGAATACACCAAAAAAACCACATCATCATATATATTTATATAATAAAAGTCCCAAATGCATCATCAAAGAGTCTCCATACATCATATACATAAAAAGGCTTCACATAGAGTTGTATACATATCAAAATACACATAATCAATCTCTAGTAAACTGGACATCTCCTAGAAACTCACTGACATGGATAACACTCCCATCACCTCCCTGGGTACCCCCAAAACCACCATCTCCTCTATCTGACCCCTTAGGTGGCTGGCCTACACTCCCTAAAATCACACTGAGCACTATCCCTCACTGATCTAGATTATCCACATATAAAAATGCATTAGGCAAGTTATGTATAACCATATCCTCATAGTATGCCAACTCTACACATAAATACTGATAATTAGAAAAATTGATCATACCATGTGCTCCCATCTGACGACTAGCCTATGTATGAGCTTTCAATTCTGCAATCGATATAAGAGACCTTGTAATGCCTAAGGCCTTATTCAAAGTATCCCACTACTGATGGTACCAATCTCGATCAGCTACTTCATGTGCTAACTATCCTTTGAGTTCATATCACTCAGCTATTACACCATCTCTCTCTCCAATCAATTTATCCCTCACCCTAACCAAATAATCTCTCTCTGTCTCCTCAAACGGTCCCTCTCAGCCTTCATTGTGGCCTTCTCGGCCATCAACTATGTCACTACAGTTGCCAAGTCTCCATCATCCTCATCATCATTGACATTCACTACCTCTTATGATCCCTCTACCTGAGCATGCATCCTCCTCCCATTCTGAATCAATCTAGTCCTCTGAAACTTAGCACACACCCTCATCCAACACTCATTATAACCATCTGTCAATCTGACATCATCAATAGTAGTTGATTCCCATTCCTCTTCTATACCCATAGATCCCTTCTCTTATACTATCACAAAAGGATGACCTGTAAATGCTTTAGGAGTCTCTGTATCTCCTCCTCTTGTCTATAACGTATCAAATCCTTAGGTACATCTTTTATCAGACCAAAATAACTTCTGACATGACTAAATATAACCATCTCATACTCCCCTCCCCACCTATCCTATATCCACAAATCTTGGTGTGTCCCAAAAAACTCATGCTCATATCTAAGCCACTTAGGATACTCCAAAGCAGGCCTCCATATCACATCACCCATCTGTAATCCCGTTAAAATATATCTATAATAGCTCACATCCTTCTTCCTTTATGCTTGACACATATCCTCTCTCCATCTCATAAAACCAGCATTCATGTCACTCACTTCACCCCATGGAAAACCATGCAAACAAGTAATGGCTATATGCTCGTATGCCCAACAATGTAATGAGAGCACCACATCAATACTAAACCACTTGTAGACTTTCCAAGCCCACAACTCTCTATATATCTATGCTAGTAGTGTTGGTTCCCAAAACAAAAATAGTCTAACACTCCATCATCTTGGCCACTACTCCTATCATCATCCAAGAGAACCTATCTCCCCTAGAATCAAGGAAGGAAAAACACGAGATAACCATTATCATCATCGTCATCTGTTTACACCCCTCTCTCAATGGAAAATATAAATACTCATAAGAAAAATCTCCTAACAAGTACTTCACATCCTCTACCTCATCCCCATACAACCTCCTCATAGCACCCTCTCTCTCGGACTCGTCAATAGTATAAATAGCCTCTCCACACACTGACAATCTCATAATCATGTGAATATCATCCACTGTAATAGTAATCTCTCTTGTTGGTAACTAAAAAGTACAGGTGGCAGGATTCCACCTCTCCATCAGTGCCAACAACAATCCCCAACATCTCTAGATCTGTCAGTAATCCCTCATCCCCACAAATCCCACTACCTCTACATGCACCCAATCATCATCTGTCATATCTTCTCACACCTCCTCTATAATAATAGGTATCTTTTCCTAAAGGGTTAACTTCACATCCACTTGCACACAAAAAACCAACATTATAATCCATGTCATTCTATCAAAAACATAAGTTTAAGCTACATCAGATCAATCGCTAATGATTCACTTGACTCGTTGGTGATTCCGTGAATCACCGGTGATCACCTTGAATCACTAAATATTTCTACAATTTCAAAACCATACCTTTTTATGCGACAAAATGGTAAAAAAATCCAAAAAGTAGCAAAATTCATTAAAAAACAACAAAAATGAGGACTCATTGCTACCTGTGTGGGCCTCCTGTATCTGATCAAAGATGCCATCACCACTTTTAGCTCAAACGCCATCTTAATCACCAATTTTTATAGCTCAGTCACTCCCTTAAATCACACAAATGCAGTCACAAAATGCACTATTCATCACCATCCTCCACTTTTATAGCCCACAAAAACCTTTCGTGCTAATTGCAGACGATTCATCCCAATCACTAGTAATTCATCCCAATCACTAGTGATTTCCCTTATTTTCACATTCATATATATTTTGTCAAAATCAACATCAAACTCCTCCCATTTTTCAACACATTGTCTCATTTAAAGGACCCCAATCCTTAAAATATTAAATATTGAACAAACAAATCATCTTGGGATCTATCATGCATCTATGGGATGTGTGTCATTTGGCCCCCCATCACTTTACTTTCTCGTTATTACAACCTACCTTTACAGATCAAGTTTCCATAGGTAATAGACCCTTTGTTTCTCTCTATCATTTGATTCCACAACAACTTTCCTCATTTCAATACCCAGACTTGAGGTAACTTTTAACAAAACATATACCAAACTTATCCAACCAACCTGTTAAACTAGTGTTACTTACATTACACTGCAGTCACCCAATTTTAGGGGGCATCACCATACAAACCAATCTATCATTATTTTTTCTAACACTTTACCTACACCAAAATACTCAAAAAAAAGGGGCAAATGTAGACACTCAAAATTTACACTCATTATTATCTTTCACCACTTACATTATCTTCACAAATACATTAATCAAACCCATCATTTAATTAAAAAGTTCCCTATCCTAAGTCTAAAAAAACTCATCATATTTACCTATCATAGATATTATCCACAGCTATAAAATATATCCTTAACTTCTTTAAATCTACACTTAACCAATTAAAACCACTTGAAAACAAAAAGACAACTAAAACAAATAAAAAAACCATCCCATAACCATTAAAATCCCACACCTTGAATAACAACATACCTTCAACATTTACCCAAACTCCAAAAACCAAAAAACCTCATGTAGAAGTGAATTTAACCACTTTATCACTCAAAATCCTAAAAAACCCAGATCGTTAGTGATTCTGTTAAATCGCCAATGATTATAAATAGCATTTTTCAAACCTTCTTCTAGGATCTTCAATTTTCAATCTTTGGCCCTAACTTTCTATCATGAACACTAGCATCCTACATCCCGTTACTCAACACTATCACATCAAAGACATCATCATACATAATCAATTATTATCATCAAGTCTTTTCCACCTCTTGGGAGACAAGTTTTCATCACTTAGGTTGTAGACTACATCACAGTATCATCCAATCAATTCATATCTTCTTCAAGCAAGGTTTGAGGCATATTTTAGCTTCACAAAAAACTTAAGGTACTCCTTACATCTTTCTTATCTTCTTTTAGTCATATTTAGCCTTTAATTTGGCCTAAAACATCACTTTGTATCATCAAGCACTCGTTTTTATTAAACTGTTAAAATTCTCTGAAATCGCCTATGATTGGCCTAATTACCGATGATTCCTATCAAATCTATATTTTTATCAAAATTATCAACATTTTTTCAACTTATTTCATCATTTTTTATCAAATTTGTTACTTCTAACATGTTATTGAGAATGACTCTTTGTTATATGGAAATACCTAGTCGCTCACATCCAATCACCAGCATTTACAACCTTCCTATAGTATTTCTAGATTCTTGGAATTGGATTTTACTGGGTAGCTCATCTATCCATTTGTACAATTCTTTTTGTTTAGTGTCTTTGAGTAAAGATTGATTTTCAAGACAAGAGGAATTTTATTCATCTAGACTTGGTCAACTTCAATCGAACACTAGCTTCAGCATCCATCTCTACGGGTATTAGTAAACCCCACGTCTTTTGAGATTAGTTTTGTTTTTATTATTTCACTTCATTAATTTAAAGTAGAAAGTAAAAACATCACTGAATAGTTGTCTCTTATGGATGGTTTCTCTAGTTATTGTAAAATCCTTATCGCACCAAAAGATCAACATAAGACATTTGTTATCACTTTGTGGGGAACCTTCTGCTATAGAGTAATTTCCTTTAGCTTGAAAAATGCAACAGAAACTTATCAACATTTTGTGACCTATATATTTCATTATATCATCCAGAAAACCATAGAGGACTACATAGATGATCTCTTATGTAAATAAAAACACTAAAAATACCATCTTGCAGTCCTTGGTGTAATATTTTCCCATCTAATACAATTTTCATTTGGATCAACCCGAATAAATGTGTTTTTGGGGTCCTAACAAGGAAATTCTTAGGATTTGTAGTATCTATTAGAGGAATTGAGGTCAATCTCACCAAATTCAAATCCATAATTGAAATGCCTCCTCCTCCGTCTAACCTTAAACAACTCCATATCCTATAAGGAAAACTTTGATCTATCCATCATTTCATCTCTCAATTATCATATCAGTGTCAACCCTTCCACCACTTTATATGGAATGATGATTACTAAGTGGTCTTTGATTCCCTTAAATAACATCTCCCACTGTTGTCAGTGCTCATACCTCCATGTGAAGGGGATCCTTTTTATCTATATATATATATATATATCTGCCACTAAACATTCCTTAGGGGTTATACTAGCACATCGGGAAAAACATAACAGGGAAAAAATTCCTTATTACATAATTTGTACCATTCATGATTACAAAACCCATTATTTATAAGTAGAAAATATGTGTTGTGCCCTATACTTTGTAACTTCTAAAATTATTCATTATTTCCTCAATCACAAAACCTATGTAGTCACAAGAATTAATCCACTAAAATCCATGCATTCTAAGCCTTATTGTAACGCCCACATAACTAGATGGCTTATGCTCATGACCAAGTTTGATCTTGAATTCATTTATCAAAGATCCATAAAGGGGCATGTTATTGTTAATCATCTTGTAGAATCTTCCCTTCCTAGTCATTAACTCCCTTGCAAAAAATTTCCTAACGAATCTCTCTAATCCCTCAATCATAATAATTCTCCTCTTAAAATGACCATATATTCTATGGGTTTAAATCCCATCAAGGGGGAGTTCCAGAATAGTCATAATACCTCCTTGGGGAATTTTATTTTGTTATATTTCAAATTCAGTTTTTATTATATGAATAACATGGCTGATTATAAAGCAATCATCATGGGTCTTCAAACTGTGGTGTTCCTTAATGTAAAAATCCTTAACATCTACGGTGAATCCCTACTAGTTATCAATCAAATTAATGGAATGTATCAATGTAAAAATGATACCTTGTAAAAATATAAAGCTATCGATGAAAATCTTCTAAAAGTATTTGATCATTATGAAATTTTAACTGCTCCACGTTCATCTAATAATTTTTCATATACTATGGCATCTCTTGCATCACTCATCCCTTTATTCTCAAATGATTATAAACTATTCGTTATTGTACATATACTTTATCAACCATATAGAAGATAGCCAATCAGAAATTTGGTATACCCAAATATATGACTATCTTGCTAAAAGTAAAATACCCTCAGACCTATCTAGAAATGGTAGGAGTTCCTTTCAATAATGCGTCACCTGCTATGTTATATTGGGGATATACTTTATAAAAGAGGGTTTATTGACCTTCTCCTTTGATGTCTTAAATCTATAGAGGATAGACAAGCTATTCAAGAAGTCCATGATGGAATATGTGATGGAAACTTTAACGTTTTGGACATTGATAAACGAATCCTCCGGATGGGTTATTATTGGCCTACACTTAATCAAGATTATTGTTTATATGTCAAAAATTGTATCAAATGTAAACAACATGATAATATAACACACATTCCCATTCATGCTCTTCAAATCACTCAATATTTATGACCTTTCTCATAATGGATAATTGATCTCATCGGCCTTATCAATCCTCAATCATATTAAAAATATAATTCCATAATTAATACTACTAAATATTTCAGAAAATGGGTGAAATCTATTCCTCTTATCTCCACTAAATTAGATACAAATGTTCATTTCATCCATCATCACATCATATGTCTCATCGGAATCCCCCATAAAATCATCACAAATAATGGTAAATCATTTTAAAATGAAATATTCCAAAATATCAGTGACACTTACAATATCATACTCAATTTATCCACACCATACTACCATCAAGATAATGAAAAAGATGAAACGTCTAATAAAACCCTCAACAATATCCTTACCAATAATTTCGATCAAGTTGGTAAAGATTGGCATATCCAAATTCCATTTGCACTATTGTCTTACTAGACTAACATTCAAACCCCTATGTGTGCTACTCCTTTCCCTAGTCTATGAAACTGAAGCCATTATTCCTCTTGAATTCCAAAATCCATCCATGCGTGTTTCTATTAAATATTTAGATCCAGAGGAAGAATATATTTAGAATGCCTATCACAAGTTGAATTGTTAGATGAATGTCAACTAACCACCATCAAACATCTTATGTATATCAATAATGAATCAAATGTGCATATAATAAACATCTTAAAGAACACGAATTCAATATTAGTGACCTCATACTTTAATAAAATCAACATGTTACAAATATGGAAAAGAATAAAAGTGGGAATATTTCTCCAAAATGGCTTAGAGAATATATTATCACTCATAAATATAGGTTTCAGAATTACCATTTAGCCTATTTTTATGGTAGAAATTATCCTCTTAATTCTTACAGTTGCATCCCTTCTATTGTTAATTGTTGGTGAGAAAAATTTTCAAATGGAAAAATCAAGTGTCTCCACAAATGTTCACGGGGCTACGCCCCTTTGTATTGAATGGTACAACTCTCATTATTGAAAATAAACTAATCCTAATCCTATCTAAATGTTGTTTGTGGCCAAATTGGTCAGGGATCACACAAGAACACTCCATTGAACATGTGGCAAAGTGGTTGTATGGGGTTACAAGGGAGGAAATTAAAGAAATGAGGGGAAAAAGGGTAAATTAGATCAGAAAGATTACTACCATGTAGATTATAGAGCTCACACCCAATAACTAGAGCAGTTTAACCTTCAATATAGAGGAAATCACAATGAAGCTAGTGGGACTAACGAATTAAAACACCAAGTTTTTAAATTCATCTATCGAGGACACCAAGTTCCTCTCCAACTCCATACAGGATCAATTGTTCTTGCAAAGTGCATGAAAGAGAGAAATAGAGGGAAAACAAGAAAGGGAAATAGAAGAAGTGTAGCTTTATTTCACGTGTGTTGATACAAAGTCCAACTACATACAATCCACCATGCTACAGAGTAAAAGTTCTTCCAAAATTTGAAATCCTCTGGAATGGAGAAGCCATCCATATTTTGAAACTTTCAATTTGACCTCTTACCTCCCTCACATGACTCTTCATTTCCATATTTCACTTGTGACTTTTCATTTTCCATGAATTAAGTATTTCGCTCATAATTTTGATAAAATAATTTTACAATTTTAAATAGGTCACTTAAGTGAATAGGACAAAATAAAATGATGAGGCCCGATGAAGAATTAGAAAGGAGAGAGAAAGAGGAAGAGAGAGAAAGATATTCCTTGAAGAACACTCTGTATCTAATGAAGATGCATTGTTCCTAATCTATAGAATGCTCCAATTCGATGAAACTCTAAATTTTTGAACTCTTTGCACCTTAAGAAACTCCTTTGGATGTTTCACAGACACCTTGGGTTAAGTGTTTAAGAACATTGTTGATAAACAATTTTGATGATCACGAAGACAACTCACAAATATCCCTACTGAGGGGATAAGATATCAAAAACTAACCCTACCAGGTTGAATTGAATGTTCACTGATGATCGCAACCTCTACCTTACACATGATGAGCCTACAACTTGAGCCATAAAGCAAGTGTCGAAAGGAATTTTTAGGGTTCCCTGAGATGAATTCCAAATGGCCTGTGAGAGATACTCATGTTAATCCTTGATGATGATGATGACCTAAATGATCATCCCTCTGTATCCCATTTTCCCAAAATTTCCCTTTGAGTGCGACTTACTATTAATAGCAAGTTCCTGGACTGGAAACTTACTATTTTTGGTAAGTGTTGATTTTTGCCTCTTCTTGACCATCCTAATCTGATGAGCTTATTCATTCACTCCTGTGCACACTACCTTCTCCTTGACTACTTCTAGGGGTGACTTTTTATTTTTAGTAAGCACCCGTATAGGTAACTTACTATTTTTAGTAAGTTTTTGTTTTCATTGTTTTCTACTCTTGAAAATCATTCTGACTTCCTGATGATATTTAGGGCACACTACCTTTTCCATAGCCACTTTTGATGATGACTTTCCAAACATAACAAGCATGTATAGGAAAGCTTACTATTTTTGGAAAGTGGATTTCCGATGCTCAGTTTGTGATGGAACACATATTTTTGGACTCAACTTGTCATCATGATCTTATCCTCAAATTTTCATTTGATTTTTCCCACTAGAAAGCTCTTGAAAATAAAAAATGAAATTTTTACCTAGCAAGAACTTCAAGCACGGAGCTACCATGATAGCCATTAATGGAGTCACAAAGCTTGATTGTAGGTATTATTTTCACTCCCGGTCACGATGAAATTGAATCCATTGGGATAGATTTTTCATTTGGATTTTATGTGTAAATGTTCATCTCGATTCCGTTGTTGTATTGATGGGAAATCCGACGAATGTGAGCTAGGGCACACAATGGTGTTTTTGTTAGAAAAAATGATTCAAGGCACTATTTGACCTCTCGTTTTTTGCATCTTAATCATCTTGAAAAATGAATAAGTCTGAAAATTATGACATCTCAATCTGACATATATTTTGCAAAATATGAATATTTTTTGATTGGGAGACTTTGTAGTTATCTGGCAAAAAATCTTCATTTTTCTTTATTTCTATGTCATTTTTCGTTGCTTTGATCCATTTCTCTTCTGAGATCTCTATGCTTTTAGTGTAAGGAATATTTTTCAGAGCTAGTTGAGTGCAATAATGGAGGTTGGGATTTCTGAATAAATTTTTCCATAGTTTTGATAGGGTGTGGAGATGTGGGGGAATGAAATAGGTATGAAAAATGACTAATTATTGTGCTTTATTCATCCAAAAATGCAACCATAGGGGTTGGGTGAATTTTTTTGTTCCCTTTATCCCTTTTCTAAAGATGAAAAAGGGACATGAAATTCCCCATTACGCATCATCGTGACACTTGGCAATATTTGATTAGATGTGCGTTTGAGCAAGGGAGATTGGGAGAAGCACCTGGGAGCTGATTTTCAGGCTTATGAGGAATCAAGGGGCCAAAGAGGACTGGGTGCATTTTTGTGTCCCCTTTATCCCCTTGCTAAATGGATGAAACAGACATCAGTTTCCACTTAACGCCAAGTTGTGACACTTGGTAATCATCCATGCAATGAGAGGAAAGACTCCAACTAGCTCCTAGGGGCTAGACTAAAAATTCGTGAGGTCACGTCGGTGTCTTTGGGGCAAAAAAGGGTTAGGCACATTTTTATTTGCTTGAGGCATCTTTAGAAATAGGGCTACTACCTTTGACATGCTGAATGGGTTTCTCCAATTATGTAGGATGAGTTCTTAAGTATTCAAACATAGACATTTGGATCTTGGAATTTTTGAAATGGTCAATGATATGTAAGGATGAATAGGTGGTGGTAAAATCATGGGTTATGGCATAATTAACACAGATGTTTTTTTATTCTCCAAGAGAAGTAGAAGAGGACTTACATGAAGAGGCAAAAGGATTCCTTGTCAGGGTGGATTCATGCTTCTTCTTAGTTGTATTTTTTGAAGAAGGCTTTTACTATCCTCCTTTCATTTTTATTTTCCTCAGAGCTTCCATTATGGAATTCAATTTCTTAGTTTTGGAAGTGGAAGAGAATCCTTTTTCCTCCTTTCGAGATTGGGTGAATACTGCATATGAGCAACTATCAATGGGTTCCTCATCATCAAGTGTGTATTCACAAAACCCGATCCTAGCATATTTACTTTCTCCTTCCTCTTCATATTCAAAAATTTCTTCTTCATCATCCTCATAACTCCCATAAATTTCATTAACTAGTGGGGATTCCCAAGTGAGCCTTTAAGGTGCTCCTATGATCAGAGAGAGTTGCTTCTTCATGAAAACATATCATTGGCAATTTTTTTAATCACAGGATCAGTGGGTGTTGAACTCAACTTTGACCTTTCTATTTACCATAGGCATTCTTTAACTTACTATACAAGATTAGATCATAATCTATTTCAATAGCATAATCTCATGCTTCATTCAAATCTCTAGGTTGAGATCTTCTCAAGAAGAACTCAAATTTTGGTTGCATAACACTGATAAAGAATATTTTTAGATTATTTTTAGAAGGCACATAATCTTCAATAATCCTTCCTTCTGATTTTTTGGTTATACCTGGGTATGAAGTCTCTCATAGATTCTATAGATTCCTTCTTCATTTGTAGCAATTGAATTAAGATATTCTGGTATTCTTCTGTAATTTTATATTTGGCTTCAAATTAGGTCCTTATATCATTGCAACAAATGAAAAACCTTGCTAGTAAGAAATAGAACCATTCAACCACCTTTTCTTGTAAATATTCCATGAATAATCTAACAGATACCTCTTCATGTTTAACACCCAACACACCACATACGGTGATGAAAGTTGTTGCTCTCCAGGAAGATGTGTGCCATCACCTTTTAATTTTGGAAGGTTCTTGCGGGAATATGTTGGAAGATCATGAAGAGGATGTGTAAGAGTACGTGGACCTGTATTCATTCCCCATGGTACAATGGGTTGGGGTATTTCTCTTTATTTGTCTGTAATGGTCCTTTCTGCTTCAGCTAATTCTTCTTCAACTCTCGAAAAGTGCAGATTTCTCAGTTAGGATTGCAAAGAGGATTTTGACTATCCAAGTACTTCTTACTTTATTTTTTTTATTTTTCTATTTTTTTGTATTTTTTAATATATCATTTTTTTATTTTTTTATTTTTGGGAAAATATTCCTTTTTGCGTGCTTGGTAAAATCTCTCCCCAGTGGAGTCTCTAAAACTATTAGTGAGAAGATTTGTCAAATTGACAAATCAGGTGTATCCACCAACATTCACGGGGCTACGCCCCTCTTCATTGAATGGTATAACTCCAATTATTTAAATTAAACTAATAATAATCATATATAAATGTTGTGAGTGGCCAAATTGGTCAGTGATCACACAAGGTCACTCCAGTGAACCTGTGGCAAAGTTCTTGTATGGGGGTATAAGGGAGGAAATTACAACAATGAGGGGAAAAGGGGGAAATTAGTCAAGGAAGATTACTACCATGAGTATATTATAGATCTCACACCTAATAACTGAAGTAGTTCAACCTTCAATATAGAGGAAATTAACAATGAAGCTAGCAGGACCAATGAATTAAATGATAAAGTTTTTAAATTCATCTATGGAGGACACCAAGTTCCTCTCTAACTCCATATAGGATCAACTATGTTTGCAAAGTGCATGAAAGAGAGAAATAGAGGGAAAATAGGAAAGGGAAATAGAAGAAGTGTAGTTTTATTTCATGTATGTTGATACAAAGTCTAACTACATAAAATCCACCATGATACAAAGTAAAATTTCTTCAAAATTTAGAATCCTATGGAATGGAGAATCCATCCCAATTTATAACACTTTCAATTTGACCTCTCACCTCCCTCACATGACTCTTCATTTCCATATTCCACTTGTGAATTTTCATTTTCCATGAATTAAGTATTTCTCTTATAATTTTGAGAAAATACTTTTACAATTTTAAATAGGTCACTTAAGTGAATAGGATGAAATAAAATGACGAGGCCCAACAAAGAATTAGAAAGGAGAGAAAAAGAAGAGGTAGAAAGAGGAAGAGAGAGAAAGAGATGCCTTGAAGAACACTCTATATCTAATGAAGATCCATTTTTTTTTATCTATGGAATGCTCCAATGTGATGAAACTCTAAATATTTGAACTCTTTGTACCCTAAGAAACTCCTTTGGATGGTTCATACACACCTTGGGTTAAGTGTTTAATAACATTTTTCAATGATTTTTCTGAGGATCACGAACACAACTCACAAAGATCCCTTCTGAGGGGATAAGAGCTCAAAAAATTACCCTGTCAGGCTAAATGGAATGTTCACCGATGATTGCAACCTCTACCTTGCACATGATGATCATGCAACTTGAGGCATGAATCAAGTGTCAAAAGGCACTGTTGGGGTTCCTTGAGATGAATTCCAAATGGCCTGTGAGAGATACTTGAGTCGATCCCAGATTATGATGCCAACCTGAATGATCACCCCTATGTGTCCCTTTTTTCCAAAATTTCCATTTAAGTGTGACTTATCATTAATAGCAAGTTCCCGGATGGGAGACTTACTATTTTTGGTAAGAGGTGACTTTTTCCTCTTCTTGACCATCCTGATGTGATGAGCTTCTTCATTCACTCTTGTGCACACTGCCTTCACCTTGACCACTTCTAGGAGTGACATACTATTATAAGTAAGTATCTATATAGGGAAATTACTATTTTTAATAAGTGTTTTTTTTTCACTAGTTTATTCTCTAGACAATCATTCTAACTTCCTGATGATCTTCAGTGCACGTTGCCTTTTCCATCGCCACTTTTGATGATGACTTTCCAAACATAGCAAGCATATATAAGAAAGCTTACTAGTTTTGGAAAGTGGATTTGTGGTGCTCAATTTGTAATGGAACACATATTTTCAAACTCGGTATGTTGTCACAATCTTATCCTCCGAATTTCACTTGATTTTACCAACTAGAAAGCTTGAAAATAAAAAATTAAATTTTTATCTAGCAAGAGCTTCGAGCACAAAGCTACCATGGTAGCCATTAATGGATTCATGAATCTTTTTTGTAGGTTCAGTTTTCAATTCTGGTCATGATGAAATTGACTCCATTAGGATAGGTTTTTCATTTGGAGTTAATGTGCAAATTTTTAGCTCGATTCCATTTCCGGAATGATGGGAAATCCGACGAATGTGAGCTAGGGCATGAAATGGGTTTTTGTTAAAAAAATTGATTCAGGGAACCATTCAACCTCTCATTTGTTACATATTGATCATCTTAAAAATTGAGGAAGTATGAAAAATACGACATCTCAATCCGACTTGTATTTTTCAAGATATGAATATTTTTTGATTGGGAAACTTCATAGTTATCTGGTGAAAAATATTCATTTTTCTTTATTTCTCTATCATTTTTCATCACTTTGATCTGTTTCTATTTTTATATATTTGTGTTTTTAGTGTAAGGAATATTTCTCGAAGCTTGTTAAGTGTAGAAATTGAGGTTGGGATGTTCGAAGAAAGTTTTCCATAGTTCTGAAAGGGTGTGCAGATGTGGGGGGATGAAACACGCATGAAAAATGACTAAGTGTTGTGCTTTATTCATCTAAAAATACAATCATAGGGGATGGGAAGATTTCTATGTTCCCTTTTTCCCTTTGCTAAAGGGGTGAAAGGGATTTAAAATTCCCAATCATGCCTCATTGCAACACTTGGAAAGATCTGATTGGGTGTGCGTTTAAGCAAGGGAGCTTGGGAGAAGCAACTGGGACCTAATTTTTGGGTGTATGAGGAATCAAGGGGCCAAAAAGAGATGAGCACATTTTTGTATCCCCTTTATCCCATTGCTAAAGGGATGAATGGAACATCAATTTCCACTTCAGACTAGGATGTGACACTTAGCGATCATCTAAGTAGTGAGAGGAAAGGCTCCAACTAGCTCCTGGGGGTTAGACTAACAATCCATGAGGTCACGTTTATGTCTTGGGGGCCAAAAAGGGCAGGGTGCATTTTTGTGTCCCCTTTTTCTCTTTTCCAAAGAGATAAAATGGACATGAAATCCTACCAAGCTCCTGGTGCTGACATTTTTCCTCTTTGAAAATTTTCTAAGTATCAAAATCTTACCTTGAGCCAACTTGCAACGACAATAACTCGAGCTTCTGGATGAGTTCAAAGGTAAAATTTTATATGAATTTGATTTGAAAACACCCAATGATTTAAATGGTGATGTTTTGGAGCTTTAATTATGATTTAATAAATACCTTCCATAGTTACTTTATTTTTCTCTTGAATCTTCACAAATCTCCCAGAATCTTTCCTTGAAGTTTAAGCACTCCTTCGCGGTGTATGATCCTTTAGGCCGGAAAACCCACTTTTGATGAAATTGCTCCAAAACCTCAGGATATTTCCCAAATCTCCCAACAACAATTATGATACTCTTGGAACTTAAATGCATCTCCATGTTGAATTTTGATCCTTTGTTCCACTCTATGGGGACATTAGCCCTTCCAAAAACTGCTCAAAACTTGGAATTCTTCACAAACCCCTAAAATTCAACATTAGCCCTTCCAAAAACTGCTCAAAACTTGGAATTCTTCACAAACCCCTAAAATCACCTACGGGGAATGAATTTTCTTTCCTAAATCACCTAAGGGGATGGGATAGACACCTAATTTAGGACCATTACATAGACTAAGTAAGGCTTGGTGTTAAGAATGGGTAGACTTGGGGTGTTTTGGAAAGGTAAGACTTAAAATTTTTGACACAGGGGTATCGTTGTCATGCTTGAAATTTGGAAATTTTCTTGTTGCACATTTTCATGAAAACATTAACATACATACTTACATGAATTTATTCCAACTAAGATCCCTCACTTTCAATATCCACCAATATCCCCTTACCTTAGTAATGATTTGGAATTATGTGGTCTCCCGTCAGTACATTTAATATGATATTACATATGGGCATCACATCCCTGATCATAACATATTTATCATGGAAAAGTCCCCTTTGTTACTATAAGGGACCCCAAAATCATTACTCCCCTACTTCACCTTAGCCATGCTTAGGGTACGCATATTGTCTTGTATATAAAACCTACTCTTCTTAAATGGTCTCTTATGTCCACCCTCGGCTAAAAGAATCAGAATTACTATGGGATGAAATTCACTATATCAAAGTATAGATTTCTCCCTTGAAGGACAACTATCCCTAAAAAATATATCCACTACCGTCATCAAAATATAAATATTAATTTAGATTATTCCCTTAAAGAATGGCTACTCAATCTAAAAAATTACAATCATGGTGACAAATTGAAGGTTTCCCGCATCAATCATCCTCCTTAAATATGTCTAAATATTTTCTTCATCTCAGAAAATATTCCCACATCAATTAACTTTCCCTTAAACATGTAGGCTTCTCACATCGATCATCCTGTGCAACCTATAACAAAATAAATTTGGGGTAAAACCTAAGAAATAATAAAATAGAGTATAGTTCCCCATATAAGACACATGAACCTCCTAAACAAGTTAGAAAGAGGTAGATAACATATCTCATATCATCTTATCTTAAAGCAATCACAATTCAAAATAGACTAGCCATTGTTAGTTATATGTTAACACCAGTAATGGTTGCAAGTGCAATAGCAGAAAAGAGAAAGCTCTCTAGAGAGAGCGAGACAGAGGAGAGGAGAGAGAGAGAGAGAGATCGATAGAGAGAGAGCGCTAGACGCAGAGCGATAGGAGAGAGAAGAGATAGGCGAGAGAGAGAGAGAGAGAGAGAGAGAGATCGCGAGAATCTAGCGCAGGCGATAGATAGAGCGAGATAGATCCAGCTCTCTCTCTCTTCTCTCCATCTCTCTCTCCATATTCTCCTATCTCTCTCTATATCTCTCTATCTCTATCTCTATAGCTCTATCTAGGAGCGCTCTCTCTTCTCTCTCTCTCTCTATCACCACAACACACACAACATGTGCATGGTTGCAGCACATGCACACACACAACACACAGCTAACTCAAATATAAATAATCAAAAAAACATGGCCATTAAATTTCTCTGAACCATAATAATACATAGGAAAAAAATAAAATAATCATCCACACAATACCATCACATCTAATCTATATAACATTCATCATGATAAATTAAATCATTACATCCATAAAATTTTATTTCACCTAAATCTCATCACTACCAAAGATCGAACACTTTCTAACCTTGTGCTTATTTTTGGTCCCCAAGGCCATCAAAATACAAATTGCATCCTATTCACAATGAGCATATGTTTCCCAACCCACCTTGGATTTTGTAGCCTCCAAATACCATTTTCCTACCACTTCCTACAATTCATATGTCTATAGGTTGATAACCCATTGTTTCCCATACCACTTGACTTCTCGATCTCATAATCCCACCTTTTGGCATTATATTTCATGCCTAGGTCTTGGGACACCTTAAATCAATCATATCCATCTCCAAGTGTAATCTTACATAAACCTATACATTATTTCATTTATTCATCCACCATCCATTCAATCAATGACCATCACACTATCTTGTGATGGCCCTCAATTTGAGAGGGATCACCTATCCAACATAAATCCAACTATCTCACTCATTTTTGTCTTGCAACTTGTTTATAACAAAACACTTGATAAAAAGGGATAAATGTAGACACCAGAATTAGGTCACCCTGATTTCTACACGTATGTACACACCATAACACATCCCTTCGTGATACCACATGGTCACTTTACCCATTTACCAACATTTAATTACTATTTTACCACTTGCAACCACCTATAACCAAAAAATAAACATTAATAAATAAAAACAAAATTAACCTAAACAACTCTAACCTCCTAAAAAATCCCCACAAGCCTAAAAAACCTCAAAGCCATTATAAACCACAAAAATCCCAAAAAAGGATAAGTTTGAAACCAAATTACCCCATTCTCCTTGAAAAAGACAAAAATCAGTGTGGATACCATGAATTAGCGCTGATTGGTTTAGATTTAGTTAAAAAATTACATCAATCATATAAAAAGGTGGCACAAGCCATTACCTAAGGATCTGAAAAATTTATAGGTGACAGAGCTCGTATGGTGAAAAATTATAGTGCTAAATAGGGACTCCTATCGAGGAGAAGGAGATGAAGCAATCTCAATACATCATTCTCCCTTTAAAGAAGCAACCCTCTCAATCCAATCATTTAAACCAACATCCTAACAAAGGTATGTCCTTCCTCTAAATTGGCAGGTATCTATATATATGTTTGACAATTTGAATAGTCTTGAATTATCATTTTCATTAAGAATTAATATCATTTTACATTTTTGTTTCCACACACAAATATCAATACCAATCGTGTGGATAGACACTGATCCTTGTCAAAATCATCCAGATCTGCATTTTGATACTTCTTAATATAAATATGCCATAATTTTTAATCATGGATAATGTTATTCTACTTCTAAGCTTGTATTTTTGTTAGATGACCATTCCATGAACATCCTGTGAAGCCACCAGCATCTATGATCTTCCCATAATTAGCTAGCCTTTCGTTTAGGAACAATCAGACATTAACCACGAGTTAATAATATGCGTCATTATCCTTATGCCTAATCTGGATGACATTCCTAAATAGTTGGATCTTCTCCTTGAGCATAGTGATGAAGCCAATCTCTAATGGGAAAACATTTTCAATCCACCTCAACCTATCATAGAGGACATTGATTGAATCCTAGCTTTTGAATATAACATATCCATAGTATTTTTATCCACGTCATTTTATATTATATATATAATGTTATCATTATTTATAGCTTAATTGTCTAAAAGAGAGTTCACATTCATTAAAGGAAGACCTTAAATTCCTATATTTGGCCTTTTGCTAAGAAACTCACTTCATAATCATATAATATCTCTTTTTTCAAGTTGTCTATGTGTGTGCAAGTTTCTAGTTCTTTTGGAAAGGAGCTTTTTGCCTGCATTCAAATTTTCCATCTTCCATCATCATACATGTAGGTTTCATTAAAACAAGTCATTTCTAAGTTTTATTGATTTATTTCATAAAGTAAAATTGAGTTCTAAAATCTACTAAAATAGTAACAACAAAGTCTATGGGATACTCCTTATCAGTATACAAGGATTTATAAGGAAACCATTCACACCATTCCCCTATCACCCTTCCACCTTTTCAACAATCATATGCATTGGATGTGGTGATTCACTCATCTCAGTGGATTGGTAATGATTTGGTGAGTCTTTTTCAGTATTCTAAGGGATCCCCATACCACTCATGTCCCTGTACGGGTTTGGTATATCAAGACTAGGATATATCAAAAGATGCATCTATTTGGAGAGATAAGAGATCAAATCCATCCATTCACAGGATTCTTGTATGTTGCACTATTCACAAAATGGTGTGCTAATTACCAGATGGATTTACCTTATTTAAATCTAAAGCATTCTACAAAAATTTTTACTTGATTTTTGTAAACAAAGAAGGTTATTTCCATTTTTTATCAAAAAACTTGGTTTATATAAACACCTCCTTTTTACACTTTTTTATTACATTCTAGCTTGAAATTTTAGGTTGTGTTCCACAAATACAAATAAAATCCTAGCAAAAAACCAAAAAACTAGCTTTTCAAAAATACCTTTGGATTAAAGCTCATGTTCTACCAAAACCCAAAAAATCATAAATTTTATCTCTTTGGACATTCACATCCAAAGACAAAAATTTCCTCAAATTCAACTCTTGTATACCGTTGAATATTCACTTTATTCAATTCAAAATAAAAAACAATTCCTATTAACATTTACATCTTCTACCTTGAATACCTGTATTCAAACATTCTAGTCAAAATCCAATCTAAATAAATCCCATTAATAGATAAATATGTACCCATTTAAATATCAAACTATTCTTGTAAGTGTAGTCCTTGGATTCACCAAAAATCATAGACATAAGAAAAATTTGACCACTATTTAAGCCATTTACTTTCGATATTCATTTTATCCAAGTTTAAAACCTTTTAGTAGATCTATTACTAAGGCTATTAATGTAGGCTTGTAAAGGGTTTCATACCTACCTCTTCAAATCAGACAGCTTCCCATCAACAATTTTCTAATGACACCATTTTGTTATTGATGGCCTCTATTATTGAGGCAAAATCTATTAAAACCATTCTCAATTTTTATGAGGCAGCTTCTGGACAACAATTTAATTTTAACAAGAGCTCAGTATACTTTTTCAATACCCCTTTGGAAAGACAAAAGAGAATTACACTCATTTTGGGATGCAAAATTAACTCTTTTCCTACCACTTATCTTGGTTTTCCTCTTGGGACCACTAAAGTTTCTATAACTATATGGAATTCAGTATTGGACATATTTCATAAGAAATTGGTTGGTTGGAAAGGTTTTGTTCTTTATAGTGCTGGGAATTGCTTACTAATCAAAATCACATTCCATAATTTACCCATATATATAATGTCCATGTGTGCCATACCTTCAGTTGTTATTGAAAGAATTGAAAAGATTGAAAAACATTTTATTTGGCATAGAACTAAAGAAATATTCAAATACCATCTGGTTGCTTGGGATCAGGTTTGCATGCCTAAGACAATTGGAGGCCTTAGAATCAAAGACATAAGAAAAATGAATGCTTCTTCGATTGCTAAAATGGGCTAGAGATTGTTAAAGGAAGAGCATCCTCAGAATGAGATCATAAGAGTCAAATATTTGGCTCAAAACCATGTGAATACCTTTCGCTTTGAAGAGAAACTCCCCAATGGTTCTGTTTTCTAGAATAATTTGCTTTAAATCAGGAATATTCTCACAAAAGGATGCAGATGGTGTAGTCATTTTTATACCCATCACAAAGGAAAGAAATCCCATGCAAGCCGGCCTATCACCCAGTGGGCGTTGGGTGCTCACCCAAGGCACGTGTAGGTGTTGAGTCTCTCTTTTATGTGAGTTAAATGGGAGACCATCATCTATGTCATGAAATTAATGAATAAAAGTAGAAATGAGACATACAATCATCATAGGGCTCAGAATGGCCTCTAGACAAATGTATTCATTTCAAACAGAGAGTGTTTACAGATAATAGATAGAACTACAATAGAAAGGAGAATACATAAGGATTTACATTTATTCCATAGCATCCATGGATAGAAATGAAAATATATAGATATAAACTGAATCAATTATATTCATACTCATTCATGTTTGTAACCTCATTACATTCAATGGATCCATTAGACTACCATAGCTTTATCAGACCAAAGTCATGCATCACAACAGCGATCATGTCCTTCATCCATATAAAGAAAAATTTACAACCCATCCCCTTAATACATTACTCCTTTATATAGCCTCTACCCAATCCCACATATTTCTCACAGTATTTTTGTAGAGCTATGCTCCCTATAATCTCCTCTCCTTTCTATCTAATCTCTCCCTCCGTCTATCCGATCTATCTCTATATTTCTCTTGTAGGTGCTCGCATATATAGGCATCCCAAAGTGCCAACTCATCCTTTTGCAGCCTCAGATCTGATGCCAAGTGTCTGAATGTGGTCCTCCATGGGAGCATGCTTCTCCAGGCCTGAGATCTCCACTTTTTGCCATGTCGTCTTCTAGAACCTTCTGTCGTAGGGCATATTCCTTTTATGGGCATCATGTTGCCAGGCTGGCACCTTATCCACTCCGAATGCATATTCAGGTCACGCTTTTCTCGTTTCCTACCCAAAATGACCAATATGGCTGAGTCCTAAAACCTTGGCTCTATCTGCAAGCATGCCACAAGTTTTATTAAACCTTTCCTTAAACCCTGTCGTGCACGCCTTCTCTTTGCGCACCCTTCTTCAACTAGGCCTTACGTACCTATGTGCCTTTGTGTACTTAGCCACTATTTTGGGGTCCCAGCATCACCCCACACTATGCATGTTCTCTTTCCATGGGAACACTTCTCCAAAAGAATTATAGTATGTTCCAGAAGAATAAAAGAATTTTGGAAGAGTAAGAATAAGGGGATGAAGGAATGGGAAAGAATAAAAGAATGGAAGGGTAATTATTTCTACAAAAGGAGTGGGAAGTTCCTCTTTAGGTTGGCCTCTAGCTTGTTCCAGGAATCTACTTTGTTCTACACTCTCTAACAGAGGTCATCGACTAGGGCGCTTACCTCCCCAAAACTTAGTCCATCTCCTTGAGTGTTCATAGTCTCAAAAAATTTCTCCAACTCCTTTCTCATGTCTTCAAGTACGTCCATCCTTCTAGTAATTTATGAGTATAGTTCCTTCAACCAATATTTGATTTAACCCCTTAAGGTTTCAATGGCCTTGGATTTATTTTCAACCTTGGAAAGCATTTTTTCCCTCTCTTCCCTATTTCCCTTATTCTTCTCTTTAAAATCCTTCAACTCTGCTTCGTGAGTGGCGACCAAGATGCTCACCACTCTATCCCTGTCTGTGTAATTATCATACGTGGCCTCAACAGATTGGGTAGCAATCTTGACATCCGCAAGTACCTTGTTATACTCAGCAATGATTTCTACCACCTTCAATTTTTCCTCCCTCTCCAAGCATGCTGCCACTTCTTCTATGGACTCCAGGGCCAATGGTTGTCTCTCCATGGTGAGGATGTACGTCAGATATTCTAAGCATTCAAGAGCTAATCCGTACTTCTACGTAGGTGGCATAGGTCTGGATGCTTCAACATAATGGTACTTGTGATATTCTCCATCTTTTTGTATATTTCATGCACCTTCACCTTTCTCATCCCTTAGTTCGTACTTCAATTATGTGCTGATAAACTCTTCTTGCTTCAATTCCTTAGTTTACTCAGCCATCTCCTCTTCCTTCTTTTCTATCGTTTCCTCTAGAAATCTTACTTTTTCATTTCTTCTAAAGAGTCTAGCCTTAGTCTCGACCATGAACTTATTCAATGCATTACATAACTGCTCATCTGAGAGCTATTGGACATTTACCAAGAGGTTCGTTCCCTTAGACTCCATTACTGGTATGATTGCCCCTTGGTATATTTCAAACTCTGGCTCATCAATATGGGACTCAAAAGCCGAAGAGAGCATCTTCCTTTTCCTGGGGTATGTTCCCTCTTTGTCAAATGAGTCCATAGCTAGAATTTCTTCTGTGGGTATAGTGCTTTGCAAGCACGCATGTAGCACATTCCTTTGGTCATCAACATAGCCCATGACATGTCCTCATTATGTATCAAGGATCTTCCTTCCCGAGTGCGTGGCTTTGGGGAAACTCATTGTTATAATAGGACCTCCTTCTATACTGACTTGTTCTTTCTCAATGCTTTGTTCCTTATCCCCTCCCATCACTATGTCAGCGTTGCACTCTAATTCTTGTTCTACCAAGGCCTTGATTATTTTCGTTTCTTCTCTTTCTGCCACCTCGTTTACTTTCTCCCACGTAAGGCTTGGATTTTTTTTCCTTTGCGTGCCAACCTCTTCACTTATTCCCATGTCCTAGGTACCTTCCTTATTCTGGCTATCCTTACACTGCATGAAAAGGAACTCATGTTCTTCTTCTCCTCCCTCTTCTTCTAAATCATGCACATTGAAGACAAGTGGCTCTTGATCTCTTTCAGGATCATCTTCTTTAGGATCATCTTCTTCATCATCATTATCCTTTTCACCTATGTATTTCTCCAAGCTCTTTGTCTCCTCTGAGTCATCTTCCTCTTCTATCCTCTACTTCTTTCTGAGAGGTGAATCTTCCGCAGGGGATCCAACCTTCTATGCTTCCTCTAGCGATTTCTCCTTGGCGAGGGGTTTCTCTGGCACCTCTTCTTCTGGGGTCTTCTCCTTTACCGAGGATTTCTTCCTACATGCATAGGTGTTAGGTTTGGAAATTGCTACCGGCGCACTTACTGGCTGGGAATTTTACACACTTGGTGCTTTTTCCTCTTCTCTCTCCCTTTTATTAAGCGTAAGATTTCTTCTACCCGTGGGATCTTCAAGTATGGAGACATCATTCTCCAGGTATGCACCTTTCTCAAATTTTGGCCTAATGCGGAGATATACACGTGTTGTGGACTTTCTTGCAATTGTTAGGGTCAAGGGTTTCATGAATCTTACTTCAATTGCTACATGATTTTCCACATATGTGTGCTTATTGGGGTAGAAGACCAGTGTCATGCACAACTCCCTGTGGTCCTGATAAACTTCACTAAGGTCAAACCTTAGTCTCTTTGCTTCTTTGAACCTGTTAACTCCCACTTGGAAGTACTGAGTGATGAAGGAGAATGGGATTTTACACCATGGGCTCATGGTTTCATCCACCAACTTGAATTTTCCTATGCATAAGTGTTGGTACACAACAAACTCAGCTTCTCCCATTGTAAGCATGGGTAGTTTTTCTAGGATTCTCCACTCTTCCCTGAATACATCCCTTAAGCACTTATACCACTTATCTAGGAATGCCTTATGGGAGGCTATCATTGTTTCACATGTATACTTTGAAAATATTTTTGCGGGTGAGGGATCTTCAGCCGGATACTCCCAAACAAACTTTTCTACCACATTAGACACTCCTATATCCAAAACTACAATTGTCAAGAGGACATTTCCAAAGAGTATCTTTTCTCCTTCCTGTGCACTGTTGATTATCTCATCTACAATGAAGGTCGATAAATTATAGATTGTGCCCTAAGATATTTTCCTGCATATATTCAACCAGGCCTTATTCACATGTGACCACCTTTCTTGATCATTTAACTTTGTGACCAGGCACGCGGCCATTCTTATGATGGGATCTAGGATTTATGTAATGTCAAAATACCTCAACCCCTTCTTGTAATCATATGCAAAAATGGTTACTTTGATGGCATCCTTGTCATTCAGTTCATCATCTATGTTGTCTCCCGCATAGATGAGGCTTGTAAAATTAAAAATCAGCTGAGGGGTTATGCGCATCTTGTGCCCCACGAATTAAAATTTATCCTCATACACATGTGACATTAGTCACTGATAGAGGTGCTTAGGCTTTCCAAAGTAGGTAAACTCATAAAGTTGCAATAACCCTGCCTTCTCCAACATCACTTTTACCTCATTGCTATAGATGGGAAAACCCTCTGGTGTCCTTTTTTTCATCAGGCACCCTAACTCCAGCACCATTTCCTTCTCTGTTGTGCTTTTACAATGGTTATAATCACTCACCACCATCTTTCTCAAATGGGATTCCCAATCCTTCCCAATAAAAACCCCATCCGGGTACTACATTTCTGCACACCACTCCTCATTCATGCTTGTGATAGTTGTAGTTGGCTCTCTGCCCTTGCCCTTTCCCTTTCCCTTTCCCTTTGGCTTCTTAGGTGACACGGTTGGTTTCTTGGGTGCCATTGTCTAGGTCCTCTTATCAGTTAAATCTCTTATTGTTACTCTACTCTTCCACTCCTTAAGATCTCAAACTTGTGAATAAAACCTCTTAAACTTGTGCCCTAGTTTTTCAAACCCTAGCTGGGATAATTCCATCACAAGATGGTGCCTTCTCACAACTTCTCCTACACCCATGATATCCCTTCCTTCTGGTTTACAAATCCAAACTGGTTATTCATGCTCAAACTCTTCAAATTTTTCTTCACACGGATCAATTCTAGAAGCCCTAGTTTGCAAATATGTAAAAGCACTTCTTTCTTCATATACACAAAGTGAATAATGAAAGGCCTCAACCATCTATTTATAGCTTTTCCAGCTTTGTAACTTTAAATTCTACCTTACCTACCACCGTATTTTTACACTTAATGCAGCTTTTTCAAACAAACCTGACTTTAGCGCTTTAACTCACACACCCAACCTTGTGTTAGGTTGTGGAGCCTATTTTTCATGTGTGAAAGTGTTAAAGACTATACACTAAGAGTACTGTACACTTTTCATGTATCCTCGCGTGGGGTTCAGGGTTGGTCCGGGCCTCGAGTGGGGGTTTGGGGGTGGCAGCTCTCGGTAGCAGGGTTCAGGGGCGCAGCCCCTGAAAAAAAAAATTAGGCGTAAAATTTTTTGGCCTCGAAAAATGCACCCGACATATCGGGAAATGTGTTTTTCTCATATGGGTGAGTTTTTTGACCCATAGGTTTATGGGATGGGTTTTTCCCATGGATTTGATACCCATGGTTTTGTAAAACTGCTTAAGCAGTTGTCTATTTATATGGTCTTATGCATATGATAGATGTACAAGAAAATGTATTGCAGATGTGTTTTGAATTCAGCTGTGAATTCTGTAGAGTTTGTTGAGCATAGCTCCAAACGGATCTGGGTATTGTATTGAGAGAGCATTGGATTATAATAACAAGTGATTCTTGGTGGACGTAGCCCAAATTGGGTGAACCACGTTAAATACTGTCTCTTTGTGTTGTGTTATTTTATTCTGCAATTTTATTTGAGATCTGTAATAATTTTTGCATATTAGTTTCTACTATTGCAATTCTGTGAGGGATTATTCCACATATTTTATCTCTTATTTCCTAACACCTTGCACTGACAGTTTTTCAACCTTTTGGCATGTAACCAATCCATCTTGATAGGAGACTCTTGTGCACACATAACCAGCACCGAAGGCACTTCTTCTGTCATGATTTTTTCTCTCGCCTACCTCATTTTGCTTAATGCACTTCTTCTTCTCTTGTACGTGGATCCCCAATGTAGCCTTATCCTGACACCAACCATCCTTTTTCACGTTTCCTTGCATCTACTTTCTTCACAAGGCCATTCAACTAGGCTTTCTAATGCATTCCTTCCTGTCGCTTCATACTTCAATTTATTCCACCTTACTCCACCCCACACTAATGAGGTTACCAGTACCCAAGGTGCAACACAAAACAACAACGAGAAAGGGAAACACAAGAAAGGAAAATGCACTAAATAAAATCCTAAACTAATTGGAAATACTACCTTATTTACAAACACCAAGAAGACTTATTTATAGTAGGGCTTTAGCCTACTCCCATTGAAGTGTCCTGGAAATCTCATCCCATCCATCACTTGTAACTGGCACGTGCCCAAATCAAGGATGTATGATATGGTGTAGGGACCCAACCAATGCACTTTTAACTTCTTAGGATGGCACATAAACTTAGAATCATACAGTAAGACCATCTGCCCTGCCTTAAACTTCTTGTTCTTAATGTGGCAATCATGCCATGCTTTTTACTTTTATTTTTCTATTGTTTGGCTCCACTTGGCAAGTGATCATCTTTCATTAAGCTTCATTAATTTATCAATCCTTTCTTCCAGTGTTTTCTCATCATCCAACCCTCCTGCACGCATTATACACAAAGAAGGTAACATAAACTCATCTGGCAGGACAGCTTCCGCACCAAATACTAATTGAAATGGTGTGGCTTTGTTCAATATTTTATAAGTTGTCCTATAGGCCCATAATACGGCTGATACCTTTTCATCCCATTCTTGTCTTCTGACATCACAAATTTTTGTCAAGGTATGACTCAGTTTCTTGTTAAATGCTTCTACAGTTCCATTTGCTTGTGGGTGATAAGGTGTAGTTTTGTGATGAGCCACCATGAATTCTGCTAACAGGATCCTCACGGTCTCATTCAAGAAATGTGTACCCCTATCACTGGTTAGACTTAAAGGGCATCCATACCTCTTGATAATGTTCTCCCACAAAAATCTTTTTGTTATTGTTATTGTATAATCTTTAGTTGGGGCTGCCTCTACCCACCTTGTCAAATAGTCCATGCAAGTGATTACATAGCATGATCCAGTCCTACACGTTGCTATTGCAATAGGGCCTAAAAATTCTATTTCCCATTTCTCAAAAGGTTCAGTGCTAGGGATAGGGTGCAAAGGCATATCATCTATCCTTCCTAGATTGCGAACGCGCTAAAAATAGTCACACACTTTACAATATTCCTTACAATCCTTATACAAATTTTCCCACCACAATCCTGCCATTAATATTTTATGTGTGGTGGCTTCGCCTACATAATTTCCACCCACACTTCCTCCATGTGCTTCCTCTATGATTGTGAGGTGCTCATGCTCTAGTACACACCTATGCAAAACTTCATCACACCCTATTTTTTACAGGTCCCCACTAATCAACATATAGGGTGCGGCACGTATGGCTAGTTGATTTTTCTCTAATGTCCTCATCCCTTCCGGAACCATACCCTTTTTAAGGAACACAACAATATCCTCTAGGTCTGAGGGCATGTGCCGCAACCTAAACAGTTGCACATCCAGCATGGTGTCTTCAATGCTTTGCGCGTCCTCCCCCAAATCAATCCTAGATAAATGGTCAAGCCTGGAATTAATTTTTCCTAGTTTGACAACCACCATGAACTCAAACTCTTGGAATAATAGCATCCACCAACATATGCATCCTTTTAGGATGGGCTTGTTCAACAAGTATTTTAATGACATGTGGTCATTGTAGAAGACAAAGGGAGTTTCCAGTACATACTGCCTAAACTTATGAAGCATGTAGATCATAGAAAATGCCTCACACTCGGTCGTGGTATAATTCTGCTCTGCTGGTGTCAACTCCATGCTTGCAAAGCATAGGGGGTGATCAACAATTCCCCCACCAGGTTGTGCAAGCACTACCCCAAAGGCCATTCCAGAGGCATCTACATGAACATGAAAGGGATTATCCCAAGAGGGGAAACGTAATATAGGTGTGGTGACAAGCCTATCCTTCAATGTGTTAAATGCCTTCTACTGCACCTTTCCCTAATGGAAGGCACTTTTATGTCTAAGAAATTATTCTAAAGGCATGGAGATCTTGGCATACCCCTTGATGAACTTTTGATAGTAGCCTGCATGTCCAAGAAACCTGTAGATTTCACTTTGACTAGTTGGCTCCCCCAATCCCACAATCACTGCAATTTTGGCAGGATCCACCAGTAAGCCTTCTTTGCATATGATGTGTCCCAATAGGGTCTTAAATGGGGTAGCTAATACACACTTCTTGATGTTGAGGGATATCCTCAACTACCAACACCTTTCAAACATCAATCTTAGATTGTCATAATGGTCCTTGATCAGTCCATACACAGTCCAATCATCAAGGTAAACCTGGAGAAACTTGTGGATGAAATCTTGGAAGGCCTACATTACAATGCATGAGAACACAGCAGGTGCATTCTTCAACCTAAAAGGCATGACCATATAGGCAAAAATTCCCCACTCGGTGGTGAAGGTTGTCTTTCTTTGGTCTTCCTTTGCAATCCTCACCTGGTGATAACCTGAGAACCCATCTGTGAAAGAGTAGACATCACGCCCTACCACTCCTTCTAGGATCTCTTTAGTGAACGGGGTTGGGAAGGGATCAATGACACACTACATTCAAATCCCTATAATCAACACATATCATTATCCTTCCCTCCTTTTTATACTAATCACCATTGGACTTATCCACTTTGACTCCTCCACAACCTCTATGATTCTTGACACTATCATCTTGTCTATTTCCTCCTTGACCTTCACGCGTAGATTAGGATTCATTCGGTATGGTCTCTTCCGAACTGGGAGCGCACCTTCCTTTAACTTAATTCTCATTTCCCCCAAGGAATGGTGAATGCGTTTGAGTTCATGATACCTGCATGGGAATAAATCCTCAAACTCACATAAACGATTAATGATCTTAGATACTTCCTTCTCCGACCAATAATATCCAATGATAGCTTCCTTGGGTTTTGCCTCTGATCCAATATTAACCTTCTTTGTCTTTAAATTTTCATGATAGGCATGCATTCATTCATTAGCACTATCCATCACTTTGTGTGAGCCTAGAGAATGGTTAATCTCCAAATTTTCCATCTCTTCACCGTCTATGACATAGACCATCTTGCCTTTTACTTTCTACAAACACGCGTGCTTAAGATGTATCTCTTCTATTTCTTATTCCTCAAAGCGTGTCTCCAGGACAGGTTCACCTAACAACTCCAGTACCCTATCTTCTACCATGGCACTATCCCTAATGGTAAGGTGTTTGACAACCTGCAATGCCTTATCCACCAATGGTTTGGTGCTTTGATACTCAAATGCTTGGACTAGATCAGCCACTAGTTCTTGCCAATTACCTTTTTGGTGGCATGTCTTAGAGTGGTTGTACCATGCACACGTGCAACCCTGCAGTGTAGAATATAGTTTTTGTACAGAGAGGGATGGTGGCAAAGATTCTACACCTTCCGTCTAGGCTCTCTCATAGGCTTGGATGTGGAAATAGGCGGGCTCCTTACCATGGTAGTCTTTGATGGTGGTGGGTGCATTGCTTCTAGAGAAATGAATGGAGAAGGAAATTCTCACTTCGCATCATTCCAAGATATTATCTTGATGTGTTTCCCACTAGTGCGCAGCAATTTCGAGTAGGACATAGCTTAACATCCCCCTTCATTCATTTTCCTCCTTCCACCGAGCTTCCATATTCTGTAAAAAGACCTCAGGGGAGGCTCCTCCTGAGTACTTAGGTAGCTCCTTTCCTCCTAGGCACCAGACTATGTGTGCCTTTTTCACCTTTGTCACTAATCCTCTTAAATGTCATCCAATCAACTCATAGGTTCCATGCACCCAATTATCACATGCTAGACTAGTGATGTCACTTACCAATTTAGCATCCTCGAACTAGATAATTTTGTTGGTAGGATGGGTTATCTCTAGATCCCTGATTAAGCACACATATATTCTATCCAGGACCTCTTCTCCCAAAGGTTCAGTATAGGGTGCTGAATTCCCATCAGCTAGGGTTATGATGACCCATTCCTTCTCATTTTCAAAGCTTATGTACCCCTTGTTGAACCAAAGATCCTCATTATTGTTATAAAACCATGGGCACCCAAGTAGTGCTGGGAAATTGTCTGCCTCGGCGAGCGCCAAGACTTTGAAGTCCCTAGTAAACTTAGCTCCCTGAATGGTGATAGCCACATCCTTTAAGATACCAATGGGCATTGCCTTTGTATTTTTGTCATATATAGCACATTCAAAGATGGCTATAATGCAAGCCTTCCCATCTGAGCCATGCATCCAAGGTGAGAACATTGACCTCTGCGCCTGTGTCAATGAGGATATTACTAAGGATTCATCCATCCACGACTGCATTTAATGTGATCTCCCTATCATATTCAAGGCTATGAGGGGGAAGGTTTACATGCAAGACCTTCCTCTCGCACTCTTCTCCGGTGCATGGTACCTTCTCTCTCATTCATGCTCCTAGCAAGGGAATAATATTCTCTTGCCTTAGCATTTTACATACTTCCTTGACCTCATCCAGGTCATCTCTTGGCACCTCAATCTTCCTTCTTTGATCCTCCCTTCTAAACTGATCCTTTAGACACTGGATTCCTCCTTGTAAACTCCGCATGAAATCCATGGTATCTTGATATACCTCCTTTTGATGCGCATGATCTAGATACTTCCCATATACCACTTCTTCCCTTGAAACTAGGTTCTTCTACCTTGGTATTTCCTTTACACACGTAGCCTCTTCTCTTACTGTTACCATAATAGATTCCAAACCCACATCACATGTCACCTATGACATCCATTGTGTGTCTATCTTCTTAATTCTTACCATTGCAGTGCCCTTGTATTTATAGTGTTATTGATTCATGTGCTCAAACAACTCAGGGCACTCCTCATACTTGTGCTTCTTCCCGCACCATGAGCACTACAATAGATCTGGGAAATTTCATTTTTAATGCTCTGTAGACCCACAATTAAATCAAGTTCCACATGGGAACTCACCTCTTCCTCCTCTATAGTTACCATGACCAAGGAATCCTCCACGAAATCCCCTTCCACCCATGCCTCCATCTACACACTCCTAATAACAGTGGTCATCACCTTTAGAACTACTGGAAATGCTAGTCTGGCACACCCCATGATTAATGGCCTCATGGATCTTATCAATAAGCCTACAATCCTTATTATCATAGGTTATAGAGGTGCAGATCTTACATTATCAAAACACATTCTTCCAAATTTCACGTTGTAACAAGGGACATCTACTTGCATCATGGTCCCAATGATAGATTTCACAGTCTACTGTTATGGCGCATACTATCCTCCGAAGGAAACTATCCTTGACATGCTCCTCTACTTCACAATATGTACACCGTATACCACTACAAGTCTCATGGGCTGAGTTTGCAGAAAACTTCTCCAGCTGCTTAGCCATAGCAGTGATCTGAGCTTCCAGAAACAAGCTAACATCATTATTAACACGTCCAATAGCTTCGGCACATAGAGAAACTTCCAATGCCTCACATAGATCTGTGAAAGTTTTATGAGATAGGTCTCTTCTAAAAGGTGTTATAAACCCCTCAACAAACCATTGAGCATGCTATGAAGGGTGAATTTCATATGATAATTTTGACAGGAGGATTTTGAACCATGCATCATACTCCCACACACTCTCTGCCATTCCCTTTTGAATCTCCTTCAGGGAACAGATGCTCTTCTATTCAAACTCAGGGATGTGGAATTCTACCAAGAAGGTATTCTTTAAAGTAGTATAATCAACCACCGTTTGATGAGGGTCATATTTCCTATACCAGCTATGTGTGTGCCCTTGCAACATCATTGCAAACTGACTAGCCTTATGCTCTGGGGTTATGATCCCCTTCATGTGCCATATCATCTTACACTTGTGAACATGTTTTGTAGCATCTTCAATACCTCTGTAATCTAGCAAATGTAAAGACATCTCAAAGAATACTTAAGGGGGTTAGTGGGTTCCTTGTCCTCCTGAGCCAAATCCTTGGTTTTCTCCAGTGTTTCCTCCACCCCAGATCCACCAAATCCACCAGGTCATGTGCCTCCTGAGCCACAAATTCCACCAGGTTCTGTAGTGGTCATGCCAAGGGTCCCCAAAGTTCCATTCAACTACATGTTGACCGTCTGTGATAATGCCCCACTACCACTAGTGTACCCTGCGCCACTCTCAGATGTGAAACTGAAGGCTTGTGTACTTTCTCCTTGTCTAAAAATTCCTTCGATACTGGAATATGTGTAGCCATAGAAGTGGGAAATGAAAAATTGTATCTCCTGGGCATAGATATGTCACTTCCACTGATATCAAATGGGTCAACGATACTCCTTGATCTGGAAAATCAAGCGCTATGGTTTTGTCACTAGGTGGGTTCAAATACGTGCCAATGACCATTCTCTCTCCACATGATGAACTCTCATCAGAAGCTGAAGGGGTCTCTCTTACGTGCTTTCCAAGATGGGGTAGCACAAACAGTTCAAGTTCCACGTCCTCTATGTGATCCTCCACTCCTTCCCATAATGTCTGCCTCCATAGATCCATCACACTTGCAACCTCACATTGTCTAGCAATCTCCCTTTCACGCAATTCACTATACATGAGTCATCTCTCCTCCCTTTCTTTCTCTGTTGTAATATCTCCCATCTTCCTCCACCCTAGCTTCCTCACCCAGCACTCAAAATGGTTTATCCGGCCATTGGAAATACCTCTAAACTCCAAGTAACAATCAATATTTTCATTACCAGAGGGATATCTCATAGAAATGATCCTTTGGGCTCCCACAGAAACTCAAACTCAGCAACTTCTAGAAAAGAGTGTGTAGAAATAGCATACTCCAGAGTGTAGCTAGCCAACACACCTTTCCACCAATGATCCACAACACGAGTCCACATCAGATCTGCATCCTGCAGCCTCTGGTATTCTTCTTGGGTCCACGCGCGTTCTCTATAATACCAACTTGATGTAGATACATATGTTGAGATCCATTCATACATTTCTATAGGGAAGCAACAAAAAAAATTAATATAAATCATGGTAGAGGTTCTCTTCTACCCATCTACATGCATCAAACTCAGATCCAATGTTGAATCTCTGAGAAAATTCATCCTTCATGATTTTGAAACATGATTCAACACTTTCCAAAGTTAAATGCTCTTTCATTACTAATTACACAAATCAATATGTATGTCATTTCCCACGATAACTTCGAAAAGAGGTCCCAGCAATGGAACCAAGATGTAGTCATTTTTACACTCATCACAAAGGAAATAAATCCCATACTCATCGGCCTATCACCCAGCGGGCATTGGGCACTCACCCAAGGCACGCGTGGGTGCCGAGTCTATCTTTTATGTGAGTTAATTGGGAAACCATCATCTATGTCATGAATTTAATGAATAAAAGTATAAGTGAGACATACAATCATTATAGGGCTCAAAAGGGCCTCTAGACAAATGTATTCATTCCAAACAGAGAGTGTTTATAGATAACATATAGAACTACAGCAGAAAAGGAGAATACATAAGGATTTACATTTATTCCATAACATCCATGAATAGAAACGAAAAGATATAGATATGAACTGAATCAATTATATTCATAATCATTCATGTTTGTAACCTCATTACATTCAATGGATCCATTAGACTACCACAACTTGATCAAGTGGAAGTCATGCATCATAGCAAGGATCATGTCCTTCATCCATACAAAGAAAAATTTACAACCCACCCCATTAATACATTACTCCTTTATATAGCCTCTACCCAATCCCAAAGAGTTCTCACAGTATTTCTATAGAGCTCTGCTCTCTATAATCTCCTCTTCTTTCTATCTGATCTCTCCCTCTGTCTATCTGATCTATCTCTATTTTTATCATGCGGGCACTCACATATATAGGCATCCTAAAGTGCCAAGTCATCCTTCTATGGCCTCAGATCTGATGCCAAGTGTCTGAATGTGGTCCTCCATGGGAGCATGCTTCTCTAAGCCTGAGATCTCCACTTTTTTCCATGACATCTTCTAGAACCTTATTTCGCAAGGAATATTCCTTTTATGGGCATCATGTTGTCAGGCTGGCACCTTATCCACTCCGAATGCATATTCGGGTCATGTTTTTCTTGTGTCCTACCCAAAATGCCCAATATGGCTAAGTCTTGAAACCTTGGCTCTATCCGTGTGCACACCATGGGTTTTCTTAAACCCTTCCTTAAACCCTGTCCTACACACCTTCTCCTTGTGCACCCTTCTTCAACTAGGCATTGCGCGCCTATGCGCCTGTGTGTACTTAGCCACTATTTTGGGGTCCTAACAGATGGAAAGTGGGAAATGGAAATGACATTCATTTTTGGCAGGATAATTGTGCCAATTTCAGCTTGAGGGATAGTTTGGGTCCATCAAGGACACCTTGATTTATAAATATGGCAATAAATTGAAAAACTATATAGTCTCAGAGGGGAATAATAGAACGTGGAAACAAATTATGGTGTATATGATAAATTTGGAACCAGAAGTCTCTTCTCTTCAAGAAAAGTTTTCACATATTCCTTTAAATCAAAATGATTCTAATGATGAAATCATTTGGGTTAACTCTTTTGATGGTGATTACACTTTCAAATCTTGATATAATACATTCTTTGAGAATATACAGTGTGATTTCAACTGGAGCAAAATTTGGATGCCTAAGTTAACCCCAAATGTTAATCTTTTCCTTTGGCTTGTGCTAAAGGGGAAGATTTTAACTAATGATAACCTTATCAAAAAGGGTTTCATTATGCCAAATATGTGTTGTATTTGAAAAAATGAGGTTGAGGATATAAATCACTTGCTACTGCATTGTGATTTTTTTGCAATGCTATGGGGTCTAATATTTATAAGTTTTAAATTGTGGTGGACTTTTCCTAATAATGTCTTGTGGGCCAGGAAACAATGGGACCCCCCTATAAGTATTGTATGATTAGAAGACTCTGTAAATTGATATTTCCTCATACAATTTGGAGACTTTGGAAAGCCATGAATGGAATCATATTTAAGGATAGCAGACAACTACACAAAAAGGTACTAAAGGAAATTGTAATTGTTGTCAAAGATAATCTAGACAGATATAGGCCTCCAAAGAATAATAAACATCCTAAGGAAGAGGAAGATATTCTATCAACATGGAGCATTGACATTGGTAATATTCATAGAAAATATCATACTAGTATAGACAGTTCTTTGATCCATTGGATTCTACCTCCTAATTTATGGTACAAGCTCAATTTAGATAGAACTTCCAAGGGCAAACTAGGACATTCTAAAGCAAAACAAAAAAATCAATAGAGGCAGAGACAGCATGGGAGGAGCATTGTGTCAAGTTGAGTCGATTTGTGACCTTGCATGGAAGGAGTATGAGGTTATTTAGAACTATATAAAGATTGGTGGGGTTTCCTATCTCATTGAAAGGATCTAGGGATATGACCAAAATGTTTCCCTTAAATTTGTTACAAGATGGAAAAATATAATGGTGACGTATGGGGAAAATACCATTCATATCACCGAATAACTCATTGCTCAAATCACTAGTGTTAGCATGTATGGCAACCGGTTTTTCAACAAAATAATTGATAACACGTCTGAAACCAAAAAATTCCTGGAAGCAAATGAAGAGATGGAGTTTTTCACTACTGGATTTAAGGTTTCCTCAACTCTATCACCATTCAAAAAGATCACCAAAATTATGGTAAGATATGTTACGCTTGAAGGAAGGTACATCATAGTTCCCCTTAAGCATCTTGTCTTCTTGAACCATTTTAGGAGAAATATTAAAAAAAAAATCCCCATTTCATTTTGAACCCACTTGAGCACTCAATCTTAGACGTTCAAAAGAAAACATGTTCCACTCCCCTTCATCAAGGGATTATCCTTCTTCTGCATCAACATTATCTTACAAGAAATCTTGTTATCCCTCTAGCCTATGCCCCTACTAACCCCAAACCTATCATTGAACCCACCATTCCTACCTCCACCAACATTTTGGTACAAAGTAAGGTTAGATCAAAAAATCCCTTTAACCCCCTTAACCATCCTTGCCCTTCGATGATAATTCTTCATAGCAGTCAAAACAAGGAATTTGAACTTTCCCAAAGTCTTCTCCATATGGGTCAATCTAGTCAAAGTAGTGATATTATGGAGAATAATGGAGACTTACATAAGTAGATTGATGAGATTGAGAAATACTTTGAGGCTCTAAAGAAGGAAATGAACCGGATATCAAGAAGGGATGGAAAGAGAAAAGTGGAAGAGGATCCCGATCTTGCTAAATATCATATTTAAGAGATTTACAAGAAGCTCAACCTTCTTGATAATAGGGTGGTGAATATGAGAAGCAGACAAGATTCCACTACCAGAGCTCTCCAAATTGTTTACAATTTTCTGGAAGAAAATGTCAAGAACATTTATATGTTAAGTAATATTTCTGAAAACATTTGGGGGGAAGGACCAGCTCAAGCTCAATTATTTAGTCAGGTTGATAAGAATGACCCCACACATGTTACAACTATTGCATTATTTAGTTCCCTTCAAGAGTTGAAGAGAAAAATTGATAGAGCATCCAAGTGATGTGCTTCTTGTAGGTGTGTTGTAGACTGGTAGTTTAGTTTATGTTATTTTGTTGTTTTTTTGCAATTGACTGGTGGTTCTATAGTTGTTTTGGTACTTTACTATGCAGTTGTTTAAGTCTAATTGTGTTCTCTTATAACATCCGATTTTGATCACATTTTGGACTGTTTCATTATAATATTTGGATTTTGAGATTTTTTTTACAAGGGTATAGTCCCTTTCAAAAACTATTTGCCAATAATATAAAAAATTAAAGCACAACACAATTGTCTAAAAATATTATACATTGATATTCACTTTATCCACGTATTAAGTAAATCAGGAGTATTATACATTGAATATTCACTTTATTTAACCTTAATTAATGTATAGATCAAATCACATTGAACCTTATACTTTAGATATCCACGTTATCTAAAGTTTAAGTAAAGCCACATCAAATATTATTAAAATAATTTCCAATCTCAAAACTTATGTTTTGATCATGTCAATATTATCAAACAAATCTATTTTAGCTAAACATTTGTCAAAAATTCTATAAAATCTCAAAATCACCTTTTTCTTAGGTATTTACCTATAAAACAATGATTTTTACATGTAGAAAAAACACTAATTCCCATGAGGAATCTGATAAATTCAACCCTTTTGTTCCTAACGCTTTTGAAGAAAAATATATCAGAGAACAACTCGAACTATCAAAAAATGAAAAATAAGTTATTGATAACCTAATTATGCAAAACAAAAAATCAATATCTACTTCATCTTCTAGAAATGGGAGCAAAAATACACTCAGATTTCAGGCATGAACATTTAAAATACTTAGTATAAAAACACGAATCTAGTAATAAAAATTCAAAATCAACCACAACATCCAATTCATCAAAAGAAGACTTGATAGACAAAATCAAAGAGCTAACACGCCAACTCACAAATAATCAAAATTCTAAAAAATAAGGAAGAACATAAATCTACACATTAAAATGATGTAACCATAGGTAATCCTCAACCAAAATCCCCATTCACACAAGAATGGAGAAGTATGAAAGAAATCTTAATGGGACTTCAAAAGTGTACAAAAAATAATAATTATAACAAACTATGTCCTTACCTATTCGATAAGGACTTATTGTTTGTACCTTTTCCAAAAATATTTGAAATACCCAAATTTTATAAATGCATGGGTAAACATGATTGAAAAGAGCATGTTAAATAATGCTTCATTGCATGCCAAGAAGTGGCATACAATGACATCTTTCTCTTATGCCTTTTTCCTAAAATTTTAGGAGGGAAAGCTTTGAACTGGTTCTTACACCTCCCAAAGGGACCAATAACAACATTCACAGACTTTTAAGAGAAAATTTTCTAACATTTTTCATTCAACCTAGTTTCCAAAATCACAATGATGGACCTTTGTAACACAAATCAAAGGAAAAATGAAACTTTCAAATTGTTTCCTCGACGATGGAAAGGAATTGTAATCTGACTCCTTTTCTCTATACTTGAGAAATAGTTAGTTAGTATTTTTCATTCCCAATCTAAATCCTGAATTATCATTCCAAATGCAAATGCATTGTTTGAAAAACTTTGAATAATTTATTGAAAAAGGGAAAAAAGTGAGAGGGATCTCATCACTAAGGGCATAATCAGGGCACCTTCAAAGGACTAACCCAATAACAATAATAACAATAAAAATCATGATAAAACCAAATTTATAAACTGTAATAAAAATGTTGTAAATGAAAAAATCACTAATTCTCTTCGTGTTCAAAATCTACGAATTCAAACTAGTAAAATAAAAAAAATCCTATAAATAACCTCTAACCCTTTTTAACAAAGAAATTTCTGCATGTAAGGTCAAAAGATGACAATTTACGTCTCTTGGAGAAATACTTCCAAGTGTCATCAATCAATTAACAAGAAATAAAATGGTGACACTCATTTACATGACATTTTGAAGAAGGATAGCCTAAACCCACATGGTAAAAATAAAATGAATACTATGACTACCATCATATACATGGTCATCCAACAGATCGTTGTGTAAGACTACTTCACTTTATACAAGACTTAATCGATAATGGAGACATTAAAATTTAAGGTCAATCTAATAAAAA
Source organism: Taxus chinensis (assembly GCA_019776745.2). Classification (NCBI taxonomy): domain Eukaryota; kingdom Viridiplantae; phylum Streptophyta; class Pinopsida; order Cupressales; family Taxaceae; genus Taxus; species Taxus chinensis. The sequence continues at coordinate 62,107,739 of CM034147.1, read as the reverse complement.
GACACTAAATGAGAAATTAAAGGTCTTCAGACCCCTTCCCTAAGCCATGTGGTACAAACAATAATGCAAAAAACAAGTCCAAACATCAAATAATGTCAAATTTAACTCTATCATTTCATTATTAGATCATAGGCCATAGATGGTAACCACTATCAAATTTAACACTCCTACTTGTGTTGTGAAAATGAGACAAAAAAATGTTTGGGTACCCACTTCTAAGAAACCCTCCACATCCACAACACCATAAAAAATTTACAATACTAAGTGCACTACAAATGCACGATTCTCAAATGTAAAGTATTCATCTGGTTCATATGATATAATCAAAACATTATAAAAGACCACTGCATAAATTTCCCTCATGAAATTACTCAAAATATCTCCCGTGATTCAAAGTATCCTTACTCATGCACTCCATGAGGCACATGTTCCTAAGGATATCAGCTCTCCACAATTTTAGGATTTAATTGCCAACTTATCACCTAATAATCCAATTCTATCATTTGGTCCTCATGACCTCTTGAATCCTAACATAACCAATAAAAATTAATTATACATATAAACATTAATCACATATAATAATATCAAAAAAGTTCTTATAGATAATGGTTCCATATTGAATATCCACTCCATGAAATTATTGAGATGTCTAGGTTACGTTGAGGAAATTCTAGGCACTAACATCATTACTATTTGTGGTTATGACAATAGTGGAAGGAAATTCGTGGGTTCCATCTCCTTAACAATAAAATTTGTACCTAAAACCCTAGACACATTTTTCCATGTTATGGACATGGAAACATCTTATAATATCCTCTTAGGCCACCCATGGATTCATACCATGTAATTCATCCCTTCTACTTACCATTAGTGCATCAAATAACATTATGAAGATATAAAATTCATATTACATGAAACTGTTAAACCTTTAGATTTTTTAAAGAATTTAGAAGGAATATATATACATGTAAATTGTTATCTGTCTATGGATAAATCTCTAGCTCCCCATTTTATCCCATTTATAGATGAAAACCCATAGACCCTGACGTCTTACTGAAATTTCAACCATCCACTTCTTCCACCCCACCTACATTGGAAATCATAGACAAATGTGTAGACACCTATTATTAGTACCGATAATCCCCATGTTTACATTTGCTAACCTCTCAACACTATCACATCAATATTTTCATCTATAATCCTCTATCTTAAGTCTTATTTTTCCCCATCATATTTAATCCACGTAAATATCATCCTACACCTCTTAAAGCCTATTCTACCCTCTCATAAACCACTCACATTACAAAATGAAATAAAGTAAAAATAGTTTAAACACCTTCCCAACCATTTCATAACCCCTCACCCGCATATCTCCCCTCTCACACAAAATGATAAATAAGAACAACTCGGTTGGAGTTAGTTTTAATAAAACTCTATAATCGTTGGTGATTCTATTTAAACAAGTTTTAGACCCCCTTTTAGGAGGTTGGTCCATGATTATTTCTCCCTAAGACCAGACATTACATTTTGTTGTAACAAAACCTTATCACAAAGCCTGAGATCACTACAATAGAACTCAATCCTTCCACATGACATCAACAACCTCTTCATCATCTTTCAAATTTCATTTGATGCTTAGGAATAAATATGGCAATCTTCCTACCTCTGCAGCTTCCCTGTCTCTAGCAAGTCATCCACTCATATTCATTCATCAACTTAAATAAGGTAAGTTCTCTCCCTTGAATTATTATCTCATTATGCATTATTTACAAGCTTAAATAAGCCTTATCAAGACCTCTTTTTATCTCTATCTCAGTCTACTATCGGCATGTACATTTATAAAGTAATTATCACCGATTTATGCCAATCACCGACGATCTATCCAAATCACCAATAATTACTGTCTAGTATGTCCTTTGACCCCTAAGCTTGATCTTTAGCCATCTAGATACAATAATTTGTCACCAATATTCCTTTGTAGGTTCTTGTCCCACCCTATCCAACTCCTTTGAGCTATCACTTTATCAATTATCCTAAATCCAATACATCACCCAGATTTTATTTGTGAGCATATAGCCATCCCCATCCTTGATCCTTTGATCCATTTTTTGATCCCTAAACACCCTTTGGATCAGGTGTCACCACATCATCAAACCATTATATAACCTTGGACCAAGTCAGTCCCTTTACCTTTGCATTGTTGGTTATATTGTCTGTTTTATCACTTTATCTCATCATTATCATATTGATTTCTTGAACACAGATTGACATCCTTGCAAGGAATTTCATTGACTTTTTGGGGCTTGGATTTTCTAGGAAATCCGCTATATATATCTAATCCTATCATTTTCCAATTTTATTTGCATCCCATTGGAAAGAAGAAGTTGTGTGCCTGTTTGGATTCATCGACATCAATCATCCACCATTATCAACATCAGTCACCGCAGGTGTCAGTAAACCCTACCATCTTCCGATGTTAGTTAGTTTTTTATTCCATTTTATTAATTTATAATAGGAAAGAAAAAACTCTATGGTACATTTTGGCATGCCCGATGGGACATTGTCCCCTTTCTTTTTCATTAAAAATAACTTATTCATATTTAGGTTTTCTGCTATGTAATTTTTAATGATCCAGTCAAATCGCCAATGATTTTGTGAATCACCCATGATTCCTTCAACTTCTTGATAATATATGTAGATTTTTTATTACTCAGTCATTCTTCCTTTAGATTGTGCTTTCTTTCTATCTTCTATATTTTGTCTTCATCTAACCATTACAGGTTCTTGTCTTTAGAGCATTTACTTTATGTGTTGTAGCAATGCTAAAATATAAAATATTTTTAAAAATGGGAAGTGATCATGGTGTGCATTTTTTATTTCTTTTTCTTTCTAAAGTATCACATTTTTTGTTGTCCTCATCGAATTAATGTTCCTATTTGGATTTAATAACAAACCTTTCATATCTATCTGATAACATAGGTTAATTAGGAAGTTAAAAAGTTACATTCACTTAACTTCACTCACACACAACCAAATCACATTAAACATAACTTACATCAATACTCTTCTACCTAGGTGGACCTTCTTGGATGTCATCGTTAAGAGGATAATTCGACTTGGTAATCTGACCAAGAGTATAAATAATTGGTAGGTGGTATATTGGTTAAGCACCCAACACCCTTATCATTTTGAAACTATGAAGTGAGGGGGTAGGGCCCAATACCACACCTCGTACTGACACCAACAAAAATTTGGGCCTCACATACGTTTGGTTATATCAAGTACTCCAGGATTTAACATAACCTGAAATAAGCCTTAGAATGACCATATCACCAGGTTCCCTCTGAACCCCTTCCTCCACATCTAAATTATAATAAAGATAATAAAAATTTTACATATGCTTTACTTGTCTATTTTATTTTTATCTCTCTCAGGGTTTTTTCTTTATCATTTTCAGTCAATTATCATTTAATATGGATCAACCCTCCACATTAGCATATCCTCTTAATCACTGTATGTGTCATTATTTCAACCATATTTGGTTTCTTCATCCACCATCTCTATAGATCATTTCGCCCCAATCAATCTTAAAAAATTCCCTACATAGGATTTAATCCTTCTCAATCTCATCAACCTATTATATCCCATTCAACTTCACTTATCTCTTGCAATGTTCCCAAAGCCATCTAGATCACCTTTTGTCCTCTCTGAAACCTCTACCTTTTAGCCAATCCTACAACCTTACAAAAACTTCAGCCAACAACCCTACGAGTATTATCCATGCCTATATTACTTCCAAACTATCAACCCTCAGCCCATGGAAAGTGCATCCCATCAATCAATCCTCACCACATCTCCTCCTTCATCACAATCTCATTAGGATCCTAACATCTCCCATCTTTTATGCAATCAACCTATATTGACTTTAATACCTCTCTCGATATCTTAGAAATCCAAAACCCATATACACATCCCTACTCAGGCCCAATAATTCCCCCTCATCTAATAATATCATATCTAACATCTCTACACATCTCCCCGCATCCCTTTATCACAACCTACTTTACAATTGGTACCTTCTTAGGCTACCCCTTATCAATCTCCACATCAAACCCATCTACAACAGAACCATCCTACTCTCTATTATCATCAATAAAATTAATTACATTCTCATCCACACTCACATGTTAATTCCCTCACACCTAATCCCACAAATGATCTCATGCAATCTCTGTTGAACAGATTGGACAATTTGGAAGTTACTTGTATGGGAATTAAACACATCATCACTTATGATCAATTCTATAATGAACACATCGATCAATTAGTACCATATAATCCCTATCCTCGGCATTGGGAATTTCCTACATTTACCATGTTCCATGTCTAGGAGGATCCTCACCAACATATACTATCCTTTAGACACTCATGTTACCTCATCATTCACGATCAATATTTCATCTTTATAACCTTTCCTATGTCATTAGTAGGACCTACCTTGGATTGGTACAACTCCCTCCCTTAGAACTCTTTCTTCTCTTTCACCCAGATATCCCTATTATTTCTCAAACACTTATATATCAACAATACTCGTAAAAAACCCTTTTTGACCTCTCTACCATTAAACAATTATAAATCGAGTATATTGTCAACTTCTTCACTAGATGGTGAAGCATTATCAATTAATTTACCTTTTCACTACATCAATTAGAAATGATTGAGTTGTTTTCTCAATTATTTTCCCATCACATCTCTTCTACCATCTAGATCCACACGTTGCAAAATTTTAATGAAGCCTTCACCATGGTTAGAAATTTTGAGATCTAAGCCCTTGAATAAGACCATCTCAATCCTCAATCTACACATATCCCATCTAATTCCCCTATATATTCCTACAAACTAGATGAGACTGCCACACATGCTTTCATTTCTTGTCTTTCTAATCAAACACCATTAATAGATTCAGTCCATATAGATACTGCACATCCTTCGAGTCACATCATCAACATTATCATGCATTATCTTCCCCAAAAAGAGACCACTTCATCACTAGTGCTACCCTTGGAAGACTTAGAATCGCTGGATCTTCTTTATGTTAGTCCTTGTGCATTGATGTCATATTTTTCTATTATCTCTTTACAACCTCATGAATTGAATGTGGAGACTGTTATGAAGGGGTCACCTATAATCAAATATCTCGACATCTAACCATTTTTTTAACCAATTAAAGACTTGGGTAGCTCATATAAATGTAACCTTTCTCGATCATGTCTAGAGATAACATCTCCCTCATCCAAATTAGACCCAATATTATCCCTAGATCCTCACTTACCACCCATTCTAGAACCTCATCATGAATCAAACACTATACAATAAAATACCATCACATCTAGGACCTCATCCTCATCATTTGTCGTGAGACCCTATCCTCTATTTAAAGAAAACATGAAAAAATCAAAACCTACATCATCCAGAGTCTCAACCTTACCATCTATTATGGTACCCCATCCTTTGTCACAATCTAAATCTATCACTTCTATAGTTCCAACTTTACCATCCATTTTTTGACCCCATCCTTTATCTCAATATCATATCACACAATTGTACCCTATCTCATCCATAATTTTTCCCTCCTCATCAATTTTAGGACCTCATCCGTCATCCAATTTTATCAATCCCACACACTATCCCATCCTTGAATCGCATCCTCTTTCTTATCAACCTCACAACATCCTTATGATGATCCAACACCATACAATATCTACACATCCACCTACATCAAAAAATAAGGCATCTCCTACCAAGCATTCTCATAAATCAAAATCAAAATCCATTAATCCAAACCCCATAAAAGGAACTTATACCAAAATCATCGATAGGCTTATACATGCTTCTCTCATCACATTACCACCTATCAAATCACCCAACATACATATCTAGAAACATGCATAGTATGACCAAGATAAAAACATGTGCCTACCATCGAAGACCAGTGCATAACACGAAGAGTTATAAAGTGCCTAAAGCCATAATCCAACAAGTATTCCTCATAAATGGAATTCTTCCAAAAGAATACCATCCTAGGATGTCATCAATATCATATAAACCTCCACCCTTGTCAATTTCCTAATATACATATACAGGACAAGGAGGTCATCCACAATATTGTATTAGCAAACCTTTTCTAGACATCTTTTCAACACCTTATATTGAATGTTCCTCAATCTCATCAACATCTACACCCAAGTCACTAACATTTTCCTCATCGACATATGAAGGACAAGGGGTCCTCCTCAATCAGTTCTCACCAAACCATTCTCATACATCTTCTCATCACCTTCCATGGAAGGTCCCTCATCTCAAATAAGTATGGTTTACCCACCTATGTGAACCAGAAATCGTCATACAAGAAGAAAAGGAAAAACCAAAGCTTCATCATCTACCCCTCCTCATCAATCATCCTCTCATATCTCATCCATATTTTCATTAGATCCTTTTTCAAAGGTTCTGCATCCTCCTTTATTTACCATATACTCAATCAATCAACATTAAATATTTCATTATCCTATACTGGAAGACATCGTTCCCTTTTTTGCATGTTATCTCTAGACACATCGTCACGCTAGGGGGTCTCCTTTCTACTGAGACTTAAAAATTCTTACCTTGCACACCTACCCCTAGTGAATCTTTTCCAATCATATCCTATTAATCTAATCCATATATCCCAAATAAATAAATAGCCAAACATGAAAAAGAATGTGACTTTAATATAGATTATCTCATTTTCAAAGAAAATCAAAATGTCACTACTCTGGAAAGGAGTTAACATGGAAATTTTTCCCCTAACTAGATCGGTTCATATGTTAGCACTCACAAGTATGGGTCAGGAGCTTATCGTCTCACCTCCCTTGATGGTACACCTAAAAAGGATCCTCTAAATACCTTGCACTTACGGAATTTCTACTATTAACACGTCAATCATTATGACAATAGTTACATCAAATATCTTATTCCACCACCAACCCATCATTTCATCATGGTAATGATTTGAAAGCATGTGGTTTTCCATCAATATCCTAAAAAAGCCTTAAAGATGAACACCACAGTTCTATTCATTGCATCTTTCACAAGGATAAGTTCCTCCTTAGTAGGAACCCTGCAATCATTACATCCATCCACATTGTATACCAACCGAAAACATAGCACAAGGAACACATGTGTATTCTATGCATACATATCTTCCCCTCCTTGAAATGCTCTATTAGGGTTTCCATTAGCATAAAATAAATTCAAAAATATCTATGGATGAATCTTATCAAACTAAATAGATTGATCCCTCAAAGGACATCTATTGAATATCAAAATCATACTATCAAAAAGAAAAAATATTGATCCCTCGAAGGACATATTCCCATCAAAACCATAGACCACTCCCTTGAAGGATGACTATCAAAAATCAAAAAGTTAAAATTTGTAGACCACTCCCTCAAAAGATGGATACCCATGTAACAAGGATTCCTGCATTGATCAACCTTAAAAAAAATCAAAATATCAAAAGCATCCTACGAAAGCTTCTCTCATCGATCATCTTTCCCATCAAAGTAAACTTCCCACATCAATCAATTTATGTTAAAATAAAATTTACAGCTAGGGCATCTCCCTATGAAACTATTGAAAAGATAACCTACTCTCTTGTACATTCTACATATGTCAACCCTTCCCATGTCCTAGGAAGTTATATGTTTTGTTTCCATCTACATCCAAGATCCTATGTTTAACTACCCATTTTTAGTCATGTGCTAACATCTTTTGTAAGGCAAAAAAATTCAAGATCCTTCACTTTGTTAATTCGCATCACATATGTATCAAATCTAGTACAAAACTAATCACTCCACATTTTATTATTAACCATGATTAAGGAACATTTTGGCATACATTAAAGTCACTTTAAAATCAATTAACATCAAAATCTATCAATATCCATACAATCATCATCACACCTTGGTATTACATCCCCACATCAAAAACATAACATTAAAGTAAAATCAACACATAGATCATAAATCAAAATCATAATCCAATATCATATCAATGTATCTTTATACATCATTTGGAGTCTCAAAATCTCCATGTCTCATAAGTCTACATCAAAAATATCACATCTACTTAGTGAAATCAACATCCATCGACCAAATTCCTCCTTGAGTGTTACTCCTCTGATCACCATTATGGCCTCTATCTAGTCCTCTATTAATACCTTTTTTCTATCACCGTTTAAGTCATATGTTTATAGAACACGAACCCATTAGTTCCCCTATCACTTGACTTCCTGGCCACATAATCCCACCTTTGTGGAAACATCAAGTTTTGATCATTTGACCTCTTCAAACTATGCTTTTCATCTGTCCTTACCATTGTTCAGTCATATGTCTATAGGACATGAACCCATTGGTTCCCTTATCACTTGACCTCATGGCCTCATAAGACTACCTTTTTGGAAATATCAATTTTTGGTCCTTTGACCTCATCAAATCATCATTTTATCTTCCCTCATCTACATTAATTCATATGTATATAGGACACAAACCTATTGGTTCCCCCATCACTTGAATTCATGGCCTTGTAAGCCCACCTTTTTGGAAACATCAGTTTTTAGTCCTTTGACCTCATCAAACTATCATACTCATCTAAGTAGCACATTTTTCCATCATGTTCTTCATTTTGAGGACCCCAAATCCCTCACAATGCCAATAAACCAACCAATTAACATCTACCTCGATTATGCAACCCAATATCATAAAAATCCAATCTCCATTGACAATCCGTTCTAGATTCATTTTGTGACTTAAAACATTAGTAATCCATATGTCTATAGGACACGAGCCCCTTCGCTCCCCTATCACTTGTCTCCCTTGTCTTTTTGAAACCACATTTTCTTCCTACAAATCATACATCTATATCACACCAACCCTTTGGTTCCCCTATCACTTGATTCTATGGTGGCACCCATCTTGTTTCTATACCTTGTTCTAATGCATCATCTCTTAGTTTTCCCTCCTTTCATCTTTTCATATTTCATCAATCTATCTCTTTCAAACTCATGATCGATTCCCTTTTAGGTCATCAATCCCTAGTTTGAGGGGGAGCACCTCATCATATAATTCTTCATCTTTCACATCCTTATCTATCACATCTCATTTTTGTCTCGCAACTTTTCTAAACAAAAACCACTCAACAAAAAGGGGAAAATGTAGACACCTAAAATTAACACCGCTAATCCCCATATCTACATTCACTAATATCTCGACACTATCACATCAATATTTTCATATATAATCCTCTATCATAAGTCTTATTTCTCCCCAATCATATTTACTCCCTATAAATATCATCCTACACCTATAAAATCCTATTCCACCCCTCCTAGACCACCCAAACATTCCAAAATAAAATAAAGACAAAACAAAAAAATACCTTCCCAACCATTTCATAACCCCTCACCTTCATATCTCCCCTCTCACACAAAATGAAAAAGCAAAAATACTCAACTGGAGTTGATTTTGACCAAACTTTGTAATCATCAAATATTTTCACGGATCGCCTGTCATTCTATTTTAAAAAGTTTCAAACCCCATTTCATGAGGTTGGTCCATGGTTATTTCTCTGTGAGACCATAAATTACATTTTGTTATAATAGAGTCTCATCACAGAGCCAGAGAACACTATAACAGAACCCAAGCCTTCCACGTGACATCAACAACCTCTTCATCAACTTTCAAATGTCATTCAATGCTTAGGAATCAATATGGAAATTTTCCTATGTCTGCAACCTCCCTGTCTTTGGTAATTTCATCCTCTCATCTTCATTCATCAACTTAAATAAGGTAAGTGTTCTCCCTTGCATTATTATCTCATTACACATTATTTACAAGCTTAAATCAGCCTTAATGACACCCCTTTTGAAATTTATCTCAATCTATTATCGGTATGTACATTTATATAGTAATCACTAACGATTTATGCTAATCACTAAGGATTTACCTTAATCACCAATGATTTTTCCTAATCACCAAAAAATTATCCAAATTGCTGACGGTTCTTTTCTAATAAGTATTTTGATCCCCGAGCTTGATATTCAGTCATCTACATCCCATCATTTTTCACCACTCTTCCTTTACAAGTACTTGTCCCTCAACCATCACCTTATCATTTATTCTAAATCCAACACATTTCTTAGCTTGCCTTTGTGAGTGTTTATCCATACCCATCCTTACTCCTTTGATCTATTTTGTGAGCCCTAAACTCACTTTAGATCAGGTGTCACCACATTATCAGAATATCATATAGCCTTAGACCACTTCTTTCCCTTTGCCTTTGCATTTTTAGTTATATTGTCTATTTTATCCCTTTATCTCGTCATTATCAAATTGATTTTTTGAATGCGGATTGACATCCTTGCAAGGAATTTCATTGACTTCTGGGGGCTGGCCTTTTCTAGGAAATCCATCATATATATATATCTGTGTGTGTTTGTGTGTGTGTATAATCCTATCATTTTCCAAGTGTTTTAGAATTACACGTAGCCTATTGTGTTGGAAAGAATAATTTGTGTGCCCAATTAGATTCGTTGACATCAATCATCCATTAGTATCAACATCAGTTACAGCAGGTGTCGGTAAACCCTTCTGTCTTCTAAGGTCAGTTATTTTTGTTATTCCAATTTATTAATTTAGAATAGGAAAGTAAAAACTCTCTGGTAAAAAATTTCTTGGAGAGTATGAACTCCAAAATTCCCTCCACATAGGAAAAATACTATCACCTCCACGCATTTTTGGTCAACCCAATGATCCCCAAGTAAAAACTTCTTCTATCTACAATCTTGGTAAGTCCGTACAGAACATTTTTGGATATATTAACAAGGAACACATTACAAGTTTGTCAAGATCTTGGATATATGATGATGGATTTGCTTCTTGCTATTAATCATCCAAATATAATAAATCACACAAAATCATTAAAAATGTATGGTGGTAAGGAAAAGGACTAGGGAAAAATGAAAAAAGACGTCTTGATCCAATATATTGCAAAGAGAATCTTAATTGACATGGTCTTTGTTTCCATACATTTGAAAGTTCACTAGTACTTATTCATGTCTCGACTAGTGGTGAGTACACTAACTCTGACTATTAGATAGGTCCACACATAGCATATTTTATAACCTCACATAAACAATCCTTTTCATAGGAAAATCTCTCTATTAATACCATTGAATTCCAAATTTTCCATCATACAATTTTCAGTCAAGAACAACTAGATCACATATCCATGGATCTTTTTCAAAATGATGAGGTCATTGAATATTTTCTTAGGACTCGGGATTAAATCTCCCTTTCCAATCACAAGAAGGGATTTGATATTACATTAACACATCTACTTACTTTTGTGAGGAGGCAGATTACCCTAGTCTGTAAAAAGGTAAAATTAAAAACAAAAAAATGAAAAACGAAATCTCCCATAGCAAAAACCTAATTGAATTTCTATTTGAGAAACAAAAAGTCAAAACAAATGAAAAAAATAAAAAGGGATGCATCTCTAAGTGAAAACCTTTCTTAGGCACTATAGACAGGGGACTTTAATTCATGTCAAACTGATGATTTACATCAACTAATAATTTTTAGAAAGAGACACATCTAAAATGATGGTTGAGGAAATAATACACACCAACATCAATGAATGAGCAACCAAAATTTTTACAACTTGGTGCAATTATTTTAGAACAAGAAAAATAGATTTCATGACACTCTTTATGCAATTTAAAGATGTTTTCACATGGACCTACAAATATATTCCAATATTAGATCCATATATTTTGGTACACCACCTTGTAGTCCATCCAAATGTAAAACCTATCACAAAAAAGGTGAGAAAAATGCATCCCAAAGTTACATTGCTTGTTGAAGATGAAATTTTAAAAAAAAAATGGAGGTAGAATTCATTCAACCAATAGATTACTTAGCATGGATTTCAAACATATTACTTGTGAAAAAGAAAACTTTAAGTATTAGAATATGTACATTTTTTTTGACATCAATAAGGCTTTTTAAAAATTTGAATTTACTTTATGAAACATAGATGTGATTATAGATTCAATAGGGGGTCATGAAATGATTTCCTTAATGGAAAAATTTCCAGCTACAATCAGATATATAATGTTGAATAATACCAACGTAAAAAATTGTTCATCCCACCATGAGGCACATTCCATTATAATTTCATGCCTTTTAGCCTTAAAACATAGGTGCTACATATCAAAGAACGATGACAGTCATCTTTCATGATATGATAAATGATATCATGGAAGACTATGTAGATGACATCCTAACATGATCTAAAATAAGGGTAGATCATCTAAAAGTATTAAGGAACATCTTTGAATGATTACATGAATATATGGTCTAACTTAATCCTAAAAATGTGTGTTTAGCGTAACTTCAGGTAAATTATTAGGATTCATTGTTTCACAAAGAGGCATATAAGTATACCCCGTAAAGGTTAAATCTATCATGGAAATGCCTCCTCCCCAAAATCTCAGACAATTAAGAGGTATTCAAGAAAAGAAACATTCAAGTTAAAGGTTCATTTCACAACTGGTAAATAAATCTCATCACTTTAATCAATTACTGAAAAATGATGTTCGGTTCTAGTGGAACCAAGAATGTCAAGATTCTTTTTCCTAACAAAAAGAATATTTATCCAGTCCATTGGTTCTTATACCACCAATATCAGATAAAACAATGATTCTCTACACATTTTCTACATAATATGCAATAAGAGCATTATTAGTGAAACATAATGATCAAGGACAAGAGAAAGAAGTATACTACCTTAATAGAACACTTATTGATCATGAGATAAAGTATCCATAGGTTTAAATAGTGTGTTTAGATGTAGCTTTCATGTTTTGTAAAATATGCCACTATTTACTCAATCATACAACCAAACTCATTTCAAAAGTAGATCCTTTCAAATATATACTATCTAGACCCATTCTCACAGGTAGAATGTCAATTTTGGTTGTTCTAATTAGTGATTTTGATGTCTATTTCATCATTCAAAAATTAACCAAATGAAAATATCTTGCAGATCAACTTGTTGTAGCACCACTACCAGTATCATAAACTTTCATTTTGAATTTTTAGATAAAGAACTCTTATATGTTTATATAGCACCTTCTTAGAATCTATTCTTTCATAGATATTATAATGTTCATGGATTTGGAGCTGGTATTCTACATGTCACACCAGATGGAAATGTTATCCCAAAATCTTTCTACTTGGCCTTCCCCTACACAAATAATATTACAAAATATGAATCCCTCATAGTTGGATTTAAATTGGCTATATCATGTTATCTCAAAGAGTTGATAGTGTTTGGAAATTTACTTCTAACTGTCAAACAAGTCAAAATGAATACCAAGTCAAATATGAAAAACTCATTCCTTAACTCATAGTGGATAAACTTAAAGGTTACTTTCAGTTGATCACTTTTGAAAATTTTCTTTGCCTCTAAAATAAATCAGTAGATGCAATGGAGATTATAGGATATCTTCTTGAGTTCAACTCTCATCAAACACATACCTATTTTCTTGTTGAACGTCCTCTGGTTCCAGCCTACAATTTTCCTTAGTCAACCATGGTCTATGAAATAGTTAGTCCTAAAAACTCCTAATATCATGATATCTATACTTTCATTCATGACCACATTTATCCTGAAAACATGAACTCCTAGAATAAACATTATTAAGAACAACGTGCTCACACTATACTTTATTTGCAAATACCCTTTATCAAAGAGGATATGATGGGACTCTATTGTGATGTCTCAACCAAGATAAAGTACTCTGAACCCTATAAGAGGTAAATTCTAATATTTGCAAAGCACATACAAGTGGCATGGTCTTAGCAAAGAATATAGTATGCGTCGGTTAATATTGGATTACTATGGAGTTTGATACATGTAATTTTTTTAGGAAATGTGTGGGATGAAAAACACATGGGAATCTCATTCACGTACATGTTAATGCAAAATTACAGCACCCCCTGAATGGACTGATTTTGAATGGGGCATCCGGTGTAATCTGCATAACATGGGACCATCTCTCAAGTTGTGGGACTTGCAAACTTGAGATGTTCCTTTAGAGAAGGATGAGCTTCCTCTACCTAATCCTAATTTTAAACTACCCCTACTATGCAGAAAATATGCCTAAATATAGCTATCCTAACAGTATGCCAATGAGAATAAGGAGAGAGAATTTACATGAAAAGGGAAATCCTACACTAACGAGGTGATAACACCAAGAAAAGGGGAAAGATACTCTAGTTGAGGGAGGATGAAATAGGGAAATAGGAGCTGAGGGAGGTTAGACAGATGTGACACAGACCCTAGATCCTAATCCACCATCAAAACTCCATGAAACACAACATCATGAACCTACAAGTGAAAGAACATGCATAGAAAACAAACATGAAATGGAGAGGAAAGAAAATACAATAAAAATGATCTAGGGTTGAAGAAATGCAAAAAAACACAATTTTATTGATTCAAGGTATGCACAGACCATTACATTGATGCTCAGAGGCATAAATACACTTTCCAGGCACAACAGAAGTCTTACAACTCAAATGTAGTCTAGGGAAAATGTTTGCAAGAGTTTCCACGAGACTCCTATAATGTCTCCCCTAAAAAATGAGGTAGATTTTGACTTATATATAGAGCAAATGTCTCACCAACCCTCATTAAAGAGGCATGGGCACCCATACAAATTTGTCTTCCTGAGGGTACATCTGTGAGATGAAGACATGGGCACCACACCACATTAAATCTAGTTGTTGAGTTGTCTTTCACCCACCTACCATCATCTCGCTTGGGAATCGTGAGCCACCCAGCCATATGACCCGTCTAACTTGGTGACCCATCCAATCTCCAGGCATCTAACCCCTAACCTGTCCAATCCTCTAGGCATCGAACCAAAAACTATCTAACCTACCAGACCAATCTTGACCCGAGCACACCTATCCATATCAGGCATCCAACCCTTTTTGACCCGTACAACCTGGACATATTATCACAACCATAGTATGTATCCATCCAACCCACATTTATCTAACCCATGACCATCTAACATGGCCGACCAATGTATAAACCATCAAAAACACTGCAGCCATCCAACTTGCAATCGAACCAACCTTGACCCGACACATCCAACCTATAGCCTTCAAATCTTATGAGCCGATCCAACCTGGTCATACTGATCCAACCTAGCCGTACCGTCCAACCCTTGAGCTCTACTACACATAGCAGTTGAACCAACCTTTCTGTACCAACTAACCAAGTTGACCCATCTAACCATGACATTCACCATGGCTTACCAGCTTGTCGTGAGTAAAGACCAAATTTTCCAAGCCAAAACATGGGATCCCTTTCTCTTCTAATGGGGTTGAACTTTGATGGTCATCCACACATTCAATAATTATGAATGGCTAAGTCCATTTATGATTATTTATCTAAATTAACCCGAGGGGGTTAAATTTGGGATAACAATAGTGACCTCTTAAGGACATCTACCTACTAGATGTGTGACTAGTTTCCTTGAAGTATCCATTGGGTTTGGTGTTAAGCCTAACCTTGACAAACCAATCCTTTTAAATTATCCCCTAGTATTTGCATGAACTTAGCACTTGGACTGAAATTTCCTTGGCATGCTCCTGAAGCTGATTTCAGATTTTGGATAAATCCTGTAAACTATCCTCAAAACTAAAAAATTGACCCAGGCAAGGACATGGAGGATTCTGAACCCATAGCTGATCTATTGGAGCTGAAAATGCACTCTGAAAACCACCCCAAAATCTTATTTCTGTCATGAGTGTTGTTTCTTCCAATGAATGGATTGTGTAGAGAAACCACACATCACAACACACACTATGTACAAAACTAAAAATCATACATGCCCCAAGTGGAGCATGTAGAGTGTGCACAAGAACTTCTTCTGTAAAAAGAAAACCTACCTACTCTATGGTAACTGGAAGCAAACACAACTCAAACAAATCCTACAATTGGCAGGGAGAAGTAGCTTCCCTTTCTCAAAATAGGTAATCATGTATGTGATTTGGTTCTTAACATGGATATTATTATGAGTGAAAAATTGACAAGAGGTCGATCCTCCACCGAAATTATCAAGGTATCAACTAGAAACAAGACAAATACCTCTTTTTTTGTTCTGCATTTGGATTGAAGAGGCATTGCAGTTATTCCTTGGTAATCTGAAACTCATCCTCATGCTCAATAACAAGCATGACTAGTGTTGGTTCCTCTCTTAGCTCCAATGAAGCCAAGTACCTATTTGGGCAAGGTCTAATCCAATGGATGTGCCCTTTTCTCTAAAATTCAACTCCAAAAATGGATTCTTCCTGTAGACCTTCTTGGGTGGATGGTGTGGAAGATATGGTAACTTCATACTCTTTCCCTTCCTCCATGGTAGTATAGAACTCTAAAATTTATAGCTCATTGTTAATGATTGCAACATCTAATGAAGTCACTTCTGCATCATTATAATTTGTTGCAACACATTGTTGGCTCTTGAGTTCCTTCGTTGTTTCTTGAAGAATAACTTGCTCTTGGGTAACCTCTTCCTCTAGCATGAAATTTGTAAAATCAAAATCTTCAATTCGCTTCTCTAGAGGAATATTTGTGGTAGAAAAGTCTTCTTGATAGCTCTCCTCCGTCATGGATTCATCAATCAAATCAAGCCTTTTGAATGAAAGCAAAAATTCTTCAATAATGATTTCTTCATCAAGTGGTTTCAACTCTAATTTGATCTCTTCCAGTTGCTCCTCTTCAATAGGACTTGGCATTAATTGTCCTTCCTCCCTTATAAATGACTGTGTAGCTTGGATTAGATTAGCATCCTCTTAAGATAAAGTGCCATTATGGAAATGCATTTAGAGAAAATAGATTTTTGATCTTCTTCTTCTTATTCTCCTTCTACTGCAAACTCATCTTCCACCACCTGTGGTCTGACCTCAACCACCTCTGAAGGTTTAACCATCAAGGGGATTTTTTTATCCCAAATCTGAGAGCCAAGCTTACTAATATTTTGATCATTTATTCTTTGTTTGTCTCTCCTTCCTGCTTTTCTCCTTGACTGATTTTTGGAATTTCTTCTTGACATTGAATTGGGAAGGCAAGAGGAGGAGTGGAAGGGGTTTCAACCAGTTTTGCAATTGTTTTTGGTGGTGAGGGAAGTGGAATTTCTCATTTCTTTGAAGGGAATGAATCTTTGGAAGAGGAAATGGCAGAGGAATTGAGGTGAGATGCAATACTAGGGGATGGAGAAGTGAATTCAACACTTGGGGAGAAAACAATGGGCTTGAATCTTGGCACTGTTGAAATGATAAAGCTTGGGACAAAGAAAAAGGAGCGTAAGGAGCTGGTGAGTGAATTATCCATTGACGAGGTTGTCTTACACTTTTCTCATATGCCTCAATATCCTTATTCCATTGTTTGAGTTGGGGCATCATTTCAACCATGAAGTCAAGCTTCTCCTGCAGTTTGTAATGTCTTGGAAAAGGGCCTTCCCATGGACAAAATACCCTGCAACCATATTTGAATGCCCTCATTTGTGCTATAGAAATTGACTGAACCATGCCAACCTCCATACTTTGAATCTTCTCTAGTAGATTAGCACTCTCCATTTGACGGTTGTCATTGTATACATACCCTTTTTCCTTATAGGCTCTATAGCCAAACTAATTTTAGCATTGGTCATATGGGTAGGCATAATGGTTCTAAATTTTTTCATAATGCTGATCTAGAGGAGTTCAGAAATACATTGGAGGTGGACTTCACTATTTTTGTTGCTAGTGTGAATTCCAAGATGGGAATGAATCCATGACTACACAGCTTCATGAATGGTAGAAAATGAAAGATGTGGAAATAAGAAAGGGTGGAAATGGATGGAAGGAAAGTCTGCAACTTATAGAATGGGTTATTTACTAGATGGAGTCACCATATGTGCTTTGCAAGTGCCTCAAAAGGCTAACTCTCACCAAGAACACATCAACCTGATGAAATGAAGTGGTAAGGTGCTTCAAACCTCTCCCACTGGGCATGCCTAAATTGTTAATGCAAAATTACAGCACCCCCGAATGGCCTAATTTAGAATGGGGCATCTGGTGTAATCTGCATAATATGGGACCATCTCTCAAGTTGTGGGAATTGTGAACTTGAGATGGTCCTCTGGAGAAAGCTAGCTTCTTCTACCTAATCCTAATGTTAAACTACTCCTAATGCAGAAAAGATGCCTAACTACACCTATCCTAACAGTGCCAAGGAGACGAGTAGAGAGAAAGTGTGTGAAATGGGAAATCCTACACTAACGAGGTGATAGCACCAAGAAAAGGGGCAAGATACTCTATTGAGGGAGGTTGTTACAAGGGAAAAGGGGATGAGGGAGGTCAGACATATGTGACACAAACCCAGATCCTAATCCACCATCAAAACTCCATGAAACACAACATCATGAACTTGCAAGTGAAAGAACATGCACAGAAAATAAACATGAAATGGAGAGGCAAGAAAATACAATAAAAATGAGTTAGGGTTGAAGAAACACCACAAAACACAATTTTATTTCTTCAAAATATGCACAGACCATTACATTGATGTTTAGATGCATAGATACACTTGTCAGGTTTAGGAGAAGGCTTATAGCTCAAATGGAGTCTATGGAAAAAATTTCAAGATTTTCCCCAGCTCCCATAATATCTCTTCAAAAAATGAGGGGTTCGAGTTATTTTATAGACAATTTTCACCCACCCTCATTAAAGAGGTATGGGCCCATAAAAAATTTGCTTCCTGAGGGTACTTTTGTCAGATGAAGACATGGGTGCCATACCGCATTAAATCGAGTTTTGAGTTTTCATTCATTCACCTACCCTTGTCTGGCTTGGGACTCATCAGCCACCCAACCATGTGACCCATCCAACCTATAGCCATCCAACCTCTAAGCGTCTATCCTCCAGGTGTCTAACCCCCAGTTTTCTAACCTATAGGCATCCAACCCCCAGGCATCTAACCATGATCCATCCAACTTGGTTGACCAACCTTGACCCGACACACCTAGTCATACCATCAAACCCTTATGACCCGTCTAACATGCAACAATCCAACCTGCAGCTATCCAACCTACAGTCGTCCAACCTGCCAATCAACCTTGACCCAACACACCTAGCCATACTATCCAACCCTTATGACCCACCAAACTTGGCCATACCATTTAACCTTGACCCAACACACCTAGTAGTTGTCCAACCTTTTCGTACCAACCAACCAGGTTGGCCCGACCAACCATGAGATTCACCATAGCTCGCCAGCTCACTGCGAGTAAAGACCAAATCGGTCGAGGAAAAACATGGGCTCCCTTTCTCTTCTAATGGGGTTGAATTTTTATGGTCATTCGCATGTCCAATAATTATGAATGGCTAAGTCTATTTATGATGATTTATCCAAATTAACTTGGGGGTAAATTTGGGATAACAGTACCTTCACGAGCTATACAACCAATCACTACACCTTGGCCTTTCTCCCTATGGGAGCTCGGACTTTTTGGAAAGATGAATCCCACCTCATCTAATGATCACAAATTCATTATACCACCATAGAATATTTTACCAAATGAGTTGAGGTAATTCCTCTCACATATTTCACTGGTAATAATATATCCAAATTCATATTCAATAGGTAGGATGTCCAATAGTAAATAACTGAGGGAGGGTGGTTCGAGAGTTTCTAATGTGTTTGATATGACATCGGGAGAGTGTGGAATTTATTGGGGTTTTTTATGGATTATTGTAGCTTTTCTGACATATCTGTAATATTCTGGTTCTAGGATTTTTATCAAGTTAGAATTATGATATAAAAATCAAAGAATAAATGAAAGATAGTTGCTTAATGTAAATCACACAATCAATGAGAATTTTTTTATTATCGTGGTTATTTTTTAGAAATGTTTAAAAATAGAAAACAAATTGTAGAAGGTACTAAGAATAAGGCCTACTAAGGCTCATCTCAAGTGTTTTTAGGGTGAATTCCTTGAGATACCCAAAGGTATGTGAGGCATGCATCTGTGTTGGTGTCAGTACGAGGTGTGATATTAGGGCTTATCCCCTCACTTCACTATCCCATAGAGATAAGGGTGCCAACTTCCTAGCCAATACACCACCCACCGATTATTTATACTCGTCTAGAACATCGATTCAAATTCCCTCGTGGTGATAAAATCTAAGTAGGTAGACATTGGAGGAAATTTTTCAAATGCAAGTTTGATTATAAGTGGTTTGTTAGCATGTGGGGGAAAAATGGTGAATGTATATTTCAACCCCTACTTAGACTAGATGATCAATCAAATATGAAAATGTGAGTTCTTTTTAACTCCTAAATGAAAATTTTACTTTTGATGAGGAAAATAACGCAAAATGTAATTCTAACAAAAGGACTAAAAAGAGAATGGAAACAAAAGGAAAAGAAGTACCTCTATTCTCCAAACACTCTTTTTTATTTTACACTTTCCAGGAAGTCACTAGAGAACTCGAGTTAAAAATTTAGTCAACTTGCAAGAAGTAAAAAAATGGATTCTACTATAAAAATGTAGAATTTAATCAAAAATTACTAATGTCCTACCAGGTGTGCAAGATGTTTTAGTAGATTTTAGTATTCAATTTTACTTTATGAAATAAATCACTAAAACTTAGAAATGACAATGCTTAATGAAACCTATGTGGATGATGGAAGATGAAAAATCCAAATGCATGCATGAAACTCATTTCCAAAAGAACTGAAAACCTACACACACGTAGAAAAATTGACAATAAAGATATTAGATGATTATGAGGCCAGTTGCTTGGAAAAATGAAAAATACAAGAACTGAAGTGCTTCCTTTAACAGATGTCAACTTGCTTTTAGAAAATTAAGTTAGAAATAATGTTAATATTACAAATAATATAAAATCATGTGGATAAAAAAACTATGGATATGTTTTATTTGAATGCTAGGATTCGATTTGTGGAGACCCTGCAACATTGTTTTACCAATCACAATAATTTAACTAGAAATGGAAACAACTCGCAAAAAATAACTAAAGAAAAAGAACTTGAAATGATATTAAATCGTAGGCATATTTGAGGAGGAAACCTCCTTTGAACAATCTCAATATAATATATTTATGGATGCTTCATTGATCCTCAACACCTTATTATTTACTAATTACTATCAAAGAAACTACTACTTTTCTGACATGTGGGATTATTTAAATATGCTAAAGGGATAACTTAGAAAGCATATGTGTCCAAAGTAAATAATATACTATAAAGAAAATAGAAGGGTAAGAACATGGGTTCCTAACATCCCCTCCCTCTTGGGAAAATATTTGTCCTCACAGCTTCAGATGTGGAAATTTTTGTTGACTTTAGACAAGTGGTTCCCATGTTGCATCTTCTGGTTGTATGCTATGCTACTGGATTAGGACTTTTGTAATGGAGTAGGAGCAGAGTTGGAAGGTCCGCTTGTCTAAACTAGATTCTAGTTTGAGAAGGATGGAGCCTTCATTATTGATTTGTGGTAAAGTGGTTTGTGCTTAGACATTAGTTCCTAGAACTTTCTTTGAACAAGAGACATGGAAAAATGGGTGAATTTTGGAGGAAGGTGGAAGCTACAACTTGTAAGCAACCGAACCAATTTTTTTGAGGACCTTATATGGCTCGTAAAACTTTGGAGAAGTCTTATAACTCCCTTAGAGCTTCAAGCAGGACTACTTGTAAGGTTGCAAATGAAGGAAGACCATATCACCTAGTTGGAAGGTGCGCTCAGAGAAGTGATGATCAACCTATTTCTTCATGTAATTCTGTACCATGTGGAGATTGGCACGTAGAGTGTTGAGAATTTGATCCTGGTTGTGGAGAGTAGTTTCGACTGCATGAACTTTCAAACTACCATGGTGATATGGAAGAAGAGTTGGTTTATTTTTACCATAAACTACTTCATATGGGGTCATTGTTGTAAATATCTCCCCCCGGGTCGATATAGACGAACAGGAGAATATAGAAATCAAAGAAGCTCAAATCCCTGACATTCAAAAGGCGCACGGAAGTGGCGCACAGAAATGAGTGTCGACAGGGTAAAAGATGCGCCCTTGGCACACGGAAGTGGCACATAGAAATGAGTGTCGACACGATAATGTATGCGCCAAGGTGCAGGAAATTGGCGCACAGAAATGAGTGTCGACAATGAAAAGGATGCGCCCTGGGCGCACAGAAATGGCGCATGACAGTGAGTGTCAACAATGAAAAGGTTGCGCCCTTGGCGCATAGAAATGGCGCATGACACAGAGTGTCAGTAGGGAAAAATTTGCACCCTGGCACACGTAAGAGGATGTCGACACACACACAGATGCGCCTATGGCGCACCTTCAGGAGGCGCAACATTTTGAGCGCTGACAGGAAGCAGACCCTAGTACAGATATTCAGATGGTCATAACTTTTGACTGGGAGCTCAGATTCATGCAAGGTTGGACTTTTCGGAAAGATTACAAGGTCCTTTGTCCAACTATGACTAGATATCTTTAATTAGATGAGAAAAAATTCTTAAAAATGTGAAATACAGTTCGACACTTTCTGGGTTCGCTAAGGTCCTCACCTACCACCATAATGAGATAATTAAATGCAGTCTGGAGGTGGTTGGGGTAGATTTCAAATTCCTCTCTTCTCCCTCTCTCATTCTTCCTATAAATTGTAAGGAGGGGCTTCTTTCTGGTGGTTCATCTTTCGGTTGGGCTGGCCCTTCTTTTCTTCTCTAGGGTTGAAAATGGAGTTTGAACCTCCTCCCCTTCTCTATAATGGCATTTTTGCCTTTTACTATTGAAATGATGTTCTGTGTAAACTTCTGGAGCAATAAAAAACGTGTTTGATGATGCATCTGTCCATCCTTGCTCCTTTTTTCTTGTTCTCTTCTTGCCTCTCTTCATTATAGGTATTTGTGCATGTTCTAACGTTCATTACAGGTCTGGAGCTGTGTTCATGGAGTTTTGGGACATTTTCTGTGTGGAATCTATCCTTGGGCCTATGATGCATCTGTCCATCCTTCCCATTGCTCACCTCTCTTTGTTCCATGGTAGTTTTGATAGATGTTCAACACTCTCCTTCTCTGGTGTATCACCATTTTAGTGTAGGCTTTTGTTGTTTTTCCTTTTTCTCTCTCTCTCTGTCTCCTTGGCATGGTTAGATTAGGTTTAGATTAGCTTGCCTGCACTGGAATAGCTTGTGGCAGGTAGTTTAGGAGCAGTAACCAGCCTTCTCTGGAGATTCCTCTCTCATTTCACAAGTCCCACGCTTGGAGAGAGGTTTCCATGTTGTGCAATCACACTGGATGCTAGAGTGATCAACCTAGAAATCTGATCAGCGTCCAGGGGTGCTATGATTCTGCATCAACAGTCATTTTAGTAGAAGTATGGTATGAGGTAATGTACCACCACTCTGCAAGTGGAAGCCACTTTTCCACTAGTGTTATTTTTCTAAAGTAACGAAAGAAATTTTCTAAACACTTGTTGAAATTTTTTGTCTAGTCATCTGTCTCGGGGTGATACCCAGAGCTCATCTTCATTTGGGTGCATGTGTGTCAAAAAATCTCTGCCTAAAATTTTTTGGTGAAAGTGGCATCATGATAAGAGACAATGGAAGAAGGAATGTCATGCAGACAGAAAATCTGATCCACAAAAATATTGGTGACTGTGGAGGCTGAATATGGATGGGTGAGGGAATAGAAATGACTATTTTTGGAGATTTGGTCGTAATTTACCTCTCGACTTAGGGAAACCCTCGATAAAATCCATAGAGATATCTATCTAAATCCTAGTCAAAATTGGCAAGGGCTTTAACAAACCTAGAATTGTTGTTGACTCACCTTTGTTGCATTAGCAAGTATCATATTCTACCACCATCTATTTAATAACACCCTTCATTCCTTTCCAAAATAATTTTCATCATGGTCGCTCATATGGTTTGAGAAATCCAGAGTGTCCTGCTAATGGAAAAGCATGGATTTCATATAAGACAACTTGATGAAGGTTTGTGGGAAGCACCAGATGGCCCTTGTGTCGCAGAAATGAACCATCCCATGAATAATTTGGTATGGTGGTGGGGTTAGTGGCCAATCATTGGATGAGGTGTTATGAGGAGGAATTAAGTGCATACCCCTTTTTTAAAAATTCCAACCAGTTTGAGATGGGAATGGTGATGGCCGACAGGGATTACTTGTTCTTGAATGCACATGAGAGAGCATTGGACACAATAGTGTCTTTACCCTTCTTATAGGTTATCTCATAATCATAACACATGGGTTTTCTGACCCATTTCTGTCGAGTTGGGAATGAGACCCATTGTTCTAAGAAATATTTAAAACTTTGGTGATTTGTTTTGATGCAAAAATGATTCCCCAGTAGGTATGACCACCATTTTTTTATGGCATAGAGAATTTCCATCATTTCCTTCTCATATGTAGAAGAGGTTGAGTTTTGGCCTAAAATATTTTTACTAGTGAAGGAAATTAGGTGACCTACTTGAAGAAGGACAACACTCAAGCCATTCCCACAGGCATCACTTTTAATGGTGAAAGTTTGAGTGAAGTCTAGAGTGGCCAAAATTGGTGTACTACACATAGCCTATTGAAGAGACACAAATACTTGGTTAGTTGTTGCATTCCAGGTGAAGGAATCCTTCTTTAATAAGGAGATCAAGGTGGCCATGATATTTTCATAGTCTGTAATGAACTTGTGGTAGTACCTTATAAGGCCTAGGAAACCAGGAAGGCTCTTGATATTTTTTTGCCAAGGCCATTCCTGCATTGCGATGATCTTGTCTAGATCTACACGGATCCCATTGGCAGAAACAATGTGCCCTAGATATTCCACTTATTTGAGGCCAAAAGAACACTTGGACTATTTGGCACATAATTTATTATTTTTCAGAATTTGTAATGCCCTGTCAATATGTTGGAGATGCTCAGCTCATGTGTGGCTATAGATTAGGATATCAATAAAGAAAACCAAGACAAATTAATGGAGGAAAGGTTGAAACATCTTATTCTTGAGTGTTTGAAAGGTGGAAGTGGCATTTATAAGGCCAAATTGCATGATTACAAATTCATAGTGACCCTTATGAGTGTGGAAGGATGTTTTTGGAATTTCTTTAGGATACACATGAATCTAGTGATAGACGGAGTGAAGGTCCAATTTGGAGAAAATGTTTTCCCCATGGAGCTCATCTAGAAGCTCATCAATGACCAGAATGGAAAATTTATCCTTGATGGTGAGGCATTTGAGGTCACAAAATTCAAATTATAGCTACCATGAGCCATCCTTTTTTGTGGACAAGAATTACTGGAGAGGAGTACGGGTTGGTGTTGGGGCAAATGATGCTAGATTTGAGGAGGTCCTAGACTACATTTTCAATTTTAGACTTTTACAGATATGGATAACAGTAAGGATGGATGTTGGGGGGATGTTTCTTGGGAGGAGTGGGATGCGGTGACCTTCGGGTTGTGAAGGGGGAAAACTCATTGGTTCAATAAAAATAGTATCATGTTTTTCAAGGATGGCTTGAAAATTTGTAGGGTTGCTAGTGGTAGTGGGGGGTTGGAGTTGGACGGATTGCATCTGGGAAATTATACCATAGGATCCTTTCTTTAGAATATTTTCCATGCGATGGGACCTAATGATGGAAGAAGATCCTGGGAATAATCCCTTTAAGGTGTGCTTCTGATCGTTAGTTGTGAATTGCATCCAGAGCTCAAAAAAATCCCATAGAATGGGTCCTAAAGTGCAGAGAAATTGTGCACCTAAAACCACATCACATCCTCCTAGAGGGAGGGAAAACATATCCGATCACAGAGTGTAGTCACTGATCGCAATACATACATTCTGGAATTTCCCTTTACAAGGCAATGTTCCCCCATTAGCAATCATCACTTCAAAGCTAGAACAAGGGTACACAAAGCAGTCTACCTGCTTAGTAAAGTGAGGATCAATGAAATTTTGTGTACTACCAAAGTCAATGAGGATTATGAGAGGAATATTTTTGAAGCAGCCCTTGACCTTCATATTTTGTGGGGTGGTAACACTAACTAGTGCATGTAGAGAGATCTCTGGTTGATCCACCTGGGGTGAAAAATCCTCTTCGAAGCTTGGTTCATCTGGAGAATCATGGAAGTCCTGGCTATGAGATTCATTTTCCTGCTTTGGTGGTGATTCCACATCGAGTAGGAAAATATTTTGTGTGATTCACCTATGACCCTTAACCCATTTATCATCATAGTTATAACATAATACATTCTCCTTATGATCCCACGTCTCGGCCTCAGTGAGATGTTTGATTTGGGTGTTGGACGTTGGCCACTGGTTAGTTGGGTTCTTATCTATTGATTATAATGGGAGTTGATGTTGCACTGAGATTTTATCTTCAGCCAACTTAGCCAAGCCCAAGGCTTCCATCATGGTTATGGGGAAAAACATTTTCACCTCTGAGAGGATTGGCTCATTGAGGCCACTAACAAAACAACTCTTGAAGAAGTCTTCTGTTATCCCTTCAGTATGATTAGCCAATTTCTCAAACTCATGTTGATACTCCCGAATAGTACATGTATGGTGGAGTTTAGTGAGAGCTCTGGTGAAGTCCTTGAATTCAGAGGGACCAAATCTACTAAAAATGAGGGATGTAAAATTCTTCCAATCGGGCTCATCATTTGTTATGAGATACCAATAGTACCATTGTAGTGTGTCATTTTACAAGTGGTAGGAGGTGGTTGGAGCTTGATTAATATAATAAGTGTCATGAATGTGGAATAACTGCTTGGCCTGATAAATCCATCATGTAGGATCTATACTATTGAACTTTAGAAATTCCAACTTGGGCCCATAGGATTGGGTGGAGAAGGAGTTGTGTGAGAACTGCTCTATTTTTCATTGTTTGATCAAAATATCATTTTGCTAATTCAATCCTTTTAACCTTTGAGCCAACTCAATGATGTGGGCTTTCAATGTTTCAAGTTATTCCTCCATGACTTTTGTGTATGTACGGGTGACAACCATAATAAGGATTTTTTTGGAAATGGCTAGAAAACTCTTTCTAAAACACATTTAGTAATGGCAATTTGGGATCAAGAAAATAGGGAGAATGGACTTGGACGAGGTTTTTGGCACTTTCTAGGAAATTTTGATGAAGGAAAAATGCAATTTGGGAGCTGTTATGGTAAGAACTGGAAATTTTTTCCTTAAGGAAACAAGGATCAAAATAGTGAAAGGAAGAATGTGTGTGAATTTCGGGGCAGTCGGGTAAAAAATGAAGAAGTAATGGAAAACCCTAAAAAAATTTAAAATGACGATTTCTGAGTGATAGAAGTGGAATTGGGTCTTGGAACCTCAACATATGAAACGTATGGACTAACATTTTTGGTGGTATAGGAAATTTTCAGGGAAAATGGAGCTATAATACAAAAGATATGGCTAAAAATAGAATTTCCTATGTTTTTTATAAATTTAAATATTACATTCATGAGCTGCAGAATGGCCAAGCACCCACCGAAGACCCTACACATAATCCAAAAACGAAACCATTGGCCCAATTTGGTTTTTCATAGAGAAGAATGGTCTCAAGAAAATGATGAACAATGGATTCTAAATCTTGTGTTTTTAAAATGGAGGCAACCACCTGGAACTTTCAAGGTTGCCTAGCTCTAGCCAATGCCCGTGTCAGGTTTCCATGTGAAAGTTAAAGAGTGCTTGTGCATGTGAACAGAATGCGAACGTAATGCAATATGTTGGAAATGACACAACTCATAGCTTCTACCTAGATTTGTAGAATAGAATGCAACAGTGTGAATAGAATGTAAACAAGATTTGTGAACATAATGCAAACAAGATCTAGACCACTTTCTAATCACCAAGATCACATTTGGGCAAGGTGAGAGCATACGGTGGGTAGAATTAGATCACCGTGATTTACTGTAGATATTAAAAAGTTGGCCATGGAAAGTGCTATGGTACCAGATGTGAAGACCCTACAGAACTATTTTACCAATCACAATAATTTAACTAGAAATGGAAAGAACTTGTAACAAATAACTAAAGAAAAAGAACAAAAAATGATATTAAATCGTAGGCCTCTTTGAGAGGGGAACCTCCTTTGAGAAATCTCAATACAATATATTCGTGGATGCTTCATTGTGCCTCAACACCTTCTTATATATTAATTCCTATTGAATAAACCACTACTTCCCGTACATGTGGGATTATTCAAATATGTTGAAGGGATGACTTACAAAGCATGTGCATCCAAAGTAACTAATCTACTATAAAGAAAATATAAGGGTAGGAACATGGGTTCCTAAAACGATCAATGTAGGAATCTATGATAGGATGAGGTGGATTTAAAATTTTGTCCCAGTAGAGGTTGGCTTAGTCAGTATGCTCAAGGAGAAGATCCAACTGTTCAAAAATGTCGTCTGGATTAGGTGTAAGGTTGATGATGCATATGCTTAACTCATGCTTGATGTCTAATTTTTGCCACACAAAAGGATAGTTGACTATGTGAAGATTATAGATGTTTGTGGCTTCATAAACTGCTATTGGAATGGTCATCTAACACAAATAAAAGTTTACAAGTAGGAGAACATTATACATGATTACAAATTATGGAAGATTTATGCTAAGATGTATCAAAATGTAGAGTTGGATGATTTTTATAGGAATTAGTTTCGATGTAGTAGATCAGAATCAATCCACATGATTGGTATAAATCTCTATGTGTGGAGACATAAATGTGAAATGATACTAATTATTAAAGAAAATTATAATGCAAGACTATTCAAATTTTTAAACCTGAATATAGATTCCTACTAGTTCATAAGATGGACATACCTTTGTAAGGATGATTGATTAAATGATTGGCTTGAGAGGGTATCTTATTTAAAGGGAGAGACATGTATTGAGAGTGATTTATATCCTTCACATTGGTAGAGAGGCCTTATTCATCACTGCAATTGTTCACTATACGAGCCCTGACACCTATAAAAATTTTGGATCCTTGGGTAGTGTCTTGTGCCACCTTTTATATGATCAATGTCATTTTAAATGAATCAGCACTGATCTACACCAATTGGTGTCGATTCAAGGAATTGACGCTATTTGTTTGTGTTTTTAGGATAATGGTTGAATTTAGCTTCAACCATCTCCTTTCTTGGGATTTTTGGGGTTTATAATGGTTTTGAGGTTTTAAGTCTCATAGGGAGTTTGTTAAGAGGTTAGGGTCGTTTAGGTTATTTTTTATTTTATTTATTTTGTGGTTACAATTAGTTGTGTGTGGTAAAATGGTAATTATAGGTTGGTAAATGGGTAAAGTGACCATGTGAGATTACGAAGGCATGTCCTAAGGTGCATACATACGTAGGAATTAGGGTGACGTAATTTTTATGTCTACAGTTACATATATATTAGGGGATACTCGCAGTAGCCATCACAATAGCTTTACCTGTAAGTGGGGACTAGAGGCAAGGTAAATATTGAATTTTCTTTGATACTAAGTCTCAAGTGTAATGCAATGTGAATGTGTTGGTGCATGGTGGTGAAATTCACATCACTAGTTTAGTTTAAGTGGTGATTAAATCCACATCCACTACATGTAAATTTACAAATGTAAGAGGTTTTTATAGACAAGATTCATTCTAAATTTCAAAAATGTAAAGGAAAAACATAAATGAAAAGTTTTAAAAATCAAAAGTGTATCTTTGATTTTATAGCAATTTTTAGTAATTTTCAATTACATTTGGCCAAGGAAAATCTACAAGTACACAAGTTATAATTTTGTTGCTTTATTGGGAAAGTAGAGCATTTCTATATAACAAAGATTAGTAGTCTTTTTCTGCAAGAACCAAGTGATTAAATATGAAAAAAAAACCTTCCTCCATTTCTAATTCTCAAGTTGATCTGAAGGTGTAAGAGAAGACCATACATGGTTTAGGTTGGAGAAAAGTTAAGCTAAAAATAATCAATATCACTTTTGATTCTCAAGATCATCCCAAGAATGTGAGAGAAGAGCATAAATGATAAATGATTGTGAAAGTTAAAATTCTATGATTACTTTAAAAATATATTAATTAATGAAATCACAACCCCTTCTAATTTTCCATATCACCCGTAGGTGCAAGAAAATAGCATACATGGGGTTGATTGAAGACGATAAATACTTAAATAATATAAACAAAAAAAGTTTTAAAAGTATGCTTAAATTGTGTAAAAATGATAGCAAAGTGATTAGTGATCTTAAATATTTATTTTTTAATCTAAAATGGCATAAATATGTAAGAAATATACAATAAAAAAAACTAAGAATGAGTAATTTCAATAATGGAAAATTGTATAAATAATAATTATCACACAAAATGGAAACATAAGTAAGAGAAGAATAAATGCAATTACTTGTCACAAAATGCACCCAATGTGAACGTAGACATGCCTTTTGTATATGTAGACGCACCCGGTGTGAGTGTAGATGCAATTTTTTGAACATAGATGAAACTTTATTGAATGAAGACACACATAAAACCCTGAAAGTGCACCTATTATCATGAAAATTCATATCTAATTTGGTGAAAAAAAACAACTAAAAAACATGTTAAATGCTAGCATAGTTATTCTCATGCTAGGGAAATAAGGAGAAACGAAACAAAAATGGCTAAACATAAATTAAAATAGAGTTAATGAAGATGTAAAATCTATGATGGAGGTGCATCCATGGTCACACAAGATCAGATTTTAAAATGTAGATGAGCCCCATGAAACAAAGACACAACCTTTAACATGCATATGCACTTCATAGAGAATAAATGCATATCCTATCCCACATATATTCAAGGAACTGATGGCATGAGTTTAATTGCAGGAGCAGGAGAAAGATACAGAACCAACACAAGACAAAATAATATTTGAATGTATTGAATGTGTGTCTTTACAAACAAGAGTGCCAAGCCTTATAAAGGCTGCGGGAGGAGAGAAGGAGAGAGGACAGTTACAACTGTCTATTAACTGTCCATTAACAACAATGGATTAAACTAAAACAAATGCTAACATTCCCCCCCTTAATACATTGTTCGTAAAAACATACATTTCCTGATAATAGGTCCCCCCCTTAAAGAGAACATCGCAAAGAGGGTCTTCACACGAGCATGTGCCTACATGGTCTCACATGGTTTTTTTTAAGGTTGACCAGAAACCTAGAGGGACAGGAACACTTTCCGACTGTTCACCTCGGTGGTTTTACAGGATTACCACGAACCAAGAGGATTTTACCTCGGTGGTTTTACAGGCATACCACGAACCCAAGAGGATGATACCTCGGTGGTTTTACAGGATTACCACGAACCCAGGGCAAGTACCATGCGCTGCTTTTAGTGCTTTTCTATTTCCCACGACGTTCTTCAATTAGAAGCACCCGGTGTGAGTGTAGATGCAATTTTTTGAACATAGATGAAACTTTATTGAATGAAGACACACATAAAACCCTGAAAGTGCGCCTATTATCATGAAAATTCATATCTAATTTGGTGAAATTTTCTGTTTGTGGAATACAGTGCACTTGCTTGTTGAGTATCACCTTCTGCAACATCGTCAGTTATGCGTTTTTCCTCTGCGAGAAGAGCCGCGATCATGTCATCTAGAGATTTAGACTGAATTTGACTGAGAGTAAAAACAACATTGCTGTATTTGGAAGATAGACTGTTTAATAGGATAGCTTTGGCATCCTCATCTTCTATCACAGCTTTGACTTCTGCTAGTTGTTGGAGCAGAGACCGAAGATTATTAATGTGACTAGACATAGAAATGCTTTCTTCCATTTTGAATCTATATAACTGAAGTTTTAGGGAAAACTTCACGTTCACTGCTTTCGCTCCAAATAATTGATTTAAATTATCCCACATGTCCTTGGAAGATTTATTGAGATCAACATGATGGAGTTCAGAATCGGAGAGAGCAAGGCCAATAATGGCTTTTGCTTTATCATCTCTGCACTGCCATTCAGCTAATTTGGCGGCGTCTGTGGGCTTTTTCTCTTTCCCATCTATTATACCCCATAAGTTTTTATGCATAAGTTGCATTTGAATCTTCACCTTCCATGTATGAAAGTTTAACCCCGAGTATTTTTCCAAGTGAATGTCCATAATAACTACTGGAGAAACGAAAAAAAAATGGTGAAGTAAATTACCTTACTATGGAAATAGTAGAAATCCAATTAGAATGCAGGTAAACACGCTAATCCTGTCGCTGTCGCGGTTCCACAATGATGGCAGTTGCCTCCCTTCGCTGCGCTTAGGTACTTTCTCTGTTGGCACCTCTGCCTTGCCACGCTGCTCAAGCTCCTCCACGCATAGCACACACAACCACCATATAGTCCATGAAATGATGAGTGGTGATCAAAGCAAACTTATCTCCTAACTCTGAAAAGTCTACAGAAGCATACGCGGGTTTCAATATCCTTTATTGTTTGACGTCAGACCTCAAATTGCAAATATCACCGCCAGAGCAATGGCACATGATGCCAATCAATACACAAAAGAAACAGTTCGAGAGAACTGTCAAACGGTTGCACACATATGCCAAAAAGGGCATAATTGATTTTATTTGGCCTTGGACTTGTCTTCTCTATCCACGGTCCTCCTTCACGCATCAAGTTTCTGTAGAAAACGGTTGGAGACAGTTACAAGATGGTTGAAATCAAAATTTCAACTGTTTGAGTCTTCCACGCAGATATCAAGGCAGCAAACAAAATGAACAGCAAATAGAATGTCCCACGCAGGTCATCCAGTCTTCCACGTCTCCAATGTTAAGATAAAACAGGTCGCTACATCTTCTCCTTCTCACGTTTCTGCCTCCTTTGGACACATCCCCGGCTCTGATACCAATGATGGCATGAGTTTAATTGCAGGAGCAGGAGAAAGATACAGAACCAACACAAGACAAAATAATATTTGAATGTATTGAATGTGTGTCTTTACAAACAAGAGTGCCAAGCCTTATAAAGGCTGCGGGAGGAGAGAAGGAGAGAGGACAGTTACAACTGTCTATTAACTGTCCATTAACAACAATGGATTAAACTAAAACAAATGCTAACAGGAACTTATAGCTACACAAAATAGAAGTAAAATATTTCCAAAAAAAACTAGTTTTTTGGAACTTCTCTAAAAAAACACACTAGAAGACTTTCAAAATTTTCATTATGATAAAAATAATGCATATAATATGTGTATGGTGTTATCATGACAATAACCAAGAAAGAGAGTTGTGGTTGTCCTACCAGGCATGCCAGAATGTAAACAAAGAAAAAATGGTAAATTAAAGAAACATGTAAATAACAACAAACAAAATCTTCCTTTCATGTTTCCTTGGAACCTCAGATGAGATGGATGAAGCATAGAGTGAAGTAATAAACTTGTTGAATCTTCTTGATGGATTTTAATGTGTGTTCTCAAAAAATGACTTCGAATAGAAGTATATTCATGATACAAACAATGGATGAATATTGTTTTTGGTGATCAAATGGGAAGCCTAACGGTGCATGAATTTGAATGGAAAATAGAAAAAGTAATGTTGTAAATACCTTAACATTCTGAGAGATTATTTGTGAAGGGATGACCCTATAGTTTATAGTTGAATGAGAGGCCATGGATTATAGCTGAATATTGCATAAGTTACATGTTAATGAATGCATTTTCCTAATTTAGCATGTTTGATTTGGTCTGTGCAATTTTTCATCGATGTTGTGTATGTTTTTTCATTGATGTCAAGGAAATATATAGAAAATGGTGTCACGGAGTTATATGAGTCTCCATGAGGTGTTATTCAAATGCCAATGATGAAGGTTGATTAGTAGTGTCCATGTTTGGTGGGTTCTCTAGTGTCCCAGAGCATGATTTTGTGAGTATAGTCATGGCTTGAGTCCTCCCAAGGTGTTTAAAGGTTTTCATGAGGTCTAACATAGTCCATATGATGTGTTATAGGTGTACATGATTCTGCATGAGGTCGACATGGTTAGGTCATAAGGTGTTATGGTTGAGGTTGGTCATCCTAGGCCTATTCCTAGCCCTGGATCATGCAAAATGAGTTGGAGTCATGAGTTTTGGAGTTGATTATTCATGGTGGAGCATGGTGGTAGTTTACCTGAGGTGTATGGTGAGTTTAAGGCCATCTCTCAGATGTTTGGTGGTGTTTCAAGATCCTTGGGAAGCAACCAGGTGATAAATAGGTAGTTTGGCATAGGTAAGTCTTAATGGATGGAGATTTTCAGGAATATTTGAGTTATATGGTGAGTATGGTTAGTTAGAGGATGTTTTCATGATGTTTCATGATAAGTTTTAGTTCATTCTAGCACAAGAATTGTAAGATATGTAAGTCAGAGTTTGTTTTTAAGGAAAATATGGACCTTCTGATACTCCTTTTGAATTGTATGCTTTGCATGGGAACGTAATCTATTTGGCATAGCTTCTTAAGTCAGTTATTAAGGTTTCAAAAAAATAATGAGATGGTTTTATCCTCATGTTTTATGAGCTATTATGAACAAGGTAAAGTGGTATGAAACCCTAGGTAAACCCTAGCTAAGAGTGACTTGGAGAAGAAGAGGTATATCTAGCCTATTTTTATTGGTTTATCAAAGGTGATGATTTTATGTTGTATAGGACTCTTCCATATTTCCAAAAAGGTATATTAGAGCATGTGATTATATGTGGGCCCCACTGAAATTGATTTTTTATGAAGAATTCTAGTTTAAGGTAAAGTTACCCAAAGAAGTAGAAGAATAAATTAGAATTATTTTTATCCTTGGTGTTGTGATACATTTTCATAATAGTTTCAGATCATGGTTGAGCTGAAAAATGACAAAGTATACCCTATTTATGAAGATTGGTTTTTGGGGTAGTTTGGAGTAGCTTGTGGTAAATTTGATCTTGCAAGAGCTACAAGGGGAGTTAGGAATCCATTCAATTTTTTTGTGATCTTGGTTTAGAGATATTTCCATTGGTATATAAAAAAAATCTATGTTATGCAAAAGTTATGACCTGTTCTTTGAGGGTCAAATATGGAAGATGTTTGTTCTAACATGGTGTTAAATGGATTCATGAGGTAAAGTGATGATTCTAAGTTGTTCATGCTTGGTGAAGGTTTCTGAGTGCTTAGAAATCATTTATAAGGGTTTTAAATGGTTTGGTTAAGCTTGGAATTGGTTTTTGAGGTGATGGAGCAAGTTAAGCTCATAGTCAATTCTTGAGTCGTAGAAGGCTTAAGAAGCAGTTTGCAGAAATTGGCTTAGTTAAAGGCCTTCCACTTAGAGTTGGAAGTAGTTATAATATGTTATGGAAAGAGGATTCAAAGGTATTTCTATTTGTATATGTTTTTTATTAGTGATGATATTTTATGGGTCTTACAGGTCTGTTTGTGAAGAAGAAAGATGTTAGATTTCAGGACAGGTTTGCTCAAGCTGAAAGATTGAGTTGGTTGAGGCATGAGATGAATGATTTGATACTTAATATCAACAGATGTATTTTGATGGATCCTTTAGTTTCCATGGTTCAGGAGCAAGATTGGTGCTCATTATTCCATCAATATACATGATTCCACAAGCATTTAGACTTATTTTCCCATGTACCAACAATATAATGGAATATGAATCTCTCATTGTAGGGTTGAAAATAGCTATATGTTGGGATATCGGGCATGTCAACGTAATTTTTTATTCCATGTTAATCATCAAACAAGTTACTGATGAATACAAGGTAAAGGATGAGAATTTCATTCCTTATAAGAAACTGGTGGATACATTGAATGAATTCTTTATACATATCACATTTGAGCAGATCTGTAGAGGACAGAATCAAGTAGTGGATATTATGGCTACAACTAGTTTTCTTCAATGCATCCCACCTAGGGATAATGATATTACCTTCTTCCTTGACCATTTGACGACACCAACATATGACATGTCAGAGTCTTGTTTAGTATGTGAAGTTATTGGTCCCCTATCCCTCTGGTACCTTGACATATTTTATTACCTTCATGATGGAACCTTCCCTCCATATATTTCATGTTCTGAA
Organism: Taxus chinensis; assembly: GCA_019776745.2. Classification (NCBI taxonomy): domain Eukaryota; kingdom Viridiplantae; phylum Streptophyta; class Pinopsida; order Cupressales; family Taxaceae; genus Taxus; species Taxus chinensis. The sequence goes on along the minus strand of CM034147.1, from coordinate 62,071,504 downwards.
AAAATAAAACTTATCTAGCACATAGCCCACTACACCTTACTTCGGGGCACTCTCTACCATAGATATTATTATGGGAATTTATTTTGTTATCTTAACTTGGATGAATCTATCTTGGCAGTTAAGAAGGTTCACGAGGGCATCTATGTAGCCCATACAAGTGGGATTGTCTTGGATAAAAAGATCCTAAGAGTAGGATATTATTGTCCTACCATGGATACTAATTGTTGCAAGTACATAAAGAAATGTTTGTTATGTCAGAAATATGGCAACTTGATACATGCCTCGACACAATCACTGCATCCTATTACAACACCATAGCCATTTTTAAAGTGGGGACTCGATATCATCAGTAAGCTTACCCCTACATCCTCTAATGGCCATATGTTCATTATTACTGCCACTAAGTACTTCACGAAGTGGGTAGAGGTTTTTCCTCTCACCTATGTCACTAGTGCGCAGATATCTAAATTCATAATGAACCATATCATTTTCCGGTATGACATCCCCTCTTTCATTTTATCTTACAATGGTGATTCATTCAAGAAAAAAAAATATGAAGGTGTTATGTCAACACTTTCAAATCCAACTCAAGTATTCAACCCCTATTACCCTCAAGGTAATGGCCAGGATGAAGCCTCAAATAAAAACATTGTTCATATTATGGAGAAGATGGTGGATAAAACTAGTTGTAATTGGAATTTATAGATTCATCCCACCCTCTGGGATTACAAAAAATTAATCCGCACTCCTATGGGTACTACTCCATATTCCCTAGTTTTTGGCACAGAAGTCGTATTACCCCTTGAGATCGAGCTCCCCTCTTTGCATATAGAGATAAGATTTTACTTAGATAAATAGGAGGACAAAAGAGTGGAATTTCTAGCAGAGATAGAGCTACTAGATGAAAATCACCTTCATACCCTTGATCACCTCAAAGTGTATCATAATTGAGTGCATCTAGGTTATAAAAAAAGAATGATACCTTTCCGATTTGAGGTAGGAGACCTTGTTCTAAAGGAAAATTAGTTCAATACCACTAGAGATCGTGAAAAGAAAGGTAGTTTTGAGCCTAACTGGTTAGCACCATATGTTGTGGTCACTAAATTTGGTTCAGGTGCATATAATCTTGTTGATTCTAATGGTGATTAAATTAGGGAACCCATGAACACCATGCATCTCAAACATTTCTATGCTTAAGTATGGGGTCCCTCAAATATCAGAAAATCAATAAAAAATATATATTGAATTGAAAAAGGTAAATATAAATCAATGCATCCAAGTGTGAAAACCATGCAATTGTGGCACTTTGGACAAGTCCTTTGGTGAAAACCATTTTATGGTGCCACTGGTGGGTCAGTAACTCATGTCTAGGATTACGACGGATTTATCCTAAGCTAGTTTTTTCCTACATCTAAGATACTTTGGAGCATATCCCTCTTGGCCTTGATCTAAATGATCCTACTTCTATATGCAAATATTTTTCCTTTGTACTTCCCCATCGAATGTTGGGGGCACCTTTGCATCGTCACTGAATGATCCTATATGTTTCTACTTATACATAGCTTTGGAAAACTTCTAGAAAATTACAGAAACATTCATATAACTTTTGCTAATACCAACACGTTCAAATATGTTTAGTTGGAAAAATAAAAACATTCCAAAATTTCTCATAGAAAACTCAAAAACAATATAAAATTATCTTGAAGATAATAACAAAAGCAGTACAAAACATTTTCAAATTGTCCCACAAAAACAAAGTAGTAGTTTGCTTACTTTAGTTGTTTGTTTACACATAGTTTTTTTTATTTTCCTTTTTGTATTTTTTGCTTTAAATTGGATTCATTTTCTTGTTTAGATTAAGTGTTAATTTAATCTATTGTGGAGTTCATTAGGTTTATTTTTATCTTACATACTTATATATAGTTGTTGTTTTTTATTAGATTTAGTTAACTTGTTCTTGTCTTGTTTGCTTGTATAATTTGTTATCATTTCATCATCGGTATCATCTATTATCACATCTAAACATCATCACATATCAATAAATGCTAAACTACATCATCATACAAACAAATATTAAACAGGTACGTTAAGCTAACATCATATAATGTCACCAATCAGGGAAAGAGGGATTATGTTTATCCCCCCTCATCATAGACCATAATAAAAACATAGGCTAAACATCATATATCATAAAACACAAAATGCGATAAAATAAAAAATTACATCATCATATATCCATATCAAAATCAATGTCCATGTAAAAAATTTGTCTCGATATACATCAGATACAATATAGGCCATCATGGGCATAGATTTAAAATGTGCCTTCATCTCGAGGCATAATAAAAAACAATACATATAATTTCGTACAAAAATGTGCCTTCATCACGAGGAATGCATCAACAATAGTACATAAATAAAGAGTCATGGATGACTCTCACTAATGCTAGGACTCCCTGACCTGTGACTTGGGTTGGTATTCCTCTAGCTAGGTGGTGGCATCTCTATTAATCTAGTAGACCTAGATTGCCTATGTGATCTTGATCTAAACATGTTGCCTATAATATGGATATAATGGGATGCCCTTTGTCCCTCTAGAATGGCCACATGATATAGAGCCTTGTAATGATATACCTCACCTTAAGCAGCTATAAAGTCATATACTAGATCACCAACTCCATTTGTCTTAGTTATGTGGTAAAGACCATCACAATCTACTGTAATGCGGGTTATGTCCACCCCTAATTGTGTCCTAAGATTCTCTCATGAAGCTATTACCTAATCTATCTTGGATCTATCCCAATAACTAATGATTATACGTAGAGATCTATTGGAATTCTTCATGAGAAACAAAGATAAAGATAGAAATATTTTTCAAGATGATCAACAAGGTATGTATTGAGGTCATTAAGATGTTTGATGGTAAAATCATAAGAGGTGTTCCCCATGATAGAAAGATACAAATATTTGAGAATATGCATGTTAGGATCAATTTCACCAAATGATTTAATAAAATCTTAAATCTTATATCAAAAGACTGAGATCAAAGGAATATAACAGTAGCAAACAACATATATGCATGTAATAAATAAGTAACTATGTAAGATAGGATAAGAGTGACTTATCTTGTATCGGGAGATCTAGGATGATTTTGGACTAGAAATTGAATGGAACAACCTAGATTTGGACTATGTAGGCTCTGGCTGAGAAAATGGGATCTGACACTTCTTCAAAAAGAAGCACCCACATGAGGAGAAGACTTCCCTGGGAACTAGTGTCTGACTTGAGTGTTAGTTTCCTGGTAGAAGCTTCGCTTCTAGTCATTTTAGGGTCTGAAATTGATTCTACTTATTCTTACAAAACAAACACTTTTTACATGCACAAAGCTCAATAAAACATTAAATGAAACACATAATGCATATGTTTGAGTTAGACTGACCTTAGTGGTCACCCTAATGTGATAGTCATTGAGCGTTGTACTACATTCCAAAATATATGTAGTTCTTGTGAGTGTGTGATTTGAATCATGTCCTGTAAAGTTATTTCCTTGTGCCAGTCACACCAAGATAATGGGCTAAAACTATTTTTCCTCTAAGACAAATGTGTGAGCTAGAATTCAGAACAAGCCCTCCTATGCAGTGAATAATACAACCCAAATGTAGTCTTTAAATTTTTCTCCTTTCCCAAGTAGTACATAGTAAGTATTATCTCCCAATTTTTCAGCCCCTAATAATGGTGAGTAATTCATGTATATATATGATTCCTTTGTTTTAATTTCATCATTAACAACTAAAAACCCCACCCAAGGTGAAAAAGATATTCTAGAAAAGCTATCAAATGATCTGGTAATTCAAAATCAAGAAAAGGAGGGAAAGGGATAGAATCATCCAAAGGGGAATGTATCACCTAGGCTCTCTTTTCCCTAATGGGAAACAATGTCTAGGATTCTTAGAAGATATAATGGCTAATAAAAAGTTGGGTCACATGTCATCTAGTGTCCATAAGTAAAGTGATTGTTCTAGAAAATAAAATAATAAGAGTATGGAAAGATAAAAGAAATGAAAGAGTAAAACAAGTGGTGTTAATGTCTAGTCTTCTCACTTTAGGAATCATGCATATAATGACATACGTAGAGGTGCGGATGTAAGTAGAAAGTGTGTGATTTATTGACTATAATTACAAAGAAGCATATTTCTGATGAGCCCCAAACATGGCCCATTATATATGAAATATGGCATTTTTCCCTTGCATAAATTACATGTAAGTATATTTAAGTGTAATTTATAAACTTATGGTTTATTTCAAATAAAATAGAGCGTATATATCATGGTTATTTCTTTAGAATTCATTTTTATTTTTTGGTTAGTTATTTCTAATGATTACTATGAAAAAGACATACTTTTCTACAATTATCAAATAAAGAATTTTAAGTGCTAAGCCCAGCCTTAGAGGATCTCCACCACCTCTCATATCATCTTTGGTGATTTTTATTTCAGCACTACACCAACTCTTGAAATATACAACAGTTATATGAGTGGCTCTTTATTACATTTTCAAGAAAAGTGAAAATTAGTTATCAATAATATTCCCAAACCCAATTTAATTGACATTTGAATTCCTCTCAAAAAATTAAGCAAGTTAAAAATAATAACCATGTTGATCTGAGTTCATATGCAAAATTTATGGCCATTTTAGGTAGCTTTGGAAATTCCTTTGAACTAGCTTTGGAGATTTCTTCATCAACTATGGAGATGTCTTTAGTAGCTCCAAATATGCCTTCATTGACTCTAGAGATGTTCATATCAGCTCTAGAGATGAATACTAGAACTCTAGGGATGGATATTAAAGCTCTGGAGATGGATACCATAGCTATGGAAATGAGTATAATGGTTTTAGAGTTTTTTTTAACTCCAAGGATGGTTAGAGATGCATTACTATCTATTTTTGAAAATCATTCTAAAAGTATATATTCCACAATTTTTTAATTATTTTTAAAATAAGGAAGAATCAATATTAATTTTGATTCTCAACAATAAAATAAGAGATTTGTATTATTATCTAGTGTAGACAACCAAAAATCACACACTCATTCCCAGTACATCTTGTTATTCATCCCTTTATGATCGATTGATTAAATTGATTAGTCATGCACATTGCACCTTGTTAGCATTAATTAAATTAATATTTAACTCACTTTAGCTAGCTTAATTATTATTTATTAAATAAATGATCAATTAGTTATCGTACACATTATAACTAATTAAATTAGTTACCTGATTAGAAAAAACATTTATTTTCTTAGTCAAATGCTACTTAGGTTCCCTTTGGACCCCACTTGGATTCCACTTCACCACTCCAATCACTACACTTTTATAATCATAGAAAAGGTGGGGAAAATTAAATTACACACACAGCTTCCTTTCCGGATGCAACTTCTGCAACTAAATTTATTTACTACCCCTCATGGGAATAAATTCATCTGAATTGTTCAATTCCCTCAACTATTATTTTTAGTATGTTCATTCAACCAGCTGTAACTACTCTCATACCACTACTCAGCCTCTATAAAAGAGCATGCATATTCCATTTCAAACCCTCTTGGATTTCCTCTTGACCCCATTTTAGATTTTCTCTTGGATCTTTGTCTTATCCTCTTGGATTTTTTTGGTGCTCATTTTGATCCTACACCTTGAACTAAAATGAATCCTCCTGTATTTTTCCTCATGCTCACTAAACTTTTCTTTACATAGGTTTCTGATCCTAGAAGATTCTCCTTAGAACTAATTTCTCCAACTCAAAACGATCCCGTGTCAAGTAAAAGTAATAATGATATTTATACATTAAATTTTTATGTAAATTTTACACTATCTGTGAAATAATAATGATCCATCTGGTATGAAATAAATGGACCTGAAACTCAAATGAATTGATTATGGATGCATATACATTTAAAAAAAGTTTCTTTCCTTCTCAAAACTTTGTGTTATGTTCGTATATGCAAAATTTAATTTATTTCTCTCCACCCAATGACGTGGGATTCTATGGGAGGCTTTGGATTAGTAGAAATTTCAAGTATATTTTCACTTTTGTATTAGAATTCAACATGAAAACATATCCCTGAGCCCCAACAAAGGGATATACCATGGAATATTCTAAATAAGGATCGGGGCCACTTTACAAAGTTGTAGTTTTACAATGTGCAAACTCATATGTAAAAATGTAAAATGCACTCAAAGCCACGCACCTTGAAAAGGAAACATGCCATCAAGACAATGTGGGGTGGTATTGGGAATCTCATAAGCACTTACACTTTATAATCTTACACTTCATGCAAAACTGCAAACTGTAGTCAAACCCATAGGGCCCGATAAGGGACACTTTTCATAGTGTTAAAACAGTTGGATATCGATCACATTGGTCAACGTTGTAGTTTTACATTCTTTCAATTAAATGCACAAGTGAAAAATATGGCATGAGCTCTAATCCTCACCAAAGGGGACACATGGACGGTTCTCATTCAAATGATAAAAAGTGAAGATCAACGGTTGAGGTTGAATATAATGTATTTATGGCTTCTGACATAAATGATGCTCAAATGAAGGAATTACAGGTTTAAAATTTTACTAAGTATTTCACATTCTTACCTTCTTATGATGAACTCGAGCATTCTAGATCCCTAAAGCTTCAAATTTGAATTGCAGAATTGAGGGAGTTGATTGTAGAAATCGATGTTTGAGAAAATTTAAGTGATTAGAATGCATGTGCGACTGGTGTATTGAAGAAACTTGTAAATATGGATAATTCCCCTTGAAACGAAAAAATTTACTTTTTTCGTTTGCATAAAAGGGTTTTCAAGAAGTTCATATAGTTTATATTTATTATCCTACACCTAGTTATTCATGTGAGCCCCATGTTGCCTGGATAAGAAATTACAAATAGTTTACTAATAAAAATGAAGATAAAGACAACTTGAACCCATGTTACTTCACATATCACAAGTAATTTGGATGAGGTGATAGATACTAACCTAGGGAACACAAACCTGGAGGAGTTTTTGCAAATATAGTGCGCTATGGATAAGAGTGATAACATGGCAGCAATCAATGTCAATGGTATTTTTTTAGCTGTCTCTTTTCCACCCTCCATACATTACCTGAAATTAGTGTGGGTTTTTACTAAAAACTATAACCCAAAAGCTAGGGAGGTATTAGATGGAATTGGTACTATGGTCCTCTCGTTGACACTTGAGGCATTTTCAATAATATTGGGATTTCCCCAGGTTGAGAGGCTAGTAAGAATTGAAATACATAAGGCACAAGGTCTATGGGATGCCAAACATGATGAATATTCCAAAACATTGAACACTTAATGGTTTATAAAAAATAGAGGCTCTTCTTCTAGGGTCCCAAAGAAGTTAACTAGATCACACTTTTAGGAAGAATTTGAGGACATCATTACCTTGCTAAGAAGGATTGCAGATTTAAGACTATCTTATGATTTCTAGGAATGAATTTTTTAGTTACATTAAGATCATCTTGAATAGCACTTCAAAGTTTTTTTAGGTCACATTCATAGCTACATCCATCCATAATCAACTCATTGAGATGGCGGTACAAATCAGAGAGGGAACTACTATCAGGTGTGATTTATATATGATGTCATATCTTATTTACAACATTGCATGTCACAAATACCTCCCTAGTATCCCAAGGATGAATTATTTCACCACATATAAGGTAAATGATGTATACCCTTAGCTAAATTTAGAGAATTGGAGGGGAAATTTTAGAAAGATAAATGATTCTTTCTTTGCACCAATTATATGCCTCTTTAGGCCAGAGTGGGAGCAATATAGGATATCTACAACTTCTAAGAAGGAAATAAATGAGTATGGATGATAATTTATCTAATTTAGGTTCTTTACTTACATAATGGTAAGTGGTTTCGAGGGAGAACCTCTCATGTTTCCCAGATACCTAGATGATAAGTGGTCATTTTTAGAACTCTAAGGTAAGTAGTAGAAGTGCCTAAGTTGATATCAAGAAAGCACAAGACCAACATCAAATTCCCCATCTCAATAGGGAGATATTGTTACACAACTGTCATAAAATCTAGTATTTTGGGAGAGGAGATGGACAGATTAAAAATGGAAAAGTTTCAACCCAGGCCAAACTATGATATTATATGGGTAGTGATCTCAGTACTAGGGTGATCATATGAACATGAGGCCCATTATGAATATTTTTAGATGGATTTTAGGGATGAGGAAGAGGTAAAATTAATATATTATTCCATAATTACTTTACAACAAGTTATTGATTATAAGATTATAGTTGTTCCTTTTTAGGCTGGAGAAATTTCCTAAGTATTAGAGGGCATGAAAACAAGGTGTGTATGTGTATGCATGTGGTAGTCAATAGGGGCGCATCAAGAAAGACAAGTTTGGGACTTAGCCTTTTTTGCAAGGCACGGGATAAAAATAGGATGGGGTGCAAATCAAGAAAATATGAGAATAAGAATACTTCTCAGTGAAGGAAGAGTTATTTTGGGAACAAGTGGAAGGCCAAGAGGCATGCATAGTTTGTGTTAATAATAGGATTAAGATAGAGCTTAATTAGGGATTAATCTATTATTATCCTTTTTTGTAAAATCATGCGCCTATTGGTGCATGGATATTATAAGCATATAACCTATTTTGAGAATGCATGGGTGGTGAAGGGAAAGTCCCCACCCTATAAGTATGCAGTATTCTTCCTTGTTTGATACAGTTATGAGTTGTAATAGAGTTTTGTTTTTGGTATGAATTTGCATGCATGAATTTATGAGGGTATTGGGATGTATTCAGCTACTATTTTGTGATGAGTTGATATAACGGATCGTTGTGGATGGATATTGGTTATTGATGTCTCTATTCATGGTACTTATATGGTAAAATTAATCTTGATCCTTATCTGATCCATTATGCACTAGGATTGTGATATGATTATTGTTATGCTTTACATTTAATTACTTGATTTAGTTATGGAATATATCAACATGCATGTTATCATCTTGAAAAGACGGTATAAAAGAGGGACCTGGTAGCTTCACACACTTTAGGTTAGCATTCAGATCTCTCTGGATGAAGTTTCATCATGCCTAAGAAATTGAGGGGGGAAACAAAGGCTGCATTTTGGTTCCGCAAGGTAAATGAATTAATTTTTAACATGCTCAAATCTAGTATAATTGAGCCCATTAAGGATTAAGAATGGGTTAGTCCCATGGTCATTAGTATTAAAAAGGATGGGAGGATAAGGATATGTGTGGACTACAGAGAGTTAAATGTTTCATGTGTCATTGATCCTTTTCCCACCCCATTCACAGAAGACATCCTTGAGGGGGTTGCAGGGCACAAGATCTACTCTTTTACTAATTGGTTTTAATGTTATCATCAAGTGTGCACAGCGAAGGAAGATCAATAAAAGTTAACTTTCACCACTGAGTGGGGAAGTTTTGAATCCATAGTGATGCCCTTTGGATTGAATAATGAACCAGTTGTATTCTCACGCATTGTTATATAGGATTTTCAAGACTTCATTCATAAGTTTTTATAGGTATATCTGGATGACTAGACAGTCTATGGCTTAGTTAAGGATAATTGTGAAAAATTAAGGCTGATGTTTGAGAGGTGCGAGTAGTTGAGCATCTCTCTAAATATTAAGAAGTGTATTTTTGTAACACCTTTTGGCACTTTACTTGATCATATTATTTGTAAAGAAGGTTTGTTGGTAGATCCAGCCAAGATAGCAATGATCAAGGGTTTAGAAGAAATTAATAGTAAAAATGAAGTGCACAAATTTCTTGGACATACAGGATATTACAGGAAGTTTAGTAAAGGATATGCAAGAATTTTTGTACCTTTCAAGGAATTGTTGAAAGTAAAGAAAAAAACTATTAGGGTGACATGAAACAGCAGAAATTTGAAACTCTAAAGGAGAAGTGGACTATTGCACCTATTTTTATCTTTCCTTCTTGGGATAATCCCTTTCATGTTCACATTGATGCTTCTAGAATGGATATTGGAGCAGTGTTGGCGTAACTAGGATAAGGAATTGTAGACCACCCTATTTTTTTTATAAGAAACAATTTGACATCTACGGAACATAATTATATAACTACTGAGTGTGAGGCCTTTTCCATGATATATGCACTGCACAAGTTCAGAAATTACTTATTAGAAACACCATTTAATATAATCTGTCATAACTAAGATGAAACCTAGATCCATGTCCACCTAAGTCACATGACTCACCTGGTGAGGTGGAATAACACTAAATAAGTGAAGAAAAATACCACCTATATAACCACCCCCCTTCATCATAACTTAGGATGAGGCAGTAAGTTAGAAATAAGAAATGGGTCCTGGCACAAAGTTTGATGAGGTACCCACGTACAATAAACTCTCGAAAAGTGGAGTAAAAGGAGAAAACCCAGTGGGAAAAAACTCCCCCCCAAAAGAGAGACAAGTCCACTCTCTAATCTAAGAAATATTCCTAAGATGGGTCCCGGCCATAGATGAGCCTGTAAAGGTACCCATGTACACAGAGGCAATCTCTCGAAAAGAAGAAGAAGAGAGAAGAAGAGGGAGACAAGAGGAATGCAGAAGATTCCATAGACGAATCTGAACTCTGCAACTCTAGGAAGTCTCCCAGATGAATGTCGATGACGAGATCCTCTGCCTCTAAACTGAAGAAGAGCCATTCACACTGAACTATGTGCCTTCCCTTAGGAAGGATAGAAATGACACGCTGGAAGTCTACCCACTCCATGAAGGAAACTGAAGGCAGTAGCATGAAGAACTTTGAGTCTGGTCCATGAAAGTGTGACATAGGAATAGCAAGTGAGTGTTAAGGAACTGAAGGTAATGCCACATATGTAGAAATGTCAGAGTGTGAAGAGTGAACACCTGTAGAAAGGATGTCCAATTGATGTGAAGGCAACAAAACATCCCCCACAACAAAAAATGGATCCACAAGAAAGGGTGGATCAATGAAGGTCTCCAGAAAATTGGAAGTGGTAAGAGTCCCAAAAGGGGCACTCTCAACAACGAAGATGATGAACTCCTCTAAAATACCTGTAGATGGATGAGGAACCTGTAGTACATCACAAGTGTACTCTATGAAAAGACGACTAAGGTCAGATAGATACTTGTCCCAATGAGGGGGCTCAACAAATAGAAGAGCGATGTCAGATAGGTATGAGTCATCCAATGAAGGTAGAGGAGTCAAAGGGGCCTCACAAACTGAAGGTGGAAAAGTGGTGGGTGTGATGACTGTATAATACTAAGTAAGAGACTGCTCGATATCTGATGAGATGTGGGAAGTTTTAACACTCTCTGGAATAGTGAGAGGAGGAGAAGAGTTCTTTGTAGTACTCTCAACATCAAAACTAGGTGCACAATCCTCATCATCAGAAGTAGAACCAAGTGATTTTTTTTCATCGGAACTATCATAACATGAATAAATAGATAAGACAACTGAATCAGTAGCAACAACAATGGCAGTAGTGTGTGAAGGGTCTCCATAGAGGGACTAAAGAATTCTCCAAACATGGTGGGGAGGATCTGAGTCTGCCATATGAAACCAAAGAGATCTGGAGACATGCATCATTAAGTGACCAAAAACATGGTCATAAGTGTCAATAAAGTCATCTAGATGACGATGATCATTGGGTGCAGGAACTGGCCCAAATAAGAAGGGCGAAAGACCCTCGTGAGCAAAGTAACGTTCCATGGAAGCATGCCAAATTGAATAGTTCCATCTCCTAGTGAGAAGTGGCAGAGGATGTAAAGTGATCCTATGATGCTCAATTCTGGAAAGAGTACCCTCCATGATGTGGAATCAAAAAGTGCAAGATGCATGAAAGCAAGACGTCAGACCAATCGATAATGCATTTGTGAGTAAAAACCTAAGAGTACTAGTGAACCCCCTAGAATGCGGCACTTTATAAAGTAGTATGTTTACAAAAAATAACAATTTCATCACGTAATGTGTAAAAAATCATGCAACTTTGACTAAAGAAGCACTCAAAAATGAGCAGTGAGTCAAAATTTATAGCAAAAAAATGATTCCCTCAACTCATGGAAAATGCCAATACGTCCTACAAATGGATTAAAAAAGTGCCTAAAATGGGTGCAAAGGGTGTCGTGTGGGTACTCGTTGGAAATGGCATCAAATTTTAAGCAGGGTTTATTTTTCTTGCAAGGGGGGATTAGCCTCCTGCCAACCCCAGACCTCGCCCTTTGTCTTCGATACATGAATGAAGGACATAATTATAAGCAAATTAGAGCCTATAATTATTACAATGCCATGAAATAAATGTTTTTCCTCAAAAAATTAAAAAAGAGGGATTGTTTTGACTTCCAAACAATTCTAAAAGGGAACTGAGCTAGTGTTTCAAGGCATGGATGCACGGAGCTAGAAGCTACCTCTGTTAGTGAGTTGGGAAGTTGACCGAGCTTCCGTGAAAACCTATGTGCTTGTAGAGGTGTAACCATCCAAGGATTCAACGCCACATGGTGACAATGTATCACACAGTGGTTCAATGTTGAATGGTACTGAAAAGTTTTGAAGAACACTTATCGAGGACGTTGGAGAGAAGAAGAAACTAGTCAACTACACAACAAATGGTGAAGGCCAAACAATCCTAACCAACTGAGTAGAGAGAAATGGCTAAGCAGAGATTATTGTAACCATTGAATGGTTAAGTAATCCCACCTGTTCTTCACGTAGCAGATTAGTGAGCCCACTGTAGAGTCCACATGCCAAAAGAATTAGGTAACAGTGGGCGAAGAGAGTAGAACTAGTTTCAAACTACAAGTGTTGAGGTGTGTAACAATCAAATAATGGATTAAAAACACCCAATGCGTAGAACCATGTGTTGTTGGGAAAAATAAAACCATTGAGTTGTGTTTCATGATACACTAATAACAGCTATGCAGATATTTCAACAATGGGCAACAATACCAGGTAACCTAATACTGATGCAGTGGGATATGAGGCAAGCAGTCACAGAGGGTGAATCGACCGAGATGCTTTGGTGCTGGAATAAACAGCGTAGGCAGAGGCCAAATGGGGAGCTTAGGCCAGAGAACCAAGCACGAAGAAAACAGATGCATATAGAGCAGCCACATGGAGGTAGGTTCAACGCAGGAGTGCATTCCAAGTATAAGGCTCAAGCAAGGTAATATGATGGCACAACTAAAAAACTGATGCAGAGTCGATACACAGAATACAAGAACTCACAACTAACGTAAAATAGTTTAGGAAGCAGTAAAAAATGAGCTTTGCAGATCAAATATGACAAGCTTCTCTGATTCAAGATCAATGCAATCTGAGTTTGTGAACATGTAGTAGATGAGTAGTGCAATAGTTCAAGTTGACTTCGAATGTGATTCAGACGATCTAGAGCTAGATAGAGCTAAACTCTTCCAACTCTTGAAACAAAAAACTTGCTTCCTTTTAACCTGCAAAAATTGTAATTTCCCGGATTCTAAACACAACCATAACTGGTAAGGACTGTTCAAACAAACCACTAAAAATAACCATAAGAATCTCGAAATATGCAAGTACATCACATTTAAAGGAGAGCTTACACAAGCAGCTACATGGTGGAGAAACAATGGCAAGCAGCATGATTCCATTCCCTGAGCTCTGATACCATGAAGGAGTGAAGGACGAATACCTGGAAGGAATTAACGTGCATTGAATAGTTTCACTTCACCAAAGTGTAGGAGTTGCGAGATTAAAGCAAGAAAGCTTTGTAAAGCAATGTGCATGCATATGAGAGCTCAAGATTCAAAAAATGGAGTAGAATGGAATTGTTTGTCTTAGCTTAGGCTTGTCATAGATCAAAGGAGGTGAGTACAAATAGGGGAGTGAATGTATAACTCCCATGTAAGAGAAGATTCCTCCATAATGGAGAAGAGGAGTTACTTTCCCAAATGGGAATGTAACTCCTATGACACACTTACACATATGACAAATTCTGTAAGAGAATCTGTCATAACTAAGATAACACCTAAATCCATGTCCACCTAACTGAGATGACTCACCCGGTGAGGTGGAATAACACTAAATAAGTGAAGAAAAATACCACCTACACCAACAAGAATATGTCTAAGCATGTGATCATTGTCAATGCCTTTTGAAACTTAGGACCAGAGATGAGATGCCTTTGAGGCCTATTGAAAGTGTTGAATCTTTTGAGAAAAGGGTTGTCAAATTTATAGGTCCTATTTACCCACCCGCATGTAGGACTAGCATACGCTATATTATAAACTATATAGATTACTTGACAAGGTGGGCATAAGCATCACCTATAAACGATTACACAGCAGCTACAATAGCAAGATTTTTATTGGAGAACATTATCAGCAGATATGGATGTCCATTGATTTTAACAAGTGATAGGGGCACTCATTTCTTTAATGAGACCATTTGAATTCTTTTGGCTGATTTTATGGTGGCACACCATAAAACAACACCTTATCACCCACAAGTCAATGGTACTGCTAAATCTTTTAACAAGATTCTAGGATAAAGACTAAAAATAAAAATTGATTTTGGAATGAAGGATTAGGATGATAAATTATTTGTTTTACTTTAGGCATATATGACAACATATAAAATTTTAAATAAAGCCACGCCCTTTTAGTTGGTGTTTTGCACGAAGGCTGTATTTCCTTTGGAATTCATGTTTCCATCCCTACATATTGTGCACCCAAGATGACTAGATGATGAATAAGCTATGGAAGAGCACGTAGAAAATTTGATGCAGTTAGATGAACAATGCGATATTGTCTAGTTGAGCCAGAAAACCAAAAAAGAAAGACAAAAGGCGTAGCATGATACGCATATCAAGAATAAAACATTTAAAGTAGACAATATGGGTCTTCTTTATGATTCAAAGTTTGCACACCACCTAGGGATATTGAAAGTTCATTGGTTGTGACCTTCTGTTGTAACAACGATACTTGATTCAGGCACTTGTTAAATACAATTGTTGGATGGCACCTTATTTCTCGATTACTTAAATGGGATTAGGTTGAAGCCCTACTATAAATAAGTATTTTTAGTGTTTGTAATAAGGCATTATTTCCACTTAGATTATATTTCCCTTTAATGAGTTTCCTTTAATGTGTTTCCTTTCATCGTTGCTATGATTTATCAATTTAGTTCAGTAATTTTTGTAGTAAGTATGTTTGCGTGCCAGGAGATGATTACTATCTATTGTGTTCATGTGCAAAGGACCACGCATACTTTTAGTGTAGGGTGGAGAAAATACATAGTGGTTGATGTACTTAGGTGCATGGAAACGTGCATAAGGACGTTTGTGGCCAAGAAGTAGAGGGTTCATTAGAAGGGTAAGACTAGGGCACGGAAAAAATCAGCAGAAAGCGTAGAAATAGCATGAAAGTGTTATTAATGTTGCATATGATGGTAGATGAGTAGCAATTAATGTGGATAAAATGGGTGAATCTATAAAAGAGGTTCTTGTAATGTTATTTTTACCTTGCATAATTTTATTTTTTGAGTCGATAAGTGCGATCAAAAGTGTGACGAAGTGCGAAGTACAAGAACAAGTAATTAAAGCAATAAACCAAGTGATATAGGGACATGACCAAACTAGAGCTCCATTCGAAGAGTTTTTAAGCTAGCAGTGGGTGCGTATGGAAGGAAATTTCATGGAGTTAGGGTTTAAAGGAGATAAAGTCACACCTATGGTAAAGTAGGGAATGTAAAGCTCAAAGTTGTAGAGATCAGGAAAGCACAGGAAAGTGTGGAAGTTAGCAATGGAACCCAAGAGAGCACCTGGGGAAACCACACGAAGCAAGAAGAAGGTTGAATCTGAGGTAGAGGTACAAAAATCACCAGAGCATCATTTTTTGGAGATGGAGTACCTAGAAGGGATGATCATGGGCCACAATTGGGATTCCCATGTAAGAAAGAGAAAAGTGAATGATTATAACCATCACTCTCAAGAAAAAAAGGATGAAATAGATAAGGTCTGACACAGAAAATGGATCGTCATATGGAAGACGATAAGCCTATATATGATGATGTTGGAAATAAGATCTTGGAGAAGGTTAGTGTATTACAAATCTATGAGCTTCCCTATTTTGTGAAACCAGAGGGGATGTACCAGTTTCTCATGTCCATAGTACATGATGATTTCTTCTATTTTACTGGCAGAAGGGTGCGAATCACCACACCCTTCATGGGGAAACTAACTGGACTAAGGGGCTCAGGCACCAAAGTCATTTTTGATCTTGAAGATGATATAATTAGGGAGGATACTAATAAAGAGATGGGGTACCAAAAATAAGCACAAAAAATTCCCATTACTAAGGTAACACATCTCGTTGTCAATATTTTTACACATTAATTGACCAAGTTCAATGATCATGAGAGATGGGGAGTAGTAAATAAGAAGTGGTTACATATTGCAAAGAATATGGTAGGAGGTATTTTCTATAAACTTGCATCGTACATAGCTGAAGGTGTCATTGAAGAGGCACACAAAGGAGACAAGATCATTTGGGTGTCATTCTCCTTTCGATTATTTTTTCTGAAGTTGGGGTCCTAGATGGCCCATGGGATAAAGTGTGGCAATATCCAAAGGATAATAATTCATTGGCGGAGAGGTTTTCCAAGTATACTGTGACAAGTTGACTGAAGGTGCATATAAGAATATACTATATATGTCATATAGAAGGATGTGCGAATCCTTTGAATACAAATGGCACATTCCTAAGGACCTACCCTCCATATTTGAAGGGGAAGCAAAGTTTTTAGTTTTCCAACACTATTGTGTTGGTAGGTTTAGAATGAAGACTGTAAAATGGGGTCTATGGTGCAAACTACCCTATTCCTTAACCGTATGGTACTTTCAAGAATCTATCAACCTCTTCTCAGATGCGTGTAAATTAAGGTTTTATGTAGAAAATGTGGATTATGAATAGCATACTCTTTGGAATACATATGTCTATCTGGGTAAGTCTACCTATATCGAAACCATGATTCTTTATAATATAGTGATCAACCCCAAAATTTAGGTGATTGGGAATGTGGTAGAAGGTAAGATATATATTTATCTTAAGCCCAAACTATTGGATGAAAAATGTATTGAAAATGAATTCAAGCTCCCGGAATTTCCCAAAGGAAAATAGATGGTTTGTACAAGATAAGAGCATGAGCCCAATCCTCCTGAAGTGGAAGAAGAGGAACTTGGGGAGGATTAGGAAGAGGAAGATATTGGCACACTAAACCAACAAAGAAGAAAACAACCAAATGTTAGACATAAGTAGCTATGCAAGAAGACCCCTCCCTAGAAAGAAGAGATTAAATTTAAACTGGGGGAAAGAAAATAGAGAAGGAAGATGGTGGTGTAGAGGAAATGGGATTCATAAGAGTACCAAGGGAGACTATGGTGCATGACACAGGCGTAGTATCTTCACATATTTTAAGGATGTATCTAAGGATATCACTGGTCAAGCCAAGCCCTCAAACAAATAAAAAGAAGAGGCGTAAGTATGTGCCCAAAAAGGATAGTGAAGAAGTGGTTTTAGAAGATACAACGCATACTGTGGGGGAGATGTCAATGAGTAATGTATAAGGAGATGAGGAGATGAGGGAAGAAGAAAATTTGTAAGAAATAGTGGTACATGGTGAAATTGAGGAATAAAATGGCCCCACAGATGCAATAGAGGAGAAAGAAAAGAATGTAGTTGAACCATCATGTGATCTTACTAAGAAACATGGGGGTGTAATGGGTGGAGTTCGTATTCATGATGCAAAAGTGTATATTCCTAATGGGCGTCAGTCTAGGATACATAAGGAAGAGGAAATGTATAATACCCCTCCAAAATCATTTGCACCATGTTCCAAAGTACTCTTAAACCTGAGATATTCTATAGATGGGAATTGGTGGACACGTAGGATGCAAATATGCGCACATTCAAACAACTATCTTGGAGCATGCAGACCCACATAGCCAAGCCATAATTTGATGTGAAGGAAGAAGCATGCATCTAAAGAAAAATGAAGAAGGGGGCACATGTTACACTCATGACTGTGAAGTCAACCGAATTCATTGATGGATAGGAAAGTAATTCCTTAACTAAGATGGCAGTAGAAGTAGCACACAAGAACCTAGATAAAGTGTTCACGCTGAGGTCATTGTTAGAAGATAACAAAACTATGAAGGAACACATTCATTAATTGACATAGGTGCGCAAGAAGGACAAGGAGAGGAATTGACCAATTTTGGATTTTGCTACAGAAATTGGGGGCGAAATTATAATGTCACATCTAGATATTGATGGGTAAACAAATCAAACGTACCCCACTTCCTTGCACTTTCCATGGTATTTTTTGACCTCTTACTTGAGAAGAAATCAGTGACACTGGAAGAGACAAATGAAACTATTGAATCCAAGAGGGAGAGGAGAAATAAATTAATTACACGCAGGATAGTGGAGTATGACTCCATTATTCATACATTGAAGGAGGAGTTGTAGAAATAAGAATGGGTGTTGAAGATATGTGAGGATCCTGAACATATCCTTAGAACAAGGACCCTACCGAAGGAGAATGACATCCTTGCAGCCAATAAGGTTGAAACTTTTGGTAGGGAGGAAAGGTTAGCTATGGTAGCAAAGAATTGCGATGTGCTTAAAGCAGCTAGGGATGACCACGAAGAGAAGATAAAATATTTGGGGATGTTAGTCGCTAGAAGAATGGATTACTGGATGGCATGATTTCAAGGATAGCTGGAGTGATAAGGGAGTTGAAACATAAGGGTGAAGATATGACCTTGGAGGAAATGAATACACTACTTGGTGATGTACCTGATAATGTGAAGATAGGGCTAGGTGAATGGAATGAGTTAGAATCTCATATCAAGAAGGATTACCCTGATCTTCTTCTTACAACTAAGTGAGCGTGCCAAATTATTCTTTCATACATTTCATTCTTTCATAATTCATTATTTATTCTTCGAATATTTGGAGGGATAAGTTAAGTAACCCTATTACTAAGGGTGGAAATATCTTTAGTGTGGGGTAATGTTGGGCTGGATAAATTTCCTAAGTCTTAGAGGGCGTGTAACAGGGTGCATATGCACGCGTAAGTGGAAGTTAACATGGGAACACCAAGATATAAAAGGTTGGTACTTAGCCCTTTTTACAAGGAATGGGCTAAAAATAATATGGAGTATAGATCAAGTAAAGATAAAAACAATAATACTTCTCAGTGAAGGAAGAGCTATTTTGGGAATAAGTGGAAGGCCAAGAGACATGCATAGTTTGTGTTAATAATAGGATTAAGATAGATCTTAATTATAGATTAGTCTATTATTATCCTTTTTTTGTAAAAGCATGTACCTATTGGCACATGGTTATTCTAATCATATAGCCTATTTTGAGAATGCGTGGGCAGTGAAGGGAAATTTCCGACCCCTACAAGTATGTGGTATTCTTCCTTGTTTGATATATTTTTGGGTTGTAATATATTTATGTTGATGATATGAATTTGTGCGCGTGACTTTATGAGAGTACTGGGATGTATTCAGTTATTGTTTTGTGGTGAGTTAATATAATGGATCATTGTGGATGGATATTGGTTTTTGATGTCTCTATTCATGGTACTTGTATGGTAAAATTGATCTTGATCCTTATTTGATTTGTTATGCACTAGAGTTGTGATCTCATTCTTGTTATGATTTACATTTAATTACTTGATTTATTCATGGAATATGTGAACATACATGCTAACATATTGACAAGATAGTATAAAATTGGGACCTGGTATCTTTGCACGCTCCGGGTGAGCGTTCAGATCTCTCTGGATGAAGTGCTAGCGTGCCTAGGAAATTAAGAGGGAAAAAAAATTCCACATGCCTCAAGGCTTAGTTAATGATAAATAAATAGTTAATCCATACTATACTGAAATGAATTTGGAATCACAACCAATTGTACCACTTGACTGGAATGATAATGAAGCAACAAGGTTGCATACTAGAATAGCACATGTGATAAGAAGGAAATTTTCTTGGTTGACAACAAAAGGTTTTGATTTATCATTTCAAATTACTAAGGTGTTGTAATAATATAGGTAAACAAGAATTCTACAGGAATATATTCCTCTTTTGAAGGAGGGAGTAGACCAAATAGATCCATTGGAAGAGAAATCACCATAGCTTCCTTCCAAAAATCCAGCCAATGGGATCATAGAGGAATGGACTGCAACCATGCATAAAACAAGAACCTCCATGTCCCTCCTAACCCAAAAAGATAAATAAATCTTGATGAATACCATGAAAGATGCCCCCGTTACCAAGGCAGTCACATTGCAAGTCAAGGGGGTAGGTGCATCAAGGCCTAAAACTCTAGTTGTAACTTTACCAAGATCATCAAGCATAGGAAAAAGGAAGAGGGAAGCCCTAACTGATATTGACCCATAACTCAGGGTACAAAGTACTGAAGAGAAGGAGAAGTTTGGTCTTAAGTGTTTTGAGATAACTAAAAGGGCCAGAGTTGTATATCCTTTAGAAAGAGACATTAAGACCTCAGAGGCTAAAGGCATCCCCACCATGAAAGGGCATAAGAAAAAAAAGTAAAGAACTAGAGGTCATTGATCCAGTCCCATTTGATTAGGTTCAAAAGACTCTTATTACAACATTGGCACATGAAGTAGCAAAGTCGCAAGTCAAATTTGGTGATCCAATCTCGTCATCCAAGGTAAAAAAACCCTACTATAGCACCAGTCCAAGAACGAACCACTCCAAAAAATAAGGTGGTTAAGGTTGGGAAAGAAAAGGAAACACACACACTAGACCCTGCTAACTTAATGCAAATCTTAGAAAAATAAAAGGAGGTTAACAATACTCTCTTGGATAGTCAACTCCTGATCCAAAAACATTTCTTACCCCTTGGGTATTGTTTTAAAAAAATTTGGATACTGAAATAAATTTGATTTAAATTTATCAATAACTAATTATGGATTCACTTTTGGGTGTTTTGAAACCCCAATTTTTCCAATGTCTCTTAAAAGACAATTTTTTCTTCTTAACTCAAATTTCCGTGATTTAATTGGAAATATTACAAATCCATTAAAATCTGATAGCAGTTTGAATTCCATAATGCATTCAATTTGATTTTTAATCTGAAAGTGATTGTGCATTCACTTTTTCTGTTGAGGATAATGGATTCTCAAATTTTAACTAAATATAGTTTTTGCACTTAATTACTTTGCTTAATAAATTCATTCATTCCTTATACTAAATTTTTATCTGATCAAAAACAGCAAAATAAACTAAAATAAAATCCAAAAGATTGATAACGGAGTTCACCCATATGGGCTACTTCTCCAAATTCACTTAATTATGAATCGATATATTGATTAACAATTGAAGTAAAATTTTTACCTTCCAAATTTACTAATACATTATTGTCACTTGCTTAAAAAGTTGATTCTAATTCTGAAACTCTGCAAAATGTCAGAAGTGTTTTCCCGAATCAATCCATGGCTCTACAGTATCTCCACAGTGTGATCTCCATTCAATTGTGTTAAAAAACAACCACACCTAGAAGACTATAGCACCTCATACAGAAATATTAACATTGTTGTGTTTGTATTTAAATTTTTAACACTTTTCCTTTTTACACCAAATTCCGATACGAACCCTAGGTGCTTCAAATTTTGATATTTCTACAAACTTCTCCTTATCTTTCCTTACATAATCCCTACAAAAATATTTAATTAATACCAGTGGCGAGTTTTATAACTCACCGAGCCCATATGGCTCACCGACGAGTTTCCTATTTTGAAACCCAGAGGTTACAGGGTCGATCCCCCCTATCTCCCCTTTTCCATCGCCGACAGTTTTACTTTTTGGGGATACAAATCCAACATTGTTTGCATGGGGAGGGGATTTTTGTTTATATCTGGGATCCACGTGCTTAATACTCATGGTTTAGGCCACTTTTTGGCCTTGCTTTTCTCACCACATATATGTAGCTGGTCAATTTGTTGTGTGGAACTTCCATGTAGAGGCCCATGGCATCTTGGACCATTGAGTCGTGTTGTTGGACCGAGTCATTGTTTGTGTGAGCTGCCCATGGTTGGCCCGAGTTGTATAGCCACATGGGTGGTGAGATGGTAGTTGACTATGCCAATGCATTAGCATTGTAATCCACTGGTTGTTTAGTTAATTGGTGAAGTCACTTGCTCATTGTGGCTTGTTGTGTATAGATAATCCCAAATGTTTGACTCGTCGATTTTGTTGTATATTAATCTATTCGGTGATGAGTTGGTCACCCCACAAAAATATATGAAAATAAGGGTTGAGTAGTTCCTAGCTTGACCAAGTTGTTCCAATGTAATACAATTCAATGCACAATTCAAACCTACATTACAATTTAAATAAGCTACAAGAATATCCCACATGCAAGAGGTATAAACAAAAAGTTGCATATATATGCAGAGCCATTATAATGGTAATATGAATCGAAGGCCAAGGCACCCCTCCATAAAAATAATGTGTCAAACCTGGTTGAGGGACCCTAGTCAGTAAATAGTGGGCCCCACCATTTCGTAATCGAGTGTCAAATACCGACGTCTAAAACATAAAAAAAATTATCTTCATACCAATTTTTCCACATGTCACAATGTGATTAGTCCACATCAACAGACCTACGAGTAGTCCCCAAATTTTTCCTATTGACCAAAAAATTCACCAGACCATAACTTGCACATAAAAGATCCATTTTTCAAGTTCTTCATATGGACGGAAAGCTCTCGAGATGATATTTAGTGTTGCAATAGTTTAGGGAGATTTTAGGATCATCTACACTTATAATATCATCCATATCAGCTCCTAAAAACCTTAGAAGAACATGGAAAATGGGAGCCTAAGGTAATCCAATCAGTTACTAAGGGAGGGGCAAGTGGCTACTATCACCACTTAAAGAAACAAGTATGGAAATTAAAAGGGTAAAAACTAGATTCACAATGACAACAATTGAAATGAAGCCAATTGATCAAGGAATTATAGGGGAATCATCAGAATAAATGGTTGTTTTCACAGAAGTGTAGCCTTAGGAGAAGGTAAATGTCACAGCATCATAAAAACTAGATGTTATTATAAGCCCTACAAAGGAAACATTAAAGGATGTCACTAAGGAAATTACAAGTCATGAAGTGGTTTAGGGAAAGGAAAAGGAACAAGCTAGTGATAAATCCTAGAAATCAACCACTACAATAATGGTGACCAAGAAACCTGAAATTGATAAATAGAAAACAAATCAAAAAAGAATAAACATTCCTTAAGTCAATCCAAACAAGTTAGTAATGAGAACTTAAGTCCCACTCATATAGTTACCAGCTCTAGCGGTGCCTCAAGCTTCTTCCAAATAAATGGTATTTTACTCAAGAACACCACAGCATGCACCATAGGCACCAAAAGGGGTAAATTCCCCCATAATAGGATGGTTGGGCACACTCCTCCCAACAAAAGAGAAATAAGTAGCTCAAGTGGAGACTATTGACATTGAGAACATTGTGTTTTTAACACCTACAAGGGCCCCCAAGAGGGCCAAAATAGTATTAAATACCCATGTTGATCCCCAGAGATACAAAACCTTGGAGGTTATCACCCCTCAAGGAGATAAACTAAAAACTAAAATTACAATGAGTGACTACCAAGTCACACATATTCCATTAGGGAAGCCAACTACTGATAATTTGAAGCAGGAGGCTACATTTTCCCTTGAAGGCCTTATCCAAAAAATTCACAGGGGTAAGGAGACTATAACGTATTTAAGATATAAATTTGGTATCTTGTCAACTTATGTGGCAAAAAGTATACATCCCTCTATTTAAGGGCAATAAATTTCTACTTTCATAACCCCAGAGGCCTTAACATTAGTTGATAGATCAAAAGAAACAATTGATGATATGAAAAAGTGGAAGGAATAATTATCCAAGAAAGTAAACAAGACCATAGAAGGCACTTTGGAATGCTACACACAATTGTCTGAGTAGCTAACTGAAGAAAAAGACTAGATTGAAAAGTGTCGTAATGAATTACATTATTGGGATGGAATCCTTCCCAAACTTGAGGCAATAGTTCATTTAGATAATCAATTGGTGGAAGAGGAAGGGATTTTCCCCATTGAGGATATAGGAGTACAACATACTTATGATGGGTCTATTAAACTAATAATCAAGACCCTAAATCAAAGTATCAAAGAAATCACTCCAGAAAAAGACAAGACAACATAATGCATCGATGACCTTGACAATAGATTTGGAGAAATAGTATTCATCCAAGAACGGTTGACATATGGAGATTTGAGTTCAGATAAATTAATACAATATTTTCATCAACATATTAATGAAGGACTAGATGTTGCTACTTCAAGTTTCAATTATGACGCCATCCAAAAAAAATTCACATGGAGGATAAGATAGCTAAATTAGAAAAGAAGGTAAAGAAAAATAATGATGCAGTAAATAAATTTGATGAAGTTTTAAGAGAATATGGACTTGTATTTATGTTTCATACTAGACCAGATGAGGAGTTCCTCATTCATATTTTCAATATATTTGATGCATACAAGGAGAAAATGAGTGAATCAACTAGAGATGAAACAATTGAGGTAGAATCTGCATAAAATATTTTACAGAAAACTTGTAAAATATGTGTATATTAAGTACAAAAAAATGGGATTTTATAGGGGGGGCTGCCCTTGGAATTTATATTAATAATTTTTTATACATATTTAAAAATATTTGTAAGTTTCATATGTTCAAGGATTGATTACACATTCTTCCCTATAAGTAGGAACACTAGTTAACAATTTATTTTTTCTGAATTCAAATTCCTTATGGTCGTGTGGTCTAAATACATATTGTATATCCCTTGTGATATTTCGAGACATACCCTTATCCATAAGCTCTTGGATTCTTTCCCTTATTCCTTCTAAAATCTCAAATAAATCTAATTTATTCTTGTAATATGAAGCCCATTCAAGAAGGTCAAGTCCTACTTTCAAATATGTCTTTGTGTCATGATGAACACTAGTTTTTGAAGAAGAAGATAGTTTGGAAACAATAGCTGGTTTTACAAAAGTAGGATTGGGTGCACTAGTAGGAGCTACTGGGATTTTCTTACATGTTTTCAATGGAGGTAAAGGCATAAAAGGATTCATTGAAGATGAAGTTTTTTCAAGATTCATTGGAGGAGAAGGCATGATAGAATATTTTTTAGAAGAAGGCTTTACAGAATTCTTCTCTAAGATAGTGAGCCCTTTTTCTAATTCAGCTACTTTACCAGAAAGAGATTACATATCTTCTAAAGGCTCTAAATCAGGTACTATTACAGCACCAATTGGGATTTCTCTTTCTACCATTTCCTTACTGAATAATGAAGGGGAGAATAAGATACTTTTCAAAGTGATAACTGGCCTACAAATTTCCCATAATGTAACATCCTCATTTTAATACATTAGAACAAGATAAAAAAAAAATTATTAGTGTTTTCTAGTTCTAAATACATAATTTAGAACACACAGATCATTACAATCATTCTTATAATAGATAACCATATGCAGCTATAATGACTCGGTGTTCCGCTCTATTCATTCCTTGACTCGGTGAACTACCGATCTATTCATGTGTATCTTAGAGTTGGTGTTTTCATCAGAACACTTCACTCTTGTGGTTCTCTTCCCTAATCCAGGATTTTGAGTTCTCTGTCCAAGGAAACTATCTGAATAATTTTTACCTTTATTCATCAGCATCACGTCCCTTAGACTAAGTGACATAGGACAACGCAATCAGCAGCTTGCGATACTTTGGCCAAAGATTTGAAACATACTATTCATGTTACTTATTCCTTGACGACATACTCGTCTATTCATGTGTATCTTAGAGTTGGTGTTTTCATCAGAACACTTCACTCTTGTGGTTCTCTTCCCTAATCTGGGATTCTGAGTGCTCTATCCAAGGAACCTATCTGAATAATTGTTACCATTATTCATCGGCATCATGTCCCTTAGACTAGGTGACATAAGACAACGCAATCAATAGCTTGCGATACTTTGGCCAAAGATTTGAAACATACTATTCATGTTACTTATTCCTTGATGGCATACTCGTCAATCTGGAATACGTCCTTCACCCCACTCCCATGTTATATAGAACATCTTATATTGACTTCTGTCAGTCCCCTTCTCCCAATTTTTCACTCCGATCGGGTTAATATCATAATTCACGTTATAAGGATGCCCTTGAAGACTAGAGGTAAGCTGACATACTGGGTTAACCAATGTTCACCCCGTGTGTCAGGCTATCCCGAGTCTCAGAGGGCTGCCTCATAATCTGCCTATGATCTTAACCAGTCCCGAAGGGAAGTCTTGATCAAGTTTTAGGTGTAAATCTTAACGATCAATGCAGAAGGGTGTTGCCATATGTCACCTGCATTGTCGTATCATCAAGAAGATCCTAATCTTCTTGAAGGTACAACCCTGCAGTTGACATGTGTCAACATCCTATGATACAGCCTCGGAAAGATGTACATACTTCTAAGAAGTTACTTAAGTTGAGTTATAATTGGTTTACAGGCCCTCCTAACTGGGTAGCCTTCCCCCAACCCTGGGTCCCACACTTTTGAGTTACCTTACGCAATTAGGTTCAGTTCGTAGAGAAAAGTTTTAATAAGATTTAAGATCGCGTTAAGGTGCCAATTGGTTCCTAATAACCTTGTTTCCTCATAATAGGGCAGCACCCCTAAGTTTTTCCATAAGGAAGGTAACTAAACCCGTAAGGGTTCGTATCAACCTTGAAGACTAAAATATATCAGACTTATTACCATTAAGACATGGTGTTTTATAACCATCAATTACATTGCTTTGAATTAGAACATTATTAGGGAGTAATAGAATACTCTCCCAGTTATAGCTACATATTAGGGCATAGTTCAACCTCAACTTCCCTAAAAATGCAGTGGTCTAATTTCCAATTTAGCCATATTCATAATATATAAGAATTACTAACCAGAACATGTAGTATTCAGCCACATAATTTTACAAGGCTTACTTAGGGAATCCATCTGGACCCCATTGTATATAATAATAAGAATGCACTCTCATTCATACAGACAAGAGAAGATCAATTTAACAAATAAGAACACAGCCACATAAGTAATATGTCCCCATTTCATTTATTTCCAAGCCTATACAATTACAACTTATGCACTTCGGCATATTATAATACAATAATCACCAGCAAAAGAGTAACTTTCTTCTTATAGTACAATTAGAGAAATCATGTCGGAATTCATCATAAAAACCAGATTAAACAATCTGTGCATCATATCAGATCTGCATGCCTTTACCACCTATGATGACCATCTCCAAAATTTTCTAGCACGGGTCAGTTCAGTGAACTGAGCATGATAAGCATTAATTCTTAAAACAATTGCATTCCACCAATTGTTTCCATTAAACAACCTGTTTAAATGAAATCAATTTTATCAAATCCATAATCATGAATCACGCTAATTTTCTTTCTACCATTCTAATATGACTTTATAACATAACTCATATTATAGTTACTATTTCAACTTAAATCTTTCTCGGATGATTCATCTTATACAAGAAAATAAGAAGAAACGATGTGAATCATAAGTACCTAGCCATCCGAAAACCAAAAACAGTATCAATCCTGTTATAATCACTCTAATCAAAGGAATGAAACCTTTTCAAGGTATGCAACCAACATATTTGCATATAAACAATTCAAGCAAAGGACAGATTACTGCCTCAAGCAAGTTCAACTAACGGATTTCCTCTAACTTTTTATATCAATTCATAAACATTGATAAGTGTACAAAACTTTTACTACATTGCTACTTTTACGCAAGTAGATAATAACTGAAATTCTCACTCAGGGTAATAATGCTGCTAAAAAGAAGGAAAGGAGACTTCTAGTTAAGATTCAACACTTACCACTCTTTCCACCTAATTTTAACAGTCTAATCATCTCATACCCATACTGTAGAGTTCTTATAGAAATTCTAAAGAAGAGATCACTCATAATTTTAGAGAGAGAGAGAATACCTTCGTATTTTGAAATCCTATCACAACTATCTTCCATTACCTAGAGGAAGGAACAGAGAAATTCTGATCTCTATTTTAACCGAGTTCAGGACTGTACAACTTCCAAGAAGAAATATACCTATACTCTAATCCCATCAGGAAAAAGAAGGCAAGTAAAGCCATACGTATGTTTAGCCTCAGGCTCAGATCAAATAGAATCACCTTCAGATTTTCCAATAGACCATTGCGATCTTACAACTATACATTTAAACAAATGCCAATAACGTTTCCTTTACATAAAACGTTAAAAACAATCTACTCTCATACCACCATCCTGTTTTAAAGCAACAGTCTACATTTCCTTCCTTTCTCAAACCATTTGGTCTAAGAGTTAGGATAATCTTCCATTATCTATTTATTATTAATAGATCAAAACTACATTAGTTCTAACATTGCATAGTTAAGTCGTTATATCATTTCAAGATACTAAACTAGAAATGCATGTACAGAGTCAATAATAGGATTCTAAATGCAGATTCAAAAATGCCTCAAAATCCAAACTACCTATATCATAGTAATTATCCATGCTTTAATTGTGCAAAATAAATAAATCCTTCTGTGGTATATGGATCATTTCAACCCAATTCTCCACTACAAAAAGGAAAAGCATTAGTTGTACTTAAATAACTTAATGATGTTGAAGTCGTTGTTTTACTTATATAGTAGAATTCCCGACATTGTAAAATGCGGTTTTAAAAAGTAGACTTCGTAGTCATCTCAGAGTATACACAGCCATAACTCAACCACACATATCACCTAACTTTCACTATGGCAGGTCCCAGATTAACCCACGAAATTTCCAGGAGATACAGAGGTTATACAAATATGTTTTCTCTTCCTATATCCATGTAAAATCGTAAAAACAACAGTTTAATCAAACACTACCATGCTCACAAAATTTTGTATACATAAGAACATTCATATCCCTTAAAAATAAAGGTACAGGCTTAGAATTCAACCATATTTCCAACTCATGCGACTAAACCAGTCGAGCTTTACAGAAGGAACTAACATTTTCACCACAAATCCAACTATTTACTTTTCTGAAGCTGTCTAGTAATAGTTAGAGTTCATACAACTAAGCAACAATCATATAAACCAACCATATTGGAAACAACAGTTTATTCAGTAGTGTCTTCAAACACGAAATCATCAAGCACGAAGTCTATCATGGTACCAGTTTTTAAATTCAATACCTCAGCCAAACAAAGAAAACATAAAACGCTTCCAAAAGAAATCGAATTCCATATTGTATTCATAGCATGGAAAGAAAATTAAAGAAGCAGATTTCATCAGGATCTACGTATAACCTAGAATTCCCAAATCAACAAAAAGGAAAACCAATACATTGCTACCAGCCAAGCCGACTGCACAAAAATCATCTGAACAGAGTTGTTCTAATGAAAGCATTTAAAGGAAAGCAAGATTTTAAAAAGTTAGGGCCTATCATGCCTGATAGTGTCGCTAAAAATTTGAAGAAGACCTCTGAATGTGCTCCCACCTTCTCTTCTTCTTCCACGAAAGATTAAACAACAAAATATTGTTACCTCCATGCCTTATATATTTCCCCCGACAGAGAAGTAAACTAGAAACTCTCAAAATTTCCATGCAACGAAGAGTAGACGGCTGGTTCAAAGAACCAGTGCTCATGCAGAGAGAAAAACGGAATGCATGGAAAACAAAACAACCAAACAAAATTCCACTTGCATGCCTTCCCAAGCAATCCACGCTCGAGGCCCAATGCTCATTAATTGCATTTATTTTTATTCTCCCGCCTATTTTCCATTACCACCGACTGCCAAAGTTGGTGATTGCCAAGACAAAATAAACAAACATTATCATCCTTAGAGATACCACCACATAAGACTATATTATCAATTTTTATCCTCCGCTAAACCTGACAGCATTCCCTTTCCTTCAACCTTATCCCTTCTTAAATTCCATGGAAACCACTACCCATGACTCGCAACCCTCCTTAGGTCCCCCTTCTTAGCATTAGTTAAGATAGGTTAGTGACTTAGGTTAGATCATAGGATATGACATTAGTCTCATTTCCATAGCGCTAGGTTTAGTTAACCCTTAGGAGAATTAAGCTCATAGTTTAGGACTAGGTTAGATTAACAAATCTTGTAACATTAGGTTATAGTTTAGGTTAAAACTATTAACCTTACTGATTCTAGTCCAGGTCCCCTAAATAGGACTAATCAGTATCTGAGTTCAAAACAGGATAAAACATTTCCTGTATCATATTCCGTTTGGCATCAAATAATTTAAGCTTTAGATATAAAACTTACACCTCCTACCTGGCTTAAGGTCCAGGTCTTTCTTGATGTTATGATATCTGGAACAAGATTCTATTTACCATGATTAGCCAGAGTTAACCTCTGGAATTTGATCATTCAAAGCTCAATCAGACTTTGTAACTCTTCGAAAAGTCAATACAATTTGTTCATTCTGAATAAACTTAAAACATTCCTTGGATCAATGCAACTGATCCAAGGCTGAGTCATAAAGGTGGATAAATCCACAATTCATCTAGAAATCAAATTGAACTCAAGTGCAAGAATGAAAGAAACAAAAGAGTCCAAGCACATTCCGGTTCAGTCAAAGATCTTAAGAGCAGAAAGGATATAATCCATATCAAGCATGACTTCCCTAAACCAAAGGAACATGTCCTAATACAGGAGAAATCATATATCAACACTTGAATGCTCAGGAGAAAGTAACAACTGTTCAGGGTGTTACATGCTTCCCTCCTAAAAGATTCATCGTCCTGATGATTACATCTTTTGATTTATCTTCAGGCCAATCAAGTCATTGGTTCTCTAAACAAATTACCATTTCCAACTTGAATAATTCTATAGTTCAATATCGTGATACTATTCATTCAACTATGAATAAATGTTTGCCCCAAAACTGGCTTACATAAAGACATGAAAAAGATAAATTCATAATAATATTTTTTTTTCAGTCAACAGATTCAATTCTGTTCAAAAAGAAAGGGAAAAGTAGTTTTCATCTCTTCCATATTTTCCCAAGTTGCACTTTCTTCGTTAAACTGGTCCCACTGGACCTTACATTGTTGTATTTCATGATTTCTCAAATGCAATTTGCGAGTTTCCAGCACTCGTGTGGGTTTAACCACGATTATTCCTGGGTCTTGGACCTGCAAGGAATTCCAATTTAAAACATGTGACAAGTCTGAAACGTATTTCTTAAGCAAAGAAATATGGAAAACATCATGCATGCGAGACAAAGCAGGTGGTAATGCTAATCGGTAAGCTACGGGATTGATTACTTCAACAATTTCGAAAGGTCCCACATAACGAGGTGATAACTTGGCAGCCTTGCCAAAAGTTATAGAACTCTTTCTTGGTTTAACACGAAGAAAAACCTTTTCACCAAGTTCAAATTTTTGGTCAACCCACTTTAAGTCAGCATAGCTCTTCTGCCTATCTGTTGCTTCCTTCAATCGTTCACGAATCATTTTAACTTCTTGTTCCATTTCAGTAAGGATTTTAGGTCCAATTACCACTCTATCCTCAATACTATCCCAACTAATCGGGGTTCTGCACTTTCTTCCATAAAGTGCCTCAAAAGGTGCCATTTTAAGAGAAGAGTGATATGTGTTGTTGTATGCAAATTCAACTAATGGGAGATACTCTTCCCATTTATACTGTTGATCCATGCAATACATTCGTAACATATCTTCCAACACCTAATTTACTCTCTCAGTTTGTCCATCCATTTCTGGATGATATGCAGAACTGAAGTTTAGTTTAGTTCCAAGAGCTGTATTAAGCGTTTGCCAAAATCTTGATGTCATTCTAGGATCCCTGTCAGATATTATCAATTCTGGTACTCCATGTAACCTGAAAATTTCATGCACAAATCTTTTAGCTAACACAAGAGAATCGTCCTTTAAATTTCCAGTGATGAAATGAGATACCTTTGTTACTTTGTCCACAACTACCAAGATAACATCATGTTTATTTCTCGACATAGGCAGCCCTTGCACAAAGTCCATGCTTATTACTTGCCATTTGTACTGCGGTATGCTATGGGGATATAATAAACCAGCAGGGTGCATGTGTTCTGCCTTCACCCACTGACATTCCAGACAATGAGTCACATAATTAATAACATCCTTTTTCATTCCCTTCCAGAAATATTGTTGTTTTAGATCAACAAGCATTTTAGTAATACCCAGGTGTCCAGAAAAGGGCAAATTATGAAATTCAACTAACAATTTCTTTCTCAAATCATTTCGCAAAGGTACGTATACCCTGTTTTTATAACATAAGATTCCTTCATTATCAAAATGAAAACCTTTATACCTTTCATCTTTTGGTTCTGCAGCAAGCACTGCTTTTACTTGCTGAAAGTATATATCAGATTCAGATGCACTTTTCACCTCATCTTTAAACTGAGTTCTTAATGTTATAAGAGCAGAAATGTGCTTCCTATGACTTAGAGCATCTGCTACTCTATTCTCTTTTCCTTTGATGTAACTAATATCAAAATCATATTGAGACAAAAACTCTAACCACCTTCGATGTCTTGCATTTAGATTAGGCTGAGTGAAAATATATTTCAGCCCTAAATGATCAGTTTTCAACTCAAAAGGTTTCCCAAGTAAATAGTGTCTCCAAACTTGAAGTGCATGAACAATTGCAGCAAGCTCTAAATCATGAGGGGCATAATTCAGCTCATGTAACTTAAGTTTTCTACTTTCATATGCTATGACATGATCATTTTGTAACAAAACACCTCCAAGGCCTTCCCCAGAAGCATCCGTTACAACAGTAAAGTCTCCATTAGGGTCCGGTACAGCTAAAATAGGTGTTGAAGTCAACTGACTTTTCAAACTTTTAAAAGCAGATTCACACTTATCATCCCAAATAAATTTCTTATCCTTCTTCTGTAATGAAGTTATCGGTGCAGCCACTTTAGAAAAATCTTTAACAAATTTTCTATAATAACCAGCAAGGCCCATGAAGCTTCTCACTTCATGTACATTCTTTGGTGCAGGCCATTCGGTTATTGCCACTATTTTTGAAGGATCTACAGCAATTCCTTCTTTACTAATGACATGACCCAAATAGTGAACTTCAGTATCAAAGAAAGAACATTTGGATAACTTACCGTATAACTTTCTTTTTCTCAAAATTTCCAAAACTACCTTCAAATGCTCATTATGCTCCTCAACACTTTTAGAATATATGAGAATATCGTCTAAGAATACAAGCACAAACTTGTCCAAATATTCTTGAAAGATATTATTCATTAAGTTCATGAAAGCTGCGGGTGCATTAGTTAATCCAAAGGGTAAAACCGTGAATTCATAATGTCCATACCTTGTCCGGAAAGTTGTTTTATGAATATCTTCTTCTTTAATTCTTAATTGATGATACCCAGATCGAAGATCTATCTTGGAATAAACCGATGCTCCGCGCATCTGATCAAATAAATCATCAATTCTTGGAAGTGGGTATCTATTCTTGATTGTTGCTTTGTTTAACATCTGATAATCAATACACAGTCTAAGTGTTCCATCTTTCTTTTTCACAAATATCACCGGCGCTCCCCAAGGTGAAACACTTGGTCTAATCAAACCTTTAGACAAAAGTTCTTGCAATTGAGCCTTAAGCTCAACTAACTCTGTAGCAGTCATTCGATAAGGTGCCTTAGAAATAGGCTCCGTCCCTGGTTTGATTTCAATGGTGAAGTCAAATTCCCTTTTGGGTGGTAAACCTGGTAATTCCTCTGGAAATACATCTTTGAAACTTTGTAACAGTGGGTATCGTTTCATGAAATCACCAATCTTCTTCTATAGATTCAGATATCTTTACTGCATATAAGGTACATCCTTTGTTTTTAGCCTTTTTAAGTTGCATAGCTGACAGTTTCCTAACTGAAATTTCCCGTTTTACACCTTAAATCTCTGTTGTTTTCAGTCAATCATCTAAACATCTTATATATTTTTCAAAGCAGTCTACTTTTGCTTTATGGTCAGCTAACCAATTAACACCGATGACAACGTCATAGGATCCCAAAGGTGCAACATAGAGGTCAACTTCCATGGAAAAGTTAGGTAAGTCAAGGACTGCTCCAAAAAGACACATACTAACTGTATGAACAGAGTTATTACCATACTGTACAGTCCAAGATTTATCCATTTTTCCAGCTTTTCTTTTAAGTTTAGAAGCGAGTTTACTAGAAATAAAACATTCAGTAGCTCCTGTATCAAAAAGAATAGTTACAGGTATGCCAAATAACTTACCAGGAACTTCTATAGGTGTCACTTGCCTTTCAGCTTGCTTGTCTGCTACTGCAGCATGTATCTTATGCTGCTGATTACGATCATCCTTCTTCAAAGGGCATTGATTTGCGTAGTGATCTTTGCCACAATTATAGCAGCCTCCTACAGGTCCCTTTTTAGGCTCAAAATTACTTCCAGCCTTAAAATTATCACGTTGACCTCCATAGGACTTCTGCCCATTATTATAATTCTTGGCAAAACTATCCCTTACATTTCCAACAGGCTTATTCGTTGTCATTTTCTTATTATTATCCACTGAAAACTTATTTTTGTTGCCAAACTTTTTCCATGGCCCCTTCTTGGGTGCAAGAGAAGTTGAAGAAGGGTTTGGAATCTTCTTCCGCACTTCCTCTTTATGAGTAGAAATAGCCTTTAATTTTTGTTCTTGCCTTATGGCTTTTTCAACAACCCCTTCCATAGTGGTTGGGCTATGAACATCAACCTCTCCTCTAATCACAGGATTCAGTCCCATGATGAATTTCTGTATTCTGAACTTCTCGTCAGTTTAGTATTGCAGTACGTACTTTAGGAGTTTCGTAAACCGCTCCCAATATTCAGTTACAGTTAGCTTTCCTTGAACTAAGTTCTGGAATTCTATCATTTTCTGATCATAGAAAAGTTGTGGCAGCCAACGTTGCCTAAAATAGCCTTTAAATTGATCCCAAGTGATGTTGGTTTCATCAATATTTAGCTCAGCTTTACGGCTATCCCACCATGAAGATGCTTCATGAGAAAGCTGATAGGCTCCCCAAATAGCTTTGGTTTCCTCCGAGAAGTTTCTTATTGTAAAGTACTTCTACATTTCGCTGAGCCAGTTCTCAGCTCCATCTCCTAATGTGGTGCCATCAAATTTAGGTGGACTTATCCTTTTTATATCATTAGTGAGTTCCGCTGCCAACCTGGCCTTTTTGTTTTCTGGTTGGACAGGTACATTTCCATTGTTATTACCAACACCCATATCGGGGTTGTCCTCAGGAGGTGGATGATTGTTGTTACCAGCTTCATCATCCTCCTCATTTCCCATCACTTGTTGTTCAAGTACAGCCAAACGATCTCTTGTGTCCAGTAGGGCAGCAAGGATCTCATCAAGTTTTTGGGTTGTTGCCACCCCTTCCTCAGGTGGAGCATTATTCGCAACGTTTCCCCTTGTTCTAACCATTTTCTATTACAAGAAAATTCAAGTTTTTATCAGATTATGGACACAATAGGTCCAAGAGTTGTAACCTTCAGCTTTGATACCAAGATGTAACATCCTCATTTTAATACATTAGAACAAGATAATTTTTTTTATTAGTGTTTTCTAGTTCTAAATACATAATTTAGAACACACAGATCATAACAATCATTCTTATAACAGATAACCATATGCAGCTGTAATGACTCGGTGTACCACCAATCTATTCATTCCATGACTCGGTGAACTACCGATCTATTCATGTGTATCTTAGAGTTGGTGTTTTCATCAGAACACTTCACTCTTGTGGTTCTCTTCCCTAATCTGGGATTCTGAGTGCTCTGTCCAAGGAACCTATCTGAATAATTGTTACCATTATTCATCGGCATCACGTCCCTTAGACTAGGTGACATAGGACAACGCAATCAGTAGCTTGCGATACTTTGGCCAAAGATTTGAAACATACTGTTCATGTTACTTATTCCTTGACGGCATACTCGTCAATCCGGAATACGTCCTTCACCCCACTCCCATGTTATATAGAACGTCTTATACTGACTTCTGTCAATCCCCTTGTCCCAAGTTTTCACTCCGAATCAGGTTAATATCATAATTCACGTTATAAGGATGCCCTTGAAGATTAGGGGTAAGCTGACATACTGGGTTAACCAATGTTCACCCTCATGTGTCAGGCTATCCCGAGTCTCAGAGGGCTGCCTCATAATCTGCCTATGATCTTAACCAGTCCCGAAGGGAAGTCTTGATCAAGTTTCAGGTGTAAATCTTAACGATCAAAGTAGAAGGGTATTGCCATATGTCATCTGCATTGTTGTATCCTCGAGAAGATCCTAATCTTCTCGAAGGTACAACCCTGCAGTTGACATGTGTCAACATCCTACGAAACAGCCTCGGAAAGATGTACATACCTCCAAGAAGTTACTTATGTTGATTTATAATTGGTTTACAGGCCCTCTTAACTAGGTAGCCTTCCCCCAACCCTGGGTCCCACACTTTTGAGTTACCTTACGCAATTAGGTTCAGTTCACAGAGAAAATTTTTAATAAGATTTAAGATCGTGTCAAGGTGCCAATTGGTTCCTAATAACCTTGTTTCCTCATAATAGGGCAACAGCCCTAAGTTTTTCCATAAGGAAGGTAACTAAACCCGTAAGGGTTCGTATCAACCTCGAAGACTGAAATATATCAGACTTATTACCATTAAGACATGGTGTTTTATAGCCATCAATTACATTGCTTTGAATTAGAACATTATTAGGGATTAATAGAATACTCTTCCAGTTATAGCTACATGTTAGGGCATAGTTCAACCTCAACTTCCCTAAAAATGCAGTGGTCTAATTTCCAATTTAGCCATATTCATAATATATAAGAATTACTAACCAGAACATGTAGTATTCAGCCACATAATTTTACAAGGCTTACTTAGGGAATCCATCTAGACCCCATTGCATATAATAATAAGAATGCACTCTCATTCATACAGACAAGAGAAGATCAATTCAACAAATAAGAACATAGCCACGTAAGTAATATGTCCCCATTTCATTTATTTCCAAGCCTATACAATTACAACTTATGCACTTCGGCATATTTTAATACAATAATCACCAGCAAAAGAGTAACTTTCTTCTTATAGTACAATTAGAGAAATCATGTCGGAATTCATCATAAAAACCAGATTAAACAATCTGTGCATCAAATCAGATCTGCATGCCTTTACCACTTACGATGACCATCTATAAAATTTGCTAGCATGGGTCAGTTCAGTGAACTGAGCATGATAAGCACTAATTCTTAAAACAATTGCATTCCACCAATTGTTTCCATTAAACAACCTGTTTAAATGAAATCAATTTCATCAAATCCATAATCATGAATCACGCTAATTTTCTTTCTACCATTCTAATATGACTTTATAACATAACTCATATTATAGTTACTATTTCAACTTAAATCTTTTTCGGATGATTCATCTTATACAAGAAAATAAGAAGAAACGATGTGAATCTTAAGTACCTAGCCATCTAAAAACCAAGAACAGTATCAATCATGTTATAATCACTCTAATCAAAAGACTGAAACCTTTTCAAGGTATGCAACCAATATATTTGCATATAAACAATTCAAGCAAAGGACAGATTATTGCCTCAAGCAAGTTCATCTAAAAGATTTCCTCTAACTTTTCATATCAATTCATAAACATTGATAAGTATACAAAACTTTTACTACAATGCTACTTTTATACAAGTAGATAATAACTGAAATTCTCATTCAGGGTAATAATGCTGCTAAAAAGAAGGAAAGGAGACTTCTAGTTAAGATTCAACACTTACCACTCTTTCCACCTAATTTTAACAGTCTAATCATCTCATACCCATACTGTAGAGTTCTTATAGAAATTCTAAAGAAGAGATCACTCATAATTTCAAAGAGAGAGAGAGAGAGAGAGTACCTTCGTATTTTGAAATCCTATCACAACTATCTTCCATTACCTAGAGGAAGGAACAAAGAAATTCTAATCTCTATTTTAACCGAGTTCAGGACTGTACAACTTCCAAGAAGAAATATACCTATACTCTAATCCCATCAGGAAAAATAAGGCAAGTAAAGTCATACGTATGTTTAGCCTCAGGCTCAGATCAAATAGAATCACCTTCAGATTTTCCAAGAGACCATTGCGATCTACAGCTATACATTTAAACATATGCCAATAACGTTTCCTTTACATAAAATGTTAAAAAAAATCTACTCTCATACCACCATCCTGTTCTAAAGCAACAGTCTACATTTCCTTCCTTTCTCGAACCATTTGGTCTAAGAGTTAGGATAATCTTCCATTATCTATTTATTATTAATAGATCAAAACTACATTATTTCTACCATTGCATAGTTAAGTCGTTATATCATTTCAAGATACTAAACTAGAAATGCATGTACAAAGTCAATAATAGGATTCTAAATGCAGATTCAAAAATGCCTCAAAATCCAAACTACCTATATCATAGTAATTATCCATGCTTTAATTGTGCAAAATAAATAAATCCTTCTGTGGTATATGGATCATTTCAACCCAATTCTCCACTACAAAAAGGAAAAGCATTAGTTGTACTTAAATAACTTAATGATGTTGAAGTCATTGTTTTACTTATATAGTAGAATTCTCGACATTGTAAAATGCAGTTTTAAAAAGTAGACTTCACAGTCATCTCAGAGTATACACAGTCATAACTCAACCACACATATCACCTAACTTTCACTATGGCAGGTCCTAGATTAACCCGCGAAATTTCCAGGAGATACAGAGGTTATACAAATATGTTTTCTCTTCCTATATCCATGTAAAATCACAAAAATGACAGTTTAATCAAACACTACCATGCTCACAAAATTATGTATACATAAGAACATTCATACCCCTTAAAAATAAAGGTACCGGCTTAGAATTCAACCATATTTCCAACTCATGCGACTAAACCAGTCGAGCTTTACAGAAGGAACTAACATTTTCACCACAAATCCAACTATTTACTTTCCTGAAGTTGTCTAGTAATAGTTATAATTCATACAACTAAGCAACAATCATATAAACCAACCATATTGGAAACAACAGTTTATTCAGTAGTGTCTTCAAACACGAAATCATCAAGCACGAAGTCTATCATGGTACCATTTTTTAAATTCAATACGTCAGCTAGACAAAGAAGACATAAAACACTTCCAACAGAAATTGAAGTCCATATTGTATTCACAGCATGGAAAGAAAATTAAAGAAGCAGATTTCATCAGGATCTACGTATAACCTAGAATTCCCAAATCAACAAAAAGGAAAACCAATACATTGCTACCAGCCAAGCCGACTGTACAAAAATCATCTGAACAGAGTTGTTCTAATGAAAGCATTTAAAGGAAAGCAAGATTTTTAAAAGTTAGGGCCTATCATGCCTGATAGTGTCGCTAAAAATTTGAAGAAGACCTCTGAATGTGCTCACACCTTCTCTTCTTCTTCCACGAAAGATTAAACAACAAAATATTGTTACCTCCATGCCTTATATATTTCCCCCAACAGAGAAGTAAACTAGAAACTCTCAAAATTTCCATGCAATGAAGAGTAGACGGTTGGTTCGAAGAACCAGTGCTCATGCAGAGCGAAAAACGGAATGCATGGAAAACAAAACAACCAAACAAAATTCCACTTGCATGCCTTCCCAAGCAATCCAAGCTCGAGGCCCAATGCTCATTAATTGCATTTATTTTTATTCTCCCGCCTATTTTCCATTGCCACTGACTACCAAAGTTGGTGATTGCCAAGAAAAAATAAACAAACATTCCCATCCTTAGAGATACCGCCACATAAGACTTTATTAACAATTTTTATCCTCCGCTAAACCTGACAGCATTCCCT
This sequence comes from Taxus chinensis, assembly GCA_019776745.2. Taxonomy (NCBI): domain Eukaryota; kingdom Viridiplantae; phylum Streptophyta; class Pinopsida; order Cupressales; family Taxaceae; genus Taxus; species Taxus chinensis. The sequence goes on along the minus strand of CM034147.1, from coordinate 62,031,385 downwards.
GTCCTTCAACCTTATCCCTTCTTAAATGCCATGGAAACCACCACCCATGACTTGCGACCCTCCTTAGTTCCCCCTTCCTAGCATTAGTTAAGATAGGTTAGGGACTTAGGTTAGATCATAGGATATGCCATTAGTCTCATTTCCATAGCGCTAGGTTTAGTTAACCCTTAGGAGAATTAAGCTCATAGTATAGGACTAGGTTAGATTAACAAATTTTGTAACATTAGGTTATATTTTAGGTTAAAACTATTAACCTTACTGATTCTAGTTTAGGTCCCCTAAATAGGACTAATCAGTGTTAGAGTTCAAAATAGGATAAAACATTTCTTGTATCTTATTTCGTTTGGATTCAATAAGTTAAGCTTTAGATAAAAAATCATATACATCTTACCTGGCTTAAGGTCCAGGTATTTCGTGATGTTACGATATCTGGAACCAATTTCTATTTACCATGATCAGATTGAGTTAACCTCTGAAATTGATCATTCAAAGCTCAACTAGACTTTGTAACTATCAAAAGGTCAATAAAATTTATTCATCTTGAATAAACTTAAAACATTCCTTAGATCAATGCAACTGATCCAAGGCTGAGTCATAAATGTGGATAAATCCACATTCTTCTAGAAATCAAATTGAACTCAGATGTCAGAATGAAAGAAACAAAAGAGTCCAAACACATTCTGGTTCAGTCAAGATCTTAAGAGCAGAAAGGATATAATTCATATCAAGCATGACTTCCCTAAACCAAAGGAACATGTCCTAATACTGGAGAAATCATATATCAACACTTGAATGCTCAGGAGAAAGTAACAATTGTTCAGGGTGTTACACATAACTTTCTTAATTACTTGGGAACTACATGGTCTTCTAGATGGAATAGATTATGAAATAGAATCTAGAAAACAAAGAAGAAGGGTGTCATTATGGAAAGATTTCTCATCAAATATAGATGAACCACATGAGGAGTCAATGTCCCCACATGTTCCTTCTAATATTCAATAGAAAACAACATCTTGATAAAAGCCTCATTTGGACCTAAAAGATTAAAAATCAATCGCAAATTTTCAAAATATTAGTCCTTGAATTCTCTCTTCAATTCTATGTCTGCCATTTTTTCCAAGAAAAATAATGACACAACTTCTCTAACAAAACAATCCACTAGCAATCCCATAAATAACACTCACATCCATGAGGATAAATTATGAATTTATAGATAGATGAATCCCAAAGAGGCATGTGTAAAGTATCATCATATAATTGAATGCAATATTTACTTAAAATGCTCAAAACAAGTTATAGACAAAGGGAGCAAGAAGATATCAAGCTGAAATGTGTTGCGTTAATTTTATTTGAAGTTTTACATGAAGAAAATATTATAAATGATTAATTGTAATCATTCCACTTTCAAAAGAATACTTTGCAAAAACATAGGAATCAAGTCAAGTAAAGAAATGACATCAAGAGGAAAACAATGGTGACAGGATACATGGATGATTGTGACTAAGTGGAAAAGACAAAATTACATCTGGTAGTACAAACTAATAGCTTTGCACATGTAACAAGAAGGTAAAAAACTGACTCCAAAATGATAACTGAAAAAAGAATCTTTTACAGTTACACAAAGTGCATTCCCGCTCTGATGAAAGATCAAGATCTTTTTTTGTGAAGAAAATAATATTCTCTTACTAGTTGTGGGGGGGGGGGGGGGGGGGGGGGTGGAATTAAAATGTAAAATCCATCAAGTTTTGTATAAATATGAGGGCTTGTCCTCATATCAAAGGAGGGTTATTTTTTCTATATTAAAAAATTTGAAAGAAAACAACTATAATTATGTGAATTTCCATTCCCTTATATGGAATACATGTGAACTTTGAGTTATTTAAATATTTGTGTTAAGGTGATTGCACTTTATAGCCATTAACAAACATTGAGGGCATTTGATTCATGTCCCCTTGTTAAGGAATTAAAATTTTGAATCACATATGTTTTCTTATGATTTTATGTTATGAATCTTGTGTGTTATGTTGGTACCCAAATTGATCCCTCCCTGTAAACCATGCAGCATACACAAGCTAAGCAGGATGCTTAGAGGAAGACAGACTAGGATTTGAGTCATTTTGTAGTTGGGGATGGATCTGGCAGCCTCTTTTTCACTCTGACTTTGGGGATATTGGATAGCACCTCACTAAGGGTATGACCTACCCTACTACTTTAGGTTCTTCCTGCAACCAGGGTGAGAGGACCCATTTTGTAACCTGTATTTATGAAAGAAATGAATAGAACAACAATATTTGGACTCTCTTTCTCAGGGATATGAAAAGGAAACCTCAAGAAGATATGGTCAATGCAGACATTATCTAACTCTCACGAGTTATCACACTAGAAAATGCAGATATCTTCTAAAAAGGCTCAAGTTACTAAAGACAGTTGTAAATTCCAACTTGCTCTTGCATACTTTGGACAAAGGGTGGACAAATTTAACAAATCTCCATAGTATTTATGCATAAACAATGCAAGCAGGGGTAATTCAGGTGGATCTGATGGTTATTGGTTGTGAATTTGATGTATTGTTGGGAAGTTAAACAAGATAAAGTTGATTATACAAAGAACTCAAATGAACCTTACAAATACTGCATACAATTGTTCCTTATGTAAAATATGGATCACACAGTCCAAAGCATTCCTTTAACCAAAAGGCTTGTATTCATGGAAGCCCAAGAATACAAGATTTCACACAAACTTTGAGAATTTAAACACAAAATCTCATGGTAAATTATCAACAAAATACTAACAATATCTGATCAAATACGCTCCAGATACACTCAGGAACTGATAAAAATCCTAGATCAAACAGATACAAATTGAATTTAAAACAGTTTACCACATTATGAAGGAAATATCCATCAATCATTACCAAAATGTCACTACTTTTAGACCAAGGATTTGTGTAATTCAGAGAGATTAATTAGCATAATATTGCAACAGAAATGTAGACAATTGATTCAAAACAATTCATCTTGAAACAAAGTAACAGTGCTCACGAGAATACACACAGATTAATTCAATAAACTCCAATTCTTCAATAAGGGGACACAACACTATGACCTCAATATTTTCCAATGACTGTACAGTGCAATCATCTTGGCGAGAAGGTTTTGGAACAGGTGAACAAAGCTTGGGTATCTTAGATTGGTTCAGTTTCAACAAGTACAAACAGGTTCTCGCTTTTTTCTCTAAAGCTTAGAAAATTTAACTCCCCTTATTCGAGAGTATTCTCATCGCATTTATACAATTTCAATCATTCACTCATTCTCCATTTCCCCCCCCAAAAGCATGAATCTCCAGGAGAATATTATTCCTCACAACATATAGTTTAATTTATTAATACTTATCCTGAAAAATATCCCATCTTATATTGCCAAGTGGAAAATTTATGAGCTATTCACGTTTTTCATTTCCTCATATATGACTGGGATGCCATGTCATTCCTTTTGATAGTTTTTTAAATCATTTCACCCTTTTGGAGGGAAATAAATCTATTTTCATAGTTCCCTGGCTCCTTCATATGGCTTGATGTGATATACAATCCCTTTCACCTTTTTAGAATCAACTTTGAGAAATAGATACTTATGTTCATGTCTTTTAGAGATGAATATTCTCACATGGATTTTATCACATAAATCAAACATATTTTGTTACACAATACCAATTTCCTTCAAATTTATTTATTTCGTGTGAGTTGAGTGAAAAATCTTTCTTTATTTGATGGCAGTTATTTTTCTTGACTCAGCTTGTCTGCATCATTCTCATTATAAATTCAACTCTATTTTCTCCCCAATATGCATCCTTTTTCTATTCTTGAATGTGAGGAATTACTGCAAAGCCCTTTATTGGTGCAATGGCAAGGGTGGATGTGGAGAATAACTTGAAGGAAATATCATCGGAAGATTTAAATCAAATCTTTGACTTAACTAGCCCAGATGAAGCCTTTGTCAGGACTTTGTTTGAAATTGTAGACCAAGGGGACAACAAAGGGCCCTTGACCTATCAGGAGGTTCAGCTCTCCCTTCTTCTAAGATTAATTAGGATCAATCATGTCTTCTCAACCTTCCAATCCATGTATTATCATCTTTTTCAGTGGGAACACCAGAAAAACTCCAGAAGAATTGAAGAAATTCTGGATTGAAAGGAGGCATGTTGTAGCAGGGATGACTGAATATGAATCTCCCTTTCTATGTAATGAATAATTTGTGTTGAAAGAGGTTCCCCGGGAAGCCTACGTGCTCTATGACAAGACCTCAATTGACATTGTGCCTGCCATTTCTCACAAAGTAGAATAATTGGAGCAACGAATCATTTCTCTAGAAGAAGGTCAAGCAAGACCTATGTTACTTCAACAATCAATAGTACCACCACCATCATCAAGAAGAAAGAGGGGGAAATCAAGATCTCAACCCCCAATTATTATTTTGGATGAGGAAGAAGTAGATCCTTTCATCTCCTCAACATTTTTAGGCATCACTTTCTACCATCAAGGAGGACAAGGGCAAGTCTACTCTCTAACCTTCCATTCATCCAGTGCAATGGGCTCCTTTAATGGAGAAAAATTTATCAAGACCTTTGTTTGTTCCTCTACCAAGAGAGCACCCACCTTTCACGAGGAGGCACAAGGGTGAGCCTAGTTCTAAATCTCTTACTCCACCAGGTCCAAGGGTCACAGTGCTTGCTCTTCCAGCCACTCCAAATTCTCACCTTTAGTCCACTTCTTACAAGGAAAAAGGGAAAAAGGCATTTCCTACAGGTGGTTTAGACATTTTGGATTGGGTATCTTCTTATCAGAAGAAGATAAAGTTGAGGAATATCATGGATGGACCTACAATGACTTTTGAGTCATTGATGGAGATGGGGATGTCTCAGAATTTGGCAGGGTTAGTTGTATTTGCTAAAATAGCTCAGGGTTGAGAACAGTTTATACCAAGGAAGAATAGGTTGTTGAGTAAAATTCCCCCATTTGGAGAAGATTTCAGAGTGGAAGTAGAAGAATAAATGTTTTTCTTTTCTTTTTTCTTTTTTATGTAATACTTGAATATATGCATATATATATTTATCATGGGTTGGGGCCCCTATATAACCCCAATTTTTCTTTTTTCCACAATACAAAAGACATCGAATAGTTACATTAGTTCACATGCTTCATAATAGATTTGAAATATTATCAAATCAATATAAAGATCTAGTGTATTGTATCAAATTACATTCATGTCTGAAAACAACAACTTCAAAGTGATATTCAGTTTTCATGAAACAAGAGTAATAATTGAAATAAGATGAAAAGAAAGTTCAAAGAAAAACAAGCCTAAGCTTGCTCATCAGTCTTCACATCTGAATCTTCATCTCCATCATCTTTCTTTGGTTTCCTCTCCATGTAGGCATCATACCTTTGAAACAATAGCATTATCTCCTCTCCATCAGGTCCGGTGTGATACTTGTATATCAAGTGATTCTTATTCAATACATCACTGCATTCAAACATCCTTGGTCTAGATTCCCTTAACCCTTTATTCAGCTCCGTAATCTTATTCTCCACCAAAGTGATCATTTTGAAAATATCATAGGAACATGGTTCTTCTTTAATATGTTTTTCAAAGGATTTAACCAAGACATCAACCCCCAAATTCCCATAAACCATTTTTTGTTGATCATATACCATTTTTCCAAGTATACAATCTATATCATCAATGGTCTTGCCTACCCATTCCTTCTCAGTTCACAAATTTTCTTTGATTTGATTCAAAGTTTCTACCCTGATCTTTGCCAAGTCTTCTATTATATATTGAGTCCCTTTTTTCATTTGGTGGCCCTATTCCCTCTTTTTCCAACAAGTCTTCATCAAGCTTGGTTGATTCTTTCTAATTTAGGGAAAATCCCTTCCCAATAGAACAACTCATTATCACACTCTCCAACAACTTCATTAATATCATCAAGTAATTTAGAAAGTTCTGCATACCTATTTAGTTTCTTTTTCAGTGATTTTGTTACCCTCTTGAGATAAATTTTCTATCCACTTATCTACTGCCTGAACTTTCTTAGTAGCTTTTTCAATCTTTTCCAGTGTTTCAGGGGTGATGACAGTGACAACTTCTTCTGTGTGTCCTACCAGTCTATGTAAGCATGAGGTTAATGTTTTTACTTGTTCTTTTAATTTCTTTTTGGATATATTATCCTCATCAATCCTTTGTAACAAACCTTCAACTGCCTCTGTCACTCCATGTTTCAATGATTCCCTCTTAGGCTTTCCCAACTGGATATGCTAAATATCATAATCACCCTCTGTGACATCATACTTTATTTTTCCCTAATGAGGATTTGTAAACTCCAAATTTTTGAATCCATGTTGGTCTACCCTTGTCTTGGTAAGAATTCTTGCTTTCTTCAAAGAATCTTTGGGCTTTGGAATTGATATACTAGTGATACTTAGAGCTTCTTTTGGAGTAATTTCCTTTGCCCCTTGTTGAATAACTCCTCCCAACCATCCATCCATAGGGACATTTCCTTTCTTCTCCTTCTGTGGAGTTTCAGAATATAACACCAATTCTTTTGATTTTTCTTAAACTTTTATTATTTGTTTTTAATGATCCAATGTGACAACATCTTATTTCTCCTTACTTTGTTCTTGATCCTGTGACTGAGTGCCATCTTATGGATTTTTTCTACCTATTGTTCCCTTGTCCTGATTATTTTTGTCCATGAGAACCACATTTTAAATTAACACCTCCTTTGTATCTGTAGGATAAGTAAGCAATGCACCTGTATCTATGTTCTTTGTTGAGGTATTTGTAGTTACTTTTGGAGCATCTTCATCCATACTTGGGGTTTTGACTAGCTCACTGTTCTTCACAGTATCTTCACCCCCTGTTGGTGGTTGTTTAATGGATGATCCCTCTTGAGGCTATTCTTCAACTCCTTTATGCCCTGTTGGCTGAGTTTCCAATTGTAATTCCTAATCTTTATCTTTCTCAAGATGAATCTCAGCATGTCTACTCATTTCCTTTGATACCTCAGGTACAGCTTCTTCTAGAACATTTGTTTCTTGAAGGGGCTCACTTCATGTTACTTTACTTTGAACATTTTGGGGTTGGCCCTTCATGCTTGCATCTGATGCTTGGTGGGGATCTTGAAAATACACCTCATGTTAAGGAGTTTTTATATATTTAGTTTTATGAATCCCAACATTTACATCAACCATTTCTAAATCAAGAACATCATTAAACAATTCAACTATATCATTATCTATTTTTTATGGCTTTTCAGATTCCTTACTTTATGGTTTATTTTATACGTGTTCCTTCTTAACTTCAACTAACTAACCAGTCATCTGAGTGCTGCTAATTATCTCTAGAACATTTTCAATTAAGGAGGAAATTGCTACCATACCAGGAAACTTCACACTAGGAGTAGATTACACATTTTTCAGGAGTCTGGGATGACAATGTTTGATGAGAAAATGAAGCACCAACCTTATTTTGAGTTTTAGTCAAGACACGCAGCTCAATTACTTCAAGTTCTGTATGCTTATGTTTTCTTGATGCATGGTCACCAATATCCCTTGTCAAAGGCTGCTCCAACACCACCTTAACCTTCTTCTTGGCTCTTTCAAATTACTTGACATTTGGTGCTTCTCTTTGCTTAGCACTATATGATTTGGTTGTAATGTCTACACTTATTAGAGATCCTCTCATCTTCTTTCCAAATTCTAATGATCTTGGTAAAGCTTCTACGGGAGTTTTTTATGTGATCAAACCCTTCCCCTTTTCCTGAAGCGGTACTACTTCAGTTATAGGAGCATCCTACATGGAATTTAGAAGTATTACTTTAGCCTTTTGGACCAGAACAGACCTCCCCAGTTTTTCTAGTTTTTGATGTCCATTCATCAATGGTTTCTATAGTGGGCTTCTTATTAGGTAACTGAGGGGATTTCCCTTTTAGAGGATCTATTTTACTTGCTCCCTCCTTTGTGGGGGGAGATCTCCTTCCAAAATCAGAATCCTCTCATTTAATACCTTGAGAGATAAATCCAAACCTTTGAAGCTAACCAATTCAATGTTCTTCTCAGCACATTGGAGATCCTTATATAAGGGCAATCTAGTTCCTTTTCTTTCCAATCAATGAAACTAATTGATTTTAATTCTAGTTTCCAGTCATGGTAGTATCATCCTACTATATCCTTGTCATCTATAATTCATATGGGACTAAAGAAATATTGAAATCAATAATCTATCTTAATGACATTCTAGAAAATTCCCTTAATCTGACTTCTTCCTCATCTAGATGGTTCATCCAATAATCTTCAAAGTGAGACTCATGTTCACCATTACTAATAACCCATCAAATATCATAGTTAGGTATTGGTGTGAATCTCTCCATTCCAAATATTTCCATCTCTTCCTCCATCAATCTAGCTTTTATTATACTTTGGCATGAATACCTGCCAATTTGGATGGGGAATTTGATGTTTGTCTTGTGCCTTTTGGCAATTTATTTATGCACAAAAGTCAATTGTCTTGATAATTCCATTAAGGCCCATTTTTCAATTACATATCTTGGTAATTTGCAAGTTTTTCCCTCTAATCCACTTACCCGAGAGTATGTCAAGAACCTGTATTATATTAAAACACAACCATATTCTTGAATTATATCCCTAGGAATAGTAGATCACCTATATTGCTCACATTTTTCCTTGAAAAGGTAGGTCACAGTGGCAATAAAAACATCATTCACCAACCTTACATTCCCCTTCCAATTTTTCTACCTTAATTATAGATATACATTATAAACCCTGTAATCATCAAAAATATCTTGCAGTGGGAGTCCTAGAAATTATTTAAAACAAGCAATGTTGTATATAAAATATGACATCATATAGAAATCAATATTAGAAGAACTACCTTCAGTAGTCTTTACCATCATTGTCAAAAACTTAGCATGAATAGATGCTGAAATAAAGTTTTCCCAACAGAAATTTCCTTGTTCCTCTAAGATGACCATTATGAAAGGGCACATCCATTCATGAAAATCATTAACTCCCTCAAGCCCTGCCATCCTGCTTAATGGCACAATTAAGTCCTCAACTTCTTCAACAAACATTGTCTTGGTCAACCTCTTAGGGATTCTTTTTACAGATGGTTTTTTTTCTTTCAACCACCGAGAATTTAACATTGTAGCATACTCATCTCATCTTGCTTCATAATTGATTTGTGTGGATTCAATCATAGAAAATATCGATTGATCTAGATTTGGCAACCCTAGAACTTCTTTGAAGGCATCCGATATTAAATTTATCACTCTTTCTCCACTTCCATCTAATACCTCTCTTGTTTCTAGGTTGTAATTCTCCACACACAACCATATAAGCTCAAGAGCATGTATGGAAGGTGGGAAATAACCTCCTATGGCACTGTCACTAGCATCAATGGCTATCATCCATTTACTTTTATTTGGTCACTTAATCTCCTCTGGAAATCTTTGAGGTCAACATTTAACAACTTCGTGTCCATGACCTTATCTAGATCATTGGTAATATTGAAATTCATGATAAAACATGATGCTAGATACTTCATTTTATATAATTCGTCCTTCCTTTAATTTCAACTTGAATATTAAGAATTGAATGGGGTAAAACAAGAACTTACTCATTTTTCCAAGAGCTCTCTGAATTTCTCTTTTTCTCGCGTGCTCCCGAATTATTTTTCCCAAATTATTTACTTCTCGATCAATTACATTGCCAATTTTTATAACTAAGGCATCCAAATATTTTCATGCAATGATAAAAATTTAAATACTTTGAGGCTTTTAATGATTCTACCTTGATTTGTACAAAGAACGCATTAATGTTTGGAATCATAAATGCTTTATACTCCAGTTGTCAATATCACTTTTTCCATTTGGATGTGGGACATCCATGTGGATCAACCTAGTCTCTTGTGGGTTTAGGGAGTCTATTTACACATTAGCATTACTTTTCAAATTGGTGAAAACCTGTAATCTTGACCCGCACCCCCACTTTTTCACTTTTAATAAGGAGTTGCCACATGTTTTACTTGAATAAGGGTGGAGCCACGAAACTTATTTACATTTTAGCCAATTTTTTTGTAAGTGCATAACTACATTTTTGACCCTAGTATCTACATTTGACTTTTACTAATATCTTGACATGTGTCTAAATATTATACATAAAGGAACTGCTGGGCTCTTTTACGCATTTATTTGTTCTCCCCGCTAGATGCAAGATTGACAATATAACCCAATACCCTACTCTTCTGAACTTTCCTGAAAATATGCCACATGTCTTTAGCGGGTCTCAAAACTTTTTTATTGCGCTTTGAATTTTATCAAATCAATATCAAGGAATGCATCTTTGGCCCAAAACCCTTCTTCAGTCTTGTTTTGACACATAAATCGTTTTGGGCCTCGGGGTAAAAATTGCACTTTACATTCACGATGTAAATGGTGTAACTTTGCAAACCAAGTCCACTACAGTGCATCCAAAGAAAGCATGCCACATGTTTTCATGGGCGGAGAAAAATGTGAAATTTGCAACAAAGGCCAAAATTTGATATAAAAGGATGATTTTCAAGTTTAAACCCAATCCATGATCAATTTTTCATATAAATTTTCAAAAGAAACATGATTGTTACATTCCTCAACTGAAAAAGAGGATCCACATCCTAAACATAAGGTTTTCATTCAAATTCAACATGATTATATACCTTCAAGCATATGTTTTTACATGGGTAAACTAGTCAAAGAAAAAATTTTGAAGGCATACACTTGATAAAATATGATTAATGAGCTATAATTTCTAATGCAATTTTATATTCATTGTTTCTGCATGTAACACACTAGATCAGTCCTTGGTTGTTGCATTTTGGTTACTAAATCAATATTTTTTCTAAGCACTTACTCTACAATATTTTATCTAATTCTAAAATCCTTACTGAAACCATCTAGCTGAGAGATTTTTTTCATTCTTTGAGTGTATATTTGGCACGTGATAATAGGAGCAATGATTACTTCATTAGAATGTTTGCATGAGCTCATGTCTTAAGTATTTTGGATATTTTGTTGAAAACGTTTGCAATTGTTGAGTATCAATGAATGTAAATCTTTTGGTGTAGGAATTTTCCATTTCTTAATCATATTTTCTTTTCTTTCCAATAATAGCATGTTGCCATAGTAAATTTTATTGCTTAGTTACAGGAAATCAATCATCATTTACTCCCCTTCTTTTACAAGATAAAACCTATTATATATTTCCCCTCACCATCACACTTCTAAAATAAATCCATTTACTACCTCGGTTGCTCTATTCCTAGGCATCATTGAAGACACTTCTTCATTCCTAAATTTCCATGAGAAAAATGATGTAAGAACAATCAGCTTTTTTGTCTTTAGTAACTTGTGTCTAATGCACTAAATATATGTAATACTTTTGTCACAACTCTTGCATGTGAGTTTTATATCCATGCCCATATTTAGCTCATATTGACCCACCATTTAAAAGGAGTTAAGTGAAAATAATATCCCCTATATTCAAGTTATCCCATGGGTTCTCTCACCCTAGTCTATGTAGGACCAATAGTAGTAAGACCATGCCAAACCCTTTGTATGTGTCTCTCAATCATCCCAAATCTTGGTCCCAAAGAGAGTTTTAGACATATCCTCGGCTATTAAATACATGTACCATACAATCTATCATTCTTCAAACATTCCCATTCTTTGAGAATGTTGTCAAACCCCAAAGGGGTGTAAAATTTGGAACCAAAAATTTGAAGAAATAAACCTATGCTAATTTTATTTCCAATATCTACATATTGGAAGCTATATCCTAGCCAAATATGTGTTTGTAGCATGCTAAAATCAACATTTGGAGTTCACTTTCAAGAGCACCCACAATCAACCATTTACAAGTTTATACAATCTTAAAGCTTCCACAACCTTCACATCGAATTTTGTAAGGAATTCATGGAGGAGTAGGTTTGCATGTGCTTATCTCTTTGTTTCCGCCATGTTTTTCCATGCTCACATTCTGGAACTCTCGATGGGATTTACGCACATCTTCATTCATTTTTGTTTCATCTTGTAGTTCATATTTTCATTTTACTAACACTTGTGTTTTACATTATTTGGTTAAATTTTTTTTGTTTTTGGTGTTGTTGTGTTTGCAGGATCCTGGGAGAATCAGAAATCACAATTTATATAAATTATAATAAAAATTTATTTTTGTGTTGTTTTACTATGTTTGTGAATCTTTTACAGGTCTTTGCAATTGTTTTCAGGAAGCAAAAATTAGTTTCAAAATCAAAAACATGGTTTTTATAATTAGGTGTTTTTCCACTAATTTTAGCTATAACTAAATCCACAGCTTTGCATAAAACCTTCTAAATTTCTATATAAAAATAGCTATCTCTTTGTTAAACCCTACTTAATTTATATCTAAACCCCCTATCTCCCTACTAAATTCCTCTATCTCCCTCCCCCTTATCCTACTTGAGCTACACCATCCCTCACATCCCTTAACACCCCCCATCTTGACAAGATAGCTTGCTAAGCTACTCACCTCTCTAATAATCTCAAGCTACACTCACTACCCTGGCCCAACTCGGTCAATCCGAACCCAACCCTTCACTCCCCAGACCCCCCTCTCCATGGATCCCCACACCGCTCACCCCACTCACCTTTCACTCACCCCCGGGCCCTATCTACCCTCATTTCTCACCCCACTCACATTTTGATTTCCCTCTTGGTTCCTTCACCATTCCTGGACTCCCCCATCTCCCACTACCTAACCTTTTCACGCCGCAAACCTTCGCGCCAATGCCTAGAAACCAAACCTCCACTGAAGCACCATTGTCTCCACCTCTCTCTCCATACCCAGTCACCAAGCTCCCTCCATTTAATCCTACCTTTGCATTCAAACCATATTTTTTAGGTCTCCTATTAAAAGAACACACAACAATAGCTTTAGGGTTTCATTAGTTCGTTTTTATAAAGTTTAAAGTTATGTCTAACTATAGTTTAGACTTAGGTCTGAGTTATTATTTAATTTCTTCATTTTAAGTTTAGGTTTAAACTTCAGTATTAATTTTTAATATACTTTTTATTTCTTTTAATTTAATTTAATTAGATTTTTATTTCATTAATCTAATAAGTTGATTTTTTAATTAGATCATTAATTCATTTAGTTAATTAATTATTATTTTCTAATTAGTTAGCACCTTTTTAATTAATTAATTAGTTTAGTTAATTTATTTAGGTATTTTGACTCAATTAGGACCTTTGATTATTATTTTTTTGTCAATTTTACTAAAGTAGACTAATTGTGAAAATTACTATGATAGGGTTATTGGACGTTTTCATCCCTTTAACTCACTTTTTCGTATTTTTTGCAAACATTCAATCATTTTTGCACCGTAACTAATTCTTTGTGGTGGGTTTTGCATACATTTCATTGTTTCTTTTCATTTTTTTGAGGTTAATCACATCAATACCACATGTATGATATTTTCTCACGCTTGTACAAGCGATCTTGAAAATTAGAAACATGAGCTTTGTTGTTTTTTTTCATGTTTTCTCGTGTGTTCTTTACCACATGAAAACTTACTAATCCTTTTTTTACAACTGTCTCTAAATATGGTTTTTAAAAACTTTCAAACTACTAATTACATGTTGTTTTTTTCACATCAATTAAACCCCCTTATCATGTTCACAAACATTATTAAAATTAACCCTTAATGTAAACTTTTTGAAGTCAGTTGTATTCCCTTATTTTGACTATAACTGTGGGAAGTGCATGGTCAGGGGATAGAAACTCATTGTGGGGATTACCACAAGAAACCCAAAGTATTTCGGACCTTGAGTGTACCAACTGACGAAATGTGAACTCCCACCCAACTGACAAGTACACCTTTGTGAGATTAGTGTCAAATTTTCCTTAGTGGTAACCCCAGTGCAATCCTTTGAAAAAAATACGTGTTCATTTCATCAAAGGGGGTAAAGTAAATCCAGGATACTTTATGAATTTTCCTAATGGAACTTTCTTGGAAAACTAAGATCACTTAGACAATTTTTGACATTTAGGGAGAGAACCATATTCTAGGATGCCATGCCTTGTCCAAGCCAATTTAAGGTAGAAGCCATCTTTCACTTCATTTTTTTTATTTTTTCTTACGTGTTACACACTTGTCTTCACTCTTTTCATTCATGTTTTCTCTCTCATTCATCTTGTTACTTTGTAAATGAGTCTAAGTATTGAGTTGTGGACATCTGTATCCACACTTAAGCACTTTCATCCTTTGTCATCTAAGTCTTGACATCGTGATATTCACGTTATCATGGCCAAGCACCATCGTGATCACCTTAATCCCTCACTTTCATAAGTCTTAATTTTAACATTACATTGTTGAACTTTAAGCATTTCATCCTCTCATTTCATCTCCTTCACATTCACTTTGTTGAATTGTTGATATTTTCACATTCCTTCATTCCTCTCTTTTAATGCATTCACTTTTCTCTCATTTTAGATCATTAATCAATCACTTCCCCTTTATCTCTTATCTCCAATTTCATGATTTTCAAAATCTTTCATCATCATTTCTTCACTTCTTGTTTTGACATTCACATTGTTTTCACTTGAGTACTTTTCTCCGATTATTTATTCCTCTCTTAACATCCATCTCATTAAGATTTGAACATCCCTCATTTTATTTCTATGTCTCTTCATTCTTAACAAATAATCTTCTTAATAATTGAGCACCTTCATCATGTTTTCAAGTCTCTTCTCTTAACACCCCTTTTGTTAAGAGTTGAGGATCCTTCATCATTTCCTAAGTGTCTTCTCTTAACATTAATGTTGTTAAGTGTTGATCATCTTTAATCATGTTTCTAAGTCCCCTCTTGTAACACTCTTTTTATTACAAGTTGAGAAAAACTAACCTCTTTCACCTCTTCCCTCCTTACATTCACTTTGTAAAGGGTCATGAAGCCTTTTCGAACCTTTTTATCACTTTTAGAACCTATTTTGTTAAGATTTATCAAAACTAAGACTGCAATCCCTCTTCCCTCATTACATTCACTTTGTAAAGGGTCATGAAGCCTTTTCAAACCTTTTCATTTCTCTTATCATTCATTTTTGCTAATATTCCTCTAAATAACATTTCAATTCCTCTTTTACCTTGAACTTACTCATTTTTTTAAGTGTTGTGAGGTTCCCCTTTTGTGTTCCTCTTAACACTCATCTTGTTAAGAGTTCACATTTCACCTCTTTTATGTTCCTCTTATCACTCATCTTGTTAATATTTTACCTTTCACCTCTTTTTCATTTCTCTTAACACTCATCTTGTTAAGGGATAACCTTTCTAAACATTTTCTTCACTCTTGTCACTTGTTTTTTTTAAGAATATATTTAACTAACTTATTAAGTCTCTACTCTTTTAACATTCATTTTTGTTAAGCGTTGAGCACATTTAATATTTCAAACCTCTTTTCCATTTCTCTTAACACTCATCTTATTAAGGGATAAATTTTCTAACCTTTTTCATCACTCTTATCAATCATTTTGATAAGATTTGATCACACTCATAGTCACTTTGTTAAGTCTCTTCTCTTTTAACATTCATTTTTGTTAAGCGTTGAGCACATTTAACCTTTCACACCTTTTGGTATCTCTCCACACTTGTGTTGTTAAGATTTTATCATTAACCTTGTTATGTCTCTTTTCTTTTAACATTCATTTTTGCTCAAGATTCAAACATATCTTGCCCCTTTTAGTCCATTTTCTCTTAACTCACATTTTGTTAAGAGTCGGGAAATCAACTAAATATTTTAGTCTCCTCCCTCTTAGTACTCTTTTTGTTAGGGTCAAGAATTCTCACATTTTCCCCTCTTCCATCTTAGCATTCACTTTTCTAAGGGTTGAGTTTTCTAGCTCACCTCTTCTTGTTTTTTCCCTTTTTCAAAAATGGTGGGAACAAGACATTGTGATTATAGTCCCTTCATATGGAAAGAAAGAAATTATTTCCACATTATTTTGGATGAAGATAACGTAAATCATCTTGAAACTCTTTCTATTGAATCCACTTTATGAAAAAACAAGGACCATTTCCTTCTTCATCTCCTCAAGATGGAATCCATATTTCCTCCAGACCTTGACAAGGACATTTTGAAAACCTTACAGGTACAACATAAATCCTTCCATGACTTGAGTAAAAAAAACATGATGAGGTAGGATGAAGTAAAACAAATATCGATAATAAAGGAAAATCTAGTGCTTCGTCCATCGATCCCAACCTAGCCTTGTTTAATCAAATCAATGTAATGACAAAACATTTTTCTCTCCTATCCTCTATAGTCACTCAAAACAGTACTGAATACATGAATAAAAGTTACAACACCTTCAAAAATCATTCTAAGACTCATAAAGAGAAAAAAAATCATATAAATGGTTGATCATTATTTATCCCACAAACCAACTCACCATTTTCTCAAGAGTGGCAAGTGACGAAAGACATTATTTTAAGTATGCAAAAATAACACAAACAATTCAATTTTGATGAATTGTGTCCCTATCCTTTCGACATGGACATCCTACACATACCCTTCACACACTCTTTTGATATGCCCAAATTTGACAAATACAAGGGCAAAATTGATCATACATATCATTTCAAGGAATTTTTCATGGCATGCCAAGAAGTGGCATATAACGATATCTTTCTCTTACACCTTTTTCATAGAATTCTAGGAGGAAAAGATTTGGAATGTTTTTACACCTTCCAAAGGGATCTATAACTATCTTCGTGGACCTCTCAAATAAGTTCATTAAACACTTCTCTTTCAACCTTGATTCTGAAGTCATAGTGATGGATTTATGAAATGTCAAACAATGAAAAAATGAGAGCTTTGCACAATATTTACAAAGATGGAGAGTAATTTCAAGTCAATTCCCATGTTCAATCTTGAAAAATAGATGGTTAGCCTATTCATCCTGAACCTTAATGGTGAGTTGTCCTTTCATATGCAGATGTACTACCTCAATAGCTTTGAGGAAGTTATCAAAAAGGGAACTCAAATAGAAAAGGCCCTCATTGCTAAAGGATCACTTAATCCTCATTCTAAAATACAATCAACAAAATCAAAATAACAATAATAACCACAACCCTATCTCTTTTCACGATAAATCTAAGTATGTTAACCGTAACCGTAACGTTGTCAATGATGGTATCGCAAATAATTGTAATGTGCACAACATACAGAACAATAAATCTCAACTGACTAATTCTAAACCAACAATCGCTATTCATAGAAAATAAAAAACCTCCCCCTCGTGATTATAAATAATGACAATATACAACGTTGGGATAATATCTTTCCAGCATCTTACTACAAGTGGTAAGCTACAATATGGTCACTTACCCCCTTACGCAACCCTTTATTAAAGGGGAACCTAAGCCATATTGGTATATACCTGACACCTATTGTGATTTTCATTGTATTGATGGTCATCAAAAATAAAAACGAAAATAACTTCACAATTATATCCAAGACCTCATTGACAATGGAGCTATAGTGGTCGAAGACCTAACACCAACCAAAACACCTAATGACAATCTTAAGGTGTTTTCTAATCTGTTTCCTAACCATGGTACAAAGGGAAAAGCTTCTGAACATGGTGAATCCTCAAACAACATTAATTATAAATCTAGCATGTCCTTCATCATAGACACTAATCCATGCAACTTTGAACTCCAATTTACACCATCGGAGAAAGTCTTTCTAGTGCCTTTTAACAATTGGCAAAGGCTAACTGATTTTCCAAAATGAATTAAATCTAATTTTAGAGTAATTGATGCAACAAATTATATTCAAATAGTAAAACATAGAAATATACAAGTAATGATCATTCAATAATGTAAAACCCTAAGCAATTGATAGGAGGAAGATGACTTAGTTGATCTCAAGTGATCTGGAAGTGATTATAACTGTAAAAATGTTGGATCTGGTTGGAAATGATAACAGAGTAGCTTGTAGAGAGTTCTGGGAATCTAAAATGTGCTGGAAAAAAGTTCCTATAGGAGGACAGGAGATCCCAGGTGCTAGTGTCCATTTTTGGATGCTAGTGACTGTGTTAATATTTAGGATTTGATCCTTTTCTGGGTCTAAAAGTATTCACTCCAATATTTTCTTTGTCTCTCCAACTTCATAGTTAGGATTTTAATCACACCTGTAACCTATAAAAAAACCCTAGCTATCTGCACAAACTCACAAATATATTAGGTCTAAATAAAATATGCAATATGTGAAGTCAGACTTATATATATATATATATATATATATATATATATATATATATATATATATATATATATATATATATGATAACCCCTTTTGAATTTCTATCTAGCTAGAATAATAGTGAGCATGTTATGTGTATATATATTAATCTCTTGCTTCAATTTCGACATTAGTGGCAAAAAAGGTTGACTACAAATGTGAGATAAGGATAAGAAAAGAAATAAGGCAGACCAAAAATGATAAAATGTGTAAAAAGGAGGAAATGAGAACCCGTAAGGGAAATTATCACCTGGGAACTAGTGTCCAGAGTGGGCGTTAGTGTGCTGAGACCACAAATTACTGATGTGACAAAGTAGACAGATAAAGATCCCTATGACTTGGCCAAAAGTGAATGCAAAACTGAGAGGTGTAGAAGAGAATCACAATAAACATCAATCAAAAAAATTACAAGGACAAGGGAAAGTGTCACCAACGTGTACTTTTCTTACTTAAGATTCATGCATATAACAACATACCGATGGCATAGTAAAGTGGTGATATGTACATAATTTTATGTCTACATTTCCCCCCACCCTTTATGTTATTTGAATAAAATTCAAGTAGTGTAAAGGAAGTAAAAAACATACATGTATGGGGTCTAGAGAAGCCATGTTGTAGAACTACATGTAGAACATAGAAACCTGTAGCATGGTGAACCATGGATCAACATTTTGACCCATGTGGCATAGGAGGAGATAACAAACCATCACAAGGAGTGACTTGGAGAAATAGTTGTGATGATGTTTAGAGATTTTAGATTGTTTGTCAAAGGTGATATAAAAGGTAGGGAGGGAAAATATTCTTATAATTTAAGGATTCATTGGATAACATGTGGGTCATATACAGGATTTTTCATGAGGGCATGAAATTTGGCTTCTTCAAAGGAGTTGGAAAAAATCGGTTGCATGTTCCTTGCTCCTTTACCTTTAGGAACACTTTAGCATTTCCTTTTCTCTAAAAATTTTCCAAGGTTCTCTATTCCTTCTATACCTATAAAAACTTCAAACAAATTTAATTCCACTCAATAAATGCAATCAATTAACTCACAACCTTCACTACTTCCCTTTATCACAAGACTACCCTTATATGCATATCAAGCCAAGTTGTTGCTCCACCAGTACAAATGAGGTTCTAGAGATTCCCATGAAGTATTAACACCTCCACTAGTTTTATTTTAATTCCATTGACATGCTTCTAAAATCCCAAGGCTTAAATCTTTGCACAATTCCATGTAGGTCTCTTTTGCATTTTGTTCTCAAACCCTCCACTAGGTCTTGTAGAACCTTCTGCTAGCTATAAATCTTGATGAAAAAAGTTTTAAAATAGTTTGAAAGATATTATTGGCACCCATTAAGTAATTTTACCTTCCCTAAAATTTTCAATCTCTAATTCATAAGAAAAATGTAGTTTCCTTTGTAAACTAGCTCACGATCATAGGTCTTTCACTATGGTCTTCAACTGAGACAGCTTATTGTCATGAATATCTTGATATATGACCAATGAAATGTTCCAATTCCATTTAAAAACCTTTTAATACCTTCCTAACATGATATCTACCAAAGTTCAATAACAAACTCAATGGTTTAGGCCCTCGAAGATCAATCCATAGCACAAATTCTCCCAAAACTCTCACAATGCACCCGAGAAGGGTATTTGGCTATAAAACTCATTACACTTTGCTTCAAGACTCTATATTTGACCTATAGATCTACTTTTATCCACTCCAAAATAATATTTTAGTAGTGTTGAGCTTGATATGAGGTTAGTCTAGTTTCCACGAGATTCCATGACTATCATGCATGCACAAGTTTGAATATGGAACCCTAAAATTCACAATGGGAGAAATTTCAAGTTCTCCAACTATCAAGGCCTCCTTTCACATTTCAAGCATCATATTTACAGTCTATTCACTATAAATGCATAGTATTATTATTTTCATAGTAATACCAAGTTTTCTTTCATATTAATATATAGTTATAGTCCCTAACAGTTCATTTCTTCATACATGATACTACACTGAAAAGTTCACCTTACTGATCCTTTACATACTTTCAAAACCACTATGAGAATCTGAGCACATACCTTTTTTCATGTAATCAACCACACACATTTTTATTATATACAAGAGTACCATAATCTCATTCCTTCCTATCGATCAAGTACTTTTTCATGCTTTTACACAGAGTATTTGTTCCCATTAATTGAATCTCCACAACTTTGATTAGTACCCTGCAAGTTCTAAGCAAATAGTGACAACAGTATTATTCCAGTCAAGTTATCCTCACACAAATGTATGTTTAACAATTTATCACACTAAAAATTATATTTACAGTCATGCCTTCCAATCATGCAATAGAAACCCTTCCATGCTTCCTAATGGTACCACAGGGGTAACTTTAAAAAGCTCTATGAGCTTTCAAATCAACAAAACCATTGTAAAGTTCACTGTGCAACTCATAAATATACAGCCATACATAGTGACCTGCAACATAGAATTTTTTTTTATCTCCATTATATTTCTTACAAATTATATCTCAAATCTCCCTCCTCTCTGAGGAATTCCTGTCAAAAAAATCCCCAAACTCCTTTTCATACTTGAAATTATAACTTGCACACACCCACTCCATGGAATGTAACTACCCTTCTAGAGACTATGATGAATCCTAACTACCATTTAGTGAATTTTTAACTTCCCTAAATTTCATGACCATTCCCACACACACACTTATCACTTTTACCCACTCACACATGACTAACTACACACGCTAGGACTTGACTAGACTCTTACAACTTAATTTAACCGTGAGTACACCTCTATACCCCTTATGAGGTCTCAAATGACCTTTACAAGATTTAATAACCCACATTCTTAACTTTATACCCCCTCCAACAAGCTTAGTAATTCAAATTTTTCAAATGTGTCCTTGGGAGGGAAAACTCATATCTTCAAATTTACATTGCAAAGTAGGTACAAGAGGACTCAAAACATATTAACACATCTAAATGACTCTCTAGATCCTATAGAAACCCAAAAACCTTGATTTATTTTACTATGCATGTGATCCTCCTATATCATTCTTCCAAGGGGATTAAATTTCTTGCTAGTATAAAGGAATCTCCCTCTTCTTCTTTTTTCAATTGTAGTCTCTTCTTGATTTCTTCTTCTTACTTTCACTCTCTTGATTGACACTAGTTTTCTTCATCTTCATGTTTTGAATTCTCTTAAGAGTTTCTTCCTCTTTTTCTTTTAGTTCTTTATTAAGTGTACCTACATATTCACAGTCAAACCAAACATTAGATATAAAATCTAAAGACCTTTGAGTCTCCACCACTTCCTTTTGTTCAACCTCTAGCTGCTCCATCTTGAAATATTCCTCAAAAATTATTTTTCCTTCACTTTTAGCTTCATTTTCCTCTTCAAACATTTGGTCTTCATCCTCAAATTCTATACAAGCATCAAAATATTCTTATTCATCTTCATTCCCTTCTACGTCTTTGCAAAATTATTCATCTTCATCTTCTTTTGGGAAAGCTAAGAAGCTTGTTATCACTTCCTCTTCATCTATTTTCTCAACTTCCTCATACATCACTCCTTTGATGACATCTTTCTCTTCCTTTCTTGAATTATTCTTCTCTTGTCTCAACTTCCTTTCCTCTTCTCTAATCTTCTTCCTCAACTACAATTTTTGACTTCTCTTTACAAGTAGCTCTATGGGCCACTTTATCCTCTTTCTCATCACAAATCCCACTTCATTATAATCTTCCATCATACTTTCAGCTCTCATCAACTCCCTAAGCTTCTCTACATATTTTCTCAACTCTTTCAACTCTTGTTCCATCCATTATTCATGCTTCCTTGCTTTCTCTTTCCTTATTTCCTCTTTTCTTTCTTTCTATCTCATCTTGCCTCTTCCTTTGGCTTAACAACAATACCAACTCTTTCATCAATTCTTCCTTGTCCATTTCTCTCTTATTTTATCTCTTTTCTCAGTCACTTGTCTCTTTCTTCATCTCAACTCTTCTCTTTCAACCTGTCAACTCATTCACACACACTTACATAACTTGTTATTAGTAATAAACTATATTCAACTCATTAAAGTCCCGCTCTAATACCACATGATGTAGAGAAAATTAGTATCAAGCATGTTTTTAATTTCACAAGGAGGTTTCTAGCAACTTACTTCACTCTAGCTCTGCTAAGAGGATCCACACAAGCTTAAAATGGCTTAACATTTGTAAAAATGACAAATTTTCTCATAGAATGAATTCATCCATTGAAAACATCTATCTACCATGCTCCTCACCTTCATAACTTGTCAATTCAATCATCAAACTCATCTACATGCACTAGATTTCTCTAAACACTTAACCTTTAAAGCCTCTTAAGTTATCTCCCCTATTTATTAGATCAAAATAAAATTAGAATCACCACAAAAGCAACCACAAGAATAAACTTCTATGTCATCCTTCCTTTAACTTGCCAACTAGTCACTTCTAGCTCCTTCACCTTTAGGAACACATTATCATTTCCTTTACTCTACCCATTTTCCAATATTCTCTAGTCCTTATATCCCTACAGACACTTTAAAAAAATTTAATCCAACTTAATAAATGTAATCAAATAACTCACAACCTTCACTACTTCCCTTTATCACAAGACTGCCCCTATATGCTTCTCAAGCCAAGTTGTTGCTCCACCAATGCAAATGAGGTTATATACCTGCCCAAAAAGTAATAACACCTCCAATATTTGTATTTCAATTCCCTTGAAATGTTTTTTAAATCTCAAGGATTAACTCTTTTCACAATTCCATGTAGGTCTCTTTTGCATTTTGTTCTCAAACCCTTCACTAGGTCTTGTAGAACCTTCTGCTAACTATAAATCTTGATGAAAGAAGTTTAAAAATAGTTTGAAATATATTAATGGCACCCATTAAGGCATTTTAACTTACCTAAAAATTTCAAGCCCTGATTCATAAGAAAAATGTAGTTTCCTTTATAAACTAGCTCACTATCTTAGGTCTTTCACTTTTGTCTTAAACTAAGACAACCTGCTATCATGAATATCTTAATATTTCACCAATGAAATGTCCCAATTCCTTTTTAAAACCTTTCAATACCTTCCTAACATGATATCTACAAAATTTTAGAGTAAACGCAATGTTTAGGCCCTCAAAGATCAATCTCTAGCACATATTCCCCCAAAACTCTCACAGTGCACCACAGAAATGTATTTAACTATAAAACTCATTATGATTTGCTTCAAGACTCTATATTTGAACTATAGGTATATTTTTATCCACTCCACAATAATATTTTAGCATTGTTGAATTTGAGATGAGGTTAGTCTAGTTTCCACGAGCTTTCATGACTATCATACAAGCATAGGTTTGGATATGGAACCCTCAAATTCATAGTGAGAGAAATTTCGAGTTCTCTACCTATCAATGCCTCCTTTCACCTTTGAATCATAATATTTACATTTTATTCACTACACATGCACACTCTTCTTACTTCCACATTAATACCAGGTTTTCTTGCATGTTAAAATAAAGCTACAGTCCCTAACAGTTCATTTCTTCATACATGATACTACATTGAAAAGTTCACCTTACTGATCCTTTACATACTTTCAAAACCACTATGAGAATCTAAGAATATACCTTTTTTTCATGTAATCAACCACACACATTATTTTTCTATAAAAGAGTCCCACGGTCTCATTCCTTCCTATCAATCAAGTACTTGTTCATGCTTTTGCACAAAGTATTTGTTCCCATTAATTGAATCTCCACAACTTTGATTAGTACCCTGCGAGTTCTAAAAAAATGGTTACAATAGTATCATTCCATTCAGGTTATCCTCACATAAATTTTTGTTCAACAAGTTAGCACACTAAAACTTATATTTATATCCATGCCTTCCAATCATACAAAATAAACCTTGTCATGCTTCCTAATGGTACCATAAGGGTAACTAGAAGAGCTATGTGAGCTTTCAAATCAACAAAACCATTGTAAATTTCATTGTGAAACTTATAAATATATAGCCATACATAGTAACCTATAACTTATAACTTTTTTATGTTTTTTATCTCCACTATATTTCTTACAAAGTATATCTCAAATCTTATTCCTCTCCGAGGAATGCCTGTCAAAAAAATCCCCAAACTCCTTTTCATACTCAAAATTCTAACTTGCACACACCCACTCCATGGAATGTAACTGAAATTTTAGAGACTATGATGACTCCTAACTTCCATTTAGTGAATTTTCAACTTCCCTAAATTTCATGACCATTCCCTCACAGACACTTATCACTTTTTCCCACTCACACGTGACACACTACACACACTAGAACTTGACTAGACTCTTACAACACAATTTAAAGGTGAGTACACCTCTATACCCCTTATAAGGTCTCAAATGACCTTTACAAGCTTTAATAACCCACATTATTGACTTTAGACCCCATCTAACAAGCTTAGTAATTCAAATTTTTCAAATGTGACCTTGGGAGGGAAAACTCGTCTCTTCAAATTTACATTGTAAAGAAGGTCCAAAAGGACTCAAAACATATTAACACATCTAAATGACTCCCTAGATCCGAGAGAAACCCAAAAACCTTGATTTATTTTACTATTCTTGTAATTCTCCTACATCAGCAGTGGTAGTATGTAGATATGATAGCCCCTTTTGAATTTTCATCCAGCCATATTAAAAGTGAGCATGTTGTGTGTGTGTGCGTGTATGTGTATGAATATCTTGCTTGAATTTCGACATTAGTGACATAAAAGGCCAACTAAAAATTTGAGATAAGAATAAGAAAATAAATAAATTTGACTACAAATGATAAAATATGCAAAAATAAGGACATGATCTCCAAAAAGGGACACGAGCTCCTGGACACTAGTGTCCTGAGACCACAAACGACTGATTTGAAAAAACAGACAAACAAGGATCCATATGACCTAACCAGAAGTGAATGCAAAACTAAGAGGTGTAGAAGAGAGTCACAATACAAATCAATCAAAAAATGTAAAAGGAAAAGGGAAAGTCTTACCAACGTGTAATTTTCTTACTTAATATTCATGCATATAACAACACACCAATGGCATAATAAAGTGGTGATAGGTGCATAATTTTGTTTCTACTCTAACATGATCGAATATCCAACTACGAGACCCTTTTATAATGGGGAACCAAAGCCTACATGGTATAATACATAGGAATATTGTGAATACCACCACATGGAAGGCCATTCTACATATAATTTCACACCTCTTTGTCATTACTTTCAAGACTTAATTGATAACGGAGTCATTTCTATAGAACTCGATGACGAAGCTCTTGCAACTGAAAACATGTTAACTTCCACAACTTCTAGTTAAAATTTAAATTTTTTCCCCACTTCTTTACATATTGGCATCCCACAAGATCACAACAAAATTCAAGTATCTCTACCTCAAAACTAATCTACCTCTTCTACATATTTTCTTCCATTAGTCCAATTAGATTTTGAATCTATTTCGGGCAGCATTCTTCTAACATCAAATGAGAGCTTGACCTTTCTTCATTACTCCATTTCAACCCTTGATATAAATTTAGAATCTATATACGAGGTTCTATCATCAAGCACCTTTGATCTTGATTCCATTATTTCATTGTTGGCTCCTACGCCTTACATATCTAGTCTTGTTGTAGAAACACAACCGCAACAAGTTTAGACACTTGCAGCAATGCAACCTTCTGTTTCATTTCTACCTCAAAAGGTCACTCTTATAGCTCATCAATGATAATTCCCACCTGTCAATACATATACATGTGTGCACTCTACGAGGTACATATACCTATGGTTATCCTTATACAACCGTTTCACACTTTAACTATAAATATTTTTTCAAATCAATTACTCACTAGCCTAGAAGGATAAATATTGAATATCTCCTCTTTATGGCCTATAATGAACCTTAGATATACATATAGAGATCAATCCTCCTTTCCTTACCTTCTTCCACTCACAAATGAATATGAGTCTCCACATATTCCCTGCCTCGACAATATTACTCTAACATCACATATGTATTTCAATCTCATTGAAGACTTGTTATCACCAGATCACTGCACCCTCCGAATGGCCAAGTGATGGATAGGGACTTCAGTGTGATTGGGTAACATGGGATCACCTCCAGAGAAGGCCGGCTTCCTCTTCCTAAACTAAACATAACACTACTTTTAATGTAATAAAATAGCTAACTAGACCTATACTAACATTTCCAGGGGATTAGGGAGAAAAATTTGCAAGAAATAAAACCTACACTAGGAATGGTGATGCACCAAGAAAGGGTTTTTCTAGACAATTTTTTTTTCTTCCACTAAAGAAGGATGAAAATGGGAAGGATGAACAAGCACCACAACCCAACTGCATAAAAATATTCACTCCCAAATAAGCACAAAACTCCCAAAACCTGTAATGGAAACTTGAAGTTACACAGTATACCTGCAAACATGAAAAATGCACAAAGACGTAGCAAAAAATATGAAAGGACCAATAATTAGTCACAGAACACAATATTTATTACTTCAATATCATGCATAATGCATAATTACATAGGAAGAGGCAATGGTTGCCATTACAATCTTGGAAAAAGGCTTGCGAGTTCCCAAATCTTGTGAAAAGAGAGAGAGAAACTAAAAAATGTCCAACCCTTTGAAATGGGTTTCTCATTTACATTTATAGAGAATCCAACTGTGAGAGAAAAGACGAGGAATCCTAAATTTTGGGTAGATGGTCTCCATACTTGATTACATTATTAATTTCACATGAGAATAATGTTCCACCACTATTCCTCCATAAATCCAAAAAATTGAATTTATCCATATTTTACTAAAAATAATATTTTTTAATAAAATATTAAGGCACCTTGACTTTTTGAAGGGACCCATAAGGTTGGTTTATGTGAAATGGGGTTCTTGGCTTGTGATTGGCCTACTAAATCGGTCACTTAAATTGTAATGGATTGTTCGAGTCATATCCTAACCTCCCTGCCACCTCTTTGCATTAGAAAGCCCTTCGTATTTCTTCATCGGCTACAATTACCAATGACTCAGCTGGTGACTCAGATGACTCCCCCCCCCTTTACACGAAGGCTCATTCATTATAACTCAACATTAAATTAAATGATCGGCTTTCCATTTGTTGTAGGGGCTTCGTGGCATACATTTTGTTGATCACTTCTTTATTATTCATCTCGTCGACCACTTAGTCCATGAGTCCCTTGAAGACCCCTCCATCACCTTGGGATTGACTGAGCATCTCAGGATTTATCATTTACCACATTCTCTTTGTGATAGCTCACCATGTCTCTTGCTTCATCGACATCAGTGGTTTTGACACGTATTGACCGAACTCTCCATGACAAGTTTCATCTTGCCTTAATGGCTCCTCAAGGAACAGGCACCTCGTATTAATCTTCATGTTTACCGAAAAACTCATGATGTGATTGAATTGACTTCCATCATCCACTTGGCTAGATGACTTGGGCCATACACCTCATGTTTGTTGGGTGACTTGCAACATATCAGGATCCTGAAATTGCTTCATTCCTTATCAATCTCCTCAGTGGGCCCAACATGCCATGGAACCCGACACCTTATTTTCCATGTGCCAACTTGGCAAGGTTGTTTCTGATCTCCACAATTCCCATGATGAATCACCTTGGTATGTCTGAGTCATGCTTATCCTCAAGTGTGGAAATCCACCATGGCTCACCATCTTGAGAACCCAGAACTTGGCTTCAGCTTGGAAATTTCCCACAAGGTCATGTCAACATTGAGCCAAGTCCATATTCTCTTGCCACTAAGTGACTCCGCCTAAACTTGGCTGACCGAGCTACCTCCTCTACGCTGCCCGAGCTAGTTGGCATTAGCATTTCCTCAACATTCATGAGCCCAGTGTTAAGCCATTGAACCTATTTGACTCGACATGATCCTCCCATTACCGAGTTAGTCTCACAAGCTCAACTGATCTCTTTACCTAACTGACGCACCTACATCCTCCCTTAAACGCGTTCCGGCCATGTATCACCAACTTGGCCCTTTGATGTTCATACCTGTCATGGCTTATCGAGCAAATAATTCAACCACAAGTCCCACTGAAATGGGCTCAACTCTCCAACGTCAACTTGACCCCGTGTTGAATGCTCCACCGAGTTATCCGAGATCACTTCTACATGTGACTTCACGACTCGTGATTTGATGTCACTATGCATTTCGACCAAGCCAAGTTACAACCCTTCCGAGGACTCACTTTAGCTTCTCCCAAATGAGCTAACACTCCATACAAGCTCACAAATCTTACGAACCTTCTAATTTGTCATGCTAATTACGAGCTCAATATAGAGCCATTTCTCTTTTCTACCCAATCTCACTTGTAGTCAAGCGATGCATTCATGGTGCCGAGTGACTCAACCTTAACTCTTTGACTGCTAAGGTATCCCTACATTATTGTGCTAACATGATCCCTTCTACAATGAGCCAAGCTTGGTAGCTGTGAATCCTAGGCTCCATATCAACTTTTCCTAGCTCATTTCATGTTGTTCTAACCGTCGTCCTCCACGAGTGTCTTGACCAAGATCATTTCTTAACCTTCACACCAATCCCCATGCCTTGGAAATT
The DNA here is from genome assembly GCA_019776745.2 of Taxus chinensis. Taxonomy (NCBI): domain Eukaryota; kingdom Viridiplantae; phylum Streptophyta; class Pinopsida; order Cupressales; family Taxaceae; genus Taxus; species Taxus chinensis. The sequence continues at coordinate 62,002,322 of CM034147.1, read as the reverse complement.
CATTAAAAACCTTTGATCTCCTTTTCCATGCACTTGTAATTTGTACCACCTCCTCACAAATTTTGAGCCTGCTCCAAACACTACCGAGCTCAACTTGATTACATGTCATGATCAGCCTAGAAACTTAACAATTTTCTATCACAATGCAACTACGGCTTGGCCCAATCATTTCTCTCTTGGTTAGCTCATAGAAGTTGAGCTCGGGATCCCTAAGCCATAACTACTTGGCCTTAATGATGAAGCTCTTTTCCTGCATGACTCCAAACTCAAAACTTCCAATTGATAAGCAACTCACCCACGGCCATTTTTGAGCTCGAAACAAGAGTCATCAATATATCTCTTTGCTTCACCATTTTGCCAACTCTGAGCAAAATCAGCCCCCGAACACTGCAGCTTGGCCTACATGTTATCTTCTACATTCCATGTTAACTCAAACAAATCGATACCCCATTTCCTATGTTGTCTTCTATGAATACCTAGTTTCCTTCACCTTTGCATCCGCTGAGCTCGACTGTGATGATGCAACCTACTTAATGTTGATTTCTCCCTCTTAGCAGGTGACCCTTTGATCCAACATCAAGATTTCCCCTTGATGAAACATCAAAACTTGAACTCTAAGTCATTGCTACCAGTTCGAACCTGGGCTCATAAACTCTAATCGTAACTTTGTCGAGCTAAGACCCTCATAATGATTCTGCCATGACCTTCAACACTACTAGTCTCTATCTCCTGAGATTCACTCATTGTTCATCTTCTTCCAATGTTGGGTCCTCTATATTGACTCAGTTTCAATTTCATTTATGCTCTTAGTGAGTCAAATACTGATTTTCAAGGTATGTAATGCGCAACTTGACAATCAACTCACCGAGTTGCTCAGCGAGCTAGTTTGGGATCCCCACCATATTTTGTAAATTTTAACTTTTTGCAAAAAAAATTGGAATTTCTAGGATTTCCTCTCGATCTTGGGAGTAATGTAAACATGAAAAGACTTCCAAAACATGACTTTATCAAATTGACCATTTTCTCTCGATATTCACCAGAAGTGGGCCCCAAAACCAATTTTATTGTCCTGAATAATCCTTAATCCTGTAAGACCTAAAAAAGGGAAAAATAATCTAGGATGATCTTAAACCTTCCTAGGATTCTATAAACGTTCTCAAAGCACAAAATTTTCCCTATAGGCCCCAAGTTCTCCCGAGAAGCCTTTCTTGGTCCCAGGGTCTATGCACCCACATTGTCCAATTTTACCCCAAGGGGCAAAATTGGATAACATTTTTTGGTGACCTCTCATGGATGTTTGCCTACTAAGCATTAGTCCAATAGTATGTAACATCTATTGGGAATGGAGTCACTGTTAATCCCAAAACAGAACTCGAAGTAGACTATTTGACCTTGTCCCGGAATCTGATGTTGTCAAGTATGAAGCACATTGGAATCCATGACTATTTGGAATGCATGACACACTACAGAGATTTAAGTAAATATTTACTGAGTTTGGTACATCATGGAACTCTATTAAAACTTGAATTTTTTCCTTCTTTTAGAAATTTCACCTTTGACACATTGTGCAGGGGCAAAGATGAAACACAACACACATAACAACTGAAAATCATACATGCTTTGAATAAAACATGCAGAGTGTTTCAGGCACTTATTCTGCCAAAAACAAAACTAATCCTACTCTATGCTAACTGGAATCATAGGTGAGATAAACAAACCTTGTGAATGGTTGTGTAAAATAGCTCCCTATCCTCACAATGGGAAGCCATGCAAATGATTTTATAGTGGACATGGCCGAGACTAAAAATGAAAAACTGAGACAAGCCTGATTCTCCACCTAGTCCACTAAGGAATCAACTGGAAAGAGAAAGAATGCCTCTTTTAGTTTCTCTGCATTTGTTTTTTAGAGGCATTGCAAATGATCATTGGGGCTATAAAACTCATCCTCACATTCTGAAGTGAATGTGACTGGTTATGACTCCTCTTTTGGATCCAATGAAGCTAAATACCTTATGAGGCATGGTCTAACCTGTTGAATATTCCTGCTGCTCTAAATTTCAACTTTAATAATAAAGTCTGGTTGAAGACATCCTTGAAAAATATGGTTGTTCATGACCTGATTTCCCTCTTATTTCCCATTTACAAACAAGTGATCTTCAACCTAGATGGATGGTATCGCAGTGAAATCTCCCTTTTTCAACATGAAATTTGAAAATTCAACCCCTCCTATTTGTAGCTTTTGAAGACTATTAAGGGCAGAAAAATCTTAAAGAATACTTTCCTCCACCACAGGTTTATCAACCAAATCATGTTCCATAACTAAAAACAAGAAGCTCTCCATGATATAATTTTCATTAAATTCTTTTGAATCATTCTTAGCTTCTCTTGTGTGTTCCTCCTCTACGTGTAATGAGGGATATGGAAGATTCAATTCCTCCAATTCTGATTCAAAAGGACACTTATGAGTAATGATTTATTCCTTGAACATGTCCCTCCATAGCGCTAGGCACTTTGTATTGGAAAAAAAGTGATGGAATAGCAAAATTGTCAAGTTCTATAGGCTCATGTCCATCAAAACATTCTTCCAAATCTGATAAATAATTTTCTTCCTCATTTTCTAGCTATGTCAAGGTTTGTTCTTCAATCTAAGTATCCTTCAAACTAGAACCTCCTTCACCTTGATATTCTTCATTCTCAAACATGAAATTAGAAAGATCAAATTCATCTAAAAAATCATATTTTTGAGAAGCTAGAGAGGGGAAAGGATTTGAAAGCCTCTGCATGGTCTCATCTGCATTCATGACTAGTGAATCTACCTTGGTCTCATGAAACTATTCATAGCTGATTGTAACATCTAATGATGACCTTGGAAAGATTCTACAACCTTCCAGAAGAATTTTCATTTCTTGACATGCATGGAAATCAAGATCATTGCACTCATTAGAATTACCTAGCACACTTGAGATTCTTTCTTCTTTAACTTGCACATACCCTTCTTCTGGAGGAATTGAGGCCAACTCTTTCTTTTCCATAGTTAAATTCACAATATGTAGTAAATCAACCACCTTTTATGACATGGAACGGGCGTGGATGTTGCATTATAAACAAACAAATTATTGATCATCACTTTTTATTTCTAGATTTTTCGGTGCTTGTTCTTGAGCACACTCCATTTGCATCACCTCATCTTGAGCTTCAACCTTAGCTAGAGGCTTAACCATGAGTGGAATATGCTTGATGTCAAGTCTTGTAGCCCACTCTTTCAAATTTCTTACACATTCTTCTTTGTTAAGGTCTTCAATCTTCACCTCCCCATTGCTTCACTTTCTATCATCATGCTCTTCCTCAAAAAATGATTTTAGAACTGCTAAGAGGAGGGATGGAGTTAGGGATTCAAATAGCTCCTCCAACCTATTTGAGGTAGTGGAAGTGGTGCATCTTCTTGTCTTGATGCCCTTTATAGAAAAGAAGGAATTTTAGTCGAACGAGGAACGGAAGATTCATGATGGGATGGAAAAATAGGAGACAAAGAACTTAATTCCGCCATAGGGGTTGTAGCTAGAAGGTTAGGACTATGAGACTCAAGTTTAAATTGCATGGATGGAGACATGGGAAGATGGTTACAAGGTGGTAATGCAAGAACCTCCAATTTATGGGATTGACTAATATTACATTCATAATCTTCTCTCTTCTTGATCCATTCTCCAACTTGAGTCATCGTTTTGATTTTGAATTGAAGATTTTGTTGAGGATTAAACTCATCTGGTATAGGGGAAATCTATGGGTATAGAATTCTGAAACCAATCTAGGTTACATTTTTCATTTCCTTAATCCTTATTTCCACCATGTTATACTCCAACTTTTGAACCTTCTTTTATAAATGGTCTTCTTCAGGTGAAGGATAACCTCCAAAATCTGTGTGTCATTATTTTTCATAAGCCCCACAGTTTGGTGGATGACCCAACTACACTGCATCTTGTTCATGTGGACATGCATGCCCAAACTGATATTCATCATAGAATTGGTCTAGAGGTGGATTAAAATAACCTAAAATGGAAAGTATTATTTTTGTTGAAAGTGGGAATTCCATTGTGGGAATGAAGCCATGATTGTACCACTTCATGAATAGTAGAAAGAATTGAAATGTGTGGAAGAAGAATAGATGGAAATGGGTGAAAAATGAAAGTCTGCAACTCAAAGAGTGGGTTGTTTAGACCAATAGAGTCACCAATTGTGCTTGGGAATACCTCCTGAGACTAAAATTTCACTAAGAGCACAACAACTTAATGAAACAAAGTGAACACAAATACACACACCTATGAAAGATATGACTCTTGTGGTCCCACCCGGCATGCCAAAAAATGTTATCACCAAATCACTGCACCCTCTGAATGGCCAAGTGATGGATAGGGCATTCGGTGTGATTGGGTAACATGGGATCACCTCACAAGCTATGGGACTTACAACTTGAGGTGAACCTCTGGAGAAGGCCATCTTCCTCTTCCTAAACTAAACATACCACTACTTCTAATGCAATAAAATAGCTAGTTAGACCTATATTAATATTTCAAGGGGATTAGGGAGAGAAATTTGCAAGAAATAAAACCTACACTAGGAATGGTGATGCACCAAGAAAGGGTTTGGCTAGACAAGTTTTCTATCTTCCACTAAAGAAGGATGAACAAGTACCACAATCCAACCTCATAAAAAGCTTCACTCCCAGATAAGCACAAAACTCCCAAAATCTATAATGGAAACTTGAAGTTGCATAGTATACCTGCAAACATGAGAAAGGCACAAAGACATAGCAAAAACTATGAAAGGACCAATAATTAGTCATAGAACACAATCTTTATTACTTCAATATCATGCACAATGCATCATTACATAGGAAGAGGAAATGGTTTCCATTACAATCTTAGAAAAAAGGCTTGAGAGTTCCCAAATCTTGTGAAAAGAGAGAGTGTAGCCACCAAAATTAGGTCATACTACCCTTATAATCTTATAAATTAAATTAACCATACCTTACCTATTCATATCCCATTGTGCAAATGATTAATTTAATTAATTACCTTAATTAATTTAATTAACATCCTCACTTGACCACCTCACCCAGCCAACTCACCTAGCCACCTCACTCCATGACCCACTCAAACCTCATTAATGACCTAAGACCAAGTTTAAGCATATCCTAACCAACTAGGACTTATTCTAAACCTATACTTAACTCCTATCAATAAACCTAAGAGGAATCTTACTCATCCTTTCATGATATATCACTCGAGACTCAGACAAAGATTGAATACCACACCAAAAATATCAACAATCAGGCTATTTTTGGCCAACCTAGATATTCCCACCTTAACTAACGTTAGTTATACCTCACCTGACGTCGGTCCCCTAACTGTCACTGAATATTTTTAAAAAATTCCAAAAATCCTTTGCTAAGGTTGGTCATTTGATTCAGGAACTCACATGAACAAAGACTTGGAGAACTTAAATTTTTGAAGCACTCAGGAAAAAGAAAGCACCCAGGAGCACTACCAACAACCATCGACATCCATCACCTTCTTCGTGATCACAGATTCACATAGAGAAGCAGATAGGATCAAACTATCGTTGCACGTACATGACGTCCCTTTTCTTTGGATCTCTTCCCTCATAGTTTTCATCACCTACACTCTCCAGACCCATTCTTCAATAAGTATCTAATGTCTCTTCAATTATCTTTATTTTCTTTCAATAAGATCGTCATTCCTCTCAGTAATTTATGTCTTTGTGCATCTTTACATCTCCTTCCTCTCACCAACCTATCACCTTACCATATCTAGCCCTTTCACCTATCTTCACCCTCTACTAGTCATCCTTGAGTCACTAAGGCCATTTTACAACCTCACCTTCACCATTTCTAGCCTCTAAGAAATCACAAAGAGCTTGGAAACTAGTTTCTAAGAGCCTTTTACTAACTGCCCCTACCGACGCTGGTTAGCCAACCGATATCGGTCATCCTACCAAATTGGTATCGGTCACAAATCCGATGTCAGTTACTGTGTCTGGCAACATACCTCAGACCAGCAAGCTCATACTCATTCCCTAATAGCCCACAATCACTCCTAATATTTACCAAATCTTATCCAGAGCCTATCCCAGACCTATAACCCAATACCAGTCCACCACCTGACCTGTTTTGACCTCAATCACCTTTTATCTGACCTTTTTTTAATTTTGATTGGCACGAGATACCTAAATCATTTCAATTCCAATAAGATATTTATTTAATGTTTATTTTGGATAGCATTAATACGGTTATATAAAAGTGGATTGATAACCTGCTCAGGGAGCATCACGCTTCCTAGATCTAGCTTCTGCTAGGCAGTCCACTCGTTTTTTTATTTAATTCTATCTAGTGGTATTGTTTTACATTTTACAGGTAGTTCCTCCTAGCCAAAAAGGATCTCTTGCAATCAACATTGGATCAGGAAATCATAACGCTCACACAACCTTCATCCGACATCACAAACAGGTATTCCTCCTTGGCCTATCACCTCTATCTGTTTCATTAATTTTTTAAGAATCCGATGAAATAGAGAGAGAAATAGAAAAATGTCCAACCCTTTGAAATGGATTTCTCATTTACATTTATAGAGAATCCGACTCTGAGAGAAAAGAGGAGGAATCCTAAATCTTGGGTAGATGGTCTCCATACTTGATTACATTATTAATTGTACATGATAATAAAATTCCACCATTATTCCTCCATAAAATCCAAAAAATTGAATTTATCCATATTTTAGTAAAAACAATATTTTTTAATAAAATATTAAGGCACCTTGACTTTTTGAAGGGACCCACAAGGTTAATTTATGTGAAATGGGGTTCTTGGCTTGTGATTGGCCTGCTGACTAGGTCACTTAAATTGAAATGGGTCGGCCGAGTCACATCCTAACCTCCCCGCCACCTCTTTGTATTGGTGAGCCCTTTGCATTTCTTCATTAGCTACAATTACCAACAACTCGACCAGTGACTTGGATGACTCCCCCCTTTATATGACGGCTCATTCATTATAAATCGACATTAAATTAAATGATCAGCTTTCCATTTGGTGTAGGGGCTTTGTGGCATACTTTGTGTTGACCACTTCTTTATTATTCATCACATCGACCACTTAGTCCACGAGTCGCTTAAAGACCACTCCATCACCTTGGCATTATTCGAGCATCTCAGGATTTATCATTTACCACGTTCACTTTGTGACAGCTTGTCATGTCTCCTAATTCATTGGCATTAGTGGTTTTGACACATATTAATGGAACTCTCCATGATGAGTTTCATCTCACCTTAACAACTCCTCAAGAAATGGTCGCCTCGTATTGATCTCCATGTTTACTGGAAAACTCGTGATGTGACCAAATTGACTGTCATCATCCACTCAGCCAGATGACTTGGCCCATACACCTCACATTTTTTGGGTGACTTTCCATGTATCGGGGTCCTGACATTACTTTGTTCCTTGTCGATCTCCTCAGTGGGCTTGACATGCCATGAAACCCGACACCTTGTTTTCCATGTGCCAACTTAGCAAGTTGATTTCTGATCTCTGTAATTCCCATGATGAATTGGATCATTATATATGAGTCATGGTTATCCTCAGGCATAAAAATACACCATGGCTCACCATCTTGAAAACCTTGAACTTGGATTTGACTTGGACATTTCCTGTAAAGTCATCTCAATGTCGAGTCAATCCCATATTCTCTCACTACCAATGACTCGACCTTAACTCAGCCAACCGAGCTACCTCCTCTACGTTGTCTAAGCTAGTTGGCATCGGTTTTTCCTCAATATTCATGAGCCTGGCATCAAGCCATTAAATCAAGTTGACTCGACATAATCTACCCATCACCAAGTTAGTCTCATAAGCTCGACTAAGCTCCTTACCTGACCAAGCCACCTACATCCTCCCTTAAACGCACTCCAGCCATGTATCACCAACTCGGCCCCTTTGATGCTCACAACCATCATGGCTCTTTGAGAAACTCATTCAACCATGAGTCCCATTGAAATAGGCTCAACTCTCTAATGTCAACTTGACCCTACATTAAATGCTCCATTAAGTTATTTGAGCTCACTTATACATGTGACTTCGAGACTCATGAGTTGATCCCACTGTGCATTCTGATCGAGTCAAGTTACTACCCTTCCAACGAATCACTTCAACTTATCCCAGATGAGCTAACACTCCATATGATCTCACTAATATTATGAACCTTATAATCCGTCATGCCAATCATGAGCTCAATATAGATCCATTTCTCATTTTTTCCAAAGCTCACTTGTATTCAGGCAATGTATTCTTGGCACCAAGTGACTCGGCCTTAACTATTCAACCGCTGAGCTATCCCTACATTGTTTGGCTGACACAAGCCTTTTGCGATGAGCCAATCTAGTTGTGAATCCTGAGCTCCATATCAACTTGTCCTAGCTCACTTCATGTTTTCATAACTGTCATCTTCCATGAGTGCCTCGACCAAGCTCATTTCTTAATCTTCACACTAATCCCCATGCATTGGAAATTTTTCGAAAACCTTAGATCTCCTTTACCATACTCCTGTGAGTTACACAATATCCTCACGAATGTCGAGCCTGATTTAAACACCGTCGAGCTCAACTCAATTACTTTTCATGCTCAACCTAGAAACTTAACAAGTTTCTATCACAATGTAAGTACGGATTGGCCTAATCATTTCTCTCTTTGTTAGCTCATAGATGTTGAGTTCAAGCTCTCTGAGTCATCACTACTCAGCCTCAACAATGAATCTCTTTTCCTTCATGACTCCAAACTCGAAACTTCCACTTGATAAGAAACTCACCCACGGCCATGTTCGATCTTAAAACTTGAGTCACCTATATATCTCCTTGCTTTGCCATTTTTCCAACTCTATGAAAACTCAGCCCCTAAACAATCTGACTCGGCTTATGCGTTATCTTCTACATTCCATGTTAACTCAGATGGCTTGATACCTCATTTCCTTGTTTTCCTCCTTGAATACTTGGGTGCCTTCATGCATTCATTGAGCTCGACTGTGATGATGTAACATGCTTTATGTCGATTTCTCCCTCTTGGAGAGTGACCCTTCTATCCAATGTCAAGATCATCCCTTAATTCAACATCAGAAGTTGAACATCAAGTCATTTCTACCAGTTCAAACTAGGGCTCATGAAATCTAATCACAACTCTTCCAAGCTAAGGCATAATGATTCTACCATGACCTTCAACACTACTAGTCATCAGCTCCCGAGCTTCGCTCATTATTCATCTTCCTCCAATGTCGGGTCCTTCATATTGACTTCGTTTCAATGTCATTTATGCTCTTCATGAGTCAAATATTGAATTTCAAGGTATGTAATGTGTAACTTGACAATCAACTCGCCAAGTGGCTCGTCAAGCTACTCGGTGAGCTAGTTTGGGTTCCCCGCCATCTTTTGAAAATTTTAACTTTTTGCACTAAACTTTGGAATTTTTAGGATTTCCTCTCAATCTTGGGAGTAATGTAAACATGAAAAGACTTCCAAAACATGACTTTATCATACTGACCATTTTCTCTTGATATTCACTAGATGTGGGCCCCAAAACCAATTTTCTTTTCCTAAATAAACCTTAAGCCTACAAGACCCGAAAAAGGGAAAAATAATCTAGGATGATCCTAAACCTTCCCAGGAGTCTATAAATGTTCTCAAGGAAAATAATTCCCTATAGGCCCCAAGTTCTCCTGAGAATCCCTTCCTGGTCCCAGGTTTTTATGTACCCACATTGTCCAATTTTACCCCAAGGGTAAAAATTTGATAACAAGACTTATCTAATCACACATCCTTTGACTTGGAACTCGTCCCCTCAAGTCTCATACTTCAAGACCTCATGAATATTTTGATTCTTTCCTTTGACTTGGAACCCATCTTCCCAAGTCTCTTATTATATGACCTCTCAAATATTTTGATTCCCTCCTTTGACTTAGAACCTGTCTGCCCAAGTCTCATAGTTTAGGACTTATCAAATCTTTTGATTCCCTCACTTGACTTGGATTTGTCTACCTAAGTCTCATAAATCATGACCGTTCAACTTTAGTAAACATGGACCTCTTTTCTAATGAGTCCATTACCAACCCTCATTCATCAAAATTCAAAAAAAAAACCATAAAAAGAAAATAAAAAATCCTTATCAAACCCCTTCTTACAGAACCTTTTGCAAATTAAAATCGTAAAAGTGAGTACAAATAACTTTATGTATTCCATCTATTAGAATATATTAATCATACCATTATCATGTCTTCACTTTCTTCACCTATTATGACACAAGTTAACCTTGTTCCTTGTGGGTATTGTGTGTCTCATCCCTGTTATGGTTTCCACCATTTCATATCTTTTTACCTATGGTTTTGTCTCGAATCTTACTAATGGAAACTCCTCCTTTCAACACAATATCTCTCTTTAATAGAAAGATTCTAATTCTTTACCTAGACATTTTTGAATTTCCATCTCAGTCTATGGTGTTGAAGCCTTGTCTCCTACTAGTCGCATGAGGCTGATACTTGGGGGAAGAATGTTCCTTCCCAACAAGTACATTTTCAACAGACAAGGAAAAAATCAATTATAAAATACAAAAAACTATAAAATATTTACATGTTTCATCCTCCATAGTCTTTGGTGATGATCCCATACTTATTATTAGTAGTATGAGACTAGGAACAGAGAAATATGTCCTTACTCACCTACATTTTGTCTTCAGTGTTGAGTCATTGCCTTTTATTGATGACATGGGGCAATATGTAGGGGGTCCTTTTCAAAAAACAATCAAACAAAATAAATCCTTTAAAATAAAAAGTTCTTCATCAAAAACATCCCAATATTTGTTTTATGTTAATGAGAGATAAAAATTCCTTCAACTGGATCTTTTCAATCAGTAGGTCATCAATGGATCTAAGTCTAGTCAAAACCTATAAAGTGGAATCATCTTGGAATCTGTTAGATAATCATGATTGGAGATGAGTTACATTTTTCTCACATGAATCATTGTTACACCTCATGTCTTCACATCCATTATATTCACTTTCATATCACTATTCACCTCATTTTCACTTTTGTCTTGGATCTCAGTGATGAGTCATTACATCTTCCTAGTTGCATAGAGTCACAAGTAGAGGGACATTCTGTCATTTTATCATCTACATTTCTACCAATGGTATGGAATGATCCTAATTGATTTACTATAAATATAATTAAATCTAATTACGGAGTAACTATTGTAGTGTATGATATACAAATGTTAATGTACACTAAATATGCAAGCAATAAAGCATGTGCAATGTGAAACCCTAATCAAGAAGGAGATATAGAGGGACTTAGCTGATTTTTTAGAAAACTAGAAGTGATATGTGCATGTGAATAGCTGAAATTGACTAAGGAGAGTGTCATCACTATAAATTAGAGGTTCTAAAACTTGAAACGATGCAGGAAAGGAGTACTCAGGTGCTAGTAACTAGATCTGGGAACTAGTGTCTAGACAGGTGCTTAGGATCTGCTTTCTTCAAAGCTGGAGGAGCTTCGCTCTTATCTTTGTTTATCACTCTAGTTTTACTCCAATGTTGCCAGTCATACCTGTAACCTGGAAAATAAATGGCTAGCTACACATACCCACAAACCAAATCAAATCCTAAAAATAAAGATACAATATGTGGAGTCATAGTAACCTTAGCGGTCACCTGAAGAGTGAACTTAGTACCGAGTGTTGCACTACATCTCAAATTCCATGTAGTTCTCTATGTAAGTGTCTGTAATGATTCCCTAGGATGCCCTTGGGCAAGTTACACATTGATAACATGATAGATATAGAATGTAGCAGATGTATAAAATGTGTGGGATGGAATAGAATAAACTTCCCCTTCTATGTTATGTATACAGAAGTGATGTAACCCTTGTCCCTTAAATGAGTGTTTTAGATTAATGATTTTGATTTTTTTTCCTTTAGATGCAAGCTTAGGTGATATTAGATAATGTTTAGTGCTTAGTCCCTTATTTGAGAGATATAACTATGTATATATATATGATTCCCTTGTTTGAATTTCATAATTGACAACTGGAAGGCCAACTGAAAAGTATAAAATATTCCCAAGAAGTGAAAGAGACCAAAAAGAGTGAGAAAAGGGGAGAAAGGGTCAATAGAGCCCAAGAGGGATAGGAGCACCTAGGCACTAGTGTCCTAATTGGGCACTAGTGTCTGAGGTCATGAAAGATAAATTGGTCAAATACAAACATTGGTGTAGGGTGTGTGAGATTAATAACAGTATAAGAGGTAAAGAAAAAGGCTTAAAATACATTGTCAATTACCATTTTTATTGCTTAGGAATCATGTATATATTAGTATCTGTTAGGACCTAGAAATTTACCCAAGTGCATAGATTTTGTGTCAACATTTTCTCCCACTTTATGTTGTTGATTGAATACTCAATAGCATAAAGTAGATAGAATATGTGTACCTTTTGATCATGTAGAGAAGAGTGTGTCAAATAGCGTGTCAAGTGGACAATTGAAGCATGGAGACTAGGAAGGGGAGACAGACCCTGGGGGTGAAGCATATATGTGACATGTACCTATTGTTTTGAGCTTATATTTGTTGATGTAAGTTACTTCTTGTTATGTATTAAGGACAAACCTACAAAAGAAGAGTGAGAAAGTAGTCAAAGTCTCATATATGAAAAATCATAGTAATGTATGTATAAGTAAATAAAGAGTGTAAAAGTGTGTAAAATGAAAGTGTGCCCCTGATATGTAAGAGAGTGTGAGATAGAAACTTATCCTGATTTTCTTAGAAATTCTATTGAATTTATTGTTGATGCTAAGTTTTTTGGGCAATCTCACACCAAGGGAAAGTTTCTTTGACAATCTCATGCAAAGAGTGAGTTTTTTGGGTGATCTCATGCCAAGAGAAGATCATTGGGGAGAGAGTTATATCTTTTATCTCCTTCCATGACGCTTCCCAAATAAGCTCCGCTATAGATGGTACATCTTGATTTATTCTGATTGTTCTAATTTTTTCCCTTTGGTCCATATTGTAACTTATTATAGGAGATATAATGCATTCTACAACTAGAGGCAAGTGTCTACTAATGGAGAACTATGTTAAAGACTATTGGAGATCATGTTGTATTATGGAATTGACTATTTCTATCCCCAGGTCATTAGCACCTAGGGGAGGACACAAGCGCCCACCGATATTGTATGTTATTAAGTGCTAGTGTCCACTCTTTGTGTGAGTTCCAAGTCTCATTCTGGACCATTTTATGACTGTATGCCTATGTTGATTTTGTACTGTAGCTCTAAGTTGTTGTAGGGGTGATTTATTCACCCAATAGATGTCCCCTTGTTTGGTGTGCATGTAACATCTGTAGGAGAATGTAGTCTAAATGAGAGGACCAGAAGCTTATATGCATATCATGTATTAGATACATGTAGTGGGTAGGGGATGTGTATGGTAGAAACCAAGGCATGTGTAAATAAGATAGGCTAGTAACAAGTGTTAGTGAAAATGAGCTAGCATGTAATAGAATGCAATGTAACAAACAACTAAGAAGACAACATGGACCACAAAAAAAAAAATTGTACATGGGACATTTCTCACAATGTTTCAAGACAATCAAGGCCAAAGCAGCTAAAAGCATACAATGAACAAACAAGACATAGGAAAAATCCCACAAACAATAACAAATAGTAGTAAGCAAGTAGAAGAAAAATGTGGTAGATAACCATGGTTGTATTGATCGTGCAAGAAAAATACTACACATAAAGCACATGTTAGCATGTTATAAAGATAAATAGTATGTCAAGAAATTTATATAGTAGTGAAAATCAAGTGCTTGTAAGAAGAAGTAGTAAATAATGTGACAATGGAACATATAATGTGTGAGATTAATAAAGGTAGATGCCCCTGGGAGCCTCGGTGGGACTGGAAAGTGATTCAATGTTGAGAAGTATGCATCGTGTAAGGAATAGTAAGATATCTACATTCACTTCTAGAGACCAATTGAATGCACATGTATATATGATAAAGATAATGACATACTAAGAATCTATCTAACAGAATAAACATAGTGCAACATGTAAGTAGTATAGGCTAACAAGAGTAAATGCAACCAAGATATGTGAATTTTGTATGAGTGTGATGGTATGGCATGCAAGGTATGAAGATGGGATTATTTTCATTGACCCCCAATGGATGTGTATGAAATTAGGTTCATTTATAAATGCCCCCTCAACAGTCAAGAATGAACCATAGAACAAGAGTGTTTCATCGGGAAATGAATGTGTTGTGTGAATGTAGAGGATAGAAAAGATGTATAGTGAAACACAGAGCATGAAAAGTATGTGATGTGAGGTCCATTGATATAGTGTTCCCTCAACAGTCAAGTGTGAATCGTAGCACTAGAGTGCATCATCATGTAATGAGTATGTTTCATGTGAGAATAGATGCTAGAAAAATATGTGTAGTCACAAAGTCTATGCACTTGGGTACATTTCTAGGTCCTAAAATCATTTTAGCATTTACATGATTCCCAAGAAAGAAAAATAGTAATTGATAACTCCCTTTAGCCATTTACTTTGTATTTTGTACTTTTATTGGCTTTACACATCTTGCACTCTTTCCGAAATTTGCTTGTTTTATCTTTTTATGGCCTCAAACACTAGCTCTCAATTAGGACACTAACGTCGGGCGCTCTTGTCCTCTTGAGAACTCTTGTCCCTCTTTACCCTTTTCTTATCCTTTCAAACCCTTTTCACTTCTTAATTAATTTTTACTACTTTGGGTTGGCCTTTTTGTTGTCAATTATGAAATTCAAACAAGGGAATCATATAAATACATAATTAGGTTTTCAAAATATGGGACCAAGCACTAATAAATACATACTACCACCTAAGCTTACATTCAAAGGAACAAGAGCATCAAAGGAATCCATCTAGCATCCATTAAAATGAAATGCTTGCATACTTATACATACACAGCATAGGAAGGGGAAGTCTATTCTATTCCATCCACTCATACTATACATCTTCTACATTCTATATCTAACCAACTATCATTGTGTAACTTACACAAGGGCATCCTAGGGAATAATTTCTACACACAAAAACTACATGGAGTCTAAGATGTAGTGTAGAGATCAGTCATAGGTTCACTCTTCGAGTGAATTTCGGGATCAAACTGACTCCCCATTCTATATTTTCCTTTTTAGGTTTGATGTGGTTTGTGGTTATGTGCATGTGAACTTCTTTCTTGCAGGTTAGAGGTACTTTTATAGATCAAACAGTGCATTGAGAGTGATCGATAGGAAATGATGACGAACCCCTTGTGACACAGAAGATATCAAGATTTGAGCATTTACATGGTCACCAACACATAGATCCAAACACCAACATCTGGGTGTTCCTAACCTCCCATGGGTGCTCTTGTACGGTAAAATTCCAGATCCCAAAACCTCCAGTGAGCCTCTGTGACACTTTCCTTAGTATGTTCCAGTATTTCATCTGCCCAGATCACTTCTTGTTCACTAAAAAATAAACTAAGTTTTTTTTTCTCTCCTTCTTTCTTAGGGTTTCATATCATTGTTTGTTTATAGCTTATGACTGCTACAACTGGGTATATTAATGACTCTAAAAAAATCATTCGGGTCAGGTTTCAGGGCACTTTGGATCTTGAGGATTTTGATGGATAAGAACTGATGGACCTTAAAGCATCTAACTTGTGCACCAGAAAATAACTCTCTTAGAGAATTCAAACTCATATTAATGAGCCTGAGTTCGATGTAAAATAAAATGCATGCATTAAGAGGAAAATGAAGAAGAAATCCCAAGGAGTTTATTAATGAGCAAGAGAGTAATGCACTGAACAAAATGGCAGTTGAAATAGCACATAGGAATATCGATAAATCATCCATGCTGAGAACTTTGTTGGAGGAGAATAAAATCCTGAAGGAACAAGTGGATCAGTTGTTTGAGGGGTGGAAGAAGGATAAAGAAAAGTAGAAGGATATTATGGATTTTTCAGCAAATTTGGGGAAGGAGATTATTGATGTGCATCTAGATACTGGTGAACAGGCCAAGTAGACCTAGCAATTATCCTTGCACTTCTTACAAGACTATATTCACTTATTGATTAAAAAGTAGTAAGGGGAGCACAAAGAGGCTAAGGAGGATGAATCAGCTAAGAAGGAGAGAAAAAAGGCTACAATAGCACACCGTATAGTTGCGTATGAATCTCTACTACAAAAATTAAAGGATGAATTGAAGAAGGTAGACTCGGCATTGAATTTACGTGTGGATCTAGAGCCGATCATTAAAATAAGGACATTGGTAGAAGAAAACGAGGTCCTTTCTATAAAGAATAATGAGACTCTTGGGAGGTAGGGGAGGCTGACATTATTGACAGAGAAGTGTGATGTATTCAGTGATCCTAGGACCCTCATAAGGAGAAGATAAAGGAACTTAGAAAAATGATCACCTGGCGGATGGATGTAATGGATGGGATGATTTTGAGTTTGGAGAGTGTTCTTAGGGTGCTACAGAATGAAGGTAAAAATATGACCTTGGATGAGATGGATGGAGTACTTACGGGTATCCCTAAAAAGAAAAAGAAGGCACTCAGTGACTAGAATGAGTTAAGCGGTAGAAATCAAGAATGAATACACTGAGTTACTACTACCTTCAGAGGAATAGAGTGCCTATATTATTTTTGGTATATCTTCATTGTGTACTATCATTATTGTATACATCATTATTTATTATTGTAAGGAAGAGGCATGATTACCCAATGTCAGGGGTGGCAATGAAGCTAGTGTGGGGTAATGGTGACTGGACAAATTATTGTCTAAGTATTAGAGGTGCATAAGATAAGGGCACACATGAAGGGGGAGCATAGGTACGCACAGAAGTTCAGAAAAATAAGGGAACACTGGGGAAAGATAGAGTTCAGGACTTATCCATTTTGCATGTTACAGGTTAAGAATAAGATTGAGTACAAAACAAACATTGGATAGGAACATGAAGACTTGTGGAAGAAGCAATGGCTATTTTTGGAGCAAGTGGAAGATCAAACATCATGCAGAGTTCAAGCTAAAAATAGGATTAGATCTAGAGTTAATTATATGTAATCTATTATTAGATGAATCTTGCAAGCTTCTTAGTTGCATTTGTAGCGGCACGTGGCTATTTTGAGTATGAAACCTATTTTAAGATTGCATGGGCAGTGAAGGGAAAATCCCCACCTCCTATATATATGTATTGATTTGCATGGTTTAAGAGAGACCAACCGCTAGATTTGAACAAGGTTATGTTGCTAGTCTGATGCATACATGACTTTATATTGTTACTTTTGGGTATTTAGCTACTGGTTTTGTTATGACTTAATATAATGTATCATTGTGGATGGTTAATGGTTATTAACATATCTATTACTAGTTATTGTATGGTAAATTTGATCTTGATCCTTGTTTGATTCATTATGCACTATGGTTGTGATCTAGTTCTTGATATGTTTTACCTTTAATTATTTATGGTTATGGAATATATGATTGATCATGCTAACATCTTGACAAGGCTATTATAAAAAGAGGGACCTGGTACCTTTACATGCTTCAGGTGAGAGTTTAGATCTATCTAAGTGATGGGCCAGCGTGTCTAGGGTTTGAGTAAGAAATAGAGACTACAATCAACCATTTACAAGGTTTTACAAGCTTAGAGCTTCCACAACCTTCACATTGAGGTTTGTATGGAATTCATGGATGAGTAGGTTTGCATATGCTTATCTCTCAGTTTCTGCCATGTTTTTCCCTACTCACAACTAGATTTAGAAAAGCTCTTTCCACATTTTGTGGAGATTGATGCCTTGTTAATAGATTGAGATCTTAGTTGATAAGATTTGAATAATTATAATACTTGATTGTATTCCCCAAAATAAGGAGGTAGTTGGAAACAAATAATTATAAATGCAACCTCTCACACCACTGGATGTAACCTCCATTATTATGAATAATTCATTTTGAGCTCCTATGACATCAAGCTCTTAAAAAATGTTGGTCAAAATCCTCTTCCAAGTAATGAATTGGACATGCATTCCAAGGAAGATGGATCCATGTGTTTGTGTTTATTTCTTCAATTTGTGAGTCTCCCTTTGTTTTGATAATTCTTATTTTTTTTCTTTGTATCGCGTAAACATTTATTTTTTGTATAAATTGTTGTGAACCTATAGGTAATTTATGTGTTTATATTTTCTTTCCAATTTAACAATTTACTTTATTATAAGTTTTCTTTAATTTTCAGCAAGTGTGATATTTGATTTCTTGCAAGAGTGATTTATATTTTTACAATTGTTCCTTTCAATTCATGCAAGTGTAACATCCTAGATTTAATTAAATTCATTTATGAAATTATTAAGATCATTGTTGTGAAAGTTTAACTAGTATGTGTTATTACTTGAGTGATTGGTGATGATTTAATGAATTAATAATATATATAGAGATATATACATATATAGATATCTGTATATTTTCCATTGATTGGCATATTGATCAGTCATTAGACCACTTAAGCTATGTGATTAATTTGGTGGGTACGTGGCATTGTGATTTGGTTAATAGAGTTTGGTTGGTTTTTTTGTGGCATTGTTAATTAGATTCTGTGAGATGGAGACTCGACCCCACCCCGTCATGCCATTTATGTGGTTGAAATTCTATTAAACTAAGGATAAAGACAAAGTTGCATGACATATTGGCTTCCGAATTTACACCCTCGAGGAGAGAGGGCGTCATAGATGCATGGAGATTGGGGTGAGAGGGAAGGACCCACATGAATTTTCATTATGTATCCAGGGACAAGGTCTTTCTCTACTCGCCCATCCAATATCTCAAAGGGAGTGATGAGGAGGCACCTTAACAAAGGGTGTGGTTGATTTCCCTACTACTTTTGACTTTGTCTAAGTCAGGGTGAGAGGACCCAAATGTAACCCAGAGGGTACAAGATAAGGGAGGGAATTGGAATAATGTCCCAAGTCTGCCAGGGACAAAAAATCAAGAGTCAGATGCAGCCACCGAATGCAGAAATCATTCAAAAGAGTGGTCTTTAAGCACTACAAGCATCCAAGAACCCCAATACAGATTGCTAAAGGTAGTTTTGGCACAATCCACACATTAAACCTCAGGGATTTACATGAATTATTATATGTTAATTCTAAGGATTTAAATGATGAGTGAAAGCACTTAAGTTATGTGCATCGTCAATGTATTTTCACAAGTGGTCTATGTAAAATAAACAAGTAAGGTGATATCCGCACGCAAACACACACACACACACACACACACACACACACACACACACACACACACACACACACACACACACACACACAAATGAGACTAGAAAAATTAAGTGTAAAGTTATGAAGTGGAGACATGGTATAAAAGACAGAAAACCTAGATTCAAAGGGAATTGTGAGGGTCGAGAAACATATCAACCATATTATTACCACACCCTTACTACTTCATGAAGATGTGGGATACATGAAATGGGTTTCTAGCAGGGAATTGGTCGTGAAGATCTTTCAGGAAAAAACACAATCCCGATCCCTGATAATTTAGCTCAGTACCCCTGAGGCTAAATCATCATGCGTGAATTATGCAGAGTGTTCTAAATCAAGGGGCCCCTAAGATAAATGAACAAAGCACCTAGTATTTCTCGGTTAGTAAGGAATTTTACAGGTATAAAAGATAACATCATAAATTACCCCCAAAGGATTTCAATCCCCCACACCACCCTAACAAAACTTAAACAATAACGAGGTATTTTCACATAAAATCATAGCCATAACCTACACAAGATCCTAAAGAAAATTCACACAATATTTCACCCAAAAAATTGTTCCACAAGAACAGCATAACCAAGAGAAATATCGTAGGCCATTTATGATAAATACATTACACTTGGAAAAAACAAGGGAAGCACACACACAGTCACATATATGCTCTCAAAGCTTGTTAATGATTGTACATGGGCAATCACCTTAACATAAATTCTAGGAAAATGAGAAACACACAATGCCTACACCACGAAAGTTCAAATTTATATGGTCGACTATGCACCTGAAAAATCCCAGAACTCCTCCAAGAAGTCTTCTCCCTCCAAAAAATTGTCTCTCTTTTTAAAACCTTAAACCCTCATATATATCCTTATCCACTTTTAGGGTTTAATAGAATATTCACCTAGATCTTTACTGACTCACATTTAGGTCATTTCCCATAGATTCCAAAGAATATCGGGGGAAAAATGTCCTCGAAAACATTTAACCTTGCCTGCCGCCAGCTTGTCACTATCATGTTAATAATGATGAGGCATTACTCTTTTCCACGTCATTTTAATCCAATATTAATTTTCCATATGTAAATAAATGTGACATGGATAAAAAATTTAAAATGACAAGAAATCTTCATAGGTGTGGACATTTACTCCATCCTCGATGACATGTTTCGTATAAAAATAAATCCTAATATAACTCCCACACATGCCTACTGATCTTGGTAGGAAATGGCATTGCTAGTGATATGACTTTTTCCAGACACATTATTTTGGAAGACACGTCTATTTAAGCATGGTTCACATGACCACCAATTTACCACCTAATTTCCACATATCCTTTCGCATTCTTTTTCTATGAACAATCCATTTTCCATGGCTTCTTCTTTTCTAAGAGCAATTCCCATTGAGGAGGAACTCCCCAATTTGGGTGAATTATTCCAACTGACTGGTCTGAATAAATATTTCATCCTGCATGTTTTTAGTGTGCCTAATGCCAAAACAAATACCCCTAATGAGTCATCTCAAAAATCCCTAGTCTTATCGTTCCTAAACATGTTAGTTGAACTATGTGCATCATTCCCTCTATTTCAAGTCATGCATTACCACCTTATCTGCCATGAGTACAGTCTAAAATGAGCTACCTAAAACACTTGTGGTTTCACTATTGTTCTCATGTGCATAATGACCATTGGCACATGCTAAAATCCTAATATGACCCTCCTTTGTTGAACACAGAACTCCTAGTGCCAGACCCACTGCCCACCTCAAAAGAAGAAGAAGAACCCCCAAATATAAATGAAAGTGAAACAGAGAAATGGTTGTCATCTCTCAAAACTACCCTTGCTAAAATACGGTCTGCGGTGGGCACCCAAGTCCTTCCTCTGAAGAAAAGAAAATTTGTGATAGAAGGCTCTTCTAGTAGAGCTAATCACTTTCCAGTAGCTTATCTCTCTACTATAAAGAATACTAAAGAGTACATAATAGGGGGGCTCTCCCTTTTTTAGTGGGTCAACTCACTCGAGAAGAAAGGAGAACTCACCTAGATCTTGAACAAACCACGGATGGAAATTCAAGAGTTGTTGGAGAAGGGGATGTCACGAGGCCTAGTGGGGGACATCCAATTTGTCTTCAGTGTTGTGGCTCATAAATAATTTGATTATCACAGGTACCAGCTACTGAAACATGCGTCGATCTTCTTGGGTGAAGTTTGGATTTTTGAGAATTGACCACTATGTCTACAATGAAATAGTTTTTACTTTTGTTATTTTGTATATGTATGTATGTATTTTTAAGGGCAAGGGCCCCTACAATAGAACCCCCATTTTGCTCACATTAATTATCACTTTGAACTACATTTATCCTTTTCTAATGCACGATATGTGTTTCATTATTCTCTTGTAAACACTCAACCATATCATTTATTTTCATGTTTTACCCATGCTACACTCTAAATAAAACCGAGAAAATTATTCATCTCATACAATACTTGCCACTACACTTCAAGCATTTCACAATTGCATATCACTTTGAGAGAGAAAACTGATACTTAATTGCTCCCAACCAGGCCTGGATATTGAGAGGTTGTAGGATGTTTTTTATGATTCTAATCATATATTACATGTGAAAAAATTTAGAAACCGTAGACAATGACACGCTGAAATTTTTTTAAAATGTAAGTTTTTTAAAGTGGTTTGTATAAAAATATAAAACCTATTTATATATGTATGAACAGATTATAGAAATATCTCTAAAAATTAATGGAATTTAAAGCCACATGAAAGATCTAAACCATCAATGAATTTTTATTTGACATGCAGAGATAATTTGAAATTCCAGGCCTACTCCCAACCTCTCTCAAATGGAAAATACTAAGTCCTTTCATCCTTTTCTATGCATGCCAGAACAATTGTAAACATATACCAACCTCTAAATTTTATCCAATCAGACGCCTGGGCTCATAAAAAGTACTTGAACTACTACCAAAAAGTAATAAAGTAAACCGGACCCCGAGCTCCGAAAATCCAATTACATTACAAGCTGAACAGATATACCCCTTCGGACCTCAGGGATGAACTGCCACTTTGAACATTCTTGGGTGTAGATCATAATTTAATATTTTCTATCCCTTCCTTATCAACATGGGTCTGGGAACCCAAACCAAACACTGAAGGAAAATATGATATTCCCTTAGGTTAATCTTGCGGTCTTCAAAATACTTATGATTTGAGCACTAAGAGAGAAATGTCACATTCACGCAATGTTCATACTTTGCATAAATGGCCTGAAGTTCTGACCATACATCAAAGCACACTTTGCCTCATATTTTAAACTCTACAAAAACCCTAAAACCTCGATAACAACATGAGACCAAGTGAATACTTAACCTTCCATTCAAGGAGAAGAACTTACATAGGAGATATCTACCTGAAAAGCTAGCACCCAGTGCGTGTCCATCTGGAGATAAGAACACACCTAGTGATAATAGCACTGGAAAGAAGCCAGACAAATATAGGCACCAACATAATGAATTAATAATATATATAAAAAGATATATCTATTATATAGATACATACATATATAGATATACGTATACTTGGCATTGATTGACATATTGATCGGTCATTAGACCATTTAAGCTATGTGTTTAATTTGGTGGGTACGTGGCATTGTGATTTGGTTAATAGAGTTTAGTTGGTTATTTCATGGCATTGTTAATTGGATTGTGTGAGGTGGATATTCAACACCACCTCGTCATGTCATTTATGTGGTTGAAATTTTATTAAACTAAAGATAAAGAATAAGTTACATGACATATTGTTACAAGGTTAAAACGAACTGCTTAATGTTGATAAGCCACAACATGGCATGGAAATTAAGGGAATTGGTATGAATTTGATGCGAGAAGGACAACTTGGAAACCGTTATCTTCCTTAAGAAGTTAAGGCATGCAAGAAACTCTTTGTTTCATTTCATTCGGTTGTTTTTTGGGAGCTCTATTTGAGGGTTGTGCATGCATTTTTTAGGGGATAGTTGTTTGGTGATTGTGCATGTGATTTCATTATTGTTATCTTTATTTATCATGGCATTTTTCATGGTTAAAAATGTTGTTGGAAGATTTAATAGTGTTTTGAATATTTTAACTTGGAAAATTATAGAGAAGTTTGGAGGAAAAATACGCAAGCAGGTTTTTCTACTCTTAGTCTTTATTGTTATTTGAATGAGGTATCTAAATATGATTTTGGTTACAATGCAAAATCTAGAAAATGAATTAGATTTATTAATAGCTCTTTCTAGAGAATTTTTGTTATCATTCTAATTAAGGTTTTTTTTTTTTGGTCATTATGCAAAAACTAGAAAAGGAATACGTTTTATTTTTGGGTTATTATGTGAAATCTTGAAAATGCATATGTTTTTTGGATTTGGGATATATGATCTAGAAAATGAAATAAGGAGTTAGTTTTTAATCTCTTTCTTAGAGCTTTGTTGTTATCATTTTGAATAGGTTTTGGGTTTTGGATTATTTGGTGAAATATGGAAAATGAAGGAGAGTTAGTTTTACAGCTCTTTCTATAGCATTGTTGTTATCATTCTGAATACGTTTTTGGTTTTGGTTATCATGTGAGATCTAGAAAAATGAAATAAGAAGTTTGTTACAACTCTTTCCAGAGCATTGTTATTGTCATTTTTCTTTGTTGGGTTTTATAAAAGTATGGACTGTTTGGTTGTTTCATGGAACCCTCT
Source organism: Taxus chinensis (assembly GCA_019776745.2). Lineage (NCBI taxonomy): Eukaryota > Viridiplantae > Streptophyta > Pinopsida > Cupressales > Taxaceae > Taxus > Taxus chinensis. The sequence goes on along the minus strand of CM034147.1, from coordinate 61,978,190 downwards.
CCCTCGTGGTTGTATTGGAGCTAATTTTCTTTGTTTTGTTGGGTTATTTCTATATATATATATATATATATATATATATATATATACAATTGCTCAATTTTGAGCATGACCATTTTTGAGCTAGTTGGGAAAACTCTTAGGAAGGGAATAAAGGTTTATGTCTCCTTTTATTATTTGTTTCTAATATGTGTAATTCAATTGATGATTATTTGTTTATTATTGATGAACTCTCTCTCCCTTCTTGGGACTAGACATTTTGGTTAACTTCAGTTATAATTAAATGAGTACTTACGTGGAATTGTTGATGTTCTGGTAAACAATGATTATATATAGTCAACTCAAAAGGGTCTCTAAAACAGAATTACTTAATTAGTTTTTCAGTTTATTGAGGTTCTATTTGGGCTTTGATTGATTTTTGTAATCTTATGAAATTTAGCTCTACTAAAATATGATTTGTTAGATATAGTGTGGTCATTATTGAATGCCTACATTATGAAATTTCTAGTTGTTATTAATAGAAGGAAAGTTGGATAATATTGTGAGTTATTACATTTTTAATTGATTTTTTTGATGCAACATATGACCCATTATTGTCTAAATGTCTACTTCATATTAGGTTGGTTGTATACAATCACAGTGGATCTATTGTTTCCATATAATTAAGAAGTTTCATTAGGATATGTTTATGAGGTAGATTTCACAATATAAACTATGGACTTCACGATTATAAATTCATTGTTTAAGAATAGCCCTTAGGAAATCTCTTATTTTTTATTTCATTATAATTACAACATAGAATAAGAGTATTTGGACTTATGCAAGTTCATATGATTTGACCCATGTCTCTCTCTATCTCCTATAATTTTGCACTATAGGCCGGCATACTTGAAGTAACTATTTGGATTTGAATTTGTGATTGTTTTACATCTTGAGTATTGTGAAATAATTTCGAAAGGATTATTCATAATCAATTTTATTATGTAATTGAATATCATAGCATCTTAAAAAGGGCATTATGGCCCAATCTATTATTCTTTTTTACTATTGTAGTTCATTATTAATGAAGACTGGGATATTTGTCCCTTTTTTAAAATCTGGTCTTAAGACTTATTTTATTTGAACTAAAAATGTGGATATTTTACTTATAAAGTTGATTACTTAGATAAGCTAATAATATTTTAAGTTATGTGATTCTTTCTGATTTCATTAATTCAGATAGAATAATCAAAGTAAAATGAATATCGATAGATAAACCAAAAGGATAACAATGGAAACGAAATAAAGATGTTTAAATTATTTATAGTAATAATGGATTAATCATGACGAGTAAATGAAATTAAATATCCCACTATGAAAAATGAATGATTAACCTACATCTAACGACAATTACTAAGCTAATCAAAAGTATGACAAGAGGAACTAATACTAGTTAGTAACTTGTTGAGTTACTAAGACCCTCTTATGGAAACATATTAAGTATTGTGAAATGATACTTTAAAATAACTTGTTAAGGATTAATAGTTACATTACTTAACTAAGGTAACCTAAATATAATGAGCATGGGCATAATGTTCTTGTTGGAGCTCAAAATTGCACCCATCCCAGATCAGGATGAACTAGGGCTTTGAGGAAACATGGGGTTGTCTCCAAGTTGTGGGACTTGCGCTTTGACACAGACCTCCAAAGAATGTTGGCTTCCTCTACCTATTTCTACTGCTAAAACTACTCCTACGAAGGGAAATGCGGCTACCTATTATTACTCTATGATTCCAAGGGACTAGGGTGAGAAGGAGCTACATGAAATGGAAACCTAAGCTAAGGGGATGTGATAACACTAGAAAGAGGGAGATGAACACTCTCATCTTAGTAGAAACAAGGGAAAACATATGCAGGGATGGCAGGAAAACATGCCACATTCTGAAACACATTCACACACTTGTTTTTATGGAGTATAATAGAAAATAAACATACAAGGGACATAAGACATACATACCAAAAAAACAATGCAAGGGAGAGGCAAGAAGATGCAATAAAATGTGAACTACGGCATAGAATAGCCACAAAATAAGATAGTATTGCTTCCAAATAATGTATAGTAAATTACAATGGTGAAAGAGGTAGGCATCAACATATAATGAACCATATTTGAGGTCTATAACTCAAAATACCAAGGAATAAAGCTCTAAACAATGCTCTCAACAAACTAAGGGGGTCCAACCATTTACAAAGGAGCAATTTTCATCAATTTATAGAAAAGAGGAGGGAAATATAGGGAAACTTAGTTTTCAAATCTAACCACTAACAACCAGCAATAAATGTCAGCAAATACATCTATATCACTGTTAGATATGCATCCATGTGTCATATTATCTTGCAGAAGAAGGAAAGAGGAAATATCTAATCAAATTTAGGTAGTTAAGTCAATTGAATCTATACATTAAAGGTCTGAGTCACGTTTCCCCATTTCACCTTCCAAATCCCACCCAAAATCTGATTTTGAAAATCCCAACATGTAGTTCATGTCAGCATATTTCTAACAAGACCAAAAGCACATGAATTCAAGCCATGTAGCATAAGTTATGATGATTTGAGGGTATACATTACAACCTGAATACATAAGACACATGATGTGCTCTAATCTATTGAAGAATTTGGCTGACTATCTATTTGTTTTATATTTTCTACCACGTTTAATGCATTGATTTGACACAAGGATTCAACACCTAGTCGGAGTGATTTTATAGGTTGCATGTTGTAGACTCAATTTGACTGGATTTCCAGAATGAGCAAGTGACACATCGTGATTGGCATACATTGTTATAACTTTAGTGCACACACAAAAGGGAGAAGTGCAATAATGCAAGTGGGAAAGAGGGCATGTTTGGAGTGGGAAGAAAAGGTGCACATTTGCAAGGGTATGCAAGTATGTGAGGATGAAGGGGTATGTGAAGCATGCCGTGAGGGAAGTAAGTACACAACGTGCATGTGCACAAAAGGAAATACGAGCGTGCAGGAAAAAGAGTGCAAAGATAAGATGTGCAAGGGAAAATGTGAAAGGGGAAATGAGTATGTGCAAGGGGGTGTGCAGGAATCGAGAAAGAAGTTCATGTGTGGGGAAATCATGCTAGGGACTTAGAGAAATGTAAAGCAAGTCCAAGGGCATGCACAAGGAGTGTGTAACAACCAGGAAAGGAAAGTGAATGTGCCAGGAGTGCACACAAGATGGGAAATGGAGTGAGATAGAAGGATAAAGGAGAGGAGTGAAAGTACATAGAAGGAAGCAAAGGGAAGAGAAAACATAAAGAATAACCAAGAAGAGCATGCAAGGGTGCACACAAAGAACTATAGCCAAGAAAATATGACAAGGAAAGAATCCAGCGATGCACACAACCTAAATATTTGATGTTAGATCTAGGGTGGAACTGTAAGTTGTCTAAATAACCAAGGTGGTTATTTTGGACAATAGTTTGGAAAATTTTGAGGTTATCTTCCTATCGGATAAAGGAGATCAGTGGCCTTAGAATCATCCATTAGGCATGGTTTCAGCCTAAAAAACATGAAATTCTTATCTACACTTTGAATAACACCCCTAAATTAACTTAAAGCATTTCCTGAACTTTTCTTAAGAACCTGTGTACAACTGTTGGAAAGTGCTAACAATTTGGAACACCTCTTAGAATTTGTGAGCACAAGGACTGACATCTAGAAGCAACAAAAGAGCACGTGCAAGAGCATGTGAGAGGAAAGAACTATATACGAACAAAACAATGTGCACAAGGCACACTTAGAGGAATTGAAACTACTGTAATATGTACAATGATGCATAACACATAATGGAAATGTTTGAGATAAATCCCATTGACTAGGATTGATAATGCATCTCTATCGAGGTGAGATAACTCAAAAGATTTAACCTCCTTACAATAACGTATGATGTATGGACCACTCCAAAGTGCATCAAACTTTGAATGGTGCCCTGGTTTAGCTCTATCAACATCCCATTTTAAGACTAAAATACCCACTTTAAAATCCTATGGTCTAGCCTTTTTGTCAAACCACTACGTGGTTGATCGTTGCTGATTTTCTATCGTGATCATGGAATAATTTCTTAACTCTTCAAGATCAACCATTTTTTCCATTATGATTTCTCTCTTGTTCATGCTTTCAAATTCTAGTTACTAGGCCATCTCTAATGAATGCCACTCAAGTGATAAAGGAATCCTAACTTCTTTACCATAAACCATTCTATAAGGTAAAGTTCATATTAATTTCTTTACCGTGAATATGTCTATCCAGAGCGCACGCGAGACCTTTGTGTACCACTACCTCTAGTTGATATTCATTGTTCACTTCATGATTATAATCAGGTTCTTATTAGTTGACTCTACCAAGCCATTACCTTGAGGGTAATAGTTAGAATAAGTATTCAAATAGATACCAATAATAAGAGACCAATCAAAAAAACTAGTAGCGAGGAAGGCTTTTGCATTATCAAAGATAATGGTTTGAAGAACACCAAACCTTGTTACAATGCCTTCGAGAATGTCAAGGATAACTGACTCAGTTGATTCCTTGAGCGTGAAAGCTTTTGTCCATCTGGTGAAGTAATTTGTAGTTTTCAACACCCACTTGTGGTCAGTGCTTGAAGGTGGGTTAATCATTCCTATGAAGTCAAGACCCCATTGCACAAAAGGCTGATTCATTTGGATTGGTCGGAGGGGAAGCACTGCCAAGTTATTTTTACCTATAAAGAAAGCACATTCTTTTCATTTTTTGACCCACTTGTGCACATTTGCAAAGAGGGTAGGCCAGAAGTATCCTACCTTAATGATTTTAATCATTATTTCTTTGGAAAAGAAGTGTCCATAGGAGAATCCATCATGAAACTATGCTAACACTTTTTCAACCTGTGCAGCATCAATACATCTCAGCAGCACACTATCAATGTTTATTTTGAAGAGAACGCCATCAATTTGCGCATATGGAACAAATTACAACCTCATATTTCTTCTATTTTCTTTGTTTAATCTAGGAGGCTATGCCCCATAAGAGAGAAATGTTGACATGTCCTTCATCTAGGTGCTCATGTTAGGATCTTCATTCTACTCAGGTTCAACATGTGGAGGCACTTAATCCAGAAACAATAAAGCCTCATGTTCATTATGTGCATCTTCAGCAAGTTTCCTACATAGTGTGTTTCCTCTAGCTAGTTTAATGAATTTGATAGTCACATCATATCCCATTATTTTGGTCACCCATCTCACTCTTTTCTCATTGATTTTGCTCTTGTGATGAAGTCCCCCACACCAGAGTGTGAAACTAGTACCTTGACATGATTGTGGCGAGCATACTTTTGAATTTTTTAAGAGTGTGTATAATGGAAAAGACCTATTTTTTAGTGTGACTATGTTTCAGTTCATAATCCATTAGTGTTTGATTGAATAAATTATCTAGATTCTCCATTCCTTATTCATTTTTGAGTCAAGATAGAAGTAACACTATCATCAATTCCATAAACATAAAGAATGAAATCCTTGGAGTAATCCAGATTGATGAGCGTTAATGCACGAAAAATTTATAATCTGATCATGTTGAAGCTTTATTTTCATTTTTTTGTCCATTTGAAGATTGTTTCCTTCTTTTGCATGAGGTTAATGTGACTGATTAAGCATGCAAAGTTAGGGATAAACCTCATAACAAGTTTATTTTTCCTAGGAATGATTACAAGGCATTCTTGTGTGTTGGCAAGAAGAGAGAGAGGATGGTGGAAACGCGCTCAGGATCAATGGCAATACCATCCCTTGAGACCATATGGCCCAAAATATTTCCTTTGTCAATAAAAAAGTTACATTTCTTGGGGTTAAGAGATACCCCAAATTCTCTACATCTCTCAAAGACTTGCTCCAAATGACTGATGTGATATGTGCTCTGCTTTGAGAAGATAGTTATATCATCTAAGTAAACTAGGATGAACTCATTGATATATCCTTTGAAGGTAATGTCCATGGCTCTCTGAAATGTTCCACCTACATTTGACAGTCCAAAAGGCATTTTCTGATAATAATATGTACCCCATTTGTTTAACTATTGTTTTGAATTGATCCTCTTCCTTGACCATGATCTGGTTGAAACCTGATTACCCATCCAACATGGAAAACCTTTGTGCTCTTACTATAGTTTACAAACTTTGCTCCATATAAGGCAAAGGATAATGATCCTTCAAATATGCCTTACTCAAATCTCTAAAATCAACAAAAATCTTGATTTCACCATTTTTCTTGCGCACGAACAAGGTTTGCCACCCAAGTAGAGTACTTGATAGGAAAAATAATGTTTTCCTCAATGATTTTGGACAACTCCTTCCTCATAAGGGGCTTTATCTTGGGATTGGCTGGCCTTTACTTTTGTTTGATGGGTTTGATGTTTGGTTTAAGGTTGATGGAGTGTTTAGCAACACTTGGATCAAATCCTTGCAGGTCTTCATACTCCCATGAGAAGATATCACTAAATTTTTGGCATAAAGAAATGAAGGCTTGTTTTTCATTCTACGCACAGTCTTTGTCAAGCAACAATTCTTTATCACGCGCAGTAGTGACTGGAGTTCATTCTTCTTGCATTGTGCGCATATACTTTTCTTCACCCTTGAACTCATCATCAGAACTGAAGATATGCTCTAATGTGACCAACCCTTTATGCAACTTGTTTTTCTTAAGTTGAATCACTTGGTCACAATATTTGTTATGTCAATCAACTTGCATAATTGAAGAAAACACAACTTATTTTTGGATGAACTGGACAATATGTGCATCATTATCAAACATTTTCTAGCTTGTTTCATTATCTAGAATAGATGGCTTGACCACCATCTTGATGCCCTGCACATTTCCTAGGAAAAAATCCTTGGCAAGTGAGAATTATGAACCATGGTTTGTCATTTGATTCACTTCCTTATTCAATTTCCTTGGCACCACCTACATATTGAGAGCCTCAAAACTCTCCAAGAGGTCTCAAACTCTATGTTTATAAGCTTTAAAAATCTTATTCTTTATTGTGCACTTGTTTGTGACTTAGTGGATAACCAACTCAATGTCCCCAAAGATCTGCAATGCCTTAATCTGTCTCTTCTCAGTAATAAGAAGACCATGTACCAATGCTTCATATTTGGCTACGTTGTTGGATCATGCAAACTGCAGCCTATATATGAAGAAGATCTTCTTGCTTTTGGAAGAGATGAGAACAACACATGCACCTACGCCATTTCTGTTTCTAGATCCATCAAAATACATCTTCCATAGTCCAAAAGCATCATCATTTTCTTTCTTAAGTGGGCTAGGCAACCCACATTCTTCTTCATGGATGTAATAGGTTCCAAGACCAGTTTTAATAGTTGTATCATAGGGATTAAACTCATAGTGTTCTTTAACCCATTCATCTAACAGTAGATTGGGTATGGAGGGAGCAATAGGCTACTCTTCTGAAAATGAATCGTGTTCTTAGCCTTCTTGAATTAGGAAGTTAACTTGGAGAGGGGATGGATCATATGACTCAACATGATAAGAAAATATAGCCTCATCTTGTATGGTATATTGAGTACCATACGTTGTTTTTAGTAACATATGAGACCAATCAGAAGACAAGTAGCCACCCACATTAGCAGTGAAATCTCTTAATAGGAAAATGGAAAACAAACGACGTAGGTAAATTATTGACACATCTTGAGTTATGGTTAGAATCAGACATGCATGGAGGGTTAACTCTAGATACTTAATGACTCCTAAAGTAGTGACAGTTGATCCATCAAGCTACAAGACTCCTTTATCTATAGGGTTGTACTTGAGTCCTAGGACATCAACAATTTTCTAAGGCATGATAAAAGTACTAACCCCTGATTCAATCATATAGTTGTGAACAAGATGTTTTTGTATTATCAAGGACATATAAAAGGGTGGGGTTTTGATAACCTTGTTTACTTGCTTCTCCTCTCCTTGTCAAATGTTGATAGCACCATGAGGTCCTTTGATAACTGGATCAACACACGGGAGTTGCACTAAAGCTTCATGTAACAAATCACGCTGAGACAGAATGGCCAGGGCATCCCACATTGTGACATTTACATTTGTCTTCTTCATTTGGTCAATAATGTTGAATGGAAGGCCCATGGACTTGTGCATTTGAGGCACAGTAGCATATTTTCTTTATTGCTTAGGTGAAAAGGCAGGGGCCTTAGCTTGCGCAGAGGCTTGACCTATTGTTATCCCAAATTTACCCCCCCCCCCGGGTTAAATTTGGATAACTCATTAAAAATGGACAACCATTTTTAAAATCATGGGATGTTCAAAATGGCCATCAAATTCAATATCAAGCATCAGTGGGGCTAGTTGGTAGAAGATCAATGGTCAAGGTGGCAAGAAAACATGTCGACATTCTAAAAACTTCAAAGCAGATCCATTTAGTAGACCTCAAGACCCCAAAATAAACCAAGATCAATGAAAATGTCGGATCCGGTTAGTCAACAAGGTCAACAGGGCTACGTCGAAACATTTTTTGAAGCCAAAATTTTCTAAGTCTAATCAAGTTAAAGGTTGCAACATGAAGCCATAAAAATATTGATAACTGACAACCTGAAGCTACATGGATCCTTTTCATTATCTCAACTTTCATAGTCCAAAATTGCGAAGAGGAAAAGAAAAGTATGAAAAGACTGACACCGCGAAGAGTGTGGAGCTTTCTCATTGGCTCATGCTTCATAGTTGTCAGTCAAGAGATAAGAAAAATCTGATAACCCGAGAGGAGATTCCTCGTTAGTTCATGTTTCACAGGGGATAAAAGGGCTAATCAAAAGGACTGACATTATGAAGAATGTGGAGCTTTCTCATTGGCTCACACTTTGTAATGTTTAGTCTGGGATACCAAAAAAGGGTGAATTGTGAAGAAACATGGAGCCTTCTCATTAGCTCATGTTTCATAGTGGTCAGTATAAGCAAAGGATGCTCTAACACTATAAAGAAGCTTGGCATTGTTTTATTAGCCTACTTTTCATAAAAGAGGCTAACTTGTTGGCAAGGACAAGGGAAACGTAAGGAAAGGAAGCAAAGCTCGACTCCACAACCCAATGAGAGACTGACACATGGAAAAAGACAAAGTAATGCACACATTGGAAGAGGTCAATCTACAAGTTAATCAAAGGTTGTCACTTGTCATGTTCTTATGCTCCATGAAATGCAAAACTTCAAGTGGAAATATCTTTTAATCCAAAGCTCCAAATTCAACAAAATTTATATCGTTCAAAAGGTCTCCTTGATCCCTTTAACTTGGCATCATCAAAATCAAATTTTTGTGGTGTTTGGTGAGAGAAAAAGTAGAAAATTAATATGTAGACTCAAATGGCTCAACTACCCAAATATGATCTGATTTGGCTCTTACCTTCTCTAGTAAGCAAAAGATCATTGGGAAATGGATTCATGAGGGTGTCCATACAATTTCCAGAAATTTAATGCATGCAAAAAGTGGTTGAAGTTTGAAAATTTGTGTTGCAAGGAAAGATAGAGATCTTCATTAATGACAAGATCAAATTCGATCCCTTTCTCTCTTCTCTTTCTTCCTTTAGCTATATATTATTAAAAAAATCATTTTGAAAGAGATGAAAATTTCTAAATTACAAAGGAACCATGTCAAAATGGTCTCTTGAGTAGTTATGAGTGGTGAACCTGCATTTTGGCCCCTATAAATTTGTTCTTACCTTCTATTCAAGTTATAATGGATCGTGCATCCTTTTAAGTAATAAAAGCTTGTGTGTGTGGCTTTGTGCTGCCCTATACTTGTGTTTTATTTGCATCTTTCCTTTCTTTTACGCTTGTGATATGTTGGCATATCTTTCTCATTTGCAGGCTCCATTTTGATTTTGTTTTGTACATTCATCTCCCTTTTCTTGGTGATATCACCTCTTTTAGTTTAGGATTTCCCTTTACATGCATCTCCTTCTAACCTTGGTCCCTTGTAATGTTTAGTTTAGGATTTTATTTCTGCAGTAGGAGTAGTTTTAGCATTAGGAATAGGTAGAGGAACCGGCCTTCTCCAGAGGTCTGTATCATGATGCAAGTCCCACAACTTGGAGACAATCTCATTTTGCTTAAAAATCTTGGGTTGTCTATGACTCAGGGTAGGGTGAAATTTTGAGCTCCAACACCTACCAAAGAAGGAACATGTGCCACTTCTATTGGGATGTTGCACAAGACCTCACACATGAATATTTGCACACCTGAACTATTAGGATGATGAGATAAATCCCTTTATTTGTGATGATCGGTCTAGATGGTAAAAGTATAAGGCTGCATACGAGACTATAGCATTCTCTTCTTAGACCTTGTGTTATCAGCAACTTACGTGCATGGTCTATTTGATTTTTCCATGGCTTGGTTCTTTGTACAAAAGTCTTTAATGCCAAGTAACACAAGGTTGGTATTAGGAACAAATTCTAGCACTTCTTCATTTTCATGTTCATGCACACTAGTGGAAGGCTCGTAACTTGAAGCATTCTGAATCATGTAAGCCTGTGCATACAAGGAATTTACATAGTTGTACTTACTATTAGGCAAATTGTAAGGAAAACACTATTCTATCTCTTGGACTATGTTGTTATGTACTGGAACTAGTGCTTTGCTTACACTAGGCACTATAAGGGGTTGCGTAGGAGGGACTATCTGAAAAGGAAGGTGTGTATTAGCATGCCATCTATCATTTTGTTGGTTTTTCCATATCTATGATTTGGATATTGATTCCTAAAGGGTTGATGGCTTTTATTAAATCCTTGATTAGAATTATTTCTAAAGGATTGCACCTGCTATTTTTCTAAGGATATAAAATTTATTGGACATATTTCTAATTAATTTCCTCATTCTCCTTTTGTTGTCTGGGAGAATATTATGTGGAGGTAATAGGTTGGGCACTCTGCCGAGGAATGGGAGCAATGGAAGCCTGAGATGTTTGAGGTGGTTAAGGAAATAAGGGCATGGGTAGTCTAAGGGCTATCTTTCCAGCTTGGATTAGGTAATTTTTTGTCCTAATGGCTATAGGATAGGCATCATGAAGTTGCGCAACACCCATATACTGCATCATCACTGAAATGTCAGAATTCAAAGCTCTTATAAAGTAAAGAAAAACACCTTGAGGGGTTGGTCTTAAGAGGGATGGAATTATGTCCCATGTCTTCTAAAATCTGAAATTGAAATCAGCCATGAGCTCATTGGGAGCTCTCTTGATCAAGTAATTTGTTCTAACAAGGAGATGTTGTCAGCTTTCTCCTCAAACTGGTTGTAAAGTGCAGTGTCAATTCCATCACAGTTAGTGATAGAGGCAAGCCTTAAAATTCTATACCACTAAATTGTTTTACCTTTAAGTGAAGAAACAAGCATCCTTACAGTTACATCATCTTGTATAACTAGGTGAACAGAGCATACGTTTGTAATGTATTGAATGTGCTCAACAGGGGTTACTTGATTCTCACCAGTGAAAAATGGTATTTTTTAAGTACAACCACCGGTATATCATGTTACGTAGGAAGAGCCAAAGGACTATCATTGTTGAAACTTACAAAGGACATATTTCTCTGTGCCATGGCTAGGAAGGGTTTAAGTACCCTAGTAGAGTAGAAGGTCTAACATGAGCAGTAGATGGCATCCTGTGCATGAAAGGTGGAGATGCGTGTGTGGTGGTTCTGTTAGTTCTTCTTCTTGGAGACAACTAGAGATGCTCGAAATATTCTTCAACTATTGTGCTCTGTTTGATATGTATCCTTCTCATGAATAAAGCACTTTGACTGCTGAAAATAGTAGATCTCGATGTTGGGAGTCACCAGATGTGTTAAAACAAGCCTCCAAAGGCTAGAAATCAACAAGAACACGTAATTCTTGTTGAAATAATGATCCAGGCAGCAATTCTAGTGGCGCAACTTCCAGAGACCATAACTTTTGCACCGTAGCTCCGATTGACTCCGTTCAAAAGGCAACGGAAAGCTTGGAATGTGTAGAATGTGATGAGAAGGTGCAAAACTCTGTTTGGAAATGTTTGACCCCCGAAATACGCGTTTAAGGGGCCCAAATTGTGATTTTTGTACTGCTGTCTAAAAATAGTAAATTCTAAAAATAGTATGTTTTGCAAAATTAGTGCACATGTAAGTCTTGGAAGATGAAACACCTCGTCTCCCTCGAGACTAGTGACCTTCCACATCTTTCTAGGTGTCCTTTCGTATTTATAAAGTATTATAAATACATATGTAACCGGAAGAAGAGATAGACATCTCTTGGCAGAGATAATTGATGTATTTCGAAGTCTTTGAGTAATTTACATCTCTTTTCAGAGATAGTTGTTTTGCAATTCATTTGGCACATTTGTTAATCTGTTCCTTAAGTCTGAAACCCCTCAGTTTTGGATCAGTGGTATCAGAGCTAAGTCGTCTTGAGAGTGTATGATCCCCAGAACGAGGTCGGAATACAAAAAGCTTGGGTGGTCCACACACAATCCTTCAGAATACTTGCCTGTTCGCTGCAGGCGACCTCCAATGGCGGACAACACCGGGATGGATGATCCTCTCAAAAATATGGTGAATGAAGCTCTTAGGGAGCAAAAGGATCAGATGCTACAACAATTCACCCAAATTCTGCAACAACTACAAGTAGGAAATCATGCCTCCTCATCTGTAAATAAGTCCTTCGGTGCCCCGACTCCATTCAAGGTGCAAGTAAATTTCGACATTCCTATTTTTGAAGGTAAGATCAATTCTGATGCAGTAGAGAACTGGTTGGACCAATTGACCTCATATTTTTCTGTCAATCAATTTACTGATAAGGAAAAGATAACATTTTCTCTATTGAAATCATCTCTTGCTGTCAAAAATTGGTGGGGTGTGTATAAGAATGGGCTCGAAAGGGATGAGCTAGGAATCACAGAGGAACCCACATGGAATGATTTCGTGGATGCCATAAAGGAAGAATATTACCCTGTTGGGGCCTATGATGAAATGTACATACAGTGGCAGCAACTTCGTCAAGGTAAGGACCAGTCGGTTCAAGATTATACTGACAAATTTCATTCTTTATCTGCAAGATTGGGCATTCAAGACACAGAACAACATAGGATTCTAAAATATCGCAGTGGCCTACAATGGAGCATCCGAGAGGACTTGGAATTCTTTCAGTTTCAAACCCTCGGTGAGGCATACAAGTTTTTAGTCAAGATTGAACAAAAGCACAAAAGGAGGACTGCTAGGAACCAACCCGTGAGGGGGAAGAATGATAAAGAAGGCCAGACCCGAGGTCAAGGTTGGAAACAGAAGGAGTCGCAAAGAAATAAGATGCAGAAGGAGAAGACAGGGAAGTGGTGCGACCTCCACAAAACAAATCACCACTCCAAGGAAGAATGTCGAGCCATCAAGTCCTTACTCGCCGAATCATCTTCTTCAACACTCTCTGCACCAGCAGTTACAGACCCTGAGGTCAAGGATGAAGATGATGAAATTATAGATGCTGATCTAGATGTGATCTTGCCACCTCAAAAGTCAAGAATATGGATGAGAAGGAAAGGCTCTTCCACTCCAAGCTCTGGGTAAAAGGTAAGCCACTGCATTTTATCCTTGATAGTGGAAGTCAGAAGAATTTAATTTCTGTTGATGTTGTAAAAAGCCTAAACCTCCCTGTAAAGCCACATCCCCAGCCATATAGTATTGGGTGGTTAAACCCAGGAAGAGACCTCCAAGTCACACAACAATGCCTCCTTCCATATGCCATCAAGCCCTTCCATGATGAAGTCATGTGTGATGTTGCTCCATTAGATGTTTGTGATGTGCTCCTAGGCCAGCCATTTATGTGGGATAGACATGGCATCTATGAGTCACAACCTAGAAGGGTCACCATTACCATTGGGAGTCAACGTTATCGGATACCTGAGGTCATTTCCCCAAAATCTGTCTCCCTCATCAGTGCCAAACAATGTAAGAAGTTAGTGGAGAAAACCAAACAGTTTGTCGTCTTGATGATCAGGCCAAAACCTACAAACAAAATTGTTGCAGCCTCCATGAACATGCACTCAATACAGCAACAGAAGCAGCTCAACCAAATCATAATTGAGTATGATGATCTATTCCAGACACCTAAAGGAGTGCCATTTCAGTGTCAGGTAAAACATGTTATTGATTTGGTCTCGGGGTCTCCTTTACCCAATAGCCCTGTGTACCGCAGGTCAGTCCTTGAAAATGAGGAGATAAAGAGGCAGCTCCAGGAATTGATTCAAAAGGGACATATTAGGCCAAGCTCTTCACCTTGTGGAAGTCCAATTATCTTGGCGCCAAAGAAGGATGGAACATGGAGACTTTGCATAGACTATCGGGCTTTGAACAAAATCACTATGAAGAATCGCTACCCCCTCCCAAGGATTGATGATTTGCTGGACCAGCTCCGCGGTGCAAAATTTTTCACCAAAATTGATCTCAAATCTGGCTATCACCAGATCCCTGTCGAGCCCACTGATGTTTGGAAAACTGCATTTAAGTCTCGTGAAGGCCTATTCGAATGGTTGGTCATGCCTTTCGGACTAACTAATGCACCTGCAACATTCATGCGGATGATGGACACATCTTGCGGCCCTACACCAATTCCTTCGTAGTGGTGTACCTAGATGATATACTCATTTATAGCCCGACCTGGGAGAGGCATCTGCAACATGTTCAAGAAGTACTTCAGACCCTCAGGAAGCACAGACTGTATGCAAATCTGGATAAGTGCACATTTGGGATGACAAAGGTCCAGTACTTGGGTTACGTCATGGATGAGGAAGGAGTCCATGTCGACCCAGAGAAAATTCAGGTTATTCAGAGGTGGCCTACCCCAAAGAATCTTACAGAGCTTTGTAACTTCCTAGGCCTTGTCAATTTCTATCACCGGTTTGTCTTGGGTTTCTCACATATTTCCTAGGCACTCAATCAGGTGACTAAAGAAGGGAACAAGGCTAAATTCCAATGGGGGGAAGCACAACAGAAAGCATTTGAAGGGCTGAAAGAAAGGTTATGCTCGGCCCCTATCCTTTCCCTTCCTGATCTACATCATCCATTCAAACTGATGACAGACGCATCTGAGTATGCCTTGGGAGCTGTTATCATGTAACATGGCCACCTTGTTGCATGCCATAGTGAAACATTCAATGACATAGTCAGGAAGTACCCAACATATGACAAGGAGCTTTATGTCATCGTCCAGGCATGTAAGTAGTGGAAACACTACATTCTGGGGAAGGAGACAATAATCCACACTGACCATAGGCCTTTGGAATTCCTTCAGACACAAAGCAAGTTGAGGAATGAGAGACACCATAAATGGGCCACATACCTACAACAGTTTCACCTGATAATAAAGCATAAGAAGGGAAGTGTTAATTTAACAGCAGATTGCCTAAGCCGCCCTCCAATTGTAGCCCTCACAACTATTCTTGATCTCTGTGGACATGAGACTTCAAGTTGATGCAGTTTGTATGAGAAGGATCCTGAGTTTTCAAACACATATCAGGCCCTCTGTGAAGGAAAACATGTCTCTGATTTCTATCTACAGGATAATCTCCTCTGCCATATGGGACACATCTGTGTTCCAGCAAGTGAACAACAGAAGATGATCTGGGAAGCACACTTTAGCAAGACCGCAGGGCACTTTGGCGTGGACAAGACATTGGCAATACTTCAGAAGCATTTCTATTGG
Source organism: Taxus chinensis (assembly GCA_019776745.2). Lineage (NCBI taxonomy): Eukaryota > Viridiplantae > Streptophyta > Pinopsida > Cupressales > Taxaceae > Taxus > Taxus chinensis. The sequence goes on along the minus strand of CM034147.1, from coordinate 61,962,453 downwards.
CCTAATCTAAGGACTGATGTGGTGAAGTATATTAAGTCCTGCACTCCTTGTGCAATTGCTAAGCCAACTAACAAGAAACAGGGATTGTACACACCATTGCCAGAACCAACCAAGCCTTGGGAATCTGTCTCGATGGACTTCCTCTCAGGTTTGCCAACTTCGAAACATGGGAATGATGGTATTTTTGTTGTAGTTGATCGATTTTCTAAAATGGCTGTAATGGTTTCCTGTAAGAAAAATATTTCTGCTGAAGATACTGCTAAAATTTATTTCAGTCATGTATGGATCAACTTTGGGCTCCCCAAGTCTATTGTTTCTGATAGGGATAGCAGGTTCCTGAGCATCTTCTGGTCCACCTTATGGGGAATGCTAGATACAAAGTTGATGAAGTCCACATCCTTTCACCCACAGACTGATGGGCAAACAGAAGTGGTGAATCACCTAATTGTTCACATGCTTCGTATGTACCACTCCAAGCACTCCCGCACATGGGACGAGACCCTGCCATACATACAACATGGATACAATCGAGCCCTGCACAGCTCCACTAAACACAGTCCTTTTCAAGCTTGTTATGGATTCCAATCTATGGCTCCCATTGATGTATGCATCCCAATTCCTGCCATGGAATTCACACTTCATGGAAAAAGTGAAGCAGAAAAGGTGACAAGGTTTGTTGAACAGATCCAGCACATTCAGCACCAAGTCCATGACATTTTACAGAAAATGAATAAAAAATATAAGAATCGCCATGATAAACACAGGATTCCGCATCATTTCCAGGCTGGTGATAAGGTTTGGTTGCGGCTTCAGAAGGAACGACTCGCAGGTCCACACAGAAAGATTCGACCTCTCTGGTATGGTCCTTACACTCTCACTAAGCAAGTAGGGGAAAATGCTTTCGAGTTGAATCTTCCACCCTACCTTGGTCTGCACCCCATCTTCAATGTGGACCTCCTCAAGCCATACCATCCACCTTTGTTGGATACTTCAGTCACAGCAGAACAATTGGACATCTCTGAGCTCAATCCAGCAAGTCTTTCCCCAGCTGAAGAAGATCAAATTGTGGACAATTTGACTAAGACCACCAGAGGACAACCTATTCAACTTTATCGTGTGATAAAGAAAGGAAATCTCAGTCACCAAGGTGAATGGCTCACTACATACCAGGTAAAGAAGCAATTTCCACAGCTGATGGGGCAACTTAATGCAATGGGGACCATTGCTTCTGAAGGAGGGAGGAATGATCCAGGCAGCAATTCTAGTGGCGCAACTTCCAGAGACCATAACTTTTGCACCGTAGCTCCGATTGACTCCGTTTAAAAGGAAACGGAAAGCTTGGAATGTGTAGAATGTGATGAGAAGGTGCGGAACTCTTTTTGGAAATGTTTGACCCCCGAAATCCGCGTTTAAGGGGCCCAAATTGTGATTTTTGTACTGCTGTCTAAAAATAGTAAATTCTAAAAATAGTATGTTTCACAAAATTAGTGCACATGTAAGTCTTGGAAGATGAAACACCTCGTCTCCCTCGAGACTGGTGACCTTCCACATCTTTCTAGGTGTCCTTTTGTATTTATAAAGTATTATAAATACATATGTAACCGGAAGAAGAGATAGACATCTCTTGGCAGAGATAATTGATGTATTTCGAAGTCTTTGAGTAATTTACATCTCTTTTCAGAGATAGTTGTTTTGCAATTCATTTGGCACATTTGTTAATCTGTTCCTTAAGTCTGAAACCCCTCGGTTTTGGATCAAATAAAGATGTATAGCTCTTCAAATTCATCCCATTAGGTGTGCCAAAAACTTTTAGATCTCAAAATTGCACCCATCCTAGATCAAGGTGAATTGGAGATTTGAGGCAACATGGGGTTGTCTCCAAGTTGTGGTACTTACGCTTTGAGATAGACCTTCAAAGAAAGTCAACTTCCTCTACCTATTTCTACTGCTACAACTACTCATACGAAGGGAAATGTAGCTAATATCTCTACTCTACAATTCCAAGGGACCATGGTGAGAAGGAGATGCATGAAATGGATACCTAAGCTAAGGGGAGGTGATAGAACCAAAAATATGGAGATAAACACTCTCAAGTGAGTGGAAACAAGGGAAAACATGCAAAGGGAGGGTAGGAAAATGTTCCATAGTTTAAAACACATTCACACACTTGTTTTTTGTGGAGCACAATAGAAAAAAAACCTACAAGGGACATAAGACATGCACGACAAACAAACAATGCAAGGGAGAGGAAAGAATATGTAATAAAATGTGAACTACGGTAGATAATAACCAAAAAATAAGATTGTATTACTTCTAAATAATGCACAATCGATTACAATGGTGAAAGAGGTGGGCATCCACATGCAATGAACCAAATCTGAGGACTTCAACATAAAATTCCAAGGAACAAAGCTCTAAACAATTCTCTCAACAAACTAAGGGGGTCCAACCCTTTACAAATGAGAAATGTTCATCAATTTATATAAAAGAGAAGAGGAGGGAAAGAGAGGGAAAACTTATATTTTCAAATCCAACCACCAACAACCAAAAATAAATGTCTACAAATATTTTTGTGGCACTGTCAGATTTTCCTCCCCATGTTAACTTAGCTTGCAAAATAAGGAAGGAGACAAGATATAATCAAATCTGGGTGGTTGAGTCAATTGAATCTATGACTTAATGTCTTGGGTCACATTTTCCCATTTCACCTACCAAACCACTCCCAAAATTTGATTTTGAAAATCCCGGCGTGTAGCCCATGTCAGTATATTTCCAAAAAGACCAAGATCACATGAATTTGAGCCCTATAGCAGAATTTATGATGATTTGAAGGTATACAATACAAGTTGAACATGTAAGATGCATGGCGCACTCTGATCGACTGAAGAATTTGGTTGAATGTCTATTTTTTTTGTCTTTTCTACCACATATCATGCATTCATTTTACATAATGATTCAGTGCCTAGTTGGCATGTTTTTATAGGTTGTGTGTTGCAAACTCAATCTGACTAGATTTCTAGAATGAACACATGACATGTCGTGATTGAAACACAATGTTGCATATTTAGCGCACGCGCAAGAGGGAGAAGTGTAAGAATGCAAATGCATGAGAGGGCAGGTGTGGAGTGGGAAGAAAAGGTAAATATCTACTAGGGTATGAAAGTATGCGAGGACGAAGGAGTGCAAGAAACATACCGTGAGGGAAGGAAGTACACAGCGTGCATGTGCAAAAGAAAATGTGAGCATGTAGGAAAGAGAGGACAAAGATAAGATGCACAAGATAAAATGTGAAAGGGGAAAAAAGTGCATGCAAGGGGATGTGTAGGACTTATGAAAGAAGGGAATGCATGAGGAAAGCATGTCAAGGACTTAGCGAAATACAAAGTAAGTTTGAGGGCGCATGCAAGGAGTGTGCAATGACTGGGAAAGGAAAACAAATGTGTCAGGAGTGCATGCAAGATGGGAAATGAAGGGAGATAGAATGATAAAGGAGAGGAGTGGAAGTGCATGGAAGGAAGAAGGGAAGAGAAAGCATAAGGAAGAATCAAGAAGGGCATGTAGGGGTGTGTGCGAATAACTCCAACCAAGTAAATATGCCAAGGAAATAATCCAGCAGTGCACGCAACCTAAATATTTGATGTCAGAGCCAGGATGAAATTGTAAGTTGTCTAAATAACTAGGGAGGTTATTTTGGACAACATTTCCTACATCATATCACTATAATATTAGCTTCCTTCTAACTTAGGATGGCTACATGAAGGGTAGTGAGGACATAATGATGGGTAATCTTTACATGGTCACCATGTTTCCTTTAGCAATCCTAAGATGGTATGGATGGGATTCTTTACATTTAGGGAAATGAGACAGTACAATAAGGAAACCAGATAATTGTATTGAGATGGTTGTGTGGTGACAGAAGATGAGTTTTGTAGGCTAGTGTGTGGTCTTAGAACTAAGCTTGTAAAGCAATGCTTGAAAATTTGGCCAAAATAATGTATTATATGACTACATTGTTTGATCACCAATACCCTAAATTAATAGTGTTGGATAATAAAGGGAAGTTTTATAAATGTCTTCCAGGTAGGCACTTAGGAGATGCACATTGTTGATCATTCAAACCCTAGCACTTAGTAAAGAAAATATAGAATGTTTGCGCAGGAGAGAAGATCGCATTCAAAGGTGCAGACGTATCGGAAAGGCTCGCACGCAAAGAACAGAAACAGGTTCGAGACTTAGCCATTTTCACAACAAGGATCTGTTTTTGGAGATGGTGTGCGGAGCACTCAAACTGATTGGAGACTTATGCATCACACATTGGCTATTTTTGGAGGGTTAGCTATGAAGCGCTTTGCATGGAATCAGGCCAGAAATAGATCTACTATTGTCAGTTAACTACCAGTAGTCTATTGTTAGTGCACTTGCATGTGTGGCTATTTTTGTAACGACACGTGGCTAATAATAGCATGCGACCTATTTTGGGATTAGATAAGTGGTGAAGGGTAGGTCCCCACCCTTATAAGTATGTAGTTAACTATGTAGTAGAAAAAAGGTAGAGAGGGATAGATATATGCATACATAGGGAGATTATGTTGCTAAATTTGTTACGTGCATATTGTTGTTATTGTAATGAAGCTTTTGAACACTTATTTCATTTAATATAATGGAGGGTATTAGCTGAATCTAAGTGTTAGTTATGTGTGTATCTAAATCAGGTATGCTTTTTATCTCATCATGGTTAATACTTAATTATGTTCTCCCTTAGAGATAGATTTGGCATGCTCTATAGAATGATGTGTTAATAATGGAACTACATGTGTTAAGTCTTCATCATGTTATCATCCTGCAACAACAACCCTAAAGAGGGACCTGGTACCTTTGTGCACTTTGGGTGAGATCTCAGTCTAGGCTGAGTGATGTGTCGGCTCATATAAGGTCTTATTGGGATTGCATTACTGAATTATAGGTTGCATCATTGGTTTTGTTGCTGAGACCTCTTTTTTAGTTGTTTTCAGGATGGTTCGCGATGAAGACATACCGGTTGACCTTAGCAAGTGTTGAAGAATGGATACACGATCTGGAAGAAGAATACGCATGGTGATTCAGCACTGGATCTGAGTTTAACGTACATACATGGGTGGAACATAATCTGTATGACAGTTTATATGAGATCTTTTTTGTTATCTTTCCAATAGAATTGTATGAGTGGCTGATTGCTTATGCATCTGAGCGGAATTAGAGGTATCATGCACTTGTCTGGATGCAGGAATAATTCCAAACCCTTTATGATATTGATATGATTTGGACTCGAGCTATAGATACGTGGTTTCATGGTGTCTTGAACAAATATATCTTGGAATACTTAATTTCCACTTATTCATGTCCAAAGGTAGCTGAATTCCAGTTCTTACGCTATCCAAGGGGAGCTTACCTACAAGGCATTCCATTGGAAATCAAGATCCTAATGGTAACTTTGAATTTGGAGAGTAAACCGATGGCTAACTAAACCTCACCACACATGGGGGAAGGAGTAGGTTTGGTGAAGGATGGCGAACCTAGCGGTAGAAATTCAGAGAGAGGAAAGGCTGCTTAAGTATAATGAGGCACGCGAGAGGGAGATAGAGAAGCAGGGTAACATTGTAGAAAGTATGGCGTTGAGGAGAGAGATGCCTCATGAAGGATTTGAAGCTCACGTAGAAGACATGGACCCAGAGCATCAGGAACTCCCCCATCTTGGAAAGTATGACAGGGATCCTTCCTCAACCTCACACAGAAGCACGCCAGAAGAGACTACCAAGGTCATGGGCACGCATCTGAATCCACTTAGTAACCTTTCCCTTGCATTCAATTTTTTAGAATCTAGTACAACAAGCAATCAATAAGCTAGTTCAAGCAGTGGGAGAGTAGGAGCGAGTCTTATAAAAGGCACAAAAATGGTAGCACAAACGGATTTGTTGTTATATGGGAGTACCTTTTCAGGTGTATCATTAGCACAGAATACAAGCATGCTAATTTTCAGATTAACCTCTGGGAGTAGTAACGCTTTGTAGACTGTTGGGGTACAGTTCAGTTCTATTGTTGGGCCATAAGGAAGTACAGCTTCTGGTCTAACCCCAGCTACATGTTCAGGATTAGGAGGCATAGGAAGCTCTGGTTCAGGTGGATCTAGAGTTTCTAGAGGTAGGGGAAACACAAGAGGTTTTGGATCTAGTGGGCAAGGTCCATACCAACCCTAGAATATTTACATGGAGATGTCTCTTCATCTTCCAAAGTATAGGGGCATAGAAGGTGTTGTTGAACATGTGCATATGTGTGAAATATTGTGGCACGCAAAAGGAATCGTGACTTCTGAGCATAGGGAAAGACAATTTGACACTACGTTGCAAGGTCATGCACACAGTTGGTACAAAATTTTTTACCCTGATCAGACTTGCATAGTTATACAGCTTTAAAGGATGCATTCCTTAAAGATTTTCATATCCCTGAGTTCAATCAGAAGAGTATAATTTCACTCAACGATATTAAGAAAGGCACTACTTAAAGTGTTAGAGAGTATGATGCATGGTTTAAAATGGTATTATCAAAGCTTCTTATGACATACACGCAAGCCAGCATGCACAATGGTTCAATGAGGTTTGATCACACCTTTTAGGAGGGCATTATCATATAAGACATACACTGATCCATGTGAAGCACTTGAAGCATCCTTGCACGTTGAGGAAATTGGAAGCATAGATACTAGGGTGAGCCCGTTTTTAGAAGCACAAATAACAGCTATGGAAAAACAGTTGGAGAAACTAATAGCAAATTCAGCACATGAAATGCACATAGCGATGTGGTGCACAGATTGTGAAGTAAAAGGTCACACAAAGGATAGTTTTCCTCACAGAATAGTACGCTTGTTGTTGATGGATTGTGAAATATGTCATTTAAACCATGATGTTAGTCGTTGCCCATTATTATAATGCGCAATAAGGAAGAACGTTTCAAGCTACTGTAAAATCTTCAGGTCCACGACTCATGACATGGAAAACTGTCAGCTTATTGGATAGATCCATGATGCTATAAATATTGGGGTATGACAGACAAGATTTTCTGATAACTCTAAGGATAAGAATGAGCATCAGGACTGGGATCACAATTAGGCGTGCTACGATGGGAATGAAGGGTATTTTGAAGGAGGTCATGGTAGAGGTCAAGGATACCACGGTGGATTCAAAGGAGGAGGCCGTGGTGGTGGAAGAAGTGAGTTCCCTCGTGAAACATGTTATACACGTGGATATCCTAACCACTACAGGCACGAACTTCCTCAGATTATTACATGTTCTTTCTGCAGAAAGAACCATAGCTATGAGGAGTGCCCGGACTTATATGAGCATCTGAGTAAGCAACATAAATAAGAAAACAAAGGCACAAGGATGGTGAGGATACATCGCGCTATTAAAAATCAATGGATTCCTAAGATGGAAGCAGAATCTGAGGCACTACAAGTGAAGATCATGACCCGCGCTGAGGCGGCACGCACTAGGGAAGCATTGCAGCAAAAACCTACCATCACTAAATAAGAAGTTTTTCATGCACATTACCCAGATCCTTCCTATCAGAAGGAGGTTTATCAAGAAACCATGGAAGTTCTAAGGAATCTTTAGGGTGAGATACAATACTTAAAAGGAAAATCACGGAAGATGAAGTAGAAGAAAGCATCAGAGACAGTCCAAACTGATATATATGACTTGAGGGAAATGTGTAAAATGTTGTGCTAATAAAATATCATTCCATTATTAGAGGATTGGCTAAAAGGAAACACTCCACACGCAATTACTGAGACTAGACGGAAAATCTTGGATGCGAATCTTCCCCGTCATAGCCTGTATTATGACAAGTAAATCACTCTGAATGTTGTTGTGGATGGGTGGCTATTGAGTAATATACTGATTGATACAGGCACAGAAGTCAATGTTCTTACCTTGGATGCATGGGTACAAATGGGAAGACCCCCATTGCAGTCATCCTCTAATGTATTATTCATGGCTAATCGGACTAAGGCCACTCCTGTCGGAGTTTTGAAGGATGCATCCATTACCATACAAGGTCCCTTAGGGCTGGCAGAGTTAGGTAGCTTCCCAACTCTATTAGGGCATCCTTGTTGTTATGCAAATAATGTTGATCTTTAGTTCAACAAGGGCTATATCAGTTTTGAAAACAAAGAAGAAAGAGTTATTATCCCTTTAACAGATGGAAAATTTGTGCCCTATGTTGAACCCTTAAGTGAAGAAGATCTGAATAGGATTTATGTACGCATCATCTGAGATCCTGAGATGATTGAACCAACCAAAGAAGGACTAATTCAGTGGGAGGATACACAGTCTATTAGTGATACTATGAGTTTTGCTTGTGATAATTGGGCTCACAACACTTATGAGTTGGTAGGGCACAAAGTAAAGAGCATATTCCCTCAAGGCACAAAACCGCGTTATGTCAAGAGGATAAGTAAAAACTCGGTACCTTGTTACATAATAGAAGCAGATCCCATGGTATTCCTGCACACCATGGAAGAATAGTGGATAGACCCACTAGAAAGAAGAAATATGCTAGCATATACACTATGTGGGATAACAACACGCTGGTGGGTGGCCCATAGGGATAATCTTGTCAGATGGAATGAAATTGGGATTGCTCTTACTACTAGGTTCTTTAGGGGCAATGCACTTACTCAAATCAATATTTATCACATTAATCAACCTGTTCAATACCACGTTCATACGTGTGAGAGACTCTAGATAGAAGGGCATGAATTTTTACCACCTTCACTATGGGTGCACCAGTTTTATTCCACTTTACAAGGTTGCACGCGTTCCTGGTATGTATATGCAAAACTCCCTAGAGAAACTGGAAATTGGTAGAATTTAATTGCAGGAATGGCCCAGACATTTGAATTTTTTTCTACAAATCTCTTTGGTGGAAGAAGCATTGAAAGTTATCTAGTGCTTAACTATGGGGCATGGTGCCAAGGTTGAAGAACTCCTTCAAGATTTATTAGGTAAAGAAGACTTAAGATCATGTCTTGATGAATAACTAGAGGCCAATGCAACATAACTTCAATGCACGCTTGCCTTGAGAGAGAGAAAGGAAAAAATGGTCTACTTAGTGGATGACGAAGAATTAGATAATCTATGGATGTAAACCATTCAACAGGGAGGTGTGAGGTATTGGACAGTATAGATAAGACCTTGCGCGCCTATCATGAACCTATGAAGACAAAGTGGGTGAATATTGGAACAGATACTTAGCCTAAGGAAACCATAATTGGATACTATTGGTCAGACTTTGAAGTGGAAAAAATCATAGAGTTACTAAGGGATTACTAGGAATTATTTCCTAGGTGGGTACCATGAACTTGAATGCGTGCATGAATCGTTAGGGGAGATGAAGATAAATCTTAAAGAGGGTGCACACCCAGTAAAAAAAATACCCTATAGGATGAACCCAAATTTACTCGAAAAGGTCAAAGAAGAGATTGATACAATGTTGAGGTCTCGGATTATCAATCCCCTTTATGATTCATAATGGGTTAGTCCAATGGTGATTAGTATCAAGAAGGATGGATGGATTAAAATATGCGTGGACTACAGGGAGCTAAATGTTGCATGTGTAATTGATCCATTTCCTATGTCATTCACTGAGGAAATATTGGAACGAATTCTAGGCCACTAAATCTATTCATTTACAGATGGGTTCTTAGGGTATCATCATGTTCAGATTTCCTACAAGGATTAAGAAAAATAATATGTTTTACTAATAAAGGGGGTAGATTTGCCTATATTGTAATGCATTTTGGTCTAAAAAATGCAGCTTGCTATATTTTTTACAGGCATAGTTATCCAAGACGTTCAAGGAATTTATTCACAACTTATTACAGTTATATTCAGACAATTAGACTGATGGTATGGATTAGTTAAGGATCACTGTAACAATTTGTGCTTAATGTTTGAATGAGTGTATATAATTGAGTATCTCTTTGAAAATCAAGAAGTGCATATGTGCTACACCATTTGGGATACTTTTATGACACATAATCTGCAAGGAGGGTTTGTTGGTTGATCCAGACAAAGGTTGTGGTTCATTATAGGCCTAAGGGATCCTACTATGTCAAAGTGAGGTGTGCAGATTTTTAGCGTCGTATAGGATATAACAAAAAATTTTATCAAAGGATATGCCAAAGTTGTCTGCACCATTCGAAGAGTTTACTGAAAGGGAAAGGTACATTTTACTGGGGAGAAAAATAGCAACACGCATTTGAGACATTAAAGGAGAAACTTACTACCGCTCCTATTCTACATTTTTCTTCATGTTGGAAAAAACCATTTTCATGTACATGTTGACGCCTCTTGCATGGCCATTGACATGATGTTGGCTCAACCTGGAGAAGGTATTGTAGATGATACTATTTGTTTTTCTAGTAGAAAGTTGACTCTTGCAAAACAGAATTACACAACTACAGAACATGAAGCTTTGTCAATGATCTATGCGTTACACAAGTTCCACTAGTACCTACTAGCTATACCATTCATCTTTTATACAGATCACATGGACATTGAAGTATTTGGTAAATAAACTTGTTTTTACAAGGGCACATATGTCAATGAGTGCTCTTATTTCATGAATTTGAATTTCACAATTGTGGTAAAAAATAGGAAAAAGAAATTCTAGACTAGACCATCTATCAAGAATACAGTCAAGAGAATAAGCCCATGCAATTGAGGATACCATGCCAAATTCATAGTTATATAGGTTATAACGATGCATGCCATCAAAACTAGAGTATATTGTTATCTTTCTACGAACAGGGATGGAACCAAAAGGAATGAAATCATTAGAGAAGAAATAACTTGCTATACGAATGCCGCACCTAATATGTTAATCAGTGGTGACTTGTACAAATTGGGCTGAGATGAGGTATTGCAACGTTGTGTATTGGAATATGAGCACATGGAAATTATGGAGGAAGCTCTTGCTGGTATTACAGGTGGCCACTATGCTAGTGATTCCACTACATGCATAAGATTTTACTCGCTAGATTATGGTGAGAGACCCTCTATAAATATTGTAAAGAATTTTATAAGGCATGGTGATCGTTGTCAACATCTTGGAAAACTAAGTAAATGAGATGAAAATGCCTCTAAGACCTATTACTAGTGCAGATCCATTTGAGAAATGGGCCATAGATTTTGTGCGTCATATTTCACCAATTTCACGTAGAACCGGATCACACTACATCATAACTTACACAGACTATCTGACATGGTGGGCAGAAACAGTAGTACCCACAAAGGACTGTACAGTGGCTACAGTAGTATGATTTCTATGGGAAAATAGTATTACAAGGTATGGATGTCCTTTAAGTTTGACCAGTTATAGGGGCACACATTTTCTTGATGAGAAAATCAAAATATTATTGGATGAATTCATGATTGCACACCATAAGACTACACCCTATAATCCTCAAGAAAATGGAACTGTTGAGGTTTTGAACAAAATTCTGAGCCATACATTGACAAAAAATATGTGATGTTGGATAGAAAGGATTGGTATGATAAAGCATCTGTGGTACTTTGGCCATATCGAACAACATATAAAAGGTTGAAACAAAGCCACACCATTTCAATTAGTGTTTGACGCATAGAAGCAATTCTTCCTATGGAATTTATGTTACCTTTCTTTGTGTATTGTGCATGTTAGATGTCTAGCTGATGAGAAAGATTTAGAAGAATAGATTGAAAAGATATATTTAAGTCGGATGAGTGACGAGCCATAGCACGTTGGAGTCAGAAGCAGGAAAAGGCCAGGTAGAAAGCTTGGCATGATAGAAATATAAGGGACAAGACAGTTTCAGATTGGACAAATGGTACTTCTGTATGACTCTAAGTCTCTTGCATCATCTAGGAAAACTTAAATGTACATTAGTTGGAGCCCTATGTTATCACTTACATCCTTGAAATATGACGCTTGCTAGTTATGAAGCACTTGATGGAACATGGCTACCAAGTTAATTCAATGGGAGTAGGCTAGAAATCCCTACTATAAATAAGTATTCTTGGTGTTTGTAATAAGGTAGTATTGCCATTTAGATTAGGTTTTCAACTCTACATTCCCTTAATGTGTTTCCTTCTTTGTTGTTATGCTTTGCCAATTTAGTTGGTGTGTTTGTGTACTAAGTGTGTTTTCACACTCTAGAAGCTAATTATTATTTGAAGAATTTTAATGCACAGAGGATTGCACATATTTTTAGTGTGGGGTGGATTGATGATATCTAGGTACAAAACTATTGGAATGAAATGACGAAAGGAATAAACTGCTATGGGTGTTATTCAAGTCAAAGGTTTTCCTCTAAAAAGTTACCAAAGATAGAGATGGAGGAAAGGACAGTATAACGTGAGGTAAGCAGAGGCCATGACAACTACCAGTGGAAGGTGCAGTGATAAGGTGCTCGGGTGCAAGGAAGTGCACTAAAGAGAAGTTTTGTGACTAGATGGGTAGGAAGGTGTGCTAGAAGGTTATAACTGGGGGGTGAAGATGTACCACACGTAGAAAGAACAAATGTTGGGCAATAAATGAGAGGACATTGGGTAGGTGAAGGAGCAATAAATGCATCAAAAATTTGAAAAATCTATATAAGGATGGGATGTGATTTTATTCTTACTGTTGCAATTAAAATAATTTGAATAAGAGCCAAGTGCGAAGAGCTGAGCTATCGTGTTGAGGTGTGAAGAGTGTGAAACCATAGGCATAGAGAGGAGGTTTGTGTGAAGGAGAAGCTTACACTCCCACAAGAGGAGGGTTTGAGTGACAGAAGACATGTTACATCCAAGCTAGGGCATGTGATTTCCATTAGGACACGATGATTTGAGCTAGGGTTTAAGTTTCACATTGTAGAAGTTAAAAGATAAGTATTTTTTAGAGGATTATAGGGTAGAGATGGCACCGAAGAAGGCAGTTGCAGCAGGAGTTAAGGGAAAGAAGAAGGTGGTCGTGGAGGAAGAAGAAATGACCCCTAAGAGAAATTTTTCAAAGATACAATATCCAGAGGGGGTTATAGTAGGCCAAGAAGTGGGATTCCCACATTCAAAGAAGAAAGATAATTGAGTACAACCATTAGTACCACAGAAAACACAAAGGAGTTGGATGCACTATTGAACACGAGGACAAATAAGCACACAGCGTAGAGGACATGCCGGTTAATAACTATGATGACCCTGGGGAGAAGTTATTGAAGAATATTGGATTATAATAGTTATACGAGCTCCCTTACTTTGAGAAAGCATGAGCCGTTATACCAATGTCTCATGAAAAGAGTACACAAGGACTTCTTCTACTTTACAGGACACAGAGTAAGGATTTCAACCACGCATTGATCTCCACAGTGACAGGGTTGAAGGCTATAGGTGACGACCTCAAGGAGGACTTAACAGACAAGGCTGATAATTATGGAGACTAGGAAGGAGCTGGGGTACACCAAGGTTCGACACGGCATGGACATAGACAAGATGAAAAAAGTACCTAGTTGTGCAGGCAGCCGCACACCTTATGACAAAATTCAAATGACCAAGAGAGATGGTCACAAGTTAACACCATGTGGCTGGCACATTGCTAAAATTATCTCTAAAGGAGTAATCTATAAAATTTCAGGTTACATTACGGAAACTATCGTCAAAGAGGCACATTCAGGAGGAAAGATCAGTTTTGGGGTTGTTTTGTTGTCTCTAGTATTCCTAGAGATTGTGGTGTCAGACGGAACAAAAGAGAAGCTATGGGAATATCTTATGGAGAATAAGTCACCTATAGAATGATTTCAAAAAATTACTTTGTGTGAAGAATTGATGACCTCGAACAAGTCAAGAAAAGGTCTGAGAAGTGGTATGATAGGCTCCATGCACGGTGTTCAAATAAGAGTGGTGCGTACCAAAATATTTACCATTAGTGGTGGGTAAGGTAGTTCAGTTTGTCCATATACCAAACATTTCTATATCGCACAATTTGTGATGAAGGACGGGGCTTGGAACCCAGGGTGAAAACTACCATATGCCTTCACAACAAGGTATTTTTTAGGCATCAGTTCATAGGTTCTCAAAAATGCACCAACTAACATTCAATGCAGACAAGGAAGACTACAACTACCACACACTGAGGAATAAGTATGTATACCCCGGATGTAATGCATATATTGAAAGGCTGATTTCAAATGTGTTAAGCATAGATCCAATAAGTTTGGTTGTTAGAGATGTTGGAGCAGCACTGGTGTACCTCTAACCAAAGCCCAAGATGGAAAACAAAAATTATGTGGAAGATGAGTTTGCACTTCCAGAATCACTGAAAGGTAAGCATACCATGGAGAAAATTCCAGTGCCTAAGCCCACAGAGACAATCAAATTAGAGGATGAGGAGGATGAGTGTGAGGATAGTGGTGGTTTGGAACATAGAGGTAGAAGGCATCCTATGAATAAGGATGAAGATGAGCGGTTGCAACTACTACCAGACTCAGCCACATTTTTAGAGGGGGGGATGATTCAGGGATCTTGGATGTAGTCCAATCAAGAGCTGCCGATTACATAGAGATATGAATTCAGGAGAACCTAGGACCCAAGGATGCTGTTGTTTGCCATAACTCACTTGCACCCCTCTCGAATGGCCAGGATGTGAATACGTGACATTCGGTGCGATTGGGACAACCAAAACTGGGATCAACCAATACTCAAAAAACTGTGGACTATGGGCTCGTTAGGTACAACAACATTTATATTATCCGGAATAAGGCCGGCTATACACTCATTAATAATGTAAACACTAATATTCATTCCTAACATTCACTCCCTTAGTGTGAACAAAAATGATTATCTAGTCCTAGGCTAACATTTTCATGGGGTTTTAGGGAAAGAGATTCTACAGAAATGAAACTATAGCTAGGGATGGTGATGCACTCTGCATACTTTTAGGGTGTCTTCAATATTACAGGCTTGGATGTTAATTGTGAAGAGGGTGTGTGCTACCACAGGTCCAACCACTTCACCTACTGTGAACCCCATACCGAGAGGGTCACACTTCCATAGATTCACCTACAGGCATAAGAGACACGCAGTTCCTTCTTGTCACTTCCAGTGAACGATAGATTTCACTGGCCAGACCGATGTTAGATAGTACGACAGTCGAAGGATCCCAGCAGTCAGAAGGATGAACTCAAGTTTAGGGTTCCCTCCTAGACACCACAATTCTCAACATGCAAAATGCACATACTTCGCCACTCGATTGAAACACAGATACTGGGAAGGAAACCTGCAATAGAAACTTAAACTTCAGCACAGTGTACCACACAAGTATGAGAATAGGCACAGAAGAATACTGCCACCAAGGATTTGAAAGTGACCCCATCATTAGTCACAAAACGACACACTTTTATCACCCTCAATAACATGCACAATGCATCATACATCTCAGAAGATGGCTGCTAACTCAGCTGCCATGTGACAGTGAGACTTGAAGAGGAGGCCTTGAAAGTTCTCTTCAACACACAAGAACATGCATACAGAAGATGAAAGGACCCTTGAAAAGCATACACTCGCTAAATGACGATATCTAACTGTCACAAATACATTGTCTGACACTTTGAATTGGAACCCTTTTGACAATGAGCTAATGACTCAACTTTTAATTTATAGACTCGAATATGTGAAAAAGAAGAGGAACATGGTCATAATTTGACATTCCTAAAATGAAGGCCCATGATGTATTTAAATAGACAAATTCATGACTTGAACTACACTGAGAAGGTTCCATCATGAGGTCATTAATTGCCTGATGACTCAAGATTATTCTCAATTAACTTGGAAAGATATATTAGAATAAAATATTACTAAAGTGGCAATAATACATAAATCACACATTGACAAATAAAATATTTAGGATAAATAATCATTAATTTAATATGGACATGCAATAGACTTGGGACTATAAAACGTATCCACCACAAATTTCTCACCGAGAAGAGGAGGGGGATCCCATGTGGACTATGCCATATCTGTGTGGATACTCCAAATTTGACTTTTGTAGCTGTCGAATCCTCTAACAATCGGTATTGCACTCGATTTTTGACCCCGCATTCCAACTTTCATATTCCTCGTGCTTAGGCAATCGAGATGCCCTTTTGCACTAGTGGAGTTAAACTTTCCCCAATGGTGGACTATCAAACTTGATTCTTAAAAAAATCAGTGTTCGACTCATGATTAACTCGAAACCATTTATGCATTCCTGAGTTCAGAACTGTCATGAAACATCACCACGTAGCTCCCAACTGA
Source organism: Taxus chinensis (assembly GCA_019776745.2). Taxonomy (NCBI): domain Eukaryota; kingdom Viridiplantae; phylum Streptophyta; class Pinopsida; order Cupressales; family Taxaceae; genus Taxus; species Taxus chinensis. The sequence goes on along the minus strand of CM034147.1, from coordinate 61,946,110 downwards.
TAAAGGACCTGGCTTTTTTTTTGCATATCAACCTAGAGCACCCGTGTCTCATAAAATCGGACTCTCACAGTGTCCCTTATGTGACCGAGCTCATTCATTTACCATCCTGCACATCTGATTTCCTATACTCCCTGAAGCTCACAATGGGTCTATGCTCAGTTGAATATAAACATCAAGCACTAGAAACATGCATTGAGCTCAAAACTTTGATTCGGTCGATCTCTTGAGCTATTCATGTGCTTTGTCATCTGCAAGGGAAATATCAAGATTTGTTCATGTATCATGTTCACATTTCTTCTAGACGCCTCTCTAGATATGGTTTTACCACAATGCTCACGGTTCTGATAGACTTATCATACAACACTTGTAGTACAGAATGTTTAGCTTTGCCAGTAATAAGCACAATTTGTGACCTGGTCCAAACGATTTGAGAAAATGCCCACACATTAATAAATGACCTAATGCTAGCCATGAATGATGACACAGTCTCATGCCCATAACATGTCTGATAGACAAGTCCTAAGACTGATTTTTTGTGTCCAAAGAGCCCCTCTGGTATTCTGTGCCTAGTGCACCCGGAAATCTCAGCTCCAATCGACAATTATGCTACTATTGGAACCTATGGCAATCAGGTAGCCGAATGAGCCTATACAATATACTCATTTTTGCTCAGAAACTAAATGACAGATCCTTCATGTTACAATTTGCATACACATAATATTTAGGAGTCCTTCAAAAAATACCATTGAACAGCTGGGGTAGCCATAGAGTTGACCTTGGAGAAAAATGCTTTTCAGTAACCAAGTTAAATTTGAAATTTTCCTTAGCTCGTTGCCCTCCTAAAGCTATTTAAGCCAAGTTGAAAGTTCAAAGAAATAGCAAAATCCGTGCCCTAGTGCTGTTTAAATCTCTATTTTGCTTGTTTTGAGAAATTCTCCATCTCCCAGTCTGTGCACGTAATATCCTCTTTACAATCTCCTTTTTTGATTGAAATTGTTTGCTTGTTCTATGGCCTGAGTTGTCAAATCATTGTTTTGCCTCCATGCCTCTAGCTCGTGAAGGAAATTCAAAAATTGGACTCAAAATGATGAAGTTCTCTTCCTCTTGTATTTTCCCACAGTCAGGAATGATGGGCATATGAATTTTCTTCCCTGTCAAATTTTGATCCCCATCATCCATGGGTACGTGGAAATACCTAATTGGAAGGGGGTCGGCAGAGAAATTTATGTGCTTTTGACTCTCTTTGTAAAAAAAGGAAAAAATGTTAAAAAGTGACCGGTGGCCCTGATCAGGCTATAAAGGTAAAAGTCAAATTTTGCGCCCGCAGGGGACCCATTGCTGCAAGGAAAAACATGCACTCAAAGGTGAAGGTCTCGGGCACCGTTGAAAAGTCAAAGCGGAAAGCGGGCCATGGAGATACTTTTGGTTTTTGAGCCTTTTTCCCAAAAAAGGTTTGAAAATGTTTGCCAAAAATGACCCCCATTTCCAATCAGCTTGGAAGTTTGCCACCAAGAGTTCTCGGAGCCCTGGTGGAGGACTTTGGCAGTTTTTGATCCTTTTTCCAAAAAAGTAAAATGTTGAAAAGTTTCTCCCCTAGCGGAGAGCGAAACAGCGGGCCAACAGAGGACTTTGAGTTTTTGAGCCTTTTTCCAAAAAAGGGTAAAATTTGAGAAAAGGGCCATGACCCCCATTTCCAATTAGAGGAACGTGTCAAGAGTTCAATCGGAGCAGTGGGCCAGTGGAGGAATTTGAGTTATTGAGCCTTTTTCCAAATAAGGTTAAAATGTTGAGAAAAGCGGGCCGCGACCCCATTTCCAATGAAAATGTGCCACGTTTTTCCTAAGTTAAAAATTTGAAGTGGGGGTGCGGGCCAATTTGTTCCAAATCATCAAATCTCTAAAAAATCACAAAACGCGAAGGGCTTTCCCCCGTACCCACTCCAATCTCTTCCTATCACGTGGACGACCCGATTTCAAAGTTATAAGAGAAAATCAAACGGTCTGTATTCAAACTGGAAAATCAAATGTAACGTTCGATTGCAAGATCTGGTTTTTAACCCACCATGAGCATTTTCTTTGCAATGGAGGAATTTGAAGAGGACGTAAATGATTTCGATAAAGAATTGTAACCATTTTGGCAAAGGATATAATGGCTCCTCAGATCCATTCTCAAGGGGCTGGCAATTGATTTCAAAAAAGACCAGAGTGCTCTGTACCTGGAAAAGACAAAAAATGCCATTCTTCTTCTATTTTACCTTCATCCTTAGAATTTCCTCTATTCTCAAAGCTTTGTACAAACTCTGCTTTAGCTTCAATAATAAAAGAAGGAATTTTTGCACTCTTTGATTGAGAGGATTAATTTAGTACCTTGCGACCAATGAATTTTTATTTGGTCTTGTAGATTCTCAAGTGGATTTGTTTTTCTTCTAACTATAAATGCATGTAAATGAAATTTCTAATTAATGTGTGTGGGCATCTGATATTCTAGTCACAACATTAGTTTTTCTCCTACCTCCATTTCTCACTCCCCTTCCCCTTTCCAAGACAGTTTCTTCTCTAGCGAGACATTGCTAGCTTTGCCACTGGGTCAGTGGAGTGCCCCTATTGGATCTCTAGTCAAAAGGCCACCATTGAATTCCACCTTTTATGCCTGCACCTACGGAATCTGCACCATTCAAGTAGAGGGACTTAGATTCTCCATAGCGTTGGCTTGAAACCCACCAATTTGTTCCACAAGACAAATTTTCTCGCCAACACCATATATTTCTAAGCATTATAAAAGACCTATATCTTAAGCTCTAGACAATTTAAGTAACTCCTTCCCTGAGATTTCTTCTGAGATCACTATTTCCATGTGAACCCAACACTTCTTTAAAAATTAAAAACTCACCCCTGAACTCGATCACTGAACAACTCTTAATATGGTTAATTCGTTTCAATGACATTTTCTATTATCTCTTCATAAATAAACCTTCCTATCACTGACATTTGGGGTAATTAGCGATACACTTAAGAGAATATTCATTCCTTTGGGGATAATAACCACCTTTGTATAGGTTCAAGTGGGTTCCCTGAGGATCTTCAAACTTATTTTATTGTCTCAACATTTAGTTTAGGACCCCGATTAGTCCAATCTAACATGCCCAGAGTGTGCATCATACAATGATAGAAGGTGCTACTCAGAAAATGCTCTGTGTAGATCACCTAATTCTCTCCAGTAGAAGTGGAGACAACCAAGAAAAGGATAAGGAAATTAAAATTGAATGAAGGTTCAAAGATTAGAGGAAAGCGCTCCTAATTCTCCTACACCTCTAGAGAACGTAGAAGGACAACAAGGTGAAGAAATGAAGGAAGGAGAAGAGGAAGAAAATCTAGGAATAGATGAGACAGCTACCGAGACTGCTTAGGACATGGAAACAGACGTTCCAAATCTGGAAGCTCAAGTTCCTAAGAAGCCAAGGTCAAGAAGAACATGTGGGGAGAACATTCCACCAACCATGGGTTATGCTGAGGACATAGGTAAAATTTTCTACACCCGTTTCTAGAGTACAGTGACACAAAAGGAGTTATATAGCTGGGAATTAATGGATGAAGATATGACAACAATGCACATAAGGAAGCAATTATCATGGTCAATGCACACGCACATGGATGAACCCGATTTTGATGTGTGTGAGGAGTCATGCATGTTGAGGAGGTTGAAAAAGACACCTCAGGCTAGACACATAACAATCAAGCCTATTGTTATGTCAAATGAGTAGGTGAGCAATACATTGGTAAAAGTCTCAACAGAGGTGGCAAGGCAGACTATGGACAAAGATGCCACAATTAGGGCACTAAGGGAAGAGATCAAAACTAAGGATGAGGAGATAATGCACCTAATGTAGGAAAGAGACTTACCGCAGAATAAGAACATTGTATTTATCAGCATCGCAGAGGAAATTGGTGATAATGTTATAAGGGCTAGGCCACACTTAGAGCCAAAGGTACCAAAGATGTTTCCTTCGCAATACACTATGTAAGTACATTGGTGGACTTAGTGCTTAAAGATGAACCTCTACGCATGCCAGTGCCAAAGGATCCAACACAAGATGTAGAGTGATAAAAGGCTTCAGTGATGTGAAATATTACATCAGATGAAGGACTGCTACAAGCCCTGGAGGAAGAACTGAAGACGGCAGACCAAGCCTTGAACATTTGTACAGCTCCAGAGGCGCTCATCAACATAAAAACCCTGGTGGAGAACAATGAGGTCCAAAAAGTGATGAAGGATGACACATTGGGCCGCACAGAAAGATTAACATTGGTTAAACAGAAGCGTGAGGCCCTGGCAGCAGTTCAAGAACCACACAAAAATTGGCTAGAGCTTAGCAAACTCATTACGCAAAAGATGGATTTACTAGAGGGAATGATGACTGTAATGTACAACATTGTGTTGGTCTTGCAGAATGAGAAAGGAGAAATTGCGAAGGATGAACTGGAGTCCATTGTTGTGGACATTCTAGAGAGAGTAGAGGAAGCACTTTTGAGTGGCAGACCTTGGAGGCTGAGATAAAGGAGGAATATCCTGAATTAATTTTTCAATGTTGCAGAAGAAGAAACTGCAGGTTTAAAAATACATTCTTTCATTATATCTAAGGATATCATCAATTTCTATTCTTCTATTCATATTCTTTGATTTGTTTTGGAGACAACCAGTGTCGGGGCGGAAATGTAACTAGTGTGGGGTAATGTTGATCAGTCAGACCCTAGCACTTAGTAAAAAATATATATAAGGTTCGCACGAGAGAGCAGAGTGCATTCAAAGGCGCAGACGTATTGGAAAGGCTCACGCGCGAAGAACAGAAACAGGTTCAGGAATTAGCTATTTTCACGACAAGGATCTATTTTTGGAGATAGCGTGCATAGCACTCAAATTGATTAGAGACTTACACGTCACACATTGGATATTTTTTGAGGGTTATCTACGAAACACTTTACATGTACTCAAGTCAGAAATAGATCTACTATTGTTAGTTAACTACCAGTAGTCTATTGTTAGCGCACTTGCATGTGTGGCTATTTTTGTAATGGCACGTGGCTAATAATAGCATGCGACCTATTTTAGGATTAGATAAGCGGTGAAGGGAAAGTCCCCACCCTTATAAGTATGTAGTAAACTATGTATAGAAAAAAGGTAGAGAGGGATAGATATCCCGCATACATAGGGAGATTATGTTGCTAAATTTGTTACACGCATACTATTGTTATTGTAATAAAGCTTATGTACACTTATTCCATTTAATATAATTGAGGGTATGGGTTGAATCTAAGTGTTAGCTCTGTGTTTATCTGAATCTAGTATGTTTTTGATCTCATCATGGTTAATACTTAATTATGTTCTCCCTTAGAGATAGATCTGGCATGCTCTATAGAATGATGTGTTAATAATGGAACTGCATGTGTTAAGTCTTCATCATGCTAACATCCTGCAACAGTAACCCTAAAGAGGAACCCAATACCTTTGCACACTTCAGGTGAGCTCTCAGTCTAGGTTGAGTGATGTATCAGCACATCTAGGGTCTTATTGGGCTTACATTACTGAATTCTAGGTTGCATCACACATAGTTCTCATAACCTGTAAAAGGTTTAACCATGTATACAAAAGTATGCACACTCAGTTAGAGTGACTTAAGGGATATCATGGAGATCTAGATATACCCTTATAGTTGCACATGCTTATTATATGTTCTTATATGGATTATGAATATTTTAATTATACTGGATTAATTTGTAGTAAGATAAATAATAATGTTATAAATTGATAGCATGATTGTATATTAAGGGCATATTTTTAAACAATCCCTTAAAATTGTATTAATCATAACATGGGTGTTACAGTTTGGTATCAGATTTGTAGGTTTATCAGCTCTTGGACTCAATGTGTTCATAATGCTAACGAATATTTTATCCTTTCATTAACAAGATACAATGATTATAAGAAGGGTTAACCATGAAGTTGGAACCGAATCAACTAATGTTGAAGGTTCAATGAATGAAAAGTTAGATGAAATTCTAACAGTCCTTCAGGACGCCCGTAACTAGATAGCTTCCTTGGAGCACGAGGTAGGGGGTGAAAATGAACAACATGAGGAAGAAAAACCTGAATAGCATGAGGAATAATAACAAATAGTACAATGATAACATGAATAAGGGGATAAAAGAGCTCACTTGGATGTTGAACTATCTAGAGACATAAAAAGGATCATCCCACCCAAATTTGATGGAACTACCTTGGGGGATGGTGCTAAAAATTGGTTAAGTGAGATGGATAAATAATATGAAATAAGGTATTTTTTAGGAAACTAAAGTAGTATGGGGTGCTTTATAAATCTCTAACAAAGCATCTTTATGGTGGGATAACTGTAAGATGGAATTGGGAGTAGATACTGCAACTATCACTTGGGAGAAGTTCAAAGTATATTTTTGTCAATGTTGGTTGCCTCAACTTTATTTTGATCAGAAAATGTCATAATTACATAACTTACCTAAAGTAAGGGTTATGGAGTTGGAAAAATGTTTATGGAGTATTGGGAACATTTTACAAAGCTATTAAAATATGTTCCATAATACCAAAAAGATGAAAAAATTAGGATTTGTAAGTTCATCATGGGATTAAACCCAAACATAGGAGGTGAGGTGAATGTTCATGGACCATCTACAATGGAAGTAGTGTTTGAAAAAGCTATAAGGCAGGAACATAAATTGTAAGCAATTTCAGCCTTCAGGGAAGTGAAACATAATAAAAATGTTAGCTCACCTACGCCACGTTGCTCTAGGAAAACTTGGTGGAAGAAATAGAGTGGTAAAATGAAGACTTCTAGGAAAAATACAAAAACTAAACCTATTGTAAACATAAGAAAGAATGAGTACAACATTGTTACTTTTAGAGAAAATAAATTTTAAAGGAAAGGGATTATTGGGGTATGTTTTAAATGCAACGATGATCACTATACAAACTATTGTCCCCAAAATAATTAGGGGATTAACTAGTAGCAAAGAATTCATGTCGCAGTGAGTAGTCCACAAGAAGAAAAATAGGCTACCCTAATAGAAATGCATGGAAAGATTTATGATTTTCTAGTTACTTATTTATTTGACATCGGTGGTACTGAGTGTTTTATTTCAAGTAAGTTAGCTAGAAAATTGTCTAAGAAAGTTGTATTTATGAAAAACACTTGGATTGTCCAATACAGGAATGATATTAATCATACGATAAACCAATGTTTGTTTGAAGTAGTATTGGAATTACCTAGTTTTACCACTGAACTTGACACTTATGTGACTCATTTAGGGTCCTATGACATCATAATAGAAGTAAACTAGTTTTCCAAACACAAGGAAAAATGGATTATTTTGAGAAACGTATAGAATGTTTTGATGACATGCAAAAACAACCATCATTTAGAGCATCAAGAGTGATTTTGAAGTTATAAAAATCTTTGTAATGCAAATAAAGAAAGCCAAAAGCAAAGGCTTCATGTTGTACACTATTAAGATCTCTATATTTTAGTGAGGAAGGTAAGACTTCTTTGGAAGATTTTGCACTTTTACATGATTTTAAGGATGTATTTTGAGAAGAATTTTCTGGACTTTCTCCTAAAATAGATTTTGAATTCACAATTGACATTAAACCATGAACTGAACCAATATCAAGAGCACCTTATAGGATGAAAACAATATAGTTGATTGAACTAAAAGCACAACTACATGAACTCTTATCAAAATGATTGATTTGACCTAGTGTGTCTTCTTAGGGAGCACCGGTAAATTTTGTTAAAAAGAAGGATGGAACGTTAAGGTTATGTATTGACTATCGCATGCTTAACAAAAATAAAATCTATTACTGAGTGACTAGTACCTAAAAATGTGCATGAGGTAAGACATTTTATGGGACTGGATTATGGTTTAATATTTTACCATTTGGACTCACTAATGCACCAACAACATTTATGAACCTTATGAATAATACAGAAAAAAATGTTAAAGACTTCTCAAGAGTAGCTGGACCAATTACTTCATTGCAAAAAAAGGATAAAAAAATTGTATGGACATATAAATGTGAGATTGCATTTAACTTGCTGAAATACAAAATTACATATGTACCTATATCAAATATTTCAGATCCCAATGGAACTAAAAGAAAAACTTACATGTTACACCTATATTAAAGGTTTGGGTCCCAATGGAATTTACTGATGCTTAAAGATTGACCAAAATGACGTAATTACATATGAAAGTAAAAAATTAAAGGTGCATGAGCAAACTATGTTCCCCGTGACTTTGAGCTTGCTGCCATAGTCCATGTCTTACAAGTCTGAAGGAATTATTTGTTAGGAAATCTATTTGAATTAAAATTAGATCATTTGGGACTGAAGTACATTTTTTTGCAACCCAATTTAAACACAAGAAAATGTAGGCAGCCAAAATTTCTATCCCAATATGACTTCTATATTAGTTACATCAAAGGAAAATAAAATCGAGTGGTTGATGCATTGAGCCAGAGGAAGCAGATTTCCATAATTGTGACCCTATAAACTCATTTTAAGGAAGAAGTTAAGAAACAACTACAAGTTGATTCTTATTATCAACAAGTGAAAATTGCATTAAAAACAAATATAAATGATAGAAGGTACAAGGGTTTTAGGTTTGATAATGAAGGAATTTTATCATTTAAAAATAGAGTATATGTGCCCTTGGGAAGTGAGCTTAGAGTGAAAGTATTACAAGAATTTCATGATGCACCATATTCCAGGAATCCAGAAGTAACAAATTTATTAGTTGATGTTAAATAATATTTTTTAAGAAAAGGGTAAAGAAGGATATGATGGAATATGTTGTGCATTGTTTGGAATGTCAACGTGTAAAGGTAGAGCACTTGCATCCCATGGGTTTGTTATATCCTCACAGTATTCCACAATATAAATAAAAAGTAATCAACGTGGATTTTGTGCAAGGAGTACCACTATACAAAAATAAACATGATATGATTTTCATAGTAGTGGATAAACTAACCAAAGTAACTCATTTCTTATCAGGGAATCTTAAGGATGATTCTCCAATACTTGCAAAAAGGTTTATGCATGAGATTTTTATATTGCATGGGAGTATGGAACTAATCATTTTATATGGGGATCCAAGGATGAAATCTAAGTTTTGGAAAAAATTGAACTCTGCGTTCGGAACAAATTTGAATTTTAGTTTACCCTGCTATCCTGAAATAGATGGAAAAACAGAAAGAGTGAACCAAGTTTTGGAAGATATGCTCAGAATGTATTGCATGGATCAGCAATACAAATGGGAGGAATATCTACTGTTGGTTGAATTTTCTTACAATAACACTTACCACTCCTTGCTAAAAATGGCTCTATTTGAAGCATTATATGGCAGAAAGTATAGAACTCTTATTAGCAAGGATAACATAGAGGATAGAGAGGTGGTGACTACGGAAATGTTGACTGAAATGCAAGAGCAAGTTAAGATCATTCATGAATGGTTGAAAGAATTTTTTGATAGGTAGAAAAGATACACTAATTTGAAAAGGATTGACAGAAAAATTGAGAAAATAGACCAGGTCTCTTTTAGGGTAAAACCTAAAAAGAGATATATTTCATTTAACAAAGCTGCCAAGTTATCTCTTAGATATATATGACCCTTTAAAATTCTAGAGATTATAATTTTGGTGGCTTACAAGTTATCTTTACCGTCTGCATTTTCCAGGATACAAAATGTTTATCATATATCTTTGCTTAAAAATTATGTTTCTAATATATCATATATTATTAATTAGAACTCATTACAGGTTTAGGACCTGGGAATCATCATAGTTAAACCAATAAGAGTGTTGGAAACTCACAAATTCCATCTCATAAATAGAGAAGTTTCTTAATGTAAATTCCAATGGGATAAATATTCTAATAACAGTGCAACTTGGGAGAATATGAATGATATGGTGATTGCTTTTCCTTTCTTGTTTAAGTAATCAAAACTGATATTTTGATAATTTGAGATGGTTTTATTCAAAACTATTCAATACTTATTATAAATAAATGGAAATTTAAGCCATACTCAAAGACTTTTTGGCAAATAATTGCTGATTAAGGCTAATATAGCCAAGTTTTAGAACTTTGATTGGCTAAATTCTAGAAAAAAAATATCCAATTGATAAAAAAACTAAATCGTATTCTTCAGTTTTATTTATGAATTCTTCTTATGATTGATATGTTAGATATCATTTTTATTAAATCATCAGGATGATGATTCTTTTTAGAGGGGAAGTATGTAACATCCTGGATTTAATTAAATTCACATATGAAATTATTTAAATCGTTGTGGTGAATGTTTCATATGATTTTTGTTATTCTTGTCTAATAAAGGATTGTTTGGTGATGATTTATTGAATTAATAATATATTATACACACACACACACACACACACACACACACACACACAAGTGTGTTTTGGCTTTGATGGCATATTAATGGGTCATAGACCGCTTAGAAATTTTCTTTTAGCCACACAAGCACCTCGACACATAAACATTAGTGAGGTGGAAGACATGTTAAGGTGGAGAGTTGGTGGATTTTATGGATTTATGATTTGGTTAATGTCCCGCCATGTGAGTTCATTGGTTTTGTAAAGTGTATTAAACTTAGGATAAAACCTAAGTTGCATGGCATATTGTTGCAAAGTTTAAACATACTATTTAATGTTAATAAGCCACGATGTGGCATGAAAATTTAGAGTCATTACAAATTTAATGCGAGAAGGATGCCTTGGAAATTACTAGCTTCCTTGAGAAGCCAAGGCATGCAAGAAACTCTTTGCTTCATTTCATTCGATTATTTTTTGGGAGATTTGTTTGAGGGTTGTACATGAATTTTTTAGGGGATAGATGTTTGGTGACCGTGCATGCAATTTCATTATTTTATCTCTAGTTATCATGGCGTTTTCACTGTTTAAATATGTTTTTGAAATATTTAATAGTGTTTTGAAGCTTTCAACTTGGAAAATTGCAGAGAAGTTTGGAGGCAAAATACACAGGCATGGGTTTTTTACTCTTACTCTTTGTTGTTATTTTAATGAGGTATTTGAATATGATTTTGGTTATCATGCGAAATCTGGAAAATTTTTCATTAGGTTATTTCATAAAAATGCATTTTTGGATTTGAGCATTGATTGTTATGAATTCTGAATACATTTTTGTTTTTGGTCATTATGTGAAAAATGGAAAAGGAATACGTTTTGTTTTTAGGTTATTATGTGAAATATGGAAACTGAATACATTTTTGGTTTTGGGTTATTATGATCTGGAAAATGAAATAAAGAGTTAGTTTTTCATCTCTTTCTTAAAGCTTTGTTATCATTTTGAATACATTTTGGTTTTAGGATTATTTGGTGAAATATGGAAAAAATGAGAGTTAGTTTTACAACTCTTTCTAAAGCATTGTTATCATTTTGAATATGTTTTTGGTTTTGGTTATCATGTGAGATCTGGAAAATGAAATAAAAAGTTTTTTACAACTCTTTCCATAGCATTTTTGTTATCATTTTTCTTTGTTTGGTTTTATAAAAGTATGGATTGTTTGGTTGTTTTATAGAACCCTCTCCCTCATTATCATATTGGAGTTAATTTATTTTGTTTTTTTGGGTTATTGTTGATATATATGTATAATGGTTTGATTCTGAGCATGATTTTTTTGAGCTAGTTGGGGAAACTCTTAGGAAGGGAATAAAGGTTTATGTCTTCTTCTATTATTTGTTTTTTATATATGTAATTTAGTTGATGGTTATTTGTTTATTATTGATGAACTCTCTCTCTCCCTTCTTAGGACTAGACATTTTGTTTAACTCTGGTTACAATTAAATGAGTCCTTACATGGAATTGTTGATGTTTTGGTAAACAAGGACTATATATATAGTTAACTCAAAAGGGTTTCTTAAAACAAAATTTACTTCATTAGTTATTAGTTAATTGAGGGTCTATTTGGGCTATGATTGATTGTTACAATCTTATAAAGTCTAACTCTACTAAAATATGAGTTGTTAGATATATCGTGGTCGTTATTGACCGCTTGCATTTTGAACTTTCTAGTTGTTATTAATAGCAGGAAAGTTGGATAATATTATGAGTTATTACATTTTTAATTGATGTTTTGTGATGCAATATATGACCCATTATTGTCTAAATGTCTAAGTCATATTAGGTTGGTTGTATACAATAACAGTGGACCTATTGTTTCTATATAATTAATAAGTTTCATTAGGATATGTTTATGAGGTAGATTTCATAATATAAACTATGGAATTTACGATTATAAATTCATTGTTTAAGAATTGTCTTTAGCCAATCTCTTATTTTATTATTTCATTATACTTACAAAATAGAATAAGAGTATGCGGACTCATGCCAGTTCATATGAACTGACCCATATCTATCTCTATCTCCTACAATTTTGTAAGATAGGCTGGCATACTTGAAGTAACTATTTAGATTTAAATTTGTGATTGTTTTTACATCTTGAGTATTCTGAAATAAATCCGAAAGGATTATTCTTAATCAATTTGATTATGCGATTGAAATATCATCACATATTTAAAAGGGCATTATGACCCAAATTATTATTTTTGTTGACTATTGTAGTTCATTATTAATGAAGATTGCGATATTTGTCCCTTATTTAAAATCTGATCTTAAAACTTATTTTATCTGAACTAAAAATGTGGATATTTTACTTATAAATCTAATTGCTTAATTAAGCTGATAATATCTTAAAAGTTATGTGATTCTTTCTGATTTCATTAATTTAGATAGAATAATCAAAGTAAAATGAATATTGACAAATAAACAAAAATGATAACAATGGAAATGAAATAAAGATGTTTAAAGTACTTTATAGTAATAATGGATTAATCGTGATGAGTAAATGAACTTAAATGACTTGGTATGAAAAATGAATGATTAACCTACACCTAACAATAATTACTAAGATGATTAAAAGTATGTCAAAAGGAACTAATACTAGTTAGTAACTCATTGAGTTACTAAGACCCTCTTATGGAAACCTATCAAGTATTGTGAAATAATACTTTAAAACAACTTATTAAGGATGACTTAGTTACATTAGTCAACTAAGGTAGCCTAAATAGAAGGAGCGTGGGCGTAATGTTCCTACATCATATCGTTGTAAGCTTAGCTTTGTGTCAACTTATGATGGCTACGAAAAGGGTAGTGAGGACGTAATGATGGGTAATCATTATGTGATCACTTTGTTTCCCCTAGGAATCCTAAGATGGTACAAATGAGATTCTTTACCTTTAGGGAAATGAGTCAATAGTGGACTCTCCTCTTCTTATCTAGTTCACCTTAAACAACAAGGAATCCAGATAATTGTATTGAGATGGTTGTGCAGTGACAGAAGACGAGTTTTGTAGGCTAGTGTGCGGTCTCGAAACTAAGCTTGTAAAAAAATTCTTGAAACTTTGGCCAAAGTAATGTATTGGTTGAATACATTGTCTTATCACCCATCCCCTAAATTAACAATGTCAAATACCGAAGGGAAATTGCATGAGTGTTTTCTGGGTAGGCACTTAGGAGATGCACATGGTTCTCATAACATGTAAAAGGTTTAACCAAGTATACAAAAGTATACACACTTGGTTAGAATGACTTAAGGGAGATTGTGGAGATCTGTATATACCCTTACAATTGCACATGGTTATTATATGTTATCAAATGGATTATGAATATTTAAATTATAAGTTGAATAATAATGTTAAACATTGGTAGCATTGATTGTATATTAAGGGTAAGCTTTAAAAAAAATCCCCTTAATTTGGTTGATCATAACATGGGTGTTACAAGGGTGAGAGTGTTTTGACATTTCTTCAAGTGTGGAGTTTAGTAGAAGGGACCGTTTACCAGAGATATTTTTTCTTGATTTCATATTGCCTTCAGACACCAACCCTAGATTGACATTATTAATTTTGAGGATTAACAACCTCCATCAATTTCATAGGTTTGCACAAGCACAAGAAGTTACATAATGTAACACCCGCTAAAATCTCCCACTTGAGACCCATGAACAACCTAGGTTTAGTTACAAAATTATGTAGTTTTTTTTAAAGTGTTAACAACCAAAGTTTCAAGGACAATTAAATTCAACTGATAACTTTTCCCATTATAATAATTACTAATTCCACATTATAAAGCAACAAGTGTAATAAGTCCACACCCAACTCAAATCTCCTTAGGGATTAATTTAATCACTGATTACATTGACATTTAGCTAAATATTCCCTGATTAAAATTTTAGGGTTAAGGGACCAAAACAATTAAATATCCAAGGTATTTAATTCCACAAGATCTAAGACAAGAGCAAGGTTTAATTACATTGGGGGAAAAAATACATATTTAAAATCATCAGAGTAAATTCTTACTTACCCACTTCCAGAACTTGGTTAAAGATTCAATACAGTAATGTCATCTAAGTATATCAGTACTGCCTTGTTGATCAAGCCTTTGAATGCCATATCCATAGCTTGCTAGAATGTTGCTCCGGCGTTCGACAGTCCAAATGGCATCTTCTTGTAAGCATACGTGCCCCATTTGGTTGTGAAGGCTATCTTGAATTGGTCTTCCTCCTTCACCATAATTTGATTGAAGCCTGAGTAACCATCAAGTAGCGAAAACCTTTCTGATCCAGCTACGACCTGCCAATATTTGCTCCATGGAAGGGAGTGGATAATGGTCCTTGAGAGATGCCCTATTGAGGTCTCGGAAGTCAACACATAGCCTGATCTCTCCACTTTTCTTTCTGACCGGAACCAAGTTCGCAACCCAGCTTGAGTGCTTGATAGGGAATATAATTGCTGACTCAATCAGCTTGTCCAGCTCCTTCCTCATGAGAGGCTCCATGTGTGGATTGACTGGTCTCTGTTTCTGCCTGACAGGCTTAGTATTTGGATCCAACTCGATGGTATGCTGAGCTAAGTTAGGATTGAAGCCCTTCAAGTCTTCATAGCTCCAAGCAAACACGTCAGGGAATTCTTGACAAAGCTGTATGAACTCATATCTCTCTTGCTCAGTTGTCATTTTTCCAATTTGCAATGGCTTGTTCTCTTTTACCAAGATGGATACCGAATCTTCCCTCTTGACCTGAATATTTGCTTTCTCCTTTCTAAACTGATCATTGGGGTTAAAAATGGACTCCAAGGTGACAAGTCCCTTGGGCAGCTTGTCAGTTCTCAGCTGTATCACCTGGTCACCATATTGCTGTTCCAACTTCTCTTGATTCTTAGCTGAGAACTCAGCTTCTTCCTGCAAGAAGCGGATGATTTGTTGATCATTCTCAAATACCTACCAACTGACATCGTTATCCGGCACTGAAGGCCTCATAATCACGTGGATGTTTGGCTGTACCTTGTCTTGTTGAATGTTTTCTACGATGTCAAAGGCTGCCCCTACTGCTGCAAGCCTGTCAGCAGCTTGATTCTCTTTTCTGGGAATGGCCTTGATGCCGAAACCTTCAAAATCCTCCATGAGGTCCCACACCCCTGTTCTTATAGCATCTGAGTAGATCATTTTTGGCAGCATGTTGTCCCTTGACCTGATTTACAATCAGCTCACTGTCCCCAAAAACTTGCAAGTTATTTATTTTTCTTTTTATTGCCCAATGCATCCCCTGCACCAAGGCTTCATATTCAGCAGTGTTATTGGAGCATGCAAATTGAAATCTAAAAGCTGAATAATACTTTACTCCTTGCGGTGAAATAAGCATGGCTCCTCCTCCTGCGCCTTGTCTACTCCTTGATCCATCAAAAAACAGTTGCCATACCTCGTTCTCATCCTTGTGGTTTGGCTTGGTGATGCTAGGAATAGGTTGACTTTCTTCGTGTATACAATAGACCCCCAGCTCAGATTCTTCTACTTCTTGATAAGGATCAAAAGCATGCACCTTGTTTGCCCATTCATCAAGAGTCAAATCCGGGATACTTCCAACCTTAGTGTCGGCTTCATCAGTGCCGAGGTGATCTTCTTGATCAAATGTTGAGCAATTGGTATTAATATGACTTGGAGTATAGGGTTCAATGTGGAAGTCTGCAATAGGTTCTGACCTAATTGTAGCTTTAGTTCCATACCCTCGTTCTGAACAGCATGTGTGACCAATCAGCGGACAAATATCCCCCAATCCTGGCAGTAAAGTCCCTTGACAAGCATAGGGCAAAGAGTGGTGGAAGGTCTATGACTGAGACGTCTTGAAAAACAACCACGTTGGGACATGCATGCAAGGTAAGACTCAAGTTTTTTATAATTCCAACTGTGGCTACTGCTGTCCCATCTAATTGCACTACTCCCTTAGTTGTTATTTCATACTGGAGCCCTAGCTGATCAGCTATCTGTTTAGGCATTACTGAACTACTTGCCCCAGAGTCAATCATGCAATTATGTACCAACTTGTCTCCTATGATCAATGAAACATAAAATGGAGGGGGCTTCAGCATTTTACCTTGTTGTGCTCCATGATTTCCTTCAGGCTGGGCAACATTTGTAAGCACTTTGTCTTGCCTTTGAACCTGCTATTCGAAATTGGCCAGTCCTTCATAGCAGCTTGCAGCAGATCTCTTTGGCCTGGGATGGATAGGGATTCCCACATAGATATATTGACGTTTGTTTTCTTCATCTGATCAATGATACTGAATGGTGATGAAGGATCTCTCTGTTGTCCCTTGATTTGCACATTTGCTCCTTGAATATGGGCAGCAACAGCTGGCATTTGATTTGGCCAAGGGGCTGTTCTTGGCTGCCCTCGTGCATTTGAAACTGGGTTTTGCTTGCCAATCATTTGTGGAGCTGTGGAAGGTTGTGGATTGGCTGGGGCTAACGGCTGTTCCTCACCCAAATTTCTTCTTTTTGACCTTGTGTTGGCTGCAACACCTTGAGAGACTGCCTGATTCATACCACAGAAATCCTCTGCCTGCCAATTTACCAATGTGGTGTCATTTGGGGCAGGTTGTTGTTGGAATGTTTCTTGTTGTTGGCTATTTTCTTGACTACTTTCAGCCTCCACACCAGCACTTGTTACCATTAAAGCTTGGGTTAAAGCACCATTATAGCACATGGATTGATTATGGGGTTCATTACATGGAAAACACCATTCATACTCCTGGGCAATATTGTTTTGTGCTGGTACTAATGCCTTAGAGGCAGATATGGCATTTGGATTATAGGGCTGGAATGGTCTATTGACAGGAGGCCTTGTTTGATTCATATTTGCAGCTGGATTAGGTGGCCTTTGAGGCTGATATGGCTGCCTATTAGGTTGAGCTTGAGGCTGATACGAAGGTCTAAAACCTTGAGTTTGCTGTCTCTTGAGTGTGACCAGCTCATTACCTAAATTTTACAGTTGCTTCATGACTTCTTGAAGCTCATTTGGGGCACTTGGAGATGAAGTGGAAGCTTCATTTGAACTCTGATTTCTAGGAGTGGGAGAAGGAGCTAAGACAGGTGCCTGACTAGTACTTGGGCTCTCTAAACTTGGATATAATGGCATTGGAGGCCTAGGAGCTAGCTTGCCAGCTTGAATCAGACAATTTTCAGCTCTAATGGCAATACTATAAGCAGCAGGGATAGTTGTGCCTCCCATGGATTGAATCAACATAGAAATATCAGAATTTAAAGCTTTAAGGTAGTATAGAAAAGCACCTTCTGCTGTTGGTCTGACTGCTACTGGAATTCTATCCCAAGATCTTTGAAATCTGAAGTTGAAGTCAGTTAGCTGCTCATTGGAAGCTCTCTTGATGGTTGTCAGCTGCTCCAAAAGAGACAAGTTGTCTCCCTTCTCTCCAAATTGATTATGAAGTGTAATACACAGCTGATTCCAGTTCGTGATAGAAGCAGCTTCAAGGCTCCTAAACCATTGCAATGCTTTTCCCTTGAATGAAGACGCCAGCAATTTGACAGCTACTTGCATCTCATTAATCTCATGGATTGCACAAATGTTAGCAATGTCCTTGACATGATCACCAGGAGTGGTCTGGTTTTCTCCAGTAAAATATGGAATGTTCTTCAATGCTGCAACTGGGATTGGATTTTGTGCATTGAGAGCAAGTGGGCTGCTGCCTGTGAAGTTGACATAGGGGTTTACTGGTTGCGCCATTCTGAGTGGTCTTAAAACCCTTGTATATTGAAAGAAAGGCCTGTCAGGTGGAGGAGTTGAGAGAGTTCTGTTTGGTGGAGATGGAGACCTTTGAATCCTTCTTCCTCTTTGCCTTCTTCTTGGAGATAGTTGTAGGTATTCAAACGACACTTCTTCTTCTCCAACTCTTGACCTTGTGATTCTTCTCGTAAGCTTTTAGGCCTGACTGCTGAAATTCTATTGATTCCTCCCTTTGGAGTCGCCAGATATGCAAATAATAGCTCTTTTTAAGTAAGAAAATTACAGCAGACGCATATCAACCTTGCTGCAATAAAAATGAGACCTCTAGTCCCACCGGGCGTGCCAAAACTGTTGATGCAAAATCACAGCACCCCTAGATATTGATCAGTTTTCCAGGTTGATCATATTAATATCCAGTGTGATAGCATAACATTGAATCCTTTCTCCAAGTGTGGGACTTGAAGAGTGAGAAAGGAATCTCCAGAGAAAGGCTAGTTCCTATTCCTCTGTTCAGGTGCACACAAAATATGCAGAGGGTTTTCTCAAAATCTAATCTAATCTGCCAAGGAGACAAGGTAAGAAGATGCATAAAATAAATCTAAGCTAATAGAGGTGATGCACCGAGGAATGAAGAACATATGCTTTGCCACATTAAACACAGACCATGTAGATATAACACAACACCATGCACAGATAGCAAAAATGCAATGAAAGATCAAGAATGACAGTAATAAATATGTAAGAGGGTTTAGAAGCAACCACAGACACATATATATTGCTCAAGGATCGATTCAATACATTGCAATGGCCAAAAGCAAGAAACGGTGTTACAGTCTATATGGGAGGTTTGAAAACTCCACAAATCTTTTTGTGAACAGGAGAGAAGGGAGGGTGCAAAGCAGAAATGTCCAACACCAGAAAGAAACCCCTCCTTAAAATATATAGGAAGAATGGGAGAGAAAAGAGAGAGGAATTCGAACTGCCCCAACCACCTCTAGGTTGCATTTAATTCGTCTATCATGGCAGAAGCGGCGGGTTCTGGCAAAGCGGCGGTTTGCCTAACAGAAGCGGCGGGTTGTCTGCTGCATTAAAGTTGTTAGTTGAGCATCACTTCTGCTTATTATTTCGTGCCAGAGGCGTCTTCTGATTTTCTTTTGTCAAATTGAACCAAAATGCAAGATTGACCCTGGAAACGTGTAGAGAATCTCACAAGCTTTCTGTTGATATCAAGAACGTGTAAATCCGAGCTCTGGATCGAAAGATATGTCAATCTGAAGATTTAGGACACGGAACAGGCGAAAACGGATTTTTGAATTTCTTCCCGCGCTCTGCCACTTGGATGACACGTGGCGCGCTCTGATTCGCTGAATAATTCTCTCTCCTCTGCTTTTCGGCGGGCTTTCCTTTGAATTTTCCTCGTGGGTTCTTAAATGGGACACGTGGCACGATCCTATTTGTTCGGCTCGGTGCTCGAAAATTCGCCCTTTGACTTTTCTGACCTTTACTCCTATGAGGACACGTGGCAATTTCTCAATGGTTCTCGGGCCTGCCCGGTCTTCCGCGTACTTCGCGTCCATCCGTCCCGGACGTCCCTTTTGATTTTGGACCTCTTGGGACAATTTCGGCTGATTCGGCCGGTTCGGGTATTTCTGGCCCGCTTGTTCCACTTTTTTTGGACTGACTTGACTCCTTTCGGCCAGTTCGGCCGGTTCGAGTCCTTTTGTCCCGCGCGTCCCAATTGCTTTTGGGCTCCTTGTGCTGATTTCGGCCGGTTCGGACATTTCGCGCATTTTTGTCCCACTTGTCCCGAAGGCGATCCTCTTCAGCAGTTAGCCAATTTTTCTCCTCGGCTGGATCGGCTTTTCGCGCCCGTCGCGTACTTCTGTCCCACTTGTCCCATTTTCTTTTGGACTGCTTGTGCTCATTTCGGCCGAACCGGCCGGTTCGGGCATTTTTGTCCCGCTTGTCCCGAGCAACACTTAGGACTAGGACTTAGCCGATTTTCGCGATTTTTTCTGGATTGACCTATTTGCCTTTCTGCAACCTTTGATGCATGTTATCGAAATTTTACCCTGGGGGGTGAAATTTTGACAACAGGAACCCATGCCTCCGCCGACGCGAGAAGATGCCATGTGTTAACCAACCGTTAGCTGCGGTTTGGCGGGCCGACGGGGATAATTTGGAAATTTTTCCCAACAGTTTTTTGAAGCGTTAAGGCTTAAAAGATCCGCTCCTCCGTCGATGCCTTGTGAAGCCACGTGGCGGCACCTGATTACGTGTAAGTTGGCGAGGCTGCGGGGAAAACTTACAAATTTTTCTAAATTTATTTTTGAAAGCGCTTAAGTTTAAAATCGATCTGAGCCTCCATCGACGCCGAATGAATCCACGTGTCGATCAATGATTGGCTACGGGACTGTGGAGGAAAAATTGTTAAATTAACTTTTTGGACTTAGATCATTTTTAGACAAAATGAAGGCTTGCGGATTAGCGGAGCGGGGGGAAACTTCATGACTTTGCACCTTTTGGGTAAAAAGCAAAAAAAAAAAAAAGTTTTAGCCCGCAGGTCCGTCCAATAATATTTTATTCATTTAAAATTTGACAGTTAAATTATTTTGAGTCCAAAATGAAGTAAAAGCTTCATAAGGCCATAACTTTTGATTAGGAACTCAGTTTTTGGCAAACGAGGACTTTCTAGAAAGCTCTCGATGTCCTCTTTTCACAACATTCTTAGGAATTTGATTTTGATAAAGTTTAAAGGGTCAATTTTGAGAAAACATCTTTTTGTCACTTAGAAAGTGAACTGGTATTTTTAACTTATCAATTTTGTTCAAATTTGTTGTTAATTCTCTTTCCACTTGCCAAACAGGCATGGAGGATTTTACTTAGAAGATTTTAGGATATATTGCAAGGTTAAGTTTGATTGATTTGCATTCGAAATTTATCAATTTTATACAGCAAGAAGTCTGCAATTTTGCCTTTGCCCGATTTGAAAGGTTCTATAAAATTTTCATAAGTATTTTGGTATGTTTGGGGTCGTTTTGACCTTACAAATAAAATTTGATATTTCATTTTGTCTTTTTGATGTTGCAGGGTCATTCTATTCAATTTTCAATTAATAATTGCTAGTATGAAAGTTATTTGACAGAGCTCAACTTCGAATAGATTTATTTTCATTTGCCAACTTTAAACTATGAATTCATTCCAACCCAATCTAACATACTAAGTTGACTCAAGCAAAGTATTCAAATGCCAAATTACAATTCTGGTTTCTAAAACATTTATTTTAAAAAAAAAGAGTATTATGAAATTTCTCCATACGTATTCACTTTTTCATCCTTCCAACAGAATTTCAAAATACATTCAACAATCAGATTTCAATACCCAATAATGTCATTTGAGTAAAGTAATACAATCCTTTATTGATTCAAAGAGATACCTTTACATTTTCTTCTTTCATTCCTCAATTACAATATACAGAATATAATTTCTTTCACATTCTTTCAAAAGCAGAAAAATAGAGTATATCTCTTTCACAATTCAATTTACAACTTTCATAGCCCATACAGACCATCTTTCCATCACAAATAATATACAAGATCATCCACTTCGAGTGGGAAAATGTTACATTAAGAAATGATCTCAGCAAGGACTGTCAAACTGTCTTCTTTCTCAGTTCTAGAACAGTAGTATGAATTTCCATCATTCTCTAATTTGGTCACAATAGAACAGGGGAAAGGTAATGCTCTCCACCCAACCAAGACATCCAATGAAAAGGGAGAAGCCATCCTTCTTCATTGGCCCCTGGGCCCCAACCACATTACAATAAGATTTTTTTTTTTCAACTCATGGCAACAATAGGCTTCCACAATATAAAGACAAATTTCTCATTCAAAACATAGTCTAAAACAAAATTGTAGTTTACCACCATAGAACAAAACAACAAACAACACTCAAGCTTCACCATGCAATCCAAATGAGCAAGAAACTATGGGGGATGTTGCTTATGCCTACCAAAAGGGAAATGGGTATCACCACCTAAGAACAAACAGCCAAAATATATATCATTTCAAATCCCTGACATGCCCTTATGCCTCCCTAAGTACCCCTTATTCCTCACATTTCCATATGCCTCCCCAACCTCTTATGACACTCCATAATAAGTAAAGAAATGCAAGCTATTTCTTTGTAAGGTGGAACTCAAATCCCAACTCCTTCCACACTTATACCTCCCCAAAACACTTATGCCTCCCACAAAATGCCTCGTAGTCTTCTCCTACACCATCCCTAGGCCATCTACCCAAACAACCAACAAATAAAACAACACATTCAAACATTCACATATGCATACAAATAAAAGGAGAGTATTTCCAAGAGCTAAGCTCTTACCTCTCCATGATGGAGTTTGTTCCAAGTTCAAAAGAACAAGCTCTCCAATGCAACACAAACTAAAAGATCAACAATCAACAAGTATGCAACAATCTCTAAATTTCTCCCAATTTGTAAGAGCTCCAAAAACCCAAAGCAAGCCGCCAAAAATGAAGTGATAAAAGTGAAGCAAAAAAAAACCCAAAAACAAGCCAAGAAATTCGAATATATAGAAGAGGAAAGAGAAGAGGATGAGGTGGATCCATGTGGGATGTCACATCACACATCCTCAACTCCAACTCATAAGTCAACTTCAATCTCCAAGGCACAATAAATAAGCAGGTGAATAAATGATAGTTTTACTTACACACACAAATCAAACCCACACCTCATATGGACTAAAATTGAAAGCATGTAAGAAGGTGCAATAAAAGCATACAACTTGACTTACAAAAATGTATAATGAAAGCTAGATTTAAACCCTCCAACCATAGGTAAGGTTGGCATGCAAATTTAAGAGGTATGGGACAAATTTAACTTATCCCATAAACTTCCAAAATTAACCTCCAAGGACAAATTTGAATTTCAAAAGGAGGTAGAGTGTTTCATACTCCAAAATTAATTTACACATCTCTTACATATCACTTACACATTTCTTACAACACTTTAATTTTAGACCAACAACTCTAATAATTACTTTCTTATGTCCCAATTTGATTAATTACTTTTAACAACATGTTTACTCACATTAATTTACCACAATTAATAAATAATGAAAGGGGTAAACATATTACTTAATAAACATATACAAACATCAATAAAAAAGAACCAAATAAATAAATACACATAACCCTTGGTCACATTTAAAGGTGATCCCCCCATGGGAATCTCTAACAATCAAACACACACACACGCGAACAATACAAGTTGCAATGGTGACCTTGTTGAATTCATCTAGAATTTCAATGTGGTTGGTCTCCAATCCCCCGATGTTTGTTGTGATATTTTTAACCTGCACAATACAAATACCCCTTCGGCCTCATGGCCATATCAGAACATCCAAATGAATATAATATAATTTCAAAATCATCAATATATATATGAATCACAACAACACCCAGACAATCAACAATATCACTTACAATTTCATTAACAACTATATAATCATTAATTTTAAATTCAATTTTTTCGGTCTACTCAATATATCCAAATATCACACGTCCTGAAAACACACACACACACACACACACACACACAACCATGTCCAACAACATGTCAACATCTATATAAAATGTCTCTAACAATCATCATGCATCATATATGAATCAGAGTCAACAATAATCCATGATCTGACATCTAACACCATACTAAATCAAAACTATAATAATGTCCATGATATAGTCAACAGTATCATGATCAAGATCAAAAGTGTCAAAGGGAAGTGAGCACTACACATAACACCAATGACTATCTATATGAAAATTTTGAACATGAACATAACCACCAAATAGTTTCATACACATACAACAAATTTGTACCTTCTCATTTTGCACTCCCAAATCCAGAGACGAAGCATATTGATATCATTCTAGTATTCTTTCTCTTTTGTCACTACCAAATTAACCTTCTAAACATCCAATTAGCTAGGTACACCTCTCTTCTTGAACCTTGTCACATCTAACACGTGTTTCAATCAATTTATCTTACATATTACTAAATAGGCGTTCTGATATAAATTTTGATATTCAATTATCAATATAAATATATATCTTATTTCTAACCCCAACCCAAAGATAATAGATAAGTAAACATCATAACACTTATTTATCTATTTTGGGTTAAATCGACTACATGTATGCAGCTAGAATTTAGTCCTTAAACAATTGATAATGCTTGATTTGACTTGGATTTGAAAGCTTTTAGCTTGTCTTTGCTTGCTCTTAACCTAGTTTATAGTGTTTCAAATTTATATGGGAGATATTCTTGAAATAAGGAAGATTATTAGGTAGTCCATCGATGACTAAGTTTTCATGATATTATAATGGATTTTTTTCTTATGCGTATACCATCCAAATTTTATGTATGTATTCATTTAATAATCAAGTACACAAAGTCATCATTAATGAAGTCATCATTAGAGATAGAGGGCACTAAGTTTGATGATGTTGGCACGAGTGAGCTTCGGGGCTGTGGAAACTTACATAATAAGTTGTTTTCCTCGGTTTCTGTTGGTGTGAAAGGGGGTTTGAATTTGAGCGGTGTTAGCGAACAAGGGAAGTTTGGTTTCGTGAAGATGGGTGGTGATAGAATCAGGGTTGAACCTGCTAGCTAGAACATTGAAGTTTTTAATCAACTTTTGTGGAACAAGCTTAAGATTGGGGCTTTCAGTAATTTCGTTGCTAAATTACATGGTCACGATCCTTCCCTGTCAAAGGATTTTGGCAGATCTTGGAAAGAGGGAAAGTTCAAGGTCAGAGGAATGGAAATTGAGGTTTCAGAGTCCACCATTACCCTTGCGACGGAGATGAAAATGGACGGGCTCAAAATATTTAAGGATAAAACCCACAGAGAACATGAAATTGAGTTGTTCTTCGTGGGTAAGGAAAGGTGCTCTTTCTTTACTGATGGTAGTGTCAGGTCGTGTATCTCGAGAATATGGAAAGAAGTGTACTTTCAAATCATGAAGTATATCACTCTGGAAGGCAAATACTGAAAAATCTATACTCATCATATGACCCTTCTGAATATGTTTTGCCATAAGGTCATGGTGAGCATTACTTTTTTTCTATTTATGTCTTTGACAAATTCTTTGATGGCGTTCCAACAAGAGAACACAGAGATGCCTTTGCATGAAGGGCTCATCCTTATGTTATTTGAAAATGGGAATCTTATCCTAAAGTCTTCTCTGAAAGATAAGGTGGAAGAGGATGATCTCACTCTGGCATAATGCCTTACTAAGATGAAGGCTAGGAAATGTAAAAATGAGGGGGAGGATTCTGAAAAAGAGAAGAGTGAGAAAGGTCGTGGTGATGCGAGTACCTCGAGAAAGAGGGGTTGGGATGGTAATTTTAAGGGTTTTGAGGAGTGGAGTAGAAAGGTGTAGTATTTAGAGGGGGTGCTTTAGGCGATGGAGGAAACTAATGTTGGTCAAAGGGAAACCATGTTGGATGTCATTAATATTTTAAGCAAATTGTCTCAGCTTAGGGGAAGTCCAAACAAAAGGTTATGGAGCTGGAGTTTCAGGTCAAAAAGTTGAGTGATAGGTTGGAAAGGATGGAGGAAGGCACTAAAAGGAGGAATTTCAATTTGTGCATTAGTAGTTCTGAGGACGAGCTGGAGCAAGACATGGATGACAAGGGTGCTGAGATCAAAGGAAGTCATGCTACAAGTAGTGAAGTTTTTCCTAAAAATTCGCTGGGTTTTCAAGACTGTTGGCGAACTTCTGCAGTTTTGATGGTTTAGGGTTGTTTTCTTTTCTTTGCTTTACTCTCTTTGGTTAAAGCCCCGATCTTCATTGTACGAGTTAAGCATGTTTAACTCTTTTTGAGGACTTTTATGTTTCTTTCTTGTTCGTTGGTTTTTGTTCCTCCTTTTGTAAGGTCCCTAGGAGCTGATCCCTGTTTTTACCTTATCTAATAAAAAACTAAGTACACAAAGTCATTTACTAGATGATGTCAGTAGATCTTGTCTATGTTTTTATGCAACAATGTATTATGTTTTTAATGATGTTAATTACATATTCTTGAATTGTGTAGTTTCAAATAAGTGATTTGAAGTCTTTTTATATTCGATGGTGTACAAATATTGGACCAGTTAAACTATAGGAACTACACATGTATCACGAGTATGTCAGTGACAATTATATTTGTTGTTTTCTATTTTCCTTTTGGCATGAAGCACCTTAAAAGTGGTATTACTTTGAATGTTTGCAATAGTAGCATTTATGATGTTTACAAGGTGTCCTTGAACTTGTATTGGATGAGAATAATTACTTTAAACAAGTTTTTGAGAACCTTGGTCTTATCCTATATGATTATTTTAGAGGTTAAGAGGGAAACTTCTTGAGTCAATAACACGAGTGTAGACAATACTTGAATTTGGTATTATCTAGTTATCTAATGGTTTGTATTGCTCAAGAACACTTCATTTTTGCTAATAATGGCAATGCATTTTTTGACAGATATACATGATTTTGATCTTATTCATATAGAATAAAATCTTGACAATATGCATAATTATAAATTAATACTATTTTTTCACTTTCTTACAATCTAAATTACTCAATTCTATGTACATACATTGATGTTTCCTCATTTTCTTTCTATCTTGTGCAATCACTAATTACAAAAATAATTGCAAAAGACGGATTGAGGCAGCAGTCCCATGCAGGGGGCAATGCATAAGTTTTTAGCAGGGGCTATAGAGAAATTATAGGAGAAATTAACAGCGTTGGGGTCCCATGTCTTCCAATTATTTCTGCAAAGAATTTGGAGAGTTATGTATTTATATTATAATTTTAAAAACATTATATTTCCCTCCCTGTAATGATTTGCGCTGAAACAGTTTTGTGGAGGGAAACTGATTTCCAGTAAAATAGATTTGGAGGGAAAAATTACTCACACAATACATTGTTGACACCTGGCCAAAAAAATGGAATGCAGGTGGAAAAATTTACACCCCCCACCAATTCCCATAGCTGCATTCCAAAAATAAAATTCTGTTTTTTTTTTGCTGTGACACTGTAACATTAAATATACACGGGACCACCTGAGTGTAGATTTCCATTACGGTTTCCCCCCGCATGGGACCGTTTCTTCGCGAGGATAAGTCCATATTCCTTTACCAAGGTCTCGGAGGCATTTGGGAACTCAATGCAAGTAATAATATTTTTTTCCTAGGAAATAGGACTAGTATTAAAAAATTAACAATTGTAATCATAAGAAGCATGGTGGTGGCACCTCGTTCTCCCATACTGCAATTGTACATTCTCCTTTCCACATTTTGCGAACGTTACACTTTTCTTCGTCATCTGTAATCGTGCATGACTCCAGTTTTGTCAGCAATTAGGACATACACATTCTGTATGCAAAGAGAACATATACATTGCGTAACTAGACATGAGTTTCAGAGATATCAAAGTGATAGAGGAGGAAGAGACGGAGTTTATGAAGGAAAATTGCAGCCAGCTTCCTTTAAACAGGGTTGAAGGTAGTTACGGAAATGTGGAAGAGTATTTGGAGACCCATTTTAGGCTAATGCGGGAAGACCTCGTCACCCCTTACAGGCAAGCTGTGAGGGAGTTCAGAAGGAGAAAATCTCATAATTTCAACTGCAAGCTGCTTTCTGACATACAGATATATAACAGTGTTAAAATGGTGGGCATGAGAGCAGAGAACGCAGGTATGCGGTATTTTTTGAATTTTATGGCTTAGATGAAGAGGTAGTTTTGTGAATTGGGTCAGTGCAAACGTGGGCATGCATTATGTTTTGAAATTCTGTAGTTTAGAAGGTGTTCTTGTGGGAAGTGGGCCAATGCAAAATTGGGTTTCTAGCATGTTTCAATTTTCAGTTGTTGAGAAGGTGTTAAATAAATTCGATCGTTGTAAAAGTGGGTATGCAGTATGCGCTAAAATTTATAGATGGTTTAGCGGAAGTTGTAGTTGAATAAATTGGGTTTACGTAGTCTAGAAAATGTTTTGCCGTATAGATTGGATCACTGTAAAACTGGGTCTGCAATATGTGTTTATAAAAAATGGTTTAGTAGAAGATGTACTTGTGTAATTGGGTCCATGCGAAACAGCTGTTGTTGGTTTTTGAATATATTTTTGCTTAAGGGGAGGGTAAATCGGGGATGGGGTTATGGGTTGCTCTAACACTGTGATGGGTAAGCTTGAACCATATTGATAAGATTTGTTAACTTCATTACACTGGAATGTACACCATAACTGTTACACCTCTAGTTATGTAAATCGAGACAATGCATGGTTGGTGTTTTGCTTTTTTGTTCTTCTTATCAATTAAATGAGGGTTTGAATGTGCCCACACCCGTCTGGGGCGCAAATGAAGGTCTGTTTTCCATTTTTGTTAATTGCATGGTAAATATCTTGTTGAGGTTATGGGCTGGCTTTAACACTGTGCGGGGTAAGCTTGAAGAACATTTTAAAACAATCTAGACTTGGTTAACAGTGTAATCTAGGACACAATCTTGACACCGAACCTCCCACATTGTCTCCTAGATTTATGGATAGCCTTCTTAGAATTATGGGTAGCTTTATAAAACTACTCCTCCTTTTCTTAATTTCTTGATGTATCTTGGGAGAGGTTGGGCTTCCTTTGAGACTTCGCAGCTAAGCTTGAACCTCGTTCTTAAGGTTTGTAGGCTTGTGTCACACTTGAATCTATGCCATAATTGTTGTGCCACATCCCCATTGCATTGTCTATTAGAGTTATGGTCCGCCTTTACAAAACTGGTGATTTGTTTTGTTATCTGATACTCTGTTTTGCATTTTGATTCAGGAATGGAATATATTTTGAAGTTCTGTAGTGTAGAAGGACATGACTATGTGGATTGGGCCAATGGGAAACTGTTGATGTACAATTCCCTGCTCTGCATTTCTTGCGATGGGTTCGAGACTTTTTTCTGGGCTGCGGTTTCAACAAGAAGGGCCAGAGATTTGCATGTTGAGAGTAAAATTGGGGTGAGAGGTGTTGATAAGCTGGAGGCTAAATTTGAATACGGGATGGAATATACTATGTTTGAGTCCACCAGTGCTTTTTTTGAGGCCTACCAACATGTGTTGAAGGTGCTGCAAAGGAAGGAAATGGAGAAGGTTGTCTTTTTGAGGCATCTTGTGTTTTTGGAGCCTGAGGTTGGGGTGCCAGGGTATTTGGAGGCAGGTGGTGGTGGTGGTACTGGTTGGGATGTGGAAGGGCGGATTTTGGCTGCAGGGGACATTGAGAGGGCTACCAATGGTTGGGGAGAGGAACTGATGTCCCCGAAAAATAAAGGAAAAGATACAGATTGGGGAGCAGGGAGTAACGGGAGTGCTGGGGAAGGGATGGATGCAGGTTGGGGAGCAGGGGGCAATGGGAGTGCTGGTGATGATGGCTGGGGATGGGAAGGGAAGTCTAAAGCAAATGAAGGAAAGGATAAAGTTTGGGGAGCATGGGGTAATGGGAA
Organism: Taxus chinensis; assembly: GCA_019776745.2. Lineage (NCBI taxonomy): Eukaryota > Viridiplantae > Streptophyta > Pinopsida > Cupressales > Taxaceae > Taxus > Taxus chinensis. The sequence goes on along the minus strand of CM034147.1, from coordinate 61,916,368 downwards.
TGCTGGTGATGATGGCTGGGAAGGGTTAGTGGCATCTGCCACAGCTGAACCGATGGATACAGACCAAGATGGGCATTCAGAAAATTGTGCAGCTGGGGGGAATGAGAGGGCCAATGATGGTTTAGGAGGGGAATTAGATTCTGTTACTGAAGGAACAGACATGGGATGGGGTGGAGAGGCTGAGAATTGTGTATGGGGCAATGAGGATACTGATTGGGATCAAGGGCAGGAGGCCATCCTTGCAGAAGGCAAAGTCCCATATTCTGGAGCAGATGAACTACCTGGGTCTCTTATTGCTGATATTGACTACAGCCAGGAGGCAGCAATCAGGCATGGGCTGTCAAAGAAGCTGGCAATCATTCAGGGCCCTGCGGGCACCGGGAAAACTTTTGTCGGCCTCTTTATTACAGAGAAATTGCTTGCCAGTGTGAAGGTACGTGGTCCCATAATTGTGGTATGCTACACCAATAGGGCTTTGGACCAGTTCCTAGAAGGAGTTTACAAGTATGAATCGAGCCTTGTACGCCTTGGGACTGGAAGCAAGAGCCAAGTTTTGCAGCGGTGCAGCTTAGAAAGATTTCAGAAGAAATTTAGAATTCGGCTCCCAAAGATTCTCGGTCGTGCCAAGGTCAGGCTCAGGTGCATTCAAGAGGAGATGGCTGATAAATTAAATTTTCATGCAAAGTGTATGTATGCAGAGCATGTAAGCAGGGAAGCTCTTATCAGGGTTGCAAAAGAAGAGCATATGGACAGATTATATTTCTGCGATTATTGCCAAGAGGATGAAATTTACCAGTCATGGTTAGCTGGGAATGATAAGGTACACCCTAATTCTGCTTGTCCTCGCTCAGTTGGGGAGTCTACAATTGAAAACACCATTCAGAAACAATCTTTGAGGTTTGAAGAGATTGAGGACGATCCAATAAGTATTGGGTTATTTCTTGAATATAGCAATATGGATGATGTTTGGATTTTGGATGCCCCTTCTAGGAAGAAATTAGACAGGTATTGGTTGAACCAAATCAAATTGCAGGGGCAGAAAGCGTTCTGGAATTTGGCTCCTGAATATGAATCTTTGTACAATGAAATGGTCGAGACAAAAAACAAAATTCAACAGTACATATTAAGTAGTGCAAAAATATTGGGCATGACCACCACTGTTGCAGCAAGGTTCTTTGATATATTGTGCTCTATAAAACCACAGGTTATGATAGTAGAGGAAGCAGCAGAAGTCCTGGAAGCCCAGCTCTTAGCTTGTCTTAATCCTCACATTGAGCATCTAATTCTCATAGGAGATCACTTGCAACTCCGACCTTCTGTTGCTTCCTCGCAACTTGCCCATAATTACCATTTGGATGTTTCGTTGTTTGAAAGATTGGTGACAAATGGAATAGAATATAAAACACTAGAACTGCAGAGGAGAATGAGGCCTGCAATTGCTTATCTTCTTGCAGGTTTTTATCCTACTGTTAAGGATCACAGATGTGTTAAATCCTTAGACAATGTAAAAGGGGTTCTGAACAATGTGTATTTCCTTGATCATATAAATGTTGAAAGCTGCGTGGATAATTCAGGTAGCAAATTTAATCCCGGGGAGGCTGATTTGGTGTTTGAATTTGCCATGTATCTGATGAATAAATGTGGCTATTCTTCAAAGGATATAACAATCCTTAGCATGTATAGATCTCAAGCTAATGAGATAAGTCAGCGTTTCTTGCAGCACTTTTCTAGGAAAAGGAAGGGGCGGTTTAAAGACCCTAATGGAGAAGCGCCAATGGTAAGAAGTGTTGATGAGTTTCAGGGTGAAGAAAGTAACATTGTAATTCTCTCCTTGGTAAGGAATACAACTCAACCCCGGGAACACTTAGACCAATTGTCACATGCAGATTCTATAGGTTTTTTGGGGACTCCAAACAGAATTCTTGTTGCACTGTCTAGAGCTAGATTGGGACTATATATGTTTGGGAATGCAACACTTCTTGCAGAGAAAAGTCAAATATGGGCTGATATCATAGATCGTTTGAGTCAAAATGGATGGATTGGAAGCAGGATGAAACTGTGTTGCCCTAATCATGAAGAGAAAATATTTCGAGTTCGCACGATAAGTGATTTTAGGTCTGCCTCTTGTTACTACAAATGTGAAGACACTCTAAATTGTGGTCACCAATGCCCACAAAATTGCCATTTGGGAGATCACGATAACATCATCTGTTCTAAGAAATGTGGGAAAATGTTACCGTTGTGCTCACATATCTGCATGAGGATGTGCCATTCAGATTTGGGCGCATGTTATCCATGTCTTGAATGCAAGATTTCCAAGCAATATTAGCATAATTACACCCAATGGTTTTCTGCATCCATCTGAAGTTACAAAGGAGGTGATTGGATTGGTTTTAGACTGATTTCTGACTGTCTATTTACTGCTTTTAGGCTCACATGCCTTTGTTATTTCTACTTACATCAGTTGCTTATTGTTTGATGCAGGCAAAGAGGGATATGCACAGGGTCGAAGTCTTATGATAGCTAATGCGGTTTTTGCAACTAAACACTAATAGTAGTTCATCTACAACTAGTGAATCTAGCATAGTCAACTCTCAGGGCATTGGTAATGTTTCTCAGACATTTCATGCTTTACAACTAATCTTCAATGTTTACACTGTCGCTCAATGGTGCTGCCAATAGGCCTTAAAATCTCAGGTTGCCATGTGTAGCATCGATGTATTAAAACTTCACTCTGCTGTAATTTAAGTAATATGAACTGCTAGGAGTTGTTCTTCAACTTTTGCATATCAGTCCACTTTATTAGAATTTAGTAATTACCAATTGAAATAACATGCAAGTGGAGAGTATTTTTTCTACTTTCCATTCTAAAGGGGAAACTAGCATCTCTTTTTGAAGATTGATTGATCACTTTTCTGCAGGTTTGATAAACAATCCGAACCTCTTACATGCTTTCCATGATCTGGATTATTTCAGATTATATACTTGCTTGTATATCTATGAACTATGTCCGACTTGGCAAGGCAGTGAATGATTTGTGTATCTGCGATTTCTGTACTCTTGGGAGACATAAAAATTTCCATCAACATCAGGATTTACCATGTTATCAACTTATCAAGTAGCGCCGATTTTAAAATTACAGCAAAAATGGTTGTTTTGATGGGGGGTACGACATATGGTTTAGAACACGAAGAAAGAAATTCCATGTATTCTGTTGAACAAGTTAAGAGTGTAGAATGGCCTCTACTAGATGAATGATGGGGTTACATGTTTCTAGTTAATTTAAAAATAATATTTTTTTGTTTATATTGATTGTATTAAAAAATATTTTGAAAAGATGCAAATCATACCATGGAGACTCTTTCTTGTATTAGACACGGTGAACACATTTTAGACTTGCACTCAGGCAATTTTTTTGGCAGAAACTCTCATGTCAAGACCGTAAAAGATAAAGCTACACAAGTTACGTTCACTATAAGCACTCTAACTGTAACCCTATTTTAAATGGGGATTGCAAAGGACAGGAATAAAATTAAATATAAGACAAAGCATGCATGGAGATGGCAAAAGATGGGAATAAAATTAGTAGAAGCAAAAAAAATCAGCCATTTTAAAAGTAAACATTGTTCACCCAAAAACTTACAAACAGAATTATTATATGGAAAAAGAAATAACCTGGAAGATGAACCATACTCCTGTAGTGATTTACAGATGATGGCTGGCGTCATTGCAGAGCAGTTGAGTGGTGTGGTGGCTTAAAACGGAATCTGCAAATGTATTCCTGGCTTGTTTGTCTTCTAATTCACTTCTCAGTTCTCATGAATGTTTTTTTTCTTTTTTTGGGAAGTCTCAATACTATGACGCATATACAACTTTAGGTTGGCACGTTTTCTGCAGAAATAAAGTGATGTAGTACTCTGACACAATCCATTTGTTGTTGATGTTGTGCAATTTTAGAAGTCTACTGACTTTTACAGCATCGAAACCATTCTATTTATACAAATTTATTCTACCATGGACAATTCTGTTAATTGTTTTCTAGTAGCCATTTTTATTGATTTGTTTGGATTTTCTCTACAATCACTCAACTAGAGATCAACTCTAAGGCAAGGCTGCCTCTTTCAGTTTTCTATTTTGCCAGATAAGTTTAACCTAGTTTCTACTTGTACACTTTCCCATCATTCTCTTTTTTATTTTCTTTAGTATTGATGAGGTGTAGATCTATGTTTCCGCAACAGCTGCTACTTGAGTTTGTGCAGATTTTACTTCTATCAACAAGGCCATGTCCTCTTGAAAATTTCTCTTTTAACTTCTTTGCAAATTCTGTCTGACACTGAGATTGCCCTAGCTGGAATCATTCTCACTTTTTTATGGGCTATTTGATCTTATCTTCCATAAGGTAGAATACTATCTAGGATGTGACATTTTCTTCTAAGTACTGATTTTCAATCGTTGGTTCTTTTCTGCCCAGAAAATGTTTTTTTCCTCTTCTTTTGTCCTTTTAAGAGTTATTTGCTTTGGGGAAAACTAATGATTCTTGGATGCCAGATCTGTCTATATGCTATGTTGGCTCTATCTCAGCTTTCTTTCTCTTTTGTATCTTGTGGGATATGGTATGTTTTACTGATAGCATTGCCTGTTTTACTGATTTCTTTTTCATCCAATGGATTTCAGGGCAATCTAGAAAATATGATCTGCAATAAAAGCATAGTTGATTCCTATCTCACTCGATCAAAGAAGGGAAGCTTTATCCTTATACGCATTCTCTTCTTGAAACAATCGACTTTTTATTTTTCAAACTTCTTGAGTTGGTTATATAATTTAAACATTGAATACTAGCACATTCTTTCTTGACAAGGATGTTTATTACTCTTACAAATTCCTTGATATTTCAACGATACTCAGAGACTCTTTATCTTGATGTAGAATTGGTGTCCCCAGATTTCACCTTGAAATCTGAGACTACCCCATGTTAAAAAATTTCGTACTTTTAAAATAATGGGTCGTTTTGTGTTTTTATTGCCAGAAAGTTCCTGTAATGTGTCAAGATATTCCCAAGGAGCCATATAAGCCACTTTCGACAAATACCCAGATGCCCAAAATTGTTTTATTTTGTCACTAGGGTTTGCCTGCGGGAAATTTGTATTTAATTATTCTGAGCCCCGTTTGAGACAATTTGTGCTCCGGTTTAACCATGTTGTGATTGTACATGTCAATTTTCCCATATACCAGTAGGGTTTTAACCAGAAATGAATCTTGGTCTTTATTTGTGACTTCTGGCAACGTTTTGTGTTTTTTGTGTTTTCCCGTTTAGTTTTCTGTGAAATTTCTCTGGATCAATTCCTTTGTCGGTTTGGCGTGATTCTTGGCCTGGAGTATCTGGAGATCACCTATGCACATTGTGCCAAAACGAATTCGCCATCGGAGGTCTGGTTCTCTCATAAAAGACGAAATCGTGCACCAAAAAGCTTCTTCTGGGCTGACCGCATTTTTGGAAAAAGAGGATTTGAAGTGAATCATGGGATTTTTGGAAGCAGCAGGCAGGTGGGAATTTTGTATCTGCTTAGCAGGGTACTTTTTCCCATGGAAACAACGCCACTTAAGTCACAATGGGAAAATTAGAGGCAGCAGGCAGGCGGGAATTTCTTACCTGCTTTGCAGGATAAAAATTCTCATTGTGAAATAAAAGAAAAATCACTCAAGGTATTAATGGGATTTTATTACCTGCCTTGCAGGGTAAATAATCTCATTATGGAAGTCAAACAGCTTAAGTGGATCATGGGATTTTTAGAGCTGTGGTGCAGGGTGAATAATCCCATTATTAATTGGCTTTTAAAAATAGAATTCACCCTTGCCAAAAAGTGCGACCCACCTTGGGTGAATAATAATGCATTTAATAATATTTATTCACCCAATTTTGGTGCCCAAGCATAAGGAAAAGTCAACAAAGGAAAAATGGATAAAAAAAATTGGAATTAGAAATTCAAAAATTAAATAAATATTATTTATTTAATGCAGCCATTTGGGAGAGAAATAATATTTTTTTAAAGTATTAATTGATTTAATTAATTCCTATTTTTAGTGGCTAAGGTCAAAGCATACTGTGAGGCTTGAGTTAACTGGAAACAGAAGTCTAAAATTAAATAAATTTAATTTATTTAATGGCAGCCATGAGCATGCACAAAATAGGCGCCCCATTTGAAAAGTAAAGCTTATTAAATAATTAATTAATTGCCAGGAATAGGAAAGACATTAATTAATTATAGAATTATGAGGATTATATAAGCAGGAGCTGCCATAAGGATGAATTAATTAATTCAAAAGCAGAGAAGTGCAGCCCAGACAAAAAATGTGTCCCATTTGAAGAGGAATTTTGCTTAGAAGGTGTAATTAATGTTGGAAGCTTCCAAATTTGGCGCCAAGGTTGAAGGAGGTTGATTTGTGTCTGAATAATTGGTTGCATAGTGGTACAGGTGCTCAAGGTGAAGTTGGTAAAATTCATGTTTGCTTTGCATGCAAATAAAGCATCAAATTTTGGGGCAACAAACTTGATATATGCAGATTTTTATGATTAAAATCCACTGTTCATTTTTTGGTTGCCATCTTTGTCTAAATTAATTGCAGGAATTCATCACAGGTGCTTTTATAAGAGATAGGGAGCTCAAATCAAGGTCCAATACATTGAACATATCCTCCGAATCTGAAGAATTATCCAGATATGCAACGGTTGTGAAGAATTCCGACCAAATAAAGAGGAAAAGAATTGTTTAGACAAAGATTGCTCCAGCCATGGCAAAGCAGGATGAACAAGAAAGCTCAACGGAATCATGCATTACTTCCAGATTTGCTGACATCGGAGACACAAATCCAGGCTCAGATCCAGATCCAGATCTCATAATTGCAAAAGCTTCCGGCAAAAATTCATCCTCTTGTTTCTGATGCAGCCGTGTAGAACTCAGTGCATGGAAAATTTCTTCCAGGATCTTATGCATGTGCTCCCAATTTTCCAGTTGAAGCCTTCATTGAAGTTGCATTCACCCGGAGTGCTTTCCAGAATTTTTAATTGCACATATGCAATTAAAAATAAAAATGATGAGTTATTTACGGCAGACATTGCACTGATGCATGTACAAGAGAAGAACTGCAAAAGCTTCAAGGATAAAAGGGAAGACAAGGCAAAGGCAACACTCGTAAGCAAAATTCCAGATCCAGCATGGTGAGAATCAAGGGCAAAAGAATCAATTGCATGCAGAATGTGAAAAAAGAACAAGACTGCAGCTTTTCTCTTTCCTTCTTCTTTCCTCTGACAAAGTAATTGAGCGATCAATTAAATTATAAAACTTAAGTGATTGGTTTAAAATCCATTACTTGAAGAAGTCAACTACTTGGAGATAGGTGGCAGACGTGCAAAATAGAAGGTTCTATTTTTTAATTGCAAATCATGCATGTCATGCAAAGAGGAATTCCAGAAGGGGAGATTGCCAGTTGTTTCCTTGCCCACTTCCACACGTGCCAGTTCAACTAAAAGCTTCCGAATTGTAATTGCCCCTCTACATTCTATAAGTAGAGGAAGAACCTTCGGGTTAAAGGATCAGAATTTGTAAGCAACATTCTTGTGTTCCAGACTTTGTGCTGAAACCACTGATAGCCACTTGAAGCAAAGGAATATAAAGGAGCAGATTTCCGGAGAACTTTGTGTCACGGTGCATTTTGTTTCTAGCTTTCTATCTTAGATCTTCTAATAAACTTTGTGTTATTTTAGATCTAGATCTGGAGTTGCCTTTACTTATAATTCTGTGTGTTGATATCTATTGGTTTCTTCTATGTGCATGCAATCAACTCTGTTATCTATTGATTGGGTTGCACATCTTCCCTATTTCTTCCTTTTGTTTTATTATTTCCTTTTTGTATAAATATTTCCTTTCTTAAACAGCTACTTACTTGCTACATAGCTATACAGCCATGAATCATGAGCTGAATAGTTAAAGTAAAATCCCCATATAGATACTAGCATATTTTAATTGACAAATCTGACACGGAAGCCTCACCGGTAAATGAGGGAGATTTATCTCATGACTGCCTAGGTTTTTAGTAATGCAGAAAATCTAGCCAACAAGAATTGTATAGGTATTCTCTTGCAGTTTGATGCTGCTATCCTTGAATTGGATTTTTTTTAAACCATCACTATATATCATTGTTCGAAAAAAACAATGGCATGTCCTTGCCTTGGTTTGTAACATAGAAATTTCACCGAGTCCTAGATTTTGGCGATTTTAGTCATTTTGGGACATTTGGGTGGTTTGATGAGGTTTCGTAGACTGTTTGAACTATTTGGCCCTTTTTTGGAACAGCTTAAACAGCCTCAGGAAGATAAAATTTCTTAAATGATGTTGGCGACCTCAGGTATTTTGTGACATCCAGCTGCTAGTGGATGCCTCTGACTATTTGAGCTGTTAAGAGTTATTAGTACCCATATTCTTGTAACCCTATTTTATCTGGAAAATATTAATATTATAAGGTGAAAAAGAAGGGAATTATTTCCAATCGGTTGTTTGAAAGTATTTCAATAATGTTATAATTTCTCAATGGAACATAGGTGCCAGCTCGCAATATTTTTACAAAGAGCAAAATGATTCCTATCACCAAAGTTATGTACGTCTTCACAGTCGTGTTTAATTTTCAGATTGATTGCCTTCTCTCTGTACAAACCAAGAAGCGTGGTACTGTGTGAGATTGCAGGTCTGACCATTGGGTAGTCATTCATGCTATTGAAACAAGGAATCAGTAAATGAAGGTGAACATCATGCACAAGAAGGGAAACATTGTCATTCTGTTGCTTGAAAGTATTTCAATTATGTTAGCATTCCTCAATGTAATATAGGCGCTGGCTCTCAATAGCTTTACAAAAAACAACACGGTTTCTGTCACAAAAGTTATGTATATCTCCGTGGTAATGTGTTTAATTTTCAGATTGAGTGCCTTATTATTGTCATTCTGTTGCTTGAAAGTATTTCAATTATGTTAGCATTCCTCGATGTAATATAGGCGCTGGCTCTCAATAGCTTTACAAAAAACAACATGGTTTCTGTCACAAAAGTTATGTATATCATCATGCACAAGAAGGGAAGCATTGTCATTCTGTTGCTTGAAAGTATTTCAATTATGTTAGCATTCCTCAATGTAATATAGGCACTGGCTCTCAATAGATTTACGAAAACAACACGGTTTCTGTCACACAAGCTATGTATATCTCCGTGGTAATGTGTTTAATTTTCAGATCGAGTGCCTTCTCCCCATACAAACCAAGAAGTGTGGTACCATGTGAAATTGCAGATATGACCATTGGGTAGTCGTTAATGCCATTGGAACAAGGAACAATAAAAGAGGTGAACATTGTGTACAGAGTTTTGTTAATTTTTTAGTTATGTCAATGGTTTTAAGAAGGAACTAGAGTGAAGAAATGTCATGATAGACATTTGATTAATTTGGATGCTGTCATTCACAATCTGAGGTTTTCTTCTTTCTATAATCATTTTATGTTAGACATCAATTGTGAATATTTTTAGGTATCGATTATTGTTTTACTTGAACAATGCAAAATGATGTTCAGTGTGCTGCATTTCGGAAGATACCATACAGCATTATCTACAGCCTCAACATTGGAAATCAGTTTGGCACATGTTGATTTTCATACCCATATCTCATGATTTCATATTGAAGTGGAAAAAACGAGATCAAGGAGTGGTGCACCCTTTCAAAGATTCAAAACTCACTCAAATTCTTCAATGTGCATCTTGAAGCAATGTGAAGACCTCAGTCATCTGTAAATTGATTGCTGCATGGGTCCATGCGGATTCCATTAGAAAGAAAGAACATAATTATTTTAATGTCCAAAAGTGATCAAAGCAGGTCAATGGGACTCAACAAGTACATCCAGTGCACATGTCAATGCAGTTATGTCATACAAGGCATTAGATAAACATTTGCAGATGGAAGTGGTTGGGTATGAGAATGATCTATGAGTTTCTAGGCTCCATCCTTTCCATCACTCCATCGAGGATTAGTTTCTGGTAAGGCATTCAGAAATGAAAGGTCTTCCTATATTTCATCATTTAAATTTGGTTTGCTGTTATATAAACATAATCATGTATGTCCTTAATGTGGATTATCTAATACCCGGAGATCTCTATGATTCATGCTTTGAGAAGCTTAATTTTATTATAGATGGAACATGAGATCAAGGAGTTGACTTAATTAAGAACTTTTGTACAGAGCAATGCAAACTTGATTTGGAGAATTAAGCTTGATCAACGACAAAATGGACAATTTAAGCTTGTTCTACAGTATTTTGAGAAAACGACAAAATGGAGAATTTAAACAATCACATGATCAATGGTTGTGTTTCTTGGGATGCCAAAAATGTCTCTTCATCTTCTACACATGTACTATAATGTATTCTATTATTCTCTGTATAGTTGTAGTGACGTTAGAGAAGACCCTTGTGGTGTCATCCAACCTCTTGGATTATTATACAAATCTTTGCATAATATAATCTTGCATTTTACAGTTCTAGCATTGTGTCTTAGTGTTTGTGTTTGTATAAACACTTTGATTATAATCTAACCTTCTGTCATTCTCATACATTTGCTGCATCCATAAGACATTTGAACCCATTTGAGTGTATTGTCCCTCAAGTCGCCTTGCAGAGTGGTGACAAGGAACTATGGAATCCAGTAAGCCCACCGGAAGAATGTTTTTGCATGGCTCCGGACCAAGCCCCAACTCGACAATTAGCAAACAATCTCATCTTGAACAGAAATTCCATGGTGTTGATCTCCATTCCATCAATCCAATCGGCCACAAATATCTTCAATTTTGCACACATATCTTTATTCTGAACGAGATCCCTTCTCCAATCAGCGAATGCGAATGAGAATGCAGATGTGGGGGATATAGATCGAGGGAAGAATCTATCGAGTGCCCCCATATATAGATAGGGGTCCTGACGACTATATATAGAGTATTGTGGGTGCCTATATAGATAGAGGCGGCCCCATGGTATCAGAGCATATGCACTTTGTATCATTTATAGCGGTATTGAAATTTTCAATTGAATCCTTCTCTGCATTTTGCATGGCTACTCACATGATAGAAGATGCTTTGCAAAGGGAATGCGATGAATTAGAGAGGCACTTCAGAATCATTGAGCACTTTGCTCAACTTCTTCAGCAAGTTTAATCCTCTCCTTTATATCCGTCTACTTCAACACATCAACCATTTCATGATCAAACGCCATTTTAGGTTCAAGTAGTTCTAGATATTCAGATATTTGATGGCAAGATGCAGATGCATCAATTATATGTTGTCAAACAATTTTCGAGACAAGAAAAGATAATTTTTTCCCTTCTTATAGTTTTTTTGTTAGTTAAGAAATGGTGGGAGATTTACTGCGCATACCATGAGGATGATGACTTAATATGTGTGTGTGTATATATATATATATATAGATGGAATGGTTTTGTAGATTTCTTAAAAGAGACCTATTACCTTGTTGGAAACTGCGATGACCAGCATGAAAAGTGTTCCCAACTCCAAGAAGGGCATGATCAATTTGTTCAAGAATGCACATTTTTCATACTCTGGTTTCCAAGTTGAATTTCATAGAAATAGAGTAGAATCTTATTTTGAAGTATTGGCCAGGCTCGAGAACGTACATCTAGAGTGACATGGGTTTCCTCCATATTTTTTTCCCTAGGAGAAGCTTGCAGATTTTCCTTCAAGTTTGAAGCAAAAGTCCAAGAAAGAAGATTCTAAATCTCAGGATAAATCGTAGTCCAAAATTTCTAAGCCTAGAGCCAAACATAATTCTAAGCAAAGAAAAGAACCTCCGTGTTATGCCCAAAGGAAGAACACATTCTTACTTATCAAATGAAGCCTTCCAAGACTAGCAAGTGGTGCACCATACACAATTCCAATGGCCACTTAGCTGAAGAATGCTGTGAGAGGAAAGCCCTTCTTGCACAGATGAAGACATCAAATCCTATCTCAATGGCACTGGATAAGGGTAAACAAATCACAGACTTTGAGCCTAGTCTTATTGTAGGTACTGCCAACATTTCCTCATCTTCAAATTCAGATCTAGAAGAAGCAGAATGCTTGTTCCATTCTCAGATGTGGTTTAATAGACAGCTTGTGCAATTCATTATTAACAATGGTAGTTAGAGGCACCTGATTTCACTAGAAGCGGTTTAAAAATTCAATTTGCCAATGATGTCTCACCCACATCTATACACCATTCGATGGTTCAGCTTGGGGTTTGACACGTATGTCATTCGTCAGTGTCACCTACTCTAAATCAAGCCTTTTCAAGATGCAATCCTTTGTGATGTAGCGCCATTAGAGGTATGAGATACTTTTGTAAAGAACCATTTCTTTTTCATCGACATGAAATTTATGAAGCAAATTCTAGAAATATTGTCATAGATGTTCGTGAACATAGATACAACATAGCAAAACTCGCTTGGAAGCATTTTCTTAGCAACACGATGTAATGTAAGAAGCTAGTTAGTTCTACGAAGAAATTTATGCTCTTGATGGTGTGACCTGAATGCAAGAATGTCCTTGCAACTCAATCTCATACCACACCTTCTTGAGAAGAAACAGTTGAAAAAAGTATCAGAGTACAAGGATATCTTTGGGTCGCCCACTTGAATGCCAATGCAATGCATGGTAAATCATAATATTGATTTGATTCCAAGACCACCTAATGCCTATCGCCAACCATGGAAAACACATGAACTTGTGGATAAAGGATACAATTGACCCAACTCTTCACCTTGCAATAACCATGTTATGCTCGCACCAAGAAGGATGGTACATGGATGTTGTGCATCAATTATAAAGCTCTCAACAAGATCACTATGAAGAAATGCTACCCTCTTCCTAGGTTAGAGGGCCTTTTGAACCAGCTCTGTGGTGCCAAGTTCTTTGCAAATATTGATCTTAAGTGAAGGTACCATCAAATTTCTATTGAACTCAAACATTTAGAAGACAATCTTCAAAGACAAAGGTCTGTTCGAGAGGTTTGATATGCACTTTGGCTCAACTAATGAACTTGTGACATTTATGTGGATTATGAATGACATTGTGTGGCCATTCACAACTTCATTTGTTGTTGTCCACCTTGATGACATCTTACTTTTCACCAAAACATGGTAGAACACCTGCCCCATATTCAGCAAGTGGTCAACAATTTGTGACAACACAAAATTGTATGCCAACATGGAGAAACGTTCTTTTGCCATGTAGGAAAGTATGTGTCTTGGATGTATTGTTGACCCACATTGAGTTCATGTAGACCCATCCAAGGTCTGCATTGTGTAGGAATGGCCTATGCCAAAGGCTTCACTTAGCTTTGTGGCTTCTTGGGGTTGGAAAATTTTTATAGGTAGTTTGTACTTGGTTTCTCACATGTCACTTGGCCGATGAGTCAAATTACTGGGCGTGTTGCCAAACTAACTTTCACCTGGTTAGTGGAACAATAGAAAGCATTGGAGGAATTGAAATATAGACTCTGTTCTGCATCAGCTTTGCATTACATGTTTTTTAGCAACCATTTGAGATAGAGAGTGATGCATCTAAATATGCAAGGTGTAGTTGTCCTTATTCAATTTGATCACCAGTTGCTTATCACAATGAAATCATGGCAGTTATAAAGTATCTGACATATGGCTGAGAGCTTTATGTAATTATTTAAGCACATAAGTGATATCTGCATTACATATTTGGAAAGGAGACCATCATACACATGGCTCACAAATTGTTGCAGTTCTCAGAGACCCAAAACAAAGTGCGGCATCAAAAATGATCTTCATACCTGCACTAGTTAAACATCAGGTGGAAGGAGAGAAGTGCCAATCCACTAGTCAATTGTTTTGAGTCAGCCCCCAATTCAATCTCTTCTCTCTTTGCTTGACGCATGTGGACATGAGATTAACAGTTGGCCAGAATTGTACACACTTTGCATAAATCTATCAAGCTATGCATAGGGGGAGTTCAATTCCAGATTACTACGGGCAAGACGGACTCTTGTATAATCTAGGATATTTGTGTGTACCGCATGAGGTAGAACGTAAGAAGCTCATATGGGAGGTATATTTTAGCAATGCAGGCCATTTCGGAGCTGAACAAGCACTCGTGGTCTTGAGAGGGTGTATCTTTTGGCCACTTTCTAGGGCAGATACTGTAAAATACATCAGATTATATGCCTTTTATGGTATAGCTAAGTCGGTTAACAAGAAACTAGGATTATATATGCCTTTTATGGTACTGAACCAACTTTGGGAGTTAGTTTCCATGATCCAAACAGACACGGAAAACCAGTCCACTCCATCATCCAAACAGAGAAAACCCGGTTTCAGTCAGCTACAAGGCTTTAGAATGAGTATTTCATGCAAAATGGTGAAACTTCCACTTCATGCAGAGTGACAGTTTCACTGGTGTCCACAGAGCAGTGGTTATGTAGTCATCGATTTGTAATTACCAGCAGTTTTGCCCGTACAAGTCTAGTAATGGCAGGAAGCTTTCTCTTTTATTTCCAAGGATTTTGGGGTCCTTTAGTACACAAAAGAACATCTCCAAGCATGGTAAATATGATGCATGTGGTCAGAGGAAGGCATTGGTGATCAAAGTTGGTGTTCAGTTGGTTTTAGGAGAAGGATTGGAGTAAAGGAACAAAGAGAAGTTGAGCGAGCAAGTTAGAATGACTGTTGTACTTGTTATAATACTCTTTGTAATTCGTCTTTGACCAAAAACAGGTTAGGAAACTAGGCAATTGCCACATCCAATTGGTTTTTCCCCATCTCGTGTTATTTCAGACCAACAATCTCGTGTCTTTGTGCTTTCATGTTTCATCTTTTTTGTTCGTGTTATTTACATTATATCAGTACTTTAATGTTTCCAACAACAAATCACACTAATTCTAAGTTTGTATGAGTATTCTGCATTGTCATTTTGAAGCAAAAATCAAAGTAGAACAACATATTGTGATTTTGTGAATTCTATTCGATCATAGAGCTAAAAGTTTATAGATCATTCCATGTATTTAGTTTCAGGTTTCCCAGCCACAAAGCATTGTAATGCTTGTGTTTATGTAGTGGTTGATATATCTCTCATGCCTTGTAAGAAGTCAATCTCAGCTCTAGAAACAACTCGATTGTATTTTCAGAATATATGGGTTCATTTTGGATTGCCTTCCACCATCATATCTGATAGAGAATAGATTCTTGAGCAATTTTTGGAAAGAATGTTGGTCAATGATGGACATAAAGTTACAGAGGGCTATAGCATTCCATTCTTATACTAGTGGACAAACAAAAGTGGTGACATGCTGATTGTGCATCTTCCTAGAAAGTACAGTTCGAAGAAGCATCACACTTGGGATGAAATTCTTTTTTTCCTTTTGAATAGCTACAACAGAATTTTGCACAACCCCATCGCACACAACCCTTTTTCAGGTTTGCCTGGGTTTCTTACTATTGGCACCTATTGATATAACATATACCGCCATTGTCAACATCAACTCCTCCAACTCAAAAGGAAGTTTACAATGTCGTTAAGTTCATTAAGCGCATCTAGTAACAAATCCAAATCATTATGCAGAAAGCTAATGCAAAATACAAAGAACGTCATGATTAACATCGACATACCTTTTAGGTTGGTGATTGAGTATGGCTTCATTTGCAAAAAGAAAGTCTTATGGGACATTAGTGCAACCTTTATCTACTTCGGTATAGCCCATGCATGATTACTGAGAAGGTTGGATATAACACATATGATTTTAAACTACTTTCCTATCTTGGCGTTTATCTAATTTTCAATGTAGAACTCTTGTGCCATTACTTTCCACCTTTTTGTGTTCCCTCGATGTTGTAGAGGCACTTCAACGAGCAAAGATTAATTTTGATTGCAACATTCCAGTAAAAGTGAATGGAATGATTGATGCTAGAGTCAAATGCACAAGAAAACAAAAGATCTTTTTCTTTTAGATTGTCAAAGCATGCCAAGTAACGTCCTAGCGGAAATGGTTAACAAAATTTCAAGTGTGCTACAACTTTCCTCAACTTAAAGCAATAAGGACCATTGCTTCTCATGGAACAATTGATCCTTGAGAATTTGACAACTTGATTAAGTTTGTGGTATTACAATGACACTTGGCGCCATAGTCTGGCTACACTCTTAAGCACACGTGGTCATACCATGATGTCCCAACTCGGACAGTGTGAGCCTTGTTCTACACAACTATATTGCAGTGTTTCCAAAAAATGAAAAAATAGACTTCGAATAGTCACTTGATGAACAGTTGCCTTTCTTGTAATGCCACAACTATCTTCATCTTCCACACTTGTTTAATAATTAATTCTAATTATTTTTTCGATAGTTATTTTAGTGATGGTACAAATGATCCTTGCGGCATACATCCAACCTCTCGGATCATTGTACAGAACTTTGCATCATAGAGTTTTGCATTTAGCGTTCTAGCATGGCGTCTTATTGCTCTTATGTTTATCTGTCTAGAAGCACTTTGATTATAATCTGACCTACTATCATTCTTGTACTTTCTTGCATATTTGACACATTTGAATTGGTTTGAGCGTGATGTCCACCATGTCTTCTCCAAGGCCTTGGATCACCATACCTCAAAACATCTATGATGGAGAAAGGAAATTAGGAAAGCAACAAAACTTGTCTATGTTAGAAGCCTCATCATAGGGTTCTATGAATTTTTCGTTTGAAGTTCAGACTTTTCCAAACTTGTGACGTGGACCGAAAATTCGGTCAAATTGGACCAATTCATCTAAAAAAAATATAGGTAACAATCGTTGGAGAAAAACATGAGAAATCCCTTCCTACTATCCTATAAACCCTACTTTCATGTCTGCAAAATACAATTTTTTTTCTCCTGAACCGAGCCAAGCAGATGTGAGTGATGGGTTGGGAGTTAGTAGAATCACATATTAGAGTGTAGACTTGGTAGACGTCAGTGCTAAGTGTAGAGTTTACAAATCAAACAGCGGTGGAGTAGACATCTGAGTGTGTGGCAGTCATGGAGTAGTCATGTGACACAAAGAAATATGGACCAACATGCATGGCTTTGCAGTTATGTCTATCACTTTGTGTGGATGTGGACGTGGTTGCTAAGAGGAAAGGGAGTCGAGGAGGGAAGCAATGCCAAGGGGTGCACACCATCGCCACAGTCGAGACTTGAGAGGTAGGTTTTATCTATTTATAATGTCTTTTGGTTTCTTTTTTATAACATTTTTTTTAACTTTGTATTTTTAGATTATAATTTTGTTTTATTATGTTTTTTAAAACTTTAAATGTGTTTTTTGGGTAATCTTTTTAATAATGTATTTATTATATTTATGTTTTAAAATTTACTTTAATTTCTTATAATTATATTTTTTATTTTTAAACTTGTTTTTTTTATTGTTAAATTTTCAAGTTTATTTGTTAATAATTAGTTTTTAATATTTTTTATTTTTATATGATTTATTTTATGATAATTTGTTTATTAAATTTTTTTTATAAAAAAATCAATTTAATTACCTATAATTTATTTATTTGTTTTGTATTAATTTATTTTTTCAAATTTAATAATTTATTTAATTGTTTTTAATGATTGATTAAATTAAATTAAAAAATAAAAATTAATAGCTAGATAAAATATGTAATATTGCAAACTCAGCAAAAAATGTAAAACTTTTTAGCCTAGGTGAAAACAACAAAATGCCAAACAATGAAGGGCTCATGGCTTATCTTGAAGGCTTGTTGAGCTTCTTGCTTGATGAATCTGTTGAAACTTGAGTACGGTTGATTAATGAAGACTTGACCCTTGCTCTTCAAACTTGAGTTGTCCCTCTTGCTAATGCTCCCAACCTCTAGACATTGTTGGGACTGCGTTGACGCTTGCAAAAATGTTTTTGTGATTATGGACGCTAAAAAAAATGAGGTTCATTTATAGTTTTTTGGAGTGCTTGAAGTGTTGGTGGGGCCCATAGTGTTGGGGGTACAAACATGCAAAAAAAGTTTTTTTAATTTAAACGAAACATCGCATTTTGCCACCGGGGACGCTCGGAGGTTTTTGGGACGGTTGAGGTCACTTGGGAAAGTCAATTAGTTTGGAGTTGTTAAAACCTCTGTATTAAAAATCGCGATTAATCGCCCGATTATCGTGGTTTATCGTTTAGTGTTAGTGAAACGATTTATCTTTCTGAAAATCGCGATTTTAGAAGTGCCAATAAATCGGCGATTTATGGCATTAAAATACCTAAAAAAATTGTGGAAACTCACAGGTAAAATTGTTGAAAATCGCATGCCATAGGTTTAAATGCAAAAAACGACCAAATTGAACTATTTCTCTCCTCCGCGATTCGTATTTTCTTCTGCAACCTGGTTTCGTGTCTGGTGAATAGCATTTCGTGGTGGTTTCATGGGATTTCGTGGTGGTTTTGTGGGGTTTCGTGGCCAGTTCGTGGCCCATGTTCATAGCAAACAGTATAAATAAATTTGTATATAGTATAAATAAATTCGTGGTCAGTTCGTAACTGTTATGCTATACATTATTGACTATATTGGCAGGCAGAGCAAATCATGTGAGAGCTGGCAGGAGAGAGAGCCACGTTCGATTCCCTGGGATGTGATAAACTGGATGAAGTTGTTTAGAAAAGATGACACAAGTTGCAACTATACAGTATGAATAAATTCGTATATACTATACTAGTATACACTATGACTATACAGTATGAATTCGTATAAAATATATTTAATATTTATTTTTCTGCTTTTTTAAAGATTTTCAATAGTATAACTATACAGCATACACTGTACAGTACACTAATTTGTATACTGTATAAAATCTATTCCAATATTTATTTTTATGTTTTATGCCAATATTTATTTTTCTGTTCGTTTAAAGATTTTCAATAGTATACAGGTAACAGTATACACTGTACAGTACACTAATTTCAAATTTGTATACAGATTAATTCGTTTAGTATACAGTAGAATTTATAATAGTAATAAATTTATACATTTGACAATGATATATATCAATGTTATAAATAGATCATAATTTATAACATTTAACAATGATATATAACATTAACAGTAACAGTAATATAATTTGTAATTTATTTTATGAATTTAAATGTTTTTAAAAGTAGCGATAAAGTTGCCGATTGATGCCGATAAATTGCCGATTCCCGATTTCCGATTCAAAATTTGGCCTGCCGATTAATCGCCGATAACGATTTTTTGAACTATGGTTAAAACAAGTCATATAGTTTAGGTGAGTGGTTTCCTATATTTTAGGAAACATTGTCCTATATATTCTGGTTTGTATTTAATTGATTGATCAATTGAAGATTGTTGTGTTTCTGCTTTGTGAAACTCTGTACCAAATTACATCTGGTATCAGAGCAAGGGGGTGTCCAAATGAAAGTTTGTGAAACGTGTTCAATCTTTGCATGAGAGTCATTGCAATTGAAGGACGCAGTTCAGCCATTGAAGTCTTAAGGAACTCAATATAGCCTTATATATGGCATCAACAGATCAAGATGGAACTAGGAAAACCTTCCGAGAACCCATAAATCTGTTGAAAATTATTCTTCTCGCAGTAAGTCAAATCTGCCTGGCGTATTGATTCCTTCACACAGATCTGTCTGCACGTATTTTCTGTGGGTGCAGCAAGATAATAGTATTGTTCCTGTTGTATATATTGCATGCCCCTGCCCATGCAATTCATTCTTCTCTCCATGTGTATCTTCATTCGCTGCCTCCACTCAGACCTTTCCTACACACCGTCAAGTTTGAGACATCTATGAGTATTCAGACGTGGCACATATGAAGCTTGCCGTCCAAACAAAGTATTGCAAAACAATGATACTGCAATGTACAACACCGTCAACCCATGCTCGTGACAACTGAGAAAATCTGGAGCTAATCCGTGCATTGATAAGCAATTGTCAAACCGTCGAAGTTCTCTGCCAAAAAGGTTTAGGTTGTTTCATATATTTTTATGATTAGTCGGTCAATGTGAGTATTGGTTTGAAGTCTTTAGATATTTTAGTTTAGGCGTGTCTATTTAGTATTTATTATAATAATGAAATAGTCTTTATAAGTTTGCGTCTATTTGTAAACAATGTTAGAGTAAAAAGTCTATTTAATGTATAGGTGGATTAAATATATTAATGGTCTTGTTATTTCGATAAGTCTATGTCAACTTTGATTTTATTAAGCCCATAAAGTGTCAATATAAAGTCACATTTATATCATAAATTTGTGTTATCATTTTAGTCAAAAAAAAAATTATTTTTAAATGGGTCGGTATCAATATTAATGTAGTTTTGTCTTTTTTTTTGGTCAAAGGAGTGCTTGTCCTTTGTAACAGTCAAAATAAGTGTCATTGTTACCTTAAAATAAAGTCATTGTTTAAGTCTTTATGTGTTCGTTTATGTCTAATTATTATCATTGTCGTGTTTATCATTAAGAGTCTTGTGTCCTTGTCTTTTTTGTGCTGTCAAAAGTGTCGTAAAAATAAAAAATAAAAAATAAAAAAAATTAACCTTACGAACGCATTTTCAATGGAATCTGATATTTGGGTAAGGTATGTAATTATTGAGCCTCAAAGCCAAATTTGTTGAGCTAGTAGCATGACATTGGAGGTTGGAGGCAATGGAGGGAGGAGGGCAATCAGTGCCTCTCGTCAGTCACCATCGATGGGGCCGCATTTTGGTATGGTGGCATCTCTTTTTCAGTTGTGTGGTGTGTGCAGAATAAAATGGTGTGCGGTTTCCTTCCCCTGTTATGATTGAAACGAGGAGAATGTGCATTGCGGATGCTGAGGAAAGTTGTATAGGAGTGATCCTCTGACTGCCAAGATTCTTCGACTGTTGTACTTCTAACTTCGATCGGCCAGTGAAAGAGCGTTCACTGGAAGTGAAAGCGGGAACTGTTGAGTTCATGTATGTAGGTGAATCGGTGGAAGTGTGATCATTCGGTATGGGATTCACTGTGGTGAAGCGGATTGATCATGTGCAGCAAGATCCAGGCAACAAGATCCAAGCATACGATTTTGTTTCCAGTTCTTGAGATGTGCTTCTCCCCGTGTTCACACTAAGGGGGGGAATGTTAGGAAATTATAGTTAGTCTAAACATTAATAGTGTGTGGAATTATATTTGTGTTGTCTATTGTTTATATGTGAGTTGTTATTGTAACAACTCACGTCATTTGTAAGTCAATTAGTTTGGAGTTGTTAAAACAAGTTGTATAGTTTAGCTGAGTGGTTTCCTATATTTTAGGAAACATTGTCTTATATATTCTGGTTTGTATGTAATTGATTGATCAATTGAAGATTGTTGTGTTTCTGTTTTGTGAAACTCTGTACCAAATTACATCTGGCATCAAAGCAAGGGGGTGTCCAAATGAAAGTTTGTGAAACGTGTTCAATCTTTGCATGAGAGTCATTGCCCATTGAAGGACGCGGTTCAGCCATTGAAGTCTTAAGGAGCTCAATATAGCCTTTTATACGACATCAACAAATCAAGATGGAACTAGTAAAAAGTTCCGAGAACCCATAAATCTGTTGAAAATTATTCTCCTCTCAGTAAGTCAAATCTGCTTGGCGTATTTATTCCTTCACACAGATCTGTCTGCACGTATTTTCTGTGGGTGCAGCAAGATAATAGTATTGTTCCTGTTGTATATATTGCGTGCCCTTGCTCATGCAATTCATTCTTCTCTCTGTGCGCATCTTCATTCGCTACCTCCACTCAGACCTTTCCTACACACCGTCAAGTTTGAGACGTCTATGAGTATTCAGATGTGGCACATATGAAGCTTGCCGTCTAAACAAAGTATTGCAAAACAATGATATTGCAATGTACAACACCATCAACCCATGCTCGTGGCAACTGACAACCAAATTGCCTTGACCTTGTTTTGGAGGACAACCAAAATTGATTGGATGAGACCAGTTATAGAAGATGCAAAAATATAACCAAGTACATATATAATCACCCTTGGGTTCTCAACTTGATGAGAGACTACACCAAGGGGAAAGAGCTGTGTGAGTGGGTGTTACAAGGTTTGCAACTAACTTCTAATATTGCAAGGTATTTTTAGTTTGTTGATATTGTTGAAGAAAATATTTGTGATCCAAGCATGGATAGACTCACAATATTCAAAGAAAGTCAATGGAGAGAAGACCACAACTATAGTTTTAATGATGTTTTTACAAAAAGAGTTGCAGAGATCATAGTAGGAAAACTCGCCAAAACCAAAAACTTGCCAGACCCCCCAAAAAAAAACTCGCCAATATTCGGCCAATACTCGGGAATACTCGGCAACTTAAAAAATACTCAATTTTTTTTAAAAAACATAAATTTTAAGCAACACATAGTAGCTACAAAATGTATCAAATGAGCCCATAAAATGTTGGAGAAGTGTTTTCTATTAGATTTGAATACAGATACAATACAAAATCGCATCATCATGCGAATACGACAACCGGCTGATAAGTAATATGAATTTATGATGATTGACATTGAAAAATATCATCATAAATTTCATATCTATGCAAGTTACAATATACAATAAATTACATTTTCCTCTTCCCCAATCTAGAGAAATATTGGGGAGAGGGTCTAGTGCCTCTGGCTCCACTAGTCCCCACACTCGGCTGCGTCTCCACGCTCCTAGAACGCTGCGAATCTGGCTCGATCATAGAACTAGATGGTGGTGCTGGTGGCTCCTCTGCTGCATGTTGGAGATCACCTCCAAAGATGTCATCCACTCCAATATCTCCTCGGAGTCTTGCTAGTGCTTCTCCCTCCATAGCCTCCCTCTCAAAAGAAGCAATCTCGTCCGCTGTGAATGCAGGGTTTTCCTCTTCTTGCCCAGTCCACTCACTATATGGATCTATCTCATCCAAATCAATGAGCTCCTCTGATGTCGCCTCAACTTTTTTTGTGCGAAGCCGGAGATTGTATTGCACAAAAACCAAGTCGTTGAGTCTTTTTTGAGTCAACTTGTTGCGCTTCTTCGTGTGAATGGCCTCAAACAAACTCCAGTTGCGTTCACATCCAGAAGCACTACAAGGTTGAGATAGAATTCTGAGGGCTAACTTTTGAAGATTTGGGGTATTCCCTCCCCAATCCTCCCACCAAGAACCTACAAACATTTAACAAGATAATCAAAAATTTATAATTAATTAATAAAATCAAATATGTAACTAATAAGTAACTTGGTAAACATTCTAAGTAACTTGGTATTCCCTGGTGACTGTGTGGTTCTCCCTCGAATAGCTAGCACCGATGAAAAGAGTCTCCCCCTACCATGTTTGTAACTCTGCAGCTCTAAAATGACGAGGTCCCTCATCTCAACATCCGGTATCATCCTCTCAATACATGTCGAAAGGCCCTCCATAACCTCTCCATTCACATCTGTGAAGCTGTCAGAGTAGAAATACTTGGGGTTGAGGTAGTACCCCGCTGCATGAATAGGTTGGTGGAGTTGATTGTTCCACCTCCGATCAATAATCTCCCAAAAGGGACCATATCTGACGATATCCCCCCTGTAATAGTTTTGGATAGACTCTTTGGTCCTATCCATGGCCTCATATACAAACCCCATGGAGTTTTGCTCCCCATCAACCAAACGCAAAACTCTCACCAACGGCTCTGACACCTACACACAAATTAAAATGTAAGATTGCAAACTTACAAGTTACAATACATATTAGAAATGAAATAAAAAAGTGAAAAGTAGAACAATATATTTAATATTTATAATTTAACAAATTAAAATAAAGGAATGAAATATAAATCGAAGTTTGAAATTACCTTGATGATCTTTATAGCTCTCTTTGCAAAGATATCATCAAAAACTATCTTTGCAACCCTCTCTCCATCAGCTTTCTTTGAATATTGTGAGTCTAGCCATGCTTGACTCACAAACATTTGTTTCAAAGATGTCAACAAACTAGAAATACTTTGCAACGTCAAGAAGTTAGTTGCAAACCTTGTGACACCGGCTCGAACAAGTTCTTTCCCCTTTGTGTGTACTCTCATCAAGCTCAGAACCCAAGGGTGATTGTATATGTACTTCGTTATAGATCTTGCATCTTCTACAACCGGCCTCACCCAATCAATTTTGCCTATGTCCTCCAAAAGAAGGTCAATGCAATGAGCTGCACAAGGAGTCCAAAAGAATGATGGATGTCTCTCCTGCAATAGTCTCCCAGCTGCCACATATGCTGCTGCATTGTCTGTGACAACTTGCACAACATTCTGTACACCAACCTCTAATACAACTGTCTCTAACATAACACTCAAATTTTCTGCATTTTTTATTATGTCAGAGGCATCAATAGATTTTAAAAACACCATCTCACCGTTTGAAGATGCTAAAAAATTAACAAGGGTGCGGTTCCATCCGTCCACCCATTTGAAAGAATGGTGCATCCGAATTTTTTCCATTGTTTCTTGTGCTCTTCTAGCATGGTAGTGGCATCTGCAATCGCACCCTCAAGTAATTTCCTGCTCAAATCTTTTGGAGAGGGTGCCTTGTACCCTTTCCCTACAACTGTCAACGCTGTTACCAAGTACTCCCAGTATGGGCTCTTTGCCACATTGAATGGCAGGTTGTTGTAGTACCAAAAATTTGCACAAGCTTTATCCACTTCCTCGTGCATATCTTTGTTCCAGAATGTACCATCCAATGAAGGTTGTGCTCCAGGTGTGTTCCTTGCCACAAAAAACTCGGTATGCCTTTGCTCGAACTCGATGAAGATGAGCCTCTTCCGGCTCTTCCTCTTCGTATGCGTGGACCACGAGTAGAGCCCACAATTGTTGCTGCATCATCGTCTAAATTCTCTTCCATTGCAGCCTCAGGTCTAATAGCTTGTGCTATGGCTGCTTTCAGCCTTGCGTTCTCTAGTTTTTTCTCCTCTAACTCTGTCAGCTTTGCTTTAATCTCTCGCGTTGCCTCTTCTGACACGTTAGGGCAAACTGTAACATCTCGGCAAGGAATAGTTGAAAGGTGATATTTCAAACGATTGATGCCTCCATTCATTTTCTTGTTACAGAAAGTGCAAAAAATTTCGCCCGCACAAGTTCCACGTACAACATACTTCCATGCTATGGAACGGGCATTCGGAGGAACGGTCCCTGCTAGTGATCCAGATGCCGACCCTGATGCCATTGTTAAACTCTAATCTGCAACACAATGCACATTTAAAAAATTAGAAAACGTAAACTTAATTTAATTTTAAAAACAAAACATGCCTGAATAACAAATTTGCGTAAGTAAAAAAAATACATTACAAGCATTCAATTTTACATTACATGTATTTAGAATTACACAACGAATCGATTACAATACACATACATAAAATTTAACTAATTTACAATGAATTTGCGTTAATTAAAAAAAAAATACATACCTCTGGCTGCAAATTAGTATTAAAAAATTACAAGCATTCAATTTTACATTACATGTATTTAGAATTACACAACATGTATTTAGAATTACACAACGAATCGATTACAATACACATACATAAAATTTAACTAATTTACAATGAATTTGCGTTAAAATAAAATAAAATTACATACCTCTGGCTGCAAATGAGTATAAAAAAAGTACAAGCATTCGATTTTACATTACATGTATTTAGAATCACAATAGGAATCTATAAAACCTAAATAATATATTCAAAATTTGGAAAAACTTCAAAGAATTAAAAAAAAAAAAAAAAAAAAAAAACTACCTCCAAATGCAAATCTCCAAATTCTCTCCTCGAATTCGCTCCAAAATCCACTCAACACAAGCAATGCAAGCTCAAATGGTTGTGTGAGTGACAATGAGGGAGTTGAGGGCCTTAAAAAGAGCCAAAACCGCGTAAAATCAGTGTTTTTTTCCTTTGAAAGCTGTGTTTCCGCGTCCAAGCCGCGTCTGGCGAGTTTTTTGCACGGGCTCGCCGAGTTTTGGCGAGTACTCGCCGAGTTAACTCGGCGAGCCCTTTCTTCATGGTTTTGGCGAGTTTTTTGGCGGTTTAACCGTTTCCCTGTTTTTTGGCAAGTTTTTTAAAAACCTGCGAGTTTTTGGCGAGTTTTCCATCTATGGCAGAGATCATCAAGGTAACTTCAAACTTCAATTTAACTTTCAAGTTGATTCCTTTATTTTTATTTTTTAAAGGTATTGTTAGTTACTTTATTTGTAAATTTTTGACTTTAAAATTTAATTTGTTTGTAATTGTTGATGAGGGTTTTGTGCTTGGTTGATGGAGAGCAAAATATGATGGGATACATCTATGAGGCCATGGATAGGACTAAAGAGGCCATCCAAAATTACTATGGGGGGATATATCTAGATTTGGTCCCTTTTGGGAGCTAATTGATTGGAAGTGGAACAATCAACTCCACCAACCCATTCATGCAATTGGGTACTACCTCAAGTCCAAGTTTTTAGTTTTCAATGGCTTCACAGATGTTAACAAGGAGGTTGTGGAGGGCCTCTCAACATACATTGGGAGGATGACATTAGAGGTTGAGGCAAGGGACCACATTATTTTTCAGTTGCAAAATTACAAGCATGCTAGGCTGAGGCTCTTTTCTTTGGCATTAGCTGTTCGAGGGAGATCCACCTAACCCCTAGGTAACAAAAATGAGAGTATTAACTTACATGTTGCAAGTTACAAATTTAAAATTATTAATTACTTATGAACTTGTGATTAACTTGTTTGTAGGTCCTTGGTGGGAAGATTGGGGGGAAATACCCCACATCATCAAAAACTAGCCTTCCAAATTTTAGCTCAATTATGTAGCGGTTTCAAATGTGAGCACAACTAGAGTTTCTTTGAGACCATTCACACGGAAAGTGCAACGAGGTGACTTAAAAACACCCCAATGACCTTGTTTTTGTGTAATACAATCATTGGCTTCACACAAGAAAGCTAGGTAGCCGGTATAAGGTACACGGATGAGGATCCAGTACATTGGTACGACAATTTTTGGGGGCTCGGGTACGGCCGTACAATATGTGTATGAAATATTAAAAGTATTTTAAAATATAGCCAAATAAGCAAAATTTCAGCCTTATACATGAATAGAGTAAACAAATTTTTAAATAATTGAAATAGCCAAATAACATGTTAATAATTCAATGCATTTTGTCATGATATTCATTGATCAAACTTAGAACAAGTACATTGTTCAAACTCCAAATGTTACAATGTATATACAAAAAATCAAGATAAATCAACATACTAACAAATAATCATAAATAATAACAAATCACATAACTGAACTGGAATTCCGGCTATTACCAGCTCCATCCAAACCTAGTAGTTAAAATTCCTTTGGGGTTTCTCTTATTATTCCTACATTAGTCTTACTTGCTAGTGGAAATGTTGCCACTACATTTTTTAATTCTACATTACCCAAACTCATCTCAACTGTTGCAGTTTCTGAAATATCCCTTTTAAGGGCTGAAACCGAAATTTAGAAAATTAGCACCAATCCCAAAGATATCAAATCAGATTTCTAAATCAGCAGACTGGAGATAAATCCAGATTTTGGATAGCAAGCTGGTTTCAGGAACAACAGTAAGAAAAACTCACAATTTCACCAAAATATCATTCAACAATGAATCTACAATTTTTATAAACCTTTTAGAGATATTTTAGAAATGTTTTCAATCCCAAAAACATGTTATTGCTCAGCGGAAAAATTAAATATAACCAACAGAAGTACAACTCCAAAATAATTATGAAAAGAGGGTTTAGAAACCCCAAACTTAACAACAAATAGTAGATTTTGGCCTTTTAAATTATGAGGAAGACAAATATGAAATCAAATCAGATTGTCGTGCCCTAGATGGCACCAAACCCTTCACCAATGCAAGTCGCTCCACAAGGGAGAGGCTCAACAATGCCTATAAAAATCTGATTATGTTTTCTTTCCTCTGAATATGTCTTCAAGCCAATGGAAGAAGGGTTTCCGTCCCCCAACCAATCACTAGAAGGGGTTTCGTCCTTCTTGGAAGATGCCACACACTTGGATTGCCGCCCAATAGTGGAAGAACAATGAGCTACTAGCCCACAAGTCAAAATAAAGAAAATGCGCCAATGCTAGATGATGCAAATGAGCTCTCTAATCCTCTTTTAAATCCTCTCTTTGGCGCCAAAGCCCCAAAAAGGCAAGGCCGACCCATACAATGTTATTTTTAATCTTTAATTGGCTTTATTAAAGCTCCAAACCTAGCCGACCTATTAAAAGCAAAATCACACTAAAAAGAAACATTAAAAATTAGAAAACAAAATGCAAAGGAAGCTCAATTCCTTCTCCCAACTCTTCTACTTCGTTGCCATGGAAAAGGGGATGGCAAGAAGTCCAAAATTAGGTCCTCAAGTGGGAAAAAGGGACATTACAATTTCAACCAATGTTTTATGTACTTATGTGAATGCCCTTGTTTTACCACAGTTGAATCGTTTACGTGATCCCATCTATTGACCTTTATTGACCCCCCAAAAAGGTTTTAAAAAATTATTTAAAAAGTTGTTTTTTACTGTGGATATGACCAGGGTACGTCCAACAATACCTGTGTATGTCCCACGAAGTACCCAGACGTACCCGGGTACTGCTGAACGTACCTTGGGCGTATTGTACCCGTATTGCATATCGTATTGGCTACGGTACGTACCTGTACCCATGCCCTGTAGGGTACGCACTGGCTACCTAGCAAAAAAGGTGGACAGATCACAGGAGCCTATTAATTTGGATGAGGTTGATCCATATAATGATTGTATTGCGCAAGGAGAGGACATCCCCACATTCACAGAGGATGAGATAGTTGCTTTCAAGAGGGAAGCTATGGAGGGAGAAGCACACACATGAGATTTTAGATTGGATGACATATTTGGAGATGATGTTGAACATACATTAGAGGAGCCACTGCCATTTACTACCAGGGTGGAGTGAGCAATGGGAATTAGTAGAGGCACTAGACCCTCTCCCCATTATATCTCTTGAATAGGGAAAAGGAAATGTAAATTATTGTAATTTGTAACTTGCATAGATATGTAATTTATGATGATAATTTGTATGACAATCATCATAAATTCATAAGACTTATCAATTAGCTGTTGTATTCACTTGAAGATGCAATATTGGATTGGATGACATATTTGGAGATGATGTTGAACATACATTAGAGGAGCCACTACCATTTACTACTAGGGTGGAGTGAGCAATGGGAATTAGTAGAGGCACTAGACCCTCTCCCCAATATATCTCTCGAACAGGGAAAAGGAAAATGTAAATTATTGTAATTTGTAACTTGTATAGATATGCAATTTATGATGAGAACTTTTAATAACAATCATCATAAATTCATAGGAATTATCAGTTGGCTGTTGTATTCGCTTGAGGATGCAATTTTGTACTCTATTTGTATTCAAATATAATAGAAAATACGTTCTCAATGTTTTACAGACTCATTTGATACATTTTATTTTGCATAAAATTTATGTTTTGAAATTTTTTTAGGTATTTTTGTAAGTTGCCAAGTATTTGCTGAGTCAAATTCTTTTTGGTCTTCCAAGTATTTTTTGAAGACCCTTAGCCTATTTTTTCCCGTGGGCTTTGGGATGTTACAAGGGGGAAATTATATTAAATAATTAAATATTATTGCCTGGGGAGTGATTTTTATCATTTGACATTAGAAAGCAATAATTATTTAATTATTTAATTTAATTCCCAAATATAAAATTAAATGGAGAATTAATTAAATAAATATTTAGGTGGCTTTTATTGATAAAATCACCCTTAGAAAAGGGGACGCCACACCTAGAAAAAATAAACTGCTTTTATTTAATAATTTCCCTCTCCTAGGGATTTTGAATTTTGTGTCTCCTTGCTTATAAAAGGAGTGCTAGGATTATTGTTACATTCATGTTATGATATGATTTATTTGACACTCCATGCTTGGAGTTGGGATGCATGCCCATTGATTCTCTCTCTCTCTCTCTTGCGTATTGAGCTGGTTATATTATTCAACTGAAGAGTGTTCATGAGATTTGCAATCTACTTATTGAAGATTCAGCAACTTGCTTAGGGTGTTTTGGAGTTGATGTAAATACAAATTGGAACTGGATGGTTGTGGAATCTTACTCTCTTCTATTTCAGAGTATTAGGGATCTTAGAGCTGGTTTCTTTTAACAGTGATTGGAGTATTTATTCTATCCTCGCAAGTCGATTTGCTGTGCATTTGTGAGAATGGTACGACTTGACATATATGCTTGATTTGGTATGATTCACAGTCTTTATTTTGCAGCGACTTCTCCTTTATTTTAGGTGGATTAGTTTGAGTGGTTCGAGCTAGGAGTTGCATGTTTGTATGATGTTTGACAGTCCCCTTTGACAGCGAACTGTGTAGTACTTATTCATTGGCTTTAGCAACTCATTTCAAGCCAATATTTCATTGAGTAACCTTCCATAAATCTGCATATTGATTGGTGTCTGGTTAAAGTGTTTTTTGGTATGGATCGGTTGGTTTTGGCAAGTTTGGGTATTAACCCCATGTGTTTAGCGAACTGAACTTCATCTAAATTGAATGCTGATCCACCCTTTATAACAGCGACTTATTTGGAGTGAGCATTTGATATTTTGATGTATGTTTGGAAGTCTATATGCCCAGCAAACTAATTAATCTTCATTTGTTAGCTACAGCGATCTCAGTTGGAGTGAAATGGTATGGGTTGGTAGTGTGAAGTGAGCTGCTAAGATCATCGACTTCATGTTATACTTCGGTTTGTCTGCTGGCCGCGATTTCCCATGTATTTAGTGATCAGTTCAAAGTCTATATAATTCTATGTTTATGCGACTGGATCTTGCATAATTTAGTTGTGTTTTGGGCTCTCAAAAACCAGCGATCTGAGTGGGGTTGTCTGGGGTCTGATGTTGATTACTTTTGGCATTAATTACCATGCACATTGAGTAACTCTAATTGCCTGAGTGTAGCATCTGAAATTCCTACATGATTCACTAATGATCCAAGTCCAATGGCAGCAATCTACATCGTAGTATGGTAGATAATATATTATGAATGTATGGTCCTGGACTGATTGGGTTTGATGTTCTTTATATTGATCTATATATGCAATATTAGATCAATATTGCAGCGACTGGTATTAGAAGTCTAACGCTGATTTTGTATGCTTTGAATGGTCATCATTGGCTGAGTGTTGTAAGGGTTTTGAGAATAATTTCAGTATTCATTTACAGCAGTTTCATTGCTTGTTTGAGGTGCACTACAGTGGTTGCATTAGAAGTTTAGATCTGATTTTTAAATTCAGCTGAGGATTATCTGGGTGAATTGTTGATAGAGGCCATTAAACCCCTATTATTTGGGTTTATTGAGTCATCTACTCAACCGGTTCAAGGGGATCTGATTACAATTTTGCTATTGAAGTATTGAAGAGGTTGTTGATTTGCATATTTTATATTGATCCCGGAAGTGGGACATTACAATGCGAACTATGCTATATAGTATAACTATAGGGTATTGTCCGTATGAAGTTTAAAAACGTAGTATTACATGTTTTAAATTGTGATTTGACATAAGTTTGTGTTTTTTTTATTGTTCAAAATTAATGGCGATTTTTTTCAAACTTTATCCATTGGGCAAACTTGAACCAAATTTTATCCTCACCGAACTCGAACTCGAACTTTGTGACTTAGGCTAGAAGCTAGTAAATATTATGTATGAAGATGTTTATAAGATTTCGATCCTCTGCCTCTGCACCTAAGAAATAGCCTGTTAAGGAACCGGAATTGTGTCTGGAAATGCTGGTCCGTGAAATCAGTAAGGCTGAATATTTTAAAGAAGTGCTTCATTAGGATGCTAGTATAGCTCTGGAGCCTCTTCAAAGATATGTACGGTGCTTTTGTCTACCACCATATTGAACAAGCAACGATGCAGCAGCTGCTGTGAGAGAGTTCAGAGGAAACTTTTGAGCATTGCAGATAAAGAAGAAAATTAAGGCGGCGATAATTGATTTCTTTGAGAAGCATAGATATAAATATCAAGGAAGAGATTCAAAGATTGAGCAGCTCAGATAATTTTAGCAAATTAACAGATACAGATACAATAATTGCTGTACTGGAGGATCAGCCTCAGAATGTGTGAAAATTCCTTGAAAACATTGTCCTCCCCATTCCGATTGAACCCTTGGCATTACCTTTAAGTAGAAATCCACCGTCAGAAAATAAACTTCAAAGTTAAAATAAGCGGAAGTTGTCAAGCCCAAATCATGCCCAGTCTTCTATCCTCTTGTTGGCTAGATTTTCTGCATAGCATCAAACCTAGGCAGTCATGAGATAAATCTCCCTCATTTAACCGGTGAGGCTCCCGTGTCAGATCTGTCAATAAAAAATGTGTTATTATCTATCAAGGGTTTTACTTTAACCACTTAGTTCATGAACCATAACTAAGAAGTTCTGCAGCAAGTAAGCAGCTGTTTAAGAAAGGAAAATTATAGAAGAAGAAAGTAAAAGAATTACAGAGAAGAAATGAGGAAGATGTGCATCCCAATTAGTAGATAGCAGAGTTAATTGCATGCACATAGAAGAAACTTAATAGATTTGAACACACAGAATTATAAAGCAAAGGCAGCTCTAGATCCAGATCTACAATAACACAAAGTTTACTTAAAAGATCTAAAGATTTAAAAGCAAGAAACACAATACGCCTTGACACAAAGTTCTCCGGAAACCTGCTTCTTTGTATTGCTCTGCAACAAGGGGCTCTCAGGAGTTCAGCACAAAGTCTAGAACACAAGATTGCTTCTTACGAATTCTGATCGATTATTAACCCGGAGGTTCTTCTCCTACTTATAGAATGTAGGAGGGAAAGTACAAATAGAAGACTCAAACTGAACTAAAGTATGAACAACAAGTAAAGATGACATTTGGCAATCATCCTCAACTAACTTCTTCTTAAGTGACACATGTATCACTTAACTAATAGAATGGTTCCACATGACTTCAAGTAATGGTTGCAAAACCAATAACTTAGAAGTTTTATAATTTCATCCGGGAACATAGAAAATAGAAGAAGAAAGAATAGAAGAAGTCATGCCAGCTATAATGTTTACATCTTCTTCTTGTTCTGATATCTGATATACTTGTCGAACATATAATTCAGCATCCTTCCATCTGTTGTAGCCACTGCTTCATTCTCTGTCCTGAACTGCAGCAACCCTTCATTCAACACTTTGCTGCATGCTTCCACCTCTTCCAAACTCGGCCCGAACCTCGCAATGTCTGCCTGCAGCGCCACCAATCTACTGATAGAATTCATCGTGAAAGGCTTGGTAGCTTTATCAATTCTCTTTTGCACCATCAGAAGAGAACCTTCCAGGGAATCATGCACCTCGTTAGAAACAATCCGCACGTATGAAGTAACACCTCCATCCACTCTTTCCTCAGTAAAAGAAATGATATTGTCTGGTAAATCTGATGTTCTACTCTTAAGCGCCTGCATCCTTTTCAGCAAAACTCTGCAGATCTCCAAACGGAAAGATGCTGCAAACTCTAGCTGTTTCCCCTTCTCGACTGATCCATCCGGTACAATTTGTTCTGCAACCAATACATCTCCCGGCAGCTTGTTGATCTCGGCGAAAATACTCAGGTTACTCTCTGCAACTGTATTCATGCCTTCTATGCTTTCCATCAGTTGCTTTAGTTGATTTGCTGCATTTTTCATAACCTTTAGGCGGGCTGGCACTTCCCTAAGTTGCACAGAAGCTTGACGAATAATCAGATCCTTCCATTCGTTAATAGCCTTTACTTGATTGCTTGCATCTTCCATTTCCTGCATAAGATGATCACTCACCTGCTCTGAAATGGGCTGAATGGAAGGTTTAGCAACCTTGGCTATGATCTCACATAATTGAGATATTTGCTTCTGCAGCTCTTCTTTCTCCGCCTTTTCACTGTCAAGCCTAAGGAACAAAGCATCTAGCAACGTTTGCGTGTCCCGCTTCAATCCTTCAGTGGTAGCTTGACCGAGTGGTATTTTGGTCACCATCACATCTTCTGCCGTGAGCTCCTCTTCTATCTTTCCTTTCGTTGGAATTGATATCTCAGCAAACTTCTCTCCCGAATCCCTGATGATCAACCTAGAAGTTGCTTTAGCAACTTTAGGCTTTCTGTCTCTTCTGCTCAGATCCTGAAGTAGCTGCAAGTCATGCTCCTCTAAGTTCATCTCTACTTTTGCTTCCGGAACCAACTGCAAAGCTAACCATCCCGAGAAGTTATTTCTCGGGGAGTAAGAAGTCGCTGAGTGCACTACCATCTCCCGCTCTGCATCCTCTCTGTCAGAAAGTGCCACAGTGTCATGGCTGCCATCTTCTGAAACATCCAAGGACAAAGCTCTTTCGAACACCGTCATCTGCAGCTTCAACATCTCCTTTGGAACGGGTGCTGAACGAAGTGGCTGCGGAGAGAAAACGAATGTCGCCGGTTTCAATGAAGGCATGGAAGCATCCTGCTGCTGCGGTGCAATAGTTGGTGATCTTCTGGGTACTGGAGAGGTCGGAGTCAAAGCTATGGTCGTAGAAGTGTTCTTCTCTTTCTCTTGAGATCTTCTGTGTACTTTCAACTTCTCGGACCTTCTGCTGCTTTCTCCTTCATGCTTTCGTTTGAGGGAATCTCCTGCGCCGAAGTTGCCCGTGATTTGATTCATCAATACTTCATCAAGGCAGTATCCCTTCGTTAGCAGCCAGTTCGAAGTATTCACCAACACAGCTCCGGATCTTTCTTCAATTGAATGGCAGCCTCCAATGTTATCCTGCAGTATAGCTTTATCTCCTCCCATTTGATGGTAAGTGTCAAGTACCACGTTCCCATCATCTTTAAGATCCGCAGCTATCCGCGCTAGTCCAAAGTCGAACACTTGCTTTGCTGATAGCCTACTGAAATATTTCTTTCTAACCTCGTACTCACTTCTGCACTTCATCCAGAAATCTTCTAACGAAGGCACATGTGCGTACTCCTGGGAGATTGTCTTCCTGGCTACTCCAAATGGATCGAAGTTAAGCCGTGCAGGGAAGAACTCTTGCTCATACTCGGATAACATTTGCGCTTCCATCCCTCGAGCTCTGTGAATGCTGACACAACTGTAATATCCCACAGTGATTGGGAAGAAGCCCGTAGACTTGTGCCGTTTCAACTGAAGGTCGTGTAACTCTACGAGTTGCCTGCTCAGCTCCATGGCGATCAATCTATCACTTGGATACCTGGGCATCTTTATAGGTTCTCCAGAAAAGCCCGTAACCCTGAGGTATGTGAAATCTACAAACTGGATGAATAAACTGCCAATCTTGGACACTGCATTCCACGCTTCCTTGCTTACCCTGTGAGTCTTTAAGTCTTTGTCTAGCCTGCAGATGAAATCGTAGAAGTCATCGTTGATCACTTTGAAGTCCTTCTCGCACGCAGGTACAGTAAGCTGTGGGTAGCACTCAAAAATGGGGTCCTTGGAAAGAACACCACATTTATCCAGCTTGGAAAAGACACCCTGTGAAGCTGCAGCATACACCAAGTACGAAGTCATCTTGAAGCTGAAAGTACGCTTCACGTTCCGAAGTTGCTCACCGATGTTGCTGCTAATAATTTCTGACCAATTGATTATAGAATCAACCTTGTTGATTTCAATGGTCCTGATGAAAGCATACATCCATGTACGGAAAGTGTAGGCATTCGCTTTGCCATTCAACCTGCATAGCAATTTGACGACATCATCTGCCTCCTGCACCAAATTGGACTGTGGAAGAGTTCTCGGGAACTTTGAAGGGGATCTAGGCTTCTTCATGAACCGGCTGTTCATTATGCTCACGCAATCAACTCTATGTTTCTCCCATCTACTGTCAGCATCCTGAATGCTAATAGAAGTCACCACCTTTCGCACTGGAATCTTTAGACAATAATTGATGAATTCTGCATCCAAACGAATTATTGTCTTTCCCGCAACATCACGCACTGATCTGGATGAAGGATGATAAGATCTAGCACACTCCATCACGAACTCTGGCAATTGGGCTGTACATGGGAAAGCTACAGCTCAGATAATTTCGCTACTTTTGACCGCACGCATGAGTGAAGTCTTTCCCGCTCTGGATCTATCAATCAAATCAGAAAGAGGTTCTGGGCCCAGATCTGTGTCTCCTATGTCTGAAAGTTTGGAAGCAATGCATGAATCCATCGTGCTCTTTTTTTCATCTCCTTTCGCCATGGCTTTATCTATCTTTGTCTGAATAATTCTTTTTCTTCTAACTTGGCCGGATTTCTTCAATGCTGGTGCAGATCTGGACAAATCTTCAGATTCGGAGGATATTTGCAATGTATTGGACATTGATAAAAACTCATTTTCTTTTGTAAAGCACCTGTAATGAATTCCTGCAATTTATTCAGACAAAAATGGCCACCAGAGCATGAATAGTGAATTTAAATTATAAAAATCTGCACTTTTCAAGCCTGCTGCCCCAAAAATTGGTGTTTAATTTGCACATAAACAGAGCATGAATCCTTTCAATCAACACCTGAGCTCCTGTAACACCTATGAAAACAACTATGCAGACGAAGATCAACCTTCTCCAAAGCATGTGCCAAATCTGGAAGCTTTTAGCCTTGTTAGCACTTTGTCTGAACAAAATCCTTCCTCTAATGGGGGCGCACTTTTCCTCCTAGCTGCAATTCTTTACCTGTGAATTAAATTATTCACCCATATGGCTGCCCATGCTTATATAACCTTCACAATTCTATAATTAATAATTGCCCTAACAATTAAAGGTAATTAATTAATTAAAAATCATGTTTTTCTCTTATAAAAATAGCATGTTTAAGGACAGCCATCCAATAAATTAAATTAATTCAATTTAATCCTTCACACAGCACTTCACTCAAGCCCCACAGTGTGCTTTGACCATAGCCACTGAAAATAGAAATTAATTTAATGTTTTAATGCCTCAAAAAACATTAAATAATACCCAAATGGGGCGCACTTTTTGAGAGGAAGAGGGCAGCCATTAAATAAATTAAATTTAATGCATTTGACTCCTTTCTTTTATTCCATCTTTGACTTGTTGACCTCCTCCAAGCTTGGGCGCACTTTTTGAGAAGAAAGATTAATAAAAATAATCAATTTTAATTCTTTTAATCTCTCACCAAAGGGGGCGCACTTTTTTGCACATGTAATTCTATTTTTAAGATTTTTTTTATAATGGGATTCTTTACCCTGCCAAGCAGGCACCAAAATCCCGTGATCCACTTAAGTGATTTTTATAACACGGGGAAAAGTACCCTGTCAGGCAGGCATAAAATTTCCACCCTGCCTGCGGCTTATATTTTTCCCATCGCAGCTTAAATCCTTTGTTTTCCAAAAATGTGCCCATCCCCGCAGGGGCTTTTCTGTGCACGACTTCGCTTTTTCCCAGTGATCCAGACCTCCGATGATGACTTCCTCCGAGCATAATGTGCGTATATGTTTTCTAGCTACTCCAGGCCAAAAATTGGGCTTACCCGGCAAAGGAGTTGTTCCAGAGAAATTTTACAGAAAACAGAACGGGACACCACAAAAACACGAAAAATTGCCAAAAGTTACAAATAAAGCCCAAAACTTAAAATAAGTTAAAATCCTTTTGGTACATAGGAATAATAACATATTCGCTCATAATAGAGTTAAAACAGAGCGCAAATAGCCTCATACGGGGCTCAAAATAATTAAATACAAATTTCCCGCAGACAAATCCCGACGACAGAATAAAACAATTTTGGGCATCTGGGTATTTGGCGAAAAAGGCTAATATGGTTCTTTATGATTATTTTGACGCAATACAGGAACTTTCAGGCAATAAAAACAACAACGACCCATTATTTTAAAAGTACGAAAATTTTTCGGATAGGGTAGTCGCAGATTTCAGGGTGAAATCTGAGTGACACCACCTCTCCTTGTTGTTGGACAATAATTACTCAAGCAAAATGAGAATACTCTATTGTGCACATCTGAGAATATGTATTTAAACGAAAAAATAGAAGCTTAAGGAAGAGTCCTTTTCATAAAACTGGAGATAAAGAAGCTAATTTGCCATCCAGAGACAATTTTCCAAGAAACAAAGTGTGTTCTTCTGTTGACTTGAAATAAAATCCATAATTATTTATATTTTCAAGACTGCTGCTCGGTAGAATAATAACAGCATTTTCTCTTATGTGATTGAGTTCAAAGAACAAGTGGCTAAGGTTCAACATCAAAAAGCAATTTCATTTCTGCCAGGTACATAACTTAACCATTTAGTCTATGGTTCTTTCTTGAAAAATATTTAACACATTTGACTGTTTGAAAAGTTTCTTTACATGTATGCATCAGAATCATCAGATTTTGGCTTTCTTGAAGTGAATTATTGTTATTTACATTTGCAGGTCTTAAATCTTTATCTATCCTGCTTGGAATATTACTCACTATATTGAAGATAAGGTTTTGTTAATTCTTTAAGGATTTTAGTTATCCTTCGAGTCTCTCCTGAAGAATAATGTTTTGTTGCACATTGTAGATGCCTTTTTTATTTGCTTTGAAAGAGTTTGGTGTTTGTTTATCTGAACTCTCTTTTGAAGTTTAGCATAGTTATCTTATCGAAGGGTGTTGAGTCTATGTCTTGTCTTCTGAGACAACTCCAAATGGTCTAACATGTTGGCTTGCATGTACATAATTGACCAAATATTTGAACAGTGCAGATTTTTAATACTTACCAGAGAAGTACAAGTAGTAACAACATGTCGGCTAGCATGTACATAATTGACCAAATATTTGAACAGTGCAGATTTTTAATACTTACCAGAGAAGTACAAGTAGTAACAACAGGTCTTTCTTTTGAAGTTGATTGCTTTCTTTTGCCTTTTTTTTTCCTTTTCTTGGGTGAAGGGAGAGAAAGGGATGGGATGGTATCAGATTCATTTGTTGTTCAGGATGATAAAAATGTGAAGTACTTAACTTTTAACGTGTCACCCAGTTGTGTGATCTTCACCTTCCTGCTGGATTAGAATTTGATAAGCCAAAAATGCAGATAATTGAACTGTGAGACACCTGATACGTCTCCATAACCTAAAGAACTCATGTCTTCCTGTTGATCAAAGGAGACCCTGTAGATGCCATGTACATGGAGGTAGAATTAAGGAGATTGTCATTCCCTTGGAAAAAATTTTTGGAGAGGATTGTTAACAGCCCTAATCTTTAAGATTATCAGATCCTACCCTAGCTTTTGATTAGATTTCATCCCTCTTTTAATGACCATGTTGATTTTATAGCTCTTTTGCAGAATGCTTCTATAATTAATATGAGCACAAGCGTTTTTGTAGCATTCATCTCCAACGTGTGAAAGAGACATGTAATATTGCCACTAAAGTATTTTGTAAAGGAATCAATAAAAAATTGAAAGAGAAATGCAGCAGTGATAAGCCGCTATTATGGTGAGGGTATAAAAGGGAAGAAGAGATGCTCACATCGGATAGAACAAGATATAATATCAAAGTTGAAGCAACAAAATCAGGAAGCGTTGCATCTCATTCACAATTAAAAAAACATTTACTTATCTTCTTCAACATGCATTGAGAAGCAATGTAAGCAATGCAATCATCTTTACAGTGAGACCTGCTTGGGTCCATGTGGAATGATCACATAAAACATTTCTTTGCTACTTGTGCAAATGAAACAGTGACTAGTGTGCATGTCAATGTACTTATGTCAGATGAGGTATTAGTAAAAGTGTAAAACATTTGCAGAAAGAATTGGCTAGACTTGATAACAGGTTATGAGTTTTTTTGGATACATCCATCCTCACTTAAACTGAGGATTGTTGCTTTTATGTTATGTTCTTTATTTAGCTTGTCTAATGCATGCGAGAGATTCTATGATTCTTGCTTTGAGCAGCTCAATGTTGTCTGAAATTATAAATGGAACAAGACATCAAGGAGTTGACTTAAGAAAGAAATTTCATACAAAACCAATTTGAAAACCTGATTTGGAGCATTGAAAGTGATAAAGCTTCAAAAGATGGGAGGGGAAGGAAAAATACAGTTGCTGATGCTCTTGCTTTGTTGGCATCTGAGGAGAACAATCACATTCTTGTGGGCGCATCAGCTAGTACCAAGCCATGGAATGCACAAGAATATGCCAACAAAGAATGCCGGCTTGACCATGACCACAAGGTATAGGAGGACTTGCCAAATCACTAATTCAATCCTGCTGCTCAAGCTGCCAATCAAACTGGTAGAGAAAAATGCCGACGTTGACTAGTTGGTGGCTTTGTTGGGTCTATTTTGATAGAAAAGCATGTTGTAATGAAATTTTAATATTTCAATATTTTCTTTTATGCTTTAGGCCCTAGTTTGTTTGTCATCATTTTAACAGTTTGATGTTTTGGTATTTTTACTTGAAAGAGCTGTTGTAATCATATCATAAATCTGTGTTTTGCATGATGTAAACACATTTGTATTTTTGATCCGAATCATGGGGCTCAAGATGGCGGCTTGGAGGACAACCCTATAACTTGGCTGGCAAACTATGGTTTATAGATTTTAAACAAAAATACATTGGAATGCAGAATATTTGCAAAATAATGCAACCTCTATTCGATGATAGGATAGGGTAAGGTACATAAGTGTACAATGTTCACTACAGCTGAGAATGAAGATTTTCATGATCAAAAGGGGGAAGACACTTCCTAACTGATTTTTCTAGACTACCATGAAACTACAATGACCATTCGAAGGTTAGTTATGTGAGGCATATGCTAGTTGTTTTGATCTCTGATGATGTTGATTCATGATCCCCTCAGGGTCGAACGACTTACAATACATTTACAAATCATTATAAGAAGGCAATAGAGCGGTTAAAAAATGGTTCATCTTCTGCCCAAGTGACGGTTCACCTTCTTACAAGTGTGATGGTTGAATTTCTAATGTTGTGGTTTGTTGTCAAGTGGTTTGATGTTGTGCGGGATTGGAAAGTGCTACTTGGGGGGCCGCAACGCAGTGAGGAGTTGCCAGATGGCCGCATGTTTTGATGGTCTTGAGTGACATTGGAAGTCTGTGTGGTATGGCATAAGGCATTGCTCATGCAGGCAAGAGTATCATGAGGCTGCATAGATGGTGCGAGATGTTGCAAGGCCGATGATGCCCTTCTTGCAAGCAACTGTGATGGCCAACTTTGAAAATCTATCCACTACAACAAACATAGAGTCATTATGGTGTTGCATCATAGGTAGTTCAGTCATGAAATCTATGTTGATAGATTCCCAATGCTTGTATCGATTCAAAAAAGGTGTGTAAAGTCCTAGTTTCCTATTTGTGGGCTTGGCAATGCAAGAAGGAATGCTAGACTTGATGTGGCATTCAATGCTTGTGTGCATGTGAGGCCAGTAGAAGTGTTGTTGTGGTGTTGCCAATGTCTTGGTAACATTGAAGTGTCTTGCTATCTTGGTGAGGTGCACCATCAGGAACACAAAGATGTCCAAGCTTGTAGAGAAACTTTTTGTACGCGTGGAATTTGCGAAGCTATTCACCTTGCTCAAGTGTGGCATGTGTTTTTGCAAAGTTGCAGTTTGCTAAGTAGAGAGATACCCAATCAGAGAAGTTGTGGCCACGTGTGTCAAGCACCGTGATGAGCACTTGCACTGAAGGGCGGCTTAGGCAATCTATTGCCGTGCTGTCTTTACCCTTCTTGTGCTTGAACACCAGATGGAATTGATGCAAGTAAGTCATCCATTTTATGTGGCACACATTCTTCAACGTGCTCTTTGTATGCAGAAAATGAAATGGCTTACGATCATGATCAATATCGATGATTGTCTTCTTACCCAAGATGTAGTAGTCCCATTGCTTAAATGCTTTAACAATGGTGTATAACTCTTTTTCATAGGTGTAATGTTGAACCGTGTCATTAAATGTCTGTAAGTGATATTCGATAGGATGTCTATGTTGTATGAGTATTGCACCAAGTGCATGGTCAGTTGCATCAGTCTAGATCTCAAAGGGGTGGAATATTTCGAGTATTGCTGAAATAGGTGTTGGACAGAGGAAATGTTTGAGCTCCTCGAAGGCGCGTTGCCGCGTATATGCCCAATGGACTGTTGCTTTGGTGAGAAACCAAGTACAAAAATGCAGTAGAAGTTCCCAAGTCTAATGAAGCATTAGCGTAGATTGCGTAAAATCCCATAGAAAATTTTGTCCTTGCTATGCCCACTAAGTCTTGTCAACAACTTAAATTGAACTTTATTATGTAGGAATCAAACCATTGTTCCTCAAATTAGGGACAATGATGTAAAACATATGGATTTAGCTGAATTCTGGAGCAAAATGGAGGACGGAAAGAGGACTGCATTGGCTGACCAAATTTTCAATAGTGGTTTAGCACATGTGGATGGATTTTCTACTTTTGTTTAGTGTGCTGACATGGTGTCGGCCTACGCTTCATGCTTTGATCCCCAAACCAAGGAATTGAAAAATCCTCAAGGCCAGGTTATTAATCAATTGGATGCATATCATATCAACCTAGCCCTCGGAATCACTCTTGTTGTAGGTGCTAAGGTACTATCTCTATAAACAACACAACATGAGTTTGATTTAACACCTAACAAGTACCAAAACATGATTGCCAAGTCTTGGTTGAAAGCTAAGAAGAAAGGACCTTCCAAGTTGGTCAAAACCCTTTACAGGAATGATTTCATTGAAGAATTGTCGGATATTATTACTCTTCTAGCTAGAGTAATGGGTATTCCATCCACAAGAGAATTTCATGATTGGATGAGTATTTTCATCAGCTTGATATGTGAGGGCAAACAAACTTTGAGCTGGGGAGAAATCATTTGTCAATATTTAACCAAGCAGCTTACTCAAGTACATAACACTAAGACATTTTATATGATTTCCTATTTGATGTATCCCATCGCAAGATATATAATTTGGGTTGGCCTTTCAAATCAGGGAAGACAAAATCTCTTTCGACCCATTTATGAGTGTTACACCCAACTGAATTTTGACAACAAGAGTCATTTCAAAAGGGTGAATGATGTTTTTACCATGTTCATTGTCAGGTTATTGGATGGATGTACCACCAGCATAATCTCTCAGGAAGCAAAACAATTGGTAACCAAGTTTGGCAACTTTTTCATTCAATTTCAAAGGTTCTCCTATATTCGAGAAGTCAGATTTGAGGTAATTCCAATTTACTGCAATGATAAGCTCATCTTGATTGAACTATGTAGACAATTGGACATCCTCTACAGGACTTACAGGGATAAGAAAGTTCCAGGCTTCTAATTTCCCTTGTCTCTCGATTTCCCTTGTCTCTCGAGAACTACATTTGCAGATCAGGTATCAATGCTTAGAATGTTGAGAGAACAATTGCCCCGTTCAATATGCATCCTTTCCACAAGAGAACAT
Source organism: Taxus chinensis (assembly GCA_019776745.2). NCBI lineage: Eukaryota > Viridiplantae > Streptophyta > Pinopsida > Cupressales > Taxaceae > Taxus > Taxus chinensis. The sequence goes on along the minus strand of CM034147.1, from coordinate 61,872,814 downwards.
CATTTGGTAGAAAAAACTTCATCAACAACAATCTTCAATTGCTAACCTCATATTCTCATGTTCCAACCATTGAAGATTACTGGGAATATTGTGATGACAATTTTGAAGTCAAAAAAAGATTGTTTGAAAGGATGACTCTCCAACAAATTCAAATTTTTCAGTTGTATCAAGTACCTGAAGGTATGTTAGATGATGGATCAAATTTGTTTGAACCTGAATTTATAAATTCCATTCAACGCTCTCCTCTTCCTATCATTGATTGGTCCCAAAAGGCTAAGGATAACATTGATGATCTCACTGCACTTGTTCTCTTGAGAACCAAAAAGTGGTTCATGAAAAAGTTGGCAGAATTCAATGCTTTTGAGAAAGCCATTGTTTCCCAAGATGTACCTTGTTCCTCAATCCAGCAGCAACCAAGTATGAAACTCTATGTGTGGCCTTTGATGGCTGATCCAAAAATTGAAGAGGTTGAAATTGTTGAAGAAAAAAAGGAGGAAGAAGAGGAGAGAAGAAGAAAAGTCTACTGAAATTCCTACAAAGAGCATAACCGAAGCGAGTGGTTCAAGATAGAAATTGACTATAAGAAAACCCCCTACTTCCCTATAGGGATCTATTGAGAAATCTCCCTATGTGGAAATCATCCCTGCACCTGTGCCTTCTCCTCCACCTATCACTCTTAGTGACCTATTGCAAGTTCGTTGGTAGAAGATGTCATTGGTACCCCTTTCTCATGGTTTCAACCAATGGTTGAGAAAAAAAAAGATCAATCTAAAATAAGTGTTTGTGATTATGATGTTGTAGCCGCTTTCCTTAGCACCCTTGCTCCCAAAAAAGCTATAACGATTTCTTGCCTTGTGACTGATACCTCAGGACAACAATTTATTGAAATTGCAAAGCCTACAGTCGATAAAAGTGAGTATGAGATCACTGCAGCAGATTATGAACTTACAAGGATATCACACGGAGAATCTACCCCCGAAGGATATGTACACAACTTGAGAGACAATTTCTAAGATTATTGACAGGGTAGAAAAAGGTAAGCATATACAAGAACAATTAGAAGAGCAAGTTCAAACCCTCTCAGCCTACATCAAAGCTTTTCTCTCTCTAGATCCCACTCCTCTTGTGGTGTCACTCAGATTTCACCCTGAAATCTGTGACTACCCAATTCGAAAAAAATTCGTACTTTTAAAATAGTGGGTCATTTGTTGTTTTTATTGCCTGAAAGTTCCTGTATTGCGTCAAGATAATCCCAAAGAGCCATATTAGCCCTTTTCGCCAAATACCCAGATGCCCAAAATTGTTTTATTCTGTCGTCGGGATTTGTCTGCGGGAAATTTGTATTTAATTATTTTGAGCCCCGTATGAGGCTATTTGCGCTCCGTTTCAACTCTGTTATAAGCGAATATGTTATTATTCCTATATACCAGAAGGATTTTAACTTATTTTAAGTTTTGGGCTTTATTTGTAACTTTTGGCAATTTTTTGTGTTTTTGTGGTGTCCCGTTCTGTTTTCTGTAAAATTTCTCTGGAACAACTCCTTCGCCGGGTAAGCCCGATTTTTGGCCTGGAGCAGCTGGAAAACATACACGCACATTTTGCCCGGAGGAAGTCATCATCAGAGGTCTGGATCACTGGGAAAAAGCGAAGTCGTGCACAGAAAAGCCCCTGCGGGGATGGGCGCCTTTTTGGAAAACAAAGGATTTAAGCTGCGATGGGAAAAATATAAGCCGCAGGCAGGATGGGAATTATATGCCTGCCTGGCAGGGTACTTTTTCCCGTGTTATAAAAGTCACTTAAGCTGTAGTGGGAAAAATAGAGGCTGCAGGCAGGTGGGAATTTATTTCCTGCCTTGCAGGGTAAAAATTCCCATGATATAATAAAAGGAAAGTGACTTAAGTGAAATCATGGGATTTTAGTGCCTGCCTTGCAGGGTAAAGAATTCCATTGCAAAAGTCAAATCACTTAAGTGGATCATAGGATTTTGGTGCCTGCCTGGCAGGGTAAAGAATCCTATTATGAAAAAATTCTTAAAAATAGAATTACATGTGCAAAAAAGTGCGCCCCCTTTGGTGATGGATTAAAGTGATTAAATTGATTATTTTTTAATAATCTTTCTCCTTGGAAAAAGTGCGCCCAAGCTTGAGGAGGTCTAAAAGTCAAAGGAAGAATAAAAGAAAGGAATTAAATTAATTAAATTTAATTTATTTAGTGGCTGCCCCTCTCCTTGGAAAAAGTGCGCCCCATTTAGGAGTTATTTAATGATTTTAAATGTATTAAATCATTAAATTAATTTCTATTTTCAGTGGCTATGGTCAAAGCACACTGTGAGGCTAAAGTTAAGTGCTGTGTGAAGGATTAAATTGGATTAATTTAATTTATTGGATGGCTGTCCTTAAACATGCAATTTTTAAAAGAGAAAAGCATGATTTTTAATTAATTAATTGCCTTTAATTGTTATGGCAATTATTAATTATAGAATTGTGAAGGTTATATAAGCATGGGCAGCCATATGGATGAATTATTCAACACACAGGTAAAGAATTGCAGCTAGGAGAAAAAGTGCGCCCCCATTAGAGGAAGGATTTTGCACAGACAAAGTGCTAACAAAGGCTAAAAGCTTCCAAATTTGGCGCATGCTTTGGAGAAGGTTGATCTTCGTCGGCATAGTTGTTTTCACAGGTGTAACAGGAGCTCAGGTGTTGATTGAAAGGATTCATGCTCTCTTTATGTGCAAATTAAACACCAATTTTTGGGGCAGCGGGCTTGAAAAGTGCAGATTTTTATAATTTAAATTCACTATTCATGCTCCGGTGGCCATTTTTGTCTGAATAAATTGCAGGAACTCATTACAGGTGCTTTATAAAAGAAAATGAGTATTTATCAATGTCCAATACATTGCAAATATCCTCCGAATCTGAAGAATTGTCCAGATCTGCACCAGTATTGAAGAAATCCGGCCAAATTAGAAGAAAAAGAATTATTCAGACAAAGATTGATAAAGCCATGGCAAAAGGAGATGAAAAAGAGAGCACGATGGATTCATGCATTGCTTCTAAACTTTCAGACATAGGAGACACGGATCTAGGCCCAGAACCTCTTTCTGATTTGATTGACAGATCCAGAGCTGGAAAGACTTCACTCATGCGTGCGGTCAAAAGTAGTGGAATTATTCGAGCTGCAGCTTTCCCATGTACAGTCCAATTGCCAGAGTTTGTGATGGAGTGTGCTAGATCTTATCATCCTTCATCCAGATCAGTGCGTGATGTAGCGGGAAAGACAATAATTCGTTTGGATGCAGAATTCTTCGATTATTGTTTGAAGATTACAGTACGAAAGGTGGTGACTTCTATTAGCATTCAGGATGCTGACAGTAGGTGGGAAAAGCATAGAGCTGACTGTGTGAGCATCATGAATAGCCGGTTCATGAAGAAGCCTAGATCCCCTTCCAAGTTCCCGAGAACTCTTCCACGATCCAATTTGGTGCAGGAGGCGGATGATATTGTCAAATTGCTATGCAGGTTGAATGGTGAAGCGAATGCCTACACTTTCCGGACATGGATGTATGCTTTCATCAGGACCATTGAAATCAACAAGGTTGATTCTATAATCAGTTGGTCAGAAATTATTAGCAGCAACATCGGTGAGCAACTGCGGAACGTAAAGCGTACCTTCAGCTTCAAGATGACTTCATACTTGGTATATGCTGCAGCTTCACAGGGTGTCTTTTCCAAGCTGGATAGATGTGGTATTCTTTCCAAGGATCCCATTTTCGAGTGCTACCCGCAGCTTACTGCACCTGCGTGCGAGGACTTCAAAGTGATCAACGATGGTTTCTTCTACGATTTCATCTGCAGGTTAGACAAAGACTTGAAGACTCACAGGGTAAGCAAGGAAGCATGGGAAGCAGTGTCCAAGATTGGCAGTGTATTCATCTAGTTTGGAGATTTCACATACATCAGGGTTACGAGCTTTTCAGGTGAACCAACAAAGATGCCAAGGTACCCAAGTGACAGATTGATTGCCATGGAGCTAAGCAGGCAACTTGTGGAGTTACACGACCTTCAGTCGAAGCGGCACAAGTCTACGGGCTTCTTCCCACTCACTGTGGGATATCACAGTTGCATCAGCATTCACAGAGCTCGAGGAATGGAAGCACAGATGTTCCGAGTATGAGCAAGAGTTCTTCCCTGCACGGCTTAATTTCGATCCATTTGGAATAGCCAGGAAGACAATCTCCCAGGAGTACGCACATGTGCCTTCGTTAGAAGATTTCTGGATGAAGTGCAGAAGTGAGTACGAGGTCAGAAAGAAAGATTTCAGCAGGCTGTCGGCGAAGCAAGTATTTGACTTTGGACTAGCGCGGATACCTGCGGATCTTAAAGATGATGGGAACGTGGTACTTGACACTTACCATCAAATGGGAGGAGATAAAGCTCTACTGTAGGATAGCAATGGCGGCTGCAGCACAATAGAAGAAAGATCTGGAGCTGTGTTGGTGAGTACTTCGAGCTGGTTGTTAACGAAGGGATACTGCCTTGATGAAGTATTGATGAACCAAATCACACGCAACTTCGGCACAGGAGATTCCCTCAAGCGAAAGCATGAAGGAGAGAGCAGCAGAAGGTCCGAGAAGTTGAAAGTACGCAGAAGATCTCAAGAGAAAGAGAAGACCACTTCTACGACCATAGCTTTGACTCCGACTTCTCCAGTACCTAGTGGATCACCAACTATCGCACCACAGCAGCAGGATGTTTCCATGCCTTCATTAAAACCAGCAACGTTCATCTTCTCTCCGTAGCCACTTCGTTCAGCACCCGTGCCAGAGGAGATGTTGAAGCTGCAGATGACAGAGTTCGAAAGAGCTTTGTCCTTGGATGTTTCAGAGGATGGCAGCCATGATACTGTGGCACTTTCTGATGGAGAGGATGCAGAGCGGGAAATGGTAGTGCACTCAGCAACTTCTCACTCTCCGAGAAGTAATTTCTCGGAATGGTTAGCTTTGCAGTTGGTTCCGGAAGCAAGAGTAGAGATGAACTTAGAGGAACATGACTTGCAGCTACTTCAGGATCTGAGCAGAAGAGACAGAAGGCCTAAAGTTGCTAAAGCAACTTCTAGGTTGATCATCGAGGATTCGGGAGAGAAGTTTGCTGAGATATTAATCCCGGCGGAAGGAAAGGTAGAAGAGGAACTCACGGCAGAAGATGTGATGGTGACCAAAATACCACTCGGTCAAGCTACCACTGAAGGATTGAAGCAGGACACACAGACGTTGCTGGATGCTTTGTTCCTTAGGCTTGACAGTGAAAAGGCGGAGAAAGAAGAGCTGCAGAAGCAAATATCTCAATTATGTGAGATCATAGCCAAGGTTGCTAAACCTTCCGTTCAGCCCATTTCAGCGCAGGTGAGTGATCATCTTATGCAGGAAATGGAAGATGCGAGCAATCAAGTAAAGGCTATTGACGAATGGAAGGATCTGATTATTCGTCAAGCTTCTGTGCAACTTGGGGAAGTGCCAGCCCGCCTAAAGGTTATGAACGATGCAGCAAATCAACTAAAGCAACTGATAGAAAGCATAGAAGGAATGAACACAGTTGCAGAGAGTAACCTGAGTATTCTGGCCGAGATCAACAAGCTGCCGGGAGATGTATTGGTTGCAGAACAAATTGTGCCGGATGGATCAGTCGAGAAGGGGAAGCAGCTAGAGTTTGCAGTATCTTTCCGTTTGGAGATCTGCAGAGTTTTGCTGAAGAGGATGCATGCGCTTGAGAGTAGAACATCAGATTTGCCGGACAGTATTATTTCTTTCACTGAGGAAAGAGTGGATGGAGGTATTACTTCATACGTGCGGATTGTTTTTAACGAGGTGCATGATTCCCTGGAGGGTTCTCTTCTGATGGTGCAAAAGAGAATTGACAAAGCCACCAAACCTTTCACGATGAACTCTATTAGTAGGCTGGTGACACTGCAGGCAGACATTGCGAGATTTGGGCCAAGTTTGGAAGAAGTGGAAGCATGCAACAAAGTGTTGAATGAAGGATTGCTGCAATTCAGGACAGAAAAGGAAGCAGTAGCTAAAACAGACGGAAAGATGCTAAACTATATGTTCGACAAGTATATCAGATATCAGAACAAGAAGAAGATGTAGATGCTACAGCTAGCACGACTTCTTCTATTTCTTTCTTCTTCTATTTTCTATGTTCCCGGATGAAATTGTAAACTTCTAAGTTATTGGTTTTGCAACCATTACTTGAAGTCATGTGGAACCTTTCTATTAGTTAAGTGATACATGTGTCACTTAAGAAGAAGTTAGTTGAGGATGATTGCCAAATGTCATCTTTACTTGTTGTTCACACTTTAGTTCAGTTTGAGTCTTCTGTTTGTACTTTCCCTCCTACATTCTATAAGTAGGAGAAGAACCTCCGGGTTATTCATCGATCAGAATTTGTGAGAAGCAATCTTGTGTTCTAGACTTTGTGCTGAACCCCTGAGAGCAACTTGGAGCAAAGGAATACAAAGGAGCAGGTTTCCGGAGAACTTTGTGTCACGGTGTACTTTGTTTCTTGCTTTTAATCTTAGATCTCTTAAAGTAAACTTTGTGTTATTTTAGATCTGGATCTAGAGCTGCCTTTGTTTTAGAATTCTGTGTGTTCAAATCTATTAAGTTTCTTCTATGTGCATGCAATTAGCTCTGTTATCTACTGATTGGGATGCACATCTTCCTTATTTCTTCTCTGTAATTCCTTTACTTCCTTCTTCTGTAATTTTCCTTTCTTAAACAGCTGCTTACTTGCTGCAGAACTTCTTAGTTATGGTTCATGAACTAAGTTGTTAAAGTAAAACCCCTGATAGATAAAAACACATTTATATTGACAAATCTGACACGGGAGCCTCACCGGTTAAATGAGGGAGATTTATCTTATGACTGCCTAGGTTTGATGCTATGCAGAAAATCTAGCCAACATCTTGCATCTCTCCCATCTTCCACCTCCCTGAGTGATGTTGATATCAAGGCCTTCTCAAAAGTCCATAAGCATACTCTACGAGATAAAGTTACCAAAGCACGGGTTGAGAATTTGTTGATAAATGGATTGAAATTCATTGACGAGGGATGCACAATATATGAGAATCTAGTGGCTGCCCACAAACAAATAGATTTTGGAATTGAAGACATTGAAAGAGGCCAAATTGTGCTGATGTGATTCAGGATTTGAGTATCAATTCAAAGGATAACATTTCTCAAACTTGGTCCCGTAGTGTGGAATGGAGGCCCAAGATTCTAGAAGAAGCTTAAACAGATTTGTAGAATTTCATTTAGAAAGGTGAGTCTTTAAAGGATGAAGTTTTTGTTGATTTTAACCCCTTCATTGTGATCTTTTCCAAGATGATTCCTCTCAAAGGAATACGGTGGGTGAAATCAAAGAACAGTTCAACAGACTGGTTAAAGAAGAATTATTCAAAGCAAATAGATGACTTCAATCAAGAAAAAATGGATGAGTTCTCTGAATTAAACTATGTGGTGGTAGAAGCCTCCAAGAATTTGACTCAATTTAGTGGGACAAATTCCGAGATGGAGAATGCTTTCGGAACTTGGATGAACAACCTAGCAAACACTGTGATCCCAAGCTCTGATTTCAAAAATCGCGATAAATTGTGTTCCTCCATCAAAACGATTAAACTTCTGAAAAATCGCGATTTTTGTAATCCGATAAATCGCCGATAAATCTTGATCAAATAACCTGCAAAAATCGTTGAAAATCGGCAAAAATCGCGGCCTAGGGTATAACACGAAAATATACCAAATTGATTCGTTTTTATGCATTCAACCTGGAATCGTGGCCTTCGACGTGATTGTGTGGGCCTTCTAGGTGGTTTCGAATTCTACCAAAGTGGTTTCGAGTTCAGCGAAGGTGGTTTTGAGTCTTTCCAGCGCTATTTTCAGAGCTCGTGGCCGCTAACAGGTAATCTGCAATACTACAGTTACACAGTTTTTGTTTTTCCTTTTTTTAAAATACGTATTACATAATAGTTAATAACTTAATACTACAGTATTACATAATAATTATATAATATATTACATATACGTATTATATGTAATATAGTTAATACGTATTTATATATTATAGTTAATAATAGGGTTTTTTAAAATACGTATTACATAATAGTTAATAACTTAATAATAATATATAAATTTATAACTATAAGTTTAATAATTGTATAATAATATTACATAACTAAATTTATAAGCATAACTATATTTATAAGTTTAATAATTAATTATTATATTACATAATAGTAATACAATATGTAAAGTCACTTCTATAGAGTCACTTCTCGTATCATTTAACATTGTTTTTACATTTAATTTAAGTATATTTTATGAATTTAAATGTTTTTAAAAGTAGCGATAAAGTTGCCGATTTTTTCGCCGATTCCCGATTTTCGATTCAAAATTTGGCCTGCCGATTAATCCCGATTTACGATTTTTTGAACTATGATCCCAAGAGAATCAAATATTGTCGTTATAGTAACAACGTTCAGGATGCACGTGCTTAAGCTCAAAGTCCTCACTTCCTTCTTGAAGTCCTAGCAAAAAAGCTGATTGTTACATGTCAATGATTTAAAGAACTTGCAATATTATATAACAGAAATCCTTGCCCATAAAACAAATATTGACACAAAGTTCAGTAACTCACAAAAGACGAGCGAATGCAAAGTTTCAAATTCTTATTATATGAAATTGCAACACAAGAAAATGGAAAGAAAAGAAGGAGAGAAAAGAGACAACTCTCTTTTGTATTCTCTCTTCTTCCAAGTCTTTTTACAAAGATCAGCCAACAACCCTTTACAAAGGAGGAGATACCTTTTTATAGGCAAAATGGGTTGTAACTACTTCAAAATAACTAATTGTTATTTAACAATTGCACTTTTGCTTAATTAAGTCAATTAAGTGACTTTTACAGTTTTAACAATCTAAAATGAAAAACCAAAAAGTGCCATGCAAAAATAGAAAGCTTCCTCACTTACTTCAAGTACTGCCTGCTATAAGGCAATGGGAGATGAGTCCCATCCAAATAGGCAAGTTAATAAGTATTTTTTCTCCACAAAAATGTTGGATCTTGAAAGGACCAAGCCAAAGTGAATCGAACTTACTGTGGCTTCCTCTAGGTGCCCTTCTTTTATCCCATAGGACCATATCTCCATTTTGAAAATCACATGGCCTAGTTTTTCTGTTAAAGAGCTTCTTAACTCTTTGTTGACGAGCTGAAATCCGATCCACCATGACGATGCGTTCTTCTTCAAGCTTCTGCAGATACATAATTATCTTTCCAAGAGGATTTCTAAACAGTTCATCTTCAATTGCCTTAGCTAGCTGAAGGGCAGGCGATTCCAGTGTTATGGGTTTTTCAGCATCTATTCCATATAACTGAAATGGGAACATGCCAATTGCTCTCTTTGGGGTTATATGATCAGTCCATAAAGCATCGTACAACTTCTCATGCCAATTCCTTTGGTTGTCATTGACTAGCTTTCGAACAATGGCGACAAGATTCTTATTTGAAGACTCTGCTTGTCTGTTTCCTTGAGGATAGTAATCTGAAGAATGCGACAATGCAATGCCATAACCATAACAGAAACCAATTAGCTCATGAAAAGATAAGTCAATTTATCATTCAGAAATGACCATGCTCTACATTGAAAGAACTCTTTTTACATTAAACAAGTCCATGGAATGTTTGCCTGCTGTTCAAGAGCACATTAGCTATATTTTCTCTTATGTGATTGAGCTCAAAGCGGATTTAAGAAGTGGCCAGGATCCAATATCAAAAGCAACATGTTTGCCAGGTATAAAACTCAACTGTCCAGTCTTTAGTTCTTTCTCTGAAGCTTTTATTCTATTTGTCTGTTTCAAAGGCATTTCAGACATATATTTGCATCAGCGACATCAGATTTAGGCTTGAAGTGAATCACAATAATTTACATTTGCAGATCTTAAATCTTTTTTGATCTTTCTCGGATTACCAAATAGGTGGTTTTCTAAGCCTTTTAGAATTTTAGTACTCAAGTCTTTCATGAAGAATATTGTTAAATTTTTCTTTTATTAAAATCGCCTAGTTTTTATATAAAAACCTGAAACAAAGTGATTGATTACAAAAAGGTGTGCCAGGATGCTATCAAACCAGGATTATTTCCAGAAAATACCAATATATTAAAAGTAACTGTTTTCAACAGGAGGACCATAATCTAGAGTGCAAAATCAGTTCCGAGATATCATGCATTACATCTCACCTTACAAAAAGTATCAAAAAAGAGAACCAAAAATAAACAACTGAAGCCGAAAAGGAAACGAATGCAGGGCAAGAAAATCAGCTTACTGTAGGCTTGCTTGAACTCAGACTGAAGTGGCTCAGTTCAGCAATTCCCTTGATTGTCGGCATAGTTACCAGAAATGAGAAACAACTACCAGAATGGAAATGTGATAAGAAACGCTATTGGGGAGGTTGCAAATAAGAAACAGATTTTCCATACTTATGTTCCTAACTTTTGTTTTTTACATTCATCAAGTGTTGTACATCAAAGCTATATTTGGTGAAAAGCATGGATACTTGTTATCTTCAAACTTGTGCATTGTTCCATATTTCTTCCATTCTAGAACAATTATGCTAGTATAAAACTCCTCTTGTACATTATAATATAATGTAGAGAGCATTGGCCTTACAATACCATATATTAAAGGAAGATAAACGCTGTCAAATGTAAAAGCTAGATGTTAGTCCTAATTTCCGTGAACCCCTACAAAATTTTTCTTAATTTCTATGTTCTTGATAGTAAAATTTCTTCATATTTCTCTGACCATATTACCATGATAAAAAGTATGTGATAAAGAAACTGCCCCTTCAATTGATAATTGTAGACTTTCGTAAATCTGTCTTTCAACTCCTAGTTATCTTTCCTCAATCCTTGGATTTCTTTGCGGGTAGATGATTTGTTTTTGGATTTTTAGGGCATTTGATTCTACTTCAAAATGGATTCAACCTACATCAAGTATTGGGCCGCCTCTCGCATATGTAAATAGTCAGTTGCAGCAGCATGGATACACCAGCAGATGATGATGGACATAGACAACAGCGGCTGCAGAAAACTGCATTGCCATCACATGGTTTTCCTTATTTTAATATTGTTTACCTCTATGCTTTTATTGAAGGAGTTAACGGTTTTTGTTTTCAGAATGCATGCTTTTAAACATTTTTTTATCTGTTGAAGGCGGATTGAAGGTTTTATTTTATGGGAGGTGGAGATGTTATAACACTGTACACGCAACAGCTTGCAACCTGTTCACATTGCGAACAGGTTACAGCCCATTCAAATGCACGACAGCTTAGGGCCATTGCATTTCTTGTGACTATGATTGTCGGGCAGAGCTCCATGATCAGAAATCTCAAAGAGTTTCCTGAAGGAGAGCCTGCAAAGAATACTGTAGTGGCAGATGTTTCTCCCTATTCTCTCCTGAAGTTTAGCGTAGGTATCATAAGTTATGGTATTGAGTTTCATGCCTTGTGGAATGTAGAAGGGTCTCTCACCTCGGCTAGCATGTACATAATTTGCTGTGGATGTTATAGCTGAATGCCACAATAAAACTATCATTTTGTTTTTTCCAAGACAAGTGCCTTCTGAACAGGATATTTATAAATGGGAAAAGATTAATTGGGAAAACAGAGGTTTGGCCAGAGAATCGGTCAGAGGACTGAGGAAAGGATACATCTCTTGCATGTTCTTGTCCTCAGAATATGCCCAAGCTGTACTGCAGTATGGTACCTGGGTTATTGTAGCCAAATCTGTTACCTACAAGCCTGGAGCTTTGACATTCACTTGGAGAGTCCTTGATTCAAATATCCCATGTGGGTAGAGTTTCCTTTTTTTAATCTAGCCTTCAGACCTTCTGTAAAGGAGATAGCTGGTGAACTTGGCAGAGTCGTCTGATTTGAAAACAACAATGACAAATTAGCCATCCTGCATGTGCACCCTTGGGCGTGTGTTGAAATGGACCTTACACAACCTCTCCCTGTAGCCATTATGCTTGTTGGACGTGGGTTTGAGGTTCTACAACTTGTGGGTTTTCTTAACTAACCAATTGCTTGCTTTTATCACAGAAAAGGACATTGATCAGGGATTGCCCTATCATGGACCATGGAATCCCAATAGAGACAATGACAATGCTAAGATCAATAACACCTCACATGGGATGAATTACTCCTGCTCTTGCTCTGGCTCTAGCAACAACCATCAAACAGATAAAGCCACACCTCCATATAAACAGACTTCTCAAACTACCTAGTCTACTTACTCTGAATAAGCCTAATTCAAGTACAGTTATTCGGCAGCACCGGTCATCCATCTCTATATTTTAAATTCCTCTAGAGCCAATCCTTCCTAGAAGGAAATTGTGATTGGTGATGGCTCACATACAATTTGAAAAAGAAAAGAGTCCAGCTGACATATTAACTCTACCTCTTCGCCTTCAACTCTAGATGGACAGTGCTTCTCAACTCCTGTTTCTTCGGACAACAATGAACGTCAACTAGTTGTTGTTGATCGCCTTCAACTCTAGATGGACAGTGCTTCTCAACTCCTGTTTCTTCGGACAACAATGAACGTCAACTAGTTGTTGTTGATGCTCATCGTGCCGCAAGACACAAGTTAACATCAGCAGTCAGCTATACAGATATTTCAGCCAGATGTGTGGACCAATCAGTAGTCTTAAACAATAGATTCTTGGCCCTCGGGTACAGAACTTCTCACTGTCTCAATGAACTGCAAAACGGTATGTTGGAATGGAAGGGTGCTATCCCTTCCTAAACGCTAATTCAAAGTTAGAAAAGTGATGAAACTTAATCCCCAGATTCTTTATCTTCAGGAGGTTAAAATCAGCAAAGCTAGACTTTCCGCTGCATTAAGGTGTATCTCAAGGGATCTACTATTTCTGCAAACATCCCACGAACATGGTGCGGGACGGGCAGTCCTGGGTCTTGCTCCTTGGCTACAGAATAATCTGGATGATAAAGACGAGGATCATTTCATAGATGTGTGTGGGTTACACTGATGCCACAGAACAAACTCATCGGAGTATGCTAAATATATGCTCCAAACGATAGTCACTCAAGGCTTAATTTATGGAATTGGATGGGGAACTATCTCCCACATGGATTGTTGGTGGTGATTTTAACATGGTTGAGCATAAAGTTGACCATTCTTGGAATGAGAATGATTGTTTCTCCCAAGCTGAGTTTGATGAGTGGATCCTTTGCCAGAACACTCTAGGGGTTTATGACCCTCTAGTAGGCAAGTTCTCAACTTCATTACACATGCTCATTTACATGGTCTAAAATCCAATCAGGTACCGTGTAATGTCCCTCTTTCTCGAATAGTTTGATTGAAGGCCTATTAGTGCAAATTCATAGCACCCCCAAAATGACCTTCAGATCTGCTTTTTTAAGGCAATGTCATTTGGTGTGAATGCACAACATTGATCTTTCCCAAAGTGTGGGACCTTTGCAAATGGGGAAAGCTCTCCAGAAAAGGCTGGTTCCTCTTCCTAAACTACCTGCCACAAGCTATTCCAGTGCAGGCAAGCTAATCTAATCCTAATCTAACTTCCAAGGAGATAGGGAGAGAAAGAAAACTAGAAAAAATAGAGCCTACACTAAAACGGTGATACACCAGAGAAGGAAAGTGTTGAACATCTATCAAAACTGCCATGGAAACAAAGAGAGGTGAGCAATGGAAGGATGGACAAGTGCATCACAGAACCAAAGATGGATTTCACACAAAAAATGTTCCAAAACTCCATGAACACAAGCTCCAAAACTTGCAATGAACATCCAAACATGCACAAATACCTGCAATGAAGAGAGGCAAGAAGAAAACAACCAAAAACAAACGAGCAAGGATGAACAAATGTATCACAAAACACATGTTTTATTGCTCCAGAATTTTGCATAGAATCATCATTTCACGAGTGAGAGGAAAAAAATCCATTACAAAGAAGGGGGGTTCAAACTCCATTTTCAACCCTGGGGAAGAAAAGAAGGGAGAGGCAGAGAAGAAGGATGAACAACCTTTACAAAATGAGCCAAAACTGGCTTTTATCGCTTGAACTCAAAGAAGGAAATGAGAAAATTCGGGAAAATTTGATTTATAACTTCAACCACTGACAAGATCTATTTAATTGGCCTGCAAAATGATGGGTTTCCATGAAAAATGCCATACTTCGAAGTACATTGCTTCGCAGAGCGAGAAAGAGGCCCATACTTCATTAATTTTGGTAGTTGGGGTCGTTTTCTGTAACTTTTCCATGCTAGAGACGCTTTTTCTTAATTTTCTCCCACCAAATCTCCATCAAAAATCAAAATTGAAGCATCCATCATGTGGAAAATTTCACCAGTTTTCCATTGATACCAAAATCATGAAAATCCGAGCTCTGGTGTGAAAGATATGGCCCTATGAAGATTTAGGGCAAAAATGGCAAAATTAGGGCAAAATCAGGTTCACGTGGGCTGAAATTTGAACTTTTTCCCTCTTTTTTCAAATTGGAAAAATTTCCCAAAAATTATCTCCATGCCCACTCCTCCGATGACACGTGGTGCCCTCTGGTTGATCCGCGGGCCCAACCTTTCCTTTTTTGCTCCTTTTGCGAAATTGGGAAAATTTCCCAAAATCCTCTGCCGGTTTGCCACTCTGCTGCTGATGTGGACACGTGGAAAAATTTTTATGCTAGCGCGGAGATGCGGCTCAACTTTTTACCTTTTGTGTCTTTTACCACTTTGGCAAAAAACCAAAATATCCTCCTCGATGGCCCGACTCCCGCTGCTGACTAGGACACGTGGCATCATTTTGATTGCTCGGCGGGGATGCACTTCTATTTTTGCCTTTGACACATTTTGACCAAACGCCCAAAAAAAACTTGAAGTCCTTCCACCCCTGCCACTCCGCCTTGACACGTGGCATCATTTGCATTTCACGGGCCTCAAACAATATATTTTCCTCTGTGGGCTTTCAGGCCAAAATTTTCCCTTTGAGTTTTTTAGCCAAAAGGGCTAAGTGCCAAAAATTTTCCCGCGGGTCCGCCTTGGCAAATTTTCCCTCCAAACTCCGTCGAGCCATAACTTGCAAAATACAAGGAGTTAGGAGGACTTCCTTACCTTTCTGGAAAGGGGAAGAAAATTCTCTATCTGATGAAGCAATACCCAAAAAAATTTGAGTGCCTGAAATGTGTAAAAGTTTGACTGAGGCACAAAAAGGAAGCTAGTTAACCCAAAATAAGAGGGAGCTTATTTTGGTTAACAATTTGGCGACTCTCAGGGGTCATCTGCCTGCTAGATGAATGATCAGTGGCCTTTGAAGCATCCATTGGGCATGGAGTCAAGCCTGATAACCAACTTTTGATCTGAACTATGAAAATCTGACCTCTGAGCCACTTGGAAACCCACTGAAACTTGGAGTTGATCTTCACCAAAATGCCACTGAAATGGACTGTGCAAGAGCAACCAAAACAACACCAAACAACTATGTACAAAATTGGAAATCATACATACTCCAAGTGGAATATGCAAAGTGTGCACAAGCACTTCTTCTGCTGAAAGTAAACCTACCTACTCTACTCTAACCAAGAGCAAAGGGAGCTCAAACAAAGCCTGCAACTGGTTGTGCAAAATAGCTTCCTTTCCTCAAAATTGGCAGCCATGCAAATGATTTGGCACTGAACATGGCTGGTTGGATGAGTGGAAAATCAACAAGAAGCTGGTCTTCTACCCAAATTAGCAAGGTGTCAGCTAAAATCAAATTAAATACCTCTTTTAGTTGCTCTGCATTTGGATTGAAGAGGTATTGCAGTTGATCCTTAGTGCTTTGCATATCATCCTCATGCTTAGAAGCAAGCATGACCGATTGTGGCTTCTCCTTTGGCTCCAATGATGCCAAGTACCTGATTGGGCATGGTCTGATCTTTTGGATGTGCCCATTGCTCTGAAATTTAACTCCAAAAATGGAGTCCTCTTGTAGACCTTCTTGGATGGATGGTGTGGAAGAAATGGTGGAACTCTTTTGCTCTTTCCCTTCTTCCTCCAATGAAGATTAAAATCTTTCAATCTTGGCTCCAAAAGGCTGCTATAAAATACAGGCTGTTGTAAATCAATGCTCTCCTCCATGGCAGTAGGTTCTTGTGTTTGGAAGATGGATGATGAAGGAGAAAACAATGTGATTTCAACTGGTTCCTCTCCATCAAAACAGTCCTCCAAATCTGACAGATAAACTGCCTCATTGTTGTCCTGCTGCAAATGTTCAACTTCCTCCATGGTGTTCTCTTGATTTGCAACTTGTTCACCATGGTTTCCTTCATCCTCAATCATGAAGTTTGAAAGATCAAACTCTTCTTCAACATTGGAGCTTGAGAGAGATGAAGTGGAAGGAAGAACTGAAGGTTCTTCTATAGCCTGTTTTGTGTTCAAAGCTCTTGGACCTACATTTTTCTCCTCCACAGCTGGAATGTGCTCCTCTTCTTTTGGATTTGGAGTAGCTTCTCCTTCCTCTGCTGCTTGAAGACAATCTTGCTCTTGATTGAACTCTTCCTCTAGCATGAAGTTTGTCAAATCAAACTCTTCAATCTGCTGCTCTAGAGGACAAGTTGGGGCTGCAAGATCTCTTTTAGAGCTTTCCTCTTCCATGGCTAATTGTGCAACTTGAATTGGATCAGCATTTCTTTCAAGTAGAGTGCCAACATGGACACTACATTCTGAGCAAATTGATTGCTGATCTGCTTCTTCTTTTTGCTCTTCTTCTGGTGCAACAAAATCAGTCCTAACCACCATTTGTTCTTCAACCTTTACCTCCTCTAAAGGCTTAACCATCAAGGGGATCTTTGTAATCCCAAATTTGGCAGCCCAACTCTTCAAATTGTCTGTCATTTCTTTTCTGTTGGGCTCCTCTTTTTGCTGTCCTTGACTGGCATTCTGATTTTTATCTTCCCAACATGGATTTGGGAATGCAAGAGGAGGGGTGGGTTGTGACTCAACTGGTTTTGCAATTATTTGTGGTGGTGGAGGAGGTGAAACTTCTTTTTTGTTTGGAGGGGATGACTATTTGGAAGGGAAAAGGATAGAAGAATTGAGATGAGGTGGAAGACTAGGGAATGGAGAAATGAAATCAACACTTGGGGCAACATTCAATGGATTTGGAATTTGCATTCAAAATCAGGTGGTGTTGCTTGAGGAATGGAAAGAGAAAAACCAGATGATGGTGTAGAACTTACCCATTGACAAGGCTGCCTGGCACCAAGTTTATAGGCCTCTATCTCTACTGTCCATTGTGCAAGTTGGGGCAGCATCTCAATCATGAAGTCTAGCTTCTCCTGAGGGCTGAAGTGTCTTGGGAAAGGGCCTCCCCATGGACAGGGTGCTCTGAAACCAATTTTGAAAGCCTCCATTTGATTTGTTGCTCTTGATTGCACCATGCCAATCTCCATCTTTTGGATCTTCTCCAAGAAATCTGCATTTTCTTCTTGATTGCGCTCATTGCATGCATACCCTTGTGCTTGATATGTTTCATAACCAAACTGATCTTGGTATTGCTCATATGGGTAAGCATAATGATCTTGAATTTGTTCAAAATGCTGATTTGAAGGATTTGTAAAACATGTTGGAGGTGGAATATACATTGTTGCTATTGTAAATGTGAATTCCATGATGGAAATGAAGTCATGATTGCACAACTTCATGGAATGAAAGAAGAGTGAAAGAGATGGAAGAAGAATGAATGAATGAAAAATGAATGGAAAGAGAAGGTCTGCAACTTCAGAGATGGGTTGTTGATCAGATGGAGTCGCCAGATGTGTTTGCAATTGCCTCCAAAGGCTGAAATCTTCACAGGAACACACCAACCTGCAAAAGATGAAGTGGAAGACCTCTAAGGTCCCACCGGGCGTGCCAAAACTGTTAGTGTAAATTCACAGCACCCCCAAAATGACCTATGGATCTACTTTTCTAAGGCAATGTCATTTGGTGTGAATGCACAACATTGAGCTTTCCCAAAGTGTGGGACCTTTGCAAATGGGGAAAGCTCTCCAGAGAAGGTTGGTTCCTCTTCCTAAACTACCTGCCACAAGCTATTCCAGTGCAGGCAAGCTAATCTAATCCTAATCTAACTTCCAAGGAGACAGGGAGAGAAAGAAAACTAGAAAAAATAGAGCCTACACTAAAACGGTGATACACCAGAGAAGGAAAATGTTGAACATCTATCAAAACTACCATGGAAACAAAGAGAGGTGAGTAATGGAAGGATGGACAAGTGCATCACAGACCAAAGATGGATTTCACACAAAAAATGTTCCAAAACTCCATGAACACAGCTCCAAAACCTGCAATGAACATCCAAACATGCACAAATACTTGCAATGAAGAGAGGCAAGAAGAAAACAACCAAAAATGAGCAAGGATGGACAAATGCATCACAAAACACATTTTTTATTGCTCCAGAAGTTTGCACAAAACATCATTTCATGGGTAAGAGGAAAAAATTCCATTACAGAGCAGGGGAGGAGGTTCAAACTCCATTTTCGACCCTGGGGAAGAAAAGAAGGGAGAGGCAGAGAAGAAGGATGAACAACCTTTTACAAAATGAGCCAAAACTGGCTTTTATCACTCGAACAGAAAGAAAGAAATGAGAAAACACGGGAAAATTTGATTTAAAACTTCAACCACTGACAAGATCCATTTAATTGGCCTGCAAAATGATGGGTTTCCATGAAAAATCCCATACTTCGAAGTACATTGCTTCGCAGAGCGAGAAAGAGGCCCATACTTCATTAATTTTGGTTGTTGGGATCGTTTTTTGCAACTTTTCCATGCCAGAGACGTTTTCTCAATTTTCTCCCACCAAATCTCCATCAAAATTTGAAATTGAAGGGTCCATCGTGTGGAGAATTTCACCAGCTTTCCAATGATACCAAAATCATGAAAATCTGAGATCTGGATGCGAAAGATATGCCCCTCTGAAGATTTAGGGCAAAAACAACAAAATTAGGGCAAAATTTAGGTTCGCGGGCCGAAATTTGAACTTTTTCCCTCTTTTTTCAAATTGGGAAAATTTCCCAAAAATTTTTCTCTGCGCCCCGCTCCTCCGATGACACGTGGCGCCCTCTGGTTAGCCGTGGCTTCAAAAACAATATTTTGCCCATTTTGCAAAATTGGGAAAATTTCCCAAAATCCTCCGCTGGTCCACCACTTTGCTGCTGATGTGGACACGTGGCGCCTTCTATTCTATGCGCGGAGATGCGGTTCAACTTTTTTGCCTTTTGTGTCTTTAACCACTTTGGAAAAAAACCAAATATCCTCCCGATGCCCCGACTCTCATGCTGACCGGACACATGGCATCATTTTTGATTGCTTGGCAGGGACGCATTTCCATTTTTGCCTTTGACGCATTTTGACCAAACACCAAAAAACTTGAAGTCCTTCCGCCCCCGCCGCTCCGCCTTGACATGTGGCATTATTTCATTTCCTGCGGGCCTTAACCAATTTTTTCCTCTGCGGGCTTTCAGGCCGAATTTTTTCTTTGAGTCTTTTGCCCAAAAGGGCTAAGTGCCAAAAAATTTCCTGCGGGTCCGCCTTGGCAAATTTTCCCTCCAAACTCCGCCGAGCCATAACTTGCAAAATACAAGGAGTTAAGAGGACTTCCTTACCTTTCTGGAAAGGGGAAAGAATTCTCTATCTAATGAAGCAATACCCAGAAAATTTTGAATGCCTGAAATTTGTAAAAATTTGGCTGAGGCACAAAAAAGAAACTAGTTAACCCAAAATAATAGGGAACTTATTTTGGTTAACAAAACCTTTGGTCCTTTTTGTCTACCCGACGGCCAAAGGGTGGGTTCAAGGGTGACTTAGGTTTATTTATTCTATTATTTTGTGCTTAAAACAAAATAAATTATCACTAAAGCACATATAATGAATTAATAGACTTAATAAGTGACTTCAACTTAGGAAAGCACATGGGAATAAATTAATAAATTATTTAATGTGCTTTCCTAGGCAAAAAGTGCGACTTGCCTTGGGATGTGATTAAATAAGCCAAAAAGTGCAACTTGCATTGGGAATGGAGAAAATTAATTAAAAATAACTTATATTCCTTGGGAAATGTGCGACTTGCATTTTGGAAGGGTTTTTTGGCTTATAAGGGAAAAGTGTGACTTGTGCTGGCATTCATTCTCGATTAGTTTGATCAAAGACCTTTGGCCCTTTTTGTCTACCTAATAGCCAAAGGGTGGGTTCAAGGGTGACTTAGGTTTATTAATTTTATTATATTGTGCTTAAAACAAAATAAATTATCACTAAAGCACATATAATGAATTAATAGACTTAATAGACTTAGGAAAGTACATGGGAATAAATTAATAAATTATTTAATGTGCTTTCCTAGGCAAAAAGTGCGACTTGCCTTGGGATGTGATTAAATAAGCCAAAAAGTGCAACTTACATTGGGAATGGAGAAAATTAATTAAAAATAACTTATATTCCTTGGGAAAAGTGCGACTTGCATTTTGGAAGGGTTTTTTGGCTTATAAGGGAAAAGTGTGACTTGTGCCAGCATTCATTCGGATTATTATTGTTTTCTTTCCCGGCAGTTGGAGCTTGCAACTTTCCAGACAAATCCAAGGACGAAAACCCTCTAGATTCTTCTTCTTGTGGACGAAAACCCCAGGAGGAGTGAGAGGGTTTCCTATTCAAGGAGCTTCATTGTATTCACAGGTTTTGTTTATCATTCTGCAATATCAGAAAGAGAAATAAATTGCAGCAGTGGGCATTAAGACAACTTCCAGAGTGGGGCGACTTATTCTACAGTTGTTTTATGCAGTATCTGAGGTATTTTTCATGTTAGTTTATTATTGTATCTTCCAGCATCAAATATATACCAAAGCGATTTGATTTGAATAAATTCTAGCAGGGTTTTGGGCAATATTTTGTTATCGTTCCATTTGTAGACTTCTAGTTGTTTTGTTGTAAATATTTGCCATTGTAAATCAATATAAAATTCACGGCTGAATTATTTGTGAAGAAATTTGTCTCATTAAACCCTAGGCACCTTTTCTTTTTGCTATCCAGTGCTGTAGGGTTTGCTTTTATTATATTGTGTGCAATGTGTGAATGGTATTCCTATTATTCTCCATTGACATTGTCAGCATAGATTCAAAGCCAGAGTGTTATAATATATATAAAATCATGCAGACAGTGTTTGGGATCTTTCAATGGTATCAGAGCAGTGTATTCTCCCAGCCTGTGTGAGAAGGTACCAGAGTTTTTTATATTAAAAAAATAACCAGATTTGAATGCAGCCGAGAGAGCGATTGGACCACACAGATATTACACACGAAGACGAGCACGACTTGAGGTTGGTTTTGAAACAGGTGTCAGGGTTGAAATTATGGGTGATAGACATGAGAGTCCTCCCCAAGATGAGCAGGCAGATCTAGACAGAGAACTTTTCAGGACTATGGTAACCACTCAGTAGCTGTTGATTCAGTCCATGGAGCGTACGGAGTTCTACTCTAGACAAGTTGGTCTTGGATAGGCCAAGAGATAGACATGACAGGAAAGATAGGTTCTATATTAGTTGCTAGTAATCACAGGGGGCATAGCAGATCACCTTCGGAGATTGGTAGTGTGAGGGGGTCACCTTGCCGTGAGAGGAGGCACACTCATACAGATGAGAGGAGGCCTACCCAGATGCAGCCTAGTTTTTTGCCTAGAGGGGATCCGCCAGAGATTGAGGTTCCGCTTGAGGAAGTGATCTTCCAGGATAATGTTATGGCAACCAACGATGAGTGGAGGAGTTTACCACAACATGTGAGGGACATTTTTTCCCTTCCGCAATATTGTGCTCAGAGGAGGGATAGCTCGAGGGCTAGACAGGACAGGAGGCCTAAAGCACTACGAAATAGGGAGCTGAAGCAGGTTACCAATAAGGTGATTCTTTCCACTTTTGATGGTAGCGGAAAGATTAGTATCAGGGCTTGGATTCATGAGCTCGACACATATCTTACCCTCAAGCCCATGCAGGAACAGGAGGCTATACAGTTCACTACTCTACACCTTGAGGGTGTAGCTTATGATTGGTGGCATCCTGAGCTAATTACAGAGAACCATAACCTTCTGCAGTCTTACAGAGAGTTCAGTAAGAGACTGATAGCGAGATTCGATCGCAAGAATGTGGAGTTGTACTACAGGGACTTGGCTCATCTCCGCCAGATGGGACATGTTGATTCGTACATCAATGAGCTCCAACACATAGCAGTGATGGTTCCAGAGATGCCAGAAAAGCGTGTAGTGATGCTCTTTATAGAGGGACTACACGATAGATTGAGCGGTTTTGTCAAGGCTCTTAAGCCTGGAACTTTGCATGAGGCCATTCAGTTAACATTGGACTTAGACACTACTCCATTTCGGCCCCAAAAGAAAAATGTCAAGAATGAAAAATCAGAACAACATGAAAGTGAGCAGCCCACTTCTTCAAAGGTTGAATCTACACCAAAGATGGACCTTGAAACGAAGAATGACCTTCGTAGAAAAAACTTATGTTTTCATTGCAAAGATCCTTGGAGACCGGATCATAGGTGTCTTGGAAAGGGTAAGATACATCTTATTGAGGTTGTTTCAAATGTGGATGATGATACTTCTTCAGAAAATGAACAGGGGCAGCCAGCGCCAAACATTGAAAATGATGGTAGACTCACTTATCTCTCAGGAGCACTAAGGTATAATCCATTCATGTTTGAAGGTACAATGTTCGGGTGTAAGGTCATGGCACTTCTTGATAGTGGATCTACACACAATTTCATGGATGAAGGTTTGGTGATCAAAAGAGGTTTGCATTGTTATTATTTTGAGGACTTTGATGTGACTACAACAAGTGGTCTCACTATTCCTTGCGAGAAGAAAGTAAACCAATTTAGCATTCTATTTGGTGGCTATACACTTTGTGATGACTTCTATGTTATTGACTTGAAGGATAACAATGTTGTGCTTGGTATGCAATGGCTACATTCACTAGGAAAAGGCACCCAAGATTTGCAAGCTATGGATTTGAGTTTCCATCAAGAAGGGGAGCAAGTCACCATGAGAGCAGCCAAATACACGCTGCCCCATCAAATGACAGCTGAGTCTATGATAGTTATGGACAAAAAAACATTTCATGAAGACATCTATGAGGATTTTTCTCTACATATCAGTATGGGACAGCAAAAACAGGGTGAAGATTAAGGCAAATTGGGGGCATACTTGAGGAGGATTGTGGCACTTTTTATGAGTAAGTTGCACAAGTTCTATTTTGCAGACTTTGAGCAGTTAGCACAGTGCATATGAAGTCATTCAAAAAGCTTTGGTTGATTTGGGATCCGGGAGTTGATTGGTATGCAGATTTGATATTGCTTGTGGGCAAGCAATCTCGGGAAGGGAGGATTGTAATGTCCCTCTTTCTCGAATAGTTTGATCAAAGACCTTTGGCCCTTTCTGTCTACCCGACGGCTGAAGGGTGGGTTCAAAGGTGACTTAGGTTTATTAATTTTATTAAATTGTGCTTAAAATAAAATAAATTATCACTAAAGCACATATAATGAATTAATAGACTTAATAAGTGACTTCGACTTAGGAAAGTACATGGGAATAAATTAATAAATTATTTAATGTGCTTTCCTAGGCAAAAAGTGCAACTTGCCTTGGGATGTGATTAAATAAGCCAAAAAGTGTGACTTGCCTTGGGAATGGAGAAAATTAATTAAAATAAATTATATTCCTTGGAAAAAGTGTGACTTGCATTTTGGAAGGGTTTTTTGACTTATAAGGGAAAAGTGCGACTTGTGCCGGCATTCATTCGGATTATTATTGTTTTCTTTCCCGACAGTTGGAGCTTGCAACTTTCCAGACAAATCCGAGGAGTGAGAGGGGTTCCTATTCAAGGAGCTTCATTGTATTCACAGCTTTTGTTTATCATTCCGACAGTATGAGAAAGAGAAATAAATTGCAGCAATGGGCATTAAGACAACTTCCAGAGTGGGGCGACTTATTTTATAGTTGTTTTATGCAGTATCTGAGATATGTTTCATGCTAGTTTATTATTGTATCTTCTAGCATCAAAGATATACCAAATCGATTTGATTTGAATAAATTCCAGCAGGGTTTTGGGCAATATTTTGTTATCGTTCCATTTGCAAACTTCTAGTTGTTTTGTCGTAAATATTTGTCATTATAAATCAATATAAAATTCACGGCTGAATTATTTGTGAAGAAATCTGTCTTATTAAACCCTAGGCGCATTTCCTTTTTGCTATCCAGTGTTGCAGGGTTTGTTTTTATTATATTGTGTGCAGTGAGAGAATGGTATTCTATGATTTCCATTGACATTGCTAGTATAGTTCCAAGCCTGAAAATTATATATTAAAAAAAAAAATCAGGCAACAAGGTTTGGGATCTTTCATACGGAAAAAACTTAGTAAGCTTTATAGATTTTATCCAATTCATTATTTCAGTCTCTCGCCAAATATACATAGGACTTTGATTGAACAAGATTTATCCACTACTCTTTTAGACCACACCCTGATCAGGCTTTCTTTCCCACTCAATGAACATAAGGATCTCAATTTTGATCCTCATTTCAAACTCAATGTCCCTCATCTAAAAAATACGGTTTGCCTTCATGCTCTGCAATCGATTTGGTTGTCTGTGCATTAATCTTGCTAGGAAGAAAAATGGATAGATTGGTGGACCAGCATGCTGTCCAAATACACAGTTTTCCTCAGGTAATTCAGAAAATTAATAGCCAACAAAAGAGACGAAGAGAACAAGCCCTCACAAAACAACTCTCTAGCAGGATTGCTCTGTTGTTGAATCCAGGGAATGAAAGTTTGCAAAAGAGTCTCTTTGATTGAAACATTTCTTCGAGAGTTCAAAGTTTTTAAGTAACAAGGAGCTAAAGTTAGATCTCCCCTGAATTGATTTCGAGGGGATAGAAACTCCAAATTTTTCTTTCAATACCTCAAACATAAACTCAGAGAAAAGCA
Source organism: Taxus chinensis (assembly GCA_019776745.2). Classification (NCBI taxonomy): domain Eukaryota; kingdom Viridiplantae; phylum Streptophyta; class Pinopsida; order Cupressales; family Taxaceae; genus Taxus; species Taxus chinensis. The sequence goes on along the minus strand of CM034147.1, from coordinate 61,847,715 downwards.
CATCCTTCCAATGCAAAGCTCAAATGGGAGACTTGAAACCTCAATAGATGGCACTAAAAAACATTTTCCCCCTCACTATCGAACCCTATTTAAAGATTCCCCAATTGAGGACAATACTCAGTTTGAACTAGACAAAGCTATCAGCAATTGTTTCCTGATCAAGATATCCAAAGAGACTAATTGAGTCTAGATCATCTTCTCATGCCTGAGGAAATTGAACAAGCATTGTTTTCCTTGGCCAAAAATAAGAGTCCTAGGCTTGATGTGCTTCCTACCAAATATTTTCAAGCAAGGCGGCCCATCCTCCACATTGACTTCTACCAAATGTATCTAGTAGTTGAGTCATCAAAATCCTTGGGGAAGGATATAAACAACGGATTAGTTAAGCTTATTTTGGCAGATTGTAATAGAGATTGTGTGCCAAGGTGGCATCCTATTACCTTGCTCAACACCTCTTTTAATGTCCCCTTTCCTACGCCAAAGGCCTAAGGGCCAAGTCGAGTCCAAGCCTTGGTCATACCCAAGGGGCTATGGATGCTGGGAGCTATTGGGTATGAATATCTAGTCCATTTTGTTATAATTCTTCATTGACATATGCAAAAAGGTGTGTTGGAAGGACTAGATGTTACGTTTTGTCATTAAGAAGGGGCCACATGGTACTAATATTCTAATTTTGCATTTGGGGGTCACTTTTGGACCATGGTGACTTAAAAAGGGAAAAGTAACTTTAGTTACTTTTATTTTATTGGCCCTTCCATGGAAAGAAATGCGTCTAGGGTTTATTGGGGCTCTTTTGCCTTGGAGAAGTATAAAAGGTGCTGGGGGAGAAAGGAAAAGGACTTTTGCATACATAATTATTTTCCTTCATGTGCAACTACTGTTTGCAAATCTACAGCTTGTGGAGTGAAATCCCACAAGAACCCTAGCTTCGGTGGTGAGAGATCCATCCCTAGCTAGCAGGGCATTCTTCGGTAGTGAGAGATCTACCCTAGCTTGTCGTTTTGAAGCCGCTTTCAGGGCTGTGTTATAGAGATATTATCAGAGGTTTCAGAGGAAGGGTTTTGAGGGTTTTGGGGGCATTTGGGGAAGATAAACAGAGGGTTTTCAGATCAGATTTACAGTAGCTATTTGGCAGGGCTTAGCATCACTTTGAAGGCATCTTCATCAATTTCCAACCCTTTTTCCAAGCTAGGCGACTTGCAGCCTTTATTTGGAGGGTTTCCAGTTGGCCATTTTCAGATCTGAAGGGTGAAATATCATCTCCTATATTTGTAAATGTTATTTCCAAAGTCTCATAATTTTTGCACTTGTATTTGGAGAGTTCCGAATTTTAGAAGTTTTCTAGTTGTCTAGGGCATGCTGTAATTTTCTAGAGGCATTTTATTATCTAAAAAATTCTAAAAACAGTTTTCTTATGTCCTTTATAATATTAGCAAGCTCTCTTTAAATTTTCAAGTAATTCGGGTGGATATTTTGGGAGATATTAATTTTCTTTAGTTCGCTGCCCTAACTGTAAAAATCTGCAAAAATCAGTATTTTATTTGGCTTCAAATTTTCAATATTTTGTGCATTTTTAAGTGGTATCCCACAAGGGATATTTCACTCTTACAAGATTATTGTTAAAGCTTTGGCTACTAGAATAAAACAAGTGGCTAAAGACATTGTTAGACTCAATCAAACTGTATTTCTTAGAGGCAGATTTAATCCTCAATCATTTAATTTTGGCGTGGGAAGCTGCTGATTGGGGACATTGATCTTCCCCAACAAAGCAATATTCTAAATTCTCACTTTGGTGATGATAGTGTACTCTCTCCAAAATGAGGAAACTGAAGTGAACAATGCTCTTGGGATTCTTGACATCTTCTGCAAAGCTTCTAAGTCACAACTAACACCACATAAAACTGAATTCATTACCAGTGGTGAAAATGCCCCATAATGGCTTCCCAAACAAAGGAAACAGCTGAAACACGACAACATTATGAGATACTCGGAAATTCCCTTTGGTATCACACTTTCTCAAATGCGGGATTGGTTTTTACACAGGTTTAATAGAAAAATAAATAGCTAGGAGGTAAAATTTCTTTCCTTGGCTGGCAGAAAATAAATTCTTCTTAGCCACTCATGTTTATGTTTCCTCATCTTGGCTTCCCTCCAAGACTTGCTATCTCAAGAGAGTGAGAAAGGTGAGACAATTTCTATAGGCCAAGTATGATGGTAGTAGAGGCATGCAAGCGGTTTCTTGGGCTATTTGCATCCAACCAAACAGAAGGGAGGGCTGGGTATCATAGACCCATTAAACCCAAGGCAAATGCCTAGTTGCCAAATGGATGATTAGAGCCTTAGTTGGAAACAAACCATGGAAGATTCTTCTTAGGCAGCATGTTCAAATGGCTACTATGAAAGCAAAATGGCAAAAGGTAACATTCAAGATAAAATCTTGATTTCCAAATTCAGCCTTTGGAAGGCATGATAAGAAGTACCTGAGCTTCTTAGTTGGAAAGACACCTCCCTTAGACATGGTTTAAGCTTCCCAAACATCTCTATTTGGTGGAATCAATTAATCAAAGTTAATGATCTGCCCTTAGCTCTTCTTAGGTCTCTGCATGGATTAAAATTGTTCAACAAAGATATCCATTCTTTCAATGACTTTGGGTTCCTCTTTTGATGGACTGTTCTCCTTGGCCAAGTATAAAAAATACCTTCCAGCTCACCAATAAAGATAAACCAGTCATCTCCAAGATCATCTTGGTGGTTAATGAAGAACTTCTAATCAAGATGTCGCAGGAAATTCCTTGCAATTTTATCAAAGATTGGAGATGGTCTAATGGTGCCCATTTTGATGGATTCCCTGTCAGAGTTTCAGGCGTTCACCTCCTCCCTATCATTCACATTCAGAAGAGATTAAACTTGAAATGGAAGTGCAATTTTGCTGAACACAGTTGTTTTCGGCTCAGTAATAACATCTGGAACTTGAAAGCTGAACCCAATACACAGTTATTAACCTGGAGATTTCTTCATTACAAGATTCCTACAATTGAAAGACTTAAATTTCTGCAAAATAGCAAACTGGCATGTCCATTCTGCAGTTCCAAGGAGACAATTTTCCATGTGTTTTGGACCTGCAAGTTTGTTAAGATTATTTGGGACAAAGTTCCACAGGAACTACCAGCTCTCTTATCTTATAAGTTGTCATAGAAACGAGCTCTGCTTGGGGTGGGGATATCCACAAATATAATTTCAGGAACTTTCTGGCAGATTATTATTAAGAATATATGGAAAAATAGGTCTCATTCATGTTTCTATAACAACATTATTCTGTAGTTACTACTTTACTCTGACTCCCCTTTTCAGTTCTTTTTGAATTATATCCTTCAAACTAATCTTCTTGCCAACGAAGACATGGAAAGCCAAATGAAAAGGAACAGCTTGCATCTGGCATGCCTAACAGAGACCTGAGATAATCTTGCAACTAAGTCAGAGAAAATCAACTCTTATGTGAAGCTGAAAGGTCGGCAACAAGTGCTCATCTTACCTGATGAACTATGGCTGATTTCTTGCTCTCTTATTGCTTTTGTGCCGTGCTTCAGGCACTGTTTATAGTTCTATTTGCATTTGTTGTGGCTGCTCTATTTGTAGCAGACCAACTCGTGGGGGCTTCTTGATGTTCTGCCATTGTTTCCTTTTGCTGTTGTTTTGACTGTCAGATTTCTCCAATATAAATTAAAAAAAAATTGGACAGTGCGGATGCTTGCTAGTAAAGTACAATAAGTAACAATGAGTCTTTTGAAATTGTTTGGTTTCTTTGTTTTCTTAATACATTTTTCTTTTCTTGGGTAGAGGGACAGAACAAGATGGGATGTGATGAATTTGTTGTGTGCACGTTATGGAATTAAAATGTGGACTCGCACGTTTCATGTGCAGGTGATGGAACTCAAGGCAACTAGGCATATTCAGGATGTGACATCCAGAGATGTACGGTCGCCTTCCTGCTAGCCTTTGGAACTTGAAATGCAGAGAGTGCAGATAATTGATTCCGTAACATACAAACTCATACCTTTCTGTTGTTCAAAGGAGATTCTGTAGATGCCATATACATGGTGTTAGAATTGAAGAGATTGTCACCATTTCCACTGAGCCTCAGCATTGCCCTCAAGTAGAACTCCATCATAATCCATATAGAAAGGAAACTTCAGAGGTAAAAAGAAGCAACTGTTTTTAAGCTCAAATCATGTTGAGCCCTATATTCACTCGGTGTTCTTGGGCAATAAATACTCTTGAGCTCAATGAGTATCCTTGGTAAAGAAATACCAGGAAGCTCAAGGAAAAGACGTTTTCATTAAAATGGAGATAGAGAGGTTAATTTGTCGGAAAAAGCTGACTTTCCAATGCATGAGAAGGGATTTGTTTGTTCACGGTAAACAATTCCATAATATTTTCAAGACTGCTGCACAAGAGATCATTACTAGTATTCACTCTTATGTGATTGAATTCAAAGAGTGAGCGGCCAAGCTTCAATGTCAAAAGCAACTTCTAATCTTTGAGGTACAAAAAGTGTCCAGTCTTCAATTTAACTGTTTGAAAGGTTTCTTTTACATAGGTTTGCATAAGTAAATATCAGATTCAGGCAATCTTGAGGTTAATTTATGGCTACAAACTTACAGGTCTTGGATCATTTCTCCATCCTCGTTCTATTGACTAAAAGGATATTTTAAGTCCTTTAATATCCTCTATGCCCATCCGAAAGAGTAATTTTGTTGCTAAACGTGGTCTTCATATTCCCTTCTATTTTCTGTGAAAGAGTTTGGAGTTTGTTCCAAGTCTCTCCTGGAGTTTGGCATAATTATTCTATGGCAGGGTATTGAAACAGTATATTTCCTATTCTCGACTGAAAAGTACAAAAACTAAGAAAAGCCTTTGCTTTTGAAATTGATTACTTCTTTGTTTTCTTATTCATTTTTTTGTGTTTTGGGGGAAAGGGAGAGAAGGGGTGGTTTGGGATGCATCTGTTTTGCAGGTGGTGGGGAATTAAAATGTGGATAAAATGCAATTGTTGTGCAGGTGGTGGGGAATTAAAATGCAATTATTGTGCAGGTGATGGGTCTCAAGACAGATGGACACTGTAAATTACTCAACCGTCATGTGCCAGCAAATCATGTACAATTGCCTTCTTGCCGCCCTTCAAAATTGCATGATAAGAGAATGTAGAAAATTGAGCTATGGGATAGCTGCTATATCTTATTAACGTACAAAAGTCTGAACTTCTTTTTGTTCAAAAGAGATACTGCAGAACTCATACGTGGAGGTAGAATTGAGGAGGTGGCCGTTCCTTCAAAAGACTTTATTCGAGGATTTTGAATAGCTCTGATATTTAAGACAATCGGATTACCATTCTAGCTTCTAAGGCCGTGGTACCATGCTGGGGGGCTTGCTATTTTTATTCAGCGGGTGCTGCTGAGCAAAAATAGGAGCTTAAGCCAGTTTGCGGTCCCATGCAAGTTTGTGTTCAGCGGTTGCTCTAACAGGAGTTTAAGCCACTTTGTGGTCCCATGCAAGTTTGTTTCAGCTGTTGCTGCAGAGCAATTACAGTAGAGTAATGTCAATCACAATCTCGCAGCATTATATAGAGAGGGTGAGTAGTCTGTCCCCCTGCCCCCAATTATGATCATACAATGCCAATGCCATCCGTTGCCAATCTCAATCACAATCTCACATCTTTATGGAGCAGGTGAGCTGAACGAGGTGCTAAATACATTGGATGAAGCAAGATCTACGCCAAACCTTTTATAAAAAGGCTGCATTGAGATAAGCAACATGTTATATTAAAATGTAAAACTTACATCTGTGCGTAACCCTGAAGACCAGTAGTCAAAATCTTTTTGTAAAGTCTTTGGACAAGGCTTCTGTTTATAAACCGATGCTATACCTGGCAACAAAAATAAAACCTCGAAGGAAAGTCCATTAAAGAAACAAGAGATTGCATCCAACTAAGATTTTTCAAGGCAAGAAAATTCAGCAAACAGATGAGAAAATTCATAAATACATATCAATGCCTAGAAATATATTTCGTTTGATGTTTGTTGCATGTTAAATTAATGTTTTTACTTAATTATGTTGCGGCTACTATCTACAGAATTATCTCTCATGTTTCTTTATTTTTAGAACACTCTTTTATCCTCAAAAAGTTGTATTTAATGTATTTAAGACTCCAATCAATCCCTTCATTGTCAGTTATGAATATTGGTTTTTAATTTTATTTACCCAAATCATATCTTAATTTTACTAATCTCCCCTTATTTTTTAATTTTATATACTGAAGTGCTCATATTAATTAGGAAGGATGCATTGGGCAACTTCCCATCAGCATTATCTTATCTCCTTGCCAATATACAATTGAAGAAAAAGAAACTCTTACATTGGGCAACTTCCAATCAGTAGTATCTTATCTCCTTGCCAATATACAATTGAAGAAAAAGACACTCTTATGAATTATTATACATCAGTGTATAAAATGCCAATGCCCCCAATTATAATCATACAATGCCAATGCCATCTATTGCCATTCTCAATCACAATTTCACAGCTTTATGTAGCAGGGTGCGTTGAAGAAGGTGCTACACGTTCTAATTACTACACACCCTCACCCACAATGTCATTTGTTGCCATTCTTCATAGAACTAAACATTTGTTATAAATAGATGAATATGACATTCAACGTCAATTATGAATGATGCCAAAGAGAAACCACATCCAATAAATCCAAAAGTAAATAAGAATCTATAATAACAAGAAGAAATACAAAAGCTCTTCTACCTCTAATACAAATGAAAGGATTCAATTTCTAATCTAGCAAAAACATATTAAAGGAGAAGCAAAAAAAACACCCACTTCAAATGTGTGCTCATTCCAAAATAAAAGTCATATTGTTTTGCATAAATATACAATAACATTGAAGTACAAAAAACATTCACAAAATTTGAAAATGGATTGAGCATAGATTAAAAAACTAACCACATGAAAGACCTTAACACAAAATTGCTTACGAAAGATCAAATGCTTCTTAAGCTAAAACTTTCAATCCCAACATCATGGGGAATCAAAAATCTATTACTCTCTGTTTCAATTTTCACTCTTAAATTACATTTCAAGTCTCTCTAATAAATTTATTGAAATTGAAATGACAAAAAACTAAGTTGTATCATTATAGCAATGATTATCCATTATTATTTGCAAATTGTGAAAGCATAGTTAAAGCAGAAAAAAATAAATTATATGGTCCACTCCATTCCTTCCATTGACAAATTCCATTAATGTCAATCAAGCTATTGTTGCAGTTGGATTGCTTGAGCTTTCTTCATCGGTCGATACATTGTATTCATTGTCATTGACATCAACTTCATCACAATCATCATTTTCATATGTTAACAACATATTATGCAATATGCAACAGACAAAAATTGTTTTTAGCAGCATTTCCAAATTAGGGTAAGAAATCTCGGAATGAAAAATGTGTCATATGTTATTTAGCCTTTTAAATGCACATTCAACAACAATTCTTGTTGAGGTAACTTAAAATTGAAATTTCTTTGACTATTTGTTGACGCTCTAGGAGTAATTATCCATGGTAATAATAGATAACCGCCATCACCAATAATATATTCTTTTATGGTTGTTGAACCAATGGAAATGGAAGGGCCATTTAGCCTCTCTTCACCTTCACACAATCTGTAAAAAGAATAATTCCGAAAGAGTTTAGTATCATTGATTGAACCAAGCCACCTAGTGAAAACATCCATGAAATGCATATTACTATCGACAATGGTTTCCAATGACATACTATAGTTATGATCTTTGTCACACTCATTAGATAGAAGTTCAATTCGGATGTGAGTTACATCAATAGCACAACAATTTGGAAAACCTTGTTTTTTCTAAAAACCTTCTTTCACATGCTCAATCATTAAATTGTTTCTTGGCCATTGTATATGACTTCTCAAGTGCATAGAATTAATGAAGTTATTTATAATTATTACCACTATTGACTCCCCACAACCAAATAGCTTATTAATGGCAATCATTGTCATTCCAGATGATAACCGCAAAACTACAATGGTCGCTTTTTTCTCAAGTGAAAACACCCTACCCTTTATAGAGTTTGTCAATGATAACGGTATATCATCTTGACGAAGGTCTTCATTCAACAATTCACAAAGAGATGTAAATAATGAATAGGAAAGCCTAAAAATGCTACGAATTCATTCATCATCACATGTAACTTTAAAAACATAGTTGTTCCACCAATGCAATGAACGAGGCTTAATATACCATTCAATGTAAATCCTCCCTTTGAATTGAGAATTTGATAAATTTGTTACAAGGATTGTGTTTTCTTGCTCTGAAGTGATTGAGTAGATTTCCCCTTCCATTCCAACATTTGAAGACTATGTACTTGCAGATGAACATATGTTATGTTTCTTTGATACATGTTGCATATTGTTTGAACCTTGAATATCTACCAAATTTGAAATGCCAGTTGGACAATAATAGATGCACTTGCTATGAGGATTTTTATTATTTCTGTTGAATTAGAATTCATTTGATGAGAACAAATGTTGTTGAAGATGATAATACAAAATCCTCCCCACAAAAATGGCAAATCCACAATCAAATCATTATCAATGTCATTGAGAAGCTTGCAGTTTGACTACAAAACATAACAAATTGTAACATCAACATATAATATAGTTTTATCAAATTCAACAAAGATAACAATAAATAACATTAACATTTCATCTTATACAATAAATTGCATGATGAACTTTATGATTACATTTAGAGCAACTACTTCTATTTGGAAATAACAATGAGCTAGAACTTAAGTTGGTAATTAAGTTTGTATTAAAGGTCATGTCACGCATATAACTTGACAAAAGTTGCCTATAAGATGAGAAAAGGTTACATGAAAAGATTAATAATTTATTGTTGGAAAATGATTCATTGATCTTAAGCATGGCGTGCCCAATAGAATTTAGAGCTGAAACCAAATTGACTTGCACATTGATCTTTTGTTCTTCAATTTTGATCGGCATTTCTTCATTCATATCTTCACTTTGCTTTCGTTGTTCAAGAAAAGCAAAGTCTTTTTCATAGCATTTCATTCGACCCTCCTTAGCCATCTGTAGAGTAGTAATCACTGATTTATTGTTCTCAACAATAGTATCCTTTAGACATGTAGCTTTGGATATTGCTTTTCGTTTTTTTCCTGTGTATTGAGTTTAAGTTGTTGTTTTAGGTGTTTGGCTCTAATAATACTTTGCATTTTTCGTTTGGTGTAGAAAACTCTTCATCAACCATATGGTTCATGTCAGAGCTATCAATGGTTATATTGTCAGGATTTATGGTTGTCTTGACCAAAATTGACCTCCATTGCACGAAATAGCTCTTCAAGATACTTTGGAGGAAGTTTCTTATCACTTCTTTCTTGCAATGTCATACTCCAATAATTGTCATGCCCCAATGGAATAGTAGCTTCATAGTCTCTGTTTTTTTAAAAATCTCGTTGAATATGTTCCCATTGATCTCGACATTGGTTTGGTGTGTGATTCACACTATGAGCAACACAATAATTTTGCACAATTTTCCACTTTTCAGGTGATGATATAGCATTTTTCATGGCTCCACCATTGGATTGTGTTTCCCTCTCAATGTATTTTGCAGCAATCAAAAAAAGAGTATCTGTAATACTCCAACGAGCTCTACCCTTTTGGAGAGGAAGGGTAGAGGATTGAGATTTCATTACCTCTGAGTGTGTGGGAGAAATATTTTCTTGAGGGAAAGAGTCATCAACATGTTGGGGAGATTGTTCTTCATAGTTCATTTCTTCAACAAAAAAAATGTTTGTTACAGCGATGTCGACATCTTCCTCAACGTTTACTTGTGGAAGTTGAGTACTTAGAACAAATTCAAAAAATGATCATTATTCAAGGACAATAGATCTACATATTGCAGGTCATCCTCGAAAGTAATGAAGTATATCTATGACAACAAAAAAATTTAGGGATCAGACGATGCACAAATTTATCCATGATAATATTTATCTATACTTGCAATAAAGAAAGGGAGAATATATTAGAAACATGACCAAATCTGACCTAAAAAACTTCTTTTGTTGAGACATGTTTGTACCCTATTGAGAAGAGTAATATAACAAACAATATTGAGAAGAGTTCTGATTAAGCAAAAAAAAATATTAAATGTTATTGTTGTGTGTCAATGGGAGACTCATGGTTGTGGTTGGTCAAGGCTTTGAGCACCAAATTTTATTTAAAAATCAAGGTAATATACTTGGCGGTTAACAAGCTCTGCCTTTGGCCGTATAAAGTGTACATCACAAAGAGTATGTATTTGTCTTTAAACCAATAAGACCATAAAAATCATAAGGGCTATTTATCATTTAGCCAAAATTATTAACTTGAGAGAATTACAAAGATTCAGAGTCCTAAATGCACCGAGGTAGAAATCTACCAAAGTAATGACCATGACATTAACCCTCTATAAAATCCTCTACTGTATCTGGATTGCCTAAATTAACAATCAGGGATTCTATCTCCTGTCTGGCACTGGCATGTTTCCTGAGTTAGTAGAGGATAGAATAAATAGGTCATTCTTATAGTAACTATGGCATGTTGGGATTCTTCTAAGAGGAAATAGATACAAGCTTTTTTTATCATGGCTCAAATGAGGTAGTTGGTGCAACTAATTCTCTTATCAACTATGAAGAATAGGAGGAAGAAGGATTGGGTTTCTGTTGACGATATTGATAAGAGTTGTTAATGAAGATGGTTCATATATTTGTTTGGATCCTGGCAATAACCACAAGTTCAGGCTCATGATTTTTCTTAGCATTGTCAATGGATGTCACTAGTAATAAAGATGGATGTCTTGCAAACATGAAGTGGCATAAGCATAGAGCTCACCTAAATTGAAATTAGGCATGGAATGAATTAATATCCAGGGGAAGAATAGTTATAGATATTGGAGATCGCACAAGCAGATAATCATAACACCTACTTTTTGTTGTTGCCAAACAGAATGATTTTCTTATGAAGTGAGTAGCAATTGAGATTGTAGAGTTCAGTTGCACTGGGATAGAAGAAATATGTTGAGGGTCAGCATGATGGAAAAGGTGGCAGTGGCTTCTCCCCTTTGATGTACCAAATAACTTCTAACATGTAAGGCCTCATCCTAGGATCATCTAGATATCATGACACCTACTCTGTAAAGGACTGAAAGCATTTGGTTAACTTATTTTCATTATGCTTATGAATCAATCCTTGAATTATTAGCATTGCCATGACCAAGGGCTCAATGCATGAATTAATCCAGTCACAAGTTTAAGTGGGTCTCAAAAAATTGCATAAATTCACAGGATTTTCCGTAAAGAAGTTCTAAAATATTTAGAGACATTAGTCATTCCTCTTTACTGCTTGCTCACTTAAAAATTTGTAATAAAAAAACAAAGTTTAAATCTGGTACCTTGAACACTTTGCTTCTATGATTTGTGAGCTCCCTTGCTCTGATTTATCAGCTCCCTGTTCTGATCTATCAATGTCTGCTCAAACTACATGTAAATATGGTGTATAATATTTCTTTATGTGCATCCCGAACAGATTTTTGGAGGGAAAAACAAGGAGGGAAACTAGAATGTGAAGCCAAGTGACATCAAATATGGAGAAAAATTCTGAATAGGTGAATGATTTGTTCTAGCCCCCACTGCTTGTTAGCATTGGAAATGGTCTTCCTATCCTTTAGGCGCAAAGATTTTTAAGGATGTTTGTTTGGGATTAGCAGTAGTGGTTGAAAATTTTCTGTATGTAACCCAGTTTGCAAGAAAACAGCAGTAGTGGCCCCCAACATGAGACCACGCTCTAAGGTAGAGGTGTCGTGCCGGGGCTACTTCTCCTAGAATTCTGGTAAATATGGTCCCATGAAAATGAAATCTGTATTGTTGTTGCTTAAGAGAAAATCTTCCTGAAATTTCTGAACAGCTATTGTTTAGGAAATGATTTTCCAGCCCAGGGAAGCAGTGAGGGGCACAAAAAAATTTTACCGGCTTAAACTTTTTTCAGCTTTTTTCTGCCACATGGCATATTTTCATGTGGTTTACTCCAAAATATATGGGCAGATTACAGTAGATCAAAATTAATCAATAAATGTTTATCAATTTCTTTAGTAATTAATACCCGAATTTTTCCAACAAATATAATTTTAACGTCCATGGGGCCGCACCTCTACAAATCTACCCTGATTTATCTCAGCAGCGACTGCTCAACTTTTTAAGCGATGCAGCTGCATGGGACCATGGCCTAAGTTTGTCTCATCTCTCCTTTAAACACCATGCACTTGCCATAACATGAGCTTCCCTCATTGACTTGTTGATTTGTATCTAAATGATACAACTGCTGTTATAATGGAACGATAACAACAAAATGATTCTATTCCTACCTAAGTTCTAATGGAACGATAGTTACTACTTGCAAATTTTGCAGCATTCAGTTCTAATGTATGAAAGAGATGGGATAATAGTTTTCCACTAAAATGTTTTGTAATGGATAAAAACACAGCTCTGATAAGCTGTGATCAAGGAAGTTAAGGATACCCAAGGGAACCGGAGCTGCTCAAACTGGATAGAACAAGATATGATATTAGTACTGACTGCATAGAAAACAAACTTGTGAGCAGACCATTGGGCATTCAACCATAGTTGTAATAGCAGCACTGCACTAGGTCAAATAAACAAAGGCCAACATCATTTTACAAGTGGGATATTGAATTGATATGAATGGATATGACATATTGTATGCATATACTTACCCACCACGTTTCCTTGTCACTCCATAACTCAGGTTGACAGGATCCATGACCAAACAACCTCATATACTAGCATACCTCATTTTAAAATGACATCTGCATCATGTGATCAACCCAAAAAGTTAGCAAAGTTACTCGAAATTGATTTGAAGGTCTAAATTTAATAAAAATATGAAGACCAATATTTGAAGATTTAATTCAGGTCTTGATATAATTTATCTCAATATAAATATCTAATCAAATTACTCCTGGAAGCTTCCAAATACTTATTTTAAATATAGGAATGGTTTGCAACTGAGTTCGTTCCACGTTGGGAAGAAATGTGAGATAAAGGGTGATATATAAATGCATTATCTGCTCAAAAGCTTTTATTCATTATCATTCCCCCCAACTTACAAATGTTTTTTGTTGTCTTGATTATTGATTATTATTTAGAATATATGAGGAATAATGTAAGTAGAGTTAATGATTATTCATGGAGGTTATTTATGAGTAAAAGTTTTTAAAAATATAATGATTTTGTATATTTAATAAGTCCCTTTGTGTTGTGATTATTACCTAAACTAGCTCAGATGTTTTAACTACACAACTAAAAAAATATTGAGGAATAGATGCACCATTGCGCATCACCACCTCCAATTGAGAAGAAAAGCTATTATATGGGAGTCAAATGCATCAAATTTAAGGTTGAACATTTTTTAAAACATTCGCTCCATTATGAGATTACACTCACTTCTGCTCCTTTGTCTATCAATGTAAGTTACACCTCTAGACATAAATGTATTAAAAAGTATAATTAGAATTATGACTATTTAAGTAAATCATCTTGAAATGACTCTAAACACATAAAACCATATGAAACTATAATAATATAATTTTATTGCGGAATACTTCACTTACTTATTTGTTTAATGTATAAATATTCGACTACCCAATAATTTATATATTAAATGATTAATAAAATATTCCGAATCATGTTAGTAGGCTTCCTCATTTGTACTCCGGTTCATTGAAACCTTTATTTGAAGTGTGGTTAATGTTTATAACATCCTATTTAGTAGGGCTTGATTCTTATTTGGTTTGTTTATTCATATAATTTAAATTTAAAATGTGGTTTATATTTATAAGATTCTACTTTGTTATATCACGTTTGTGTTTATAAGATTTTATTTTGTTATACATTTAGTAGGGAGGGGTTAGGACCTTAAAAACACTACAATTTAAAACATATATTTGTATGGAAGAGGTTAGATTCATAGCGAGAGATATAACCCTAAAAATGTTACAAATTTTTGTGTCATTGAACATCCAAAGTCACATGCCATTTTGTTAATGCTGATTAAAATTCATTGTCAAATTTATTCATGAAAATTTGACCAAAGGTCCTTTGATGGATGTAGATGACCTCTCACAACATTTGATATGTTGTGTTGTTTCCTTTCCTTTTTTGAACTTTAAATTATTTTAAGAATCAAATGTTGGCTTATAGAAAAGGCCTTTAGTGGGATACAATGAAAATCTCCAAAAGGCACAAAATAACTTACAAGTCGTTTATTACAAGGGTGCATCGTGCTTAGAGTTTATGTTTAATGGAATACCTATAATTAGTAATAATATCCCAAAAAAATGAGGTGATGAATTCAACATTTCAAGTGCCTTAGATTTTTGATATTGGTGTAACATGAATGACCTAAAGATCTTCATTTTCATCATTGCCCTTCAAACCATGAACAAGATTATTGGATATTTTTTGAATTAGAAATTGTTTGTGCTAAAAACTAACACCTTTGGTTTTGTTATAGATTTGTTGAAATGTTGCAATAAGATTGTTATGAGAGTAGTAGAACATGTGTTGTGCCCCCAAAACGAACCATTGTGCTTGGTTACGACTCCTCGACTTTCTTCAATTGGCGTTGCTCTTTATTGTATTTCAACCAACTCTTAGGATGTTACATCCGTACATCAATAAATATATAAAGATAAGTAATTCAAATCTTCAAACATTTTATTAAAATGGGACAGAAAATTTTAAAAATGAAAATCTAAATATTCTTACTATGTCAAACTCGCATAATGTAGAAAGCAAATAGGGTCATTGGAGTGACAATTAAAATGTATGCATCAAGTATTCTCACAATCTTCTCCTTAAAACTTTGTTCAATTGTGCCTAGATAATGGAGTGGGTGAGTTGTTTTCTTGGTGCATCTAAACTTAATAAAATGAACACTATTTTTAAAATTCACATATTTTGCCTTAATATCTTAAAATATTGCTATTATAGTAAAAAAGTATAAAGGCTTTATTATATGATAATTGTCTTTAGTAACAATAAGTTATACTCTATGATTTAACTTGAACACACTTACTTGATGCATATTGTAACCACTGAAAATAACACATTAAGATGTTATGGAAAGACATTAGAATATGACACTTGTTTTTTTAATAAAATATATACATTTAAATTGTGTTATGTGATGTTTTTGTATATGTATGTTTTTGTGTATGTTATGTTTTAAATATATGGTGTAAGTTGATACATGAGCATTCAAGTTTACAAGTAATCTTGCATCAACCAAAAACATGGGTCATCATCTATGTGTGGTTGAAAATTGTCAATTGTGTATGTAAAAGGTGATCAGATAAGTCGAGATGCATTTTCATAGGTACAACACTCTAAAATAAAGTCACATGCAGAAGGTTTCATTTATCTTATTAGAATCAAATTTACTTCTCAAGACAACAATGAAATTGTTGGTTTATGTAGGCGGTGGTTTCAAGACTGTCAAATTGCATAAGTAGCATTTTTTCTTACAAAGAAAGTAAATCAAGTAAACATCTATAATGATGAAATATCAATTGTTGAGTGTTTTTTAGATGCTTAGAAGTTTGAAGAAATCCCAAATTATTAGAGGCAGTTAGAAAGATTTGAATTGATTGGTGTGAGGCAACTCCAGTTAAGCAAGTGTAGGAAAAAAGAGTTTACATGAACTTGCTAAGGAGGTGTATGACTAGTCCAAAACAAAGAATTGTTTCGAGTGCATTGAGGAAGTGTAGTATCAAGTCTTTCATCTTTATGTTTGTTGTCATTCAATAAATCAAAATAAGTGTTTTGAGTATACACAATAAAAAGTGAATTTTGGGTTCGAAGTTTGAGTATCTTGTGTTCAATGTGTGTCTATTGGAGTGAGTGCACTATAAAGAAAGGTTGCCATTCATTTGTTTCTCTTACCCGATCAACATCATAAATATAAAAGGAAATGTATGACTTGTAAATTGTAAGCATAGATAAAGCTCATTTTTTGTTTACAAATTAAAGATAATGCAAACTTTTTAAATGATTCTAGATAAAATTATACTAATTACTTAATAATACTTTTATTCAAATAAATTGGTATATTATCACATAATTTTTTGCTACCTAAAAATAAATAAAAATAAAAACCTTAAATTTATAGTTACCGAGCATACTTAACTCTCGCAAGAAAAATTCCCACAAATAAACACTTAAAATAAAGTATGAATAATTAAATTCTCATCGTATAACATTGGTGTATTTGAGAGTACAAAATTGATAACCTCTTAAAATAGTTTTTTCACTGCTTCTATATTTTGAACATATGATAGGACAATATGGGTGACCCGTAATATGCTTTTAATTAAAGAAGAAAAAGGATTAAGGATATTTCAAAACTTAAACTCAGCAACGTTGTGGAGATTAATTGGTTTATTGATATATCCTCAATTCCCTATTGTTTTCCAATTATAATTTTTTCATTTCGAAAGACATTAGCTCTCATGAAGTATTTCTTTGCTATAGTTGATGTCCCGAATGACTGGTGAAATGTATTATATAAAGAATAATGTTTATTCAAGTTTCAACACGGTACAATAAAAATTTTGACTCTTCATTTTACAGTTACAATTTCTTCAACAAATGCAGAGTTATTAGAACATTGGTTACGGGCTTAAAAAGTGAAAGACAAACCCATGTTGGCGTTTACCTTTCAATATTAACAAACTCCTTTTTGATGATTGGGAGGGGGTAAGATTTTTCCATATAGATGCTATTTGGGAGATTTTTCCAGCTATATTAATGAAATTACATAGATAGATCTGAATATCAGCAGCAATAAAATTCAAAGAACATTCACTTTTAGAGAAAGTATCACAATATGCAAGTATAATAGCTTAGCCATTTCGAGGGGCAACCTCCAAACCACACAATAAAATTCAAATACTCAATATGATAATCAACTACTAGCTACTAACTTCTATATATAATATTCCTATGTTATGGTCATCACCAAGGCTAACCCACTAATGCTAATATAACACATATGAAAGAGATACATCATGATAAGAAGTTATGATAGCCACAAGTCGGCCATACACAACCGATGTAAGATATAGGATTAAGGGCGTACCATGCCCCTCCCCTTCCAAGCAACATTGTCCCCAATGTTGAGAAGCTTTGGATGTTGTTGCAAGAATGTTGCATCCTCCCATATTGTGTATTCATTGTCTAACTCCTTCCATTTGATTAAATACTCGGTGATGACCCGTGACCTCAATCATTTAGTGCATGTCTAAAGGATGCAATTTGGTTCCAAGATGATTCTTCCCGCATCATTGAGCTCAAGTAACACTATTTGGATTGATACCTTCTATCCAATTACCTTCTTTATGCAAGAAACATGGAAGACCAGATGTATTCCAGTGGCCAGAAGGAGTTCCAGTTTGTATGCTACATTACCAATCTTATGTAACACTTGATAAGGGCCATAATATTTAGGTGAAAGCTTGTTATCCTTCTTCTATTGTTTCAAATGCATTTGCTTATATGGTTGTAAATGCACAAAAACCCAATCACTGACTTCAAAATGTATTTCACTGTGATGTTGATATGTCTATTGCTTCATGCGGTTTTGTGTCATGGCCAAGTTCTCCCTGAGCCTAGAAAGTACCTCTTGATGGTGTTGAACATACTCTTAACTACTCAAACCCTTGGTTGGATTCTCAAAGAAGAGGTGATGGATGGTGGATGGTACCCATATAATGCCAAGAAATGAGACATTTTAGATGAAGTATGAAAGGAAGTGTTATACCACCATTATGTAAGTGGCAACCATAGAACCCATCTCGATTGCTTATCTAAGGTAAAGCAACAAAGATATCCCTCCAAGAACTTGTTTACCACCTCGGTTTTCCCATCAGAATAGGGATGATAAGAA
The DNA here is from genome assembly GCA_019776745.2 of Taxus chinensis. Taxonomy (NCBI): domain Eukaryota; kingdom Viridiplantae; phylum Streptophyta; class Pinopsida; order Cupressales; family Taxaceae; genus Taxus; species Taxus chinensis. The sequence goes on along the minus strand of CM034147.1, from coordinate 61,829,614 downwards.
GAACTATGAGCTAGCTCAGTGCCCAAACATGAGAACAAATCAGTCCAAAAATTACTAATAAATATAGGGTCTTGATCACTTACTATAATATTTGGCGTCCCATGTAGCTTCTAAATTATATCTATGAAAGTTGTTGGGTGTTATAAAACACAAAAGTGGGCATATTTGATTAGTCTATCCACCACAACCATGATTACATTTTCCCCTTCTAATTTAGGCAATCCTATGATGAAGTCCATGGAAACCTCTTTCCACATTTGGCTAAGAATAAACAGAGGTTGTAAAAGACATACAAAAGAATCCCTTTTAGCCACAAACCTTTTCACCCTTTTTTACTGACAAATCATGTATTCTGCCACAAATTTTTAGACATCCCCTTTTAGCCCTTCCTAGAAGAAATCTTGCTTGATTTGATGAAAAGTATTCAAGAACCCAAAATGCCCCCCTACTGAACAAGCATGGAGCTCAGATATAACCCTATTTTAAGGGTTGAGTTCTTACATATGTATAATCAATCTTTATACCATAAAGCATCACCTTTCCATACAATTTTTTTGACCTATTTGGATCATGTTAGAGATTCTGGATGAGATTTTGTGTACGTGGGTCATTTTACCATTTGAACCTTGTCTCCTCTACCAAATCTTCTTGTAATACAAATATGGCACACAACAATGCCTCAGCTAATTCATCCTTACAAGATAGAGCATCAACGACTACATTCTCCTTCCCTTTCTTGTAGATTATCTCAAAATCATATCCCAACATTTTTTAAACCCATTTTTGTTGTTCTTCAGATGATAAATGTTTCTCTAAGACGTATTTCAAACTATCATGATATGTCTTTACTTTTAAATGTCTACCCATTAGATATGGTCTCCAATGTTTCACTGCATGAAGTGTGGCTAGCATTTCCTTCTCATAAATTGGTTTTGATATATTCTTACCTTTGAATTGACGGCTCTCAAAGGTAATGGGACGACCCTCTTGCATGAGTACTGCCCTCATACCATACCCTGAAGCATCACATTCAACAATGAATGTTTTGGAAAAATCTGGGGTGGCTAGAACTGGAGTGGTGCACATGGTTTCCTTCAACTTCTCAAATGCAATGGTAGCTTCCTCATTCTGATGGAAAGAGCCCTTCTTCAATAAAGTTGTGAGTGGTGTTGCTAGCATTCCATAATTCCATACAAATCTACAATAATAACATGTAAGCCCCAAAAATCCTCGGAGATTCTTTAGGGTTTAGAGAACCTTCCATTCAAGCATGGCTTTTATCTTGTTAGGATCCACTTTAGCACCTTCATAAGAGATGATGTGAGCCAAACATACAACCTCCTTCACTCCAAAAGAACACTCGGAGGGCTTTGCATAAAGTTGATGTTGTTCAAGAGTTTCCAACACCTTATTACATGATGCAAGTGTTCCTCCCATGTTTTATTGTAGATTAATATATCATCAAAGAACACTACAACAAACTTCCATAGAAATAGATCAAAAATAGAATTCATCAAACTTTGAAATGTGGAGGGTGCATTGATGATTCCAAAAGGAATTACCAAGAATTCATAATGACATTCATGTGTCTGGAAGGTTGTTTTATGAACATCCTCATCCTTGATTCTAATATGATGATCTTTGGAACGAAGATCAAGCTTTGTAAAGTAAACAACACCTTGCAACTCATCTAGCAAATCATCAATTATAGGAATAGGGAACTTATCTTTGACTGTGTACTTATTGAGTTCCATGTAATCATGACACATGCGCCAATTGTCGTCTTTTTTTCGCACCATCACTACTGGAGAAGAGTAAGCACTCTGACTATGACATATAATTTATACTTCTAACATCTCTTGTACTATCTTCTCATTCTCGCTCTTTTGCACATGGGGTACCTATAAGGTCTGATGTTGAGCGGTTGGCTCCCTAGTACTAGCTAGATGGCATGGTCAGGGTCTCTTTTTGGATGTAAACCTCTTGGCGTATCTCCAAGCACAAATGAGTGCTCATCTATAATTGCTTGCATATTTGACGTTATAAATGCATTTGATTGATGTGTTTCCAATGAAAATAGTTGTGCCATGAACCCCTTTGCACCTTTTTAAAGCAATTTTTGCATCTGGTGAGAGCTCACCAATTGTGGGGACTTTGCTCTTAATCCTTTTAGTTCAAAATTCTTCCCTTCTGGCTGAAAACGAGTGAACAACTCTTGGAAGTTCATCTCAATGGTTCCCAAGGTGGTAAGCCATTGAACTCTTAACACAATGTATGTTCCTCCCATGGCAATGGCATACATAGGGATAGTTATCAAGTAATCTCCCATGGTGAATTTAATGATATAACATTTTTCTAAACAATTCATAGTACCCCCATCAGCGATCATTACTTGACATAGCCGAGGGAATGATGATGTCAAGGTGCTACGATCTCCGATATTAGTGAAAGTTTGCCTCGTGTTGGAAATAAAATTTTCCTCTGCCCTACATGCCATGATAATAGAATCAAAAACCTTATGACGATTAAACATACACATCTCATTCTCAATGTATTCCTTAAGACCCCCAAGAAATATGTCATTCAAATTATGACGTCATTCAAATTCTCTTCAACAATATTTTCCACCCGCAAGGATAGGTTTTAGAATTGATGAATGTAATCCTTGACCAATCATGTTTGTCTTAACTTTGCTAATTGGCTAAAGTAATTCTTTGACACACTAAAACTATAGTGCAATTGCAACTATTCGGTAAAAATTGTCCATGTGATATTGGGAGCACTCTTTTGCCTTTGAGCACATAACCATCGATATCAAATGAATTAGTCAGGTTTGAGATACAAGGATGCCATGGTCACCTTTTTGTCTAGATGGGATTTGATGTAGATTGAAGAAATTTTCCATTTGGTTAATCCAATCGAGCAGATCATTTCCATCAAGCTTACGCATTTCCACTTTTGGCATCATGTTATGAGCCTGCGTGGTATTTGGATTTGGATTGGTTTGGCTAGCAAATCCACCCTTGCTAGTTTGTTCACCTTGGTTGATCAAAGGTTGATGATGAACCTTTAGATTTGCATTGAGCTTTTACATGATATCATCCAAGCGTTGATTGATCTTTTCTACATCTTTCCGGGCCATTTTAAATTGTAGGCTTCGCAGATCATACTCAAGTTGGTTTACCCCAGGATCCATTATGGTGCACCCTGGTATTGTGGATACTGTAGTTATCCCTTTTGACTCCCAATCCTCAACTACTACCTCCTTATTTGGGATTTTACCCAGAATGACAGGATTCTTTTTTGTTTTTTGTGGAAGGCCCCACTATTTTTTTATCCTCTTTCCGAAAATGGAAAGAACTTGGAAAAATTCCACAATTTGCAACCTATAGAGCGAATTTATGAAAAACCCTAAAATTGATATAACTTTTGCAAAACAAGTCAAAAAAAATTGAAATGCAGAGAGGATCTTACTTAAATGATTTCACAACACCACATAAAAATTTGCAAAAAAAATTGATACCGATTTAGACATATAGCCGAATCTTCACAATTAGAGTTTTGATGCAGTATTGGTCGAGATCAAGCTCTGATACCTGAATATTAGCAGCAATAGAACACAAGGAACATCCACTTGTAGAGAAATTATCACAACGTGCAAGTACAATAGCTTAGCCACTTCGAGGGGGCAACCTCCAAACCACACAATAAAACTAAAGTGCTCAATATGATAATCAACTACTACCTACTAACTTTTATATATACAATTCTTATGTTATGGCCATCACCAATGTCAAACCACTGATGATAATATAACACATTTGAAAGAGATACATCATGATAGCCACAAGTCGGTCATACACATCCAATGTAAGATATAGGATTAAGGGTGTAACATTGAGCTTGTAGTTGAAGGTGATTTTCAAGTTATTATCAATGTACTCAATAACCCCTCTGATTTTTTTGCACCCAAAAAGAATAATTGACAATGTTAAATTTTTGAACAAAAACCGAGGTGATTTCATTTTTACAGTGTTGTAGAGAAATCAACAAACCCACCGATCTGTTAGCTAAATTTGGCATGACTTGCTTAGGTAATGATAATGATTTGCGGTAACAATGATGACTTTATCTCCCATGATTTATCCATTTTCCAAACATCATTCCCCTCATCAATCATGATAGGGATTTGGCTCTTATTAAATTGAATGCACCCAAGATTTGGCATGCTTGACAACAATGGGGTAGCCATCAACAGAGGTACAACCTCATTTATGATTTGATTGCTACATGTCTTTCATCTCATTGCATGCAAGACTCGTGTTTTATCCTCGTGTCTTTTGGCTTTCTAGTGGCATTTCCACATCTTGTTTGCTCTTGTTCCCTTTAAGGTTTTTTCAAAGGGGAAGGAGAACAAGTAGGGGAGGAAGAAAGGTGGCATGATTTCTAATTTGAAGAGGTGCTAGAAGGCAATTAGAAAACTTAGCTTCAACAAACACGAGGAGGCTTGCAATCACAAAGGCCATGTGGATACATATTATATCTAAGCTATATTCAATCCCTCTTCATTGTGTGCGGTGGAATTTATTCGTAGTGTCATTGGTGAAAGAAAAGTTAAATTTAAAGGAAAAGGATTGGAACCCTGAAAAACTCGAGTGTCTCTTCAAAATTAGATTAGAGGAATGTAAGTATGAAGAGGCAATTCAAAACTTTATCTTCTTTGCAGTACAGAACCGAAGGAAACTGAGAACTAAAGCAATTCTTAATTTGTTGGTAAGTGAATTATGCCTTAACTTTACGGTTCTTGATTCCAAATTAAATCTTGTTTTGGTGAAATGCAATGATTTGCCTTTTACAGGCCTAGGGACTTCTTCTAGTAAATATTTTGCAAGTTACCCTTCTCCCATCCCAAATTCCTTCTCATCCCTAACTAACCAATCCCTTGTGGTAGAGAATGATACTCTCAAGCCTATTATGAAAACTGATTGCCAAGTATTCTTGAACCTTTTAAGTAACTATAGTAGGCTGGCCTGTTAGCTTTTCCTATCAACACTCTTGCAATGGTTGGAATGGTGGAACCCCTAAATTCTTGGCAAACGCTCTTAATCTGGTGGATATCAACAATGCTGCTATGTTCTTGATTCCAAGCGTCAGGTAGACAGCTCTTAAATTCCTAGTTCATCAAGGCCAACACATGATTCGAAGTTGTACCTGTCCTAAAGAACTTGATGTTATGCTCAGGAGTAGTCAAAAGAATCCCTCCATATTCAAGATGATGGACGTGACTGGGCTGCTGGAAGAAAATCTCTTGAAAGACATGACTCTAAAAGACTAGTCATATTATCTCAGTTTTATTAAGTTGTCTACCATTGTGTCTGGTTCACTTTGAAAATTTGTAGGATTTTATCCAAGATCACAACTCTCAATTGTACTTCGCTTTTTGTTTTTACTGATTCCTAGTTGGGGTTGCTGAATGTTGCAATTTTCCAGCCCCCTTGTTTTGCATTTGATCTTAGACAGACATTGTAGTTTTCCATCTGTCGGTGGTGGTTGTTTAGTTGTTCTATGGGTGAGAGCCCTTCTTTCCCCTCATTTAATATATCAAAAAAACAAACCCCATCTATTGCATTGAGAATTCCCATTTTTCTTTGGCTGCTTTGGGTGAAATATTATAGCATCAAATATTAGAAACTGACATTATTGAATATTCTTATGGAGTTGTCTATCAATACGTTTGAAAATAACAGTTATCTCTCTCCTGAATTCTACATTGATACTAATGTGTGTTAGATCTACACGACAACATTCTGGCCAAGGAAAAGAACATGTCAAAAGATCACATGGCCATGTTTTAAGTTTTAACTTACATGCAAAGATTATTGATGATGCTACATGTAGGTCATACATCGAACCACTTGTTTTAAGCAATTTCCGAAATGTCTAGGAAAAGAAAATGACCTATAGATGTTGTCATAGGAACGCTAAATGTCTATTCAAATGGTTAGCATAATCGAAAGTATGATGTGTTGCTCTCCAGTCAGCCAAGGCCCTTATACAATCACTGGCCTAGTCAGTTTGGAATAGCAATCATAAAACATCAGAAGAGAAGCCTTTATCAATTTAGATGATATGCATAAACCTTTAATGGCAGCAAAGTCGATACATTTATTATTGTCCATGCCCAACTTCATACATCCTCAACATTTTGTTGCCCGCCTTTGCATGATAGTAGTATCAAACTAACTAATAATTATAAGGAATGTCAACTAATTCATCTTCAACCCAAATCCTACCTAAACATAGCAAAATTTTATGCTGCAGGTATGCAATTATAATCGGGTTAAAAAACAGTTTTCAGATTTTGAAAAATTAGGAATAACATCTCTTGATACTCTGCTATGTATACAAGACAGATGTTTCTCGCTGTCAGTTGTTCCTCACATGTTTTTTGTATGCTGTGACAGCAATATCGTACTGGCACATGACACAAATTCACCAAATGAAAAATGTTCAGACTGTCTTTAGCGGGGTTATTGTCAGATTAAGCTATGGTCGAGGATGAACTAGTTGAGTATCACAAACTTGCTAGAAAATAAAATTCAAACATTATTCTACCTTTTGGCATCTAGTAAAATTGATGCACATAATTGTGAATAATGCATGTCCAGTCAACACTCGATTGCTTGTTGCTGGTGCTAGCCAAAATTTGGGCTATAATTTTGGCTGCAAGCTCTTCTTAATAACGGCTAGAGGAAAAGAAATGGCTTATGTAATAAAACTTTGCCTCCATAACTAGTAACTACCCTATTTTGGCGATCAAATACAGAAATTTAGAAGTACATCATTTATCCATTCTTGCAATGTTAAATACACAGATTACAAAATGATGTGCAACCCGCTGGTCACATGTATGAATGTCTTATAAGAACAACCAGCATATTATGCAGAAACCATCTTCTTTTCTGCAACAATGCAAGTTGTCACAAAATAATGTTAGCAATATGCATAGTTCTCGTTAGCATGACAGAGACAAGAGTACTGCTTACCTTATGTTAAAGAACAATTGTGTTGCCAATGCCCCCGTCCCAATCTAAACTACAACAATACATTCTGTACTGCTCTAGATCAGCACAGCAACAAATCTTGCACATTATTTCACAATTTGAGTTGAAATAGTATTCTACAAATGATCTCCATCAGCTACTGATGCTCCTTTAAAAAACTTGATAAAGCAACTGCTAATGTAGATCTGCCCAGAAATAATCATTTAGTTTCTATGAATGTTACACACCTGGCAAGTTATCTCAAACTATACCAGAAGACTTGCATCCAAGTGAGAAAATTGACTTCATTTTCAAACTTTCAAAAATAATCATGACCATTTGATCGACCAAGCAAGGGAGAACCAGGCCTAAACTCAATCCCAGAGAGCTTGGATGGGATTTTTAGAAGCTGCTGGGACATATGTTCAGCAAAAGCGACTTGACCACTGTACTGCCTTTGGGTTTCACTATTGCTATCTCTTGTCATTCCACCATATGCTTGCCCAAATATATCATCTGCTAACATTTGATCTTGAGCTCTTGGTGAGCCTTCTGGAGTATGGATTAGCGGTGTCCCACGGTAAATATCAGGCCTTAAGTCATGATAGATGCCATTCAAACAAGACCCATTGACATATCTCCTATTAGGTGATCTTGGCACACTCACAAAACCTTCCTCTGCATATGTTGACTGCTTCATAGCTCCATTTAATTGGAATGGAATGGCACCATGACCACCAGTCAATGGAGTTGAAGAGCCAGAGCTAACAAGAGGTGTTGATATAGGAGAAGGAGACATCCTGCCACTTCGATAATGCAGTGAACGAGGCTGGATCAATGGACTTCCGCAGGGAGATACTGGCAAAGAGATTGGCATAGGTATATTCTTTTGTGCGTAAGAGTGCTCACTGCAATTGGAAATCATCTAGCTCAGAAATTATTCCCAGATTTTTCATGGATCTATTGGTTGCCAAAATATACTGGCTGACATAAAAATGAGAAAATATGTAAAACGAGGAGCAAACCTTGAAGGTTTATATGCAAACTTTGCTTGTGACTGTCTTGTGGCATAGTCCGTATCAAGAGAAGAAAGATTCCTTGTGTGTCCAGCACCCTGCATAACAATCAGCATTGAAAACTAGATGCTAAAATGGTTCAACGATTTCAAAAATTAGGGAGAATCACCAGAAAATTGACCAATATATAATTGCCCTATAACAGAATGGATACCACCCCAATATGGACTTTGACAAGGCAGTATGATGGCACCATGCTAAGCTTTCTGCCTACTAAATTATATACATAATTGTGAAAGGCCAAGCCATAACAATGCAATCCCAAACCATTACACACATGTTATTTGCTCCAATAAATGATAAGAGGAACCTAGAACCAATTCTCATCAATTTAGAGATTCCATTATCTGCTGGGATTCAACTAAGGTTGCCTTTCGCCAATTCACCTAGATCAGCCAACAAGTATAAAGCAGCTCCAGAAATACCTGTATGATGGAGATTTACAACCAAAGGCAATATAGTTTTGTTGAACAGAGGTTTTTTCGGTCATTCTGTCTCGGAACGATGTCCCCAATGACAGTGATATGGAATCTGGATAAGTTCGTACCTGTATAAGCAGGAGAATGATTTCATTGGGTGAATTTCAGAATGCCTTGATGGGAAATTACAAAATTCAAGGCCTTGACAGCCTTTAAGCAGGATTCTTTCAGATGTTTTGGGGTATTATAAAACACAATTAGGTGGTTTTGTAGAGGAAAAGCTCGGGGGACGGCGGGGGGACAGCTAATTAAAAAATATATAAATATTTAAAATATAAAGATATAGTGACTAAATTATATAAATAAGCTGAAATAAAACCATTTGAGATTTAAATAAGGTGAAACTTGAACTCATAAACATCAAACACATTCCTTAATACTCGTGATTCTTTCAGAAGTTTGCAAGAAGTTGCTTGGTCCAAAAAGGTGCAAAAATTGATTTTATGAAAATAAGAAAAATATTGCCATCAATGCATAGAGCTTAAGAAAATATGCACTTTTAGAGAAAACAACACCTGAAACGGAGCCACAGAATGAAAGTTATGGCACATGCAAGTTTTTGCTACTATATCTTCGCGGACCCTTTCCAAAAATGGCAATTTTTTTCTGTGCTTGTGATTTTTCACCAAAATGGAAAAAATGCCAAAAAAGGAAATAAATTCGTGGGGGACGTCTGGACGTCCCCTCCACGTCCCCCCATCCCCCAGGTGTTTCCCAACACTTCCAGACGTCCCCCAGACGTTCCCCAGGCCAAACAAAAAAGGGAAATGTGGGGGAAATGTTTCCCCCACGTCCCCACGTCCCCAGGACGTCCGGGACGTCCAAAACGTGTCAATTTAGGGGGGGACGTGTCCCCGCGTAACTATGAAATAAACCCAATGTGGAAACTATTGAGTGTCCAAGTCAAATCCAACTGAGCTAGCAACATGACATTGGAGGTCACAGGCAACGAAGGAAGGAGGGCGATCAACGCCTCTTGTCAGTCACCAATGACGGGGTCACATACAACAATGGTGGCACATTTTTATAATATTTTTAGTTATTTGCTTTGAGTGGTGTTTGCAAAAATAGAACATGGTTTTCATTCCTTGTTAAAGTTTGAAATGAGGTGAATGTGCATTGTGGATGCTGGGAATAGTTGTGTAGGAGGGTAGCTGAACTGGAGTGATCCTCTGACTGCTGAGATTCTTCGACTGTCGTACTTCTAACATCAATCAGCCGGTGAAATAGCATTCACTGGAAGTGAAAGTGGGAGCTGTTGAGTTCGCGTATGTAGGTGAATCAGTGGAAGTGTGATCATCTGGTATGGTATTGGTCATGTGCAACAAGATCCAGACAACAAGATCCAAGCCAACAGTATGCAGACCTAAAAGTATGTAGAGGCATACGATTCTGTTATTTAGCTCTTGAAATGTGTTTTCTTCCCATGCTCGCACTAAGGGGGGGAATGTTAGGAATATATTTAGTGCTCCATTAGAGTGAATAATAATTACGCATGTAATTATTATTATTATTATGAATGTAAACTAGTAAATTAGTATTTACTAGTTACTAGTTAGCAATTAGTAAATGTTAGTCAGTTAATTTGTTAGTAAAATATATTTTGGTTATTTGGTTATACCCGTATTATTATAAATGGGTTATAACCTCCTAGTTTGAGGAGGTAGTTTCCCTACCTCCATGGCTATTTAATAACCATAGTAATAGTTAAGTTTTACTGCAAATCAATATTGAATATCAATTTTGTTGGTTTAATCTTTGATTTCCAAGAAACTATTGGTTATAAGGTGTGAAGATTACACAACAAACATTGGCGGTTTTCCACATTTGCGAGTGTGGGAAAAAAATCGTTGCAAACATCTTCCAACGAGAAGATTGTTGTGCAAAAGGTGTGAAGGTTGCAGGGATTGTCGATTTCACATTCATTTTGAGGAAACACAATGGTACTTAGAAGAAATGTTGTAAGAGGTCGTGTAGAGCAAGGAACAAGATTTGAGGACTTGGTCGAATTAATGAGTACTGTGCAAGTTCATTTAGAGGCAATGGAGGCCGCACAATGTTGAGGTGCTGTGGAAAATTAGTGTGATAATGCACATTGAAAAACACATCACAAATGAGAAAGAAGAAGAAACACAAGCCGATGGACCTGGACACCTCGAGTTACTTTTAGAAGTTGTAACCAAAAATTTGGATAATGGAACTCAAGAAGTATTTTAAGTATAAAGACATGGAAGATCCCATGGGATTCAAATTTGCTTGTATGAAGTTGAAAGGTCATGCATCTCTTTAGTGGGACTGTATCAAGTCAGATAGAGTGCAAAGAGGCAAGCAAAAGATTAAGACATGGGATAGATTGGTAGCGAAGCTTAAGCTGAAATTCTTGCCCGCGGATTACCTACTCAACTTGTTTAAAAAGTTGCAGATTTTGTGACACAAAGAGCTCAATGTGAAGGAGTACATTGAAGAGTTTTATCGACTCACCATTCGAGCGGGTCGTATAGAGGATGATATGGAGAAGATCTCCAAATATATGTATGGGCTGTGGATTGCAGTTTAGCATGGATTTGCAATGATCCAAGTATGGTTTGTTGAGGATGCCTATTAATATTCATTGAAGGCGGAAGAGAAAATTGTGTATAAGCAACAAAACACTACTCGAGGCAAAGGAAAGGTTGTGGAAGGCCGTAGACAAGGTGGGTTATAGGGGAAACTCTACACATCATGGAGGCGAGGCTAAATCAATGTTGCGTAATGAAGGAACACATACATGAGGAAATGCATCTAGGGGAAGAGGTTCCTTTTGACACGAAAGAGGTTGCAGATTTAGTGGCACATGCTATAGGTGTGGTAGGACAAGGCATAGAGCTTTCAAGTGTTTACACACCTAGAGTGATGGTAAGTGTAACAATGCAAGTGCACATATTGCACATGTTGGAAAAGATGATATGCTAAGCTGCAGAGAAGACCCAAAGATGGGAGAGGCACTGATGTCCAAGCACGTATTGTCGAAACCATCAAAAGAATAAGTTGATACAGGGCAGAGAAAGAATTTTCTTAGAATGGTGTGGATGTTGGGAGGAAAGATTTGTAAGTTGATAGTGTACAATGGAAGCACCGATAATTTGGTTGCATAAGAAATGGTGGGCAGGTTGGGGTTGAGGATTGCACATCCTAATCCCTACAAAGTTTCATGGTTGCAGAAGGGACACTAGTTTTTGGTGACTGAGCAATGTTTGGTCAAGTTTCAGATAAGGAGATATGGAGATAAAGATCTGTGCGACATCATGCCTATGGATGCATGTCACGTGCTATTTGGAAGGCCGAGGTAGTTCAACTAGAAGGTGCAACATGATAGCCGTGAGGACATTTAAAAGGTGATGAAAGATGGAAAAGAGTACACTTTGAACTTGATAAAGGAGAAGAGTGAGGGAGCAAAGCAAGGATCAAAGGTTTTGTTGCTTTCAGGGAAACAATTCCTGAGTGAGGTAAAGCAAAATAGTGCATGTTTTTTGCTGAATAATGAAGCCTGCACAAAGAGAGTGTAGGTACAATGGCGAAGAGTGATGAAATGATGCCGCACAAAGTGAAAGACATGTCACCATGTGTATTTAATCGCATGATTGAGTTTGTTGAACAAGGCAACATACATGATGACACCACAAGAGAATGTGAAGATATAGAAGCAAGTGCAAGACTGATTAGAGAAAGTGTAAGCCCATGTGCAATACCAACAATTCTAGCCTTGAAGAAAGGCGGCGAGTGGCGTATGTGTACAAATTCTAGAGCAATCAACAAGATCACGATCAAATATGGAGCTTCCATTGCATGCTCATGAATGGATCATTTGAGCGAATTGGTGAGAAATAGTTTAGAATTGCATTTGGAGGTAAGTTTTATCATCAAATTCTTTCAAAGTTTTTGCAAATTTTGTATAGATTACGATCAAGATTTAGGATATTGCATGATTGGCTTGTAAATACATGTAATCGGGTAAAAGCAATGCACCGAGAACTTTTAATAGTCATTTGCATGAATGAAGTTATGGAAACCATTTTTGGGAATTCGTTCTAAATTATTTAAGATGACATTTATGATATTGTAACAATTCATCGAAGATGTTTTGTATATAAGGCAAGTGTTGTAGCAATGTGATTGCGAGAGGTTATTTTAAATTTTTAAAATATCATTTGCAAGTAGGTATGTTATTTTTATGTAAATTCCCGCGCAAGTTTGAAAATGGTTATTTAAACGGTTTTTGCAGAATTAAGCTTAGTTTTTTTAAGTTCTTTCGAAGTGCATTGTGTTGCAATTAGAGCTTATGGATTGGTAAGTTCTTATTGCAATTTATCAAAATCACTAGCAGGAACCGTGTGTAATGCACATTGTACCCTCGGGAAGTATGGTGTAGGTGGATAGAAAGAACAGTTTTGGGGCAATTTCTAGCAAAAGGTAGATTTCAGGAGGAAGACCAAATGATTGAACCATAGTTAGCATAATCGACGAGTACTCGCCAAAGAAAAATGCAAACGAATACTTGCATGGAAAACTTGCCACTCGGGCTCACTAAGTTTTGGCGAATGTTTGCCAAAGCTCTGTGAGTCCGAGCAAAAAACTTGCTGACATGTACTATACACGCAAACATGTCCAACACATTGAAAAAACACTCAAAAACCGCACTGCGGCTTTTACCCTTCATAAGGCCCTAAAGCACTTCGTTTTCATTCACACAACCGTTTGAACTTGCATTGCATGTGTTGAATGGATTTTTGAGCGAATTCAAAGAGGAAATTTGGAGAATTGCATTTGGAGGTATGTTTTTTTTAAATTCTTTCATGTTTTTGCAAATTTGGTAAATATTATTTAAGTTTTATATATTCATATTGTAATTCTAAATACATCTAATGTAAAAGCGAATGCTTTTAAATTTTTAATAGTCATTTGCAGCCGGAGTTATGGTTTTTTTTTAATGCAAATTCGTTCTAAATTATTTAAATTTTATATATTCGTATTGTAATTGATTCATCGAATATGTTTTGTAATTTTAAATGCGTTCAATGTGATTGCAAATCCTTTTAAATTTTTAATACTCATTTGCAACCGTAGGAATGTTATTTTTATTAAATTACAGTGAAATATGGTTATTCAGGCACATTTTTAAAAAATTTAATTAAGCTTACTTTTTTTAATTTTTTAAATGTGCATTGTGTTGCAGATTAGAGCTTAATAATGGCATCAGGCTCAACATTAGGTTCGGCATCTGGGTCAACATCACTACCAGGAACCATTCTTGTGAATGCCGTACTCTCGCTTGGAAGTGTGATGTACAGGGAGCAGTTTAGGGAACAATGGTTTGCAATTTTTGTGGCAAAACATTTTCTGGAGGCATCAATTGTTTGAAGTATCACCTTACATGTATTGTTTGTCGGGACGCTGTGGTTTGCCCCAATGTTATGAAAGAGGCAAAGCGAGAGATGAAAACAAAGTTGGCAGAGCTAAAGGAGAAGAAACTAGAGAGGGAAAGGGTGCATGCAATCATAGCACAAGCTGTTAGACCTAGGGGTAGAATGACAGAGGATTTTGAGGATGATGCGGCAACAATTGTGGGCTCTACTCGTGGTCCACACATACAAACCGGAAGAGGCACATCTTCATCGAGTTTGAGCAAAGGCATACATAACTTTTTTGTGCCAAGGAACATACTTGGAGCACAACCTTCATTGCAAGGTATAACTTGAAACAAAGATATGCACGAGGAAGTGGATAAAGTATGTGCGAATTTATGGTACTACAACAACCTTCCATTCAATGTGGCAAAGAGCCTGTACTGGGAGTACTTGGTGACAACATTGACAGTTGCAGGGAAAAGGTACAAGGCACCCTCTCCAAAAGATTTGAGTGGGAAATTGCTCAAGGGTGCAATTGCAGATGCCACTACAATTCTAGAAGATCAAAAGAAACAATGGCACAAATACGGATGCACCATTCTTTCAGATGGGTGGACGGATGGAAGGAACTGCACCCTCATTAATTTTTTAGTGGCTTCAAATGGTGAGATGGTGTTTTTGAAGTCTATTGATGCCTTTAACATAGTAAAAAATGCAGAGAATTTGAGTGTTATGTTGGAGAAGATTGTATTAGAGGTAGGTATATAGAATGTTGTGCAAGTTGTCACAAACAATGCAACATCATATGTGGCGGTTGGAGACTACTGCAAGAGAGATATTCATCACTCTTTTGGACTCCTTGTGTTGCTCATTGCCTTGACCTTCTTTTGGAGGACATAGACAAAATTGATTGGGTGAGGCCGGTTGTAGAAGATGCAAGAAACATAACAAAGTACATATATAATCACCCTTGGGTTCTGAGCTTGATGAGAGAACACACAAAGGGGAAAAATCTTGTTCAAGTCGGTGTCACAAGGTTTGCAACTAACTTCTTGACGTTGCAAAGTATTTCTAGTTTGTTGACATCATTGAAGCAAATGTTTGTGAGTCAAACATGGCTAGACTCACAATATTCAAAGAAAGTTGATGGAGAGAGGATTGCAAAGATAGTTTTTGATGATATCTTTGCAAAGAGAGCTATAGAGATCATCAAGGTAATTTCAAACTTTGATTTATATTTCAAGTTGATTTCTTTATTTTAATTTGTTAAATTATAAATATATTGTTATTTACTTTTTTACTTTATTTGTAAGTTTGTAACCTTACATTTTAATTTGTGTGTAGGTGTCAGAGCCGTTGGTGAGGGTTTTGCATTTTGTTGATGGGGAGCAAAACCCTATGTGGTACATTTATGAGGCCATGGATAGGGCCAAAGAGTCTATCCAAAACTATTATAGGGGGCATATCGCTAGATATGGTCCCTTTTGGGAGATTATTGATCGAAGGTGGAACAATCAACTCCACCAACCTATTCATACAGCGGGGTACTACCTCAACCCCAAGTTTTTCTTCTCTGACGACTTCATAGATGTGAACAGAGAGGTTATGGAGGGCCTTTCAACATGTATTAAGAGGATGATACTAGAGGTTGAGACGAGGGACCTCATTATTTTAGAGCTGGAAAATTACAAACATGCTAGGGGGAGGCTCTTTTCTTTAGGGTTAGCTATCCGAGGGAGAACCACGCAGGCACTAGGTAATAAAAATTAGAATGTTTACTAAGTTACTTATTAGTTACAAATTTGATTTTATTAATTACTTATAAATTTTTGATTATCTTGTTTGTAGGTTCTTGGTGGGAGGATTGGGGAGGAAATACCCCGCATCTTCAAAAGATAGCCCTCAGAATTCTATCTCAACCTTGTAGCGCTTCTGGATGTGAATGCAACTGGAGTTTGTTTGAGGCCATTCACACGAAGAAGTGCAACAAGTTGACTCAAAAATGACTCAAAGACTTGGTTTTTGTGCAATACAATCTCCGGCTTCGCACAAGAAAAGTGGAGGCCACATCAGAGGAGCTTATTGATTTGGATGAGATAGATCCATATAGTGAGTGGACTGGGCAAGAAGAGGAAATCCATGCGTTCACAAAGGATGAGATTGCTTCTTTCGAGAGGGAGGCTATGGAGGGAGAAGCACTAGCAGGAGATATTGGATTGGATGACATCTTTAAAGGTGATCTCGAACATGCGGCAGAGGAGCCACCACCATCTACTACCAGGTTGGAGCCAGAGTCGTAGCCTTCTAGGAGGAGCGAGGAGACACAACCAAGTGTGGGGACTAGTAGAGGCACTAGACCCTCTCCCCAATATTTCTCTAGAGCGGGGAAGAGGAAAATGTAAATTATTGTAAATTGTAACTTGCATAGATATGAAATTTATGATGATAATTTTCAATGACAATCATCATAAATTCATAACACTTATCATCCGACTATTGTATTTGCATGGTGATGCAATTTTGTATTGTATTTGTATTCAAATCTAATAGAAAACACTTCTCCATCTTTTTATAGACTCATTTGATACATTTTGTAGCTATATTTTTTTGGTGCACTGCCTGCAACATAAAAGGGCACAACAAGACCAATTTCTTAAGAAAATTGTTTTGTGAAATTTGTTGGATCAATGGCCATGACATACAAACTTGCCTATTCAATCTAAAAAACAGGAGTGCCAGTGTTTTCATCACCCAAGGGAAACCTTCAACACCACCTATCACCTCAACAAAGCCCCAAACAAATACAAAAGTATCACTGGGGCCATCACTTGGTGGATACAAAAACCAATAATTTAATACATGACGTCAAAAAAACATGAGGGAAGGTGGTACTGCATCCAGTTCGATGACCAAGGTCTACCAATGGTTCAGTCCCAGGCGTGTAATAGTTGAGACCACTTTAGAAGAGATTGTCCTACCAATTGAGTCAACACTAGACTTATGTGTTCTTGGCATGATCCAGGGAATTGTTGACAGGGTTCTTCACAAGATTACAATAGAAGACTTTGACCGCGAAAGATGTGTAGAATATCGCGGGTTGACAAAAGTCGTGCAACAAAGGAATGTGACTTTACAAGTTGGATGAATATGTTGTATGTACAATAGACGAGACTAACAGTTGCGACCTTTTGTAACAGATCTAATATGTACAAATACAAGAGGATAAGATAGAGTGATATGTAATGGATGTAGCGAGTGTGTGAAAAGTGTAGTGTGCATAGGTAGGAGTGAGCAAATGTGAAAGAGAGGTATGTATGTATGTATGTATGTATGTATGATGGAATAGAAATAGAGTAGTGAGGTGGACTAAGTATATATGCATCCAACAATGTTGTAATCTGAACAATGTAATTGTTTATTGACATATATATGTGTGTGTGTGTGTAAGCAGAGTTAGAGTAGGGAAATTTGCGGCTACGTTATCTTACTTGCTTTTGTGATACGATATATACGTTGAATTTTTAGGCCTACTTCAAAATTTTGTTTGCAATTGTGTTTAGTGTTTTCTATTTAAATCAACCATTTCCACCTCTGTATGCATCAGCTCTATCCCAAAACAAACTTATTAAACTAACAAAAGCGTATAGTTTACGCCAACAAGGATCATAACGACACCAACTATCTGAAACAAGTAAACATCAACATGATAAACGCAAGAAACAAAGAGGTTATGATAATAACAAGGGTCCAAGTAAAACAAATAAATTATCCAAACCCATGTATGGAGAAGACACACATGGCCAAATCAGAAGTGGAGCTTGAATGTGCAGTGATGGAAGAGTAGAGACCTTCTCAAGAATGTACCAAAACATTGACTAATCAACTTGAGTCAGACAAGGAAATCGCAAGACAAGTATTGCAAACCACTATTCGAATTGAAATAGATGGTCTTCTACACAACATCCCAAAAAACAAGAATGTGTTAGCCATTGTTGTACAAGACATCAACTACAACATGAAGTGGGTGACACACCTTGTGCCAAAAATATGAGCAACAATAATAAGAACTAAGTGTGCAAAATAGATACAGCCCATTGTCAAACCCCTTGGTCAAGAGATCGAGAAATTGACCAAATGCTACTAATAATGAACTTACCTCGACAACTAGTGGTTGTTCATGCAGGGACTCTGGACTTTAACCTAACCAATACTGTTATGGATGGCGGTTTTGGTGTAAATGTGCTTCCCAAAGAAACTTGGAAGAGTCTCAGAGAACCCATTATTTTGCCATCAACATTCTAGTTAGGAGCTGACCAAAACAAAATACGGGTGTTGGGAGTCCTCGTGGCATAAAAGGTAAACATTGACACCCAACAATTCATGCTAGATTTTGTAGTCGTCTCCTTAAAAGAAAAATCTTATGATGCATTATTGGGTTGTGGCTATTTCATAACAACTAAGACAAATCACAATTAGAAGAAAAACCTCCTCTCGATCAAGAACAAAGGTCCGAAATACATCATAGACTTCACAAGTCAGGCACTCAATGAAGAGGAAACCTCATTTGACGATGATGAGTCAGTAAATATTGATACAAAATATATGAAGGAAGAACACTCACAACACCTCAACCAAGGTTCAACAAAACCAAATGCACATCTATTGGAATTACACTCATGCTCCAAAGATGAAATGTGTTCCCACAATGGTCTCTTCAATTGGCACACGGAGGATTACAAAGTATTACAACCTAAGTGTAATTTTGTCGAAATGATGGAAAAAGAAGAAAGTGAAGGTTCTGAAGGAAGAGGGCACAAAATGACACTTATGAACCAAGAAGGGGACAACATACATGGAAGAAATTGAAGTCTATAGCTTCTAATCAAATATAACCATCTTCATTGTGTCCAATATACCATCCATAGTTTATGGAATTCCGAGTAGGTGATACAAGGATAAGTGAAGAACCAACCCACCATTTCAAAGGGGTATAAGATACGAATTAAAATGAACTGACGACAATCAAAGTGAAACTTGGATCCGATGAAAAACCCCAAATTATCATGATGGGGTGATAATTGGAACCCGGTGTTGAAGACTGCGGCGTTTAAGATATTTATGGTATAAGGATATGTTTGCATAGACCAGTGATGTGCGTATACAAAATTTTGTTAGTTTGAGGAGCTCATACGGTACAGAGGAGAGCTTATAGAATGAAAAGATATATGTTGCCAAGGTCCAAGATGAGATTGAAAAGATGTTGGGAGCAAGTACGATCTTCAAGTTCAAACAAGAGAGGGTGTCCCCAATAATAATCAGCCAAAACGAAGAGTCAAAATAGATATAGCTATTTGTCAACTTTATAAACTTGAACACGATTACTATCAAAGACCTATTTATAAACTTTATAGTGGAGGAAGTAGTATGACACAATATCTACTCCTTTATGGACAGGTTCTCGAGCTATAATCAAATCAACATTACAGAGGAAGATACATTGAAGATCACTTTTATAGTGGAGGAATTTTATAGTGGAGGTTGGTGTTTATGTGTATAATCTAATGTCCTTCATACTTTGCGATGCTACGACAACTTTCCTAAGGATCATTACACACATCTTCAACAAAACGGTCACAAGTAACTTCAGAGCTTTTCTTGGCGGCTGGTCAATTTACAGCAATCTAGAATCCCACCTGCAGAGCCTTTATAGAATGCATGAGACGATGTTGAGCAACAAAATTGGCTTTGAATCCAAAGAAGTGTCTATTTATGTTCCCACAAGGCAAGCTTCTAGGACATATAGTATGCAAAGTGGGCTTGAAGACTAATCCAAACAAGATAAGGGTAATGGTAAAAATGGAGGTACCTAGGGACTTAAGTGGGGTAAAATCCTTCTTGGGGCACATCACATATTATTGACCTTCATAAAAACAATTTCTCAAATGTCTCACCCTTTGGACGTCCTAACAAGAAAGGGGAGTCCATTCATGTGGTCCAAAGAACATGGGAAGGCCATTCAAAGCATTGAAGGTTCAATTGATTAGTTCCACTATAGTTGTCTACCCATGACACTCCAATTATGTGACTGGAGCAACATTAGCTCAAGTTGGAACCCAAGGGTTGGACCACCCAATGTTCTTTGCATGCACTCATGTTCAGTGCTAGAAACTACTGTACCACAAAACATGACGTTCTCGATATTGTGTATGCAATGTAGAAATTTGGCATTAGCTGATATCTAACCCTTTAACATTTTATGTGGGACCATTAGGGCACGTCGCGTATTACTAACCTTCATAAAAACAATTGTTCAAATGCCTCACCCTTTGGATGTCCTAACACAAAATGGGACTCCATTCATACGGTCTAAAGAACAAGGCAAGCCATTCAAAGTATTGAAGGTTCAATTGATTATGTCCCTTATAGTTGTCTGCCCATGACATTCCAATTATGTGATTGGAGCAACATTAGTTGAAGTTGGAACCCAAGGGTTGGACCACCCGATGTTCTTTGCATTGCACTCCGTGTTCAAAGTTGAGAAGAACTATTGTACCAAAAAACATGAAGCTCTTGATAACGTGTGTGCAATGTAGAAATTTCAAATTAACTTAAATCTACCACTCTAACTTTTTTATGTGGACCATTAGGCATTATAATATTTAGTAAATAAGCCCATTATCCAAGGCAAGATACACAAATGGTTGTTGCTACAACAGTTCACAATAAAGATCATTGTCAAACGGGATAAGAGCCATGTTATAGCTGAACAATTTTCTCAGATAAAAAAGGGAGACCTGGCAGACGAGGTCAATGAAGATTTCCCAAGTACTTATCTTTTCTGAATTGCAATGATACCAACTTGATATGAATAGATTGGGGACTATTTAACGTTGGCATCCTTTCCAAAGGAAAGTAACCCACGGCCAAGAGGAAATTGAGAATAAATGCTCAAAAATTTCAATTGATAAATGGGTTGTTGTAGAAAATGGGTGCAGACCACATTATGCATCAATGCATGTTAGAAGAGGAAATTAGAGACATACTCTTAGAAGGTTGCATAGGGCCTACTGCAAGCCACATGGAACTTGATGCCAATGCAAGTAAGGTATTCCTAACAAGACTATGGTGGCCAACTCTAGACCAAGCCACCAAAAAGAGTGGGTTCTCAGGTGGGATACTTGCTAAATAATAGAAAAACCTCTAAAAAGGGATTTTATGCCCTTATGGCCCTCCTAGCCCTAGGGAATGTTTGAACATTGGATTCTATGGAACCCTTGAAAGAATGCAGGATACTTAAATGTAAGTACATTGCAGTGGCAATAAAGTACTTAATGAAGTGGGCAGAAGCAAGATCCTTTCAGGACAATAGTGCTCAAAGCACTACAAGGTTTATTTATGAGTAAATACTAACTAGGTTGGGAAACCCCATACAAATCACAAGTGCTTGTGGGGGGTATTTTGTTAATCAAATGATTTGTTTAATGACTTTGGAATTCTGAATCATTCACTCACTTTTGAGTTCATACTATCCAAGGGCAAATAGCCAAGCAAAGGCCACCAACAAGCTATTCACTTCATTAGTCAAAAAACCATGTGGAGTAGAAGGCAAGGATTGGAAAGAATGTTTATCAATGGTATTGTGGGCTTCCAAGACAGTCTATAAAGTAATACACCATTCCAACTAATGTATGGGCAGGAAGTGGCAGTTCCAATAGATTACATAGAGCCGATTTTAAGGATAGCAGTGCAAAATAGAATTGGTAATGAAGAAAGTCTTAAGAAACGATGACTAATGACCAAATGGGCAAAAAAGATTATGCAAACAAGGAGGATGTTTTGGTACAACAAGCACACTAAGCGAATGAACTTTGAAGTTAGAGCCTTAGTCCTTAAACATAATCAAATGCATGTGATAAAACCAAGCAAGTTTAAAGTATTATGGCTTGGACCATTTGAAATTTTGGAGATTTCAAAAAATGGGGCTGTCAATCTTGAAAAATTGAATGGATTTGCCACCAAGGATATGGTGGATGGTTCTAAACTTTCTAAATTAAAGGTATATCAATCCACAATAAAGAGTGTCAATGTCAGAGCATACATGTTGGTATCAAGTGGAAACCATACAACCAAGTGTGGCCAATTATTCAAACATAAGTTTGCCCTCTAAAAGTCTTCCTACAATCATGTATACTTCCTCTTAGTCGAACATTCACCCTCTTACTGTATGTTACTCCCTTGAATGACCCTAGCACTTCTTTTGTAAGCTCCTTTGTCGTATGAGTTGTTTCAGCCGCCATACATGTTCCCTTGGACACTTTGACTGCATGCCCTAATGTTGAAAGTCTTGAATTGCCCCCTTTTATTTAAGAGTCTCAAATGTCATTCACCTTCATAATGTTCCAAGTGAGCGTACATGTTGGAATCAAGTGGAGACCGTACGACCAAGTGTGGCCAATTGTTCAAATGTACATTTTCCCTCCTAAAGCCTTCCTGCAATTTCGTACGATTCCTCATTGTTGAACATTCACCCTATTGTTGTACGTCACTCCTCTGAATGCCCTAGCACTTCTTTTGTACACCCCTATGTCGTATAGGTTATTGGCTGCCTCAACAGCCATACAACTTGCCCTGGATGCTTTGGCCGTATGCTCTGACGTTGAACGTCTCTCAACTGCAGAATGTCCCTTCTTTGCTCAAACAACCCCTCTTTGAATGCTACCAGTCTACCACACACTAGTACATTCCACATGAGGCACTGTACAATGCTAGAGGTGACTATAAGGAGCCAAATGACCTACAAGAAGGCCTAGACTTCCAACTCTCATTTTCATGATTACTTGTGTAAAAAAAATTGCAAAGAAAAAATGATTGTTAAAATCAGATATAGTGAACAAATTCAAATTTATGCTTCCAAGAGAGGAAACACAAGTAATACGTCAGAATATAGTTTCAATTTTGGCTTTATGAAGCACTTTTAATGTAGGGTTTGGAATGCAATAAAAAATTCAAGGGCCTAACCCAATATCAAATAACTAGGGGCACCAGGGTTATTGCAGGTATTTGGTGATAAACGATTTGGGTTTTTCACCAACAATCATGTTTGATAAAGATTAACTCCCATGGCATCAACCATAGCCCCATCTTCATCATGGCAAAAGAATGCCCTAGATACAACATATGAACGATTTGGATCAGCTAGGGAAGGCTGCATAAACCCCAAGCTGTCTTCTACAGCAGCCCTAAGGATGATTCAAGTTTCATTAACAGGTCTGAGCTCCAAAATAGTGGCCAAAGGTAATAGAAAATAGACGGCTATGGAACCATCACCAAAAGCACAAACTATGCCATAAATAATTACGGGAATTCTTACAGCTGTAGAGTCCCAGACGTGGTGAACGTGGTGAACCAACAAGCCTGATAAACACAAGTTGAAGATAGCCGTGCACAAAGCTAGGGCAGACCGAATCTTGCAAATGTCGTACTAATAGCCATGAGTTCAAACCTTATCTAAGATGCATTGTTTCAAGCTCTGATAGAAATAACAAATGCTCATTTGTTCATTACATAGACAAAGAGATAAAAATTACCTACACAGCTCAAGACTTTACGAGTATTTGGGGTACCCTCACATTGACTGTCTATGAATAAACTGACCAATCTTTACACCACTAAGGCACACAAATAGTTTGACGAGCAGTGAGTTTGTCGACCGAATCTCACTTCAGAAGAGCTGATGCACATGTGGGACAAGAGCCACAAGGGTCTCTAAAAGGAATACTCGGCTTGTGAAGAATGGTGTTGTCTCGTGGAGGTCATCTGATGTCAATTTGTGGGGGCTACTATGGCATCTAATATGGCAAAATGAATGACTAAACACCTCATGGGACTGATGAAAGGCGAGATCTACAACTGGGGAGAGTTGTCCACACATATCCATGAGTTCCTTTACTTGTCTTACAAGGGGTTTTATAAGATGCAACATGCTATATCAACTTATTCTTGGATGTCGTCTATAAACAAACAGTAGTAGAAGGAAGTTTCAAATTTGATACTTCACATGATCCGACGAAGGCCCTCTGTGTTTCAATGGAAACACCTTGGCATCCCCCCCCTGGAAGAGCACTTAGACCACCAAACTTCAATGAAAAAGATAAAGGAGATAATAGAACAGCCCACTTTGGAAGAAGAAGGGGAGGGATTTGAGACAGACGATGAGGAGGACGAACACATAGAAGGGCTTTGCATGCCTACCTATTTAGGCTACTAGCTGCCGCTACTCACTTTTCTTCAAAAGCCACGGTTGGCACTCTTTTTCAAGCAGGGAAGGAACGTAAGCAAACACAAATTTGGCTGCAAGTGCCCAAAGCATCAGTAAATATGGACAAAGAGGTGCCCATGAGTCCGTTACAACCCCAAGGGTCCATAAGGGTAGCATCAGAAAGAAACCAGATATAGTCTGTGGCCAACATAGATGTGCATAAAGCATAACCAGCAAACTCTGATGCAGACATATGATTCTCCTACAGGAGATGAGAGTATTCTAGTACATTTTCCCTTCCCTACTAGCAAAAAATCTTGGAAAACCTTGATTTAGTTTTTTCCAAGACTGCAGGGAAATGTCTAGAACACATCCCCCCCCCCCCCCCCCCCCGCCCGCCATACCAGGTCAGAAACGTACCCGATACAGGTACAGGTACGGAAATGTTGTGGGTACATTTTGGAAACGTACCCCGCAAGTCCCAGGCATGGCAAGCCGTACCCGGGGCATCCACGGTACCTGCAGGTACATTTCCAAAACGTACCAGCCTAATTATTTTTTAATTTTAGCAGAAATTCACAACAAAATAGAATCACCTCCAAATGCTCACTACCCCATAGAAGAGGTGGAACAAAGGCCATGTTATGTGAAAGAAATGGTGTTGATATTCAGGTTTCTGGGGTCTTACCCTGGACCCAACATAGTCAATGCATGAACTGTAAACCCATGGAGCAGTACATATCCTCATGACGCAGAGCACTTAAGGATGCGATATTTAAATGTGGTCCTTGGTTCATGAAAAAATCACACCTCTTTGTGAAGCATTGGGTAGACAGGATCAACCTCATTGATAACCTTCTTCACCCGGTCATAGTTTGGGTGCAGCTACACCTGTAGCAAATTCTGTGGGGAGAGATTGTGATGAAAAGAATTATAAATGTGTCAGATGAATACATTTTCAATTTTACTTTTGCATTTCACTATATGTATTATGAAACTGGATAAACTTTTATTTCTAACATTTGAAGCATTTGAATCCCAATGTTATCCTATAAATGAATACTAAGTATTTGATGTCTGATTTCCATGAAATTATGAATATATATATATTTGTAAAAAAAATTCAATAATATATTGTACAAAAGTACCTGTAGCATTTCGTACCCAAGGGTTTTTAAAAAATTGGCATTTCTGCATATCGTACCCGTACCCTGTTAGTCTTGGTCTTTTTAGGCATTGGGACCCATGGCAGAGGCACTACAAGGCATCTCCAGTGTAGTTGGGCACTTAGAAGTTACCAGCAGTCCTTCACAAGTCAGATGATAGTGAAGGAGGCTACCAGTATTCGGAGGTTTGTGCAAACAGAATGTTGTGCCGAGTTTACACAGGTCTAGTTTGGCTAAAGGTGGCAGAAGTGAATATTCTCAACATGCATGAACAATGGATGCCCACTTCAGTGGCTTAGAATATTACTTCTCTGGTGAAAAAGGTCCTTTAATCCTTATGGAATATTGAGCATACCTATAGGTACCAATACTTCTTCCTCCAATCCTCTATGTGCAAGCAACATATGGTACAAAATGAGAAGGATAGTCTGGCTTCAGAGATGGCAGCCCTAGATCATCAAATAAGGGATCAACAGGATCCATTCCGGGAGCAATTGTCCCAACAGACCCAACTCACACATGCGCAGAGCCTTAGGGTATTGGAATGTGGGTAAGATCTCAAAGAGGTGAAGGAGAAGTATGAGCAAGAGCTCAAAGAGGCAGGATAGTTTGGCTTCAGAGATGGCAGCCCTAGATCATCAAATAAGGGATCAACAGGATCCATTCCAGGAGCAATTGTCCCAACAGACCCAACTCACACATGCGCAGAGCCTTAGGGTATTGGAATGTGGGCAAGATCTCAAAGAGGTGAAGGACAAGCATGAGCAGGAGCTCAAAGAGACTAAGGCCAAGAATGAGCAGGAGCTCAACCAGGTACAGGCCAAGTCACAATTGGCTGAACATGAAGTGCTCCAAGGGAAAAACAAGATGCAAGAAGCAGTAGGCATGGTAAAGTGTTCACAAGATGCAAGAAGAACCTCCAAACATCTTCAGCACTGGACCCCTAAAGTCTATAAAGCGAGAGCTGAATTGTGCCAATCAAAGCCTGCTCCATCAAGTTCTTGAATGGCCGCTCCATCAACCTCTCCAATGGGCAAGTAAGTTCATGCTCATCCACAGACGTCTTTTTCTTCTGCCCCTCTTTTTCCTCAGTAGGTTTTATATTGTGTAGTCAGAAGAAATTCTTAACATATCTAGTAGGTCTGAGGGTTAATGTAGTATGTTAAAGCGTTATTTGTGAATAAATGTAGCTGGCACATTTTGTTAGTATCCTTGTCAGTACTTTGTTAGAAGATAAATAAGACTCGGTTGTAATGGTTGTGTGAACCGTCAACCATTGGATCTTGCCCTTTAAATAGCATAAGGAATGTGGGGGTAAAGGCACTTGTATCAGGTCCTCCCTGATCTATGATGATTGTCATAAAACTTATCTCGAAGAATACAACGCTGCTGTTGTTTCATAACTTGTTATGGTATTATGGTATGTACTTGCATTTTCTATTCTATGTATATTGCTATTGGTAGTCTAGCATCTCAGTAGATTATATCCATACTACAGCTCTGAAGTGCCCCAATGCTAAACACTTTGACTCCTTGCATCCCATCTTCCCCCATAACACTTCCTACAAATTGAATATGAAAGTTATGGCCAATTGCCTGAACAGTATCCTCCCTGACGTGATTCCCAAGGAGCTTTATCAAAGGGAGGCAGATCCTCAATGGTATGATTCACGGGAAAACAGGTGGGCATCCAGGAATGTTGATGAAGCTACATATCATGAAAGCCTATGATAGAATTAAATAGTGCTTCTTGGAATAAGTCCTTTGAAATTTTGACATTTGCAATGTCTGGTGTACACTGTAAACAGGTCACATACTAATTTTGTACCCCTATTCTCAGTTTTAGTCAATGGTTCCCCAGTGGACCTTTTTTGCTTCCCATCCTCACCATCTCTTCATCCTTAGAAATTGAACCTCAATGAGACAGATGGATTCTAGCAGATTGAAAGGCCTGAAACTTACAAGCAATGTCCTACTAAACCATCTACAGTTTGTACATGGTACTCCCCTTATGAGAGACACAATCATCTCAAAAGCTGAAGCCTTTGGGAAGACACTGTCAAACTAAGAATCAGCTTCGGTACAGCTCATGAGTGGAAACAACTCAGCTATTTTTGTTCATCAAGGTAGATTTCAATACCTAGTTGCAAATCACAAAAATATAGGGCTCTGAGGTGGTACTTAACCAAGTAAACTATTTGAAAACCCTATTCTTTGAGGGCAGGAACTCACTTGAGAGTTGGCAGCTTTTGATTTTTGGGTTTCATAGCAAATTTGAAGGCTGGGAGCAGATATGGCTTTCACGAGGAAAGCCAAAATAAATGAGGTCTGTCATCCAACATGTTCTAGTTTTAATTCTTCAATTTGTATGCTCATGTGTGCCTGTATTCCCTACCTACAATGATCTGCCCTATTTCAGTAGGAGATGACTGAGAAAGCTCTTTGCCTAAATAGTTAAGCTTGGAGGCCGGGAGCAGATATGGCTTTCACAAGGAAAGCTAAAACTAGTGAGGTCTGTCATCCAACATGTCCTAGTTTTACTTCTTCAATTTGTTTGCGCATGCGTGCCTGTATTCCCTACTTACAATGATCTGCCCTATTTCAGTGGGAGATGACTGAGAAAGCTCTTTGCCTAAATAGCCAGGCTTGGCAAAGCTAAGCTCCTCACCTAAGCTTGGCAAACCTAATTAGCCCAAGACGAACTCCAGCTGGTATCTAGGTTAAATTAAGAAGGTAAAGTTAAATGGCACATGCAAGCAAAATAAAGGCTTTATCTGGGGAAACAAAACAACATTGATCTCCGTTTGACCGAAAATGCAGGAACAAACAATTAAATGTGTAACCATCTCATCTTTCCTGGAAAGGAAGAGGTGGCAGCAACCCTCAGTTAACTTTGTGTCCTCTCGCAAATTGGTAAGCATGTGTCACCACTGTAAGCTCAGTTTTCCTAGACTTGATAAATATGGCTAGCCTCTAAGGAAATGGGTAGTCCACTGAACTTTGTTAGAACTCAAGAAAGAGGTCGAATGCTCATGGCAAAGAACTTAGCAAACAATTACACCCAGCTGCTTAAACTCAAAACAGACTATAGACATGTAATGGGTAAAAGACTTTAGGTCAAGAACCCATAGAGACATTGAGCCTTTGAATGTTATGAGATATTAATTGAGCTCCATGGGTTCAGTTAATTAGTAGCTTAGCACTCTAGGACTGAGCCATAAAAGCACATGCATGCCCACAACCCTTCTAACTAGCTTCAAAATAAATGCTTAAACAAGATATGATGTCCAACTTAGAGAAGTGTTTTAAAAAGGTGCAAACCTTGACTAGGCATGCAGTATCATGCAGAGGCCATGCATGCATTTGCAACACATAAACTAATAAAGAAACAATGCATGTTAATTTAACCACCTCCAAACACATTGCAGTTACAAATATTAAGCAATGCCCCACACCAGTCAGAAAGTAGGATATGACATGCTAAACTTGAAGTTCTGTACTCAAGAGACTTGGATTTGGCAAGTACTCCACAAGCAAATTTTGACTTGGATCCAATGAAAAACACTGCAAAAACTTGGCAATTTTCAAAAGACAAAATTAGCTTTTTTGCACAAAATTCAGAAAAAGGTTTTGGGTGAAAGAGAGGGTAATGGATGAGTGAAACGAGTGAAAAAGGTCACTTGGATCTTTTAAGACCTGGGTGACATTTAAGGTTTTCTTTTTCTTTTTCATGTTTATGTTCTTTAATATATTTTTTGTTTTTTAAAGTCTTATCGGACTTGCAAGGCTCGCTGTCAAACTCAACGGATTTGAAAATTGAGGCTGCAGAATTTCAACACTATAGCTCAAACCCTTCACAGCTGGAAAAAGATCGAGACCCAAACAGGCAAAGACAGGAAAATATTACATGAAAAGCTACCAAACAATGAGTGCAACACTAGTAAGGAGAAAATGAATCCATTGACATTTTACCATAAACATGGACGATCCAGCCAAAACACGAGTCTTACCATGGGTCGATCGGCATTATTGGTTGAAGGCAAAACTTCAGAGTACTGTGTAGCAATATCCAGTTTTACATATGGTTCTGCATATTTCACGAATGGGTGTTCTAAAAGATGTTCAGCTGAAGGACGATTTGTAGGATTGCGTTGGAGACAGAGTCTCAAAAAGTCCTTGCCCTCCTCTGAGAGATAATCAGGGATTGTTGGAAGCTCCTTACTGTTCCCGATTTTAAACATTGCAGCAATCTACAGCATTCATATCATTACTATAATCCAGAAAAATGTCAATAGGCCTATCTATGAAGAAAAGATGGCTAGCAAAGGGACAACATAAAAACCAAAATTTCTTGCAAAAGAACCACTTGAATCAGGAGATATTCCAGATACAAATTGTATTCTTACAAATACAATATCACGGTTTTGAATCTCAGGCATCAAGTCTTCCTACACAACAAGAAAATTTCACTACCAATTAACTTACCCCTTCATACTGACTCCAGGGTGGCTTTGCAGTAGCCATCTCCAGAACTGTACAACCAAGACTCCAAATATCCACAGCCAGATTGTACCCATTTGAATTCTTGATAACCTGCATCAATAAATTAGAAACAATGTGGATAATCATCAAGCATTTCTCCAAAAAACCTCAAGTGTAAGACCATTAGAGATGAAAAACCTACATTACAGGAAAGAATATACAACAAAGTGTTTAATACCTCTGGAGCCATCCAGTACGGACTTCCTTTGAATGACAAAGGACAAGACTGTGCAGTGATCTGAGCCAAATAATAATTGTATATCAGTGTTCCACTAGAAACCCACTCATTAATTTATTCTTTTTCCTTGCCAACAATCCAAGTTGAAAATTGATTCATTTATATCCAAATCAAAATATAAACAAAAAAAAGAGGTCCTTCTGGTACATGCTTTCTGAAGGCCCATTTGGGCAAAAGGCCATAATAAATCTTGTAGAGTGGACAACTGACTTTTCTAGCACCTCTCAACAAAATGCAGAGATTTACTCATTTGCATGGTTAGATGTTAGAAATAATCAGACAGGAAAAAGGTAAAATAGTTGAAATGCCAAAAAAATATGGGTGACAGGAAGATAAAGGAAGTAGAGTCAAACAAAGAAACTTAATATTTTGAAAAAGAAATAAACTCTACATGGTTATTTAAACTGAGAGATTGTAAGTATCAGGGGCTTCCCTAGTGTAGAACTGTTCAGGTAATTTTTAATTTTGTGGAGTTTTCAATACATGGGAGTATTTTTAAAACTCAAGTCATCACCACGATGACCTTTTTCCATGAGAAGCCATTTCTCTCTGACCTTTAACCCATGCACATTGTGTTTATAGAGAAACTACACTAATAAGAACAGTCAGTGAGAACATTGCATAGCATAAGCATAGACGAGAATGGTAATAACAATAGCTTCTCGTTAACAAAAGCTAGAATAAGTGCAGTATAGGGAGGACCTGATACAAGTGCTCTTGCCCCTACTTGCAACAAGCTATTTAATGTCAAGATACAACGGTTTGGCAGTCAATTGCTTTTATTTATAAAGACGATCTAAGAGTCCCATCTGACAACACCTACACAAAATCATCTCAAGGAGGGGAAGAGGAAGATGTTCTTGGAGGTACAGAAGTCCAAGCTTTGATTTTATTTATTGTAGCTTGCTCAAAGAGCATAAACCTCAGTGATATGCTTGTTATAGACCAAAAGTAGCACCCTTAGATTTGATCATGACTGATCAATACTTTTGGCTAACATGGGAATGTCTCCAAGGTGTGGGACCTTGCTCCTTGAGACGGACCTCCAGAAAAGGCTGGTTTCTCTGCCTAACTAATGCTAACACTACTCCTAAAGCAGAAAAAATAATTATCTAAGCCTAATCTAAGCCTTCAAAGGAATCAAGGTTAGGGAGATGCAAGAAATGAAATCCTAAACTAAGAAAGGAGGTGATAGCACCAAGAAGGGGATCAATCTCCATGAGGGAGAAATGAGAAGGAAATGAAGGAAGGAGAGGGCAGACAAGTGTGCCACAGACCAAAACAAGCAAATCTACTCATTCCCCACATTGCGAAACACAAAGAAAAGAAAAATATACAAGTATAACTCATACATAACATAAACTGGGAGAGCAGAGAGGTAAGAGACAACCAAATGCAAGCAAGTGCAGAGAAGAGCCACAATGTCCAGATTTCATTGCTCCAGAGTATACACAGTCTGTTACATCCATTTGGGAGGCATCTAGGGCATTGCAAGTTCCAAACCATAGGTCTGCAACTCAAATTTGTTTGGGGCACCATTTTGACATGGTGCCTTTGCAAAAAAATGGGGAGATACATTACATTAAAAATGAGTTGCATATATAGAAGGGGGGGAAGGAAATTCGAATTGGCAGATGAGTGAAAATGAAATCCGCCACCCACCAAATCCAATGCCATTACTCATGTAGACAAGTCATCGTTACTTTTGACACATGCCATTAGATTTCATGGGCGAGAGCATGGGCACCATCAAACATTTATCGCAAGTAGGTGAGGTGGTTGGGCGCTTGAAACGGTTAGAATCTTCTCTTTCTTTTCTTTTTAATTTTAATTATTTTCCTTTTATTATTTTTCTTTTTCTTTTTTACCTTATTCTTCTTCACATCTCTTCCAGAACATCATGTCTCTTGGTCGAATTAAGTATTTATTCTTGGTCACTTTTCATTCCTACTCTCAAGAAAATGCTCACCCTGATGATGGTTCCAGTAAGTGAATCGAAACGTTGTGCTAATCCTCTCCACGCAATGTATCCAGAAACCTCTTTCTGCATTTAACCTGCAATATGAATTTAAAATCTTTGATTAGAACCTTATCCCTCTTCCTCTTCTGAAGTGGTGACACAGCAAGTGGAATACCGAGATATCTCCATTGGAAAATGAATGGCTAACTCGGGTCACAAGAACGGTCTGGTGGAAATTCATCTCCCAACATTGCCTATGTCTACACAGAATCCAAAAATAGCCCGATAGCATGTTCAGTTATAAGGAATCCCTTGCATGTCAGAGATTAAAAAACTCTTGAATCCGAGTAACCAACAACTCCGCCCAATTGTTTAGCTCACCACGACTTAACCCAAGCATGTAATTCACGAGTCTATAGCAGCTCCACCCAATTCTAAATCTCCACGGTGTAACTCGAGCATGTAAATCTGTCATCCAACCAGTAACATCAGATGCTCGGCTGGTCACTACTAACCAGCATTGAGTCACGTCCAAGATACAAAGCCACTCTTCTAAAGATAAGCAATCTTTTTTGTTTGACTATGCTCCTTCGCTCACATGCTGCCCAATTTTTCCTTGGTCAAATCCCTCACCCAAATGTGTTTTTAACTTGGTCCTTTCGAGCGGTTGTCATGTGATGGTTGGGGGGCTTGTTAACCGGCCAGCCATGCAAAGACACACCAAAGAGTTGTGTGAAACCTAGTAGAACGTAAGTAATTTTGACTTCATTGTCCATATAATAGACAAATGAGCATTGTGTGTCCCTATTATAACTCGAAACCAAATGAACCAAATAGAGTTTGAAGTTTCACACTGAAATAGGGCATCTGAAAAATTAAATCCACACACACTCTACTCAATGCTATCTTTAGTTCATGGTTGTCAAGTTTACTTGTCCACCATGTGTGGGAGTTTGTGGCTAGAAGCCTCTCCCAACTAAGTGCCTCTAGAGTGAGTAATACCTTAGATTTTTTTTTCTGCCCACTTCACCCACTCTTTGCTTCTTACTAATTTGTGTTGCCCCTTGCTCTAAGCAACCCACCATGAACGAAGTCTACACAATCTTTGGATTTGAAGAGGTGGTGTAGAAGCATTTAGGTCCACAACCAATCTTGCGCCAATAAAAAAAGGAGTGCAACATGTATGTGTGTGTCATGTCTTGTCACCGTACCAACAAGGCTGCACGTGTCAAAGATGAATAAGCAGGTCAAGGAGCTTCCCCAGAAATCTAACACCTCAACAAAGGTTCGAGCAAGAGGTTTCAGTCATCTACCATGATCAGAATGAACCTTTCTTGGACAGATGGCAAAACCACCAATTTACACAACCACCACGACATTTCCCCTGTAGTGCTTGGGCATGCAAAGCAACAATCCAACATTCAAGAATTGTCAATTCCAAGAACCTTGGGTAGCTGAAGAGGTATTGGGATTGTCAAAAGATGTCAAAAAGATTCAAAAGGATAAACTAGAGGCGGTTTCAGCTGTGCAAGGGGGAGTTGCAAGGTAGTGGAAAAATATAGAGCAAGTGGGAAGAGACAAAGTTTGCTTAGTACTTGCAGGGGGTTGCGTCCAAGTCTAGAACATAGAAGGACTCTGTGAAAGTCCATCGAGTGTCTATTGTAGTCTTTCATCTTCATATGGTGTTTTTCAGTAAAATTAAGTAGAGTTGTGTATGTGTAATCTCTTTACTCAAGTCTTAATTCAAAAAACAAGCCAAGTCAGAGCATGTGTATTCAAGTGTGACCATTTGTGTGAGTGCTAAATTGTGGGGAAAGGCTTCCATTAATTTGGCCCCATCTTACCCAACTTGCATCGTTTGGTATCACAGCAAGGTTGTGCCTTTCTTGTTGAGTTTGTAAGGCTCTAGTGGGCTTGTTGCAAGTGTGAGAAAAACCCTGCAATAGTAGATGAGTTGTGATAAAATAAAATGACAAACAAACGAGTTCCCCTTGCTGGGAGGAAGGGAACCAAGAGTTGCAGACCTGAAAGAGATGTTGAGAGGAATCCAAGTTAAATTGGAGGATATGAGTGAAGATGAAGAAGAAGCAATTGAAGATTAGCTTGAAGAGCTGGTATATGAACCAGAAAATAGGTTCTTGAAGGCCACTGCCAAGATGGGAGGGAAGCTGTGATTGGACACCCCTAGTTACTCAGGAACTTTGTGTCTTGAGGATCTCATTGATTGGATCACTGAGTTAGAAAGTATTTTCACTATGAAAAAATGAAGAATCCCAAGAGAGTGAAGTTTTCTTGCATAAGGTTGAAGGGGCATGCATCCTTGTGGCAGGATCATGTGCAAATGGAAAGAGTTATCTGAAACAAAGATAAAATCAAGCCTTGGGATGGGATGGTAGCAAAGTTGAAGGTATGTTCTTTCCCTCTGATTATCAGCTCAGTTTGGTCAAAAAATTCCAGAACTTGAGGCAAATGAAGACGAGTGTAGAAAATTACACAGAACTTTTTAAAGCTCACCATTTAGGCTGGTCATGCGGAAGATGATGAAGAGAAGATATCGAGGTATGTGACAGGCCTTTATATTTCCATGCAAGATGAGTTTGGAATGATAAGATTGCACTTGGTGCAGGAAGCATACAGATGCACTTCGGAGATAGAAGAGAAGTTATCTAGAAGACAACATACAACAAGACACGTAGGAAGGTTTGTGAGATAAAGAGGCCAAGCAAACATTGAAAGAGGATAGCGTGTTCATGAAGGAGAAGAAAGTACTTCTCACAACAACTATTTCAGTCATAAGCTCGAGAGGAAGAGGATGTCCTTCTAGAGGAAGAGGATGATGTAGAGGATTTGTGGGCATATGCTCTAGATGTGGAGATGTTGGGCATAAAGCATTTGAGTGACCAAAAGCACAATAAAACAGTGGTTAAAGAAATGAGGCTAGCAATCACATTGTGCAGACAAATGGGGAGAGCATTGCCTAACCCAATCACATGGAGAAGCTCTCATGATGAAGAGAGTTGATCTGCACCACGGAGCCTAGGACCATGTGCAGAGGCCAATCCTGCAGTAGCTGAGTGTCAAGGATTATACGTGTACACACAAGTTATTTAGTGCAATGAACCACACACACATTGATAAAGTGGAAGACTGATATGCAGAAATACAGCTTCTATGTAGAATGCAAAATAGGAAAGTACAGGTGTACAAACAAACAATAAGACTGCCGTGAGAGATTTCAGAACAAATGTGTTTGAATGCTGGAGCAAACCCGAGCAAACTCCTATAAGGTGTCAATCTAATCTATCAGTGAATGATGATTGATTTGTGTATGTCCGTTTATCCCACTATAGTGGTTACAATACATATATACAACTAATGACAACAATTACAACTGACAAGGTTGGTGGAAAACAGATGGAATGTTCCATCTTCCTTAATTGCATGACAATTGTGCTCTAACATGTAGCATGTTAAGGAGATAGTCTAACACGGGCTACTGCAAAACGTGTCATCTGGCATACTGCATGGCAGCGAAGTGCTGACGAGCGAATGCTGAGATGAAACAAACCTACAAAGATATGCAGTGACAAATGACATACAAAGAAGTGATGCACAAGTTGGCCGATGCTCAAACAGGCTGTGAAGTGCTAAGCAACAAAGGTAAGCTACAGGTGTTGCAAAGTGTATAGAAACATTGCAGAAGTTTTGGATGAAACATGGTGGTGTATAGTGATACCGTGGGTTGTGAAGCGTGTGCAAAACACATGGGACTATACAGGGCAATGTGGCAAGGTATTGCACTACTTGGAAAAAATGCTAAGTGTTAGGCAGGCTGCACTGGAGAGAGGAACTGCGCAGAATGGTGCAAGGAGTTGAGCCATCAGTGTGCATTACTGCAAGGTTGTGATCTTAACGCAAGATGTCGCAAGGTGAGGATCCCAGGTTGAGCAGGAGGAGTGAGGAAGCTTGCAGCTGCTGCACGACAGGTTGCAAAGATACATACGGATCATTCAGCCGTTCTTGAGAAGCAACCGTCTCCATTGCACTGAAGGTTAGCTGGAGAAACTGAATCTAAAGCTGTTGAAGATTGTACCACTTCACTCGATTCAAAGATTTAAAAATTGCTAACAATCGGCCAAGAAATCGATAGGAAAATTGTGAGAAGGTCAATGGTGATTAATCAGCAATTTTCAGAATAATATTGGCAATTACTCCGAAAAAAATTGCCAATTAATCACCACAACTCAGCCAGTGAAACAATAAAAATCCCAAAATGAAAAGAATCGATTTCATTTCAAAAAGCAGCGCTGCATTTTCTGTGATTTCCTCTACGAATACAGTCATTGTGACAGTGGAGCTAGGGATTTCAAAGTGTAACTCAGGAGTTGTCATTGACATGGTTCAAGCCTAGGGTTTTCAAACCTCAAGGAATACGGATAGTGATTAACTAGGGTTTTCAAGTCTAAAGGACTACATACAGCCTACATGTATTCATTTTAATTATTTTGTTTTAGGAATACACGAATATGACAGAAAACCAACATGAAAATGAAATGCAATTTTGTGTTTACAATGCACATTACATTTTTGTCACTCAAGTCACATTCCATGATCTATATTCCATAGTAACAATGTATGCAGTCCAATTATATTTGAGTTTGAACTTTGACATACTCCTCAATAGGGTTATACCTTTATAGTATTATATCTACTTCATCTTCTACTTTTTCCTTTAATTAGCAGGTAGTATTAGATTTCAAAACAGCTCGCGATGAAGTTGTCAAGTAATTGCGTAGAAACTTTTGAGCCTCGAGTACAAACCAAGATTTTGGGTTTCCGTGTAATCTCCGAGTACGAGTATTTGAACTATAGCTTGACCAGCACAATGCACAACCTTGACTACTAGAAACAACTAGTGAGTGCCATGGTGGGTGGGTGTGTCTATTGCTCAATGATTTGGTCTTTGTCTACAGGGCACAAATGCCTAGAATCCAAATCATAACGATGCTATATCGCTTCTAACTCAGGAAATGGAGAGAAGTAAGGCTTTTAAAGCTCCACATTGAAAACCAGGTGAATGCCGAAGTACAGGGATAGATCAAGACGGTAGTTGTTCTCACCTGCTGCATGAAGAATGGTTCAGGGACCATCGCATAGAGACTTGATATTTCATTGTGGACTTTTTAAGTGTTCCTTTTGAAGATGCAACCAAACTTGATCGCCAACTCGAAATGCACGACGTGTGCAATGTGCGTCATGGGATTCTTTGTACTTTTGTAAGGAGTGCAAGAGAATCTGCTCAACCTATTGATGAACAGATTGAATGTGTTGCAGAAAAATCTGTTATCTGTCCACTTCTTTTCCTGTGGGGCGACTCAAAGTCAGATGGTGCAATAGGCGATATCTAGAGGTGCTCTGGTTAGAACCAAAAACATGTCTAAAACAAACTATGCCCAATAAAACAATGAAGATCTCTGTTGTAGGCATGTTGGATGTAAAGCAAGTCATCATCCCAAGTATGAGCATGTGCACGATTGTACATACATAGAAGCTAAACAAGAGTGTAGTTGGCAGTGTCCACTTGCCATCTGTCTGAGGGTGAAATGTCGCCCATTGATCAAGTTGCGTACCCATAAATTTCTATAGTGTTTGTCATAAGTGACCAAGAAAACCAGAATCTCAGTTAGATGCAATGGATGTTGGTAGTCCAAAGTGGACCCATAAATAGGTGAAGAACGCACAAGCAATGTTGGCTTCATCAATGCTTTTCTCACAAGGAACCATGATAGTCATCTTCAAAACCCAATCCACTAGAACAAACACCATGTTGTTTTGGCACTTTGTCATAGGCAATCCAATCATGCAATCCATGTTGATGACTCCCATGGCTTGGATAAAACCAACACAGATGTGTAGAGTCCTATCTTCCTATTCGCAACCTTGGCGATGCAATAAGGAATGCAAGACCTGATGTGGCGCTACACATTTGTGCACATGTGCAGCCAATAGAAATGTGATTGCAATGTGACTAGAGTCTTTGTAGCGTTACAGTATCTCAATATCTTGGCTAGTGCAGCTCCCAATTGAGTCTCTAGCGACGTGCTCCATGAAGTAAAAGCTTGTAGAGAAGTTTATCACCTAAATAGAACTCCTGAACCTGTTCACCATGCACAAGGGCAGTATAGGCATATGAAGAGTTCTTGTCAGTCGAGTAGAGGGATACCCAATCTGAAAAGTTGTGACAAAGCATGTCCAACACTGTGATGAGACCGTGTACCAGCAGTCAGATAAAGCAATTTGTTGCCTTGTTGTCCTTTCCTTTTTTGTGCTTTATCACAAGATGGAATGGTTGAAAATAAGCCATCCACTTCATGTGTCATTCATTCTCCATCTTGTTTTGCAATTGCAGAAACTAAATTGGGTCATGATCAGAATGAATAGTTGTCTCCTTGCCCAAGATGTAGTGGCGACATTGCTTCATTGCTTGTATAATAGTGTACAACTAATATTTGTAGGTGGAGACCCTCTGCACCGTGTCGTTGAACATATCTAGTAGTATGTGATCGAATGACCATGTTGCATGAATATTGCACCAAGTACATATTTGGATGCATCAACATGAAGTTTGAACCTGTTCACCATGCACATGGGCAGTATAGGCATTTGAAGAGTTCTTGTCAATCGAGTATAGAGATACCCAATCTGAAAAGTTGTGACAAAGCATGTCCAACACTGTGATGAGACTGTGTACCAGCGGTCAGCTAAAGCAATTTGTTGCCTTGTTGTCCTTTCCCTTTTTGTGCTTTGTCACAAGATGGAATGGTTGAAAATAAGTCATCCACTTCATGTGTCGTTCATTCTCCATCTTGTTTTGCAATTGCAGAAACTAAATTGGGTTATGATCAGAATGAATAATTGTCTCCTTGCCCAAGATGTAGTGGCGACATTGCTTCATTGCTTGCATAATAGCGTACAACTAATATTTGTAGGTGGAGAACCTCTGCACCGTGTCGTTGAACGTCTCTAGTAGTATGTGATCGAATGACCATGTTGCATGAATATTGCACCAAGTACATAGTCGGATGCATCAACGTGAAGTTCGAAGGAGTGTGCAATGTCAGGTATTGTGAGAACATCCACTTTGCAAAGGCATTGCTTGACAACCTCAAAAGTGCATTGTTGTACATGAATCCAATCAAATTTGGCTTTGCCAGGTGTTATCTGACCGATGGGCCAAAATATGTGAAAGAAACCAAAGATGGACTTGCAGAAGAAATTTGAGAGTCCAAAAAAAACTCCTCAATTTTGTGAAATTATGCAGAGTAGGTCAATCTTGGATCAATTTGATCTTTTCTAGATATATATATATATACTCCTACACAGTCGATGAGGTAGCCCAAGTATTAAATATGTGATGCACCAAATGTACACTTGGCTAAGTTGGCTTGCAACTTGTGTTTGCACAAAGTGCATACGATGCACGAGATGTGATCTACATGCTCCTCCCAAGTCTTGTTGAATATCATCTAAGTAGACAATGATGGAGTTGAGGAAGGGCCAAAGTAGATCGCTCATCAAGAGCATGAATGTGGTTGGCGCATTGCTCAAGCGAAAGGCATAACCAACCATTCATATAATCCATTCCATGTCATGAAAGTTGTGACATCTTCAAGATAGATTAGGCTTTGGTGGTAACCTAACTTCGGATCAATTTTGGTGAAGTATTGTGCACCTCAGAGATGGTCCAAGAGGTCATCAATATGTAGTAGTGGATATTTATTCTTCACTATGATCTTGTTGAGAGTGCAATAGTCTATTCAAAGTTGTCATGTCCCAAATTTCTTGGGCACAAGAACTATCGGGCTGCCGCAAGGAGAAGAGTTAGTCCTAATCTTTGGCTATTTAAGGAGCTCTTGTCTTTGGTATTGGACTTCATCATTCTCCCAAAGTGATCTACAATACAGCGGATTGTTTAGCAGAGGGGATCCAGGAACCAAATCTACGCAATGTTTTACTGCACAGTACATTGGAAATTTTGTGCAAAGACTTTACTGAGAGGCTTTAGTAACTTATTGAGTTGTTACTGCTGCGAAAATGTTGACATAGTACGCACTACCAATGCTTGCTTTCTCTCCCATGTAGGTGTCTCTCAGCCAACCATGAGCAAGATAAACCTCTGCATGTGCCAGATGAGTTTGTGATATTGTTTGCAAACTAATGTGACTTTGGTCATTCGCGACGACTCAAAGAGGTCAAAAAAACGGTATTTAGCTCTACAACTTACCCTAATATGTAGAATCGTGGTCATACAAGTAAGGTATTCACATAAATATGTCGCAAACTTCTGAGGCGCAATGTCACAAGTGACACTATCCTCCACCGGCTCAATTTTATACTAAAAAGTACTTTGTCACCAAACTTGTATATCTTTTCTTGGCTAGAGTCATCCAAGCGAGTATGAGCAAGGATGTGCAGAATTAGGAAGTGTGAGGTGTTGCACTACAGCTTGAGACAAGATGTTCTTTTGACTCCCATTGTTGAAGAAGACATAGAAAGGTTGATCTTTGACCCAAAACTTCATGTGACAAAAGCACTCTCATTCCTTAGAAGCATTAGTGGCATTAGTGACGGTGCTCAGACAAGAACTATCTACATCAGTGTCATCTATTTCAACGAGACTTGATGTAGACTGGGCAAGCAATGATTACTATGCATGGCACTCAAAATCATTGTGGGTGTGTAAGTGATGTTTATGACAATACTTGTCACTGGTCGTCTTCTTGCCTTTGAGTTGGAAGGTGTAGAAGCCTTTTGGTTTTTGTTGTGTAACCTTTTTGGGCTGCTCACTTTTGTGTGAAGCGATTTGCTTGTTTTGCACAAGGACTTGAGCTGATGCATTGTGTGCGAGCTAACTCTTACTATTTGAGGGGGTCGTATTCCTTTTGCATAACCCTGACAAAATCATCCTAAGTTTGAATGGGTTGGAATTCTTTGTCACATTGTACATTAAATGTTTACCATCAATTAGACATTGAAATGGACATCTTCAACATTGCGTTAGTGAAGTTGTCGACAGAGATGTAGGCTTCAATATGGTGAATTCACTTATCAAATTGTAGCGGCGTTAAAATTACCTCCAAACACTAGAATGTCAAGGATTACTGACATCTTGAAAGGAGTCAAATGTTGAAATAGCATGTGAGACAAATGGTAGAAAGAGGGTGCCCCTGTCGGGTTGAGTTGAACCATCAACCTGCAGAATTGGCCAACGAATTTGTTGCACTTTCCTTCCAAAGCATCCTTAATGATCCTTTGGACATCTGGGGCTACCTCAAATTTTTTTGGCTGTCAGCGATCTTACTCTTGTTACAACATTCTTCTAGGTAGGGGAAACTCAAACCAACTTCGTGTTTTTTCTCTCGTTGCACTCACGTGTTTACAAGCATTGAAAAAGTAAGAGCAAAGCTCTAATACCAATGATTCACACCACGAAGAATAAGACCATGTGCAGGGATCATCTTGCACTTGCTAGAGCTGAAAGGATTATATGAGCATACACGGGTTAATGAATGTAATAAATAAAACACACATTGATGAAGTAGAAGACTGATATGCAGAAATGCAAAATGCAGAATGCAGAAAAGTGAAGTACAAATGTGTACAAGCAAACAAAAAGTGTAAGAGGGAAGGCTCTTGTATTGAGAGGGTGATGCATCCTTTATGATTGTCTAGATTGCTGCAAGAGATTATAGAACAAATGTGCTTAAACGTTGGAGCGATGCTTAGTAAACTCCTATCTAGTGTCAATCTAATCTATCAATGGATACTGATTGATTCGTGAATGTCTAGCTATCCAACCATAGTGGTTACAATACATATATAAAACTAACAATGATAGTAACAATTGACAATGGTTGGTGGCAAACAGTTACAAAATATTACATCTTCCCTAATCATGTTGAAGTTGTGCCTCGACACATGGCACACATCCCCCTTAGTTAATGGTCATTATATATTGAATCAAACAGGTCATTTGTGGGTTTAATTATATTGGGTAATGAGTAGGCCTACATTGGGATTAGGTGCTACCCACCCAATAAGAGTTATGTATGCCTGTATATAGAAGATGAATGATGAGACCAAAATGTGTCTCATCTAACTCACAAAATAGCACTATTTTATTTCTTACAAATTAATCTTAAAGTGCATTTTGATGTTGCTTTAAGAATTGATAGCTTATTTAGGATCGCATATAAAATATGTTTGATCTATTTCTTACTAGTCCATTGCAATTTAATTGTTATCATTTCCTAATATTTCGTTTTAAGTTGGAACACATTATTGTGTATAAATAGGTCATTTCAAGCTACTGAAGGATGAAGTTGGAGGCTAGATCACTTCGAACCCTGCTCTAGACTGTTTTTAACTCCAAACATTGCATACAAGTAAAAACTGGGAAAAACTACAGACTTCCACAAAAAGCTCTAGACTTCCAACAAAAAGCTACAGACTCAAACACACAAACTATGGACTATGGCACATTAGCTACGAATTGTATTGCGGCAGCTCCAAACTATTTTGTGGCGACTCCAAACTTCATGGGGCAACTCCAAACTACCATAGAACCAACTCGAAGCAGATTTTTGAGCAAGCAAGCACATGGTGTTCCAAGATGAAAGACTAGTCTATGTTCGTGTATTTTGATTTTGAGAAAAATGTACAAATGGGATTAAAATGCCATATGGAAAGAAAATAGTGAAAGCCACAAGTATAATGTTCTCCCACTTTCATAATTAGGATGTATGAATAATGGCATAGTAGTAAGTAGTTTGAATAAAACACTCTCCCATATTTTTCTCCTAGTCTAATGGGACAAATTGTAGTGTTTGAATAGAAGTAGTTAAGAATAAATGACATCCAAGGTTTGTCTCCTTCACAAGTGGAAGAAGTAGTCAAGTTATGCCCAAGAATATAGATAGGTAGTTCTATATTCTTGGAGAATCGACTAAGTGATGAGTTATAAGTATATCTTCAAAGCACTCAATGTAAGATCGATGATTTTGTAATATCATTTTTTTTCCAATACAATCTACAGTTCGAATATTTTGGCAGCAGCTTGTGTTTAGTTCTTAACCCGCATTTAAGGGAAGAGCAAGGGTGTGTTTTTATTTAAGGA
This sequence comes from Taxus chinensis, assembly GCA_019776745.2. Taxonomy (NCBI): domain Eukaryota; kingdom Viridiplantae; phylum Streptophyta; class Pinopsida; order Cupressales; family Taxaceae; genus Taxus; species Taxus chinensis. Next base: position 61,786,292 of record CM034147.1, on the reverse strand, counting down.
GGATGGTTTACAATTTTCTTAGAATAGGATTGTTGTTGTTTACTTACTTAGATTGTTTAAAATAGCATTGTGTATTCGGTTTAGTAATTTTGTGTGAAGCTTCACTTCCAGTTGTTCATTTTCATTTCTTTATTTTTCAGTTATTTATTTCAATTTATTAACTTAGATTTACTTTCAGTTGTTAGAATAGTCGTTGAATTTCATTTCAAGCATTTTCAATTCGAGGACAAAGAATTGGTAAATCACTCTTTTCCTTCAGCCCCTTTTGCATACAGCCTCAGATGCTACACTGGATTGACAAATTAAATAGATTAAATGACGAACATACGACCATTGGCATGAATGTCGTTATGAATTATGTCATGTACATGTTGAGTCTTCTACTTGGTAGAAAGATATTGGAGGTAACCCCCTTGAGGTGGGATTCCCATGTTAAGGGGTCTTGTGGAGTTATTTTGTAATGTCCCTTTTTCCCACTTAACGGTCACTATTTGGACTTCTTGCCATTCCTTCTCCATGGCAAAGAAGTAGAGGTGTTGGAGAAGAACATTGAGCTTTCATTTGCTTTCGTTTTTCTAATTTTTATGTTTTCTTTTTAGTGTTTTCCCTCTTGAAGCCGATCGGCTGGGTAAAAGGCAAATAAAAGAAGCTTAATGAAGAATTATAATATTTCCTGTGGGTCGGCGTAGTCTTTTTAGCCTTGGCGCCAAAGGAGAGATATAAAGTGATATGTAGACCTCGTTTTGCAAGCATCTAGTTTTGGCGCATTTTCTATTATTGGGCATTGAGAGCTTGTTGCTCCATGTTCTTCTGCTTGAAGATGAAAACCCTTCTAGCGGTTTTGTTAAAGGACGAAAAACCCTTCAACTGTGCATGCTCTTGAGATAAATTGCAGATTTGAGGAGAATCATCTAGTTTCAAATTTTTATTTATCTTCTATAGGTGGAGCGACCTACCTTGGTGTAGGGTTTGATGGTTTGGCGGGCAAAAAGTTGAATTTTCAGTTCATAATCTGATTTGCCATATTTAATAAGGCCGGAAACTACATTCTCATGAATTTTGAGGGTTTCTAGACCCATATTTCATATTTTAGTTGTGGCTGCTCTTCACTGGTTATAATCAATTTCCAGCTGTGTGTTGACTCAGTTTTTTCATTGATTATTGTTCTATGCGATGCCTAGAATACATATCTAAATTGTGGCAAGGTTAATTGGAGTGAATTTTGTGTTTTGCATATGCTTTAATACCGTTGATTAGAGAAATCAGTTCGCTGGTTTTAATTTCAGTCTGCTGGTTATAGAAATCAGATTTGGTTATTAACTGTTTGAAGCCAATCCCTTGATTGTTGGTCTAATCTGTTGAAAGGGATATTACATATTCCTTCCTTGAAGAGTATTATATGATGTTGCCCTAATTAAGGGTACTACTTTGAATATCAGGCCTTCTTGGCCCACCAATATCTCTTATGTTGTTTTGATCTTCATTTATTCCACATATTTTCTGAATTATTGTATGTGAAGATCTTACAAAGTGGTATTCAAGCTTCAATTCGGGAAAAATTGGTTGAAACCCTAACTTTAAAGATCTGTTTATATCTTGCTCATCGTTGTGAATTTTCCAATAATATTTTACTACAATTGAAGAATATTTCAAGGAAGTTCCAAACTCTAGCCTTCAATGTTTTGTTTTAGGAAGTTATTGCGATTTTAGGGATTCTCATAAACTTACTCTACAAGCCCCACATTTTCTGAATTTTTCAAATTTCTTTACGTTTTCATAAAGTTATCTAAAATTTGAAGCGGGGTTGCTTTGTGTTGTTTGATTTGCAACCCCTTTAGACCAAAATTGCCACGTCAAAATTTGGTCAAGGAAGTTTCTTCTTAAAACCCTAGATTTTGTGGATATAGTGTTACCAAATTTCTTTGGAGATGGTGATATTGATGTTAGAGACTGGTGGCTCCAATTTAAGGCAACCTACTCCATGAACAATTATGTAAATGCTAGAGACATACACGGTGAGCTCCTCCCCCCTACAGGTATCGGAACCCCAAATCTTCCAGAGCCTCTGATTCCAAACTTCAGCACATTGCTAGCTTCTTTCATTCGTCCTTGGATGCTTGTTGAGGGGGTCTCCTTCTTGCCTCCTCTTTCTTTCTTTGCCTCTTCTGCATGTTCAGGTTTTGCTGATCTCTGCAAGCTTTTTTTGGGCCCTTCTCTTTCTACCCGTTCTTCTTTACCTCCTACTTCTTCCTCTCTTTTATGGTTGTTTTCAAGGACCTTTTGGTTCTCCGGATGGGTTCTCTTCACTTTGTATTGGCACAATCCCATTGACCTACTTTTGTGGTCACTCATTGGACATTTATTATATTTATCTTATCTTATCCACTTCATCTTAGTGGTCTAGCATGGAGATGATGTGCTCATGAGAATAGGAACATGCCCAATAAGTATATAGAGAAATTGGAATAAGTTTTTTTAGCTATGGGAGAAAGATTAAGAATAAAATGAGGAAGAGAAACATAATGATTATGATGATGAAGCAGAAGAAATGGTTTAGGATAGTAAAGTTGTGGCATATAGACACTCACATTATCACGTGAAGCAACAATCATGGAGACGTGTCAGGGGACGTCAAAGAAATAACCAATACAGATATCAAAGAAAAAATCACGAGTATTGTACATGGAATCAAAGGAGCCACAATAACCAAAGAGGAACAATTATGGTCATGGATGGAATCACAATTGTGCAATAGATTATGAAAGTATGTTCAAAAATGTATCACCCACCAAGATGATCGAGCATGGCAACAAGTGTGCAATGATTTGAAACACACTCATTACATGGTTTTTTCTCAGGTTTTGGGGAAGAAACGTGTCAAGGATGGCATGTTATGTACCTAGGGTTATGATATTGTAATATTTATGAGTTGATGGAGATAACGGCATGCCGTACACATCCCCCTTAGTTATATGGTTATAATAAATAGGGCCAAATAGGTACCTTGTGCAATTAGTTATATTGGATAATTAGTTGACCTACATTGGGATTAGGTGTTACCCGCCCAATAAAAGTAATGTCTGTGTATATAGAGGAGATGAATACCATTACAGGATATGTTACGGATGTTAAGAATCTTTTATTTGATAAAAGAATATTGGAGTTAAACCCATAAAAGTAGAATTTTCATATTGGGAGATCTTAAGGAGATGTTCCTTAAGGAGTATTGTATGATGTTGCCCTACCTTAAGGGTATTATGTTAAATAAATTCAATATTAGGGCTTCTTGGCCAACCAATATCTCTTGCATTGTGTTGATCTTCATTTATTCTACATATTTTCTGAATTATTGTATGTGAAGATCGTACCATTGAGCATGTTTGCTCAAGTGTGTGTTCTTTTGTGTAAGTTGGAAGGGAAGGATGTCATTCGTTTGCCCCCCTCTTACCGACTTGCATAAGGTAGGGTTTTCTCTAGGAACTATGTAGCCTTCCACGGCCATGCCAAAATTTTCAAATACTATCTCCAACACATTTTTATACCACACAGTTGGTGGTATTATGACCAAAGAATGAGGGTTTGACAATTTGTGCCTTCCTCTAGCATATGTGTTGTATAAAAAACAGAACTTTTAACAAAGAAATGATTGCTTAACCCTTCATGCCAAGATCTACTAAAACTTGGATATGGTCCTTGAATCTTAGTAACTTCAGTGAACCTAACCATGGCACTGGTTCTAAAGCTAGTGTTAATGTTGTATGCAATCTTGTTAGACTCTATTTTGCCTCTAGAAGTAAAACCCTGAATTTTTCTAGTATGTTCTCCTTGTCATCTAATGGCAAAACTAAATTTGCACAAGACCAAATTTCAATCAATAACCCATCATACAGTTTGAATGGTTGCAATTGGGTATCCCTAATGACTTGTAAGGCAGCATACAACTATCACAGACTGCTTGACAGTGACAGGGAGTCATACAGCTTCGATTTGTTGGCCATACAATTGGACATATTGGTATATGGCAGCGAGGGATGGTGATGGTCATACAACAATGACGTCAAATCCTACAGCGACATCAACGACGGTTGGATAACTATAATAATTGGTCGTGTGGGGATAACAATGATTGGTCGTACAATGGTAGTAGGTTGTATGGTGGTTGGTCAAACAATAGCAACAGGTGATAAAGTCATTTGTGAGGCAGGAGCAACGGGAACAAAAGGTTGTGGTCGTATGACAGCCATTGCAAGTTTTCCTAGTCCACCCTTGCGCATATATCGAGTATTACCTGCCCTTAGTTGTTCGAATTTGACAGTTCAACTTCATAAGTGAAGTTGTTCGGGTCTTATGTTTTGTCTTTGAGCTGGTCATACGGTTTTCTCTTACTTACCTTTGCTTTATTTTAGGCTTTTTCTCGCTCCTATTTCTCTGTTGTCGAGTCCCACTTCATCCCTACATAGAAGTCCAATGTCAATCATATTGGCATTTTTTGTCCTGACTTGATATAGTTTTCATTTAGAGCCACTCACTATGTCTTTGAAGAACGTTCCATCCAAGTGCTCTAATTTGGCTGCCCCATTCTTGAAAATCTTTAAAAATTTAAATGGTCAGAACCAAAACACTTTAAACATAGTTTAATTTCTCATCTTTCGTTATCTCTTAGGACTAGAGTTCTTGCTTTAAATTTCATCCATCAGATGTGCTTATCACGACAATACTTCTATCATTTTTGCAAGTCATCAGCTGCCCACAATGCCATCACCTAACATTCACCTGGTTTATTTAGTCGGATGAGTCATTCTTCCAAGCTCTCGTCATCACCAAGTTAGTTCTCAAGCGCTATCCTTAAGCTTGGCACTAGATACTCCATTGAACCTATTACCTCCTAACCATACATGATTTGGATGGGTGTATGTCTGGCAGTGACCTTATATCTCATCCGATAGGGACCATAGCATTGTTGAATATATAATGAACCATTCGGTTCTGGGAAGTTATAACTGATAACTGTTTTGTAACTATTTAGCCATCATCCCTACATATAAATAAAACTCTGCATGTGACATTTGAGCAGTGTCATTTGCCTTCTTTGAATTCTTTCTTCTCTTTGCATATGCTAACAAGCACAAGTGTTCTTCCCAACCAACACCCTCTATACCACATGATTTCCATATTACTGATATTAGAACTTTGTTAGTAGCCTCTGCTTGGCCATTCGCTCATCAGTAGTATGCGATCAAGAGAGACTGGAAAACGTGTAGTTGTGAAGTCATCAAGCGAATCACATGATTGACAAAAATGCCCCCCCTCTATCGTTAGTGACTTGAGCCAAAATTTTGAATCTAGTGACCACTTGCTCATAGATAAACTCTTTGGTACTCTGGGTACTATCATCGGGCAATTTTCTTGCTTCTTCCCATTTAGTTAAGTATTCAGCAACAACCACTATATATATACAACGGTTAACCTTACCAACTTTCAAAAGCCTAATGATATGCAGGCCCTATCTTTCAGAAAGCATGCGAGGTTGAGATGGCCAAAGGGGCATAAAGTCACTTTTTAATGGTTTTGTAGACACCGTTTTTCACCCCTAGGTGACCCAACACACATTAATCACATTATCACAATTATCATTATTATCCTTATCCTAAGACCCTTATAAACTACCGTCGTAAAACTCATTCACCCTCCCCTAACCACTTAAAACCAACCTAGCCTAATGTACCTTGCCCATCTTAACCCCCTAACCTCTTCTTAGCCGAATCCCTAACCTCCCACCGTTTACCAAACAACCTAAAACCCCAGATGGCAAGTGGTTTCAACCATTTGCCATCTTTCCTTTGTCGGTTTGTAACCTCTCTAGACAAATCGAAGGCAATCCGCGATCGTTGCGGACGACATCGATTCTATTTTGTCAAACTCTTCCTCCATTTCCCAGTGTATATGTTAAAAAGATTAGTGAGAAAAATGTGAGAAAACAAAGAAACTTGCTTCCCTAATCTAATCTCTTCAACACTACACCAAATAGAGCTAGATGGAAGGGAGAAAGAAATGCAATACCTTCACTTACCAAATGAAGAACTCCCTTGATGCTTTGGATGTGCTCTTGATGATGGATTGGATGTTCTTGCTTTAAATTTTGGCGACACTTAGGCAACACTTCCCTTGATTGTGCTTGGATTGCTTTGATGAAGGATGAAGGATTGAATTGATTGTAGATTGATGGATTGATTGGATGATTGAAGATAGAAATTGAAAGAGCTTTGTTATAGATTTGAGAGATTTCTAACTTGCTAACTAGCTAGTTCTCATAGAGGAGGAGAGCTCAATTTATAGTTTGTGGGTGGAGAATTCAATGGCTAAGACGAAGCCATGTTGGATTTGGATTAAGGGTGGAAAATGCATGTGAGGATTAGAGGATTCTAGAGTGGAAGTCTCGAGAAATTTGAATTCAAAATTCATGGATAGAAAAATCTTTTATTGAATTAAAAATTCAACAGAAGGAGAAGGCTAGAGAGACTTCTAGAAATAGAAGCCTCTAGATTTAGAGGTGTGAGGATGTGATTAGGATTAGGATTAGGATTAGATTAGGTTAGTAAATGATGATTAGGGGTGAGGTTACGTGGAAAGGCTAGGTGTCGGGTTGTGTAGAGTAGGTGGTAGGTGAGATGTAGCTATTAAATTCCTATAAAATGTTAATGAAGGATTAAAATAGGATAAAATGTTATAATAATGAAATAAAAGGGATTAAGGATGAAATGGTACATAATGATGGATTAAAAGGATTTGAGATAAATGATAAATGATGAAAAGGGGAAATATGATAAAATCAAATATTACATAAAGGGTAAATGTGATAAAGGGATTAATAATAATTAACCTTGCGATTAATTATTATATGGATTTAGATGATGTTGAGGGACAAATTAATAGTAATTAATCATGTTGACATTTTAGATGTCTACACCTAGTTAGTCAGAATTTGGATTAGAGAACGAACTGTTGCATTTGCAAATAACATCATCACGCTCGAGATCACCAATATCCTGCTACCAAAATCCTCAAGAACTTCGTCAGATCACCAATCAACTCTCTTTTTGGAGCTCTATCACCTTCAAAACATTTGTCAAGGTTAGTACCTTTATTTTCCATCTTTGTTAGCCTGCTTTACATTCATTATAATATTTGAACAGTCGTCTACTTCATCTTGCATAGCCCCTTTGACTTTTGTCTCTCGTCTAGTCGTTTAGTCCAAACTTTACAATATTTGCAATTTCCACAGTGATCGTCGTCAATCCCTATATTTTTTAATCATCTTTGGCATATATCATATTTTTTGCAATCTGACTTGATCTAATAAGTTGGTTGCAAGATGTATGTTATGTAGATGACTATTCCAGGTTCTTTTCACCCAATCACCAACATATACGATCTCCCGATCGTCCAACAGTCGTTCGTGTGGGAAAAATTTGACATTGTCCACAAACTCAGTCTGTGCGCCATCGCACTCACACCAAAAATCGAAGATATCGAAAATTAGTTAGAGATCATTCAAGAAAAGCAAGAAGTTGCCGAAGAGTTCTGGTACAACTACTTCGAGGATTTCGAGCTTGCTAATGCCCTAGCCTGAGTAACTTGCAACGCTAAAAAGGATCTTTCCATCCCCTTGAGTTCTAAATCATTGTCATCATTCGTCTTGTCATTATCAAATCATTTAATTGCATCAAACAAGTTGACACCCTTCAAGAAAGTCCTTCAGATTTTTAGAATGCATTTGTCGACCAATTCTTTATCATTTTATCTAATATCTCTTTGTTTAGTTGTCTTTGCATACAGGTTTTCTCACTTGGCGAAAGGAGGAGCCTCTTTCCTTGCTTAGGAACCTAATCATCCCGACATTACGATTGTCGGAATAGGTATTGGTGAACCCTGTTATATTTGAATTTTTGGTACTTTCAGCATTTATAGCACTTAACCAAAAAACACCATAAACAGGTTTACTCATTCGCTAGTGTCACATCCCATAATCCATTCATTAGCATCATGGTGCAGTGTTGACCGCCATAGTCCTGCTAGCATCATTCTTCAAGCATCCAGTCCCATGTGGTCTCCTACTAGTCCTTCTTGTGCTTCAAAGACCACATCCCAGATCTCCACTTTAAATTTACATTGTCACATGATACAGTCAGGTGCTATCTTGTATAGAAGACCATTGACCAATTGGAGCATCTAGGCCTTCAAGGCTGATTTCTTGTGCTTAGTAGGTTGCATGTCACTAGGGAATGAAGCAACAGATAGATATTCACCAATAATTTCATACAAAGATGGTAAGATAGCAATTTGAAATAAGTGGTGTCTGGAAGATCCTTATTGACACCTTTCAAAAGTTCGTTGGACTGTATAGAAGAAAGTTGATCATACACATGACTCCTTCCGAGCTGAACAATGATTTTGAATATGAAATCTTGTAACATCAACCACCTAATTATCCAACCATGAATAACAATGCTCAATGGTCTACATACGATGTGAAGGGTGTTGCTACTAAGTAATGGCAAAACATTTGTACTACACACACCATTCTAAGAGCTTCAGATTTTGTAGTACTACAGTTTTTTAGGCATTCACAAAAAATTGGCTGACAAAAAAGATAATCTAAATCTTGAGTTCCTACATGGGTCTAGGAAGCTCCAATAACATAGTTGGAAGCATCAACATGCACATGGAATTCTTTGTCCCCATTTGGAAATACAAGGGTAAACTAGTAAGACGTATCTTTAGTTCTTTAAATGCTTGCTCTTGCTTGTCCAAACATACGAAGGAAGATCCCTTCCTTGTATATGTGTCTAAAGAATGACTTGCATAAAACAAATTTATTAAGCATCGATAGTACCCAACATTCCCCAAGGACTTCATCCTAGTGACGTCTTTAGGTGCTTCCATTATTATATGTATTTTATCAAGATCAAACTTCAATCTAGTCTTGCAAACAATAATATGAAGAAGTTTTCCTTAGGGAACCATGAACCTACATTTCTTTGGATATAACACCAATTTTGTCACTCAACGACATTGCATACATTTTTTCAAGGCTTAGAGATGAGTATCGTGTTGTATATGTACCAATCATCGAGGAAGGCTTCAAGTTACCATTAGTCATTTTGCCAAAGATTGTGCAAAATGATCCGTCAGAAAGCCATATAAGCATTACATATAACCTGAATGGCATCAAGTTGTAAGCATAGACTCCATCTTCCACTAGCAAAATAGTTTTCATTTTGTCCTCTTTAGCTATTTTGATCGGATTGTACCCATAAAATTCTTCCACGAATGTGTAAATCTCATGACGAGCCACTTCTTTGACTATAGGATGTGTGAATGATATCGGTAACAGGTCCTTAATAGTGACGATGTAAGCCTTCAAAATTCCACGCATATTCTTATTTGTGCAAATTCTTTCCTTAGACAGATCATTGAGGATTTAATTGTCGACACTTTAAAGATTATGCTTGCATCTAACATCTTGTTGATCTCCTGGACTTTAGTAGCATAGTATTTATTCACATTCTATAAGCTTTCCTCCTTGTTAGTTGTGCTCCTAGTATTAGTGGAATTCTATGCACACGCATTTTAGGGGCCTCATGTAGTAGAGGTTCAAAGGTCCAATGAAGAAATGTCTTAAACCATGTAGCCTAAATGCTTATGCAAAAGAAGAATGGCCATGGACAACATGAAACAAGATTCGATGTATTAATTTCAAAAGAGGAAATACAAGTTCTGGTACAACAAATTGCAATCTTATTACAGATCTTAGATCTCAAATATTACAATAAATCCCAAACAAGAAGAGTTGCCCAAAACACTTCTAACTAGACATGCAACTTTCGCAAATATCTGCATGAACCAGGTTTTGGTTCTTTTTCATATGTTACAGCTACTCTCAGTCTCTTTTCTCGGACTTGGCTCTGTATTCTAGATACTTTAGTTGTCAATCCCTTCTTCGGTGCGCGACCCTCATAACTATAGGCACATGAATCACTTATGGAAATTTAAATTGTTCGCCTTCCTTGTTAGACAACACCAACTTGTGACTCTTCGACTTCCATTAGTTATGTGATTCCATCTATCACGATCATTACAAGATCCTTGTGCGTTGAGACATGTCTCATGGGTTTTTGATCCACCTTGCAAGAGTACGTAAACAACAAAAGCATTGTGTGCAAAAATCTTCAATCAAGTAGTTGTGTAGGTTGTGTATGACATTGCACAATGCGCAGGGGTGTGCAAGACAAGTCCCACTCTGTAAGATCCCTTATTGCACACATGTCCAAATCCTATTTATGTGGAACATGCAGAGCTCTCCAAAAAACTTTTGTGTAAGACATTCATGCTCATATGTCAACATTTAGCTATACAAAGCTTCCACAACTTTGTGCAAGACTTCAAATAAACATATTCTTTATTCCTCTACAACCAAAGGTTATTCACACAAAAAAGACTACGCAAGTAACTTATTTCTACTCTCAAGTATTTTTGGGTAATGAAGATTGTGAACCCAAATGCTCCTACATCAAGTCTCCTATCAAGTTTTTGTATGTCCAGCAAAACATGTATGTATAGTTCATGAATATGCACAGCATTGATACTTTCAATACTCGGTCCTTGTCATCTCCTACCAAAATCACTTTCAGATCTCTTTTTGTTCCTAAATTGACCATGATATTGGTAGGTTCCTTGCGCATCATCTCGACACCCTCAAACTTGTGAGTGGATTTCTCATTTTACTTTGCATTCCCAACTTTATATTCCATAAATTAAGGGGAACGTTGAATGTGAGGATAAAGGTTCACTAGAGTTTGACATTATCAAGTCATCCTATTGTAGTCCCTTGCTTTCCTTGCTTTCCATGATCTCCGCCAAATTACAATCCATCTAAAATAGCTCATAGTCTTCCATTTACCAATGAAAAAGACTATTGAGGGAGCTCGTCTCGTCTTCAGAGCATGGTTATAACTCCAACACCCCTTCATCATTCAGCTTCATTGTATCTTTGTTCACATCCACCAAATGTTATTCTATGGAGTCAAAGTCTAATGAGGCTTCTTCTTCACCAACTGCTTAATTTTTCACATCTATGATGTACTTTCGGAACTTGTTTTCAATGTAAATAATATGTTTTCCCATTTTTCGTTGGTTTTGGTTGCTAACAATCATCCCCGATTTAATAGTGCATCATACGCTTTCCTCTTCAGTTAAATGACTATGAAATTTGATATAAAAGGTTGTGTGCCAATAGTTACCATTTGAACCATGAGAACTCTCAACACCTTTATCCCATGTTGGTTTAGTCCCACTAATTGAAAAGTTGGTGGCCATATAGTGGAGTTCCCAAGGCTCTTCCACGTTTCCTCAAGAAGAACATTTACTCCTAATCTGCCAACTACATTAGTATTTGTGAGATTCATTCCTCACAATCTCCATATGAACAATTGATGGCCACCAAGCTAGTTTCACTATCAGAAGCATTGAATCAATCACTTGATAGCCTAAAGAGGGAATTCAACAAAATGTTCCTTGTCCAGCTTATTCTGTGGTGTAAGCTCCATGTTGTGACCAATGCCTTGCATAGTAGCAATACCGAGTTCTGGAATGCTTTGTAGTAGATCCAATACTTGGTTGGGTAAGATAATTAGCAAGACTTGGCATGCAATTTCTTTGTCAAACTTGACTCGATTGGTCCTTGTACTCGTATGCTCATGGGATTGAGGTTGACCTTCAACCATTACCCTTTCTACTTCCACCCTTGTTTATGTCAGCATCTCCTTGTTTGTGAGTGGGTTGGGGTAGTTAGCTTTCCTTGCTTGTGCCCTTCTGAATGCCATAACTCTTTGCTCTATTACGTCAATCATATTGAAGTTTTCTTGTTTGGGACAGTTCTCGTTGTCATGGTCTCCCTAACCACATTATCTGCAGAGAAGTCCAATGTTGGTTTGATTGGTAGGGCAGTCTCTCGTGCAATAGCCCAACTCATTGCATTTCCAACATTTGATAATTAGTTAGCCTTGGTTGTATTAAATTTTCACTTCCACTTCATGTCGTATTGTTCTTAGGTATATAAATATTTCTCATATTTTTATATTTGCCAAGGGATGCACTTGAGGACGCACTCTTACTCCTTCGAAACTTCATTCACGTGACTGAGAGTGTCATGTGGTCTCTTATGTGAAGAGTACTAAGGCACGCTTACTTTTTTAAATTGAACGGGTGATCTTTGATTGCATGACCCATCACTTGACAGATCTCACAAATATCTTCACAGGACAATTTGCCTTGGTGTGACCTACTATGCACCATAGTTCTTTCCCTTCCAAAATTCACGAAACTCAAGATCTTGGCTTTTAAAAATATGGGGAACAAGATAATAAATTCAGATTCACCAACTTATCATCACAGATACCAAATAATACTCCCAAGTAGGTCGCTCCACTTCAAATAAATAGATTATTGATCCAAAGAGATAAATCATGCAAGGAAATGATAATTTATTGCTTTCCAAACCAACTTGCATACATAAATCCTTATGGAAGTGTTTTTGTCCTCCACAAATCCTCAATCAAGGGTTTTTGTCCTTGATAAAGGTCCTCAATCAAGGGGTTTCATCCTTGAAAAAGGTAGGAAAGGTACTTCACAAGCAAACCTTAACCAAGATATGAAAATTCACCAAAATATAATCCAATAATGGCCAAACGACATCCTTTTATAACGCAAGGAGTGCTTTACAAATATAAAAATGATGGCCGACCCATTAAGGTAAGTGCTTTTAAATATTTAATTGGTAATTGGAGCCTCCATGCTCAAAATATTTTTATTTCCTAACTACTTAAGTCCTTCTATTGGAGCGTTAGGCTTCCCAATAGGATGCATGATAATAAATAAAATAACTACCTAAACAACAATAAAAATATAATCCAAATCTTCCCCTTGCTTTTCTCCTTAGACTCACAGGGATACGAATGGGTTAAGGTCTTCAAAAATCAGCCTTCAAAAAGGGACATGACAGGTTCTTTTTCTAGCTTGACCAGCACTTAAGTCTCCTAATGTAGGCTTAGACATTTTCACACTTACGCTAACACGGATTACAAATTTTGGCTATAATTTCATTTTTGTCTCTCAAGAATCTAATTGTTTTCTCAAAGCCTTTACTGAGTCTGTCTCATGAGGCCTTATATGTGGCTGATGCATTTTTGTACTAGTCAATGGCCACTCCTCAAAATGTGGTTGGGAAGCATTGCAACCACAGTTGTTGACCTATGTGCCCATTAGCTCCCCATATTGTATTGCATGTCTTGTAGTGTCGTATTAGATCTTCCAATCCATCGCAAGTGAACTTCGAAACATTCACTTTTTTGAAGATGTACTTGGGGTAACCTCTAGTTCTACTTTCGGGTTTCGAACGTGGCCTTTGGAATGCAATTATCTTCCTTAAGAAGTTTTGTGTTAGACATTCCTCTACACTCTCTAACATGTCCCTATGCTCGAACCCTTCTTTCAACAAAGATTTGCTCGCTCTCTTGTCCCCCGTCAAGTCCCTTTCTGATGCCACTCCCTTCAATCTGTGTTTTAGGCTATTGTGGTGTATTTGGTTTAATATCGTCAATAAGAAGATCCTCTATTCCACGAATATGTTTCATATGCGACTCACTCTTCTTTTGAAAGGAAGTCATTATCAACTCCATTTCAGACCAAAGGTTTCCCTCGAAAAGAGTCTCCATCAAAACCTTGTTGGATTTGGATTCTTCCAATGGTCTTACCAATTGTATTTGGTAAGCAAGATCTGCACTTTCTTTCTCTAGAAGTGCTAAACACCCTACAATCTCCACTCACTGTGTGCTGATGAGCAGTGCACGCTTATCTGATGCCGGCTAAAACCTTCCTTGGTTTCAGCTCCAGCTTCAACTTTCACTAGAATCATGTAGTTTCCTTGAGAATTTTCTCAATGTATATGCTTCTCACAGCCTCTACCTTTGCTCCTATTATTCCAAAAGCCTTATCGACCATCGACTTTGTTGGTCTATTCCCTTACCACAATGCCTTCTCTTGCCTTGATCTGGCCCAATGTCATTCATGCATTTGGGTTCAACATCAATCTTCTAATCTTTCATAACACCTTTCTTTGTACCGTTGTAAGGTTTGATGTATTTCGCGATCACATTTCACCCGCAGGTCTTGTACAACAATATAGTGTTTGGCAAGAAGTCAGAGTCCTTCATCAAGGCAAGCAGTCACTCCACTTCTTAAGTTACCGCTAAGTTGCCCACGATAGATTTTATTGGTACATGAGTCCTTTTGGATTCATCCTTAAAGTGCTCACATACAAATAGGTTCCATAAGTACTCCAAGCCCTTTGTAAGATCGTTCTCTCCTTATTGGTTTGTTTCAATTGTTTCTTGTACTGGTTGACCCATTGATTCTCCATAATGTGTGTTGTCATCAAAGAGGATTGTCGACAAACGGTATTTTTAATTTTTTGAGCCAGCTTCAACTTGACCCAATGTTCTTTAAAGGCACAACACCAAAATGTTTATAGAGAAACTAAACTACCAAGAAGTCACTGAGAACATTGTATACCATAAGCATAGAAGAGAATGTTTATAATGCTAGTGTCTCATTAACAAAAGGTAGTACTCGGTACAATAAGTGCAATATAAGGAGGCCATAATACAAGCGCCCTTACCCCTACATGCAACAAGCTATTTAAATGTCAAGATAAAATGGTTTAGTAATTGACACAACTGTTCAACTGAACATCTATTTGTTACTACCTAATGCTGAAAAGAATCAACATCAATTAGATTTAATTATAAAGACAGTCTACACCTTGGTGGATAATCACAAAACCCACAAGCATCTCTAAGCTTTCGTTAGTATGGAGGAGGAATGTTGAGAAATATCAAATGATAAAGCAAGATACTTCAATGTCCAAAAGAGAATGAGAGGAGAATGAGCAAAGAACGCAATAGTAGAAAATGTTTTGAAACAGAAGTGAACTAAAGACCAATAACAATTTTTTAAACTATGGTTCACAATTGCCAACATACTTCTAACTAGTAGAAGCAATGCAATACTTTTTTGTAATGTACAATTTACATAACAATCAGATTCAAACAGATACAAAGCAATCTGATGTATCATATGCTGAGAATCATTAAAATTTGAGATGCACGCAATAATGAGAAGCTCCCCCCTGTTCATCTATTGCAAGAAGTCCATCAGCATCCATAACTGCATTAACCATGACAAGCAGATATTTGCTGCTTGTGGAAAGCCTCATAAAAAGGATATCATGCAGATCAGAAAAAAATTGTGAAGGTATCACTTTTGTAAGAGCAAAGCATAAGTGCAACGCACCATATAAAGAGATTGCTGAGAATCCAATATTCAAAGGAATAAATCTCTAATGAGCTAAGAAATTAAAGATTGCAAGAAAAGCATACGAAAAATAAGAATACTAACATAGAACCGTAGATGCCAGGTTCACAAAACAAAACAAAATAAGAAACAAGGGCTCCAAAAAACATAAAATGTATTCATGTGAAAGAATTCAGAAGAAAAAGATTATATATCACCATATCGATTTCGTTTCAATTCAATAAAGGCCTCACAACATATGTTATAAAGTTTTTGGTATATTATAATTTTATAACTTATATTTACATAAACTTTACTTATTTGATATAATTTGGGTACTTGCTTTAAATCAAGGATGGTGCTAGAATACAATCGTTTTATTCGAGTAGCTGAAAAATCAAAAACATATTTTTTACAGTTTGCTCAATTTTGGTAAATATGCATAAAACCAATTTGCACATGAAAAATAAGACTCGCAAGAAGAGACTTCTTCTTTTGAGTGGTAAACTTAACAAGGTAAGTAAAACACTGGATTTTCAATTTATTTATTTGATCTCTGCACTGCCATTAGTGTGATCTTAACTCACCTGACTGGAGTTCACTTCAAATTCAACAATGAAATTTGGAAAGCGTTCACACGTACAACACAAAATCTAATAATTCAGCATTAAGTCCAAGAAATATATATGGGTACATTTAATTATTACTTCATAGTTCCAAACAAAAAGCAAATAAATAAACAAACATTTAATTAAAAAGCATGTCATATGATCATAGATTACTTACATTATTTAAATATTCCAAAATATTTTAAACACGATAATTCAAAAAAATCCCGTAAATGAAACAGATTTTATCAAAAATAAATTTGAACTTCACTAATTAAATTAGTATTTCGAGAAAGAATTCGGCATTCAATTGATTAAAATTAGTATTTGACTCGACTGATTATTAAAAACGACAACTAAGCAAGGTCTTTTCAACCTTTTTCTTGATGTTCAAGAAAAGCTAAATGACATAGGTGTGTGCAACAAGCATAGTGGTAGAAGGCAGTTTGAGTCATTTTTTAGGTTTTTCAATCTTACCACAATGGGGCAGTGAGGTCTGTAATATAGTCATGACAATGTCAAGAACTCTAATTACACTTGTGAAATACCCTAAAACTTAGGTCAAAATTCTTGCATTCAACACAGTGAAAGGATTAAGGAGGTCAAGCAAGGGTAAGAGGTTCTTGATGAGAAACTGCAAAAGCAACATCAACAAGAATGACACCCGCAGACCGCATTTAGTCTCTGAATTTTCGCCATGGAAGCTTTGGTATGTAGTCCTTACAGATCATTATAGGTTAGTGGTTAAAGTTATTATATCTAGTCGGACTCCCCTACTTTCAAAAACAGCTTCTTATTGTAGTTAGTCAATTCAAGCCAGTATAAGAATCGGTTTCCATGGCTACCCAATACAAATCAACTGGACTACAAGAAAATACTCTAAATCATTATATCTTTGCTATCCAGTGAGTGAGCTACAAGAAAAGTACATGTTTAGCCATGCCGAAGTCCGCAACCTTGACTTGGCCATTAGGATCTACTAGTATGTTAGCTCCTTTGATGTCCCTGTAAAATTATCAGTCATCATCAAGAGAGAGAATCACGTTGATATCAAATATCTACCAAGCTAAAACTGCAAGAAATGTCATTACTAATCATGAAGACAAACATGCTATACTTTAGGAAATATACTTGTTTAGAATGAAATTCATTGTCAATAGCTCCTGTTGAGACTAGATCTGTTTAAGCACCTGTGTACAGTATTTTTGTTATGCAAATATGCCAATCCTGCAAGGATCTGTCGAGAATAACTACGAATAATTGGTTCGTCAAACTTGCCAAACTCTTGAAGTAATTTGTGGATAGAACCACCAGAAACATACTCTAGGTAAATATAAAGCTTATCAGCAATCTGCACACACAACAAAATCAGTGTGACTACTAGTATTCCAAGAACATAAACGAGACTTTATAGTATCATGGGCACCAAGCTAATATGAATTTAATAAAGTAAAGAGAAAATGTAAGCATCTTATTTTTATTCTAATGCTAGTCTTAAAAATATGTAAATATTCATCAGATTCAACAAAAATATCTACACTTTGGCCTGGATGGAGAATGTAAAGCAGACTAAAGGCCGTTTAAAAACTATATTATGAATTTGAAGAGGGTGCTGGAAGGGAAATGGAGTATGTAAAGAAGACTACAGGACATTTAAAAACTAAATTTTGAATTTCAATAGGGTGTTGAAATGGAAATCACATGTATATTGTGCTTCTGGTAACTTTAAGAATAAGAAAAGTCAATGGACATGAAATGTGGGTATCTTTAAGAATTCCTTTACCTCTATATATTCCCAAGCTCTATGGACCTGACTGCATCACTGGTGGATTCATGACTGAGGTCCAGGAGACACTTCGTAATAACAAATACAATTGAAAAGCACGCCATGATGATTCAACAACAGTGGACACCAGAAAATGACAACTGAGGAGAAAGGTATACTAATCTATGAAAAAAAAAATTAAAAATCCCAAGCACTCCTCACTGGCAAGTTGAAAACAGAACCATACCCACTGCATTTTCCATGCTCAAGAGGCAACAATTTGATAACCATTTACAAATTCCAACAGACCAATAATTTGATATCCTCCCAGGATGCTTTGTTCTGCATCGAAGGTGGTAATTTTCAAGGAATTTATAGTTGCCATTACTAATTGAAATTCCTCACACCGCAATCATTAGCATTTTCATCTCATTTTTAAGGAGAATGCACCCAAAGCACTTTGAGAGTTTGATTGTTCACAGACTAAAGTCTGAAAGCGTAAATTTACTTTGGAAGTTATTAATTAGAAGTGCAGGGCACATATAGACATAACACAATTATATTCTAACTATTTCAAACAACACGACAAACATAATGTCCAAAAATGTGAAAAAAATATGAAGTCTAAGCACAAGTCCAAAAACTATTAAAATGAGGACATGGTGTGTTTCAGATGCCAGTAATAGAAAACACAAATTTGAGCCCAGAATATATACCGGATGAAGACTACACAAGACATTGGAATTTAACAGGATGCGAACTGTTGAGGCAAAGTTACTAACAGAAATTATTCTCATGCCAAAGATAGACCAAATCAGTTAGCCAAGGTTATTTCTTGATAGAATTGTGTTTTCACTGACTATACATGATTTATTAATACCTAGTGTAGATGATATGAGGCGATTGCAGGTGAAAAAAAGCTAAATCGGTTCTAATGCATATACTAACGTAATCTACCATGAACTTCTGAAGAAAAATCATTAGTTTGGGGGAGGAGCTACCAGGTCCAGTGGTTCACAATCATATCAACCTTCCATACCATCTACTTTCTGCATCTAGAGGTTCACAATCAGATATGTGTACAGGAACACCCATTTACACTTATTCACACCACACACACACACACATTTTATTAGTTTTCAGTGAGAGTTGGACTTCTCACTGCACCTTGCATTTGTAGCCACCATTCTAGATCACTACCACTTGATCACAAACCGTCTAAGACAAACTCCACCAAAACTTGGAAATCGATCTCAGCTTTAGTCAATTTGGCGCAGTTTGTTTTTCCACTACTGCAATTTGCAACCTTTGAGTTAGCGGCAAACATGAGTTTGTTGATGGGCCTCCTTTCTCTGTTGCCTCTGATGTCCGACAAGACTAGCTCAAATTGCATGTCACATTTATTAGAAAAATTCTTTACCCCCCACAAGATTGACACAACCATTCTAAATTGGATGTCAGGTTCTCCCGATATTGCATCTATACAAGAAGTAAATATGACTTTGTGCTTTAAAAAACAACACGCAATTCCTTTATTTGAACATAGACTCTGTCACATCCCATATTTTCACATTATTATTTTGGAGACTCTTTGATGATTGGGTGTTGCCACCACATGGTTACAGCACTTTATATACTGCTTTGATTTACTTTAGTTAGCACTATGATATGTTTTGGGGATAAAACAGTTAATGTCATTGATTGAATTATAGTAGGTGATGATTGATTCATATTACAATTTTGGGATTACTATTTACAGTTCGGGATTACTTTTATACATATATGTTGCTTACACTTATTACTGTTGATTTGATTATATCGAATGGATAATGCACTGGGTATTCTTGTCTACTTGTGAGCAAATGTTCTCTAGATCGAGAAAGGGCATCATCGGAGAGAGAAGCAGAAAGATACAAACCATGTGTGCTTCAGTGGACAAGAAACAGTGTCAGCTATGTTTTATGTGATTCATCTATGTTTTATGTGTCACTTTGTGCAGCGATATAGATTCATCGCATTGCGACAACGAGATAGAGTTGCGTACTCTCGCTGCAGTAAGAAGCGCAACGTCGCACTGCGGGGTTAGTCAAGTGTCACATTGTTGCTTAGCGACAATGGCTCGCTTGTGGTATGACTTGACGCTGAATGAATTGGATATGATAACTTGTTCTAACTATACATGAAAAAAATATAACTAGTATTAGCAAAAGTTAATTAATCATAGCTTGCATCAAAAGGGTATTTTGTTCCAAGGGGTGACCCGGCTTCTCTGGGTCCTAGTTGGTCTTGTGAATCCAAGTTCAGTATTTCACGATCAAACCCTATTTATGATTAACTCCACCTTAATGGAAAAATGGATTTTCATTTATAAACTAGCTTAGTCTTTGACATGATGCATTATGAATGGGAGTTGAGCTCACCAAGCTCCTCGGCGAGCAAACCCAACGTTGCATAGTTCACATGTTAGCCGAGTTGCATTGCAAGTCTACCAAGCTCACTAAGTTGTTTATCAAGCTACATTCGTGTTGAGCTCTTAACCGAGCTGTTATCATTTTGTGACCGAGCTCAAATGCATCCAAGTTATATTTCATTGCTCAACCGACCAACCCACTTTGCTTTCCATTGATCCAAGTCGAGCTCCTAGCCGAGCTGAGTTAACCGGGTTCCACTAACTCATCCAACTCATCGAGTTAATCTGGATTAACGCAGGTGGCAAAACACCTTGTTACGGAAAGTGTTTGTACAAGCATAAACTTATATAAATGACAAGTATGTTAAACCCTAGTGAATGTGGGATTAAAAGCTTAAGAAGCTCTGAGAGTCTAGAAGTCCCAAGATCTCTGAGCCATGTTACCTTTGTTATACTTTGCATTGCATTAAGTTTAATTGATCAATCTCATGTCCGAGTTATGTGTCGTTGAGTTCATTGAGCTTGCTATCAGGCTCACAACATTTTTGACAGTTCATTTTTGTTTATTTAAGAACTAGCGAAACCCCAAGTATCTAGAGGCACTTCATTGGTCAGT
Source organism: Taxus chinensis (assembly GCA_019776745.2). Classification (NCBI taxonomy): domain Eukaryota; kingdom Viridiplantae; phylum Streptophyta; class Pinopsida; order Cupressales; family Taxaceae; genus Taxus; species Taxus chinensis. The sequence continues at coordinate 61,765,485 of CM034147.1, read as the reverse complement.
TTGTCGCTCTCATAACTTTGTGACCCTGTGAACCACAAATGTGATCGTGTGACTTCGAGATTGAGAACACAAAGGCACGTGGCACATCACTGGATAACGTCGCTCAGGAATTTTGTGACCCTAAGAACTGTGACCATGCGAACCTTGCAACTTCACAACCCCATGAATTTTGATTGGTCCATGTGGACCAACCACAAGCCGTTATTTCCTCGAGAAGATTTAGATCTCGTGAATGAAAAATTTTGCAACCCTGAGAATCATGGACACGAGGGATTTGACCACGTGTCTCCATCCCACGTAAAGGTTTCTCTTAATGCCTTGAATCGCATTTTCTAATGTGACTCAAAACCCCATGATTGGTGGGAAACTGGAACACGTGATTGGTCGAAGGTTTTGGGCTGTCATTGGAGCACATGTCTTTTCCTTGTGATTACAATCAATCCCACGCATTGGCAACCTATGAACACCATCCAATTAAGCTAAGGCCAGTGGCAACGTGTGAGCGGTTAGCTAAGTTTGATAAAATGTTTTCATTTAAAACTTTTAGACGTGCAACCCACGAGAAATGTGGGATTGAAACACAAAAAGTAAATGGAAATTGTAACTTAATGGTCAAACTAGTCTCTCGGCTAAAATATAACCATTAACTAGCGGTCACAGTGGAGTTCAACAGGAAGTTAATGAGGTTGTATGCAGCCATGGTCATCAAGAAGTTAATACGGCTATTTTTAGCCAAAATTAGCAACAGTCAAGGCGAACGAATCTTTATTGAACGGGTCTCTGGAAGACATTAAATCTAGCAGAGATATAGAGAACAAATCCTAAAATTCAAAGGTGTGGCTAGTAGAGAGAATTGAAAATAGTTAGCAAAGCTTAGATTGAAAGGGGAATGACAGTGAAATGAAATAGGGAGATAGCTTGTTGAAAGAGCTTATAGATTGAAATGGAGAACAATAACGAAATGAAATAGAGAGATCAAGGTTCTCAACACTAAGTCGCAGAAATAAGATCAGAACTATTATGAGCTCAATGCAGATCTAGAGGATAGAGATAAAGAGAGGTATATGATTGGATAATACAGAGCTATCCTTAGCTCAATGAAAAGGGAGAAAGACGTGTTTTAATTGAAAAGCGCACTTTTATATATACGAAAAGATATAGTACACCGCTTATCATACAAAAAAATTGGGTGGAAGAGGTCACACCCCAGAATGCTTGTCAAATTGAGTCAAGAAGGCCTCGAGAAAAAGTCATCTCGCATCACAAGGCGTCAAAAAATAAGCATTGCAATGACAATGTGCTTTTAAACCAAAAAATGGTGTCACAAAATAAAAGGCTCCAAAGAACAAGGACGCCCACAAAAATCTATGCTACAACAGTGAACATGGTGCTAGAAGGAGGAGGCAGTGAACTATCTGGCTTGTCCCCCCAGCGATTGGTGGCAGAGGGGTGGGTTGTGTCAAGAATGGGATCCCACCCATCACATTGTTGTTGTTATTATTCTTCTTTAGTAGGTTGGTCATGGTGGCCTAGAGAGATGGCCAATGCCAAACATGAAAAATTCCCCTGAGTGGGGGATCCCTGCCCACTTCCGCTAGTGTTGTCAGTATTGCTGAGCTGATAAAAAATTCTACCACTATAGGTGAGAGAAGGAAACTCATATTTGGGAGGGGAGAAATGTTATTGGGGAGAGGAGCGTCATCAACTTCTAGAGCAGTGCCTTTGAAAACTCTAGCCACGACCATGTGAAGGAAAATGATGGCATGATGGGTCTGGAGGAACGCAACTGATAGTGCATGGGGAATTACCCAATGTGAGAGAAGGGATTGACGGTGTTCCATCTCCAGGAAAAATTTCTCTGCTTGCACATGGATTGGAAGCATAACATTAGATGTCATAGTAACTTTATTAGTCATAGGGAAATCTTTATCTACGTTAGTGTTGTTAAAACAAGTAAACTTTCTATGTTTCCAAATATGAAAGATAATATCAACTCTAAATTTTTCCAATAATTATTATATGTTACAGGTACCATGGTTGAATCTTCCAACAAAACCATTTTCCAGGAGAAGAATCCAAGGATGAAAGGTTGGAAAAGGGTGAAAATCCACTTCTAGGCAGACTGGGTGTGTAGGAAAAACTAGATGAGGTGTTTAATTGACTTTGGCTACTGACAAGAGGGGCACATATGATTAGAAAATCCCATGCGTTTGAGTTTGTCTCCAATATGGAGGCCCTAATATAAAAGGCACCATAAAAAGTGAGCTTTTAAAGGCTTAATCTGCACTTTCCATATGGTGTCAAACCTTTTGGACCATATCTCATCCCTCGATTTGATATTCCAATGATGATTTAAAGATTCACTCAAAACAAGAAGGGGATGATATCGCCAATATGGGATTTGTATTGACAGAAGGGGTTCACAAATGGTCAATGGTTTTCTCACCACCATGACACACCAGAGGAGATCCCAATTTTATGAAAGAAAGTATCGAGTATGAAATTCATGATTTTAGAAATAAACTTTGCATCTTCCTTTTTGAGTTGGAATTTATCTTTTAGCATACCCCATAGTATCCCAATCCATTTGAATCTTTGCCAAATATGTCACCAATTACCCTGATACCCTTTTTAAAAAGTTATGATAATTTTAATCAAAGGAATCATGGCGAACAAAACATTGTGGAAATTAAGAATGAGATGCCACTAAAGGGGGAGAGAGAGTTAAGTGAGAGTCCCAATATGAAATTATCCCCTACCTAAATGAGGTTGGGTTTGAGAAATTCCCAAGATTTCCATATAATTTTAGCTACAAAGGTTCCATTTATCTTCATTATAATAGGTGAGAGAAGTAGGCTTTGAAACCCTAGATTGTTTCATGCTTGACGACCCAATGGATCCCTTGGGTGATATAATGCCAAAGAAGGATTTTCCAAGCTTCAGGATCCTTAGAGGCATCGAATGATCGATTTGACACTGAGGCCATATCCTTAGAGCTTGATGTCAAGGAGGCCCAAACCTCTAGCTTCTTTTGATCTATAACATATGTCCCAAGAAACTTTATGAAACCATTTGTGGCCTTCTAAGTTAGCCCATAAGAATTATCTTAGAAGTTTTTAAATTTTGGCATAATTTGCTTTAGAGGGAGCCCAACAAGAGGAATAATAGACATGGAGTGATAGCCAAAACTTTGGAGCAGATCTAAATTTTCCCTACAAGAGAGAGGGCTTTGGTAACCCAATATGCTATATTTTTTCCCACACATTGGACAATATATAACCACAAATCAAAAGGAGAGGCTTTGAAAGCAAATGGTATTCCAAATAATTTAAATTACACCGTAGGTTGAATCCATTACCATTATAATATTTCTAACCATGTGAAGGTTTGGAAGTGAGAGTTTGTCTATAACATTGGGTCTTTTAGCACTGAATTGTAGAACTAGAACTAAGGAAAAATATATTCAACCATTCCATGGCATTATTGACTGAAGCTTATTCCTCAATTAAGGTGAGAAATGGATCATCTGCAAAGTGGTCATTTATGAGCTATTGTTCATATTGAGGAAGTTTAATGCCTTTAACCAGATCTTGGGAAAAGTAGCTAGCAAGTAAATAGCTAAATCCTTATACTACCAAAACATACAGAGATGGAGCTAAGGGGCATCCTTTCCTTATGGAACTGAAAAGACCAAATCTTGAGGATTGGGCTCCATTTATGGAAATTCAAGCTCCTGCATCTTGAAAAAGCATATTGATAGAGCACACAAAACGAGGTCCAAAACCAAGGGCTTGGAGCATGACAATTATAAAAGGCCATTCTATCGTGTCATAGCTTTTTCAAAATCAATTTTCACAAAAATGGTTTTTTGGCAAGAGACCTTAGCCTATTTCATGTCTTCCCAAACTGCTATAACATTGTGTAGAATATACATGTGTTGGATGAACCCAGTCTGTTCACTGTGGACAATGAGGGGAAGGAGATGCTTGAGTATGTTTGCCAAGGCTTTGGCTATGATTTTGTAGGAGACATTGAGAAGAGTAATGGGCCTCCAATTAGCAATCTGTTCAGGGTCACCAGCTTTGGAAACAAACTTGATGTTTCCTTTAGTGATAAGTTCCCCCAAGGTGTTAGAGATTATGTCTTCAAGATAAACTTTGTGCGAATCAAGGCCTACAAAATCTCAAAAATTAAATAGAATTCATAGGGGAATCCATCAATTCCAGGGGCTTTTTTAGAAGTCATTTGCAAAGTTACTTCTCTGAAATCACTAACAGTGAGGGGTCTATCACAACAAACTTTATGGGCTCGTGAGAGCTTGCAAGAGACCACTTGGAGAAGTTTCATGATAAAATCCCCTCTTTCAGACGAGGAAGGTTGGAAATCAAAGACATCATGATAATGGTGGACAAAAGCTTGCAGGATGTCTAACAATTTGGTAAGTCTAACATTAGTTGTTTTAATGGCTTTGATTCTATTAGTTGTATGGCATGATCAGAGAAGGGAAAAAAAACTCTTTCGATGCTCTATCTCCAATTTTAACCAATGTAGTCTTGATTTGAGTTGGAATCCATGAGCTTTATAAGATTTCTCTACCTTAAGCTTGTGCCTCCAATGGGTCACTTGATTTTGTTTAGAGATGTTAAAAGGAGAGCTATTTAGATCCTATGAAATTCCTTGGAATTCACGGTATGGAGCTTCATGAGATCTCTATCAATAAATGGCTGCTTGTTTCCCATAAACATTGAGAATGGTGGTGGTTCTTTGGATATCATCAGCCCACCATACAATCCAACCTGTATCCCCTGTGGGTATGTGAACTAGGTTCCAAATCCTTGTGATATGTCCTAAAGTTCTTTCATGCCTAAATTGGGTACTGTTGAGATAAAATTGGGACTTTTTCTTTTTAAGCAGGGAACATTCCAAGTAATGAAAAAGAAGACGGGCTGATGGTTAGAAAGAAAGGTAGACTTGACCACATAAAATGGTTTGTTATTAGTGGAGGAAAGAGAGAAGAAGTATTTCTCAGCAAAGAGATCACGATCTAACCTTTTTAACACTTTGTCTTGCCCTTGCCAAAAATTAGACCAAGTGAGCTAGGGAACATTGAAATCTTGCCTGCAATGGTGATTTGAGTCATAAATATCGAGCTTGTGTTGCATGTAGAACTAGGTTTCTCATTCTCCAAAAAACCACCACATAGGGAGTCAAACCTCCTTATATTAATTGGATTCAACCATGATGAAATCTCCACATAGAATCCAGAGGGAATCTAGGAGGGAGTCTGCCAAACAGCGGTAAAAAAGAGCTCACTTGACCGCATTGTTGGAAGTGCGTATGTTTTCCAATCCAATTGTATGCCCGTCAAAATTAAAGAAGGTCCATATCACATGGTGGGTGGGGTCAGAGCCCCATAAAATTATGTTCTGAGAAAACTTTGGCATGATCAGCGTGATGACACCTCCATGACCTGGCTTGTAATTGGACATATGGCAGATAACAACTGGCCAAATAGTGCACTCAATAAACTGAAGAAGAAACCCAAATATTTTTACTTCCTGCATGCACAAAACTTTCATATTGCAAAATTGTACACAATTTTCTTTGACTACATAACGACGGGTTACTTCAATAAGGCCGGAAACATTCCAAGAGCATATAATCATTGGGAAACATCAAGGTGCATGGATCCATCATCATCAAGATATTTGATGGCAGAAGACTTATTGTTATTACTAATTTTTTGCTAGGAAAGAGGCACATAGTCAAGAAGCAGGAACGAATGATGCTTTTCTTGGGAAAATTATCCATCTTTTGAAGGGGAAGGGATTTGAGAATGACGAAGAACTAACTTGCGCTGAAGCAAGACAACATTTTCATCTAGATTACTAACCCCAAAATGGGGTTGTGAAATTTGAATAGTGGAGTAGAGGGCATAATGGACGATGCAACAAGCGAGGTGCGTGAGAGCAGTGGTGGAGCTTTAGCAATGGGTGGTGGAACTTATTTGATAACTAAGGTACTAGCTCCCAAAGTACCCACAAGACGGGGGATAGGTGGAACCATGGGACATGTTTTTTTATTCGTGACCATGGTCCATCCATCTGAGGATGTTTCGATAGGCTTAATTTTCGTCTAATTTTTTTTAGTGAAGGTTGGCATGTGATAACCATTAAAGGGCATTCTCGAATCATATGATCCAAGACCTGCCATCGAAATCAAGTATATTGAAGGTTAATGTAAAGCACCCATTCAGAAAACTGAGTGATTATAATATGGATATCAATGGTTTCGTTAAGGTCTTTGGCCAAATCAATTTCAACCTAAACACATTTTTGAGAATGAGCTACATAGAACTTGGGTTATTCTAGGAAAATGAAATTCCCTAAGGGTTTAATGAGTTACTTAACAAATCCCCAAAGGGGGAGAGGAAGACCAGGAAACTTGACCTAGACTGGGCTTTTGAGTTTAACTTGCTCCAAGACTTGGAAATCTTGTGTCTAGTTGGAATACACAACCAAAGTGTTACAGATAAACCACACCCATGACTAATAATGGATTTACAATGGTTGACGTTATTGAAACAAAAAAAAAAGAATCCCTTGGTTAGGTTTTGAAACCCCTCAAGCTTGACACCATGGCCCTGTCAGTGATTATGAACACATTATTTAAGAAGGTTCTCTAGGGGGTTCAACCAACAAAATAACCAACATGGGCAAAAGATTCAAGTCAATGACAAGCTTTATCAAATTCTAGTAATTCAAGAACACCATCAAGCAAAGGGGTTTTTGGGGTCAGAACTAGTACCTCGTGGAAAACCTTCAAGACAAACTTTCTTGCCTTCTTCGGCACCATGATTGTCGAGAGCTCAGCAGTCAAATGCCAATAACCTAAATATTTTGTTCTCTATTCAACATTTTCAGACACCACAACCAACAAAAATCAAGAGGTTTTCAATGCCAAGCTTTTAGAGATACCTATTTGAATAAAGCAGACTATTCTTAGCTATTCTAGAAACAAAGGGAAAGGAAGGAAGTAGCGGTTGAAGTCTTCTACGCACAGAGCAAGTAGAAATAGAACTGGAAGAGCGCTAGCATCACTACCAAGTTCCCTTTAGTCTCTTTATACGCATTATGTTTCAGTGTTGGCCAACGAGCAAGTAAACGGCACAATAGTCTTGAATTTGTAAATGAATAGTTTAGAGTTAAAAGCTCTTGTATCTTATCTTTGAGTTTTGTAGATCCTTTAGAAGTGAAATATAGATAGCTAAACTTTTTCCACAGTCACAATCCATTTAAGCTTAGATTCAAACCTTAAGTTAAACTGTTACAGACCAGAAATGAGACTGTATGAGATTTAAAACAAGAGAGGATGAGATCATTTGTGTTTTAGGATAAAACCAGTAAACAGTAGACCAAAGGGTCAAGGTAAAAGAATATTTGGTTTGGTTTAAGACCACCAAATGTTTAAATTATAGAGAACCTTATTGGCAGGATTTCATGGTGAAACAAAAGAGAGAAATGTTTGATCCTGTCTAAACATAAATAAAAAATAACAGTAGAGCACATTTAATGAAACCGTGAACTGGTAAAGAGCTTGCCATAAAACTGAAGCAGCATACAGGAGAAATGCAAAGTAAACCAAGTCTTTTATAAGGAAACATAGAGGAAGTATTGTGAAGATCCTTGATCATGTGAACCTAGGAAAATATAATGCTGATTTCTTATAGGGCATTAGTGTGAAATAAAGGTAGATGTTTGATAAGTAAACTAAAGGACTAATTAGACCCATTTTAAGATTATTATATAGTGACCTTTGTAATAGTTGTGACCTATGTGTAATATCCCTGAAAATAATTTCTAATAGATTTGGATATTTTGTTAAACCCTAGAGTAAACAATATTAAAAATATAACTTTTATAATAGCAGCGATAATCTGATTTTTTATATAAAAACAGTGAACCATAATGCGTAAAAATCAGTCTTTTATTTATTGAATATGAACCAGCTACAATAAAAATACTAGTGTCTTAATACAATTGTTTGGAGCTGAATTGGCGGAACACTTGCACCCTGAATTGTCACTGCAACCCCTGAAATGGAATTGCCCAACTGAGAAGTGAGGGATTCCGTCCTGAAATCTATGTGTAAAGGAGGGTTTTTGTCATCTGTTATGGAAGAGAAAGCGGAAGCTACTTGCAGACAAAGAAAATAATTGATGAATTTCCAACATGTTTGTACAATGAACCCCAAATCCGCCTCTATAACTTCCAAACACTTCTCCAAAGTAGGCGCCCCCCCTTTTAGAATTACATGCACGATCTTTGAACAATTAAAAATAATAAAATTCCTCCTCCCATGTTGGTGCTCCCGTCCTAAGAATAGGACAAACAAATTTAAAAATACTATATCCACCTCCTATCCTAAAAATTAGGATTTTGGTATTCATGCAGCCCTCTCTAACTTTGGCGCCCTCTTTAGAATTTATTCATTTATTAATCTAACTTTGGCGCCCAGTAGTAAAAGTCATCCTTCTATTATTATTTTATTCTATTTATGCATTTTGGATTAAAATATAATTTAAGTGTCCTTTTTCCAAGTAAAATATAAAATATCCTTGGACCACTTAAATTAATTTATTTTTCTTTTTTTATTTCCCCTTAGCCTATGGACAAAAATAATGTCATAGGCAATTTATGAGGTCCAACGATTAATTAATTTTGAAAAGCCCACGGCATTACAACAGGCAGGAAATGTTTGCTAAGGTTGTAAGTAGCATTCTATGTCCACCTGGGCAATGTCAATTTCACCTACAAGCAACATGGCTTTAACAATGATGCACAACAACCGTTTAAGATGGTAGTTGAGGAGTCATCCCAAGTCAGTCCACACTAGGTTACAGCATTGCAAACCAATCAAGGATGTTGCATTAGCAAGTGAATGGATGAACATGTTCATTCTTGTGCTGAATTATAAATTATCAAAGGTAAGGTGTTGAAAGTAAATCACTTCTTTCAGCTACATGCCAACAGGGAGCGACAGATGTGGACTAAGTATTCTAGTTGATGTTAAAAAAACTATTATTCAGTTGCTTATCAATTCCATTAAGCTTTTTTATATGCTTATTGGGTCTATCTTTTGGACGACAAAACCAGAAATCTTGGAGTTCGAAACACCTTAGGATGTTCTCCTCCAATGCATATTCATCCATAATGCTACTGTGTGCAATCAATGGCTTACCCTTTAACAAGTTTGGACCCATCGTTCATTCGAATTGGTGCATCTTCTTGACATGCTTTTGCATTAAGTGATGATCCTTTCCCTCTTGACTTCCTCACTTTTTATTTTTCTACAACTATTTTGTAAAATCCTCTTCATATGGCATGAGCTCAATCTAGTTGGGAGATTCATGGAGTGCTTCTTGATTATTTGAAACATCTTTTTCAACTTCCTCGAGTATGGTGGATTCCTTCTATGGGCTTGTTGTGGCTTTGCATGATTTCTTGCGTGTATCTCAATTGTTCTTCTTTCTTGCTTCAACCGCTTATGCATTCACACAACCCTTTTCTTCTGCTTTGGATTTCTCATTATAGTGAGTAACTCCAAGTGCATTATCAAAGGAAACGTAAACGAGATAACCAGTGCATCCACTGCGTAGATACTTGGATCAAGGATTAATAAGGTGCCTCAAGTTTGTAACCTTTCTATTTTCATCAACACCTCTTGAATGGGATTGCGGTTCTTCCCATTGTAAGAACTTTTCTGAATAAAAATTGTCATGGATGCCCTTCTCTATCTGATCCACAGGTTGACCAAGATCACTATTTGAATGGCCACTGTTTCCTTAAAATACTTTTGCATAAATTTGAATTATCTCACTGTCTGCTAGGAAATTAGTATGCAAAATTTGCCTTATATATCAGTTTGTAGTAGCATGAATTTGGGCAATAAAAAACGTGAGCTTCAAAAGACTTATTTTGATTACTTTTATTTAAGTGTTTTCAATTAGTTTCCACAATGAGAGAGAAAGTTCACTAAGATAACTATTTTCTCTGGAGCAATAATGGTCATAAATGGATCTAATGATAAACCACAATGGAAGAGTTCCATTGAAGGCTAAGGCTTGCTTTGAAATGAAAATCTTTGCGGCCCAGATACTAGATTGCCCTAGATTGTGGACTTGACATCTTTGAAGGATTGCAAAGTGATTGCAACCCCGCAGGCTGACATTTCAAAATATTTATTCCGCGTTATGCTGCATTGGATAAAGTGCAAAAACTTGAACCCATTGAATGACCACTTTAACCCGTAGAATGGAATTTTCAAGCTTAGATGTGAGAGATGGTCCGTCCTCAAATCATGTACCTCTATTGCTCTATGCAGAAGCAGTAGCTACTTGCAGATCATAGAAACCACTGTTGATAAATTTCCAAGATATATATGCGGATAAACCCCAAATCTGCCTTTATAAGCTTCAAGGCCTTCTCCAAAATTTGCCCCATTTTGGAAATATGCATAGGACTTCCATAAACAATTACTAAATATTGCTTTCCCCCATTTTCTCTCCATTCTAAAAATAAGATTCCAAACAAGATTTAAAAACAGCTTTATCACCTCCATTCTAAAATTAGTACTTTGCATCTTTCGCAGCCTTCAATAATAGAATTTGGCATCCCCTTCTATTTATTATTTTAATGTTCCATAGAGACACAGAGGTTGGTTGGCATTCAGGACTCCAATCCAAAGGCTTGGACCAATTTAAATGTCAATTTATTTCCCTGCCTTAATTTCCCCAAAGTCTAGGAAAATTTGGAATCAAGTCTTCGGGTGACAGAAAAAATTCGGTTGGGACACTTTGGAACCTGGTAGGGTATAGAAGGTCTTCCATGTAGGGAAATTCAAGAAAAATGTGGAAACCATCCCTTATCCTTGGACTTGAAAAGATATCCACAAGGGATGTCTGGATTTCCCTTGAAGTCATCTACTTTAAGTGGCCTTAAAAACTAACCATTCTTTTTTTAATTTGAAGTGGAGCTATCCCATGTTGTAGATTATCTAAATGTGGTGTAGGCCATTGTAAAGGCAAACATGCAAATCAATTTCAAAAGAATCAAGGTTTGTTGCGGAAATCCGTAGGGCTTCTATTCTCTAGATTCTTTCCGTTTTAGATATTGTCTTAGCAGATCTTGGTTGTATATCTGCAGGGTCACGTCTAGTTTCAAGGTTAAGTATCATGTTTTAGGAATTAATCCCCCTAGATGGATCATTACAGATGTCTAGGTTTTGTATCCGGCAGACTATGATATTCTTGAGCAGTCCTTTCCTCAAACAAGTTTTCATTTGAATAGAAGTCCTGGTTAAGGGAAAGGGTATTCCAACTATAGTAAATGCCAAACGAATAGAATAGACTTTGTCAATCAACATTCATATTCTTGATATTTTTAGCGCATCTAAGCTGTTTCAAATTCTGGTTTAAATTGGGTAACAAACAGTAGTTCATGAGCAATCTGCTTCCTATTGCATTCAAGCCAAGTTTCAGCACCTATGTAATTTTTGCTCTACATATTTCCCCTGTTTAATTTTCTGTATCTTTTGTTCACTGTTATTTGGACTTTGTAAGAGTTTCATTGACCATTAAAAGTGCAAATTAGTATTCAGGTGATGCAACACTATCTCTGAGTGGCTTGGTATGCATGGAATTTCTTGCAAAGAATTATTTGGATTAGTTTCACCATACATTTTGCGAGCGATTTTCTATTTAGTATGATTTACATACGTGTCAGAGACATTTTAAATACTGCAAAAAATACTTTGGCTTTGAGATGGCTGCCTTTTGGTGATCCAAAAAGACATGAAAGAAGGTACATCGGAAAAACGCCATTCACTTTGTCCATGAACTTGTGTTCTACTCATCATATGAATCACATTTGAACTTGGGGAGCCTATCTTTTTAAGGTTCCCTATCTTATTGAAATATTGCTGCATTTTTGTTTTAGTCATTAAACCTTAGTTCATAATGTCAAGATGAATGTTTTGCATCTGTTATCATTATGAAGCATTGTTGGCAACCATTATATTTTGCAAAGCGGACCCTTAGTTTTGCTGATATCTTGTTTTGTGAAACCTATCTCACCTAATGGCTTAAAATTTCTTCTTGGAAACATCGTCCATTTTCCCCTTAACGTTCTTGTCTATATATTGAGAATCCAACAGTCTTGTCTGTCATTATTTATTTTTCTATCTGAGTGCAATAAAGAAGTCAACTTCTATTATTGTATTATTCTATTAGCAATGGGCCCTTTTTCTGGAGTAAAATATGAATTTAAGTTTTAATCCAATTAAAATGATAAAAATAACCTTAGATAAAAATAAATTGGGTACCTACTTGAATTTCCTCTTTTAAATGATAGATTTTGTACCAGGAAGAACTGTAAGAGGCAACAAGTGATAATATAATATGTCACCATAAACTATGTTCCTCAACTCTGTTAAACCTTATTCTGCTAACCCAATGGTTCTTGCTGCCCTAATGCTTACAACTATCCTTGTTAAGCTGTGCACCCATTTTAGAGATAGATGCATTAGCAACCTCAACTTTATACTAAGACAATTTTAGTAACAAGGGTGATGTCTGAAATAGAAATCAATTACAAAATTGGTGCACTTGAATTCTTTCACATCCCTAAATCTCATTTGATCAACAATTAAGTATGCAAAATCCATTGGTGCATATTCAGCATTTTTAATGAGTCCCTAAATATTGGATTATGTTATAAATGAAACAAATCATACAAATTGAAATGTATTACACATGGTAGAGTAAGGCAGTGATTTTGATTGGTCCTTGGATTCCTCATTGTTTGCCTTTTTGCATGTTGCTCTGAATGGAGATGAGTTAGGATGTTAAAAATCAATGGTTAGTTCTTCTTATAGGTGCTTAATAGTTACAACCAGTTTTTATCTTGGAAGAGTATGTTGGTAAATGTGACGTAGAATAATGGCAACACCATTGTAATTGATTCTAATGAGTAGGTATTATTTGTAATATTTTGCTCGAATTCAATTGCTCTAACTGTCTTGGCAATCATAATGCTGCATAAGTTTGCATTCTGCAACCAGCTTTGAATGGTTTCTGGTTATAGCTACTTCCTTGCATGTTCAGTTAACAAGGCTTTACCTCATATATGTTCAATGTTCTTGTGAATTTGATTCATTGAGTGAATGATCATTGATACTATTATTGCTTGGCTTAGTACAATTGGTCTTGATAAGGCTATTTCAATTCCTGATGTGTTTCTTCTGCCAATCTTCCTCCACAAAAGGAGTATTCCTGTTTTATAATTGCATAACAGTTTCCGTCCAACTAGCTTGACAAATAGTTTGGAAATCCACAATTTGAATAAGTGTCCAGTGTGTGATTTCATTTCATTCAACTCCTTCTGACTCTAATCCATTATTTTCGTAGATTCCTACTAGTTTCCTTAATGCCAACTATGCTGTGGAATCAGCCATTGGCTAATTACCATAGCCTATTCCAATAGTACAAATGGCTTAGTGTACTAGGAGCGGCAAACAGCGGGAATCATAGCGTGGAAAACGACCAAAGACCTGATCATGGAAACGACAAAACGAGTAAACCGCTGCGCGACTCGCCAATAGGCAAAATAAACGCCGATTTGGAATAACTCGTCGAGTTATTTCTCGCCAAAGACAATTTTTTTTCTTTTTTTGGCATTTCTTTCCTTTTTTGGATTTTTGGTGAAGAAAACACAAGCACAGAATAAAATTTGCCATTTTTGGAAAGGGTCCGGGAAGATGTAGCAGCAAAAACTTGCATGTGCCATAACTTTCATTCTGTGGCTCTGTTTCAGGTGTCGTTTTCTCTACAAGTGTATATTTTCTCGAGCTCTACGCATTGATGGCAATATTTTTCTTATTTTCATAAAATCCATTTTTGCACCTTTTTGGACCAAGCAACTTCTTGCAATCTTCTGAAAGAATCATGAGCTTTGATCGCCTATAGATAGATTAGTAATTAAAAATACTGGATAGCTTTCCAAAACTCGACGAGTATTCTCCCGTGCTCGGACTAATCGTCCCACCTACCAGCTTGGTTGCAACCTGCTTATTCAAATGTTGACTTCACATATCAACAGATGCGTAGGTTTTTTTTTTTGCTATTTTAAGAGTTTTTTTGTTCAATGATAATCACATGAAGAAGCGCAACAAATTGACTCAAAAAAGGCTCAACGACTTGGTTTTTGTGCAATACAATCTCCGGCTTCGCACAAAAAAAGTTGAGGCCACATTAGAGGAGCTCATTGATTTGGATGAGATAGATCCATACAGTGAGTGGACTGGGCAAGAAGAGGAAAACCCTGCGTTCACAGCGGACGAGATTGCTTCTTTTAAGAGGGAGACTATGGAGGGAGAAGCACTAGCAGGACTCCGAGGAGATATTAGATTGGATGAAATCTTTGGAGGTGATCTCCAACATGCAACAGAGGAGCCACCAGCACCACCATCTAGTTCCAGGATCGAGCCAGATTCACAGCCTTCTAGGAGGAGCGTGGAGACGCAGCCGAGTGTGGGGACTAGTAGAGGCACTAGACCCTCTCCCCAATATTTCTCTAGATTGGGGAAGAGGAAAATGTAATTTATTGTATATTGTAACTTGCATAGATATGAAATTTATGATGATATTTTTCAATGTCAATCATCATAAATTCATATTACTTATCAACCGATTGTTGTATTCGCATGATGATGCGATTTTGTATTGTATTTGTATTCAAATCTAATAGAAAACACTTCTCCAACATTTTATGGGCTCATTTGATACATTTGTAGCTGTGTTGCTTAAAATTTATGTTTTTTAAAGAAATTTGAGTATTTTTTAAGTTGCCAAGTATTCCCAAGTATTGGCCGAATATTGGCGAGCTTTTGCCGAGTTTTTTTTTGGGGGGGTCTGGCGAGTATTTGGATTTGGCGAGTTTTCCTACTATGGTATAAATAGCCTGATCAACCCTATAGACTACTATTAGACAACACTAAGTTTAACTCTAGACTAAAGATTAAATAACTATAAACTAGAAAATTGACATAAAAAAATAAAAAAACAAATATTAATAAACTTTATGAATCATGACTTTGACACTAAGGAATAACAACACTTATTACACCTACAAAAAAACTTACGAAACTAGTAATAATATATCTACCGTATTAGCTAGGACACTTTTTTTCTTGTAATTTTTTAAATGTGACAGTTTTAATTAATGAGGCGTGGAAATCTATACATGAGTTTTACACCTATGTGCATTGATGACAGGAATTTGCACCTCTTAACTTGATCCGTGCAGCTTAAGAATCATGACTACTCAAATACACTAAAGCATAGATACATTTTTTAAGGCTGTAGAAATGTTTTGTTTACTGCTTTACTTTGTCGGTGAATAGAGTGTATGAGTACGCATAGAAGCAAGGCCAAAGGCACACGAGCATGGAAGCCTGCAACATATGGGGATTGGGATCAATGCTTGGATGGTGTTGGACCAGCTGATATAAATGCTCGCGAAATTATGGCAGCTTGTCAATTTCTTGATTTTTTATGGTCCATATAGATGAAAAATGAACCAAAAGAACATGAAATGGCATTCTAGTTGCAAACATAGCACAAGTCTGAATCTGATCTGCAATAAAAAAATAGAACTCACTTCTACAGTTTGCTTAAAAATAAAGCTCAGGGGTGAAACACCTCCTATTACCAGTCATCGCGATGATTGTTGGGGAAGATTTTGATCAGCGATGGCACTCACAAAAAGAAATGAATGAATCTATTTACGGCCAACATATGCAACAATATAAGGATAGAACAGGACTAAGACCTGCTACGAAATACTCAGACTATGAATTTACAGGCCCAAACTGATCACGGTGCAAGTGGAGAAATATCAGATGGGATCACAAAGAACCAATCATGCTGAGAGTATGCAATGATTGACAGCAGATACATGAGGGTCTGCGAGAGATGGTGCGTGCTCATTGTGCAGAATAATTATTCAACCGTATTGTGTATCTTAATATTCATTAAACTACCTCAACTAATCTACACTCCCATAAGCTATTTCAAGATCTCATGTATTGGGGCAACAAAGAAAACAACAGAGCTACCCCTGAAAACAAACTACTCTTCCATCAGGTAAACATGAGTGAGACTGCTCTGATACCAAATGATGCAATAGATCAGAGGTCGCACACGAAATCTGAATTAATTAGTCAATATATGCTTACATATATAGCCTTTGTTTCTCCTACAATAGTGGAGTTACGCTTATCTTCAATAACCACACAATCCCTACTTTACAAGGATGATTTACACACACATGTTCACACATAACTCATGCTCAAACGAACATTAGCCCTAATACTATGACGTACTAACATAGATTATTCCAACAAGATCTACAACATTTTATTTTGTTAGTAAAAATTTCTTGGGATATGGAAAGAGATGAGAAGATTTAGTACTCAGATACTAGTTTCTTCTATATATTGAATTCAAAATAGGCATATCCTTCTTTACATTTGACTTGCATCTTGACAATAGTTATGTAATGCATATTATGATATTAAAGTTAAGTAAATATTAACTACTTAAATATTAGTTAATGTAATCTAGTTGTATAACTACCTCACTTGAACTGTAACTTATTTTATTCTTAATAAAAGACGGACACAAACAAGATGTTAGTGTGTCATATACCTTTCATTTCTTTTCATTCTCTCTCTCATACTGATATTGGTGACAGGGCTTGGCCTTCGAGGAAGCCTAGTCGGGTACGAAGAAGGTAGAGTTCAAGGAAGCCCTAGAAAAGGATATGAACTGCAGAGGAAACAAAGAAGAAATTCAGACCCGTTCAAGGAAGCCCTTGGAAAAGGGTGCGAAGAGTGAAGAGGCAGAGATGTGCAACCTAGGGAACGGGAAAACAAGTGAAGATCTACAGAAAGCTCATGAGTTCTAGAAGCAGAATCATGAGGGTGAAATTGTATACTAGAACGTCAATGAAATTCATAGAAATTTACAAGAGCTTTTCGAAGGAAAGACATACAGAACAGAACGTGAAGAGGAAAAACGACAGTGAGATTTGAAGACAAGGCAAGTGCAACACACAGACCTTAGGGCACATCAAGAAGAGATCGTTGTGGTAGGGCACGAGAAGTAAGTCAAAAACACAAGTTAGAAACAAATAGTCGCGATTTTCGTCACCCCAAAAGAAAATCATTACAAATCATAATTTCCAGGAGTAGCAGTATACAAATAGAGAACATGCTTCGACTTCGTGACCATACCAGAAGGTTGACGTACGAAACTGAGGATACAGAGGAAGATTCATGACCAAACCAGAAGGTTGACGTTTTTCTCCTCATCTTTAGTGTAGAAGACCCAGAAAAATGTAAGAAGAGACTCACAATTTTCACCTCAAAATTAATCACGATTTCTAGGTGATTCTATCTTGTGAAGACAAAAATAATCACAATTTGGTGTAATTTGTAGAAATTTGTGTACTTATACAAGGTTTATAAGGTGGTTATTTTTATAAATTTGCGAGTTCTTCCCTTATCCAGATTGGTGAATACTACATCCCTACACATAGTTATAGACATCAACAGGTCATACATGTGTGCCAATGAGTATCCACCATTCAATTGCACCAATATTTAGCTTTGCAAGAAGCGCAAAATGACCAGCTACTTGGTCCAAATATACAATCTCCTTGGAATCATAAGATTATAACAATCGTTGACACATCCCAAAATATGCATAATTGTATTCCTTTCAACAACAAAGCAAGACCTGCTGCAAATTTTGTTAGTTTGACAAGCATTGCATAAGAAAGCTCTTCTACTGCTAAACAACCATCCTTGTTTCCAAAATGATGCTTAATACACTAAGTTCGAATCATTAACTTATTTCAACCTTCAAAAACTGACCACAGCATCAGTCCTCCATTATGCTTCTCCTTGATCAAATTGTCTTCTATACACCCTCAAGGTATGCATAATTGCATTCCTTTGAATAACAAATCTTCTTGCAAGAAATAATTTACCCACGATGTTTTATACACACTCACCAATTTTGTGAATGCTCTCCATCCTCCTTAAAATATTCATCCTCTGCGTAAATAATCCTCTAGACTGGAGTTCAAATCCCATGACCTACACATGCTATCTACAGTAATCAAACATTGGGTCTTCTACCTGGCGCAATTTCCACTCTATTAGAAAAGCTGAATCCACTCTTGGATCCACTGTCAAGAAAATTTTCTGCATATGCATATATTTTGACCATTTCATCTCTTTGATTCAACTTACCTCCACTGTTTATGAACTGCAATGTTTGGTGGTATGTGTACAACACAAACTCCTTGGACAACAAGTATTGCTCGGGGCTTGTAACACTGAATGGCATATAGGAAAACTCCTAATAATAAATTGAATCACTTTTTATTGTTTCTATTATGTTTCTTAAGTTACACGCTATAGGAACAGCCTTATTGACTCATCACATCTCCTATGACTAACAAAGAGCACTTAAATGCACGGTCGAAGCTGAAATGGAAACATAATCTGAAATCACCTACTTGTGAATTCTGAAATTCATTGTTGCCAGCACCTCCTTCAACTTTTATAAACCGTACTCAGTTTTTGCATTACAATCAAATTCCTTCCTATAACCTCTCATCATTATCTGATAGGTGTTTATAGAAAAATATGACAGCTAAAGCTTCAGTTATGAAATTCCTACATAAGCTCATCAATCCCTAGAAACTTTTTGCTTCAAACATGATCTTGGATGATGGCATTCAATGATAGCATTCATCACCTTGCAATGACATACAAGTAACATGCATCAATCCTTCTTAGGATGACATCCAAATTATAACAAGTTTCCTCTGATAAAATAGATGAGTTTCATCTTACTTCAAAATCATTAGCAACTTCTCTTTGCATAAACGATGCAACACTTACCATTTAAATACACAATGAAAACCTTATCAAGAAAAGGTTTTACAATGCTTCGATTTAAATAGATCTCAAGAATAGTAAACTCATGTGTTAGATCTTTCACTACCGACAGACTGACCTAACCACTCATAGGGGTACATCTTGCACTGTCTGAATGCAATAGGGTTCATTCGGAATCTCACCTTTCTTATTTAGCATATGAAAGCATAAACTACAGTTGCTTCAATATCAATATTTTTGAAGTATCGAATGAATGCCTATTAAAACCCAATCGCATCATGTTATCCATTTCATGGAAATGGAAAAAAAAATTTATAGTTATCGTGTTCACGGTTTTGAAATCAATGCACATCCTTCAATCACCTTTCTTTGGTGTATTTACACTAACTGGAGTCATCTTTATATCCCCATACCTGCCAAGACCAGCTCGCAACTTAAGTCACCCCAACAAAGAAGTGGATGATGATGTATCTTGTATGCACTTGTTACTAAAGTCAGTTTACTAAATATACCACCCTCCTATGAGTACATTTGTGGAGGATTTCACAACCTTGATGGTCAGAAAAGTCAAACCTCTAAAATACGTGATCCAACATCTAAAGTTAACCTATTTGCCACAGAAGGAATGTAGGTAAACACAGACTCAATGACCATCTACGTCACTAGATAAATAGTGCAGTGTCCAAGGCTAAGACGGGTGAAAAAGGAACTAAAAATGTAATCTGCTCGAAGGATGGGGACTTTACAAATTCCAAGTGAACTGTCATTACTGTTATAAGGTTAGGCATGTCAAAAAGGATTGTTAAAAGAGACAATATGTCTTTCTCAAAACAAAAAGGCGTGAGGTTAAGAAAATGTAGCTGCAGTTCAAAATGAACGATATTTTGAAGAAGAGTATGCCCTTGTGTCATCGTTCTCGAATGAAAGTGTCACCATTTTTTGGTTCAGTGGTTTCGATGCATCTAGACATTCTACATGTTGTAACGACTGGTATGTAAAATTTACTACAAATACACATTTTTTATTTAATTTTATTAGTGTATGGTATGTACTGCCAATACAAATATTTTTAATTAAATTTGATTAGCTGATAGGGAGTAACTTGCGGTAGAGGGATTGGAGATATCCACTTATTGTCGAATAATGCTTAAAAACTTATAGTAAGGGTAAGTATGTTCCTAACATAAATATCTCGTTTATTAGTTAATTAACAGAAAAATCCAACATTTATATAAATTTATCTGGTCATAAGTGCATTGAGTCTGATGCAAAATGGGACAAGGTAGTTCTCCAAAGTATTGAGCAAGATGCTTACATGCATGGGATTATTAACCCCACACCAGTCAACTTACACACACTAGTCATGGAGGGAGAATCCACTATACAAGAAATGCAAGAAGTTGACATTCCTCAATCAAATTCATGGTTATTTATGGAGGGAGACTCCTCTCTACGACATGTGAGGGAGGATTAAAATGACTCAATCAAATGCACTGTTAGTTGTGGAGGGAGACTCCACGATCTAGGATGTGCAAGTGACACATGGTGAGATGGCAAGAAAAGCCACTCAAAGAAAGGAACTAGCTTAGAGGACTGGAAATAGGGTTGTTAATCTAGTAGAGCATGTTCATTTTACCCTCATATCTAACCTTTTTATGGCACTTGCATCACTGTCAAATTCTTAAGTTGAAAGGTATACCTAACTAGGAGACTTCTATGTAAGTAGAATATAATGCCTCGTTGAAGAATCATACATA
Organism: Taxus chinensis; assembly: GCA_019776745.2. Lineage (NCBI taxonomy): Eukaryota > Viridiplantae > Streptophyta > Pinopsida > Cupressales > Taxaceae > Taxus > Taxus chinensis. Next base: position 61,744,699 of record CM034147.1, on the reverse strand, counting down.
GGAGTTGATGAAAATACCATCAGCTGAGTTGGTTCAATTAACTATTAGATACAAATGGGTATACAAATCCAAAAGCAAAGGAGGTGGTAATTTGGACAAGTACAAGGCTCATCTTGTTCTGAAAAGCTTTTTTACAACACAGAGGGAATTGACTATGATGAGAGTTTTACTTCTAATACTACAAAGATAGCTCAAATTTTGGTTTGCTTTTCTTAATAGCAGCTCAGTTTGGTTGGAAGGATGTTTAAGATTGATGTAAAAAGCACCTTCTTGAAAAAAAAAATGAATGACAAGGTCTACATGGTGTAGCCTGAAAACCTTCTAGTAATCTAGTTGTGATCATCTAAGTTGTAAGTTGATTAATTCCTTGTATGGACTTAGGCAGGCTCCACGAGCTATGGTATACTAGAACATGACCAACATCTCCAAGATTCTAGACTTCAGAACTATGGAGATTGGGCTGAAGTTATCAACTAATGATAATTCATCATCAATCAATGAATCGCATTATCACTCTACAGTAGTGTTACCTAAGACTTCAGGATGACAGGACCAGGTTTCCAAGAAGCGAAAAAATTCTAATTCTTGGGGACAGTAGGGGGACAACTAATTAAAAATATATATAAAGATTTAAAATATAAAATATAGTGACCAAACTATATAAATAAGCTAAAATAAAATCATCTAGACTTAAATAAGATGAAATAAAACCATTTGAGATTTAAATAAACGGAAATCATATATATCAAATACATTTAAATTATTAATTATACATAATTTAATAAGCTGAAATAAATTATAAAACCATTGTGATTGATCAATTGACAATATGTTATATTCATATCATTAATCTCAAATTCAAATACAACAATTATCAATATTACAAAAAGAAGAGGACAAGTTTTAGCTTAAAAATTAAAATCAACATTTGAAACATCTGTGAACTCTTCGTTGGAACTATCATCCTCATCCTCAACAGAGAGCCCAATCAATCCCCATTGCATAGTATTGTCCTATTCTACCTGCCTCGGCTCTTCGGAATCTACATCCCACCGTGATGTTGGAGATTGTTTCTACTCAGTTGTCTTGCGATCTATAAGACACAGCACTGTGTACAACTACAAACTTCTCTGCTCTCTTAAAGGTAAGCCTATTCGTCTTAACAGATTGGGCCCAACCATATGTAGACCAATTCCTCTCAAAGGCCGAGGAACTAGAAACCTGGGAAAGAAGGCGAATTGCAAGTGTTCGCAGCAATCGTGGACACCCATACAGTCGTCATCAACTCACCGGCTTGTCTTATGCCAATGTTATCCTCTCCATCTTCGCTAAAGTTTTGTACCCATCAAGTTCAGTGAAGGAGAGCCACTCCAACCTGATTTCTGATGCCTCCTCTAGACTATAAATTTTTTTTAAAGGTCTACATAAGGCCCTTCTTCACCTCGTCATCATCTAAAAGCATAACTCTACCTGACCTCTCCACATATCATTTGGGATTCACTACATATACAACCATATGAAGTGGGGTGTAAAGCTTCTCCAATCTATGATGAATGACGAGATAATTAGGCTTGTGATAGAACTCCAAAGTGGGGTCCCTCATCCGAATAACTACCTTCATTTTCCCAAGCATGTTGTCAATGCACTCATATATCTCACCAAAATTGGGGCTATTAGAATCCCCATATTTGATGATGTTAAAAACAGGAGTTACAATTGATGCGATGTATTTCACATCAGCCCAAAATATCTCCCTCACCACCAGTTCCTTCACTCTCTTCCCCTTTGTAATTGGACTCACACCACCTCGTCCAATATTGTGTCATAATCATTGCAGGGACTCCTACAACTCAAAAATCCTTTCAAACAAAATAAAATCATATGCAAAATGCAAGGTGGGTGTCAACTAGTTTGGGGAATTTCTTTTTCGAAAAGCTTCAAAAGAGTGCCCACGAAGTGTGGTGATTACATATAAACTTTTGCACATCCCTGGCCTATATAAACTTCTTCACGTCCCTGGCCTCATTCATTATCGTGTTGACCCACTAAATCTTCCCTTTTCCTTTCAGTGTATTGTTCATGGCATGCACGCAACACGAGGTCCAATAAATACAGTTGTAGGTACACTCCACTAGTTTGCCTACTAGTCTACACACATAAGTTGTATCTATGATGACTTGTACAACGTTTGAAGGTCTAACCTCCTCAATGGCATCCTTCAAAATTTGAAATTGAAACTCGACATCTTTCCACTTCTCATAACAATCAAATGTCTCTAGAAGACAGTCCATCTTTACAAGAGACAATGATATTGATGAGTAGAGGGTGTCTAATGTCCGTCCACCCATCCATGATAATGTTGTATCCATAAGACACCCATGTGACCTTCATCTCCTCCATCAATAGATTAACCTTGGAATAGTTTTTATCCAAGATTGTTGTCTTAAGTTTGGTATCTCCAGCAGGAGCATAACTTCTTGTTGTTTTTGCTACCTTGGTCATAGCCTTCTTATAATAAGGAGAGCGAGCGGCATGAAATGGAATCCCAATAACATAAAATAATTCCCTGATAGCATCATCCACCTCTTCTCTTGCCTTTGAATCAAACATGTCTACAACTAGATTGGGGGCTGCTCCCACCACCTTTCTCTTCCCTTTGCTTTCCACTTTTGTCATCCCAAAACTATAACTAGTCAGAGTATTCCTACTAGTCCTGAGAGAGTTCACAGGAGTGTTAGCCTCAATGCTAGTACCACAAACTTCCGGAATGTTGTTCATGGTATTTCTATTATAAAGTCTCACCATCTCTGCTCTTTGATCAAGTGAAAAAGTCTTACAAACACCAACCCCCTTCCTATAAGTTGCAACTAGTGTGCATCAGTCTTGTTGATGTTGTCATGCCAAGTCTTTGAACATATGTTGCACTTTCATAGTTTACTCCCCCTCTAGACTTGGGGTTCTCAAGTACCTGAGCAAATTATTGCAATGGCTTCTTCTTATCAAATGGTCCCATGGCAAATATGAACAACATTTGAGAGGGGCAATTGGTAGCACTAGCAGTTGAATTGCCAATTGCCATTAGCACCACATTGTCTCACTTCGTCGCCTCCCCCAATTATGTCATCACCAACACTTCCACCTATCTCAACCCTTCCCTTTGATTCATAACCATAGTCAGAAGAAGAACTCGTGGTGATGATTGTTGGGGCTGCAATGAATTGAAAAAACAGCCATAATTATATGCAATGAATTATAAAAATGATAATTATAGACAATGATTATAAATTTAATTTATAAGCAAATAAAACAGCCATAATTATATGTAGTATGCAATGAACTAAAAAAAACAATGATAACTATATAATATATGCAATGATTAAGAAAAAGTAACAAATTCATAGCCATATGTATTGTGCAATGAATAAAAAAAACAGCCATAACCACATGCAATGATTTAAAAATACGGCCATAGGCTATTAGGCCCATAACTATATGCAAAAAAATTAAAAATATTAAAAAACAAAAATATAGAAACATCAAGCATAGGAGCATTAAGCTTTTCATTTTTGTATCTACTTTTATGTGTATCAAAGTTTTTGTATTCCTAGTGCTTTTAAGAATGTGTATCATACTATCATAGTAAACCTTGTCAAACATATTCAATAATCAAGAGTTCTATGTTTTAAAATTTAAAAAAAAAAAAATTACCCTAACCAAACCTTATGCAATATGCATTTTGTAAAATCCTACAAATTATAAACATGATTAAATTGTGAATGTAGATACAAAAACTTAAAAACAGCCCCTATATAATGCAAATAGAAGCTAAATTTTAAAAACTAGAGACCATTCTCATGCATTATAAGCAAATAAAATTTTGAATACATCTTATTTGTTCTTGCTCTTGCCCGTTTTCTTTCTCTTCCTCTTGCTCTCTTCTTCTCTTTGCTCACTTTGCTTAAGTGTGAATATTGAATGCGATATGGAATGAGGCCACCATAGAGTCATTTTCAATGTTCCACAGAGACGTGTCCCCTGCCTTTTTAGACTCGTCCACGTACCGGGGACATTTCGGGGACACGAGGACAAATAGGAAACCTCCCCTACCCATCCCTAGCCCATTAAAAAATTAACTCCTCTATACGAAAAAAATCTTCATAAGAGTTATCCAAAGCATGCTTAAAAGTATCAACTTAGAAGTGAAAAAGACTTGAAGCTTGCTATTACCTCCTCTATACAAATTTTGATTAGGGGCAGCAATATATTTTCATTTTGATTTTCGATGTTTCAAACATTTTGTAGTTGTCTAGTTGAAACTTGCAGCCCTTGGGCATTTCATTGTAATTGAAACTTGAATCTTATGTGAAATTTCAATTCTGCTCCAATTTTATGTATTAAGGTTCTATAATTGAAATTTTGTTGTGTGATGAATGATTTATCAATGTTATCATATAAATATTTGAAATTTCCTATATTTTTTATATTTTCCTTTATTTTTAATAAATTAATAGCCGTCCCCTGCCGTCCCCTAAAAAAAGGCCTCCAAAAAAATCAGTCCTAGAAACACGTCCCCCCGTCCCCTATCGTCCCCGTCCCGGAAACTTGATGGAACATAGGGTATTAGAGTGATGATTTGGGCATCCATCTTGTGGCACAAGGGGAAGGAGCAAGAAGAAAACTTTTAGGGTTAGGGTCATGTTGACATATTAGAACTTTTATAAGATTAAAATTTTCCATGAAATTTAAGTATTGTTTTATCCATTTGCCTTTAATGTAGATGTCGGATTGGAAGATGTATTCTTTTCGGGGATTTGTCAGATGTCCCTCGTATGTCCCGCAAGACTAGGTCCCCTATGAGTCCTCTCATCCCTGAAGCACCCGGAATGTCCCGGGTGCACCCCTTTCACCTTTCTGGAACGTCCTGGGACACCCCCTCTTTTTTTTTTTTAAGGAAATTTTTGGGACCTTAGGGGAATGTCTCATCCCTGATTCATCCCCAAGTCCCGGATCACGTCCGGGACAGCTTCAAAAGGGGGGGTGCGCGTCCCCACGTAACACTAAGATTTACATTCCTATATCTTCAAGTACCAACTGTTCATGGAGTGAGTGCCACGGGGGAAACTCAGTTTTGAGTGAAACAAGTCCTTAAAAGGAAATCAAGGTTTCTCCAAGATAGATTTGTCATATTGATTCATCTTAAACGATCATACCATTTAAGGTCTTCAAGTGTCCCATCCGTAACACCCCCTGGCATTATCTGAGGTCCCATCCAAACCCTAGAACAAGTTGAACTCGGTTTTTGCAATTTTATGAGCAATCCTGGTCATTAGTTGGAGAGTATAAGATTGTAGAATATTTCATGTAAACTCCATGGCAGCCCCATCACACATTCAGTATGGGACCAAACATCCAAGGAGAATAGATTTGATTGTACTGGCAAGAACTTTTTACTCCAGTTAGATATGGGCTTTCGTGTACATGCTGTGAATTGAATTAGCATAGTACTGATGCCGTTTTTGCAAGTTGTTACAATTAAATTCTCCCATGTTGCAAGTTCTGATGCTTTTAATTTGTTTAAAATAATGACAGTGCGCAGGAGTTTTGCAGTGTGGGTGACGATTCTTCCCTTATTTTGTGGGATGCGCAGAGCTGGCAATGAATATCTGTTAAGGTAAATTACCTTTTTTTTTTAATCTGTAGCTTTTGCAATTTGTTTATGTAAGCCTTTTACCACCTGCGAAATTAGTTGTTTTATGTCTCCAAATGAACTGGTATGGAAGATTTTCATTTTTAAGGTATTTAACAAAGAAGCATCATGTTTAGAGAACCTTTTAAGGCAGAAGCAGTTTCCATAACTACTGCCAACGAAACATGTTGCAAGTTCCAACAATACATCAAGCTACAGCCACATTTATTAAAAATTTCCTAAGATTCATTTATGTAATCAAGGCAAGGTTGGAATCTCCCCCCAAGATTCAACAGAATGACTAGTGTTGTGTTACATGACACCAAGATGAAGATAGCATTACATACCAACAAGTGCAAAACAAATAGAACTTGAAAATATGCTGTAAGGTTGTAGATATAGATATAAGTATCAGAAAATGCACATTCAGAGTTTCATGACCACATTTATGCTGCTATTCCCCCCATTCATAGTGTTGGTCTGAAACTAGTGGATATCTAATCAGTTTACCAAATAAGTGTCCTCATTCTTGTTGCCTTGGTTCTTGGTAAAGATGATTGCTGATGCTTACCATCTAGAGATGTAAGCCTCCTGAAATTTCTCTAAGACTTGGTTTCAGCAGATTTGATCAGGTGTCTTAAAATTTAGGTTTTGAGAGACGCGTTTGTGTGACAAAGGGTTGCTCTTTATAAGCCTTCCATCAGGTGCATACTATAAGTAGAGAATATAGATTTGAGCTCTCCTGCAGCCTCTTTCAAGAGAGGATCTCTCAAACATGCCGCCCCTTCAAAACTGTTTTAGGTTCCTCCTATTGTAAGACAGAAAAGGCTGATTTAAAATGCCTTGGATTAGTTTGGTAGTTCAGGGTTCCCTTACCTTATGTTATGTAGTGGTTACTTGCAGTTTTGAAAACCAAAACAGATACGTTGTTTGAAATGCAGAAGTGCCAATTTTCATCAAATACTCTCGAGTACAAAACAGATGGAATTGTACGCACATCGTATTGTATATATCCATGACCACATTTAGGCCACTATGTCCCCCCTGAATAGTGTTGGGCTAAAACTAATAAATTATCTAATTGTTTTCCAAATGATGTCGTCAATGCTCATTCTCATTCTTCCCCATTCAGATCTTGGTAGAGCTGATTTTGATGCTCAATACTTGAACTTTGATGTTTGCAACTGAAATTATCTATTTGCGTATATTTTCATCGGTTACATTTCTAAAACATAATGTCTGTTTTGTATTAGACACATACATTCCTTAGAATAGAGTGTATACTTGCCAACCCCAAAAACCTTGCATACTGCCAAATGACAAAAATGATTAATTTTTGATAATGGGCTGGGTTACACCGGATTTGCATCCATGGTTAAAGAGCATCACGCCATCACCATGCTACATCAACACTTTGTCTTTTTAAGTATTCTCCTCACTTGGATGGGATTTTTTACAATTCTTCCTCTTTTTTCCTTGGAGGCCATGGGCAGGGTTGGTTGTTTATTTTATCAGGATTGTTACTTGTCCTGTTTAGGATGTGGTCTTAAAAAGACGTAAGGCTGCAACTATAGTTTATACCAGTGTTGCACAGACACTCATCTCCTACCAAAAAAATGTTCTCAAAGGCTGGTACCCTTTGTTGAAGCATTAGTACTTGAAGAGGAGGCGCAAGACATGTTCCAATTTCATGGTTTTCAAAACCTGCTATATATTTTGATATGCATCTTGACCTTAGATATGATGAGATATCAAAGATAAATATCAATATATGTACTTTAATTTTTGCCAACATCTAATATTTTAAATTTGAAAAGGTAGTTACTGTTTTTCTTAGGCTATATTAGGCTGTATATTTTTGTTTTTCTAAAATTTACATATATATCCTCCTTTTAGAGTCAAGAAGATGGCTCAGTGCATGAGCTGCAGGTATGTGGTCTTATAAATGACTAATGAGGGGTGTTTGCTGGACTGTCTTACAGTCCTAGCGCCACTCTCTGTGCCTCATTTAATATACCACTAAATTACCTAATTGAAATCCTAACTAATGGGTACTGCATAGAAGAAAACCAAAAAGGAAGATAGGGCAAAGAGAAAAGAAGATTTTGCTGAGACTGAATTTCATGAAGCTGAATTATATAAATTAAACATGTATGCCCAAAATAACTAGATGCATTAAATTTAGTTTACACAGAAACTGACATGCTACCGATGCAAAGATTCAAAGGAAATTAAAACTATGACTGTAATTGATTGTTCATAAATTGAACAAACCATTTAGATTGCTAGATGCACATCAGTTATAGTCTTCCAAGATATAAATACTATTACACATTCATTAAATTTTAAAAAGACAATTTAAAGGTCACAATTGACGGCATAGAAAAATAATAATTCAACAACAATTCATAAATGAAGCATGCAAAAAAGGGAAATGAAAACAGATCACTTCAACTCGTAGGAATGCTAAAAACCAGCTTGCATTTATCTCAAATTTAATCCACCCCTTTTGGAATGGAAGGGTACATGTCCATTTATACAAAATAAGGATCCTCAAGCCACCACCTTTACAATGCTATAATACCTAGGATTAAAAAATATTACAGACAGTTGGCCTTTTACAAAATATCCTAACCGATTGAATTAGGATGTTACAATTGAGTGCATGGCCAAGCGTGCCTTTGGAATATTCCTAGCAGTCATCTATTTTTCTTGTTTTACAACGAGCTCCTTTTGAGTACTCAAAGTTGGTTGTGTGGGCCCTGCCTTAGAGGCTACCAAGGCATCTGCAAATTTTGTAATCCCCATCAAGTTTGTTGAGATCAATGATGGGCTTCCTAAAGAGCCTAAAGAGTTTTATCCAGTAGGACCTTTTGGGAAGCCATTATTGATCTCTGATATTTCCTTGAGGGTCTAAATTTTCTGAATCTTTTCTTGGCTTGAGACACTAATTCAATGACCTGTGAAGCCTCTATCTCATTTGCCTCAGAAATATTCTTATGAAATTGAACCATATTTTTATTTTTAGTTTTCCTGAGAATTCATTCATGGCCACCATCTCTCGATTCTCTATATAGACTATTGGGGAATTAATTGCCTATATTAATATTTAGGTACCCATAGAGATGATATCATCTAGTTGTGGGGCTAGCCTACCCATTTTTTCATCCTAATCTTCTAATGCATAATTTTGTAGTTGGCATATGTTTGACATAGGCCCATATCTTCTATCCTCAACACATTGATATCTTTCCATGCTCCTTCATCTATAGCCTTGTTTATCACTTGAAGGATTTGTTGTATAACAAGCATCTTTTTGATAATAGTGCAAACCTTCCTAGAAAAGGTATGTCCCTTGTCTTTTAGCTTCAAGGATTTCCTTTATTATATCAAAGAGAGACAATTTTTTTTGTTCTACCTGGTTGAGATGGTTTTTAGGGACAATGGATTTCCCTTGAGTTTCAAATGCTTATTTCCTTTCTTGGACTCCCTCTACCATCTTCTCTACAAGCGCTAATGATTCTTGAATGAAGGAGACTGGGTCCTCTTGATATTCTACTACTTGGGATCCTTTACTTTTCTATTTTTGGTAATAGAAATTTATTCTTATGAGGTCTCCTACTAGATGAGGGCTTGATTGGTGGAAATTATATTTTTAGTTACTCTCCTCATCATTCCCATTATTAGATTGAATTCCATTTTTACTTAAGGGTCTGCTTGTGTTGTCCAATCAAGATGTTCCCTCTTTGTTATTAAGGCTTCTCTACCCAATTCTGCTCTCAGTTCTTATGAAGGTGTGTTGTTAGAGGATCTTTTCCTTCCTCTGAATTATATATACTTCCTTTGAATTATTCAGTGGTTTCTTTCACTTTCTCCTTCCTCTTCTAAATAGGATACTTCATATGCCACCAGTGGAGGATCTTGGGTTTTCTCAAGGGTTAATTTCTTAGACCTCTGTAATTTATGGATCAAAAGGTACAGGAGAAATGGTGGGAAACCTTTCACTGGGCTGAACTTGTGGCTCTATATAAGTACAGGTGCCCCTTTTCTTGAGAATTTTCTTTTGATTATCCTCTTTGGTGGAGGGATTTTTCGTTGTAGTCTTCATATTCTATTAGATATCATTATCATCTTCTTGGGTGATCCATACCTAGTCATTGGTATAAGTTTCATGGCTATATGAAATGTTCAATTTTCCTCTAAGTGATTCCAAATGTTGGCAAACTTTTACTTGGGATCATATTTTCTTGAGGAGAGTTCAGGTATATTGAATAATTCCTATCAGTGGTAGAAACTTTAAGATCAAGCCATATTTTTAAATTATATGTTAAACTAACAAAGGAAGTGAAGGATGGGGCCTTAAATTATTCTCTTTGCATTTGTTAGCAATGCCATTAATGACTTGAAAAGTGGTTTCTTACTAGTTGATAGTTTATTCTGGTAAATAATATGGTATTTGCAATGGAAAAGTTAAGAGTCCCTCAATCATGATGACCATATACTCTGGGTATAAGGCAGCCCCCATTTGTCAGATAGATTTCAGGATTTCTTGCAAAAATTATAGGCATTGGCTTCTCCATAACTAGCCTATATACTCTAGGGTAAAATGAATGCAAATATCCTCTATATGGGACCTTGAATCTATGGGCATACAAGTCATAATAGGTGTCGTTAACTTCTTAGGAGAACTGTGGGATCCCAAGGAGGGAAAAATTCAGGAAAGACTATGATTCCACATATCGCATCCATTAAATAGGAAGCCATGAAGAATGATTTCTTGTTTTTCACGTAGGCATCTCTTTGTGAAATCAAATTTATTGACAAAATATGCCCTAAGGCAGGAATTTCATCATCATAAATGATTAAAGATAATAGATGGACCTAAGAAAAATCAAGTTTAATAGTAGAAGGGTTACCATACAAGTGGTTCATTAATTCCATCCCAATTATTACTCCTGGCCTAAATATTTGAATAAGGATGTTATTTAAACTATCAGTGTCCATGTTATCGGTTGGGTCATTTGCCCAATTCTATAAAACTATCCCTATTTGGTGTGTAGTCATCCAGGACTCAATAGTAGTGGAATTTTATACCACACAGGCCTCAGGTAACTTATAATACATTTTGAAAGTAGAACCAGGAATGAAGGCTACTCTATTTTCCTCACCTTTTGAATGTAAAATTTCATTCTTTTCTTTAGTGAGGGTGAAGATGGGAGAAAGCATGTTGGGCGATGGAAATACCTCTAGTTTCATTGCTATTTGGTGCAATATTTCCTTCTTCAATGCTTGCACAAGTGCTGACATTTGAATCTGGTCAGCCAACATTCCTTCTTTCATCCATGACATCTTCAAAAGTTCTCTCTTTTTGGATTTCGAGAAGATTAAAGAATAATGAGGAAATTCATTTTCCAGTGAGGCGAGATCTAAGACAGTGTCCCTTATTATTCTTTGGTTCTACATATGTGTAGAAGAAAGTATCCACACTTGATTTCCCTGAATCACTAGCCATTACTTCAGAACTTGGATCTTTAATCTCTATAAACTTAGGAATTTTAAGATTATGTTCTTTACAAATGAGATTTGGTTAATGCACCAGCTTCAAATTGATTAATTTTTTAATTCAAATTGGCATGTCTATATTTATGGCGTATAATGCATGACTTGATGTTGCCTTATCTTGGGAACATTAATTTTTGAAATGTTAGACTTTGAATGTGGACCATACACTTGCACATGTTTAAATTTAATCATAACCACCAGCCTTAATTAGAAAATTTGACCTTGGGATCCACACAAGCCATGTAATAAACCATGTGTATTATTATGATTGAATCACCATTCTTTGGGTGCTGAGGTGTTGTTGAATTTATCTTTTTCTTGTATTTGCCAAGTGTAAGCCCTTGCAAATGTGAAATGTAAGGTAAAATGTTTGAACTTTTTTATTTGCAAGGTATTAGATTTATAATTTCACATCGGCAAGATGTGAGCTTTGATATTTCATGTCTACGAGTTATTGGTTTTTAAATTTTACATTTGTGAGGTGTGAGGGAAAATTTTCCTTACTGTGAGGAAAAAATTCAATTGAAAGTTAGTGAAAACCTTAACCACGAAGAAAAAATTCTCATGAATATGAAGTGTGAGTAACAATTCCTTAAAACCGTGAGATGCGAGAATGCTAATAAGAAACAATCTAATGCCAGGGAATAAGAAACATAAGTGTGAGTATTATAAAAACTTGAATTGCAATTAATAAACAAATTTTTAAGTGTGAGAACTTAAGTTTTTTAAACAACAAGCAAAAATAAGCTCTAAGTGAGAGTGCTTGAAATACTTTTGGAGGTGCGAGGGGACAAAATAAATTTAATGTGTGAGTACCAAATAAATTGTAATTGTGAGTACCAAACAACTTCAAAATACGACCACCAAAATCTTTTCAAGTGCAAGAACCATAATAAAGACTTAGTCCAAAACAAGGAAACACTTTTAAAGGTAAAGGTAAGTATTTAAATATTACCATTTGTTTTAAACCAAAGTGGGTCCCTATTTTTAAAAGTAACTATTAAGTAGGCCAATGGGACTGAAATTATATTCAGTTACAATAGAAAAGCATATGATAGACAAGAACCCTAAGATCTGAATAAGTGACTAGGACTAAAACTAAATAAATAAAGCAACAAAGGCATAACAAGGGAAGGTAAACCTAAAGGAGTAAATCCTAGCCATAAAATGAAAGTAAACATAAATAGCCAAGCTATGAGAGGAACCTCCAAGGAAAACAAAGGAGATGACCGAGGCACAAAACTAGTGCAGCCATAATCAACACTCGGAGCAGGGGTATAGCCAGTTTCATCATCCATGATCACAGGACTATTGCAGAATCTCATATATCTATAGCATGAAGACCCATTTGGACAATCCTAGGAGGAAGCAAGATCTCCCCCCTACGGCTTATCACAACATCCAAGGCCAACAATGATGCAAGCAAAAATAACATCACATAAGAAATCATATCATACAAAATATAATCCCAAAAGGTATCTGACATGTTGAATTTGATGCGTTTCTTCTTTCTTATGAAAACAACTTTTAGGCAGACCTGGTTACATAATGTTTGTTACATGGTGAGAACAGCTTTGTGGAGGCAGAGATATCCTTATTTGGCGCCATGGTTATCATCAAGATTGACAATAAACAAACCTCGTCCTCATCTTGGACTCTGGTATAATTAATTTTCCAGAGGAATACATCCAGGTAGGTCTGGGACACATCACCTGAATTCCCCAGGGTTAGGGACAGGGAGGCATTCTGTAAATATCCAATGTCTTTGAAATATGGGAGGTGCCAAGAGATAGATCCTCGACTGTTACAAAGTGTCTCAAAAATCGGATACATGATGGGTGCTCCTGGAGGTCCTCCATGAAGATAATGTATCCGTTCATCCTAAGACCTGGTTAGTACCAAACACTATCTTTTTTTATGCAAAGAAAAAAATTGTGCTCATAAATAACTGCAATATTTAACTTTCCCATAACTGTACCTTATCACATTACCTGGCCTGATAGACGTATTATTATGAATGAATTGAATACTTACAATTTTACTAACACATCCGTATAGTGCATTCCTGAGCAAGTAAAATGAGTAGCAAAAGATTTGTATCAACTATAGCAAATGGAAACAATATAGCCTGGCCTGATATCATTACAATGTAATTACTAATAATGTTAAAATGACACTTCGGTATAGTGCATCCCTGAGCAAGCCAAACAAGTAGCCAAAGATTTCTATCAAGTTATCAACTAAAACAAATGCAGACAGTGTAACCTGCTACATTTAATTTGTCACAAACTATACCTAATCAAATTACCTGGCCTTATAGATAAATTATTACCAAGGTAATTGAACTCTTATAATGTTATGGTAGCACTTCTGCAAGCTACATTACTGAGCAAGCAGAAAGACTAACAAGAGTTTTTATCATGGGTAACAAATGGAGACATTGATACACAGAAAGAGGCTGGAGCATAGAAAATTTACAATTATTCTCGTGCTGTATGACAGGCACCAAATTTAAGAAAATTGCATGCTAAAGGTATGCTCTTTAAAGACAAACAAAAGACTGTGATGATTCTCCTACAATAGAAGTTATTGCCCACATACCATTTCACTTCCATAGTATTGCACTATGTTTTTATGACTGAGACGACTAAGTAAGGCAATTTCCTGTCAAAGGCAACTGTAAATCATCAATTGGTATTGAAAAAGTATTTCTTGAAAATATGACAAATTACTTGCACAATTCTAAAAGATTGATCATGACAGCAGATACATAATTCAATTGATTTCAAACGTCAACTGAGAATCTTTGAAAATAAACATTTTAAGATAAAGTTACCTGTACCAACTGCTTTACACTTTCCTTTGACTTTGGATCGTCAGAAAGCATAGTAACTTCCTTCATTGCACACATTTTGCCAGTTTCACTAAAAATATGACAAGGTTATTAGGAGTAGACATAGGCTCAGTAAATCACTGAATAATGTTTATAAAAGTAATAACATAACCAAAAAAAGCGTCAAATATTCCCCAATGCAATGTTGAATAAAATAACAGAAACTTGGGATTGCTACATGCAGATATTCTGGTATCCTACAATGCAGTATAATTCATCTAGAGTATGGAAAAATATCAAGGCAAAATTAGATTGGGGGAAAATGGCTAGAACTGTGACATAAATTTAGTCCATCTTCCCAAATCTATTGCGGGTGCATCAAGTAACAGTTCAAGAAACAGTAAAAGTAATATCAAGGGATATTTGCAATATCGATTGTGACAAAACAGCAAATTAGCCAATGATAACTATGCAAAGTATAAAATGACCTGAATAAAGCCCGTCAAACATCCCTCAGTGTGTAATGCCGACAAAAAATAACAGAAAACTCAGGATTTCATATGCATATATTCCTGTGTTGTGCAATGCAATCTATTTTTGTCCAGGTAAAGGCAGAAGTTATCATGGAATGCAAAATAAGATTGGGAAAATAAGCCAGAACTCTGACATAAATTTAGTCATCCTTCCCCTTCAATAATTTGAGCATTGGGCAAGAGTTCAAGGCGTGATAAAACTAGTCTGAAGGGTTATTTACAATATCCATTGTGACCAACAGAGAGATATAGTTTTTTAACAAAAGTAGAATGCTTAAGACAGAATGCTGCCCAAGAATACAGCAGTGATGGACAATGAATGTCTTTATACATGGACCAGACATCTTTAAATTGGGATGTGAACCAATTACAAATGTATGCAAACCGACTATATTAAAGAAAAACTACCATGCAAAACAATGGAATGATTGAGGGAAAATGACTGAAGAAAATTAAGTTGTGCAATCACATGTATGTGCATAATGCATCACACAAATTGTCAAAAAAATAATACAGACCACATGTGATCAGTTTGGAAAAAAGATTGAATAGTAAGATGATAGATGCATACTTGTTAAGACCAGCATAAACATGCCCAAAAGTCCCCCTTCCTAGAAGTTTTCCTTTCTTCCAGCGTGATCCAGGACTTGGAGGATTGTCTGCCCTGCCAGGACTCCGGGGCACTGCAGAAGATGAGGAAGATGCTGAGCCAGAAGCGGCAAAGGGTGACGAATTTGAAATAGATAGTGGAGGTAGGGGCAAACGATGCCCTGTGTGCTGCCCTTCTTCTAACCAGCTGGTTGGAGATTCGGGACCTGCTCCAACAGCACGAGGATGCAAAGGAGAAACAGCCCCACTCTGAACTCTTGAACTTGGACCACTTGTCATTCTCGGACTAGGAACGGGAGAACACTCTGGGCTGCCCCTACTCTGTTGCCAGAAGGGCTGTCCAACCATATCTCCACCCATAGAATTATGCCCTGAATTATAACCTGAACCAGGACTTGAACAATGACCTGACCCAAATAGAGCTGTCTCAGGATAAGGTTTTGTTGCCCAGAAAGCATTGTTCTGAGATTGCTCAGACACACAAACTTGCATTGGACTTCTGGAAGGGCTTGACATGGAACTCTCTGGTGCACTTCCAAGTATTCCATTAACTGGAATTTGCAGGCGTGTTGGAGCATCTCTATTATTCAAAAAAAATATTTTGGGTGAAGCTGAGAGATTATTTTTGGAAGAAAGAGGACTGCCAGGCCTCAATATATCCTGTCCTGATTTTTTCCTGCTGAGCTTAGGAGAACGCCCTGCATTCATCACACTTCAAGCATACATGGCAAAAAGATATGTCAGAACAGAAAAATAACCTTCCAGAAAACAGTATTTTGATTACCTTTCAAGCAGTGGTTCATAATATTACATAAGCTACAAAATTTAAAAATGGGAATAAAATAGCTAAAGAGAGACTCAAGATGCCAATATAATCCACATATATTACAAGTAAAAACTTACCTAGAACCTCCAAAACCATTTGCAATGACTCTACCAGCAAGGGCTGCATCACGATGCTTACAATGAGCATTTTCTGGCCTATTGTTCTGTTGCAGATCTGCAGCTTCAACACTATCTACAGAGCTCACACTAGAAACAGATGAAGATGCTGAGCATCCATCCACATCTGCACTATCCAACCTGTTTGATACCTGGCCAGGTGAAGGAAGTGGCAAACAAGGAGATGATCTCCCAGATACATTCCCCAAAGGAACAGGCAAACTGATCGCAGATTCTGTACGACCCAGTGCCGAAGGCAATGTACTTGGGAGGGGCACTGGTTTCCCATGGGGCCTCTCGGCAAAACTCTGACAACGGGATACCGAGTTAGAAGGTGAAGGCGACCTGGAGTCCACCCTCGGTCCTGATCCATTCTCAGAAGCTGTATCGAGACTGTCTCGCCGAGAGCCTCCTGAAGACCTGAAGCTCCCCTTTTCTTCTAATAAAAGCTTGAATTTTCGAAAAGGCAGACCATCAAATATATTATCTCTACTTCCTTTCTTCTTCACTTCTTTAGATGATGATTTCCTCCACCATGACGGCATATTGCCCCGATCTGCAGGATTACTGGCCTAACGTCAACACAAGTTATAATTTACTGGATGGCCCTAATTAAGTTGCATTCACTTTTACAGATTTAAACTTGAAACATTTCTACGGTGTCCCTCACATCATAGCTTCTTCGATAGACTGGTCTCTTCCCCAGTCTAAAGAGATTTACATCTGCAACTTAAAGGCAGAATGGAACTTGAAATCATCTAACAGACAGGACCTAATCAATACATTGAGTTGCAGTTCCAAGAATGTACCAAAACACAATAACCCTTTCCACAGTAACAAGATTGACATGTGTTTCTGCAAGGGTGATATTTCAGAGTCACAGGTTAACAACTTAGGCAGATGACAGGTAAATACTAAAATGAATAGATTCTGTTTATCCCATCCTCCAAATTTCCAAGTAATCAAGGGGAATGCAAAGCATGACAGAACCTGCAATGTAAAGATGTGCATAAGAAGATTATATACTTCTAAATTTTCAACAAATTACTGTCAAAGATGATATTAAATCACATTAAGTGTTTGAATTTTCCCAAAGGGTGAACAGCTACAGAAGAAAATGAAGGTGACTGTAAGCAATTTTGATGGCTACAGCCTACCATAGCAAAGTGCTCATATTTCTTAATCTTGAACATTTGTTTTAGATGACGAAGGCTGAGGATATCACATGTATATCTATATCAATTACAATAGTTCATGACGCACAACAAAATGCTCATTAAAAAGAAAAGGTTGGAAAAAGAAAACATGTTTGCAGCATAAAAAGCTGAAGGATGTTCATATGCGTAAAGAGATAAACACATAAATACATATAAATCTTCTAAAAAATTGAAGTTTACAACACTCACATGTCAACATTAAGGAAAAGATAAGTCAAAACACATAACTATGAAAAGTGGATATAGTGTCATGAAAGTGGCAACACATGAGAATCTCAAACATAATATAAAGCTGGTGTACTAAGACATACAAACATGTATGATATTAAGTGTGTATGAATAGGAGATGGCATGCAGAGAAATGTAAACAAACCTGAAGCTAAAATTCATTGATTATCTGGCATAGAACTATAGAGCAGATTATTGCTAACCAATACAGAATGGTAATACATGAAAATAAAAAGTATGTCTAAAGCTAAAAGCAGCAACTGTACAAAAAGTCAGCCCAAAAAAGACTACCATACCTGGATTTGACCAGCTTGAATCCAAAAGGTAGTTGCTTATCACTCTAAGATTTAGGACAACTGAAACAGAGGAAGACAGGATATCGCAAATAAGCGTAAAGGTGTAAACATATCTGACAATTACACCATGCAAACATAGTAACAGGCAATCACTCCTGGTTACTTGTCAATGTTGATACATTTCTATCCAAAATACAGGTAACCATGGTTTGGAAATTCACAACACAGCTCACAAACATCAAAAAACAATTATCGGAAGAACTAGGGAAAGGTGGGAATTCCAACACTATAACATTCCATGCAAAAAGTGACCTGGAATGGATCGGTTGAAATATGTAACACTTCATCTTTAGGTATCTATGTTCATGCAATTTCACTAAGTGGTCACATGGTCCTTAAGATCTTTAAACTGCACGCATGCAATCACTCCAAGACAAGAAAATGACCAAGACTGAATGTAAAGGTGACTGGAACAAATGGGAGGAAGATGAAGAACGTTTGGAGGGAAGTTTGGACCCCCATGGAACTTTCCTTATCTTTCTGTTTTCAGAAATCAGACATGGTAAAGGATTCATGGTGGCAACCATCGCCTATGCACTCATTATGCATTTGATCATGACCGAATGCATCCCTGTGACAACAAACCATACAGATTGAAGATGGCATGAACCCTTTACTTAGCCATCAAGACCAGATTCGTGCACATCTGAACCTATCCCAAATATGACAAAGCCGCGCAGACTGCCCAGAATGGAAGTTTCAGTATTTGGCATCCTAGCTGTCGAGGTAGTTAGGATTTTGGAATCTTTTGTGTCCATTAGCAGCATGTTTGGTTAAGGAGTCTTCGAGGAAGGTAAATCCACATCTAGAATTGAGTTCTGAATTGCATTAAGAGAAGTTTAACTGCAGACAAAGTATAGAGAATTGGGTGCTGAACAAGTAAGATGGGTTATTGAAGGAGCCATGACATTGTGAGCTTGTAATGCTGAATATTTTGTGGTGGTGGAAATAGCCACAGCCCCATTTGCCGGAGTTTTTAGCCACACTGAATTTCTCCTCGTTAAATCTGGTATACTGAATCATGTGTGTTTGTTGTTATAATCTTCTTTCCAAATTCATGTCCAATTCTTCATTTCCTCATTCAACTCTGTAGTATGGACAACTCTTTGAATGTTTTGAGCATAAGTACTTAAATCAGCACATGGCCAATTGGAATCAAGTATATAGACCACGCAGGATCCGTAACCACAAATCAGAAACAAGTATAGCCGGGCTAGTTATGGATCAAAAAGTCATTACACATAACACAAGTACAGCTTGCAGTAACACAAAAGTCAACAGATATGACGCTTAATACATGGAATTTACCCATGCGGAACAAGAACCAGGAAATCATTTTACTTTGGGTAATGTTAACACAACACTACAAAGAGCCCTGTGGCCATGGTATAATGGTAAGGCATGAGTGATTCCAATTATGACGACCCAGATTCAGACCCCGTTGGCTACGGTCTCCGTGTTAAAGCAGCCATGTCAATGTGCTAGACCTATGTTGCCAAGATACAAGTGCAGGTTCTGGTTTGGATATGGGTTCGATACGCGGATACGTCGATTTTAAAAAACCTTTTGGTACAATAGGTCTGTACATATATTAAAAAATTAAAATATATATACATCGATTTTAAAAAACCTTTGGGTACAATACGTCTGTACATATACTAAAAAATTAAAATATATATATATATATATATAGACGTATTGTACCCAAAGGTTTTTTAAAATTGACATATCATATATATATATATATATACTCTGTTACTCATTTTTTAGTGCATAAGAAATACAAAACTTGAAAATTATAGTAGGATCAATGTTCAAAACATTCAATATACTTGAGAGTTTACATTTTCATTGATCATGTAGCTGCTTAACATATGATATATGGATATAATGTCAACATGAATACAGACAAAACTTGAAAAATATAGTAGGATCAATGTTCAAAACATTCAACAAACTTAAGATTTTACATTTCATTGATAGTGTGGCTGCCATACATATGATATATGTATATCATGAAAACATGAATACAAACAAATCTAGAATATATCATCTAGATTTTTCTTAAAATCACATTCTTGCATGTCACTCGCGCTAGCTCCACTCTCACTAGTTCCACTCTCCACTCCTTGTGAACTCCCTTGAATGTCATCTTCGCCATCAAATATTGAAAGTTGGGCAAGAGTCATTGCGGAGACATCCAAGTTTGTGGTTTGTGGAAGAATATCCCAAAGTTTGTGAGTACCTTTAACATAGTCCTCAAACTTGTGTGACAAGAGGCACAAATTGGAATGCACATATACCAAATCCTCATCCTTTTTAGATGCCGACTTGTTTCATTTAGTTGAGTGGATAAAGGTATAAGCACTCCAATTTGGCTCTGCAAAAGAATTAATAGCCACCTATTACAAAAAAAGTTCATTAGAAAATTCAAATTAGTAACATACTAAGAATGTGAAAAAAATATACTACAAAATAAAATTTAAAATTTTGAATAAATGACAAATGTTATACCTGTGAAAGAATTTTGATGGAAATAGGTCGTAGGTACTTGGCATCATGGCCATGTACATACCACCATTTGGTGGGGCTCATGGTGTACTTGTCGAAGAGAGCCTCAACCTCTCCCATGTTGTCTTTTGAAGCTACAAACATGCCTACTTCATTCCAGACCACACTGGCTATAGCTTGATAAGGAAAAAGTCTTTTCAATGCTACCCTGGTTCCATTTGCAACTTCGAAGTCGGAGAATAATGGTTGCTTGTTAGGTAGCCCAAGTATTTTAGAGCTATAATATTTTGGGTTCAGTGCATAGGCAAGGAGATGTAATGGAGTGGCCATTTTATTCCACCTCTTCATGACCACATTCTTGGCCTCATTATAGAAGGTCTCTTCTGGATCTTGCTCTTTTGTTTGTATGACCTCTCTCATACGTTCAAGCATAGAATCTATTCCATCATATATATCTCTCATGCATGTTGCATCAATATCTCCATATCTGATCATGGAGAGAATGGGCTTTGTAAAATTGAGCAAGTACTCAACCTTGGCCCACCATTCATCATCAAGGACCAATGATTTTACCTTTACAGCTTTCTTTGTATTTGACTGCCTCCACATTGTCCAAACATTGTTGAACACCATACTGTTTAAGGCCTCTTTCACCTTCACAAGTCGTCTCAAAACGAGTGTGAGAGAGATAAATCTTGTTTCTGCAACCTTCAACAACTCCAACATTGAGAATCTCTTCAATATGGTCTGTGACATATGATGGTTTGTGATAAACATCTGAATGTCATTTTCCTCTATGTAAATTTGCTCAAACCATGAGATTTTTCCAATCTTTTGGAGCATCAAATTAAGGGAGTGGACAGCACAAGGGGTCCAAAATATGTGCTCGTATCTACCATCTATAATCAATTTTGTTGTTTTACAGTTTTTAGCATTGTTCGAGATGACTTGGACAACATTCTGGGGGCCCCACCAACTCAATGGCCTCTATCAAAATGTTGGCGATAAATTGTGCATCTTTGACTTGGCCTTCACAGTCACTGGCTTTTAGGAACATTGCCCCTTTAGGACATATTGTAACAACATTTATTAGGGGTTTATTCCGAGCATCTTTCCATCAGTCTGAAATGATGGAATCCCCTGAATCCTTCCATGAATCCCTAATTGATTGCAAAGAGGTGTGAATGTGTTCCACTTCCTTTGCCAAGAGTGTCGTTCGAACCTTGCCATGTGTGTGTGGAGATGGATCTAAGCAAAGGGCACCCTGTTGATTTTGCCTTGGTTTGGGGAGAGGGTTCAACAAGATTCCAAAAAGTTGGATTGTGAAAACATTGATTTTAAAAGCAGGTGATGTTTTGCATATGGCCATTTGACTAAGTCTTGCACATGCATACAAAATAAAGTACAAAAGAGGTCAGAAATAAATTCAAACTCTTTTGATAAGATCTTCTGGTGGTGCAACGAAACAAAAGCAAAAGGTCAATTGCTGGAAGGCTGCTTCAGCAGATCACTTATGTGTTTCACCTTGGTATCAAAAGAAGTCGAATTTTGATGGAGATCAGCCTTGTCACTCTCCAAAAGAATCAGGAGCATCTCAAAGCAATGCAGGAACCTCAGGATTCAACATTTAACACTGCAGAAATGAGAGGTGCCGATTTAAAAGAGGTGCACAAAAATGGTATAAAGAGAAAACAAGAGTGTAGAAGCCCCTCTCCTCTCGAGGATCTTCCAGGTTCAAGTTCTGATGAGGTACAAGAACTGGTGCTTCAAATTATTCCAATAGGTTGTGGAGCATAAAAGAAATCACATGCAAAAATTGATGGTTTTATTTATTATATTTGACTTGGTTTTGGAATTACCTGTAAAAGCTCGCATCTATATCCGCGCAATACTAAAAAAACATGCATGATTGCGTGCTAGTAGAAATGCATGCATGATAAAAGTAAGATCTTGCAAAAATCATGCACATTCTTTTTGAAAACATGAAAAGGTGGAACTAGAAAGCAAAAAGCAAGTAAGAAAAGAAATAGGCTTTTTTAGGAAAGCTTAGCGAATTAGTGTAAAAGCGGGATATAATTTGGAAATTTTGTCATTAATATATTTTTTTCCTAGTAGAGAAAAAATATTACATCCAAGCCAAAAAAAACATTTTCGTATATTTTTTCATGGTTGCGTGTTAGTAGAAAATCATGCACATTCTTTTTGAAAGCATGCAAAGGTGGGACTAGAAAACAAAAAGCAAGAAAAGAAATAGGTTTTTCTAGGAAAGCTAGAGAATTAGTGTAAAAACGGGATGTAATTTGGAAATTTTGTTATTAATATATTTTTTCCCAAGTAGAATTATTGCCAAAAAAAAATTACACCAAAGCAAATCATATTCACGTCTGGCCTAGAATTATTGCCAAAAATCAATCATTTCAACTTCAAGAATCGACTAAAATTACCCCAAGACAATTTTTAGAGGCCAAGCTAAAATTACACCAAAGCCAAGGCCCAAAAATATTTGTGAACTAAAATTAGCCATATGCCAAAAGTATATACAAGTCAGAGCTAAAGATTAGACCCAAGCCAAAAACAATATTTGTCTGTCTGAGCTAAAATTCACCCCAAGCCAAAATTACTTATGGGTCTGGGCTCAAATTATTACCTAGACAAACATGTTTACAAGCCTGAGCTAAATTTATCCTCGAGACAAAGATACTTAAAATTTTGAGATAAAAACAAACCTAAGGCAAAAACATGTACGACTCTTGGCTAAAATTAGCTCTAACAAAAGCTTATTTACAATACTAAAGCTAAAATTAGCAACAATATAAAATTATTATATGTATTGAGCCTTGGCTAAAATTATCTCCAAGTCACAAATATTTACGAGGCTGTGCATAAACTTAAATCAAAGGTAAAATGTTTACAGAGTCTGAACCAAAAGTACCCCCAACCAAAAACTATTTAAAAATATTCAATTATAAGCTGAAAACATCAACAAGATAAATATTTTTACAAGTTTCAACTAAGATTTTCCCCGAGGACCAAGACAAATGTATTTACAAGTCTGGGCTAAAAATACCTCAAGACAAATGTACTTTTTCAAGTCTGAGCTAAAATTACCCCAAAGACATCACATCAGTGTGACAGTAGTAACTTGAAGAAAATGACACAATGGAGCCTCAGGTTCAAATTCCATCCAGGAACCATTGGGCCTAGCTCCTCACAATAATGAGGTTGTGATAATGCAAGCACGCCTGGGGAATGTGGCTGTGTCTAAGTCCCCTAAAACAGAACTGGAGCTTGCTAGTCTTCGGGTACACTTAATGGGAAAAAATACTATCCCAAAGACCAATATATCGCCAAGTTTGAGCTAAACTTAACCAATGTCAAAAACATTTATGTGTCTGACATACATTTACCACATGAAATAGTATTTTTGAGTCCCCCAAAACAGAATTGGAGCTCGCGACCTCCACGTACACTTGATGAAAAAAATTACCCAAAAGACAAACTTATCAGTGAGTTTGAGCTAAAACTAGACCAAAGTTGAAAACATTTACGTGCCTGATGTAAATTTATCACAAGAAAGAATACTTACGAGTCTGAGCTAAAATTACCTCCAGCAAAAGAATATTTACAAACCTAACCTAAAATTACCTGAACTAAAGTTTCCACCAAGATGAATATTTCTGAAACTAGAAAAATTTAACCCTGAGGCAAGAGTACTCATGAGTTTGAGCTTGAGTCATCCACAGGACAAAAGTATTTACAAGACTGACTTAAAATTAACTCTTAGCAAAAAATTGCTTACGAGTCTGAAGCTAAAATTAGACTGAAGCTTAAAGAATTTACAAGTCTGAGCTAAAATTAGACTGAAGCTTAAAGTATTTACAAGTCTGTGCTAGAATTAGACCAAAGCTAAGTATTTGTAAGTCTGACCTAAACTTCCCCAAAACAAAAATGAAAAATATTTGTGAGTCTCAGCTAAATTATCCACAGGAGATAATCAAATATAAGTCTGTGCTAATATTATCCTCAAAAAAATACCTTGGAATCTGACCTAAAATCACTCCCACGACTAAAATATTTACAAACCTAATGTAAAATAAGCCCCGAGATAAAAAAAATTATGATTCTGGCATTAATTTTCCCAAAAACAAAAATATTTGTGAGCTTCATCTTAAATTATCCCAAGGACAAAAACTTCTACAAGTCTAAACTGAACATATCCTCAAGAGAAAATTAAAAAAAACAAATCTGAGTTAAAAAATTAAAATTTCCCCATTGCCAATAAAATTTGCTAGTCCAAGGTAAATTACCCCAAGACAGAATAAAGACAAGGCTGACCTAAATTTGTACCTAGACAAAAATATATACAGGTCTAAGCTAAATCTGACCCAAAGACAAAAACAATTTACAAGAATGAGCTAAATTTGTCCCCAAAACTACAAGTTTAGCTCAGAAATAATTTACTAGCCCGAACTGACCATTTTTTAAAATAACTATAAAGCCCAAGCTACATTTTCACCCAAAAAAAAATTACAACACTTAAGTAAGTCTTAAATATAACTGTCCACATGATAACAATATTTGAGTCTAAGCCATAGATACCTAAGTCACAGGGACAGGGTGACAGGGAGGCAAAACATTTCAGATTTGGCGATGGCAGGGAGACAGCAGGAGGGCGGGGGTTGTGTGGGTAAGTGGGGGGCTCTTAAACTATTGAATAATATATAAAAAATAATTATTAATAATCAATAAAAAATATAGAAACTAAAAATTAATTAAGCCAATAGACGTAACCTAAAATGGCAACCAAAGAAATGGACAAAGGGCGTGTAGAAGCATGAGATGTCAATAAAAATGACCGACCTTGAATTTGATGTCCATTTGATGGTCATAGAGCAGCTTTAACTTTTCCTTCTAGCTTGGGGAAATAATCAAAAAAACATGATGTCTTGGGATGCGGAGGAGTTTGAAGTCCATTTATTGTTTACCCAAGAAAAAATTTCAAGCCCAATGCAGTAGTGCAGCTAGATTAAGGCCAGACAGCAGGAAGCTTATGAAGAAGGTGATGGAATAATCAATCAATGTGGAACCCTTCAATATGTGAAACTAGAAGGTGATGGAGTAATCAATCAATGTGGTACCCTTCAATGTGTGAGACTGTAACAAATTCAAGATAAGTCCCTCGAGACTAATACATATAGGTGTTTATCAGGAAGATATATTTAGGATATCTGTAATAGTATTTAAATCTTTAAAATACAAATAAAGTCTTAAAATTTGAAAAAACGAAGTGGGGGATGCCATCCCTGAAGTTTAGAAGACGTCCACCCCCCTATTTTTGCTAATTTTGGTACTTCAAGAGGGCATTTTCCCTGTCCCCCCGTTCCCAAGACATCCCAGACGTCTGGAACAGATCCAGGATGGGGGCATTCTCCCCGTGTAACAAAAGTCTGAACTAAAATATTGTCAAGACAAAAATATCAGAGTTTGAGTGAAAATTATCCCCCCTAGATATAAATATTTAAGGGTCCAAAGGAAAATGATCCCCAAGACAAATATTTACTAGTCTAGATCAAATTGTTGCCAGCAAAAATATTTTTTACTGATCTAACCTGAAACTACCCCGTGTTAAAAATAGCCATAAGCCTGAGTTAAATTTGCACCCAAAACAAAAATCATCTACAACTCTTCTTTAAAACCATCCACACAATAACAATATTTGAGTCTGAACTAAAAAATCTTCAAAACAAAAAATCTATGAATCTGACCTAAATAACCCCCCCACCCCCCAGATATAAATATTAAGGGGTTCAATGTAAAATGACCCCCATGACCAAAAACAAAGTACAAGTTTGACCTAAATTTGCCCCCAAAACCAAAATATTTACAAGCCTCAACTGAAATTATCCTCAGGAGAAGAACATATCCAAGTCTGAACTAAAACTGTCCTTGAGGAAAGATTATGTGAACTAAAATTTGACCCAGATCAACAATATGTACGAACCCGAGCTAAATTTGCCCCCAGCACAAAAATTATTTACGAGTAAAGCTGAATTTCCCCCCCAAAACAAAAAAAATTGAGGTCCCTGGTAGAATCACCTCCAGCACATAAAACAAATCACATGTACGACTTAAAAATTATCCCTGTGACAAAAACATTTACAAGCCTAAGCTAGATTTTCCTGCAACACAAATATTTGTCCTAACTAAAATTATCACTGGACAAAACTATCTACAAGAGTCAACTAAAATCATCCTAGAGATAAAAATAACTACACCTGTGATGAGCTAAAATTGGTCCCGAACACAAAAATGTTTACAAGTTTGAACTAAATTTGCCCGACAAATATATTGACAACTCTGACCTAAATTTTTCCCAAATCAAAACAGTTTAACAGTCTTAGCTAAATTATCCCCAGGACAAAAATATCAATGAGTCTAATCTAAAATTATTGCAAAGATAGATTTGCCAACGCGCTAGCTGTTAAATGAACCCCAAGACAAAAATATTTACACATCTGACCTAACCTTGGCCCAACAACAAAAATAATTACGCCTCTCTTCTACTCTACAAATATCCCGATTAAAATAAAACCTACATGTCTGACCTAAAATTATTCTTGCAACAAAGGTATTTACAAGTCACATAGAATCGCCTCAGAACAGAAACATTTATGTCTCAGCTAAATTATCCCCAGTGAACTAAAATTATCTTCAAAGCAAAAATACTGACATTGAGCTAAATTTGCCCCAAGACAAAAAATATTTACGAGTCTGCCATAAGATTACCCTCAAGAAAAAATTACTTATGAGCCTTTGCTTATTAGATCGGAGCCACAGAGTATTTGTGATTCTGAGCTCAAACTAGCCTCAAAAAATATTTACGAGTCTGTGCTAAAATTATCCCAAGACAAAAAATAGTGATAAAGGTATTAAAATAAAACTTCTCATTGGATTGAAATTTCAAAACAAAACTAGCAGAAAAAGCGGAATATTATGCTCAAATTCCAAAGATTGCTAGAATTCCAAAATGAGCACGACTCACAAAAATATAGGCTTTGAGCTGAATTCCCCCCAAGACAAAAATATCAAAAGGTATAGCTAAAATTAGTCCATGATAAAATATCATCAGGTATGAGATAAAGTTACCGCCATGAGAAAATTATCTACAAGTATGAACCAAATTTCCGTAGAAAGTGGAAAAAAGTTGAGATAAAGTTACCCCATGAGAAAATTATCTACAAGTATGAACTAAAATTTCCCTACAAATTGGTAAAAAGTTTACTAGTCTTGGATGAAATTATCCTGATACAAAAACATTTACAAGTCTAGCCTCAATTTGCCCCCCTCCCCCAAAAATATATTTTCCAGTATAAGCTTATATTATCGACGGGACATCCATCAGGCCAGAACAACTGGTGAGCAAAGGCCGCTCGTTGGTTTAAAATCTAGGGTTCAATCGTAGTTCAAATCCGGGAAAGCCCACGTCACATGCCCCACGGAGGTAAGGCACGCTGGCCTAGGACCAAACGGGAGCCCATAAAGTCCCCAGTTACCCTTGGCCAAAAAATGAATCCCCAGGGAAAACTTATTAGGGAATCTGAGATAAAAAAAGACCAATGACAAAAATCATTAACAAGGCCAACCTGAATTCCTCCAAAGATAAAAATATTTATGGGCCTGTGACAAACTTATTGGCAAAACAAAAATATTTACGTTTATGAGCTAAAATTATTACCAACACAAATATATTTGCAGGTCTGACTTAAATAGTCCCCTAAAACAGAAGTATTTGAAACTCTAAAGTAAAATTAACCCCGGGATAAAAGTATTTTATGACTGAACTAAAATTATCCCCAACACAAAAATGCCAATGAGCCTGATCTAAAATTATCACCAAGACGAGTATTTACGAGTCTGATCTAATTTTGAACCCAAAACAAAAATATTTTTGTCTCCGCAAGAATTTTCCCCAGCTCAAAAATATGTAAAATGTAACATAAAATTAGTTTCAATAGCCTAAAATTAACCCCAGGAAAAGAAATATTTTATGGCTGAACTAAAATTACCTACAAAAAAAAACTACTAATGATCGTGATCTAAAATTATCGCCAAGACAAAGGTATTTGCAAGTCTGAGCTAAATTAGCACCCAAAATAAAAATATTTATGTCTTGGAAACAATTATCCCCAGCTCGAAAATATGAAAATGTGACATAAAATTATTTTCAAAACAAAACATCTACCAGTCTGAGCTAAAATTTTGCACGAAGACAATTGTTTACAAGTCAGCAACAGTTTCCCCTGAACATTTTTTTTCAAATAAGTGTCAGCTAAAATTATCCACAAGATAAAAATGTCTACAAGTCTGAAATAAAATTGCCTTGAAGACAAAAATATTCACAAGCTGGGGGATAAATTTACCCCAAGACAAATATTTTCATGAAACTAACCTAAATTTTCTCCCAAACACAAAACTATTTATTAGTCTGAGCCTGAGCTAAACTTTGACTCCCAAGAGATAAATATGTGCGAGACTGACATAAATCTACCGCATGACAAAACTATGTGCCAGTATTGAGCAAAATTTACGCTCAAAACAAAAAACATTTACGCCAAGTCTCTGCTAAATTTGCCTTTAAAAAGAAGTTATAATTCTCGTCTAAAATTATACACAAATATCTAGGAGCCTAAACTAAAATTTTCCCGTAAAAAAAGCCAAAAAAAGGGACATTATTTTGAGCGAAGAAAAGCACAAACCTCAGATTCCAACGAAGCTCGTCTCACAAGGGATGTAGCACCGCAAACTTGAGATTCGAATTCACGGCCAAACAGCACAAACCAAAACCCAAAATAATTTTTATACAACTTTCACAGCTACATTCTCTACCTCCGCCACTGGTAGCCCCTCCACCGCCTCCCATGCTGCACAAGAAAACACGCCGCCGCGAGTCAATCTAAGCACCGCCTACCGCCCCGCCTTCGAACCCCGCCAACCATAAACAACGCTGTTTTAACCGCTACGTTTGCCGCTCGCAGACCTTTCGACGGATTGAAACCCTCGTTTTTTTCCCTCATCTTCGGTGCAAGGAACAAAGTATGCAAAGAGCGAAAAACGTTGCAAATTAAAAGGCCGCAAGGATTAAATCTATAACAAAAAATACTTATCTGCTTTGCTTTTGAATAAAATGTGATGCGTATCACGATGAAGCCATGGAAGCTCCAGCTGAAAGCTTTTTTCTTTTCCCCTTTTTTTTTTTGCAGGCCTTTGTTCGTAAAGCTTTACCAGCATGGGAGTCGCCAAATGCACGTGAAATTAACGCGAAATGAAATTACGTAAACCAAACGCAGCGTAAATGAGATTCAATTCAATGCAAACGCAAGTTTTCTCGTTAATTTCTTCTTGCCTTTGATTTGTGAAGCTAAGTCCCAAATGACCCTGAAATGAACGCGAAATGAAATGTAAATGCGGGCCAAATGTAATACAAATGAAAATGAAATTTTATTGAAATGAGCGTTTTAATTATTTTCCGGCGCACGTGCGGGTGGTCCCGCACGCCCGATCTCCACGGCTGGTTTGCGAGATAGTATTGTGGGCTTTTTGGCTGACGTGGCGAAATGATATTGGCTGGGGATTGGTAAAAGTGGGTCCTACCGGCGGTGGTGAACAGCAGGACTGTTTTCGAGTTTTCCGACCGGCGGCCCCTACGAGTTACGTAATGTGTGGATTGGAGTCGGGAATATTTTATATTTTAATCTCTTTTTCAAAGTTCGTGATATTAGTGGAGCCTTGAAGATGAAGAAATGGTTATATAACTAACAACATATCAATTTAACTAACAACATTTATTAAACTAATGGTTAAATAATTTCCTTTGAGTTGGTAAATGTGGACTCATGTCAATAAGACTTCCTTTATATGTGGAGGGTTTATGACTGTATTTTGAGAAGAAAATATTGAAAAAATGTTATCTAAAATTTTATATTACATTTTTTCCCATATATATATATTTAAGAAATTAGAAACATCATTCATAGATGTTTGTGAAATGTTAATAAGCACTTTGACTATAAGTTTTAAAATGAAATGCAATGGATAAGGATGGTTAGTTGAAGAACTAAGTTTTGTTGATTAAGAAAATCTTGAAATAGAGATTAAGCACATAATTTTCTTTTCTACAAATGTCTTGATCATTTATTATTGATGTTAGGCAAAGGAGATGAATTTTTCACAAGAATTACATTCATTGGTGAAATTGAATGGATTGGAATAAGCCCACCAAGGATCAAGTCTTGTTAAGTGCAAGGCCTGGAGATACCCGACACAGAGAGTCAAGCGGATAGGGCCATGATCGTTCCCTAGGTGACTTTGATGAATTAGATGCCCCTTACTCGTGGTTGCTTAGCTAAAGGAACAACTTTGATGTAGATGTACACTTACTCATAAAGTGTAAATCAGCTATATGAAAATCTCCAATTTACCATGGGTAGACATGTCGATATCTATGTAATCAAGGTCTTCCAAACAAAACAAAATAAGACATCTCACTCCCTCATTGTTAAAATGGTAAAATTAGTATAAAAATATGGATGCCTTTCACATTTATATTATATTTCTAACAATATAGCATGAATAGGTTATACTCAAGAGTTTGTCTATATAAAAAATGATAAGGTGTATGTCCTTCTCGAGATGTTTATCTTAGATCAGTTATATATTTTCATCTCATGAAGGGTTTCTCATTTATTAATGACTCTAATTCCTTCTCCTCAAAGTTCCTCGGATTGTGTGTTGTTAATTTCCTTCTTCAAGAACAACATTCCCTTTATAATCATATAGATGACAAATCAAGAGTCATCATAATAGGATGTGATATAACACTTGATGCACCTATAAAAATTTTTACAAAATATAGACACATAAATCTGACTACATTGTTTTAATAGAAAATTGCACTAATTATCCTCTTTCCTGACATTTTGTTAAAATTAGTGATTTCCCGCTAATAAGCTAACATTCTCTTTCGTCTCGGTTAAATAACGGCACTTCGTTAATTAACTAGCATTCCCCCATCCTAGATGGCAATTAACAACACTTTGTTAGTTATAATCCTCTTTTAATTAATTAATTAACCATTATTAATTAATTAATCTTGTCAATCTTGTATTTAATTATAAACCCTCTTATTGGTTAAATCCCCCTCTCAAACCCTTCAAATTCTACTAATTTCCCTCTAAATCATCTTCAAATAGCTTCTATAAGCTTGATTTGGCCTATTAATTAATTCTAATTGATTAATTAAATCACATCCAACTCCCATGAGTTGCTAATCACTTCTAATCATGCTTATCCCTTTCTAGTTCTAAATTCCCTTTATCCCACATTCACTAGGTTGCAAGTTTCTCCCAAATTGGAAAGTTATATAAACAACTTAGTACCTTCCTACCAATCTTACACCTTCATGTCCTTGCAAGACATTTACACTTGATAAGAGTATTTTCATGTTATTTGGAAAGCTTGATTCAAACCCCCCTTTTCTTATTGGTATAGAGTACTAAGAGAAGAACTAAAATGGCAATTAAGCCATATTAGTGAGTTCGCTTCCTCTCCCATAAAGAAAGCCTTAATCGTGTTTGGTTGCGTTTGGTTCACAAAGGATATATCCACAATTTCGAAGCACATCCAACCAACAAAGGAGGTTTGCATTTCTCATTGGATTTAATGATTGATGCACATTAGTTAATTAAGTTTTCCTTTCATGTTTCATCATTGTGTATTGTTTAGATTATCTAAGTTATGAACTTACTGGATGTTAGGTTCATTTCATTAGCTTAGATTAGTCTAAATCATAGCACACATATGCCATGCCCAGTGGGACACCCCTTTGTCTCACGCGCATTCTTTATTTTCTATTAATTTAGACTTCATGTTTACATGTTCTTTATGTCTATTGTTAAAATTCTTTGATTTGTGAGCATGTTTAGCGATGTTTGATAGTGTTGATTGTTCCTTTTAAGTAGTTAGGAGGAAAAATATAGTCAAATTTTAGTTTTGTTGAGAAAAATCTAAGCTGTGTTGTTTTTGGCTCGGATTTGACTTTTTTTTTTGGTGCGAACACAGGCTCCTTGCGCTATCGTGTAACTATCTATGCTACCATAACACATTCCTTATGTTAGCATGCACATGTACATGTTTGCGTCCATCTGCATGTGTTTCCATCCTATTGTAAACGTTGGTGTTGTACTAAAATCTTACATGCATGCACTTGTGTTCTCTCTCAACACTAGCATTTTCTACTTGTTGTCCTCTGTTGTGCGCGCTAGCATTCATGTGCATGTGCTACCATGTAACTATCTACACTATCGTTCATGTGCACACACCACCGTGCAACTGTCTACATTTTCGTTCACCTACACACACTAGCATTATGCTTTACTTTTCTATTGTCTACACTAGCGTCCAACTTCATGTACTAACATTATGCTTTACTTTTATGTTGTCTGCACTAACGTTCAACTTCATGTGCTAGCATTTGTGTATACACACTAGTGTACTCTATGGTTTTTCTTGGAGTTTTTCTCAAATTTTCCAAAAGTTTCAAAGCTAACTTTTAATTTCTTGCAGTTTTATACATGTTTTTACTCTAATATGCAGATTTTTATCTAAATTAGTGCTAAAATTTTCAGAATTTATTAAAAATCTCCTTTTCGCTATAACTTCATCGAAACTATGAATGCTCTTCTCTTGCACTTTCGAGCGATCTGAGAATCAAAAATGACAACAATTTTGGATGCTTATCTAACATTTTTTATTGTCATTTGGAAATATGGTTAACACTTGATGTTATGGTTTACATTTTCCATGTTGGGTTAAATATGATCAAACACCATGTATGCTCTTCTCTTGCTCTTCCAAAATATCTTGAGAAACAAAAATGGTTGTGGTCTTTGATATTTTGTTAACATTGTGCTCATATGGAAACCTATTAATTGTTTGCATGTAGGACCATTACGCTTGTCAAAGACCAAATCGAAACGAATTACTAACGTCTTATGTAGGTTGCCTTGGTCAAAGAATGACATTTTAAGACAAACACATTTTAAATCAAGATAAGAAAGAACAACTAACACTATATTCGCAAGTTCGGATAAGGGTTAAAACCCATCTGCTTTAAATTGTGGGAAGTGCTTTAGATTAAGCCATAAAACTCATTATGAGGAGTATCACAGGAACACTAAAGTAGTCAGCACATTAAGGGAACTAGTCGACGAAACGAGAAGTGCCCCATTACCTACTTGACTAGAAAAGCATGTGAGGAGTGTTAAAAGTTTCCCGTACGAGGCCTCTTTCATTAATTTGATTATTGGGTAATGGTCCTTTGTTTAAAATTTATTCTAAAAAATTGTACCTCTCTTAGACAAGATATTGGCGAGTGTTGAGAATAAAATCCCAGGGAACCATTTGGCATCAGGGTCAACTCTTCCATATCCATTATCATTGATATCAAAATCTTTACTAAGCAAAACTTTGTCCTAGTTTCTACCTTGTTTTAAAACAAGGCAAAATTCAGCCAAAGTTGTGCCGCATATTTTTGGTTACAAAACATTGTCCCTTCACAATTTTGGCTCCCCCTTTATCAAAATATCACTATCCAAAGTGTTGCCAAAATTGTACCAACCATATTTGGATACTTACGTCTGATATACAAATTTCAGAGTAATTATTGTAGTGTATGATATACAAATGCTAATGTACAGTAAAGTCGCAAACAAGCTCGCATGTACAAATATGAAACCCTAAACAAACGAAGATAGGGAGACTTAGTTGATTCTTGAGCAATCTGGAAGTAATATGGGTAGGTGAATAGCCAAAACAAATTAAGAAGAGTGTCATCAATGCTCGCTGGAGGTTTTGAAACTCAAGAATGTGTTGGACAAGAGCGCATATGGAAGGACAGGAGCGCCTGAGTGCTAATGGCCTTTCTAGGCGCCAGTGTCTGTGTGAATTATCAGGATTTGGTTTTTTCTGCGTAGGAGGAGCTTCGTTACTAGTCTTTGTTTATCACTCTGATTTCTCTCCTCGATCGCCGAATATACCTGTAACCTGTAAAACAAGTTGTCTACCTGCACATGTCCACAAACCACATCAAATCTAATAAAAAGATGCAAAATGTGAAGTCGTACTGACCTCGATGGTCACCCAAAAAGTGAACTTAGTACCGAGCATTGCACTACATTTCAGAATCCATGTAGTTCTGTGTGAGAGTGTGTGTAATGATGCCTTAGGATGCCCTCATGGAAGTTACACTGAGATAACATGTTACATCCATAATGCTCCAGATGTTAATGCATGTAATGGAATAGAATAAACTTCCCCTCTTATGTTGTGTATGCAGAAGTGATGCAAACATTGTCCCTCGAGTGAATGTGTTACATGGATGCTTTTAGATGTTCTTATGCCTTTAGGTGCAAGATTAGGTGATAGTATGTATTGTTTAGTGTTTGGTCCCATATTTGAGAGCTATAAATATGTAAATATATGATTCCCTTGTTTGAATTTTGTAATTGACAATTGAAAGGCCAACCCAAAAGTATAAAAAATGCCCAAGAAGTAAAAGGGACCCAAAAGAGTAAGAAAAGGGGAGAAAGGGTCAGGAGCGCCTAGTAGGGACATGAGCACCTGAGCTCTATTATCCTAACTAGGCGCTAGTGTTTGACGCCATAAAAGATAAATAATTCAAATGTTGACAGGGTTGTAGGGTGTGTAAGAATGGAAAGAGTGTAAGAGATAAAGCAAAAGTCCCAAAAGATATCATCAATTACTACTTTTCTTGTTTAGGAATCATGTATATAATAGTATGCTACAAGGCCTAAAAATTTACCTGTTAGTACAAAATCACAGCACCTCCTGGATGGCCTAGTTTTGAATGGGGCATCCGGTGTAACCTGCACAACATTGGATCATCTCTCAAGCTGTGGGACTTGTGAACCTGAGATGGACCTCCAGAGAAAGTTGGTTCTTGTTCCTAAACTACCTGCCACAATCTACTCTAATGTAGGAAAAACTATCTAATCCTAATCTAACCATTCCAAGGAGACATAGAGAGAGAATGTGAGAAAACAGAGCCTACACTAAAGTGGTGATACACCAGAAAAGGAAAGAGGCGAGATACTCTACTGAATGAGGATGAAACAGGGAAAAAGGAGATGGGGGAGGTCAGACAAAAGTAATATAGACCTAGATCCTAATCCACCATCAAAACTCCATGAAACATGACATCTTACACCTGCAAATGTGAAATACCTGCACAAGAACCAAACACGAAATGGAGAGGTACATAGAAACAACAAAACATGAGAAAGGGTTGAAGAACACCACAAAAACATGATTTTATTGCTTTATGAGGTGCACAAACCATTACATGAATGTTCAGAAGCATAAAATCTGCTTGTCAGGCATAGGAGAAGGCTTACAGCTCAAATGGAGTTGAGAAACAAATTTTACAGAGTTTTCCCACATCCCAGAATGTCTCCGCTTTTTCAAATGAGAAGTGTTTTTAATATATAGAAGGTCAAGGCGAGAGAGCAAGAAGAAAAAATTAAATTCTACTCTAAAAGCTCAACCACCAACCATCAATGCCCTACAAATTTGCCTACAACCTGTCAATTATGGTTCCCCATGTCTGTTTGGCGTGTTGGAGAAGGAAAGATGGCAAATCAGATCAAATCAGGGTAGTTGAAACAATCAGATCTCATATTAATCGCTTGAAAGACTCTTTCCATATTTTCACCCATCAAAACCTACTGAAAATAATATTTTATGCTTTCATGGCATAGAGGAGGTCGATACCTTTCCAATGGTACCAAATTTGTTGAATTTTAAGCACTGGATCGAAAGTTATGCCCATTTGAATATTTGAATAGAATTCGTACAAAATGGCGAAAAAACAAGTTTTACAAAATGGATTTGCGGGCCCGAAATTCACTTTGCGCCTTTTGTGAAAAAATGCAAAATTATAAAAACCTCCTACAGCCTCGCAGGCCTGAAATTCACTTTTTCCCAAAAGCCTATGTGGGCCCAAAATTGAAATTACGCTTTTTGCACAAAAATTACAAAAGTGCAAATGTCTCCCTCAGGCCCGAAAGCCCGCAACTTCGCAGCTTTCTGATTGGTGAAAAAACCTTGCTGGGCTCGTGGGCCCATGCTTACAAACTACGTTTTTATGAAATTTGAAAAAATGTAAAAAACTCTCGCGGCCCCGCAACTTCACATTTGGCAAAAAGACCCCTCAGGCTCAAAAGTTTACTTTGGCAGAAAAACCTCTGTGGCCCCGCAACTTCACGACTTTGCACTTAGCGAAAGAAACCTCCGCGAGCTCGCGGGCCCACT
This sequence comes from Taxus chinensis, assembly GCA_019776745.2. NCBI lineage: Eukaryota > Viridiplantae > Streptophyta > Pinopsida > Cupressales > Taxaceae > Taxus > Taxus chinensis. The sequence goes on along the minus strand of CM034147.1, from coordinate 61,707,836 downwards.
CTTGAAAACTGCACCATTTTTTACTCTGACCATGTGGCGAGTGTGCACTCATTTGGGAACCCGCTCTTGATTCTTCCTTTGAAGTTGCGCCGAGATGACATGTGGAGGCTTCCACCGACCTATCCTGAGCTTGGACTTTTCAGCGGCCAGTGTCCTCTTTTTCGGACCTGGGACACGTGGAGGGTTGGCGATAGTTCAGGGTCTTTCTTTGGGCTGCGCCTTTGAAGATGCGCTAATGAGACACATGGAGGCTTCCGCCAGTCCTTTTATACTTAACTGATTTGGGCCCGCTGCCCATTTAACTTCTATTAGACCCTAGACATGTGGAGAGTCTGCGCACATTTGGGGTCTTCGTTTTGATGCACCTTTTGGAATTACACCGAGCCGACACATGGTGCCTTCTGCGAGTCCATTGCTTTTCCCCGAGTCGAATCACATGCGAAGTCCAAAGATTTCGAGCTTCTTCTCTGATTTTCTCCTGTTGAGCCTCTGGTCTCTTTTAACGTTATTCGTCTCCTTTACCATTGTTGCTCCTCCATTGTCAAGCCCGCATGCCCCTCTAATTTGGGATCGATTGTCGGATTTGAAATGTGGGCTCGCAATACTAAGTTGACCTTTCGATTATCTCCTGTGCAAGGTCGTGTTTGATCAATTTTGTCGGGGGGTGAAATTGGGATAACACTACCCAAGTACATAGCTTTAATGTCTACAAAACCTTGTTTTTATTAAAATGTGATTTGAGTGTTGAAAGCGTGTTGTTATGTTGCCCACATTTTGTCAATCCCTTTTTTATACTTAAATATTGTTTTCTTAAACTTGATTTAAGTGGTGAAATTGTATTGTTATGTCATTCACATTGTACCGAATTTTTTTTATACATAAACCTTATTTTTATTAAACTTGATTTGAATGTGTAAATTTGCATTGTTACGCTGTCAAAATCATAACAATACCATTTTAAAACATAAATCATGTTTACTCAAAACTCGATTTAAGTGTTGAAATTGTGTTGTTGCACTTCTAATCAACCATTTTGATTATTCACACTTGCAAATTGTTTTCCAAACCTTGTTTGATTATCATAATTGTTTCATTATGTTACCTATCTTTCTTAGATTCCCTTCAGAAAATCACATGAGTATCCCTATATTTGTAAAATGTTTAGTTGGTCATCGTTATGCTACTCGAATTGACATGGAACTTTGTTAGAAGCACAAGGGACTGAGAGGGCGGGTGAATCAATCCTACAATTTTTTTTAATTCATTTACCATTCATCATGTGTTATCATTTATGAATCCATTCATTCATCCATGTATCATATATATGTCAACTTAACCATATAACCAACCATAAGCAAAATTAAGAGCAAGAGAGTACACAAGACATCAAAATTAAGTGGGAAACCTTCACGGGAAAGAAAACCCACTAAAACTCTACCTATATTACATAAAGAAAAGTAATTTAGTGAAGCACAAACTTGACAAGGAGCATCAACCCCTAGTTTAGTAGAACACCAACCTTACAAGGAGCACCAACCCCTAATTTAATGAAGCACCCACTCCACAAGGATACTACAACCCCCTAAGGATGACCAAGAACCAACTAAGCCACTTAAAGATGTTTGATTTCTAAAAAATTCTACTGCCACAACTAATGAAGATCACTAATCCAACTCACAAACCCTAGCTCATACCCTAAGGCATCAAACTCTCATAATCTTGCTCTTTCTTCACTTGTCTTTGCTTTAACATCTTACTTTCATGCTCTATAATATTTCTCAACCTATAATTATTTTCTTTATCCTTCAAATCATGCTCTAATACCTTCAAAATTTCTTCCTCTAGGTCGCACTTCTTCCCTCTAAGAGAACTAGTTCAAAAATGAACTAAACAAGCACTTAAATATGGTTTTCTTCCTTCCAAAGCAAATGAGGTTAGTCCCTCATGATAATTACAACCCATATAACTCTATAACATTCCTAAATTTTAATTACAACAATTACATATGACCCAAATAGGTCGGCCTAACTAAAACCCTCATTACAAGTGTCAAAAATGGCTCAAAACCCCATGGGCACAATCTTAAAATTGCCCTAACACGAGTACCATAGCTTTTCATCACCCATGAACCCTTATACATGATTAAAATATTATAAAACATTCATACATATTCACAATTAATATCAACCAATCAAATTATTTCATTTATTGGGCTCAGTTCCCTTTACAAATCTAAAAACATTGCACCCTTCAGCACCCTGGAAACTTTTTAATGCCACAAAATGGCTTCCACTAAACCAAAACATGCCATGTGATGACTCCAAAGAAATGGAAAAACTTGTAGAATGCTTCTAAGCATGTTATAAATCATGAAACATCTTTGAATTCAAACCATAGAAAGATTTTCCTTTACCAAATCAGCATGCCAAACAAATAGTTTCCAAAGGTTAGCTCATAAAATCATTTATACATGCATTCAATGCCTCTAAATGGATTCATTTGATGCCAAATGTATCCCTATTCACCTCCCAAGTGATAGTAAATATCACTTACTCCATCTAATTCTTAAAACAACATAACACTTGCACCAAAATAGATTTTGTCTTGAACTACCAAAAAAATTATTTCTAAAATAACACCCTAGAAACCATGTCAAATAACCTCATCATGAGTCATTTCATATATAAATTGAAATATATCTGAATATAATTTCCAACACAACTTGAATCACCTCAAAATTCCACCTGTAGCTCAAGTTATGGCCAAAACACTAAACCCTACTATTTGAGACCACAACACTGTCATTTGACCAATCAACCTGTTTGAGCCTCAAAACACCATGTACCTGTATGATCATATCCCGAAACTTCATGTAAATCAATATTATCTACCAATAATCATTCCACATTAATTTTATAATCTACTCCTTTGTATCATTTTGCTCTATATCCTTCATTCCCAAACACTTCTATTTTTAGGTGGGGCCCACTCATCACCATAACCTCAACCATACATTTATGGAAATCCTGAAGACTCCTCTACAACATCCAATCATCACTTTTGTATTACTAATAAAATTTGGGTCAGTATACTTCACCTTTTGCAAACTGCTCCTAGTTAGGATTTAACTAGGGTTTTTTACCTCTTTACCTTATTAACATTCATTCATAAAAATGTGACGATCAAACAACCTCATTATTTTTTTGAAACCTTCTAAAATAAACTTTAAAGAATCCCTGAAATCCACAAGTTCCCATGTAAAACACATTGTTCACAATGAGCATTTGAAGTTGCAATTTGAGCTGGAAATGTACTAGATTTTCACTTTGTCTTACAAAAAATAGTCATATCTTGCAAGTTTCACATCGTAGGAACCTAATTTTTTTTAGATCATCATAATGCATCCCTCTAACATCTCCAATCATCAGAATGTCAATTCCATAGCCCAAAATCTCTCGTTAATAAGACTTACCTATGCATGCATGTTAGATCCTCATAATAGCAACTAGGGCCAACTGAAATAATGCAATAACTGATCATATAACCTCTAAAAATGACCCAAACATACCTCATATGTCATTATATACCTATTTTCATGCATCCATGAGCTCAAATGGCTCCAATCCACACAGTCGCACCTTCGAGCAAGCATACCTGCTCCCAATGAGTACTTGCAACCAAGTGAATCACCTGTACCTGTACCATACCACTATTTTGATTGCTTAAGAACCCTCAAATAATGTTATACAACATGTCAAAATGCTTCTCAAGAAACCAATAATCTCACACTACAAAGCTACACCTTCTAGGCACCTGTATAGGCTTGCAAAAGCAAGCATGCAACACTGAATCCCACTATATTAGCTAATAAACATTTGAACCAGTAAGTTAGCACCACAAAAAAAATCATAAAATAATCTTACAACATTCACTTTTTTATTAATGTGGTTTTACATCAATGACAACACCTATTATGACATCATGCCAACAAACTTCCTTCACCATGAAGGAGTTCAATCAAACAACATATGTCTAAGCATTCACGTCAAACAATGTCAATCATAATTAGACCTTCATCTCCTAGTTGGTAGTATGATTCTGATTTTCCTAATTAGTCGTGTGTTTTTTATTCTCCTAGTCAGTCATGTTCTTCTTATTATCCTAATCCATTCTATTATTCTGATTCTCCTCAGTCTCCTGAGCCTCGTCCAATTAACTTTCTTCTAAGGAATAATCAGTCGCCTAAACGACATTTCCCTCCTCTGAGGATCTGTACAAATGTAGACACAAAATCATGCACTTGGGTACATTTATAGGTCTTAAAAGCATAATAGCATTTACATGGTTCCTAAGCAAGAAAACTAGTGGTTGACAACTCTCTTCGGCCTCTTTTCTCTATTTCTTACTTTCTCTTTGGTTTTACACACCCTACAACACAGTCAGAACTTTACTTGTTTATCTTTTATGGCTTTAGACACCAGTGCCCGACCGAGACAACACCGCTCAGGTGCTCATGTCCCCTTCAGTCACCCCTGACCCTTTCTTACCTTATTCGCTCCTTTTGGGTCTCATTTATCTTTTGGGCATCTTTTTCACTTGTGGGTCGACCTTCCAGTTGTCAATTACAAAATTCAAATAAGGGAATCATATAAATACATAGTTATGTTTTCAAAATTGTAACACTCAAAATTACAAGAGCTGAAAAATGAGGATTTTTTTAAACAAATAAACATAATAACAAATTACACAGTTGTAATCGTATAGATTTATTTAATCAAATTCATTAATCAATTTTTCTCTTTTGATCTATCCAATAACATCCATGTAAGCCATGTGCGGCTGAGAAGGGTGTATCCAGATCTCCACGATCTCCCTTTTTCACTACTTCGAGTGACAAGGCTTACTAGCATTTCGGCTTAACCTTTTAAAGGTCATGGGAACTATGTGAAAGTCCTTGGGTCTACCACGAAGCTAGTTTCCTGCCTTCGTATTCTAGTATCCGACCATTTTCTACCTCATGTTCAGTATTTCAACTTCCCATGATCAGGTTGTAGACAATTTTTTTAATTTAATTGGAGGACTAGGTGATCAGACAATGCACAACCATCAATGCATTACTTTGGCCAAAGTTATCCGCTGTGCAGGTTCCAGCTAAACTCAAGCCAACACACTAGTCTTATGAGTTTTAAGTTTTTCGCCACCTCACAACTATCCCTTTCATAGTTATCTAGATCTTTATAGTTTGTTTTTATTTTATTTCCAATTAAAACCTATTTTGCAAGAATTTATATTGAGATAGATGCCAAAGGCCAACCAAGATCTTTATGAGGTAAGTACATTCGTTATGCTGAAATGTAAATATATTAGCATTCCGCATGTACTTATCCCTTGACATGCCTAATGGATATTTTTAATCTATTTACCATCCCATTTAGTCTCTTTTTTTCCTGATGTTTGATTCTTTAACCTTAAATTACCTTTTTATAACGATACTCTTCCATTCTCTATACAACAGGATTTACAATTTTATCATATTAATACCAAGTTTACCGAAAGGCCGAATTAAATATATATTAAAACATGTATATTTAATTATTCCTTCGATTATCTATGCCACTAAATAGCTTATTTAATTTAAAAATTAAATACAAATGATTGTTACAATAATGGCCCAATTATTGGCTTCATATATTGATAACTATCAAATAAATGTATTCAACAATTTGTGAAAAGTAAGATTTCACAACTCAAGTATTCATCATTTACTCATATTGAGATATTATTACACACAAAGTAATCATCTCTTTATTAAAATCATATATTACATATGTTGTTAAGGCATAACTATATAACCGATATAATAATTCTCACATAGCGAGGTTTGAATATTTACAACGGGTACAAGACCCCAATAATTCAACCAAAAATTCAAGGATATCATCATTTCACCAATTGAAATCCAAGTATCTCATTTAAATCCATACTACAATAAAATTTCACAAGACATGAGTTTCCGCACATCTGAATGTAACGGCTAATGGTCTTGAAAGACTGGAGTAGTGATATGATGTTAGTTCAAAATGAACTGGCATAAATATTAACTCCATTTTCTAATGCAATTAATTAATAAAATATGAAAAGATATACATGTTGTTTTATCAACAAGCACATGGTAATACAGCTAAAAATGTATTACTACCTAGTTTCTATAAAGATACATCTATGGATGCACACAAATAGAACAACCAATTTCTATTTTAGTGATCGTATCCCTCTAATCACAAAGGTCAATACATCTGTATCCCAGCTTCAATCAATAAGCATTTGACATTTAAATTTTTTACATATCTTTGTAAAAACAAAATGATTAAAAAGAGTATTTTTTTCAGTCAATGAGAAGCTCTAAAAATTAGCACAAATATCACCATATTTACATCACGTTAACATGTTCTATCTGGTAAACAACAACCCAACCAACAATATGGCAGCACCATGGTTACATCATTTAAACATACTCTATTTAGTAAAAGAACAACTATTAATTTCTTTCATAAGAATCATTATTTTAAACCTAATCATGCCTCCAATGACTCCTTGGTGCATCTCGGTCAAGTTGTCTAGGTTTTCATGCCCTTACCAAGACAAGTAATTTCTTTTTCACAGTCTTACAAGAATCCAAGTCATATTGCCAGGCTGGAAGTTACAGGCTAAATGCCATTTTTTGTAATTATTCACACATAACAAGACACTCTCATTTATACATTAACCGATTTAGTGGTCTATAATACTAAAATTTCTGGAAAAAGTAGCCTCATGCAAGAGCTTTGACACCCACAAATTATCATTCAAAAGATCTCAATAAATTAAAAATCAGACCTGCATATGACAACCAAGAAGAAAAATACAAAAGCCCAACCGGTTACATACCCATATTGATTAGGTTACCCCAAATCGATTCCTTTATGCAAATCGATTTGTATACCCAAATTAATTGTTTATAGAAAACACACAACCAAATTTTAGTTTAACAAAATGAAAAAACACAAGCACAAATCGATTTTAAACACACAAATTCACAAAACGTTTTCCTTCTTCTTGTACAAGAAAAACCCAACTCTTTTCCTTTTGAGTATAATTTATTATAATGCAAAGAAGGAATTTTTAACCTTTCTTTTACTTTATTTTTGCTGATCAAAACCCAAAACCTCATATGCGTATTTTTTTGGGTTAGGTTAAAACCACCACAAAGAAAACTAAAAAGAATACAAAATCCATCAATTTCATTTTCATACTTCATCTCCAAACAATAAAATCAAAAGTTGTCCACAATTTCCTTGATTGTCATTAAAAAAAGAATGTGTATTTCCTCATTTTTTTTACAAATAATGCAGCAGAGAAAGGAGAAGATATTCATGCCTGAAGTAAACCCAGAATCGAGAATCTTCTACTCTTCCCGCTCCAACAAGTTGAATTCATCTTTCCTCCGAAACTCACGCATGTATTCCAGAAGGGGAGAATGAAAATAGACGAAGGAAAAATAATAGAAAAATATGATGAAAGAACTATAGTTGGGCGGCATATTGAAAAAAATTTGGGCTTCCCAATGTTAGTACGTGTTTTAGTACATGCCGCACACTTGTGCCATGTAAAGGTGTTTCACTTTATGAAACCCATAAATTTTAATAACTAAATAAAACTTTTGGCTTACATGCCAAATCCTTTAAAAAAATTAATATTTCATACATTTTTTTTACTTTAGTTGTTACCCAGCTTAATGGTTAAGTTAAAATTAACCTTCATACTACAAGTCCACATATTTCCAACAATATATTACCATAAAATTTAGTTGAATTTCCAAGTTTATATAAAACATTCCAATATGAAAATCACCAAGTCCGTAAATAATAATTTGAATATTCTCATAAAGTTGGCTTGATATAGCATTATCAAATAAAACAGAGACAATTATCATCGCAGTCATGTAAAATTCGAACAAAACAAAAGATGACCAAACCGATTAAAATAAAGTAACCAGAATACAAATAACCAAAAAATTCACTATCATTTATGAACCGTTTTACCTATGATTAAGGCATAATCATGTTTTAGGAAGGATCATCAAGGTGGGTGCAGAGTTATTCATTCCGCAGTGTCATGCCCCGGAGCAGAAGTTGTGGGTCATGATACGACGAACCAAATGAATTTTACACCCAATGGTGATCTCGTCTAATCCTGTTTAGACTTAACCGTAGTTAATTTAACTTATAAGAATTTTTGGGATGTTACATAAATGAAGCACCAAGCACTAAGCATTATTATCGTCACCTAAGCCTGCATTCAAAAGGCACTTAAAGCACTTTAAGGCATCCATCTAGTACTCATTCAAGGTACAAGGGACTGCAAACTCTATATACATAGAAAAAGGAAGTTCATTCTATTCCATCCACACATTCTACGACATTGTTGCATTTTAGCTATAACCCACTATCAAGTGTAACTTCCACAAGGGCATCTTAGGGCACAATTTCTACACACACTCACAAGAACTATATAGAGTCTAAGATGTAGTACATTGATCAGTTGTAAATTCACTCTTGGAGTGAAATTTGGGGTTGGTCTGACTCCCCATTATGCATTTTTCTTTTTAGGTTTGATGCGTGATGAGTCCATAAACCGACTCATGAAAACATATATATAACTATAAACTTTACTTCAAAAAACACTAATAAATGCATGGGAATGTTCCAAATAGTTATATCGGAAGTAGAAAGTAATGCATTTTGCCTTATTCTATTTTAAGCAAACTAATGACCAATGAAACTCCCGCTAACTACTTTTTTGAGTAATTTGGTGACATATGTAGGATGATGAGACACATTTTCTACCATTTTGAACAGTTATAGTCAAAGGAGACCAAGTCTACAATCACTACACCATTTTAAAGATTGAACCATAACAATATACAAACTAGGACCCATGTTTCTAGCAAAGTTTTGGGGCGTTATGGGAATTTTCTAAATTTCTAATCAGTTTCTTATAGCTTTGGCATGTGTAGTAACCAATCGTATCTATAAGACACCTTCGCTTGATCATTTCTTAGTTAATTCTTTTTAGTATTACAACAAAAAATAGATATAAGTTATTTTTAGTTGCTCTCTGAAGTATGTAACAGACTCATTTTTTATCAATACAATACATGATATTTGTATGATACGTTTGTGTTAAGAGTCTCACTCCCAAAGTAGAACAAGGACCCACTCAACTAAGGAGATTAGAGGACTGACACTTCATGTAAAATATTTGCATTTACTAAAATCCAATTTTAATATCTTGACTTGGTGATTATCTGAATACAATCATATATCTCTTTATTTCAGTTAATTTCCTTTACTTGTCACTTCCTTTAAACAATCATTTCATTTTAGCAAATTATTTCCTTTAACAAACATTTCATTCAGTAAGTCTATTTCAGTAAAATAGATGCATTTTATATACTTAGTTTTCCATTCGATAGTTTAGAAGATTTTGACAATCGATAGTTTAGACATTTACCCACTTTTAGTAGTTAAGTAATATAGAACAAGAGAATCGATACTAAATGAACCCCCGTAAAAAGAGAACCACCGTAGTGACTGAGCTACATATCAACTTCTCTGCATATAGCCTTGAACACAACATTGGTGTTTAATGACGTCAACACTTGAATAGGTTGATTAAATGATTGGAAGTTACAAGGACCCGTCATTTTTGGTGTCATTGTCGGGGACTACCATAAGCAAAACACGTCATTTGATGGACATTTTTTTATTATGGGTGTTATTGAAGTTGAGCTATACAACCAGTAGAGATCCTAAGCCTTGTTTTAAAGATAAATATTGAAGCATAGGCTGATGCAGCTAGAATTTACTGTAAATGACCCAAGCGTGCTGACACATCACTCAGACTGAGTTGAGGGCTCACGCAAAGCACAAAAAGGTATCAAGTCCCTCTTTATGGTTGTTTATTCAGAATGTTAGCATGATGGTGCATATAGGCATTCAGATTCATAACCAATAGTAAACAACACACAATGCATAAACTAGATCCAGATCTTAGAATACATATAAAATGAACTAAACAATGACTATAACCAAATTTACCATGAAAGAACCAAATTTAGTCATGTTCAACACCATTATCCAACCAATATGAACCATTATATTAAATATTGTTAAGCACAAATTTTTTTTACATTACATAAGTATCTCCATGACTCATGTGTGCAACAAAACCAACATCATAACTCTACAATTTGACTTACACATAACCGTGTAAATCAATACATGTATATATGGGTGGGGACTTGCCCTTCACCGCCCATGCACTTCTCAAAATAGGCCACATGCTAATAATAGCCATGTGTCTTTACAAAAAGATGCACAACATGTAAGTGGTCTTAAGAATAAACTTCCTATAATTAACTCTGAGTAGAAATCTTATTATTAGCTTAAACTATGCATGACACTCAGTTGTTTCTTGTTCCCAAAATACCATTACGTAGACCACAAGTCTTCAAGTATTTGTGTGCTCAGCACACTAACTCCAAAAATAGCCTTTAAAACAAAAATGGCTAAGTCTTAATCCTGGGTACTTTAGATATATTGTAGCGCCGTGCACTCTTCCAGCACCCAACACTTAGGCCATTTTCATCCATCTAACATTACCCCACACTAAAATGTATTGTCTCCCCAACAATGGGTAATCACCTTGTCATTCCAAAGAATATAGGATAAATGAATGAAAGAACAAAGATTAAAGAATATGGCGAGTTGTCTTATTGTGTACCCTTTTCTTCTTCTAGCAAAATGAATTCTGGATATTCACTTTGAATTTTTCCTTCAAATTCATACCAGTCCTTAAGCGCTACACTTGCCTAGTCAGGGATGTCCACATTGATGCCATCTAACTCATCTCGAGTCATGTTTCCGCCCTCACTTTTCAAAATTCTAAGGATGTTGGCCATACTTGAGACCATCCCTTCCATGAAATCCACCTTCACGGCAACGAGCTTCCCTATGCCCTTGATTCGATCCATGTGATGTTTCCTCTCAGCATCCAACACGTTGCATTTTGTCTCTACAAAGGTAACTCGTTCTATGCGCTCAAGTGTTTCATCCTTTGTTGCCTGTAGAACTTCATTCTCCTCTGCCTTTGTCCTTGCCTGTATTAAGTTATCACATGTTGTACACATGGCCAATATTGTATCTGCCTTCTTCATTTCATCTTTTATGGCTTGTAAAACCACCTCATAGTTTAGATATATTTCTTGCAATCGAAGCCTTGGCTGTAACATTCCCATTTTAAGACTTTAGAAACAAGGGAATTTTTTTTTTATAATAATGTTCTCTGTTCTAAATAATCATAATTTAGAACACACATTCCATGCCAATCAATCTCATAACAGATAACCATATACAACTGTAGATGACTTGGTGAATTACCAATCTCTCATGTTAACTCAATGTATTGTATACTAAGTATACTTGGTTTTCTTACCCTTATCTAGGTATTGAAGTGTTTTGTTTAAGAGACCTATCTGAATATTTGTTACCAATATTAATCTAAAATCCCCTTTCTTAAACTAGGTGACATAGAAGAACTCAACCAATAACATGTGATACTTTGGCCAAAGATTTTCACATATTATTCAGGTTTTTATTCCTAGATGACATACTTGTCAAACAGAATACGCCCTTCACCCCACTTCATTTGTTATCTAGAATGGTCTTCACTGACTCCTGTCAGTTCACTTATTCAAGGTTTAACCCTAACCCAAGTTAACAACATAGTTTGGTATAGAGAATCACTCGCAGTGACTAAGGGTACTAGACAGACTCAATCGACCTAAGTTGATTGTGTGTGTCTAATTATCCTAAGTCGTCGTCAGTTAACCCCTATAATAAATCATACTTCTAACCTAACCTAGAGTTTAACTAAGATCAAATCTGAGATTATGTAGATCTAGATGATCCAATTTTGAAGGGTGTTGCAACATGTCAATTGCAACACTGTATCCTCATGAAGACCCAAGTCTTCACAAAAGTACAGTACTGCAGTTAGCGTGTGCCAGCATCCAACTGAATCACCCCATCTGGATATACACACCCTAGCAAGAGGTAATTACTTAATTATTTTTCCATAATTAAGGTCTAATTACATCAGCCCTACTAAATCCCTATTTTCATTAATCATTGAAGTTGTGTTATCCCGTAAAATTGGCGAGTGCAATTTTATGGGTAACCATACCAAAATTTTGTTCTGGTCCCTCGTCAGGGACCCCTCTGCGTTCGGAACGTTGCAAAACCCTTTCCCAAGAAATCTGGTTTTCCGAACTTAGCCATTTTTGGTCTTTTTGGGTTGGGCGCACCTATTGTTTGTGCAACACAGGGTAAATCTGCGCCCCCTTCATATCCTTTGGCGCACCCTTTGGCGTGTCGACACACATTTTATTGCACCTCACCATGTTGTGCCTTTCTTGCATGCGCCAAGGCGCATGCGCCTTCGTGTCAACAATATTTTTGTTGCGCCACATTTTGGTGCGCCATGGGCACACGTATTGCCATGTTGACAACACTTTTGGTGCACCAAGGGCACACATAACTTCATGTTAACACACATCTTGGTGTGCCGTAGGGCACAAGTTTTGCAATGTCGACAGGTGTTTTGATGCGCCACTTCAAAAAGTGGTTGGCACATTTATTACGCCTTTGCCTATATATAGGCACATCCACCCTGTCATTATCACCAGTCAGAAAACATGTGATTGATCTTTTTCCTCTGCACCTGTCAGCACGCCTGTTGTCCTCGTGTCACATTCGTGGACCCCATTTCACCTCTCGCATTCTATATATTCCGGGTAAGTGGTCCTCGTTTTTCTCGTGTTTTGGTTTTGTTGTTGTTTGTCTGATTGAGTGGTAGGATAAAATAGATCTGAGAACCATGAAGCTCCTCCTGCTTTCCTATTTTTCCCTCCCAAAGCCGTTCCCATCCTTTTTCCAGATCTGCTGGTTAGGATAACTCTACCCCAAAAGAAAAAAGCAAAAATCTCCTTCCTCCCCCCCCGTTCACCACTTGAAACAATGTGAAGTAAGCCTAAAAATCATGATCTGTCAGAGAGGGAAGAATCGTTTTCCAAAAACTACGTTTTCCCTTGGCGCACGCGCAACCCTTGTAACAAGAAGCACAGTCGTACCTATGGCGCACCAGCTTTAATTGTAGCACATGAGCTCTCTGCGCTTTGTGAAAACTAGTCTCCGTATGGATGCAAGCACTTTCCTTATCACTGCAACAAAAATATCATATGTTGCACGTAATAAATCTGCACCCTTGGGTGCACCCAACTCCCATGTCGCATATCAAAAACCTATGCCATAGGTGCACCCTGCACCCATGCAACACCGGCATTACTTGTGCCAAGTGTAAAACTATGTTCAAAGGCGCGGGCGCATCCCCTATTACACCAACATCATGTCATGCAGACCTCCCATGCGCCGCGCCAAGTTCCCCTTTTTCGCACCAGAAGTCTATGTTACACATGCTAAACTTGCGTGCCTTTGGCACACCAAATCCCCATGTAACATGAAAAATATATGTGCTTATGGCAGCATCCTGTCCCTGTGCAACATGAAAAATCATGCGCCCGGTATAAAACATGCATAAGTGGTGCAGGCACACTTCTGATTGTAACAACAAAAATGTCATGTGTAGTATCCATGCGCCTAGTGCCCTTTAGCGCTGATTTGTCCCTTGTAAAACCATTTTTCTATGTGCCACACTATTTAGCCCTGCAGCCTGTAGTGTTCATGTGCCCTGTGCCCTGATGCCTTAAAATTGCTAACTCTTCCTTCTGTCAATACTTTAATGGGAGATCAATCAGCTAACATGACTCTCCTGCGTTGGGTTTCGCTTCTTCTTCTTGCAGATCAACAACTAAGTTCAGAACTACATATGTCTACATCAAGCAAGAGGCCTACCAAGTCTAAGGGCAAAGCCAAGCTTACAGAGGAAGAAATGAAGTACAAATATCAGAGGGTCAGGATGCCCGAATCCCAGGCAGAGTGTGACCTGGACATAAGAGACTCAGAACTTGGTCATATCGATATGGAGGACTTCTGGGCCAGAACTAGAAGGGTCACAGGAAGTCCATGGATGGACAAACTGGTAGGCAATGGCCTGCATTTTGCTGGAGGGATCCCGGTCAGTGCTGTGAACAACGAGTTCATGATGGTAGTAGCCCGCTGCTACAACAAAGACACAAGGTGTGTCCAGAATGAGAAAGGCAAGGTTGTGATCAACCTCACTGCCCGGCACTTCGAAATAATGCTTGGCATTCCTCACCACCGGCACTTTGTGGCCGTAAGCCAAGAAGATTGCACCAAGGCTTGGGAAGATAATGAAGATCAGTGTATGCAATTAATGAATGAGGTATACCTGAAAAACAAGAAGGTGGTGACCAGATGGCCACAAGTCATTCATCATAGTGATTTCTCAGAGGAACTCAGTGATACCATCACGTTCCTGAGCAGAGTATTTGGGCTTCCTGATGCCCACTACTTTCATAAATGGATGCTTAGATACCTGGAGACAATGAACAAGAATGTGCCAGATCAACGCTTCGAGTGGGCGGAGATCATAAGCAACACTATATCTGAGCAGCTCCAACAACTTACCACAACGGGGAGGTTCTATATGAACTCCTACGTAGTTTATGTTGCGGCCTCAGAAAGATATTATCCAGCGTTGATGCGGTGCGGGGTTTGGCCCCAGGTAAAAATATATGAATACTATCCAGAGCTGAAGCTGGAGAACAGTATTCCTCAGTTTACAAAGATTAACGATGCCTTCTTCTACGGCATCGTCTACCTTTTGAGGCCAAACATGACTCACGGTCATACGACCAAGAGCATTGTTGCAGCAACAGAGAAATGGGGGGCCTTGTTCACTCAATTCCCCACCTTCACTTATCTGAGGGCAGCCAACTTCTTGGGGGAACCAACCAAATTGCCAAGATATGCCGGCCCCAAGCTGATCCTGTTGGAGCTGTCAAGACAGCTCATAACCTATCATGAGAAGTGCTTGAAGAGAAAGAAGGGTGGAACTCCTTTCCCCCTCACAGTGGGCAGGTACACTTGTCTCTCTCACCACAAAGCACGGGAGATGTTTGCAGAGCTGGAGCTGCTAAATCTAAAGCACAAATTCCCAGCAAGGCCCACTTTTGACCCAAGGAATTGTCTGCCCAGGGCCAAACTCGATCCGATCCACATTCCACAGATCGAGGATATTTATATCGACCTGTATCATGAGGTCGAGCTCAGAAGGAAAGACCATTCCCACTTAGCCTTGGCTGAAATCATCTAGTACGGTGTAGCCATCATCCCAAAAGGTTATCAAACTACTGATCAAGAAGTTGATCAGGTATATCTTGACACGGGTGGGGACGACTGGCCGTTTGCTGTCATTGATAGAACCAAAGCGCCTCAGACGATAGAAGAAAGGGTCAAAGAAACTCTGCGAAGAATAGAGCACTGGTGCAGGATGAATGGTCTCATCTACCTCGGGGTTGATTTCACCACTTCTCCATTGGGCAACGCACCTTCTAGACTGAAACATCTGCCAAGGAGCAAAGGTAAAGACAAGGAGGGCGAGTCAAGCTCTGCCCAAGAAAAGACTCCTGAGAGTCCCCCTTCCGCCACACAAGAACAAGTTATAACTCTAGCTTCTCTAGAGAAAGAAGCGGCCGAGGATGTTCCGATGGGCACATCCACTCAGGATGTTGCCACTACTACAACTATTGAGGTCCCTTCTATCTCTTCTCCCTCTCCTCCTTCCCCTCCTCGAGTGACCCAAGTGACCATTCCTTTGGTCGTATCCTCTCCCCCATCTTCTGCTGTTCCCCCTTCCTCATCGTCCATCTTCTCTTCTCTCGCGGAGCTATCCCCCACCATTTCTTCCCTCATCTCTCAGCTCCCTTCCATTCCCATGTCTACCTCCCCTGTAGTATCTCTTCCTCCCGTGAGCACTTCCTCAGCCTCCCTCTCAATGCCGCCTCCAAGTGTCTCCACACATTTTCCTTCTACTACTGCAGCTGCTCCCTTTTCTATTTCCGGCCCCTCTCCCATAAGTCCAACATGGATCTCTCAGCACCTGAGCCAACAAAAGAGGAAAGTTCCCATCACACCGATGGACTTCTCCGTCATCCCATCAAAGGGGACCAAGAAGCAAAAGCCTTTAACCCCGCTTCTCTCAGAGTGCGTCAGGAGAGAGAGTAATGGAGATAGCTTACCCCAATCCTTTAAAGGATAAAAAGGATATGTCTTCGATAGATTATACAGTGACCCAAGTCACAATGGGGACATCTTCAGAAAGCCTTCAAGGAGAGGCCCTATCTGAAGTTGACGCCCTTTGCAAGAAGCTCCAGGAAGCAAAGGAGGAAAAGAGGTTGTTAAAGGAACAAAATAAACATCTCCTCCACGCCTTGCAGAAGATGGGCAGTGCACCTCCTATGACTGCCACCGAAACTCCTGAGCCTCTGAGCCAGGAAAAGATTAATGAATACGCCAAAATCGGCGAGCAGGGTATGGCAGTTTCCACCTAGAGGAGCCAAATCCTCAAAGAAAGTGAGGGAGTGATCGCCAAGTTCACCGGATTATATCAGAATATCAATCAGGTGAACAAAGAGCTCCAGGCGATAGCAGGACCCATCTCTGAAGAGCTGGACCATGTCAGGATGTAGCATGAGACCTTTCAGAAAATGCTCGACTGTTCAGTCGAAGATCTGGTCAAGTTCGGCGTCTTTGGACACCCTAGAGCCCTCAACAAAATCCTTTCTACTCTGGATTACTGGGTCGATCAGCTGGAGTTTGTCCTAGAGAAGATCGACAAAATCAAGGAGGAAGCCCTTAGATGCAATGCATCAAATGGAGAAAATTGTCCTGAGAATGTCTCTGAGCTTGCTCACTCCTTCTTTCACCTTAAGAAAGGTAGAGAAAACTATTCAGATCTTCAAGGAGATCATTTCACAAGGGCTAGGACCAGAGGTCACTTTCGATGCTGAATCCATCAATAACCTATTGACCTGTCGTGACTTGATTTGGTACCTGATAGACGCAAAAAACAAATATTCCAAACTCCCAGAAAAGCTCACAGATGAGCAAGAGACTTGTGAAGCTATCAGTGATCGACACAAGGATCCTTCCCAGGATCAACTTCAACCCATGATCACCAAGTTCATGGAGTACCATGCCCAGTTCCACATCTCGTCACCTGAGCAACAACAAAAGCAGGATACCTCCTTTCAGCCGCGGGACAATGATGAATAATCTCTTTCTTCCCGACCTTCTCCTTGTAAATATCTAAAGTATGTTGACATAAATGATGACATCATCCATGTTGCACCATGGGATGACGTCATCCACAAAGTTGTCAAAAGTCAACAAATAACTTTGAGATATTTTGTAAGATATTTTTGTAATTAAGTTGTTGGTTCATTTTTGCCTTCTCTTCTTCTCTTCTTCTATAAATACTTAAATATTTGTTGTATTCAAGTGTGGATACTTTTCAGATAAGAAATAGAAGTAAGAAGAAAATATTTTGAAGCTTTTTGTAACAGAAACAAATATTAATACAATATTTAGACTTTGTGCTGAATACGTGTGTTTTACATCAGACCTTTCTTATGTTAGATCTGTGTGATAGTTCTGTTAAATCTACTTCTACTTTTTTGTCATTTATTCATCAGTATTGCTTTATTCATCTATGCAAAGTAGGTTCAGCTCTGTATACTACCAACCCAAATCATAGACTTTCTAACCTTTTTGCTTTGGAATTCATTTCTTTTCTCCCTTTAGATCTTTCCTTTCTCCTCACTCTGTTTCTTTCCCTTCTTTTACAGTTGGAAATACCTCTATTGGGATGAGATCCCAACCCTTGAAGGTAGAATATTGTGAGACTTGCACAAGATTCTTGCTAGTAGAATAGCAATAAACCAGTTTCACTTTGCTGACTCAAAGAGGGGCTATGCCCTGCACACTGTTGGCTCGTCTGTCCATAGATCTGTTCATGTGATAGATTTTCAAACTAACAAGTTGCTAGCCATAAATGAGTTAATGTTTTACAGAAACAACAAGATTGCCTTTTTATTCATTAACTTCCTACTTTAGGGTTTAGTTGATTAAAACAGAAACAACAAACAAACAATAAAGTTTACTCATTTTACTCAACCATTCCTAGTTTCATTAAGTTCCAAATCAAATTCTTTTATGTTAAACTTCATTGAGATGAAGTCTAGTTATTACATTTTTTTATATTTACCTTTCATTTGTTTTATACCGAGGAAGGTATGGGTCAAGAGAAAGTTCACCTTCCTCTTTCTTGTTAAGAATTAGGATTCATTTTAACCTCTTAATTTAAACAAGATATCATAATGAATTTGCACTTCCATTGACATCAATTAATAAACCATAGTGACTTAGTTAAATGATCAACTATGAATGCCAACTTAATAAGTTACATTTAATAAAGGAATAGTGTATTAAATTTCCTATCCACCTATTTCATTTTAAGTCAAACTGAAAAGGTTCAAAATAGATATGATTAAGAAAGAATAAGATAAGCTTACAATGTCCTTTACAGAATGCGCAAGGGAGTGACACATCAAGCACAAGTAAACTCTCGATCTTTTCCATTCATCAAAGTGAAATACACACTTTACAAGTCCAATCATTTCTGACATCTTTCATGTCAAACAACCTTAATAAACTCAATAAGAAATTCAATTTTTCCCTTACAATACATTTCAATAATGAATCATATTTCCTCATAAAAGATTCAGTCTTAGGTAAACAAAAGTGACTTCATAAATGAACTTGTCTTCTTTTATCACTTACAAAGTCCGTCTACAAAAAATTGCTAGCACAAGTCAGTTCAATAAACTGAGCATGATAAACACTAAGCATTAAAATGATGTGCTTTCAACTAACTATTTCATAAACAAAACTTTGCTTTTTTGAAATAGTAAAGCACTACAGATAGATACACCATAAATGAATAACAATCATAAAATAAAAAACAAGGTGATCAACCATACTAACTTAAGTAAAGATCATGCTATAATCAACACTCTCAGCCAATGATTTCATAAGAAATTATGTTATTACTTATCAAATCCCTACCATATTTATAAATCATTTCTTGAATTCCTTCTATCTAAATCAAGAAAGGTACTAATTCTTAACACTTCATGAAAAATAGAATTATTTTACAAAAACAATGATCCACATTACACAGAATTAACTTATTCCATCCTAGGTTATATAAAGCCATATTCTTTCAATTTCTATGATAAGATTTAGGATGAACCATCAACATCCTCAAATAAGGGTTTCCCATTTAAGATATAACATCCAAATTCAAGCCAACTCTAGCCTAAGTTTTATGTTTATCATTAACAGGTTTTGTAAAGTATAAATTCCATTTACATACACCCGAAAGGGGTCACATATCAAATTCATTACATCCTTATCAAGGCATTTGTGAAGAAGGATAAAATACAAGGATATATCCTACATATTATTAGAATTTGAGGATTCTAATAAATACGGATTTAATCAACTTTACACATTATATAATGTTACAATAAATATTTAAATAAAGATTACATCATAACATAAGTAAATAAAGAAACACTTACATAAAATAAATATCACAGAGGACACAATATTTATAGTGGAAAACCCTAATAGAGTAAAAACTATTTTGAAAATAACCTTTTACTTAAGAGAACTTATTTTACATCCAGTAAGATCACCTCCTTTTTTGAAACCCTATTTACCAAGGGTAAAACCAAATCACTTGATTTACACACATTTGATATATTTCCCGAATATATCAAATGAGGACCTAAAGTCCTTTTTATATAAGGTGATCGGGTATGTCTCCCGACCCACCTTTTCAACCTAAAATGGTTAACACATACACCTAGGTTTATAATATTTAATATTAGAAATATAATAATTTCATAATATTAAATATTTAACCTAAATTATATACTTATGTTAGCATATTTAATAATAGAAATATAAATATTTCATATTATTAAATATTAACATATATATTAGTGATGGACCCATGTACATTAATGGTTGGCCAGACCACTTAGTCATTATGTTTCAACACTCCCCCTTAATGTTAAGTGAAATAACATAACATATGTTAATAGATTACCTGCTCATGGTACACTACAGGATTTACAATCCTTAAACCATAAAGATTTTAGGCTAACATATCAGTTGAAGGAATTATAACACCTTCATCATACTCAATTTACCTTTTGGTACAAAAAGATTTGGAATCTCAAATATCATCTCATGATAAGTGGCTAAGTATGATTTGTGAGTTTTACATGTTCTCATAAAAGGTTATTAAACCCAAGCATATATGAACCTTTTACAATCAAGGACATCCTTAACAATATGTTTGTACTTGATGTTTACCACTAAACTCAATAGCACTAAAGAGTTTACTGAAGATCACCTTTAAAATCTTTCTACACTTATTTCTAAAAAAGAAACTTATGATGTATATATGGCAGAAGGTCTTTTTACACTTGCCTGAAGGTCTTTTTTACACTTTCCCAAAGGTATTTTTACAAAAAACCAAGTTCCATTAGGAGGTGACATTGTCATACACATTCCCCCTCGATGGAAACTCTAACACTCCAAGTTTTTCATGAAAGTGACAAAACTTTGCAGCACTAAGGGGATTTATAAAAATGTCAGCAAACTGCTCTTCAATCAACATGAATTTGAGATGTATATCATCACTTAACACCTTCTCACGGGTGAAGCGTATATGTATCTCAATGTACTTCATCCTCTGATGTTGAACTAGATTCTTAATTAAGAGTAATACAACTCTTACCACCACTTAGAAGATGAATACTTCTTTTAGCTTCCATGTGTATCTCTACCAACAGCCATTGCAACCACATGGCTTCTTTACTTCTTCCATTGTACTTCTCTGCCTCAATAGAAGAAATGGAAACTGTTGATTACATTTGTTGTTCCAAGTAATGGTTCTTGCACAAAAAAACTTGAACACATATCCAGTATATTTTATAACAGAACATCAATATGGTTATAATCACAAAATCCATATGAGATAGCATTTTCATTCTCAGTATAATCTAATCCGTAATGGTGAAGAATATGTGCTCTTAAAATAGAGGTCACGAGTTCAAATCCTGCAGGGGTAGGGTATGTATGTCTCATTTGTAGAAAATTTAGTTACCTACCGCATGTGAGTACGAGGTAGTCCCATGTGCTATAAGCCATTTGTAGACCCAAAAACCAACATCGTGGACTGTAAAAACCTATTATTATTATTATTATCAATTGATTGTTCCTTTAATCCATCTAATTTTTTTTTTCGTGAGATTTCAATGATCTCTAAAAAAGGTTCCCGCATAAACCTTGATGTGACTCCTATTTTATAGGAAATATATGATTTAGTTATTAGATAAATCAAACTATCAACTAACAACGTATATAAAATGGGATCAACCTTTTTCATATACAAATTTAGGATCAATATTTATTCCAACTTGCATTGAAGTAGAAAATGGTTTACAATCAATCATAAGAAATTTTTGCAATACAATGGTTACATATTGTGTTTTGAAAAATAACAATAGAATGAAATACAGTCATATAAAGAACATGATGTGAGAGACCTAACTCATTCATTTCAAAGTATTGCTTAAATTTCTCTTTAATCCTATGAATTAAATCAGAATTGTCACCAATCATACGGAAATCATCAACATAGATACATATAATGATAATATGTGAGCCTTATTGCTTAATAAATATATCATTGTTAGAAGAACAATTAACATAACCTAACAATTTAAAGAAGGAAACAATTTTCGCATACCAAGTTCTAAGAGCTTGTTTTAAACCATACAAGGATTTATCAATTTACAAACATAATTTTTCTTTACCAGTTTCTTCAAATCCTTTAGGTTAAAACATGTAAAGTTCTTCTTTTAAATCGTAATTTAAAAAATATTTTTCTTATCCATTTGGTAGATTTCTCACATAAATTGAGCGGCAATTGCAAATAAGGCCCTAACAGTACTCATTTTAGGTACAAGGGAAAATGACTCAACATATTCAATACCAGGTTTCTGATTGCAACATTTAGTAACAAGTCTAGCTTTATGTTTGTTAATACTACCATTAATATTATACTTTACTTTGTATATCCACCCAGACCCTACAATACTTCGTGGCTCAAGTTTATACAAGGTAATAATACATGGTACATATGATGGCTTCTGGTAATTTTCCTAAGGTTAATAGGATTCAAACTTTTTAACGTAGATTGAGCCGAATTTAATTTCTTATCTAGGAAGATAAGAGTTTCAGAAAGCCTATAGCATTGAAATATCATTATGACCATTTACTAAATCATAATCAAAACCATCATTTAGAATCATTTAATGAAATAATTTCAAGAGAAGAAGACAACACATGTAAATCTTTCACTAGATTATATCTATGCATTTCATATAATCTTCGATAATTAACATGTCATAACCTTTCATGTCATTGTTTTGAATTATTCAAACTCTAAGATATAAAATAAGATGCAGAAGAAAAATCATCAAAAATATACAAACCATTTATTTAAATTCCTTCAGATATTATACGCTCATTAATATCCTTGATATACCAAGTATCATTCATACATGGATTCTAGTTATGTCCATACCACTTTCGGATGTTCGATATTACCAATGTGTAGAAGGTACTCGTCATTCACATTACACAAAATCATAGAAAGAGCCTCTTGCATTCATGTTATCTATAGTTGTTTGATGATTAGTGGGAGAAACCTCAGATCCAGAAACAATCGTCCAGAGTTTCCTCGCCTTAAATTTTGTTTTGACCCAAATGTTGTAGTTGGTTTCATTCAGGATTTGGGTTTGTCAAAATAGAAATAGTTGGACGCCATTGTTTTCCTAAACCTGTAAAATACACTCCATTATAATATACAAGTTACCATATAGTTAGATACATAGTTATTGATAATAAAAATAATATTTTTAATAGAATCATATCTAAATTTTATAGATCTAAAGAAACTATTTGATCATAACAAATTCTGTCATTACAATGCATTATACTTAACCTCCCATGATCAAAATAATAACCCGCAATATAAAGGGCTTTGCCTTATACCTCATATTTATATAAAAATATTTCCGACCATAAAGAACTGAAAAAGATACTTTTAAGAATGCATAACAACTTCAAATTTATGAAAAAAATTAATGTAGACAAAAATCCAACCAACTTAAATTTGACGTCTAAATAACAGTTTTAATGACTTATTTTTTGGTCTATCATGACGTCATTTAACCGTCAATTTTAACACAATGAAAGTTTTTTGGAACCTACGAGCTTAAATTTGACGTTTAAATGACTGACATATTGTCTTATGTTTGGTCTACTGCAACGGTCATTTGACCATCAAATTTAATGAAGCCAAAACTTGTTATGTATTTCTAGAATGTGAAATTCCATAATTTCTTCTTCTGTATAATATTAGTGATGTTATATTTTAATACATTATAATATAAAAATATATATACTTTTTTAAAAAATGTATATAATTTATAGAATGTAAATAAAAACAACATATAGTTCATAAAATAATAAGTTATAGTATTTTTTTAATTAAAAAACACAATGACCAAATAAAAAATATTGGTCACTTGGTATGTAATTATTATTTTAGGTTTTTATAAACATAAACTATGTCAAGGTGGCCCACATTAATATGACATGATAATTTGAAAACATAAGTTAAAATATTTTTAATTAAACATGCCATACTTATCAATGCCACATGAAAAACCTAAGAAAATGCCATATGATTTAAAAGACTACTCAGGTTTTAAGTTTAAATTTTTCTGTGTATCTCACTTAGAAAAAAATGGGGCCACTTTAGAGTTAAAGTAGTTTTTACGGTTTAGGTGTCTATTTTTTTAATGAACAAGTATAGGATTAAACTTAGTAATATTGATTGCTAAGGCCATCAACCTTCAACTACCCACCATTCTCCGTGTCGGGTATTAAGATTAAAACAATATTTTATAGTTTAGGTATGTTCAAAACATTTTTTTACGGAGCCCATACAAATGGGGTAGTTATAAACTATAGTATAAAAACTATATAAAATATATAGTTTTCAAATTATATAAATTTTAATACGATGTTTATATAAGTTATTATATAAACCTTATTCTATATATTTTATAATTTAAAAAATATAGTTATAGATTAATTATAAACTATAGTTTTTCAAATCAAATTCTTTTAGGGGGGTCCAAAGAACACGGGTATGAATTTACCTTCCAAAATATTTAACCTACAAACATTTGAAATTTAGAAAACGTGAAAATTATTTCATATAATAATAAATCTTTTTCTTTTTTTATGTGATTTTCACATAGGTAAATATTTGAAGCCCCTTTCACATGTGCACACATCAATATCCAAACAAACATTAAATCCATATAATTTACAAAATGTAAATGAAAGTAAGAATCATATCATATTACATCTCCCCCCACAAATTAAAGATTTAAAATTGAAAAACCCTAAAATTTTCACCAAGAGTTTAATTGCACAAATGTATCGCCAAAATAAATTGGGGGAAAAAATAAGGGGACCAGATACTTTTAAATACCCTTTCAGGTTGGTTGAAAAAACATGTACAAATTAAATAAATAAAATACAAAACATTTGATCTTAATTTATTTAATTTACCTCACTTTAATACCATGTTAAAATTTGAGGATTCTAATAAATACAAATTTAATCAACTTTACATATTATATAATGTTACAATAAATATTTAAATAAAGATTACATCATAACATAAGTAAATAAAGAAATACTTACATGAAATAAATAACACAAGTGACACGGTATTTATAGTGGACAAATCCAATAGCGTAAAAACCATTTTGAAAATAACCTTTTACTTAAGAGAACTTATTTTACATCCAATAAGATTACCTCCTCCTTTGAAACCCTATTTACGAAGGATAAAACCAAATCACTTGATTTACACACCTTTGATATATTTCCTGAATATATCAAATGAGGACCTAAAGTCCTTTTTATATAAGGTGATCATGTATGTCTCTCGACCCACCTTTTCAACTTAAAATGGTTGACACATACAACTAGGTTTATAATATTTAATATTAGAAATATAATCATTTTATGATATTAAATGTTTAACCTAAAGTATATACCTAGGTTAGCATATTTAATAATAAAAATAAAAATATTTCATATTTAAAATATTAACCTATATATTAGTGATGGACCCATATACATTAAGGGTTGGCCAGACCACTTAATCATTATGTTCCAACATATCCACTATGTCATTTCCTTCATCTAATACATAGAGAGATAACAACTACAACATCCTTTAGAGTTCGAAGATAACACTATTGTATTCCACGACTCAGAGAAGAGAGAGAAGGGAGTCAACAACAAAGATGAGAGAAGATCTCATTACCCTTTCCTAAGAAAAGAATTACATATCAGAATAAAAGAACTAATATAGATCCGATCAAGAGATCTTTTAACTCTTATCAAACATTGAAAACATAGAACTAATCGGTACTGGATCGAATATACTACTGCAACATGCAAGTCAGATACTGAAGATGGAGTTTTCTCAACATATAAATAAGAACAGCTATAGTAGTGCACTGGCTACGACTAGAAGGAGATATTCAAATGAATTTAGTTAGCAACAATACATGAAGTATCAAACAACAACTAAACATTCCAATTCATCCAACGTTATTAGCTCCAGTCAATACATTCCTCTAATCTTTCCATTCAAGATAGAGAGACCTATAATGTATTGTTATGCATCCAAGAAAATGAATATAAGATTACAGCTAAGCCAACCCATATTCCCAACTTCACAAAAATCAAAGGAACAGTCTTCAGGTAAGAAAGGAAAGGAACTTAACCCATATTCGAATACAATGAAGAACAACAAAAGAGACATAACCCCAAGACAGGTGCTCAAAATTGAGCTCCAAAGGAGAAGAATAAAACCAAAAGCATTCCAACTCATTTCCTTAAGACAATCAAAACTGAACTATTTCATAGTTCAACTTAGATATCCCATATCTACAAAGTCATATAAACATCAAACTAGAATGCAAGAAACTAGTAAATCCAACCAGATGAACCGATAAGGGTAACTCCTGAAGCACAAAACCTCACCTCAAAAAGGATTCAGAGAACAATCGATAAGTCTTTCCACAACACAACAACATGAACTTATTAACCTTACTTTCAGACAGATTGTATCAAGGGAAGTCGTTTAGACCCCAAGACCATTTTGGTCATTAACAAATCTACTCAAACATATGGTGAGAGAAACAAAAACGACGCTATATAAGTGCAAGTAGGAGCTAAACATGTCAGGTCAAAATATTAAGCAGAGGAGAACAAAACCGAAGCGTAATCCTTCTTAGGAGTGACTTCCATTGACTACTTAAGAACAATCCAACAAAGGTTCTCACAAATAAAGCATATCAGCTTAAGAGAAGTAACACATGAATCTTGTTATTTCCAAACAAGAAGGAAGTCCAAAATCATTGAGTCTAACTATCTATTTAAGCATAACTCAAACAGGAGCAACAAGATCTGAAAATAACTCAAGATTCAACAGGAGATACATTTTTCATACCTTCTCCCAACAAAGGATAAACAAACCTAGATCAAATCTTTTATCAAATAGTGTATTCCCTTAACCCGTTTTGCACAGACAACAAAGTTCACACAAATTTGACAACATTCCAGTTCCAACAAGGTTAAAGCACAATCCACTCATATATTCAACAAGGAACAAACCCACATTCTATTTTATCAAACAATGAATCTCATCAAAAGAATACAGTGAACAATTCAAGCATGAATACAAAATAAACATCACAAATAAAAACCCATTTGTTTCCAAGAGTAGAGTTGTTTTTATGAAGACATTTAGGAAAAAACAGAAGAAATTAATGGATAGAACCTATCATGCCTGATAGAGCTTCCATTGATTTGCAGAAGATTTCCAGTCGAGCCGCCACAATGTCTCCTTTTTCTAAAACTGTCTCCATAACTCTAACTTTCTACCTTTCTTATTCTTCCACCAGGTCCAGAAATAGCTCAGAGATGCCAAAATATCATTGGATCAAAAATAGAATAGCTAGTTCGAAGAACCAAAACTTCATGCAGAGTAAAAATTGCAAAGAACAAAAATGACCAAACAACCCTTCCTAAATCCACTTGCATCTTCTCCTAGGCAGTTTCTTTGCCACGACCGAGGTCATTTGATGCAAGGATTGTCAGTTTCCTGCTTATTTCTCCACGCTACCACCATCCAAATTTGGTGAGTCTTTTAGTTTCAAAATATACATTGTGAATCCATTTAGTGATAATGTCAGCTAGACATCCCCCTAACTTCCCATGCCTCCGCTAAAATTGGTAGTTTAAAAATGTAAATATAATAATCAATTTCCATAAATGCCTTAGAAATCAACGTCAACGACTCACCACTTGCCAAGTAGCCCTTAGATACCTTTTAGTTTAGTATTAGTTTAGGTTAGATTATCCTTAGGTTAGGATTCAACCTTAGTCTTTAGGGAAATATTATTTGCCATAGGATTTTTCCAGACTCCTCAACCATAATCATACCAACTTAGGTTAGGGTGTCACCATGGCAGTTAAGTAATAGGTCCTAGGTAGGTCTTAGTTACCTTAGGTTAAAATCCAAATAGGATAGAACATTACCATTTAGGTTAAGGTGTTTACCTTAATAGTCCTGTAATAGGTCCTTAATCCTCTTATGCCATTCAACGTCTTACAAAATATTTATCAAGAAGATCCAAGCTCACCATTTACAGCATGATGCAAAGCAAGGACACCAGAAGAAGGGTCCTCATAATTATTACCAAAACAAGACTTAGTCTCACATTACCTTCTATTTCAAAATGTCAGGTTATCAAGATGATCAGGTAAGAAGAACTTAAGCGTATTGATCCAAGGTTTTGTTGTTAACATATGCTAAGTATGAAAACAACAATACAGGTTCACAACCTTTCAGTACACAGAGAAGAATGGCTTCATTTTCAAGTAAACAAAATGAATCTTTGTATAGTAATAATTTATTCATTACAAACGTGATTTTCAACAGTAAAAATAATACACCTTCCTAAGACAAATAACATGTCAATGTTTGCAATGTCAAGAGAAAAAGTAATCAAAGTAATAGTTTTGTCAAAGATGTTACATTGGCCCTCGATGCTTCTTTTACAACATCCTTTGGTTTAGGGAAGCGTACTCGTTTGTCCTCTAAAAGTAGATGAACTGTTGTATGGAGGTAATGCAATTCTGACTTGAACTCCTCTGACACCTTCTAAAAATCGGGCCTTTTTTGCAAGATTTCATCGACAATCTGCTCGGCCATCTTTTTGACATTTTGTGCCTCGGCCACTGCATTATCCCACTCCTGGGTGAGTTATTTGATTTCTGTCCTTATCTTTGTTATCTTCCAGGAGCACCCATATTGTTACTGCCTTATCAATATTTTGGCGTGTTACTTTAGTGGACACTTTAACCAATGTGTTACTCACCTGTTCATCAAAAAAATGTGTGGGTTAGATGGTCATATGGTGTGTATGTGGCGCCTTCCTCATCTTCTTTGAGTTGCATACCTCCTCACAAACATCAAAGTCAGGCTCATCCATGTGAGTTTGCATGCTCCATGATAACTACTTGCGATTACGCATATTGGTCATCTCTGGGTCTATCCAATCCTAGCCATACAATTATTTATTGTTAAGGGTGCTCTGGAAGTGGGTGTGAATGATTTTTGCTTAGTCATCCAAACAACCCAAATTTTGAGTTTCCACTGCCTCTTCATCATTATGCCCACCTATTTGTTCGCCAATGTCCTCATGAACAAATGCACCCTCTTCTTGTTGTACTACCATGCCTGCATCCTACTGCACAATGCCTTTGACATTCTAATTTACTTCTCCCTTTTTCTCTTCTCCTTCAAGTGCGGGCCATTCTAGAAATTTTGTATCCCCGTTGACGTTGATTTCCCCTTCACCTGAGTGTTGTTCATGGATACTCATATTGTCATCAATGGTTTCATATACGATTGGGTCCCCAATATCTTCATCCTCCTACATCTCAACGCTAGGGGTGTCCTCCTTCTTCTACGCACTTTGTTAAGGGGACTCTTCCTCCTCACTATCCTTTACAGGAACATATTTTTTGTGTGTTCTCCTTTCTTCTTCATCATTCTTCATAGGACTTACGTGCGGTGATATTATTACCAGTTGTGAAGTCCCTGCACCAGTGTCTCTGGAAGTGTGACTTCTCCACAAAACTCTTCTAGTATGCACAAGTATGGTGTTGTCCTTTGGTTCATCCTACTCCAGGACGTTCTCCAACTCTGTAGCCACTGGATCTCTTTGAGTTGGGGGTGCAGAGGCATCGTGACTTGATGTTCCCACAGTCTACCCCTTTTTTTGAGGTCTTGCGAGTGTCATATATGCGCACTTCACCACCTTGCCATCCTTGAACCTTGGCCTCAGATAAATGTACACACATGTGGGTTTAATTTGTCCACATTGCCTAATTCCATGGTTTCCACATAGGCCTCTATCCTTGGCCATACATAAGTCTTGCGTAGAATGTGGATATCTGTGTTTATTTTGTATGCGTCAAACTAGAGCTTGCGTGTGTCCTGGAACTTGTTCACCGACTTCTTGAAATATTTAGCAGTAAAAGTAAAGGGAAACTTACACCATGGGCTCTTACCAGTGAACTACATCTGGAAGTGCCCCAAGATAAAGTGCTAGTAGACTGCAAACTCAACTTCTCCATTCAGTACTTTGGGTAGCTCACATCGAATACATCATTCTCCTTTAGACGCTCTACATAGTCTTTTAAACCACCTTCCCAGACGCTCCTTATACGCATTAGAAATAGTTCCACATAGAGTGTATTTGGAAAATTTCTTCATCTGGGAATTATTCTCCAATGAAAACTCCCAGATGTTCTCCCTATGTCCATCGGGTACTCCAATTTCACTAAATATAATCAATAATATGATTAATCCCCAAGTAATCTTCTCACCTTTATCTGCTTGGACGCATGCCTCATTCACCAAGCTTTGTGGGATGTACTCAACAATGTTGTAATATGTCTTGTTGACCATTTTATGCGCTATATGTAACCAACACATATTCACCTCACTCCACTGTTTAGTGGCACCCAACTTGCTTCTTTTCAAGCATGCTACAACCCTGGTGGCTATGTATGCAATTT
The DNA here is from genome assembly GCA_019776745.2 of Taxus chinensis. Classification (NCBI taxonomy): domain Eukaryota; kingdom Viridiplantae; phylum Streptophyta; class Pinopsida; order Cupressales; family Taxaceae; genus Taxus; species Taxus chinensis. The sequence continues at coordinate 61,677,363 of CM034147.1, read as the reverse complement.
TGGTTACTTTGAAGGCTCAACCCCTTTCTTATATTGATGTAGGGCAGTTGTGGCATCAATGCCCTCATCGTTTGATAGATCTCTAGCAATCTCTGAGCCCGAGTCGCGTAACCCTGTCACCTTCCCAATCAACTAGGTGGTGATCCTCATTCTCCTACCTGTGAAGTAGAAAAAATCTTCACAGATGCACAACATGAGCCACTGATACAACTTCTCAAGCTTCCTAAAGTAGGTAAACTCTAGCATTTGCATGACCCCCATGATTTGGAGCAACCTTTTCATGGAGGTGTCTAAAAACCTAGTGTCATCTGCCAACCGCCGATTTGTCTTCCTGTAAACTTTTGTTGCGACAACCTTCAGGAATTTCTCATTGCAGTAGTTGATTTATGAAACCCTACATTGCGTAATATTTGTTGTCCATGGCCACCCCTCACTAAGTTCTTCCGGATATAACATCTCCACCAGCCACTCCTCTGCTGGGTCATCAACCTCCTTCTCCACAACTGGAGCCCTCCGTGGTGCCATCATTCCTTTTTATCCTGTGAGTGTGAATAAAAACCCTAGCTGTCATGCAAACAAAACCTAAGTCACCTTCTCGTTATGCACACACACCACCACTTGAATTCTTCTTCTATACCTGGATGCTTAGCGTGCTTCGAAATGTAACAGGTTTACTCGTTCTATAGAGTACTCATCATCTCCAGGTCTTCTTCGTACTTCTCAATTTTCTTCGAACTCGCAAGGTAAAAAATTTCATTGCAAACGCCAGCTTTAAACCAAGTTTCAAAAATCCCCTTCATTAATTACTCCACCTAACACCGTACATGGCATTAATTCCTCTTTGTCCCGTGCCCCAATCTCTCGTGCCTCAAAATTTTGCGCCTCAGTCATAACTGTCTAGCGTGCCACTACTTATCTATCACATATCTCCTCTACCTGTGCTTCCTTAAGCCAAAGTATCTATCCAATGTGACACAAACATATGTACTCTCAATGCCGTAACCTCCTTGAGTTATATTGAGTGCTCACTACCTTACGCGTGGTCTTTAACTTTGAGCAATCCTGTTGAAGTTTTCATCACTTTTCAAAACATGTTCCCTTTATGGACACCCATGAGTTTATTTCTTTTCTATACCAAACTAACCTTCTTTATCCACCCCACACTAAGGGTATGTGTAGTCCTCTTCACATAAAAACACTTGAGATTTTAATCAGCTTCCGTTGCAAAACGCGCTTATTACACATAACACTGAACTAAATTGACAAATCATAGAAAAGATGAAGGAAACACATACAAAGGAAATTCATTAAGCAAATCTAATCTAACTTATAATACTTCCTTATTACAAACACCAAGAAGACTTATTTATAGTAGGGCTTTAGCCTACTCCCGTTGAAGTAACCAGGCAACTGTGTTCCATCAAGCGCCTCAAGCTGGTAAGTTCCTGAGTCAAGTATATGAGTGATAACATATGGTCCCAACCAATGCACCTTAAGCTTTCCTGGGTGGCGTCAAAAACTTTGAATCATAAAGAAGTACCATCTTCCCAACCTCAAGATTATTGTATCCCTAATGTGACTATCATGCCATGCCTTCTGCTTAGCTTTTTCTTGCTTCTGACTCCATCGTGTTATTGCACGCCTCTCATCCAGTTGTATCAACTTGTTTATTCTTTCTTCCAATGTTTTCTCATCAGCTAGACCTCCCGCGCGCGCAATACACAAAGAAGGTAACATGAATTCCATGAGAATAACTACTTCTATGCCATACTGAAAGGGTGTTTCCTTATTCAACCATTTATAGGTTGTTCTATATGCCCAAAGCACAACAGAAACTTTATCATCCCAATATTTCCTTCCAACATCACAAATTTTTGTCAAAGTCTGGCTCAATATCTTGTTGAAAGCCTCACGAGTCCCATTTTCTTGAGGGTGATAGGGTGGTGTCTTATGGTGTGCAACCATAAATTCATCAATAATATCCTGATGGTCTCATTAAGGAAATGAGTGCCTCCTATCACTTGTGAAACTTAAAGGACATCCATACCTGGTAAGAATATTTTCCCATAAGAACCTTTGTAGCTGTTGTACTTCCTTTGTAGGTGTCCACTTCCACCTTGTAAGATAATAAGTACAAGTGATGATATAGCGTGATCTAGTTCTACGTGTGGCTATGGAAATAGGACACCACAAAGTCTATTGCCCATTTCTCAAAAGGTTCTACACTAGCAATAGGCCTTAAAGGCATTTCATCTCTCTTCTTAGGTTTTCCAAGGCACTGACAATGATCACATGCCTTACAATACTCCTTGCAATCCTTGTATAAGGTCTCCCACCATAAACCAACTAGTAGAATCTTGCGCATGGTGGCGTCACCTGCATAGTGTCCACCTATCAATACCACCATGAGCCTCCTCCATGATTTTTGTTCGCTCATTTATGCTTTAGTACACACCGGCACAATACTTCATCTCGACCTAGTTTGTATAAGTCACCACTGATCAACATGAAAGGTGCGACGCGAATTGCAAGTTGTTTCTTTTCCAAGCCTTCATTCCTTCAGGTGCCATACCTATGCGTAAAAAGACAACAATATCCTCAAATTCTGAGGGCATGCAGTTTAACCTGTATAACTGTGCATCTGACATTATATCTTCAATACTTTACACATCCTCTCTTGATTGAATCCTTAACAAATGATCTAGACTAGAATTGCTTTTACCTAGCTTTACTACCACTGTAAAGTCAAACTCCTGACATAAGAGAACCCATCGGTATATGCACCCCTGTAAAAAGGGCTTGTTCACCAAGTATCTCAATGCCATGTGATCTGTATAGAAAACAAAAGGTGTTGCTAGAAAGTACTGTCGGAACTTATGCAACGCGTAGATCATTGACAAAGCCTCACGCTCCATAGTTGTATAATTTTGTTCTGTAGGAGTCAACTTTCTGTTAGTAAAGAAAATAGGATGATCTACAATACCTTCTCCAGGCTGAGCTAGAATTGTGCCAATGGCCATGCCAGAGGCATCCACATGTACATGAAAAGGTAGATTCCATGAAGGAAAACATAGAATAGGCATCGTAGTAAGCCTTTCCTTTAGTGCTTCGAATGCGCGTTACTACGGTTCTCCCCAATAGAACTTTCCTTTACCTTTTAATAACTCCTCCAAGGGGGCGGAAATCTTAGCATATCCTTTGATAAACTTCCTGATGTACCCTGTGTGGCCCAAGAATCCGCACACCTCACTCTAACTAGTGGGTGCCTCCAAGCCTAAGATATCAAAAACCTTAGCTGAATCTACTAACAAACCCTCCTTGCAGATGATATGCCCTAACAGAGTTCCAAAAGGTGTAGTAAATATACACTTCCTGATATTTAAAGAGATGCTTAACTGTCTACACCTCTCAAACATTAACCACAAATTTTCACAATAATCCTTGATAAGCCCATACACGGTCCAATCATCCAAGTAAACCTGTACAAAAATTTGTGAATAAAATCCTGAATGCTTGAACAACAATGCGTGAAAATACTGTAGGCATGTTCTTCAATCCAAAGGGCATCACCATGTATGCAAAACGTCCCCATTCAGTGGTGAAATTTTTCTTCCCTTGATCTTATTTAGAAATCATTACTTGATGATACCGGAAGAATCCATCTATAAAAGAGTAAATTTCACACCCTGCAACGCCTTCCAATATTTCTTTAGTGAATGGTGTAGGGAAAGGATCAATCACACATGCAACATTCAGCTCCCTGTAGTCCAAAAAAATCTTGATTCTTCCATCTTTATTTATGTTGATTACCATATGGCTAACCCACTCTGATTCCTCTATGGGCTCAATAATGCCAAATTCCAACATCTTGTCAATTTCTTCTTTAACTTTTACATGCAGGTTAGGGTTCATCCTATAAGGTCTCTTCCTAACCGGGCACACACCTTCCTTTAACTTAATTTTCATCTCACCCAAAGATTCATGCATGCCTTTTAACTCATGGTAGCCTCTAGGAATTAAGTCCTGGAATTCACGTAGCAACTCAATTATCTTAGCCACTTCAGAGTCAGACCAATAATCTCCAATTATGGCCTCCTTAGGTTCAAAATTGATGCCAATGTTCACTTTATTCATCTTCATAGGTTCATGGTAGGCACGCACTTATTCATCCACACTGTCTAAGACCTTGCACGTACCCTTTGAATGATCTATGTCCAACTTTTCCACTTCTTCATCATCCACCATGTAGACCATCTTTCCTTTCTCCTTCTCTAGACAAATGCGCTCAAGCAGTTTTACATCCGTCTCATCTACTTCGTCAAAATGCGCTTCTAGGTCTGACTCACCAAATAACTCCTGAATGAGTTCTTTAGCCTTTGCACTATCTCCCATAGTCAAGCACTTCATAACTTGTAATGCCTCTTTCACCTGAGGTTTAGTGGAGAAGTAGTCAAAAGTCTGGATCATTCATGCAGTCAAGTATTGCCAATATCCAGTCTCTCTATGCAACTCCACATAACATACCATTCATGAGCGCAACCTTGCAAGGTGAAATAAAGTTTATGCACCCACAATGAAGGTGATAAAGATTCCTGCCCCTCTATCTAGAGTCTCTCACACTACTGAACGTGGTGCTGAATAGGATTATTACCATGATATTCACATATTTGAGTAGGTGCATTACTCCTGAGAAACTAGGCTGATAGAGTAATTCTCACTTCTCTCAATTCTATGAGATTATCCCTATGAACCATCCACCAACTTGTTGCCATCCCACGTAGGGTATAAACTAACATATTCCTTTTGTCCACCTAATCCTTCCACTATACTTCCATGGCTCACAGGAATACCTCAAGGTTTCCCTCGCTAGTGTATTGAGGTATCATGTTATTGCCTAACCTCCTAATATAATGCGACCTACTTACATGCACAGCTACACTTCTTACCTCGTGCCCAACCATCTCATAAGTGCCACGTGCCCAATTTTCACAAGCAATACTTGTAGTGTCACTGATGGACTCTGCATCATTCCACTAGATAATTCCTTCCTTAGATGGATCAAGCACTTCTGGATCTTGAATGGTGCACACATAAATTATGTTCAGATCTTCTTCACTTAAGGGTTCAACATAAGGTTCAGATTTCCAGCCTTTCAAAGGGATAATAACTCATTCCTCCTTGTTCTCAAAACTAATATATCCCTTGTTGAAACATAGATCATCATTATTTGCATAACACCAAGGGTGCCGAAGTAGAGTTGGGAAGCTATCTGCTTCTACAAGCACTAAGACCTTAAAGCCCCCAGTGAACTTGGCCCCCTGTATAGTAATGGATGCATCCATCAATACTCCAACTGGCATGGCCTTAGTCCAATTTTTCATATACAACACATTGGAAGATGGCGGCAATGGAGGTCTGCCCATCAGAAACCATGCATCTAAGGTAAGCACATTCACTTCTGCACCCATGTAAATCAAAATATTGCTCAAAATCCATCCATCCACAACAACATTCAAAGTGATCTCCTGTTCATAATCCAAACTATGATGAGGGAGATTAGAAGGCAAAATCTGTTGTTCGTTCTCAATACCAGTGCACAGAGTGTTTCCTTTTAACAAACTCCCTAGTAATGAAATAATGTTCTCCTGACGCAACATCATATATACTTCCTTCAGATCATCAACATCCGACTGGAACATCTCAGCTATCTTCTTATGTTCCACCTTCCATGACTATTCCTTTAAACACTGTATTTCACCCTGTAGATTTCTAAGTACCTCCATGGTTTCCTAATAAACCTCCTTCTAATGTGTAGGATCTGTGTATTTTACATGTAAAACCTCCTCCTTAGTAATGGTAGGCTTTTGTTACAACATTTCTTTGGCGCGTGTAGCCTCAATGCGTGTAGTAATTGTAGAAACCTAAAATATGCTTACACTTAGCATTTCCTACAATTTAGTCAATTAATGACACTTCGTTAATCAACCTTTCGTTGCTCCATTCTTGAATGCCCATTCATAACACCTTCGTGGTTGCATTATTCTTAAATTCAACTCATTTTGCTAATAAACCCAATGTTATTAGTTAAACCATCTTCATATTCCCCTCTAGATCACTCCAATTAGATTTCTAGGCTATCTATCAGTCACAAGTGGTTAATAAAGCTCCTCCCAACTCTCAATGAGTCTCTAATCACTCACTAATCATGCTTAACTAGCCTAAACCTAGCTTAACTAAGCCTAAAGCATGTTTATCCTTATCTAATCTAAAAGTGGTTTTTTACTTACCTTTAGTCCCACATGCACCCAAATTCCAAACTCTCCCAAGTGGAAAATTTTAAATAGAAGGCTAAGCCTACCATTTCAACCTTACACCTTGTTTACATAACAAAATATCATAAGACTTTAGAAAGGCATTAGACCTCATTTGTGGTAGCTTTAAGCTATAAGACATTTGATCTTGGCCAGACTCCATTGTTTAAAGCTCCTCCATCTTACATCCATCAATTCTAAATCTAGTTAGTAAGGGAAGATCCAAGCTTGGCCTTGCAACCAACTTGGAGAGTTCTCTTCACTATTTTTGGGAGCAAACAACACACAATTTGATTGTTTAGAATCTAAACTAGGTTCACTTTCATTAAGCTTGCTAAAGAGCATAATAAACTTATCATGTTGCTTGTTTAATTCATAATGCATGCTTTTGAAGGTCATTTGTTTATCTCTTATCTTGATGGTTTAGTATAAGTTTTATTAGAGCTTTGAAGTTAGTAGGATTCAGCTTCTTTTCATAAGCACACAAATTTACACATGAACACATTTGACAGGCCTGGTGGGACTCTTAGTTCATACTCCATTAATGGATGTCTTTTGAGCTTTTTCATGTTCATTTCTAACAACTTTCATGCTTTTTAGGGTTAAATAGCTTGTTTCTAACATATTTTTGACTTTAGATAGGCTAAATTCCCTTTTTGCATGAGTGTTTAATGGTTTAAAGCTAAAAATATGTTTTACTAATAAAAAACTAACTTGTTTGCTTCTTAAAAATTTTCATTTCCATGATTTTATAAGCTTTTGGAGGGGTATGAGCAGGTGTGCTGGATCATTGCATGTACGTCGAAATAGGCGCACACCCACCGAGCTGGCGGTGCACCCGTCTAGTTCTATTTTACACTCATTCTATTTACAAAGTGTCGCATACCTGTCGCACTATCAATGTATCCGTGGACTGGCATGCGTATCCACATCTCTAGACGTGAAGGTTTATTTTTACATATTATGTTGATTCTTTTTTTAGCTTGCAGGCTTACCCGTCGAAAAGGAAACGTCTCCATTGAAACCCTAGCGTATCTGTTATTCAGCCCAAGTAGGTTCTAGACCTCGCTGTCATAATTTGTTGCCACGCGTACTCGTCGGTTGGGGTGTGTATTTGTTGGTTGGGACACGCAAGCGTCAGTCTAGGCGCACAGGTGTTTGTGTTAAAAAATGATTTTTTTTCCCGAGTTGTAAGATCAAAAATTCTGGTTTTGCTGGTTGTTTGCAGGTTTTAACACGTGATTATAGGGTTCTTTTTTATTTATTTTTGACTAGATTAGCTAAGTGTTTCATTTTTTTAGTTGATAGAGGTTTTTGAAGTGTGTATGCTCTTCCGTCGCACCTTCTAGGTGATCTTGGGAACCAAATACACTTCCAAAACCTTCTAATTGATTTCAAAACACTTACTTTAACGCTTCATAATGGATTAAAGTTCAACGTTGGTTAAAAATAATTCCTTTTTCACAAAAACTTCAAGTATTTTCCATTATAGTTGAGTTTTTTGTGTTGTGTATGCTCTTCCCTCGCACCTCATTTGGTGATCTTGGGAATAAAAAATAACACGTGAACTTTCTTTTTTATCTTTTGTAAAATTACTAACTCTTTGCATGTAGAACCAAAACTCATTTGTCGATGAAAGGTGGTTCTGTCGACACTAAAATTTTCCTCTGTAATTTCTATTTCATTAATGTATGTAGTAGCGTCTGATAGAAGATAACGGCGCCGTCAGTACGGTGCCGCCAATAATGTGGAGTACGGTAACAATCAAAGTATAATAGGAATGTTGTAAAAAGTAAATATTTGTCGTAAGTGGTCCGGTAATGTTAAAATGTCAAAGTTTGGGTAATTAGAGAAGTAGGGTCTACATGATTAGGAATTAGAAATATTATATTGGTAATAAAGACAAGGAGTGAGGTCATAAATATTTTGTGTATTTTATTTGTTAAAAAGTCTAAAAATGTGGAACCCATGTAAAATGATAAGGTTTATCTTATCTTAACAGATAAGCTTACATGTATAGATAAGAGTTAAGGTATGGAATATGATTCGTCAGAGTGGATTTCTTATCCTATCTTAGAGATAAGATGGATAAGCCTGGAAGTTCTATAAATAGAGAGGCCACCCCCCTCATTTAGCATAGAAGGAAGTAGTGAAAAATATTGTAGGAAGTGTGCGAAGGAAGCCATCAGTTTAAAGGTGTGTTGAAGAAGCCATTAAGAGGTGTAATTGTAAAGTTTCTCCCATAGTCTTGGTGAAAGGCAAGTGAAGTCAATAACACTTGAAGTACCTCATGGGTGAGATTGTAACAGTTTCATGTTAATATTATAATTTATTTTGATATTTCAGATTTGTCATCATTCTGTCTTATCATAGTCGATGGTATTCTTGTGTTATGTTGTTGTTTTGTTTCCAGATTACATCCACCAAACTAAAGGCTGTGCATTAGTAAATAATCATAGCACGAGGAGTTCCCGGTGAAGAATTATCATAGTGCCGGATTGGTGATGACAGTTTGAAACACAAGCCCGCTAATACGTGTTTTCATACAAGTTTCCAAACGATGTGCTACTTAAAACCACATTAAGCTAAAAAAGATAAAAAACACACCACATACATCACATTGTATTACAGGTTTTAGAAAAGGGTACGTTCCTATCCGCTCAACTAGAACATAACCCCTTTGGCATAATGCCTTAAGCTATAACAAGGGGGGTGGTTCTAGGAACCCTAAAGTGATCCACCGTTGAGTAACTATTGTACAGGAAACCTCGTTCTCATGTGGGTGAAGGCCGATACTAGAAGCCACAAATAATTTTGAATGATGGAGGGCTTAGGACCTCATATGTGGATGTGGATCTACGGGCGCTAAGAAGATAGATATGCAATAAAAGAAGATAGATCTGCAAAACTAAAATAAATGGGATTAGATACAATATGTAGGGGTTGCCCGGATAGTGTCAGTTCTAAGAGGATGTTAACTCCCTTAGAGGATGTCAACCCACGTGTCTAGAAAGATAGCAATAAATGATGAACAATAGATATAATGCAGGAATAATGAAATACAAAATGACAAGTAACTGAAATGATGAGGGGACTTAGCTTGTGCTTTGATGTGGAGATGAGACTGGGCATCAAGATGGAAAGATGATGAACAATGGCAAAGATTTCTCCCTCAAACTTGCAGAACTTAATTAAGCTCTTTCTTCTCTTCTCCTACAAAACTTCAGTAGGCAGAGATTTCATATAGATTCTTCCTCCTCCTTTCTGGGTCTAGGTCCTAGGTCTCTCCTTCCAGGTCTCCTTTGGGCTCCTTCTGAAAGATGGGGGAAAACCCATATTTATAACTTGGAGGTGAGGTTAGATTGGGGTTAATGAGTAACTGGGGTTGGGTAGAGTAACTCTGAGTTAAGAGGTATGATGTGATCATGCGGGGCCCGTGTTTTGACTTATTATATGGAGTGGGGAGCATGATATGAATGGGTAGGTGAGATGATATATTCCATCTTTTGAATTTAAGAAAGGGGTGTCGGATGGGTATATTAATACACATGAATTGAATAATTTGATATGAGAGAAATGCCAAAATTGTAATTATCAAATGGGTCCCCATGGAGCCCATTTGATATTGATAATTAATTAAATTTGGGTGAGTAAATGGATGGGATTAATTTAAATTTAATAAAAAGAAAAGCGAGAGTGGAGAGTACATGAATGAGAACAAATGTGAGATGACATGATAGGGCGTCTATACCAAAAATTGGTGTCTACATTTACCTCTTTTTATTGAGTGGTTTGCAATAGCAAGCCACGAGACAAAAACAAGACTAAGGGTTAGATGAAATTATGTGTCTAAGGATGGATGAATACATGACTGAAGGCAAGATGCCCCAAGAAAAAAAGGATCGCAATATGAATGAAAAAATATGTTGGTGACTCCAATATCACATCAGTAGAGGACAATTGCGGTCTCAACGGAGACATACGACAACGTTTTACAAACCAGTGACTAGGTGAAGACCACTGCAGTATGGATGTAAACTCATGATGACTCAATGGGTCATAGGAAAACATCAAAATATGTGGAACTGAATATGAAAGATGTGTGAAATCTTTTGTCTGCGAGACGAATCGTGTGAAAAAAGCATGCATCCACAAAAGGGACGATGGATGAAGAATAATGATGCCCCGACACATGGCACAAGGAGAACAAAAAGGTGAGGTATATGCATGTCGATAAGTACACAGAATGAAAAGGTGCCCCAACATAGGATACATAGATGACATGTTGGAAGATAAGATATCCCAAGGGGAATAATTCATCAGGGGGAATGTCGACATGATGACCAGATAGGATCGAAGGGTGAGATAAAATGCCCTAAAAGGGTGATAAATATGAACGTAATCATGTTTCATAAGAAAGATGCATAAGTGTTAGAAAATTAGATGATGAAAAAGAAAAAAACAGTCCTACTTGTTTAATAAGTAGGATAAGAAGTCAAGATACTTTTGTGACAAAACATAAAAGTAGAGAAAATATTCATGGAAGAGAACAGGATCAGATAGGTGATGGCCATTATGGTATCCTGCAAGACAAAAATTTTCAAAGAAAGATGGGAAGAGATTATTAGAAATGGATATGATGATGTCCCCTGTAAGAGGACTAAAAAAGATAAAATATGTGATAGAGATTTTCAAAAAGAGGGGAGGTCAATGCTATAGAGAGAAGAATGAGACAAGGTAGTGAAATGGATTGATGGTGGTGCATTAACATGGAGAAACATTAGCATTGACCATGGATGCTAGGTGTGAGGGGTGTTGAGAAAGAGAAAAGGGAATAGACATGAGGACTGGTTGATTATGAGAAGAGTAAGAAATACCGAATGTGAAGGTGACAGGGGTATGGAATAGAGGGACGAAGATGGAGGAGGAGAAAAGAAGGAATGAAAGGGGAGGAAGAAGATAACAAATAAGTATTATAGAGAAAGGGGGAAATGAATGAAGGACAAACAAAGAGAAGACACGAAAAGGACAGAGCAGAGGGTGAAATTATTAAAAAGTAGAGAGAGTTATTTAAAATGAAAGGTGTGAAGGAGGATGAAGCAGAGGAAGGTAGAGAAGTAATGGAAAACGAAAGAGACGATAGAGCAATGAAAATTGAAGGAAGCAAATCATAGTGAAGAAATCCAAGGCAAAGAATATGGAACTAACCACATAGAGATGCATGTGGATGGTGGGATGATAAAAAAGATGGGACAACACTGAAGAGTTCGGTTATTGATGGGTAAGTAAGAAGGAAGTGCGAGGTAAAATGAGGAAGAAGACGATATAGAGGAAGCAAAATAAGATGAGGATCATAAAGGAGGAGAAGACAACGGAGAAAATTATGCAGAAGGAAGGGAACCAAGAATGGAAATATTCAATAAAGATTGAGAAGCATAAGGAACGTAAAGAGAAGCTTGAGGGGAGGAATGACACGGATTGGAAAAGATGTGGAGATGCATGAGATGGGGATAAGTTGATGACAAGAAAATAGAGAGAGGATGCATGATGAAGACAGTGAAGAAATTGGAAAGGAAGAATGAAAGATGGAGAGGTGGCGAGGAAAAAGAGAGGAAGGGATAGGAGAGGCAATGCCAGTAAATGTATGTTAGGAGAAATCCACCGATAATGATCAGTAGGAAAGGATGGGAAAAAAAGGTAAGAGGAGGCAGAAAGTAAAAGAGGGATGGAAGGGGGAATGCCAACGAAGGGACGTTAGGAGAAGTCCCCTAATAATGATTAGAGGGCACAGAGGAAGGAATGAAGATATTATGGATGGGGTCAAAGAAAAGGATCCAGGGTGTGTAGAATGGGGATGAGTGATTTTTAGGAGAAGTCCACCGATAATTTTTAGCGTGGAAACAAAATATGAAGATGAAAGAATGTTAGGGGATGATCAATGAAAATGACGGGTAAGTATGGGGGTAGATACGTGGGAGAACTCTAGAAGATGGAGTGGAAAGAGTAAATAAATGAGGGATAACGATGTGTAGGAAGATGTAGGTGAGGAGAGGACGTAATGGATGAGAATGAATGAGAGAAAAATGAAGAAACAAGACAAAAAATGAATGCGGAAGCAATGGTTAAGTAAGATTACCAAGCAAGGGATGATGGAGATGAACAGGGGGCAAGTAGGAAGTAGTGTTTGTGAGAATGGAAGAGGAGGTGAGAGGATGTGACGATGGGGAATGACAAGAAACTGTAGATGGAGTGAATGTGGAGTGGTGGGCGAGTGCATGATGATAGATCATGCTTAAGAGGGACTCTTAAGTAAGATCACCATGCCGGAGGAGGAGTTAAGTAAGATCACCAAACTGGCAGTGATGATATAAAAGGAGAAAGATAACATTGTATTAGATACAGGTGTGGAATGGTTGGTTGGAGTGGACGAGTGCGGTGAGAGGTGGGAGACATAAGATGAGGAAGATATTATGGAAGGTGGAAGGGTGAGATGGAAAACCATTCTTGAGAGGGACTCTTATGTAAGATTTCCATGTGACAGGGATGGTTAAGTAGGATCGCCAAGCCGAAGAAGAAGAAGAATGATGAAAAGATTGAGCAGTGTATACCAAAATGGAAAAAGAGACGAAAGGAGCTAGTATTAAAGTGATAACAAGGAAACAAAGGAGTGTGACATGATTGGATGGAGGAACATATGTAGTGTAGATGGAGAGTGTAAGGGCAATCCTTAATTGGGATGCCCACGTTGTGGAAGTGATGATGTAAGAGTGTCAAATGAAAAAGGAGGAGCGGAAAGACATTTGTGGTGGTGATTGTTGTTCGCCGAAAGAGGAAATGGTGGAGAAGCTTCTGCAATGGGAGGATCAAAGGAAGAAGATATACCTTAACTTAGATTCACTGACTATATGAATGGTTAAGTAAGATTGTTAAATTGAAAGCGGAAGTGTGAAAGGGATACTTAAGAGGAAAGACATGTAGGATATTTGGCATGGTGCAAGGGGACAGAAAGGTGAGAAGGATGAAGTGGAGACAAATGGTGAGGAGTGGAAATGGGGAGCGAAGAGAAATGGATCAAATACATTGTTGAACATGTTGGGGGATAAGAAGCTGCAGGATAATGAACTTGCCTTGAGAAGGATCCTCAAGTAGGATTCGCAAACTGCAACGATGATCAAGTAGAATTCACAAACTGAAAAGTGTATTTGCGAGCACATTCATGGATATTATGGATAGATATGAAATTCATAGTGTGAAATTTGATGTGATTTTGATAAAAGATGACCTTGATGAGATGAATGGAACATAGTTATAGCAAGGGTGTACAGGGAAGCTATGTTTCAAACTAGATTGGAGATAAACAAGAAAGGTTACCACTAAAGGCATTGCACTCGCAGTCAATAGTAGGTGTTAACACATACCCAATGATAGTTAGTTATACCAAAAGACCGCGAGGGAAATATGGATGAACGATGCTTGTAATCCTAATCTTTACATGACAAAGGGATTGGAAATGTAACTTGTACGCGGGAAGAAGGTTCTCTAAATGTGGTGTTCCTTAAGTTTATGGCCCAGCTCTAGGAAAGGGAAAGAACAATAGAAAAAAGTGGATCATACGGGAAGCTTTCTAAGAATGTTGATAAAAGGAAGGCTGATCAATGCGGGAAACCTTCTAGATGCCATAATAACAGAGTAGCCATCCTTTGAGGGTATGGTCTACTTTATACATAATATGAATGACAAGAATAATATGATAACCGTCCTTCAAGGGATAGGTCTATTTCTTTTGATTTTGCTTTGATTTTGATTTGTATGCTTTTTTTCTTTCTCTTATTTTTTGCATGAACAATTATCCTTTGAGGGACCAATCATTTTTTTATAACTTTTCTTTTGCCTTTTGCATACATGAATTTTAACTTCACATGGGGGGAGAGCTGGGAGTAGCTAAGTAGACCACTTAGGAGGGGATACTAAATGTACAAGATACACCCCTAGACCCTTTGCATGGTTGTAATAGGAGAATGAGAAGGTGATAGATGTAATGGTTATGGGGTCGCATCAAAGTAGTGAAGGTGCACCACATAATTTAGATCATTACAATGACAAATGGAAGGGGCTAAGGATGTTGGAATGATCTAAGAATATAAGTGCTCATTGATAGATATGCTAACAATGGACTGGTTGCAAGTACAAAGCATTTAGAGGTTATGTCTCTGGTGTACCACCAAGAGAGGGAAAATACTAAGTTAAAAAAGGATGAGATGATATTTTGCAAAGGATTAGATGTGATAGACAAGTGAAAAATAAAATTATGTCCTTAAGTAAGTGAACATATGACCATGACGATGAATTTGGATGAAAATAAATTATGCCCCGAGAGAGACACAAATATAGAAGGACAAAAATGGCCACACATGTGGACTTGATGAAATAGATGGTGCCCCAAAAGAGACACAAATATATCCACAATGGTGGAATTCGATAAAAAGGTGCCTCAATAGAGGGACAAACATGGCCTCAAAGGAGGACTTTGATGAAATGGATGGTGCCCCAAAAGAGACATAAACATGGCCACAATGGTGGACTTCGGCAAAAAGGTCCTTCAATGAAAGGATAAACATGGCCACAAATGTGGACTTAGAATGAGATGAGGATTGGGACAAAATTAGTTTAGATTAGATGAATGTGAAGAAGGTAAACAAAAAAAGGTCAATGAGCGAAGTCCTCAAGGGTGAGGGAAGTTTTTTCCTCCAATGAGTTAAATGTGAAGGAGTTAAGGATGTCGAAAGAGTTTAGATGAGATTGTTTTAGATTTGGATGGGATAAATAGTTGGAGACCACAAGTGTGCTTAGCAAGATAAGCGATAATTATGAACAATGGAGGACCTTCCTTAAGAGGAATGACATGGGCAGGAGGGATATTAAGGGATGATATGGATGGAGGAATCATGGGAAACTCAAAAAATGGGATATGAAATGGATTCAATGTAGATGGAGAATGAATTGTCCCCTGAATCAGGAAATCATCTTTCTCAATAAGGTTGTGGATGATTGTCTGAAATGCCTTACAATGTTCGATGTCATGGCCCATGGTACAATGATAAGCACAACTGCAATTAGGATTGAACCATGATGGCTTGGGACCATAGGGATTAAAGGCTTTAATGGGAGGAAGCGTGATGGCATATATTTGAGTTAAATGTCGAAGGATATCTGCGTAAGACCCCATTGAAGTGTTATGGGGAAGGTAACTCTTGTGAGTTTTGATAGGATATCTCAGCTTGGAGTTAGGAGAAAAATTGGATGTAGATTGGACGGGTAAATTATGTGTTTTGGAAGAAAAATCAAATTTGGTTGAAGGATTGTATTGTTTGGATTTAGATTTTGGTGAGGATGTACTTTGGATGGGTAGATTATATGTTTTAGATGACAAATCGAATTGGATTGGAGGATAGGATTGTTTGGCTATAAGTTTATTATTGCGAGATGTTGTAGATGGAGCGACTAATCCTAAAATAGATGTTGTGGCATTGGATTGCTGGAAAGGGGGAAGACATGATTTTTTACTAGTATATGCAGGAGATTGTTGGGGATGTTTTCCATGAGCCTTAGACTTCAACCGAGAAGATTTACTCCTAGCAGGGATGATAATAATCTCAATCAGAGGATGTAACATTGGTGGCATGGTTATTGTTATCCCAAATTCGACCCCAGACAAATTTGGTCAAGACAACTCCTGCACATAAGGAAATTATGAAGGAAATGACTTAGACCCGCGAGCTCACATTCCAGGATGACAAACAGGTTACAAGTTGGCTCGTAAATGAAGGAGTAGTGTCGCAGAGAAGCTAGGAGCAAGAAGGAAAAGAAACTATGAAGTTTCAAGGTCTTCGAGCTCAAAACCATTCAGGAAAGAATCTGGAATCGACTAAGTATGGAAGAGCCAGTAGAGAGAGCCACGTGTCCTAGCGGTGTTTCTCCAAGATGAATCCATAAAGGGAGGCTTAAACAAGCCCCGCATCTCCACGTGTCCCAGGTTAAAGCGGGTTGTCGGGGTTTTCTGATTTTTACGTTTCGTGAAAAGGGGGAAAAGGTAAATTACGGACCTGCAAGCCTTATTTTTGCTCTAATCTGGTTACCACGTGTCCCATATAAAAAAAAGGAAAGCCCAAATAAGCGTCATGTTGCCACATGGCCCTAGTAGGTGAAAATGGAGAAAAGTCTTCCAAGCCATTAACATAGAATCCAATCTCTTCAACTACCAGATCTGATTCGATTCAATCCGCTAGGGAACCAGAAGCGACATATTGTGGGCAGATTTGCAGGAGGCATTGATATTCAGTGGTTGAACTTTCAAAGTGGGATTCATTGCATTTCTCATGGTGGTTGGAGTAGGATTCGACTTTTCCCTCTTCTCTCTCTTTTCTTTCTATATATATTGTAACACTTCTTGTTTGAGAAGCAGAGACATTCTGGGCATAGAGAAACTCTGTCAAATTTGTTTCTCGATGCCATTTTTGAGCAGCGAACCTTCTCCTACACCTGGAAAATGTATTTGTGCCTCTATTCCAGAAATGTAATGGTCTGTGCACCTTCTAGAGCAATAAAAATGTGTTTTTGTGGTGTTCTTCAACCCTTTGCATCGTTTTGTTGTTTCTCCATGCCTCTCCCTTCCAAATTTGTTTTTTTGTGCATGTATTTGTCATTTACAAGTACCAGATGTTGTGTTTCATTGATTTTACTGGAAAATTTGAAGATCTGGGCCGTGTCACTTCTGTCTAACCTCCCTCATCTCCATTTTCTCTGTTTCTTTCTCCCTCAACAGAATATCTCACTTCCTTTGCTGGTGTATCACCGTTTTAGTGTAGGCTTTGTTTTTTCATTTTTCTTTCTCTCCTTGTCTCCTTGGAAGTTAGATTAGGATTAGATTAGCTTGCCTACACTGGAATAGCTTGTGGTAGGTAGTTTAGGAAGAGGAACCAACCTTATCTGGAGGATCATTCCCATTTGTAAGTCCCACAGCTCAGGGAATGATCCAATGTTATGCAAATCACACCAAATGAGTCTGCCTTAGAAAAGTAGATTTTTAGAGCTCATTTGGGGCTGCTGTGATTTCGCACTAACATTTTTGGCACACCCGATGGGACAAGTCTGAGGCACCTTACCACTTCACTTCATCAGGTTTTATGTGGTCTTGCTGAAGGTTTCAACCTTTGGAGGCACCTTCAAGCACATCTAGTGACTCCATTTGGTCAACAACCCATCCTCTGAGTTGCAGACCTTTTCCATCCATTTCTAATCATTTTCATCCATTTTATTCTTCCATCTCTTTCATTTTCTCCCATTCCATGAGGTTGTGCAATCATGACTTCATTCCCTTCATGGAACTCACACTTGCAAAAACAACAGTACGTTCCACCTCCAATGCTTTTCACAACTCCTCCAAATCGGCATTATGAGCAAATTTAAAATCATTATACCTATCCACAACAGCAATGCCAAAACCAGTTTGGCCATGAATCTTATCAGGAACAGGGATATGCATATAATGACAACAACCAAATGGAAGATGATGGTCTGCTGGAGAAGATTCAAAAAATGGAGGCTGCATGGTTCGGTCAAGGGGCATAACATGATTGAAGGAAATCAATATTGGTTACAGGGCACCTTGTCCATGGGAAGGCCCTTTTCCAAGACATTACAGCCCTCAAGAGAAGCTTGACTTCATAGTTGAAGTGTTGGCTCAACTTACATAGTGGATTGAGGACATTGTGGCTTATGAGCAAAGTGCGAGACAACCTTGTCAATGGGTAAGTCAATCACCAGCTCCCTGCCTTTCATTTTCTCTCCCTAAATCTTTATCATTTCAACAGAGGCAAGAGTCAAGCCCCTCACTTGCTACCCCAAGTGTTGATTTCATTTCTCCATCTTCTAGTCTTCCATCTCATTTCCTTTCCTCTTCCCTTTTCCCTTCCAAATCTATGTCCCCCTCACAAGAGCCGAACGAAATGTCTTCCCCTCTTCCATAAACAAGGGAACAACTAATGGAGACCCCACCCACCACTCCTCTTGCCTTCCCAATTCCATGTTGGGAAGGGACTCCAAAAACCAACCAAGGACAACATCAAACAGAGGAACCCAACAGAGAAGAAATAATAGAAAATCTGAAGAGTTGGGCTGCTAAATTTGATTTTTCAAAGGTTCCATGTTTGTTAAGCCTATGGAGGAGGTTGAGGTCAAGCCATAAGTCGTGGAAGCTCTAGCCCTAGCACAAGCAAGGGAGGAAGGAGCTACTCCTAATCCAAAAGAAGAGAAGTACATTCCGGCTATGGAGGAGGACCATATAGTTTTAGAGGCTCCAAGTGTAGAGTAGGCCACAGAAGAACCTTCAGTTCTTCCTCCCACTTCATCCCCTTCAAGATTTGATGTTGAAGAAGAGTTTGAGCTTTCAAAATTCATGGTTGAGGATGAAGGGAGCCATGGTGAATCAATTTTAGATCAGGAGGACACCATGAAGGAGGCTGAGCACCTGCAGTAGGACAACAAGGAGGCAGGTTACCTGTTTGAATTGGAGGATTGCCTTGATGGAGGGAAACCCGTGGAAATCACATCATTTTTTCCTCCATCTCTCACATCCCAAGCACATGAGCCTACTTCCATGGAGGAGAACATTCAAGAACAACATCCTGCACTTCATAACAACCCTCTGGAACCAAGATTGGAAGACATGGCTCTCCCATTTTCTTCATAGGAGAAGGAAGAGAAAACATGGGAAGATGTCATCATCTCCCTCACACCATCCACTGAAGAATGTACACAAGAAGACTCCATTTTAGGAGCTGAATTTCAGAGAAATGGGCACATACAAAGGATCAAATCATGTGTAATCAGATACTTGGCTTCATTAGAGCCAAAGGAGAAACCAAAATAGTCATGCCTACTTCAAGGCATGGGGATGAGCTACAGAGCACCAAGGATCAGCTGTCATACCTCTTTAATCCAAATGTAGAGCAACTAATATAGGTATTGGTTTTGTCTTCAGTTGATACTTTGGTGATTTGGGTGGAAGAACAACTTGTAGTTAATTTTTCACTCATCCAACCAACCATGTTTAATGCCAAATCAGTTGCATGGCTGCCATTTTCGAGGAAGGGAAGCTATTTCTCCATGCCAATTGTAGGTTTTGTTTGAGTTCCCTTTGCTCTTGGTTAGAGTAGAGTAGGTAGGTTTGTTTTCAGTAGAAGAAGTGCTTATGCACACTTTGCATGTCTCATTTGAGGCATGTATGATTTGGTCTTTGTATATAAGTTTTGTCCGTTTTGCTCCAAGGGTGCATAAGGCCAGGCTCTTCAATATTCATGGCAAGAAGACTCATAGCGGTCTATAACAGTTGCTAGCTCCAAAAGGGAACAAATCCAGAGCAATTTAAGCCATTTTGAAATAGTCCATTTCAGGGACAGGTGAAAGCCCGGGTCAATACAATTTTCTACTCTCATAAACCCCATTTTAAGATTTTCTTAGAGGTCAGCAAAGTGCAGGGAGTCAAGGAGTCCATTTTATAAGAAGGATCAGTGTCAGGGCATCATTCTTGACTCCATGCCCAATGGATGCTCCAAGGCCACTGGTCTCTTCATCTAGCAAGTAGATGTCCTTGTGAGTCGCCAAATTGTTATCCCAAATTCACCCCCCGGCAAATTTGGTCAAGACAACTCCTGCACATAAGGAAATTATGAAGGAAATGACTCAAACCCGCGAGCTCACATTCCAGGACGACAAACAGGTTACAGGTGGGCTCGGAAATGAAGGAGCAATGTCGCAGAGAAGCCAGGAGCAAGAAGGAAAAGAAGCGGTGAAGTTTCAAGGTCTTCGGGCTCAAAACCGTTCAAGAAAGAATCCAAAATCGACTAAGTATGGAAGAGCCAGCAGAGTGAGCCACGTGTCCTAGCGGCGCTTCTCCACGATGAATCCATAAAGGGAAGCTCAAACAAGCCCAATATCTCCACGTGTCCCAGGTCAAAACGGGTCGTCAAGGGTTTTTTGAGTTTTGCGTTTCGTTAAAAGGGGAAAAGATAAATTACGGACCCACGAGCCCGATTTTTTCTCTAATCTGGTTGCCACGTGTCCCATTTAAAAAGGGAAAGCCCAAACGAGCACCAAGCTATCGCGAGGCCCTGGTAGGTGAAAATGGAGAAAAGTCTTCCAGGCCATTAACACAGAATCTAATCTCTTCAACTACCAAATTTGATTCAATTGAATCCGCTGGGGAACCAAAAGCGACATATTGTGGGCGGATTTGCAGGAGGCATTGATATTTAGTGGTTGAACTTTCAAAGCGAGATTCGATGCATTTCTCATGGTGGTTGGGAGCAGGATTCAACTTTTCCCTCTTCTCTCTTTTTTCTTTCTATATATTTTAACACTTCTCATTTTGAAAAGGAGAGACATTTTGGGCATAGAGAAACTCTGTCAAATTTGTTTCTCGACACCATTTTTGAGCAGCGAACCTTCTCCCATGCCTAACAAATGTATTTGTGCCTCTATTCCAAAAATGTAATGGTCTATGCACCTTCTACAGCAATAAAAACGTGTTTTTGTGGTGTTCTTCAACCCTTTGCATCGTTTTGTTGTTTCTCCGTGCCTCTCCCTTCCAGATTTGTTTTTATGTACATGTATTTCACGTTTGCAGGTGCAGGATGTTGTGTTTCATGGAGTTTAATGGCAAATTTGAAGATCTACGCCGTGTCACTTCTGTCTGACCTCCCTCATCTCCATTTTCTCTGTTTTTTTCTCCCTCAACAGAATATCTCACTTCCTTTGCTGGTGTATCACCGTTTTAGTGTAGGCTCTGTTTTTTCAGTTTTCTCTCTCTCCTTGTCTCCTTGGAAGTTAGATTAGGATTAGATTAGCTTGTCTGCACTAGAATAGTTTGTGGGAGGTAGTTTAGGAAGAGGAACTAGTCTTCTCTGGAGATCTTTCCCATTCGCAAGGTCCCACACATTGGGGAAGTTCAATGTTATGCAAATCACACCAAATGAGTCTGCCTTAGAAAAGATAGATGTTCATCCCTCCTTTTCTAGTGCTATCACCTTTCATTGACTAACAGTTTCCTTTCATGGAGAAAATCCTCCTATCCCTCGTCCCTTGTGCAATTGATGATATCTATGTGAGATTTGGATCTGTTTAGCGTTTTGGAGTAGTGGTAGCAGTAGAAATTTGGAGAATAGCAGGAACCGGTCTTTATTTAGGGATCCATCCCAGGTGCGTAGAGGTCCCACAACTTGGGGAAATTTCCATTGTTGTCACAGAATGACTCAGGATCTTGGTAGATTTGATAGACACGGGTGTAAGTTTGATGACCAATAGTACCCTCTCACTTTCCTCCGGTATCCTGGCTCATGTTCCTCAAGTATTTATTTGATAAGGTCATGGGAGGGATTGTTGGACTTGTTGACTATGATAGACCTATAGTTGTATGTTAGGATAGATAGGGATGTCACCTGCATATGTCTGGAACCTATCCTGGAGATGTGGGTTATGTAATAACCGATTTTTTTTATTTTTTGGGTAATGCGAGACAAATGCTGGAGTATTTTCGGAGTATAGAAGTTTGTGTTGACTGGTTCCCTTGCATGATAATTTTTTTTGTGGTAGGAGCCATATGTTTACTAATGGGGTTGATGTCGTTGTTGGGGTTGTAAACCTCCTTTGATGATTAGAATTCTGTTGAGGTGCCTATTGTTGATGAGTCCATGGTAGGTATATTGACTAGGTTTGTTTGAGGTAGACCTGTGGGTGAAGGAGTATATGTGAGGCACCCATGTATGGATATGTTGTGGATATTAGTCCATCCAGTTTGGCTAAAATAGGTGCTAAGGATCAAGTTGTCCCCAAGTTGGTAGATTTGGAGCTTGTTTAAAGTGGCATGAAGTAGATGTTATAGTCAAGGGTTGATGTAGATATGGTCTAAGGGCATAGAACAACCTGTAGGTTCAGGACAAGTAGTAAAAGTTGACACAAATTTGATAGTTGTGGGTGCAACATGTTGCTTGCAGTTATGGAATGGGCATTATCTCTTTGAGTATGAGTGTTATCTAATTTTGTACACCTGGCAAGATTGGACAAGGGGGTCCTATTACGTTCAAAATGAAATAGTAGTCCCAGGAACCCATCTTCGGTTATTATCAAGATACAAAAATTAAAAATAATTCTTAAATTGCATATGAGAGATCACCTAGCATCAAAAGGCACCAAGTTTATCTCAACTCAGTGAAGAGTTTGGGGTCGAGTTGATAAAGAACCCGGTGTCAAATTGATAATCATCTCGGAAAATCATCTCAGTAGAGACTCTCAGTTGTAAGAGCTTGATGATGGTCTTGTTAATGCAAAATATAGCTCGTTGAAAATTGACGAATGAAGGGAATTCTATAAGGATCTCGGTAGAGATCGATGCAAAAAGATCTGAAGGCCAAGTCAGGGAGAGTCAAAGTTAACATGATGCCAGGTTTAATCCATTAAGACAGTGCTTGACCAACCACTTGGGAGAATTATCTTGTTTGACTGAGATGATATGAAATTATGCAGATATGGGAGGTTCAACATCATTGAATCTCGGGTTTGTAATTACGTAATGGAAAGACTTCTATCGACCCAGGAAGATAGTATAAGCACTATAGAATACCAATGTAAAATTGAGTCAAACCGACATCTTAAAAAGAGCTGTGAATTATAATGGTGTTCAGACCTTCCTCGGTTGAGTATTCGGTGCACAGGCAACAGGCATGTTGTAGTATAATAAGAGTTCTTTTGAGCACTTCCAACAAGTAGGTTGTCCAACTATGTTGTTATCTATTCAGCATCGAATGCATCCTCAAATTCAGGATTTTCCTTCAAGATATTTTTATCAAAATCGATTAAGTGAAAATGAGAGTGTTACCGGGAGACCTGATGAAATTTATTACAAAAATTCTCTATCGAGACCTTACTTGTTTTACGGTGCAACTCATGGAAGTGAATCTCATAGAAGTGGATCTGTTTCATATTAGAATATTTACGAGGCACAATTTGCTTTGTAATTATATGAGCATCTTCAACGAGTCACTAAGGTCAAAGTCAAGCATAAAGGTTTCTGTGGGAGAATTAGGAAACCTTACAAGCTACAGCGTTGAAACATTTGCAGCTCAATGAGAGATCAATGCTGTATAGCTCACGACTGAAGTTCAAAAGTTAAAATACTGATGGCCTAGTCTAGACCCAAAGGAATTGATGGTCAAGTTTACTCATATCTTGAGTGAAATCACTTACGGCACTAGCGGTTCTTAGAGACATGTTGTAGATATGATAAGATGAGCATGGGAAAATAGGATATGGCATGAACTCAAGCCCGACAGATTAAATGATATTTTTATAGCCATGAGTGTCAAGGGATCACTTAGATGGACTCTATCCTGCCAATAAATCCATGATTGTACGAAGCTTGGCAAGCTTGAATGGGTCATGTAAAATCTTTGGGAAACATTTCACTATGATTGCCAAGTGGGTTTTCGTGAATGGAGTTGCCAGGTCGTTAACTCGTAGACATGGAATTTAAGGCAAGCATGTTCAATGCGGGGGTGTTGGAGCTAGTATGCCAAGCATGGAAGGTATTACGCATAAAGGGGGCATGCCAAGCTGTCAATCCCGCGCTGAGGTATGAACGTGGAAATAAGGTAAAACACTGCTAAGCGTGGAAATATTGGTTTGGAAAACCATGACCAAACTTCCGTGAATGGGAGAAATCGGAGATCAAACTGCCAAGCGCGGAAATCATTAAGATGGTGATCTGTCATGAGATTTCCACACGGGTTGTGTAAACAGAAATCTATGCAGCTTGGAGTGGTCCGAGTCTTTGTACGAGTCACCGGGAGAATTAATAGTGATAGTTGCGAATTGGAGTTGGTCGAGTGGGTCCTCCAAGCGATAATGCGACGATGATGCCAAGATGGTTCAGCGGATGGTTACAGGCATTGAACCAACCAAGGTGATGCATTAATGGCTCAATCATGGCTCATGTGTGAAGTTTTCTGACATGGAATAGCATAATTGTAGCTGACAGAAGACTCGGGTTTCCAGATCGGTGGTCGTGAATACAAACTCACCGAATGTACAGGTAGCAAGCATCTGTGCGAGCTAATCAGTAGAAGCCTTTGCCAGCATACTTCTAGCCTGTGCCACGATAAGCAGGTTGTCCAATAGTGTATGGACATACATTGAGTTCTACGCTCAATGCAACAAATGGATGTCCGACTTGCATCAGTTCGCCTGTTGCCAACATACTTCTCCCAACTCCCATTCGGTGGTTCGCGAGACAAGCTCCCACGCACATATACAGGAAACAAATATTCACTGCTATATATGATGGATTGGAGTCACGCTCATTCAAGGCTTCATAAAATTTGCCTGAAGTTAGGAGATGGAAGGTTTATTACCGTGCAGAATGAAATGATTCATATTGCTTAGCATTGCTTCTCCAAAAAATGAATTGAGTATGAAGGTCAACTCTGAAATACCTGGTTGGGCCGTTTTGCATGCTACATCCTTGTTACTCGTAAATGGTCTCTTTGAGAAAATCTGATGGCAGATAGGCAATATTTATACCCTTCCATTATGTACGTCTAATCAGACAATAAAAGTGTTCTGTTACCAGGTTCAGAAAAGCTTGTTTTTAAACAATGGACGATTATACTGTAGTTTCAAGCTGATTTTATCTAGATTTATTTCTATTAGCTTTTATCCACGACTATGGAAGAATTCATATCGTTGATACATGTACATTTTTCCAAGTTCCTCTTGGCTGCCCCAGTTATTCAATGTGTTTTTTGAAGGGCTTATTTTATGTGT
Source organism: Taxus chinensis (assembly GCA_019776745.2). Taxonomy (NCBI): domain Eukaryota; kingdom Viridiplantae; phylum Streptophyta; class Pinopsida; order Cupressales; family Taxaceae; genus Taxus; species Taxus chinensis. The sequence continues at coordinate 61,652,179 of CM034147.1, read as the reverse complement.
TGCAGATTATAACATAAAGGATCTTTTTAGTTTTTTAAAAAATGAGTATATGGTGTAGCTCACAGCTACCTATGCCATACTAAGATTCCAATAGTGGCATAATTGTTGATTGGAGCTGAGATTTCTGAATGCACTACCAGAATACCGAAGGGCTTTTTGGCCAAAAAATCAGTCTTAAGGGTGTCTATCGACATGTTATGGGCATGAGCCTGGGTCATCATCATGGTAGCATTAGGTCTCTATTGATAATGGCATTTTCTCATCATTTGGAAGGTACAAATTGTGCTTATTATGGAAAATCCAAAACATTCTTACTACAAGTGTTATATGATAAGGAAGAACCGTGAGCATTGTGGTAAAACCATTCTTTTTAGAAATATTGGGTTAAACTCAGTATTCAAGTGAGTTTGAGCCCAGGAAAGGTAAGATCGTTTCCTGGATGAAGAGCTCGGTGACTTCGTACAGGGAGGTCGTGGTGATGTTTCATGAAGTTGAAACATGGAATGCATAAATGGCCGCGAGTTAACCAGAGGAAAATGATAAGAATCGAGTTTGATAGCTCACCATTTGAAGGACTCAATGCAAAAGAGATCGATTGCCAAGTACGAGGAAAGAGTTGGTGTGGGGTTCAAAATCAATTGCAACACCGAGTTAGAGGATTCGAAAGTGCATCGGAGTTTGAGATTTGTGCAGACTTTATCCACATGGACCCCCTCCTTTTCAAGTCAAATGGGTCAACGGGGGGGTCCCGACATTATGTTAATTAAATTAATATTTTTATTTAAATATTTTAATAATAATATTTATTATTATTATTTAAATATTTTATTTAAATATTCTTTTAATTAATTGAGAAGACTAGGTCATCAAGCAATTAATGACCCATGATGGAACCTTCTCAAGTGGTTCAACTAACTGCAATAAATACATCATGGGCCTTCAATTTAGGAATGTAATTATGACCATTTCCTCTTCTTTCTCACATATTCTTCTATAAATGTAAGTTGGAAGCTCATTTCAAAGGGTTCCAACAGTGCAGACAAGTTGGACAGTTAGGTATCTCAGGCGAGCGTATACTTTTCAAGAATCCTCTCTCTTCTGCAAATTGTTCTTGTGTGTTGAGAGAACTTTCAAACCTCCTCTTCAAGACTGTAATGGCAACTATTGCCTCTTCTGAATGTATGATGCATTGTGCATGTTATTGAAGCAATAAAAGTGCGTGTTTTGTGACTAATCTCGGTCCTTTCATCCTTCTATGCTTCTTTGTGCCATTCTCGTACTTGCAGGTACACTGCAAGTTTAAGTTTCTATTGCAGGTTCTTGGAGTTCTGTGCTTATCGAGTGGTGGAGTATTGCATGCAGTTGAGTTGTGGTCTTTGTTCACCCTTCTTGAGTTCATCCTTCTTCACTGGGAAACTGGTATATTTCTCGGTCTGATAAAGTTTAACAAAGGGAGCGTGTGTCTCTTAGTTTGTGGTATCATGTACGCTCTCTAAGTTGCAGTAGGTGAAGTTGACCTGTGGTGCACACACCCTCTTCAAATTAACCCTTCATGAGTCTGGAAACACCCTTTATTTGGTGCATCACCATCCCTAGTATAGTTTCATTTCTGTAAATCTCTTTCCCTAAAACCCCATGAAAATGTTAGCATAGGACTAGATAATCATTTTTGTTACACTAGGAGTAGTACAACACTTAACTTAGGAAGAGGAAGCTGGCCTTCTCCGGAGGTTCACCTCAAGCCCAAGTCCCACAGCTTGAGAGGTGATCCCATGTGTCCCAATCACACCGAACGTCCTATTCACATCCTAGCCATTTGGAGGGTGCAGTGATTTGGCGACAACAATAGGAATATGCATAGTTGGTGATAAGATGAGATCTTGATTGACGGTGTCAATCATATAAGCATTTAATATTTGAGATGTAAAGGGCATGGCTTTATTTGTTGGTGGTTGATTAGGTAAAGTTTTATTTGTTGGTGGTTGATTAGGTAAAGTTTGAGGAGTGGGACTATCCATCTAGATATCCCCTTGATTTATGAGTTGTTGGACACGATATTTGAAGGAACAACATCTCTCAATGTCGTGACCTTTGACTCAATGATATTTACAATAGTGGGCTTCGTGATACCAAATAGGCTTGGCATGTGAGTTTTCCATGAGTCGTATCAGAATAAGTTGGATGGAGTTTATGGCTATCAACTTGTCAAATACAGAACTATAGGATTCTCCTAAGGGAGTGTAGTTTATTGTTGGTTGAGGGGCTTATTTTTGAGGCCATGTGCTAGATGTAAATGTGGACGAGGGTTTGATGATCACAGTGTTGGCCACACCCTTAAATTTGTCATTATGTCTGAATGGTTTAATAGATTTGATTTTAGGTTTAATTGAATGTAGTTTAAGATGACCATGTTCAATGGCACGAGTTTCGAGTTTACGAGCCATTATGAAAGCTTTGTCAAAGGTTTGAAATGATTGGATTTTCAAAGTAGATGATATATGTTTAGCACACAAATGTGAGAATAATTCGATGAGTTCAGTTTACGGGAGAGTGAAGGAGAGTTGGTTTATAACACCACACCATCATGCGATGAAGTCGGTGATGGGCTCATCTTCAAACTGTTAGATGGTGTGTAAGTCAGTGATGGTATTTTTGCGTGCAATAGTAATTGAAAAGTGTTATAAGAACAACTGTGAAAGTTGAGTGAAGGAGAATATGGAATGTCGTGAGATATTGTTGTATCAGTCCAACACAGGACCAGACAAAGACATGGGGAAAGTGTGAAGAAGTAGATCTTGATCATGCGCAATAAGACAACATGTGTGTTTGAATGTGAGGAGATGTTGTTAGGGATCTTCCTTGTTGTCAAACTTAGTAAACATGGGAAGTTTCCAATGCGGAGGATAGGGTTTAATTAGAACTGATGGATGAATCAGTTTGTTATAGATTTGTTCATAGGATAAAGTGTCCTTAGGTGCCAAGGTCACAGTTTCTAAATTGGATAATCGATTCATCAAAGCATGAATAGGATCACCCGACTTGTTAATAGGTTGAGATTGGATTGATTGTGTGGTTTGAAAATTAGTTTGATAAGGTGAATAATATGTTTGTGGATGTGTGGGTGTTTGGGGAATCGTTTGATAAGGTAGTTAATAAACTTGCACGTGTGATGTTTGTGAAATTGTTTAATAAAATGGTTGATAAACTTGTGAGTGTGCAGGTGTATGGGGAATTGCTTGGTAAGGATTAATATGTGTCATGGGTTGAGATTGTTAGCTAACTTTGAATAATAGGAACATAATGTGTTTGTTGAAATTGGATAGGTTGTTGTGGTAAATGATAAGTGGGGATATGGGTGTTAAGAGGTTGAGACGGTTGTAGCATACGATGGGCAGGAATATAAGTGTGAAGAGGTTGAGATGGTTGGTCAGGCATATTAGTAACATATGAAATAGAATTGTCAAAATGAGATTTGGGTGGAATGCAATCCACTATTTTAGGAGATTGGGAGGATTGAGAGATTGTGGATTTTTTTTGAAACATGAAATCATATATGAGGTTAGCAGGAGGCCCGAGTGTCTCTAGAGGAGCAGGAAATGGTGATGCAGTTAATTTAGGAAGATTGGCTTGATGAGGGACATGAGGGTTAGTTTTAAGATAGGGACAATCTTGGATAACATGGTTCTCATGAGGCGAGACCATGGGGATTAGAGGTTGAGTAACTGAAGGCATAGTTTTGAGTTTAGAATCTTGTTGGGGAAGGTCCTTAGGGGGAGTGACATCATTAGGTGGAGTGGATTCTTGTGTTGTTTCGATTTGAAAGAGAGTGACAATAGATGTGAAATAAACAAACATTTGTTTATGAAATTTGTTGAAAAACAAATCAAGCAGCATATTTTTTATCATCATGATTAATTACGAGATGTAAAAAAAAGTAAAATGGATAATGAAGGTACCTAAAGAACGGAAGTCTAAGGCTAGTTTCAGTTAGTTTTGGCTAGGGCCATGTCTGAGACAGTTTCCTGTTGGGTGTTCAAGTCCCAATCAATGAACCAGGTGAGAGGAGTATTTCGATGTGTTGATTTTTTTCGTGAAGTTTTAGGCAGTGTGTGGTGAAATGTGTGATGCAGAGAGTTAAACCCCTATTTAAGCTATGTGATCAGATAGGATGCAGAAAAGAAAGATTTTTTTAAAGCCAAAATGAAATGTGACATTTGATGCAGACAGTCACTCAAAAAAGGGAAAGTTTAATGGAAAAAAAGAGAAAATAGAGAAAAACGAGAAAAACCTAGAGAACACTTTTCCCTATTATTTGATTGCACGTGTTGATGACGTACTTGGAAGTGACGGTCAATGGCCAGGAACACCCGATTACCCTAAAATTGCATCTTTTATAATTGCGGAAGAGGTCGGAAAAAGTGTTTTGTGCGGTGTGTTTGATTTAAATATTGGTCTTTGACAACATTATTTTTTTGGTCGCAATGTTGTAGACATTATCCTGCAAAAAGAAAAGAAATTTCATTAGTTAATATGGTTAAGAAAGATGATGCAAATGTCATAAGTCATTTGTGTATAAACATAGTGCATTTAAATTCTAAAACAAGTAAGCTAAATTAAGTAATAATTAATTTATACTAAGAAATAAATGATAAATAGAAAATTCTATAAATCAAACAAACCATGTACTATCTGATAAACTATTAGCACTTGAAATGATTAAATGTATTCGTCATCTTATTCAATTCAAATAAAGAGCTACAAAAGCTAGCTATAAGATTCATAAACACAATATAAGCAATTTGACGCAAACAATAACAATATGAATAATATAAACTTATAGATTAATGAGAAAAGCTAGACCAAAAGGAGCGAAGGACAAAATAAATGAAGGACTTTATGAACAATAGATTATTATGGACGAAATAAATGACTGAGACCATTATAGAATTTCTAAAAGACAAAATACATGATGTAGAAAGGGAAGAATAGATGTAGAAAGGGAAGACTTAAAAAAATGTACTTGGAAGCTGGTAATTAAAGTCAAATAATTTGGTGAAAGAGTTGATTAGTTGATTTGGATTGAAAAATGATCTATTGGTTGAAGTATATGGGAAGTGGAGTGGGTGGTTGATGTGAAGGGATGTGCGAGCTTGAGTAGGAAAAGGTGATTTTCTGTGTGGAGGAGTGCGGTTGGCAAGGATAGCTCGACGTAGGGTGGAGGATGGAGACGGGTCGGCAATATCTTATCAGACTATCTTTATTGACAAGTCTCTTTGTTGCATTTAGGTTCTCCACGATTGGTCATACTACACATGGACGTGGCTCTTCGCATGAGAAATATATAATTGGATACGTTGTTACAAGCACTGTAGATAAATGTATAATAAAGTAATTACTATGAAAATTTTTATAGTAACTACCCACGAATCTTGCGTGAATTGAAACTTGAGCTAGAAATAGGTGTAAGTAGTAAGCGTTTGAAATCTGCATATATATATATATATATATATATATATATATATATATATATATATATATATATATATATTTATAAACCATTCGCTGATAAAAAAAACTCTAGATTCCCCTCCCACAAAGCCTATGTGAATCTAATACTGAGCTTCAAGAAAAAGAATCTTTTGAGTGTGAACTGAAAGGTGAAGAGAGGTGAAAATGGGAATTGCGGGTTGGAATAGAAAATTGGTATGGAGTAATTGAGGCGTGATGGGTAGTAGTGGTAGTCAGTGAGGAGGAGCTTTCAGAGAGGTAGGGTCAAGCTATGTGTGGGAGTATGAGCAAATAAGTGGGAGTGGAGTTGTTGGAATCTTGGTTTAAGGGAGAGCCCATGAAAGGTAATGGCCAAGCTTGTCTAGGGAAGTAGGGAGTTGGGGCATGGGTAGTGGACGAGTCGTGAGGTAGGAGCTTGGGTGGAGAATTTGGATAAGAGACAAGGCAGATTTGGGTGAAGAGGGTAGAGAGATGGTAGCTCGGGTAGGTGGGGAGGATGTGTAAGCAGAGGGATGAGTCTGGTGCTGGGAGTGGAGAACCTAGAGAAGGAAGTGGAGTGGTGTGGGACGAGCCGAGTGGAGCAGTGGAGAGTGTTAATGGGATTGAGAAAAACACTTGGGATAGAGGGGAGCATAAGAGGGAGCTCATATGGATGGAGGATAGCTCAGAGCAGGGAGAATTGCAAGTGGGGTGGAGAGGTGAGAAAGGGAGGAGTATGTGAGTTGTGGAGTTGGGAACGATTTAAGAGTAAAGTGGGAGCTCGGGTAGGAAAAGAGTGAGATGGAAGGGAGATGGGGGAGTGTGCAAAAGGAGTTTTGGATGAGCTATAGGATGGAAACACAGGAGTTAGCGTTGAGAGGCGAGCGGTCAAGGTGTCTGGGTGGCTGAATGAGATGGAAGGGAGATGGGATGACTAGCTCGGCCAAAGGGACTATGACATCTCGCAGAGAAGAGGAAGATGGGTGCGGGTAGATAGGTAGGGATATGGTTGAATGGGTGTGTAGGAAGTAGCTCGGTGTGGGTGTGGAGGAGCTGAGATACAAGAAGAAGGAGAAACAAGACATGTTTGCAGGAAGTTATGTGGGTTTTAGGGAGATGGGGGCTGCATAGGGTAGATAGGTGGAGAGCTTGGGGAGGTTAGGATGCAAAGTCTTAGTTATTATTGTTTTTAAAAAAAAAAAATTAAATTAAATTAAATTTAATAATAATTACACTTTTTTTTTCTTTTTGTGATGTAAGTATTATTAGATAAAGGAATACAAATGAGAAGCAAGTAATAAAAACAAGATATATATTTTGCAAGACCAAGTTCGAAAACAAAAGTCAAGCCATAAGGTCAATTTCCAAATTTAACTCTCATACGGGTAGAACTCAACAAAAAAAGAGCACGTACCTCAAAGGCGACTTCAACGATTGACCGTACTAAAATGAGATCAGTGAATATAAAGACCATGCAAATAAGAAAGTTCAACAAGATATGTAAAATAACAAACAAAACGACCAGATCTAGGATCCGGTCCTAGCGGGCATGCCAAAATGTTGTACATGAAACCCCATTTTCGCGCGAGTGAAGGCTAATACTAGAATCCACTAGAAACTTCGAATGATGGAGGGCTTAGGACCTTAGATCCGGATGTGGATCTACGGGCACATAAAAAGATAGATATGCGATAAAAGAAGATAGATCTATAAAATTGAAACAAATGTGATTAGATACAATATGCAAGGGTTGCTCGGATAGTGCCGATTCTAAGAGGATGTTAACTCCCTTGGAGGATGTCAACCCCCATGTCTAGAAAGATAACAATAAATGAAATAAAAAATGACAAGTAAGTGAAATGACGAGGGGACTTAGCTTGTGCTCTTATATGGAGATGAGTTGGGAATCAAGATGGCATGATGACGAATAATGGCAAAGATTTCTCCCTCAAAATTGAAGAAATTGATTAAGCTCTTTCTTCTTTTCTCCTAAAAACTTCACTAAGTAGAGATTTCATATAAATTCTTCCTCATCCTTTCTGGGTCTAGGTCCTGGTCTTTTCTCTCATTTCAGATCCCTCTGAAAGATGGGGGAAAACCCATATTGATAACTTGGAGGTGAGGTTAGATTGGGGTTAATGAGTAACCATGGTTTGATAAATTAACCCGGGTTAAGTGACATGACGTGATCACATGGGGCCCACGAATTGACTTATTAGATGGAGTGGGGAGTATGATTTGAATGGGTGGGTGAGATGATAGATTCCATATTTTGAATTTAAGCAAGGGGTGTCAGATGGGTATATCAATACCCATGAATTGAATAATTTGATATGGGAGAAATGCCAAAATTGTAATTATCAAATGGGTCCCCATTGAGCCCATTTGATATTGATAATTAATTAAATAAAGGTGAGTAAATAGATAGGATTTACTTAAATTTAGGAAAGAGAAAGGCGAGAGGGGAAATTACATGAAGAAGAATGAATGCGGGATGAATGAGAGGGGTCACACCAAAAATTGCTGTCTACAGTAACCTTGTGGATGAAACAGGAAGTGCTCCACTTACCCACTTGACTAGTTCTTACATTATGAGTTAGAGTCAAATTTTTCTGTATCACAACCCTAATGAGAATACACATGAACGCATTCATTGCTCATCATATTTGAAGGGGGTAAAGTAAAGTCAAGACACTCCTTGGGAAACCTTTATAAGTCGATCTCACATTTAGACAAACTGTTGACACCTAGTTGATGATCTACTTAAGAAAGCCATTTTGTCTTAGAGCCCACTTTACTAGTCCTTTATCGTGTCTTGTCAAACCATCATGAAGTGACAACTTGGTTGGACTCAAAACCTTGTTATTTAAACATGGTAAAGAGTCCACTCAAGTTAGATCTAAGTGTCTCTCTTCCCGAAATTAAACGATGTATTACTTAGCTTGGTTTCTTTCTTGCCTTTAGACAAGGTGAAACTCTACCCAAGTAATGTTTAGTTTATTTTCACATATTTTGATCTATACCTTTGTGTTCTTGTTGCCAATTTGGGACAAGATAACTCATATTTTGAGAGTGTTTTCATAGATAGTGTTCGCTACTTTTATGTTTGTTTACGCTCATCCATGTTTTTGGCTGAGTTGTTAAACATCTAAAGTGTGTGGGTACATTTTTATATCTTGATAGACACTTGATCTTGATTTCAAGATCATCATCATAGTTAGGATTGATCCCTTAGATTTGTTACTTCATTCGCATTGCCTCGACATAATTAAGATACTTATGTCATGTTTCTCATAAATGTGATCTAAGTGTTCGCATTATGGTGTTACACTACCCACATTTTAGCACATCTTTAGTATACTTTGACTTAGTTTGATTTCAAACATTGTCCCAAATCTTGAAAAGTGTCGCTTACTTTGTTTGCGTCATTTTAATACTACTTTAACACTAATATCTCACTTCTCTGTGAAACTTGATAGATGTGTCCAATTGGTGTGGTTGGCTTAAATTTGTAAACCTCACCTTTTAACATTTAGGCCTTATTGGTTGTTGAACTCATCATGGTATCCTTTGATTGGGAGTCACACTTATGTTTTGTTAATACTTACGCCTTGTTCATTTTTTTGAACTTGACATAACTATTGACATAGAGTTAGTTATATAGTCTCAAAACTATTGTTGAAAGTGAAAGGTAAACACTTTGATCAATTTATTTAGTTATCTATACTTGCATGATTGTTTCTTACGTGTTAACAAACTCACAGACTTATTCTAGTAAAATCTTGTTGGATTATCAAAATTGTGTCATCACGATGTATATTTTCCTTAGGTTCCCTTTGGAAAATCACGCAAGCATCTCCGTACTTACAAAATGTCTAGTTGAATGTCATTATGCTTTCCTAAATTGACATGGAACTTCCTTCCCTTTGAAGGATTTCCATCACACTATCTAGGTCTATGCATTTATACGTAAACAACGCTAACAATGACTGACTATCGCGTGGTTCATTACACTTATAAAAATACGGAACCTAGGTTTAGGAATTCAATTCAAAAGAGGCCCATTATGACTAAACCTCGTTTGGTTCTTCATGCTAGAGGGTCCGATCGGGTACCTTATTCCCTACCTTCATCTCATAGTCAGTGGTATGGTTTAGATGCTTCCAATCCAAATTATTATTTAGTTTCCCCCACTCTTCTTCTTATTCAGATCCAAACTACTGTTCAAATTCCCACTCTTCTTTTGAAGATTCGGATCCCAACTATTGTTCAGATACCCCTTGATTAAATCCTAAATCATGGTCCTCCCTTCCTTCATAGGACCTTTATTCCAAATCACCTCAACAATGCCTTCCTCCTTTGAAGACTTGTGTGAATCCAAATTTTGTCAATCGAACATCTAATTTGGTTCTTGAGTCACGGTCCTCCCTTTCTTTGTAGGAAATCCTTCATCAGTTGTCTCGATGACCCATTCCTCCATCGAAGATTTCCATGACTCATATTCCCTCTATTCAATCATTGAATTTTACTCCTACATCGCAACTTAATGGATGGCTATGCAATCCTACTTTCCAACCTACATTACATCATCTTCTAGAAAAATGACCTAGGTCTAAATCCAAATCATCCATTCATGAGATGCCTTCCTCCAAGTCTACTTCATCTCTCGAGTCATCTTCTTCTATTAATCAGGATCCAATTCCTCTTTGGCCTTTAAGTCATTTCGATCATACCTTATTGTATCTTCGTCAATATTCTAAAGATCAATGTCTACGACCACGTCGAACCATTAGAAAGAAGCCGTGTGCTAAGATATCTTTTTGAAGCACCATCAAAAATCTTCATGGGAGTGATAAGGTCAAACCTTCCCCTCATCTACATCATCACACGTCTTCTAAAAATTCAGTGCTAGTTGAGACCATTTCTTCTAGTCAACCTCCTATGGTTGAAGAACAACAACCTTTACTTATTGATTTCTCTCAGAATGAAGGAACAATTAGATTACACGAAGATATCCCTCTAGAGGATTGTAAATAAGGGTTCTTTCTTGAACTTGATATGCTCGTGTATTAAAGTGAATAAATTGATCCCTTTTGTTAGAACATAGAGGAAGATCCTAAAGTCATGGAGCTTGATTCTTCTTCTATTGTTTCATCTTCACCTTCCTCATGGCATGATGAGATGTTGGGGTTTAGCATTGATCCATGGCCTATCTTCTCATTACCCAATCATTTTATCTATAATCATTCCTCAATCAAAATCTTACCTTGGGTCACCACTGAGTAGCCCATCATCTTCTTCTATCCTGGAGCCACCCCCAGGTAGCCCTCCATTATTTTCTATTCATGAGTCACCTTGGGGTAATCCATTACCTTTTATTCTTTGGTCACACCCTTGTAGCCCTTCATTCTCTTCCATAAATGGGACACCTCTGGGTAGCCCATCATCTTCTATTTCTGGGTCACGTCCTAGTAGCCCTTCATCCTCTTCTATCTATGGGAAACCTCTGAGTAGTCCCTTGTATTCCATCTTAGGGCCATATCATGGCAGCCTTTCGTCATCTTCTATTAGTGGCTCACCTCTTGGTATCCCATCCTCTTCAATTCTTGGACCGTATCCTTTTCAACCATCACATTCTTCTTCTCTCAATGACCGGGGTAAGCCCACCATCATTTCTTTCATTCCTATCATCAATGATAAACGTTCACTTTCTTCTCCCACTTCTCAGGATCAGACAAGTCATGCATCATCTTATAAGAAACCCAAATAGTTTCTTAATCAAGCTTAGGTCAAAAATTCTAAGAGCTCCAAAGTTCCCAACACTTCCAAGGATCTTAAGGTTAAAAATCAAGCACGATTCAAGTATGCACATCAACATAACCATCAAGTATGGTGTAAAGTGTAAAAACCTATTTATAGGGAACTCAAGCTCCCGTATGAACAATCAACATCTTAGGATAAGTCATAGTCATTTATTGAGAATGAGCTCACCATGATTATTGAGTTTGGTGATCACATTACTCTTGATAAGAAAACGCACCTAGTCTCCTTTATTAAGGAAGTCACAAACATTGTTGGTGGATCTTACCATGCAAATTGCCTTTGTTGGTCCACCTTTCCAAAAACTATCAAAAATCTAAAAATAAAAAACAATTCAAAATACAAAAACATGAGAAAACATAAAACAATCAAAGGAACACAGGAACACAGGTCAAACATTGCAATCAGGTATTACATATACATGGATGTTCTTTCTTCCCCTTCTTTTTATTCCTCTACAAGGAATATACCATTTTCATCCCTTCGGTGGTATTTTGGTTAGCCAATTCACACGCATCTTGTGGCATTTATCTCTATGGTATTTGTTTGACCCTAGTCTTTTATCACCTCTGTAAATTAAAGAACGACTAAACTGTTAGAGATCCTATCACAATTCACATTTAATGAACTTGTGAAGAAATTTTGGACATATTTGTGGACACTAGCCAATGTGTTCATCACAATCACTTTCGTCTCCTTCTATCAAGCCTTCAGTGGTTCTTAACCCCTTTTCAAAAATCAAGAGAGCTGAAATAAGTTTTCAGAAAGCAAAAATAATTAAAATCAATCAAAAATCAAAATCTAAAAGCTACAAAGCAAAATAAAATTGATATATAACTCTCTCTTGGGGTATTTCCAATAATATATACCGGGGCTATGGACACCTGACTAACAATAGAGAAATGTTATGATTAGAATCAAATACACCTTCATCGGGGCTATGGATGTCTGGTTGGTAGCAGAGGAATGTACGACTATCCTTCCACCATCCATTCACAAAATCACCTTTCAAAATCAATCATTCCTACACATTGGCTAGTATCTTCACTTGTTGTCTATTAACTCTTTCCTTCAAGAGGTAATTCATTTCCATGTACAGACACTGGATCTCTACGAGCAAAACATGATTAGTATGTTACCAAGTGTCTTTTTTTACCTTGTTTAGACTTTTTCTTTAGTCAATATCTTGTCTCACGATTTGTGCCTTTGGCTAATCACTTTTTTCGTTGCGAGCTTTTAAGCTACCTTCACATTCATTGTTCTTCTACTTTGTTTAGAACATCCATGTGTATAGTATTGCCTTTTGCCATATTTACAGACACCTTTATCCCTTGTTTCAAGAAAACAATCTTCTACCTCCTCTCTCTCAGTGGTTTCTTGGCTAACATACATTGGGGGAATCCTTGCTCCTTCCTGGCACATCATTGGGTTTAATTTTATCATCATGTTGAACTTATACATATTGGCCATGATCTAACTTCTGCTTGTGAAGAGTTTGCCTTTGAATACTCCCACCTAATGTTGGGGCATTTTCGCATCGTCACTTTCTTTCACATGTGCGTGGCATTCTACCCTTGTACATCTTAGATATCGCTGGGAGCATCCACATTTCTTTGTATTCCTGTACATAATTTCATAAAACTTTCAAAATCACAAAAAACATTCAAATATGTTAGAAAAATAAAAAAATTCAAATATGTTTCAGAAAACTTCTAAAAATAAAAAATCATCCTACAAAACGTCGTTCTTTGGTTCTTACTTGTTCTCATCATCAATGACTCGTAGATCATCTGGATCTACCCTCATTAACAAATCTTGTATGCATGCTTCGTTTGTACTCTAGGGCACAACAATTTTCCTGGTACCATTTCCTAGTGCACATTGCTTTTTCATTGGACCCAAGTGTCCTTCATTATTCGCCTTGCATATACAATCTGCTTGGGGCACTGCTTTTAGCCCTTGTCATTAATTCTAATAGGTTGGAACTAAATCTTGATAACAAAAACATTACATTATGTTCCTCTGTTAGGTTATCTTGTTTACTTTCTCGTATTGCATTACATTTTTTATGTTACACGGAGTTGGTGTTTTAAGCAATGGACATTTATGCGTATATGGCTTTTCATGTCATACTACACTTTTGTTCATTCTTTTTAATAAGGACCAATGATGAAGATCATTAGCAATATGATGAGAATAAAGTTTTTTAAAAGGCACTAGATGGATGTTAGCTCATCCCCCCTTCCTCATACTCCTTTTTTGTTATATCCCCTTTCTTTTCTTCACACTATTCTTTCTTCTGTTATCTTTCTATCATATTTTTTTATCGTCGATCAACCTATTTCATCACCCCATCGACAATCGAGGGGGCATCCTTCATTCTAATCATTTTTCTTCTATCCCTTCAAAATTTTACTTGTTTATGCTTATCTAATTTCTTTGAAGTGATGTCACTTACGCCACCGCAAAAAGGGGCAAATGTAGACACCTAAAATATGCTTGCACTTAACATTTCCTCCAATTTAATCAATTAACAACACTTCATTAATCAACCTTTCTTCGCTCCATTATCGGATGCCCATTCACAACACCTTTTTGGTTGTATTCTTCTTATATTCGACTCATTTGGCTAATAAACCCACTTTTATTAGCTAAACCATCTTCCTATTCCCCTCTAGGTCAGTCACAAATGGTTCATCAGACTCCTCCCAACTCTCAATGAGTCTGTAATCACTCGCTAATCACACCTGACTAGCCTAAACCCAACTTAACTAATCCTAAAGCATGTTTATCCTAATCTAATCTAAAAGTGGTTTTTAGCTTACCTTTAGTCCCACATGTACCCAAATTCCAAACTCTCCCAAGTGGAAAACTATAAATAGAAGGCTAAGCCTACCATTTCAACCTTACACCTTGTTTACATAAAAAAATATCATAAGACTTTGGAAAGGAATTAGACCTCATTTGTGGTAGCTTTAAGCTATAAAACATTTGATCTTGGCCATACTCCATTGTTGAAAGCTCCTCCATATTACATCTATCAACTCCAAATCTAGTTAGTAAGGGAAGATCCAAGCTTGGCCTTGTACCCAACTTGGAGAGACCTCTTCACTATTTTTGGGAGAAAACAACACACAATTTGATTGGTTAGAATCTAAACTAGGTTCACTTTCATTAATCTTTCTAAAGAGTAGAATAAACTTAGCATGTTGTTTGTTTAATTCATAATGCATGCTTTTGAAGTTCATTTGTTAATCTCTTATCTAGATGGTTTAGTATAGGTTTGATTAAAGCTTTGAAGTTAATAGGATTTAACTTCTTTTCATAAGCACACAAATTTACACATGAACACAATAATCTTCATAGGTACTACCTTAGGATCCGATCCTAACTTCAGCATCCATTGGTTTTCCACTGCGTGTTGTATTCTAGCCATCCTTGCACCCTTGTTCTCATGTTTTTGCTTCTTACTCAGATGTTAATATAAGTCTAGGCACTCTTCATAGTTATGATTCTTTCCACAAAAATAACAAGTAATTTTCTAAGGACATTCGCGCCTGTAATGGTTAGGGGATCTGCACGTATAACATGTTCCATGATGGAAATCACTTCGTCCACCGCCTCTGCCTCGGCCTCTTAATCCACTATGGTATCCTCGTCCTCTATCATGACCTCCCTCAAAACACCCTTCATTCTGATCGTAGCGCCCTTGAGTATGATCATGATCATGGTGCTCACTTTTATGCTTTAGAGTTATCCAATACTCCCATCTGTCATACACTAATATCAATGGCATCATGGATATAATCAATCAACCTACAATCTTCAGTATTGTGAGTAATGGACCAGAAAATATTATAGTAGCATAACACATTCTTCCTAATCGTGCACGTTATAACAATGGGTATTGGATTACATCATGGTTCAAATGACATATCTCACAGTTTAACAATAATGAGGAGTGCACTGAACTATGCGAGGATAACTATACGTTAGTGTGTCCCTCCACTTCACAATCTGTACATCAAATTCCACTAGTGTGTCTCATGTGCTGAATTGGCCGATAGTTTCTCTAACTACTTTGCCATAGCTATAATTTGAGCTTCTAGGAATGGGCTCACTCTAGTGTCTATACTTCTGACTTGCTCAGCACGTAAATTTGTTTCAAGTGCTTTGCGCAAATTTGTATATGTCTTATGTGAGAATGCCCTCCTAAAAGGCATGAAAAGGCCTCCAACAAACCACTGTGCATGTTGGCTTGCATGGATATCATATGATAGTTTAGACAAAGAGCATTTTGAAATGGGCATCATATTCTCAGAACACTCTTAGTAGTGCCCTGCGTAATATCCTTGAGCGCACATATACTCTTCTACTCGAACTTAGAAATATAAAATTCTTTGATGAAAGCATCTCGTAACGCCGTATAATACACAGAAGTCTGATCTTGGTCAAACTTCTTGTACCAGCTGTGCACACTTCACTACAACGTAGTTACAAATTGACTTTTCTTATGCTCAAAATCTATAATTCCTTTTGGACGCCACAATATCTCACACATATGCACATTCTCATAAACATCTTCTATTCCCCTATACTCTAGGAGATGAAGTGACATCTCCATGTAAATATTCTGGGGCTGGTAAGGACCATGCCCATAAATATTGGATCCAAAACCCCCTATGTTACCTTTGCACTCTAGACCCACCATATACTAGATCTCGAAGCCACCTATGCCTCCTTATCCTCCACCTATAACAGGAATTGAACTAGAGGATGTAATACCTTGTGTCCCAACAGTGGTGCTAAACTAAACTCTTATAATCTGCGAAGTTGTGCTACTCCCTGATGTGAGTCCAAATTTTGACGTACCTATGTTCTACGCCGAAGATACACTTGAAAAGGTTCCTCCAACTGGTCCTCCAAATAATAGGGAAGACATCTACCCAATTATAAATGTACTTTCTATTTGATTCACTCCTGAACTTTCTGATAAGTCATTACCTCTTGCTACTTACTACTCAAACTAGCTTGCCGACTACTGGTTGTACTATAAACTGTGGAAAACCAAGTGCAAGGGCTAGGTTTTCCAGGTAGATTCAGATGCACGCACTCATAGCCCATGTCATTTCTGTTGGCGCTCTCTCATAAGAGGCCAATGAGGGTTCCCTATCATGTTTTCCCAAATAGGGGAGTTCCAGATGCTCTGGCTCCACGCCCTCTACGTGAGCTCTACATCCTTCATGAGCCATCTCTCTTTGCAATGCCATCCATTCTGCAACCTTGCATTGCTTCTCTAAATCCCTCTCATGTGCCTCATTGAACTTAAGCTACTTTTCTTTACTTTTCCTCTCTGTTGCTAAGTCTGCCATCATTCATGACACCTATTCCTACCTCCATGCATGGTGGGGTTTAGTTAGCCATCAGCTTATCTTCCAAATTCAGGGTTACCATTAAGATATTGATTGCTAGTGGAATGCCTTGTTGATAGGTTCCCCTAGGATAACGTAAAAATTGAAACTTAGCTACCTCTAGGAAAGAGTAAGTGGAAATTGAGTACTCCAAAATATAGCTATTCAAAACACCACAGAAACCAAGTATCCATAGTGCGTGTCCAAGTTAAATCAGCATCATAGAGGGCCTGAAATTATTCTTGCGTCCAAACAAGTCTGTGCAAAACCTCCAATTACTTTTAGACACATAAGCAACCAGCCAATCGTATAGTTCTATGAAGAAGATAACAAAAAAGATTTCATATAAGCAGTCATACAAATTATGCTCAACCCACATGTGTGCATCAAACTTAGATCTAGTGTTGAATCTCTGAGCGTACTCTTCTTCCAGATGTACTATCCACTAATCAAAACTTGTTAAGGTCAACCGGTACGTCTTCATCATGAAACATCTTGAAAAACAATTAAAAAAGAGGTCCCGGCAATAGAATCAATGATGCAGGCTAGAATTTACTGTAAATGATCCCAAGCACGATAGGCACATCAATTAATACTGAAGTTGAGTTCTTACCTGAAGTGTGCAAAGGCACCAGGTCCCTCTTTATGAGTTGCTTGTTTATAGAATTTTAGCATGATGATGTTTACATATAAGTGTTCAAATTCATTAGCAATAGACATAAACATTCAATAGCGCACAAACAAGATCTAGTTCTTAGATTGTATGATAAGATGAACTAAACAATAAACTATAGATAAGATTAACCATGTAAGAACCAAATTCAATTATGTCAATTCCATTACCTATCCAATATGACTCCATTGCATTAAATACTATAAAACACAGAAGCTTCACACTATACATAAGTATCTCCATGAGTCATGCGCATGTCATAAAACAAGTAGCAAAACTCTACAATAATTCACCACACCCAAACTATTCAAATCAATACATATTTATAGGGGTGGGGACTTTCCCTTCACCACGCATGCACTTCTCAAAATAGGTCACATGCTAATGATAGCCATGTACCTTTACAAAAGGATACACAATATGTAAGTGCTCTTAAGAATAGACTTTCTATAATTAAATCTAAGTAGAAATCCTATTATTAGCTTAAACTATGCATGGAGCTCAACTGTTGCTTGTTCCCAAAATACCATTGTGTGTAGTGCAAGTCTTCATCTCTTTGTTTGCTCTACTACATTAACTCCAAAAATAGCCCTTAAAATAAAACATGTCCTGATCCTTAGCCAAAGTGTTATGGCATGTGTTTAGCATTCACTCATCTTCCCATGTCTTCAAATTTGCGCACCTTGTTCCCACACACGCATCCTTTGTGTGTCTAACACAAGCTTAGAGATGCATTCTGTCTTCTACAACACAAATCTTCTCATCATTATTTTCTTGCATGAATAGGAGAACATATCCCTTATGATCTCCATACTACTCCTGACATGCATACTGAATCTAAATAATATTTTCTTTCTCCTAATTTATCCATTTCAGAAGCGGGGTGACTGGGAAAGTACTCTAATGGAACAATGATCTTAGACCCTTAGGTACAACATTTACCTACCCTTCTTAATTTTAAATGATAACCTAAGCTTATGAATTTATATTACCCATCCATTCTGACCATCTTAGGCATGTCTTCAGAAGTATCCAAACCAATTCTTGCCTTCTAACACCATTTTAAGTGCTCTATGCTTGTTCACATGACTACAAGTCATACACCTTGTATTACTCATAGCTCTATTCCTTCCATTTTCAAGGACTTTTCTATTAGATTATTTATGGGATATGACCTCTTACTCCTTAATTCATGGGAACAGAATGAGTACTTTTGAATCTTCTTGGACCAACTTACTAAGACTACATGCACACAATTAAATGCAACAAGAAATAAAATTCATATGAGAACACAGTAGAATTGAAATTCTCCAGGATTCAACCTCCTGGACTTAAAAAATTTACCATATGGTTAACTTCTTATCTTTGTATGCAGAAATAAGAAAGAAATAAACAAAATGAACCTCACTACATACACTTCCATTCAGTCGGATGGCAAATGAGGCTGCTATCATATCCATACTTGCATTTCATTCCATCTCATCCACAACATGTTGCATATTTTTCTTGCTTACTACTCTTGCCTTCTTCTTATGTTCATGCTAGTATCTATATACAGCATGCTTCTTGATTATTTCTCATGTGATTATAGTATCCATATCATTAGATTTATTCCTCTTGCATAGTTTTCCAGATAACATCCTTAGTCTTCTTTACCATCCTATTTAACTATGTTATGCTCCTCTTCAATAATCAACTCTTTCTTCTTTGGCTATTGGGGCCATCCACTCATTCTTCTTGTGGCATTCTTTCTTTTTATACTAATCTCTTACATTTTCTTATACACACTTTTGCCATACATCTTTATCTTTCTAACCTGCTAACGTATCCCTTCCTGTGTAAGTTATCAATGTACTATTTTTTCTCCTACTTTCTCTCTTTCTATGCCTCAATGTGCCTATTAATTGCTAGCAATGCCTATCTTTTTATGTACACTTACTTCTTTCTTGATACCTCAGCTAGGCTCCTTCCTTTTCTTGTCTGGTCTTTTTGTACCTCCAAGTCTTTTCCTATACGTTGGAATTTGCTTCTTGAGATGCATACTTACTCTTCTTCTCACTTTATCAAGCCTCAATGGGCTATAGGGATTCTCATATGCCACCAACTAGCTTATCACTGTTGTTACACTCATGCAAGTCTCTTTCTTTCTCAAACTTTTGATCTTAACCTTTACTGTAATGGTTTATTTCTCTCTTTCACTTTTAACTTTATTTCCTTCAAATTCCTCTCACTTTCTCTCCTAAGGAAATTATCACATTAATACCACTTGATGTAGGAAAATTTATTATATATCTTATATCCACCTTCAAATGCGTAAACATGGGTTAATTTATAATACTGGGTACTTTACAGAAAAAATAAAATGCATCAACACTATACAAGTAGAGTACTGGTTCTTATAGCCTTCTTGATACATAATATTCCACCAAACTTCTTCCAATTTACTTATTTAGTTATATGTTTAAGATAATGGTACTATCCCCATTTTAAAGGACTGATAAATAATGTTTCTTTACATTTGATTCTCTAAGTATACAAAAAATATGGGTTCCATTACACTTTTTTTGACTTCTCAAAGTGAATAGTTTGCAATTGACCCAGACACTTACTAAACAAGGGAATTAGACTTCAAATAGAGCTTTAGGAATTGAAAATTATAATCATCTGACTTGAGGAATCTTAAATTAATTATTGTGATTAATTATTAATTCTATAGATATATTCACCTATCTTGAGCATTTTTTGTCTCCTAATCTTGACGAGTCCTTAGAAGATGTACAACCATGTTCTTGGATTGATGCCTTGACTATGGTGATGACTGTAAATTATGCTTGAAAGCAAAGTTCACTTTTTAGAGTTAGAGAATTTGAGTTTCTCCAGGACTAGTAATAAACTCCCAAGCTTGTATTTTCTACTTTATACTCTTATAGATATCTCACTAATTTAAGACCATATCTTACGATTCCACTTTAAAATGATTATAAAATTACTCACAACCCTAAATATGGGTTTCTCACTGTGATAAGTGACTAATTAACTTAATTTGGGTGATAGTATAATCAAGAACACGAAGTTATATTGTAGTCACAAAATCATGCACTTTAGACGATATTTATCCCGGTCTCATACTACTATTTAGAAGGTTCTTGAGTGAAGAAAGTAATAATTAACCCCACCTCTTGGCCATCTTATTTTACTTTTATTTCATCATTCCTGCACATTTATCTACATGCCTAGTCTGTTTCGAAATTTTCCCATCATTTTAGCCTTGGCTGGGCACCCATGGGTGCCCTAGTCCCACATGGGGTGCCCCGATCCTTTTTCTAACTTCCTACCACGTTTTGGGCTCTTTCTAGCCGTTTTTCATCCTTTTTTTTTCCTAGTCGGCCATGTCAGGGTTAATTAAGAAATTAGATCAAGAGAACCCTATAAATATAA
Source organism: Taxus chinensis (assembly GCA_019776745.2). Classification (NCBI taxonomy): domain Eukaryota; kingdom Viridiplantae; phylum Streptophyta; class Pinopsida; order Cupressales; family Taxaceae; genus Taxus; species Taxus chinensis. Next base: position 61,631,350 of record CM034147.1, on the reverse strand, counting down.
AGTTATGAGACCATAATGAGGGATCTAACATCATCTACTACTATCACTCATCTAGATTTGCATCCATCTATTGCATTTACATCCACATAGCTCCATCATAAGGGAATAAGCTAGAAATTCTGCATCACACCTCATAGGGGGATGATTCTATTCTATTCCATGCACACATACTATTACATTTTATACATTTAGTTATTTTCTCTCTATTTCACATAGTGTGACTAACACAAGAGCACCTAGGGAATCACACACACACACACACACACACACACACACACACACACACACACACACACACACCAGAACTACATTTGGGTCTGAAATGTAGTGCAACACTCAGAGTAGTAAGCCCACTATTGTGGCAGGTGAGGTCAGTCTGACCCATTCATTTGCATCTTTTTTTTTAGGGTTTTGATACTTTCTTTTGGTATTTTGCAAGCTATTTCTTCCTCTTGGAATATTTGGAGCATTCGGTGTAATACATGAAAATTAATGCAACAAACAATGAAGGTTATTAGTCATCAGACCTGTGAAGATCAGTTCCAGACCTTTTTTCCAGACTAGGACCCTTGTTTTGCTTACCAGAGCGCCCGTGGGCGCCCAGTCCTCTCTTAGGCGCTCTAGTCCAACCATATCATCCAGATCTGCCCTATACGGGACCCTGGCACAGTCGCTACTACTTTTTATTTTTTGTTCACCACTGTGACACAATATGACATGCATCTATTATCAGCTAAGTTCTTTCCTTTCTGTTCTTGAACAATTAGGATTTATATTTTTACTAGTTCTATTATTTAGTACATTTACATGTGATCTTAGTGCATTTACTTATTGAGTTATATGTCCTCTTAGATTAGATAAACTATCCTTTACTACATTAGTTAGTCAATTTTAGTTAATCATTTTGGTGAACCTGATCGTTTCAACACTACCTTTTGACAATGTCATCTCCCTCTCGCTTTATGGCTCAATCTTCTTATCCCACCTTTGCACCAACTAAAGTCACAGGAATAGTCACTACTGTTGCTAATTTCATGTGGGTGGATACTCAACATCCTCCTCACTTTTCCACACCTAGGGTTGACCCATCCATTAATGTCATTCCTACTCATCGTACTTGTCGTAATCCACCTATGACTCCACCCACGTCTATTCCCCCGTCCATTACTTCAGTATCTCCTCCTACTACTTCTAACGGCTATGACATCATTAAGCAAATTAAGAATACGCCCGCTAAGATCTCTCTTTATGACCTATTGCGTAATGCACCTGTTAGCATATGGATTTTCACGCATGTAAATGACATGCAACAATAAGGGAACGAAGTCCCTCCTCAATGAAGGTGAGGTTGCCTTTATTGAAAACCAAAACAGTATTTACATTTGTACATTCAAAATTGTATGTGGAGGGTGTTTTGGAACATCAAATGGAAAGAAATGTGAATGAGGAAGATGGAATGGAATGAAGGAAAGAAATGGAAAAGAATGAGTGGAAGGAACATGCAATAGTTAGGTAAAAGCATAGCCTAATATCGCATAGAGGAGAACAATGAATAACTAACTCAAATAAAGTAGAGTTCAAATCAGTTAAACAAGAATAAGTAAAAGGGAACACACATGAGCAAGTAAATATCATAGCTTGATCACTGTCAACAAGAACAATAGATTAATAGCATTGACAATAAGATCAAAGACAATATTTGCATGCAAGATTTAAACACTAACATATAATGAACATAAGAACATCAAATGCTACGAAAGATAATGAATGGGACACAAAGTTCATATTTCATTAACTCCAAAATGTCTTCACAAAAGAACACAAAGTTTCTTTCCTAAAATAAAACTTGCACACAAAAGTATTTTTTTCTCCTCTCTCCAAGTCACCCTTACAAATGAGCCCCCAACTTCCTTTTATAATCCAAAAGTTGGTTACAAAGTAGTTAGGATTGACATGAACATTAAATATGGCACCTTAAGTGACTTTGACTTTTTTAACCAACTTTTAAAAAGTAACTTGAAAATAGAAACCACTTAAGTTATCAAAAAATTTCCAAAAGTGAGTTTAACAATAACATCACTTTATAACAATTTTAAAGTCATTTTAAGAAAAGTACATAAATAAAAGTAATGGGTACATGTGGATCCCCCTTAAATGACTTGGACGCACACATAGACATCTTTGTCAGCAATGCGCCACCTAGATCAAGACACCTAGGATCAGTGTCTTATCCATTAGGCCAAGAGTTCACCTATCCCGGTCATACAAGAATGAACTCATTGACCGTGTTCCGCAATCCTCCAAATGACAAGAGAGTCGAGCTTGAAACTTGAGCAATTCATCCACCTCTTTGTTTGAGCAACATCCTGGTGTGAGTAATTTTGTCTTTATTCACATTCGTATTCACAATTATACATAATTCTCCACATGCTCTAAATACCTTTCCATGGTGAATTCTTCATTTGTCGCGAGACCGTAGTCATTACTCCACCTTGACTTGTCAGAATCCAGCTCCTGATCTTCCTCCATTGAGAAGATCTTCCAAGAGTTGAGATTGTAATTCACTTCCTGGAGTTATGTCTTTCGTCTTTGTCGCCATCCCAAAGTGTTGTCATTCTGATTCGCTCACGATCATCCAATTCGAGAACGCTCCAACTTTAAGACTAGTCGATGAAGTATCATGCTTGTTATTAACTAAGAGCTGATAGGAACACGCTTGAATGATGTGGCCTTGCTTAATGATCCACACAATCATATTTGTTTTAATATGACATGATTGTGAAGACGTGACAAAAGCTTGATTTCTAGCTATTACTTCCATACTTCAAAACTGAACAAATAGCCTTTGAAACTGCCCTGGGAAAAATAGCAAATCTTGTTCTAAGCAGTTCTCACTAGATGAGGGAGTCTATTAAGGTACCAAAAGTCTACGTGTCAGAGGTTTTTTTCCCAAATTAAATTATTCAGTCAAATATTAAAGGTCAAAGATGACTTCTTTGAAAATGTCAGGAAAATGTAGGTGTGAAATTGTGAACACCCCGTTTTATTTTAGCCTGGGAAAAATACCAAACGTCACTCAGGGAATCTACAACTTAGCAAGGGAGCACATGAAGTTGGGGAGAATTCAAAGAACTAATAATTTTCTCTTGACGCTCACCCAGGTTCAAAATATCAACTCTCAAAGTGAGTCCCCTTGACAGGATGAAAAACCGCACATATAGTGAAATCAAATAAATTGTCTTTTATTTGGGTCTGCGAAAAATACCAAATGAGGTGATGTGCATTTTCAACTTGGCAAGGGAGTGCACATGAAGATGAGAAAAAACTCAAATAACCATACCATTCTTCTTGACAATCAACTCAAGCTTGAAATAGGGATGCTCAAAGAAGGCCTTCTGACAAGCTGAAACTACTGGGCGCACAACAAAAAAACCTAAATAATCAGACCATTACTTCTTGGCAATCAATCAAGCCCAAAATAGGGATGCTCAAAGAAGGCCTTTTGACAAGCTGAAAACTGGGCGCACAACGAAATCCAACAAAGTGTGTTTGTGGGTCCGTGCAAAAATATTAAACGAGGTGTTGGGGCTCTGAGAATAAGTATAGAAACACCTTAACATGAGAAAAATTGTAGGCAATGATTGGTTTTTCACGAGAATCACCCTACTTCGAGATATCAAGGTCCAAAGTTGACTACTTGGACAGATACAACCCGCAGCAGCCTGTCGTTCCGCATCTAATTGTTTTCTTCATTAATTTCATTTTTTTGTGCTGATATATCTTGTTTACAATATTTCCCTCATCTCAAATGGTTCATTGAATGCATTATTCATCTATCACGCATCATTCCTCCATCTTCTTGATACCATTACCCATGGCTTTGACTACCTAAGTACAATGCGTTGAACAGTCATTGGTTTTTCTTTGTGAATGGGTTAGAATATGGACTTTGGATTCCAGCCTTCCATTTGTGTGGACAACATTAATCAAATGTGTTTGTAATTCCTTCTCCATGTGCAATGTTGGAATTGGCTACATTGAACCTGCATAATGTGTGGAAATTTATTAAAGCTCTCGTGTTGAAATGATGCTAAATGGCCAATGCGTGGTAGCATGGATTTTTACCTGATATCTTTTGTGTGGAGGGTCCTTATTACCATTGGATCTGTGTGTGAAATGCTTTCTCATTCTGGCTACGCGTGCTCTGACATGTTTCTGCTTTCAAAACTCAGACAATGGCCTTTTGATTCTATCCAATGCATGGATGAGATTCTTCTTGCTTATGCATGGGTAGATTTTCTTATGTAAATGTGGACTCTCCTTGCTGCAAATGCGTGTGGATTCTCCCTATTTTCCTCTATGTTGCAACTGTGCATGCGTTTTTTCCTACTCTTGCCCTTCCAATCTATGCATTTGAATCTTGGCTATAGAAATTGTTGCTTGTTTGGTTTCTACATTGGTGTGAATGGATTTTCTCATTTGTCTTATGCATGTGTTTATTTTCTTTCTCCCTTGACAACATGAACCTCGGTATTTTCTTGGTTGTGTATTTGTTTACCTTTGGTTACGTGGTATTTTTTTCACTTGAGTGGAATTTTTACCTGTGAATGTGTTGGATAGTTTGCAGCTTTTTCCTTGGACTGATATGGATAGCTTTGAAATTGTAAATGAGTTGATATTTTATTACCTTGGCTTGTGCCCAAAGAAATGTGTGGCCTTTTGTAATGAATGCGTGAACTTCCTTCATTGATGGAGATGCTTTGACTGTGAATGTGTTGAAAGTGTGGAACTTCCTTTGTCTTTCTAATCCCTGGCGTGGGCATTAAATGCTCAGGTAAATGCAGTGGAAATTCTATCCCTTTTGCGTGGATATGCTATGAGAGCTTTATTTCTATTTTTCTTCTCAAAATCTACGTGGACTTCCTCCTTGTTCAATTGGCTTTGGCATGTTACCTCCCTTCGCATGCACCAGCTGATGAAGTTTCTTATATCTTTCTTGGAATGCGTAGAGAATCAACCCTCTATGAAGAATGTGTTATGAATCTTTAGAAAAATATTTATCGGAAAACGTCTCTACACAAGGAAAATAATAAGAAATTGGAAATAATAAAAAGAAGTTGGAAATAAAAAGCCTCAAAACTTCTTAATTACTTTCGCACAACTTTTTCCACAAATTTTAACAGAAGAAAATTACGATGATTCAATAAGCTTTCTCATAACCGTTTCTTCTTCTGTCCTATTGAAATAACCAATTTCCTCTTTCTCCGGGTAGTGGGCATTAATTGCCAGGGGAATATGGGAAGAAGTTAACCATTTTCCCATGACAATGGCAAAGCCGGCTAACAATTCCCATCCATTTCCTTGCATGGGAAAATGGGAGATATCTTGCCACGTTTGACATCCAGTTGGATTTGCAATCAATAAGAGAATTTCCAACAAGCGGGGGAAAATGGAAACTTTGCTAGGAAAGGGAAAATTAGGAGTGGAAATCCAACTTGGCATTCTCGACAATGGAAGCAAAATTTTAATTGCTCGCGGCAATGGGGAAGTAAGAAAAGCTCTTCTAGATTTTGTCGATCAACTTTAATGAAGATTAAATTAATATTTATTAATTAAAAACCCCAAAATTCAATAAAATTAATTTTATTAAATAAAACGGTAAGCAATTAATTAAATATTAATTAATTAATTTTAAACACGGTTTGTAACATGGCGAGTGAAGTTCTTACCGGAAATGGATGAAACGAAAGCCAAAACGATCGAGAAGAATAAAACATGATCACGGTGAGGGTGATAAATCACGAGAAATGACAATTCAGTTTTTTTTTTAAATTTTACGTTGTAATTTTTTGAAGTCAAAATTAGCTGATAACAACACCAGATTATCGTAACACACTAGAAGTTGCCCTTCGTGCCATCCATATTGAAACTGATAATTTTGTGGAAGATTTTGCACATCTCATACAATCCCTTCGTAATCTACCACATGCCATATCTTTCACTAATGACGATATCTCTCCTTTTCCCAAAAATAACCCATGTGCTCCTTTGCTTGTTACTGTCGTTATTAGCACAACTTTAATTAAGCGAGTCATCATTGATAATGGATCAACTGTTAATTTATGTGTGCATTCCCTTTTAAAGCAATTAGGCATTAGCGACAATTTCATTTCTAAAAATTCTATCCTCATTCCTACCACTCATACCTTCTCAGGAACTATCTCTTTACATGTCTGGGTTGGACCTAAAAATGTTCTTACCAAGTTTTATATTATCGATGGCTTCTTCTATTTTAATCTCTTATTAGGTAGGCCTTGGATTTATGTAATGCATGCAATACCATCTACTATATACCTATGTCTCAAGTTCCTACATGATGGTTATTAACACACTATTACTACTGACTTGGAACCCTTCAAATATTGTCGTATAGACCCTACTACCTCTATGCCCATACCACCTTCATAGTGCATCCCCTACAATAGCCCTTATACATATGACATTTATCAATCTAGCGCTTCATCATATTCCTCTCCCGCTCTTAGTACCCCGGTTATTTCAACTCACACAACATATATTATTTCACCTTTAGCATCAGCTCCCATTTTTGTCCCTTCTTTGCCCATCGTGACAGCTTCTACTATCCCACCTACAGTTTCAGTTCCTCCTAGTGTTCCTCCTCCACCAGTTACGACACCCCATACTACTCCACCTACGATACCCCCTACCAACATCCTTGATAATGTCATGCCATGTGATGACGTTCACATTGATGACTCTAAGGATTTTGATGACGAAGTTGACGCTATGGAACTTACTGATGAAGTATTAAGACAACTTTACTTTAGCCCTCTAGGTGTAGACGATTCTTATTTCAAAGAAACCTTTATGGCTGATGGCCCGGGAGAATATAGGTTTAAGAACCCTCCATCTACTAATTCCATGGTATTGTATAAGGGATCTATTCACATTTTCGACAATATCTCCTCTTCTCCTCCACTGCCTCCTTTTACATGCACATTGTTCATCAATAAGTCCTTTTGGCAACATATCCCCGTTGACTCTACGTCCTCAGAAACTATTTGTACACACGACAATTTGGCTAGGTTTGGCATAACACTCAATAACATTTTTCCACCTCTTCATTCACCACATTTCTATCATGGCTATTTTCACACCATGAAATCTTATGGATTACATGTTTTTCATTTGACAATTTTGTCACACTCTCCCCTCGTGACTCTCCCCTCACATGTGGATAGTCTTGGCCTGATTATATTGGTGGTGCAATAAACGCTCATCGTTCCTTGCTCACATTTACCATGCCTTTCGACAATATCTCTATCCTTATTGATTCTTCTACTACTTGTAGACACCAAAATTGGGTCACACTCCCCTTGGTCCCCTTTCGAATAACTAACTTAAACATAATCACCTAACATGAGCTCCCTTTCACGCCATATTAACATTAATTTGACTATCTACAATTAAATCAATAATCACCCTCACTCCATTTATTAATTTAACTATTTTAATTAAATGGATGCACACCTCACCCCACCACCACACCTAGAAACCTCACCATAGACCTATTCATAGCATGTTTCCACAACTAACTAAGACTTATCCCTACTTACCTTAATGAACTAAGACTTAGTATAACCCTAAAAGCACATGTCTATTCTTCCTCTAACGACATTCCCACATGTCTAAGTGAAACGATCCATTTAGACCCATCAAAAATGAGCAAAAGCTGGAAAAAGATAGCTAAGATTTGTTATTTCAGGCAACCTAGGATATCCCGCCTTAACCGCGTTGGTCAACCCAAAACTGATGTCGATAACTTGAAACTGACGTCGGTAACCCTAAACCATCATTTGTTACCATATAACCATTTTGGTAACCTTATTTGGGAGGTTAGACACATTCTCGAGTTTTGGAGCAAAGGAGATCTACATCCAAGCAAGAGCCAAAGCTCTTTCGCACATCCAAGAATCCATAGCCAGCACAACCATTGATCATAAGGTATTTGCATTCACAGGAGCATTCTAGGAAGCACTGCCGCGACACTGATCACCATTTCACCGATCAACCATCACCACCACCCAGCCATTGAACCTACACAATAGTAAGTGTGTCTCTAACCTGCACCATTTCATTTTTATTCAGTTTATAATATTTCTTCACCTTTGTTTATCAACCACCATTTATATTTTTACCACACCACCATAATATTCCTTCCTACGAACCCGGCCATTCCCTTCCTACGAACCCGGCCATTCCCATCACTCATAACCCTTGTAATCACCTTTATCTACTCTTGAGTGCCTCTGAATATTCCCAACACCTCCCTAGACCTAAACTAACTCTTTACCATCTTTGATTCAATCTCAAACAAACCCTCAAAACCATGAAATATTGAGTTATTACCATCCCGTAATAACCGTCGTTGTTTCTTACTAAGCCATCTTCATTCATACCAGACCGATGTCGGTATCTGTATTTGGTGTCCTAATACCAGATCCCAATAACCTTTTCCAAGTGACTCAAGTGACCCAGAATCTGACCCTGACCTATTCAAACACCTTAATTATTTACCTTATTTCCAGATTTGATCATATCCTAGCATGTTATGTTAGATTTGCTTATTGTATTTGGATGAGATACCTAAATCATATCAACTACAATAGAACCTTATTTATTAATGTCATTTCTTACATTAAATTGTATTAAATAGTGGGTTGATTGCCACTGAGGAAGTATCACACTTCTTGGATCTAACACACACTAGGTAGCCCAATGACATATATTGTTTAACTCTTTTTTGTGGTCTTGTTGTGTATTTCAGGTAGTTCCTCCTAGCCAAAAGGAATCTCCAACAGTCAACATTGGATCAAGAAATCAGCATGCGCACAATGACCTTCAAACTGACCATCACAACAGGTATTCCTCCTTGGCCCACACCCTTATCTGTTTTTTCTAAAAACTTAAAGAAAACAGTGAAACTATAGTTTCTAGAATAGAACTATTATATTAGGGAGTTCTTAGACCAATAAAGGCATCAACGAATATTATTTTATTGAGCTTTCTCAAAGGCGGTTTCCCCTTGAAGTGGCATGCGATCTCGTAATGTGATTTTAGTTTTTCCGTTTAATAAAATCATTTGTATTGCATTATGTTGTTCAACTTAATCTGTCACAAGAGGTTCATTACAAAATTGGCGCTAACTATTATATGTAGAACTCATTTTCAACCAGTTTAATCTATATTTAGCAATAAAAAATTTTAGCATTTTGGGTATTGTTCGCAACACATATTGATTCATGGGTTTATACAATATGATATAAATTACATATATCAATGATAATATTAGAATAATTTTTGTGTCATATAATATATCTGATTTGATAAGTTTCATGATAATCTTTCAATTTTGAGGTTTGAATTTTGATGTCGAAGTGTACCCATATTTTTAGCAATATGTACCTTGCGTATCCCCGCATTGTGGCAGTTACATACCCAAGTTTTGGGACATTTCACCCCTGCACCATGGGAACCACATACTAAAGTTTTGGGAGGTCACATCAGGTGTTACTCCACATCTACACAATCATATAACCTTGATTAATTTTGATTAAGGGTTCAAACTTTAGCTAATTTTATACCTGGCATGTATGGTTAAAAACATAGATACATAAATCCAAAAATACCACTAAGAAATAGTGATACATGTACTAAATAATTTATCTTTGCATAAATTTCATGAAGATAAATGAAAATAAAATAAACTTTTTTGTCAAGTAGTCATTAATTACTTTGCAAAAATCACCAATTAATCGACATCAACTTGTCATTAATGGGTGAAATAGCCCAGATGTTTATAAACTCCCTTAATAGAAAAACACTTTTTCATGCTTATTTCTATTGGTCAACACACAACTGCATTTTTTACCATGCATAACTTAACAAGTTTGGTTTTTTAATCTATATGTAGACACAAAATATTTGCACTTGGGTACATTTCTAGGTCCTAAAGCATACTAATGTATACATGATTCCTAAGCAAGAAAACTAGTGGTTGAAAACTCCTTTTGGCATTTTGATTGTTTTATCTATTGCACTTTACTGGCTTTACACATCTTACAACTCTCTCGGCACTTAAACTAATTTATCTTTTGATGACCTCAGACACTAGCACCCAGGCGCTCTTGTAACTTGTGGGCGCTCCTACCCTTCTTTATCTTCTTCTTACTATTTTGGCTCCTTTTTTCCTTTTGGTCACCTTTTAACACTTTGGTTCGGCCTTTTAGTTTTCAATTATGAAATTCAAACAAGGGAATCATACATATACTTAGTTACTTCTTATAAATCAAGGTCTAAGCAATATAAGAATTATTTATCATCACCTAAGCTTGTGCAAAGGCACAAGAGCATAACAAAGCATACATCTAGCACATCCATACAAGGGACAAGGGTTGCATCAGTTTGTAAACACAACATAGCAAGGGAGTTCATTCTATTCCATCAGACACATTTTGCATACTCAGTACAATCTACAACTATCATGTTGTCATCATGTAACTTGCACAAGGGTAACCTAGGGCGTACACACACACACACACACAAATAACCACATGGAGTATGAGATGTAGTGCAATGCTAGGTCATAATTTCACTCTCGACTAATCACCACAGTCAGTTTGACTCCAAATTCTACATTTTTTATTAGATTTAATGTGGTTTATGGACATGTGCAGGTAGACATTTGTTTTTTAGGTAAAATGTGTGATCTATGATCTAACAACAAAACCAGAGTGAGTAGCAGTGAAGATCCTCTAACCCAGAAAAGACCCAAATCCAAGCATCTAAGAAGTTGAAGGTGCCCGGATCAGTCACTAGCACCTAGGGCACTCTTGTCATCCCATGGGTGCTTCTATCCTGCACATTCGTATGGTTTTGAATCATCATTGACCCCTTACGACATCATTCCTAGCTTGTTCTAACAGATAAATCGTCCACATCACTCCCATGTAGCACAAAATTAGCTAATTCATCATCTCTCTCTCTCTCTCTCTCTCTCTCTCATTTGCTTAGGTTTTCTACATTGTTGAATGCTTATTTCTTGTACATTACTGTAGTTTATTACTTGAATATCATTCGTTACAGTAGTTACTCTGAAATAAGGTTTAATACAATTAGATTAAATCACTATGTTATTATTCCAAATAAAATCTACCTTTTTGTGTTAATTTTCCCAATTTAATCTTTTTAATAACCCATTTAGACTATACATTATTATTTTCACTTCATTCATGAATATTGTAGATAGAAGTTTTAATCAGCAAACAAGATACAGATTGATGAACATCATATGTTTTCCTATTGTTGTTAATATGTTAGCATATGGATTTACACGGATGCAAATGACATGCAACAGTGTGGGAATGAAGTCCCTTCTCAATGGAGGTGAGGCTGCCTTTATTGAAAACCAAAACTGTATTTACATCTGTACATTCAAAATTGTATGTGGGGGGTGTTTTGGAACATCAATGGAAAGAAAAGTGAATGAGGGAGATGGAATGAAATGAAGGAAAGGAGTGGAATGGAATGACCTGAAAGAACATGCAAGATTTAGGTAAACACAGAGCCTAATATTACATGAAGAAGGAAGATGAATAACTAACACAAATAAAACGGAGTTTGAGTTAGCCAAACAAAAGCGTGTAAAAGGGAACACACATGAGCAAGTAGATAATCAGAGCTTGATCACTATGAACTAAAACAACTGATTAATAATGTTGACAATAAGATCAAAGATAATATTTTCATGCAAGATTCAAACACCTAACATCTAATGAATATAAGAACATCAAATGTTACGAGAGACAATGAATGAGATACAAAGTTCGTATTTCATTAACTCCAAAATGTTTTTCACAAAAGAACACAAAGTTTCTTCCTGAAAGAAAGCTTGCACATAAGTATTTTCTTCTCCTCTCTCAAATTCACCCTTTACAAATGAGCCCCTCACTTCCTTTTATAACCCAAAAGTTGGTTACAAAGTAGTTAGGGTTTTACATGATCATTAAATAAGGCACTTAAGTGACTTTTGAATTTTTCAACAACTTTATTAAAGACAACCCAAAAATAGAAATCACTTAAAATAACCATTGTTTCCCAAATAACAACACCTTTTAAAATATACAATAATAACCAGTGCCTTATCCATTGGGCGTGGGGTTCTCCTATCTCAATTGTATGAGAAATGGACTCTCCCACTCCTAAGGAAATATAGAAAATCATCCCACTATGTTGTTGGAAAAACAAGGATTTTGATTCTTTTCCATTTCATAAGATTTGAGCTTTTGCAGTGTCTAATGCATCTTCTCTTCTTCTGGAAAACAACTTGGGAGAAGACCAGCTTCACAGAGTACCTACATTTCAAGAATCTTACCTGGTATGGTATGCAGGTCTGCAACTTTAGATTGGATTTCTTCATAAAGATGTTTAATTCTGAAACATTGATCCATAGAAGAAGTGGAAAAAACATCAACAAGAGTATACATTTCATGTATCAATTTTGTAAACTGCTCCACCAGGTGTTGTACTGAATTCCTTTGGTTGTGTTCGTTAATGGTGCATGGAATCTCTTCGATGAAGACATGAATGAAAGAGAATGCGGTATAGGCATCATTGTACAAACCATCAAACTGAATTACCAAATCTTCCAGGATCATTTTCTTGGACTTAGCATGATTTAACCATAAAATCCGCGTCATGCGATGATCAAACTCAAGTATTCCCTTTGAAGCCAAGAAAGTAGATTCCATACAAATGAGATCCTGAAGAGTTGGAAAAATCTAATCTAATGTGATTAATTCTGTAATGAAGCACTCCTTGAATGGGAAAACTGAATCGAGGTAAGCATAAATATTCTCATATATTTTTATCACTTCAGCAATTGTTTTCGAACCACCACTTTCTATTTTAGAAACCCATGACCTTAGAGTGTGTCCTAGAGTGATCACATCTTTTGATTGATTGAGAATTTCTTGGTCCAGGATAGCCATCATTTCTGGAATAGGAAAAGAAGATTCAATTGGGTTGATCAAATGCTGAACATAGTAAATCAACTGATTCTTTTCTTCCTTGAGTTGGGAAATTTGAGATTTGTATCTCTCCAACCTTTTAAGCACACTATTCATTGAATCTTTTCCCATAGCAACATCACTTTCAAAAATGGTCTTACCAAGGGCTATCTTGGATACTTCATAATTGGTGATTGTTATGTCTCCACGATCCTTCTCAATAGTAGGAACTGCAATTTCTGCAAACTTATCTCTGCTATCATCAATCACTACTCTGGAGAAAACCTTAGGATTTTAGGGAACCATTTTATGGGAGAGGGTAGAAAGTGATTCCAAATCAATGTTGGCCACTTTGACCAATCTCTTCCTCATTTTTATTTCAGAGTCAACCCAATTCGGTGTTTCATTCATTAATTCGACACAAAAATGTCGAGAACTGGAAGAAAAATCCTCCTTGCCTTTTTCATGACTAAAACCAGTAGGCAGTGGTTTTTGTGGTTTCAATTCCCGGTGAAGTGGCATCTACAACACATTCTTTATCATCCTCATGTTCTTGTGTAATATCCTTAACACTTGGATGTTTAGAAGAATTAGATATCTATACTACTGGGATTTTCTTGAATTCTAGTGTATGACATTAGAGATTTGGATCTTTGGTAGGTCTATGGGAACTCTCAGTGATGTGAATAGATGAATTTGGGGTAGAAATACTAGAAACAAGTTCTTTTCCTTCCCAAAGATGCACACTCTTTATCGATCCTTAAGATATTGCTTATTTATTAGGGATAGATTTGGGTAACCACTGACTTTTCCTCTGAGATGCATGTGATGATGTTGGTGGTGACTGGTGCAAAGAAGTTTGCACCTCCTTTTTCTGCGTCACTCCTCCTTTTGCTGGTAACCTTTTTATTTCTGACATATGTGCCTGAAATGGGAGAGGTTTGGCTATCTGATCCTCATACCAATTCATAGTCCTTTTTAACACAGGTTGATTTATAACATCTAGGGAAGTTTCATCTCCTCTACTCTAATCAATACTAGGGAACGGGGTGAAAACTATCTGATCGTAGGTAGGATCCATAAGATCCATTCCACTATCGACAAGGGTTAAGGGAGGATCTCTCAATCCGTAATTCTCTATTTGAGCCAATGTGAGGCAAGAAAATTGTCATCGTCTTACCTCCCTATCATCCGCACATTCCGCCCAATAGTCTTATATGTTTGCCTTGTGCTTATATCTTGCCCCTAGAGATTTCTCCATAGATCCTTTAATATCGAATTGAACCCTGCTTGTGAAAGGGTGTATAGTTATGCGGGAAAATTCTTTTTCCATAAGTCCTGCACTATGAGAATTTGGACATTTGTATTCCCCAATCTGAATTGAGAAACGAATGCCTTCTTTGTGATTGTCCACCAATAGGCAATGGATTTTGAAAATTTGTCGTGAGAGTTCCATCAATGCTATTTTTTTGTTGACATATTTAGGAAGCCTGTAAGGAGCTCCCACAAATAAATCAACTCATATATAGGAGTAAGAGGGAAACTAAATAAACCAAGTTCCCCATTGTTTTATCATCGCCTTGGCATGTTCTGAAAACCTTTCCTCTAGGTTTCTTCTTAATGACCGGATTATATAAAACAAGAAAGCATCATTTACCCTCTAGAAATGATGAAAACCGTTCTTGAACTCCAGTTGTGGGTAAAAATGAAACACACTATTCTTGTCAGGACCCATTGCACCTCTAGTTGTTAATCCTGAAAATATCCTCCTTCTCGCTACCGCATAAATCAATTATGAATTCATGTAAAAATGACCTGTCATCCTTACTTCAATCAATTGCTTATGCAAAGTATTACTAACAATACTTGCCCAATCAATGAACATCTTTGCATCAAAAATAATAAAAATGAACTTGTACATCCAAGGGTGAAATTTTTTTGCAGAAGGAAGACCAAAAACCCTACTAAGGAGAGTAATCATATCTCCTATTTCTTCATGAAATTCTACCCAATACAGCTCTTTGGGAATTCCTTAAGTGTGAGTCTTTGGTTTGACTAACCAATTTGTATTAACCATCTTTGACCATCTCAGAGGATTCTCATCCCAAAACTGTTGTGTCGATTCTTGTGTGATGTCAGCATTTTCTTCATGGAGTGGCACTCTTAAAAAATCTTCCATATGATCTGGAGAATTGAGCAAAAAAGGTTCATTTCTGTCATTAAAAATTCCCCGACGCTTAGGATCATAATGTTCAGCACAAGCCAGGACAAATTCAGGGCACTGTATGGAAACAAGAAATGCTGCAGCTTGAGGTAAACCACAACGATAAAGCCTTTTTGAGAAAATAATTCCTCCTTCCCATTTCACCTTGTCACAGAACTAAACCATGTCTATGTGACCCAAATAACTATCCAAAATGTTGTCATATGTTGAATTTAAAGGCGATGCTGGAACTGGTGTCCCTCAGATTTCATCCTGAAATCTACGATTACCCTATCCAAAAAAAAATCATACTTTTAAAATAATGGGCGTTTTGTGTTTTTATTGTCGGAAAGTTCTTGTATTGCGTCAAGATATTCCCAAAGAGCCATATTAGCCTTTTTCCCCAAATACCCAGATGCCCAAAATTGCTATATTCTATCGTCGGGATTTGTCTGCGGCAAATTTGTATTTAATTATTTTGAGCCCCGTTTGAGCCAATTTACGCTCCATTTTAACTAGGAATAATTTTTGGGCTTTATTTATGACTTTTGGCATTTTTTCGTGTTTTTGTGTTGTCCCGTTTCGTTTTCTGTGAAATTTCTCTGGACCAATTCCTTTGTCGGGTTAGCCCGATTCTTGGCCTGGAGCAACTGGAGAACATATACGCACGTTATGCCCGGAGGAAGTCACAATTGGAGGTTTGGTTCACTGGGAAAATGTGAAATCGTGCACTAAAAAGCCCCTGCGGGGTTGAGCGCATTTTTGGAAAACAAAGGATTTAAGTTGCAGTGGGAAAATTAGGAGCAACAGGAAGGTGGGATTTTATTGCCTACCTTGCAGGGTACTTTTTCCCATGATAGATAAGTCACTTAAGTTGCAGTGGGAAAATTAGAGGTAGCAGGCAGCGAAAATTTATTGCCTGCCTTGTAGGGTAAAAATTCCCATAGTGAAATAAAAGAAAAGTGATTTAAGTGAAATCATGGGATTTTATTGCCTGCCTTGCAGGGTAAATAATGTCATTGTCAAAGTCAAATCACTTAAGTGGATCATGGGATTTCCGGGGCTGCCTTGCAAGGTAAAGAATCCCATTGTCATAAATTCTTAAAAATAGAATTCTATTATGCAAAAAAGTGCTCCCCCTTTGGTGAGAAGATGGCAACCTTAAAGTGGATTAAATTAATTAATTTTTCCTCTAAATAGGCGCCCAAGCATGGAAGAAAGTCAACAAAGTAAAGGGGAATAAATTAATTGAAAATAGATTGATTAAATTAATTAAATTTAATCTATTTAAAGGCTGCCCCCTTCATGAAGAAAAGTGCGCCCCCTTTTGGGAAAGATATAATACTTTTTAAAGCATTAAATGATTAAATTAAATTCTATTTTCAGTGGCTATGGTCAAAGCACACTGTGAAGCTTAAGTGAAGTGAAGTGTGGATGATTAAATTGAATTAATTTAATTTATTGGATGGTTGTCCTTAAACATGCTATTTTTACACATCAGTTAAAGAGAAGAGCATGATTTTTAATTAATTAATTGCTAGGAATAGGAAGGCAATTATTAATTATAGAATTATGAGGGTTATATAAGCATGGGCTGCCATAAGGGTGAATTAATTAATTCACAGGTAAAGAATTGCAGCCAAGAGGAAAAGTGTGCCCCATTTGAAGAGGATTTTTTCTCAGACAAAGGTGAAACCAAGGCTAAAAGCTTCCAATTTTGGCACATGCATTGAAGGAGGTTGATTTTTGTCTGCATAATTGTTTGCATAAGTGTTATAGGTGCTCAGGTGAAGTTGGAAAGATTCATGCTCTCTTTGCATGTAAATTAAACATCAATTTTTGGGGCAGCAAGCTTGAAAAGTGCAGATTTTTACAATTAAAATTCACTATTCATGCTCTGATGGCCATATTTGTCTGAATTAATTGCAGGAATTCATTATAGGTGCTTTAAAAAAGAAAAGGAGCTCTAATCAATGTCCAATACATTGAATATATCCTCCGAATCTGAAGAATTATCCAGATCTGCACCAGTATTGAAGAAATCCAGCCAAGTAAGAAGAAAAAGAATTATTCAGACAAAGATAGACAAAGCCATGACAAAGAGAGATGAAAAAGAAAGCACAATAGAGTCATGCATCACTTCCAAACTTACAGACATAGCAGACACAGATCTAGGTCTGAAACTTCTTTCCGAATTGATTGATAGATCCAGAGTTGGAAAGACTTCACTCATGCGTGCGGTTAAAAACAATTGAATTATTCAAGTTGCAGCCTTTCCATACACAACCCAGTTGCTAGATTTTATTATGGAGTGTGCTAGATCTTACCATCCTTCATCCAGATCAGTTTGAGATGCTACAGGGAAAACAATAATTCGGCTGGACGCAGAGTTCATCAATTATTATTTGAAGATCCCAGTGCGAAAGGTTGTGACTTCCATTAGCCTTCAGGATGCCAGCAGCAGGTGGGAGAAGCATAGAGTTGATTGTGAGAGCATAAGGAATAACAGATACATGAAGAAGCTTAGATCTCCTTCTAAGTTCTGAAGAACTCTTCTGGGGTCCAATTTGGTGCAGGAGGTCGATGATATTGTCAAATTGTTATGCAGGATTAATGGTGAGGCGAATGCTTACACTTTCCGTACATGGATGTATGATTTCATCAAGACCATTGAAGTCAACAAGGTTGATTTCATAATCAATTAGTCAGAAATTATTAGCGACAATATTGGTGAGTAGTTCCAGAACGTGAAGCATACTTTTAGCTTCAAGATGACTTCCTACTTGGTGTACGTTGCAGCATCACAAGGCATCTTCTCCAAGCTGGATAGATGTGGCATTCCTTCTAAGGACCCCATTTTCGAGTACTACCCACAGCTTATTGTACCTACGTGTGAGAAGGATTTCAAAGTGGTCAATGATGGATTCTTCTACGATTTCATTTGCAGGCTAGACAAGGACCTAAAGGTCAACAGGGTGAGCAAAGAAGCGTGGGGAGCCGTATCTAGGATTGGCAGTCTATTCATTCAGTTTGCATATTTCACATACCTCAGGGTTACAAGATTTTCTGGAGAACCAATAAAGATGCTCAATATCCGAATGATAGATGGATTGCCATGGAGATGAGTAGAAAACTTGTGGAGATACACGACCTTCAGTCGAAACAGCACAAGTCTACGGGTTTCTTTTCGATCACCGTCAGACATTATTACTACCAGAGCATTCATAGAGCTCGAGGGATGGAGGTGCAGATGTTATCTGAGTATGAGCAAGAGTTCTTCATGGCACGACTAAACTTTGATACATTTGGAGTAGTCAGGAAGACGATCTCCCAGGAGTACGCACATGTGCCTTCATTGGAGGATTTTTGGATGAAGTGTAAAGGCGAGTATGAGGTTAGAAAGAGGGATTTCAGCAGGCTATCAGCAAAGCAAGTGTTTGACTTTAGACTAGCAAAGATACCTACAGATCTTAAAGATGATGGGAATGTGTTACTTGACACTTACCATCAGATGGGGGGAGATAGAGCCATACTTCAGGATAACGTAGGAGGCTACCATACAATTAAGGAAAGATCTGGAGCTGTGTTGGTGAATACTTCAAATTGGTTGTTGACGAAGGGATATTTCCTTGATGAAGCATTGATGAATCAAATCACGGGAAACTTCAGTGTAGGAGATTCCCTGAAGAGGAAGCACGCAGGAGAAAGCAGTAGAAGGTCTGAGAAGTTGAAAGTACACAGAAGATCTCAATGAAAGAAGAAGATCACTTCCACTACCATGACTTTAGCTCCAGCTTCTCCAACACCCAGTACTTCACCAATTGTTTCACCATAGCAGGAAACTTCCATGCCTCCATTGGATCCGGCGACATTCATCTTCTCTCCTCAGCCACTCCGTTCATCATCTGTTCCAGAAGAGATGTTAAAGCTACAGATGGCAGAGTTCGAAAGGGTTTTGTCCTTGGATGATTTAAAAGATGGTAGCCATAACACTATGGCACTTTCTGATGGAGAGGATGCAGAGCGGGAGACGGTAGTGCACTCAGCGACTTCTCATTCTTTGAGAAGTAACTTCTCAGAATGGTTGGCTTCGCAGTTGGTTCCAAAAGCGAGAGTGGAGATGAACTTGGAAGAACACGACTTACAGCTACTCCAGAGCCTAGGCAGAAAAGATAGAAGGCCTAAAGTTTCTAAAGCAACTTCTAGGTTGATAATCAAGGAATCAGGGCAAAAGTTTACCAAGATATCAATTCCAGCAGAAGGAAAGAAGGAGGATGAGCTCACGCCAGAAGATGTTACAGTAACCAGAGTACCCCTTGGTCAAACCACCACAGAAGGTTTGACGCAGGATATATAGACATTGATAGATGCTCTATTCTTGAGGCTTGACAGTGAAAAGGCAAAGAAAGAAGAACTTCAGAAGCAGGTATCTCAGTTGTGCGAGATCATAGCCAAGGTTTCTAAGCCTTCCATTTAGCCCATTTCAGAGCAGGTGAGTGATGATCTTATGCATGAAATGGAGGATGCAAGCAATCAAGTAAAATCTATTGACGATTGGATGGATTTGATTATTCGTCAAGTTATTGTCCAACTTAGAGAGGTGGCTTCCCGCCTAAAGGTTATGAATGATACAACAAATCAACATCAACAACTGGTGACGAGCATAGTGGACATGAACACAGTTGCTAAGAGTAACTTGAGTACTTTGGCCGAGATCAGCAAGCTGCCGAGAGATGTATTGGTTGCAGAGAAGATTGTACCATATGGATCAGTTGAGAAGGGGAAGTAGCTGGAGTTTGTAGTATCTTTTCATTTAGAGATCTGCAGAGTTTTGTTGAAGAGGATGTAGGCATTTGAGAGTAGGACATCATCCTTACCAAAGAGTATCATCTCTTTCACTGAGGAGAAAGTGGTCGGGAATGTTACTTCATACGTGCGGATCGTTCCTAGCAAGGTGCCTAATTCCCTGGAAGGGTCTCTTCTGATGGTACAAAAGAGAATTTATAAAGCTACTAAGCCTTTCACAATGAACTCTGTTAGTAGACTAGTGGTGCTGCAAGTGGATATTGCGAGGTTTGGGCCAAGCTTGGAAGATGTAGAAGCGTGCATCAAAGTGTTGAATGAAGGATTTCTACAGTTTAGGATAGAGAAGAAAGCAATGGCTAAAACAGATGTGAAGATGCTAAATCACATGTACGACAAGTATATCTGATATCAGAACAAAAAGAAGACATAAATGTTATAGCTGACATTACTTCTTCTTCTATTCTTTCTTCTTCTATTTTCTATCATTCTATGTTCCCGGATAAAATTGTAAAACTTTAAGTTATTGGTTTTGCAACCATTACTTAAAGTCATGTGGAACAATTCTATTATTTAAGTGATACATGTGTCACTTAAAGAGAAGTTAGTTGAGGATGATTGTCAAATGTCATCTTTACTTGTTTTTTATGTTTCAGTTCAGTTAGATTTCCCATTTGTACTTTCCCTCCTACATTCTATACGTAGAAGAAGAACCTCCGGGTTAATGATAAGAATTTGTAAGCAGCAATCTTGTGTTCTAGACTTTGTGTTGAACCCCTGAGAACCACTTAGAGCAAAGGAATACAAAGGAGCAGGTTTCCAGAGAACTTTGTGTCACGATGTACTGTGTTTCTTGATTTTAATCTTAGATCTCTTGATAAACTATGTTATTTTAGATATGGATCTAGAGTTGCCTTTGTTTTAGAATTCTGTGTTTATATCTATTGGATTCTTCTATGTGCATGCAACCAGCTCTACCATCTACTGATTGGGATGAACATCTTCCCCATTTCTTCTATGTGTTTATGTAATTACCTTCTTCTATAACTTTTCCTTTTTTAAAAACAGTTGCTTACTTGCTGTAGAACTGTTCAGTTATGGTTCATGAACTAAGTAGTTAAAGTAAAACCCCATTTAGATATTAGCATACTTTAATTTACAAATCTAACATGGGAGCCTCACCGGTAAAATGAGGGAGATTTATCTCATGACTGCCTAGGTTTTGTGCTATGCAGAAAATCTAGCCAACAGGAACTAATCCCTGGTATGCGTATTTCAGTGCCAACTTATTAGAACGTTCACCCATTATGATTTTTTTTAAAATAATACAGAGAAGGAAAAGAAAATCAAGACACTGAGAAGGTGTCGGGTTTAAGTCTCCGGACCACCACTGTTGCAAGAATAATATGACTCTTTCTATTATTTATTTATATATATATATTTTAAAATATGCATCGTGTGCGTGAGTACTGAAAAACCATTGTCTTCTCAGCATGTAGCACCATGAATATAAAAATAATAAATATTAAAAGAAAACACAACTAAACTTGCATTGAACTTCACCACAATGAGCATACG
Organism: Taxus chinensis; assembly: GCA_019776745.2. Classification (NCBI taxonomy): domain Eukaryota; kingdom Viridiplantae; phylum Streptophyta; class Pinopsida; order Cupressales; family Taxaceae; genus Taxus; species Taxus chinensis. Next base: position 61,609,678 of record CM034147.1, on the reverse strand, counting down.
CAAGAACTCTATTTTGAATTGGATTTTAACCTGGTTCATCTTCCTTGGCTACATGGAATATGACTTCAAGTTTTAAGTGTGTGCTAAAAACAAATCTACTATTCCTTCCACTCAGCATGCGCCAATTTCTAAGCATCTGTTTTGTCCTTTGTGCAGGATGTGTGGATTTGTGAGGGCAAGAAACAATTGCATGTGTTGGAAAAAGATCAGAGAATATATATATATATATATATATATACACGTGACCTCCTTTGGTGAATGCGCAGAACTTCAAACTGATTTTTCTTTGCTCTAATTTGGATGAATTTCCCTTTGTTTAAACATGGCTTTATGTGTGGAATACTTTGGTTGATGTTCCTTTCCTCCTTAGGTGCGGACTTCAACTACATACAAAACAAATCAAAACAACAACAAACAAAAATAGTCCCTTTCTCCTCTGGCTGCGTGAAAGCTCAAATTTGTTCCTGCGTGGGGAATTTTATTTAGTCAAGACAAACAAAATTTAATTTTTTGGACTCTTCTCCTTGGGTGAATTCCTGGAACTTCATTTGGTTGTTGTTTTGTCTCTTTCCCTGGGGTGGATCTTCCTCCAAAAATAGCACGTGGCTTTTAGCATCAACTTTCTTCATAAACATAAAACAGTGCATTGAACCTCCTCATTTGTTGTTGTTTCTTTTTTGCTGCTCCCATGTGGGCACTCCTGTGTATGGAAAATTTGTTGAAAACTCTCTTTCTTAGCGTGGGATTTGACCTCAACATTCATGGGAACTGTTGTTCCTTTCTCCTTGTTCAGGCGTTGAAAATGCTGCATCCAATCAAAGCAAAACAACAACAATAAATAAAATAAAAATCTTTTTGCTTCTTAGGCGTTGAAAATTTCCGGACTACCCCTGCATGGATTTTGGCCTACGTTTGCTTTTTCCTGAGTGGGAAAGTATGCATGGGATCTCATAATTATTTCTTCATTCCCTGGGAGGTACTTCTGAAACTTTCAAGGTTGCCTAGCTCTAGCTAATGCCCGTGCCAGGTTTCTGTGTGAAATCCAGATAATGTCTGTAGAACAAACTTTTCCTCCTCCACACTCTGGATATCTGCAATATCTCCTTCTTCCCAATCTCCTATGCTCCTGCAATCTCTTGTAACTGTCTCCTTATCAATCTTCGGATGATAGAAGAAAAATTAAATTTGTCTACGGGAATGGAAGCGAAAGAAAAATTCCCCCCGACACTTGCTCACGGCAGTTACGACAATTAATATAAAGAAGAAAAGTTATCCCAAGTTTGTCGAACAACTTCCATCCAATATTAAAATTAATATTTATTAATTAAAAACCCTAAAATTTAATAAATGTTAATTTTATTAAATAACAGGGTAAATGTTAATAAAATATTAATTAAAATAATCAAAATACGGTTTGTGGTGTAGCGGGAGAAGGACTTATTAAAAATGAACGAAACGAAAACCAGAATGACCATGAGAATAAGACGATTGCAATGTAGGAGAAAAATCTCGCAAGATAACACTTTTGAATTTTTTTTATTTTAAAATTTTCACATTTACTAATTTTGCGAAGTCAAAATTAGCTGATAATAGGTTAGCACACCAGTTGTACAAACAATATATCAGATCTATGGATACATGCAAATAAAAGTGAATATTCTACCAGAAGAAATATATAAAACAAAAGACATAAATCAACACTAGATTTAACGCGGTTCACCCAATGTGGGCTACGTCTACCAAGAAAGAAGCCAATATATTATCCAAAGCTTTGACAAGATATACAATGAATATTTACAATCTTCCACGCCTCTTAGATGTACAATACTTTCTTTCCTCAAGATTTTGCTTCATCACCAAGAATTCTCTCTCTCACCAAATTTTGCAAGTTCTTTCTAATTCTTTTTAATCTCTTACTTCTGAACCGTAGCTTTATGCTTAAATAGTCATTCATAGACTTAGGGCAATTAGCCATGCAATTACAATCAATAGATATACTTTAATGCTAAAAAAATATCTAATTCCCGAGATTTAATTAAAACATCCTCGCATAGGTAATCGATGTTGGTTAGCCCTAACTGATGCCAATTCCTTCCTTGCTTGGCCGATGCCAGTCCTAGGTGACTGATGTCGGTTACCCCGTAACCGATGACGGTTACTGTATTTTCCAGCAAGTTTCCATTGCATGCTAAACTAAAGTAATTGAACTCCATAACTCAACAATCTACCACTTAGAGATTAAGTACTGCACCATACCTGTACAACATCATTCTTGGATCCTTCCTTAGCTTTGTTTCTTCCTCTTCAAGTCGCAAACTCAAAAACCAACAGAAGCTGAGTGTAACTCCAACTTCTTCTTTGCTAATGGCTTCGTTAGCATGTTCACAGGGTTCTTGCTCATATGAATCTTTTCCAGATTCAATTTTCCATCCTCCAATACCTGCCGTATGAAATGATACCTCAACTGAATGTGTTTCGTTCTTGAATGAAACGTTGAGTTCTTTTCCAAATGAATTGTTCTCTAACTGTCATTAAACAATTTACAATCACCTTGCTTCTTTCCCAACTCTTCCATGAACCTACTCATCCATATCATCTTCTTGCTAACCTCTGTAGCTTCAACATGCTCTACCTCTGTAGTAGACAAAGCCACAACCTTCAACAATCTTGAAGTCCAGCTAACTGTCATCCCACCTACTGTGAAAATATATCCAGTAGTGCTTCTCCTATCATTCAAATCTCCAGCCATATCTCAATCAAAATATCCACGTAAAGAAATATCTAAACCTCCATAGCATAACTACATGCTAGATGTCCCTTTGAAATAATTGAGTATCCATTAGACTGCTTTCCAATGCTCTTTACCTGGATTGGCCATATATCTACTCACCACTCCCACTGCCTGTGTAATGTCTGGTCCGGTACAAACCATAGTATACATGAGACTCCCAACTGCTGAAGCATATGGCACTCGTGTCACATATTTGACCTCCTCATGTGATGATGGACACTAATCTTTGCTTAATTTGAAGTGTCCAGGCATATGTGTGCTAACAGGTTTTACATTCTGCATATTGAACCTTTCTAACACCTTGTAGATATAATCCTCCTAAGACAAATACAATTTCTCTTTTTTCCTGTCTCTGTGTATTTGCATGTCAAGGATTCTTTTTGCAGCTCCTAAATCCTTCATAGAAAATGTGTGAGCTAGCTTTCTCTTAAGCTCACCAATGTCCTGCATAAAAAATCCTACAATAAGCATATCATCCACATACAGTAAAAAAATAATATAGCTCCCATTTTCAAGCTTCTTGAAATAAACACAATGGTCAGATTCACATCTCAAGTAACCATTCTCTTACATAAAAATATCAAACCTCATGTACCATTGCCTTGGAGCTTGTTTAAGCCCATATAGACTCTTTTTCAATGTGCACACTAATTTCTCCTTACCCTTGACTTCATACCCAAGCGATTGTTGCATATAAAATATCTTCATCCAAATCACCATAAAGGAAATCCGTCTTCACATCTAGTTGCTCTAAATGCAAATCATCTATTGCAACTAAACTCAATATAGTAGGAATAGAAGTAATCTTAACAACATGAGAAAATATTTTATAAAATTCAATACCTAATTTCTGTGCAAATCCCTTTACTACAAGTCTTGCCTTGTATCTTTTATGTCCACCCTCTTCTTCCTTGACCCTATACACTCATTTTTTCTGCAATGTTCTCTTACCTTCTGGTAACTTAACCAAATCCCAAGTTTGGTTCTGTTCCAAGGACTCCATTTCCTCATCCATGCGATGCTCCTACTGGATGTGAGTCTTATCCTGCATTGCTTTTGCAAAGCTCTCTGGTTCACCATTATCAGTGAATGATAAATAAAATAGAGGTGTAAATATTTTCGTAGGTTTACTTACCCTTTGTGACGTTCTCACAGGAGCTTGGGGTACCGGAGTCTCAATATGGACCTCCTGGACATTTCTATCCAAATCTGATAATGACCACCTTCGGTCACCTCTAACCGACACCGGTTTTGCTAACCGAGGCCAGTTTGGATCTTTTGTAACTGATACTGGTTCATCTGACCGGTACCAGTCAAAGGTCAACTGACACCGATTACTGTGTAACCCTGTTGGTAATTCTTTTAAATCCAAGAGTTTATTTTCATTCACAAACTTCTCAACTGGTTCATCCTTGGGTACCAAAATTTGATCCTTGTACATTATCTTTTGATTCCATTCAACATCACGACTCCTAATAATTTTAGAATTCTCTAAATCTCAAAAACAGAAACTGAAATCAACAGATCCATAAGCAATGAAAGTACATCTCTTGGATTTTGCATCCAACTTTTTCTTATCTTCCTTATCAACATGCACAAAAGCTTCTGAACCAAAAACTTTAAGAAAATAAAGATCTACCTCTTTTCTAGTCCAAGCTTCCTCTGGTATTCCTCCATCTAGTGAACTTGAAGGCCCACGGTTAATCAAATAAATCGTTGTATCAATTGCTTCTACCCAAAAATGTAAGGGTAATCAAAAATGTATCCTCATACTTCTAGCACATTCCATGATTGTCCTGTTCATTCTTTCTACAACACAATTCTCCTGTGGTGTTCTTGGAACCGTTCTTTCTCTGCGTATCTCATTCACTGAACAATAATCATTGAAAGCCTTGTTACAATATTCACCACCATTGTTAGATCTAAGGCACTTTAACTTAGAATTTTATTTATTCTCAATAAGGGCTTTCCATCTCTTAAAAGTCTCAAAAGCATTAGATTTATGTTTAATACAATAAACCCATACCTTTCTTGTAGCATCATGAATGAAAGTAATATAATACTGGGATCCTCCATGAGAAGCTACCTGAGCTTGTCCCCACACATATGGGTGTACAAGCTCCAATTTTTGCTCCTTCTTAGTTGCCCCAACTTTGAGAAATCTCACTCTTTTTTACTTTCCAAAGATACAATGCTCACAGAAATCAAGATCTAAATATTTCAAATATGATAACTTACCCTTAGCCTTTACAATATGCATTCCTTTTTAACTCATATGGCCCAACCGGTTATGCCACGCGTATGCATATGAATTTGAAGTAGATAATGTAGAAAAAGAATCAGTAATACATGTAGATAAATATAACATTCCTACCTTCTTACCTCTTGCCACAACAAAAGCACCCTTGGTGACTTTCCAAGAGTCTCCTGTAAAAGTAACCATGCAACCAGATTTACCTAGTTGCCATAAAAAAATAAGATTTCTCTTGAGGCTTGGCACCTGCTCACATCTTTCAATACCCATGTATTTACATTTTGCAATTTTAGATGAACTTCCCCTTTACCAGTAATACTGCAAGGTTCATCATCACCCAAATAAACATGCGCAAAATTACCTTGGACATAATTTCTAAAATAACCCTTATTAGGGGTTCCATGGAAAGAAGATCTTAATTTAAAACCCATGATTCGATTCTATTATCTACAGAAATAATAAGAGCATCTTACATTACCTCTGATGTAGCAAGATTTACTTCTTTACCTTTGTATAGTTGTTGGTTCTCTTTATCCTTTGACCAAAAATCTTTCTTTGCATGTTCTTTCTTTCCACATTTCCAACAAGTAATTCCCTTACTTCTGGATTTAGATTTGTTATCCCTTGACTTTGATTTCCCATTACTCTTACTCTTGGATCTCTCCTTCTGTTTGCCCCTACTTTCGGCATTCAAATCATTTCTAGATGATGATTCCTCTATACTCTTCCTGCGAATTTCTTCATTCAAGATTATACTAACCACATCATCAAACTTCAAAGCATTATTAGCAGATGTTGTATTACTAACAGCCATTACCAAGTTATCCCAACTATCAGACAAAGAACATAAGAATAAAAGTGCTTTTACTTCAATATGAAATGGTATTTCAACCGATTTTAATTGATTTACAATAGATCAGAAATCATTCAAATGGCTAGGTGCAGATCCACCTTCACGCATCTTAGAACTAAATAGTTTCTTCATCCAATAAAATTTATTTGAAGCACTAGGTTTTTCATATAAATTAGCAAGAGATTTCATTAACTCTACCGTAGAATTCACTTATGTAATATTGGAAGCCACGGATGCTATCAGGCTCAATCTTATAGATCCTAAAGCCTTTCTGTTAAGAATGTTCCATTCTTCATCAGTCATCTTCGTGACTTCTCATCCAACGGTAAATACAAATCTCTTTGATACAGATAATCCTCAATCCACATCTTCATAATTGATAATTTCAGCCGTCAAATTTCTCTACCATGTATTTGTTTTCTTCTACCATTACTGTAGCGCCCACTCAAACAGAAAACCCTCTGTGAGTAAATCTATCAACACACAAAACCCTCAAACAAAGCTATGATTCTAGTTTTTGGGGTTAGCACACTGGTTGTACAGACAATATATCATATCTAAGCATACATGCAAATAAAAACAAAGATTTTACCAGAAGAAATATACAAAACAAAAGACATAAATCAACACCAGAGTGTGGGCTACGTCCACTAAGAAACAAGCCAATCTATTATCCAAAGCTTTAACAAGATATACAATGAAGATTTACAATCTTCCACACCTCTCAGATGTACAGTACTTTCTTTCCTCAAGCTTTTGCCTCATAACCAAGAAGAATTCTCTCTCTCACCAACTTTTGCAAGCTCTTTCTAATTCTTGTTAATCTCTTACTTCTAAACTTTAGCTTTATGCTTATATAGTCATTTATAGACTTAGGGCACTTAGCCATACAATTACAATCAATATATATACTTTAATGTTAAAAATGGATCTAATTCCCGAGAGTTAATTAAAACATCCTCACACAGGTAACCGATGCCAGTTAGCCCTAACTGATGCCGGTTCCTTCCTTTCCTAACTGATTCTGGTCTTGGGTGACTGATGTCGATTACCCCCTAACCGATGACTGTTACTATATTTTCTAGCAAGTTTCCATTGCATGCTAAACTGAAGTAATTGAGCTCCACAACTCAACATGACCAGTCTACAAACCCCATATATATGTTTTACAGGACATGGTGTCCTTAGAATTTACGGGAAGTAATTATAGGCTTGGAGAATCTGTATAGATTATAGGGAGCTTAATAAATCCACCAAGAAATATTAATTTCCCTTGCCCTTTATAGATCAGGTTCTAGACAATCTGATAGGTAAGAAATACTTCTCCTTCTTGGATGGGTTTAGTGGATGCAACTAAATTAGTATAACACCTGTTGATCAAGATAAGACCACTTTCACTTGTCACTAGGGTACTGTATGGATGAAAAAATACATGCAACCTTCAACCGCACTTGAACCCTCGAGGTCGTGCCAGCGTAGCTTATGTTTGAATGTGCATGGTTAAGTATAGGAGGATCACTGACTAAGATCTGGTAGTGTAATCTCCTGGTAGCTGAATTGGCAAAGGGGAGATTTAGAGGCTATGAACTTGTAGCGTAAATTCTCTATGGTTTTCCTAACTTAGATCTAAGTGTTGATCTAGTTTGAAGTGTCCAAATTAACTAAGATGAAACTAACAATATATGCTATTGCTGAAACGAAACTAATCTAAACAAATCACAAAACTGAAATATTACAATCACAAAAAAGAATTTACTTATATTCTAAATAATAAAATCTACTTCTACACTAAAACTAAACAAGCGAGGTAACCCGGTATGGCTATTCACTTGTGTTGAGTGTATTAAAACTAAACTAAATTAAAACAAGAACTTTTCCAAGTGATTTACGATATGTGGACAACCTCCCACATATATTCTCTCCTTCAGATCCACAGGGATAGGAAGAAGGGGATCCATCATCGGGGGTTGATATGAAAGATTCAAACCCTATTGGAAATTAACTAATTAATTACAAATGAAAGGAAATTGATTTCTACTCTATTTGATATGATGTAAGAATGATAAATTGTAAGAATATAGGAAATCAAACAAAAAATCTAACCTAGAATTTACATAACAGAGGTAAATCCAGTTGTGTAGTAATTTGTCCCCTCATTTTTTCCTTTCTTTCTCTGTGTGTCCATATGATTCCAATGGATTGAGACTGCAAGAACAACAACAAGAGGATGGCACTTGAGCAATACAGCTTGAACGCAGTCTGGATATAATGCAAGTAGAAGAGAGATAACACAAGAGATCTAAGATTGGCTATGAATTTCCTAGCAATATTGTGGCAACAATACAATGCAAGATACACAAAAGTTCTCAACCCTTTTGCTTGATTACAAGCATGGAATATATAGGAATAGAGGATGGGAGGTGCTTTCATGCACAAGGCAAGAAGGAGCAGTTCTAACCAATTAAATCTATTTTAAAATAGGAGGAAGGAGAACAAAACAATCAAAGCTAATTTTAGATGATCTGGCTCACGGATGCATGCAAAAAGTGAAGTTAAGTGAACTGTTGTATGTTAAAACAAGCGTGAAGAATTTTTGAAAAAGTGGGCAGGGTTGCCACCCTGCGCAGGGTGGCGGTTTCAAGACCACCGCCCTGTATTGGGTGGTGGTCCTAGCACTATAGGCCAAGACTTATGCAGCAAGAGGCAAGAAGCTGGAAAAAGTGCTGGAAGGCTAAGTAAAGATGTCTAGGCAAAAAATATACACTGCGAATGGAAATTGGAGCTTGAACACGTTCTTGAAAGGACCTGAATCATCATTGGGGTCTTTTGTAACCTTTTTCCAACAATGTAGCACATGTAATTTTGGGTGTGTACAGGTACATTTGCACACAAATTTCTACTATTTGGACTTTGTAGTGCACCTGCCACATTTCAAAGAGCAATTTTAGCTACTTTAGCAGACCTTACCAATGATTTTGTTGAAGTTTATATGGATGATTTCACTATCCATGGGTCTACCTTTGAGGAGTCTTTGAGAAATCTTGAAAAAATGTTAGCAAGATGTGAGCAACAACTACTCTCCTTAAGTCATGAAAAATTCTTGATAATGGTTGATCAAGGGGTTGTTTTGGGTCATCATATCTCTGCTAGGGGTATCCAAGTTGATCCTAAAAAGATATAAGTCATTAGTAAGTTCCCTACACCAAAAAATAAAACATACATAAAAAGTTTCCTTAGAAATGCAGGTTATTACAAATGGTTCATGAAAGATTTTAGTAAGATTGTTGCACCAATGTTCTCTCTACTAACAAAATATTGTGTTTTTGAATGGACTCCTCAATGTCAACAAAATTTGAAGTTATAAAGGATAAATTGACCACTTCCACAGTCTTGAGAGGACCCAATTGGTGTCAGCCTTTTCATATACACATTGATGCTTCCAACAATGCAATGGGAGTTGTTCTTGGACATAAATATGAGTAAGAACAAATGTATTCCATTTATTTCATCAGAAAAAACTTGACCCCTATGGAGAGAAACTGCACCACTATAGAAAAGGAATTTGTAGACGTAGTTTACTCTCTAAACAAATTCAGACACTACATTACTGGTTATAAGATTTTTTTGTATACAGACCATTCCTCCATAAGATACTTAATGAACAAACACTAGTAGGGGGAAAAATTATCAGGTGGTTGCTTCTTTTGCAAGATTATAAGTTGACCATAATTGATAAGCCTAGAAAGTCTAATGTTGTTGTTGAGTTTATTTCAAGATTGAATGTTTTAGGAGAAGGTGAGGTAGTTCAAGATCACTTCCCAGATGAGCACTTGTTTGTAATATTAAAATTCCCTCCATGGTTTTCTAACCTTGCAAATTATCTAACTACAGGGAAGTTTCCAACTTATTTCAGTAGTAAAGAAAGAAAAAAATTAGTCAGAAACAGTGCTACATATAATTGGTGCAATAGAATTTTGTTTAAATGTTGTCCTGACGTGATTCTTTGCATGTTTGTTCAAGAAATGAAGTATATGACATACTGAGAGCATGTCATGATGAATCTGGAGGAGGGCACTACTCGCTAAAGAGGGAAATTCATAAGGTCCTTAGAGCTGGGTACTATTGGCCCTCTCTCAACAAATTTTTCAAGAAATATGTATGGCGATGTGATGCATGTCAAAGAATGGGGAAGCCTATCATGTCTTTAGAAATGCCCCTCAATACCTGATTGGTCTTAGGACCATTTGAGAAATGGTGGACTGATTTCGCTGGACCTATAGACCCCCCATCTTATGGAAAAAAGTACTTGTTAGTGTGCATCTAATATGTTACCAAATGGGTCAAGGTTCAAGCGCTGACGTCTGTCAATGAAGAATTTGTAGATGCATTTCTATACCACAAGATCATGCTAAGGTTTAGAGCTCTTAGATCCATAGTAAATGATCAAGGACCTTAATTTGTGTCCAACATGACTGAGGCCTTTTTGAAGATTTACCATATCAAGCATAGGAAATCATCACCATACCGACCCCAATCTAATGGGTAGGTGGAAGTCACAAATAGAGAACTGGAAAACATCTTGACTAAAGAAATGGGTGCCAAGACTGCATGAAGCAATCTGGGCATACAACACAACTTGGAAAACCACCACTAGTTTCTCCCCATATGAACTAATTAATGGAAAGAATCCATTTCTCCCAGTGGAATTTGAATTGCAGACCTAGAGAACATCGCTGAATATAAGAATTGACTTAGATGAATCTCAACAAGATAGGGTGATGCAGTTGAATGAACTAGATGAGATGTAGATGGAAGCACAAAAACAAGCTGATATCCTTCAACATCATAGGAAAGTTTGACATGATTCTCATATCAAGACCAAAAGATTCAGAGAAGGAGACTGGGCCCTGCTATTTGACTCAAAATACCAACACTTCAAAGGGAAACTGAGGACAAGATAGTTAGGACCTTACCAAATTGAAAAGATATGATAATGGATCTGTGAGATTGTTTCCAATTGATGGTGATAGAAGAAATTTGTTAGTGAAGGACCATAGACTGAGGTTGTATCAACAACCCTAGGATAAAGAAACCTTCACTAAGGACATGATGTTGTGTGAGGAATTTGATTTAGTGGAAGACATCAACTCTTCCAGCTACGAGTAGTTTGTTAGAAATATTCAAATAAAGGAAGAAGACCATAATTTTGTTATAGTATTCTCCCCCTATATCTAAAAAACAAAATATATATTTTCTTTTATGCATACAAATAAAGGCTAGAAGTGTAAATTATCAAAATGTATATTAACCATAATTAATTTTCAAATGTAGGAGGTGGAGCGCCAATGGTCAAAAGGATGCTGAGCTAGTAAGGTGAGGTGTATTTACTTTTTTCCAAAGGTCTTAACTATATTTGAACTTCCCAATGCACTTGATTAAAAACAAAAATAATCTAAATGAGGAATTGGAGAGATAAGAGGTAATGACGAATGAATAAAGGCATGGTTTCACTCCTTTCAAAGGATGACATATGGCACAAGTGACAAGGATAGAAGTGTCAGAACCATGTGAATGAATTAAAAACTCGCCATGTTCAACAATCACATCAGTCATCTCCATCGTCATTCTATGCCACCATGATGCTATTATAAATTCATGGGCAGTTCGATTTCAAGCTACTGACATTATACAAAGCTAATCCACCTCTTCCAAGAAGTCATCGCCATTGTTCTAAAAATCTACCTCCTCACTCCCTTTTCCATTCCTATTGCAAACCAACCTATTCGATGGGGAAGAAGAAGAAGTCAGAGCTAGAATTTTCAGAACCATTGTTGAAGAATGTCGTCATCTCTCAAGTCTTTCATGACGCAGGTTGGTTGAATTTCAGTAAAAAATTTGAAGGGTTTGATGAAGATTTGATTGAAGAGTTTTTCTCGAATTTTGAATTAACTTGTTCTAGCGTAGGAAGGAAAAGGTTTGAGATAGATAGCCAAATTGTTAGCACAATCTCTGGTCTTCAAGATTTTGGACTCATGGTTGTCACCAAATCCCCCCTCAAATATCTGAAATCCCTTTTTCATAAGGAGGGGGAACCTCTTCCTGAGATAATAGTTAATCCCCAGGGGATCTAGAAGGGTATTAAAAGAGAAAGCTTTCCAAGACATTGGAAGGAGGTAGCTTCTTAGGTAAATAGGTATTTCATCTGTGACGGAAAATGATCAACATTAGGAGGAGATACCCTGAATATTTTGACCCATTTGAAGAAAGAAAGGGAAAACCCTGCACTCATAGTTAATCTCCCAGAATACCTAGCAAATGTCATCATAAAAGTGGGGTAGAAGTATAAAAATGGAGGTGGTGATGTTGCAATTAAGCACCCAGGGTGTATTTAGTTTATTTGTGTGCACCAGGCCTCGAGGAAATCTAAGAGGAAAGTAGAAAAGATGATTGTAGGAGAAAGTTCCAGGAAGAAGAGGATTAAGAGGACTCTTATGCCAATTTCTTCCAAACCAACCCACAGCTCTCAGCCCAAGATTCAATTTGTTCCTCAGTCTACTCCTGAGTTCATTTAAGATTCTATAGATGAAGCCAAGTGCCCCCCTGAGCCTAGAGCTTTGAGGAAAAAGGCTATCATGACAACCCTTCCTGAAGAACAAAGCCATGTTGTTGAGGCACCAAAAACTCGTTTGGAAGCTCCATAAAATATGCGTACAACTCTGAAAATCCAGACAACAACTACTTCCAAGGAATTAGACATGAGGAATCACAAAGATGGATGCTCTTATTCATAATGATGAGGTGTTGAGGCAACACCAAAGAGGAAATTGCTGCTCTAAAAGAAAAACTGAGAGGTATGGAAGCAACTCATTTGTCTCTTCAAAATGAGGTTTGTGAAAAAGAATATAAAAAAATATAGAGAAATAGATGTTTTGAGAATGGAAGTTACTAGTTTAAAGAGATAGAAAGATATTGGTTTGAAAGCATGGGATGATTTATCATCTCATTGGACTCAACTCTCTCTTAAAAACAAAGAGCTGGTAGAAGAAAATAAAAAACTCAAGGAAGAGGCTGAATCCAGCTCTAATGTAAAGACAAAATTGGAAACAATTATAAGTCTGTTTGTCCTTTAGCTTGTAAACTCTTTGCTTGCAGGAAACTATCTTCAATATATAGTCTATTTTTTCAAGAGCAATTTTATTCATGGAAGTTGCATAGAACTTTTTGTGGAGAACCTCATGAGGCTCCTGATGTAAAAATCTTTTTACATATTTATTAGAGTTGTGCTCCAGAGGTACAAAACTTATTGTGTGAATTCTATCTCCATATCATCTTGGTTCCAAATATTCCTAATTTTTTCATAAATCTGTCAGTAGGAAAATTTCAATTAAAAGCTTTTTAGTCATTGTTAAGAAATCAGATTGTGTGGGAAGAACAAACTGATATATTTACACAATAAGCAAAAAATGTTGGTTTTTACATTTAACCCCAACATCATAATGATGTTTCGATGAAGAAAGATTTTAGGTCTTTGTGTTACCAAACTAGAATTGGTAAACACACCTCCGAGATCTTGGAAAAATGTGTCTAAGAGTTTGAATCTTGCTATTAGAAAAACTTTGGCCAGGCTATGATAGCCTGTGACAAAATAGGGGAAACCTTGAATCTGCCACTAAAGAGAAGGGAATTGATTTCTCCTTAGAATCTCAGCTGCAGGATGAGATGGGGAGATGCACTTGTGGAAATTATTTAGCAATTAGCAAAAAAAGAGAACAATGAATATAATGATGAATGGGTTGGGATGTAGGTTAGGCCTCCTCTGGTTTTCAACCTAATGACTACTTGGAAAAATAATGCTCCTCAATCAAATGAAAGCTTTAAGGCATGGGCAGGAATTATGGTTGAAAACCAAGGGTGCAAGGGCACCAAGAAACAATATGTAGATCAATTTAAGGAGTGTGATGTGGAAAAGCAGTTTGAGCAGATATCAAGTGGAAGATAGTTTGCAAAAGGTAAAGTGCAGGGGAGATGATGAGTCCATAAACCACCTCATGATAACATCTATATAACTATAAAATTTACTCCAAAAAACACTAATCAATGCCTGGGAATGTTCTAAATAGTTATATCTAAAGTAGAAAGTAGCGCATTTCCCCTTGGTTCTATCTTAAGAAAATTAATGACCAATGAAACTCCCACTAACTACCCCTTTGTTGAGTAATTTGGTGACATATGCAGGATGATGAGGCACATTTTCTGCCATTTTGAACAATAACAGTCAAAGGAGATCGAGTCTATAGTCACTGCACCATTTTGAAGACTAAACCATAACAAGCTACAAACTAGGACCCCTATTTCCAATACAGTTGTGGGGCGTTATGGGACTTTTATGAATTTCTAATAGGTTGCCTATAGCTTTGGCATGTGTTGTAACCAACTGTGTCTATAAAACACCTTCTTGTGATTGTTTCTTAGTTAGTTCTTTTTAGTATTACAACATATAATAGATAGAAGTTATTTTCAATTGTTCTCTGAAGTATGTAACAAACTCATTTTTTGTCAATACAATACATGATATTTTGAGGATACGTTTGTGTTAAGAGTTTCAATCCCGAAGTAGAGCAAAGGGTCACTTGACTAAAGAGATTAGAGGATTGGTAATTCATGTAAAATCTTTACATTTACTAAGTTATAGTTTTAATACCTTGACTTGGTGATTATCTAAATAGAATCTTATATCTCTTTATTTCAGCGAATTTCCTTTACTTGTCACTTCCTTTAAACAAGCATTTCACTTCAGAAAAGTATTTCATTTAACAAGAATTTCACTTAGTAACTTTGTTTCAGTAGAATAGATGCATTTTACATATTGTTTTTCCATTCGATAGTTTATAAGATTTAAATATTCAATAATTTAGACATTTACTCATTTTCAATAGTTAAGTAATATAGAACATGATAATCGATACCAAATGAACCCCTCAAAGAGAGAACCACCATAGTGAATGAGTTGCATATAAAATTCTCTACATACAACCTTGAACACAACCCTGGTCTATAATGATATCAACACTTGAATAGGTCGATTAAATGATTGGAAGTTACAACAACCCATCAATGCAGTTTATGGGATTGTGTACGTGAACTTCTATTTTGCATATTACAGGCATCATCGACGATCGTAGTATGAACATAAAGAAATCAACAGGGGATAATTGTGACACCCTCACAATATAACAAAAACTAGATCCAAAGGTTTTGCGCAATTATAGGTGCCCAGATCTGGTCATCTACACCTAAGGACCCATGTCCTGCTGGAAGTGCCTTTGTCCAATGTTGTTTGTGAGCTCTAGAATTTACATAGATCAGATGTGACTTTGGTTACATATTTTTCAACACTTATCCATGTCCAGATCAATTCCAGATTGAGCGTAAATAGGCTAAGTCTCTTTATCTATTTATTATGCTTAGGGTTTCATATTTTAAATCCTAGTTTGCTTGTGTCATTTATGTAATTTATCATTTATACACCAGTTACTCTATAATATTTAGATTTTATTAATTCAAATTAAATAAAATTATTTGGTGAACCCCATCACTCAAGCCCTACCTTTTGATAATGCATCACAATCTATCTCATTCTTTTGAATTCATGAATCAATCTTCATATCCTTCTTTTACTCCAACCAAAGTTTATGCCATGGCTACCACCACTACTAATTTTATACAAGTTCGTACTCAACATCCTCCTCGCTTTATTACTCCAATGCCTGATCCAACCATCAATGTAGTTACCACTCACTGCACTCATCCCCCTACAGCTCCACATGTCTTTGTACCACCACTTATTACCCCTACAATTCCTCCCACCACCTCTAAGGGTTACGACATCATTAAGAAGCTTAAGAATGACCCAACACAAATCTCTCTTTACGATTTTTTTGCGGTGCACCCGATTATCATCATACACTAGAGGTCGCCCTTCGTTTTATTCACATTGAAAGTAATAATTCACCTGTTGCCTTTACTCACCTCATTTAATCTCTCAAAAATTTACCAAGTGTTATATCTTTTAGTGATGAGGATATCCCTCCCTCTGCTGCTGACTATCCATTTGCACCTTTTTTTATCACTGCTACTATTAGCGCCATTTTTATTAATTGTGTACTCATTGACAATGGTTATGCTATAAATCTATGTGCTTTATCCCTCCTCAGGAAAATCAACATTACTAGTGATTTTGTTAATAAATCCTCTCAAGTCATTCGTGGCTATGGTTCAACTTAACAATCACACATGCATCCATCACCATACATACACAAGTTATGGAGCCTATAGATTGTTACCTGATTGTATTTCCCTGGTTATAGCCTCGAAGTTGGCCTTTAGGATCTCAATCTCGCCACCCTACCGATTACTAACTGCTCCTTGTACCTACTCCTTCATCTTGTGTCAATCATTAAAAATTGTTGGTCCGAAAATCTGTCGTGTGGACAGATCTATGGATAGACGGGCCAACGTTGTGCAGGGCTTAGCCCCTCTTTGAGACAGCAAAGCGAAACTGGTTTATTGCTACTTCTACTAGCAGGAACCTATGCAAGTCTCACAGATTCTGCCTTCGGGGGTTGGGATCTCATCCCAGTCGAGTGTTCTAGGCTGCGAAGAGAAAGGACTAAAAGAAGGAGAAGAGAAAGAACAGATCTGAAGGGAGAAAAGAAATGAGTTCCAAAGCGGAAGGGTCAGAAGATTATGCTTTGGGCTTGGTAGTAAACAGAGCCAAACCTACTTGCATAAATAAACAAAGCAATACTGATAAACAAGTGACGGAAAAGTAGATATGAATCTCAACAGAATAAACTCATGTAGATCTAACGTAAGAAAGATCTTAATGTATAACACAGTATTGAGCACAAAGTTTGAATAATTGTATTAATTGTTCTTTATCTGTTACAAGAAAGCTCAAAGTCTTCCTCTCTTCACCTCTATTTCTATCTGAAAAATGTTCACCTCCTTGAATACCACAAGTATTCTCAGTATTTATAGAATAGTGAGGGAGAGAGAAGACAAAATGGAGCCAACCACTTATTCACAAAGATATTTACAAAATATCTAAAAGTCATGTTGACTTTTACAACTTGGATAGATGACATCATCCCATGATGCAACATGGATGATGTCATCGTTTGTATCAACACACTTCAGATATTTCGAAGAGAAAGTCGTAGAATAGAGAGGAGAAGAAGGAGAAGAAGAAGGAGAAATTATTCATCATCATCATCCTGTGGCCTAAAAGGGGTCGCCTGTTTCTGATGCTGATCAGGAGATGAGATGTGGAACTGAGCGCGGTATTCCAAGAACTTGCTGATCATTGGCGCAAACTGATCCTGTGATGGATCCTTGTGCTGTTCACTAATTGCTTCGCAAGTTTCCCCGCTCATCAATGAGATTTTCGGGGACCCTGGAATAGTCTTTACTCCGCCTCGATTAGGGACCCGATGAAGTCCCTACAGGCCAGTAGGTTGTTGATGGATTCAGATGTCGAAAGTGACCTCTGGCCCTGTCCCTTGAGAAGCTATCTCCTTGAAAATTCGGATAGTATCGTCAGCTGATCTCAAGGTGAGGGAAGGAGTGAGCAACCCTGGAGTCATAGATAGAACAATCTTCTCCATTTGATGCATCGCATCCAGGGCCTCTTCCTTCACCTTGTCTATCTTCTCTAGACACAAATTCGAACTGATCTATCCGATAGTCCAGAGTGGACATAGTTCTTGTTGAGGGTCCTTGGATGACCGAATACTCCAAACTTGACCAAATCTTCGACTGAACAGTCGAACATTTGTTGGAAGGCCTCGTGTTGGAGTCTGGAATGCTCGAGCTCTTCTGATATCTGGACTTGCTAATGTTTGGAGTTCCTTATTCACCTTCTCGATGTTCAGGTATAAACTAATATACTCGGCGATCACTTTTTCACTATCCTTAAGGATTTGGCTCCTCCAAGTAGAAATAGCCATACCTTGCTCGTCGATCTTTGAGTATTCATTGATCTTCTCTTGACTGAGCAGCTCAGGAGTCTCGGCGGCAGTTGTGGGAGGTGCACTTCCCATCTTCCGTAGGGCTTGAAGCAGGTATTTATTCTGCTCCTTCAGTAGCCTCTTTCTCTTCCTTTCGTTTCCTAAAGCTTCTTCGCAGAGTGCATCAACTGCGGAAAGAGCTTCCCCCTGGAGACTTTCAGAGGATGTCCCCATTGTGACCTGAGTCATGGTGAAATCTGCCGGAGACAGATGTTCTTTTTCTTTGAGTGAGATCGGGGTAGGCAATTTCCATGACTCTCTCACCTGCAGCGCTCTTGGAGAAGCATGTAACCGGCTTGTGCTTCTTTGCTCCTTTAGCTGGAATGACCGAAAAGTCCATCGGAGCGATGGGGACTTTCCTCTTTGGTTGGCTCAGCTGCTGAGAGATCCAAGCTGGTCCTATTGAAGAAGGACCAGAGACAGAGGGGGAAGCAGCAACGGTAGAAGAGGGGAAGAAACGTGGAGACACGCGGCGGCGGCATTGAAAGAATAGCTGAAGACATGCCCACGGGAGGAAGGGAAACCGCAGCTGTAGAAGACATAGGAAGGGAAGGGAGCTCGGAAATGAGGGAAGAAATAGAGGAAGACAAATCAGCGAGAGAGGAAAAGATGGACGAAGAGGCAGGGGAGAGAGTAGAAGAAGGGGGAGAAGACACAACCAAAGGGAGTGGTTGCTTGAGTCACTCTGAGGAAGGGGAAGGAAGAGAAGAAGAAGGGATAGAAGGGACCTCTGTAGTTGTCGCGATGCCGACATCCTGGGTGGATGGGCGTATAGGACTATCCTCTGCCAATTCCTTCTCTGGCGAATCCAGGGTTATTACTTGTTCAGGCTCTGAAGGAAGAGGACTTTCAGGGGCTTCCTCCTGAATGGTGCTAGGCTCACCTTCCGCAGCTTTGCCTTTTAGCTGCTTCTTTGACCTTGGAGGTGCATTACCCAAAAGGAGAAGTTGTAAAATCTACACCGAGGTAGATTAACCCATTCATGCAGCACCAATGCTCTGTTCTCCGCATAGTCTCCTTGACCCTCTCCTCAATTGTCTGAGGAGCCTTGCTTCTGTCAATGTCCAGGAAGGGCCAATCATCCCCTTCTGTGTCATTATATACTTTGTCTACTTTCGTCTTCCGTAGTTTGGAAGCCTTTTGGGACAATAGCCACTCCGTAATGGATGATTTCCGTTAATGCTAAGCAAGAGTGATCCTTTCTTCTGAGTTCTACCTCATGGAGAACGTCAATGTAGATATCCTCAATTTGAGGGACATGAATCGGATCCAGCTTAGCCCTTGGTAGACAGCCCCTAGGGTCGAATGTAGGCCTTGCTGGGAAGTCATGCTTCAGGTTGAACAATTCTAGCTCAGCAAACATCTCCTTCGCCTTGTGATAGCTGGAGCATGTGTAACGGCCTACCGTGAGGGGGAAAGGAGTTCCGCCCTTCTTTCTCTTGAGGCACTTTTCATGGTATGTGACGAGCTGTCTTGATAGTTCCAATAAAATCAGCTTTGGTCCAGCATACCTTGGCAACCTGGTTGGTTCGCCCAAAAAGTTGACCGCCCTTAGATAGGTGAACGTGGGAAACTGGGTGAACAAGGCCCCCCACTTCTCTGTGACTGCCACTATGTTTTTGGTTGTCCGGCCATGAGTCAAATGTTGGGCCGCAACATGCACATGATGTGATAGAAGAAAACATCATTGATTTTAGCAAAGTGTTGGATGCTGTTCTCCAGCTTCATCTCTTGATAGTATTCATATATTTTGGCCTGAGGCCATAGTTCCGCTTCGGTGCAGCCCTGGATAATCCCTTTCAGACGCAGCAACATACACTACGTAGGAGTTCATGTGGAACACTCCTGTTGTAGCGAAGCTGTTGCAGCTGCTCAGATATTGTGCTGCTTATTATCTCCCCCCAGTAGAAACGCTGATCGGGCAGATTCTTATTCATTGTTTCCAGGTACCGTAGCATCCACTTATGGAAGTAGTGAGCATCTGAAAGACTGAAAACTCTGCTCAGGAAGGTGATTGTGTCACTGAGTTCCTCCGAGAAATCACTTCGGTGGATAGTTTGAGGCCACCGGGTCACTACCTTCTTATTCTTGAGGTAGACCTCATTCATCAATTGCATGCACTTGTCTTCGTTGTCTTCCCAAGCCTTGAGGCATTCTTGCTGGCTAACAGCCACATAGTTTCGGTGGTGAGGGATTCCAAGCATTAACTCAAAGCGACGGGCAGTAAGGTTTATAACTACCTCGCCTTTGCTGTTCTCGACACATCTCGTGTCTTTGTTGTAAGGATTGTGCAACAACCATCATGAACTCGTTATTCACAGCACTGACAGGGATTCCTCCGGTGAAAGTGCAGGGCGCTGCCTATCAATTTATCCATCCATGGACTCCTTGTCACTTTCTGAGTTCTTACCCAGAATTCCTCTATGTCAATGTGGCCCAGTTCAGAATCTCTGACATCCATATTACACTCTGCCTGCGATTCGGGCATCCTGACCCTCTGATATTTGTATTTCATTTCTTCTTCTGTTAGCTTTAGCCTTCCCTCTTGGTTTGATGGGTCTCTTGCTTGACGTAGACATGTGTTCTTTCGAAGGCTTAGTCTGCTGATCTGCACGCAGAAGGAGCGAAACCCAATCCAAGAAAGGTTGAATTAGTCATTTGATCTTCTATAAAGCTAGCAGAAGAAAGAGTTAGAGACTTTAAAGGTTCAGGGACGCAGGGCGCATGAAAAATGTGTATAACAGGCGGAATAGATCAAGGCGCACAGGAAAATGGTGCAATGTTGCAGAGGTTATAGTTGGCGCCAAAGGCGCATGGCGCATGGATGAAGCAGACTGCATTATATAGAAGGGTGCATAGGAAGATGTGTGTTACATTGAGGTTTGGTGCGCCCTTTGGCGCATGGGCAGATTGTGCAACATGGAAAAAATGGTGCGCCAAAGGTATATGGCGCGGCGCATGGAGGGTCTTACACAACATCATGTTACTTGCAATGGAAGGTGCGCCCGCGCCTCGGTAGGTCTTTACACTTGCGTGCATAACTCTTGTGTTGCATGGAAGCTGGGCGCGCCCTTTAGCGCATAGAAACAGGGATGCAACAGGGGTACAAAGGGGTGCGCCAAAGGCTTTTAAGGAGGCACGGGTTTTAGAGCGTGTTAGCATGGCCGAAAGGGTGCGCGCTAAGGGCGCATGGATTTTTAAGATGCAGCATGCTGGCGTAGACGCACCGAGGGGCGCGACTGTCTTGAATGTTGCAACATGGCGCGGCAGGTGCGCCATGGGGAATACGTCTAAGTCATTTTCACATTTCAACCTCCACTTCGAAAGGACGCTTGGCATCACTTTTTGATAATATAGGATCAGACTCAAGCCAACAGCTCAAAAGCCATCCCTCCCTTCTTCCATTCAAAAGATACTTGGATCTCTTTCCCAGCCTGGAAAGAGGGAGGGAGAGGAAGAAGAGAAAGCACAGACCAGGCAGGAGGAAGAAAACAAAACAGTTCAGAGGAGGGGAAACAAGCCAGGCACAAATACAACTTCCATTGCAAACCGACCAGCAAGCCAAGCACACACCAAGAACATGAAATGCATAAAACAGAGAAGAGGGATGAACCTCTTACCTTAACAATATAGCCAAACGATCCTTGGAAAGTGGGTCCACAGGCTTGATGAAAATGACAAAGCAGGGGCTGACAAGTCCAGGGCATATCACGTGCTCGATGGAAATAATGAAAACGACATGGGCGGGCAATGTTATATATAGACAAAACCTTGTCATAAATGCGCCACCAACTTTTGAAATGGTGCATGGAAACAGCTGTCGACAGGGGAAAACGTGCGCCCTTTGGCGCATGGAAGGAAATGACAACAGAAGAATGAGCGCGTCTTTGGCGCACCATACGAGTTGTTGACACTAAAGCTATGTGCGCCCTTTAGCGCACCAAAACTTGATGTAACAAAGATATTACGCACGCCCTTTGGCACACCAAAAAGTGATTCAACATCCTTTGGCACACCGAAAGGACGTGACAACATGGAAAACCATGCGCTAAAGGCTTTTAAGGAGGCGCATCAAAAATTGATGTTGCAAGGCAAAACCATGCGCCCAGCCAAAAAAGGCTCAAAAAGACTAAGTTCAAAAACTAGAATTTCCCGGGAAGGGATTTTACAATATTTTGAACGCGAGGGATCCCTAACGAGGGATCAAAACAAAATTTTCGGTATGGTTATCGGTAAAATTGCCCTTGTCAATTTTACGGGATAACACCTCTACAGTTCATCGGTGCGTTAAATTCCTACATGATGGCTATGAGCATACCATTGTTACGGACTCAAACCCATTCAAGTTTTTCCTTGTTAACTCCATCACCTCCATGCCTATCCCTCCATCACAGCCTATTCCGTACCAGTATATTAATACATATGATGTTGGTCAGTCTAGTGCTTTACATCCTTCTTCTACCTCCACATGTATGTCATCCATTCCTACTCATACTACTGATATCCTATCACCCACCATGTCTACCCCAATCACCAACATTTTTTATCATGCCATGCAATAAGATAATGCTAGCACCAATGATTTTGATGATGTGGTCGATGCCGTAAAGGTTAACGATGACACATTGTGTAATCTTAACTTTACTCCACTTGAAATTGATGAATCGTACTTTCAAGATAATTTTTTTGTTATTGTCCCTAGTGAATATCAATTCAAGAAGCCTCCTCCTTCCACTAAAGCCATGATACCTTTTCAAGGGACTGAACATACATTAGACATTCTAGTGCCTATTATATCTCCCCACACTCATGTTACGCCACATCTTGATCCTTTCACATGCACTCTCTTCATTTGTAACTCTTAATGGCCTTATAGTCCATTCGACCCTATTTACTCTGAGATTTTTTGCACACATGATGGCTTAGCCCGGATAGGATTCACACTTGCAGATCTCCTCCCTCCACCTCACTTTCCTCACCTTTATCACAAATGTGTACTCATCATTGTTGCTTATAGACTCTACGTCTTCCATTTATCATTCTTCCTTACATATAATCCTCGTTCCTCTCCACTCACACTTGGGAAATCTTGGATTGACTACATTGGTGGCATGCTGGATCCTAATCATACTGATATCAAATTTCCCTGCCTTTTGGACGCATATCTATTTATAATGATTAATTTCTTAGCTATACTCAAAATCTTACTCAACGGTATACACATGATTGTCCTTAACCTCCCTTTACTGATGAAGAATAAGCTTTGTGCATGTACAATTTAGGTCGGAAGGGATCTTTATATAATCAACCCCACATTATTGCCTACCATGTCTCTAATCCAGATCCTATCGGTTTTGACCCTGACACTGATGATCTTCTAGATGATTTTACTTGATCCTTCTCTACATCATGCACTTGGGGGCATCAGACTTTTCCCCCCCTCCTCCTAGTATCATCTATAATATTTACTATCACGTTATGTGCTTCACACTTAATATTTTTTAGTACTCTTACACATCTTGATACACACATTGTATCGTCATTACCCTATTACACACTCTAGTTCCACGGTTCATACTTGACTGCTGAGGGTATACATCTAAAATGAACCTCACCACATTCACTTTTCATGCTCTATGGTTCATGATATATCTTTCTACAACACATTTTCAAACCATTTCCTGATGACACACTCTTGTTTTTAGTTCATTCTTGATTGTTGAGGGGTATTTTATAAATGAACCTCATCTCATACACATCCACTGGGAAGGCACGTTGTTCCTATCATATTCACACATTATATACCATACCAACACACTCATACACAACATTCACATAACTTGGTTGCATTTACTCTTGCTCACTTTTCTAATTACATGTTGCACTTTGCTTACTGTGTTAGTTAGATACTCACTATGTCATTATCTTTCTATATACACACATGCAT
Source organism: Taxus chinensis (assembly GCA_019776745.2). Lineage (NCBI taxonomy): Eukaryota > Viridiplantae > Streptophyta > Pinopsida > Cupressales > Taxaceae > Taxus > Taxus chinensis. Next base: position 61,585,765 of record CM034147.1, on the reverse strand, counting down.
GTTCACTTGGTCTTTTGAAGTGAATGAAAATCTCTCATGGATTTTCACACGTTGTAATGATGCCTGGAACTATACCTTTTACTAGTCCTACCAAGGCTCCAGAGAGCATCTTCATTTCCTACTCTCACACATTACAGGTGTTATTGTTTCATCATTTATTACTTCTAGTTTCTAGCACATTACTTTCCATTGATACAAATATGCCTCATCACACTCTTTATCTTTCTAACATGCTAACGGGTGCTTCATGTGTAGCATTTTCCTTGCAGGACTTCTTTCCACCATGATTATTTGATACAAATTGCTTAATATTGTTTGTCATTGTATGTTATTGTTTGCGAGCTATGCACTATGTACTGTATGCTTATTGTCTCCTTTTGGCCACTTTTTCTTTGATTGTCTTGTGATATTGTGAGCGATGTTCCATGGTTGAAACCCACTTTTCTCGGTCTACTTTATTTTCACACTTGTTTGTTACATTGTCTTATATTGCATGCTTGCTAATTTTTCTAATAACACATGTTACAAGCCACTTTGTTTGCATGTGCCTTGGTTTCTACCATGCACATCCCCTACCCCTTGTAGGGATACAATACAACACAACATCAGGTCCTCTCTTTTGAGTCGCATTCTCTTATTGATATTACATGCACCCCAAACAAGGAGGGTCATACATTAGATGAAAAAATCACCCATACAACAACTCAGCGCTACAATATAGATCTGCACAACATAGGAACAATACATGAACACATTTATAGAACGACCCAGAATCTGACTTGGGTCCTCAGCATAACACAGATACCAACGCCTAGCATCAGACAGTAGTGCCTAGGAACCCATGTCTGCTATTGGGTGCTAATGTACTGGGGGCACACACGGTTAACTTATAAGACCGACACATTTTGCATAAGTCTTTAGAGCATTTTCAAAGTTGTAGGCATAGTCCTCTAGTTATAGAATGCATGCAATCTCCTTCAATCGGTATAACTTGGAACTAATTCATAACAATTTGGACAACAAGAACAAATTAAGGACGTACCATCTACAATGGTGCTCATTGGGTAGAGTCATGGAAGCATAATAACACTAGACCTCTCTCCCCAACACTTGCTCTTTGGTGTGAGATCACCCAAAAAACTCGCACTTGGCATGAGATCCCCCAAAAAAATAACACTTGACGTGAGATCGCCAATAAAACTCGATATTGGCGTGGGATAATCCAAAAAAATTGCTCTTCATAACATTACATGAAACTTTTATATCCTTTACATTCTTTTACATCAAGTGCACACTTTTCTTTCACTACTACTTTTACACACTTTTACATACTTTGATCACATTTTTAGATATACAGGACTTTGACTACTCTTTTGCTATTATTTTGGGGGTCCGTCCTTAATACACAACAAGAAGAAGCCTACAACAACAAATGCACGCACAACAACTAGTACAATACAATGCATAAACTTCACCCCTAGGGTCACTTTCCTTTCCTAGTCTCCACGCTTCACTTTTGCATCATTCCACACCTCATTTGTCCACTCGACACACTATTCGCCACACACTCTACAAGATCATAAGGTACACATCTCTTATCTACTTTATTTTATCGAGTATTCATTCAACAACATAAAGTGGGGGTAAATGTAGACACAAAATCATGCACTTGGGTACATTCATAGGTCCTAAAAGCATACTACCATTTACATGATTCCTAAGCAAGAAAACTAGTGGTTGACAACTCTCTTTGGCCTCTTTTCTCTGTTTCTTACTTTCTCTTTGGTCTTACACACCCTACAACCCAGTCATAACTTTACTTGTTTATCTTTTATGGATTTAGATACCAGCGCCTTGCCAGGACAACAACACCTAGGTGCTCCTGTCCCCTCTGGATGCCCCCGACCCTTTCTTATCTTGCTCACTTCTTTTGGGTCTCTTTTATATTTTGGGCATCTTTTTCACTTGTGGGTCGACCTTCTAGTTATGTTTTCAAAATGAAGTACCACACACTAAGCATTATTATCATCACCTAAGATTGCATTATGCCACTCTAAGTCATCCATCTATCATCCATTTAAGGGACAAGGGAATGCATACTCCACATAAAAAACATAGGATGGGGAAGTTCATTTTATTTCATCCACACATTCTACTACATTGATACATTCTAACTACAACCCGCTATTAAGTGTAACTTGCACAAGGGCAGTGCTCGGTTGTAATTTCATTCTCAGGGTGACCATTGGGGTCAGTCTAACTCCCCATTCTGCATTTTTCTTTTTAGGTTTAATGCAGTTTGTGGGCTTGTGCAAGTGAAATTTTATTTTGTAGGTTAGAGGCATCATCAGCGATCATAGTGTGAACATCAGGTGATCAACAGGGGATAATTGTGATACCCTTGCGACACAAAAGAAAATAGATCAAGAGGTTTTACACAGTCACGGTGGCCTGAATCCGGTCATCTACACTCAGGCGCCCTTGTCCTGCTGCGGGCACCCCTATCCAGCCTTGTTTGTGAGCTCCAAAATTTATAGAGATCAAATACGACGTTACTTACATCTTGTTTAACACTTCTCCTTGTCCAAATCAGTTTCAGATTGAGTGTAAATAAAATCTCTTCATCTATCTCGTGTGCTTAGGGTTTCATATTTTAAATCTTAGTTTGCTTGTGTCATTTATGTATTTTATCATTTATACACTAGTTACTCTGCAATATTTAGATTTAATTAATTAAAATTAAATTAAATCAATAACTGCAAATTCTTCTAATCATTCATCTAATTTGACTCTTGAGTTGCGGTCCTCTCTTTTCTTGCAGGACCCCCTTTACCAGTCGCCTCAATGACATCTTCCTCCTTTGAATATCCATACAACTCAAAATTCCTTTAATCAATTATCCAATTCAACCCCTATATTGCTACCCACTGAATTTATACACGATCCTCTTCTTCTACCCGCACTATTTCATCTTCTAGGTAAACCAATACCAACATATCCCAAATCCACATCTTCTTCAACTCACGAGACATCCAAATCCAAATCTACTTCATCTCTTGAGTCAACTTCTTCTATCAATCAAAATCAAATCCCTCTTTCACCCCTGGGTCATCTCGATCATTCCTTATTTTATCCTCATCAATCTTCTAAAGACCGATGTTTGCATCCATGTCAAAAAATTCACAAGAAATGATGTGCTAAGATATATTTTTGAAGCACTATCAAATTCTTTTGTGGGAGAAATAAGGTCAAATCCTCCCATCATCTTTATCATCAAACATCTTCTAAATCTTCAATACTTATTTGACCCCCTTTTTCCAATCAGCCTACTATCATTCACCAATAACGACCCACACCAATCGATTTTTTAGAATGAAGAAGTGATCGAAGAATTCACGATGCTACATGATGACATTCTTCTAGAGAATCATGAGCAAGGATTCTCTTTTCACCTCGATTCGTCCATGCATTGTGGGGAAGCAATTGAGTCATATGGTCAACAAATAAAGGAAGAGCCTAAATTTTTCAAAATTGAACCTCCTCTTGTTCTTCCATCTTCTCATTTCCCATTACATGGTGAAACACCTAGGTATTTCATTGACCCCTGACCTATCTTCTCATCACCCACTCACTCCCTACATATCACAATTCCTCAACCACAATCTCTCTGTGGGTCACCTCTGGGTTGCCCACCATATTCTTCTAACATTGGGCCACCTCCTAGTAGCCCTTCATCTTCTATTTGTGGTCCACCTTCTTGTAGCCCTTCATCTTCTATATGTGGGTCACCTCCTGGTAGCCCAATATATTTTATAATTGGGCCACATCCTCATAGCCCTTCACCTTCTGTCCTTGGACCACGTCCTAGTAGTCCTTCATCTTCTATCCTTGGGCCACATCCTAGTAGCCCTTTATCTTCTATATATGGGTCACCTCCTGGTATCCCATTATCTTCTATACTTGGGTCACATCCTCATAGCCCTTAATATTCTATACTTGGGCCACATCCTAATAGCCCTTCATCTTCTATCATTAGGCCACATCCTTGTATCCCTTCATCTTCTATTTATGGGACATTTCCGGGTAGCCCATCCTCTTTTATCTATGGGACATCTCCGAGTAGCCCATCATCCTCCATTTTTGGGCCACCTCTAGTTATCCCATTACCTTATATTCTTGGGACACCTCCTACTAACCCATTCCCTTCAATCCTTGTACCTTATTCCCTTCGTCCATCATATCATCCCTCTATAAACAACTATAGTAAGCCCACCATCATCCCTACCATTCCTATCATCAATCCTAACCATCCACTTTCTTCTCCCACTTCTCGAGACCAACATAAGCACACATTTTCTTGTATGAAGCATTGACAGTTTCTTTACCGAGCTCAAATAAAAAATCATAAGAGCTGAAAAGCTCCACACAAATCCAAAACTCAAACACGATTAAAAAATGCACACCAATGCTAACTCCAAGTTTGGTGCAAAGTGCAACAATCTATAGATAAGGAACTCAAGCTCCCCCATATAAAATCCATATTTCAAGATAAGTCACAGTTACTTATCGAGTATGATCTCACCAAAATCACTGAGATAGGAGATAATATCACTCTTGATAAGCAAAAGCTCCTAGTCTCCCTCATCAAAGAAATCACAAACATCGTTGTTGGATCCTATCACACCGAGTGAAATTGTTGGTCCTAACTTCCCAATAATTCATCTTCATTTTCTTCTCCCTTCGTAGTTTTCCCTTCCTAAAACTATAAAGAAATATTTTTAAAAAATAAAAAAAAGTGAGAAAACATTAAAACATCACAAAAAAACAAAGGTACAAAGATCAAAAATTGCAATCAGGTATTGCATACACATGGATGTTCTTTCCTTCGTTTCTTCATATTCCTCTACAAGTCTCTCACCATGTTCATCCCTTCGATGATCTTTGGTTAGTCTATTCATGCTCATTGTGTGGCATTTATCTCTATTGTATCTGTTTGATCTTGGTATTTCATTACCTTGGTAAATTAAAGAGCGGCTGACATCTTAGATATCTTATCACTATCTTCATTTAATAAGCTTATTACAAAGACCTTTGGGTGTATTTGTTGACACTGGCCAATGTCGTCATCACAATCACTTTGAAATCCTTCCATCAAGTCATCATTGGTTCTTAACCCCTTGTTGAAACAATTGAGAGAGCTGAAATAATTTTCAGAAAGTAAAAAATCACTCAAAATAAAAAGCACAAAGCAAATCAATATGATATATATATATAAATTTCATATTTGTATATACATATATATAGATACTATATATACGTATGCATATATATATAACTCTCTTTTGGTGTATTTCCAGTATCTCTATCAAGGCTATGGACCAATGTTTTTGTTATCCAACTTTAGTTCCCAAATGTGCGAGTTATATGACAAGGGTTAAAATGATGCCCCAAAGAAGGATACATGCAAGGGAATAGACAAAGGACATAAAAGTATCATGAAAAACAACGTGTTATATGAAACTACCTCAAACAATGATATATGTTGAGAAGATAGACACAACAAGCAAACCAACTTTGTTGATGAAGGAAGATCACAAGATTTTCCGCGTGTCTAGTGCTAGATCAAAAAAGCACTAAAATAAGATGTTTTGTGGTATAGTTTTTGATTTTTTTGATTTTGTGTTTTGTGAATGTTTAGGATTTTTGATGTTTTACCAATGTTTTTGGATTTTCGAAGGTTTTACCAATGTTTTTAGATTTTTGAATGTTTTGAATGTTTTGGATTTTCTATGATTTTACAAATGTTTTTGGATTTTGGAGGTTTTACAAGTGTTTTTGGTTTTTGGAGGTTTTACCAATGTTTTCGGATTTTTGAATGTTTTGGCTTTTCTAGGATTTTACAAATGTTTTTGGATTTTATAGGGTTTTCAAAAGTTATGTACATGAAGAACCAAGTGTTAATATGCCCCCAACAATAGATGGGAATATACAAGGGTGAATCTTGCGCATATTTAAGAATAGAATCTTTCATATCAAGGCCAAGATGGATAGGTTCAACATGATGATGAACTCAAACCAATTAAGTACTAGGAAGGAGCGAGCATGCCCCCAATACAAGCTGGTCAAGAAACATATGTTTGAAAGAAGGACAAGATTGTTTACTAAAGGAAGGGACAAAGTTTCCTTCAGACATGGTAAAAAGGTAATCTATACACATGGATGTTCTAACGAAGTAGAAGAACAATGTGAATGCTATGGAAGGATATAGAAAATGTAGCTAGAAGATTGGAAATGAAAAATGATGAGCCAAAGGCACAAATCGTGAGACAAGGCATAGTGTAGACACCTAAATTTGACTACACAGTTTTAATACTAAAATTGCACTAATTATCCTCTTTCCTGTCATTTTGTTATAATTAGTGATTTCCCATTAATTAGCTAACATTTCTTTCTTCTCGTTTAAATAACAACACTTTGTTAATTAACTAGCCTTCCCCCATCCTGGATGCCAATTAACCACACTTCGTTAGTTAAATTCCTATTTTAATTAATTAATTAACCATTATTAATTAATTACACTTTTCAATCTCGTATTTAATTAATACACCCTCTTCTTGGTTAAATCCCCCTCTCAAACCCTTCAAATTCTACTAATTTCCCTCTAAATCATCTCCACATAGATTTTATAAGCTTAATTTGGTATATTAATTAATCTTAGTTGATTAATTAAATCACCTCAAACTTCCATGAGTTGTTGATCTCTAATTAATCTCTTCTAATCATACTCATCCCTTTCTAATTCTACATTCCTTTTATCCCACATTCACTAGGTTGCAAGCTTCTCCAAAATTGGAAAGCTATATAAAGAACCTAGTACCTTCCTACCAATCTTACACCTTCATGTCCTTACAAGACATTTACACTTGATAAGAGCATTTTCATGTTATTTGGTAAGCTTGATTCAAACCTCCCTTTTCTACTTGGTAAAGAGTAGTTGTGGTGTCACCCAGATTTCATCCTGAAATCTGCGACTACCCTATCCGAAAAAATTTCGTACTTTTAAAATAATAGGTCGTTTTGTGTTTTTATTGCCTGAAAGTTCTTGTATTGCGTCAAGATATTCCCAAAGAGCCATATTAGCCTTTTTCGCCAAATACCTAGATGCCCAAAATTGTTATATTATGTCGTCAGGATTTGTCTGTGGGAAATTTGTATTTAATTATTTTGAGCCCCATATGAGGCTATTTGCACTTCGTTTTAACTCTGTTATGATCGAACATATCATTATTCCCTTGTACCAGAAAGATTTTAACAAGGAATGAGTTTTGGGCTTTATTTGTGATTTTTGGCAATTTTTCATGTTTTTGTGTTGTCCCATTTCATTTTCTGTGAAATTTCTCTGGAAAAATTCCTTTGCCGGGTAAGCCCGATTCTTGGCCTGGAGCAGCTGGAGAACATACATGCATGTTATGCCCGGAGGAAGTCACCATTAGAGATCTGGTTCACTGGGAAAAAGCAAAGTCGTGCACTAAAAAGTCCCTGCGGGCTCAAAGGATTTAAGCTGCAGTGGGAAAAATAGAAGCAGTAGGCAGGGGAGAATTCTGTACCTGCTTAGCAGGGTACTTTTTTCCCATGATAGAAAATTCACTTAAGCTGCAGTGGGAAAATAGAGGCAACAGGCAGGTGGGAATTTATTGCCTGCCTTGCAGGGTAAAAATTTCCATGGTGAAATAAAAGAAAAGTGACTTAAGTGAAATCAAGGGATTTTATTGTTTGCCTTGCAGGGTAAATAATCACATTGTCAAAGTCAAATCACTTAAGTGGATCATGGGATTTCTGGGGTTGCCTTGCAGGGTAAAAATTCCCATTGCCATGTGTTTTTAAAAATAGAATTCTATTATGCTAAAAAGTGCAACCCACCTTGGGTGAATAATAATGCATTAAATAAATATTTGTTAATATTTATTCACCCAATTTTGGCACCCAGGCTTGTGGAAAAGTCAACAAAGGGAAGTGGACAAAAGGAATTTAAAAATAGAATTCCAAAATTAAATAAATTTAATTTATTTAATGCAGCCCCTTTTGAGAAGGAAATAATACTTTTGAACTATTAATTGATTAAATTAAATTATATTTTCAGTGGCTATGGTCAAAACACACTGTGAAGTTTAAGTGAAGTGAAGAGTGGATGATTAAATTGATTAAATTTAATTTAATGGATGGTTGTCCTTAAACATGCTATTTTTAAAGAGAGAAGCATGATTTTTAATTAATTAATTGCCAGGAATAGGAAGAGCAATTATTAATTATAGAATTGTAAGGGTTATATAAACATGGGCTGCCATATAGGTGAATTATTTAATTCACAGGTAAAGAATTGCAGCCAAGAGGAAAAGTGCGCCCCATTTGAAGAAGGATTTTGCTCAGGGAAGGTGGAAACAAGGCTAAAAGCTTCCAAATTTGGCACATGCTTTGAAGGAGGTTGATCTTTGTCTGCATAATTGTTTGCATAGGTGTTACAGGTGCTCAGGTGTTGTTGAAAGGATTCATGCTCTCTTTATGTGCAAATTAAAGATCAATTTTTGGGGCAGCAGGCTTGAAAAGTGCATATTTTTACAATTAAAATTCACTATTCATGCTCCGGTGGCCATTTTTGTCTGAATTAACTGCAGGAATTCATTACAGGTGCTTTACATAAGAAAAAGAGCTTTAATCAATGTCCAATACATTGCATATATCCTCTGAATTTGAAGAATTGTCCAAATCTGTACCATTTTTGAAGAAATTCGGTCAAGTAAGAAGAAAAATAATTGTTCAGACAAAGATAGACAAAGCTATGGCAAAGAAAGCACAACAGAGTCATGCATCACTTCTAAATTTGTAGACATTGGAGACACGGATCTAGGCTAGGAACCTCTTGCTGAATTGATAGACAGATCCAGAGCAGGAAAGACTTCACTCATGCGTGTAGGAAGAACTTCACTCATGCGTACAGATTAAAAGCAGTGGAATTATTCGAGCTGCAGCTTTTCCATCCACAGCCTAGTTGCCAGAGTTTGTTATACAGGTGCAGATCCAGATGCAGATGCATATGCAAATCCATATGCAGATCCAAATCTCATAGTTGCAAAATCTTCTGACACAAAGGCTTCATCCTCTTGTTTCGAATGTAGCCCGTGAAGAAGTCAGTGTGTGAAAAATTCCATCCAAGATCTTGTGCAAATGCCCCCATACTCCATTTGAAGCCTTCATTTAATTTTCATTCTTCCAGAGTGCTTTTCAGATTTTTTAATTGCTCATATGTAATTAAAAATAAGGATGATGAGTTATCTACGGCAAACATTGCATTGATGCATGTACTGGAGAAGAAATGCAAAAGCTTCAAGGATAAAAGAGAAGACAAGGTGAAGGCAAGATCCAGTCATTTCCAATTCCAACTTGCTTCCAAATGCTCCCAGATCCAGTTTAGTGAGAATCAAAGGCGAAAGAATCAGCTACATGCAGACATGAAAAAGGACAAGACTGCAGCTTTCCTCTTCCTTATTATTTCCTTCGACAAAGTAATTGAGTGATCAATTAAATTATACAACTTAAAGTGATTGGCTTAAAAGCCATTACTTGAAGAAGTCAACTACTTGGAGATAGGTGGCAGGTGTGCAAAATAGAAGGTTTTATTTTCAGTTGCAAATCATACATGTCATGCAAAGAGGAATTCTAGGAGGGAGATTGTCAGTTGTTTCTTTTCCGACTTTCACATGTGCTAGTTCACTTGTAATTGCCCCTCTACATTCTATAAGTAGAGGAAGAACCTTTGGGTTAAGGATCAAAGAATTTGTAAGCAACAATCTTGTGTTCTAGACTATGTGCTGAACCCTTGAGAGCCACTCGATGCAAAGGATACAAAGGAGCAGGTTTCCGAAGAACTTTGTGTCACGGTGTACTGTGTTTCTTACTTTTAATCTCAGATCTCTTAATAAACTTTGTGTTATTTTAGATCCGGATCTAGAGCTACCTTTGTTTTAGAATTCTGTGTTTATATCTATTGGATTTTTCTATGTGCATGCAATCAGCTCTGCCATCTACTGATTGGGATGCACATCTTCTCCATTTCTTCTATGTGTTTATGTAATTACCTTCTTATATAACTTTCCTTTCTTTAAACAGTTGCTTACTTGCTGCAAAATTATTCAGTTATGGTTCATGGACTAAGTAGTTAAATTAAAACCCCATTTAGATATTAGCATACTTAAATTGACAAATCTGACACGGGAGCCTCACCAGTTAAATGAGGGAGATTTATCTCATGACTGCCTAGGTTTTGTGCTATGCAGAAAATCTAGCCAACAAGTTGTAATACCTCTGTTGTTTTGATATATGTATTTTATTCCCTATGATTGGTTGGCAAACATGACATTTGATTATATTTTGAGTTGATGTTCACTGTTGAACTGTTATATCATGTTTGCTAAAATGACATTGTTTACTTATTGATATGGTAGACTTATCATTCTTGAATTGAAGAATTTTTACCTATGTTATTAAGATCATAAAGTACTTACTTGTCTGATTTCTGAAGTGGACATAGTGGCTTTAGATTTTGGTTAGTGCAAACCTAGTTCTGGAGCAGTTGAGTGATAAGGGGTAAGCTTTTCAATGTTTTATGAAACTACTACTTTTGAGACCTTTGTTTCGATATTAAGATTCAGGAAAACACCTTGGATCAATTTCAGTGATCCAAGGTATTCTCCAAAATCGATATACTATTATGACTGTAAGTAAGAAAGTTTACTTAACAACTTAATGGATTCTTGATTACTATTTTGGTTTCAGGCCTTAAGAACTTTAATCTAATCTAATTGTTTAGAATTGTCTGGCTTAGAGAAGGCATACATTGGTTCATTTAGATAAGCACTAAGGCTTAAGTTGATGAATATCTATATATTCTTTGTGATTAATCTAGTCCTAAACTAACATGTGTTATAGTGATGTTTAAAGTTGCAAAGATCCTAATGTTACACTATGTACACTTGATTAGATAATGACAACTTAACCTAAGGTTGATGGATGAAAGTTAATTTAAATAAATCCTAAGCTATAATATGAAATCTAAGACCTAACCTACACCTAACCATAGGTAGAATTGAAAGGGGTCAATTATATGGTGAATTGAGCTGGGGTTACACCCCATAATCATACTTGGCATTTTAATTGGTTGTTTAAATGGGCCACCACCACCCATTGGCACAAACCGATTCAAACTTGGTGAATTTTGCTAAAACTGTGGATAAAAAGTTTAGTGAAAGTTTTGTTAATTGTTGGTTTGATCTCTATATTTAATTAACAATGTGGTTGGTTGGTAGGAATGGTGGAAGTAACTAACAATCCTTTGTTTCATTAATGACATCAAATAAACAAAAACAACCATGGAAAAAGGAAACAATGGTTTTGAAGGAAAAAAGGGGAATTGATTTTCATTTGTTGTTTTACCATTCGAGCTCTTGGGATTTGCATGTCATTTCTTTTGGTTTTTGAAGGCATCATCTATTTTTTGGATGTGCATTGAATCCTCAGTTGCATGGAGGAGGAAATAGTGGAAATCTTAAATAACTTGGGCTATTAAAAGGAAAGAGAGTGGAGAATAGAGGGTTTCTATGGAAACTGTTTCAATCATTCAGTGGGGCTTTATGTGAAAATTTTGAGAAGAACTCGTGAAGCTTGGAGAGAAGATTTCAAAAGCTTTACCAACTATGATAGGCTCTAAATCTTTAAAATTATATGATCTGCTTAGTGCCTTCATGAAAGTGACTCTGCTTTTTGTTGGAAGTAGTTTAATGGTCATGGGTTTTGCACTTTCGTTTCTAAGTTCGATTTATATGTGTATCATGCACTCTTACTCTTGGATATTGTTTGTATTCCTTTATTCTTACTTCTGGATAGTGAGGTTAGACTGGAAAATGATAACTTAAGCTATGGAAGTTCTGGGTTGTTAAATATTGCTCGAACAATGTGTTTATCAGGAACCTTATATTAAATAAAATGCTTTTAAGTGGATGATATATGTTTCTATTCCTTTGGGTTTCCTAAACCTTGGTAATATAATGGGTTCTGTTGGTTTATTCTTTTACAAGTCTACCCTTATGGCGACAGTACCGAGTCGATTTGCTTTACATCAACAATATATTTTTTCTCTATTGCAAAAAGAACTTGTTGGGATCTCTTAGCCAAATTGATACTTGTAATGTGTATTCGTTCCAAGTTGACTTATCAAGTATGTATAATTTTAAGATGAAGTGGGTGAGAATTCTTTTCTAGTTATGTAGATATGTATAACATTGGGTGATGAATCATTAACACAAGAAGTGTTATCCATTTTTATAATAGATCCTTTACTTCCTTAAATAAAGATGAAGCCGAGGTTGTGGCCTTGTGGTACAATCTGAACACATTCGAATTTTATATAAAACTCAGTTAACTATGATGGCCATGTGGCCAATTCGAACCCATACTGATCTCTCGTGACTATAACTCTTGATGGCTCTTTGTGGCCTCCTTGTTATGTGAATACCAGTGTGTATCGAGCCTTAGAACTTCTCAGGTCGCCATAGTTTCCATTACCTACTACGAGTACCGTATGTTGTTAGACGAATTGAGTTAACACTGAATCGATTAAGGGTATTGGAATGGTCGAACTCAGAAAGGAAAAGGTAATAAATGGATTTGATTTTTAACTTACCTTCATATTGAGGTATGATAGTCATTTGTTTCATTCTTTAGTTGGGTTCTCTTTCAACAGAGATGTTGCTCCTAGATTCTAAATATATAGATGGTTTAAGTCTCTATTTTCATAATATTTAAACCAAACATAGAGCTCATTTAGAGCCTTACATATGAATGAATATTCCTTTGTGTGATTATTGATGAAAGGTATATATAGTATCTTCTATTAGAAGAGAGTCACTAGTTGTGATCATTATATTGTGATAGTATACATACTATACTTGACTGTTATAACGAAATAAGGAAGGACGACTTACCTAAATATAAGAATAAATATCAGTATGTACAACTTATATGTTATAGTGGTTAAGTTATAATGATATAATGTTACTGAACCTGAAAAAAGGTATTGATAGGATGAGCTTTAAGTTGTAACTTGTATGGATCTTACTTGATTGAGGTACTTAGATTAACTTATATTCATTATGTTGATGTTGAACATGTCATGTTGTATGATCAAAAAGAGTGTGAGTTCTTTTGAATATTAAATTAATTTTCTGATTAAAAGCAACATTCCTTTTATGAAATTATTAATTAGAGCGTTGTTATGAAGATTTAGTTCCTATCATGATAGTTCGTATGAACTGATAGATGCTGACAATTTTGCAGATGGATTTCTTTTAAGGATGAAAGAAGCAAGAAGTTTAAAATTTTACATTTGTTCTATTGACTGAAGAAATATGATTTGAATAAATGATTATATTATTCATTACTTGATGTACTTCTGTTTCAGAAATAAAAAAGGCTAATGATCATTTATTGTAAATATTCTGAAAAGAAGTTGTTATTTCAAATTGTATAAAACATGCTTGTGATGTTGCATTCTGAATTGAATAAAAGATAGTTCATTTTGTTACAATGTCTTATAAACTTAATGGATTGATTGCAAAATGTTGAACTTAGTCGTTATTTCAATTGAAAAAGGAAAAAGGACATTTTACATTAGTTGTTGCAAACTTTAACAAACATAAGGTCTAAACTATTAGAAGGAATGATGCCTTATGTAAATGAATATCAATTTTATTGATTTAATAATGGCTTATTAACTAAGTAACTTAAGTGAGAATAAGTTGTTCCTATATAGTATAAGGGGACTTATTCAGGTTGTTTTCATTATCTAAATGACTGTCTATATAAATAGAACAACAATGATAGACTTAGGGATTATAATGTAGTTATGTGTAAAATGATGTTTATTCGATATAATTACATTATAATGAAAGGTCAATTGCTAATGATATAAGAATTTTTTTTTATGGTTGAATGTGATATGTGTTGAATGCTTGATTGAATATGTGTATTCCTTAAAGTATGAAAAATACCTAAACATAATAGTTATGTATAGATAAGATGGTTCCTAAGGGAATAAATGTGTTTAAATGATAATGTATGATTGTTATCCTACATTTAATTCAACTGAACTAAAAACATGACATTTAAACTAATTATACCTAATTAATGAAAAAGGTATGCTTTCATGACTATGCGTAACGTGGATCTAAATCTACAATCTGTACTTAATTGGTTAAAATGTTTACAATCCTTACTTAAAGGAAAGTCATTTCAAATCCTAATTAATCCATACGTAGGACACCTATCGACTAGAATGAGTTAGGGTAAGATTAACAAGCTGCGAGTTAATTGAACTATTGAACTTGTTAAGATATGATGTTCCGTTTAGTGGAACTTGATGGGATGTCGCAACATAGTCGTTGTAGCACAATACCCATTTAATGACGCAAGTCATTAATTGGTTATTGTGGAGCAACTACCATGGCACGAAATTTTTCCTAACTCCCCTAAACGTTGTTGTCATAAATCTGTGGATCCAGGTCATTGTTATATACTAATATGTAATAGCATAATGGTCTAGTGTCGATGTCATCTTTTGATGACTACGGGAAGGAAGTGGATTTGAACTGATGCTAGTTGATTCAAATACACTTAATTTCCCTTAGTCACCCTAAGTTGACTTATCAACACTAGTGTATGTGAACTATCCCTAATTCATATCTAACACGGACATTGGAAGTGATCGATGCAAATCAAGTAAGTCCAAATCTCAATAATAGTTTCGAGTGTGGTGAAAGACCTATTCCTTTCGATGAGTATGTCATATAGGAATTAAAGCATGACATACATGACTTAAAACTTTGGCCAAAGTATCGCAAGCTGTTGGTTGCGTTGTCTAGATTTCACCTAGACTAAAGATATATGATATCAGATGTGTTATCCATAACAAATACCCATATATGCACTTTAGAGATTAGCACTTGAGTGACCCTGAATGAATAAGGGAGCCACCCGTATACTTAGTATACACCTTAATGAAATGAAATACGAGAGATTGGTTTAATACCAACTCATAACAACTGCATATGGTTTATTGTTGTAAGATGGATTGGCTAAATTAATATTGGTTCTAAATTATGTGAATTTAGAACAGTGAAATATTATAATATATATTTTTCCCTTGTATTGAAGTCTTAAAATGAGGTTGTTACAGTAGTAAGAGAAAAATTAAAACAACAATCAAGCTATATTAGTGAGATCTCTTTCTCTCCCTTGAAGAATGCCTTGATTGTGCTTGGTTAACAAAGGAAATATCTACAATTTTGAAGCACATCCAACCAACAAAGGAGGTTTGCATTTCTCATTGGATTTAATGTTTTATGCACATTAGTTAATTAAGCTTTCCTTTCATGCTTCATCATGGTGTTTTGTTTAAATTAACTAAGTTATGAACTTACTAGGTGTTAGGTTCATTTCATTATCTTAGATTAGTCTAAATCATAACACACATATGACATCGTCCATCTTACTAATTTTTCCTACTCTTTCAAATTGTCTAAAATTGTCTACTATCTTTGAAATGGTGTCGTATATGCTAAACCACATAAAAGAGGGGAAAATTTAGACACCTAAATTTGAGTAGGCAGTTTTAATACTAAAATTGCACTAATTATCCTCTTTCCCACCATTTTTTTATAATTAGTGATTTCCCGCTAATTAGCTAACATTCTCTTGTCTTGGTTAAATAACGATTCTTCGTTAATTAACTAGCCTCACCCATCATGGATGCCAATTAACTTCGTTAGTTATAATCCTCTTTTAATTAATTAATTAACTATTATTAATTAATCAAGCCTTTCAATCTCGTATTTAATTAATAAACCATCTTATTGGTTAAATCCTAGTAGATAATATCATGGATGTGTTCTATAAGAGTAGTTAAATATTCACCTGTGAAAAATGAAATGTTTTTAAAGGCAACAACTGATATATCATTATTGGTAGCCAAAGGTAAGGAACTACCTCCTCTAAATGTCACAAAAGGTAAGTTCCTTTGATGAGCCATGAAAGGGATATGCCTGGAATTTTTTGGGGGAAAAAGAAAGGTCTACTAGGAGGAGTGGATTTTTTTTTGAGAAGATATGGAGTTTTCTGAGCAGATCTTCCCATTCTTCTTATTCTTGGCGAGAGTTGTAGATGTTCAATAGGATCCCCTCTAGCTAAATGTTGCCTTGTTTATATTCTTCTCATAAAAAAATAACATTATACTACTTGAAACTAGTGGTTTTAGATTTGGGAGTCACTTGATGTGTTGAAATAATGCCTCCAAAGGTTGAGATACCATTGAGACAAACACCAATATTAGTGAAACTTATGAAACTTAGTTGAATATGATGCAAATATGGTCCCACTGGGCATGCCAAAAATTATTGTCACCTAAAATGACACCCTTTATTGAGGATAGGCTCGACATCTCATTGAAAAATTGAGTGACCTTTAAAGTGTGGGATAATAGCTCCTTCGAGGTCAATCTATAAAGGAAAGGTTTGGCTCCTTCTACCTCAATTCACTACAACTAATCTAACCAACACTATAATTTACTACTAACTAGTTCTAATATAATATTTCCAAGGAGGTTCAGAAATATAAAATATTGAATGAAAACTAGGTGACGCACCAAACTAGAATATGTTGCTAATATGGCTTGAAAAGACACAAAGATAACTCAACATATGAAGTTTCAAATAATTCACACAAGAACATGAACTGAGATTAAAAAAATAAGACTAAAACCCTGTAAGAGGAATGAGATATTCACACTGAACAACTATACATCCAAAGGAAAGAGATCAAACTTGCAATGACTATCAACAACTTACTCATTCATAATCCCATAAAGAAAAAGTTGCATGAAAACTTCATAAAATTGTGTTACAAAGGTTTGTAAGAATTATTTTTAGTGCTTAAATGAGAGCTCACAAAACTAGAAAAAAATAACCCCTAGTTTGTGCTCATACAAACAATTATATAGGAGATAGAAGAAACAGACTAGAAAATATAATAAGGAAACATGAAAATGAAGGGAAACCACCCACTACCTCAACCACCAAATGACCAATCAACATTTAGTGTCTAATCTTAGCATGAACACCAAATATTTCTTAGGTTGTGCAAAAGTAGATCATCTAATAATGGGGCTACATAAGATAAATCTTCATGTTGGTTATTGAGGTTGGTTGAAGCATTTAGAACTGATTTGGGCATCATTGGATTGAGAAAACAAGTGAAATCACCTCCAAAATTTGTCACAAATATCTCTCCATTCTCCCAACCATTCTTAATGAAAATGTTCCCAACACAAATCTCCCATCATGCCCTATCCAACAAGACCACATGTAGGTGAAATGGATCATTAGTTCAAAAGATATGAGCCAAAAACTAAATCCCATATCGTGCCATAAACACCCATGTCTCAAAACAGTTGTGGGTCCTTCGACTTTATTTTGATCATAAAGCACACTTAAAGGGGCCCAAAACCAATCCCATCATGATCTAATCTCCAAGAGCTTTCCAAGGAGACTGATCTTACATGATTTGGTGGTCCTAATCCAAATATACAAGCACTTAAATAATACCTTGTTGTTTAGTACATAAGTCAACCACAGGGCCATTAAGTTTATCCCCTTCATCACCCTTTTAATATGTCAAACCCCCATTGGTGACCCTGACCCATTTCCCACTCACATTCCATACTACATGGAAATCCCTGATTGGTCCTCAGGCTTCCTTAACATCCTCGGGGATTCCAGGATCTCAGGTTTCATGTGGATCACCTTAATCATTTAAGCCTCTATTTATGATTCCTGAGATTATGGTGGCCCATGATTAGTCCATGTTTTTCTTTTTTTGGTGCAAATGATTGGTCTGTGCCTCATGGTGACCTGTGATTGGTCCACATGGACCAATCATGTTTCTTCTTTGTTCTTGGGCTCGAGGAAATGGTCAGGCTTTGGCCGTTTGATCACTTTCTCAAATTCTCGGGTTCTCAAGGGATCTGAGAACTAAGATCACTTAGCCACTTGATCTTCACGAGAGTTTGATCTTAGGGTGGGCCGTTGTTCATCCACATGGACCAATCACGAACCACCGTGTTCACATTTACTCACTCCCTCCTAGGAATTAGTCATTTTTGTGACCACTTGACTTAGCGACCAACTCGGTGGTTGCTCAGCTAGCTCGATTTGAGCCCATGCATAAAGCAACCTGTGGATCATTAGCTCCACTTAATCCTTGTGGCTACTTTGGATATAAATGTGAATAGAATCCCCTACCTTCCACATATGGGATTAATCTTAAGCAATGAAATGTGAACCAAGTGAGTAGTTTAACCAAAAGTGTCCTTGATCCCTAAGATCATATTTAAAGGTTTAGATCCTTTGTAAATATGGTGGTTTGAACAATATCATCTCGTCTAGAGCTCAAAATGCATGATTTTCACAATTAGGAACCTTTAAGTTTGACATTTGTTACAAGTTTCCCAAAAATAAAATGTGAGATCATTTTGGAAACATATACTTGCTTGTGTGTGTATATTATTGTTTGCTTATTTTTATTTCACGTGACCTATCTTCCTTGATTTCTTGTGACACCGTGGGTGTCTCATGTTTCTTTCATCATGCATATATTTGTTGTTATTGCTTTATTTTATTTGTAGGCATATGGGCCTTAATTGTCTCACGACATTGTGGGTGTCCCATGTTTACAAAATTTCTACCCTGTGTGTGATATTATTTGCTCTCTTCTTGCATTTGATTGCAATTTTGTTGTATTTACATGAATTTAGACTAATTTTGTTATCATCTATGTGGTTTCTATCTTTTGTTATCATTATTTTTCTTGCGTGCCATTGTTGCGACCATGCACAAACACCGTCTTTTTTACGAGTTTAGGTTATTTAAGGTGTTCACATCTCCAACCTCATAGAATCCTCTACAACTTCTTAGACATCTTGTGTATGTGCACACATTTATTTCTTTTAATCAAAGTGCTCAACATTTTTTTTGCACATGCCTCAAAAGAGGGGGCATTCATTTGGATATATTGTACAATTACAATAGACATGCAAAATTTTGGGGTAATATATAGGTATAAATAGGGTACAAGTACTCAAAAATCCAATCAAACACATAAATTCAAAAAAAATACACATGTTTAAAACCATACAAAGTGTTCAAGAACATACGGTACGATCCTATCCCTACCACACATTTTTTCCCACAGGAAGAAACATCAACTTTCTCAGTAGTTTCAAGTTTTTAACAACATTCTCAAGTTTTGGCACAATTTCAGGCTCATTCCATTTAATTCAGACCAGTACAGGGGGCATGAATTAATTCACTCATTTTTCACCATGGAATTCAATTTCTAATATAGTTTCAGAGATATTATGAACAAGAGTCTCCTTTCTTCGTCAACATTTCATCACCTTTCAATTTCTATTCAGCTACATGACGCTTGGGAAGGGCATGGGGGCATCCATTCTCTTTTCTACCATGTGTCCTAATTTAGAAAATTGGACCTAGATCCATCTACAGTGGTGTGGTCTGTGGGGTGATGGAAAGTATCAAAGTGGTTATTCTTCATAGGCAGACTTTCCTTTCATCTTGCAATCAAAGGGGAAAATATCATAGTTGCTGAATAACCTTGATACCCAGTTTTCGTCCTAAGAAAAGTGTTTCCGCACTTCATTCTTATTATTGTCTCATTGGCATTCCGTGTTGGGTTTCATACATGTAAAACTCTGGTATCTCCCTGACACAATTGGGGAATGATCACCCCTAATTCTTCGATAAAGCTCAACGAATTTAAAAATGCAACATCTTCAAGCACAAACAAAGCATGGAAGTCTCTCCTTTTGCAAACATCTAAGTTTATTCTCTCCTTGTTTACATGTTATTCATTTCATTCTTGTGCAAATTTAAATATTTCATGTTACACTCTACATATTGAGTTAAAGTTTAATTCTTTATCATGGACATTGACTACACTTTGTGTTGTAGGTGTCATTATGGAGCATGCAATACCAAACACGAGTTCTATAAAACAAAAATTAGAGAAAAGATAAAGTGTTTTTGCACACTCATGTATATTTTACTCTAAACATGTAATTTCATTTCATACTTAAAGGGGGAGAAAATATAGACACTCAAATTTGACAATTCACTCTTTGACACTGCTAGTTTTGACAATGCATTCTTGCTAAGATAAACACGACTTTCCCATTCTCGTTTAGTATATTATGAGGTATCATATTTAGCTTGTTTATCCTTGCACATTGATATGTCATCAAATTATGAGAACCTGTGCACAAAATCCATATAAAAACTTCAAGTAACATGTTATAAACTTCAGATGAAATGTTTTCCTTCCCCGGGTAGGGTCGTAAAAATTAGTCAGGATTATACATCAAGTTTTGATCGACTTGTACGGTATTGAAATGACATGTGCTCCACATTTACTTTCAAATTAATATCTTTATTGTGTCTTCTAATATCCTTGGTTCAACCTTTCATTGATAAATCATGTACAAAACCCTATATAAGCAAGTGAACACTACCTCATTTGCTAACCTAGAAATCCTGTGGCACTACAATGATACACTCAAATGAGCTCTAAAAGATCTACTTTTCTAAGGTAGACTCATTTGGTGTGATTGCATAACATTGAACTTTCCCCAAGGTGTGGGACCTTGAAAAATGGGAAAGCTCTCCAGATTGAAGGTTGGTTCCTTATTCCTCTGTTTAGGTGCATACGTAGAAACTTGCAGAGGGTCTGTTCTTAATCCTAATCTAAACTTTACCAAGGAGACAGGGATAGAAGGAATACAGAAATTAAAACAAAGCTAAACTATGAGGTGATGCACCAAAGGAATGATGAACACTTATTTTGCTAATAGACACAAACCAACAAAATGCATACAATAAACAAGCACATATAGCCAGATATATAATGGGAGACCAGATGAAAGCAAAAGAGACAAGAGAGGATCTAAAATCGATCACATACGTGTTTTATTGCTCTGTAGATTGATACAGTCCATTAGAAAGTAGCCAAGAGGTAGAAACGTAATACAATTTTTGATGGAAGGCCTGAACCCCAAAAATCCCTTTGCTAAGAGGAGAAGGGAGCCTGCAAAAACAAAGAATGTCCAACCCTTTACAATGAATCTTGCCCCCATATTTATAGATTCAACCAAAAGAAGAAGAGAGAGAGAAGCAGGAAAAGCAGGTTGAAGCTCAACCACTGCTGTTAATGCCTCTGATAAAATCTCTCCCCAAATCCATCTTTACTGCATCAATCCTTGGTTCAACGCCTTGAAGGAAGAGGAAACGACACGAACAGATCAAATCTGATCTGGTTGTTGAGGCAAGAAGATCCTGCATTGAAATCCTGAAGATGTTTCCTCTATTTTTCTTCACCTAACCTCCTCAAAATTAAAGTTTCAGACCTCCATGGCATGGGTGAGGCCGAGATCTTTCCAACGGCATCAGATTTGTAATATTTCGAGCCCTGAGTCGAAAGATATGCCCCTTCAAAGTTTGTATCGGGTCCGTACAGGAGGGCAGGAAAACAACTTGAAAAATGGGTCCCCTTTTGATATGGGACACGTGGCAGCCAGATTGGAACAAAAATCGGGCCTACGGGTCCACAATTTATCTTTTTCCCTTTCCTCTGATTCCCCGCTTGGCTTTGACTCGGGCCCGAATGCTGACTTTTTCCTTGGGCAGAGTTGCGGGCCATTTTGCAACTTTTACCCCTTTTGATAACAAGGGGCAAAGAACCAAATTTTTCCCCAACGGTCCACTTTCCCCTGGGACACGCGGCAGTCTGGCGCTCGTTTAGAAATCTTTTCTCTATTCACCCCTTGAATCAGCGCCATACTGACACTTGGCATTCTCCACTTACACCTTTATACTTAGCCAATTTTGAAGCCCTTTTCTGTCCACCTTTTGACTCTGTTTCCTTTTATGCGGGATCGTGGTCGATCCAATATTTGGCACGGGGGTGAAATATGGATAACAATTTGGTGACTCACAGGGGTATCTACCTGCTAGATGAAAAGACCAATTGCCTTGTCGTATCCATTGGGCATGGAGTTGAGAAAGACGGTCTGGTATTGATTTTGCCTCTGATTCACGAGCCCAACTGCTTGCACTCTCAATTTTCATAAGAAATCTCGAAATGAAGGTTTCTGAGAGTAGAAAATTGTTTTAACCCAGGGCTTCATCTGTCTTTCTGAATGGACTGCATAAGAGCCACAAAACAACACCACACTATATACAAAATTTGAAATCATACATGCTCCAAATGGAACATGCAGAGCGTGCAAAGCACTTAGGAGAAAAGCAATCTACACTACAACAAGACAATGTGCATAAGCACTTAGAGGAAAGAGAAAACTAAACTAATATGTACAGGGTGAGAACTCCCCTTTTAGTAGCAGTGTTTAAGATAGATCCCATTTACTGGAATCTGCAACTCTTCACCCTCCAATGTAGACAATTGGAAAGCATTGCTACTTTTGCATCTTGTGATCATATAGGGGCCACTCCAGATGGCGTCAAATTTGGAATGCCTTCCTGGTTTTGCTCGATCTGCATCCCATTTCAAAACCAGGTCTCCTTCCTGGAAGGTCCTTGCTTTTGCCTTCTTGTCAAAGCATTTCTTGACTGAAGCCTGATTCTTCTCTATTGCTTGGAGAGCATGCTCTCTGGTTTCTTCTAATTCTATCAGCTCCGCATACCTGGCCTCCATTGGTCCAAATTCAGACATCTCTAGTTGCTTCACGAGCTCCAATGCTGGCAACTCAAGTGATATAGGCAACACTGCCTCTTTCCCATAGACAAGCTTGAATGGAGAGCTGCCTGTAGATCTCTTGGGCATTATTCTATCAGCCCATAAGGTCATTTTGAGCTTTGTGTGCCAGGTCCTCTGATTCTCATCAAGAGTCCTTCTGATGATCTTTAGCAGGTTTTTGTTTGTGGACTCAGCCTGGCCATTACCTTGAGGGTAATAGTTTGATGAAGTACTCAAATAAGTCCCATTCTTAACAGCCCATCCTGTGATCTTGGAACCTATGAATGCTAATGCATTGTCTGATATGATGGTGGCTGGCACTCCAAATCTGGTCACTATCCCTTCATAGAAATCCAGGATACTAGACTCATTTGCTTCCTTGAGTGCCACTGCCTCGGTCCATTTGGTAAAATAATATGTCGCTGTCAGGATCCATTTGTGACCTTGGCTTGAGTTTGGATTGATGACTCCAATGAAGTCCAATCCCCATTGCATGAAAGGTTGGTCGACTGAGATTGGGTGCAATGGAAGTGCTGCTAGCCTTTCCTTGCCTTTGAAGAATGCACAATTCTTGCACCTTTTGATCCATGTGTAGCAGTCACTAAACACTCTGGGCCAATAATATCCTGCTTTCATGATTTTGAGTGTTGTCACTCTTGGAGCAAAATGGCCTCCAGCTGCTTCAACATGGAATTCTTGTAGCACTCTCTCCACCTGATCTGTCTCAATGCATCTCAGCAGAATGCCATTGATGTCTCTTTTGAACAAGACACCATCAATAAGAACATATGGGATGGCCTGTAACCTGAAATGTCTCCTTTTTGCTTTACCCATCCCATGAGGACACAGGCCTGTTCGAAGGAAGTGCACCATGTCTTGGGTCCAACAAGGAGCAGGTACATCATCTCTCCCTTCTTCTTGATCATCTTGTAGAACAAGAACAACCTCCTTTTCACTGTCTGTTTCATCTTGCTGACCTGAGGCTAGTTGTTCACACAACCCCTTCCCATGGACCAGCTTGGTGACCTTGATCTCAATGTCATATTCCATGACATGGGTGATCCATCCTGCGCGCTTTTCATTCAGGTCCTTGCTGAGAAGGAATTCTTTAACTCCCGCATGGGAGACCAATAGTTGGATTTTGTTGTTTGAAACCAAATGCTTAAACTTCTTCAATCCTCTGATTACCACCAGGACCTGCTTCTCAATGAAGGAGTACCTCACCTCATAATCTTCCAGACTCTGGCTGAAGAAAGCAATTGGTTGTTCTGTACTTTCTTTGTTCTGTTGCACCAAGATTGCAGAAATTGTGTCGCTGCCACCAAAGGCATACAATATGAAGTCTTTGGAAAAATCTAGGTTCACAAGAGTTGGGGCTCGTGATATGGCTTCTTTGATAGCCTCAAAACTTGTTTTCCTTCAGCTGTCCACCTGAATGTTAAGCTCTTCTTCAGCATCAACGTTATTGGCTTAACAAGGGCAACAAAGTTTGGAACAAACCTGCAGACAAAATTGATTTTTCCCAAGAAGCTTTGAAGAGCCTTCTTGTGACTTGGCAATGGCAGTGCTTTTATTGCTTCAACTCTCTCTGGGTCAATTTCCAGACCCTCCTTAGACACAATATGGCCTAAAAGCCTGCCCTCATGGGCCAAGAATATGCATTTTTTAGGGTTCAAAGATACCCCAAATCTCCTGCATCTTTGAAACACTTGCCTTAGGTGAAAAAGGTGGTCTGCTGCATTTTTGGAGAACACAGTGATGTCATCCAGATAGATCAACACTATTTTGTTGATTAGCCCTTTGAATGCCATATCCATGGCTCTTTGGAAAGTAGCCCCAGCATTAGACAGTCCAAATGGCATTTTTTTGTATGCATAGGTGCCCCATTTGGTGGTGAAAGTAGTTTTGAATTGATCATCTTCTTTCACCATGATCTGGTTGTACCCTGAGTAGCCATCTAGGAGGGAGAACCTTTCTGACCCAGACACTACTTGCAAGATCTGCTCCATTGAAGGGAGTGGGTAGTGGTCTTTGAGGGAGGCTCTGTTCAAATCCCTGAAGTCAACACACAGCCTGATTTCTCCATTTTTCTTCCTGACTGGGACCAGATTTGCAACCCAGCTTGAGTGTTTGATTGGAAATATGATGCTTGCCTCTATCAGCTTGTTCAGCTCCTTCTTCATCAGAGGCTCTATATGTGGGTTGACTGGTCTCTGCTTCTGCCTGATGGGCTGAGCAGCTGGATCCAGTTCGATTGTGTGTTGTGCTAGCTTTGGATTGAACCCTCTTAGGTCTTCATAACTCCAAGAAAACACATCAGGAAATTCTTGGCAAAGTTGTATGAATTCATACCTTTCTTGCTCGGTGGCCACTTTGCCAATTTGAAGTGTTTTGTCTTCTCCAACTGGGATTGACTCTGAATCTTCTCCTTTGATCTGCATGTTAGCCTTCTCCTTTCTGAACTGATCATCAGGATTGAAAATAGATTCCAGTGTCACTAAGCCTTTGGGAAGCTTGTTTGTATGTAGTTGTACTATCTGATTCCCGTACTGCTGCTCTAGTCTGCTCTGGTTTATAGCTGAGAATTCAGCTTCTTCTTGTAGAAAGTTAATGATCTGTTGATCATTCTCAAACACCTGCCAACATGTATTATTATCTGGCACTGCTGGCCTCACAACCACATGGATATGTGGTTGTTCTCTATCTCTTTTGATGTTGTCAACCACATCAAATGTTGCCCCGATTGCTGCAAGTCTGTCAGCAGCTTCATTCTCCTTCTTGGTATGGACACAATACTGAAGGCCTCAAAATCCTCCATGAGATCCCATACCCTACTCTTGTAGTTCTTGAGCAGGTCATTTTTGACAGCATTAAGTCCTCTGACTTGATTGGCAACCAGCTCACTGTCACCGAATACTTGCAAGTTCTTGATTCCCAACTTCCTTGCCCAATGAAGACCTTGGACTAAAGCCTCATATTCAGCAGTGTTATTTGAGCAAGCAAACTAGAATCTGAAGGCTGAATAATATCTCATACCTCTGGGGGACACAATCATGGCTCCTCCTCCAGCTCCTTGTCTACTCCTTGAGCCATCAAAGAACAATTGCCATACCTCATTGTCATCCTTGTATTCTGGCTTGATTAGGTCAGGAAGAGGTTGATTCTCTTCATGTAGATAGTAGACACCCAGTTCAGATTCCTCCATCTCCTTATAGGGGTCAAAAGCATGTTTTTTGTTGGCCCACTCATCTAGGGTCAAGTCTGGGATACATCCCACCTTGGTATCTGTTTCATTAGTGTTTAGGAGGTCTTCTTGATCAAAAGCTGAGCAGTTGGCATTGATTGGGCTAGGCACATAGGATTCAATATGATAATCAGCAATAGGTTCAGATCTGATTGTGGCCTTCACCCCATACCTTGTCCTAAAGAGCATATGTGACCAATCAGCAGATAGGTAGCCTCCAATTTTGGCAGTGAAGTCCCTGGACAGACACAAAGCAAAATGTGGTGGCAAGTCTATGATTGACACGTTTTGCAAAACAGTCACATTAGGGAAAGCGTGTAGAGTGAGACTCAGATCCTTGATGATTCCCATAGTAGTCACTGTTGTCCCATCTAATTGGACTACTCCTCTAGAGATGACCTCATATTGGAGACCCAACTGATCAGCTATTTGTTTGGGCATCACAGAACTACTAGCCCCAGAATCGATCATACAATTGTGCACCAATTTGTCTCCAATAATCAATGAGACATAGAAGGGAGGAGGTCTCAGGTTTTTACCTTGTTGTTCTCCATGGTTTCTCCCTGGTTGAACCGCATTAGCAAGCACTCTCTCTTGCTGGTTAGGGGGGTGATTTGAACTTGACCAATTCTGCATGGCAGTCTGCAACAGATCCCTCTACCCTGGAATGGCCAGTGACTCCCATAGTGAAATGTTCACACTTGTCCTTTTCATCTGCTCAATAATATTGAATGAGCTATCTTTTTGTTGCCCCTTCCCAGACACATTTCTTTCTTGCACATGGGTTGTTACAACCGGTGCCTGACTGGGTTTGGAAGGTGGTCTGGATTGGTTCAGCATGTTGGGAGTTGCACTTGGAACACCAGGACCTTGTGGAGTGATGGAAGGTTGAGGGTCACCTGAGTTCAGTGGTTGGCCCTCTCCAATACTTCTCTTTTTGGACCGTGTATTGGCAGCTACACTTTGAGAAGGGAACTGATTCATCCCACAGAAGTCTTCAGCCTGCCAATTTACTAGCATAGTTTCTCCTGAAGGTCCACCTTGTTCAGCTCTTTGTTGTTGATCTCCCTCTTGGATAGGTTCTTGTGGCACCATACTGGTTTGCACCATCAAGGCCTGATTTAGAGCACCATTAAAGCACGTTGATTGGTTATGTGGCTGATCACATGGAAAACACCAATCATATTCCTGTGCCATATTGTTCTGTGCTGGGACCAATGCTCTTGATGTTGAAGTTGTGTTAGGATCATACGGCCTGAAAGGTCTAGCAGCTTGGGGTTGTCCTTGGTTCTGGCTCTGATTCACAGTCTGAGGTGGTGGCCTATTGTGTTGATACTGGGGTCTAGCTTGATATTGAGCCTGGGGCTGGTATGGCCTGGAACTCTGAGCTTGTTGTCTTTTGATGGTCACTAGCTCATTCCCAAAGTTCTGAAGTTGCTTCATCACTTCTTGAAGCTCTTTAGAGGTATTAGATGATGAAGTGGAAGCTTCAGCTGAGCTTTGACTCCTGGGGGTGGGTATAGGAGCTAATGTAGGTGCTTGGCTAGTATCTGGGCTTCCTAACTCAGGGTACAGAGGCATGGATGGCCTAGGAGTGATTTTTCCAGCTTGAATCAAATGGTTCTCAGCCCCTATGGAGAGGCTATAGGCTGCAGGTAATGTAGTGCCCCCCATTGACTGAATCATCAGAGAAATATCAGAATTTAAAGCCCTAAGAAAGTATAAGAAGGCACCTTCATTAGTGGGCTTTACTGCTGTTGGAATCCTATCCCAGGTCCACTGGAATCTGAGGTTGAAGTCTGTCAGCTGCTCATTCGGGGCTCTCTTGATTGTTGTTAGTTGCTCCAACAAAGACAAGTTATCACCTTTTTCCCCAAACTGATTGTGAAGAGCCATGCACAGCTGGTTCCAGTTCTGGATAGAGCCTGCTTCAAGACTCCTGAACCATTGTGAAGCTTTCCCTTTGAATGAAGAGGTGAGCAGCTTGACTGTAATGTCCATCTCATGGATCTCGTGGATTGTACAGACATTTGCAATATCTTGGACATGGTCACCAGGAGAAGTTTGATTTTCCCCAGTGAAATATGGGATGCTCTTTAATGCTGCAATCAGAACTGGGTTTTGTGCATTCAAGGTGAGTGGACTACTGCCGGTGAAGTTGACATATGGATTTGGTTGTGCCATTCTGATTGGCCTAAGAATCCTTGCAGACTGAAAGAAAGGCCTTGCAGGTGGAGGTGTTGACAAGGTTCTGCTTGGTGGAGATGGAGACCTCTGAACTCTTCTTCCTCTCCTTTCTCTTCCTGGGGATAGACGCAAGTATTCAAATATACCTTCTTTCCTTGCTCTAGACCGGTTTTTCTCATGAATCTCCCAAGCTTGGGCTGCTGAAACCAGTAGATTTGTTTCTTTTGGAGTCACCAGATGTACAATTTTAAGGCTTCTTAAAAGCCAGAATCACAGCAAGTGTACATCAATCCTTACTGTAATAAGATGGAGACTTCTTAGTCCCACCGGGCGTGCCAAAACTGTTAGTGCAGAATCACAGCACCCCCAAATGAGCTCTAAAAGATCTACTTTTCTAAGGCAGACTCATTTGGTGTGATTGCATAACATTGAACTTTCCCCAAGGTGTGGGACCTTGCAAAATGGGAAAGCTCTCCAGATTGAAGGTTGGTTCCTTATTCCTCTGTTTAGGTGCATACGTAGAAACTTGCAGAGGGTCTGTTCTTAATCCTAATCTAAACTTTACCAAGGAGACAAGGATAGAAGGAATACAGAAATTAAAACAAAGCTAAACTATGAGGTGATGCACCAAAGGAATGATGAACACTTATTTTGCTAATAGACACAAACCAACAAAATGCATACAATAAACAAGCACAGATAGCCAGATATATAATGGGAGACCAGATGAAAGCAAAAGAGACAAGAGAGGATCTAAAATCGATCACAGACGTGTTTTATTGCTCTGTAGATTGATACAGTCCATTACAAAGTAGCCAAGAGGTAGAAACGTAATGCAATTTTTGATGGAAGGCCTGAACCCCACAAATCCCTTTGCTAAGAGGAGAAGGGAGCCTGCAAAACAAAGAATGTCCAACCCTTTACAATGAATCCTGCCCCCGTATTTATAGATTCAACCTGAAAGAAGAAAGAGAGAGAGAAGTGGGAAAAGTAGGTTGAAGCTCAACCACCGCTGTTAATGCCTCTGATGAAATCTCTCCCCAAATCCATCTTTACTGCATCAATCCTTGGTTCGGCGCCTTGAAGGAAGAGGAAACGACAAAACAGATCAAATCTGATCTGGTTGTTGAGGCAAGAAGATCCTGCATTGAAATCCTGAAGACATTTCCTCTATTTTTCTTCACCTAACCTCCTCAAAATTAAAGTTTCAGACCTCCATGGCATGGGTGAGGCCGAGATCTTTCCAACGGCATCAGATTTGTAATATTTCGAGCCCTGAGTCGAAAGATATGCCCCTTCGAAGTTTGTATCGGGTCCGTACAGGAGGGCGGGAAAACAACTTGAAAAATGGGTCCCCTTTTGATATGGGACACGTGGCAGCTAGATTGGAACAAAAATCAGGCCTACGGGTCCACAATTTATCTTTTTCCCTTTCCTCTGATTCCCCGCTTGGCTTTGACTCGGGCCCGAATGCTGACTTTTTCCTTGGGCGGAGTTGCGGGCCATTTTGTAACTTTTACCCCTTTTGATAACAAGGGGCAAAGAACCAACTTTTTCCTTGACGGTCCACTTTCCCCTAGGACACGCGGCAGTCTGGCACTCGTTTAGAAACCTTTTCTCTATTTACCCCTTGAATCAGCGCCATACTGACACTTGGCATTCTCCGCTTACACCTTTATACTTAGCCAATTTTGAAGCCCTTTTCTGTCCACCTTTTGACTCTATTTCCTCTTATGCGGGATCGTGGTCGATCCAATATTTGGCACTCCATTTTCTAGTGACATTATCTAGAATGAATCTTTTTCCAGTTCATATATCCTTGTTCATGTAGTTCATCTTCCCATAACCTTCCAAAATCATCAGTAATCAATGAAGTGCACTCACTCGTTTTGGTATAAAATTAAAAAATACTTCTATAAATTAACTTTTTAATATACTAAAAATTTATTAAAAATCCAATATAATATAATCTTTAATCTATTAAATAATATAAATAAGTAAATTAATTTAAAAATTTTAATAATAATATTTATAATTATAATAATATAATTCCTAATTAACTATAATATATTTTAAACATATTTCTAAGTCAAGTTTGTATATCATTTAACATATTCGTTACTAATATAAAAGCATTATTTTGATTATGGTAATTAATGTTGGAAGTTAATTAATCGAAATATCCACCTATTGCTAACCCTTACATCCTTTAGTGTACTAAATCACTAAAAAACCAATGAAGTTTCATGTTAAATCTAATTAGAGTGTAAACACCAATCAAGATAACCATGTGGCTAATATTTCTAGGAGATCACACAAAATATCTCACGAATGTCTCCAAATATGTGTTCCAACATGATTCTTTCTGTATGAATTCCCATCACGACCTCTTCATCTTCTCTAAAATGTTTTAGCTTCTCTTGTAGCCATCTTTCTACGCCTCATTGTCCTTATAGCCATATTAACATTTTTAGGTTCCAACAATGGAACCATTATTAGCAGAGGTCCCTGGAATCACTCATCAACACGTGTTACAAGTTGTTGTCTAGGATAAGCTCAGACTATTACAACTGCTACATTTAAACAATGCACAATTGATAGAATAAAACAAAACAAGTAGAACAATAACTTTATGATATTAACAACTCAAGGGAAGATATGACCAAAAGACATGATTGTGCAGCAATGGACTGGAAATATATAACTGATTCAAGAACTCAAACATGAATTCTTAGCGAAACTCAAGATCAATATTAAAGATTGGAGATCAACCTTCTGCACAATGTGCTTACATGATTTTATATGTTTTGCAACGATTGTGGGTTTACTAGTTCCTTGTTCTTCCATTATTTGATAAAAGAGGCTTTTCATGTTCTTTACTTATGCTTAGAGAGAATAACGTATTCTATCTTTTGTTTTTTCTATCCTAGATACATACATTAGGAATTTTACAATATACAACAATATCCAAAATATATTCAAGTCAACTTTTTAACCCTTATAAACTCCTAACACATACAAGTATACTAGTTTAATAACTGGTTATTTTGGGCAACTTGGATGATCACTAGTTTCTTTTTCAGGGTATTTCAAATCTTATTTGCACTGCATCGACATTAGAAACCTTCATCCTGCACCACTTACATGGACTACTTTGAAGAGGCTTCAAACCCACATAGTTCTCTTCCTAATGAAAGTGCAATTGTGAAAATGAAACTACATGTAAGCAACTATAATTTAGCCCTAAAACACTTGATAATGATTGTTTTGACTTGGCTTTGAGTTTGTATTTGTTTTCTCTTAACTTGGTTTGGAATGATTCAAATGTGTATGAGGTTTATCTAAATGTTTTCTTTTGATTCAAGGAAGAATACAAAACTTTGCTTGATGTTTGGTAGATGTTTCTAAAGGATCTCTTGAGAAATGCTAGGTGAGTAATTGAGGGGGTTTGATTTGTATTTATAGAACTCTAAAGGTAATATTTCACAACGAGGATGACCTAGGGGAAAAGACTGACTCATAAGAATATTCCCATTTAAAATTTTTACCATTAGAGGGCCATGGAAAGGATTGACCAACAAGACATAATTGACCAATTGATCATGTCCCTACTAAATGGTTTTGTCTAGTGGGTCAAAAATATTTGTTGAAGGTTTAGGGAAGTATGCAAAAGATATAAGTGTTTTTTGACTAACGTAGAAGTTCATGTAGGTGCATGAGTTATAAAATGAAGGATTGCAAGCCTTAAAACAATATAGGATAGTGCATTCAAGCTTTGTTTGTGTGCACAAGTCATGTGTAAATGATATAAGCCAAAACTAGCATCATCAAGTACCAAATGCCAAATTTAGATGTATATACAATGTATTATTAGGGAAAGGGCAAAGAGGAGATCACACATGATTCATCACATCAAAGCACAATGCTCAAACACCCAAAATTCATATAGTAAATATAAGCAATAATCTCAAAATTTTACATCCAAGTTGCACATTCCTAGATTTTGTTGGTAGACTCCGTCCATGTTGTCTGATGATACTTCTCCCTTCAACAACAATGTTTAGGCACACTTACAGATTGTCTCCTCTATTAGATTGTTTGATGACACTTTTTTGAGCTAGTTATAGGTCCATGCACTCACTGTACACACTTCAAGATGAATCAAGTTGGATCTTTCTATTGTGCATTGCATAATTATATCTCTCTATTTTCTCTATGATTATCCAAATTCACCCTTATTCAGGTTCAGTTGATAACATTTACTGTTTTAATTTAAAAATTTGAATTATGAATAAGTTTTAATTGTTGTAGACCATTATGCACAAATAATCAAAATAATTACAGACATGATTGCTAGAGGACATTTTTTAATAAAAATAAAAAATCAATTAGTCAACAAAGATAGAAGTCGATTATTCACATTCTCAATATCTATGGGGTGTAAAATTCTAAACGAGGAAAAAAAGGTATGTGAGGGAAAAAAATCAAGCTAATCACTTGGACAAAGTAGTTGAGGCAAAAGAGAGAACACTGTGTAAGAGAATTCAATCCCTCTTATGACCACGAGCAACAAAATATATGAGAGCTGGAGTAAAGTGGAAGGCAAAAATGTTGATAGTTCAACTAAGGACTATCTCACATTGTTTTAGGTGTGAGACTAACATGTGAACCATTCCTAAAGAGGATTGGACAACTATAATATATCATTTTTATACTTTGGGCTTAGCGGAGACAAAATGACACTACATCATGAAGTCCCTAACTTACAATGATACCTAAATCAAGTATTTCGACACCTTAAAAGTCGACTCCTCAAATGCCTTGTATATATAGGACAAATTAGCAAAAACAGAAATAGATATCACATAAGCATAGTTTGAACAACTTCATTTTAAACTATGTATGTAGACACAACAACTTCTTTACTATCCTTTTATCTAATAACTTGTTTGGTCACACAAATGTTACTAACATCATTCATTCAGAAATTACAAAAGTAATAATCTAATAATTTTAATACTAAAATATAAGTAGCAAACCCAACAAAATTATTCACAATTTTGACATTTAAAAAAAATACTAACATCTGATGGAAGCTTTTTATCAAACACCTTGCATGGAAAATCACCCGCCATATCAAATTGCATTACAATGTTACCAGCAATACATCTGGGCAGATTGAAGCCCTCACTGCCCATTCTCACCACAGAAAAATCTTCTTCATACGCTCAACTCTTAAAGGACTGTGTAAAAAACAGGTCCCTTTTGAATGGAAAACTCATACATGCTCAGATCATTGTGACTCCAGGATTTGAAAGCCTCAGCACATATACCCAAAACAATCTTCTTACAATGTATGTTAAATGTAAAAGCGTGGCTGATGCGCGCCGTGTCTTCGAACAAATGGACAATAGAGATGTGGTCACCTGGACTGCCATTATCGGAGCTTATGCCAGGTAAATAAAACATATATTAATGAAGAACAAATTCTTTAAAAGCCTTCCTATTCTAGCAATTATTATGAATAATACCCAACATTTGGCGGTAATCACTTGGACCGAGGAGGATTGTACCCTAGAAAGTCTGCTTGCCGAGAATGTTTCTGTTCGTAGTGATTACTGTGTGTCCTGTAAGCATTTCTTGTCTTGGAGTTGTTGTCTGTGCACAATAAAAGCTTTTGGTGATTGTAGTGTCGCACAACTATTGTCAATACTGAATAAAAGCTTTTGAGTGCTTGAAGTGTCTTATCAATTATTGTCAATGCTGAAAAAATTTACACATCCAACACTTTTTTCAAAATGTTTTTGCCAGGGAAGGGAATGCAAAGGAGGCATTAAAACTGTTTACTCTAATGAGAGTGAAAAGCTTAATTAAGCCCAGTCATTTCACGTTTGCAAGTGTTTTACCGGCGGTTACCAGCTTGGGAGCAATTGAAGAGGGGAAGAGGATTCACGAGGAGGTAATCAGGGGTAATTTTGAGTCTGATGTCTTTGTAGGAAGTGCTCTTGTTGATATGTATGCAAAATGTGGGAGTTTGGATGATGCGCGTAATGTGTTTGACAAAATGCCTCAAAGAGATTTGGTCTTGTGGAACGTAATGATTGAAGGGTAT
This sequence comes from Taxus chinensis, assembly GCA_019776745.2. Taxonomy (NCBI): domain Eukaryota; kingdom Viridiplantae; phylum Streptophyta; class Pinopsida; order Cupressales; family Taxaceae; genus Taxus; species Taxus chinensis. The sequence continues at coordinate 61,551,296 of CM034147.1, read as the reverse complement.
GTGAACTGTGGGTTTGTGAACGAAGCACTGAGACTGTTCTCTGAAATGCAGGGGATGTGTGTCGAACCAGATGCGGTGACGTTTTCAATTGTCATCCCAGCTTGCAGAGACTTGGAAATGCTCCAGGAGATGCATCGAGAGATAAGCACGAGGGGTTTTAAGTCTAATGTATTTGTGGGAAACGCGCTTGTGGATATGTATGCAAGATATGGGAGCATAGAGCTTGCACGCAAAGTGTTTGATGAAATGCCCGAGTGGGATGTGATCTCATGGAATGTGATGATCAGGGGATATGTGCAAAATGGCTTTCTGGATGAGGCTCTGGAGCTATTTGATAGAATGCCAGTGAGAGATGTGGTGGCTTGTAATACTGTGATTGCAGGATATGCAGGGCATGGGCTTTTTGATGAGGCACGGAAGCTTTTTCATGAAATGCCCATAAGGGATGTCGTTTCATGGAATGCAATGATTGCAGCTTCTGTCAAGCATAGACAGGATGAGGCTGCATTGACATTATTTTACGAAATGCTGCTTACGGATAACCTGCCAAATCAGTTCACATTTGCTAGCATTCTACCGGCATGTGCGAATCCAGCAGCTCTTAAACATGGCAAGAAAATCCATGAAGAAATTGATAGAGCCGGATTTCAGTTTGATGTTTTTGTTGGGAGTGCACTTGTAGACATGTATGTAAAGTGCAAGAGTGTGGAGGATGCACGCAATGTTTTTGACAAAATGCCTGATAAAAACGTGGTTACCTGGACAGCAATGATTGCAGGATATGCACAGAGTGGGCATGATGAGGATGCCATGGATCTTTTTCGACAAATGCAACTTGCAGGATTGAAGCCAGACCCTAAAGCTTTTGCTGTTGTTATTCCAGCATGTGCCAACTTGGCAGCTCTCAAACAAGGCAAAGAGATCCACGAAGTTGTTGTAAGGTGTGGGCTGCAGTCTAATGTTTTTGTCAACAGTGCCCTTGTAGATATGTATGCCAAATGTGGTAACATAGAAGCTGCACGCATTATATTCGACAAAATAAGTCATTGTGGTGTGGTCTCATGGAATGTGATGATTGTGGGATATGCTATACATGGCTTTGACACAGAGGCCCTCAATCTTTTCGATCAGATGCAGCAGGCTGGCATTAAACCAGATCATGTCACTTTTGTTGGTGTCCTGTCTGCGTGTTGCCATGCAGGCCTAGTGGACAAGGGCTGGCATTATTTCAAATGCATGAGAGACCATTATCAGATCACAGCTACAATGCGGCACTATGGCTGCATGGTTGATCTTCTTGGCCGTTCTGGTAATCTGGTTGAGGCAAAAAATTTCATCAATGAAATGCCAATAATAGCAGATGCTACAGTATGGAAATGTTTTCTTAGTGCTTGTAGAACACATATTGATGTAGGTTTAGGGGAACTTGCGGCTGAACACCTTTTTGAGTTGGACCCTAAAAACCCAGCATCATATGTGCTGCTATCAAATATCTATGCCCAAGCTGGCAGGTGGGATGGCATTGGAAAAGTACGGAAAATGATGAAAGATAGGGGAGTATTAAAGAAACCTGGATGCAGTTGGATTGAGGTGAACAAGCAGGCACATGCTTTTCTTATAGGAGACAGATAGAACCCACAAACAGGGGAAATTAATGCAAAGCTGGACAGATTGGCTGGGTAAATGAAGGTGGCAGATTATGTTCTGGGATACAAGTTTTGTGCCGAATTTAGGCATAGCATGGTGCAGAAAGAACAAATTCTTTCAACTTTGCTACCTGGTGGAAAGCTTGCGATTGCCTTTGGACTTATTCAAATGATCATAGAACATTTAGATGATGGCGCCTACCACTCTGTAATCAGTTCATGTCTAAGATGGTTGCATGAGAAGTCATTGTGATGTTTTCCATTTCCACCATTCTATGGAGGAATAATATTGTTGTGGAGATTAATGATGGTGACAGGAAAATAGTGGTAAGTGTAATGAGATTGCACAATGGACAACTTATGTATATTATAATTTCATTAATCTGTAGTTTAGACAAGGGCTAGGTACCAGGCTTTTGGTTCTGAAAGTGCAGGTTTTAGAGATGTTGTATGCTGGAATGATCATAGTGTGAAGCAACATAGCACAAAATGCTTTTTTTCAATTATTGGACCATTCTTTTCTACTTTTATGGTCCAAAATCTAAAAGATAATCCAAATCCTTTTGTTTGTTAACTAACTCCTGCTTGTTCCTTGAATTGAGTCCTCAAAAGTTTTTTAATTTTGTTAAACGATATTTTTTTTTCGTATGTTCTCCAAAACCCAGGCACCTCTGCTTGTTTAGTTTCAATCATCCATCTCTGATTGTAATTATTGTTTCTTCTTGCACATTTTTTGGACGACTCTTATAAAGCTGTCATCTGGCCAACACTTGAGTTTTGGCTCCCATTTAAACAAATTCTTGCTTTTTTACAACTAGCATTCAAATTATGGTTCATGGCTAACAAATCTTGTTGGGAGATGTTAACATATTTGTCAATATTCTCAGCCAATGCTCAGTTGTTTTCTACCTAGAAAGTTTTAAGTTGTTTAACAAATCTTGTTGGGAGATGTTAACATATTTGTTAAAGAAATTTCAAATAACTAATATTGTAGCGAGTTCCTATTTTTCAGAGATAATGCTATTATTCATTGCGCATTTATAACATGCTTAGAATCATATCTTTAATATTCTTTGCAGGTAAAGATGTCTACTTATAAGGTCTGCCAGATCAGAGTGTTTAATTGATCGGAAGGAGATTTTGGAGGCTGATATGTATCATTTTCGTGAAGCATGCAAGTAAGTCACTAGTTGTTGAGATATTGGTATTGTACCACATATAGTCTTTTTAAACTGGATTAAAGTTCGAGGAAATAGGAAGCCCGTGTCAAAATTAATTCATGCTTGATCCTCATATATTCTCTGTAGAACGGTTATTAAAAAATTGTGGAATGTAAAAACCAAAATATTTTATTTATTTTTAGAAAATATTATATTAAAATGAAACTTTGTAGCTCACAATCTGACTGCTTTCCAAAATCTTGGATATATATGGTTAGTTCAAGTAAAATCCCTATCTAAGCTAGAAACATAATTAAATGGGATGGTGTGAGACTTTAAAATGCCAAAACCTAATCAAGTATTGTTACAGACTATGTCAAATCCTCAACATGCTAGGAAGTGCTAACTTAGTATGAACCAGCCTCTTATAAATCGAGAACTCCTTGTTGAGCATAGTGTCCTGTCCCATGGCTCTCTGCTCATCTTTGACAACTTTCATAATTTATTCCATGCCTAATGGTTACAACCTTGCCTCTTTTTTCTCCATCTTTGTGATAACTTACCCAACTGGTAACTTTGTTGTTGTATCCCTTCTGGGTTATAGGTTTAATATTCAATCTCCTGCTACAACTGTAAAAGAAATTGGATTTCGCTTTCAAATCTTACTATGCAGCAATGTAATTACTACTCTGGGCTAGACCAATAGGAGAGAACCTTGTCTCGTGGTTGTCTGCTCACCATTTGACAACTTGCATAATTCATTTCATGATTGCCGGTATGCTCTTGCCTTTATTTTCTCTATCTTTCTAATGAATGCCAACCAGTCATATTGTTGTTACATTACATTTATTCTCCTGTTAGAACTTAAAAAAAAAAGTGGAATGTACCTTGTAATATTACTATGCCGGAAGACAATTGCTACTCAATAAATAACCTGACTGTCATCACCCGCGCCAGCTCAGCATGATCTTTTTTTCTTTCAAATCTGCTAGCCTACAACAAGTTTTTTTTCCTAGATCTGAAGTTCCATGGCGAACCCTTTCCATGTATCCTCCTTTACATCTCTGGCTAATTGCAGCCTTTCCCTCATCAAAATTTTCCATTCTTCTTTAGCCTTACATAAACCCCAAAACAACTCCCTCTTTGTTCATTCTTCTAAGTTGACTGTTGCAGGAGGGCTCCTCGAGAATGCTGTTCAAATGAATTGAACATTACTTCCTACATGAAATTCATCTTTTAAAATAGATATGGACATGATTAGGATACACATCACGTGGATATCCCTCCAATTCGCCTATTTGAAAGATTATATTGACAACAGTTGTAATCACATCAATGAATGGGCTATGGACTAAAAGGTCTGCAATCTTTTTGGTCAATCCTCATCCTTATTTGCTCCCAGAATTGTGGGGGTGGTATTTGAAATTTGAAACCAGGTCATTTACCACTCAAGTCTGGTGTCACGGACCTTCTCTGTCTTCATGAACACAATTTCTTATATAACTGTACAAAGAGGTGGCACATGACAATTTGTATCATCAAGCCAAAAAATGAAATTTACCAGCTTTTCGGCATTTCACTTGGTGACCCAAAATTTAACAGTGTTCTAATGGTCAATGAGGATGCATTGTATTTTGATAAGGTTTCACTTACAATTGATTACGATTCAACTAAACCCTTGCCTTTTTATCTGTTAACGTTAGCTTATTCATGCTACTTTTTATGCAAATCACTGATATTTCAGAATTCAAATCCATGCGCTCTTCAAAAGTGTCTTTCCAATCTTTAATTTTTATTTCTTCAATTGCTTTTGTTTAAACTTTAAACTGAATATAAGAAGAGAGTCTCCTTTTTTTAACAACATAGCAATCTTAAGATTGTTATAAAGGATTAGGCCTTGAATTAGATCAGTAATTTTTGCTATTTATTTTTTGAGAAGCCCTGCCCTAGACGATAGGTGAGGATAATATTTCTATGTGGTTACTAACAATCTCCCCAACTACTTGCTTCTTACAGATTTCCTTTTGCTGCTGCATCAGAATTCAACTTGTATGTCTCCAGAACGATACAGTGCATGGTGTGAATTTTGTAGAATTGTCTCTCAAGGTCTGCCTTTCAACAGAGAAAAACATTGGTTATTTTCCTTTCATTTATAAACAAGTATCTTTATGAAGTTGTTATTCCTTTTCATAGTGCTGGATCACCAATTACAAGAGATATTATGTGCAATCATATATTTTAGAATGAGCACAAAGAGAAGAATATATCTACTTTTACTTGATTTGAAACCTGCCATTGACTCATGTAGGAAATGCGCAGATGTCACAAATCTCTTGTTAAACATTTTTTCATGTGCACTAGATGTGGAACATTTTTTTAAGGCAATGGATGATTTAAATGGAAAAGAAAGCACAATTTAATTTTTGTATTTCTTGAGAAAGTGATTCCATAGGTTCACATAGAAAATATTATTCATGTTATGTTTAATAATGCTTCAAATTGTGCCTCCAATGATGGGGTCACTAAAAAGAAAACTAAGAAAAGTGTGCGATCTCCTCCAGCCCTTCATTGGGTGAAATTGAATACTGATGGTGCTTCTGTGGACAATCATGGGGTGGGTGGTACTGGATGGATCCACGAAGTCTGTTAAGGGCACATGATTTTTAGTTTATGTTAGGGCTTATGTGATGGAATTAACAAACTAGTGGAAGCCTTAGCAATATGGCAGGGATTAGTGATTGTTAAAACCCATCTTGTCTCACAGATCATGGTTGGAACGGATTCATAGATGCTAGCTAAAATCCTGACATCAGGAAGCTAGGTGAGCAAGTCTTAGTTTGAAGCCTACCAATTTGTTACTCACCTCATGAAAGCAACAAGGCTGTGGATATCCTTGCGAAATCGGTCGCCTCCTCAAATTCGGGCACTAAACGGATGGGCAGTCTAGAAGATTTCCTTGCCTAAGGCTTAGAGCGGGTCTCCAAACTATCATTGTAAATAATGCTAAAGGATGTAAGTAATTTCCCTAGAGGGACAACTCTTTTCTCTTCTCCTTGGAAAAGGTTGATGGACTATATCCAAAAACCTTTAATGGCCATTAATTTGAAAAGGTTTTCCGGTTTCCCTCATCATTGCCTTGCCATACTGATTGATATATTCACATACACCAAGTTTGTTAACCGTGAATGCCGACTCCTTCACTTGTTGCCTGCCATGCCATCTCTTCTAGCATGTGATTTTTTCTCTCATGCCTCTGTTCAATTCTTCCCGTGTCCAGCATTTTCGTTGTTTTAGATTTGTAAGGGTGCATTGTGAAGCAGCCATCTGCTGAAATTATTGCTAATGACCACAACATTGATATGTATGTGGGCCTGCATTTGAATTGCAAAAAATTGTAGGTTAGAACCAAAGAGACGGACGAGAGATTGAAGGGGTGTATAGAGGGGGGCGAGTGTTTGTTTTATAGAGCTCACAACGGAAATGGTTGTCTTTCCTCAACTCATTGGTGATTGGCATGGATTTTGTGAGCATCAAAAGTTTCTTCTGCAGCAAGCTGTGGGGTGCAGCATATTATCAGATTTGAAAAGGACCATATCATTCAATATTTATTCAGCTCTTCATTGTGTATTCTCCAGGTTGGTCCTTTGTTTCCCTGCATTTGTGTTTTCTTTGCTGAGACAGGAGAATATTTGCAGTGGGTTTATGTTTGTATATTAAGGGGCTTGCTCACATCCAGCTTTCTAGTATTGCCTAATTTGCTAGGCCCCGCAAGAATTATTTAAATTTTTCTATCCCCTCGGCCTCTAAGAAGGCTAAAAAACAATGAGTTGACATTGCCTAGCATTTTAATGTATGGCATGAGAATAGGTTCTCCTTGCAGGCTGCCATGGGTAGTCAGTTTTTGTAAGACATGGAGGATTTGGGTGTTTAGGACAAGATAAAAAATCCCATTGTTGCTACCACCCCTCCTGTCAATATCCTTTCTGATTGATCCCAAACAATCTCGCTCAAGAAACTCTGTTTTCAAAAATGCTGTGGCTGTTAGTGATTTTAATTGGGCTTTGGATCACTAGAAATATGAGGGCCAATTTATTAAATGTTAGAATTAGAAACACAATTCCTGGCGAGCTGAAGCCTGTTGTGGAGGATGTGGCTTGCATTAAATCCCATCTCTTGTATTCCATGTTGCATTGTAACTTTACTTTTATGTCTAAGCCTACATGGACACTGAAATTACTACCCACATGGTCGCTATTCCGAGTTGTGATCTCATGAAGATGAAGAAGGATTCAAATGATTTGAGGGAGGTGGTTATGGTTCAGTAGGATCAATTTTATGCATTGTCCTCAAAAATTAAATTCCATGATAAGTCTTCTTAGTTGAATCCTTCTCCTGAGATGCAGGTGGAGGGGTTGGATGATTTGTGTGAGGATGTGGTTTGTGCGAGTTAGTCAATTGTTCCATTGTGTGCATGACGTTTGTAGCAGGGCTTCCTAGTCTTTGGAGACTCTTCATAACATGTGGCTTCATCTTTGTATCAATCGGTTTATGGAAGGCCAGTTTCATGAGGAGGGCCCATGGTTGGAAGCTGATGTTGGTGGTAAACCCATTATTGAATTTGGATGGATGGGGATGGTGGCTTTGATCTTGCAAGGCCATGTGCCCCTTCTGATTGATTTGTTTTCTGCTCTCTGTTATGCTTTGTTTTTGGTTTTTGGTGATGATGATGGGGTATGCCCCCAGTGATCTTTGACTTATTATGAATGTTGACGACTCAAATATTTTGGATTTCAATTTGTTTTATGCTGTTCGTGTGGACTTTTAGATTTGGTGACAGGATAGTTAGTGTCCCATATCTGCCTAACTTGGTGATCCTGCTTAGCAGATTGTCTTGTTCAATTTCTGTTTGTTGGAAGGCAGCTAGATTGTGTTGTGATGTTAGTTTGAATATTTTCCATTTTTGATACACTTTTAATATAACTGTTTGCCCTCTTTTAAAAAAACAAAAAGCTTCAAATCGTGTGGGAGCAAGTATGATTTTGGCGGTTGATTGAGAAAGCAAATTCTATATGGTTGCATAGAAAATATTGTTCATGCTATGTTTGATAATGTTTTTAAATCAAAAATGTGTGGGAGCAAATACGATTTTGGTGGGTGAATATCCAACTTCATTTTTAGCGTCCTTCAATTCTTCAATTTTCATATATATCATCCTCCAAAAGAGGATTTTAAAAAGTTAAATTTCATAGAGATGGACCAATGCAAATTGATTGTCAAGGTCAGTGCGAAATATTACCTTTAGTTGTATGTATGAGAGCTCATAACAATCCGAAAAAGAATTCTGTAGTTGAATCTTGGGAATGTCATGCAGGCCAGGTAAGAGGGGACCAGATTAATGGCAACCTTCCCTTGCAGCCTAGACTCAACAATCTTGAATGGACACACTCTACAATGCTCTCAGAATTTGTAGCATTTATGACAGTATTACAGAAATTACACACACACATATTCTTCTTGTGTTGCTTATTGACACACACGGTCGAAGATGGGGAACCCGGTACAACACAGTTCCTTCACTGGACATGATACACTCTTTGTTTCTATTTAAACACACACACCTCCCTAGCAATATTCTAGCTTGCTTCTCTCCTTTCTTGCTCTCTTCAAATTGAAGCTACCAACTTCCACAGAGGAATGCGAACCTTCCCTAACTACCTCTGAAAATTTGGAGTGCCTCGTTGAACTTCCAAGCATCTTGAAAATGCTCATATCTGACATTTCATCGTTCTGGCCCATAATTGTTTTTTATTGACTGTCAAGGGCAAAATTGTCGCTTCCTGCAGACCGGCAGTTTTGTATCTGCCGCCTGTTTCGTCATCCATCAAGAAGGGTCATATTATAGTTGCCAAGTTCGGCTGAACGTTGCCTTGGTTTGGTTTGAAGCTTACATTTTTCCCTGGGTGAACTTGTTCGATTCAGTTTGGACCAATTTATTTTTGTAAAAATAAAATAAGGAAGTCCTAATGCAATACAAGTGAAAATATAAAGGCCTTATCTTAGTCTACTGTGGATGCTGCAAAAAATTCTCGTCAAACCTGCCAAAGCCATTTTAGCAGCAATTTATCTTCATTCTTTGTCTAATTGTTTGTGTGGATTCAAGGGCATCTTTGTTTGCTGTTTGAAATATTGTGGGAGACAATTTCACTCCAGATCTGGGACGTATTATGTATTGACTGGTCACCCATTGAAATATAGTTTCAGCCTCTGGTTTGCATGATCATGGCGTGCCCTTGTCACTGAACTGTTTGCATGAATCACTTGTGTTTGTTAAAGAGGAGAAAATGCAGTTCAATGCATTGGTCAAGCCTTAATATAGAACTTTAAAACATTGTTAATGCTTAGTCATTGCTTTAAATATAAAGCTTATGCAATATTCAAATTTATAATGCAATAATATAATATAAATAAATGAGCTCTAAAATTTATAATATTAAACTTAAGAACTTCGTTTAAATATATTTAAAAATTGACTTTTAACTTTATAAACATAATTTTAAAAATAGACAAACCAAACACTACACTTTTTTATTTAATGTTTACTTCTTATATGCTAAAATTTATTAACTTTTACAATTAACTGTATTTTGGATAAATGTAAAAGAATAGAATTAACATTATTTATTATTGATTTTATATATAAAGTTATTTTGAACGGAACTGAACCAAACTTTTTTCAAAGCTCTGAACTTTGAATACTTGAAACAAAAAATTCCTTTCCAAATGAACCACATTTTTTGAATAGGATGACTATGGGTCAAATTGATCCTTGATTGATCACAGGAACCTTCCGCACTTGATGTTCTTGGAGTGTTGGAGCTCCAGAGATGCTTCTTGGCCTTTTCTATCCTCTTTGACATGCACAATGATGTCAACCCATGTTGCCAGGATACGGATATGGGTACGGGTTCGATACGCGGATACATCAATTTTAGAAACCCCTTGGGTACGATACGTCTTGGATACGTCCGTACACACACACATATATACATACATACATATACTTATTTTACTCATTTTTTAGTCCATAAAAAACTGAAATAACAATACAAAACTTGAATCAACGTTCAAAACATTCAATATACTTAAGACTTTATATTTTTATTGATCATGAGGCTGCCGTACATATGATATACGAATATCATGTCAACATGAATCCAAACAAAACTTGAAAAATGTACTAGGATCAATGTTCAAATTTTTAAAACATACAATATACTTAAGATTTTACATTTCATTGATCATGTGGCTGCCATAGATATGATATAGGAATATCATGTCAACATGAATACAAACAAATCTAGAATATATCATTTAGATTTTCCTCAAAATCAAGTTCTTGCGTGCCACTTGCGCTAGCTCCACTCTCCACTCCTTGCGAACTCCCTTGAATGTCATCTTCGCCATCAAATATTGAAAGTTGGGCAAGCGTGGCTGTGGAGGCATCCATGTCTGTGGTCTTTGGAAGAAGATCCCAAAGTTTGTGAGGCTCTTTAGCACAGTCCTTAGACTTGTGTAACAAGAGGCGAAAATTGGAATGCACATATACCAAATCCTCAACTTTTTTAGATACCAACTTGTTTCGTTTAGTTGAGTCGATAAGGGTATAAGTACTCCAATTCCGCTCTGCAGAAGAATTACTAGCCACCTATTACAACAAAGTTAGAAAATTGAAATTCAAATCAGTAACATACTAAGAATGTGCGAAAAATAATCCTACTAACTTAATAAAATTTAAAATATTCAATGATTATAAAGTTAAAAATGTTATACCTGTGAAAGAACTTGTATAGCAATAGGACGTAAGTATTTGACATCATGGCCATGTACACGCCACCATGTGGTTGGGGTCAAACTGCTCTTGTCGAAAAGAGCCTCAATCGCTCCCATGTTGCCTTCTGAAGCAACAAACATGCCCTTTTCACTTCTAACAAGACTGGCTATAGATGGATCAGGAAAAAGTCTTTTGAATGCTGCCCTAGTTCCATTTCCAACTTCGGAGTCCAATAATGGTGGTTGCTTGTTAGGTAGCCCAAGTACATCAGAGCTATAATACTTTGAGTTCGGTGCATAAACATGGAGATGTAATGGGGTGGTCATTTTATTCCACCTCTTCATGACCACACTCTTGACCTCATTGTAGAAGGTCTCTTCTGGATCTTGCTCTTTTGTTTTTATTACATCTTTGATACGTTCAAACATAGAATCTATTCCATCATATATCTCTCCCATGCATGCTTCATCAGTATCTACGAATTTGATCATGGAGAGAATGGGCTTTGTAAAACTCAAAAGTACTCAACCTTGGCCCACCAATCATCATCAAGGACCCCTGATTTTACCCTTGAAACTTTCTCTGTATTTGACTACCTCCACACATTCCAAACATTGCTGATCACCATATTGCTTAAAGCCTCTCTCACCTTCAAAAGTTGTCTCAAAACGAGCGTGTGAGAGGCAAATCTTGTTTCTGCAACCTTCAACAACTCCAACCTTGAGAATCTCTTGAATATGGCTTGTGACATATGATGGTTTGTGATAAACATCTGAATGTCATTTGCCTTAGTGTAAATTTTCTCAATTCATGGGATTTTCCCAATCTTTTGGAGCATCAAATTAAGGGAGTGGACAACACAAGGGGTCCAAAAAATGTGCTCATATCTACCCTCTATGATCATTCCTGCTGCTTTACAGTTTTTAGCATTGTCTGTGATGACTTGGACAACATTCTGGGGGCCCACCGACTCAATTGCCTCTATCAAAATGTCGGCAATAAATTGTGCATCTTTGACTTCCCCTTCACAGTCAATGGTTTTTGGGAACATTGCCCCTTTAGGGCATACTGCAACAATATTTATGAGGGGTCTATTTTTAGCATCTTTCCATCCATCTGAAATGATGGAAACCCCCGTATCCTTCCATGATTCTCTGATTGGCTGCAAAGTGGTGTGAATGTGTTCCATTTCCTTTGTTAAGAGTGTGGTTCGAACCTTTTCATAACTTGGGGATTTGTACCCTTGTGGAGCTTCATTGACAACCTTCACCATTTGATGCCAATATGGAGACCTCAATACATTACAGGGCAACCCACATGCATAAATGCATCGAGCAACAACCTCATCCACAACCACCCTCTTTTCAATATTAAATGCTTTTTCCAATGCTTCTTTTGGCCTTTTGCATGAGGTCTCTGGACTCTCTTCATCAAAAGGGGAATCAAGTGGTTGACTTTGAGTTTGGATGAAAGAATGAGTAGTAGATCTAGGTGTGGGTTGTTGTGATGAAGGCCTTCTTTGCAATGGAATTGTTCTAGATCTATTTCTTTGATATTGTCTATCAACCTCCTCTTTCTCTCTTAGGTACTCTGCCATTTTTTCATTTGATATTTTAGGGCAGTTCTTTATCCCTACGCCTCAACTCCAGTCAAGTGGATTTTCAGTCGGCAATATGAGGATTTCTATTGAGTATGACAACCGTGACATATCCAAATCCGACCCCCACCACCAACAAGGTGGTCTACCACTGTCACAGTCACAGGAATTGATGTGTTTTCAAAAGCTTCACGGCCTTGCACTCCAACTGAAGCAAAACTTGATGCCATCCTAATCTGTTTTTGATCACCAAGATCACCATAACGGCACAAGGTGAGAGCATACATAGAGTTAGGATGTTTAAAAACTTAAAAACATTTTGTCTTAACATAAGTAAATTAGTTATGTCATCCTAATATGTTTTTGATCACCAAGATCCCCACAAAGGCGCGAGGTGACATACATAGATTTAGGAAGCTAAAAAAAAACAGATTTATTAACATTGAACAATGCATTTAAAAATAAAAATAAAAAATGATTTTTACTGATTATTAAATTAAAAAACCCTAAACCATGCCATCCTAATTTGTTTTTGATCACCAAGATCACCATAAAGGTGCGAGGTGAGAGCATACACAAATTTAGGATGTGTTTAAACTCTAAACTTTTTAAAAAAATGCAACAAAATAAATTTAAAATAAACCGTAAAAAAATAAACTAAAAGGATGAATTAAAAAAAAATACCTCTAGTGTAGATCCTTGTTGCCTCCAAACAAATGCTACCTCCAAGGACCAAATGTGATGTCTACTCTTTTAGTTTTGAATGAACAATAAATTTAAAACAATCTCTTCCTCTCAAGTCTCAACAATTGCTTCCTCTCCTCCTCCTCCTTGCAATGGTGGACTCCAAATAAAACAAGCAATGGCTGCCCCCAATCTCCTCCTCGCAAAACCTCCTTCCAATCTTTGCCTCCTCTAAGCTCTTCAATTCTTCTTTGGCTCTTTGCTCATACACTTGCAAAAAGCAACAATGAATTGTTCGTGTGATTTCAAATGAAGGGGTGAGTGCTTTTTATAGCTTTTTGAGGTGATTAGGGTTTAATATTTTATTCATTTAAATGTTAGGGTTCGTTTTTTTGCATTGACTAAGTCAAAAAATAAAAAAAACTTTTTAATGCCTTAAAAGTCGGTTTTTGGCTTGGGTTCGTGGTGGGTACGTGTGGGTTTGTACTAGGTACGTCTAGACATACCCGGGGCGTACCTTGTATGAACCTACACATACCCTGTACGTTTCCGAACTTGTATCCTGACGTATCCGTACTGGACACGTATCAGGCAGGGTACGGGGGGCTGGGGGATGAACCCTGGCATCATAGATGTCAACAAATCACAAACACAAATGCCGACACATTTTTTTCTTGGTTGATGCAAGATATCCTATTGACCCGGATGCTTTTGCATTGGAATGTTTTTTACAATGTTATGTGGGTTGTGTCCCCTATATTTTGGTGATGTCCCATAATTCCCAAACGTTTTGGGGACTTGGGGACTTGAGGGAACATCCCCTATTTTTTAAGTTTTTTGAAATTTTGTAATGATATTTTTACTTTTAAAAAGTTGTTATTTTTACCAAAAACATTGAATTCTAATCTCGAGAGTACCTAAAACTCATTTGTCATTAAATACAGTTTTAATCCCAAAACTTACTGAATTAAGTTAAAATACATAAATATTAATTTTTATATATTATTTTAAAAGCCGTCCCCTGCTGTACAAAAAAATTGAGATTTTTTTTGTTGTCCCAGAAGCCCCACCCCTCCACCCCTGGTCCGCGAGACTTAAGTAACTATGGTTTTTTGTGAATTCCTGATTTTGCAAAGGAAAATTAAGGACAAAGAAAGAATACAAAGTGTGGTTGTTGGTAAGGATTAAGCTAGTCCTAAAGCTTCATCTATCCATAAAACAGTCATTGTTACTATCATCTTAGGAGACCAATTACAAAAGGGAATAATAAAGGTAAATTCACCCTTTAATCTTTGTAAGAAGGTGTTGCATATGGCTGACAGACAATCCTCGCATGAAGATTTTTTGTTTGTTTTTATAACTAGTCCATTTACCTAGCAAACAAAACAATCAAAGCATCCTTGAGGGGGATTGATCCAACTCAATAATGGATAATTGTTATTTCAATTTTTGGCTAGCACAGAAAATCGTAGAAGAAGAAATGCATTTTGTAACAATTCTTTGTGGATTGTGTAAGTTAGAGTGCACAATATGAATGTATCTGAATTCCAATGCATATAGAAGTTCAAACAAGTTTACATACTGATGAGATTCTGATCCTCGTTTCTGGCAGTAACCAAGAGGCAATTAAAGCAATCCAATCAGTGATTAAGTGGTGACAGCGCTATTGTGATTCTTATGCAATTTCAGAAGAGCTTTACAATGGTTTCAGATGCATCTAGTTCCAAGAGGTGACAAACCAATTACGAAAGGGAATAATAAAGGTAAATTCACCCTTTAATCTTTGTAAGAAGCTGTTGCATATGGCTGACAGACAATCCTCGCATGAAGGTTTTTTTTTTGTTTTTATAACTGGTCTTTGGACCAAGCAAACAAAACAATCAAAGCATCCTTGAGTGGGATTGATCCAACTCAATAATGGATAATGTTATTTCAATTTTTGGGTAGCACAGAAAATCGTAGAATAAGAAATGCATTTTGTAACAATTCTTTGTGGATCGTGTAAGTTAGAGTGCACAATATGAATGTATCCGAATTCCAATGCATATAGAAGTTCAAACAAGTTTGCATACTGATGAGATTCTGATTCTCGTTTCTGGCAGTTACCAAGAGGCAATTAAAGCAATCCAATCAGTGATTAAGTGGTGACAGCGCTATTGTGATTCTTATGCAATTTCAGAAGAGCTTTGCAATGGTTTCAGATGCATCTAGTTCCAAGAGGTAACAAACCACTTCTGAGTTTGTTCATGAAAGAAGACAAATATTATTATATTTCAGAAGTGCATAATATTACTAGAGCTACATTGATATTTCAATTGCTGTTTAAAAGGGTAAATATGTTTAGATCCTCCTTTCTGGAAGATACAAGAGGCAATCAAAGGAATCCAAACTTCATGGTAATTCAGTGTTGACAATACCATTGTGATTCATTTGCAAATGCAGAAGAGCTTGCTGTACAGAGGTATCGGATGCATCTAGTTCCAAGAAGTAACGGATCACTTGGAAGTTGAAGTCTGTTTCTATCACCTGAGACTAATATCTTGACATCATTATGTTGATGTTGTAAAATTTTTTAGACTCTTCAATACAATACTAACGGTTTATGTTTTAAAAAACCTGCGTAAAACTGTAAATACACTTTATTATGCATAATAGTATGCAGATGCATGTCGTGTTTAGGACTGAAGCAAAGAATTAAGACACACAGAAAATCCAATTTGTGCTGCTGGATATAGCTATAAATTATCATTATGTCTATTTTTTATTTCTCTGTTGCTTGTTTTCCACCAAGGCATAATCTACCTAAAAAGTGTTTTTATTTTAGAGGATTTGATGCTTTCACAGTCCATGATATGAGAAAAGAGGATTTTGGAGAAACTCTGTGACAATTTTTTATCAACATTTTGGATCACATCCTGTGATCCGGGTATAATTTTGTTTTATTTTCCACTTATGTCGAGTTTTATTGTTTTGCCAGTTGTGCTCTATTTACTAAGGCTTTGCTAATCTAAAAATTGAGTAACAGAATTAGCAATTTGCTCCTCGAGATTGAACTCTTAATTGGAATCCTTTAATGCCTGAAGATGATTGAATAGATAAAATGTGCTATCACGTATTGTTGGCTGACACTGCCATGGTTGACTGATTTGGCAACTTGACCTATGAATTTACTTTTTGAATATATTATATATAAAACAGAGACTTGAAACATACTACAGCTCCCGAGAAAATAAAAATCAGGGGTCTGAGAAATTATCGTTCTACCATATACAGCAGAGCAGCAGGCAGAGACTTAACTCTTAGATACAAATATAACATCTTCAGATAACAAAACCTATTTTTCCTAGCCTAACAAGATAGGCTGCAATACATAGATGCTTTGTGGCGGAATCTAATCCAACCTGCAATATTTTGTTTATTCAAAAAAAGAGCCATCTGATTTTGATATCGATGTTTGAGGTCTTTATAAGATAGTTGTGATTACTGTCCACCATTTTGCTGGACCATCTGATTGGAATTCAAGCTCCTTTTGGCATATGTTTTGAAGGTATCCAATTGGTGGCAGCAGCATGTGTTGCTCTTCGGCAGAATATTGGCACTTTCCAATCAATGACCTGGGCTTGAGTGCAGCTACAGCTAGCTGGTTAAACAATTTTTTGTTTAGTACCTCCTTTGTGGTCGATCAATTTTGGCGTGGCTTCTACATTGAGTTTCTTGATAGGATCACACAAGAATTTTTTTTCAGGGGAGTGCATTCGGTGCTTTTGACATTCATTGCTCTTCTTCAATTGGGCGATGTTTGCTAAAATGGTGAGATTAATGATCTATTCTCCCAACATTGGAATGAGGGTGCCAAATTCTCCAAATTTGACTGCTAACTGAGCAAGTTTACCATCCAATCCATTAATGGCCTTAACTAGAGTAACATAGATTTTAACCACCTCTCACGGAAGGGGTTTGAGCAGCTTGGGCATCGGGCTGACGGATCTAATTCTTATGCAGCTGGGCATTAGGTGTACCAAAGTGAGAGTGGCTCTCATTTGGAGAGTTGATTCCAATAAATGTAGGCATATTAACTTGAGTTCTCAATTGTGGCAGCTTTATACCTTTGAGTTGGATGAGTGAGATGCTGTACTGGTATAAATAACTTCAGTAAATATATCTGAAAATCACCAAGATGTATCAATCTTGAGGCATTTATCTTGGATTTGTTACACAATTTTACTCATTGAAGGGTTCCATATTGATTAACAACTGCATCACCTGCTCTGCAATTTTCTTGTTGATTGGTGATGGATGCCCTTAATTTAGCGGCACCACTATGTTGAACTTCAAAAAATCTTCTTGGGAAAAAAGCCCTATGAAGTTCATTGTATGCTTAAGATGTGATTTTCTTATCGCCTTCTCTGAGTAAGGAAAACTGCCCTTTGACAGTCAAATGGACGTCAAATTAAAGGATGACCATTTTCATTGACATCTCACACTATTTTAATAGTTGAGTTGAAGGCTTCTACCAGTAATTTAATTAAATAAGTTATTTTTTAGGGGTTTTTATGTCGTGTATTTTGGTCATTACCCAAATGATCACCATGAGTTATTCCCCAGTGACATTCAAATGGTAGGTGTGGTTAACACATGACAAATGTTTTGGCCAAAGAGGTAAGTGAAAACCCTATAGGGACTTGTGAAGTAAATACCATGTCAAGAGGCTCTATGATAGAAAGACACATTATTCAAGAGATGTTGTTTTTTCATCAAAATATCTCTAAGAAGATTTTCCACAAATTCCATGCCTTGGGATGTTAAACGTGGAAATGAAAAGACAACCTTCTTGGAAAAGGAAATATTTGTGAAACTTGGTATGCATTCAAATTCATAACAAACATATATGATGTTTGACTGTGTGCATATATATTAGTTAGTTATTTACATGTTTGATTACCAGGGTCTACTGAGAAAGTTTCCTCAAAGTAGTTGATAATCTTCAATACTTCATAAATGGTTGTGGCTTCAAAAATATGAAGAGAAGACTAGCCATGAGAATTGATGGATTGATTGGAGACGACAACATCCATGCAAATCACCCTTGCCTGATCTATAAAAATAGTTTTCATACAAAACTACTCTTTAAAGGACGAGTCTGTATTTAGAGAATCTTTGTGCCATCAATTTGAGGATAGTCACACAAGAAGCATTAGATATAGTGCAAGGATGTAAAGATTTGGTAAATTGTATATATATATATATATATATATGAGCGTATAGCATTTATTTTGTAGTTCTAATAATATAGTTTTAGATGATGTCATAATGAGGGTGAGTAAACATGCCACAATGTGATCGAACAATTTTCTTTTTTGTGGAAAACATTGACAATAGAAAGGAAATGACATAAAATTTGTCAAAGGAAAATTGGACTATATTGGGAAGATAACAGAAATTATTCAACTTGATTGTAGAAGTTGTCATATTTAAGTGTACATGGTATTCTTCCATTTATACCATACTTTTCATAATGGACATTGGAAGGATCCTTTACTCAGTTGACTTTACTTGAGCATTCTCCGAGGGGAAAGAGCCATACGTGCATCCTCAACATTGTGATCACACACACATTCTCATTTTTTATGCGCACATTTTTCATATGTAGGTTTTATTTTTCATGTAATAACTTTGTTTGTAATTATGTTTATGTAGGTCTTCTTCTATTCTAATATAAGGATGCAAAGATAATTGACAATTTGTATTACATTGTGAGCCAATGGCGAGGCATGATGTTTGTAATGCCCACTTCCCTTATACTATTTTTACTTCACTAGATTAGCTGTTGTGGACATTCTATCTATCTCCTAGGACATTCTGAGAAGGATTATGATACTTGACATATTGACATTTGGACACTATTGATTTGACTTTTCATGACAGAATCGTTTTAGATGACATCGATGTATATATATTTGTATATGTGATCGTGCTGACTTTTGTGATGTAGTGATTTTTAGCTTTTATGTTGTTTCTATTAGTCATGGATGCGATTATATGACGATGACGACGATTTTAACATTTAAATCTTTTGTGAAATTCTTAGATAATGAATGTCTATACTAACAAAATTGTGTTTAATTGCATACATGGATGTTAGTTGTGATGATGATTTGTTGTTGAATTGATACATTGCGTTACGATGTTAATTATATGTGCGAATGTATGATTTTACAATATTTTATTGGATGAATTTGATGTGTGCGTGGAGTGTGCAATGATGAACAAATTCAATAAAATAAAATTACACACATATGGGGACCAAAGGACCAACACACGAAGAATGCATGGGCCGAAACCCATGGCCACCTTGAGTAACATTGGTTGGGGTGTAGACACTTAAATCTGACTACACAATTTTAACGCTAAATTTTATCCTCTTTTCTATCATTTAGTTTTAATTAATGTCCTTCTCACTAATTAACTAACATTCCCCTCCATCTCGGACAATTAATGACACTTCATTAAATAACTAGTTTGCCCCCTCATTCTTGATACAAATTAACATTACTTTGTTAGTTATAACCCTATTCTAATTAATTAATCAATTAACCAATATTAATTAATTAACATTTCAAACTTGAATTTACCCTCTCATTGCGTTAATCCCCCTTTCTAAATCCTTCATATTCCACTAATTTACCTACAATTGGTTTTTACAAGCCTAATTTGGTCTATTAATCAATTCTAATCGATTGATTTAAATCACACCCAACTTCCATGAGTTGTAAATTCTAATTAATCTTCCCTAAGCATACTTAACCATTCCTAAGCATACATATCACTTTATAATCTTAAAAGTTCTTTTTATCCCACATTCATGAGAATGAAAGTTTCTCTAATATGAAAAACTATATAAAGATCCTTGCCCCATTTACACATTTTTTTACACCATGTCCTTGTAAGACATCTGCACATGATAAGAGCATTTCAATCTTGGAAGGCTTATTTAAAACATGAAGAAAGTTTGAATTATTTCCATCATTTAGTATACTATGGAAAAACGCAAAAAATGGAGACAAACAATAACTGCAAACCTCCTTAATCTTTCCAAGCAACCTCAAGTAGGTTGTGAGAGCTTTTGAAGCTGTATAACCTTGCAAAATGACTAATTTGTGGGTGCTCTTGAATGGCCTCCAAACGTGGGTGCAATTGCTACGAACACATTCTCGGGAGCTTCTAATATGCAAATATTGGAATGTAATTTGGCAGAGTGAATGTATTGTAAATCCAAGAGGGTTTGATAGAGTGTAGGTTTGTATTTTATAGGGGCAAAAGTGGTTGAAAATTGGTTACAAGCGGGTGAATGCACATGCTAAAAATAACATTTGAGGAGGTTGCAGCAGTTCTAGGAAGTTTAAGGGCAATAATTGAATTAATTGCAGAAGTTGCATATGGAAAGATAGTTGTACGTGCAATTCAATTGCCCCTACCTTTCTAGCATTCTAGAAGTGTAGTTGACTGGACTGGTGAAGTGGAGTCCAGGTGGAGTTGACTGAGATGAGGATGTGGAATCCAAGTGGAGTCTATGTGGGTCCAAAGTGGTTGTTGTAATATGCATATTTAATTAATTAATCCTTTAATTAATAAATGATAATTAACTTAGCTAAATGGGTACTAAGGATTAATTTAATTAATTCAAAGGGTGCAATGTGCATGATTTAATCAATTTAATCAATTAATAACAAATGGGTGAATTATAAGATGTAGTGAGATAACATTGGGAACAAGCATGTAATTTAGGGTGTCTACACATTTTACAGGCTAGTTCTTTCAATTTGTTGAAAATCTCAAGTTTTTGAGCATGTATGTTAGTGTTTGATAGTGTTGAATTTTCTTTGCAAATATGAAAGAGGTGGAGTGTTGTCAAAATTGGATCTTGATGAAAAACTTCAAGCTTTCTTCATGTTTTCATTTTAAAAGCTTCATTTTTCATCATTTTACATACAAGTTTTTTGAATTTGATGAAAATCTTAAAATTTTGAGCATGTATGTTAGTGTTTGATATGTTGGATTGTGGAGCTAGAATGTTTCACAATGAGCATGCATTATAGGTGGTTGGTTTATAGAGTGACCGACGTCGGTTGGCTAACCACCGTTGGTCAGCAGAAGAACAGCCATCAGTCAACAGATGAACTACTGTCGGTCAATAGAGGAACCACTGTCGGTCAGTGAACTGACACCGGTTACCTGTGCGTTGAATGTTTTTATTATAACGCGGGACTAGATCTAACCTTTGATTAGAAGGTGATCTCAAGGTTGTAAATGCATATCTAAGGTGTCCTAAGTTTGTATAAGCTTATATAAGCTAGAAACTAGGGTTAGAACATAAGGATAAAGGAAGAATGTTAATTCTCCTTGGTTGAAGATGAAGAAGAAGAAAAAGAAGAAAAAAGTTGCTTGACGACAAATCTTCAATGGAGAGAAGTTGGACAAAATGAAATAACAGGTACATCTGAATGGTGAGAAGAGTGTTATGTCTTCTATTGTATTTCTTTTATATTGTCTTGTCTCAATGTAATGGCTTGCATAGTATGCAAAGCACATAGTCTTTCATCTTGTCGATCCACAAGTTGTTGTGAGATCTTGTATTGTAGATCCATGAGATCATGTTGTATTGTTGATCCATAAGAGATCTAGTATTGTAGCTCGTTGGAGAGCTTGTGGGTACATATAGTATCCGGATATAGTAGAAGAGGTTGTCTTCTTGTATTCACAGGTTGATGCGGTGAGATGAAGGGGAGACTTACTTTTTGTATAACTGCACATTGGTAGACCCTTGTGAGAGGTCTTGTTTGTAGATTCACATGAGAGCTTGGTTATGTGAGATTTTCTGGTGGTTTGGAGGCACATTTGTAACGCACTCATGTAGATCCATTTAGAGATCTGGAGGAGAGGAGATACTCTTGGAGAGATGTATTGTACTCTTGTATTGAGGAGTTGGTTTGTACTCTTGTTATATTATATATATGGGATCTCTATCTTTGGTGGACGTAGCCCACATTGGGTGAACCATGGTACATGCTTGTTATGTGTGTGTACTTTGTTTTGATTTGGATTATTTTAGTTTATACTTCCACTGTTATAGATTTTGGGGAATTGTTTAGATCACATGTGCATGATTTTGTTTGTTATTGAATAATAACACTATTCCGTAGTCCCTAATTCCTAACAACTGATATCAGAGTGTGGTTATTTTAGAGCAAGGTTTTGCTTCAGTATATTGTTAGAGGTTTACTGATAGGTGTATGAGAACAAAATTTGTTTTGTCTGATGTGAAAATTGCAGGAAGAGATTTAAATTTCAAGTGGAAGCTAGAAATGAGAGGTTGCTGGAATTTACAATGACCGACGTTGGTTAGGTGGTGACCGACGTCTGCAGGGTGATCGTGGTCAGTTACAGGGTGACCATGGTCAGTTAATGGGCAACCTGGTTTTAAACAAAAAATCACAGATCTGAAGAAATTGAGATGTATGGAATGTGTCTTGTTTGTTGAGGTGTCCTTGGTTCGTAGAGGCACAAACATGGTGATCATATTGCATATTTGGGTTATAGAGGTGTGGTTTTATCTTGGTATTACAGTGCTTGTATGTTTTGGATGCACATGCATGGTTTGGGATTACAGATCTGAGTAAGAGATAAAGGAGCAATTATGCATCCTTGGTGCAGTTAGATGCATGCGCTTCGGTAGAGAGGTAGAATATAATAGCATATAATGAAGATGAGGCTTCCATCAGAGAGGCAAGTACTTCGGTTGAAGATACGATTGAGTATCTTGGTGCTGGTAAGGTGATGTATTTCATCTTGATGCAATTTTATTGCATGGATTATTGTTGTAATGTTTTTGTACGAGATTTGGGTGCTTCTTGAAATGAATGTCTCAACACATCTACCAGCTTTGGTTGGAGTAGGCATCTGGTTTGGTGTACTATGCCAATTTTGTGGAGTTGTGTTCATTCTAGTAGCATCGACGTTGGTCACAGAGGAACCAATACCAGTCAGGTGACTAAGGTCGATCTTTGTGGCAGTGAATCTGTACTAGTTTTTTGCAGCAGGAGAGGGCATGGATGGTTCAGTGTCCTATTTTGGAGGATCGAGTTTCTTGCACAGAGTGTACATGGCAGAGATGGTGTAGATCACTTCAATGTTTGAATCAGAAAGAGGACGAAGTTGGCTTGGTTAGTCTAGTGAGACTTTGAGTTAGGTATCTCTATATGATTTAGGTTTTATTTCTTTTGATTGGAGTAACTGATATTATGTTTGAATTGTGTGCACAAGTAAACATTTGCACCATGGATATTTGGTGGGTTTGAATTTTATTTATGGGATGTGTTGGAATCTTGAGGACAAGGGCATTCAATCTAAGGATGAGATCCTTAATGAAAATTCATGTTTAGACACAGTTGCAGGTAACGGAAGAGGCTTAGTACACATGGATAGAAAGAAGGTGATTCACCTACTTCACAAGAAGTCCAAACTTCTGTGATGTAGAAGTATTCTTGGTTAAGATGGGAATCATGCTTACAGTTCTTTCATCTGGTTTTATTTCTCACTGATATATATTGGAGGTTTTGGGCTTGTTATCAAATACAGTGCAAGAGAGTTCATGTTGAGTGGGAGCAAGCCATGGTTTTTGGCATTGCAGGTTGGACACAGATGCACGTGCAGAGTGAGAGGAGAATGTTACTATTTAGAGTGACACAGGGCACAAGTGGTTTTGGAGAACACTCACGGCTTTGCAGGTATTTTGAGTTTATTACATGGTGATGTCACTTCTAGTTTATTTTGTGGTGCCTGGATATTCCTATGAGATGAGAGTTGATGGTTGATTCAACTAGGTTTAGATGACAGAGCAAATTTTTGAGTTTGAAGGGTGGAAAAAGAAATAAATTTGATTGTAATAGAGACTAGAGTCAGTCATTTGGGAACCGTGGTCGGTTAGGCGTTGACCAATGTCTGTTGGGCAACCGTGGTGGGTTAGGTCACATGTTTGACAATAGTGTTTATTTATCATTTATGGATGGTGTCATTATTTTTCTTTCATCTTGGTTGATTGTGCAGAGTATGTTGATGACACATTTGTTGGTATTTGCACTTAGTATTAGTTGTATGGTTTAACATGGATGTTTGTTATTGACATTAATGAACATAAGATTCATATTTGACTTTGGAGTTAGTCGGTGGTAGACTTGGAGCTTTTGGAGAGCTTGATGATATGGATGGATGTACATGGTGAGTTTGTACACGTGGATAAATTCAGGTTTGTGAGTCTATAATGATGCAAATGTTTATTTTGTACATGAATGCCTATGAGCATGGTTTAGATGCCCTTGAGCATGAGTAGGGGATGCTTGTATTTCCTCTTATTACTATGTTACTCCATGATATATATGTTATCTATAGATGGTTGTATTGGACATGCAAGTTGTTTATGCAGGGTTGGATTTGTAGATTGTAGTGTTTGGATTCTTTGAGTTATGCAGATGTTTGTGGACTGATCACCCACTGGTTACATGTCGAACTCATTTCAATTGTCTTTTCCCAGGATCTCGTTTTTGCTTATGCATATTCCAGTTTGACTTTTCCTTGGTCAGTTGCATTAGTGGTTACATGGAGACATGGATAGATGGTTGGAGAACATGGTTGGTTTTATAGGTATGGCTATGGTTGTGATTGGAGCTCAATACTTCAGTTTGAGTGGGACCTCTTGCAAGTGTGTTAGTCATGGTGGCTTGGTTGCTTGAGAGGCTTGGTGTTATGATTCAATGGGAATTTGATGTATGGATAGCTTGTGTATCACGGATCAGTAGTAGCTTCGTGTAGGTATATGGTAAGTCATGCTTTGTTATCTTCTTGTTTTTAGAAGATGGTTTAATCTTCCTGATTGCTTACGAGAATTGTTGATGTAAAGAATAGTTGGTCTTCACGGTATGTAGAGGACGGTAATGTACAGGTACAGGTACAAAGGTTCAACAATTTATCTCCAAGTGAGAGATTGTTAGGTTGTGGAGCTAGATTGCTTCACAACGAGCATGCATTACAGGTGGTTAGTTTACATAGTAACTGACGTCAGTTGGATAACTGCCATTGGTCAACAGAGGAACCACCGTCGGTCAATAGAGGAACCATCGTCAGTCAGCAGAGGAACCGCCATCGGTCAGGGAACCGACATTAGTTACTTGTGTGTTGAATGTTTTTATTATAACGCGAGATTAGATCCAACCTTTGATTAGAAGGTGATCTAAAGGTTGTAAATGCATAACTAAGGTGCCCTAAGTTTGTATAAGATTATATAAGCTAGAAAACTAGGGTTAGAACATAAGGATAGAGGAAGAATGTTAATTCTCCTTGGTTAAAGATGAAGAAGAAGAAAAAGAAGAAAAATGTTGCATGAAGACAAAGCTTCAATGGAGAGAAGTCAGACATAAGGAAATAACAGGTACATCTGAATGGTGAGAAGAGTGTTATGTCTTCTACTGTATTTCCTTTGTATTGTCTTGTCTCAATGTAATGACTTGCATAGTATGCAAAGTACATAGTATTTCATCTTGTAGATCCACAAGTTGTGAGATCTTGTATTGTAGATCCATGAGATCATGTTGTAATGTCGATCCATATGAGATCTAGTATTGTAGCTCGTTGGAGAGCTTATGGGTACAGATAGTATTTAGATATAGTAGAGGAGGTTGTCTTCTTGTATGCACATGTTGATGCAGTGAGATGGAGGAGAGACTTACTTCTTGGTGCATAAATATGGTTGCACATTGGTAGACCCTTGTGAGAGGTATTGTTTGTAGATTCACAGGAGAACTTGGTTGCAGTTCAGAGATGCAATAGTTCCTGGTTATGTGAGATTTGATAATGGTTTAGAGGCACGGATGTAGTGCACTCAAGTAGATCCATTTAGAGATATGGAGAGGAGATACTCTTGGAGAGATGCATTGTACTATTATATTGAAGAGTTGGTTTGTACTCTTGTTATATATATATATATATATGAGATTTCTATCTTTGGTGGATGTAGCCCATATTGGGTGAACCACGGTAGATGCTTGTTATGTGTGTGTACTTTGTTTTGATTTGGATTATTCTAGTTTATACTTCCACTGTTGTAGATTTTAGGGAATTGTTTAGATCCTGTGTGCATGATTTTGTTTGTTATTGAATCATATCACTATTTCACAGTCCCTAATTCCAAACATGATAGTGTTGAGTCTTCTTTGCACATATAAAGGAGGTCGGTTGTTGTCAAATTAGATCTTGATGGGAAACATTCAAAAATTTCTTCATGTTTTCATTTTAAAAGCTTCATTTTTCATTATTTTACATGCTAGTTCTTTCAATTTGTTGAAAATATTAATTTTTTGAGCATGTATGTTAGTATTTTATAGTGTTGAGATGTATTTGCACATATAAATGAGATGGGTTATTGCCAAAATTAGATCTTGATGAAAAAAAATTCAATTTTTTTTCATGTTTTCGTTTTAAAAGCTTCATTTTTCATCATTCTACATGTAAGTTCTTTCAATTTGTTGAAAATCTTAACTTTTTGAGCATGTATATTAGTGTTTGATAGTGTTGAGTTTTCTTTGCATATATAAAAGAGGTGGGTTGCTCTCAAAATTGGATCTTGACGGGAAAAATTCAAGTTTTCTTCACATTTTCATTTTAATTTTTTTATTTTTTATCATTTTACATGCTAGTTCTTTCAATTTGTTAAAAATCTTAAATTTTTGAGCATGTATATTAATGTTTGATAGTGTTGAGTCTTCTTTGTACATATAAAGGAGGTGGGTTGTTGTCAAAATTAGATTTTGATGGGAAAAATTCAAACTTTCTTCATGTTTTCATTTTAAAAGCTTCATTTTTCATCATTTTACATGCTAGTTCTTTTTATTTGTTAAAAATATTAAGTTTTTGAGCATGTATGTTAGTGTTTTATAGTGTTGAGTCTTATTTGCACATATAAAGGAGTTGGGTTGATGTCAAAATTGAATCTTGGTGGGAAAATTTTAAGCTTTTTGCTGTTTTTGGGACATTTTTTTGACATTTTTTGAGTACAGGTTAAGTGCGTTCCCATGACTATAAGAGCATATGCGTAACCTATCTTTCAGAGGCCATAACTTTTTCTCCCAAAATCGAAACGACTCTGTCTTTTTGCGACTGAAAGATATTGAGGTAGACTATGCAATGAACACGTAAATTTGAGATTTAACCTTACTTAAAATTTAGGGTTTACTCTCTTATGAAACTGGTCATTTTCTTTACATGTTAGATTCATTTTAATTTGACAACACCACGTATGATTTTCTCTTGCTCTTTCAAATGACTTTGAGAATTAAAAATTACCATGATTATGGATATTTTTATAATATTATGGTTGTCATTTGTTTAGAAATGGTGTTAACATTTTAAATATTTGTTGGAAATCTCCTTTTCACTATAAATTCATTGAAACCGAGTATCCTCATCTCTTGCACTTTCGAGTGATCTTGAGAATAAGAAACGATACCAATTTTAGATGCTTTTCTAACATTTTGATTGTCATTTGGAAATATGGTTAACGCTTGATATTTTGATAGTTTACATGGAAAAACTAATCATTTGAGATGTTATTTAAAAATTAGTTTGTACACACTTAATTGTTTTGATTACGTTTGTTTTTCCATTTACTTAAGTTGGATCAAACGTCACATATGCTCTTCTCTTGCACTTTCGAGTGATTTTGAGAATAAAAAATGACAGCAATCCTCATTCTAACATTATGGTTTGCATGGCAAAACTAATCATTTGAGGAGTTATTTAAAAATTAAGTTTTTTCAAGTACTTATTTTTTTTATTAAAGTTTTTCCTATTTTACTTACTTAGATCAAACGTCGCGTATGCTCTTCTCTCGTACTTTCGAGCGATCTTGAGAATAAAAAACAATTGCAATCCTCATGATTTACATGGAAAAACTACTAATCATTTGCTTGTAGGTTCATTTTCTTGTCAAAATAAAAAATCAAAATAATTATTGATACAATATGTGCAGGTTGCCAAAGGTGTTCAAAACACACATTCATTTTAAAAATATAAGAACGAATCATTCACACTGTATTTGCAGGTTCAGATAAGGTTCAAACCCATCCGCTTTAAATTATGGCAAGTATATTGGATTAAGCCATAAAAACCATTATGATAATTACTACAGGAACCCCAAAGTAGTCAACACATTGAGGGAACTGATTATCGAAACGGGAAGTGCCCCATCACCTACTCAATTAGAAAAACCCGTGAGGAGTGCTAAAATTTTTCCGTATGAGGCCTCGTTCATTAATTTGATTGTGGGGTAGTGATCATTTGTTTAGAATTTATTATAAAAAAGAGTACCTCTCTTGGACAAGATATTGGCAAGTGTTGAGAACAAAAACCTAGGGAGCCATTTGGCACTGAGGCCAACTTTACCATATCCTATTCATGAATTTCAAAAGAGCCATTATAAAGCAAAGCTTCCTTAGAGTTAAACCTTGTTTCTCAAATAAGGTGAGAGTCCATCGAAGTTGCACCTCATATATTTCATCACGAATCGTACATAGAAAATTTTTGTCCTAGTTAAAACCTTATTATTTGAACAAGGTGAAACTTCGTCAAAGTTATACCACGTACTTTTCATCCCCAATCATAAATTCCCTTGTTATTTTTTGGGAATTATTGGTCAAAAGAGAGCAATCCGAATTGTTGCCAAAATTGTATCAACAATTTTTGATGCCACTTAAATCCATTTTCCCTTAAAAACTTGATTTAAGTGTTGAAATGGTGTTGTTACGTTATCCTAATTTTGGTAGTTGTCTTAAACCAACATTGAGACATTTCACTTCTAGGAAATTTTCCCTTTGCAGTCGTTTCACTACCTGCATTGCATATATCTCTTTAGATATTCCTTGTTGTATATCCCAAACACTTAGAGATTTATGACTTTGTAGTCGTTACACTGCCCACATTGCATAGATCTCTCATAGATATTCCTTGTTGTATATCCCAAACACTTAGAGATTTATCACTTTGTAGTTGTTAGGCTACCCACATTGTATAGACCTCTCATAGATATTCCTTGTTGTATATCCCAATTACTTAGAGATTTATCACTTTGTATTTGTTACGCTGTCCACATTGCATAGATCTCTCATAGATATTGCTTGTTGTATATCCCAAACACTTAGAGAGTTCTCATTTTGTAGTCGTTACACTGCCCATTTTTGCCTTAGATTCCTTGTGACACTTGTTTTTCTAAGATTTTTTGATTATCAAAATTGTGTTGTTATGATGTCTGTTTTCCTTAGGTTTCCTTTGGAGACTCACATAAGAAACTCCATCCTTGCACAATGTCTAGTTTACAGTTGTTATACTGCTCAAATCGACATAAAACTTCATTCCATTTCAAGGAGTTCAATCAAAGAACCTAGGTCTAAGCATTCAATTCCAACAATGCCTAAGTATGAGATGGTTCCTCACACTTACGATAATAGGGACCCCATACTGTCTTCCACTTCTCCACCTTCATCTCCTAATCCATTCTATTCTTCTAATTCTCCTCAGACTTCAAAGTCTCATCCAATCAAATTCCTTCTATACAAAGGTCAATTGCCCAAATGACATTTTCCTCCACTAAAAATCCATGTCAAACCACATTCCTCTAAATAAACACTGCATTCGAACTCTGTGTCATAGTCCAATCCAAAGGATCCCCTTATTCTATCTGCAATATACAATCTTCTAGGCAACTCAATGCCAAATTATCATAAATCTAAATCCAATTCAAATCTCGAGACTTTTGAATCCAAATCTACTTCGTCTCTTGAATCATCTTCTCGTACCAATCAAAATCCAATCTCTCTTCAGCCCTCTGGCCATTTCAACCATGCCTTACACTATCTTCCCAAATTTTGTGGAAACCAATGTTTATTTCCAAGCCAAACAATTAACAAGCAACGATGGGATAAGATATCTTTTCAAAGTGCTATCATGTTTCTTTATGGACAAAATGAGGTCAAAGCCTCCCAATCCCCTCATAACACATCTTCCAACTCTTCAACACTTGTTGGACATCTTCTATCAAATCAATCTTCTATCATAAATACACCACACTTTTCGATTGATCTACTTCAAAATGAAGAAGCAATCGACGAGTTGATGGACTTACACGATGACATTCCTTTAGAAGATCACGAACAAGAATTCAATATTGGGGAAGAGGTTGAGTCCTATGGTCCGCAAATGGAGGACAATCCTAAGATCATCAAACTTGATCCCCTTCTTATTCTCCCATCCCATTTCCCATTGCATGACGAAACAAACAGGTCTACCCTTGATCCAACTTCTATGTTATCGTTACCCCAACATTCCTTACATATCATATTTCCACAATCATATTTAATCCATGGGATATCTCCTCCTAGTAGCCCATTATCTTCAATCCATGGGCTATCTCATCCTAATAGCCCATCATCTTCTATCCTCGTGTTTCCTTTTAGCCCATTATCTTTTACTATTGGGCCACCTTATAGTATCTCATTATCCTCTACTATTGGGTCACCTTCGGGTAGCCCATCATCTTTTATCTATGTGCCACCTCCGGGTTTCCCACCATCTTTAATCATTGGGCTTCCTTCTAGCCCATCATCCTCTATCTATGGGATACCTTTGGGTAACCCATCCTTTTCTCCCCTTGGGATTTATACTAGCCTATTATTGTCTTTTCTTGGTCCACCTTCTGGTAGCTTGTTACCTTCTATTCTTGGGCCACCTCCTGCCGGTTCATTTCCTTCAATCTTGGTACCGCATCCTCTTTGTCCATTATATCATCCTTCTTTTCACAACTATGGAAAGCCCACCATCATCTATAACAATCCTATCATCAATCCTAAACATCCTTCTTCTTCTCCCACTTACAGGGATCAACAACATCATACATTAGCTTGTGTAAAATGCCTGCAGTTTCTTCATCAAACTAAATTAAAAAATCCAAAGTCATAATCACTTATCGAGTATGAGCTCACAATGTGCATCAATATTTGAGATAATATCACTTTTGATAAACAAAAACTCCTAGTCTCCCTCATCAAATAAATCACAAACATTGTTGTCGGATCCTATCACATGGAGTGAAATTTTTGGTCATAAATTCCCAATCATTCATCTTCATCATATTCTCTCCTCGCGGTTTTCCCTTCACAAAACCATCCAAAATTTAAAAATTCAAAAATTTCAAAAATCCATCAAAAAAATGAGAAAACATTAAAACGTTAAAAAATCAAATGTACAAACATCAGACAGTGCAATCATGTTTTTCATACACATGGATGTTCTTTCCTCTCCTTCCATTCCTTTGCAAATCGCCCACCATTTTCATCCCTTAGGTGATCTTTTGGTTAGTCTATTCATGATCCTTGTGCGAAATTGATCTCTATTGTATCCGCTTGACTCTAGTCTTTCATCACCTTGGTAAATTAAAGAACGAATGACCTCTTAGAGATCCTATCACTATCATACATCCCTTTGGGTGTATCTGTTGACACTAGCCATTATCGTTATCACCATCACTTCCACCTCCTTCCATCAAGCCATCAATGGTTCTTAACCCCTTATTAAAACAATTGAGAGAGTTAAAATATTTTTTAGAAAGCAAAAAATCAATCAAAAAATCAAAGGCAAAACAAATATAACTCTCTCTTGGGGTATTTCCAATATCTCTACCGAGCCTATGGGCACTTGACTGACAGTAGAGAAATGCTACAACTAGAATCATATACATCTTTGTTAGGGCTATGAATGCCAGGCTGGTAGCGGAGCAATGTACGACTCTGCTTCTACCCCCCATTCACAAATCACCTATCAAAATAAATCATTTCTACACATTGGCTAGTTTGTATTCACTTATTGCCTATCAAATCTTCACTAAAAGAGGTAACAAATTTTCGCATGCACACACTGGATCTCTATGAGAAAAAGGACTTGTTAGTAAAAATTCACAACACCCCCATATGAATTATGGATCTACTTTTCTAAGGCAAACTCATCTGGTGTGAATGCACAACATTGAGTTTTCTCCAAAGTGTGGGACCTTGCAAGGTGAGAAAAATCTCCAGATTGAAGTTAGTTCTTACTCCTCTGTTTAGGTGTACACATGCAATCTTTGCAGAGGTTCTGATTCAAAATTCTTACTCTAAAATTACCAAGGGGACAAGGCTGAGAGAAAACAAGGAAATGAAAACAAAACTAAGCAAAATAGAGAGGTGATACACCAAAGGAGTGCTGAACTCCTTGCTTTGCAAAACTAGACACAGATCATGAAGATACAACAACAAAACATGCACAAAATTTCCAAAATACAAGGAAAGATCAGAAGGAAACAAACCAATGCAAGAGAGGATTGGAAAATCAATCACAGAGCATGTATTGTTAGTTCCAAAATTGATACAATACATTGTAGATAACAAAGAAGGAAAAACATGTTACAATCTCCATTAGAGGTTTGAAACTCCCTCAAATCCACTTGGTAAGGAGAAATGAAGAGCTTGCAGAAGAAAGAAACATCCAACCCTTTACAAATGAGCCAAAACTGGCTTTTTATCACGATCAGAATGGAAGAAAAGGTAAAAAATGTGGACAAATCAATTTGGGACTTCAACCACCGATAAGATTCATCCAATGGGCCTACAAAATGATGGGTTTCCACAAAAATCCCATACTTCGAAGTACATTGCCTTACAGAGCAAAAAAAAGGTCCATACTTCATTAATTTTGGTGGTTGGAGTCATTTTCTGTGTTTTTTACATACTAGAGATGTTTTCCTATTTTTTCCCACAAATACCCATTCAAATACAAAATTGAACCCTCCATCATGTAGATAATTTTACTAGCTTTCCAATGACACCAAGAACGTAAAAATCTGAGCTCTGGATCAAAAGTTATGCCCCTTTGAAGATTTAGGGCAAAACAGGGCAAAAATCGGGTCGGCGGGCCGAAACCCAAAAATTTTCCCTCTTTTTTTGAATTTGGGAAAACTTCCCCCAAAATTTTTGCCCCTCACTCGCTCCGATGCCACGTGGCACTTTTTGATTGGTCAGTGGGTTTAACTGGCCCTTTTACGTCTTTTTGAATTTTTGGAAAATTTTCAAAAAGTGCTCCGTGCCCTGCCGCTCTAATGCCACGTGGCGCTCTCCAATTGGACGCAGGCCTGTGCTCCAAATTCTCCCTTTGCATTGCCAACCACTGCCTCAAACATGACATGTGGCACCTTCTCATTGGTGTGGGCCTTCGGGGGGTGGAATTTTATTGCAAAATTTGCAACACTTTGGTGAAATTGTAAAATTCCCCCCGCGCCCCTGACTCCTGCTGAGCTATGGACACGTGTCGCCTTCCTATTCATGAGGTCCTAGCGGGCCTTCGGGCCACCATTTGTTGGAATTTTCTTTGCCCTCGCCCCCCGTTAGGCTTTTGGAAATTTTTTTAAACTAACCTCCACCCATCCTTGGAAATTTCCATTCCGCCACTGACGTGGCCACGTTCATTGATTGGTCCGCGGACCTCCCTAGGGAAAATTTCCCTCAAAAACTCCGCCGAGCCATAACTTGCAAAATACGAGGAGTTAGAAGGAAAATTTTACCTTTCTAGAAAGGTGAGAAAAAATCCTATCTTATGGAGCCATTTCCAAAATTTTTTGAGCCTTTGAAACATGGCAAAAATTCAATTAAGTGCCAGCAAAGGAGAAGAAGGAAGGGAGTTAGCCAAAAATAAGCATGGGGCTTATTTTGGATAACAATTTAGCAACTCAGTAGGGTCATCTGCCTGCTAGATGAATGATCAGTAGCCTTTGAAGCATCCATTGGGCATGGATTCATGAGTTGTAGCCTGTAAACTGATCTGAACTTTGAAAACTTCCTTCTGAGCCACTTGAAGCCCACTGAACTTGGAGTTGTTCTCACCAAAATGCCACTGAAATGGACTATGCAAGAGCAAAACCAGCAGCACCAAAAACTGTGTACAAACCTAAAAATCATACATGCTCCAAAGGGAACATGCAGAGTGTGCACAAGCACTTCTTCTGTCTGAAAGCAAACCTACCTACTCTACTCTAGCTAGAAGCAAAGGTGAGCTAAACAAACCCTACAACTGGTTGTGCAAAATAGCTTCCTTTCTTCAAAATTGGCAGCCATGCAAATGATTTGGAGCTGAGTATGGCTGCTAGGATGAGTGGAAAATCAACAAGAAGCTGATCTTCTACCCAAATCAACAAGGTGTCAGCTGAAGGAAAATTCAATACCTCTTTTAGTTTTTCTACATTTGGATTGAAGAGGTATGTCAATTGATCCTTGGAACTTTGTAGCTCATCCTCATGCTTGGGAGTAAGCATGACTAGTTGTGACTTCTCCTTTGGCTCCAATGAAGCTAAATACCTTATTGGGAAAGGTCTGATCCATTTGATATGCCCATAGCTCTGATTTTCAAATCCAAAAATGGAGTCTTCTTGTAGACCTTCTTGAGTGAATGATGTGGAAGAAATGATGAATTTCATTTACTGTTCTCCTTCCTTCATGGCAGCATGGAACTCTTCTACAATATGCAGCTCCTCATTATTGATTGCAACATCGAATGAAGTTGCTTTTGCATTGTTGTAACCTGCTGCAATACATTGTTGGCTTTGGAGTTCCTCCATTGTAGTTTTTGGAAGATCAAATTCTTCCAACTTTGATTCAAGAGGCATGTTGCAAACTGTAGGCTGCTGTCCTTGAATTATCTTGTCCATGGCAGCAAGTTCTTGTTGTTGGAGAATGAATGGTGAAGAATGAAATGTTGTAATTTCAGCTGGCTCTTCATCCAAACATTCTTCTAAGTCTGATGGAAAATCAAACTCTTGAATGTCTTGCTGCAGTAAAGTCTCTCCCTCTTGTATGGTGGCCTCCAAATCTGCATTTTCTTCACCATGTGTAGTTTCATTTTCAAACACGAAACTTGTCAATTCAAACTCATCCCAAAAATCAGATTTTTGGAGAGATGAAGTGGGAGAGAAACATGAAATTTCTTGTGCCTCTTGCTCACAATTTGGACCTATTTTGGTCACCTCCATAATGGCTTCATCAATCAAATCAGCCCCTTCAAATGAAAGCAAAAATGTATCAATAATGCTTCCTTCTTCTGTTGTTGTAAAAACTGACTTGATCTCATCCATTTGCTCCTCTTCAATGGGATTTGGAGCTGGTTTTTCTTCCTCCTCTGATTGAAGACCATCTTGGTCTTGATTAAACTCTTCCTCTAGCATGAAGTTTTTCAAATCAAACTCTTTAATCTACTGCTCTAGAGGACAAGTTTGGGGCTGTGAGATCTTCTTTTTCTAGAGCTGATTGTGCAACTTGAATTGGATCATCATTTCCTTCAAATAGAGTGCCAACATGGATACTACATTTTGAGCAAACTGATTGCTGATCTGCTTCTTCCTTTTGCTCTTCTTCTGCTGTAACAAAATCACTCCCAACCACCATTTGTTCTTCAACTCTGGCCTCCTCTGTAGGCTTCATCAGCAAAGGGATCTTCTCAATTCCATATTTAAGAGCCAAACTCACTAAGCTCTTAATCATTCCTTCTTTGCTTGGCTCTTCCTCTTGCTGTCCTTGATGATTGATTTTTGCAATTTCTTCTTCCCCACATGGGATTGGGAATGCAAGAGGAGGGGTGGGTTGGAGTTCAATTGATTTTACAATTTTTCTTGGTGGTGGAGGAGATGAAACCTCTTGTTCCCTTGGAGTGGAAGGTATTCTTTTAGCTCTTGTGGAGGGGATGACTGTTTGGAAGGGAAAAGGATAGAAGAATGGAGATGAGGTGGAAGACTAGGGAATGCAGAAATGGATTCAACATTTGGGACAACAGATGGAGAGTTTAAAACTTGACACTGCTGAGATAAAATAGATTGGGAAAGAGAAAAAGGAAATGCATGAGATGGTGTGCTTACCCATTGACAAGGTTGCTGAACACCAAGTTTATAGGTCTCTATCTCTGCTGTCCATTGTGCAAGTTGGGGCAACATCTCCATCATGAAGCCTAGCTTCTCTTGAGGGCTGAAGTGTCTTGGAAAAGGACCTCCCCATGGACAAGGAGTCCTGCAACCAATTCTGAAAGCCTTCATTTGAGCTGTTGCTCTTGATTGCACCATATTTGCCTCCATCTTTTGGATTTTCTCCACAAAATCAGCATCTTCCATTTGATTGTCTTCATTGCATGTGTACCCTTGCTCTTGATGTGCTTCACAACAAAACTGATTTTGGTATTGCTCATATGGGTAAGCATGATGACCTTGAATTTGATCAAAATGTTGATTTGGAGGATTTGTAAAACATATTGGAGGTGGAAAATACTGCTATTGTAAATGTGAATTCCATGATGGAAATGAAGTCATGATTGCACAACTTCATGGAATGGAAAAGAATGAAAGAGATGGAAAGAATAATGAATGGAAAATGAATGGAAAGAGGGTCTGCAACTTCAGAAATGGTTTGCTGATTAGATGGAGTCACCAGATGTGTTTGCAAGTGCCTCTTCACAGGAACACACCAACCTACAAAAGATGAAGTGGAAGACCTCTAATGTCCTACCCGACAAGCCAAAACTGTTAGTGTAAATTCACAGCACCCCGAGATGAATTATGGATCTGTTTTTCTAAGGCAAACTCATCTAGTGTGAATGCACAACATTGAGTTTTCTCCAAGGTGTGGGACCTTGCAAGGTGAGAAAACTCTCCAGATTGAAGCTGGTTCTTACTACTTTGTTTAGGTGTACACATGCAATCTTTGCAGAGGTTCTGATTCAAAATTCTTACTCTAAAATTACGAAGGGGACAGGGCTGAGAGAAAACAAGGAAATGAAAACAAAACTAAGCAAAACAAAGAGGTGATACACCAAAGGAGTGCTGAACTCCTTGCTTTGCAAAAATAGACACAGATCATGAAGATACAACAACAAAACATGCACAAATTTGCCAAAATACAAGGAAATATCATAAGGAAACAAACCAATGCAAGAGAGGATTGGAAAATCAATCACAGAGCATGTATTGTTAGTTCCAGAATTGATACAATACATTGTAGATAACAAAGAAGGCAAAACATGTTACAATCTCCATGGGAGGTTTGAAACTCCCTCAAATCCACCTACTAAGGAGAAATGAAGAGCTTGCAGAAGCAAGAAACATCTAACCCTTTACAAATGAGCCAAAACTGGCTTTTTATCACGATCAGAATGGAAGAAAAGGTAAAAAACGTGGACAAATCAATTTGGGACTTCAACCACTGATAAGGGTTCATCCAATGGGCCTACAAAATGATGGGTTTCCACAAAATGCCCATAATTCAAAGTACATTGCCTTATAGAGCAAAACAGAGGTCCATACTTCATTAATTTTGGTGGTTGGAGTCGTTTTCTATGTTTTTTACATGTCAGAGACATTTTCCTATTTTTCTCCCACAAATCTCCATCAAAATACAAAATTGAACCCTCCATCATGTAGATAATTTTACCAGCTTTCCAATGACACCAAGAACGCAAAAATATGAACTCTGGGTCAAAAGTTATGCCCCTCTGAAGATTTAGGGCAAAACAGGGGCAAAAATCGAGTCGGCGGGCCGAAACCCAAAAAATTTCCCTCTTTTTTTGAACTTGGGAAAATTTCCCCAAAAATTTCCACCCCTCGCTACTTCGATGCCATGTGGCACTTTTTGATTGGTCAGCGGGTTTAACTGGCCCTTTTATGCCTTTTTGAATTTTTGGAAAATTTTCAAAAAATGCTCCGCGCCTCGCCGCTCTGATGCCACGTGGCGCTCTCCAATTGGATGCGGGCCTGTGCTCCAAATTCTCCCTTTGCATTGCTGACCACTACCCCAAACAGGACACATGGCACCTTATCATTGGTGCCGGCCTTTGGGGGGCGGAGTTTTGTTGCAAAATTTGCAACACTTTGGCGAAATTGTAAAATTCCCCCGTGCCCCCAACTCTCGCCAAGCTATGGACATGTGTCACCTTCCTATTCACCCACGGGCCTTCGAGCGAAAATTTTTCTTTGCGCCCCCCACCGGCCCTTTAGAATTTTTTTCAAACTAACCTTCGCCGTCCTGCCATTCCGTCGCTAACGTGGCGTGTTTTGATTGGTCCGCGGACCTCCCTAGGGAAAATTTCCCTCAAAAACTCCGCCGAGCCATAACTTGCAAAATACGAGGAGTTAGAAGGAAAATTTTACCTTTCTAGAAAGGTGAAGAAAAATCCTATCTTATGGATCCATTTCCATAAATTTTTGAGCCCTTGAAACATGTCAAAAATTCAATTAAGTGCTAGCAAAGGAGAAGAAGAGGGGAGTTAGCCAAAAATAAGCATGGGCATTATTTTGGATAACATGACTAGTATGTTACTAGGTGTTGTTTGGACCTTGTTCAGAATATTTCTTTATTCTATGTCTTGTCTCACAATTTGTGCCTTTGGCTCATCACCTTTTCATCAGCAATCCTTTAGTTACATTTTCCATATGCTTTCATAGCATTCACTCCGTTTTTTTTCGTCGTTCAGAACATCCATGTGTATGATATTTCCTTTTTACCATGTTTGAGGGAAACTTTGTCCCCATTGTAATAAAAATTCTTATTCTTTCTATGATCTATTTATATTCCAGCTTGCATTGGGGGCATGCTAGCTCCATCTCCACTCTTTATTAGTTTGAGTTCCTCATCATGTTGAACCTATTCGTCTTGGCCTTGATTTGGCTGATTCTATTCTTGTATATGTGTAGGATTTTCCCTTGTATATTCTCACCTCTCATCGGGGGAATCTTTGCATCTTCATTTTCCTTTATATGGCTTCAGAAAACTTTCAAAAACACTAAAAATTCACAAAATCCTACAAAATCCAAAAATATTGGTAAAAAACCAAAAATTCAAAACATTGGTAAAACATAAAAAATCCTAAACATTCACAAAACACAAAATCCTAAAAATAAAAAACTATCCTACAAAACATCTTAATTTAGTACTTCTTGTTCTAGCGTATGACATGTGGATCATCTTGTGATCCTCCTTCATCAACAAAGCTGGTTTGTTTGCTATGTCTGTCTTTCCTTGCATATATCGTTGCTCAAGGTAGTTTCATAGTGCACATTTCTTTTCATGGGAATTTTATGTCCTCCGTACTCTCCCTTGCATGTATCCTTGCTTAGGGCATCATTTAAACCCATGTCATATAACTCAAACATTTGGGAATTGAAGCTGGATAACAAAAACATTGGTACAAATTTTCTTGAGCATTGCTTGTTTAAGTATATTTGAATGTGTGTGTTTGTTTTATCATATTGTATTGCTTATATACATTACTTTGAGTCAGTTCTTTAGCATGGGACAAAAATTAGTATTATGATTTTTCATGTCATTCTACCCTTTTGTTATGTGCTTATATCAAATAAAATACACTTCCGAGCCAGGACGGTACACCAACTATGTCGCTATCTTCCTATTACCCATCTATCTTATCTTCCATTCCAATTCACTTTTTACTTATCATTTTCTTCCCTTTCGCCTCCCTTGTTTCTTCTACACGAAGAGGCCTGAGATCCATGTTTCAAATCAATCAAATTGATCAAAGGCTAGCCAATCCAAGTTTGAATCCCTTCCACCGTTATGAGTTTTTCTTCAACAAAATATGTTAAGAAAAACGTCTCTTCATGTCGCGATTGGCTTGTCTTCTAGCATGATCATTCTTCACCTATTTTTGAGCATCAATTGAACTCTTCTATCACCCCATTGAAACTTGAGGGGGCATCCTCCATCCTACTAATTTTTCTTCTACCTTTACAAAATATAATTATTTGTAATTATCTACTATCTTTGAAGTGGCCTCGCTCGCGCTACACCACCTCAAAGAGGGGAAAATGTAGGCATCTAAATATGACTACGAAATTTTAACACTAAAATTTCACTTGTTATCCTCTTTTATATCATTTGGTTATAATTAGCATCTATCTCGCTAATTAGATGGCATTCCCCTTCATCTCGATCAATTAACGACACTTAGTCAAATAACTAGTCTCCCCCCTCATTATGGATACAAATTAACATTACTTTGTTAGTTATAATCCTATTTTAATTAATTAATTAATCAACCAATATTAATTAATTAACTTTTCAAACTTTAATTTACCCCCTTACTGGGTAAAACCCCTTTCTAATCCTTCAGATTCCACTAATTTCCCTCTAATCGGCTTTTACAAGCCTAACTTGGTCTATTAATCAATTCTAATTGATTAATTTAAATCACACCCAACTCCTATGAGTTGTAAATTCTAATTAATCTTCCCCAATCATACATAACCATTCCTAAGTATACTTATCAATTTATCATCCTAAAAGTTCTTTTTATCCCACATTCATGAGAATGATTTTTTTCTCCAATTTGGAAAACTATATAAAGAACCTTACCCCCTTTAAACATTTTTTTTACACCATGTCCTTGTAAGACATCTACATATGACAAGAAAATTTCAATCTTGGAAGACTTATTAATCGAACAAACTTTTTTCTTTTCTACTTGGCTAAGAATAGTAAGAGAAGAACCAAAAATGGAAATTAAGCCATATTGGTGAGATCTCTTCCTCTTTGTTGGAGAATCTTTTGATCGTGTGTAGTTCCATTCGACCCGCTAAAGGAAATAATATACAATCTAAAGCCCATCTAAATAATCAAAGGATGGTTTGCATTTAATGTTTGATTTAATGTTTTATGCGTAGTTAGTTAAGATTTCCTTTCATGCTTTATCAGGTTGTTTTTGCTTAAATTAGTCTAAGTTAGAATCCACTTGGTGTTAGGTTAAGTTCATTAACTTAAATTGATTTAAACATGCATACAAGGGGTTAGAAAAAGTTGTTAAGACATTTTTGATTTTTTTGGTTGTTTGAATTAATTTACTTTCCTTATGTTGTGAGCCCCATTTGAAAATTTACCATTGCATTTTGTAAATTATATTTATTTATTTTCTTCCCCTTTCCATGTTTTGATGTGATACTTGTTGGGACACTTTTGGTAGGTGGAAAACATATTTATGGGTCCCTAAACTTAATTTTTTTTATTAGGGGTCCGATTTTGGATTTGGACAAGATTTTGGGCAACCTAGATACCACCTAAACTTGTCCAAATCACTTTAAAGGAGGCCATACCCCAAACCCATCAAGGGGTAGAGTGTTTTTGAAGATTTATTTATGATTTTGACATTTTCATTGCTCATTTTCCTTGATCTTTATTGCACTTGAGTTTCTTGTTTAAATTCAAATTGTTGAAGAATTTATTGCTTTTATTATTGATG
This sequence comes from Taxus chinensis, assembly GCA_019776745.2. Classification (NCBI taxonomy): domain Eukaryota; kingdom Viridiplantae; phylum Streptophyta; class Pinopsida; order Cupressales; family Taxaceae; genus Taxus; species Taxus chinensis. The sequence continues at coordinate 61,509,971 of CM034147.1, read as the reverse complement.
TGAAATTTTTGATTGATGATTGTAAATTAAGTTTTCTTGTTTGACTTATCTTTTTGGTAATTTAGTTTCTTGGATTTTTTTGTGTACTCATGATTTGGTGGAGTAATGGATGTTTGACTAAAATTTTGGAGGAAATCAATTTCCTTGGAGAATGATGTGTACCCTTGGTTGAGGTGGAGTGAGGACACCTAGTTTGCATCCATGTGGAGCCAAATTATCATCTCTTTTTGTAAATTCTATAAATAAGTAGTGTGTTTTGAAAATAGGGTTGGCTACACACACTATCTTGGTTATTGGGGAGTTCTTTGTGCTTGGAGTAGGCTTGGAGTTTGGAAACTTGGAGCAAGTGAAAGTTTTGTGCAAATGACTCCAAGGTAGTGTCCTGAGCCCTCTTGTTAGCACATTATTGTTGTCTTGTTTGACATCTTGCATTTTTTAATTTCTTGATATATGGCGTTCTTTGATTTGTATGTTTCCCTAGTTTATCTTATTTTTTTATCCCTTTTATGGCTATTTTTATTGTTGAAATGAGTTGTGTTTGGGAAGGGTAGTAAGCCATAGGTTGGGTGTTGGAGGGGAGTGTGAAATGTTGGTTTGGTGGAGGGAAAAGGAAACTATGATTATTTTTATGGATATACTTGCTTATTGTGATTTGTTGGATGAAGTTGGGGTAAATGAGAATTAGGCCTTTGGTGGTGAGAAAATGGGTGGTTATTGGCGTTATAAGGTGTAGTGGAGGAATAAGGAAGGTTGGTTTTTATGGAAGTTTCAAGGCCTAATTCACTACCCATGTGGAGAGATAATGAGACCAAATTTCATCCCTCCCTCTCTCATTTGGCTTGGAATTCAAGCCATTGTGTGGTTTTCTTGTGATTTGTTGCATTCTTGTTGTATGTTATTTGTTTTGGCTTATTGGAGCATGATCAATTGTTTAGTGTTGCTCAAGGGGTTTTAGTTCTTACATGGTTCGTGTGTTAGGGCTCAGGGGCCAATTGGGAAGTGCTATCCTTCCCCATTAGATATGACTAGGCGGTGAGCACTGCTTGGCTCCCCCTTGTGTGTTTTGGACAACTTGTAGAAGATTCTTGATTCCTTTTTTGTAACTATCTCCATCTTTGTTGATGGTGGAGACTTGTTCTAAGTTGTAGTCTTGCAAAGTGATGTATTGTGAACTAAATGTGTTGTAAGTTTGGAAAGATGTATTTTGAGATAAAGCTATGTAATTTACTAATTTTCAGATTTGAGAATACTTTCTTAGTGTTGTAAAGGAGAAGTTATTTTGGAAACTTGTAAAAATTGAAGTGGAAACTAGTGCTAAATTTAGCAATGTAATACCTTTTGAATCTGCAATATAATGAGTTGCGGTTATAAACTGATTTTGGAAGTTTTGTGTGTTTGATCATACTTGTTGGGAAACTTGGAATGTGTTTGTGTTCATAAATTAGGTTAAGGTTCAAATAATGCAGCTGGTGCATCCTAACTAGTAAGAGTGAAATTTCATGGTGAGTGAACTCTTACTAGAAGGGATGCACAGGGGTATAAGCATCCTTTCATGCAGAAATGCATGAAAGGCTGATCATATCCATGATGCACTGCTCTAGAATTTCTTTCCCTTGTTGTAACTTTGTTGTTTTACATCATAATAGATTTGAAACATTATTATAATATACCTTAGTAAAATATTTTAATTGTTGCATTTTTTTGTATCCTTTGGCATATTAGAATGGAAAGAAAGTTAGCTTAGGAAATGAAAATAAGATCATAGATTATAAGTTTTGTATACTGTTCAAATGGAGGATATTTTATCCCTTTCTCAGTCTATGATAACACAAGTGTTTACAACAATTTATCTTCCAATTTTCTCTCATTGTTATAACCATGAATGTGCTTGAAGAACACCACACATAATTTATTTAGACCTTAAAATCCGGTTTCTGTAAATCAACATTCTCTTGTAAACCAATCTCTTATCATATTGTGGAAGTTTGAGAAAAGGGTGAATTTATCTAAATTTTTCAATGTTATATACCTGAGGCAATATACCGTTATACAAGAGTGAGGTTACAATCATTTTAATTCTACATAGTAGACATAGATTTGATTGCTAAAATATTCAGGATTTTGACAAAAAATGTTTGATACTTGCCATTATAAGCGTTTTAACCCCCACATCATCCATTTTTCGAGTAGGAAAGCCATCCAGTCTCATAGAATTGAAATTATAACCCTGCCAGTTGAAACTGGATTAGAATTTATAGTCCTACTTTCCAAACCTATTTTGTACTCATCTTGCAACTATGGTTTTCAATATATATAAATAAGGGTTTTTTTTAAAAAAATTTATATACAGAGGGATGGGTGGTTGGGCCGACCTACCCTCTGATTTTCTATTAAAAAATGTGTATATTAAAAAAAAAACAAGTTTTGAGGGGGGCTCCGCCCCCCCTAGACTTAGCTTCCTGCAACATTGGTAGCACGACTAAGCCACTCACCACACAACACACCATTTCCTCCTCTACCCAATCCCTACGGCTACTCTGCTGCTCCTGCCTATAGTCACCCCATCCTCTACTGGTCACTGCCCTACACCCAATCACCTCCCTTATCTTCCCTCTCCCCTCACCACTCCTCCACATCCTCACATCCGCACGCCCTACACCTTCCCATCCTTCTCCATTCCCCTCCATTTCCAAGTGCTGATCCTTTTTTGTAAAGCCAAGTAAATAAATGAAAATAAAACAAAAAAATCAAACTAAGAGTGTGGTCCCATGTAGGGGCCACTGCTTCTATTTAATTGGGAGATATGGTCCTATGTAAAAAAATTACTGATGTTGCTTGAATCCAACATACATCTTGAAATATTTCAGCAGCTACATTTTAGGGAGAGGCTTTCTAGCCCCACTAAACAGTGGGGGTCACAAAGGAAATTCAATTGCTTAATTTTTTTGGTATTTTTTCTGCCACTTGGCATCTCTCATTGAGTTTCCCTCCCAATTCTTCCTTTCAATAATCAATTAGGGATTCATGGGACCTTGTTTTTTGTACTGCTAAAGTCTCATATTTTGTCTCTGCAAAGAAAAATAAAAATTCATGGGACCCTATTAATGCTAAAATACCTTGTTTTTTCTCTCCCATATCTGCTCAAAATATTTAGCTTACCCCTTACATGGGACCAAAGTCTGATCCATATGCTATACAGGTAAGGATAATAGGGTTAAGTTAGAAAATATGTAATAATAATTATATAATAGAAGCATTATATTATAATCTAAAGATTATATAATAGTGTTATTTAAGTCTTATATAATATACTATATATAGTATTATGTTATATAAATATAATATATGATATACATATATAATGTAAGTCACACACACACACGCGCGCGCGCACACACACACATATAACATTGTTATTATATGTGATATATAATATATAATATAAAATGTGTTAAATATAAAAAACTATATAATTGTTAATTCTTATAATAATTGTAATGTTATAATAAGATCACATTTATAATTTATTATTATAAGTAATATTGTAATAATGTTATGACGTTATTATCATGATAATGCTTATAACATTAATTATAATATAAGGTCATTACAATGTTCTTTGGTCTATAATAGCGCTATAATGTATGTATTATTTATAATACTCCTATTATATCGTTTATAACATTATAACATTGTATTTTCTATGATCATATTATTATATATATAATATAATATTTTACAACGCTTATGACGTTACAATAAAATATTACTATAATGATTATAACAAGACCTATTGCGTAAAACATAATATAATATCGTTATATAGTATGTTTAATAAAATATAATATAAATAAGGTAATGTGTCATACATAACATAACGATTAGTATCTTTAGAGACATCTAATAAAATTGGAACGATATAAATAATATTAGCATGACCCCTGCGCAAGGATGACACACATAATTCCAGAGATGACTTGTTTAACACCGTTACAACGTTTGAGGGCGTAAAAAACAAAAATAATTTCCTGGTTTTTTTGTGAAATTTTTTGGGCGTGACAATGTTGATGACAATAGTATTGCAACATGACCATCTTGAGGAACAAATGATATTGTTAACAATAATGATCAAGATAACTCTAGTGAAAAAGATGACCTGACAAATAATGATGAATATTTACAACTTGATCAAGTTGTTGAAATTGGACATCACAATGATCAACTTGGTGATGTTGATTTTGAAGATGGTGATGATGTTGATAAAGTGAATTTGCCAAATCTGCAAATACTGAAGACAACATTGGAATTAATATCTAAATAGGGAGATATTTGGATAATTAATGGGATATGCCCATAACTAGATATAAATACATGAAGATAAAGGGGAAATTAGTATTGGATGCAAATCTAAGTAATGTAACTTTGAATAGTTGGGGAAAATTTAAGAAGATCAAAATGAATAGGTTAACGATTTAAAGGTCTATTATTTTGATATGATAATTCATTATTTCCAATTTCTTGTTTAGGCTATCAACCTTTTCCATGTATTATATTTATATATATTTTTCTATGTTGCAATTACCTTTTTTTACTAATGATAACTAGGGATAGTCCCTAAACTACATTTTTTAAAAACTAGACCCGGAAAAAATTCACAACAGGAAGAAAGTAAAGGGTGTATAACTGCCAAAAAAAGAATGAAGGGGGTAGAAGCTAGACCTAAAAAAGACATTTTGCAACCTAAACCACTAAAATATTCATGTAGGAAATTAAACCAAACACTCAGGCACTCGAAATAAATCATGTTTGTACTCGTGCCAATTAATTTCAAATAATCATTTGTGCCTATCCAATTGCAGGTGTGCATAATTCAGAAAGAAAACCAATTCTTCACCTTTCATTTGTTACATTTAACACAACTATATATATATATATATGTATATATATATATATATATATATGTATATATATATATATGTATATATATATATATATATATGTATATATATATATATGTATATATATATATATATATATATATATGTATATAACACAACTATATATATATATATATGCAATTTCCATATTCAAACCAAAAAGTTTCCAAAACGAAATTGTCTAAGCTACTTGTTAATGATAATAACCATAAAATTACACAGTCCCCCAAAAATTCAAAATTGTGGTCTAACACATGCTTAATCAATGCATATAAAATAAACAATGTCCACATATTTCTGGGTGAAATTCACTTGGTTAGCAACCACCTTTTCCTTTTGAAGTCACTAACCCATTATTCACCCCCCATTTGAATATCAAGGATGAGGATTGAAGGTGCACTTTGCTGGGAGTTCAGTGTACAACTAACTAGCAAGGAATTATATGTCCTTTCTTAGAGACTGCAACCCAAATATGACTAATGGCCTGTAAAAGAGACTCCAGATCCATATGATCCTCATGTAGAGTAAAAGTTCCTGTACATTGGACAACACGTTGGTTGTGCTCAACGTTTAGTCCACATCAAACACAGTCCACCACCCAATAGTATTTTTTGGGTCCAACAACAACACTTACATCATCTTAGCAATGTTTCGATATTTCACTTCATCCTCCTTAGAAATAGTTGATATTACCCTATAGATCCAAACTCTCATGAACAAATTTTTAACTCGTTGATCAATTTCTTCCACAAACCACTCCTCCAAATTAGCCCTCGAGAACTACACAATTCGTGCCTTACCCTTTCCTGAAGTTTCTTATGTAACTAAAGGAGAGATAGATTCCAATTTAACCTACTGCATGATGATAATGGAGCTAGAAAGAAAAAATAATAACACCTATGCCAGGCCTGCATCTAGCTCCAAATGGTTTGCTTCAAATGACCTCATAAGTGGGCAATGATTGCTCTCTGCCTATAGGTAATATCACACAAGCCTTTACACTTTATGTTTTATATTTTGATACCAATAACAAATGGTAAAAATGATGACTTGAGCAAGTGAGAGGAGACAAAGAAGAAAGGGAAACATGGAAACAAGGAAGGAGAAATGAACATGAGAGGGGGGATAAAAACACATAATGGCGTACCAACACAATTTAAGAGGTGAATTAAGACCTCTAATGGGTCTCTTGTAAGTAATGGAATAAAAGGGACCTGCTTTAATTTAAATTGAATTAAAGCTATATTTTAGAGTAACTACTGTGATGAATGATATACAAATGATAATATACAGTAAGAATAAATAAATAAACAAGCAATAGTATGAAACCCTAAGCAAGAGAGAAAGAGAGGGTAATTTAGCTGTTTTCGTGCAATCTGAAGATGATTTGGCCTAGGAAACTATTGAAACAGACTAAGAGTAGTGTCTTTAAGACTGACGGGAGGGTTTAGGACTCAGAGATGTGTAGGATAGAAACTCCCACTGGGGACAGGATTTCCCGAGTGCTAGTGTCTAGTTAGATGATTAGGTTATGTTCTTTTTCTGTGCAGGAGGAACTTCTCTGTTAGTTTCCTTTTGTTACTTTGGTTTCACTCCTAAATCATTGATTGTACCTGTAATTGGTAAAGTAATTGTCCACCCGCATGTGTCCACAAACCACATCAAATATAATAAAAAAAGATGCAGAATGTGGAGTTGGATTGACCCCGATTGTCACTTGAAGAGTGAACTTAGTATTGAGAGTTGCACTACATTTCAGACTCCATGTAGTTCTGTGTGAATGTGTGTGTATTGATGCCTTAGGTTGCCCTTATGGAAGTTGCACTATGATAGCAGGATAGATCTAGAATGAGTATGCAAATGTGTGTGATGGAATAAAAATAACTTCCCCTCCTATGCTTCGTATATAGAGCGATGGAACCCTCGTCCCTTGTATGGATGTGGTAGTGTAGACACAAAATTATGCACATATTACTATTTTACTATGCTGCCAATATGTTGTTATATGCATGGATATTAAGTGAGAAAAGTATTCACTGGTGACATTATCTCTTTTCCATCTATGTCTTTGATTTCTTTTATTGTAACTCTCTTCCACATCTATCACTTCTACACCCGCTTATGGTCAGGTCACATGGATCCCTTCTCTTTGTCTTTTCACATTTATCATTATTTATCTCAGGACACTAGCACCCACTATGGACACTAGCGTCCAGACGCTTATGTTCATTTTGGGCGCTTCTGTTTTGATTATCATTTTTACACATTTTGACATTTATGGTCGGCCTTTTCTCTTTTTTATTTAAACAAGAGATTCATATATATACATAACATACATACTATTATTCTAGTTGGAAATTCAAAGGGGCAATCACATCTACATACTATCACTATTATCAAAAGGGAATGCATTTTTGGGCTACATACACTGCATAGGAAGGGGAAGTGTTGAATTCCATACCACACATTGTGCACCTAATCTAGCTATAACTCACTATCTTGGTGTCATTGACCGGAGGGAAACCTAAGGATACTATTTCGCACACAAACACACATAACGACATGGATTTTGAGATGTAGTGCAATGCTCGGTTGTAAGTTTACTCTTCGCGTGACCGCCAAGGTTAGTTCGACTTTACAAATTACATATTTTATTCAGATTTAATTTGTTTGTGAGCTTTTGCAGGTAACTAGGGTTTGTTTTGCAGGTTACATGTGTGATTAAAATCCTAATGGAGAAGGTAGTGTGGAAAGTAAATATTGAAGCGAAATTCCTCAGACCCAGAAAAGGAGCAGATCCTGAGTATTTGCACAGACGCTAGCACCCAGAAACAAAAACCAGTGCCATGGCACTCATCTCCCCCTACATGCACTCCTGTCTTACAGAGAACAAATTTCTAGAACTTTGAGTCACCCAATGTTGCATTTCTTCCAGTCAGATCCAATAGGTACACAGTCTCGACTACCTCCAGGTTGCGCAAAAACTAGATAAGTCACCCATTCTTATTGTTTGCTTAGTGTTTTACACTGCTTGAGTCTTAGTGCTTGTATATTGACTGTATATTATCATTTGTTACACTAGTTATTTTGAAAGGTAGATTTAATTCCATTTATATTAAATCATTTGGTGAACCCCACTCTTTTTCGAACTCCTTTCCCTAGGATTCCAAAACCCTCATGGCTAAAAATAGATACCCATATCCCATACACGATATGACCTATATGGACATGACACCAATATTTGATGATGCCATTACTGAATCTAAATTTTGTGACCACACCTACAATCCTCAATATGATTCAAAAGTCCTCCAACAACTCCTTGAATTTCAAAATTCTCTTCATGTTGGTTTCCAAAACCTTGATATTTACATAGTCTCCCCTAACCAAAAATTTATTTCATGATCTCCCTCATTTCCCATAGCCATGCATGATCCTCCATCTTCCTCTTCTTGCACTACAACAAATGATAACATTACTTTAGATTCTTTACATGATGGTGTTCTTGCTTGTGATAACATGGATGCTAATGACTCTATTATCGATATTGCAAATGTAAATGTGGATAACGATGTTACTCCTATTAGTTAAGTTGAATGTGAATATATTTCTCCTACCATGCATACTTTTGAACATGTTTCCAATGATTGTCATGATAACTCTAATGTAAGTACTCCTACAACTTCTTTGTATGGTGATGATACTCTTGATAAAGTTATTGCTTGCGGAAATATGACTGATAATGATGTAGATTTCGATAATGATACTCCACATGTTAACGATGTTGTTTCTTCCATTAAGATTGTTGAATGTGAATCTCCACCTCTTCCTTCTTCTACTTCTAAATTTATTTCTAATGACGTCAATATTGACACCAATCATACTCCTAATTCACCTCTGACTATGTCTCATGATCCTACACCTAGTACATCCATAGAGATTCCACATCCATCTCCTCCTCTCACACCTCCATCCCATCCTTCCACATCCACTCCCCCTTCTTAGGTTCCCATGATCACTCATAATGGAAAAATTTAACCCCTCAATGTACCTCTCACTACCTTGACTATCCCTTCATAAGATATCCTCTCTCTCATGTATGTTGTCTATACTTTGAAAACCCAAGTTCATACCCTTAACCTCGAGAGTAGACCCTATTATTCTTACATTGACAATAACTCCCTTCCTAGAAATCCCATTCCTAAGAAGATTCAAAATTTCGCTATCCCTAAGGATTTCAACATGTTTACTTTTTGTTATCAGCGAATTTTGACTTTGCAAAATTGTTTAAAAATAAAAATAATAAAAAATGGAAAATTTGAAATTTTTAAAAAGCGTTACTTTGTGTGGTTCATTGCCCTCATTGTGATCGTCTAATTTTTGTGATCGTTTCGGTCTTCGTTTTGTCTTTTTCGGGTGAGAAATCTTCCCGCCAGGTTTTAAATCGCATTAAAATACATTAAAATTAATTAATTAATATTTAATTAATTCCTTCTTGTTTGATAAAATTGATTTTTAAATAACTTGAGGAGTATTTAATTAATTAAAATTTCATTCGACAAATTTTTATTGCCGGGGAAGTAAGCTTACGCTTCCAACTGCCGGGAAGCCAATTTGGCTTCCCGAACCCGGATTTCCCCTTCCCTGGCAATTTTCTTCAAATTTCCTACTTGTGGGATTTTCTCCACCAATTGCCAAATCATGGATTGGCTAACGGGCAAGAAATTCCCCAATTTCCCACATGGGGAAATTGAACGGGGATTGCCAACCCACTTTGCCATTCCCGTTGGCAATTGTCCGTTGCTTTCCCCATTTCCCCCTGGCACTTAAGCCCACTACCCGGGAAGAGGGGAAGTTGGATTAATCCCCATAACTTCCTCTGTCAAACTTGTTGGAAAAAGTCGTGCAAAGCTTTGCTTCTTATTTATTCTGAAGGACATAATATTTTGTCACAGCGAACAATCTTCCACGCATTTGTCAGGGAAGAGCAACACTTCTTAAAGAACAGTTTTAAAAATACCAAGAAGGAATCTCTACGCCTAGGAGAGAGAAGAATCCAGGAAAGAAGAACAGTTTTTTTTTAAAATTAAAGCAGCTGTCCACGCATAGGAGGTTTCAAACAAGATCAAAGAGGAAAGATCATTGCTGCAAAGACAAGAATCCACACGCGGAAAGGAGGAGACGCCTTGGGAGGAAGAAAGAAAATAGTCCAAAGAAAATTCCCACACATTTCCAAGCAGTTTTCCACGAATTAGGAGGATCTGCCCCAGCAAGAGGAGACCACCACGCGCCCAGCCCAGGAGGAATTCCACGCAGGACAGAAAGGAGAAAGAACAGTTTTAAAAAAGTTAAAATCAAACTCCACACGCATGCAAAGGCACAAAGAGCACTCAAAGCAAATTAAAAACTTAAAAAGACTGCAGCCAGTAAAGGAGGCGCTAGGGATAAAAGAGGAAAATGTCTTAAAAACATTTGTTTGGTTGTTCTCTCTCACACCAAAAGCTGCGCATTGGGCAGAGGAAAGCAAGAAGCCAAGAGACACAGTTTTCCACGTCAAGGAGCCAACTGTAGCTGCATCACAACAAAATCACTCAAGGTAGTGCAGAATCTTCGATTCTAAGCCAATCTCCATTACCATAGGCAAGGCCATTAAAAATCCAAGTTGTACAAATGACTGTGAAGCTAGGGTTGCTTGCAAAGCCCTATTATGCTGTATACCTGCTTGTCTGATCACTTCTCTTTCGAGTCCACTGAGAACCAGATATAAGTGACCATACAAAAATATATACACTGTAAGCACAGTAACCAAAGCACTGAAGTAAAATCCAACAGTTGTAAAGTAGCAGGATATCATTCGGAAAAGGTCAAAACAATAGCCAAGGTGATATATATCACGGCTAAGATCTGTTCCCCATTTCCATTAGTGATCTTTGCCTCAAAAAAGAGAAATTTGATTCAGTCCTACACCACGACCCTTACCAACTTGAATATATTCATGATGCAGCAACATTTCCTTGACATCAAGACATTGAAATGCCATGCGGACCTCAGGAGGGCCGACCGTTTCCATATAGAGAGCCAAACGAGGATGAAGAATTTCTTTTCCTTTCCTCACATAAATGAAGATACCCTTCCAGAGGGGAGGATTTTTAAATCATCTGTTCACAGAGAACTAAGCCAACGCCTTATTTGTGGTCTGAGAAATTGGGCATAACAGGAATGATTGTAAAGGAGAGATATTTCTGATGATAGAGATACATATCCTATAGAAAAGATCATTGAAGGGGACATCCTTATCTATTGAGTGAAAATTTTACAGAAAGAAAAATACTTAGTTGATTTGACCTACAAACCGAGTGAGTTAATGATTTATCACCGACATAGTAGATAGGGTAAGGATCATTACTATGCAGAAGATGAATGTGTTTTACAAAGTCAACAAGAGAAAGAATGGAAAGGAAAGGAACTCACAAAGAAAACTTTTAAACCTCATGTGATTGTGCACCCACGGTTCTAGAATATATAAGAAAGTGAGGCCATTAAGAATCTTTCAGATAGGAATGCAGGAGAGAGCATCATTCATCCAAGTTCAAAAGGGACATCCTATTTGACATTAACATTGAAAGTATTTGATGGAGTTTATGCTCACAAAGATATTGTTGAGGGACGCAAGGATCACAGGGATTTTGCGAGTTTCCTTCGCCTTGGGAAAGCTCTTTCAATTGGGGAGGAGACTTTCGAAGATCTTGACGAGTTTATAGATAGATATGTAGATCCGTTAGTGAGCAATTTGAAAGCAATCCTTGCCCACGGGAAATTCAGAAGGGGCACTAAAGTAGAAATTGATGAAGCATCGAGGAAAGAAAATTACACAAGTCCAGCAAGCATTTCATATTGTCTATCAGTTTCACACGAACATCCTGGTGCTTTTTCGCTTTCCTATGTCAGGGGTACTAATCATCATCATGAGTAATTTGGGTTGTATCCTAAAGGTTTTAAATTCAGAAAGAGAATGTTTGACAATCTTGACAAGCTTGTTGCCTATTTTCAAAAGCACAGTAATGATCTTGTTGAAGATTCAATTCCTCCAATCAGGTCCGTTGCAGCAAGAACAGGTGGAAATGGCTATAATATCAACAATCCCATAGGTGGACCTCCCAGCCGTTTGCCTAGGCCACCAAATGGCCGAGATAGGGGAAGGAAAAGTAGGGATGGTGGTTGGAGTTGTAGAGAAAGCGGTAGATCCTAATTTCACCGGCGGTTTCAGGAAGTTTATTTTCTTGATATCTAATAAAGTGGGAGAGTCCATTTCTCATACACTTGAGATAGGCGAACCCCATTTCAATGGATAAGGTACTGGTTATTATTGTATATTTTAAGAGGTGTTGTTATTTTTTTTCAGGAAACAATGGATATTTTAAGTAATTTCTATTTTTGGGTTATCTTTAATAAAATTGTTGAAAAGGTCAAAGGTCACTTAAGTGCCTTATTTAATGATCATGTAAAACCCTAACTACTTTATAACCAACTTTTGGGTTATAAAAGGAAGTGAGGGGCTCATTTGTAAAGGGTGACTTTGAGAGAGGAGAAGAAAATACTTTTGTGCAAGCTTTGTTTCAGGAAGAAACTTTGTGTTCTTTTGTGAAAAACATTTTGGAGTTAATGAAATACGAACTTTGTGTCTCATTCATTGTCTCTTGTAACATTTGATGTTCTTATGTTCATTAGATGTTAGGTGTTTGAATCTTGCATGCAAATATTATCTTTGATCTTATTGTCAACGTTATTAATCAGTTGTTGTAGTTCACAGTGATCAAGCTTTGATTATCTACTTGCTCATGAGTGTTCCCTTTTACATGTTCTTGTTTAACTAACTCAAATTCCATTTTATTTGTGTTGGTTATTCATCTTTCCTCTTCATGCAATATTAGGCTCTGTTTTTACCTATCTCTTGCATCTGCTTTCAGTTCATTCCATTCCACTCCTTTCCTTCATTCCATTCCATCTCCCTCATTCACTTTTCTTTCCATAGTAATCTACTTGCTCTGTATGAAAGCATTCCATTCAAAATAAAATTTATTCATTGCTGTTACCTACAGCAAGTCCAATCATAATGCACAGTAAGACTTCAATGCTATTCCCAGAACTCGGACAGCTAAAGAGAAGAATTCATTCTTTAACTATTCAAATAAGAAAACAACCATTTTCTTCAACTCACTAAGAATTATTCATGCCGGTTTCATTTCTTCTAAATAACTGTGCAAAATCAGAGACCACAAGAAACATTCAATTATTTCATTTGTACAGAAAACTCAGCACTCAGAAACAATTTAAATGCCACTGTCCTCTCTACCAACTGAACTGGTAAAGTTTAATAACCACCTGACTACTGATTTTACCAAATCAAATCAACAGACAAAAGAAGAATTCCTTACCAATAAATGATTCTACCCGAATCCATTTTTTTATTCACAATGATGTACAGAACTCAAAAATGCGATTTTTCATCCAATAATACCCTTATTATTAAAAACCCGCATAGGATATCATATGCACAACAAAGTATAATCAAAACAGGTCTAACAGCAAGAAAACTTCCCAAGCATTTCCTTCTTTGTACAGAAATCCAAGTAAAATGCGTTTTCACAAAGACAGTCAGAACTAAAACGGTCGAACAACATTAATGAAACACAACAAATCATCTAATCCCTTCAACAAGATTCAACGTGATTTATTTAAAGCACAGAATACAAGTCAAGCTCGTTTTCACGACTACAGTCCGAGCCGTATGATCAAGTCATTTCCATACAACACAACACAACCAACCTTTCATCATAGCAAGAAGGACTGTAATCATTCATATGTTCAGAAGAGAAAACAATTTCTTTTCCAGCTTTCACGAATACTCAAAATCGTATTCGTCCATTTACATAAAAGAAGAAGCACAACAACAATTTTATTACTAGCATATCCTTCTAACCGAGCTCGCATTACTCAGATAAAACTCTAAAACCCATCCCTTAAAGTTCAAAAAGAAATGCTATTCCCTTTTAATCCTGAAACAACAGAAGGAAGAGAAAAGTTTTATTTCTTTTAAGAAAATTTCAGTATAGAAACGACATCAAGCCGCTCGCACAACCTATACAATCTTATCACAAAAGTTCATATGACAAAAGAACAATCGCACAGCAATAAAACAACCCACACTACCTGCACAGTTCCCATATAACATTTTACAGAGAAAAACCCATTTCGAATTTCCATTTAACGTCAACAACCAGCACAACATGGAGGTATTCCATTCAAATAAATGCAAAGACAGTTAAACACATCAACCAGAGACGATTTTACCTATCATTTCCAAAAATGACAGCAAGAATCGACGAAATCCAAATCGTATCAACACAACAACAATCACATAAACCCAAAACCCAAGAGCAGGGTTGTTTTAATGAGACGTTTAAACAAAGCAAGTATTTTTAAAGAGAAGGGCTTAACATGCCTGAAATTTCTTTTCCAAAACTCGAAGAAAACTGCGTTTGCCGAAGATATTTCCTTCCTCGGCGACAACACGAGCTTTCCAACAATCCTTTCCTCTTACAGGCTCAGCAACAGCCTCCAAATTTCCAAAGAATAGTGATAAATCCAATGAAACTGGTTCGACTGAACCAAACAAAAAAACCAAATGCAGAGCAACTTCACCAAATCCAAATCGACACAATAAACAATCAACATTTCCCTCCTACGCCTTCCAAGGCGAGCTAGTCGCGAGGACCAAGAAAATTTAATGCATTAAAGGCTCTGCCTTTTTCCCAAATTTCCCACGCCACTGCCAACTTGAGTTGGCGAACTCCTAAATTTCAAATTTCACATGCAAAACCAAATTTGGTTCCATCTCCAACTAGATACCTCTACCACTTACCTGCCCCCGCCAAACTGGTGCTGTCCACATATGGACTCCCCATTTAATGCCATTGAATACCCCTTCATCCTTATCCTCTCCCTCCAAGGGTCTGCACGTCCCCTTTAGGTTAGGATTAGTTTAGGATGTTTATTAGTATTCAACCTAGGTCATAGTTTAGTTTTAGGTTAATAGGACTTAGGTTTATTTCCCTTTCTTTTTTTTTTTATAATTTAAAAATCCACTTAGGATAGTAGTTTAGGATGTATGGTAGAACTTAGGATTAGCTTAGGATTTAATTCCTTCTAACCACTAACATTAATCAACCTCTAATCCAGTCTCTCAACTGACACTCATGTCAATGCTGTGCAGGACGTTTCATCCTTTGTTTCACATGCCCAAGCCACCTGTGTCCAGACATTTCCTACCTCACGAGGTCTTAAGTTCGACAGTGCAGGGTTCAAAAATCAAACCTTTGTTGTTGGCATTTACGTGCCAGCTGCTCATACCTGCAATCAGGCGCTACACATTTATATCAACCTCCGGTTCAGTTCAAGAGTAAATCGACAAAGCAATCACAAGAAGACCATAGCATACTTTGGATCAATGGAATTGATTCAAGGTGTGCTGTCAATCAGCAAAGAGAGTTTAGCAAGTATACGACAATTTTTCGTCACATCAGTAAACACACAAGCAGCAATAACTGTTGTCCTATGCAATAAATTACAGCATGCAAGAATCCAAGTTAGCAACACATTCCTTTAAGATCAGAATATATCTTAACATGTTTGCCTTCATTTCAGCAGTTATAATAGTATGAAAAATATTCACCAAGATAACTTACAAAATTAGGGTGTTACATTCTTCCCTCCTTAAAGAATCATCGTCCCGATGATCAGATTAAACAAATCAAGGAGTTCCTAGGACAAAGTTCAGTTATTGTCCTTTCATTCATAAGTTCATACCAAAAATAGATTCACTCTTAAAAACAACGTTTTAAGACAACTGTACAATAGACTAATAATTGTCTAAATTTGGTAGAATTATCAGTTCCTCGAATTTCAAATTCGATTAAATAGATGTGGAAAAGTAGATCTCATTTCTTCGAGATTCTCCCAAGTTGCACTTTCCTCGCTGAACTGGTCCCACTGGACCTTACATTGGTTCACTTCGTGATTTCTCAAGTACAACTGGCGAGTTCCCAGCACTCGAATGGGCTTAACCATGATTATTCCTGGGTCTTGGACCTGCAAGGAATTCCAATTCAGCACATGTGATAAATCTGTCACGTATTTCTTAAGCAAAGAAATATGAAAAACATCATGCATTTGAGACAAAGCAGGAGGTAATGCTAGACGATAAGCTACAGGGTTGATTATTTCAACAATTTCAAAAGGTCCCACGTAACGTGGCGACAACTTGGCAGCCTTGCCAAAAGTTATTGAGCTCTTTTTCGGCTTCACCCGAAGAAAGACCTTCTCTCCCAGTTTATAATGCCTGTCAACCCACTTTAAGTCTGCATAGCTCTTTTGCCTATTGGCGGCCTCCTTTAGATGTTCCCGAATCATTTTGATTTGCTGTTCCATTTCCATAAGGATTTCTGGCCCAATTACCTCTCTGTCCTCAACGTTGTCCCAGCTGACAGGGGTTCTGCATTTTCTTCCATACAATGCTTCAAAGGGTGCCATTTTTAAAGAGGCATGATAGGTGTTATTGTAAGCAAATTCTACCAGCGGAAGGTATTCCTCCCATTTATACTGCTGGTCCATGCAATACATCCTTAACATGTCCTCTAAAACCTGATTAACTCTCTCAGTCTGTCCATCCATTTCCGGATGATATGCAGAACTGAAGTTCAATTTAGTCCCCAAGGCCGCATTAAGTGTTTGCCAAAACCTTGATGTCATCCTCGGATCTTTGTCCGATATGATTAATTCCGGTATTCCATGCAATCTGAAGATTTCATGTACAAATCTTCTTGCTAGCACTGGTGCATCGTCCTTCAAATTACCAGCAATGAAGTGTGCCACTTTGGTCAATTTGTCGACTACAACCAGGATAATGTCATGCTTATTTCTTGACATAGGCAATCCTTGAACGAAATCCATCGTTATCACTTGCCATTTATACTGCAGAATGATGTGGGGATACAATAATCCAGCGGGGTGCATATGTTCCGCCTTAACACGCTGACATTCCAAGAAGTGTGTTACAAATTCTACCACATCCTTTTTCATTCCCTTCCAGAAATATTGCTGCTTAAGATCAGCAAGCATTTTCGTAATGCCAGGGTGTCCAGAAAAAGGTGAATTATGAAATTCAGTTAACAATTTCCCTCTTAAGTCATTTGCCACAGGTATATATACCCTGTTTTCGAACCTCAGAATTCCTTCATTATCAAAATGGAATCCGTTATACCTGACATCCTTCGGGTCTGCAGCAAGTGCTGTTTTGACCTGCTGGAAATAAGGATCTGTTTCCAAGGCATCTTTCACCTCATCCTTAAACTGAGTTCTTAACGTTATAAGAGCAGAGATATGCTTCCTTCGACTCAGAGCATCTGCTACTCTATTTTCCTTTCCCTTGATGTAGCTTATATCAAAATCATACTGAGATAGAAATTCTAACCATCTTAGCTGCCTTGCATTCAGATTTGGCTGAGTAAAAATATACTTCAGCCCCAGATGGTCTGTTTTTAACTCGAAAGGCTTGCCTAAAAGGTAATGCCTCCACATTTGAAGTGCATGAACAATGGCAGCGAGCTCTAGATCGTGTGGAGCATAATTCTGTTCATGTAACTTAAGCTTTCTGCTTTCATAAGCGATGACATGGTTATTCTGTAATAGAATACCTCCAAGGCCTTCTCCTGAGGCGTCCGTTACAACCATAAAATTTCCATTTGGATCAGGTACAGTCAAGATAGGTGCTGAAGTTAACTATTCCTTTAAATTCTTAAAGGCAGATTCACATTTGTCTGTCCAGACAAATTTCTTATCCTTCTTTTGCAGCGAAGTGATTGGGGCAGCAATTTTTGAAAAGTCCTTAACGAACTTTCGATAATATCCAGCCAAGCCCATGAAGCTCCTCACTTCATGCACGTTCTTAGGCACAGGCCACTCAGTTATAGCTATGATCTTTGAAGGGTCAACAGCTATCCCATTCTTGCTTATAACGTGTCCCAAATAATGCACCTCTGCATCATAAAAGGAACATTTGGAAAGTTTGCCATACAACTTCCTCTTTCTTAAAATTTCCAGCACTATCCTTAGATGTTCTTGGTGCTCTTCGACATTTTTAGAGTATATAAGAATATCGTCCAAGAATACAAGCACAAACTTGTCTAAGTATTCTTGAAAAATATTGTTCATTAGATTCATGAAGGCGGCAGGTGCATTAGTCAACCCAAAAGGTAACACCGTGAACTCATAATGCCCGTACCTCATTCTAAAAGCTGTTTTATGAGTATCTTCTTCCTTTATTCTCAGTTGATGATACCTAGATCGCAGATCTATTTTTGAATAAACTGATGCTCCTCGCATCTGATCAAACAGATCATCAATCCTAGGAAGTGGGTATCGATTTTTAATAGTTGCTTTGTTCAACATTCTGTAATCAATACACAGCCTCAAAGTGCCATCCTTTTTCTTTACAAAAATTACCGGCGCTCCCCAAGGTGAGACGCTTGGTCTTATCAGCCCTTTAGTCAGAAGTTCTTGTAACTGAGCCTTTAGCTCTACCAACTCAATGGTAGTCATTCTATAAGGTGCCTTAGATATGGGTTCAGTTCCCGGTTTGATTTCTATTGCAAAGTCAAACTCACGTTTGGGTGGAAGACCTGGCAATTCCTCTGGAAACACATCCCGGAAACCCCTTAACAATGGATATCTTTCCATGAAATCATTATCTTCCTCCACATTTTCTGTCACTTTTACTGCATACAAAGTGCAACCTCTGTTTTTAGCCCTTTTTAGTTGCATAGCCGTCAGTTTCCTAACTGCAACTTCCCGTTTTACACCTTGAATGACTGCTGCTTTCTGCAGGTCATCGAAGCAACAGATTTGTTTTTCATAACAGTCGACCTTTGCCTTATGTTCAGCCAACCAGTTAACTCCAATAATGATATCATATGATCCTAGAGGAGTGACATACAAGTCAACTTCGGTGGAGAAACTAGGTAGATCAAGAATTGCCCCAAAAAGGCACATTTCGACTGTATGGACAACATTATTCCCATAATGCACTGTCCATGTTTTATCCATTCTTTCGGCCTTTCTTTTTAATTTCATTGCAAGTTTAGCAGAAATAAAGCATTTTGTAGCTCCAGTATCAAAAAGTATGACTACAGGTGTACCGAATAACTTACCCGTAACTTCTATGGGCGTCACTTGCTTTTCAGCTTGTCTGTTAGCCACTGCAGCGTGTATCCTATGCTGCTGACCGCGATCATCCTTCTTCATAGGACAGTGATTCACATAGTGGTCCTTTCCACAGTTGAAGCATCCTCCAACTGGCCCTTTTCTAGGCTCAAATTTGTTACCAGCCTTGAAGTTATCATTCTGGCTTCCATAGGACTTCTATCCAATGCCATTAACTTTTGTGAAGCTGTTTCGCACGCTATTTATAGGTCTGTTCATCACAGATTTCTTGTTGTTATCTACAACAATTTTTTTTTTCACACCAAACCTTTTCCAAGGTCCCCTTTTTGGTGCAAGAGACGAAGAAGAATTGGGAATCTTCTTCCTTATCTCTTCCCTATGAGCAGATATTGCCCTCAATTTCTATTCCTGTCTGATTGCCTTTTCGACAACTCCATCCATGGTGGTTGGGCCGTGGACATCCACTTCGCCACCAATGATGGGATTCAGTCCCATTATGAATTTCTATATTCTGAACTTCTCATCAACTTGGTACTGCGGCACATACTTAAGGAGTTTAGTAAACCCTTCCCAGTATTCCGTCACCGACAGCCTTCCTTGCGACCAGTTCTGAAATTCAGTCATTTTCCTATCAAAATAGAGTTGAGGCAGCCATCGTTGCCTAAAATAACCCTTAAATTGATCCCAAGTTATGTCTGATTTGACAATATTCAGCTCAACCTTACGGTTGTCCCACCATGATGATGCTTCATGAGAAAGCTGATATGCTCCCCATATCGCTTTAGTCTCTTCGGAGAAGTTTCTTATTGCAAAGTATTTCTCCATTTCACTGAGCCAGTTCTCAGCTCCGTCCCCAAGGGTTGTTCCATCAAACTTTGGAGGACTTATTCTCTTTATATCATTTGTAAGTTCAGCTGCTAATCTTGCCCTTTTATTTTCAGGGGGATTAGGAGCAATTACATTATTATCATCAACACCCGGATTCCCTCCATTGATGTTGTCCACAGGAGGTAGCTGATCATTTATTTTAGCTTCATCCTCCTCCTCTTCATTGCCCATTGACTGCTGTTCCAGAACAGTCAAACGATCCCTCGTATCAAGTAGGGCAGCAAGGATTTCATCCAGCTTTTGAGCAGTAGCTGCTTCTCCACCCTGTAACGGGTTATTCGCAGCATTCCCTCTTGTTCTGACCATTTTCTGTTCAATAAGAAAATGTAAACCTTATTAATATCATGGACTCATTAGGTCCAAGAGCTGCAACCTTCAGCTCTGATACCAAGATGTAACATCCCCATTTTAAGATACTAGAACAAGGGAATTTTTTTTTTTGATAACGTTCTCTGTTATGAATTATAAAATTCAAACACACGTTCAAGTTTTAATAATTGTTCTCTACCCAAACAACACAGTTTGGAACACACAATTTCTTTTTAAAACTAATGTTCCCTATTTGCATATTTACAATATGGAACACACATTCAATGCCATTCAATCTTATAACAGATTCTATATGCTGCTGTAAATGACTCGAGGAACTGCCGATCTTCCATTTTCATGGCTCGGAGTTTCATCAATCCTTCATTTCATGACTCGGCAACAACTGATCCTTCATGTTCGTTTATGCATAGTATATTATATATACCAGTTCTCTTAACCGTTTCTGGTTATCGAAGTGATCCATTTAAGAAGCCTATTTGAATATCTGTTACTGATATTCATCTGACATCCTGCATCTTAAATTAAGTGATAAGGACAACGCAACCAGCACTTGCGATACTTTGGCCAAAGATTTTCACATGCTTTGCATGATCATATTCCTGGATGTGATACACATCAATGGAATACGTCCTTCACTTCACTTCACCTGTTATCTAGAATGGTCTTTCCTGGTTCCTACCAGTCCTCTCAATTTAAGGTCAGTTTTAAACTTCCAATTTCCAACTAGCAATATGAACGAATATAGGAAGGCACCCCTGGTAACTAAAGATACGCAGACATACGGTGTCGTTCCCCATGACTCCGTGTGTCTAGTTATCTTTAGTATCCCGGGGTCACTCCGTATACATGATCATACTCCTATCCCTTGCCAAGAACTTCACATTCAGCCTATGTATTCTTGATGTTTTAATTCGGGAGGGCATTGTAATATGTCAGCTATAACATTGTGTCATCATGAAGACCCCGACTTCATGAAGACACCTTGCTATAGCTGGCGTATGTCAATGCCCTACGGAATCCTCCCATCGAGAGTACACATCCTTCTCAAGTGAATTGCATATAATCTTAATATTTAAAAATCAACTTTTAGCAACCATGCTGATCCCTTTATCCTCATTCCCATTACAGTTGTATATAGCTAAGAGAGACTAAATCCATCTTCTAGCTTGCTATGCATCTTCTCCTTCGTACCGAAGGGCTGCATTTTCTCTACTTGGTTCTCTTCTTAATCATTGGATTAAGCAGCCCGTTACCAATGGACGTGATAAGTTTAACCTATTAAACTTAACCAAGTTTTTTCCAACTGTAACTAAATTCAGAATTCTAGCTTATTAGACATCATTTAACGAAGGTCTAATTCCTGATAAATGTATTCATTTATTTTCCTTAACCTTACACATTTAAGGTCCATTAGTTATGGATATACTTATCCCATATCCTTTATTCTGAATTTAACATACGAGGTCATTAATGGAGTTCAAAAGCGAAGTTCGATTACTCCGAAGTTAATTGATATTCCTTAGCTACCAAGCTAATCCTAAATACCTATCAGTTATGGATTCATATTCTTCCTAATCCTTTTTAATGTCAATTAAGAATTCATCTTTACCCAAGTATGAACTAATTGCACATTTCAACTTAAAAGTTGCAATAAGGTAAGAATAGATATCTATTTCTTTTTAACGTCCATCCAAGGACAATTAAATAAATCCAAATCAGGAATAATCATTATATTTCCAATTTAGGACCAACAATATCAAACTGATATAGTCATTAAAATATCACACTTGTATTTGTATTCATCATCTATTTCATAATCCATACATTTGCCAATCCAACTGAATGGACATTGTTTACATAAAACATCATTACAACTCATAGATAGAAGAATATACTTTCTTCTTTTTACAATTCCTCAAAGAGGAATAAAAGTAAACAAATACAATTCATCTTCAACCAATCAAGAAGCATCAAAAAACAGCCATGTCTTCATTCTAATCAAATTCCATCTGCAAAATTACTTGCACGGGTCAGTTCAATGAACTGAGCATATTAAGCACTTATCATTAAAATGAGGTGCTTCAATTAACTGTCTCAATAAAAGAACCCTGCTTTTATGAAATGACAGTAAGACATCAATCAAGAAATAGGCACCAAAGAATGATCAGCATAACAACTGAACCATCAAAATACCATCACAATTAGCCAAAGAACTGCTGTCCCATTTTCCACATAATCGTTGCAAGTTCCAAATTACAATATTTGTAAAGTTTAGGAATATAAGTAATATACTGCTGATATAACATACTGTTATCCTTTCCACACCTTTCATTAATAATAAATGCAAAGGGTAAAACTAACTGAAACGTAAACCATTACTTTCCTTTCAGTTCATGCATCATATTAGATTCCAAGCAATCACGCACAGATGAGAAAGCATGAACAGCAATGCATATAGTTGCTCATATCTAAGCACTACAAAATTCGTTAATAACGATTACAAATTTTCAACTGTATGAAATAAGAAAAGATCATTTTCCAAGTCATTCATCCACATTACTATCTCCTTCCTCATGACTGTCCTAAAAATGGAATCCAAACGAGACAAAAATCAAGATAACAGTTCAGAGTGAAACTTACAAAATCCATTCGGAATTCACTTTCTGGCAGCAAGAGTAATTTCATTCATAATCAGCTTTAAATGAAAACAAGGAAGAATTTATCATCCTTATCAATACTTCATTTAAATCAGGCTCATATGCATATCCAAAATAGGTTAGTACATCGTCGTATTTATCATAGATCAAATAGTACAAGGATGCATACTATATATTTACCGTACTAGAAGAAACCATAATTCTTTCACTGTATGGTAAACCAGATAAACAGTTATACAATCATGCAATCAATTATTCACGTGATTTTCTAATTCTATGAATGCATTCTGTTCAAAATAAAATTTTATTCATTGCTGTTACCTACAGCAAGACCAATCATAATGTACAGTAAGACTTCAATGCTATTTACAGAATTCAAACAACAAAAGAGAAGGATTCGTTCTATAACTATTCATATAAGAAAACAACCATTTTCTTCAACTCAACAAGAACTATTCCTGCCGATTTCATTTCTTCTAAATGACTGTGCAAATATCAGAAGACCACACGAAACATTCAATTATTTCTTTTGTATAGAAAACTCAGCACTCAGAAACAATTTAAATGCCACTGTCCTCTCAACCGACTGAACTGGTAAAGTTCAATAACCACCTGACTACTGATTTTACCAAATCAAAACAGCAGACAGAAGAAGAATTCCTTACCAATAAATGATTCTACCCGAATCCATTTTTCTATTCACAATGATGTACAGAACTCAAAAATGTGATTTTTCATCCAATAATACCCTTATTATTAAAAACCCGCATAGGATATCAGATGCACAACAAAGTATAATCAAAACAGGTCCAACAACAAGACAACTTCCCAAGCATTTCCTTCTTTGTATAGCAATCCAAGTAAAATGCGTTTTCACAAAGACAGTCAAACTAAAAGGTCGAACAACATCAATGAAACACAACAAATCATCCAACCCCTTCAGCAAGAATCAACATGATTTATTTAAGGCACAGAATACAAGTCAAGCTCGTTTTCACGACTACAGTCCGAGCCGTATGATCAAGTCATTTCCATACAACACAACACAACCAACCTTTCATCATAGCAAGAAGGACTGTAATCATTCATATGTTCAGAAGAGAAAACAATTTCTTTTCCAGCTTTCACGAATACTCAAAATCGTATTCGTCCATTTACATAAAAGAAGAAGCACAACAACAATTGTATTACTAGCATATCCTTCTAACCGAGCTCGCATTGCTCAGATAAAACTCTAAAACCCATCCCTTAAAGTTCAAAAAGAAATGCTATTCCCTTTTAATCCCGAAACAGCAGAAAGAAAAAGAAAAGTCTTATTTCTTTTAAGAAAATTTCAGTATAGAAACGACATCAAGCCGCTCGCACAACCTATACAATCTTATCACAAAAGTTCATATGACAAAAGAATAATCGCACAACAATAAAACAACCCACACTGCCTACACAGTTCCCCTATAACATTTAACAGAGAAAAACCCATTTTGACTTTCCACTTAACGTCAACAACCAGCACAACATAGAGATATTCCATTTAAAGAAATGCAAAGATAGTTAAACACAACAACCAGAAACGATTTCACCTATCACTTCCGAAAATGACAGCAAGAATCAACTAAATCCAAATCGTATCAACACGAAAACAATCACATAAATCAAAAACCCAAGAGCATGGTTGTTTTAATGAGACGTTTAAACAAAGCAAATATTTTTAAAGAGAAGGGCTTAACATCCCTACAATTTCTTTTCCAAAACTTGAAGAAAACTGCGTTTGCCGAAGATATTTCCTTCCTCAGTGACAGCACGAGCTTTCCAACAATCCTTTCCTCTTCAGGCTCAACAATGGCCTCTAATTTTCCAAAGAACAGTGATAAACCCAAAGAAACTGGTTCAACTGAACCAAACAAAAAAAACAAATGCAGAGAAACTTCACCAAATCCAAATCGACACAATAAATAATCAACATTTCCCTCCTACACCTTCCAAGGTGAGCTGGTCGCGAGGACCAAGAGAATTTAATGCATTAAAGGCTCTGCCTTTTTCCTAATTTCCCATGCCACTGCCAACTTGGGTTGGCGAACCCCCAAGTTCAAATTTGCGTGAAAAACCAAATTTAGTGCATGGCCATCTAGCTACCTCTGCCATTTACTTGTTCCTGCCAAACTGACACTGTCCTCGTAGGGACTCCCCATTTAATGCCATTGAATACCCCTTCATCCTTATCCTCTCCCTCCAAGGGTCTGTACGTCCCCTTTAGGTTAGGATTAGTTTAGGATGTTTATTAGTATTCAACCTAGGTCATAGTTTAGTTTTAGGTTAATAGGACTTAGGTTTGTTTAGTTTAATTATGATAGATATGTAATCTACATTGTTTCATAATATCATAATGTACTTCTATACTTGTTACAAAAAGCCATAATTATATGCCTCTACAATATTAGGTTTTTATAAACAACAGTATTTAATAGTAACCACGAAGGCACTATTATAAAATGAAAATAATATTCATCACATCAATTAAAACTTGGGATTAGTGAACATCATATTATTTCTATTGAAGTGCAATTATAATTAATAGTCTTACTAATCTTCACCTTTCATTTTATTAAGTTTCTCTTTAAAAATTGTTATTTCCATACCAAGTAAATTAATCGCACTTCTTTGTATAACTGATACTTCTCAAATATAGCTTATGGTTTTGTAAATATTCATGTAAGTCTTACAACACCAATGAAATGACCATATCATTAATAGATAACTTCAATTTTGAACATGGTACATAGCCAAATGAGAGACTATATAAGATAGTCAATAATTCACTAGACCCAATGGTATTTTATAAATTACACAAGAAACCTTTCCATTTTTAATCAATAACATTACATTTATTTAATTCATAAAATTTAGTCCAAAATAACCAATGCATGTCAGTTCATCCTTTTTATTTACCAATCTTGAAGTCCCCTTTAAACCTACAATCTAAAAAATGATAATGTATAACATGTACATGGTCAACTCTAGAAGAATTGGCATGCAAATATAACTAGCTACCTTTCTATTTCACTATGAACAAAAAGAGCAAATTTTGTTGGATTTATTCCTTTATTTCCTTTAATGAACATTCAAACTCAATGAAATTATTAAAGGATATATTTAAGGTTCCTCTTATCCAATTCAATATACATTACTAGGCCCATGAATCAATACATAACAATAATCCCAAGACAATATAAATCCAACTGAAGCCCCTTAATTACCATCATTCAATTTAAGTAAGGTATCTTGATAATTATTCAATCAAAGAGATCAATTTGGATTTACCATGCAAGGATAAGAGAAATATTAATTCACATAACAGTAATAAACAATAACTGATCTTAGAGTTAGACCCTTAACGAAATAGTGATTGTTATTATAGAAATAGACAATTGCTTTATTTTCTACCTTCCCATTTCTACAATCAATTCATCAAGACCAATAGAAAAGAGATCATCATTTAACCTTTATACCTACCTCAAACATCACTCATTTTACACTAGTCAATGGATTAAAGTGGAATTGTTAGTTTTTCCTATTAATAATTCCTTTATAGGCCATTCATTTTATGACCATATAGTTTACTTAAATTAAATCATCTAAGAGACCAAGCTTCATGAAATAACGTCTGCCTAGAAAATTCTTTCAGTCATAATAACTGTTCCAAAATTGAACCCCTTACTTTTATATTACAACATGCAACCAAAGAAAGAAATTAAACAACCCATTCTATAGGGGCCATTTTTCGAAGTGTGAGCCTCTTAAGAACCCAAAAGTTTCATATACCTGGTGACTCTGTCATCACATTTCATACATGTGATGAACATACCCACCTATCTATGCCACAATTAGTGTCACATTCTAGGAGGACAATCTTCCTAAGGGCTTGACTTGGGAAGATGATTTATACCCCTAAATCAAGCTAGACATTAATAGACCAAGGTAAGGATTACAATTCAAAATCCATGAAAAATAAGTAGATGGAAACAAAATTCAACTTCGACTCTAGGAGAAACCCTCAAGTTTTCCTATACCCATTTGTTATGTAATGACACCATTTTGTAATTTCAAGAATCTCAGGACAAACACATGCTAAGGTTATGAACCCAAAAAAACTATAAATAGATTTATTTATATATCAATATCGATAAACCCATCGAGAGAAAGAGAGTAACACAGATTGTAAAGATCTATTAGACCAACACATGTTCAACATAAAACTAGAAGACAATTAAATACAATTTAATAGGATTAACACCATCTTTTAAAAATGAGAAAGTAAGGAAAGGTGAAGTATGTCATTTCCTGAAAGAAGATGATCTCTACGAAAATTATCATCAAGATCCCAAGAAACTCACAAATCTACTTTAGCAGAGGAATCCCTAAATCATTTCATAATACTCTCAAAATCACATATAAATATTTATAAAACCAGACATAGAATTCACGTAATGGAATTTTTAGTAAAGCCGACTTAGAGTAATTTACAAAACTCACTCCCCAAGGCTCGTAATCAAACTGGAGCTGAAAATACTCCACCCTTTCCATGACTCGATGAAGTAGATTATCAAACCAAAAACCAACAATCAAAAGTGAAACCCCAAGTTTGCATGTGAAATATTTTTAGAGAAGCTTCATGATTTTCCATAAATTCATTAATACATTTCATTCCTAGGGTGCCACATAGTGGCTTCATTTATTTGAAGTTTTTATTTCCCTCCATCAATGGTGGTGGTGTCTAATTCAAACAGTCCGAGATGTTTTCACAACCACTTAGACCTTTTAAATATTTGCATGGTCGGTTTGTTGACCAACCAAATAATTTAATCAACAACCATTTAATTCTATGCATGGCATTATACCTTTCATATATATTAAATATACATTGAAACTTGACTAATAAACAGTCAATGTTATTGCATGGTTGATTGACTAGATTAACATACAAATGTTTTAAACATTCAAACCTTTACCACTTGCATGGTCTATCAACCAATAATCCTCCCATAGTTTGTTAATGCTAATACATGGTCGGTTTGACCAATACAATTATTCCCAATCTATGAATTTAGATAATCAAATGACCATCAGTCAATAAATTAGCATTTGAATATGATTAAACTCATAATGCCACTAAAACCAAACTATTAAATATCTGAAAAGGAGTATGGTCTAAGACCATATATTGCATTGCCATGGTAAGGTCTAAAGACCTTTAGTAAACAATGAAACATAATTCATCTGAAACATTACCTTACCCACAAATATCAATATAAAATTTGGTGTTATTAACTTTCTGTAATAATTTTCACTTCCTTATGGTCTATGACCATTTATCCTGCTTGTAGACAACAATAGAAAGCCATGTTAGTGGTGAAGGTTGTAATCATTTACTTATCCTTGATACCTCTTTCTAACCCCAAGTGCACCGGCCTATAACCTAGTAGGTGCTGGGTGCTCACCCAAGGCACGTGCAGGTGCCAAACCCCTCTTTTATGTGAGATTTGTGAGAAGGTTATGCCATTAATGGAGGATTTTTTAAAAAATTATAAGTACATTCACTTACTTAAAAAGGTAGAAGATGCAACTAACAGATCTACACATTAATGCATCACAGAAACTAAATAAAAATTTAAGAAGCATAATAAACTAGATCTGAGCCATGATAAGTCATATAACATGAGGGTTTACAACCATAAACAAGTTATACAAAATGAAACCACATATATGTTAATTTAAAAGTGTTCTGGTAGCCACATTACAGTCAAAAGGGTCATCTTAGATCATATATATTAAATGACAGAGACTTGTTTCCTGCAAACCTTCCTGATATGAGATCCTAACTATACTTTTTCCCAATTTATCCCTTGTTAAAAATACCAATACCCATAAATATGCTTATGGAATCCCTTACAACCCTCTAGCACTAAGTGCTATAAACCATAACATTACTGCAACACTTTGTTACTCTTTGTATTTGTGCCTAAGTGTCTTGTCTATCTCTCATCTCTTTCGGTCTTTGGCCCGAGCATTTATTTATATAAGATCAACACCCATTACTATGCCTTCTCTAAGCATAGATCATGTGCCAAGTGTCTATGTGTTCCTTCATAGGTGAATGATTATCCCTTTGCAAACCCTCTACTCTATGTAATGATGTCTTCTAGGAATACTCCTTGTGGGGAATATCCTTTTCTTGACCTCCAAGGTTCTAGGCTGGCACCTTATCCAGTCATCACACCTAGTCAGGTCCTCATGATTTTCCTCAAGTGCTTCTAGAACGCAAAATATGGATAATTACTTTAAACCCATGTTTTGACTCCCCCACGTGCTCTAGTTTCACTTAAACCCTTCCTAAACCCCTTTTTCTTGAGCACTTTCCCCTGAGTGCCCTTCTTCTCACTAGTCCTGCATGCATGTGCCTCTTGGTACTTAGCCAATATTTAGAGTCCAACATCACCCCACACTATGTGTGTTCTCCATCTTTGGAAACATCACGATTCTTTAAAGAATAAACAATAGTGGAATTGGGACAATCTGAATAAAGAATGAAAGAATAGAAGAATTTGTTACTGTTGTAGGAGGAGTGGAAATTCCTTCTTCATGGTTGCCTCAATATTTTCCTAGGCATCTACCTCATCATGTGCTTGCTGAATTAGGTCACCTACTAGAGCATTCACTTCATCAAAACTTAATTCGTTACTCTTAGCATTCAGTTTATCTACAATGCCTTCTAGTTGCTTGCTAATATCGTCCAACGCGTCCATTCTGTGAGTGACCTGGGGATATATCTCCTGACCCAATTCTTAATTAATCCCCACAATGTTTAAATTGCTTCTAAATTTTTCTCAACCTTAGATAGGATCTTATCATGCTCTTCCTTGTTGCCTTTGTTATTTTCTAGAAATGCATTTAGATCTGCCTCATGCATAGCAACCAATATGCTCGCTACCCTGTCTCTATTAGCGTAATTTTCATATACAGCCTCAACCATTTACGTGGAGGTATTTACAAAGGAAAGGAGATTAGAATACCGAGTATATGTCTCCCCAATATTTAGTTTTTCTTCCTCCTTCTGGTGCACCATAGCCTCTTCCGCTAACTCTAATGCTAGTGATCACCTTTCCATGGTGAGGATGCGGGTCAAGTCTTCCAAGCATTACATGGTTGACTCGTATTTCAGCTCAGGTGGGTCCATGTATGGGTGCTTTAAGATTATGGAATCTAAAATAATATCTATATTCTTATGGATCTCGCACACCTTTTCCTTTTCATCCCTTAGTTCACACCTTAACTGCGTACTGATCAATTCCTTCTGTTTTATCTCCTTGTCTCTTTCATTGATCTCTTCATTTTTCTTCTCAATATATTCCTCCAAGACCCTTATTCTATCATTTATCCTGAAGAGCCTCACCTCAAATTATATTTATAAATTTTTAGGCACGTTGCAAACTTATTCATTAGATAGTTATTGGGAATTCACCAGAGGGTTTACCCTCTTCGCATCTGGTATCTTCATCAATACATCTCGATTGACCTCAAATTCAGGTTCATCAACATGGGACTCAAAATCCTAGGATAACATTTTCCTTATGCGCGGGTACACACCCTCTTCATCAAAAAAAGACCAAGCGAGGAGTTGGTTGGTGGGCACGGTACTTTGGAAGAGCGCGCGTAGTACCTTGCTTGGATCATTAATATAAGTCATATCATGTTCCTACGCTGCTACTGTGCACTTCCCACCTATGCACGCTTCCATTGGGAAGCTTACTGCTAAGCTTGGGTCTCCGCCCATGCTCCCATACTCCTTTCCTACAATTGTGCTCTTTTTAGTTTCCTTTAACACTTCTTCGGCACTTCGCTCTATTTCTTGATCCATTAATTGTTGGATAATACCTTCCACCTCCCTCTCTACAATGTTATCCATCTGCTCCTTGGTCGGGGTCAGGGTGTTCTGATCTTTCATGTTTACTTCCTCACTCCCCCCTTGTCATGAACGCCTTCATCATTCTCATCCCTTTCTTCATTTCCTTCTTCATCTGACTCATGTACATCATACACAGGATGATTCTAAGCCTGACCACACTCTTCATCATCTTCATCGCCCCTTTCAGATTCTATGCTTTATGTTTTTCCTGAGTCTGACCCTTTTGTCACCCTTTGCTTTTTCCTTATTAATGACTCTAATACATGGGACTTCTCTTTTTCTTTTCTCTCAGGCGGACTCTTCTCTTACTAGTGACTCTTCCTTCTGTGACGACTCTTTTCTAACGGGATACTTCTTAATGCAGACGTAAGTACTTGTGCCCGTGCCTGAATCCTGTGCCCCTACTATTTGTACTATCTGCGCACTCGATGCCTTTTTCTCAGGAGCCTCCTATCTTTCTCTTTTCCTTGACACAACCTTTTTCCTCACGACTGATCATCGTTGTCTTGAGGACTTTATCGACACTTGTAACCATGTTTTTGGTCACATGATGATACATGTCTCCAGATCTCTCTGGTTTCACGTGGCAGACTCAAATCCATCCCACCGTGTCTGGAGCATTCTTCAGTCCCTCTATGGAGACCCTTCACATACTACTGCCATTGTTGTTGTTGCCGATCCAATTTTCTCCTCTTCTTCATGTGATGATAGTTCCACTAACATAGACTTTCTTGGTTCTACTTCTGATGATGAGGATTGTGCACCCAGTTCTGATCTCGAGAGTACTACAGAGGACTCTTCTCCTCTTTCTCTCACTATCCCAAAGATTGTTGTCACATCCCACATCTCATCAAATATCGAGTAGTCTCCTTCTCATCCTCATATAGTCATTACACGATCCTCATTTCCACTTCCAGTGTGTGAGGCTCCTTTCACTCCTCTACCTTCATTGGATGACTCATACCTATCTGACATCGCTCTTCTATTTGTTGAGCCCCCTCATTGGGATGAGTATCTACCTGACCTTAGTTTTCTTTTCACAGAGTACACTTGTGATGTGCTCCAGGTTCCTCATCCATCTACAAGTATTTTAAAGGAGTTCATCATCTCTATTCTTGGGAGTACCCCTTCTAGGACTCTTACCACTTCCATTTTTCTGGAGACCTTCATTGATCCACCCTTACTTGTGGATCCATTTTCTATTGTGGGGGATGTTTTGTTACCTTCACATCAGTTGGACATCCTTTCTACAGGTGTTCCCCTTCTTCACTCTTACATTTCTACACTCGTGACATTACCTTTGGTTCCTTTGAACTCACTTACTAGACCTATGTCACACTTTCATGGACCAGACCCAGAGTTCTTCATGTTGTTGCCTTCGGTTTCCTTCATGGAGTGGGTAGACTTCCAACACGTCATTTATGTCCTTCATAAGGGCAAGCACACAGTTTGGTGCAGGTGGCTCTTCTTCAGTCCAGAGGTAGAGGATCTCATCATTGACATTCTTCTGGGAAACCTCCTAGAGCTACAGAGTTCAGATCCGTCCATGGCATCTTTTGGATTCCTCTCGTCTCCCTCTTCTTCTCTCTTATTCTTCTTTTCGAGATATTGTCTCTTTGTACATGGGTACCTTTACACGCTCGTATGTGGCCAGGAACCATCTTTGGCATCTTTCTCAGATTAGAGATTGGACTTGTCTCTTTTTTGGGGGGAGTTTTTCCCACTGGATTTTCTCCTTTTAATCCACTTTTCGAGAGTTTCTTGTACATGGGTACCTCATCCGGCTTGTTGTCGGGACCCACTTCTCCTTATTTTCATCTGTGTGTCCACCTAAGCTATGCTTCAGGGGTGTGTTGGTGTAGGATATTTACCATGTATATATTTTAAGTACATGGGATTCCTCCACATAGGTGATTCAATGTGCTTAGGTGTCCTAGGGTGTCATTATGGCCTTGCATGCGTCATAGAGTGTCATAGGAGTTACATTTGATCGGCTATTATGGGAATGTAACTCCCTCCTCTTAACAGCTACATTTTTGAGGGAGTTACACACCCCACTACTATATGTACACCTTTCATCTTAAGCAATGGAGTGGAATAGAGTATGGGATTTGAGCCATTTTTTCCTTAATGCATGCACATTGCTCTCATGGGTGACTTCTTGCTTCGATCTTGAAGCTACAACATTTTGCGGTTGAGTGCAATGTTTTGATGCTCACGGATTCCCTCCAGATCTTCCTCATTCCTCCAACATAATGGAAGCTTGTGTATATTTTCATTGTACATGTTTGAAAAAATGTTATGAGTCCCTCTTAAAAAAAAGGAAAAAAACTGTTAGGAGGAAGATAGGGGTTTGTTAGAATTCTACAAAAAATTAAAGAACAATGTAACAAATTTGAAATTAGTACCTAGCCTAAGGTTTGAGGAGCTTGGAGGTGTCAAACATTTTTACTACGGCATGTAACATTGAACGTGAAAATCTAGCACTGGGTGTCGCGGAGATGTACCAACTACCGGTTAGGCCTATCCCTCACGTAAGTTTGCATTGAGGGGTGAGGTGGCTATTGACAGGGAACTTTCCACGGTTTTAATGGAGTTAAACAATTTAATGGAGCCCATGTCATTTCAATTCATCTCGGTGACTGATCAATGTTTCCTATCTATTGACATTTATTACTATGAATTTTTTGTGCTTCATGTCAATACATCATTTCAAGTATTTATGTTGAATACTACTATTTATTGAATGTTTTTTATATGATATCCTCTGCATTAAACTAGTTAATCCACTTTTTGGTGCCACTGCTTTGATTTTTTATTTTTACATATGTGACTTTATTTAAGTATTACAAAATAGAACAACGCTCATATTTCACCTAGTTTTATGGAAGTTCATAAGATTTCTGAAGGTAGGCTGTGAGAAAGAACATTTCTCAAGACATGCAAGTTTGGAAACAATTTATGCATTACAAATCAAGTAAGAACATTGCATTTTTTTAAATCAGTTTTATCACAAAATTCATGAACTTTCTAATTGCTATGCTGTAAAACTCTCAAGACTTATACAATGCTAACTTGGAGCTAATTTTTGATGATGATGCTGAATTATTTTTAAAAAACTAGAGAAAAACAATATTATTATAGCTTCAATTCTTGCAAAGAAAGCCACATAAAAGTTCTTGTTATCCTACATAGTGTTTTTTGTTATGTCATTTCTCTCATTCAAATGAAGATTGGATAATGTAAACACTATTGTGAATATCAATTTATAATAATTTCATATTTTTAAGTCAATTATTAAAGCCCATAATCACAATATTCCATTTTTTTCCCCATAAAATGAATCCCTTTGAGGAATTTTGTCAAACAGTTCAAGTGTCTTTTGTATGCTTCCACATTTTGTATACGGTTTATTAGGGCACTTGCAATTAAATATAATAGGAATTATATTTTTGTTACACTCTCAATAATGAAAATATGTAAGAAATTCTTGTGGAAATTCCAAATATACAACAGCTTAGCACTCTTTACCTACTTCTTTATAAATGTTTTCTCATACTTATTTACATGGCATACAGCTACCCCACTCACAATCAACAAATTGTCCAACACTACACTTTATTTCCAAATATATTAGGACAAATTTAACAAATTAAATTCTTACGAAATTCGGTTTCTCTCATACTTATAGATATATATCAACAATTTCTTATTTGTGTTATAGCCTTCATTGTAATGGAATGTTACTATTATGGCAGACTTTGGTAGTTCATTTTAAAAGCTATTCAGGAAACACCAAGCTCATAACAATGACTGCAGAATTTATTTTTCCATAAATTGATCAACGGTCCATGGATTGTGTTAAATGTTGTGAGGGTTAAGAGATGGTATCCCCACCATCCCACATGTATAAGCCTAGTTTGGGTCTTTGAATCCATAGTTAGCATTTGAGCATAAACACTAAGTTATGATGTGCCTAAGGTAAAGCCGAAGATGATTGATTTACAATATGCCCAAGCTAAAGCCGAAGGTAATTTTTTTGCTTCAACCCAGCATAAGTACAACTCATCTTGTTTATTAATTTATTAATTTTTTGAACTACTTTGCGAGTCATTTACCACAACATCAAATCTTATAGTCATCTATCCAAGCTGAAAGGAGTAACAAGTTTGGTTAGTGTTTGCTATATTTATTTCAAACAAGACTAATTGAGAACAAAGATATTATAAGTTGAATGGTGATTCAAATACTTAAAGCTAATATTCAAGGTAGATTTTTCCTGAGAGAGTTTTAATTACAAAAACATGACAATGCATTACGTTTTCACCCATATTAAATGATGGAACATGTTATTTTTACAAGATATAGTCATTATAGTGTATAAAATTGTGGCGCCACATTCTTATGTGCCTACATGATTTATATCAAAGTAGGTTGCTTTCCCACGCAATACGTTGTTGCCTCAACTACATGAATTTCTAAAGTTTATTTTGCACATCACAGTGTTATGAAATTCAAATATGTTTCATTAAATTACTTTGAAATAATTTCAAATTCATTCCCTCCTACTATGAGGACAATAATTTAGCAACATATTATGGTGTTACCCCTGATAACAATGATCTGACTCATTACTAGGTTACAGAAGATACATTGCGTACTATATAAAACTATAATTTCATATCTTAGTGTGGATACAGGAACTGCATCAAATTAGGTGGTTGCTCAACGTAATACGTTGTTACTTTTACGACCTGCATTTTTAATGTTTGTTTTGCACTGAATAACTAAACAAATTTATTTCATTCAATTAATATGGAATATTTTTACAAGCTATAGTCATTATAGTGTATAAAATTGTGATGCCACATTATTGTTTCCCTAGAGGATGTATATCAAAGTAGGTTGCTTTCCCACGCAATACGTTGTTGCCTCAACTACATGCATTTCTAAAGTTTAATTTAACATGACGGTGTTATGAAATTCAAATATGTTTCATTCAATTACTTTGAAATAATTTCAAATTCATTCCCTCCTACTATGAGGACAACAATTTAGGCAACATATTATGTTGTTACCCCTGATAACAATGATCTGACTCATTACTAGGTTACAGAAGATACATTGCGTACTATATAAAACTATAATTTCATATCTTAGTGTGGATACAGGAACTGCATCAAATTAGGTGGTTGCTCAACGTAATACGTTGTTACTTTTACGACCTGCATTTTTAATGTTTGTTTTGCACTGAATAACTAAACAAATTTATTTCATTCAATTAATATGGAATATTTTCCAATTCATTCCTTCACACTCTAATTACAACATTACAACAACATATTACATTGTCACTCAAACAAAATGATGGAACACGTTATTTTTACAAGCTATAGTCATTATAGTGTATAAAATTGTGATGCCACATTATTGTATCCCTAGAGGATGTATATCAAAGTAGGTTGCTTTCCCATGTAATACGTTGTTGCCTCAACTACATGCATTTCTAAAGTTTAATTTAAACATGACGGTGTTATGAAATTCAAATATGTTTCATTCAATTACTTTGAAATAATTTCAAATTCATTCCCTCCTACTATGAGGACAACAATTTAGCAACATATTATGTTGCTACCCCTGATAACAATGATCTGACTCATTACTAGGTTACAGAAGATACATTGTGTACTATATAAAACTATAATTGCATATCTTATTGTGTCTACAGGATCTACATCAAAGTCGGTGGTTGCTCAACGTAATACGTTGTTACTTTGATGACCTACATTTTTAATGTTTGTTTTGCACTGAATAACTAAACAAAGTTATTTCGTTCAATTAAATTGGAATATTTTCCAATTCATTCCTTCATGCTCTAATTACAACATTACAACAACGTATTACGTTGTCACTCAAACTAAGATTGAATGGCATTGAATGTGTGTTCCATATTGTAAATATGCGAACAGGGAACATTAGTTTTAAAAGGAAATTGTGTGTTCCAAACTGTGTTGTTTGGGCAGAGAACAATTCTTAAAACTTGAACGTGTGTTTGAATTATATAATTCATAACAGAGAACGTTATATAATTTATTTATTTTCCCTTGTTCTAGTATCTTAAAATGGGGATGTTACATCTTGGTATCAGAGCTGAAGGTTGCAGCTCTTGGACCTAATGAGTCCACGATATTAATAAGGTTTACATTTTCTTATTGAACAAAAAATGGTCAGAACAAGAGGGAATGCTGCGAATAACCCGTTAAAGGGTGGAGAAGCAGCTACTGCTCAAAAGCTGGATGAAATCCTTGCTGCCCTACTTGATACGAGGGATTGTTTGACTGTTCTGGAACAACAGTCAATGGGAAATGAAGAGGAGGAAGATGAAGATGAAATAAATGATCAGCTGCCTCCTGTGGACAACATCAACGGAGGGAATCCGGGTGTTGATAATAATAATGTTATTGCTCCTAATCCCCCTGAAAATAAAAGGGCAAGATTAGCAGCTAAACTTACAAATGATATAAAGAGAATAAGTCCTCCAAATTTTGATGGAACAACCCTTGGAGACGGAGCTGAGAATTGGCTCAGTGAAATTGAGAAATACTTTGCAATAAGAAACTTCTCTGAAGAGACTAAAGCGATATGGGGAGCATATCAGCTTTCTCATGAAGCATCATCATGGTGGGACAACCGTAAGGTTGAGCTGAATATTGTCGAATCAGACATAACTTGGGATCAATTTAAGGGTTATTTTAGGCAATGATGGCTACCTCAACTCTATTTTGATAGGAAAATGACTGAATTTCAGAACTGGTCGCAAGGAATGCTGTCAGTGATAGAATACTGGGAAGGGTTTACTAAACTCCTTAAGTATGTGCCGCAGTACCAAGCTGACGAGAAGTTCATAATACGGAAATTCATAATGGGACTGAATCACATCATTGGTGGCGAAGTGGATGTCCACGGCCCAACCACCATGGATGGAGTTGTCGAAAAGGAAATCAGATAGGAACAGAAATTGAGAGCAATATCTGCTCACATGGAAGAGATAAGGAAGAAGATTCCCAATCCTTCTTCATCTCTTGCACCAAAAAGGGGACCTTGGAAAAGGTTTGGTGTGAAAAACAAAATTGTTGTGGATAACAACAAGAAATCTGTGATGAACAGATCTGTAAATAACATGCGGAACAACTTCGCGAAAGTTAATGGCATTGGACAGAAGTCCTATGGAAGCCAAAGTGATAACTTCAAAGCTGGTAACAAATTTGAGCCTAGAAAAGGGCCAGTTGGAGGATGCTTCAACTATGGAAAGGACCACTATGCGAATCACTGTCCTCTGAAGAAGGATGATCTCGGTTAGCAGCATAGGATACACGCTGTAGTGGCTAACAGACAAGCTATAAAGTAAGTTACGCCCATAGAAGTTTCAGGTAAGTTATTCGGTACACCTGTAGTCATACTTTTTGATACTGGAGCTATTGAATGATTTATTTCTGCTAAACTTGCAATGAAATTAAAAAGAAAGGCTGAAAGAATGGATAAAACATGGACAATACATTATGGGAATAATGCTGTCCATACAGTCGAAATGTGCCTTTTTGGGGAAATTCTTGATTTGCCTAGTTTCTCCACCAAAGTTGACTTGTATGTCACTCCTCTAGGATCATATGATATCATTATTGGAGTTAACTGGTTGGCTGAACATAAGGCAAAGGTTGACTGTTATGAAAAATAAATTTGTTGTTTCGATGACCTGCAGAAAGCAGTAGTCATTCAAGGTGTAAAACGTGAAGTTGCAGTTAGGAAATTGATAGCTATGCAACTAAAAAGGGTTAAAATAGAGGCTGCACTTTATATGCAGTAAAAATGACAGAAAATGCTGAGGAAGATAATGATTTCATGGAAAGATATCCATTGTTAAGGGGTTTCCGTGATGTGTTTCCAGAGGAATTGCCAGGTCTTCCACCCAAACGTGAGTTTGAATTTGCAATAGAAATCAAACTGGGAACTGAACCCATATCTAAGGCACCTTATAGAATGACCACCATTGAGTTGGTAGAGCTAAAGGCTCAGTTACAAGAACTTTTGACTAAGGGGCTGATAAGACCGAGCGTCTCACCTTAGGGAGCGCCGGTAATTTTTGTAAAGAAAAAGGATGGCACATTGAGGCTGTGCATTGATTACAGAATGCTGAACAAAGCAACTATTAAAAATCGATACCCACTTCCTAGGATTGATGATCTGTTCGATCAAATGCGAGGAGCATCAATTTATTCAAAAATAGATCTTCGATCTGGGTATCATCAGTTGAGAATAAAGGAAGAAGATATTCATAAAACAACTTTTAGAACGAGGTACGGGCATTATGAGTTCACGGTGTTACCTTTTGGGTTGACTAATGCACCTGCCGCCTTCATGAATCTGATGAACAATATTTTTCAAGAATACTTAGACAAGTTTGTGCTTGTATTCTTAGACGACATTCTTATATACTCTAAAAATGTCGAAGAGCACCAAGAACATCTAAGAATAGTGCTGGAAATTTTAAGAAAGAGGAAGTTGTATGGTAAACTGTCCAAATGTTCCTTTTATGATGCAGAGGTGCATTATTTGGGACACATTATAAGCAAGAATGGGATAGCTGTTGACCCTTCAAAGATCATAGCTATAACTGAGTGGCCTGCGCCTAAGAATGTGCAGGAAGTGAGGAGCTTCATGGGCTTGGCTAAATATTATCGAAAGTTCGTTAAGGACTTTTCAAAAATTGCTGCCCCAATCACTTCGCTGCAAAAGAAGGATAAGAAATTTGTCTAGACAGACAAATGTGAATCTGCCTTTAAAAATTTAAAGGAACAGTTAACTACAGCACCTATTTTGACTGTACCTGATCCAAATGGAAATTTTATGGTTGTAACGGACGCCTCAGGAGAAGGCCTTGGAGGTATTCTGTTACAGAATAACCATGTCATAGCTTATGAAAGTAGAAAGCTTAAGTTACATGAACAGAATTATGCTCCACACGATCTAGAGCTCTCTGCCATTGTTCATGCACTTCAAATGTGGAGGCATTACCTTTTAGGCAAGCCTTTTGAGTTAAAAACAGACCATCTGGGACTGAAGTATATTTTTACTCAGCCAAATCTGAATGCAAGGCAGCGAAGATGGTTAGAATTTTTGTCTCAGTATGATTTTGATATAAGCTACATCAAGGGCAAGGAAAATAGAGTAGCAGATGCTCTGAGTCGAAGGAAGCATATCTCTGCTCTTATAACGTTAAGAACTCAGTTTAAGGATGAGGTGAAAGATTCCTTGGAATTAGATCCTTATTTCCAGCAAGTCAAAACAGCACTTGCTCCAGACCCGAAGGATGTCAGGTATAAAGGATTCTGTTTTGATAATGAAGGAATTCTGAGGTTTGAAAACAGGGTATATATACCTTTGGCAAATGACTTAAGAGGGAAATTGTTAACTGAATTTCATAATTCACTTTTTTCTGGACACCCTGGCATTACAAAAATGCTTGCTGATCTTAAGCAGCAATACTTCTGGAAGGGAATGAAAAAGGATGTGGTGGAATTTGTAACACACTGCTTGGAATGTCAGCGTGTTAAGGTGGAACATATGCATCCCGCTGGATTATTATATCCCCACAGTATTCCACAGTATAAATGGCAAGTGATAACGATGGATTTCGTTCAAGGATTGCCTATGTCAAGAAATAAGCATGACATTATCTTGGTTGTAGTCAACAAATTGACCAAAGTGGCACACTTCATTGCTGGTAATTTGAAGGACGATGCACCAGTGTTAGAAAAAAGATTTGTACATGAAATATTCAGATTACATGGAATACCGGAATTAATCATATCGGACAGAGATCTGAGGATGACATCAAGGTTTTGGCAAACGCTTAATGCGGCCTTGGGAACTAAATTAAACTTCAGTTCTGCATATCATCCGGAGACGGATGGACAGACTGAGAGAGTCAATCAGGTTTTAGAGGACATGTTAAGGATGTATTGCATGGACCAGCAGTATAAATGGGAGGAATACCTTCCGCTGGTAGAATTTTCTTACAATAATACATACCATGCCTCTTTAAAAATGGCACCCTTTGAAGCATTGTACAGAAAAAAATGCAGAACCCCTGTTAGCTGGGAAAACGTTGAGGACAAAGAGGTAATTGGGCCAAAAATCCTTACGGAAATGGAACAGCAAATCAAAATGATTAGGGAACATCTAAAGGAGGCTACCAATAGGCAAAAGAGTTATGCAGACTTAAAGCAGGTTGACAAGAATTATAAACTGGGAGAGAAGGTCTTTCTTCGGGTGAAGCCGAAAAAGAGCTCAATAACTTTTGGCAAGGCTGCCAAGTTGTCACCACGATACGTGGGACCTTTTGAAGTTGTTGAAATAATCAACCCTGTAGCTTATCGTCTAGCATTACCTCCTGCTTTGTCTCAAATGCATGATGTTTTTCATATTTCTTTGCTTAAGAAATACGTGACAGATTTATCACATGTGTTGAATTGGAATTCCTTACAGGTCCAAGACCCAGGAATAATCGTGGTCAAACCCATTCGAGTGCTGGGAACTCACCAGTTGTACTTAAGAAATCGCGAAGTGAACCAATGTAAGGTCCATTGGGACCAGTTCAGCGAAGAAAGTGCAACTTGGGAAAATCTTGAAGAAATGAGATCTACTTTTCCACATTTGTTTAATCGAATTTGAAATTCGAAAAACTGATAATTCTACCAAATTTAGACAATTATTAGTCTATTGTACAGTTGTCTTAAAACGTTGTTTTTAAGAGTGAATATGTTTTTGGTATGAACTTATGAATGGAAGGAAAATAACTGAACTTTGTCCTAGGAACTCCTTGATTTGTTTAATCTGATCATCGGGACGATGATTCTTTAAGGAGGGAGGAATGTAACGCCCTGATTTTGTAAGTCATCATGGTAAATACTTTCTTGATGTTGTAACTGTTGAAATGAAGGAAAACATGTTAAGATATATTTTGATCTTAAGAAAATGTGTTGCTAATATGGATTCTTGCATACTGTAATTTGTTTACATGGGACAACAGTTATTGTTGCTTGTATGTTTGCTGATGTGATGACAAATTGTCGTATGCTTGCTGAACTCTATATGCTGTGGCCTTCTTGTAATCGCTTTGTCGATTTACTCTTGAACCAAATTGAAGGTTGATATAAATGTGCAGCACCTGATTACAGGTATGAACAGTTGGCACGTAGATGCCAACGGAAAAGGTTCGATTCACGAACCATACACTGTCGTAACATGAGACCCCGTAAGGCGAGAAATGCCGGGATACGGGTGGCTCAGGCATGTTAACATGGGACGGAATGTCCTGTACAGTGTTGAAATTGGAAGTCAGTTGGGAAGACTTGACTGGATTGAAGGTTGATTAGTGTTAGGTGTTAGATGGAATTAGATCCTAATCTAATCTTAAGTCCTACCTTACATCCTAAACTACTATCCTAAGTGGATTTTTAAATTGTATAAAAGGTGAAAATAGACCTAAGTTCTATTAACCTAAAGACTAGGCTATGACCTAGGTCGAACACTAATATGAATCCTAAACTAATCCTAACCTAGAAGAGGATGCACAGACCCATGGGAAAGGATAAGGATGAAGGGTGTTTAATGGCATTAATGTGAAGTCCTTACGTGGACAATGCTAGTTTGGCGGGAACAGGGAAAAACTAGAGGGATCTAGTTGGTCATGAAGCTAAACTTGGTTTTGCATGCAAAATTTGAATTGGATGGTTCGCCCACCCAAGTCGGCGGTGGCGTGAGAAAATAGGAAAAGGTAGAGCCTTTAATGCATTTAAATTTTTTTGGTCTTCGTGACCAGTCCGCCTTAGAAAGAGTTTGGAGGAATTTTTGATTGTTCATTGTGTTGTTCGGGTTTTTGGAAAGTTGCTCTGCATTTGGTTTTTGCTTGGTTCAGTCGAACCAGTTTCATTTGGTTTTTATCACCATTTCTTTGGAAATTGGAGGCTGTTGCTGAGCCTGTAGAGGAGGGATTGTTTGGAAGCTCGCTGCTGTCGCCGTGGAAGGAAACACCTTCTGTAGACACGGTTTTATTCAAGTTTCAAGGAAGAATTTACAGGCATGTTAAGCCCTTCTCTTTAAAACACTTGCTTTGTTTAAGCGTCTCATTAAAACAACCCTACTCTTGGGTTCTGGGTTTAATCGATTTTGCTGTCATTGTTTGAAATAAATTGGGTAAAGTCGTTTCTTGCTGTTGTGATTGATCTGTCTTTACATGAATTTGAGTAGGAAATACGAACTGCTGTGTGGGTTTGTTTGACAGTTTTGGAAAATTCGAAATGGGTATTTTCTCTGTTAATGTTTATATGAAAACGGTACAGGCAGTATGAGTTGTTTTCATTTCTGTGCAATCGTTATTTTATTATATGAACTTGAATGATGAAATCTGTACAGACAGTAGGAGTTGTCTTTCAGTGTTGAGCAATTGTTCTTTTGCTATATGAACTTAAGTGATAAAAACTGTACAAAATGTGCGAGTTGTTTGATGTTGTTTCTATACTAAAATCTTTAAAAAGGAAATAAGATCCTTTTCCTTCTGCTGTTTTGGATTTTGATGGAAATGGCATTTGGGTTTACTATGAGTATATGAACTCGATTTGAAAGAAGTAATAGCAATATTTTCATTGTTGTGCCTTTTTCTTGTTTAAGAAATGAACGAATACATATTGGGTATTCGTGAAAGTAGGAAAAGTTAACTGTTTTCCTTTTGAACTTATTAATGAATTGTGTTTATCCTTGCTATGAGGGTAGGA
Organism: Taxus chinensis; assembly: GCA_019776745.2. Classification (NCBI taxonomy): domain Eukaryota; kingdom Viridiplantae; phylum Streptophyta; class Pinopsida; order Cupressales; family Taxaceae; genus Taxus; species Taxus chinensis. The sequence continues at coordinate 61,466,089 of CM034147.1, read as the reverse complement.
TGATTTTGTTGTGTTTTATTGATGCTGTTCGGTCTTCCTGTTCAGACTGTAGTCGCAATTACCAACTCGACTTGCATTTCTGTGAAAGTAAATGGAAAAATATAGAAATTTGGTTTGTTGCTTGAGTCTGTCCTGACTGTACCAAGCTTATGTATCTAATACCCTATGCGGGTTTGCCTTGACAGAAGTATTGATATATGAATATATATATTTTGAGTTCTGTATCTCATTAAGAAAAAGGAGAATGCTGTTTTTTTTGGAATTAACTGTTGATCGAGATAGAACTCGAATTGGATATTCATTGTTTGTGGTATATTGGATTGAAACTGTACAGGCTATGTGAGTTTGCTTTTCAATGTGAATGATTGTTCTGTTATCTTTATAAGTTGAGCTGTCATGCTTAGATAAACATGATTTGGGTGTTTTTATTTCAGTCAGAACAAAATGATTGTTTTCTTATTGAAAGGTGAAAGGAATGAATTCTTCTCTTTTTGCTGTTTGAATTCTGGAAATAGCATTGGAGCTTTACTGTGCATAGGAATTGGTCTTGCTGTAGGTAACAACAATGTGTAAATTGTTATTATGAACTGTATGCATTCATGGATATAGAAGGTCATATGAATAAGTGATTGCGTGATTGTATAACTGTTTATTTGGTTAAAAATACAGTGAAAGAAGTATGGAATCTTCTAAGTACAGCAAGTACATAGTATGCATCTTGATACTGCTTGTTTTATGATAAATACGATGTTGTACTAACCTGTTTTTAGGTATTTGTATGAGCCTGATTTAAATGAAGTATTGATAAGGATGATAAATTCTTCCTTTTTTTCATTTAAAGCTGATTATGAATGAAATTATTCTTGCTGCTGGAAAGTGATATCCGAATGGATTTTGTAAGTTTCACTCTGAACTGTTATCTTGATTTGTGTCTCGTTTGGATTCAATTTTTAGGACAGTCATGAGGAAAGAAATAGGAATGTGGATGGATAACCTGGAAAAATGATCTTTTCTCTTTTCATATAGTTGGAATTTTGTAATCGTTTAAGAACGAATTTTGTATTGCTTGGTTATGAGCAACTGTATTATTGTTGTTTGCTTTCTCGTCTGTACTTGATTGCTTGGAATCAAATGAGATGCATGAACTGAAAGGAAAGTAATTGGCTTACATTTCAGTTAGTTTTACCCTTTGCAATTATTACTAATGAATGGAATGGAAAGGATAACAGTTATGTTATATCAGCAGTATGCTACTTGTATTCCTAAACTTTACAAATATTGTAATCTGGAACTTGTAACGGTTATGTGGGAATTAGGACAGCAATTCTTTGGTTGATTGGGATGGTATTTTGATGGTTCAGTTGTTATGCTGTCCATTCTTTTTGATGCTTAATTCTTGATTGATGTTCATACTGTCGTTTCATAAAAGCAGGGTTCTTTTATTGAGACAGTTAATTAAAAGCACCTCATTTTAATGACAAGTGCTTAATATGCTCAATTCATTGAATTGACCCGTGCAAGTAATTTTGCAGATGGAATTTGATTAGAACAAAGACATGGCTGTTTTCGGATGCTTCTTTTGATTGTCTGAAGATGAATTGTATTTGTTAGTTATTATTCCTCTACGAGGAATTGTGAAAAGAAGAAAGTACATTCTTCTATCTATGAGTTGTAATGATGTTTTATATAAACAAAGTCCAGTCAGTTGGATTGGCAAATGTATGGATTATGAAATGGATTGATGAATACAAATACAAGTGTGATATTTTAATAACTATATCAGTTTGATATTGTTGATTAAATTGGAAATATAATGTTATTTCTTGATTTGGATTTATTTAATTGTCCTTGGATGGATGTTAAAAAGGAATTGATATCTATTCTTACCTAAATGCAACTTTTAAGTTGAAATGTGCAATTAGTTCATACTTGGGTAAAGATGAATTTTTAATTGACATTAAAAAGGATTAGGAAGAATATGATTCCATAACTGATAGGTATTCAGGATTAGCTTGGAAGCTAAGGAATATCAATTAACTTAGGAGTAACCGAACTTCGTTTTCGAACTCCATTAATAACCTCGTATGTTAAATTCAGAAAGAAAGGATATGGGATAAATATATCCAGAGCTAATGGACCTTAACTATGTAAGGTTAAGGAGAATAAATGAATACATTTATTGGGAATTAGACCTCGTTTACATGACGTCTAATAAGCTGGAATTATGAATTTAGTTACAGTTGTGAAAATCTTGGTTAAGTTTAATAGGTTAAACTTATCACGTCCGTCGGTAACGGGCTGCTTAATCCAATGATTAAGAAGAGAACCAAGTAGGGAAAATGCAACCCTTTGGTACGAAGGAGAAGATGCATAACAAGCTAGAAAACGGATTTAGTCTCTCTTAGCTATATACAACTGTAACGGGAACGAGGATAAAGGATCAGCATGGTTGCTGAAAGTTGATCTTAAATATTAAAGATCATATCCAAATCACTTGAGCAGGATGTGTACTCTTGATGGGAGGATTCCGTAGGATATTGACATATGCCAGCTACAGCACGGTGTTTTCATGAAGACGGGGTCTTCATGATGACACAATGTTATAGCTGACATATTACAATGCCCTCTCGAATTAAATCATCAAGAATACATAGGATGAATGTGAAGTTCTTGGCTGGGGATAGGAGTATGATCACGTATACGGAGTGACTCCGGAGGACTAAAGATAACTAGACACAGAGTTGTGGGGAACGACACCGTATGTCTGCGTATCTTTAGTTACCATGAGTGCCTTCCTATATTCGTTCATATTGCTAGTTGGAAATTGGAAATTTGAACCTGACCTTAAATTGAAAGGACTGGTAGGAACCAGGAAAGACCATTCTAGATAACAGGTGAAGTGAAGTGAAGGACGTATTCCATTGATGTGTATCACATCTAGGAATATGATCATGCAAAGCATGTGAAAATCTTTGGCCAAAGTATCGCAAGTGCTGGTTGCGTTGTCCTAATCACTTAATTTAAGATGCAGGATGTCAGATGAATATCAATAACAGATATTTAGATAGGCTTCTTAAATGGATCACTTCGATAACTGGAAACGGTTAAGAGAACTTGTATATATAATATACTATGCATGAACGAACATGAATGATCGGTTGTTGCCGAGTCATGAAATGAGAGATCGTTGAAACTCCGAGCCATGAAAATGGGATATCAGCAGTTCTTCGAGTCATTTACAGCAGCATATAGAATCTGTTATAAGATTGAATGGCATTGAATGTGTGTTCCATATTGTAAATATGTGAATAGGGAACATTAGTTTTAAAAGGAAATTGTGTGTTCCAAACTGTGTTGTTTGGGTAGAGAACAATTCTTAAAACTTGAACGTGTGTTTGAATTATATAATTCATAATAGAGAACGTTATATAATTTTTTTTTTTTCCCTTGTTCTAGTATCTTAAAATGGGGATGTTACATCACGACATTCTTCCACTTATGTGAGATAATCAAAGTGTATGGTTTGGGCATGCTTGATTTCACATATTGCAATTTTTGAATGAAAATTTTGAATAAGGAATCATAGTTTTCTAATGATGATAGATGATGATGATGTTGATGAGCCTCTAAATGTCACTTTTTTTCTACTCCCACTCAGACACGTGATGAATACTCCAACATTTGCATTTGCATTTTAATTTGGGAAATATATGCTAACATAACATCTCCCCTCCTGAATTCATGACCCGCACCACCACAACTAAACTAATAGATCCGAAACAAATTTAGAGAACCATGATAAATAAACAAAATGCATTAAAATATGAATGAGACTCGTATACTACGAAAATTAAAAAATTCAATAGTAAATAAAACAAGCTACGTTGATTGTGTTCGGATGGAGCTGGAGAGTAGGAAGTAATGGAGTTTGACCCAAGAGAAGACTTGTGTCAGGAGTAATTTAGGGTATGACAGTTTCATGGACGCCCTCACCATGTTAATTATGTCACTAATGCAATTCCAAATGGGAGTTCATAACCAACCAGTTCCTTATGACCAACATTCACCTAGCCTGTGCTGTGCCAATATATGGTAGAGTTATGAAAACATGACGGTCAAGATTTTAGTTTTGGTAGTCATTGACTGGTATAACATCATTTAGAGGCGTAATCCCTTGAACATGCATTGAGTGCAGGCTATATGCGAAAATATGCAATGTTTAGGATTGAAAACAGTATGCTAGTAAACTTTTATGCAAGAAATGACAAAGGAGACTCTGTGATGTGATCAAATAACCCACCTCTTCATGCAGTACACTAATGGGTACTAATGAAAGGCTAATAATGATATCCTTTATTTTTCGACCATATTGTTGGGATGATCAAATTATAAGTACAACATCATGTTGTGTGTTCACTCTTTTTTGACGATAACATTGCTAACAGTCAACGGAATCATACGAAAGATTTGGGATAGGGTATAGTAATATCTACCAAAGTATATTGAAAGACGTTTTTATGATTGGCAAATTTAATGTTGTTTCAAAGGCCCAGATAATCATGTATGCAGTTGTAAGAACAGGGTGATGACCTGCTTACACAGGAAATAATATGAATGATATGTGGCCTTAGACACATCCCCCGAATTAGGTTCACATGGATTTGTATGTAGCCATGATCAAGAGGTGTAAGTTGGGCATGTGCTATAAAATAGGACCTCTATCTCCACAGCCGAATGCAAATATGGTTAGATATTTTTTATAGCAGGGTATATATAAATGTCCACCAAGCTATGTGATTGATTTTCCTACAGGATGAAAATAAAGGAGATTGGGACTAAGGTATTCCCCCCTTAGTGTTTACATGGTAGAAAAACATCCACACTCTCAATTGCAGTATGCTCGTGCCAGTGGCAATGCTCCAATTCTGTGACGAATGACCTGGAACTCCAAATCAGGGATGACACTGGCTTTGTCCTTCCATGGTTATTAAGCTAGGCTTACCACAAACCTTGATGTGCAAATGTGGAACCGCATCAGACAAGGCACACAAACTATTGTGATAAAATGCCTCAAGGATTCTCCCACAAACCGCTAGGAGGGAAATGGGTACAAGATGCGACTTGATTCTGGTGCTAAATCCAGACCTCATCCATGCCAACATACTGCTCTATACATCAGATGTTTTAGTTGTAAGTGAAACTGGACAGACATGCATATCTCAAAGATGTGCACAATAGAAGATATATTGAAAAAATTTCACATTACTTCCTATAAGAATCGTAATGTTCTTAATTGTAGTCTCTGTCATTGATCGCTGCCACTCGATCTCAAACAACATAGAAAACTGCCACTACCACAGGAAGCTTTCCTTGACTAAGTCGTTTTGGGTGCAGAATGGGAATGGAACATTGGTATGTATTCCCCCCACAATGTGAAATTCCAAATAAGAAATCAGAAAGGGAAAAATGTATTGTGTTGTATCATACTAACTGGATCTTGCTATCTTGATCTTGCTGCACATGATCACCATTGCCAATGAACGTATTTTGGTGACCAATCATCTTCCAATGAAGTATGGCAGTCAGAGGATCTCTGCAGTCAGAGGAACTCCGTAGTTTTCTACTCTCTTGAATACAATTCTTTTCCAGTATTAACAATAAATCTACACCACTCAAAGCAAAATTAAGGAAAACTTACAAACTGAAGCACACTGAGAAAATGGAAACCATGACTGAAAATGACTTATACTCACACCATACATATGCCACCACAGCTTCTGCATGGCAACCGTCGTTGGTGAATGACGAGGGGTAATTGTTCGACCTCCTTCCTCCGATGCCTCCTTCCTCTATCATATATGCTACTTAACTTAGTAGATTTGGAATTTGAGGCTCAAAAATTACACACCTTACCCGAACGTCGGATTCCACCGAAAATGCGTTCGTAAGGCAAATTTATTTTTTATTTTTCGGACTTAATACAAAGTGACATCTAAATCCCGAAATGCTTGTGACTATGTTCCCAAGTCATGTGGGGTATTGTATCCAACATTAAAACTCACCTCAAATTTGACCATTCGTGCACTTTTGTGTCACACTCCTTTCTAATGGAAGCCCTATTAACCTATGTGAATTTCAGCATACTTATAGTTTGAGACAAAAAACAAGGCTAAGAAACATCAATGGAAGAATTTTGATCGATGGATAAATAGGTTTTGGCTGCCCCTGCCATTTGTATTTAGCCCTAGGTGAAGAAATGGATATCGACATCTGTAGACCAACAATAGTATTTATACACCTTGAAACTTGTTTGCAACCCTGCAGTTCTACAGCAAGTAAACACCTTTCGTAGAATACGTTTTGTGAGGGTTATTTTGGTCCACCAGTTAATATGTAATGTCCATGCAATTTTAGTGGATCACAGTTGTAAACTAAAACAAGTCCGTCTGGAGAGATTAAGACAACACAGATTGCGTATGGGGAGTCGTTGAAACCGATGAAATACAAAGAAATAGTTTAGCTTCCAACCAATGCAAACGTAGCACTCAAATTTAAAGCAGATCAAACGATGATGAAAGAAGTTGGAGCCCTTAGATCCTAAAACAGGAATGGCGATCTACCGCAGACATCACAAATCAATTTTGAAGAAAACGTGGTTTCTTAGGACGACATCTCGGGTTAAAATGTGGACGTTTTCGCGTACTAGTAAGAAAATGTAGAAAGGATGGCATAGCTACCCTCTGAGAAGTCAATGCAATCGACAAGAAACTTGTAGACACTTATAAATGACAGTATGGAACTCTCTTTTGTGAACTTGTTTTGAGAAATTTTATTGTCGAGAAAATGGTGTTTTTATTTCTCTCTCCTCTATGCTCTTTCACTCTCTCCAATCTTCCTACTAATTACAGAAATTGAAATCAAATGTATGTCTAATTCCCTATGACAACGTTGTACCTGTATATGCAGTATATAACAATGCAATGTGAATGAAAACTTTGATTCAGAAAGAAACCTCCAATGCAATTATGCTAGATTTTGGGTAGATACCATGCCGATAGTTCTGTGATGACCATGTGTTGGTTGCGGGTACCAAGATAAGGACAAAGTCAAGTGACTGTTGATGTTTACCCGATCCAATAACATGTGATTTTAGAAAAGATCTCATATCTGTATGATGATCATATCATATGCTATTGAACTATGATCTAGAATTTTCGTTCACTTGTTTTCCGTAATGGCTATGACATTGTTAGCCATTGAGAAAGTGTGTTTTTTTGTACTTGGTTTTCTCTGTATAATATATCATGTTGATCTAAATTCGCTACTTGGTACGCAAATGTCTGAACAACAATATGTCGGTTACATAGGAATTAAGGCATAATGATACCTTGCTGTTATGACACATATTGAATGTAAAAGCGACAACCTATTGATAGTATTTGCCATTGAATCTTTAGAGGAGGGCTGAATTCCTATGAAATATTGTTAGTTACAAGCAAACCCGTACCATGGTATATTGTTGGATGTCGAATTGTTACTAGTACAATATGGATAGTAATAAGCTAACTAACCATACAATTATCTACTTGCACAGTGTATGTGTTGAATTCCTAGAAAACCTTTTAGTCAAATACAAATCCACAATGAAATATCTTGTGTATTATATTTTTCGTTTGAGAAAGCGTGGATAATTGCCTTATATATTGGTCTAGAAATATGGTGTAAAACCTTGCCATAAGTTGAATATATTCCCTTGAGTTATCACCTTCAAATGCCTATATTTCCATATCGGAATGTGAAGCCTACTTGTCATACCATATATCTAATCGTGTACATTTTCACGATTGAAAGTATCGACATTAGGTCCTACCATTTGCATGAGAAAAAAGTGGTCTCAGGATGTGCTAATATCATGATCGTCTTGAGGTAGGTATCACTTTGTACCATCGTCCATCCTTAGTAAGCATGAGTCCATGAGATATAGCTTTACATTCATCTTCCCTACTAATGGAAGCCAACATCATGTCACCTTCGAAAGTTTTGAACATAAAGACTTATTAATGGTATCCAAAATGTCACATCGCGAAAGGAACCTTGATCAAGCAAAGAATTCCTATAGCCTTAAGGTTATCAGGGTGTTTTCTTAGCAGGAGTAGTAGGTGAAATACCATCGGGATTTTACAAATTTCTTGTGAGTTACAGGATATTGTGCACTCTACTTTTGAATTGTAATAGTGAAGACTACTGCAAATGTTACAAGATGTCAAGGAAAATGAGGAAGGGTGTTTTAAAAATAAAAAAAAAATTACAGCAGCTGAGGAATCGTACATATTAGGATTGTAATCAAAGGTTCATTAAATTCAGATTTGTTCTTTTGATCTATCTGACAACATCCATGTAAGCCATGTGCAGGTTGAGAAGGGTGTATCCAAATCTCCACAATATCCCTTGGGATCACTACTTTGAGTGACAATGTTTTATCCATGAGCATTTCGGCTCAGGATCCTTTATCAAGGAGTTCATGGGAAGCATGTGAAAGTTCACAAAATTGGGCCTACCAACTTAATTAAATCTAGTTTCCCGACTTCATATTCTGGTATCTGACCATTTCCTACCTCATGTTCAGTGTTCAACTTCCCATGATCAGGTTACTGACAATTTTTTTAATTGGAGGACTAAGTGATCATACAATGCACATCCATCAGTGCATTACTTTAGCCAAATTTATCTGTCGTGTAGGTTACGGCTAAACTCAAGACAACACACTAGTCTTATGAGTTTTAAGTCTTCCGCCACCTCACAACTATCCCTTTCACTGTTATCTAGATCTTATAGTTTGTATTTACTTTATTTCCAATTAAACTTATCTTGCAAGAGTTTATATCGAGATAGATGCCAAGGCCAATTAGGATCAATATGAGATGAGTACATTTGTTATGCTAAAATGTAACTATTTCAACATTCTGCATGTACTTATCCCTTAATATGCCTAATGAATCTTTTCATCTATTTACCTTCCTGTCTAGTTTCTCTTTTCCTGATGTTCGATTTTTAACCTTAAATTACCTTTTTATAATGATACTCTTTCATCCTCTAAAAATTAGGCTTTACAATCTTAACAAATTAATGTCAAGTTTACCTGAAAGGCCAAATTAAATATATATTAATATATATTTAATTATTCCTCCGATCAACTACGCCACTAAATAGCTATTTACTTTAGAAATTAAAAGACAATTGAATGTTATAATAATTGTCCAATTTTCGGCTTCATACATTGGTAAACATCAAATAAATATATTTAACAATTTATGATATGTAAGACCTCGTAATTCTAGTATTTATCATTTACTCATATTGAGATATTATTCATACAAAGTAATCATCTCTTTATTAAAAACATAAATTACATATGCCGTTAAGGCAAAATATATAACTGATATTGTAACTCTCACATAGTGAGGTTTGAATATTAACAATGGGTCCATGATCCCAATAAATTCAGTCAAAATTCTAGGATATTATCCTTCTACAAATTGAGATCCAAGTAACTCATTTAGATCCATGCTACGATAAAACTTCTCAAGACATGAGTTTCCGCATATCCGAATGTGACGGCTAATTGTCCTGCAAGACTGAAGTACTGGTATGATGTCAGTTCAAAATGTACTGACATGAATATTGCCTCCATTTTCTAATGCAATTATTTAATAAAATATGAAAGATATTAATGTTGTTTTATCAACAGGCACATGGTAATACAACTGAGAATGTATTACTACATGTTTTCTATAAAGATACAACTATGAATGCACACAAATAGAACAACCAATTTCTATTTCAACGATCATGTTTCCCTCTAATCACAAGGATCAAAACATCCTTATTTTAGCTTCAAACAATAAATATTTGACATTTACAATTTTACATAAATTGTATGAACAATATGATTAAGACGAGTACATTTTTTTTTTCTTATTTTTAATAAGTTACCATCACAAGAAAAAAAAAGTAATCAAACCATAATCATTCAACATCCGAATTTAGATTATAACCACAAGCAAATCATGCTTTACATGGTACAGATTTAAATATTATTTTACTTACCCTCCAATCAACGAGCAACTTAACAAAACTGTCTGAAATCAACATTCTGAAATACCAATTAAACATATTCTCTTTAGGTAATGAGCAGCTCATCATATCATCCAAGAACATCATTAACAAAGAAAATAAAACATAATATTTTCAGTCAATGAGCAACACTATAAAACATCAAAGAACATCATTAATAAGAGAAATAAAACATATTAATTCCAGTTAATGAGCAGCTCTATAAAACGTACAATATATTCCTTTCCAAACAATCAAAACACATTTTTCTTATATATATGAACAACCCAACTAAACAATGTAAAAACACCATGATTACGTCATTTAAACATGTTCTTTCTGGTAAACGAACAGCCCAACAAAACAATATAGCAGTACCATGATTACATCAATTTAACATACTCTTTCTAGTAAAAGAACAGCTAATAATTTCTTTCATACAATATCATTATATTAAACCCAATCATGCCACCAATTACTCCTTGGTACAACTCGATCAAGTTGTCCTGACTTTCATGCCCTTACCAAGCAGGGTTCATTTTAAGAGACCTCTTGGAAATCGGAGGTGGAAAATACCTGGCGAATATCCCCAGAACCGGTTTCGCGGGAAGGTGAATTTTTTGGGGGTTGTATGAATTTTTTTTGCCTAATTGTCAAGTGGTGAGACAGAAGGCTACAGACGCGCGACAGGAGATTTTGCTGTCGCGCATCAAAAAAATGCATTGACGTGCGTCAATGAGGTCTATTGACACGCGTCAATGCATTTTTGTTGATGCGCAACAGCAAAATCTCCTGTCGCGTGTCTGCAGCCTCCACCCTCTACTTTTTCATCAAAAAAATCTCCGTGTCACGCGTCAATAAACTCTTTATCGTGCATCTGCTATGCGTCAATATCTGTTGTACCTCCTTGTCACGTGTCAACTATCTGTCAGTGTCGCGCATCAAAAAATAACCCTCATTGACGCGCATCAACAGACCTCATTGACGCGCGTCAACAACCTTGTTGACGCGCGTCAATGCGTCAACCACCTTGTTGACGTGCGTCAACAGACCTCATTGACGCACGTCAACAAGGTTGTTGACGCGCATCAACAGACCTCATTGACGCGTGTCAACAACCTTGTTGACGCGTGTCAATGAGGTCTGTTGATGCGCGTCAACAAATAACCCTCATTGACGCACGTCAACAGACCTCATTGACGTGCGTCAACAAGGTTGTTGATGCGCATCAATGAGGTCTATTGATGCACGTCAATGAGGGTTATTTGTTTATGCGCGACATCAAATCTCCTATCGCGCACCTGCAGCCTCCGCCCTCTGCTTGCGCATTGAAAAAAATTTCGTGTCGCTCATCAACAAACTCTTTGTCATGTGTCTACTATGCGTCAATATCTGCAGTACCTCCTTATCATGTGTCAACTATCCGTCAGTGTCGCGCGTCAACAAATAACCCCATTGTCGCGCATCTACAATACGGGATATATCATATTGTTGACAAATGTGAAGTAGAAGTGTTCTACCTGGCGAATAATCTAGGATTATATAGGGGATATTTTTCAAGGGTAGGCAAAGCCGACCCCTAAAAAAATTAAAGTGTAATTTTTAGGCGAATAGGTCACTGACCCGCACCAGAAAATTCACCTTTTCAAATTTTTCAAAAATGGAATATTCGCCATATTACAAATATTAGCCACTAAAATTATCCCTGTTACCAAGACAAGAAATTTCTTTTTCACAGGCATGCAAGAATTTAAGTCATATTGCCAGGTTGGAAGTTAGAAGCTAAATGCCATTTTTTGTAGTTATTCACACATAACAACACACCCTCATTTATAATGAACCGATTTAGATGCCCATAATAAAAAAAATCTGGAAAATGTAGTCCCATGCAAGAGCTTTGACATCCACAAATTTTCATTCAAAAGATCTCAATAAATTAAAAATTGGATCTGCATATAATAGCCAAGAAGGAAAAAAAATACAAAACCCCAACTAGTTGCATATCCATATCGATTTGGTTACCCAAGTTGATTCATTTATGCAAATCGATTTGTATACCCAAATTGATTTGGGTATCAAATTGATTTGTTTATAGAAAACACAATCAAATTTATGTTAACAAAAATGAAAACCCACAAGCACAAATCGATTTGAAACACACAAATTCACAAAAACGTTTTCCTTCTTCCAATACAGGAAAAACCCAACTCTTTTCTTTTTGGGTACAATTTATTTTAATAAAGAGAAGGAATTTTAACTTTCATTCTATTTTTATTTTTGCAAATCAAAACCCAAAACCCCATCTACGGTTTTTTTCTGGATTTAGCTAAAACCACACAAAGAAAACTTAAGAGAATACAGAATCCATCAATTTCCTCTTCAAATTTCATCTCCAAGAAATTAAATCAAAATCTATCCACAAAATCCTTTGATTACCATTAAAACAGAATGTGTATTTTCTCATTTTTTTACAAATAATGCAGCAGAGAAGGGAGAAGATATTCATGCCTGACGTAAACCCAGAATCAACAATCTCTTACTCTTCCTGCTCCAACAAGTTGAATCTTTCCTTCCTCCAAAACTCACACAAGTATCCCATAAGAGAAGGATGAAAATAGACAAGGAGAAATAAAAGAAACAAATATAATGAAAGAAACTATAGTTGGGCAACATATTCAAGAATTTTTGGGCTTCCCAATGTTGGCACATGCATTAATGCATGCCACATACTTGTGCTATGTGAAGGTGTTTTGCTTTTACGAAACCCATGAATTTTAAATATTAAAATTTATATATATATATATATATATATATATATATAATATAACTTTTGACTCACATGCCAAATCCTTCTAGAATATATATTACTAATTTTAATACAAATTAATATTGCATTTTATTTATTTATTTAAGTTGTTATCCAACTTAATGGTTAAGTTAAAATTAATCATCATAGCACAAGTCCACATATTACCAAAAATATATTATAATAATTATTATTTGAATTTCCACGTCATTCCAATAAACGAAAATCACCAAGTCTGTAAATAATAATTCAAATATTCTCATAAATTTGGTTTGACATAGCATCGTCAAATAAAATAGAGGCAAGTTATTATTACAGTCATTGCAAAAGTTGAACAAAACAAAAGACGACTAAACCAGTTAAAATAAAGTAACCAAAATACAAATAACCGAAAGATTCATTATCGTTTATGAACCATTTTACCTACGATCAAGGCCTAATCACATTTAGGAAGGATCATCAAGGTGGGTGTGGGGTTACCCATTCAGCAGTGTCATGCCCCGCAGCAGAAGTTGTGGGTCATGACACGACGAACCAAATGAATTCTTACACACAATGATGATCTCGTCTAATCCTGATTAGACGTAACCATAGTTAATTTAACTTACTAGAAATTTGGGATGTTACACATCACGTCAAATTCACTTGTGTAGTAATGGTAAAATGTAAACATCATATAAACATTTGAGAAGCATAAGCTTAACATAAGAACGAGAGAATTAGAAACTTTGTATTCAATTTGAAATATCACAACTAATTATGTAAGTTAAGGAGATTGTTGTAAGGGATAAAGAGCCAACTTAAATGGTTGAACTGTAAGTTGGATGTGAAATGAATTAAAGAATCTATAGGTGGAGAAATGATAAAATTATCCTTGCACAATAATGTCCTTAGAATGTTAATCATAACTAAGATGTAATCATGGTAATGATGTGTTGTGAGTTTGCCAATCCTTGAGTCCTTTTCTTGTGGTTGGGTCATTGCTAGCATTTGTTCATTGGGAAAAGTGTGGCATCGAAATGTATGTAGTGTTGTCATGTGCCTATGTGAGTCGATGAATTTTGTAAGTTTCTTATGCATTGTTGAGTTTCTCTACTTGGAACCTTGTGGTGTTGTGTAGTGAGTAATGTAAGTAAAAAAAAATTATCCTAGTATTATTATTGTTGTATTTGTGTGTGTAAAAATTTGGTCATTATAGTTACGAAAGAGACGGTCATCTATTCTAGGGAAAGACGAACAGGTAGGAGACGACCATCCAATCCAATGTCTTATAAAGTTAAGATGATAGACACCTACCCAACGTCCATCTAATATTTCCTCGTTGGACGTTCGTCTAACTCGCGTCCAACAACCTTGCAAAACCCCAGAATTTTGTGACATATCAAATTGCCTTTTCCATGAAACATCTTTTTGGATATTCTCCATTTTTTCGAAAGCCAATTTCATAGATTCACCAAAATATTATAAGTTTTTTTGAAGGGGGTCTTAAAAATAAACCATGATGATACTGTGTTTTTTTTTAATTTATGGCTTTTTATTTAATAGTTGATACCTTTACTACATGTCAAGAAGGTATAAAATTATTAAACCTAGAAATGCTTATAAAATGCACTATAATTACAAACTATCCTTTATATATACATTATTAAAAAGTAGTGTCAAAGTTCAGTGTGAGTACATGGTTTGTGTCAAAGTACCATGTTATTACGCCTAGTACATCGTTACCAATGAAACTTGCATTTTTCATATTCATTCGACAATGCATAGTGTGAGGAATATAATCAAAGTGAGTTCATTCAATTATTTTGGAATAATTTCCAATGCATTTCCCGATACTTTGACTACAACATATTACGTTTTTACCCCTAATAATAATGATCCAATGCGTTATTATTATAAAAATTACTTGTTATATTCTTTAAAACTGCAATGTCAAAGTTTCATGTACATACATGACACATATCAAAGTAGCTTGTTGCTCCACGTGCTACATTGTTACCTCAAAAACATGCATTTTAAATATTTTTTGCAATACACATTGTGATGAATTTACTTAAATTGATTTGATTCAATTATTTTGAAATAATTATGAATGCATTGTGTTATACTTTGAGTACAAAAATTCAACAATGTATTATGTTGTTACCTCTAATAACAATGATCCAAATAATTACTTTCACAAAAAATACTCATTGTATTATATAAAACTACAATGTCAAATCTATGTGTGATTACAAGATCTATATCAAAGTAGCTTGTTCGATGTACTACGTTTTTACCTCGTACAATGTCAAATTTTAATGGTTGTTTTGCATTGTTTAGTGTTATGAATCTATTTAGAGTTATTTCATTTAGTGTTTTTGCTCATTTCCAATTCACTCCCTCTTATTTTGATTACAAGAATTCAACAACGTATTACATTATTTCCCTAATGAATGTTGAACCTACGCATTATTCTTACAAAATATACTCATTATATTGTACAAAACTATAATGTTAAATTTTAATGTGTACAAAATCTATATCATGGTAGGTTGTTTTTCCACATAATATGTTGTTACCTCGATGACATGTATTTTTAATGTTATTTTTCACTTCATAGTGTTATGAATATGTTCTTGAAGTTATTTCATTCAGTTAATTTGGAATAATTTCTAATGCATTCCCTCATTCTTTGATTGCAATAATTCAACAATGTATTATGTTGTTACCCCTAATAAATAATGACCTTGTGTGTTATTGTAATAAAATATACGAGCATTGTACTATATAAAATTGTGATGTCAAAGTTATATGTTCGTGCATGATGTATATTTCCACCTAATACATTGTTACATCGATGACATGCATTGTTAATGTTTGTTTTTCTCTGCATAGTGTTATGAATCTATTCCAAGTTATTTCATTCAATTATTTTGAAATGATTTTCATCGCATTCCCTCCTATTTTGATTACAACAATTCAACAACATATTAATTTTTGCCCCTAATGAATGATGACCAAATGTGTTATTCTTACAAAATATACACATTATATTATATAAAATTGTGATGTCAAAGGTTTATGTGCATACATGATCTATATCAAAGTAGGTTGGTGTTCAACCGAATTAGTTGTTACCTCGATGCCATGCACTTTTAATGTTTGTTTTACACTTAATAGTGTTATGAATATATTCAAAGTTATTTCATTCAATAAATTTGGAATAATTTGCAATGCATTCCCTCATACTTTGATTACAAAAATTCAACAATGTATTACATTGTTACCCCTAATAAATGATGACCTTGTGCGTTATTATTACAAAACATACTCATTATAATGTATAAAATTGTGATGTTAAAGTTCTATGTGTATACATGATGTATTTCAAAGTAGGTTTTTGTACCATGTAATTCATTGTTACCTCGATGACATGCATTTTTAATGTTTTTTTGGCACTACATAGTGTTATGAATCTATTCCAATTTATTTCATTCAATTAAATTTGAATAATTTCTAATGCATTCCCTCCTACTTTGACTAAAACAATTCAGCTATGTATTACATTGTTACCCCTAATAAATGATGACCCTACAAGTTATCTTACAAAATATAGTCATTACATAACAAATTGTGATGTCAATGTGTTATGTATACAAGATCTATGTCAATGTGTTAGGTTTTTGTTCCACATAATACATTGTTACCTCAATGTTATGCATTTTTAATGTTTGTTTTGCACTACATCAAGTATTATGAATCTATTCAATATTATTTGATTCAAACATTTTGGAATAAGTTCTAATGCATTGACTATTGTTTTGATTACAACAATTCAATAATGTACTGGATTGTTGCCCCCTAATAGAGATTGTTGAATTGTTGTAATCAGATCTAATGGATAGTCATGCCAATAAACTTGTGAAATGGCAGGCACCACAGAATCTGAATTGACTATGATGAACTGACAGACACCACTAGATAATCACACTAATGAACCATCAGAATTTGAAATGACATGTTTGTCGTTAACTATTGTGTCTCCATTAGACAGTTCAATAGTGCCATGTCAACATCCACATCACAACTCCCTACAAAATTACATGAGGGAAAAGCTCTAAACTAATTGCAAAAATAAAATAAATTAATGTAATTTAATAATTCATAGATAGACCTGGGCAATTTTTAAATGTCTCACATATAATAACTTAATACTGCAAACACTATGAGAGTATGCTTTCTTTTGTTTATAAATTATGAGTTTATTTTATTTCTATTAGAATGCCTTCTAGTATGTCGATACAAAAATTTCGTGATGAAAATTTATAAGAAAAATAAAGGAAAACTACAAGTACTTTTTATATATGAGAATTCTATCATACTTATTTTTATTACCTAATTTTAATAATTCCATTTTATTATATTATGCTAAATTAATTTTTTTATTGCTAAATTTTTGGTGTTAAAAGAAGGATTGACAAGAGAAACGTTTGTCACATTATATAAATAAATCTTTTGTGATAAAATGCTAAAATGGAAATATAAGATTATTAAAATTGGCACGAATTATAACCTTAAGGAATACTAAAATAAAGGGTTTGTTGGAAAAAATCTAATAAATTCTTTCTTAAAAACAAAATAAGCATTGTTATCTGAGTGTAAAATAAATATAATCTCTTGGTAATATTTTTGATGACGTCTTCTCTTTAAATCTAAGAAGGAAACCATATATAACACATCCAACATTTAAGTACACTTTTAAAGGAAATTCTCCCACCAATATACCCAATTATGTAATCATTTGTAAGCATTTGAGTGTTATGGATAAGAAAAGTACCATCACGTAGAGATTGAGAATTTATACGGTATTCATACAAGTTTCAAAACCTCGAATAAATTCACTAAGAAAGTCCCAACATCAATAAATTAGCATGTATGAAGTGATGTCAATTTATAAGTTGAAAACATCCTCAATTCAAGAAAACAAAAATGGAAACAATAAATTAAAAGGGACAAACAATCCCATTACAAATTTTTAATACAATAGAGTACACTAAAAAAATTGCAGCAAACATTAATAGAGCTCTCAACCCACACACTCAAATTCTATTATATTTATCGGTTCGCATAAGGAACGTAACGAATCAGTGGTGATAATTTGAAGTTTATGAACATGGATTTAAACATCTAAACTATGTTTTAGAATTCAACATGCCTATTAATTTGGTTCACATACACATCCAAATACCAATATAAAATGGTTTTTTATGTAAATGCATGTGGCACTGTAATGGAAATTATGGCTCAAGTCTATTAACACAATAAGTGATTTGTCATGGGATTAATATGTTTTTTTGGTTGGCCTTCCGCTTTTCTTCTGTGTAACTTTTCTATATTAAATAAAAATATTAAATTCTCTCTTATTTATTCTTTATTACGCTAAGTCAATTATGTCTCTTCAATGCATCTATAAATGGTTTCTATAACTCTAAAAATTCTCATTTGTTCAAAACAATAATCCTAGAGTGGTTGGCAAAATTGGGCTATGGAAACATATAAACCCGATCCTTATATAAATGAGGTGATGTCATAATGACATAACATATAAACCGCAATATACTATCATAGTTATGATGATAAAATGATGTCACAATAAAAAGCCCAACATATATATTAAAATTGTTTCCATGAATATAAAATTCCTCATCCTTCATCTCATTCACTTGTGTAGCACATTAACATTGACATATTTATCTCGAATAAAATAGAAATTAGAACATGTTTTTCTTCATCTTCTTTGCATATTTGTTGCTTGGCCAAAAACCTTATTATGTAAACTAGCTATATCTCAAGGAATCAACTATATGATTAGGCTAATTAGATTATTACAAGTGTGTTCTTAACTAACATGTTACAAGTAAGATAGACGGATAATATTCATGTCTAATTTTAAATGAGTTATTTCTAAACAAAAGAAGCTCCAAATGACTAATGAGATGTACACATTCCTAGGAAACGTCGTTCTATGGAGTTGGGGTCATTGATTTATGTAGCATAACAATACCAATGATGCTTCCTTACCTATGTTACAAGAATCAAGAAACAAGAAACATGATGGATGCGAAAACATGAAAGGAAGCAATGATTGGTGGAGGTTGGAAAAGAAATGGATTTTAATACATACATACATGTGTGTGTACAATGAATTATGTTCTCAACCAAAATAGAGGTGTTTTTTTATATTTTTGTCAAAGCTTTGACCCATTGCTATTGCAAACTATGTTGAATTCTCACAACGTCTAATTATTTAACATTTACTAAACTATGATATCTATAAAATAAAAGGGTAAATGTCACCATTCAATTAAACAATAATTCCACGTTAGTCGATTGGTTTGGTCCGTGATAATATATAAACATCACAATTTCATAATTCTTATGCGGATAGAAGTGACGCCACGATAGAAGTGGCCATCTCAATAACATAATGGTTGAATAATTTGCGTCTATAACTCTAAAAATCCCCTCACTCATCCCCAGTCTTAATTTTTCAACTAAATAACAAATATTTATAATACTAAACAAGTCCCTTAATTAAAAATTATTATATAAAAAAATTATAAATACAAATAATATAAAGTAAAATTATTTCCTCATTAAAAATTTGTAAAAACAAATAAAACAAAATAAAATTGATTTATAAATAACAAATGAAAAAAAAAAGTGAATAAATTTTCATAAAAAATAACTCTAAAATATAAAAGCATCCATTATTTAGGATAAAGGTTTTAATTAAAAAATAATGGAAATGTTTATCATTTAATAATATTGTACATTTTGTTTGCTGGAAAGAGAAGATTACTACAGAATAGGCGCGTTGCCTTGCCATGTGGATCCATGGATGGTTTGAACTAAAAATCAAATAACGTTTTTCTCAAACAACTGGGTTGGGAAGAAATGAAATACAATATTGGCTAGCAGAGGAGATTTTTCATTACAGGCTCCTTTAGACTTAGCCACATTAATGATTGAAGGATTATGACTTAGCTCCATTTTTTGTAATTATTCCTAACGACTTTGTAATCATTCAGAGTCGACGCTCCATACTCACATTTCAGAATTTTAGAACTTATGTATTTCCGAAAAAGAAGTCAACCCTGCCTTGGGTGAAACAGTTGAAGATATGATCGAACAATGTGTCTCGAAATACCAACATTCCAAAGCCGACGGAGATGCACGAATGATGTTTAGTTTTCTACTTCCTACCAACAAATTTTCGTTATGATTTTCATCCTAAAAAATTATCAAAAACTTCATAGCAGAACAAAGAAACTACGGCAATGAAAACAAGAGATTCACCCCTGAAATGTGACGTGTCTTGCAGAGAAATAGTGTGATTCGATGGCAATGGAGACTGAATCCAAAGAGCCAAGCACTTCTCCTACGCCATTAAACAATATCTTGGAGGCAACACCAGCAGTTCTTTCAAAAACACGCCTTCCTCTTCTGGCTTTATGAATCAGACTATATTCAGATACCCTGCAGCAAAATAAGGGAAACTAAAGCTATGAGCGGGATATCAGCCAAATGGAATGCATGAGCGCCAAAACTTAAAATTTGAATTAGAAATTTATTACCGGACAGGGAATGATTTACTGATAAGATGGCCCATTGTGTTGGACAGAAAGTGATAGGGCGACAGGTACCCTTCACTCATTTTGCACCTATGAGTGAAGCAGCAGCCATCATGGCCATGACCCATTCCCCCCCATCCGCCCAAACCGGAAACATGACATCACAACCGGAACAGACTTCTCACGGCGAGGTAGGTAGTGAGGTGACGTGTTGACGGAGATTCAAATTTGAATTATTAAAAAATGCGCCCTCGCTGATAATGACAAAACCACCGTCCACATCCCCACACCGCCTGTTACCATCGCTAAGTCCCGTAATCACCACTGTGCATGGTAATCTACAGAGTTCATCCCATTTTTGTCTTTCTCACTCAAAACCTTCGCATTAATCATTTCTGAATTCATCATTCCCGGGCGTGACTAAGATCAAAGATTGTGAGGAGGACGGAGATATTTAGAGGGCGTGACTTCGCTATTATGTGCATTCGGGGGTTGCGATGAGGAGGGGCCGAGAAAGGAGGAGTCAGATTCAAAGTGGTTGCAGAGGAGGACGCGGAAACTCTTTATCCCTTTTCACCAGTAAGTGCCCGACCCGCTTGCATGTTTGTGTTAACACTTGTTGGAAGAAGTTGTAGAATAAAATAAAAGGGTTCTCAGTCCCTCATTTAAAGGCATGAAAACGTCCTCTCTCCTCATGACTTGTTCTATTTAATATTTTCTTAAATGAAAGGCCTGCAATGCTTTCCTTATTTTGGTCTTGTGTAATCAGCCTTTAAATTTTAGTGCTTTCTTTCCCATTTGAGCCCCCACATTGTGGTTTTGCATTCTTTTTAGCGCAGTCACCTTGCTTAAAAATATCTTCATCCCCTGTAAAAGCTTATACTGTTACTATTGTTGTTGATGATTCTGATTGTAAACTTCTCCTCTAATATTAAGATATTGCTATTAGACTTTGTTGTTATGAGACTAGAATATCTGTCCGATTTTTAGATACATTGCAATGTTCACTGTAAATTCTTCCTTATGTGCATTCATTGATTTTCTATGAGTTTCTTATTTTGCACTTCCAATTGTTGTTCTCGGTGATGAATTTTCAGTAGCAAAACGATATGTATAACCCTTTTTCCATTTTAAACAATTTAAATGGTAACTTTGAAACTCTGTTTTTAGACTATATAAAGATGGTAGTGCCTTGTAAATGGTTTAGTTGCAAACAATGTACTTGACTGAGATGATTGCTTCGTTTAGAGATCTTGACATTGTTCTCAATGATTTCTCAAGTTGTTAGCAATAACTAAAGTTGCACATTATGAAGCTGTACCTTCTTGATAATCTTGCTTTTCTGAAAAGCAACTACAAATTTGATACTTATTTTTTTGTTCTTATTGTTGAAGATGTAAAGGCTCAAAAATGTAAAAAGAACACAATCTTTTGATGATATAATGTTTCCTTGTACTGCTTTGAAGAAAACGAGATTTTCTCATCTTGATTTCATTCTATAGCATGCATCTAAAAATGACATTCTTCATATGAATTCTTTTATGTACTTGTGATTATTAAAACAACAGTATGTGATATACCTTATGTTTGTTTCTGTGTTCATTTTTATCCCCATTTTGTTATAAATATAATAAATTTTACTTTCATGAGCTTGAAATGCAATCATGATGCCTCATTCACTTATGTGGCACTTCATGAGATGTTATATTTCTCTTGAACTTGATGTTCTTGCATATTGTCTTCAGTTGTAGCTTACTAGTTGTAAGGCTTAGCTGGTTGAGTGCTCTTCCCTCAATGTGGGGGCTCAAATGATATAATTTGTGAAATCTTCCAAGTAATCTCTTTGTTCTCCCTCCATTGTTAGGGCTTGACTGATAGGAAGATGTAGATTGAGGAGTGAACTTACCTGGTCGAGTGCTCTCTTCCCTCGAGGAGTGAGTATAGTGAACCCCCCAACTGATGAGAGGATGTAAACGACCCGAGTGAGCCTGAGTTCCCGTCATGTTCATTGACACATCTAAGGCAAACAAAAAGTTGTCCTGCATCACTTTAAATATTGCAACAACAAGATATAAACTTTAAATATGACCATTGGTGGCACTGAAATTTAACCCTTGATTATTGGCTATCGAGGCTTTAATCCTACTTTACTTTACTTTAAATATGACACCCCGGTGCCATTTCTATTTTGTGAATTATTGTAACATTTTTGTATTTACTTTATCATTTTTTTTTTAAAACTTTGCAGAGATAAAAATGCCCACACAAATAAATTTGACAAATTAAAAGAATTTTATATGGATAATACAATACCTATAATAATGTCAATAGTGCACTTATTGGTATCATTACCTGTCTATTATTGGTATCATTCACTGTCAACAATTTTCTATATGGAGGAAATAATTTTGAAAAATGTTGAAAAACACAGTGTGTTTTTCATCATTGTTGAAAACACACTGTGTTTTTCAACAACGAAAATTTAAACTAATTTCAGTGTGTTTTTCAACAACGAAATTTTAAACTAATTTCTTACTATAATTACTATAATTGAAAAACTACTTTTAAATTTGATGACATCCCATATTATACCTTTATAAACCATCAGTTATAGTTACTTTTAAACTTTAACATTGAAGAATTGAGTTCTATTTTAATGTCCACAAGTTTTCCTCCTCCCTTAAAATGTATACAGTTTAACTCCATGCAGAGTTTTCCTATTTTAATATTTTTAAATAAAGGAAAGAAAAAAACACATGGCTTTGAGATTCGAAAAGTATTATGTTAATTCATGTTTGATAAGATTATGAAACTTATGGATTGCAATATTTAAGGTAATTCTCATAACCAAACAATTCATAAACTCTTTTGTTCAAGCGTACTCCTGCTTATGGTGTTGATCAAAATTAGTTGGGTGTTGTTGAATCACAATTTAATTATTGGTTTGTGTAAAAACTATTTTGGTGTTGTTGATTATAATTTTAAAAATCCACACAAACCTCTGGAAATATAATTTTAAAAATCCTAAGTAAGTATGACTAAATAAATATGTGATATTGTGGGATATGTACAAATGGGAATGTGTGCAACATGAACTAATTCAACCTTTACAGTTGTGAGGAGTGCAATTGGGACTATGTGAAGAAGTTTGAAGAAACTCAACTTTTAGAGTTATGTAGGGGCGTAAATAAAATTGAATTTGTGTGCCTTAAAACAGTAGACACCCAAACCCCACATGTAAATAATTTATAATATCGTATCTACATAAACAAAGTACACTTGGTAGATTTATAAACTTTAGTAAGTGATTGGGAAAGTTGGCCTTTTTCCTAGCTTGTCAGATTTCAATCTTCAGTAAGTGAAAACAAGGTGTATACATATACTCTACCTAAAGTTCATTACATGCCATTATAGTGTAATTTGAGGTGGTGATTTGGGAATTGGACCTACTATACCAAAAATTAGGTAAATAATTATAAAGATGTAATAACTTAAGAAGTTAAACATAATGAAATATGCATACCTTTACTTAAGTTTCTACGTTCAAGTGAATGGATGTTGCATCCATCATCTCGACCACATGTAACATTTTAAAAAATTACTCATGGTAACCCTAATAATAAACGACTTCAAAGAAAAGTATAATGCAATGTATACAAACGAGTATAAAAAGTAAGTATAATCAATGTAGATATCTCTCAAAGGTAAGGGTGTTAGGAAAGGTCCAAATCCTGAGAAAGGTGTAAATATGTACTAGGCCAAGTCTAGATAGCTATAAAGAGAGGCTAAATTAGGTCTAGGAGACTCTAAAGACATACAATGTATATAAAAGCAACATATAACCTCCTTTCGACATAACTTTTTCTTACAAACCTAGATCACTTTGTGAGCTAGGTATTTTTTTGTGGGTTAGATCTAGAATGGTCATTTATTTAATACTATTTTGAGAAAGGATCCCTATAGATAATTATTACCTTACATGCAATATCTTAAGTTTATTCTAGTTTATCGATAAGAGATCTACAATTGTAATATTAGGGTAATTGATGGATTGGGTGCACCCATGCTTTATGGCACTCAAGATGACATCGTAGATAGGTAAAAAGTAAATAGGTATTCAAAAACCTCATATTGTTATAATCTACATTCCTTCCTACTGTGGTTGAGGGATGTATATGTTGTAACCATTATCGATTTTTATAAGGCAATTTTAAACTTTACGGTGACATGTGTATTTTGTCACAAGTTAGGTTAAGATGTTCCACGTTTTTGTATAGCCATGTGTCAAGTGGTTCTAGATCAGGGAATAATACATTACATGAGTATAAATTTGGTACATTTGTACCATGACATTTATCATATATTAGCCCTATAAAATATGGTGATTAGGTTAGTGATTCTTTTTTTGACACGGATTTATAAGATGTTCATGATGCATATAGTAATGGGGAAACATCTACATATTGTCACAAAGTTTCCCTTATTTGTGTGTTTGGCTTGTAATTCATTAGCAAGTGATTATATGAGATTAAGGGGATATTATGTGGTGCTCGTATATGGGGACATATGATACATGGGCATATTGTCCAATTATAGTATGAGTTCAAGAGTTGACAAATCTCACAAGATAATTTTTATGGTGGGTGGATCCCCATTCATTCGATCAACAGTAGTGGACTTGCCTGAGTATCTAGTAAGATATGTTAAAGAGTCGCGAGGGAGACTACAAGAAGAACCATAGTTACTAGTTTTAGTGTTGAGGCCTTGGGGTTATCTCCAACATTGGGGGGGGAAGGCAGAGGTAACGAATAAACTCAGTGCTAGTGTAATGATATCAATATTGAAATATTATTTTAAGACTTAGAATGCCAAAAATGCTCACACTCGATGTCTATATTTATGGTGTTTTCTGACGATTTAATAAAATTTAACTTTTTGCATATGTTATATCTGATTTTTTCCTTTTGAAATGTGAACTTTATTAGCTTATCCTAAATTATAAAAAGGTGATCACATATTAGATAATCATATTCTGACAAATGCTTATTCAACCTAAGGTTCGTATGCATTTTCATATTCAGTGTGGAAGAATCAAAGTCATGTGGTTGACAAAGTTTCTAGCTTCAATTATTGGACATGGGACCCATAATTTATTTATATTTGGAACTTTGTGCATCATAGGGTTTCTAACTTTGATATCCACTTATTTGCATTCTATTTAGATTTGGTGGCTCGTGCTTAATAGGGTGTCTAAGTCCAATTTCTAATCATTCATATTTTATTCAAATAGTAGGAATGCATTTGTTAGGTTTCCTAACTCCACAACATTTTCTATATTTAATGTTTCTTATTATGATCAATTATTTCATTTCAATATTTAAATTTCAACTTTTATATCCTAAACCCCAAACCTTGAGGCCTAAACCCTAAACCCCAAACCCTAAGCCCTAAACCCTAAACCTTGAACCTTAAATTTTAGAAAATAATTGTAGTTTTCATTATTATTATTAATTAATATATTTGAAACTGTAAGAAAAGGAAGCAATTTGATGTCATATCTATTACCTAATACTTTGTAAATAGGAACAAATGTATGTGCTTGATATACACAAGGACAAATATAACATGAAACTTTATCATAAGTACAAATATATCGAACAATTGTTTGGAAGCATGTTTTCAAAACAAATGACGTGTTCAAATATTTTGTTTAGTATATAGACACTAAATAATAGTGCGAACTAGTTTATTATTGTGATATTATTGTATTCACGTGTTTGTTAGTAAATGATAGAGGATTCGGTAATTTCTACAATTTGCGTTTATTAATCACTGGTATGAGACTAGTTAATTATGTCGATATTATGTTGGTATTGGTTAAATATGCATGTGATCTTCGAGCTGTTAGTTGTGATTTCATTGCTCTTAGCTGTTTTAAATTAAATACATTAGGAAAATTTTGATTTCTTGGATGCATTATAGTTGTAAATATTGCGAATGTGGAACTCATTTGTATATATATTTGTTATTAATTGTTAAATATTGGTAATTGTAATGTTGTGAATGTTTAATGAAAGTTGAAGATAAAAAAATTATGTGATATCATACTCTGACTCTCAATTTGGCATATGGGGGCAAGTGCCTCTGCAAAGACAGGAATCGGTGTGTGCTGAAGGGGCTTGCCCCTTAGGATGCCACATCGATACGCCCAACTATCGCTGCGTGATGAAGGGGCTTGCCCCTTAGGATTCCGCATCGATAGATGGGCGGTAGACTGTGCTGAGTAGAGGTTTTTAAAGTCACCCACCGACCTTCCACTCAGAAATGCACCCTCCCGTAATATCACAACCGTCCCTTTTGCAATGGACAGTTGTGATATTACGAGAGGGTGGTTCTTGGGTGAAGGATAGCCGTTGGCATTTATCGATACTTGAATTTGTCATGGATTAGTTTATTATTGCGATATAATTGTATTCACGTGTTTTTTAATTAATGATAGAGGATTCGGTAATTTCTACAATTTGTGTTTATTAATCACTGGTATGAGACTAGTTAATTATGTCGATATTATGTTGGTATTGGTTAAATATGCATGTGATCTTCGAGCTGTTAGTTGTGATTTCATTGCTCTTAGCTGTTTTAAATTAAATATATTAGGAAAAGTTTGATTTCTTGGATGCATTATAGTTGTAAATATTGTGAATGTGGAACTCATTTGTATATATATATTTGTTATTAATTGTTAAATATTGGTAATTGTAATGTTGTGAATGTTTAATGAAAGTTGAAGCTATAAAAATTATGTGATATCATACTTTGACTCTCAATTCGGCATATGGGGGCAAGTGCCTCTACAAAGATAGGAATCGGTGCATGCTGAAGGGGCTTGCCCCTTAGTATGCCACATCGATACGCCCAACTATCACTGTGTGATGAAGGGACTTGCCCCTTAGGATTCTGCATCGATAGATGGGCGGTAGACTGTGCTGAGAAGAGGTTTTTAAAGTCACCCGCCGACCTTCCACTCAGAAATGCACCCTCCCGTAATATCACAACCATCCCTTTTGTAATGGACAGTTGTGATATTATGGGAGGGTGGTTCTTGGGTGAAGGATAGCTGTTGGCATTTATTGATACTTGAATTTGTCATGGATTAGTTGCTTTCTGATGTTGTGATTATTTTATCATATTGGATGACATATATTTGATTTGACATGTATTGTACTAACGTTAATTGTATATTTTTGTGTGCATGTGTGTTGTTGTATTCAGTTTGTATTTTGCATGGCAAAAATGAATACACAAAGTCTAGTTCCTGCGAATCCCGTAGGGATAACGTTAACAACTCCCAAATTCCAAAGGGAGGAAAGCTTTAGGAGGTCCACATTTTTGGTCTATATAGACCATCATCAACAGTCTAAGCCGCCCAAACCTGAAATTGTGGTGATGGTTAAGGCTCGACTCAATTTGCCAGAAACTTCTGTTATTTATTTATCTAAGTTCCGCACTATAGGGCCGCATTCGCGAGGATATGATCTAGCGTATGACATGATGGAGGATTCCCAGAAGTACAAGCCTCCACATAAGCTGAGAAAGATGGGAGTTCCAGTCATAAAACCGGTGACAGATACCAAAAATTGTGCAAAAAAGATTACACATGGAAGCAGCTCCAAGTTTGCTGCTAAAAACAAAAAAAATAGTTACGGTTTTTTATGTTTTGTTCTAAAAAACTTATGACGTGTTTGAGAAAAACCTATATAAATATTTATTTTTTGTCGGATGTCGATTCACACCAACATAAATATATTTTGTTTTGTTGTTCGAATATATTCTTGATTAAATATGTTTTCCTTAGTATTAATATGTGTTTCTATGGATTATAGTTTTAAAATTACTAATTTTTAGATATTGGTATAGCAAGTTTAGATTATTAAAATTCATTTATGTTAAAATTATATTTTGGTAGGAAATGTGTAATGGTAACGATTTTCTAATTCACTAAGTATGGGATTATCATCATTTGTCCAATTTAGGATTGTATTGGTGTAATTATCATTTCCCATCGTTTATTTATGTGTAAAGAGTGTTGTTTTAAGAGTTCAACTCATATACATATGCACCTGTAGCCAACTTAATATACATAATATAGAATACCGATATTGTTTGAAAAGGAATTAATTCTAGAGAACTCGAGTACTCATTAAAGCATGTAATTTAAATACTAGATATACATTACAATGGTTATTTAGTGAATTAACTATAACAATTATTAGAATGTCGTTCACAATACTATAGGCTATAACAATTATTGGAATGTCGTTCGCAATACTATAATTAATCAAATGTTTATAGATATTGATATTGCAAATAGACTGAAATCTATCTATTCATAATATACTAATCTATTTATTAAGTGATTTATTCAAATTTAATATTTACCCATTACATTTATAAACTCGTAATTATCGGAAAACATATCTTAAAAAAATGTAAATTGTGTTTGTATTAATTATCTGTTAGCAATATAAAGTTATCTATTCAAAAAATGAGTGGAATGGAACCAAACTCGTGATTACGATTCTAATATATTCTAAATTTTATTTGCACTTTAGTCTAACATACGAAATACGAAGTTTTAGTATTGTAAGGAAGTTTTAGTTTTAGTTTTAGTTTTAGTAGACAAAGTACTAACTCCATTGACTCTCTAATAAGAAATCGTTATTAATGAACGAACTCAGGAGCAAATGTTTTAGGGTCTTATCATATGTTAAATTATAGATGTTTGTATTGAAAAAGTCAAATTAGAAGTGTGCATTCAATTTTTTTTAATGTTTGCTTACGATATATTTTTGTCCATTATAAAGGTAAGCATGGTTGCAATTTGGAGATTGGAAATTCATGGAGTGTCGAATACCTCCGAAAATCTAGCATGTTCGTCATTCATATTATACGACCCTGACGGAAGCAAGATAGTCGAAAGAGGTACAATTGTCAGAAATGCTACTATGACCTTCCACCAAGCTGAGTATAGGGCGTTGATATTGGGTCTTGAGGAAGCAATACGCCATGATGTTTGGAACGTTTGTGTGTTTTCTCATGATATGCTTGTTGTGAAAAAAATGACTGGTGTATACCAATGTAACAATGTAAATCTTTCAATTCTTCGAGTTCAAGTGCTAGAGAGTGTAGCTTGCATTGGGAAATGTTCATACGTGCATGTAAAAGTTAACAGAGGTAGGTTAGATGTATTTCAAGTGTCTAGGAACACTATAAGCCAAGAAGTGATAGCTTTGCTAGCACTTGCCATGGAAGACATTTTGATATGATATATGTGTATTTCCTTATTGTGTAATGGTAGACACACATTATTTATTAGATTGTGAATAACTAATATTATGTGAATTGTCTCTAGCGTATACATTGTTGATCGGAGAAAACACTTAGTTGAACTTGCATGTAGAGTCCGTGCAGAAGAACAACACAGGAGAAAGGCGCGAAGGTATAGGAAGGCATCACGCGTAGAGGTGTAGAGTCAGACTTTCAGGACTTAGCCGATTTTGGAGGTCATGTCTATTCTTAGATATTGGCATGCGGAGCACACAAAGCGATGTCGATACTTGCGCGCCACTCTTCGTGGATATTTTTGAAGAACATGTCAACTCACTCTTGCATGGGCATAAGCTAAAAATAGATCCACCACTATAGTTAACTATCAGCAATCTACATATATCATACTTGCATGTATGGCTATAGTTGTAAAAGGCACGTAGTTGTTATTAGCATGCAACCTATTTCTGGTAGAGTTAAGTGGTGAAGGGCTAGTTCCCCACCCTATATATATGTAATGAATTACTTAGTAAAAATAGATATATACAGAGACACATGCTTTGAAGGATGAGAGATACATGAGTACATGAGACTAGATAATTGTAACATATCGATGCACACATGTCTGGTATTGTATGAAGCTTGTGTACTGTTGGTACGATGAATGTATAAAGAATATTGGTCGAACAACAATGTCTGATATGTTTTGTCAATGTGTATTATTGTTATCATGATGATTTACATTTAAGCACTTATAGATCTAGTTTAGTATAATGACGAATAAATGGATTAGTTTCTAAAAATATATGTTTACTACTTATCATGCTACCATTATGCTACTGCAACTCTTAAGAGGGACCCGGTACCTTTGCGTGCTTCAGGTGAGCGCTTAGCCTAGGCTGAGTGATGTGCTAGCGTGACTAGGTGTTAACTAAGAATTCTAGGTTGCATCATTGGTTCCATTGCCGGGACCTCTTTTTAGTTGTTTTAGAATGGTTCGCAATGAAGACATACCGACTAACTTTGGTGAGCGTTGAAGAATGGATTCACAATTTGGAGGAAGAATATGCATGGAGGTTTGACACTGGATCCAGATTTAGCACACGCACTTGGGTAGAGCAGAATTTGTATGACAGTTTATAGGAAAGCTTATTTTCTATCTTTCCAGTAGAATTATACGAATGGTTGACTGCATATGCATTTAAGTAGAAT
Organism: Taxus chinensis; assembly: GCA_019776745.2. NCBI lineage: Eukaryota > Viridiplantae > Streptophyta > Pinopsida > Cupressales > Taxaceae > Taxus > Taxus chinensis. The sequence goes on along the minus strand of CM034147.1, from coordinate 61,435,015 downwards.
TGGAGGTATCACACACTTATTTGGGCACAAGAGGAATTTCAAACACTATATGATGCTGACCTGAGTTGGACTCGCACGGTAGATACTTGGATTCGTGGTGTCCTAAACAGTTATATTTTGGAGTATTCAATTTCAAATTATTCATGCCCGGAGGTAGTGGAGTTCCAGTTCCTACGGTATCCTAGAGGGATGTATTTACAAGGTATTCTGCTGGAAATCAAAATACTAATGGTAACGTTGAACTTTGAAGCTAAACCCATGGAAAGCTAAAATAATATCCACACACGGGGGCAGGAACAAGATTGGTGAAAGATGGCAGACCTAGCGGTAGCACGGCAAAGGGAAGAGAGGTGGCTAAAGTATGATGAAGCGCGTGAGAGGGAATTATGCAAGAAACAAGAAATTGTAGAATGGATGGTGTTGTGGAGAGAGATGGCTCATGAAGGATTTGAGGCTCATGGGGAGGAAGAAGAGCAAGAGCATCAGGAACTCCCCCATCTAGGAAAGCATGACAGAGAACCCTCTTCGGCCTCACATGGAAGCATGCCAGTAGATATGACCTGGGCTGCAAGCACGCATCTAATCCAGCTTGCTGACCTAGCCCTTGCACTTGGTTTTCCAGTATCTAGTACAGCAGGTAAAAATAGTTTTATTTAGGAAGTGAAAGAGTAGAAATAGGTTAGACAACAAGTACATAAATGGCAGCACATACAGCTTCGTTATTCTTCGGGGGTACATTTTTAGGCTCATCATCTACACAGAATATGAGTGCGTCGAGTGTGGGATTCACCTCTGGAACTGGGACTACTTCACATACTGTAGGGGTCCAGTATAGTACCATTGTAGGGACACAGGGGAGTGCATCCATGGGCCCTATTCCAAATCCTAGAGGAGGATCGGGCGGCATGGGCAGTTCTAGTTCTGGCAGTTCGGGTGGTTTTGGAGGAAGAGGAAACCAAGGAGGTTCTGGGTCGGATGGTCAAGGCCCGTAGCAACCCCAGAACATTTATATGGATATTTCCCTTCATCTCCCAGAGTATAGAGGTATCGAGGATGCTATTGAACATGTTCATATGTGTGAAATATTGTGGTGCGCAAAAGGTATTACAGCCTCTTAGTACAAGGCAAGTCAATTTTCTACTACATTACAGGCACACGCGCACAGCTGGTATAGGAAGTTTGATCCCAATCAAACTTGTATTGACTATGCAGCATTGAAAGATGCTTTCTTGAAAGAGTTTCATATCCCATATTTTGAGCAGAAGAGTATAAGGGCACTCAAGGATATAAAGCAAGGCACTATTGAAAGTGTACGTGAGTATGATGCCCATTTTAAAACACTTCTATCCAAACTCTCTTATGAAATTCATGTAAGTCAGTATGCACAATGGTTTGTTGGGGGGTTGATTACCCCATTTCAGAGAGCAATGTCACATAAAACTTATACCGACCCGTGCGAAGCATCGGAATCCACTTTACGTGCTGAAGTAGTTGGGAGTATTGACACTGACGTTAGTCCATTTTTTGAAGCTCAGATAGCAGCTATGGCAAAATAGTTAGAGAAATTATCGGCAAACTCAACTCATGAAACACGCTCAGGAATCTGGTGTACAGATTGTGAAGTAGAAGGGCACACCAAGGATAGTTTCCCTCGTAGAACTGTACATTTGTTGCTATTAGACTGTGATATTTTCCATTTGAATCATGATGCTAGTCACTGCCCCCTACTACAACGTGTGATTAGGAAGAATGTATCCTCATTTTGTAAAATTTGTAGGTCCACAACCCATGATACTAAGGACTGTAGATTGATTGGCCAAATCCATGATGCCATTGATATTGGGGTAAGGCGGGTGAGTGTGGCTGATGATTATAAAGGGAAGAATGAGCATCATGATAGGGATTATAATAAAACACGCTATGATAGGAATGACGGAAGGTTTGAAGGGGTTCGTGAAAGGGGACAAGGATATCAAGGCGGATATGGAGGATGAGGCTGAGGTGGAGGAAGGAATGAATTCCCTCAAGGAACTTGTTGTACATTTGGTTCACCTGACCATTATAGGCGTGAGTGCTCGCAGAATATTTCCTGTTCATTTTGTGGAAAGGGGCATAGTTATGAAGAGTGTCCGGACTTGTATGAGCATCTCAATAAGTAGCACAAGAAAGAAAACAAGGGTGCGAGGAAGGTTAGAATCCAGCGCGTGATAGAGAATCAGTGGATGTCCAAGTTAACACCAAAACCTAAGGCAGTAATAGTCAAGATAACCACACGAGCTGAGGTGGCACACGCAAGAGAGGTGTTGCAACAAAAGCTGACAATCACTAGGGAGGAGGTTTTGCATGCTAGGTATCCAGATCCAGCTCATTAGAAAGAATTCTATCAAGAAATGATGGAGGTCCTTAGAAGCCTTCAAGGTGAGATAAAAGGATTGAACAGGCCCCGTCGGATATTAACGACATCAAAGAGGTATGTAGAACGTTGCGCCAGAAGAATATTATTCCTTTATTAGGAAATTGGTTGAAAGGGAATACTTTGCGCGTGGGAACTGAGACCAGAAGACAAATACTTCATGTAAATCTTCCCCCCGATAACATTGATTACAACAAGGAGATCACTTTGAATGTTGTTGTGGACGGATGGCTGTTGAGCAATATTTTGATTGACACAAGTGCGGAAGTAAATGTACTTACATTGGATGCGTGGGAACAAATGGGGAGACCCCCATTGCAACCATCATCTAATGTATTGTTCATGGAAAACAGAATGAAAGCTACTCCCATAGGATTTTTCAAGGATGCATCTATCACTATACAAGGGGCCAAATTCACAGGAGACTTTGAAGTGCTAGCGCTTACGGAAGCAGATAGCTTCCCAGCTTTGCTTGGATGCCCTTGGTGATATGCGAACAATGCTAATTTGAGGTTTAACAAGGGGTATATCAGCTTCAAGAACAAGGAGGAAAGGGTTATAATACCGTTGACATATGGGAAATCCATGTCATATGTGGAGCCTTTAAGTGAAGAGGACTTTAACAGAATCTATATACACGTTATTCAGGACCCAGAGGTCCAGGATCCATCTAAGGAAGGAATCCTTCATTGGGAAGATTCTCAGTCAATCAACGATACTACCAGTGTTGCTTGTGATAATTGGGCTCATGGCACTTATGAATTGGTGGGGTGTGAAGTTAAGCACACGGTTTCTTACAAAAAGGATTTTCTCTCTGTTCAGTGTATAGATCGTTCAGTACTCCGCTATACTGGATCCGAAGATTTGGCTGGATTCTTACAAGCGATGGAAACAAAATGGGCTGACCAGCTTAAACGACGAGATATGTTGTCATATACTTTGGGTAGGATAGTCGCGCGTTGGTGGGTGGTCCATGGGGATAATCCCTTAGAGTGGGGAACAATTGGGACCACCTTATCAACCAGGTTTTCAAGAAGTAATGCACCTAAAAAAAATTTCCCTTATCATGGTGATCAACCTACTCAGCATCATATCCATTAATGTGAGAGACTCTAGACAGTATTACAGGAAGCATTACCGCCCTCACTTTGGGTGCATCGGTTTTATTCTACTCTACAAGGTTGTGCGCGTGCTTGGTATGTATACACTGAATTACATCACAACACTGGCAATTGGAAAACTTTGACTGCAGGGATGATCCAAACTTTTGACTTCTTTTCATCTACACCACCAGTGACCACGAATTTAAGCTTTATCAAGCGCTTAACCATGGGGGACAGTGGGAAAGCGGAAGAACTTATTCAGGAATTATTTGGTGAGACAGAGACAGGGGCACATTTTGCGGATGCAGAAGATGATATCATATTACTTGAGCGCGCTTCCCTGGAAAGAGATAAGGGGAAGATGGTTTACATAATTGATGAGGAGGAAGTTGAGCACTTCGATGTGGATCATTCACATGGAACATGTGAACTGTTAGCCAGTGTGGATGTAGATGCGCGCGCATATCATGAACCTATGAAGACAACAAAGGTCAATATAGGCACAGAAGATGAACCTAAGGAGATGATAATTGGGGATTACTGGTCAGAATCAGAGGTAGTAAAGATCATAGAGTTACTTTGAGACTATGAGGACTTATTCCCAAGAGGATACCATGAACTTAAAGGCATGCATATATCACTCGAAGAAATGAAGATAAATCTCAAGGAAGGTACGCACCCTGTTAGGAAGTGACCATATCGGATGAATCCAAATTTGCGCGAGAAAGTAAAGGAGGAGATTGACAAGATGTTGAAATCTGGGATCATTCGACCATTGGATGAATCAGAATGGGTCATTCCTATGGTGATAAGCATCAAAAAGGATGGTAGGGTTCAAATTTGTGTTGAATATAGAGATTTGAATGCAGCATGTGTTACAGATCCCTTTCCTACGCCGTTCACAGAGGAAATATTAGGAGTGGTTGGGCATGAGATATATTCATTTACAGATCGGTTTTCAGGGTATCATCAGGTTAGGATTGCCCCGAAAGATCAAGAGAAGACCACCTTCACTACCGAATGGGGAAGCTTTTCCTATACTGTGATACCCTTTGGATTGAAGAATGCGCCTGATGTATTTTCAAGGATAGTGGTACAAGCCTTCGAGGATTTTATTCACAACTTCTTACAGGTCTATCTTGATGATTGGACTGTCTATGGGCTAATTAAGGATCATTGTGATAATTTGTGCTTAATGTTTGAAAGATGTCGACAGTTGAGTATCTCATTGAACATCAAGAAGTGCATCTTTGCTACTCCCTTTGGCACACTTTTAGGACACATTATCTGTAAGGAAGGATTGTTGGTTGATCCAGCTAAACTTACAGTCATCATAGGCTTGAAATCGCCTGGCAGTTAGCGCGAGGTGCACGGATTTTTGGGTCATACAGGGTATTACAAGAAGTTTATAAAAGGGTATGTAAAATTTTACGCGCCCTTAGAAGAATTTCTCAGGGGAAAAGGTACATTCTACTGGGGGAGTCACAACAGCGCGCGTTTGAGATATTGAAGGAGAAACTTACTATCACGACTATCTTGCACTTTCCTTCATGGGATAAACCTTTTCATGTTCATGTGTACGCCTCTGGCACAGCCATTGGTGTTTCCTTACCTCAACCAGGAGAAGGTATTGTGGATCATCCCATTTTCTTTGCTAGTAGGAAGTTGACCCCTACATAATAGAATTATACCACTACAGAGCGTGAGGCCTTGTCCATGATCTATGTCTTGCAAAAATTTCATCAGTATTTGTTGGCTACACCATTTGCGTTTTATACATATCACATGGCATTAAAGTATTTGGTGAACAATCCCATTTTACAGGGGTGCATATGCCAATGGATACTATTATTTCAAGAGTTTGACTTTACGGTTGTGGTAAAACCAGGAAAAATCAATTCTAGACCAGATCACTTGTCTGGAATTCAGTCCAGAGAAGAGGCACAAACAATAGAAGAGACCATGCCTGATGCACAGTTGTATCGGTTACAGCGTGCGCCATCGGAATTGGAGGACATTGTTGTCTTTCTAAAGACTGGTATGGCACCAGAAGGCATGAAAGCTTTAGAGAAGAAGCAACTTGCTATTCGTGCAGCACAATTCATGTTAATCATTGGTGATTTGTACAAATTAGGTAGAGATGAGGAGTTACACCATTGTGTATTGGAGCATGAATGAAAAGAAATAATGGAAGAAACACGTGGTGGTATTGCAGGTGGCCACTATGCCGGTGATGCAACAACACACAAGATCCTACTTGTTGGTTTGTGGTGGGAAACATTGTACAAGGATTGTAAGAGTGTTGTAAAACCTGTGACCATTGTCAACTTCTCGGTCAACCCGAAAAAAGGGAAGAGATGCCTCTACGACCAATTACAAGTGCAGAACCCTTTGAGAAATGGGAAATTGACTTTTTCATGCCTATTTCACCAGCCGCACGTAGGACTGGATTTCGTTATATCATCACTTGTACAGATTATCTTACCTTATGGGCAGAAGCAGCACCTACCAAGGACTGTACAGCGGTTACAGCAACATGATTCTTATGGGAAAATTTTCTTACAAGGTATGGTTGTCCTTTAATTTTAACAAGTGATAGGGGCACACATTTTTTAAATGAGACAATAAGAATTCTTTTAAACGAGTTTATGGTTGCCCACCATAAGATTACACCCTATCACCCTCAGGAAAATGGGACTGCTAAGGATTTTAACAAGATTTTGAGCCACACATTGACCAAGATTTGTGATGTTGGAAGGAAAGATTAGGATGATAAAGTATTTTCTATTCTTTGGGCTTATAGAACAACATACAAAATATTGAACAAAGCCACACCTTTTCAATTGGTGTTTAGTGCGGAAGTTGTTCTTCCTATAGAATTTATGTTACCTTCTTTATGCATTGCACGCGCTGGAGGTCTAGCTGATGAGCAAGCCCTAGAAGAATGGATTGAGAAGATGGTTCAACTAGATGAGCACCGAGCCATCGCACACCGGAGTCAGAAACAGGAGAAGGCGCGCCAAAAGGCGTGGCATGATCAACACATCAGGGATAAGAAACTTGGGGTAGGACAAATGGTACTTCTGTATGACTCCAAGTTTTTGCGCCATCCAGGAAAGCTCAAGGTGCATTGGTTGGGGCCATATGTTGTCACTCATATACTTGAGTCAGGTGCTTGCCAGTTAGACACAATTGATGGCACAAGATTTCCCGGTTACTTTAACAGGAGTAGGTTGAAGCCCTACTATACATAAGTCTTCTTGGTGTTTGTCATAAGGTAGTATTGCTAGATAAATTAGGTTTTCCTTTTTGCATTTCCTTAATGTGTTTCTTTCATCGTCGCTATGCTTTGTCAATTTAGCTCTTGTTTGTATAATAAGCGTGCTTGTGCGCATAAAGCTAACTACAATATGAAGCATATTTATGCGCAGAGGACTGCACGTTCTTTTCATGTGGGGTGGATTGTTGGTGACTCTCATGTATATGCTGTGAAGATTTCATGTTGTGGGTGTTGAGAAAGAAGGTTGCTAAAGGGTAACTGACAAAATATTGCTTCTCAAGATAAGAAAGAATGAAGATGGATGATGGAACGTATAACACAAGGTAAGCGGCAGCCATGGTAACTACCAGGAGATGATGCAGTAACGAGGTACTCGGGCGCTAGAGTGCACACTGAAGAGAAGTCTGTGACAAAGGGTAAAAAGGGGTGCTAGAAGGTTATAGCGTTTGGCACGAAGGTATACCGTGTGGAAATGATAAAAATGGGTAATAAATGAGGAGAATTTGGTAGGTGGGGGAGCAATTAATGTAGCAAAAAGTGGAAATCTATATAAGGACGGGATGTGATTTCATTTTCACCCTTGCAACTAGGAGAATTTGACAAAGAGCTACATGCGAAGAGCTAAGTAAAGCAATTCAAGGTGTGAATCAAACGAACCAGGCGCGAAAGACAAATCCATTTATTGGAAGGGCTTGAATCCCCTAGGAAAAGGGTTTGAACTAAGCAGGGTAACAGAACAGAGCTACGGTTCATGATTTTGTGATTACAAATTAGGGCACAGTTGAATCGAGTTAAGGTTCTAAGAAAACTACTCAAAACACATAGCAAATGGTCTAGAAAATAAAACCTAAAAAGAAGAATGACACCAAATAAGAAAGTAGCACCAGTAAAGGAAAATAAGAAGGTGGTGATGGAAGAAGAGGAAGAGATGGCCCTGAAAATTAATTTTTTAGAAATGCAGTACCCTGAGGAATTATTGTGGGCCAGGAATTAGATACCCACATACGACAGAGTAAGATAAGTGAGTACAATCACCGGACCAACGAAAACCAGAAGAAATTAGATGACCTTCTCACTTCTCAAACGAACAGGCGAAGTGAGGATGGCATGCCAATATATGATGATGTCGGGGAAAGGCTATTGAAAGGGAATGGTGTCTACCAGCTATATGAGCTCCCATACTTTGGAAAGTATGCACCATTGTATAGTTGGCTGATGAGCCGAGTCCATGAGGAATTTTTCTACTTTGCAAGATGGAGGGTAAGATTGACACCCATTCTTATGACCACAGTAACTGGGTTAAGGGCAACAGGTGAAGATATTAAGACTAACCTAGCTGACAAGAGCACCATCTTGGAAACACAGAAAGCACTGGGCTATCAGAAAGGACCGCGTGGAATGGACATTGACAAACTGAAAAATTGTCTAGTAGTACAGGCAGTAGCACACCTGGGTACAAAAATGAATGACCAAAAACATTGGTCACAAGTTAACTCTATGTGGTTGCATGTGGCAAAGCGTATGTCGAAAGGAACTACTTATAACATTTTCAGCTTCATTGTAGAACAAATAGTAGAAGAAGTGCACGCATGAAATAAAATAAGTTTTGGTTGTGTCTTACTAAGTTTAGTCTTCATGGAGATTGGGGTACCAAATGGCCCAAAAGATAATATATGGGAATACCCCATTAATCACAAGTCTCCAGCTGAATGATTCAGCAAGTATCTCTACAAGGGGTCAATGACGGATGAGGTGAAGGAGTGAGAAGAGATGTGGTATGATAGGCTCCGCACGATGTTTGGAGAGGAATGGCGTATACCCAAGGATTTTCCTTCGGTTCTAGGGAAGAAGGTATAATTTTCAGTATACCAACATTTCTGTATTACACGCTTTCCAATGGTAGATGGGTCGTGGAGCCCCTGGTGTAAACTGCCTTACACATTTCCCACACAATACTTCCAAGTTGCAGTTCATCAGTTCACCAACACACGGAGGTTAGTGTTTAATGCAGACAAGGTGGACTGTGAATACTACACCCTGCAGAAGATGTATGGATATCTAGGGAGGAATGCATACAATGAGAAAAATATCTCGAAGATTTTGAGAATTAAGCCAGAAACACTTGCCATTGCAGATATCGGGGTCACACTGATATACCTCCAACTGAAGCCTAAAATGGAAACTAACAAGTATGTATAAATTGAGTTCACGCTTCCAGGGCCACCGAAGGGGAAGCATACCATGGAGAACATTCCGGCACCTATGCCCTTTAAACCCAAGCAAGATTATGAGGAAGAGGATGAGGAAAAGGAGGATAGTGGTGGCTTGGTGCGAAGGAGGAAGCAGCCATCTTGCCAAGAGAAGGAGTGTGGGATAACTTCCCAGGGATGAGTTACAGGGGAGGAGCAGGGCGACCAAAGATTTAAAAATGTATTTAAGCACACAAGGGTGCAAGGATAAATCCTGCAAGTAAAGGAGCCATAGGAGAAGAAAAGAAGAAAACTCATGCTGAGAAAGGAAGCAGAAGAATCTGAGGAGAAGGCACCTTCATCTTCAGCATAAGAAGAGCCTCAACACAAGGAGGAGAAAATGGGAGGAGAAGAAGGGGAACAATCAGAGGCTACATAAGACAAGGGTGGGGATACATCTAGTATTCCTAACCTTGATGTTGTCATTCCTAGAGGGCCCATATCCCATCGAACAAGGGAGGACACCAAGGCACATACCATGGGGTATGTAGAAGACCCAAATCTGATTATTAGCGCTCAATTCCAGAGTACCATCGAGCAGAAGGATCTATTCAGATGGGCGCTCATGGATGAGGACAAGGTGACTCTATGCACAAGGAAGCAGCTTTCATGGTTGATGCACATGCATATGGATGAGCTAGAATTTGATGTCGGTGAAGAATCATGTGCATCAAGATGGTTGAAGAAGGCACTTGAAATGCGCCACATGACAATTAAGCCAATAGTGATGTCAGACGAGCAAGTAAGCAATGCTCTGGTAAAGGTATCTGTTGAAGAAGCAAGAAGAAACATTGATAAATCTACTACCATTAAGGCACTTACGGAGAAGCTGAAAGCCAAGGATGTGGAGATATTGCACCTAGTAAAAGAAAAGGATTTGATCAAGAGAAAATATGACACCTTTGTTAATATGGCGGAGGAAATTGGAGATGATGTCCTCAAGGTACGCCCGCATTTGGAATCCCAAGTGCCAAAAGACTTTCCTTCTACAATGCACTATGTGAAGACAATGATAACATTAGTGTTAGAGGATGAAAAGGTGCGTGTATCAACACAACCCAAGGACCCTGGGGAAAAGGCAGAGAAAGTGCAGGATGCAGTAGCAAGGAAGATTGCTACTTATGAAGGCCTACTGCAAGCCACCCACAACAAACTAAAGAAAGTTGATCATGCGCTAACAATATGCACAGCCCCAGATGCGCTGATCGCAGTGAAAACATTGGAGGAGGAAAATGAAGTCCACAAGGCTATGAAGGATGCTACCCTAGGCTGCACTGAATAGTTAATCCTAGTGAAGTAGAAGCGCAAGGCACTAGCTGCGGCACAGGTACCACATAAGGAGAGGTTAGATGAGCTTAGAAAGCTCATTGCTCAGAAGATGGATGTATTGGAGGGGGTGAAAACCTCTATGTCAAGTGTAAGGCTTGTGATATAAAATGAGAAAGGAAAACTCACTATGGAAGAGCTGCAGTCTATCATTACAGACATGCCCGAGATGGTAGGAGCGGTAGTAATAGAGTGGGAGAACCTGGAAGAAGATATAAAAGAAGAATATCCAGAGTTGCTGCTTCAGGATGAAACGGAGGGGCCTGAGGCTTGAACATTTTTGTTAGTTGTGTATACCTTATTCAAAATTATTTATTCAACCATTCTTTATCTTTTGTGTAAGTTTTGGACATCGCCATTTTTGGGGCGACAATGAGATTAGTGTGGGGTAATGTTGATTGGAGAAAACACTTAGTTGAACTTGCACGTAGAGTCCGCATGGAAGAACAGCACAGGGAAAAGACGTGAAGGTGTAAGAAGGCGTCACGCGTGGAGGTGTAGAGTCAAACTTTCAGGACTTAGCTGATTTTGGAGGTTAGGTCTATTCTTAGAGATTGGCGTGCGGAGCACACAAAGCGATGCCGAGACTTGTGCGCCATTCTTCATGGAGATTTTTGAAGAACATGTGAACTCACTCTTGCATGGGTATAAGCTAAAAATAGATCCACCACTATAGTTAACTATCAGTGATCTACAGATAGCATACTTGCATGTATGGCTATAGTTGTAAAAGGTGTGTGGTTGTTATTAGCATGCGACCTATTTCTAGTAGAGTTAAGTGGTGAAGGGCTAGTTCCCCACCCTATATATATGTAATGAATTACTTAGTAAAAAGAGATATATACAGAGACACATGCTTTGAAGGATGAGAGATACATGAGTACATGAGACTGGATAATTGTAACAGATCCATGCATGCATGTCTGGTATTGTATGAATGTTTTGTACTATTGGTACAATGAATATATAAAGAATATTGGTCAAACAACAATGTCTGATATGTTTTTTCAATGTGCATTATTGTTATCATAATGATTTACATTTAAGCGCTTATAGATCTAGTTTAGTATAATGATGAATAGATGGATTAGTTTCTAAAAATATATGTTTACTGCTTATCATGCTACCATTTTTCTACTACAACTCTTAAGAGGTACCCGGTACCTTTGCGCGCTTCGGGTGAGCGCTCAGCCTAGGCTGAGTGATGTGCCAGCGCAACTAGGTGTTAACTAAGAATTCTAGGTTGCACCATACATTATATATTTTGTGGATAATATGATGTTACATCATATAGTGTTGGTTGATAAACTGGACATTTTGGATACATCATGCTTTATCCTATAATCTCTTGTAACACACTTGGAATTCACATTTCATGTTTAGTTCGGAAACATCTAGAGTCGAGTATCCAGTTTTGAAAAAAATAATGTGTGCGGCTAATTTAGTCACAAATCATTTATTGTGCATGATTTTCTCAATATGAATGCAAAATACGAATAAATAAGTTCGTGCACCATTTGTTTCAGTTTAACTTGTTTTACAATGTGTTGCTTCAATGATGGTTATAACAATGAACATGAACAAAACATGCGGAAGCTCGGTGACATGGGCCAATCCATGTTCACAATCCGTTCTTATGTTTTCAGGGAAGACATAAATAATGAGACGATAATATATAACTTTGTGAACATTAATTGTTTGTCGTAGTAACAATTAAGTCATTTGTTATGATAATATTCAAATATGTCTTTTCATACAGGTTTCTTCACATTCCATGATGATAATATTCGAATATGTGAACCTTAATTTTTTTGTAAAATACTTAATATTTTATGTTGGGCTAATAGTTGTGCACTTGGACTCCGAAGATACAAGTACATTCACATCACATGGTGCGTACGTGTTTTGCAAGCGTCACAGAGGAAGCAAAGGGATTTGATCCTCCAATAGTTGATGGTGATATGATAGATGGTCCTTCGGAGCCCATTCGCTCAAATATCCATGAGCCACTCGTAGAATATAAAACTTAATATGTTAATGGTCGTATTCGTTATGTCTGTCAACATGGATCATGTGCTGGTAGTGGGGATGTTAGGTTTTTCGAGTTGCATAGACTAAATAGACATCACCAAGTAGAACACAATCTTCCCTGTGTGGAACCTCATAAGCGTGGCCATAAGCATATGGGGAAACAATCATCTATCTCTCAAGATAGAAGCAGGGCATACGTGCAAAAGAGGGAGGTGGATGTGAACTACATCCTAAGGAAATGATTCTACTTGCAGCGGAGGAGGGTTATTGATCACGTTTGCAAAAAATAATGCAAATATCGATTTGAGGAGTTGAGCCGAGAAGGAAAGAAGGAGGTGGATGATGCAATGTGTGTCTATGATTCAATAGAGATGAGAAAGGCGAGAGAGGAGCATTGGTTGAGAGTGAGAGGAAATAAAAACTCAAATATTGGAACAGAGGTAAATTTAAGATTGGTATAGAAATTTAAATATAATGTTAGGTTGGAAATCAAAAACTTGATATTCTTTCATGGACATGAAGATAGAGAAGAGGGTGGAACAAGTAGTAAAAATGTTGACCCCCTACGAATGATAACGTAAGTAATTATTGGTCTTTCGTAAGTAAAGATACAATGTAGTTTTTGTGTATTTTTGTATATACTAATTATATGCATGCGTAGGATTATGGCATTCCCTTATGTCAACTCTTACTCCGACAAAGACACGTAATTTGTAGTGCGAAACAGAGAGAGGTAAAAAATACTTAACACGCTCTCGAAAAATGTATGTTGCCTTATGTTGTTGATACTTTGATTTTCCTAATGGCTCGATTGTTATAGGTGGACGTTTGCGATAAGACACCCCCTTCTCAATCAACATGTGGTCTCCATCTTATTGAAGAGATAGCTTCACTTGAGGTAAGAAAGGTGGAGATGAAAAATCCCAGAGTTGAAACTTCTTTTCCAGTCAAGGAGAGAGAGGGTTGTGAGGGGAGGCACGAGGAGAGGGACACAAACACTGTTGTTGGTAGTACGAGTGAGGGTGAAACTGGAATGGTAAGTTTTTTTATTTATTAAGGATAAATAGTTTTGAAGGGACTATACCCTGTGTACAAAAAGGCTCAAGAAGCCAGATACCAGCAAGGGAAAATATAGCCCAAAAAGGCAAAAACGCCATGAACAAGGAGGCTCAACAGCCAGATACAAGAGTAGAAAGAGAACCAAAAGATCAACCTAGGTAGTGATCTATCAAAGAACATAAGGGCCAAAACACATCAAAAAGGAAACCAAAGCAGGGCATACCAGCAAGAAAACAACAATAAAACCACAAAAAGATAGCATCAACACAGCTACAAAACAGCACCAAGGCCCCGCATCACTTGACAACCTTGTCAAGCTTAACCTTAATTTTTTGGAGTGATATGAAGAATGCAATGACCGTGGTCTGAGAAAGATCACTCATTTCTGCCTTAGCAAGTTCCAGATCATGGGTCTCGTTGGAATCCCAAATATTATCAGGGATGCCGCTAAGGTTGCATACACTCCTTGCATGCTATTCCATGAAGTTATACATTCCTTTAAGAACATAGAGGGTGCAATCCTGATGCCCCTTGGCGTTGCCCAATCTAGCATCTAGAGAAAGCAACTTTTTGTAAATTTCAGCAATAGTGTCTGTGTCCATGTCATCAGGGTTTTGTAACTTCCACTTACCTTTTGTTGTTTCCATCTTCCTCCTTGGTAAGTTATTGAATGTTCTCATTTGATTTTTTGTATTCTTTTTTGGTGAAATAAAGAAAAAGTTATTAATGCAATTGAGATTGTCATTATTATAGGATTTTCCTGGCGAGGCCGAAGTCAGGTTAATGTCAGATGATATGGTGGTCACGAGAGGAGTGGTTTGTGATAGTAGCCCGCACGTGAAGTGTCATGGCTCACACTCCCCAAATTTACTGTCAAAGTGATTATTTATGAGGCCATTGTTCCCACTGCTCCATTGCCCTACTCTAATACATTTGCAAACACTTTGGTAGAGTGTGTCAAAGGGTTTTCTATTTGGGATCTCAGAGATATAAAACTTGACACTCCTGAAGAGGCAAGTAGTGAGACATTTGGATGAATGATTTAATTTAATTACGTGTTTACCTGATACATTCATCTACGTTCACTTATTTACTATATGGTTGGCTTTCAGGATGATGCAGTACATGTTGAGACAGTGCGTCGTACTCGGATAAAGACATCGGATGCCCCACCCATTCTTGGCATCACGCCAAATTCTATACATAGAAATGAGAAGAAACGTATTAGATTTTATGGACTTTTGTCTGTGGCTAACACTAGTCAACGAAGGAGATGAAAACCTTTATGTATAGCATTGATTGTGAGGAATCGGATTAGTATATGTGTATATGAAGATGATGTTACTTTAATGTGTTTGAGGTATACGGCTTAGTACTGTATTATTGATATATTGAATATGGTTTATGGTTATGGGTTACATAGAGTTATCCATTTATGATATGTTTATAATGCATTAGATGGTTTTTATTCCTGTTATGTGACATTCCATTTACTGTATAAATGATGATGTTGTTACTGTGTATTTGGTTAATGTATTGATGTGACTATGGGTTGTGGATTGCGGTTTTTGGTATGTGGTTAGATATTTGAGTTCTTATTCCTTGTATGCATGCTTGGGTTTGACATGTTCAGTAATTAATTGCAGATAATTCACAAAAAAAAAAAAAAAAACAAATTTTGTGTATTATGGATTATGGATTGTGGATTATCGTTACATAGTTGCATTCTACATCTATGTATGCATACTTGATTTTGATGTGGTTACGAAACTTTCGTATATATTTCATCCATGATAATATTTTGTTACGTATAAGTTAAGTGCATTATTTCCTTTCACATTATGTTTGAATGGTAACAGATAATAATCGATTGTTATAATACAGGTTTATTTAGATGGCAAGACTAAAGAAGACTGGAAAGCACAAGGCTTCGCCTGTGCAAGAACCAAATGATTATGAATCATTCAATAGTGACACTTATCCATTCAAAAAGAATGCAAAGAGATTTACAAACAAAGATGTCGGTGCTACACAAGAAGACGACCCTTCCCCGTCAGTTCGTATGGATTTAGAAATGAAACTTGTAACAAAGAAGACAAAGGTATATCAAAACCAGTGCGAGAGATTTGCATTGGAAAATTTATATTTTACGAAAAAAAACAAGGAATTATTGGTTGAAATAGGAGAAATTACCTCAAGGCAGATGGAGTTGGAGGTCGGGGTTCAAGAGTTAGAACTGGAAATTAAGAATTGGGAGACAATGCGTGAAGTGGACAAAAAAGTGTTTGCAACTCATGTAGCAAAATTTAATACCGTTCTTAAAACACACGAAGATCTGAAGGAAGTATGGAAGAAGATGTACATGCACGCCAAGGCGGCGATTGAGGAAAAAACACCCGGCACTCCCACCCAAGACAATGATAACAAATGAATATACCAGTCATAGAACTTTTATATTTCACTTACATATTTGAAAAAATTTACTTATATATTAGACATATATGTATAGATATTGATTATATGGTATGTAAAAAATTAGTTATATTTGATGAATTTTGCCTTTTTAGCATAATAGATTATATGGATAGACGCATGTGGTTAAATTATGATTATTAGATGTATGTTATTTTACACTAATATGGTTGTTTTCAGTTGATGTTATGATGTGCACATTAATTAGTATTTAGATTATGTATTCAATTGTTATATCTGGTATGCGATGTGATGAATAAGGAAGAGTAATATAGGTGTGATTAGAAGACAAGTGTGATTAGAGGACAATTGTATATATGTGTGATGAGGTTATTACTTTAATGTGTTTGACGTTTACGATTTAGTACTACATTCTTGTAAAATTGAATATGGTTTGTGGTTCTGTTTATAACTCATTAAATAGTTTTTATTCTTGTTATGTGACATTCCATTTATTGTATAAATAATGATGTTGTCAATGTGTATATGGTTAATGTATTAATGTGACTATGAATGTGGATTACGGTAAATGATATATGGTTACTTTGTTGGGTTTTTCTTCCGTGTACGGTATATGGTTACAATTACGTTTGAATGTTAACAAATATTAATTGGTTGTTTAAATACGGGTTTAATTAGATGATGAGAAAAAGAAGGTTGGAAAGCGTAAGGCATTACCATTGCCGAAACCGAAAGACAATGCAAAATTCTATAGTCCCAGTAATAATGTGTTCGGAAAGACTGTAGAGAGCCTTGCAAATGAAAATGTTGAAGCTGGACAAGAAAATGATTCATCCCCGTTAGGTCGTATGGAAATAGAACTGAAACATGCAATGGACAAGGCAAAGTTTTATAAAATCAAGTGTGAAAGACTTAGAGTGTAATATTTAAAATTGGCATAGATAAATAAGGAATTATTGGACCAATTACTAGATGTTGCCTCAAAGAAGATGGAGTTGGAGCTTGAGGTTCAAGAGTTGGAATTAGAAATTAAGAATTAGAAGACAACATGTGAATCCAACAAAAAAGTGTTCGAAAATCAAGTAGAAATTTTTAATTATGTTGTTAAAATTCACGAAGGCCAAAAAGAATTATGGAAGAAGATGTACATCCTGGCCAAGGCGTCAACTGAGGAAAAAAGTGTCAGGTCTTACACCGAAGACTATCCAAATGACCTTTGACATAAAATATAACTTTGTAATAAAATGACACTTTCCATGTGATCTTTGACATCAACATGTGTTGGTTAAATGTATATTGTGGTTTTTAAAAGAGTAAATAATAATTATACCAAAATGGAAAAGGATTTAAAATGTGCAACTATTGTGAATGTTACTTGTGGTTAATGTACATATTATAGAGAATTTTAATTTCAAGTTCTCATTTAAGCATGTAATTTCATAATGCATTGGAAACATTCAACCCATATCCACCTGATATGCAGTTGATGTGGAGTCAATGTTGACAAGGATAAGGAATAACACCGCGGGTCACGCCTTTAGGAGAATGGGGTCGTGATTTTCAAACTACTCAAAAACACCATGCATTTTTCAACGTGGTGGAAAATGCACCCTACTTTCCATTGCATTGGAAAAATTCAGCCCATATCCACCCAATAAGTAGTTGATGTGGGGTCAATGTTTACTATGAGGAGTAGCACCACAAGTCATGCCTTTAGGAGAACGGGGTCGCGATTTTCAAACTACTGAAGAACACCGTGCATTTTTCAACGTGGTGGGAAACGCACCCTACTTTCCATCGCATTGGAAAAATTCAACCCATATCCACCCGATAAGTAGTTGATGTGGGGTCAATGTTTACAACGAGAAGGAATAGCACCACGGGTCGTGCCTTTAGGAGAATGGGGTCGCGATTTTTAAACTGCTGAAAAACACTGTGCATTTTTCAACGTGGTGGAAAATGCACCCTACTTTCCATCACATTGGAAAAATTCAACCCATATCCACCTGCTAAGAAGTTGATGTGGGGTCAATGTTTACTATGAGAAGGATTAGCACCGCGGGTCGCGCCTTTAGGAGAACGGGGTCACGATTTTCAAACTGCTAAAAAACACCATGCATTTTTCAACATGGTGGAAAATGCACCCTACTTTCCATCGCATTGGAAAAATTCAACCCATATCCACCCAATAAGTAGTTGATGTGGGGTCAATGTTTACAATGAGAAGGAATAGCATCGTAGGTCGCGCCTTTTGGAGAACGAGGTCGTGATTTTCAAACTGCTGAAAAACAACGTGCATTTTTCAACATGGTGGAAAACGCACCCTACTTTCCATTGCATTGGAAAAATTTAACCCATATTCACCTGATAAGCAATTGATGTGGGGTCAATGTTTACTACGGAAAGGAGTAGCACCATGGGTCACGCCTTTAGGAGAACGGGGTCGCGATTTTCAAACTGCTGAAAAACACTGTGCATTTTTCAACGTGGTGGAAAACGCACCCTACTTTCCATCACATTGGAAAAATTCAACCCATATCCACCTGATAAGCAGTTGATGTGTGGTCAATGTTTACTACGAGAAGGAATAGCACTGTGGGTCATGCCTTTAGGAGAACGGGGTCGTGATTTTCAAACTGTTGAAAAACACCGTGTGTTTTTCAATCTACTGAAAAACACTGTGCGTTTTTCAACGTGGTGAAATATTTTATATAGTGTTGAAAAAGCTTTATTTTTCAGCACTTTGATAGTAGCAATTAAACTTCAACATGATAATTTTCTACTGTTGATTACATATTTTCATCATAATTGCATCAACTTTCTATTTGTTAAAATATTTTATACTATCCATATATTACATGAGCAATTCCGTTGGCTAACAACACCAAGCACTTTTTTTTAAACACCCTAAAAATAGTCAAAGAGTAGGTCAGTTGTACACATTCCATATTTATTTATTTCAAATATATGCAATGTACAATCTCATATACATGAGATTGAAAATGTTTACAATTATAATTTAGGCCCGCTTAACATGCCATACATTTACTTTCCAAAGCTCAACTTGCTCATTCTGTAAGATACACCATTTGCATATCCTTTGCATCTACAACACAATGAATTAAATATTAGACAAGGTATCAAAGGATTTTTAGCTTATAGATAGTAAATAAATGTTATGATATTAAGGACATTCAATACAAACCTTGCTTAGATGCTAAATTGTTGAAAGATAAGCGGTGGTGGGGAGATGTTTCAGTTGTATTTGAACCACCTACAAAATAAATGATCAATATGTTAGTCTTTTCCTCGACAATTAAAATATCTTGCAAATAGTTGACATTAATAGTTCAATGTTTTAACCTGTATGTTCCATTTGTGTGGTTTGTCTCGTCTTTGCACGATTTCCATTGGGAAATTAGAAGCATTCGTAGTCTTCAACATGATTGTTCAAATCTTCTATAATGACAGGCCTTTTACTCACACTGTTGCAGCATTTTTTACTTGCACTAAACCATGGACACATGCGAGTGGTGGAAATCTCATTGACATCTCCTTTGAAAGCAACATCCAACATATTTGATGCTTCTAGGTCTCTCCTAAACCTTTGAACACATTCAAAGAATGTTTTTTTCTGTTCATATGTAGTCAGTCGTGTATCAGATACTGACTTCAAGAATTCTTTGGATGTGTGTTCCATAAAATCTGAATCGCTTTCTATCATCAGACAACCAGCCCCAACTGTTTTAGGAGTTCCTGTGACGTATAAGACATTATAGAATATTATTTATTTACACACTAGGTTTTTCAATATCATAGTACACATGAATACACAATGCCACCTAATCCTAAATATGTGTGACGAACATTATCATTGGCATCGATTAATTGATTGAAGGCATTAAGAACTAACCATCAACTATCAATGAGTGTCGAGGTGGTGAGGAGGGGCCATCCCATAACATGCCATCATTTATAGTGTTTGTCTCTACATAGGTATTAGTTGCAGCATGAGAAATGAAAACAATTTCAACACGATGCTTTTTTCGTTGCAACTTATTCTTAGCAATCTATATCACTACTTGCCACATACGATGACATTAAATTACCTTCAAATTTTGTTGTTGGATATGATGAAGAGGGGCCGTGTCGGAGCATCTCTTCATTTACCCTTCTTGTCTCCCCATAAGTATTGCCTCCTGCACGCGAAATGAAAAGAAATTCAACACGATGCTTATTTCATTACAACTTATGATTAGCAATCTAAATCGGTAACATATGATGGCATTGAACTACCTGTCACTTCTTGTGCTTGATATGATGACATCGACACATATTGCTTGCAAAAATCCAACGCCTTCAACATGTGCTTACATGTGTTTCCTTTGATAGCCCAAGCACATTCGCATACATCCAAGGCTCTGGATTTTCTTACCAAATACCATGTGCATCTAGTTGTTTGGCTCCTCACCCATAATTGATTGCAATTAGACGTAATTGCAAGGTAATCTATATCAGGAATACTCTTTGCTCTCTCAACTACTATCAATAGATGTCTTTCTTTTTTGAAATTGCTCAAGAAGCCAACTTTTTGCAACTTCCTCTTTTGTTTGTAAAATGGCTCCACCTTGTACACAAGTGTGTAGAACAAATAGTCCATTTGGCGAGCACATTTCTTTTGTCTATCACACAAGTATCTAGTCTTCAAAAAACAATGGTAGGATTCAATGAATGCGTTTGTTTCTTGGTTTGCATGGGAGAAGTTTCTAAGATTTTTTGCCCACATAGTTGTCAAGTGAACACGGATTGAAAATTAGTGACATTATAAACCAATAATTATAATTGATGATAATTAATAAGAAAACACACAAAGAATCACAATCACCAACACGTTCGTTGCTCTCACACCATGTATTCCTAAAGTACTCAAGGAACTTAGTTTCCTCTTTGAATTCATTAAAGAAGTCTTGAATGATTTGAAATGTGTTCTCGTGATGCATTTTAGAACCATACATGATGGTTCCTAGTCTCTTGAAAATATTCCACCTAGACTCCTTGCTACAATACTTATGCACGTTTTTCAACCATGCCCTGCGCACGTGCCATACGCAAAGCACTACACAATAACCAAAAACACACATAATGGCTTGGATTTCAGCCGACGCATCATCCGTAATGAACGCATTGATATGCCAATCGGCACAAAGGTGTTTTCCTCATTTTTGGACTTCTGCCAACCACCCGTAAATGTCTTCAATTTTATTCCTCGAAGAAATGGCCCATGCTATGGGCACCCCAGCTTCTTGCTCATCAAAAACAAGCAATGTGTATAATTGGTACTACAAGAAATATGACATCAAATGGTAACATGGGGTTTAATCTAACAAAAATGGAATAATATTAATGATACGTAAATTACACATCATTTCAAAATTCATTCCAATTACTTACGCCATATTTGTTGGTAGCAAACATCGATTCCATGGAGATTATGGAATTGTATGAATGTTGAACCATTCTCTCACACATCCACGGTGTTTACAACACCATAATGAATGGAACAGTGGTTCCATTTGGGCGTTGATAGTAGAAAAATATGTCTCTTTCCTCCACATGCCATAATTTTACACTCATGGCATCTTCGGCATGCTTTTGAGACCTTCTGTGGTGAACTCTTTTCCACACATTCACCACATCCTGTCTTGTCATGTATTTGTCCCTCTTGCTCGATATACCCACATTGAATGGATCCTCTATATATTTATCATACACCGTGTCCACAGTGACTCCCATTAACAAAAGACTCTCGATATAAGTTTTACATTCATTTGATAAGTATGGGGCAACATTAAGATGAGGATCATAGATGGTATTTACGTTCCTCCTATGACAACACTCACCATTTACATCATAATGAAATAGATGGTTGTATAATATTATGGCCACTGTCAGTCTCCCATAAAAAACCTTCACATTGAAATGACATTGACAACCCCTTTTAATTATACACCTACTCACTTTGTCACTTGTTACTGGCTTATTTCTATTGTCGTCTGGACCATATGAACACCAATAGTTGCATTAAAAATGGTAACATCAAAGGCTATAGAAATGTTTACAAAAAGAAAGTACAAAAAAATAATTTGTTAGCAAATTTCCAAACCTAGAATATGACTTGGTTGTATGCGGTTTTGGATTTTCTATATTTGTTGACTTGTGATTTGTGCGGGTGAAGGTAGTCTCGAAACATTTTTTAGAACCTTCCCCCTTTAGCAATGCATTAAGTCTTGTGAGCGGTATAGTGGCACAAATGTCAAAGTTCGGCTCAGCCCCTATTTGTGTCCATTCTAGGTCATCATATGAAAACTAAATATTTTCCTCTGTAATCTCTTGGGCAAGGAGATCGATCATGCTCTGCCATTTGGGCCTCCTTCCCATCCTAAATACTATTACATGCATTTTTTCATCATTAATGAAATAATTATTTCATACTTACCAATATAAATTTTGACTTTTGATTCATCATCATCAACATGAACACCATCTTAAAACACGATAATTAAACAACAATAAAATAATAATTATCGCAACACCCGTGCATACCATTCTTTTTCAAAAAATTGAACTTGGAAACTAAAATTGGGGAATATGATAGTTGGGCGTATCGATGTGGCATCCTAAGGGGCAAGCCCCTTCAGCACGCACTGATTCTTGTCTTTACAGAGGCACTTGCCCCCATATGCCAAATTGAGAGTCAGAGTATGATATCATATAATTTTTATATCTTCAACTTTCATTAAACATTCACAAAATTAGATCATTGAGTAGTCTCAAAGCTAGTGATTTACAAATTTCAAAATGTATATTTTTATAAAACTATAAGATAATTATTAATTTAGAGTAAAATAATTAACAAAATGAAGAGGAAAATAATTAACAAAATCATAAGGAAAATAATAAGTTGACGATCAAATCATTACACTTTACAATTATGATTAGAAAAGAAAAGACAAAAATATATGGAGAATTACCAGACCTCAATGATACTCAATTGGAGGGCCTACAATACTCCTATACAAAAGCCAAGATGTCATGTTGACATCAAACATATGTGTGAAAGTTTGATTGGTTAATGGTGCTCTTGGATGGGTTGTCGAGCTCTTCTAAAAAATAGAATCACAACCCCATATTTCCCATCCTTTATTGTTGTCGACTTCAAAAAAATACAATAGACCCCATAAGACATCCTCTACCTAACACATTTTCCCATACCCCTATCCACCTGATAAGTAGTTGATGTAGATTCAATGTTTAGAAGGAGAAGGAAAAGTGCCACATTTTTCATCGCATTGGAAACATTTAACCCATATCCACCCGATAAGCATTTGACATGGAGTCAATGTTTACAACGAGAAGGAATAGCATTGCGGGTTGCTCCTTTTGGAGAACGGGGTCGGGTTTTTCAAAGCGCTGAAAAACACCGATAAGTAGTTGATGTGGAGTCAATGTTTACAACGAGAAGGAATAGCACCACGGGTTGCTTGGAGAGCAGCGTCGGGTTTCATTTTTCAACGTGGCAGAATACACGACCCATTTTTCATTGCATTGGAAAAATTCAACCCATATCCACCTAGAAAGTAGATGATGTGGAGTCAATGTTTACAACAAGGAGGAATAGCACCACAGGTTGCGCCTTTTGGAGAACAGGGTCGGGTTTTTCAAAGTGCTGAAAAAAATCATGTGTTTTTCAACATGGCAGAAAATGCACCCCATTTTCCATCACATTGGAAACATTCAACCCATATCCACCTGACAAGTAGTTTATGTGGATTTAATGTTTACAACAAGAAGGAAGAGCACCGCGGGTTGCGCCTTTTGGAGAACAGGGTCAGGTTTTTCAAAGTGCTAAAAAACACTGTGTGTTTTTCAACATGGCGGAAAATGCACCCCATTTTCCATCGCATTGGAAACATTCAACCCATATCCACCTGATAAGTAGTTTGATGTGGATTTAATGTTTACAACAAGAAGGAAGAGCACTAAGAGAACGGGGTCAAAAGTAAAAACACCGTGTGTTTTTCAACGTGGTGGAAACTGCACCCCATTTTCCATCGCATTGGAAACATTCAACCCATATCTACCTGACAAGTAGATGATGTGGACTCAATGTTTACAACAAGGAGGAACATCACCGCGGGTTGCGCCTTTTGGAGAACGGGGTCAGATTTTTAGAAGTTCTGAAAAACACCGTGCATTTTTCAACGTGGTGGAAAATGCACCCCATTTTCCATCGCATTGGAAACATTCAACCCATATCCACCTGACAAGTATTTGATGTGGATTTAATGTTTACAACAAGAAGGAAGAGCACCGCGGGTTGCGCCTTTTGGAGAATGGGGTCAGGTTTTTCAAAGTGCTGAAAAACACCGTGCGTTTTTCAACGTGGCAGAAAATGCACCCCATTTTCCATCACATTAGAAACATTCAACCCATATCCACCTAACAATTGGTTTATGTGGATTTAATTTTTACAACAATAAGGAAGAGCACCATGAGTTGTGCCTTTTGGAGAACGGGGTCACGTTTTTCAAAGATCTGAAAAACACCGTGCATTTTTCAATGTGGCAGAAAATGCACCCCATTTTCCATTGCATTGGAAACATTCAACCCATATCCACCTGACAAGTATTTGATGTGGATTTAATGTTTATAACAAGAAGGAAGAGCACCATGGGTTGCGCCTTTTGGAGAACAAGTGACGAAAAATGTCACGTTTTTCAAAGTTTTGAAAAACACCATGCATTTTTCAACATGGCGGAAAATGCACCCCATTTTCCATCACATTGGAAACATTCAGCCCATATCCACCCGACAAGTAGTTTTATGTGGATTTAATGTTTACAACAAGAAGTAAATAGCACCGCAGGTTGTGCCTTTTGGAGAACGGGGTCAGGTTTTTCAAAGTGCTGAAAAACACTGTGCATTTTTCAACGTGGCGGAAAATACACCCTATTTTCCATCGCATTGGAAACATTCAACCCATATCCACCTGACAAGTATTTGATGTGGATTTAACGTTTACAATAAGAAGGAAGAGCACCACGGGTTACGCCTTTTGGAGAATGGGGTCACATTTTTCAAAGTGCTGAAAAACACCGTGCATTTTTCAACATAGCAGAAAGTGCACCCCAGTTTCCATTGCATTGGAAACATTCAACCCATATCCACCTGAGTTGATTTGGATTTAATGTTTACAACAAGAAGGAAGAGCACCGTGTTGGATCATTTTTTCAAAGTGTTTTTCAACGTGGGTAGAAAATGCACCCCATTTTCCATCGCATTGGAAACATTCAACCCATATCCACATGACAAGTAGTTGATGTGGATTTAATGTTTACAACAAGGAGGAATAGCACTGCGGGTTGCACCTTTTGGAGAACAGGGCGGGTTTTTCAAAGTTTTGAAGAGCACCGCAGGTTGTGTCTGTTTGGAGAACGGGGTCATGTTTTTCAAAGTGCTGAAAAACACCATGTGTTTTTCAATGTGGAAGAAAAAGCACCCCAATTTCCATCGCATTGAAAACATTCAACTCATATCCACCTGATAATTAGTTGAAAAACATGTGGATTCAATTTTCCATCGTTATAACCTTCCCCCTTTAGACAATGTATGAGTTAGCAGTGGCGGCACAAATGTCTAATGTTTACAACAAGGAGGATCCGGGGTCTTTTTCAGAGTTCTTAAAAACATTGGGCAGAAAATGCACCCCATTTTCCATTCCAACCCATCGACCTGACAAGTAGTTGATGTGGATTTAATGTTTACAACAAGGAGGAATAGCACCGTAGGTTGTGCATCAGGTTTTTCAAAGTGAAAAACTGACTCTTTTCCTCTTATAATCTCTTGGACAGTGATTTAGATCGATCATGCTCTGCCATTTGGAGAACTGTTTCCCAAAGTCCTAAAAATTACCGTGTATGCAGTTTTGCATAGTGTAATGAAAGAATGCATTTTCCATCATATTGGAAACATTCAACCAATTCCACCTGAAAATATTTATTGTTTACAACAAGAAGGAAGAGCACCGCGGGTTGTTTTGGATCACTTTTTTCAAAGTGCTGATATCGTGCATTTTTCAACGTGGCAAATGAATACCATTCTTAAAACGCATTGGAAACATTCAACCCATATTTACAAGTAGTTGATGTGGATTTAATGTTTACAACAAGCCCGCGGGTTGCGCCTTTTGGAGAACAGGGTCGAGTTTTTCACAGTGCTGATAAAATGCACCCCCATTTTCCATCACATTGGAAACATTCATATCAACCTGAAATGTTTACAATGAGGAAGAACCGTGGGTTACGCCTTTTGGACAGTTTTTTCAAAGTGCTGAAAAACACCGTGTGTTTTTCAACGTGGCAGAAAATGCACCCCATTTTCCATCACATTGGAAACATTCAACAATATAACAAGTAGTTTATCTGGATAATGTTTACAACGAAAGGAAGAGCACCACGGGTTGCGCCTTTTGGACAGGGTCACATAAAGTTCTAAAAACACCATGCAGAGCGGAAAATGCACCCCATTTTCCATCACAAATTCAATATCCAATAGTCAACAAGAAGGAATAGCACTTATTCACGTTTTTCAAAGTGCTGAAAAACACCATGCGTTTTTCAACGTGGCAGAAAATGCACCCCATTTTCCATCACATTGGAAACATTCAACCCATATCCACCTAACAAGTAGTTTATGTGGATTTAATGTTTACAACGAGAAGGAAGAGCACCATGGGTTGCGCCTTTTGGAGAACGGGGTCACGTTTTTCAAAGTTCTGAAAAACATCGTGCGTTTTTCAACATGGCGGAAAAGGCACCCCATTTTCTATCGCATTGGAAACATTCAATCCATATCCACCTGACAAGTATTTGATGTGATTTAATGTTTACAAATGAAGGAAGAGCTTTGCAGAACGAGGTCAAAAAGTTCTGAAAAACACCGTGCGTTTTTCATAGAAAATACCCTATTCAAATTTTTATCACTTGACAAGTTTGATGTGGATTTGAATAGTTTACAAATGGTGCAGAGCACCGCAACCTTATGAAGCATTTTAAACAAGGTAATTTGTTCAAATTGATGAATAAATTGTGAAAAATACCGTATTCATTTTTCAACATACTGAACTATCTATAATATTTGACATTTTAAAATTTTAAAACATTTAAACCATATGCGAACACCCTTCATCAAGTCAATTTATGTGATCGTATTTTTGCATATGTGCACTTCATTAAACATTAAGGAAGACAGGTGGTCGGGAGCGCCTTTTGTCACGTTCAAAGTATTCATGCGTTTTTCAACGTGGCAAAAGATTTTGTCATAATCAAAACAGTACGGAACATGAAAAATCAAAATGAAACAACATCCACTATGAAAAAATAATCACAACATCAGAAATGTATATCCATGACCCATTCATGATGAAAAATGGATTTAATGTTTACAACAAGAAGGAAGAGCACCGTGGGTTGTGCCTTTTGGAGAACGGGGTCACATTTTTCAAAGTGTGCGTAAAAACACTGTACATTTTTCAACGTGGTGGAAAGCGCATCCCATTTTCCATCACATTGGAAACATTCAACCCATATCCACCTGATAAGTAGTTGATGTGGATTTAATGTTTACAACAAGAAGGAAGAGCACCTTGGGTTGCACCTTTTGGAGAACGGGGTCGCATTTTTCAAAGTGTTGAAAAACATCATGCATTTTTCAACATGGCTGAAAACGCACCCCATTTTCCATCGCATTGGAAACATTCAACCCATATCCACCTGATAAGTAGTTGATGTGGATTCAATGTTATAACCTTCCACCTTTAGAAATGCATAGAGTCTGCTTAGCATAGTCTACCCCTATTGGTGTCCATTCTAGGTATCAATGCGGAATCCTTGGAAGGGGCGAAGCTCCCTTCATCCTACGCAATTTGCATAGTTAGGCGTATCAATGTGGCATCTTAAGGGGCAAGCCCCTTCAGCATGCACCGATATCCTATGGTCATCTTGCAGAGGTACTTGCCCCAATGTGGAGAGAAACTGCCATATAAAATATTATAATTAACCTTCTTTTTGAAAAAAATTGAACTTTCAAACAAAATTGAGAGTATAGATATTTCAGAATTTTAGAAATATGATATCACATAATTTTATATCTTCAACTTTCATCAGACATTCAAAACATTACAATTACCAATATTTAAAAACTAATAAAAAAAGAAGCATAAAATTAACGTGTGTGTGTGTGTGTGTGTGGCTGTGTGTGTTACAAAAGGGACGGTGTGTGTGTGTGTGTGTGTGTGTGTGTGTGTGTGTGTGTGTGTTGTACAATGATCTCCACATCTAGGAACAATGATCGCAATATTTACAACAATAATGAATTCAAAAAATCAAACTTTTCTAATGTATTCCATTTAACACAGCTAGGAACAATGAAATTACAACTAAGAGCTCGAAGATCACATGCATATTTAAATGTATTTTTTATGTTTTCTTACAATAGTAATAGATTGACATGTAAATCTAGAACTTATTTATACTTATAGATAATATTAAGAATCGTATCAAACACTTATAACATTAAATGTGTTCAATTTGTTTAACTATAACTATATTGATGTTTGAGTTATAACTATAATAATGTTTCAGTTCGGATTTGGAGACATAGTTTTATGGAATGTTTTCTTGTAATGTTTATTTTATTTTTTTTGTTTATTTGGGTATGAAATTGTATTTTTTGGCCTTTCTTAAGGATTTTTTACTTTATTTGAATTTGGAATCAGATGTAGTAATTTTCTAGTTCTAGATTTTCTTTTTGTCCATTAGGCTAGCATTATAAATTTTTGTCTTGATGTTGTTATTCTCTCAGGGTGAGGACCCGTTTTCCCTTGTTTAATATATCAAAAACGTAATTTAAGAACTATTTATATATATACACCATATATATTTCTAATTATTGTTATTCAATTAAAATTATTATTATCCATAAGAACTACTACAAGCTAGAGATGAAGGTAAGACATATAAAGGTTGTAGAATGAAAAGAGAGGGGAGATTAACACATATCTTATCCAAATCAAATATGGGTATGGATAATTGTTTTGTTAGGTACCTAAAGGTGATATTATTATACCTTTATTATTATTTATGGAGAACTTGTAAGACTAGAGTGATCTTTCATATCATTTGAAAAAATAATTCTGTAGATGATACCAATTACCCATTATAAATTGGCATACCTGACTATTACGCATTACATATATGTATCTTATATTTTTTCTTCCTTGATTATGAAATTCTCATTCATTAAAAAATAATAATCTCACATTGGTTAGTGATCTTGTTCCAAAACAACACGTAAACCCAATATATCACGATCCTTATGTTAATGAAGGTAATACTACATTGGAAGTCACTTATTACTAGTATAATGGTTTATTGGTTACATGATATGTGTGATCTTCATATGTATATATAGATGTGGAAAATAAATTTCCCCTGGTATTGCATTAAACTGTCCAAATCTAATTACAATGGGAGTAGTTACGAAAATAACATAATAAATCAGACCTAGTAGCACAAATTCATATAATATAGAAACATAAAATAATATGGAAATATTCGGATAGTTAAAATTATTGGAGAATAGTAGAGAACTAAAGTTCTAGAGTGGTATACAAGTTATCATAAATATGGAAATGTTCATCAACAATATGCAATGACAAACAAACCATCATTAGAGGTACAAGAAACTAAAAAAGATCAACAAAAATAAGCACCCTGACCAAAACCATAACACTCATTAAATGGCAAAACCAAATCCATAACACCATGGTCATGACAACTTTTATGTGTCATGAATATGAATTGACGACCTTGTTTGTCTTCTCTCGAGCTCTAAAATTTTCTTGCTTGTTTTTGTGATCCACCTGAAACAAATCTCTTTCCTTCAAACCTCAATCACTAACAAAACCTTGTAAAATATAAAAATTAGGGGGGCGGGGTGGTGGGAGAAGGGGCCATGGGGTAGGGGAAGGTGTATTTGGGGGCTTGTCTTAGTGAAGCCTCCATAGTTATAATAAAGTATTTTCTTCAACTTCATTCTCTTTAGTTATAGGATTTGAAATTCACATGTATTTACAATGTTAGTTTTTTCATTTCCCAAGTCTCTATATATTAAAATTATGTTAGTTATATAATAACAATATGCAAATGATTTTCAATGTTAATCAAATTAATAAACTTGACCATGTAAATGAGGCTCTCAAAATTTGACCATATTTTTTTGAAAGCCGTGACGACAAACTTTGTGCCCTCTCCATGATTGTGACTGTTCCTAACCATGGGGGCATGATAAGGGTGAATATTGTACAATATCCATGGTTAGGACGGTTCCAAACCATGACAATCTCCAATCCAAAACTATATGAAGAAAAATGTCATTTACGTGGTGACTATCCATACAAGTCCAAATTCACGTAAATATAAAATCCCACAACAATTAATATCTAATGAAAATTTCTTGTGAAAGCCTTAAAATTAACATACAAAATCAACTTTATTAAATTTGACATTACTTTTATAGACTATGAACCCTAACATTAATTTTACATCATCTTTTAAAAATGGTCCCTTATTTACATCAATATTTAAAGAAAGACTACTAATTTTGGAGGGTTGACATTTTTTGTACATTATTTTAGATTGTTGCATTAGAATATTTTAACTAATATCTTTTTTACATTAAAATTAAAAATTTACATTCATAATTTTAAAAATAGAAAAAACAACACAAAAGTAACACTAAAACACCAAAACCTAGTATTAAACTTGTTTCTTTCCTAGAAATATCTCCTTGCCTCCAATGGGTGTATGTGGTTTGCCTTTAAAGGTGTTCAATTGTAATTCCTACCTTGGAATCAATTGGAATATTATTCCACTTTTATACATAAGAATGTTTTAATTACCTCTATGTTTTAATATTGTGAAGACTTTGAAACATCAACAATCATTTGGCTAACATTCTCCCAATATGTTAGATAAATAGTATTTCTCACTCTAAGACCTTACGTATTTGTTGGTGAAACAAAGATAATGTTTTCCTACATAACATGCTAAATTCTAAGTTAATACTAAAAAAAAGTATTATCCTTGAATCCGTGAACCGAGGGGAAAGAATGAGTGATTATTATCACTAGAATTATCTAAATCTTTTGATTATTATCACTAGAATTATCTACATCTTTTAACATCCATGAGTGGACATGTTTTTGATAAGATTTATGTGTTCCTCCATACGCAACACCATTAGGAATTAGAGATATTCTCCCTTGATAAAAGTTCGTTGGTGGATCCATTATTATGTGGACATTGGGGGGCCATCAATAAGGCCACTGGCTAAGCTTCACAATATATTTTATGCACTATATTTCTATTCTTTTGAAAATCTAGATTGATGAATAATCCCACTCGATAGAAAATATATATATACTGCCACTAAAATTGAATGACAATTTTCTTTCTCTTACAAAATTAATTCATTGCAATGTAATTACTTTATAATAATCAAATTGTTTATATTGTCTTTATCTTTTTCTGTTTTACTTTATAATAATCAAATTGTTTATACTGTATAGAACGAAAATAAATTAAACTCTACACTTATGTAGAATGAAATGACATTCATGGAATTGGTCCCTCCACTAAAAACACAACCAAATTAAAAAGTGTATGTTGAATTGTATGTAATTACCTATGTGGAGAAAAAGGAGCTTGAATATAACATAATGCAGGCTTCTACCCTCCACAATGGCCTCTTTCCTCTACTCACTAGTAAACTTGATATGATATTCTTGTGTCTACAAAATTGAATCCACTGAACTGGTTTAAGTCATGATTACAAAAAAGTGGGTCTGTGAGGATGTTATGCTGGCCTACGGTTCTGTGAAAGCTTGTTTCCTTTCCTTTATTGGTTTGATTTAATGTTAAGTGGTTTGTTGAATATGTGCATACGTACTTACCAAACCAAACCACTTAAATGAATTTGACAAGTGCAGGGTAGCTTAAATGAATTTTCACCAGCCTCCTTAAATGAATTTGACCCCCCAGGGGCACACTGCGCAGAATCACCAAATTTGGCCTCTGTACACATGCATCCACACAAGCAGGGCCTCCTTATTTAACTCCCTCTGGTGCCAGTATTTCTTACCAGTTCATGCCTTTGATATGCGCATGTGATGGCCCGGAGCATCGTCATTCATATGGCAGTCTACACATACATGGTGCAAATCAAGTGGATGGTACCTGTCTCCAAGTGATAGACGGAGATAGATGCATATGGTGACGGAAACAAATGGAGGTAGTTGGTCAACGTCCATGTAGACAACATGCCACATCACCCCTCCCTGTGAACTTACGTGAGGGATAGGAACAGCTCCAACTACTACCTATTTATCTTGTAGCAAATGTTGGAAATCGATTGAATTTGAAAGAAAGAATGTGTGTTCCATCTTGAATTCCCTACACAATTTCCATTCATGTCATGGCATTACAAGAATGCTTCGTGTTCTTTAGGCTTTTCAACTAGACTAGTAAATGTTCCATCTCCTGTATTAAACAAACACAAGTAGGTATGACTACAAAGCCAACATTATTTTCACTTGATCATGACACCTGCGCTTCGCTCCTTCAGGAGTGTGCTAATACCAGAACTCTAGCACAAGGCAAGCAACTCCATGCTCTCATGCTTCTAACAACTATGGAACAATCTCCCATTTTAGCTACCAAATTTGTTGACTTGTATACCTTGTGGGGATGTTTCAAGGAAGCTCGCATAGCTTTTCAGTGTACATTGAAGTTGAATTCTAATCCTTACATTGCTATGATCAGATGATATGTTAATCACGGATTCTGTTACGAAGCTATTAAGCTTTATCACTAAATGCAAAATGAATTTGTTGCTCCAGATAAATTTACTTTTACTTTTAATATTTTCCTTTGCCTTGCCACAAAGGAAAGTGTTTCCAAATGTGTAGCTATTACCACTACTTCATGGATGAAGAAACAATAGACTTCTCCTTGCCTATTGTAATAATAGTAATTATAAGTCCTCTAGCATCTCTCAACAGGATTCTCTCTCCAAAGCAAGCGAAACTAACAATCGAAGTTGGGTTTTTAGCATCAGCAGTCACATGTTTGCTCTACTGGTTATATATGGTTATAATAGGGATTTTGGTTGCAGAGGTGAATTTAATTTAATTTAATTTAAATATTAATGTCCACAGAAGGCCAAGAATGGCCTATGGGACAGAAAATACAAACCAAGAACCAAAACATAAAGGGAGTTCCAAAACATCTTCAGAAAAAGGAAACACCAAATCAACCGCTAGAAGGTTGCAGATCTTGAAACCAATAGAAAGTGTGTTGTCTCACACATCTGGACTAGGTTCTTTGCATATGAGATCTCTTAAGATTCCTGAAATCAATAATTTGGAAGTAAGAACTGATATTTATGTACTCATTTGTATTTGAGGACTACAATTTGAGTGTTCTTTCCCAAATTTGAAGTATCTCACGAATAAATAAAATTAAGCATTTCTGATTTTCATATCAAATGAGGCTCCTTAAAGATCCATTGGAATCTCTGAAAAGACAATGATATCTTCCATGGATTTCATAGTAGATGGGACACTTGAATATAAAATGCTCTTCACTTTCAGGTTCTAGAAAACACAATTGACAAATTTGCTCATGTTGTGTAGGCTATGATCAGATTCCATCCAAAGAGGGTGAGAGCAAATGCGAAACTGAGCTAAAGGGATCCTTAGGCATGAAGGAAAAAACCTCTTCATGTATTCTGGAATTTTGTTTTGATCTTCATGGAAGCAGGAATAAAATTGAAAATAGTGAAGAAGCTTTGGTTTAAAAGGCTCTTTTGGAGAAAACCAGGTAACTTTCAAATAAGACTTAGTGAGCTCCTCTCATATACCCTTTTTAACCTCTTGTTTAGTGAGTTGAGTAGAATTAATAGAAAACTTAAGAGGAGGGAGTCTATCTATATCAATATTCATCTTCTGAAGGAGAGTAGTAATTCTTGCATACCAACAAGATTTGCAACCCTTTTTGGCAAGTTGTACATAAGATTGAAGTGCCAAATATGGATACCTGTTTTGACCAAAAAATGAATCTTTCATGCATCGAAGCCGATGCAACATAGTGATAACATTGAAAATTAAATAGATAAAGAGAGGACATACCCCAAACTTGGCAAGAATAATTGAGTGAGGAACTGTTCTTTTGGCTCGAACATTCTTTGATAACATGGAAATGAAAACTCTTTCCATACGATTGAAATC
The DNA here is from genome assembly GCA_019776745.2 of Taxus chinensis. Classification (NCBI taxonomy): domain Eukaryota; kingdom Viridiplantae; phylum Streptophyta; class Pinopsida; order Cupressales; family Taxaceae; genus Taxus; species Taxus chinensis. The sequence goes on along the minus strand of CM034147.1, from coordinate 61,400,715 downwards.
ATTTATTCTCAAATATGGACCCCAAACACCACATCCATATAAAAGCGTTGGTGTAACCAATGTATGAAAAAGTCGAATCTTTGTCTAAATATCTTGAAATTGGATCTAAAAACATTGTCTTTTCGAGAGCATCAATTTTGCATACCCTTTGCTCGGTCTTGTTTCTATTTCCGGAACAAAGCTAAAAGGTGAACTAGAGAAAACCACACCCAAGTAGGTGTAAGAGTACACCACCTCAACTTGTTTTCCTTTGTACAACAAATTCATTGTAGATGCCACATTCTTATTTGTATTAAATGCCATGAGTATTGTCTTTGTAAGATTTACTTCTAGGCCTTTCTTATCACAAAAATCGCTCAATGCATCAATCTGATTTTGAAGTCCTATTATTGTGTGTGAAAGCAAAATAATGTCATTTGTAAACAATAAAATAGCAATGTAGATCCTAAGGAGGCTACAACCATTCATGGTACCTATGTCTATGGAGATAAGATCCTCTAATTCATCAATATAGAGCCCAAAAAGTGTAGGTGATAGTGGACAACCTTGTTTCACACATATGTTACTATGAATGTCATTAGTGCCTAATTTGGTACGAATATACCTAAACAAATTCTCATATAAAGTCATGACAAGAGAAATTACCATGTCAGGAAGACCCAAATATTTTATCCTCTGAATCAAAAGATGTATTGGTACTATATCAAATGCCTTATGGAAGTCCACAAAACAACAATATACCTTATGTTTTTTAGCCTTTGCTTCCTCTATAATTGTAACCAAAGTGAATATGTGATCATTAGTGATTTCTACTAAAATCTTCTTGACCTTTTGCCCTGATCTATTTCTTTTCTGCCCATTGTGAGATATAATGATCAAGTATTGTAGCAAAAAGCTTAACCAAAGTATGACCAATCATGATGGTACGGTAGTTCTCTGGTTTAAGAGAATCTCTAGATTTGAAGATGGGATGAATAATATGGGAAGTCCAAAAGGGAGGAAGAGCATGAGGATGAATAAAATTGAAAAGATTGGAAATATGGACAACAAGAACAACTGGATTATGATGGAAGAATTCAGTTTTTAAATTCTCCACATCTTGGGCTTTATTGGAATTGAGTTTATAGATGGCTTAAAGGACCATCAAATGAATGGAGGGTTGAATGGGATCATCATAGAGAGAGGTAGCATAGGTAAACTGGGTATGTGGGTCGGTAATGGCACAAATAGATTTTTTGGGTAAAACTGGTCTCCATAAAGACTTGGGATTAAACCGGATTTGGTATATGGTAGCTCTTTGTTTATCATATAAGTATTGTCATTTTTTCTTTCTAAGAATGATTCTATAAAGCTTTTGGACCAACTTGGCTTTAGAGGTAGTTTCGGTCTTAATACATTCACTTAACTTGTGAACATTTTTACAATCCACATCATACCAAGAATTTCTCAGGCAATGACCATGCTATGTACCTTGGGATATAATATTATAATGTATATGGGTTGATGGAGATGCTGACATGTGAACCCATACATATAACTAAGGGGATGTGTGCCACATGTTAGCATCTCCATCAACCCATATACATTATAATATTATATCCCAAGGTACATAGCATTGCCTCCCTTGTGGGGATGTGTGCCACATGTCGGCATCTCCATCAACCTATATACATTATAATATTATATCCCATGTGAACACATACAGATAACTAAGGGGATGTGTGCCACATGTCAGCATCTCCATCAGCCCATATACATTATAATATTATATCCCATGTGAACCCATACATATAGCTAAGGGGATGTGTGCCACATGTCAACATCTCCATCAACCCATATACATTATAATATTATATCCCAAGGTACATAGCAGACCATGGGGATGGATCTGGAAAGTATGATTGGAGTGGGGGAAAGCATTAAATGTAGCATCCATAATTCCCTGCGATAGTCTAGTAGCCCTCTCAACTGGGTCTAAGATATCATAAATGTTCATGAGGTCGGTTTTGAGGATATTAGTATAACTCTCATCATATGCATGGTCAAAATGTATAGTAATATGTTTTTGTGAGAGTACATGGGAGGATGTTGTAATAGGTGTGGCAAGAGGCCTATGAAAAGAGAGAATGGCATGATCCGTGAGAGGTGGGGGAGAAGTCAAAATCTAGAGATCATATATACTCAAAGAAAAAGATTTTCAGGATATAACATAGTCTACAACACTAGTTCCACCAGAATAAGGGAAACAAGCAAAGCCTTTGGAATTAGGGAAGTGTTTTGTACCATTCAAGATAACAAGATCATGAGATTCATGTGGGGTATACAATGTGTGAACTTGGTTCAGGTGGGGTATCCCTAGTTTCAATGGCAATGCGAACACTTGGTAGAGGAGGAGTTCAAGTAGCATGTTGGTCATACCTGTTCATTTATTATGCACTCCTTGTTGCCTATGTGGCTCGATCTTTTTATTATTTTTTATTATGAAAGCATGCACTAAGGTTTCGGATTTGAAGCACGAGATTGAGGCTAGTGAAGGAGGGATTAATGGAGCAACCACATATCATGCCACGAAAATCAAATACCTATCAAGCGGTCCCAATTAATGTCATAAGAGGCCACCAAAAGAGAGGGTTAGGAACATAGGATTAAATGTTACAATAGTTTAAAAGCTATTAAAAGATAATTATGTCAAGTGGCACACATATATGCCATGTCAAACTCACATACCACACTATTTACAAGCAAGTTTAGCAAGAGCCAAATGTGAAAAGGCTTCACGGTTATTGACAAATGTCATGCGAAAAAAAATTGCAAAGGCTTAAGTAAATTTTTTTATTGTTTTCCAATAAAAAAAATTCTTTAAAGTACTGCATGAAAATAGGGAATTCATCTATGAAAATAGGGAAGTGTTCCATGACATCATTTTATTGTATGGGAATAAGGAGAATAAGGAGAAAGATGTATCAACCTATCCGTGAAAATTGGTATTTGTAAATGAATTAAAAATTATATATTGCTTAAAACTATTGTCTAGACCATATGAAATAAAAATAATTGATTGTGATTGGTTGAAAAAAAAATGAGTAATAAGAAAGTGATTAGTATAGTTAGCCTCCCTTGGAGAGACTAATAATATTATTATTTAGATGAGTCAAACAAATTAATAACTTGGTTGAAACTTTTCTATGTGGATAAGTGTACACTGATAGGTGAATTATCCACGTATTAAATTACAAATAATATTATAAGTACATTATAAAATCATACAATAGTATATGAAAATTAAATGTACTAACCATAATTTGTCAATATGCATTACAAATCATTTTTATAATCAATAAAATCTACATTTAATTAACATGACAATAATTGAAGTTATTTTATTTGAGGAAATATTTATAATAAGTTGTGAAAGATAGATTGGTGATCATCTCAGAGTTTAGGGCTCTGAGAGTGTTATGCGCAGTGAATGCTCGGCCTTGCCGTACGCCGCCATTGCATCACACCAACGATCTTCAGATCTAGGCGGGAATATCTACATTAATTTTGTATTGATCACCTTTTCCGCCCCTTGGGCGGTGGCTTATTTAATGACCACCTTCGCGGGCCATGCATCCATTGATGTTGGTCTTAACGCGGGAGCTCTAGACAATGGCACCGAAAAGAGCGAGGAAGTTTGTTCCGAAAGTCTTCGACGAGGTAAGGATTATGATACTCCTTCCCCAGATATTGTGCTTGATTTACCTGCTTTTGATAAATCCTGCAGTTGGTTTGAATATTTTTCTCTTATCGCTTATTTTGTGGGTCGAGTTCCCCCTAAGGGTATCCTCTGCCAATGGATTCATAACCATTGGCAACCCCACGGAGTCAAGGTGGAGGGAGTCCAGAATATGACTAAGGGTTTCTTTTAGTTTTGCTTTGCCAATGTTGAACATTGCAAAGTTGTTGTCAATCATGGTCCCTGGTTTATTTGTAATACCCTTGTGGTGTTCTCCCACTGGACTTGAGACTTTCAAGTCTTCGAGCAAGCCAAACTCAAGATCCCTGTTTGGATTGAATTTCCAGGTCTTCCCTTGCCTCTCTGGGGTTTTATTGACCAGCTTATCAAACCCTTGGGTCATCTCATCTTCCATGAGCAACCTAAGTTCTATTCGGCTTGACCCCAGAAACGGGTCTGTGTTGAGATTGATCTCTCAAAATATCTTAAGGATACCCTAGATATACAAGTTGGGGACACACATTTTTCACATAAGGTCCTTTATATTAACCTGCCCAATACTTGTTTCCGGTGCCAATCTGCAGACCATATGATCAAGGATTGTCCCCTCATGACATAAAGCTCACCACCTATTTTAGAGAAACCCTTGTCGGACCCTAAATCCAACACCCCCTCCTCTGATGGTTGGACCACTGTCACTAGCCGAAAACCTTCGGCCCGCAACAAGCCTCAACAAACTACCTATAAACCAGTGAATGCTTCCGCTTCTGCTCCTGCGAAGCCGTCTGTTGCAACCCTGCCCAAGCCCACCTCCGTTATTTCCCAGACCCCGCAAGCTACTATTGTCATCAGCTCCCACCCATCAACTTTTGCTTTGTCACACCCCTCGCTTCCAGAAACTTCAAACTTTTTGGATGTCACTGCCGGTGGTTCGGCTGCTCAGATAGAGAGAAAATATGCCTTATGCCACTCACAAAGTCCCTCCCCTCCTTCCGAGGAGGATTTTTCATAGATACCTCGCCTGTAGTTTGAGCTCGAAGATTGTATGCATAGGAATGCACGGCAAGTCACTTTTTCTAACCACTTTGGAGCATTAGTAGGCCTCGAGGAGGAAAACATGCACCTTGATAGTTCTCCATGATTGTTTACTCATGGAATGTCAGGGGGCTAGCTGATCTGACTAGCAGATATCTTGTCAGGGAAAGTTGTAATAATTTTGTAAAGTTTCAGGTGTTATGTTTGCAGGAAGTCAAAATCACAGGCTTCCATCTTTCTGTTGCTATGCGTACCATCTGGCCTAGTTCTCTCTGCCAAATGTCAGCGCATGATAATGGTCGAGGTGGTGTTGTCACTCTTTTAAGCCCTGACCTCACCTCTAACATCATATCATGGGATTCTGACCCCACCCATCGGGTGCTGTGGACCCTTTTTTATTTTGATGGTCACATTCTTGGGTTGGCTAATATTTATGCTTCCAATGATGCTTCAGAGCGCTCTTCTTTTTGGCGGTGGCTCACTGATCACCTGCCCTCTATTACCTGGCTTTTTGTGGTGATTTCAACATGGTTGAATCTCCCGAAGACAAACTAGGCTGGATTCCTATGCGTTAGTGTGTTGGTGAGCGTGAAGCCTGGTTCTACTTGCGCAATAAGCTCTATTTATTTGATCCCAACCACCGCAATCGTTCTAATACTACCACTCCTTGATTCACATGGTCTAATTTTAGATCTGGTGATGACAGAGTCTATAAACGCCTTGACAGAGCTTTGCTTTCAGAACAGCAATGGTTCTCCTTTGATGCTTCACACAGCCTGCCAGTCTCAGTCGTGGACAATGCTTTGGTCTCTGACCATAAGCATATCTTCTTTGGGCTTCAATGGAACTTTCAGTGTCCCAAGCCCAAGTCCACTTAGTTCTATTTGAATACGTCTCACCTCTCTCATCCCAAGACTTTGGATTACATAAGACGTATTTGGAATCTGGACTCGAGACCTGTTGATGGGATTGGCTAGATTGATTAGTGGCTCATGCCATCACTTGCACCACTTCCTTTCTTTAGTTGTATGGGAAACAAACTACTTTTTTCGTAAGAATGCTCATGAAGCCTCTCATATTGAATACTTGAGAGCTATTCAAGAGCTTAATTTGTCTCCTTTCAACACTCACACTCAAGTGCAAGCTGCTCATTGGAAGCATAAGCTTTAGGTTGAGGAACACTATAAGGCTAGAGGAGCTCAAGTTCGAGCCAGACTGCACTAGCTCCAAATTGGTGACAGAGTTACTAAGGAGTTTTTTTCTTCTCTTAAATCTAATCAAACTCTCACCAAAATCAAAGCAATTAAAGACGGCAATCAAAGGCTTACCCTTTTACCGAATATTCTGCAAGCTTTTGTGCATCATTGCCATGTTGTGTTTGCTGCTCAACCTGCTACTTCGGCTCGCGATGCTGCTCTCCTCCAATGCATTGACGATGTTCCCTGTAAGCTATCTGAAAGTCAACACGTTGCTTGTGATCAGCCTCTCACTCTCGATGATTTGAAGGAAGCTTCTCTTCAGATGGCCTCTGATAAAGCCCTTGGGGTTGATGGTTTTCCCTGTGATTTTTACCAGGCTCTGTGGTCTATTGTTGGTCCAGATATCTACCAAGTCTATCTGGAAGCTATGTCTTCCAACACTCTGGGAGCTCTGATTAAATAGGGAAACATCAAGTTCATACCCAAGGCTGGCGACCCCGAGTTTATCACCAACTGGTGGCCCATAACTCTGCTCAATGTTTCATATAAGATCATTGCCAAAGCTCTTGTTAAAAGGCTAACAAACTTATTGCCTTTGATCATCAGGAGTGAGAAAATCGGCTTTATTAAAAATAGATATATTTTGGACAACATTATTACAGTGTGGGAGGGCATGGAGTATGCCCATCAGACCTCTCAACTGACTCTGTTCGTTAAAATTGATTTTGAAAAAGCCTATGATAGAGTTGAGTGGCCTTTCATTTTGGCCATGTTGCAGGCTATTGGTTTTGGACCCCGGTTCATCCACTCTGTGAATATGCTCTTTCAAGATGTGGGTGCTTGTATTACTATCAATGGCCAGCAGTCTGAGCGATCCCCTCTTCATCGTTCCATCCGACAAGGTTGCCCTCTTGCTCCTTCTCTTTATGCCATTGTTGCTGAAGGTCTCAACTATTTGCTCACTAATGTTGCTAATGCCGGTTTAGTCAAAGGTATCCAACTACCTTCTTCTCCTAAGCAGTTGATTAATGGTCGTTTCGCTGATGACTCTTTTCTCACTCTGGCTGAGTCTGAGGCCTCTATTACTAATACTATGCAATGTCTTGCTTCTAGCTCTGCCATCCAATGGAAGAAAACCCAATGTTACAGATAGGCAATGGGTCCCAAACCTCCTTGGCTAGAAGGATTTCAATGGCTTTGGATTGAACCTGGTGTTCAATTTAAGTTTCTTTGCATTCCTTTTGCTTTTATGGCTTCCCTTGCTGACCTATAGAACTATGTGATTCAACGGGTTGAACAAAAAATATCTTTTTGGATCACAAATCATCTGTCTCTTGCTGGAAAATTTCAAGTTTGTTCCAAGGTTTTGGCTGCCACTCATGTTTACTACTCCTCATGTTGGGCACCTTCTAAAGTTGCTTATCACAGGTTGGAGAAAATTCTACAAGAATTCCTATGGGCCAACTCCGAGGGGAATCATGGTTTTCACAGGGTTTCTTGGGATATTTTTTATACGCCCAAAGAGATTGGGTGTCTCGGCCTTATTAACATTCAATTGCAAGGATTTGCTCTTATTGCCAAATGGATTATTCGCAGCTTTGAAGGTGAGGAGTCTTGGAAAATTCTTCTTAGAAATTGCATATCTCAAGGGTCTCCCCTTAATTGGAAGGCTTGGCAGGGTTTGAACTACTACTCTTTATTGTTATGCCCTGTTCCTATCAAAATTGATTGTTCTTTTGTGGCCAAAAGCATTTGGAAGGCCTAGGAGCTTCTCAAACCCCACCTGCTTTGGCAGGGTGATGGTTTCCAGAACGGGCTCTCTCTCAACTCTCTCAGTCTGTGGTGGAATTCGATTATTCAATAGCATGACAAGCCTCTTGCTCTTTCCTTACAGCTTAAGGGTTTGCGGTTCTTCAAAAAAGGAATTAAGTTTATTCAGGACCTGTTCTGTCCTATCACCAGGGATTGGCTTACATGGGACAGCCTGAAAGCTACATTTTCTCTTCATGATAATGATAAACAAGCCATTTCTCTTATTCAAGAGCTCATACCTGGTGATTGTCTGCATAAAATTGGTGTCACTACGCAGCGGCCGTGGTGGTTTGATTGGCATTGGCCCTCTGCCACCCCCTTCAAAAATTATAAACCTTGAGTGGGATACAAGCTTCTCGCACAAAAGCAGCTCCCTCTCAACAAGCTCAATGCTCGTTGGAGCTTGCATTCCACTCGATTTGGGTGGAAGCAACGCTTCTCTATCGTTTGTTCCATTCTTATAGAGCCCAAAGTTGCTCACTTTCTTTGGAGTATTCTTCATCAAGGGATTCCCATGGGCAAGCACCTCATTCTTTTGGGCGCTCAACCGTTGCGCTACCCTTTCTGCAACCACATTGAGACTCTTCTTCATCTCTTTTGGTTTTTCCCTCATGCTAAGTCTGCCTGGCGCTGGATTCACACCCTTTTTCAACCTTTTTTGCCCACCTTCTTTACGTGGAAAATGGTTCTTCTGGGGGATTCGGCCTTTATTCCTGCAAAATTTTATAACATTTGACATTCTTTCAGGGCAGCTATTTTATATCATATTTGGAAATCTAGAAATGATGTTATTTTTAATAAGGAGGCAGTGGATAGAATTTTTGTTATTTCTAACAAGCTTGTTGTCATCTCCAATGTCTCGCTTCAAATCCAGGTTCAAGCGGAGAAAGTCCGCATCGAGGTTGAACACCTCCAAACCCTGCTGGACCATTGGGGGAGCACCCCTTGTGTTGTCAGTTGCGTTCTGCTGGATTCTCCTCGCCGCCGCTCCCTCTCACAAGGTCGTCGCTCCCGTTCCCGTGGGCGGCAAAATTTTGACATGGGCCCGGTTCATTGGTGGCGGAGCGCCTCTCCTCACCGGCGGGTCCCCTCTCTACCTCCATCTTGGGCTCCACCCACCCCTGGGGTGTTTGGTCAGCTGAGCGGCGGCGGCTCTAGGTGGCAGGCGCCTGATCAGTAAAAATTTCCTCGGCTCTCATTAGCCATTTCGCCCTCCCGGTGGGGAACCGAGGGGGAAAAACAACAAACAAATGGCTGGGAGCCTATTGATAACACCCCCGCCACCACTCTTGGTGGTTGGGGTGATCGTCTGAAGAGCCCGCCTCAACCGCCTCCTTCCTCCATGTTTGTTACCGCCGCCTAGCTCCATGTCTGGAGATTTTTGTTGGTTTCTTGCAAATTTTGCTCAAACTTTTTTTTGATTGAAAAGCTTCTCTCGAAATGATTATGTAACTTGTGCCACTCGTGGCCTTTAATGGCTACTATGATCTTGCATATGGGGTGTGATCTTTTCCACCCGGTTTTGTATGATTAGCATTGTACACTTTTCTCATCCTTAATACATGGATATGCTTTTCGATAAAAAAAAAAGTTATTTTATTTGAATAAAAGTATTTCTCTTGGAAAGTCAAGAAATGATTAGTACCCTAGATTATGTTATATTTATTAGTTTATAGCTCCAACAAGATACCCATACCTTTTATTAGGCTTAATTTCATAATGTGTCCTTCAATCAAGTATAATAAGCATACACTACAATCAATGTTAAATTTAAATATTTTTTATTTACCTATTTTTTATTTACCTATTAATATTACCAAAATACACATATTAATAGTTATGATGTGACATACAACATAAATTTTGTAAACAATTTATTACAACATAACATATCAACTCATATATATATTTATATGAAGTTCCAAATAACACATCAACCTATACTATATTGTTAATGGTTGTTATCTCTAAACAATTTCATACTAACTTTTTCAAAACCAATAAAAGTGATTATTTCAATTTCATAGAGTCTAAACAATCATTTATATTAATTTATATATTGTATGTATATACACTATGTATGATTCAGTAAAGACTATTTTCTATATATAGTATAACAATAGATTATAAAATTGACACATATACTAACATTTATATTAGATGTGACAAGTTTAGTTTAATGAAATGATAGGCAATATCTTACAATGCTCTAATTTTTTGATATTATATAAACACTATATTAAAAACAATTAATTATACCATCTATTCAATAATAAATGAGTTGAAGTATCTAGCATTATTTTTTTACATTTATAAATTTCCTCTAACTAATTTATGAGACAAGAACTTGTCGTAACTTTTTGTTAGTGCTCAATTTGATCTCGCACTTAATATCCTAAAAGGTGCCTTCGAAAAAATTTGTGTCTAATTGTTTGAGTTCGAAAACACATACGTTGAATAAAAAAATTCTCTTAAAAACATATTAAATCATGTTTCTATGTCGTGAAATCCTCTTTTTTGGTTGAGGATTGTGAAAATGTGTTGTCTCTAAGGAACTCTTGTGAAAAATGTCGAAAAAATGTGTAGAACCATGAAAATACCTTTTGAATTTTGTCCTCGTTGTTTTCAGTGAAAATTACATATTGCAAAAAAATTTCCAAACTTTGACGACACGTGGAACAATGCCATTGGTCATGTTGTGGCAGACTTATCTTGCAAACATGCATAATTTTTGCATATTAAAAATACAATTTGCAAGTCCACCCCCGAAGCGTGAAGAATATTCTTTTAAATATTTGGGTAAACATTACAAAAGGATAAATTGACCCCGCTCTTAAGAGAAGGTGACATGTCGAAATATGATTAGAGCAGGCGATCGGATGAGAAATGTAGTTTTTTATCAAAGGGATATAAATTAAAAATTGCAAAAATATCTCTAATGCCTGATAAGGACACATGACATGCTTATAGTGAAAGTCAAATGTCAGGGATTCAGGTCAAAATTACAAATGTGCACCCATGTAAAAGAACAATGAAGAAGTGCAAAAAACATCCCCAACCCTATGAAGCTTGAAATCATGCCACATGTATGATCTTAATTCAAACTAAGTGGTCAAGATCAATGGTTGAGATGATGTGCATTTATGGCTTCCGCCATTAATTTGTTTTGGGTAAAACAAAACCATCTTTTTCGATCTACCTACAGTTTTATTCTGTAAGCGAAGAATTGGATGCCCTAAATTGCTAAAAACTACACGACAAAGGAAGAAAATTGATTGGAGATGAGTGAAATGATCAAGGAATTTAGAAAACAATCACAGAGAGGATTTACATAGATTAAGCGTATGAAATTGGTAAGTTGCATTTTTCTCCCATACCTTGGTCAATTACTTCGCAAATTTCACAGTAATTTGGGGAGAATACATTAAAGAACAATATGAGAACTCGTGAGTCAAGTTTCTCTGTGTCCTTTGGTATTACAAGCAATTTGGATAGCATAAAGGACACAAATTTATTTGATGCAGACTTGGAGGATTTTGCAAGGAGGCTTCGAAGTGAAAATCAAAGTAAATTAATGAAAGCTATCAGTGCAAGCCACATTTCTCTAGCCATCCCACCCACTATCCATGCTCCTAAACTAGTGTGGTGGTGTGCCTATAACTATGACCCTGAGAAATTACAAGTATTAAACGGAAGTGGAAAATGTGTTGTTAATTTCACCCCTGAAATTTTTAATAAATATTGGGACTCCCTAAAATTGATGGACCTATTGTTGAGACTATGGAATCTATAGGGGAGGACTATCAAAATAGACGGGATGAATACACTGAGGTATTAAATTCTCAATGGTTAATTGAAAAAAGTCATCAATAAAAAGGATCCCTAAGAACCTTATCTGGTCCTTGTTTATTGAGGAAGTAGAAGATTTAATTGTGTTATTGAGTAGAATGGGAGGGCTCGATGGGTCCAACAAGCTAGAAGAGTGGATGTGCCCTATTATCAGGGTAATTCTGGAGAAAAAAGGAAAATTTTGTTGGGGGATTCTTATCTCAGCTTCAATTCATTCTCAGATGATGAAAATGTCCATTAAATTCAGGGAAGGGGAGACAAAGGACCTTAGATTCTCAATGATGACATATTTAATATATAATATTGCATGTTTCAGGCCATTTCCAGGGCTCACAAAAGTGGGAAAATTTGAAACACATAAGGTCTATGATGTATTCCCACAGTTAAGGATTGACAATTGGAGAAAGAACGTAAGATCAGTGCATGATGGGTTCATTGCTCCACTGGTTAGTTTATTTGATCCTAAATTAGAACAATACATATTGTCAGTTATAGCTCGTGCTATGATCTTGGATTATGGGTACCTTTTCATTCAATACAGATACTTCACTTATTTTAGAATAAGTGGGTTTGAGGGGAAGCCATGTAAATTTCCCAGGTATCCTGATGACAAATGGGTTTTAATGGAGCTTGCTAGACAAGTAGTTCTTGTGCATGGGAAAATTGTAAAGAAACACAAAACCAACATCAAGTTTCCCCTTACCCTTGGAAGGTACACATGTCAATCCATCACAAAAGCAAAATTGATGGATGAAGAGATGAAGAAGTTCAACATGGACATGTTTTTCCCAAGGCCAAACTTTGACAATAGATGGCTTGTGACCTCTGGTGAACACAAACCTCAATTCGAAGATTTTTTGGATGAACTGCAGGGATGATGAGGAGGTTAGGAAGAGGGATTTTTCAAGAATGACCCTAAGGTAGATCATTGATTACAAAATTTTTGTTATTCCTCAAGGAATTGAGGATGATGAAAACATTGTTAGCCAAGTTTATCTTGAGAAAAATATGGATTCAAAGGCAATTGCTCCTATCAATTGGAAAGAAGAAGAAAAAGATGATCCTCATAGGAGGATTGTCAATGTTATGAGACGTACATTAACTTGGCTGATGACAAAAGGTATTGATTTATCTCTACAAAATACTAAGGTATTAAATGAATTCAAAAAATTGGCCACTCTAAAGAAGATCTCCCTCCTTTAGAGAGGGCTTGAGACCATGAACCCATTAAATGGTGCACCTCCACAATTACCAAGTAATAGGCCTATCATAGAAACAATTGATGCATGGACTACAGCTGCAAGCAAGACTAGGACATCCAGGACTACTCTGATCTAGAAACCAGAAGGTATACTCTTACAAACAATGTAAAATGTACCTATTACAGTTGTAGTACCTTTACAGTCAAAAGGAGCCAGTTCAAGTAAGTCAAAAACTCCTGCAACAACATTTCCCCAGACTTCTAGTTCTCCTCCAAGGATGAGAGGATCTTTATCAAATATTGACCCATCTCTCATAGTCCAAGGTGCCAAGGAGAAAGAAGTATCAGTGTTTAAGTATTTTGAAATATCATCAAAAATATCTAGAGTAACTACGCCTCTAGAAAAGGATGTTGGGGAAAGTATCCCAAGTTCAAAAAAGTTGAAGAAGGGAGAGTCAGAGGCAATCAGTGACCCTAGCTTGACTGAAACTCCACAAAAGGTTGTCACTCCCCCAGTTGTTCAAACCACACCACCATTGGTCCATGAAGCTACCCAAGTAGACCTCTCAACACCATCAATCCTCACTACTCTATTTACATTTCCTATGGGCTGGTGGAAGGAATTATCAAAGAAACTAGGTGACCAGGTGAGCCAGATATTGTGGGGGAAAGCCATGAACAAAAAGGACTAAGTGTTGAGCAACATGGTAAGAAAAGTAATGTTGAGACAAAATTATCACCAGGGAAATCATTGAAAGGAGTTGAAACAATTGATGTTGATGTAAAGGAGCTTAGGAGGAGCCCTTATTTTGAGATTGATAATGATAAAGATGAAACTCTGAGTATGTCATTTGAAGAAACCCATATGCCTGATATTGAGAAAATTCCAAATGTGGAAATGGAGACCCAGTCCCAAGGAACTCAATTTATAGATATAGTTCCTTCTGTGGAACAAGAAAAATATGTTCAAACATATATGCAGGAGATGTCAGTGCTTGGTTCTACTCTTTTTATACAGGCCACAATCCACAAATGAAGGAGGAATGTTTGAGAGTGAAAATATCCCAATTGCTATTGTCATTGAGAAAAAAACCATTGAAGTCATCACCACCCCAAGTGTACAAGATGGAAATGTTGTTATGCCAAATACACAGGTGGAAAGGGAAGATGTGAATCAAGAATCAGGTACCCAACTCCAGTCAACTAAGGCACAAGAAAAAGATGATACAAAGCAATAAGGGGTTGAGACAGAGTTCCAAGTGGACACTTCTATTCAAGAGCCTCCCACAAAGGACAAGGAACAAGAAGAAATTCCAGGTAATGAAAAAGGGACCCCAAAAGAAATAGTTAAGGAAGTTGTCACTCCACCAAGAGAACCTAAGGAAGGAGAAAGCATGGAATCTACTAAAGTAGAGAATTTACCAAAAGATACAGGTATGATTTCCACTCCCCCTAAAATTTTGAAAGAAGATACAAGCACACTTACTGGTCCAAAGAAGGATAAGGGTCTGGGGGAACAGTTTATACCTGATAAGAAAGAAGAAAAGATTCAACAAATTCAGACTCAGGAGTAGAATAAAGAGCAGCCCAAAGTAGTGGAAAGTGAAAACAAGGAAACAAATATGAAAGCACCAATTGCAGGAACGCTTACAATTCAAGATGCATCAACAATGATGGTGCCATTTTTTCAAACTACAAGTTTTTCTCCCTCAGAAATAGGAGATGACAGTGACCCCATGACAGGATGGCTAGGGGGAATTCTCCAAGAAAAAGAGAAGAAAAAGAAAAAGGAAAGGAGATAGTCCCAACAAAATCCTTGGGTCTCTCAAATATTGATTTTCAAAAACCTGTGAAAGCCTCCTAAAGGGGTAGAATTATGACAAGATCACACTTTGACAGGACAGGGTCCAAAACTTTGGAAATTTCCACCCCCATCCTGATATCCCAAAGGACAAACTAATAGCTAGTGACTATAGTATTCAACAAATCCAACTAGGAAGGCCTACAAGAGGAAATCTTAAACAGGATGTTGTAACAATAGTAAAAGGACTCTTGGAAAGGGTAGATGAAGACAAGATAAGTAAAAGGGAACTAAAAGAGTAGGTAAAGACTAACCTTGTGTTTGCAGAATTGATAGTTCAAGGAAATGATAAGTAAAAAGGAACTAAAAGGCCACCAGGTAAAGACTTTGGTAACCTTGTGTTTGAAGTAAATTGTATGAAGAATTCATCCCTCAGAAGGAAATTGAGGAGTGACTCTTACTGTTACTCCAGAAATGATAGGCAACATAGAGAAGGCCACCAAAAAGGTGAAGGCTATTGACAGTTGGGTTGAGGACCTATATTGAGAAAGGAAAGAAAATATTTGGAAAAGTAAAGAAAATGTATGAGGAATTCATTTCTCATCTCGATGTTTTCAAGGATATGATTGAAGAATGCAACAATGAATTATTCTATGTTGAAGGAATTCTTTCCAAACTAGACCGCATCAACCAACTCAGTGAGGAAGTGATTGTAAAGGAAGGAATATTGCCGGCTGACAAGATGGGAACTCAGTTTATCTTAGAGGATTGGTTGAAAATCAGAATTGATGTAGTAAATGATGTCAAGAAAAGCATGGAAGAAGAAAAGAAGTGGATTGAGAGAGGCATCGACACCCTGAACATAAAAGTGGAAAACCTGGTATTCGAAAAGAATAGAACCAGTTATTGTGATTTAGAAATGGATTTCTTGATACAATCCTTCGAGAAGAACATTCATGATAAAAAAAATATTCATATGAAGTTATCAAGAGGTTAGTAACTGTAGAAAATTCAATTGAGGACCTGACAACTAAATCAAGGGAAATCAAATATAGGATGGGGAAATGTGTGGTGGAAATTAACAGGGAAAGTATAATCTTTCAAAATCACAAGGGCCCTGATAAAGAAGAACTGCAACAACTATTTCAGAGGTATGATGCTTACATAGAAAGACAGTTTCAAGAAGACAATGAAAATGATGATGTCACCATGCTCACTGCTGAAGAAGACAAGGTTGTTATGGAAGCCAAGGCTATTGAGGATGCTAAGGCTAGTTCTTCTTGATATTGCATTTATTTTCATTTGATACTCCTATTTTCCAAACAGTTTTAAGGATACTTCGAGTAGTTAATTTTGAATATGATGTATTGAAAAATAGTAAATTTCCATTATATTTTGATTAAATTGTAAACTTGCTATGAAGCATGTTATTTTGTTATAACAATTTGAAGTTTACTGTACTTTTTGAAAAGAAAAAAGGGGATCTATAGGGGCCCCTACCCATGAAAAGATACATACATTTTCAAACATTACATCAAAAAGGGGAAATTAGGAGAAGAGGGACATTCAGTCATCTTCTATTACTACTTTGAGATCTTCTCCAAATGAGGGAACTTTGTTTAGCAGCCTATTTTTCCTTGGTACAAATTCTTCTGAGCCCTGAGTTGTTTGAGAAAACACAACTGCCCCAGCCAAAGTATGAGACATCCCCATATCCATCAATGTGTCAACAGTCATTCTAGGACCATCCATGATATTCCTTAACTTTATCTTCTTCTGATAAGAAGATACCCAGTCCAAAAGGTCCAAACCACCTGTAGGAAATGCCTTCCTCCCTTTTTCTTTGTAAGGAGTAGACCAAACAGGAGTAGGCTTGAACAAGAGCATTTGAAGTAGCTGGAAGAGCAAGTATTGTGGCCCTTGGACCTAGTGGAACATGAGACTTAGAACTGGACTCACCCTTGCATTTCCTTATGAAAGGTGGATGTTCTCTTGGAAGAGGAATAGGAAAGGGTCCTGATAATTTTTTCTCCATCAAAGGAATATGTTGCTCTGAATGAATGGAAGGTTGGAAATCAGACTTTCCCGTACTTTCCTTGGTGGTAGAGAATAATTCCTTTGGACGTTGAGGAGATGAAGGATTTGCTTCTTCCTCATCCAAAATGATAATATGGGGCTAAGAGCTTGATTCCCCCTTCTCCCTTTCTTGTTGATGATGTTGGTACTATAGGTTATTGAGGTGGCACAGGTCCTATTGGACCTTTTTCCAGAGAGGAGTTGTTTCTCCAATTCATCTACTTTGTGAGCAATGGCAGGGAGAGTATCAATTAAAGTCCTATCATAGAGTACAGAAGACTCATGGGGAATATATTTCGGGATAAATTATTCATTTCACAGAAAGGGAGACTCGTATTCAGTCATCCCCATCACAGTAGGCCTCCTTTCAATCCATAATTTCTTCAGTGCTTCTGGAGTTTTCTAATGCTCCCACCAGAAGAGATGATAATACATTGTTTGAAAGGCCAAGAAAATAGGATTGATTTTGATCAATCTTAAAAGGAGGGAAATCCAAACCTCTCGGTATGTCAAGGGCCCTTTGTCATCCCTTGGGTCTGCAATCTCAAATAAATCCCTTGAAAATGCCTCATCCGGGCCTATTAAATCAAAGATTTGATTCAAATATTCTAATGATATCTCTTTCAGGCTAGTTGCTATAGCTACCTTTTCCATTGCACCAACAAATAACTTCTTAATATCTTTTCATGTTTAAGAATGGAAAGGGGATGCATACTAATGAAGAAATGGAGCTGAATTTATAGTGAAAATGATGCAGATGAGCTGAATTGGATGGAATCACCACCATTAAATGAATGAAGATCTCCTGCTCAGCCCACACGAAGGAAGTAAAGGTGAAGTGACTGGTTATTATCTGAAAGGAAAGATAATTGAACATGATGAAGAATTGCACATGGAGGACTGATCAAGTCAGGGGATCTGGTAATTATTTTGCATATTTTGAAGCTGATATTTGAGAATGGAGACTGATAAAGGTCACATCAGAAGTATTTGAGATATTCGAGGAATTTCCATAAAGTGCCTATTGTTTTGCCAAAAATAGAAGTAGATAAGATGACATGGCATCCCAGTCACTTTAAAAAGATACAAGTTAATTGTAATTTCCCCACCTGGCGCTATAAGGCTAAAGTATTTTCAAGAGAATGGTGTAAATCAGATTGTGAAGAAAATAAGAATATTCTTTTGAAAGATGCTACTTTTTGGGTTGGGGGGGAAAATAAAATGAGTAAGTGACTAAAATTGTATAAATGCGATGAGAATGTTCTCGCATAAGAGGGGGGTTAAAATTTTCTAAGCTTTAAGAGAAAATAAAGCAAATTGACTGTACTTTTCCTGAGAAACCTGAATCAAACCGAGAAACCATTGAGTTATTTTACTTTGTCCAAACCTTCTCATACCAAGATGATTGCGAGTGTACAGTCATTGGAAAGCTTTGAGACCATAGGCTTTATGGTCCCTTGCTGAGAAATTTGAATTTCTTGAAATTAACTATATGTTATCTCCTGAGAAATGTCCTCTTTGTTCTTTGGGTAGAAAATACTTTGAATCAGTTATTTGTTTGTCCCTGTTGCAATCTTAGGTTAATAATATCTTTCAATTACACTAGATCTTGTCTGGATTTGTGGCATTTTGGTAACTGCAATTACACTACAAATAGATCTTTCTTTCTGTAGTATGATAAACAATTTTAAATTCATGTTGTTGTTCATTTGAGATGTTAGTAAGATTTTGAGTGCATCTGGAGCATGGTTGAACAAGATCTGTTAATCTTTTGTTGAAAATTTAGCATGAGCTTTTGTGTTTAAATTCTCAAAGGTTGTGTGAAATCTTGTACTCTTGGGCTTCCATGAGTGCATACCTTCTGGTTAAAGGGTTGTTGTTAGTTGTGTGATGTGTTTTTCTTGCCTTGAGGCAATTACCAAACATTTGTAAGGTTTTCTTGAGAAATATGTATAATCAACTTTATCCTGCTTTAATCTCCCATTTATACACACAAATTACAACTCACAATTGTTAAATCCTTTTGAATTCCTCTTGTTTTCCCTGCTTATAACCATCTGCTAAGGGATTTTATCATTTCTACCTTCCCTTTTATAAATATGCAGAAGCAAGCTATGATCTATATTTTCTAGAGTGACCTAAAGTCATACTTTGAAAGATATCTGCATTATTTAGTGTGACAACTCGTAGGAGTTAAATAGTGTTTGCATTGACTGTGTCTTTCATGATTGTCCTTCATACTTCCAAGAGAACGTTTAAAGGTTGTTATTCCATCCATTTTTCTCACAATTGCAGGGCACAAATGGGTCCTCTCACCCTAATTAAAGGCAGAACCTAAAGTAGTAGGGAAGGTCATCCCCTTTTGCGAGTGCAACCCAATCTCTCTCAAAGCCAAGTCCATTCACAATCAAATGTTAGAAAGACTAATCAAAACGTGAAAGGTTTATTAGATGAAATATTTCCTTGCACTGAACTTCTTATAGTGATTGATGTTATGCACTTTGGACACGTCAATGACTTATGTTACAATGCAAGTTGCATAATGTTTGACTCTAAAAAACTTAATCTCACATTAATTGGATGGTTGTTTATTATTATCAACCAACTCATACAATATTTCCAACAAACCCTTGAGTAAATTCAATACAAATGCAATATCAACAAAAGCACTTAGCTATATCAAAAATTTGTTTAGTTGGATAAAACTCACATAAATCATACTTCCCTTGTACTCTAAAGTGATACAATTTTGTCAAACCTATTGTTATTTGAGGATAGAATTTTGTCAAATCCATTGTTATTCAAATAATACGTAGTGTTATTTTAAACAATTAATCATTCAATTTGGGTATCATCTTTAGTGCTTGGCAGTAAGCCTTGTTCATACTTGAATCTGCAAATAGGACAACCATGGCTTATTTGAAGATTTTGAATTCACACTTGCAGCTACCAAACCTCTGTATTTAGTCTCGTTTATCACCATATAAGAAATGAGACCACTGGATCTGAGCACATTTGTACTAGCTTTTCATATCTTTTCATTCTCTAGCAATGTAGACAGGGATTTGAATAAATAGCTTA
The DNA here is from genome assembly GCA_019776745.2 of Taxus chinensis. Lineage (NCBI taxonomy): Eukaryota > Viridiplantae > Streptophyta > Pinopsida > Cupressales > Taxaceae > Taxus > Taxus chinensis. The sequence goes on along the minus strand of CM034147.1, from coordinate 61,380,943 downwards.
TTCACATCTTCCTATAACTTGTTTAATGAGACCATCTGCCAGCTTCGGGCTAGGAAACACTCGTCTCAGACAATTAGCCTTTGTGACAAAGCTTCTAGCCCACCGCATTATGTGACATTTTTGGTCTCCAGTCTCTATCGATGTCTCCTACAATAGAACAGCTCACTTTCCAATTGGTCAAAGACACTGTCACTTCCGTATCAACAAGAATACTACTCTGAAGCTTTATATGAAAAATAAAGTTCGCATTTTGCTCGGATATCACAGAGTGTTGATTTATTTTAAATTTAGAACTAGCCAGATATGTACATGTTAAGCTGGTACTATTATAGCAGAAAGTGAAGGGTAAAGATGTGTGTATGTGTGTGTGGGCGGGTGCGCGTACGTGTGCACGTGTGCGTGCACGTATGCGTGTGCGTGTGTGTGTATTCATCACTACAGTTTCTCCACCACAATTCAGAAACATATATTGATTTCTAGATACTTTACTAAACTAAACTAAAACAAGATAGTAGGATATTGTTAATCAAATATGCGCCCAATTGATTAAGGGGTGAAATTTCCCCTTATGAGTGCTTTCTAGTAAATAATTGTACGAAACTTTGCCTAGGGCGGATAATGACGATAGAATTCAACGCAATATCAGCAACCCATTAACATGGGTGCCTTGCTTTGTTTGTTAAGATGTATATTCAAATTAAAAAATGCAGCTTTGCTTCTTACAGGTCAGCCCTTCAATGGATTTCATATAAACCAAATTCGTCCAAATATTCCAAGGCTGGATCTCCCTAAGTGACTCTTTTGAATTTTCAGGTTTGCAAAATTAATTGATGAAATCTCCAGCCATTCAAAGGGAATAAGGATGTACAGTTGTAGACAATAAGCAATCTAGCTTTTTAGAAAAAGCAGACGACGAAATTTTAACATAATTTAGAATACAGGTTCATGATACAGGACTTGGATTAATATTGAGACTTGAATGATATTGTATAGTTTCAAAACCTTCTAAACTAGCAACAACACAATCAATTTCCTTGTATAATTACAGTAACAGTATACTAATTAGTTGGATTGCCAGGTTATCAACCTACTCCTGGTGACATCACACGGAAAAATCCCCAATTTCCAATTCCATTTTCTGTGGTTCTTTTCTCTTTGTGTTCTACCCACAAATCTCCTTTTATGCTAAGATCATCTTTTCTGTCCACCTTATCAAATTTAAAATCAACAGCACCTGGATGTACCTCGTCAGTTTGAGCACAATATTTTGAAGCATTTATGTTTGAATCGTCTTTGGTACCTGAATTGCATGAATGATTTTTGTTGGCAGTCAAGAGAAACTGTAACTTGTCAGCATCTTGAGAGACGTGCTGATATTCAGAACTTTCTGATATCCCTTGTCCAGTGACCTGTGAATCGCCGCCTGTCATGTCAGAAGAGTAGTCAACATTAGTTGGTTTTGGGGAGCTTTTTAATAACACAGAACCCATAAGGCCACGCCCGGAGTCTTTCCTAACTTGGGACTCTATACGCTGGATGAAGCAATCAATAGAAGAACTATTGGTTCCACAGTCTGACAACACTAACTGTGTCATCTGCATCTCTTCTTTCCTGTTACACTTCTCAGAAGTAGCTTTATTTCCTGAATATGGTTTTTGTGCCCCTAATTGGGATCCAGAAAATATATCTCCTGAAACTTCTGAAAGGGAACTACTAGCATTCACAACTTCATTGGCACTAAGCCCAAACGATGCCCTATTTGCTTCGAGCTGTTCCACTTCAGATTTATTTGAACTCTCTTTTCCAGCTTCATTGACTGTACTTGTACCACATGTGTCTGCTCCAATTAGCCTCTTTTGTTGTGTGTCTTCACCACTAAAATTGCACAAATCTGGTAGTGGAGTAGAGTTATATTGTTCATTTCCAGACTGGATATTAGACTGGTATATCCATTTCACCTTATCTAAACGGAATGCCTCCGAGGTACCAAGGCTGGAAACCTCTGAATCATGTGACAATATCAAAGTTCTTGGTGGTACCTTATCAAGATTAAACAGCTTTGATGGCTCGTACTTTGGAAAGAGGGCATCTTGACCAGAATGTGTACTCCACCGTGCAGGAAATTCCAAGTCAGGGAATGGAGAAGAGCCGCCCGATCCAGAAACTGCTGATTTTGGTGATATGAGATGACTGGCAGGGCTGCCTGGATATAGTTGGTAAGCAGCCTGGAGATCTTTAGTTGCAACATAGCGTGGGGATGTAAGAGGAGAGGGCAATGTTAACCCATTTTTCTTGGTAGCACTTCTCACATCTAACGCAGACGCAAACAGCTGCGCAAAAGGCACCTCCGGTGAAGAGGGGGTGGTAAGATGAACCGACTCGGGTGGGGGAGTGAAGGGAGCAGTTGATGGTTCTGTGGTAATTGTTGACAAAACAGGAGGTGAAACTAATTGGGTCTCATTTGCATATGGTCCTCTGATAAACATGGTTGATGTTGGTCCACTGGGCGAATACATACTTGCTGACATAGCAGAAAGAGAGAAAAAACCAGCAGGAGACTGGACTGCAGATGGATTGCTTGAATTCAAAATTGAAGCTGGTGAGGAGGGAGGTGCCAATATTGCCAGAGAAAATGTTGTAGAAGGATTGTCACCATCTACTGGTTGAACTCCATTTCCTGATACAGGTCGCTCTGGATTAATTCGTTTTACTTGTTTCTGTGACCCAAAACACCAGAAACCACTCCAGAAACCTTTCCATCCTCTTTTCTGTCAACCAAATCCATACTCCAAATGATTCATAATTTGTAAAAAAAATCGAAAGCACAATAGATTAAAGTTGCATTGAAACTTCACAATTTAGAGATAAAGGAACTGCCCAAAATAGAAAGAACTGTTTCTCTTCTCTCTGTCGTATAAACATTGTAAATAAAGTTCAGGATTTTAAAGATGAGGCTAACATAAATATCAGAAAGATTTTCTGGCCATTTAGAGTTAAATAATGATTGTCTACAGGAAAGCTTTTTATTTTCATCTGAAGCCCCTGAACAGATATGGGAATTAATTCTGCCACTTACGTAAAAGATAATAATACCTAGTTCTCTGATTCCGGCAAACACTGCAGGACTCAAAGCCAAAAAGGCCAACGGACTTCCGTCACTTTAAAATTGTTGATTAAACTATTATTCAGAAACCCGTAGTATAACCCATGGCAACAATAGACCATTTTGTTGTGTGGCTAGCATTTAGTGCATACAGAAAATCACATACAATGGATGAACAGTTTGGCTTAAATCCCCTTGAAAGTCAACAAGAAAAATGAAAGAAATTATAGCGATGTCCACAAATGACCAAAAGTAGGTTGATGGGACTCAAAAGGGTACATTCAGTTCTAATACAGTACTGGGGTAAAAGGACCCTAGATTATAAAAAAGTACAGAGTACAAAGCAAAAGAGAAACGTAAACATGGCAATTGGGTAACCTAAAGCAGTTAAGCTCCAAATTATAAGAGCCAAGTACAAATAGTCTTGTGAGGAAAGCAACCAACAGATAAGCATGCAGTTGAAGAAGATAGAAAAATAAAACCATGAACGGAGACCAGCGATTTCATGTGTAGCAAGGCTTGGGTCAGAAGAATCTGCAACATCATCATCTATCACTGCGAAAGGGCAAATGCCGGATCTGATAATATGCCGATAGGGTAAGGTCCAAGGTTGAGGGGTCCACACTGGACAATCCTAAGAGGAATTTGGCTCTCCTTCTAGAAACTCTCCTGAGAGTACTTAAAATGGAAACAAAAGCTGCAATAACAAATGGTACCGTCAACATATTGAACACCCATTTACATCCTTTCATGGTGAGAAAACACAAACAGGATATCATGTGGTTGTTGAGACTTCATTGCTTTAGTGTTAAAACTTAAAAGTCGCTTTATTATTTACAACTAGGATAGTTGAATATTGTTTTGTTCATTTTTATTTTTTTATAATTCTTTTTTTTTAAATTGTTTTCTTGAGAATCTGTTATTGATGTTTTACAGTTTACTAATTTTTGGAAAGATGGCCAGACAAATTGTTTTTTCAATATATGATATAGATGATTAGACTAAATCCCTGTAGTAAGAGAAAGTTCAGATTAGGATTCCAAAAAATATAATTTCAGCTGACTGTGCACTGTAAAGTTAATCCTCTGCAACTGTTATTCAGCAAAAATTAATTCAAAATGGGATGTGTTTAGTCAAAATAGACCCACTCATAGTTTAGCCTTTGAAAACAAGGGCACCAACCTCTCATGAAACTCATCCATTTCTCTTCATACAAATCCTTTTGTTATTGCAAGCTACATTTTCTCATGCAGATCTTCGTACATCTGGCTGGCCTATCAAATACCACACCAGCTTAACTTTCCAGCTAGATTTTTAGACACATGCTTAATTTAAAGAAGATAATGAGCCACGATCAATGAGAAACCCAATAGGCATGGATAAATCGATTTTGTAGTTTCATACCTTTAGGATAAAGTCTCCTGGCTGTTAAAGGCGTGCAACTAATCAGATTGTCCAAGCAGAAAGGACAGAAATGTCAGGATAACTTGGCTCATCTCACACTCTACTTCCACAAATGAAATTCTGTCACTTGCCTGGTCTGCCACGAAAGTTAATCCCATCAAATTTCATTACCTTGCTTGTGTACTAGCTATCCCACCAACTCTCCTTACATACCACTTGTTGCAAAACACTGATCATTTTGTCTTTCCATTATCTTTTCTATTATCAATTTGTTCCTTGTAAAGATTTATCCCACAGAGAACACGCATTTTCTCACTAATGCTTAACATGTTTTGTAAATCAAACTATCTTAAAATTTAGCTAAACATTAATGTCTCACGTTTCATTTGTGTGTTGGCCTATTTGTGAATTATTCTATATTAATAACAATAATGAGAAAGAGGTGATTTATAGGGTGAAGATATGTTTTTCCAATTCGAAAGTTGTAGACACGTAATTTTGGTTAAGCACTAGTTGATTGCTTTGGTGCAAGTGTATTTATGTGTTTATAGATTATTGGTCCAAGTTAGGTTCTTGTTAGTGTGTGTTTCTTATATCATTCAAAATTTTACTTGTTTCTCTTTTGTTCCTTACGACTTTCAACGTATCCAACCTTGTTTATTTTATTTTGACTCCATAATTATCATTTTTGTCCCCTTTTGCCCATTTATCCATCTCTCCCCTAGTTTTCTCTCTCTTCCCATGTTTTTATCATGGTCATGGGAAGTGAACATCTATGTACAGTATGGAAGCAGTCATGTCGTTTCTGTATGATATGAAACTAGTCATGTCATTTCCATACCCGTTACAGAAATGATCACCATCATTTCATTACCCCATGTCCCCTAATTTTGAATTTCCCAGTATTTATGTCTTTGCTAGTTGGCTTTCCTACTTATTGTGCATCATGTTGTGCACCAATAGGGTCCTAATTTGAACTCAAGAAATCTATAGATACATTAACATATTAGTGCATTTAAGAATTAAGCAGAAAATCAAGAGTATATAAGACATTGAATAAAAAAGTGTGATTATATCTTCAATAAATAAATAAGTGGAGAAAGGGGACAATTGTTTCAAAGACAATGAGTGTTAGTATGATAAGGAAAGGGAGAGTGTAAAATTGCAAATCAAGAAATTGGTCACTGAGTCCTCTTTTGTTGGGCGGATGATGAAACGCAAAAAGACATGAAAAGGCGACGACTCAAAGTTCCCCAATATCCTAGGAAAAATATTTGAAAAGCCGATTAGCTTGGGAAGGGGACGGGGGAGGTAAGCCCCACACTGTCCCCCCTAAGGTACTGAGGGCCGAGGATGTGGCCCCAAGGAACTCTACGAATATATATTATATTATTAATTACACTTCAAAAATGGTTCTATACTGCTTCAAAGTACAAACAGTATTCCTGAGGAAGTTACAACTGACTGTCAGTCAAACTGAAATAACATATTGTAAAGACAATACATATTTCAATTAAAAAAAATTATAGGAAAAAATAGATGAGATTTAATTTAAGTTGGCTTTACTTCTGTTCCCCTTTTCCCTATCATTGAATAAATCCTTATTTGCTCTAGGTTCTAACATGCACCGTGCAACTTTTAAGTGTTTGACATTTCATTTATAGTTTAAAAACATACACAATAAGCAACAAGATGAGAGCTCTGCATGGTTGGTTCAACTCACCTACTTATGAATCAGTAATAAGTCTTAACCTATATTGTTGTGATTTTAATTACAAGTCTGATGGTCCGGTTCTGTTGGAGCAGATGACAAGGTTCAAAGTTCAAACTTTAGGTACAAGTGTTGAGAAGGTTTGAAGGAGGGATCTCAAACCTGATAAAAGATACATCTGGTTCAAAAAAATAACAATTTACTCAAACACCACTTATATAAGGTTTCTGACATTCTTCTTCTGTTGACAAAAATAAGATTTTATCGTTCATTAGCACAAACATCCTTTTACATCAACTTCTTTGAGGAGATCATTTTGATTTGACTTTTCTTCAAGTAATTTACAGGCTGCTTAAAATTTTTGATCGGAGAACGCAGTATTCAGTCAGATTAAATCAATCCTCAACTTAATGACTGATAGCTTCTGTCTCAAAGTAAGCGAAATCGGACTGCCACCATGAAATGGTCCTCTATGAATACATACTCATCCATTTGCAAAACGAGTTCCGCTGCATTTCAGAATTCTATAGCAATTTAAACATGAGGTGTTTGATAGATATTTATAGTATATACAATTCTTTTATTTCACAGGCAAAATGTATTTAAGACACTGGGACTGTAGCATAAGGATCGCCTATATTTAAATTTTAAGCAAAAAAGAGAACAAATGATCCATCAATTAGAGAGTCCATCTGCTAGGGTAAAATGAACAGTTTCTCGGTTATCTCTGTGCCGAGTCTCCTATCCAGTAGGAGATGAACCCATCCTTTTTATATAGCTGCTTCTCTTGGGGAATTCTAAAATCTATATACAGCACAAGGATTTAGAGATGGGAAAATATTCTTTGATTTAAAAATAAGGAAACACTACACATGTAGCACCACTGTCAAACACAAGAAATATTTCAGCTAAGAATCTACATCTGAGGGCCACCTCTTCCATCAAAATCCACCCAGAACTTGGATCTGGGCACCTGGTCTGATACAGGAGTGCCCCATTTAATCACCAGGCCACATAATCAGCAAGGAAGCAAGCCTAGTGGAGTGTGAACCCAGGTCATTATTATGGCAGTCCCTCCTGCCATACACGAGACTATGGCCTGCTTGACTAGAAATGTGAAACTCGACAGTCATCAAGAAACTCAGATTCGGGTACCCTTTTTTAAAATGACCTCCTCACCACATACCCATATCCCATGGTTCCAGGTGACTGTCACGAATCCATATCCCATGTCTCCAGGTGACTGGCTGAAATTCTTAATAAAGGTTTAGAGTTCAGAAGTTTTAGACTTGAACAATTCACAGTTGCATATTACCCTGAGGTTTTCACAAGCATATTAACTACAAATGAAGATTCTACTTCTTTCGATATGGAATACAAAGACTTTGCACAAAAGCTTTAAGGTTGTACATATTAAATAAAAATTCTACCATTTGAAAAAATGTCTCACATAAAGCTATGAATATTATTACATGGGTTTCACATACCATGAGCTTCACGTCAAGTTTTCATAGCTTTTCAAAGAAGAAGAGGGTTTCAAGAATGGAATGTTTGAACAAGGGTTTTAAGGATTAACAAACATCTATGCAAATACACTTAAGTTTACTTGTTTCCACATGGACTTTCATTTCACAGATCAGAATTAAGTGTCAGAGCTTTAGAGACAACACTCTTTGAAGTTCTTAATATCTACAAAGTAGGGTTTCCAGGACCTATATGGTATAAACCCTAGAGATTTCCACAAATGTCCAGAAAGCTTTAAGCGCCATATTTTTCCACTTGGGCATTCGGATTTCCACATGGGTATCAGTTGTTATTTAAGATTTTCATTTATATATCAGAATTTTAACTGCCCACGAAGATTTAAACAAACTAAAGGACCAATAAAACACCACAATCTTCCACATGGACATTCATATTTCCACCAAATCAGTTTTTTTTTATAGATGATAAATCAGAGATCAGAATTGTAGCTGCCCATTGAGATTTTACCAGAGATTTCAGACAAACAGAAGCAATAAAAAAAGGGGCAAAATACAAATAAAAAATAAAAACCTGGTTTAAAGCCTGATTACTGATGGCATCTGCAGCAGCAGAAAGTGTTTCAGCACTGTTTACACCATTGTTATTGTTGGTGGCCATTATTCTCACATGTCAGTCATTCTTTCTTCTATACCAGTGCTTGTTTTTTCCTACATAATTAAGCATGCTAGCTTTTCAAATTACGACTGATAAAGGGTTATCCAATTGGCTTTAAAAAAGTGGTATTTAAGAATCAAAAGAAGGTCAAAATGCAATGAGGAAAAGCCATGGCAGTGGGAGTGCCCAGTGGACATATGTTATTAGTGGAAGAGTGATTGTCGTGCTTCTTGTTGACCTTGACCTTGGTTACAAGTCAAACCCCAGCCACCTCTTAATCATGGTTAGTTAACCTTGAGTAGTGAAAAAGTAGCTATGGTGGCCCATACCATTTTGTGGGTATTGGGTGGGAGTGCTTTAAAGGTTAGGTGGGTAACCAGGTCGGTGAGATTTTGATTAGGGATGTGTATGTGAGCAATTATTGTTCATGGAGGGAGGGAAAATAAAGTTGCAACTCATCACTGCTACAAGCTTTGCTTTATAAAAGTGGAGAATGGGGAATGGACTCACTATTTCATGTGCTTTTTTGAATTTTCAATTTAATAATTAGTAAATTTGGTTCATCATTTTTCAAGATAAGGTTTAGTTGAGTTGATTGGTTGTGATTAGATATCGATAAGTAAAAAGATTTGCATTCAATTTCTAATAAATTTAGAGTGTTAGTATGTAGACAATTCTTCATTCTTTTATTTGAAGATGGAGTTTCTTATGTGTGTGAGTGAGTGTAGACAGCTCTTCATTTTCTTATTTGAAAATGAAGTTTATTAGACGAAGCTAATTGAGATGAGATGCCCTAAGTAGAAAACTCGAATTCAAATATCAATGAGCTTAGAACCCGAATATTTTTGTTACTACAAAAGTGTTCACTCTCCATGTACTTCTAGGTATTCCCTTGTCCTATACAAACCAATTGAGATCTTAAATCTATTTAAGTATAATAAATAAAAGTATCTACTCAACTATTAGATAACCTTGTTAAGGGTAATTGAACATGTTTTTGTAAGTCAAACTCTGTTAAAGTTTGGCTAAGTACTAATGTGTAACATGTTATGTAAATCAAACTCTTTTAAAATTTGGCTAATCACTAATGTCTCACATTTCATTTGTGTGTTGGCCTATTTGTGAATTATTCTATATTAATAACAATAATGAGAAAGAGGTGATTTATAGGGTGAAGATATGTTTTTCCAATTCGAAAGTTGTAGACACTTAATTTTGGTTGAGCACTAGTTGATTGCTTTAGTGCAAGTGTATTTATGTGTTTATAAATTATCGGTCCAAGTTAGGTTCATGTTGGTGTGTGTTTCTTATGTCATTCAAATTTTGACTTGTTTATCTTTTGTTCCTTACGACTTTCAACATATTCAACCCTGTTTATTTCATTTTGACTCCATAATTATCATTTTTGTCCCCTTTTGCCCGTTTATCCATCTCTCCCCTAGTTCTCTCTCTCTCTCTCTCTTCCCATGTGTTTATCATGGTCATGGGAAGTGAACGTCTATGTATAATATAGAAGCAGTCATGTCGTTTTCGTATGATATGAAACTAGTCATGTCATTTCCATACCCATTATAGAAATGACCACCATCCTTTCAGGCCCCTGTGTCCCCTAATTTTGAATTCTCCAGTGTTTATGGATTTTCTAGTTGGCTTTCCTACTTATTGTGCATCATATTGCGCACTAATACGGTCCTCATTTGAACTCAAGAAATCTATAAATACATTAACGCATTTGTGCATTTAAGAATAAAGATGACAATCAAGAATATATAAGACATTGAATGAAAAATGTGATTATATCTTAAATAAATAAATAAGTGGGTTGGTGTGATGTGTATTCTTATTTATTTAAAGGTGTAAGTGATTTAATTGAATTTAAATCTTAATAAGAGAATTGGTGATCAATCAAATATATTAGAAATACACAAATACAAACATGCAATGACAAACAAGCATAAGTAACAAGAGGAAAAGAATGACTTAGATGATTCTTGATTGTTTGGATAGAATATGGGGTGGAGTGATGGTGGAACACACTCAATTTGGACTTTGCGTGCTTCATCTGGGAGATAGTGATCTACAGATGTGTTGAATAGTAGCATGTGGGTATGGACAAGATCGCCCGGGGTGCTAGTGTTTGATTGGGGCACTAGTATCTTGGCGAAGAGTGCAGATCTAATTCTTTCAGTGTATGATAATGTAACATTCATCTTGCTTTGTGTTGCATCCACTTTACTGTAGGGTTTTCCTGTCACACTTGTACCTTGAAAACAAACTCTAGCTACCTACACAAGACTCAAGTGCACATTAGATGAAATAAAAGATGCATATGCTTGATTCGAACTGACCTCGGCAATCACCCCAATGTGATTGTCACCAAGCATTGCACTACATTTCAAACTTAATGTAGCTATGGTGTGTGTGTGTGTGTGTGTGTGTGTGTGTGTGTGTGTGTGTGTGTGTGTGTGTGTGTGTGTGTGTGTGAGAGAGATATAATCATGTCCCTTGAAGCTAGGTTTCCCTTATGCAAGTTGCACCGAGATAGTGGGCTACAACTATTTCTCCCCCAAGATAATGTGTGTGATGGAATACAAAAGTTGCCCTTCCTATGCAATGAATAATGCAACCCAAATGCAATCCTCAAGTGTTCCTTTTTCCCAAGTAGTAGATATAAAATAGTGACTCAGTTACTCCTTAGAATAGTTAGTAGGTTGTGTATATGTGATTCCTTTGCATAAACTTTGACATTAAGAACACTAGAAGCCAACACATAGTGATAAAAACAAGTTTAGAAAGATATGAACAAGTGGTGTGTAACTTAAAAATGCAAAAACTAATTAAGAGGATAGAAGCGCCCATAGGGGGATAGTAGCGTCAACCGCTCATGTTCTCTACTAGGCATTGTTGTCTGAAATACTCTAGAGATAAATTATAAACTTCTAAGATGAGTAACACATTGTGAGATGTCCAAAAGTAACATGATAATTCTAGAAAAACAGAGGACAAAAACACGGAAAGATAAAAATGTCAAAATAAAGGAAAATAAGTGTTATCAGTGTCTTTTCTCACTTAGGAATCATGCATATAATGACATACTAGCGGCATATGGTTTATTAAAATTTAAATTTAAGATAATGACACTATTGATTAGATAAATATAACAATATTCAAGTAAGATCAAGTAAAGGAAATACAAGAAAGAGTGGTAGACGGGGTTTAGAGAATGATTCGGCTTGTATTTGTAGGTCTAGACTAATTCTAGACTGATGAACAAGATGGAAAGGTAGATTCTAGACTGTATTGGCTCTGTGTTTGATTTTGAAAAGTGACGATCTCAAGGACATGAGCGTCTGGAAGGGGACAAGGTTTCCCAGGCACTAGCATCTGTTATGGGCATTGGTGTCTGTGGAATAGCTTGGAATGTTTTTCTTTCTGTGTCACTTAGTGTCACTCCTTATTCATTATGAGTCACATTAGATTCATTGGGTTGCACATGTACTTGCAAAATAAATCATAGATACCTTCACAATATTCAAGCACACATTAGATGAATACAAAATATGCATATGCTTGACTCAAACTAACCTTAGCAGTCATACCAATATGATTTTCATCGAGTGTTACACTACATTTCAGACTCTATGTAGTTCTTGTGTGTGTGTGATTGAAATAACATCCCTTGAGCTAGGATGCCCTAGTGGTCGTCGCACATGTTACAACAACTTTTTCCTAAATACAAATGTGTGGTAAATCCTATGCAGTGAAGTATGCAGTGCAAAAATGTAGTCTTTGGTGTAGTCGATAGAAAATATTAGCTCCTTGTAGCAGTATGTGTCTCTTGAATGCTTACCCCCTAATGAGGTTAAATAATACATGTATATATGATTCCTTTGCTTAATTTTTGTCATTAACAATTGAAAGGCTGACCAAGGGTGATAAAAGAAGACAAGAAAGAAATAACATTTAATAGATCAGAAAAAGAGGTAAAGAGGACACAGGTGCCTATAGGGGACAGTAGCGCTCGAGCGCTCTGTTCCTAATGGATGGTCCTGTATAAGGTGCTCAAAAGGTCAGAAAATGAAATCAAAACTGAATAGGATGTCATTCGGAATGCAAAACTATAATTTATCAATAAAAGTAGCAAGCAATAAAGATGAAAAGGATAAAAGCAATGTCAAAGGAAAGTAAAGAGGTTTTTTAATGACCAGTTCTCTTGCTTAGGAATCATGCATAGGAATGAAGTATTTAGAGGCCAAATGTACATAGTAAACAAGTGATTTAGTGACTACATCGTAATGTAATAGTAATAAGTGCATATTTTAGTGTCTACAGTTGCCCCCACTTTATGAAGGTGAATGAATATTTGGTAGCATAAAGTAGATAGGAAAATTGTACCTTGTGAAGAGCCAAATAAGGTTGTAATTGATAACATGTCGAATGAAAATTATAAGATGTGTATCATGGAGTCTAATATGGCATAAGAACCCTAGGGGTGACTTGTGCGCGTAGTGAAAAGGATACGTATGTTTGTAAATGAATATTTCCTTTGCCTGAGCATTTTGTGCTTGAGATCGCTCCTTCTTCCATTTGTGTTGTCTTTTGTTGGGATAAGGACAAAATTGTAAAAGAAGAAAGTGTAGTCAATGATCATGATATTTTAAATTGAACTTTAACTTAGAAAAATCATAATAGAAATGTGTAAAATAAAAAAGTGAATCCAGGATAGAGTACACATGAATGTAGAGAGAGAGGATATAATCTTGCTATATAGTTTTGCCTTGGAGGTGGTTGGAAGGGTCAGAAGTGATCAATTACCAAAATGCTGTGAATACTCTAAGGATTTAGGTGTCCCACCACAAGAGGAAGAGTGCTAGGAGAGCGGACAACTTTTCCCTCCATCCATGAGGATTTCTCATGGATAAGTTCCATTGTAGATGATCACCAACCCAATAGTAATTGGTCACAGATGACACTTCGTTTTAGGTATATTGTTATCATTGCATGTGCACTAGGTTTCGTTCCTTATTAGATACCGGTATGAAAAATGTGAATTGAAAAATAAAAGTAGTTAGTTCCCTTACCCAAATTATGAAATATGCCATTGATTTTTGTCCTTTATTCTAGATAGTAAGTTGAATCTAAATATTTGTTGCTGGATTTTTTGAAAACCTGTCATTGAGAAATTTTTGCAACCATCAAGTACTTGGTTTTTCCCCTAGGACAAAAATGCCCAGGTGGGAAACTACCATCCATTATTATTGTCTATTTCTAGGGGCTTTTTCCCTTTATTATTTTTGGCCCATGTCTAATTTTGAACCATTTTCTAAGTCCCTATTCTGTCCAATTCTACTATGTATAATTTTGTTCCTGGATTCTTAACTACTAAGAGGGTGAAATCATCATTTGATGGTTTCCCCCTTGTTTGGGGTGCATGATATGGATCAAATGCAAGCACGACCCAAATGATAGGTCTTAAAGTTGATGTTTACATCTGAAGAATGATTCCTGTAGAGGGGAAGGGGAATGTGCTTGGTAACAACCATGGCACATGCAAAACAAGGGAAAGAAAACTAGCATGGAGTGTTAGTAATAACCAATCATGGGATGATGTAATAGAAACAAGTAAAACATGTAATAACACAATAAGATGATAACATAATAGCTAGTGGAAAACTTGGGACACTACTCAAGATGTTACAAGACAATCGAGGCCTTTAAGGACATACAAGTAAATAAGAAATCATAGGGCATAACCCGTAAATAATGGAAAACAAGTCATAATCATATAAGATAAGACATGAGAAAAGTAGATAACGATGGTTGAAAGTAATCCTACAAGAAAAAGGCTACATATAAAGAACCCATTAGTATGTTAGAATAATGAATAGTATGTCATAATGTGTATAGTTGAGTGGAATAGAAATGAAAGTATTGATATTGCAATGATAACACGTGAATGTAAAAATTATGGAAGGTAGATGCCCCCAAGGAGCCTCGGCGAGACTAGTAGAGAACAATTTCAAGCATCATGCATTTTGTAATAACCTGTATATATCATGAATTCATCTCAAATTACCATGTGAATGCACATGTGTATATGTAAAAAAATAGAACATATTATGAATCAAGCTAACATGATAGGCATAATGCAACATGGAATAATATAAGAAGGAAAAGATACATCCAGCTAAGATATAAGCTAACATTTGTGTATTTTTACAAATATATGAATGTTTTTGTATTATTAGAATATGAGATCCTATGACTAGGGAAGGGAAGAAAGGTTGCCCCTAGTGTGCATGTGTGAAAAGTGTGGTTCATGTATGTAAGTGTGCCCTCAACAATCATGTTTGAACCTAGAACAAGAGTGTGTCATCGGGTAGTGAGGGATAACATAAGATATACCAAAGAACATTATCAACATGGTGAGGGGAGAATCCTATAGAGTCCAAGATCCCAATTTCATGAGTAGCAAGTGTAATAAAATAAACAATAACAATGTGGTCATTATAAGAAACTAGAATAGGTGGAACATTGGTAAGGAATATGTGTAATTTGGGAATATTGGAAGCATTAAAGTTATATGTACTACCCCCTATAACTATAGAAGAAACCATAGACATAAATGTGTAAAGAGGAGAATTGATTTCCCCCATGGATGCATCAAGATGATGTGTAGCCATAACCTATGAGTCGTGTATAGAACTTTAGAAAGTGAGTGAGGGAAGAGCAGCAGGGATCATTATCAAATCAGCACACTGTGTTCTTACTTGTGGTGGGGAAATTGCATAAAATTATGTAACATTGGATTTAGTAAGCATAGAATAATTAGAATTACATCGATAGGTGTTCCAAACAATAGATTTGGAATCCATGGTCATGGTGATAGTGTGAAAGGGATATGAGTGTCTCCTAATACCTTAGGTATTGTAGATGTAACAACCACCATAAGGGATAATGTTTGAGATATAAGTAAATGTGTAGCAGTATCCATTAGGGATTTGTCACCATTTTAATGAGAGTGAGACATAGTGGTAGGAATATCATGAGTGCTAATAGAAATTTCATCATGTAAACCGGTAGTATTGTAGTCCATCATAGGAGGAGAATGGTGTGTAATGTAAGTAGTTTTGGAAGCACAATGATTGAGGGGGTTGAATCAGTCTTCTAAACTTTCATTCAAACAACCATGCACAATTATAAACCTTTAAGCATTAAGAATAAGAAACAATGCATACACCATCAACCATATGAGAAATTAACACATAGAAAAAAGATATATGTGGGAAAATCTCAAGGGGAAGAAAACCCACTAAACCTCTTCATATATTACAACACAAAATATTTATTTAGTGAAGCACACACTTCACAATGAGTACCCACCCCTTTACAACTTTAGTGAGGTACCAACCCACAAGGAGCACCAACCTATTTAGTAGAGCACTTGTTGTACAAGGAGGCTACTACTCCCCAATATGACCAAACACCCACTTAGCCACCTGAAGATGAAGATCACTTGATGACCTTGTTTCTCAACCAATTGATTGTGATCACTCTTTTAGTCCTCTTCACTCAAAACTCTCTCAAATTTCTCTCTCTCTCTCTCCTTCTTCGCTCGTGTATGCACCAAAGTGTGTTGATTAGGTCATATGAACTTAAATCTCTATTCCTCTTCTCTTCTCACCTTCTCATGCCTCTTCTTTTCTCTACTCTAGAGCCCTTTGACCTCTTCATACACATCCTCGTGCTTGCTCAAACCTCCATTCCCCTCTACTTACTTAAATGAGCAAATACAACTTACTTTTATACATGACTCATGCCACAAGCCACTCTAGGTTGGAAAATACCATTAGACCATGCAATTTTAGTCATATAAAACATATAAAGACTCATTACAAACATTAACAAGTGGTGATACTAAGTACATGACCCTTTAGGTTGGCATAAGCCTTACAAACATAAAGCACCCCCAATTAAGTTCTATAGGTCTACTTTTCTAAGTCAGACTCATCTGGTGTGATTGTATAACATTGAACATTCCCAAGGTGTGGGACCTTACAAAAGTGAGAAAGCTCTCCAGATTAAAGGTTGGTTCCTTATTCCTCTGTTCAGGTGCATACGTGAGAATTTGTAGAGTATCTATCTCTATACCTAATCTAAAACTTGCCAAGGAGACATGGGATAAAGGGTATAAGAAAATAGGAAATAACTAGACTACCAGGTGATGCACCAAAGGAATGATGGACATTTATTTTTCCAATAGATGCAAACCAACAAAATGCATACAATAAACAAACACAGATAGCCATAGATCTATAATGGGAGACCAAATGAAAGAAAAAGAGACAAGAAAGGATCTAAGATCGATCACAGATGTGTTTTATTACTCTGTGGATTGATAAAGTCCATTACAAGGTAGCCAAAAGGAAGAAACATATTGCAATCTCGATGGAAGGCCTGAACCCCACAAATCCCTTTGCTGGAAGGAGAAGGGAGCCTACAAAACAAAGAATGTCCAACCCTTTACAATGAATCCTGCCCCCGTATTTATAGATTCAATCCGAGAGAAGAAAGAGAGGGAGAGAAGTGGGAAAAGTAGGTTGAAGTTCAACCACTGCCATTAATGATTCTGCTAAAAGTTTTCCCCAAATCCATATTTACTACATCGATCTTTCGTTTGATGCCTTGAAGGAATAGGAAGCAGTGGAAACAGATCAGATCTGATCTAGTTGTTGAGGCAAGAAGATCCTGCATTGAAAGCTCGAAGACATTTCCTCCATTTTCCTTCAACTAACCTCCTCAAAATTGAATTTTTAGACCTCCATGGCATGGGCGAGATCGAGATCTTTCCAATGGTGTCAGATTCGCAATATTTCGAGCCCTGAGTCAAAGATATATGCCCCTTCAAAGTTTTTATCGAGTCTCGTACAAATGGGCAGGAAACAATTTGAAAAATGGGCCCCCCTTCTTATATGGGACACATGGCAGTTAGATTAGAACAAAAATCAGGTCTACGGGTCTGTAATTTATCTTTTTCCCCTTTTGCACAAAAAAAATGCAAAAATAAAAAAACTCCCGTAGCCCCGAAGCTCCGCCTAGACACGTGGCTCCTTTTGGTTGGTTGGGGAATGTGCTTCTATATTTATCTTTGTGCCTTTTTAACAAAAGGAATTTTTCTACTTTTTCCTTCAATTCCCTGCTTTGGCTTTGACATGGGCCCAAATGCCGACTTTTTCCTTAGGCGCAGTTGCGGTCCATTTTGAAACTTTTACCCCTTTTGAGATAACAAAGGGAAAAGAACCAAATTTTCCCCTAACGACCTGATTTCCCTTGGGACACATGTCAGTCTGGAACTCATTTGGAAATTTTTCCTATTCAACCCTTGAATCAGTGCCATTAACACACTTGGCAGTATCCGCCAAACTGGCTCATGCATTGACTATTCAACTAACTCTGCCCCTCTGGATATAACACGTGGAGGCACTGCACTTACTTGAAAACCCAGCCCAAAGTTTTCCCTTGGAGGAGCATTGAGTTGACACTTGTCGGCCTCTGCTGATCTGTGGACTTTTCAATGGCCCCTCTTACTTTTTATACTTTGGGCTACGTGGTGAGCTCATGCTCATTTGGGTCTCTACCTTGGGATCAACTCTTGGAGATGTGCCACACTTACACTTGGCATTCTCCACTGATACATTATACTTAGCCAATTTTGAAGCCCACCTTTTGACATCTATTTGACCATTTACTACGTGGAGGGCTGGCACAAGTTTGAGTCTCCACCCTGGGCTTCCTTTATGAATTTGTGCCAAGTTGACACCTAACACGTTCTTTTTAGTTGAAGACTTTTCAACGCCCCACAATTTCCTTGGGGTTCTAGACGCATGGAAGCCTGGTGCAAGTTTGGGTTCCTCCTTTTGAATTCACTTTTGGAGAAGCGCCATTAAGGACACGTGGCTCCTTCTGCTGCCTCCTCCATACTTAGTCATTTTTGGACCCTTTTTCCTGAACCATTTTGAGCCTAAGCACTTCAAATCTTCACCGTTTCTTCCCCTTCTTATTTCTGGTTCTACTTCTACATCTCCCCTTCATGTCTGCCCCTGCCATTTCATATTTGAGTCTACCTGTAACTTAGAGAATATATTTAAGACATGGAAATGGCCCGACATGGTCATTTCTCTTGCATAGGGTCCCTTAGTCTCTCTTGGCCTCTGCCACTCCATGGTTGAGTCCTTATGTCCTCTGCAACCATTTACAAGTTCTGGAGTGAGTTTTCTCAGGTTCCTTCTATACGGGGTCATGGCGATCCAATATTTGGCATGGGGAAAAATATGGATAGTAATTTGGTGACTCACAGGGGTATCTGCCTGCTAGATGAAAAGACCAATTTGCCTTGTCGTATCCGTTGGGAATGGAGTTGAGAAAGATAGTTTGGTACTAATTCTGTCTCTGATTCAAGAGCCCACCTATTTGCACTCTCAATTTTCATAAGAAATATTTGAAATGAATGTTTCTGAGAGTAGAAAATTGTTTTGACCTAGGGATTCATCCATCTTTCTGAATGGATTGCATAAGAGCCACAAAACAAAACCACACTATATACAAAATTTTAAATCATACGTGCCCCAAATGGAACATGTAGAGCGTTCAAAGAACTTGGGAGAAAAAAACCTAAACTAAAGCAATGCGATGTGCACAAGAACTTAGAGGAAAGAGAGACTAAACTAATATATATAGGGTGAGACTTCCCTTTTACTAGCAGTGCTTCATATAGATTCCATTCACTTGAATCTATAACTCTTCACCCTCTAATGTAGACAATTAGAATGCATTGCTACTCTTACATTTTGTGATCATGTAAGGGCCACTTCAAATAGCATCAAACTTGGAGTGCCTTCCTGGTTTTTCTTGATCTACATCCCATTTCAAAACCAGGTATCCTTCCTGGAAGGTCCTTGCTTTTGCCTTCTTGTCAAAGAATTTCTTGATTGAGGCCTGATTATTTTCTATTGCTTGGAAAGCTTGTTCTCTGGTTTCTTCTAATTCTATCAGATCTGTATACATGGCCTCCATTGGTCCAAATTCAGACATCTCTAGTTGGTTCATGAGCTCCAATGCTGGAAACTCAAGTGATATAGGCAACACTGCCTCTTTCCCAAAGACAAGCTTGAATGGAGAGTTGCCTGTAGATCTCTTGGGCGTTATTCTATCAACCCATAAGGCCATTTTGAGCTTTGTGTGCTAGGTCCTCTGATTCTCATCAAGATTTCTTCTGATGATCCTTAGTAGGTTCTTGTTTGTGGACTCAGCCTGGCCATTACCTTGAGGGTAATAGTTTGATGAAGTGCTCAAATAAGTCCCATTCTTGACAACCCATCCTGTGATCTTGTAATCTATGAATGCTAATGCATTGTCTGATATGATGGTGGCTGGAACTCTAAATCTAGCCACTATCCCTTCATAGAAATATAGGATACTAGACTCATTGGCTTCCTTGAGCGCCACTTCCTTAGTCCACTTGGTGAAATAATTTGTCACTGTCAGAATCCATTTGTGGCCTTGGCTAGAATTTGGATTGATGACTCCAATGAATTCCAATCCCCATTGCATGAAAGGTTGGTCGACTGAGATTGGGTGCAATGGAAGTGCTGCTAGCCTTTCCTTTCCTTTGAAGAATGCACAATTCTTGCACCTTTTGATCCATGTGTAGCAGTCACTAAACACTCTAGGCCAATAATATCCCACTTTCATGATTTTGAGTGCTGTCACTCTTGGAGCAAAATGGCCTCCAGCTGCTTCAACATGGAATTCTTGTAGCACTCTCTCCACTTGATCTGTCCCAATGCATCTTAGCAGAATGCCATTGATGTCTCTTTTGAACAAGACACCATCAATAAGAACATATGGGATGGCCTGTAACCTGAAATGTCTCCTTTTTTTTTACTCATCCCATGAGGACACAGGCTGTTTTAAGGAAGTGCACCATGTCTTGGGTCCAACAAGGAGTAGGTACATCATCTCTCCCTTCTTCTTGATCATCTTGTAGAACAAAAACAACCTCCTTTTCACTATTTGTTTCATCTTGTTGACCTGAGGCTAGTTATTCACACAACCCCTTCCCACATACCAGCTTGGTGACCTTGATCTCAATGTCATATTCCATGACATGAGTGATCCATCCTACACACTTCTCATTTAGGTCCTTGCTGAGAAGGAATTCTTTAACTCTTGCATGGGAGACCAATAGTTGGATTTTGTTGTTTAAAACCAAATGCTTAAACTTCAATCCTATATATCACTGCCAATCCTGCTTCTCAATGAAGGAGTACCTCACCTCATAATCTTCCAAACTCTGGCTGAAGAAAGTAATTGGTGTTCTGTACTTTCTTTGTTCTGCTGAACCAAGATTGCAGAAATCATGTCACTACCACCAAAGGCATACAATACGAAGTCTTTGGAAAAATTTGGATTCACAAGAGTTGGGGCTTGTGATATGGCTTCTTTGATAGCCTCAAAACTTGCTTTCCCTTCAGCTATCCACCTGAATGCTAAGCTCTTCTTCAACATCAACATTATTGGTTTAACAAGGGTAGCAAAGTTTGGAACAAACTTGCGGAAAAATTTGATTTTTCCCAAGAAGCTTTGAAGAGCCTTCTTGTGACTTGGCAATGGCAATGCTCTTATTGCTTGAACTCTCTCTGGGTCAATTTCCAATCCTTTCTTTGATACAATATGGCCTAGAAGCTTACCTTCATGGGCCAAGAATATACATTTCTTGGGGTTCAATGACACCCCATAACTTCTACACCTTTCAGACACCTACCTTAGATGGAAAATATGGTCTACTCCATTTTTGGAAAACAATGTACTTTCATCCAGATAGATCAGTACTATTTTTTTGATCAGTCCTTTGAATGCCATATCCATTTCCCTTTGAAAAGTGGCTTCGACGTTGGATAATCCAAATGGAATTTTCCTGTAGGCATAGGTGCCCCATTTGGTGGTGAAAGTTGTTTTGAATTGATCATCTTCTTTCACCATGATCTGGTTGTACCCTGAGTAGCCATCTAGGAGGGAGAACCTTTTTGACCCAGACACTACTTGCAAGATCTGCTCCATTGAAGGGAGTGGGTAGTGATCTTTGAGGGAGGATCTGTTCAAATCTTTAAAGTCAACACACAACCCGATTTCTCCATTTTTCTTTTTGACTAGGACCAGATTTTCAACCCAACTTGAGTGTTTGATTGGAAATATGATACTTTCCTCTATCAGCTTGTTCAAATTCTTTCTTCATCAGAGGCTCAATATGTGGGATGACTGGTCTCTGCTTCTGCCTAATGGGCTGAGCAACTGGATATAGTTTCGATTGTGTGTTGTGATAGCTTTGGATTGAACCCTCTTAGGTCTTCATAACTCCAAGCAAACACATCTGGAAATTCTTGGCAAAGTTGTATAAATTCATACCTTTCTTGTTCGGTGGCCAATTTTCCAATTTGAAGTGTTTTGTCTTCTCCAATTGGGATTGAATCTAAATCCTCTTCTTTGATCTGTATGTTAGCCTTCTCTCTTTTTAAATTGATCATTGGGATTGAAAATAGATTCCAATGTCACTAAGCCTTTGGGAAGCTTGTTCTTATGTAGTTGTACTATCTGATTCCCATATTGCTGCTCTAGTCTGCTTTGGTTTCTAACTGAGAATTTAGCTTCTTCTTACAAAAATTTAATGATCTGCTAATCATTTTCGAACACTTGCTAGCATGTGTTGTTATCTGGTACTACTGGCCTCACAACCACATGGATATGTGGTTGTTCTCTATCCCTCTTGATGTTTTCAACCACATCAAACATTGCTCCCACTGCTACAAGTCTATCAACAGCTTCATTCTCCTTCCTGGGTATGGACACAATACTGAAGGCCTCAAAATCCTCCATGAGATCCCATATCCTACTCTTGTAGTTCTTGAGCAGGTCATTTTTGATAGCATTAAGTCCTTTGACCTGATTGGAAACCAGTTCACTGTCACCAAACACTTGCAAGTTCTTGATCCCCAGCTTCCTTGCCCAATGAAGACCTTGGACTAAAGCCTCATATTCAATAGTATTATTTGAGCAAGCAAACTGGAATCTGAAGGCTGAATAATATCTCATACCTTTGGGGGACACTATCATGGCTCCTCCTCCATGTCCTTGTCCACTCCTTGAGACATCAAAGAAAAATTACATACCTCATTGTCATCCTTGTATTCTGGCTTAATTAGATCAGGAAGAGGATGATTCTCTTCATGTAGGTAGTAGACACCTAGCTCAGATTCTTCCATCTCCTTATAGGGGTCAAAAGCATGACTTTTTTTAGCCCAATCATCGAGAGTCAAGTCTGGGATACATCCCACCTTGGTATTTGCTTCAGAAGTGCTTAGGAGGTCTTCTTGATCAAAAGTTGAGCAATTGGCATTGATTGGGCTAGGCACATAGGATTCAATATGATAATCAGCAATAGGTTCAGATCTGATTGTGGCCTTTTCCCCATACCTTGTCCTAAAGAGCATATGTGACCAATCAACAGACATGTAGCCTCCAATTTTGGCAGTGAAGTCCCTGGACAGACACAAAGCAAAATGTGGTGGAAAATCTATGATTGACACATTTTGCAAAATAGTCACATTGGGGCAGGCATGCAGAGTGAGGCTCAGATCCTTGATGATTCCCATAGTGGTCACTGTTGTCCCATCTAATTAGACTACTCCTCTAGAGATGACTTCATATTGGAGACCCAACTGATCAGCTATTTGTTTGGGCATCACAGAACTACTAGCCCCAGAATCAATCATACAATTGTGCACCAATTTGTCTCCAATAATTAATGAGACATAGAAGGGAGGAGGTCTCAGGTTCTTACCTTTTCATTCTTCATGGTTTCTCCTTGGTTGAGTTGTATTGGAAAGCACTCTCTCTTGCTAGTTAGGGGGGTGATTTGAACTTGACCAATTTTGTATGGCAGTCTGCAACAGATCCCTCTGCCCTGGAATGGCCAGTGACTCCCATAGTGAAATGTTCACACTTGTCCTTTTCATTTTCTCAATAATATTGAATGAGCTATCTTTTTGTTTCCCCTTCCCAGACACATTTCTTTCTTGCACATGGGTTGTTACAACCGGTGCCTGACTGGGTTTGGGAGGTGGCTTGGATTGGTTCTGCATATTGGGAGTTATACTTGGAGCACCAGGACCTTGTGGAGTGATGGAAGATTGAGGGTCACTTGAGTTCAGTGGTTGGCCCTCTCTAATATTCCTCTTTTTGGACCAGGTATTGGTAGCCACACCTTGAGAAGGGAATTGATTCATTCCACATAAGTCTTCAGCCTGCCAATTGACAAGCATAGTCTCTCCTAGAGGTCCACCTTGTTGAGCTTCTTGTTACTGATCTCCCTCTTGGCTAGGTTCTTGTGGCACCATACTGGTTTGCACCATCAAGGCCTGATTTAGAGCACCATTAAAGCACATTGATTGGTTATGTTCTTGATTACATGGAAAACACCAATCATATTCTTGTGTCATATTGTTATGTGTTGGAACCAATGCCCTTGATGTTGAAGCTATGTTTGGATCATATGACCTAAAAGTTCTAGTAGCTTGGGGTTGTCCTTGGTTCTGGCTCTAATTTGCAGTCTGAGATGGTGGCCTATTCTGCTGATACTGGGGTCTAGCTTGATATTGACCCTGAGACTGAGCTTGAGACTGATATGGCCTGGAACTCTGAGCTTGTTGTCTTTTGATAATTACTAGCTCATTCCCCAGGTTTTGAAGCTATTTCATGACTTCCTGGAGTTCCTTAGAGGTGTTAGATGATGAAGTGGAAGCTTCAATTGAACTTTGACTCCTGGGGGTGGGTATAGGAGCTAATGTAGGTGTTTGGCTAGCATCTGGGCTTCCTAACTCAGGGTATAGAGGCATGGATGGCCTAGGAGTGATTTTACCAGCCTGAATCAAATGGTTCTCAGCCCCTATGGAAAGGCTATAGGCTGCAGGTAATGTAGTGCCCCCCATTGACTGAATCATCAGAGAAATATCTAGAATTTAAAGCCCTAAGAAAGTATAAGAAGGCACCTTCATTAGTGGGCTTTACTGCTGTTGGAATTCTATCCCAGTCCATTGGAATTCTGAGGTTGAAGTCTATCAGTTGCTCATTTAGGGCTCTCTTGATTGTTGTTAGTTGTTCCAACAAAGACAGGTTATCACCTTTCTCTCCAAACTAGTTTTGAAGAGCATATGCATAGCTAGATTCTAATTCTGGATAGAACCTGTCTCAAGACTCCTGAACCATTGTGAAGCTTTCCCTTTGAGTGAAGAGGCCCCGCATCTTGACTGCAATGTCCATCTCATGAATCTCATGGATTTTACAGACATTTGTCAATATCTTGGACATGATCACCAGGAGAAGTTTGATTTTTCCCAGTGAAATATGGGATACTCTTTAATACTGCAATAGGAACTGGATTTTGTGCATTCAAGGTGAGTGGACTACTACCAGTGAAGTTAACATAAGGATTTGGCTAAGCCATCCTGATCGTTCTGAGCACCCCTCTTGATTGAATGAATGGTCGGCCAGAAGGAGGTGTTGATAAAGCTCTTGCTTGGTGGAGATAGAGACCTTCCTCAAGGTTATTCTTCCTCTTCTCCCTCTGTCTAGGGATAAGTCTAGATAGATAAATAGTCCCTCTTCTCTAGTTCTTGATCGTGTTTTTATTCTTCTCATGAACTTGCTTGGACTATCTTGGACATTTGATTCTTTTGGAGTCAGGATGTATAGTTTTAAGGCTTCTTAAAATCCAGAATCATGGGAAGTGTACATCAATTCCTACTGTAATGGGATGGATACTTTTAGTGCCACCATGGGAACTAGATCCAAGGTGAGTGTGACCACTGCTAATAACGTTAACATAAGGATTTGGCTGAGTCATCCTGATCGGTCTGAGCACCCCTCTTGATTGAATGAATGATCATCTGGGAGGATGTGTTGATAAAGCTCTACTTGGTGTACATTAGAGACCTATGGGTTCTTCTTCCCCTTCTCGCTCTGTCTGGGGATATGTCTGAGATAGAAAAACAATAACTAAACTTCCAGGTCCTTGCACCGGAATTATGAACACTTATTCTTCTCATGAAGTTAACCAACAAAATGGACTACTGAAACTAAGCAAGATAGCCAGATCTTTAATGGGAGTCGTCAGATGTAAGCAATTTTAAGGCTTGTTTAAAGGATCTAAGATCGATCACAGCATGTGTGCATCAATTCCTTTGTGTAATGGTACAGTTATTTCTTAGTAACCAAGAGGCATACAACATATTACAATATTAATGGAAGGCACTGACACCCCACAAATCCCTTTGCTAGAAGGATAAGGGAGTTCTACTTTTCTAAGGCAGGGTCATTTGGTGTGATTGCATAACATTGAACTTTCCCCAAGGTGTGGGACCTTGTAAAAATGGAAAATTTCTCCAGATTGAAGGTTGGTTCCTTATTCCTCTATTTAGGTGCATACATTAGGATTTGTAGAGGATCTATCTCTATACCTAATCTAAAACTTTCCAAGGAGATAGGGATAAAAGAGTATAAGGAATAAGAAATAACTAAACTACCAGGTGATGCACCAAAGGAATGATGAACACTTATTTTTCCAATAGAAACAAACCAAAAAAATGCATACGATAAATAAGCACAGATAGCCAGATCTATAATGGGAGACCAAATGAAAGCAGAAGAGACAAGAAAGGATCTAAGATCAATCATAGACGTGTTTTATTGCTCTATGGATTGGTACAGTTCATTACAAAATAGCCAAAAGGCAAAAACATATTACAATTTTAATGGAAGGCCTGAACCCCACAAATCCCTTTGCTAGAAGGAGAAGGGAGCCTGCAAAAAAAAAGAATGTCCAACCCTTTACAATGAATCCTGCCCCTGTATTTATAGATTCAATCAGAGAGAAGAAAGAGAGGGAGAGAAGTGGGAAAATCAGGTCAAAGCTCAACCACTGTTGTTAATGCTTCTGATAAAATATTCCCCCAAATCCATCTTTACTGCATCAATCCTTGGTTTGGCACCTTGAAGGAAGAGGAAATGACGAAACAGATCAGATCTGATCTGGTTGTTGAGGAAAGAAGATCCTACATTAAAATCCTGAAGATGTTTCCTCCATTTTCT
This sequence comes from Taxus chinensis, assembly GCA_019776745.2. Classification (NCBI taxonomy): domain Eukaryota; kingdom Viridiplantae; phylum Streptophyta; class Pinopsida; order Cupressales; family Taxaceae; genus Taxus; species Taxus chinensis. The sequence continues at coordinate 61,354,385 of CM034147.1, read as the reverse complement.
TCACCTAACCTCCTCAAAATTAAAGTTTCAGGCCTCCATGGCATGGGCGAGGCTGAGATCTTTCCAATGGTGTCAGATTCGCAATATTTCAAGCCCTAAGTCGAAAGATATGCCCCTTCAAAGTTTGTATCGAGTCTGTATAAATGGGTGGGAAAACAATTTGAAAAATGGGTCCCCTTTTTGATATGGGACACATGGCAGCCAGATTAGAGCAAAAATCGGGTCTACGGGTCCGCAATATATCCTTTTGCCATTTTGCACAAAAAACACAAAACTCAAAAAACTCCTGCAGCCTGAAAGCTCTGCCTAGACACATGGCTCCAGGGGAATGCACTTCTATCTTTATCTTTGTGCCTTTTGAACGAAAGGAAAATTTTCACTTTTTCCTCTGACTCCCCACTTTGGCTTTGACTCGGGCTCAAACACTGACTTTTTCCTTTAGGCGGAGTTGTGGGCCATTTTGTAAATTTTACCCCTTTTGAGATAACAAGGGGTAATAAACCAACTTTTCCCCGATGGCCCGCTTTCCCTTAGGACACTAGACAGTCTGGCACTCATTTGGAAACCTTTTCTCTATTCAACCCTTGAATCAGTGCCATTAAGACACTTGATAGCCTCCGCCTAACGAGCTCATGCATTGACTATTCAACCGAATCTGCCCCTATGGAGTAACACGGGGAGGCACCACACTCACTTGATAACCTGGCCCAAAGTTTTCCCTTGGAGGAGCATCGAGTTGACACTTGTCGACCTTCGCTGATCTGTGGAATTTTCAATGGTCCATCTTACTTTTTAGACTTTGGGCTACGTGGCAAGCTCACGCTCATTTGGGTTTCCGCCTTGAGATCAACTCTTGAAGATGTGCCACACTGACACTTGGCATTCTCCGCTGATACATCTATACTTAGCCAATTTTGAAGCCCGCCTTTTGACTCTGTTTTGACCATTTTCTACGTGGAGGGTTGGTGCAAGTTTGAGTCTCTGCCCTGGGCTTCCTTTCTGAATTTACACCAAGTCAACACCTGGCACCTTCTTTTAGTTGAAGACTTTTCAACACCCCACAACTTCTTTGGGGCTCTACATGTGTAGAATCCTGGCGCAAGTTTGGGTTCCCCTTTTGGATTCACCTTTGGAGAAGCACCGTTAGAACATGTGGCTCCTTCCGCTGTCTCCTCCATACTTAGTCATTTTTGGGCTTTTTCTTAAACCGTTTTGAGATTGAGGACTTCAGATATTTTCCATTTCTTCCCCTTCTTGTTTTCTGGCTACTTTGCGGCATCGCCCCTTCTTATCTGACCCTGTTATCTCATAGTTGAGTCTACCTGTAACTTTGAGAATGGATTTAAGACGTGGAAATGGCCCGAAAGATTTGTTTCTATTATACAGGGTCCCTTAGTCTCTCTTGGCCCCTACCCCCCTCATTTTTCAAGTTCCTTTGCAACCATTTATAGTTCTAAGTGAGTTTTCTCAGGTTCCTTCTATGTGGGGTCCTGGCTGATCCAATATTTGGCCTGGGGAAAAATATGGATAACAATTTCCAGTCTTCAAAAGTGAAAAAAATCACACACCTAAACTCTTCTCCAAGGTACATATGTCATATCAACAGAAAGTTATTGACCTCAGGAAACTCACAAGACTCATGGAAAACTTCAATCCAAGGCACAAGACCCCAAAGCACTTCCTTCTCTGAAACTTCTCAATCCTATTATTAGGACTAAAGAAACAGTCTTGAACTTATCAAGCTCCAATACCTCCAGGGAAACATTTAGGAACTTCCATCACTTGGAACACTTCACTAGAAACTCCACCAACATGCTCAGACACTCACAGACCTATGTTACATAAAGAATATTGATCTTACATACTTGTTCCTTAAGCCTTCTTAACAAACCTAATTGGGTTGATTAGGCCATTAGAGCTTAAGACAAAATACACCACTTCTAATTAAACCATGAGCTAAAACACATCATGTCAGACCTTTACAAGCTATTCATGCTCATATTTCACTACCACACTATCATTTCTATGAAAAACCTCGTGGAGCTCCATGACTGGTTTTGCACCCTTTAGGCCATTAGCAGTAAAAAACTTTGGGAGAAAGGTTTCACTAATTTCTTGCACATAATCTATCCAAATCTTGTCATGGACATTTATAACACATCCCAAGCTTGAGAAATAAATTGGTTTTACTTCATGAACCCAAAAATACATACCTGCACATGCAAATCTTCAAAAACTAGATGATTTCTTGTAGCTTACTATCACACCTGGAGCATGTTAACATCACCAAAATGATCTATGAAGAATTCTCTACATGCTTGAACCATCATACTATCCTTTTTGTGCCCTTTAGAGAACAAACCCTTCATATTTTTTTCCATCCCTATTAGACTGAGGTTTTAGGAGGGTTTAAACCCACTTAGCTTCTTAAAAAATGTTCATAAAAGTATGTCAACCTAATGAACCCACGCCACTTGGAATTTTTTTTTAGCTTCATGCCCTAACATCCAAAAAAATTGTGAGTCCCCATATAGACTACAATGGGTGCGTACTTGAAAGTTGACCATCGAGCTGGGAAACAATGTTTCGAGAGCTTGGTAGAGCCTAAAACAAGTTTTCATGCATTTCCTTCAGATATTTGACCTCAAAATTTGTACACACCTATGGAATTACCTCATCCATGATTTTCAATGCTTATCCATGCTCAATTTCATCTGGAACTCATCATACTATGCCCATGCTTTCTTTCCTTTTCTTCTAGCACTTTCCTCCAATGATCTTGAATATGCACTATACACCTGACCCATGACCTTGTACACCTTCTACACATGCTCTGCAATGTCGGAATACTCCTCATATGCTTACACTAACTTGTTTTGGCCTACTTTGCTTCACACCACATGCCATTATTGCACTAGGTATATGACTATGCCTAGTTAGGCTTGCTTTAACCCATGCCATACTGAAACTGGCCTTGATATCACCTTGTGGACACACATATACCTCTGACACATATCTCTGAGCATGTTAGACACCATAACAACATTTGACCACCTATGGAGCTCATACACAACACCTTGCTTTCTTGAACCATGTATCAAGAACATGCACTCACTCCTATACACCATGACACTTCACCAATGCAACACTTCATAACACCAAAACAATGCACTACCAATCAACCTTCCTGCTTCTTGATGATTGACACCTCATGCTAACTCATATGCCACTTGGACACCCTTTTCCATCGATGTAACTTGTCATCAATGACAACACCAATGACACTATATACAACAATATCCCCCTTTGTCATTGATGGCAACCATCTTCAAAAACATTGATGGCAACCACTCATGAGAGCACCTTTAGGATTCAATCTTTTTGTTTTTGAGTACACTCTCCCACTTTGACATTAATGACAAAGGATCTTATAACTACTTGACATGCAAACAAAATTACAAATGCATAAACTCATACTTATAAGCTCCCCCTTGGTTTGTACTCACTCTCTTGACACCATTTGTTGTAGATGATCCTTTAACTTGATCTTCAACTCTACTCATTTATCCCCCTGAATAGATACATACCAATTTTGTTCTTCATTATTATTATAGACATTCATGAAAACACAGTCCCTTGTTTTGAACATGTCTTCAAAGATTCTTAAATCTCTTGGAGTTAACTAGCTCCCCCTTGTATTGTGCATACTTCTCAAGAAGACCTAGTGGAATAGGTTTATTTCATCTAGCTTGCACTTATGTTCCTTTTAAACTCATATGGCCACTCTTAGCTCTCAAGGACTAATGGAACACACAGTTCAAGGAACCTATAAATCATATATATGCCAAACAATCATCATCCTTCAAATGATAGGAAAATGTCTCTATGAAGCATAATGGAGGCACTCCTTTCAACTTCAGACATTTAGCAATGTCGAAAACCCATCTCCTCATGGGACAAGTCACCATAATTAAGAATCCATCTCCTTGGCTATTGTGTCTTTATCTCTCTATCATCCACCTAGTAGTCTTCTTGTGTCGATAGAAGGATTTCTTGAAGTTCACCAACATCAAACAAGATTCTTTGATCAGTAGGCTCATCATGACTAGAGAAATCTGCTTTAGGTACTTCCCTTTCTTTCTCAACATGGTTAGACCTTACATATGCCTTACTCTCATAGATATTCTTCCTCCATTTACCATATCTTGTAATATGCCCAACATAGTTACATTTTGAAGCAAATAATCAGATTCTTATCTCCATCTCCCCAATTCTGACTAGTGGCTCATGATGACTATATCTAGCAATGTGACCATTCTCATGGTAGTTATAACAAGTATTGTCTCTTGAATGATATGAATGGTCATTTCTACCATTGCTCCATAGATAATCATTCTTGACTTCCCTTCTACAGTCCCTAGCTCCATGACCAAAAATGTTACCTGAATAACAAAAACCATTAAAATTATTTGAGTATCTTATAACATTAGGATGTCTAATGACATTATTTTACACATTGACATCCTCCTTCGCTTTGGCGGGTCCTTGACTTGGTCCATCATTTTTTACCTCTTCCTTTGGATTTTCCTTGAAGTCCAAACCATATTTTTCACTAGAAGGTCTGTGAATGTTCAATAAATCATCAAGATCACTAGTGCTCTTCTCAAGTCTTTGGTACATCTTCAACTTGTTTGAAGCTAGTTCTAGATTTTCTTTTAAGGTCTCCAAATCTGCACTCATCTTGGCACAATCCTCCTCTCTGACTTCTATAATTTATGTGGTCAACTCAAGATGATCTTCAAGCTCCTTGTTGGTTCTTTATACACTTCTTCATCCTTGTTTAGTCTCTTTCCTAGAAAATTGATCTGTAGTTCATGCTCGTTAAGTGTTTTTGTCAACCTTTGATTCTTCTTCCTTATGAGTTGTAGATATTCTAAGGAACTAACAAGTTTAACTTCAAGAATGACTCCCACCTCTTCCTCATCTGAATCATCCTCACCAACCCGGTCCTTTCCTTTTGAATCGCCACCCAACCTGCACAGAGTGGCGGTTGCAGAACCACTGCCCAACCTAGATGGTGGTCCTGTAACCACTGCCTAGACAGGGTAGTTGTCTTGTGACCGTTAGTCTGCATCAAGAGGAGGTCATATCACTTTTGGCGGAAAAATAAAATAGATCCCAAACGATTCGAATTTGAACCAATTGTCTTTGTCTCTTCCTTTCCCGCGTCCTTTCAAATCCTCCAATGCACGGGAGGACATGTGAAGGCTATAAATGCATGAAGGAGCAAGGGATTTGGGAACTCAAAGATCCAAAGAGATCAAGAATAAAGTTTAATTATATGAGAGCAAGTGAGCAGAGATTCTTCAGTGCTGGAGTGGAATTGTAGGATCAAGGTGTAAGAAAACAGAGCAAGCAAGTAATTAGAGAGAGGGTTTACATTATTGCTTCTTTTCATACTTATTGTAATCTATAAAATTTGATTATTGGCCAATACAAGTGGGAAGAAAGAGTAGTTTCCCTTCCTGATTGGTTTTCCCTCAACTTGGGGGTTTCTAGGATGAAATTCTTGTGTTGTGTTTGGAATTCTTTTAGCATTTCTCTACAATCATGTTCTAAGCACTAGTCAATCAATTAGTAAGGTTCTAATCTTCATAAAATATGTCATTTGCCAAAGATAAAATAGAACAAAAAATTATTGTGATTTTGTGAATTTCCAATGTAGAAGTTTACAGATCACCGACAGTGTCGAGAAAAAATGTTTTTTAGGGTTTTTTTGGATTTTTAAGAGCTGAATGAGATAAAACTGAAAATGGATGCTTTTAACGAGCTATGCTTGATTTGAAGGTACAAAAGGAGGTTCACGTTGGGTTCAAAAAGGATGTATGGTGGGAAAAAATGTGTCTAAACAACATGCACTCCTATCATTCGTTCAACTAGGATATCGAGGTAACAAGTAAGATACACACAAAGACCGACACACAACAGATAAAATTCAAAGGGGGTACAGGGACTGCTAAGATCACATACCTAAAGGGAAGTAACCCTTACACTAGGTCAACCTAGGGTTTCCAAGGCCCAAGATCAAAAAAGAGGAAGGAACCTTATTGGGGTATCACTATTGTGGCGGTGATTAGGGAAAAAATAAACATGTAAGATCTATGATAACCGAAGTAAAGAATACAACATAAGATAAGGTGCTAAATAACAATATGCTAACCTAACATGTGTATACAATTTTAGGCTAACATAAAGTGATAAGAAAATAGATAGGAGATTACTCTATACAAAATGACAAGTCGAGTTAGAACACTTACATGTTGGGGGGTAGTCATTGATGCATCTATTTACCAAAGGACCATACACCAAGAGAGAATAAATTTTGGGAGGAGAAGGGGAAACAATCCTGTCCTAAATCATTATAGGTGACCTAAGAGTGCAAGCAAACCAATCCAACAAGAAGAAGATCCAATCCAAGAGTCAATGTGTAAGAAATCCAAGAGTTGAGCGAGCAGATGCAAGTTGATGGAAAAGAGTAGAGCAAACGGCGAGTTCCTGTATATCTTTGTATTGTGTGTGTGTTTGTTATATGTTATTGTATTTTTTGGTATGAATAGCAATGCGATCACCTGCAAGAGATTACGTTGGCCAGGAATTTGAAAAAATGCCAATGCAATCACTTGCGAGCGATGACATCGGCTAGGGAGGGGAAATGATAAGTGGTGTGTGTAATGTGTCATGAAGAAAAAAAGTAATGCACGGCAAAAATAATATGGTCATGTGCAAGTAAGGTGTCGAAAGGGTGCAAAGAAAAGTAAGAAGATAAGAGCAAAAGAGGTGCATAAATAGGACTAAAAGCCATTCTCTCTCCATCTATTGTCCTTAACCCAATGTTTACGTGAATAGCCATACCCCTATCTCGGAACAAGCCCCTTAAGGCACTTGTTCCCATAAATAGATGCATTAACAACCTCTAACTTGGAAGATAAATAGTTAGTAATAGTTATGAAAAGATAAAGCATGAAAAATTAGGTGTATACAGAATGCATTCTAGACCATTACCCTTTCATAATCTATTATAAGTCACCCACATCCCTTTAGAATTAATTTAATTGATTTTATCATGCCTAAACCATACATTTATATCCCTTGGCTAATTTAATTAGCTATTTAAATAAATAAATAGCCAATTATCCACTCGCCCTTCACTTAGCTCCACTTCACTATCCTAGTCACTCAAGTTGAACTAACCCACTCCACTCAAGTTCTAGAACCATATAAGGGTGGAAGACAATACTTCACATACAACCAACTTCTCGAATAAAATCTTATTGCTAACCAAATATTCATTGTCCCTTAATGGATATTCAAACCATCCAACTACATAGACCAAATCAAATGACTATTTCAAGAAAATGCATTCATGATGTTGTAACTCATTCAAACCTTGATCCACAATCTATGGCCTCTCTTTTAGCTGTAAATATGATGCTCTTTCCTTTGTAATTCATCCTTGGAAGCTCCAAAAAGTTGTGTTTTTTTGTTGAAGGGGACCAGGCACCTGGTTCAGATGGATTCTCGACAAAAAAAATTCAAAATTTTTGGGATATCTGTTTGGAAGATTTACTCAAGACAGTTAATGAATTTTATAGAACATGTGAACTTCTTACAAAGTTGAATAACACCCATATTGTGCTTGCTCCAAAAAAGATGGATGCCAAAGACTTTAAGGACTTCCAGCCTATTAGTCTGGTAAATGTGGTTTATAGAATATTTACTAAGATTATTGCCGCTAGAATCTAGCCTGTTCTTTCTGATTTAATATCAAAGCAACAAAGTGGATTCATCAAAGGGATACTTATACAAGATGGAGTGATTATGGTTCATGAAACTATACATTCCATGGATAAAAGCAAGAAAGCAGGTATGCCAATCAAGTTGGATATGAATAAGGCTTTTGATAGAGTTTCTTGGCATTTCCTTAATAAGGTTCTCAACAAATTTGGGTTTCAACATAAATTAAGGAAGATCATTAAGACATGCATTTCTACGACTATATTTTCAGTTGTTGTCAATGGAACTTCAGTGGGTTTTTTGGCCAGCAGTAGGAGCATAAGACAGGGAGATCATATGTCCCCTCTTCCTTTCATTCTTATGGCTAATAGTCTTAGTAGATATATTACTAAAGATATTAATGTAGGTCTTTTACAAGGAGTTAGACCCACTTCTACGAATCGAACAACCTCACATCAACAATTTACTGATGATACAATTTTATTGCTAATGACATCTATCCTTGAAGCTAAAACTATCAAGACTATTTTGAAATTTTATGAGGCTGTATTAGGGTAACAAGTTAATTTTTAAAAAAGCTCCATTTATTTCTTTAATACTCCTTTGGAAAGACAAAAAATAATTGCTCTTATTTTGGGTTGCAAAATCAGCTCCTTGCCTACTACCTACCTGGGATTGCCTCTTGGGACCAATAAAGTTTCTATGGTAGTGTGGAATGCATTATTAGACAAAATTTCAGAGGAAATTAGCAGGGTGGAAAGGTGTTGTTCTTTCTAATGTTGGAAAATGCTTTCTTATCAAAATCACATTACAGAACTTACCCATATATATTATGTCTATGTTCAACATTCCTAAGGCAATTGTAGACATAATTGAAAAGATCCAATAGCACTTTCTCTAGCAGGGAGTTGAAGAAAGATTTAGATATCATTTGGTGGCCTGGGATCAAGTCTGTACACCTAAGAAAATTGGGGGGCTTGGTATTAAGGAAATTAAAAAATGAATATTGCTTTAACTGCTAAGATGTGATGGAGAATGTTAAAGGAGGAACAACTTGGGTTGAGCTAATAAGAGATAAATATCTAGCTCAAAACAATGTGAATTCATTCCTTTATGAAGACCAACTCCCAAATGGTTTTGTCTTTTGGAACAATTTGATACAAATGAGAAAATTTATCATCCAAGGATGTAGATGGAAAGTGGGCAATGGTAGGGAAATTCAGTTTTGGAGGGACTCTTGGACCAATTTCAGTTTAAAGGACAAATTTGACTCCATTAAGGATATCTTAACTGAAAAATATGGTACAAATTTAAAGACTATATTGATATAGAGGGGAATAGAAGAAAATGGAAACAACTCAGTGTGGATGTGGTACATCTAAATCCTATTGTTTCCTCTCTTCAAGAAGAACTTGACATTATACCTCTAAATCAAACTGAAACAAAAGATGAACTGGTTTGGAGTAATTCTTTTGATGGTGAGTATACTGTTAAATTTGGTTACAACTCTTTTTTTGAAAATGTTCAATGTGACTTCAAGTGGAGTAGAATTTGGATGCCTGAGTTAACTTCTTTTTTTGGCTTGTTTTAAAAGGCAAAATTCTTACTAATGATAATTTAATAAAAAAGGGGTTTATCATGCCAAATATGTGTTGCATGTGTAAAAAGGAGGCTGAGGATATTAAACACTTGTTGTTACATTGTGATTTTGCTTCGAAGCTTTGGAGTCTCATCTTCTCAAGATTTAATATATGTTGGACCCTTCCAAATGAGCTCCTATAGACTTGGGTACAATGGGATCCCCCCTACAAACACTTCATTGTTCGAAGGCTTTGGAAGCTGCTCTTACCACATGCCTTTTGGAGACTATGGAAAACCAGGAATGAGATTATTTTCAGGGAAAACAATCAAGTTTGTAAAAAGATTTTCCATAACATTGTCACTGTTGTCAAATATAATATTGAGAAATTTAGACCTCCCAAAAACAAGAAATATCCTTAAAATGAAGAAGCCATTCTCTCATATTGGAAAATTGATATTGGAAATCTTCAGAGACAGGGAAAGGCAAGCATTGACAGGTCATTAATCCATTGGATTCCTCCTCCCAATTCTTGGTACAAGCTTAACTTTGATGGATCCTCCAAGGGAAACCCAGGTACTGTAGCTGGAGGTGGAATAATAAGAGATCATAAAGTTTGTTTAATTATTGCTTTTGCTGGAAGAATGGGGCATCAAACAAATCATTATGCTGAAGCTTTGTTAGCTCTTTAGGGTTTAAGAATTGCTAAAAAATGTAACATTTTGAACATTATTATTGAAGGGGATTCAATGAATATCATCAACCATTTAAAACAAACTGAAATACAAGATTTTATTCATGAAGCTATAAGTATTTGTCAATCTTTCAATAATTTCTTTGGGGTTTAAGAATTCAATGAATATCATGAATATCATCAACCATTTAAAAATACTTACCCTCTGGCTAGACAATACAAGATTTTAATCATGAAGCTATAAGTATTTGTCAATCTTTCAATAATTTCAAAATTGTTCACACTTATAGAGAAGGTAATAGAGTTGCGGACTCTTTAGTCAATCATGGGATTAACAACAAGTTTACCCACTTGGTTTCATGATGACAATATTCCTATCGAAGTACAAAACTCCATTCTTAATGAAAAGTGTGAGAGATTACTTGCTATCCAAAATCCTTAATGAGATCTTCCCCGATTTATTAGGAATGATAACTATCCCACGCAGGAGCAGTACAAACACTTATTACCCTTTTACTACACATTTTCTGGGTATGTAGTGATACGGTTAAGATGTGAATTGAGGATGAAAGAATCACCATTTTTAGTTGTCGCAAGCACTTCGAACACAATAGAGAAATCATGGGGGGAGCTCCCTGTCAAATAGAGCCTAACTGCGATCCGATCTGGAAAGAGGATGCAGTTATGTGGAATTTTTTGCAGTTAGGAGGGGTTTCAAACCTCATTAAGAAGATTCAAGGTTATGATCAGAATATCTCCTTACAATTTTCCACTGATTGGAAAAAGAGAACGGTGAAGTATGGTGGGCATGCCATTCAGATCATAGAGGAGATGGTCGCTGAAGTTACTGGTCTAAGCATGGAAGGGAGCAAATTTTTCAATAAAAGAATCGACAAGAATACAAAGGTAAGGAAATTTATTGAAGCAGGAGAAGAGCTTCAATTTTTCACTGCGGGTATAAGCTCCATTCCAAATCCCTTTGATGAACTTGTAAGGATGATGGTTCGTTTCATCACTCTTGAAGGTAGGTATATCACGGTTCCCATTAAGCATTTGATTTTTCTAAATCATTTACGTAGAAACTTGCTTGTGTGTTTTCCTCATTACATTCTCAACTCCATGGAATGCTCCATCCTTGAGTTTCAAAAACATGCCTATGCCATTCCACTTCACCAAGGTGTAATTTTCCTCCTACACAGACATTGCTTGACCCATCACCCTGCTATTCCCTCAACCCCTGTCATTCTGCCCACCCCTGACTCCCTCAATCCTAACCCTGATATCAAGCCCACAACTACTAGGTAGAAAAAAACCAAAAGACCCTCTACCCGAGGTTCCCATCCTTTTCCCTCCAATAGAGTCTTGCATAACAACAAGGAAATGGAAACTACACAGAATCTTTTGCACATTAGCACCATAGGGCCCAACGGAGCTGCTCAAGAGAAAAAGGAGGATCTCCAAGTTAGAATTGATAACATGGAAAAGGAGTTACAAACCTTAAAAAGGGACATACATCAGTTATCAAAGCAAAAAGGTAAGAGGAAGCTGGATGAGGATGCTGAACCAGGTGAAGGTCAAGTTAGTGAAATTTACAAGAAGTTGAATTCCCTTGATAATAGATTGGGGAACTCAAAGGTCAGGCATGATTGCATCCTCTCTGCTATAAAGGCCATTTATGACTTTTTAGAACAACAGGTCAAAAGCATATGCATGCTTAGTGATATCTCTGATGCTATTTGGGGTAATGATGTTGAAAGAGACATGGTTCTTTCTTAGCTAGATGCCACTAATCCTTCTCATACCACTACCTTGGGTCTCTTCACTTCATCGTAAACTATGAAGTTTATAATTGACAGAGATGCTAATAAGTAATCCTTTGTGGAGTTGTCTTGTTGTTTTTTGGTTGATGTTTTGTTGTTGTTTGTTCGCTGCCTTTTTGTAGTTTTGTCCCTGTTTTGTCCTCTTTTTGTAGTTTCTCTTTGACTACAGCTAGGCTATATTGTATTATCTGGATTTTGATTTGTTTTTTGATGATCTCACTTGTATATTTGGCTTTTGAGCCTCTTTGTAATAGGGTATAGTCCCTTCAAAACTATTTGCCAATAATACAAAAAATCATCCTTCGAAGCTTTAAGCATTTGCAACAAACCTCTCCTAATTTGCCATTCGAATGTACACATCAAAAGGTTGCCCTAGTGTTCACTCAATTTGCTCATAACATTCTTGTTAATTTCTCACACAAACAAAAAAAACATGTTTAGGTCAACTTGACGCAAGTGCACAATTTAAAAATTGACCATTGTGTATGAAAATAACACATTCGTGAAGGTTAACACATTCAATACCGACATGTAAATAGATGTTGAACCCAAACAATAAAAAAAATGCTCTAATAAACATACAAATACACGAGCGCCGAAACAATTAACTAATCCCGTAGTTACACCATTAACATGTAGGTCGCTTTCTTAAGGATTACTTGTATAAAGCCACTTTAATAATGGGTTATGTTCACGTGCACCAATGGCCGGGTCTTTCTCAATATTCACTTTTTATTTTTATGTCTTATGTACCTAACAATCAAATAATATAAATATATTTTTATATATACAAAGTTATCTGCATTGTAACACCACCCATTAACATAAACCTATTTAAAATGTAAATTTACCATCTCATAAAAGTATGGTATAATAAACTTTTATTAAACGTAGAATTAATTTTTAAAATTTAAACCAATTTTTTTTTTTTTTTGATAGGTTGAGAGTTCCAAAATATGTATAAGATAAGTGTGGGGTAAAAAATAGTATATAATAATTATATGAAAAAACAATTAACACATTTAAACAAAAATGGTAACTCTCATTACTTTTTGTCCTTAAAATTATTCTTGAAAAAAAAATCATAATATAATCAAATAAAATTAAAATCTAAAATAAAATTATTTAGGATTTTTTTTCTAAAAATATAAATTATTAGGTTTTAAGTTGTATTTAGATTGGTTTTCAATAAAAATGATTTCTTATTGATTTTAATTAAAATCAAAACTCAAAGCGAAATTACTTGTGATTTTTCATTTTTTCTAAATATGTAACTTGTAACGTGTCATACATTAATTTCATGGATTTTTTTGCCTTTGTGAAAAATGGCCTACAAATTTTAATGAAGTCAATATAATTGGTGGATTTTCACTATTTTTTTAATAACATCTTTACATATTTGGTGTATAAATCAACATTGCTCATTTGCTTTTTCATTTCGCACTTTTATTGATACCCATCACAAAGTATATGGCACCAATCAAGTAAATGGATGTAAATTTTTTTTATTGAACATTGAAGTATTATAATGGGTATTAACTTATATAGAATGTCGTATCTTTATTAACGTTCGAGTAAGTTTACAATTTAAATTAGTGAGCACTTTTAGTTAAGCCATCTAAATCACGTAGGGTACAATCGTGGCCCCAACCACTTGATTTTCCATATCGAGACATCATGAGATTTTGCATTCAGAAATAATTGATCCTTGATGGGCTATATGTGAATATACCAAATGACCTTTGATACTAGAAGTAAATTTTGGTTTACAGTTAATTATTAATTATAAAATTCTACTATTTTAGAGTGCTTCCATGTACGAATTAGTTATTTGGTTCTTGTTTTTTTCATTTTTCTTAACAAAAGTGAAATATTCAACCAACTTTAACAATTTTATGTATCTTTTTATATTGTACATTTTAAAGAAAGATGTGTTTGTAATATTCAGTTGATCTTGAGCTCATAACATTTTTGGTTTCGAGGCCTTTGCACTTAGTAAGAACTTGACAAAAGCCTAAGAATATATGTTATTCTATGCACCTAATTAGTGCAATTGTTGCTTGAAGAATTAGGATGTTTATCCTTCAATCAAAGTAAATGCACGGTGGGGTGACAAAAGAAGGGTCTTAAGTGGCCTCCTACTTTTTTTAGAAAACAACAATACTTGAACTTGGAGATACTTGGACAAAAAATTTAATGATAGTGTAACGAGATGAATTTATGGCATCTTTAATGTAGTTTCCAATTTTCTTTTTCCAATACCTAGATGAGAAAAATATGTCAAATAGACGCATTTATGATAATGACATAGCGATTATTTGTGAAAACATAAAAGTGTATGTGTAGGGACATGCTTTTTTCAGCAAACGAAAGAATTTTTGTATGAAATCACATATAAGGATAGATACAATTTAGACTATTGTTCATAATAGTTTTCTTAAATTTTCAATTAATTTTTGTATAAACATTAATTTTATAAGTCAATAAAATTGGAAATTTAACACCACAAGTGTACAAACATGAAAATTTGACATGAACTTCATAATTTTCCTTTTTCTTAAAATAATTGTAGCCAATAATGCATAGAATGTTGAGTTATATGTTTTATTAGCATGTTTTATGGACCTAATTGTTATTAAGCTATTTGTATGAACATAAGGAGGAATGTTATGTACAAATGAAGTAATAATTAAAAATAATAACTTAATGATTAATAAATTTATATATTTGAAGACTACATTATCCCCTTTAGATTTACATTTATTCTATATTATGTTTTATATTATTATAATTTAAATATATTTTACTAAATATAATAAATTAGCCCACTTTGCTTCTTCTGGAGTTGGTTTCATAGTTATAGGAGTTATCATTTATGAGACCACTTTTTAAAATCTACTTTGGTCAATACTTGGTTATTTTCACAGTTTTAGGATTGACATTGATATTTTTAAGGTATAATTTTCACACCCAATGACTGTTTTAGGAAAACTAATTGTCATTTTATATGTTTTGGGGCCTTCTGAATCGATTGTTACCCTTATGATTACAACCAATCATGTTTAATTAGATGTTGTTGTCCTCGCATCAACCAATCTTATATTAGCATGGGTTAATTATGGCTAATTACGGAAAATTAAGGTTGATAAAAGGTGTAATAATGCCCAAATCAACCAATCATGTACTACCAAGGGGTAATTGCAACTAATTATTACCAATTAAGGTCAATTAAATGTGTAAATAAGGTCAAGTAAGGGAAGTCAAGTCCTATTGAAGTTAAGTCTTATGAACCTAATTATGACAACATTATGTGAGTTTGGGTTCAATTTATCGCAACTAAAGTTCATGATTGATCATGTTACTCATTTGATCCAATGAGGGATGCAACTTAGGAAAATTGACACCAATAATCTAATTTTTAACCTCATAATGTGATTTGGGGCTTAATTTTCTCTAATTGAGTTCATGACTGAGAAAATTATTTGATTCGTTTAATGGGGGAATCAAGTTTGGCAAGTCAATGCACATAATCTTGACTACAACCATATAATGTGATTTGCGGCATAATTTTCTCGAATTGGGTACTTGATCTAGTCAATCACTTGATTTTTCAATAATGGATGTGAATTTGGCCAATCAATTGATTTGAGGCCTAGGAAGATACCATGTGGGAAAAGTATAAATGAGTATCTAAATGTGTTATGTGAAAAAATGTATTATGAATTATAGAACCCAAAGACTTATAGAATTGCTTGAGTAATAAAGAATAAATAAAGAAGGCAATTAACATGAGATGTAGAATATTATTGCAAAGTTATATTATACAATTCATGCATAAGATTCCATAGATTAAATATAGGATTTATATGCACTCTTTATTCTCTAGTAACTAATCTACCAACAAAATAAAGTAGAAGGTGACTTAATATACAAAGGAGGAAGAAATTTTTTCAGTTAGACTGTTACATTAGTTAGTAATAACCAATTCATAGCTAATCACCAACCTGTCATTTCTAGTTGATGGTACTGCAGAGATATGTACAATAGTTTTAAAACTATAGGAGTTTTTTTTATTATAATAGAGGATTTAGGATCTCATGGTTTTCACACGTGTGTGGCATATAATATTAAAGCCATAGACAAAGTTAGATATTCACATAGATCAATGTGATGGTGCTACTAGTCATTTGATGTATTTAATCCCCTTAAATTACTCTCCCCTCCTTGAAGAGAAATAGTCCCCATTGCATGTAATAATGGGAGAATATGTAGATTTGTTTTTGAAACTTGAGCTTCTTAAACCATTTTTCTTAAGAAGGTGCATGACCTTATTTGATGATATTGAAGATAATGATCTCATGTTACCTTATCCATTTGACCATGGAATCAATGTTTTGATTCATTTCTTCTAACATGTTGAATTCAAAATTTATTTATGATTATTGAAGAGATTCTCAAATGTTTAAAATGATTAAAATAGATTTACAAAGTGGTAAAAGAGTTTTTTGCTGAATACTAGATGCAACCCAAGGTAGGAAGGAAGAATAATATTGAAAATGCTACCTCTTTTATGTTTGGTGATGCGATATGTCCCACACCAAAGAGGGAATTGTTTTTGATAAGGTCTAGTTGATCTTTCCTTCTACAAGTGAATCCAAACCCAATCCCCAAACCTAAAATGTGTTGTAGACACTCATTTTGGAAATTCATGACTTGCAACAATACAAATTGTACAACACTCTTGCACTAGCCTGCACTTGTTCAATTTGAACAATTAGGCTATCCCTAACTAAGTCTCATTAATTCTTGATTACATACACAACCTACTTATTCACACAATAGTCATATCAATCCATAAAATTAGACTATATTGTTGCATATTACAATTCCAACTTTCATATCACTTGCACATGCATTTGGGACCATAGTGGACAGGGAGGGCCATAACGCTCATACAATATGGGCTAACTTGGATGCTTTGGTCCCTCCTCCTATAATGACACTTTTTAAAATTTGAATCCATTTGTTACATTCCTATTAGGCCTTATTTGAGGTTTCCCGATACATAACTCATATATAAGAAAAAATTTCTTCTCCCATTAAAGGAGGTAATTCATTTCTACTTGGAACCTAGCATCCTAATGACAAAATACCAAGAGAAATCACAAGAAAAGTTAATATAAAATTCCCTTGAGCTCCACATACTTTGCATACTCATTCTAGGGTAGTCATACACTTAGGTATGCAAGTACAAAGGCACAATACCAAAGTCAAGTCAAGCTAGGGAAAGTATCAAGTACAATTCCATTGTTGCAAGATCATGGTTGTCAATTTGGTTACATAGATTCTAGATATCACATGCTAGGTGAGAATGACGTGCCATTTGAGACCTCTTTGGAGTAGTGGTGACATCAATGATGCACAGGGGTGACCACAACCCACCTAACATTTGTTTTGCAGGACTCTCTCACTATTTAGGGTTTTGAAAGTTGAATCAATTACATAATGAACATCACACAATATTTGAGGTCTAGATTATAGACAAGAGTAGAATATGAAGTAGAAAATAGGCACACCATTTTGCAAAGGATGAAAATTCAGAGGGACCAAAGCGTACAGAAAGGACCTTAGCAGGGGTACACTTTGGGCCGTACCATACGACCTAGTCTAGACAACTTATCAAGTCATAGTTTCAATAATGACGCTCTATCAGATCATTTCCAACCATTTCCAGATCAGACAAAAAAAAATCAGCACAAGAATCATGATATCAACTAAGTACTCTCCTCCTCCTCATCATTAGTGCTTTGTTTCACTATATATCATTCTTTAGCTTTGTCCATATGATTATTCTTGATATTGCTGCAATTATCCTTGGAAACTAATTGATTAGGATAATCTACTATCGCTTACTATCCTATAAGATATTAACCATTTTGGTTAAATCATTTGGTGAACCTAAGTATTGTGTATTGTACATATGATCTACTCTCTTCTAATGTTTATAGAGATCCCTCATCATGGACGAGGCTCCTTCTAAAGCATTTACTACTGAACATACACATGATATAAATGCATACATATCTTCCAATCATAATCTAGATCTATTATTGTATGCCTCTTGTGAGGAATACTAATGGATATAGGATTCTACCACTCATACTAATGCCACCTCAATGGTTCCCACAACTTCCATTCCTATGTCTACCACTATTTTTTCTTCTCCTCTTATCTCTCATATTCAACCAAATTATTATTCTAGAACCCATACCTTGGAATCATTGGTGTGTGATCTACAAGCCCAAGTTATTCAACTACAATGGGGTGATGGTACCTCTTCTTCTTCTACAAATTCTTTACTTCTTCTACACAATCCTCTTGCACCTAAAGTTGCATCTTATCCCCTTCCTCCTTGTTTTTTTTGCCTAAAATATCACTTTTCAATGGTAAGGAAGATCCACAAGAGCATCTTATATCATTTCATGTTGCTTGTTTATATTATACTTTCGATGATACATTGTTAACAAACATTTTTCCTAGAAGTTTACAAGATTGTGCATTATAATGGTTCTATGATTTACCTATTCACTTTGTATGATATTTTACTCCATTAACACATCTCTTTTTAGAACATTTTCATATTAACATTGGTACTAAAATATTTTATGCAAAAATGGCTAACATGAAATAATGACCTAATTGTAGACACTCATTTTAGTAATTCATGCATTGCAACAATACAAATTGTGTACAATTCCTTTGCACTAAT
Source organism: Taxus chinensis (assembly GCA_019776745.2). Taxonomy (NCBI): domain Eukaryota; kingdom Viridiplantae; phylum Streptophyta; class Pinopsida; order Cupressales; family Taxaceae; genus Taxus; species Taxus chinensis. The sequence goes on along the minus strand of CM034147.1, from coordinate 61,335,729 downwards.
ACACACTAGTCCAAATTGGTCAATCATGCTATCTTTAGATGTATCCCATTCTTTCTTTCTTATAAACACAACTCATTTACTCACACAATGGTCATATTAGTCCATAAAATCATGCTAAACCCTCACACATTGCAATTCCATTTTTAAAATCACTCGCACATATGTCCCAAACCAAAGTGCTCAAAATGGGCTATAACATTCGTACGCTATGGCCCTTCCCATACGATTTCGTCCCTTTCCCTCCAACAACACTTTTCTTAATTCAAATTCTTTTGGGAAACTTCTAGTCAACCTTATCTAAGCTTTCCAGATCCAGAACACATATAAAAGATAGTTATTTATCCATTATCAAAGAGGATATCATGCACACTTGACACCCAAAGATCCTAATGAGCACACACTAAGATAAATAATAGGAAAATCCATTCTAAGACTACTTTGAGCCTCATATAATCTACATATTTATTATGAGGTATTCATCCACTCAGATTTACAAATACAAGGAGCATATCATCATTCAAGTCAAGCTAGGGAAAAGCTATATGTAAAATATCATTATTAAAAGATCATGGCTATATTTTTGGTTGTATACATTCTAGAGATCACATTCTAGGCATGAACGATGTGACGTTTGATCCCTCTTCGTAGTACTGGAAATGTTAGTGGTGCATGGGGGTTCCCACAACCTACTTAATGTTTATTTTATAGGAATTCTTGGCTATCTATGGTTTTGAAGGATAAATTAGTTGCACAACAAGCATCACATAGTTTTAGAGGTCCAAATTCCTGATAGGAGTGTATAGGAAGACAATATGCAGACCAAAAAATTATCAAGAGAAGAGGATTTGAAGGAATGAGAGCATACAAAAAGGGCCATAATAGGGATACGCTTTGGCCTATGTCATCCGCTCTTGTTTGTACATAAGTTCAAGACACAATTTCAACAAGGCTCTATTAGGTCATTTCTAGCCTGTTTTAGTCATCAGACCAACCCATATCATCACACAAAGAAGCATATCACCTAAGTCATATTCTCTCTCATTACAATGTCTTTATCTATTGTTTTTTATCATTGTTTATCATTTCTTAATGGTTATTCCTGACATTATTGCAATTAGATTTGGAAAATAATTGATTAGGTTAATCTACCATCAGCTACTACCCCCTATAAAATATAACCAATTTAGGTTAAATCATTTGGTGAACCCAACATCAGTCGAACCCTTGTTGCTTCAATATCCCCTATATAATTTATTTAATTCTACACATTCCCATGATTTGCTTCTATACTATTTGTAATGGATACCTCTATGTTATCATTTCTTGAGACCCACCTTACATGCATGGAAACTCTCACATCCACCCTAAGGGATACCCACATATATTTAAATACTTCCACCATCTATATCTCATCTTGAATCTCTGTTGGTATTTCCATGAATTATGAACATATTACTTTCACACCAGTTGATATTCCTCCTCAAACTATTGTTGATAATGCTCCTCCATTGTATATTCAAGTAAAAATTCATATTGTATTGGTAAAATGTGCTCTTGTTGATAATGGATCTGGCCTTAACATCTATAATATTTATTTTCTACATTAAATAGGACTTTCTGCTAAATATTTAACTCACTCTAGATTATGTACTTGCGGATTTGACAATACACCTAAGCGGGTACTGGGGGATATAACTTTGCCAATTACAATAGGACTTTGCAATATTAATGTTATATGCTAGGTTATGCCTAATAACCTCAATTATAATATTATTCTAGGCTAACCTAGGATGCATGTCATGCATGTTTTACCCTCTACTCTACATGCTTGAGTTAAGTATTTATATGATGGTGTTGTATATAATGTTCTGGCCAATCTGCCACCCTTAAATTTTTTTAATATTGTTGAACATGAGATCCCACATATTCCCATTATTAGGAACATAAATCACACCAATGACTACAATACATATGGTAAAGGTTGTTAATATTTTCTACAACATAGTTTTTCTAGGCACAATCTTTGAAGATACAGTTAGGACATCCTTGAGCTAGTGTCCCTTCCCAAATAGCTTGATAAGGCTAGAATTGGATATGATCCCCACTCCATCTCTTCCAAAAAACATTTTCTTCCCACAAAGAGTCTCTAGGAGGTGTGTACTTCTTATTTTCACGAGATCTAGTTGGTTAACTCACACCTTATTAAAAATACTATTTCTCATAGCTTACAAGATTTAAATGAATTTCATTATGACGATCCCCTACTCAAATACATGGGGGATTATGAGCATCTTTCTTCCTACTTTCATAATTTTTTCCCCCATGCCATGTATAACACTACATATTTTTGTGAAATTGATGCTACTAATATCGACTCAGATATACCCGTCACTATTCCAACATAGCCATACATTGAGGAACGATCTACACTGCGTAACTAAGAGACCACACCATATAACTTCGACACCACTAATGGCCCCCATTTGGTCTTTTTGACTGCATCTCTTAGTGATAATGAAAAGGAAAATATCCAAAATGTTCTTAAATATTTTCTTGATCTCTTTGTGTGACACTAAAATGACAATCCCCCGACCTTACAAAAAATTGATGAGAATGTATTTGATGGTCACTTTAGTGGAAAGACTATGTCTCAAAAATTGATGCGACAAGGAACTATTGGCCTACCACAAAACAATATTGTTTTGAATATGCCAAATGATGTGATTAGTGTTAATGACATGGTAATATCATTCGTTCCATAACCTATGAATTATAACCTATTATATCTCCATGGTATTTTTCTCTATGGGGTTTTGAACTTGTTGGCAAAGTAAATCCTTAATCAACCGATGGACACAAATTCATCATTGCTGCCACTGAATATTTTACCAAATGGGTTGAAGAAACAAATTTACACACCACTACTTGTGAGGATATCTTTCAATTCATCGATACACATATTATCAATCACTTTGGGATACCATCTGCAATCATCACAAATAAATGAGTCATCCTTTAAAAACCATACAATCAAGATATTTTGTGCTAAATTAAAAATCAAACATACTTTATCTACTCCATATTACCCTCAAGGGAATGATCAATCTAAGGCCACTAACAATACTATTGATAATATCCTACACAAAAAATTGGATAGACATGGTGTACAAGTGTGTGTACTCCTACTAATGTCACCCCACTCTCTATCCTATATGGTACTGAAGTTATCATACCATTAGAATTAGAGATACCCTCATTACATGTATCACTCAAAGATAAAAATTACCATGAGAAATTCCTGCATGGGTTGGAAACATTCAATTAATGACACATATAATATGCAGATCATCTCTGTCAACACCAATAACATGTTAAACAAGACTATAATAACAAATTTTGACCACGATAATTCAATATTAGCGGCCTGGTCCTCAAAGAAAATAAAAAGAATTTTAATGCAGAGGCCTCCATCAAGGGAAAATTCAAACCCAATTGGCTATACCCATTAATTATTATAGATAAAATCAGAAACAATGTAAACTTCCTCATTACTCATATTGAAAGTTTGTTAATAACCCCATGAACATCATGCATATAAAATAATAATACATATAGATGGGGCTCTTTCATTGGGCATGCATGAGTGTTCATAGATTATCCCCCTTCTAATTACATAATAGGTTTTTATGGTTCCCTTTATAGACCCCATTGATGAAACCTGTGCTACTCTAACACATTGGGGGGCATCCACATTCCCCCTCGTTTCCTGATGACATAATTTATTTATAGGTTCAACTTGAATATTGAAGGAGTAGTTAAACACCCAAACCTCACTTTGAGTACACACACTAGGGCAAACCCTACTTTCCCACCTTTGCTTACAAACTCTATAATTCATTAAAAGCACTAAATATATTTATATTCCCCTATATGGAGGAATTCTTGGATCACCCTTACTTCTATTTAAAGAATAGGTTTTCATCTACGCCCATAAGGGAACTAAAATCCATAACCATTCAAATATGCTAGAAATTCATAAACAATTGCATTGCTCTTACTTGGTTGTTTCTATTACACACTTATAATTTTCATTTTGCACTTTACTTATCATGTTAGCTTGATATATAGCATGTTATATCTTTTTCTATACACTGAGCATTCATGTGGTACATTGAGTTGAATGCAAGCTACAAACAGATTGTTACATGATGCAGGATGTTTGACACTATTCTTTACCAATTTTTCTATGCCAAATGAGGGCATCCACTTTACACTTTATTACACACAGGTGCTATCATTCCAATATTTATTAATTTACTTCCTCTTACCTCATTTAATCAATACATACATTGTGTCATACTCTTTATTACTCTAACATGATAATGGGTGCTTTGTGTGTAGTATCTACTTTGTAGGTCACTTCTAAACCATAATTAGTTTCATTTTATGGCTTATCTCTTATTTTATATGATTAATCCACGCTTTAAATTATTTACATGAAATTCCCTATGGTACTTTATTATTTCTTGCTGGCTTTGAGTTCTTTGTTTGTCTTGTGATATCTTGAGTGGTGTCCCATGCATGCAACATATCGTTTTCCATGATTTTCTACTTGTGTATATTTGCATGTTTTTTCTTACATCTACTATATTCTTTTTCTATTGCTTGTCACTAATTTTCTAACTTTTCTATTATACTATTATGTATGCACCATAGTATACACCACGTGTACTCTAATTTTACCCATGCAAGAATTAAAAAAAACATGTTCACATCATCTACGAGCCCTCTTAGTTGGGCCACACTCACATTTCTCTATCTCACACGCCCCAAACAAGGGGGCAACCATTGGATGATATTTCATCCTCACAACAACTCAAAAATAGGAAATGAAATAATAGGTACAACATAAGACATTGGAGATGTCTAAAAAATCGCTCAAAAATAGACTTGGATCATGTTTTCATGTGTTTTTGCAAGGGTAAAATTTAGCGATGAAATATGAAAACTATACCCTAGTGTTAAAATTTTTACTTCTAAACCCTCCTGAGCACTCCTCCATGTATGGTTCCACATTAGTGTCATGCCTATCATAATCCTCCAAGTGCTCATATGTTTTGTAATTAAATTTCCCATGAGTTGGAAAGATGAAAACAAGTTCATGAAGTTCTTTCGAGACAATGCCTCTCAAGGCAATTTTTTTAGTAGACTTAGAAATGGCTATTTTTAGCGTTTCTAAGGTGGGTGTGCATCCTACAGAGCAGAGTTAAAGGCCAAAATTCATCAGAAAATGGTATCAAGGAGATAATATCATATTGAAAGTTATTTGGGAAAATTTAGGAATGATTTTAAGATTTAGGGACAACTTTAGTGAAAGCGGGTTTTTGAAGGTGAAGGAGCTTATAGTTCAAAAAAGAATCTAGGCTTTGAAAGATGATTCTGGGAGCTCTGGAATGAGTTGGAGACCAAAACATAAATCATTGTAAATTTAATTAAATTCCCTACATGGTGGTATTTTCATATTTTTCACAAGACCCAATAAATTCTTGCCACAACCCATTCTTAGCAGGCACACCTTGCGAGCCTGAGAAGGTAATATATTTTTGAGGGGGTTTCAGATAGAATTATACCTTGTGACCCATAAAATTGTCTTCAAAAGGATCTTGGGATTAAAAATAATATAATGTTTAATCAAAAAATTCCTCTCGGAGCTCCGGCAACTTCGTCTTCAAGGTCCTTCCTAAGGTAAGTCTTCTGTACTTGCCATTTTCTCAAGTGCCACATGTTAGCATGAGACTGATGCACACTTTTCTATCCCTTCCATTCCATTCCAAGAGGACAATGCAGAATTTTTTTTTTCCCCATGCCAAGTTAAGCCCCTGGACCCATCACATGACCATGGGAAGCCTCAGTAAGCCCTTTTTCTTAGTTTCTAAACCCCCACCTCATGAAACCTCAGCTTGCCACTTGTCATCATAAGGATGAGCTGTAATTTTCTATCCCATACATTCTAAAGGGAGGGGGAAATAAGGACATAAAAATGTGCCTCCTACTCTTGCATGGTTTTTCATATGACCTAGTCTTAGCCCCCGGGTGCTTTGTACTTCCTCTTTCCATCTCCCACTTCATAAGTGCATCCACTCTTGCTCATCACCACTCTAAACTTAAGAGAACAATTTAAGAACACAAATTAAGAAAATAAAGCAACTTCCTTTTCATCCATTAAATAAATTTTTAAATATGGTTCATGACATTCAAACACAAAAAAAAACTCCTTCCGTGCCCTAGATGTCAAGATGTAGTTTTTCTCATAACTCTTGCTCCTGAACTCCGTTGGCTACCAAATTTTAACCATGGATGTAGTCTTTGTTTTCACTCAAGCGTTATGCACACTAAAACCTCATTCAATCAAAACTGAATTCTCACCCGAAGTGCGTGTAGCTGTTAGGTACCTCCTTTGTGTTTTCTTATCAAGATGTTAGCATGCACATTCATAATGACAATTGACCAAGTACTTAATCAAGTATATGTAACCATTTCCTAGACTCATTTTGGAAACACATATAATAATGAATCATGAAATATTAGACAATAAATAAGATCAATTGCACCATTAGATCACCATATTCAGTCATACCAACAACCACAATCCATCCACAATAATCAATTATATTAAAATTATTACATAACAGAAGTTGAATCCATAGTGATCAATGTACCAAGGTGTTGGATCTTGTGCTCAAGTATCAAAACCTAGACCTAAAACATCACATCATAACTCCACTAACATGACATGATTTTCACTCAAAAAGGAGTACACCAGGTATATATAGGGGTGAGTAATTTTCCTTCACCGCCCATGCACTCTCCTAATAACATGCATGCTCTAAGATAGACTACATGTATGATTTTCCAAAACAACTAATAATAGATTATCCTATAAATAAGACTTTCTTTAATACTATCAATAGTATTCATGTGAGTGCTTTATCAACATGTTCATTCTCTAAAAATAGCCTTTACTTGTCTGTTAATTCTTCATGCTTTATCTCTTTGCTTGGTCAACACTCCATCTCGCTTTTCTATTTTTAGCCCGTGATCAGAAAAATTACCTAAGTCCTAAATTCTATTTATCTGGGTACGCGCCTCCATGCCCTGTTTCAACCATGCATACATGTGCCTAAGCACATCCCTTACGCACTCCAATCCTCTACTCACTCCTCATTCTTAGATAATTTTCTCGCTCAACATTACCCCACACTAAATACATTGTCTGTCCTTGGTAATGGGGTTTACTCAACTTATCCCTCCAAAGAATGAATGGACAAATATCATCCAAAGAACAAAGAATGTGTATAAAAAGAATATGGAAAAAATAATGAAAGACTATCCAATGCGCATTGATGAATTAGTCCTCAATCATCTGCAAAAGTTCAGGGAACTCCCTATTGACGGTGCTTTCCATCTCACCCCATTCTACCAGACATTTTGTAGTTGTCTTTGGGATTAACCTAGCTCCCTCCATCATCTCCTTAGGGGTCATGTTTTCACCCTTATGCTTCAGTTCCCTTATCACTCCAGCTAGACTTGAGATTAATCTTTCCAAGCCATCCATCTTCCGTGTGACCAAGGACCCTAACTCCTTAAGCCTTGTTTCATATGTATCTTTGACTATCTTCGAGGCATATTAATTTTTCGCAATCTCGGCCAGTATTTCTTCTCATCCAAGATTCCCCTCCTTCTTTGCAGTCTGCGCACTTGCCAAATCTACCTTCTCCTAATTGGTATATAATTTTAGAATGGGGTCAAGGTCTTGAAAATGGTTAAAGGCCCATCCCACCTTCCTCAAAGCATCCTTCATTGTTTGCAACATGGATTCATATTCCCCAATTTTCTGTGCTATGATCTTCTTATTTTTCTCCTCCTATGTTGTTTTATCTTCTTTTGTTGGCCCCTGCACACTTGGCTTTTCTTATAGCAACATATGGACTAAATCCTACAGATAGTGTAGCACCGAGGGATATGTATCCTTAGCCCTATCTTCAAAATCTAGGTGCACCTCTAGGATTTCATCAGCAATATGGACCGTCATATCCAAGACATCGTTTGTGTAGTTCTCCGATTTCTCTTTCTCCTCAGTGAGTTGTTGGACTTCCTGTGCCTTATCCTTTTTATCTTCCACCAATCTCTAGATAGTGGTCTCCTTGTCTAGATTTATGTGGGCCACTTCTACCACCATCTTATTAAGAGCATTATTGGCTTGCTCATTGGTAATCTCTGTTATCCTTACTGTTAATAATTTCTTTAGCAATTTCTTTAATTTACGCGTGGAAAAAACATCACCTATAATATCAAAGTAAGGCTCATCCATATGCATTTACATGCTCCATGAAAAATTCTTCCTTGTGTGCATGAATGTCCATTACTCATTGATGACCTCCTAACCATATAATTTTCTATTTCGGTAAGGCTCTGAAACATCGCACGCAATACCTTTGATTGATCATCGATGTAGCTGACTTGAGGTGTGCACATGACCTCATCCTTTTTCCTCCTTCCACTAGTGTGCCTCCTAGTGGGTACATGTTTCTCATTCTAAGTGGGCACACTAGTTCTTTTTGACGCTTTATCCCTCATTGGCATTTTGTCTCATTGTTAATCTTCATGCTCTAGATGGTCTGTATGTACCTCATGTCCCTCATGCATCTCTACATCACGCACATTGCTTTCTTTTTTGTGCCCTTATTCCTCCAAGTATTGGAATTGATATTCTTATTCTTTAACCTCCTTTTCCTGGTTGAGCTCTTCCACCACATCCTCCTCATTAGTATCACCCCTTTGCACCAGCCTTCATCTCCTCTTCTTCTTCTTTTCTAGGTTGTGCTTAGGTGGTGAGGCTACTGGTGATTTCATAGGTTCAGATGGCCCTACGCCATTGTCTCGCTCCTCACATGTTCTCTTGAATCTACTTCTGGTGGCATTGTCAAGTGTGGTGCTATCCTCTTTCTCTTGCTCTTCCTCATTCTTAGTCTTTTCTTCATCTTCAGACCTCAGAGGAGTGACCTTGCATGCTTTATTCATTTAAACCATTTGTTTTCCCTTTGGTGGCTCTGGAACCTTCATCTCATCTTCAATATATTTTTTTGCTAACCAATCTTGGCTTCAAATATATATACATTTTTTTTCCTCCTCATTTCCAACTGCCAAAGTCATGGAGTTGATATTGATTTAATGGTTTTGATGAAGGATTCCTTCCCTAGATACACATAGGTATTGTGTAGTGTGTGGTAGTTGCAATCTACCTTACTAGCATCAAACCTTAGCTTGCATGCATCTGAGAACTTGTTTATTGATGCTTGAAAGTAGCACGTTGTGAAAGCATAAGAAAACTTGCACCATAAACTCTTCTTTCCATTCTTCTGGTAGAACCTTCCAATGCAGAAGTGTTAGTAAACTGTAAAGTCCACCTTTCCATCTAAAATTGAGTGAATTTTTCTCAGGATGTTCCATTCATGCTCGAATTCCTTGCGCATTCACCTGTACCACATATCCAATCTTAGCTTATATGTTCCAATAACTACATCATAGGTGTAATATGTGATCTCTTCATCAGGACTTGTTCTCATGTGGGTATTTCCACATTTTATCCTTGGGACCATCTGGTATCCAAATCTATGCAAACAAAATGGATAGGAGGATCGCACCCCATGAAATCATGTCACCCTTTTACACGTCCTCAATAATTCCTTCTGTAATGAAAGCAACAAGGTTGTACACTATTCCTTCTGCCATCTTCTTTGCAATATGGAGCCATTTCTTATTAACCTGGCCCCATATCTCATGCACATTAAAATTATTTAATAGATGCACGATAATCCTGAAAAAAGGGTCATTGATTTTGGAGACATCTATGACACACACTCCCTTTTCATACTTCATCTCTACCACCGTAGTATCCAATCCTAATTCATCATCTAAGTCAGTAGCAATCTCAGTACCTGAGCTGCACAACCCTGTAATATTTCCAATCATTGGTCTAGTAATACACACTCATCTCCCTGCAAAGTAGAAAAATTCCTCATGGAATCATGATATCGGCCATTGGTATAGGTGCTCTGGTTTTCCAAAGTAGGGCAACTCATAAATCTGAAGTACTTCGACACATCCCAAAATATTGTACCCTTTATCATCATAAATCCTCTGGTTGGTCTTTTGTACCAACTCACTCTCTATTTGGCTCTTGTTTTTACTAGAGCGATGATTATAGTCACTCACCTTGCATATCCGAATGTGGGACTCTCAAACATGTCCCATGATAACCCCTTCTAGATATTATATCTTTGAGAATCCCTCTTCTGGAGATTCCTCGACCTTAACCTATGGTTATTTCTTTTTTATTTTGGTTGCCACTGCGGGTGCTCTTTTAGGTACCATCTTCTCTAAATTTACTCTTTGTCATAAAATATTGCATGCCCTAGGTGTTTTAATATCCTTTTGTCTCTTAGATCACACCAAATACTTTACTCTATCACTTCATTTCTCTTTATTCTTCATCAATTTGTGCCCTAGTTCGACTCATTATTCTTCAAACCCTAATTCAAAACCCTTCGTAGATCTGAACCTCCACGCCTTTCTATCTCAAACTTCCACATGAAGGAGCTTCACAATAGGACGTGTACTTCATCAATCTATGTCGTTTGATTTTCTCCACACTTTGTCACAATCGCATACCAGTTTGCACACTTAGCACTCTTTAAAGATCGAATTATTCTCAAGGCATGGTAAAGAATAAACCCTCTTCGGTGTCATTTTAATAGATTTCCAAAAATCTCCTGCATTTATTTCTCACCAACTACCACCGTACCATAAATTTAATTACGCTTTTCTATTTTTTTATGATTTCCTCTCCTTTCTTCCACACGTTACAGTCCTAACCTTCTGGAGCACATACTACTTCCAAGTCATAGGTATCTTCATGCGCACTTACCTGTGTTACTATCCATCTTTCCTCTGTGCTTTATACTAAGTAGTCCATCCTACCACTGCCTACCTTGCATTACACTATGTGGAATTTTCCTCACATGGTCTTCATTCTGAGAAATTTCTATTATCACCATCCTTTTTAGCACCTATAACACCTTTCTCTAGTGTACATCTTTTAGAGATCATCCTATCTTCACACCTTCACCAATGTAATTATATCAACTTTCTTGTGCGCACACCCATCTTCTTATAAATTATAATGCCAACAAGTCTCCTTTTCATGCATATGCACCTAGTTTACCCCACACTAAAAGTATGTGTGGGCCTCTACGTATGAACTCAATAGGTAGTAATCAAATTCCTACATGAAAGCACACTTATTACAACAAAAAAAAGAAACAAAAAAACAATAATTGGAAAAAAAAACATGAAAGGGAAAACTAATCTAAGTGGCAATATTGCCTTATTACAAACACTAAGAAGATTTATTTATAGTAGGGATTCAACCTAATCCCATTAAAGTAATCAGGAAACATGGTTCCATCCAGCACCTGCAATTGACATGCACCTAATTCAAGTATCTTGGTTACTAAAAAGGGTCCCAATCAATAAACCTTCAATTTCTATGGGTAGCGCCCAAACTTGGAGTCATAGAGAAGAACCATCTTTCTAACTGCAAATTTCTTGTTCTTAATGTTCCTATCATATCAAGAATTTTTTCATGCCTTCTCAATCTTCTGAATCCATTGCGCAATGGCGCACCACTCATATAATTGCATTAGTTTCTCAATGTACTCTCTTACAACTTGTTCATCTTCTTATCCACATGCATGCACAATTCACAAGGATGGCAATAAAAACTCCACATGAAGTACTGCTTCTATGCCAAACACCAACTAACAAGGTGTGGCCGTATTCAACCTTTTATACATGTTCATGTAAGCCCAAAGTATAACAAACACTTTATCATCCCAATATTTTCTTCTAACATCATAAATCTTTGTTAAGTCTGACTCAAGATCTTATTGAAATCCTCTGCATTACCATTAACATGAGGGTGATAAGGGGTAGTTTTATGGTATACCACCATAAACTCTACTAATTAAATTCTAATTGTCTCATTCAAGAAATGTGTTCCTCTATCACTTGTCAAGCTTAATGGACAAACATACCTGTTAATACTGTTTTCCCATATGAACCTTACTATTGTGGCTATAGTACAATCCTTTGTAGGTGCCACTTCTGCCCACCTTTTCAAATAGTATGTGCAAGTAATAATGTAGTGCGCACCATTCCTACACACGAGTGATGCAATAGGTCCCAAAAAGAAAATAATCCACTTCTTGAAAGGCTCCGTGCTTACTATTGGCCGTAATGGCATATCATCTTTGTGTTGAAGCTTTCCAAGGCACTGATAGTGGTCAGATGCCTTTACGTAAGCCTTGGTGTCTTTGTACAAGGTATCCCACCAAATTCCTACCATAAGAATATTACACGAAGTCACATATCCTGCATAAAGTCCTCCTACTATTCCACCATGAGCCTCCTCCATGATGGCTTCACACTCATGTTCAAGCACACTCCAATGTTTTCATCCCTTTAGGCACCAACCCAGTGCGCAAGAACACTACTATATCTTCCAAATCTGTGAGTGCATGATTTAACCTGAACAACTATGCATTTGAGATAGTGTATTCAATGCTCTATGCATCCTTGTTAGAATTTACTCTTGATAAATTATCAGGACCTGAATTTCTCTTACTTGGCTTGACAACAACTGTGAAATCAAACTCCTGAAAAATAAGTATCCACATGCAGATGCGTCCTTGCAAAACAAGATTGTTGACCAAATATTTCAATGCCATATGATATGTATAGAAAATGAATGGTGTAGCAAACAAGTAATGTCAAAACTTATGAAGCGTGTAGATCATGGAAAATGCTTTGTGCTTAGTGGTAGTGTAATTCTGCTCTACTAATATCAACTTTCTACTTGCAAAGTATATAGGGTGATCCACATTCCCATCTCCACGTTGTGCTAAGACTACACCAATCGCCATGCCAGAGCCATCCACATGTACATGAAATGGTTTTTCTCAGGAAGGAAAGAAGAAATTAGGTGCAATAGTTAATCTTTCCTTCAAAGCCTCAAATGCCTAGTTCTACACATCACCCCAATGAAACTTTCCTTTAGCCTTCAACATTTCCTCTAGGGGCACAACAATCTTTACATTTCCCTTGATAAACTTTCTATAATAGCCCGTATTCCCCAAGAATCCACACACTTGACTTTGGGTGGTAGGCTCTTTTAAACCCAGGATCACAACTATCTTGGCTAGGCTTACCAACAATCCTTCCTTGCAAATGATGTGCCCAAGTATAGTTCCAAACGGCATATAAAAGATACAATTTTTAATGTTGAAAGAGATGCTCAACTACTTGCACCTTTCAGACATGATCTGTAGACTATCACAATGATCATTAACCAACCCATAAACAATCCAGTCATCTAAGTACACCTGCAAAATATTATCAATAAAATATTGAAAGGCCCACACAATAATGTGCAAGAATTCTATTGGCGCATTCTTTAATCCAAAAGGCATAACTCTATATGAAAAACTTCCCCATTATGTGGTGAAAGTTTTTTTCTCTTGATCCTCTAGTGCGATGCACACCTGATGATATCCTAAGAACCCATATGTGAAACAATATATCTGGTGCACAGAAACACCTTCAAGGATTTCTTTTGTGAATGGGGTGGGGAAAGTATATATGACACATGCAACATTGAGGTCCCTGTAATCCACACAAATCATGATCCTCCCATCCTTCTTGATGCTTATAACCATAGGGATGACCCACTCATATTCCTCAATAGTTTTAATAATCCCAGAATTAAGAATTTTATCAATTTCCTCCTTCACTTTCACACGTAAGTTAGGATTCATCCTATAAGGCCTCTTCCTAACTAGGCATGCACATTCCTTAAACTTAATATTCATTTCTCCCAATGAGGGGTGCAATCTTTTTAAATCATAGTAACCTCCCAGGAACTTGAAGTTGCACAAAAGTTCTATGATCTTTGCCACCTCCTATCTTGACCAATAATCACCAATAATGACTTCCTTGGGTGCATATTCAGTACCAATGTTTACTTTATTGGTTTTCATAGGCACATGATATGTGCAGGTATTTTCATCTACTGTGTCTATGACTTTGCATGCACCCTCTATGTGGCTAACTTCCAGGTTCTCCAACTCTTCATCATCGATCATGTATACCAGCTTTCCTTTTGATTTTTCCTTCCAAGTGTGACTCATTTGTATTTCCTCTGTCTCCTCTATATCCAAGCATGCCTCAGAATCAAATTTTCCAAGAAAATCCAACATGAGTTCTTCCGCTTTAGTGTTATCCCCTAAAGTGATGTGCTTCATAATTTATAGAGCCTCATGTACACGTGGCTTGTTAGAAAAATAATCAAATGTTTAGACAATACCTGTAATCATCTCATGCCAGTTTTTAATCTCCCTTTTTATCTCGACATGGAAATACCATGTGTGCGCATCTATGTAGCATGGAGTAGAAGTTCTTTACCCATAGAGATGGTGGTAAGACCTCTTGGCCTTGTGCCCATAGTCTCTTACAATTATGGATGTGTAACAAATCCAGATTCTTCCCATGATATTCACATATGTGTGTAGGTACATTGGCTTGAGTAAACCTTATGGAAAGGGTGATTCTCACTTCCCACCATTCCAACATGTTATCCCTATGTGTTTTCCACCAACGCGTTGTTATCCCGCATAAGGTATAAACTAGCATGTTTCTTTCATCCCATTCATTTTACCACTGAGTCTCCATAACTCGCAATAAAGTATCAATATTCCCTTCACCAGTATACCGTAGTACCTGAGTTGAGCCTAACCACCTCATCATGTGCGACATGGTCATCCTGGTGACTTGTCCCTTAACTTCATGCTTGACCATCTCATATGTGCCATGTGCCCAATTATCACAAGCAATACTAGTAGTGTCCCTTAGAGGATGCACATCTTCCCACTAAAGTATGCCTTCCCTCGAAGATTCCACATGTTCTAGATCATGCAATATCTGTGTATAGATTCTATTAATCTCTTCTTCACTCAAGGGCTCAACATAAGGCTCTTCCTTCAAATCATTCAGAGGTATGATCATGCACTAATATTTTTTCTAAAAACTAATGTACCTCTTGTTACAATGTATATCAAATTTGTTCACATAACTCCAGGGTCTCCCAAGTAATGCTAGAAATTTGTCTACTTCAGTAAGCTCTAATACCTCTAAGTCTACAATAGACTTAGTGTTAGTGTAAATTCACAGCACCCCCAAAATGACCCATGGATCTGCTTTTCTAAGGCAAGTCATTTGGTGTGAATGCACAACATTGAGTTTTCTCCAAGGTGTGGGACCTTGCAAGGTGAGAAAAATCTCCAGATTGAAGTTGGTTCTTACTCCTCTATTTAGGTGTATGCATGCAATTTTTGCAGAGGTTCTGATTCAAAATTCCTACTCTAAAACTACCAAGGAGACAGGGTTGAGAGAAAACAAGGAAATGGAAACAAAACTAAGCAAAAGAAGAGAGGTGATACACCAAAGGAGTGCTGAACTCCTTGCTTTACAAAAATAGACACAAATCATGAATATTTCAGCAAAAAAACATGCACAAATTACCAGAATGCAATGAAGGATCAGAAGACAATAATAACTGCATGAGAGGATTGAAAATTGATCACAAAATATACATTATCATGCCCAAATTTGATACAATACGTTGCAATAGAAAAGAGGCAAAAAATGTGTTACAATCTCCATGAGAGGTCTGAATCTCCTTCAAATCCACCTGCTAAGGGAAAAATAAGAGCTTGTAGAAGCAAGAACATCCAACATTACAAAATTAGCCAAAACTGGCTTTTAACCATGAAGGAGAATGGAAGAAAAGAGAAAACGCGGGAAAATATGATTTTAGATCTCTAACCACCGACAAGATTCATTAAAATGGCAAGGTCACCTCTGCAAATCCACTTCCCAACACAATCGATCCTGCAGGACAAGAAATTTCCCATACCTCATTAAATCTGGTAAATGAAAATATGATTTTTTGTCTTTTCCAGTGCTAGGGACGTTTTTCCAATTTTATCTCCCATGAATCTTCACCAAAATAAAAAATTGAGGGGTCCAATGTGTAGATAATTTCACTAGCTTTCCAATGATATAAAGAATGTGAAAAACCAAGCTCTGGATCAAAAGATATGGCCCTCTGAAGATTTAGGGCAAAAATGGCGAAAACAGAGTCAAAATTTGGTCGGCGGGGTCAAACCTTAAAATTTTCCCTTTTTTGAATTTGGGAAAATTTCTCAAAAATTCTCCATGCCTCGCTGCTCTGCTACCACATGGCGCTTTCCCATTTGTTGATGGAAACGCGGGCCCAAACTTCACTTTTTTCCTTTTGATTTCACATTAGGCAAAATTCCCAAGATTTCCCCACGCTCCACCATTCCACTACCACGTGTCAGCTTCTGGTCGCTCCATAGGGATGCACTTCAACATTTTCCTTTATGCCTTTTGCAATTTTGGAAAATTTCACCAAAACCTTCCGTGCCTCTGATCGCCACCACCGACTGGATACGTGTCACTTCTTGGATGCTCAACGGTTCTTTCCCTCCATTTCCTCCTTCGTGGACCCACGGGCCGGTTTTTCCCTTTGCGCCTCTTCCAAATCTTTGGAAAATATTTCAACTTTCCTCCACCAGCCCAACCTCTGCCACTAGGTGGCATCATTTCATTGGCCACGGGCCGGTCAAGGGAAAATTTCCCTAAAAAACTCCGCCGAGCCATAACTTTCAAAACATTTGGAGTTAGGAGGAAAATTTTACCTTTCTGGAAAGGTGAGAAAAAATCCTATCTAATGGAGCCATTTCCAGAAACCCTTGAGTGCTTGAAATGTGTAAAAATTGAAGTTAAAGCACAAGGAAGGAAAGAATGAAGGCAAGTTAGCCAAAATAAGCAGGGGGCTCATTTTGGATAACAATTTGGTGACTCTCAGGGGTCATCTGCCTGCTAGATGAATGATCAGTGGACTTTGAAGCATCCATTGGGCATGGAGTCAAGCTTGATGAATTGATTCTGATCTAACTATGAAAATTTGACCCCTGAGCTATTTGGAAACCCACTAAAATTGAAACTGATCTTCACCAAAATGCCTCTAAAATGGACTGTGCAAGAGCAATACAACAACACACAAAAACTATGTACAAAACTAAAAATCATACATGCTCCAAATGGAACATGTAGAGTGTGCACAAGCACTTCTTCTACTGAAAGCAAACCTACCTACTCTACTCTAACTGGAAGCAAAGGTGAGCTAAACAAACCTTGCAACTGGTTGTGCAAAATAGCTTCCTTTCTTCAAAATTGGCAACCATGCAAATGATTTGGAGCTGAGTATGGCTGCTTGGATGAGTGGAAAATCAACAAGAAGCTGGTCTTCTACCCAAATTAGCAAGGTGTCAGCTGAAAGAAAATTGAATACCTCTTTTAGTTGCTCTGCATTTGGATTGAAGAGGTATGATAGCTGATCCTTGGTACTTTGTAGCTCATCCTCATGCTTAGAAGCAAGCATGACTGGTTGTGACTTCTCCTTTAGGCTCCAATGAAGCCAAATACCTTATTCGGCAATGTTTGATCCGTTTGATATGCCGATAGCTTTGATTTTCAACTCTAAAAATGGAGTCTTCTTGTAGACCTTCTTGAATGGATGGTGTGGAAGTAATGGTAGAACTTTTCTGCCCTTTCTCTTCATCCAATGAAGAACATGGAAGATTTAAATCTTCTAGTATTGATTCCAAAGAGATGCTATAAGATGTAGGGTGCTGCAAATGAAAGTTCTCCTCCATGATAATAGGCTCAAGTGTTTGGAATGTGGATGATGAAGGAGAAAATTGTGTGATTTCAACCGGTTCCTCTTCATCAAAACAATCTTCCAAATCTGAAAGATAAATTGCCTCATTACTTTCCTGCTGCAAATGCTCAACCTCCCCTATGGTGTTCTTTTGATTTGCAACTTGATCACCATGGTTTCTTTCATCCTCCAACATTGAGTTTGAGAGATCAAACTCTTCTTCAGCACTAGAAGTTGAGAGAGATGAAGTAGAAAGAAGAACTGAAGGTTCTTCTATAGCCTGCTTTGTGCTCAAAGCCTTTGGATCTGCAATTTTATCCCCCACAACTGGAATGTGCTCCTCTTCTTTTGGATTTGGAGTAGCTTCTCCTTCCTCTGCTATTTGAAGACAATCTTGCTCTTGATTGAACTCTTCCTCTAGCATGAAGTTTGTCAAGTCAAACTCTTCAATTTGCTGCTCTAGAGGACAAGTTGGGACTACAAGATCTTCTTCAGAGCTCCTCTCCATGGCTGATTGTGCAACTTGAATTAGACCTGAATTTCCTTCAAGTAGAGTGCCAACATGGACACTACATTATGAGAAAATTGATTGTTAATCTGCCTCTTCTTTTTTCTCTTCTTCGGCTGCAACAAAATCAGTCCTAACCACCACTTGTTCTTTAACCTTTACCTCCTCTGTAGGCTTCACCAGTAAAGGAATTTTCTCAATCCCATATCTAAGAGCCAAGGTTACTAAGCTCTTAATCATTCCTTCTTTGCTTGGTTCTTCCTCTTGCTGTCCTTCATGACTGATTTTTGCAATTTCTTCTTCCCCACATGGAATTGGGAATGCAAGAGGAGGGGTGGGTTGGATTTCAATTGATTTTGAAATTTTTTGTGGTGGTGGAGGAGGTAAAAGATCTTGTTCCCTTGGAGTGGAAGGTATTTATTTTAGCTCTTGTGGAGGGGATGACTATTTGGAAGGGAAAAGGAAAGAAGAATTGAGATGGGGTGGAAGACTAGGGGATGGAGAAATGGAATCAACACTTGGGGCAGCATGGGCTGGATTTGGAATTTGGCATTCAAAATGAGATGGTGCTACTTGAGGAATGGAAGGAAAAAAACCAGATGATGGTGTAGAACTTACCCATTGACAAGGTTGCTCAACACCAAGTTTATAGGCCTCTATCTCCAGCATCCATTGTGCAAGTTGGGGCAGCATCTCCATCATGAAGTCCAGCTTCTCCTGAGGGCTTAAGTGTCTTGGAAAAGGGCCAACCCATGGACAAGGTGCCCTATAACCAATTCTGAAAGCATTCATTTGAGCTATTGCTCTTGATTGCACCATATTTGCCTCCATCTTTTGGATCTTCGCGACAAAATCAGCATCTTCCATTTGATTGTCTTCATTGTTTGCATACTTCTTCTCTTGGAAAGCTCCATAGCCAAACTAATTTTTGCACTGCTGCTCATATGGGTATGTATGATGATTTTAAATTTGTTCAAAATGATGATTTGAAAAACATGTTGGAGGTGGGAAACGTTGCTGCTATTGTAAATGTGAATTCCATGATGGAAATGAAGTCATGATTGCACAACTTCATGGAATGAAAGAAGATGGAAAGAAGAATGATTGGAAAATGAATGGAAAGAGGGTCTGCAACTCAGAGAATGAGTTATTTACCAGATGGAGTCACCAGATGTGCTTTTGAATATGCCTCCAAAGGTTGAATCCTTTATAAAAACATACCAACCTGTCAAAAATAAAGTGGAAGACCTCTAAGGTCCCATCGGGCGTGCCAAAACTGTTAGTGCAAATTCACAGCACCCCCAAAATGACCCATGGATCTGCTTTTATAAGGAAAGTCATTTGGTGTGAATGCATAACATTGAGTTTTCTCCAAGGTGTGGGACCTTGCAAGGTGAGAAAAATCTCCAGATTGAATCTGGTTCTTACTCCTCTATTTAGGTGTATGCATGCAATTTTTGCAGAGGTTCTGATTCAAAATTCCTACTCTAAAACTACCAAGGAGACAGAGTTGAGAGAAAACGAGGAAAAGGGGAACAAAACTAAGCAAAAATAGAAGATACACCAAAGGAGTGCTGAACTCCTTGCTTCGTAAATATAGACAAAAATCATGAAGATTGCAGCAACAAAACATGCACAAATTACCAGAATGCAATGAAGGATCAGAAGACAATAATAACTGCATGAGAGGATTGAAAATTGATCACAAAACATACATTATCATGCCCAAATTTGATACAATACGTTGTAATAGAAAAGAGGAAAAAAATGTGTTACAATCTCCATGGGAGGTCTAAAAATCCTTCAAATCCACCTGTTAAGGGAAAAAGTAGAGCTTGCAGAAGCAAAAACATCCAACATTACAAAATGAGCCAAAACTGACTTTTAACCATGAAGGAGAATGGAAGAAAAGAGAAAACGCGGGAAAATATGATTTTAGATCTCCAACCACTGACAAGATTCATTAAAATGGCAAGGGAACCTTTGCAAATCCACTTCCTAATGCATTCGAGCCCGCAAGACAAGAAATTTCCCATACCTCATTAAATCTGGTAGGTGAAAATCTGATTTTTTGTCTTTTCCAGTGCTAGGGACGTTTTTCCAATTTTATCTGATGAATCTTCACCAAAATACAAAATTGAGGGGTCCAACGTGTATATAATTCACCATCTTTCCAATGATATAAAGAATGTGAAAAACCAAGCTCTGGATCAAAAGATATGGCCCTCTGAAGATTTAGGGCAAAAATGGCGAAAACAGAGTCAAAATTCGGTCGGCGGGTTCAAACCTTAAAATTTTCCCCTTTTTGAATTTGGGAAAATTTCTCAAAAATTCTCCGCACCTTGCCACTTTTCTGCGATGTGGCACTTTCCCATTCACTGATGGAAATGCGGGCCCAAACTTCACTTTTTTCCTTTTGATTTCACATTAGGCAAAATTCCCAAGATTTCCCCGTGCTCCACTGCTCCGTTGCCACGTGTCAGCTTCTGGTCACTCCGCGGGGATGCGCTTCAACATTTTCCTTTATGCCTTTTGCAATTTTGGAAAATTTTACCAAAACCTTCCTCACCTTCGATCCCCACCACCGACTGGACACATGTCACTTCCTGGATGCTCGACGAGCCTTTCCCTCCATTTCCTCCTTCGCAGACCCGCGGGCCGGTTTTCCCCTTTGTGCCTCCACCAAGTCTTTGGAAAATATTTCAACTTTCCTCTACCGGTCCAACCTCCATCGCCACGTGGCATCATTTCATTGGCCGTGGGCTAGTCAAGGGAAAATTTCCCCAAAAAACTTTGCCGAGCCATAACTTTCAAAATATTTGGAGTTAGGAGGAAAATTTTACCTTTCTGGAAAGGTGAGAAAAAATCCTATCTAATGGAGCCATTTCTAGAAATCCTTGAGTGCTTGAAATGTGTGAAAATTGAAGTTGAAGAACAAGGAAGGAAAGAATGAAGGCAAGTTAGCCAAAATAAGCAGGGGGCTCATTTTGGATAACACTTGGCTCCTTAAATAGTAATGTATGCATCCTTCAGTACCGCAATAGGTATAAACCTAGTTTTGTTTTCCATGTACAACACATTGGAAGATGGCTGTAATGTTGGTCTCCCCATCTAATTCCATGCTTCCAAAGTCAACTCTTTTACCTCAACACCCGTATCAATCAAAATATTACTTACCAACCAACCATCAATTACTGCATCAAGTGTGATTTCCTTTTCAAATTCAAGATCCTATGGGGGCAAGATGGCATGCAGTATCTATCACTCATGCTCAAATATAGTGCATAGTAATTTTTCATGTAGCCATTCCTCAACAAATGGGATTGTATTCTTTTGGCACAATAACTTACATACTTCCTTCAAATTATCCACATCCTTCTGCGGAAGCTTAAAATTCTTCATGTTCTCTCTTTCTCGTGCTTATTCCTTCAGGAACTGTATCACACCCTACAAATATCTGATTACTCCCATAGTTTCTTGATAAACCTCTTTCTAATATGAAACATCTATATAGTTAGCATGTATGATAGATTATTTTTGTTTAGAGGCTTAGCCTTCAAAGGCTCATGCGTGTGTTCTACCTTTGCACGCATAGTCACTAGTAGAGGGTGCAAATCTAGATCAAACATCTTCCTAGGCATCCATTAATCAACATTCACGCATTATACCTTGATCATCCCTGGGCCTTTGTCCTTATTCTTGGCCTTACTCATGTGTTCATAAAAATCTGTACAATCTTTTAACTTGTGCTACTTTCCACACCATAAGAAAAATATATTATGTGGACATTCATGCTGGTAATGATCAGGGGACCCACAAGTATAACATGTTCCTTGTGCGAACCTTCCTCTACCACCACCACATCCTCGACCTCAATATCCTCTAGGGAAGTCACCATTTCTATTATCTCCATTGTTGTGCTTAGTATTATTTTTTCCTTCTTTCTCCTTTGACCCGCTTGCCACACTAGTCTAGCACACTCCTATTTCAATGGATTTGTGAATATGACAAATCATTCTGTAATGAACTGTATTGTGGGTATGGACATCACAAATTTTACGATAAATGGACATGTTCTTTAATTGCACATTGTAAGAGTGGGTAATTCTATACATCATGTTTCTTATGACAGAGCTCATAAGACTATAACAATGCACATACATTCCAAAATAAACAAATATATTTAGTGTGTCCCTCCATATTGAAATATGTGCACCATAACCCATTTTGGTTTCATGCACGGAGTTCACAAAGAGATTCTCCAATTGCTTAGCCATAGATACTATTTGCACCTCCAAAATGGGCTCACTCTAGTATCAACACTCCCAACTTCTTCAGTAAACAACCCTGCTTCTAATGTCTCGTACAAATCCACATATTTCTTATGAGACAAAGACCTTCAAAATGGAGTCAAAAATCCTCTAACAAACCACTGTGTATGCTGACTCAGATGTATATCATAAGACAATTTTGACAAAAACATCTTAAAGAATGCATCATACTCTCTTACACTCTTTGATAAATCCTACTTGATATCGTTGAGTGCAATAATAATTTTTTTCTCAAACTCTGGAATGTGAAACTCAACCAAGAATGTTACCCACAGAGCATCATAATCCACTGCAGTCTAGTGGGGATCATAATTCTTGTACCAACCATGCACGTGCCTTTGAAAAATGGTGGAAAATTGACATGCCTTTTTATCTGGGGCTGTAATTCCTTTAGCGCGCCATAGTAATTCAAATTTGTGTATGTTCTCTACTACATCTTCCACACCTCTACATTTTGGAAAGTGGAGAGACATCTCAAAATAAAATTGAGGTGTCTAAAGTGGTTATTGAGGTGGTGTCTGCTGAGGTGGATGTGGTGGAGGTTATGGGCCCCGTCTACCAATTTCAGAACCAGAACCTCCACCAATGTTTTCATTGGGGGATGCTGACCTAATCCTCCTGATCCTCCCACACCCCCTACCGTGGGCTGCGACCCAGTTGAAAAAATTCCCAGTGTCCCAATTATAGTACTAAAATGGACTCCCACTATCTGTGTAGTCACATCACCCACATAGGTGCTTTAATTGGTTTACACATCAATACTCGACCCTGTTGATGCTTCTGAAAACAATCCTGTAATAGTAATCCCAAAAACTGATGCTTGTTGTGCTACCATGGGCACCTTACTAGTTTGATGTAATTATTGATTCAACACAAAATGATATCTACCCATATCTATCTGATTACCTTGACTACTTTGTCCTTCAACTATCTTTTGATCTGGAACACCAAGCGCAAGGTCTAGGTAGCCATGTTGAATCAGATTGTAAGCCCACGGTCCTCATTCTCTCCTCTGACACACTCTCATTTGAAGTAGGTGGGGACTCTATATTACGCTTACCCAAAGTTGGGAGTACCTAATTCTGTGATTCCTCATCTTCTACGAGAGATTCAATAACTTCACAAGCCATCATTCTCCTCAACTATAATGATGCCTCAATTTCCCTTTCATGTGCTTTATTATACTTGAGCCAATTTTCTTATCTCTATATATCTTCTGCTAAGGCATCCATCCTCCTCCACACCTTCTCATGCCCCTACATGTGGTGAGGGTTTAACTATCCATAGGTAATCTCTCCAAATCTAGTTCTACCATCAAGATCTTGATTGCTAAGGGTATAACACATAAATATGATCCTTTGGGCTTGGGCAAGAACTTAAACTCATCTTCCTTTGACATGAATACATAGAAATATCATATTCTAATGTATAGTTTTGCAACACACTAGCACACCAATTATATAAAACTCTAGTCCACTCCTCATCCACATCAAAAAAATTCTGATAATCTTCCTGTGTCCAAATCCTCAGTCTAGGATGCCAAGATTTGTTTGATACGTATGCTACCAACCACTAGTACAATTATACTGGGAAAAAGCTGAATAAATCCTCATAGAGTTCATGATAAATATTATCTTCTACCCACTTCTATGTATTGATATCAGGTCCAGTGTTATAGCTCTGTGTAAACTTATCGTGTCCATCTTCTACCTAAATTTCAATGCTCTCCAAAGATAATTGATATGCCATCTGCATGTAACATCCTGACACACAAATTGAAAAGAGGTCCCATAAACGGAACCAAAATGTAGTCTTTATTTTCACTCAAGGACTATGTGCACTGACACCTCATTTAGTCAAAACTAAACATTCACTTGAAACACGTGCAATTACCATGTTCCTCCTTTGTGTTTACTTGTCAAGATGTTAACATGCATATTCATAATGATAATTGACCAAGTACTTAATAAAGCATTCTTAACCATTGCATAGACTCATTTTGGAAAAACATATAATAATGAATCATGAAAGATTAAACAATAACTAAGATCAATTGTTCCATTAGATCACCATGTTCAATCATATCAACAACCATAATCCATTATATGAAAAGTATTACATAAAATAAGCTGAATCCATAGTGATCAATGTACCAAGGCACTAGATCATGCACTGAAGTATAAAACCCTATACCTAAAACATCACAACATAACTCCACTAACATGACAAAGTTCTCACTCAACACTGAGTAAATAGGTATATATAGGGGTGGGTAATTTCCCTTCACCACCCATGCTTTCTCCTAATAATAGGTGTGCTTAAAATAGACTACATGCATGCTTTTACAAAACAACTAATAATACATTATCATATAAACAAGACTTTCTTTAATCCTATCAATAACTGTCATGCGTGTGCTTGATCTATATGTTCATTCTCCAAAAATAGCATTTACTTGTCTACCAAGTCTTCATGATTGATCTCTTTGCTTGGTCAACACTCCATCTTGCTTTTCTATTTTTAGCTCGTGATTAGGAAAATCAGCTAAGTCTTGAATTCTATTTATATGGGTGCATGCCTCTGCACCCTATTTCAACCATGCCTGCATACACCTAAGCTCCTCCTTTGCGTGCCCTAATCCTCCGTGTACTTCTCATTCTTAGAAAATTTTCCTTCTCAATAATGGATTCCTTGTGTGAATGCCTTTAAGAAGAGTATTTGAATGTCCTCATTTTCCCCCTCATTTATTTTTTATACGCACATGAAGTTTCCAACAATAAATCACCTTTTCTTAGATCTACACAACTCCAGCAAATGGAATCC
This sequence comes from Taxus chinensis, assembly GCA_019776745.2. Classification (NCBI taxonomy): domain Eukaryota; kingdom Viridiplantae; phylum Streptophyta; class Pinopsida; order Cupressales; family Taxaceae; genus Taxus; species Taxus chinensis. Next base: position 61,310,144 of record CM034147.1, on the reverse strand, counting down.
CTTGAAAATTGGAGCAAAGCCTTGAAATAAATTATACAAACTTTTGCAAGTGGTTTCATTCGAATCCAACATCGGGAAGAAAAATTTATATTTTTAGCAATTCCCTACCAAATAGGTTACTAAAAATAGTAAGCTCGAGGAAAACTTTATTTCCGGTTTCTCAAGATACTCTCAGGTGCAAAACATTCAAAAGTGGAAAAATTGGGAAAAAATGAAAAATTGGTATGGGTACCCATGTGAAACATGCTAAAAATAATAAATGGTCAAGAGGAAGTTAATATTGTGTCATATTCTCCCCCTCTTCATGCCTTACCAATGCAATCTTTAATAGAGGTCAAATCTTCCATTTGCAAGTAAATCCGATCGGCGCCTGACACGTGTCATCCAGGTGGCAGAGCGCGGGAAAAATTTCAAAATCCGTTTTGGCCTGGTTTTTGCCCTAAATCCTCAGATCGCCAAATCTTTTGATCTAGAGCTCGGATTTGCACGTTCTATATATAATTGGAAAGATTATGAAATTCTCTGCACAATTCCAGGGTCAATCTTGCATTTTGGTTCAATTTGGAGAGAGAAAAATGAGAAACTTCTCTGGCACGTAATAATAGACAGAAGTGATGTTTCAGCGACTAGCTTTAATACAACAGACAACTCGCCGTTTCTGCTAGGTAGTCCGCCATTTTGCCAGGGTTCTCACCTGCTGCCATAATGAAATGAGTTAAATGTGACCTGGGAGTGGTTGTGGTAGATTCAAATTTCCTCTCTCTTCCCTCTCTCATTCTTCCTATAAATTGTAAGGAGGGACTTCTTTCAAAGGGTTGTTGTTCATCTTTTTGGCTCTGCCCTCCCTTCTTTTCTTCTCTAGGGTTGAAAAATGGAGTTCGAACCTCCTCCCTGCTCTGTAATGGTGTTTTTCACCTTTTACTAATGAAATGATGTTCTGTGCAAACTTCTGGAGCAACAAAACGTGTTTTGTGATGCATCTGTCCATCCTTGCTCATTTTTGCTTATTTCCTTCTTGCCTCTCTTCATTGCAGGTATTTGTGGACGTTTGAATGTTCATTGCAGGTTTGGAGCTGTGTTCATGGAGTTTTGGGACATTTTCTATGTGAAATCTATCTTTGGGCTTGTGATGCATCTGTCCATCCTTCCCATTGCTCACCTCTCCTTGTCCCATGGCAGTTTTGATAGATGTTCAACATTCTGCTTCTCTGGTGTATCACCGTTTAGTGTAGGATTTTGCTATTTTTTCCCTTTTCTCTCTCTCTCTGTCTCCTTGGCCTGGTTAGATTAGGATTAGATTAGCTTGCCTACACTAGAATAGCTCGTGGCAGGTAGTTTAGGAGCAGGAACCAACCTTCTCTGGAGATTCCTTTCTCATTCTTGCAAGTCCCACACTTGGAGGAAGGTTTTAATGTTGTGCAATCACACTGGATGCCTGAACATCAACCTAGAAGCCTGATGTGCGTCCAGGGGTGCTGTGAGTCTGCAACAACAATTTCATAGTTTATGATGATTGTTTCAAGTGAAAGAAGGCATCCCTCATTGTCTACATCGGTCTAGTGATCAAGTTCTTCTCACTTCTTCACTCAAGGTACCTAATAGGCTACAATTGTTGATAATTAAAAAAGAGGTTTCTCATGGTACAAAAAAAGTTCAAGGCTATAAGTGTTCATCATTTAGGAGGAGGCTTCTTTCAGTATAGAGGGCCAAAGTTCTTCATTCAGAGTTCATGACTACATCGAACCATTATAATGGATCATCACATGAGTGGATTCTCTTCTACATGAGTGGAGTTGATCTTCATTGTAGGCAGAGGCATCTTCATCCATGATTTGGATAATTTCTCCTTTCTTCTCTTCTCTCATTATTTCTCCCCTTCTCTCCCCCTTTCTAATTCTTCATTAAGTGTAATCATTGTAGTTTTTCTCTATACACTTAAGTGACATATTTTCAAAATCGTAAAAGTATTTTCTCAAAGTTATAAGACAAATACTTAATTTTTATTTTCTAATGGCAAATGAAATGTCACAAGTGGAATAGAAACATGAAGAGTAATGTGGGTGAAGATGAGATGTCAATTCATGTTGCTGTAAATTGGGATGGCTTCTCCATTCCAGGGGATCCTAAAAATGTTAGATTTTGATAGCATTTATGTTACACAAATTGTGGATTATTATTGTTGGACTTTGTGTCATCAATGAACATGAAATAAAATATACATTTATTCCATTCTCCCTTTCCTATGTTTCTTCTATTTCTCTCTTATGCATTTTACACGCATAGTGATCCAAAAAGAGCTTTTTATCTTTGATAAATGAATCTGTGTCTGAGTTTGTTCTTCTCACTAGATAACTTCATTGATGATTTCTTCTATATTGAATGTTGAACTACTTTGGTTATTGGGTGTGAACTCTACAATTGGCCTACTCACAATAATAACCTTCCTTTCCTAATTTCCCTCCTTTACCCCTCATAACTGTAATTTCCTCCCTTGTACCCCATACAAGAACTTTCCACAGGTTCAATGGAGTGTTCATGTGTGATCCCTGACCTATTTGGCCACCCCACAACAATAAATAAGATTATATTAGTTTACATTCAATAATGGGAGCTACACCATTCAACGTAGAGGGATGTAACCTCGTGAACGTTGGTGGAGACACCTAATTTTCCATATCAACAAATTTTATCACCAAAAGTTTTTTGGTGACTCCGCTAGGGAGAGATTTTCCCAAGTCCACCCAAAAATATCTCTGCCTAAAACATATATATATATATATACAAAAAACAAAAAAAAACAAATTTCTTCAAAGAAACATCAATTTTTGAAGGCGACTCCATCAAGAAATGAATCCATGCCACATTTGTTTCCTGCAACACCCTGAAGAAATTTCGAGATTGGAGTGAAGTAACAATGAGTGATAGTGAAGAATATGAATAAGAAGATGGTTGCAGAGAAACTTAAATTGTTGATCAGGCATCATTCTAGACCAGTTCTTGCAAAGAGGAGAATTAGAGAACAATGAAAAGGTATTTTGCTTTAAGAAAATATTTGTAATTGGATAAGGGAAATAAGGCTAGTGACATGTCTCAAAAAATCAAGGAAAGACTATATAGAATGAAGAAAATTGTTGTTTATGAAGAACCTATCATCAAATCTTGGTGGTTTCAGATCAAGCGGATTATAGCTAAAGGAAAGAAAGTGTGACTTGTTGATTAGGAAAAAGGTAAGAAACTAATGAAAAATATGCAAAGGAGGTACAAGATGTTGTATGAAGTTTACAAGGACTAAGAATCTGCTGAAGGTAATACTTCTAATCTCACGCAGCTGAACGAGAAGCTTAGAGTCATGTCTTTTACCTCTCTTCCTTGGGATGATTTCCTTTCTTATAGAAATGAAGAAATGATAGCCTTGAAAACTAAATAGGTGCAAAGAGTTGTGAGCATTGCACAAAGGAAATTATGATCCCTAGATCTACCTCATGAAATTTTGAACTATGTTGATTCCATGCAACAAAGATAAGAAAAACTTGAAGCAATCCATAGCAAGGAGGAAGAAGAGGATATTTTTCCTATAGAGGAAGACCCTGATGATTGTATACACGATAAGGTGTTTCATTCCTGGAAGATTCTTGGACACTTCTGATGATTGTCATATCCTTGGACCTTCTGTTAAGAATCAAATCAAAACTATGGAGGATGATGAAGAAGACATGATAGTTAAACCCCCGTTCATCAACTCATTTTGGCTCGAGGCGCAACCTACTGATGAAACAATGGACCCAAGTGAGGAGGATTATTGTAGTACAACAGAAAACCCACTACTTGTTGAAGACTTCACCAATAATGAAAAATTATGAAATCAATCCTGCATCCTGAACCCAAGCTGATGAATTTTAGGTAATCATGGATGATCTACTTTTCAATTTTGAATCTTCAAGTGACATAGAAATATTGATTGATGAAATGGAGATAGTTGAAGAATCAAGTTCCCTTCTTGATTCAATCATGGATGAGCAAATGGAAGAGGCTTTTTTATTTTTCGAATCTAAGGAGAATGAGAAATTTGAGCATATCCTCTTTGAGGAGTTAACTACACCATTCTCACCCAAGGAGTGTAATTTCGATCATCATGGCAAGTATGAAATCTTTCATTTTTCATATGACCAAGAGGATTCGATAATGAATGATCAACATATATAAATTCTTGGAACATTCTCTCCTTGTCTACTAATTGTTGTCCCAATCATGGTTACTCATTCTTGCATCATGAGGATAATTTAAGGAGGAGGAATGTTTCCATTTTGTTCCCACTTTTGAGAACATGGAGGAATGGTGTCTCGTGATCGCAGCACATCAAGTGGAAGTCATAAGATGCACAAGTTTCAGAAAGGTGACAAAGTGTTCATTGGATGCAAGAATTGTTTTAGTGCAATATGAGTATGAAGATGAAATATTGGTGTGTCGTCTACTTCTCAATCCATGTGATTCCATCACACGAGCATGGTACGATCAGATAGTGAATTTTCTAGTTCAAAGGTCACATTTCAGTCTGTTGTTCCAGTGATGGTATGTACTTTTCCCATCCTGTTGCTGGGTATTTGTACATTTTTTCCCCACCTCTATAAATATCCCTCCCCTATAATGTAATTTCCTTTTTTCGTTGTGTTTTGTCTTCCACTTTTGGTGTGTTTCCCTTTCATGTGTTTGTTCATGTATGTGTGTTTGGAAGAAATGAATCCATAAGCCCCAATGGATAAGAAACTGATCCATGGAGTGAATTGAGATTTTGGGATTCCTGCATGCTCTATCCTCACTGTGCTTGATCCAGAACATGTCCCCAAACTAGAGCCAATTGTTGTCATGAAAAAGTGCAACATGAAAATTTCAAATTTTCAAGGATGACAACGGACCCTAGTGTCAAACTTTTAGATTGTAAACCTTCTCGGGAACTCTTCTAGATCAGTTCACCCATTGTGTCAAGTCTATCACAATCCTTCGATTATTAATATGTATTTTAATGACCTTTCCCTTATGTTGGAAAGTTGAAAACAAGTCCACCAATCCCTTCTGAGATAGTGCCTTTCGAGGCATATTTTTCAGTGAACTTAAAAATGGCTATTTTTAGCCGTTCTAAGGTAGGTGTACATCCTTCAGAGCAAAGTTGAAGGTCTAAATTCATTAGGTAGTGGTATCAAGGAGCTAAGATCATATTGCAAGTGATTCAGGAATATTCTAAGATCATATTGCAAGTGATTCAGGAATATTTAGGGAAGATTTGGTGGTTTAGGAGTAAGTTCAACAAAACTGGGTTTTTAAAGGTGAAGGAACTTACACTGTAAAAAATACACCTGAGCTTCAAAAGATGATCCTGGGAGCTCTGGAATGAGTTATTTGATAGTCAGATAGCTTCCCTCAATCTATCAGTCACATATATAATGGAGTGGCCCTCTCTCTAGTTGGCCCTCTACCTAGATGCAACCTATCTCCCTATCTGGAGCTTTGCCCCCATATCTATACGCTCTTCTCCGGTTTATCTCCTCCGACATATATACAAATAGAGGCGATATCCTCCTTCCCCTATTAGTTGATAGAGAACAGATAGATGCATCATTCATATTACGTATGTAATATATCAACCATAATGAATGATAAGCACTTTGATAGACAAATTCAATTTTGACCGACCCAATGGAGGTATTCACATTTGTTCCACCAGACAACAGGGATCGCATTTCCCAAAATCTCAGTGATATTACATACAAAAGGATTTTCTCGTTGCGGCACTTGAGCCCATTATATATGTGATACAACTAACCATGCCTCCTTTCTTTGGGGGGCTTTCCCTGATTGATTGATTCTATATGGCTCGGTCTCCTGGGCATAAGCGGATCCAACTTTTAACAACGTAGAACACATCATGAGAGATGTTGAAGTCAAACAAGATACCATTTGAACTATAATTCAATGTCCTACATGATGGTATTTTCTGATGTTTTCATGAGACCAAAATTCTTCTCTCCACAACCCATTTTTGGCAGGTACACCTTGTGGTCAAGAGAAAAAAAGTTATTTTTGAGGGTATTTTAAGAAGAATTAGATCATGAGACCCATCCCATTCTTCTCAAAAGGATTATTGCAATCAAAATCATATAAATAAGTGCAAAAAAATCCTAGACCTCTTGGAGCTCACACAACTTCATTTTCAAGCTCTCACTCAAGAACACTCTTGCAGTTAGAAGATTTCCTCAATGCCACGTGTCAGCATGAGGTTGAGGTGCACTTTTGTATCCCTCTTGTCCCTTTTCGAAGAGGATAAAGGGGACAAAAAAATGCACCCCTCCCCCATTTGAGCTCCTGGACCCATCACATGACCTTGGGAAGCCCCAGTAAGCACCTTTCACCAATTTTTCTAGCCCCCGCCTCATGAAACACATGTTTGACACTTGTCACCATGAGGAGAAGACACATTTTAGTTTATCCCTTTCATCCATTTTCCAAGGGGATAAGGGGGAAAATAAAATGTACCCCCTTTCTTCCACATGGTTCCTCATGTGACCGAAACTTGGCTCCTGGGCACTAAAAATAAGCTCCTCTCCCTCACCCTTCCTCAAATGCATGTCTGCCACTCATCCTCATAGGGCTAGGGTGTATTTTTGTGTCCCTTTAATCCATTTTCCAAGGGGAAAGGGGGGGAAAATGCACCCCCTCCCTACTAGGATAAAAAAACCAAAAAATGGCTAAGTCCCTCACTCTCATGTGCTTCCTCCTTCCATCCCTTATTGCATCAACGCATTCATTCATGCTCACCATCACTCACCACTCAGAAGCAAAACTAAAAAAAAAAATTAATTTGCTTGTCATCAATTAAAGTAATTTTAAAGCTGGTTCATAGCATTCAAACACAGAAAAACTCCTCCAGTGAACTAGATGTTGAAATCTTGTCTTGTTCATAACTCATGCTCCCGAACTCCGATTGCCATGAGATATGAATTGATGGATTCCTTATGTGAACGCATCAAAGAAGAGGATTTACATGCCCTCATTCATTCCATCATGTATTTTTTATAGCTACATGAATTTTCCCGTGAAAAATCACCTTTTCTCAGATATACAACAATCTGGCAAGTGAAATCTCTTAAAAATTGGAGAGCCTTGAAATGAATTATGCAAACTTTTGCAAGTGGTTTCATTCGAATCTGACACCAAGGAATACCACTTTATATTTTTAGTAAGTGACCTCAAGTTTGTTATAAGTGAATATCCTAGGTGTTAAATCTAATTCACACTCTTATGCTTACATGTCCCTCAATCTCCTCCTTCTAAACAACAACAATAACATTGGTCCACGAAATAACACCACAAATGCCACACAGAGAACAATAATAATGGCAGAACCAAATACAAATCTACCGTAGTTTCATTTTTAATAAATCTCCACCACTTGACCTTGTACTTACTGACAAGAGTTCTACACCTATAGAAAACCTTATGTACATATCAACTTTCAATATTACTTTGCTAAAATCAATTACAACAAATAAAATCAGTTGTGATGGTTTTATTGACCCAACAATCGTGATAAAAACATCGTCTATATAAGTTGAACCAACATTGTGTATGATTATCCATGCCTAGATATTTTCCCCATATTATAGGATCACTTTATGGTCGGAAGATGCACTAGAGAAGAGGGTAATGACTACATTGTGCGAGAAATTATTTCAAGCTATCATAATGTGAATAATTTTTCAACGAGTGGTAGTGTTTCATGGTTTGAGATGATTGTTTCAAGTGAAAGAAGTAATTACTCATTGTCTACAATGGTATAGTTATCAAGTGACTCTCATTACCTAATAGGATATAATTGTTGATCATTCAAAAAGAGGTTTCTCATGGTGCAAAAAAAGTTCAAGGATAAGAGTGTTCATAATTTAGGAGGAGGATTCTTTCAGTATAGAGGGCCAAATTTCTTAATTCAGAGTTCATGAATGCATCAAAGTATTCTATTATATCATCATAGGAGAGGATTCTTTTCAACATCAGTGGAGCTGATATTCATCATAGGTGGAGGCATCTTCATCCATTATTTGTAGAATTTATCCTTTATTCTCCTCTCTAATTATTTCTCCCCTTCTCTCCCCCTTTATAATTCTTCATTGAGTATAATCATTGTATTTTTTCTCATTCACTTAAGTGAATTTCCAAAGTTATATTGTAAAATTCCATTTTATTTATAAAAAGGGAACTTAATTTTCACTTCCTAGGAAGATTTAAAGTCACAAGTAAATGATAACATCAAGAGTCATGTGGGGGGGATATGAGAGGTCAATTCACATTGATATAAATTGGGATGTCTTATCCATTTCAAGGTATTTGAAAATTTTAGTTCTTTGTAGCAATGGTGGATTGTGATTTTGGTGTGGTGTTGGCCATTGTGTGTTAGTGTTGTCATTGATGTCAATTAAATTGATGGAAAAAAGTGTCATGTAGTGTTGTATGAGTCTCCATGAGGTGTCATTAAGTGTCAAACATGAAGGTTGATTAGTAGTGTTAACTTTTGTGATGTTCTACGAGGTCCTGGTGTATGGTCTAGTGAGATAAGTTATGGTTTAAGTCTTCCCAAGTGATTTGAATGTTTTCATAAGGTAATTAATGTTCCATGATGTGTGTTATACATGTTTATGGGTCTATATGAAGTCAACAAGGTTGTTAGTTCATGGTTTTTCATTATTGAGTTAGGTAATTCTAGCCTATTCTTCCTTGGTGCATATAGAATGAGATGGAGGTATGATATTTGGAGATGATTAGTCATGGTGAAGCATGGCTGTAATGTACCTAACATTTATGGTGAGAGTTAGGTCAGTATTCAGTGGTATAGTTCCTTTATTAGGTTCTTGGGAAGCAAACATGTGAGAACAAACAATTTGGCACAGGTAATTTTTAGTGGCTGGAGATTTTCAAAGCTATTTGGGATAAAATATGAGTATGGATAGTTAGAGGATGTTTTCAAAATGATTTAAGACAATTTTTAGGTCATTCTGAAGAAGGAATTGTAAGGTAATTTAGTTTTGGTAAAACTAGGTAAGTTACAGTGTATTTTTGAAGCAAAAGTGGACCTTCTGATGCTCGTTGTGATTTGTATGATTTGCATGGGGACATGATATATTTGAAATATATTCTTAGGTCAATTATGAAGGTTTTAAAAAAATAATGGATTTGTTTCATCTTCAAAATTTTATGAACGAATGTCAAGAAGTGAAACAAGTTTTTATGGCTTTGAAACCCTAGTTTACTGGAGATGGAGAATATCTTCATGGTAGGTGATAAGAATGGATTGTTTTGGAAAATATAATTATTAGAGGTTGTAGAGGACTCTTCCAGATTTCCAAGAAATATGATAGAGGTTGTGACGGTATGTGGAACCCACTCAAAAAGACAAGTTTATGGGATTTTCATTTTGTGGAAAAGTTGTCTATTGAAAGTATTGACTAAATCACCATTTATAAAATATTGGGAATCATACCAGATTTCCATGATAGTTTTAGGTCATGGTTGAGTTGAAAAGGAGAAAAGTGTACCCTATTAATGAAGACTAGTTTTTGGGGAATTTTGGAGTGGTCTGTGGTAAAATTGACATGTAGTGCCCACTTCCCTTTCACACCTTTTGATACTGATCATGACACTATCGACTATATTATGGACATTATAATAGTTTTGATTTAGTATGATGTAAGATATTTGATCATGGATTATTGTTGACTGTGATTCTTATATGATGCATAATTATTATTAGAGACACTTTATATGTTGATGATGTTATACTGTTGGACATGGTTATATGATGGATGTTGTTCAGACTTGTGATATTTGGATATTGTGAGTAGCCCTAGAAATGGAAAATTATTGGATGATGATATAGTTGTTGATAAAACTATAATGATATTGTTAGATTGCTTTGATGTTGTTGTGATTCATATATCTAGATGATTTTGGAAATTTAAATATATTTATATTATTTTGGATGTTTTGATATGGCCACAAGGCCGAAGGAGGTATTTGTATTTTTGCAGGTTAAAAATATCACAACAAACATCAGGGGATTGGAGACCAACCACTTTGGAATTCTAGATGAATTCAACAAGGTCACCATGGCAACTAGTATTTGTTTGTGTGTGTTTGTTTGTGCTAGGGATTCCCATGGGGGGATCACCTTTAAATGTGACCAAGGGATTTTATGTTTTTCTTTTATTTGGTCCCTTTTGTTTAATTTTTGCATGTGTTTTATGTGGTGCACTTACCCTTTCATTATTTATTTAATGTGGTGTTAATATTGTGAGTAATCATGTTGTTAAGTTAATTAATTAAAAGATATCATGAGAATGTAATTAATATGGTTGTTGGTTATGATTTAAAGTGTTGTAAGAATGAGTAAGTAATGTGTAAGTGACCTTGTAAGTGATGTGTAAGTTAACTTTTGAGTGTGAAACACTCCACCTTCTTGGAAATTCTAATTTGTCCTTGGAGGCTGATTTTGGAGGCTTGTGGGACAAGTTAAACTTGTCCCATACCTCTTAAATTTACATACCAACCTTGCCTATGGTTGGAGGGTTAGATTTAGACCTTTTTTATGCATTTTTACAAGTCAAGTTGAATGTTGTAATTGCACTTTTCTTACATAATTTAATTTCAGTCCTTATGGGGTATGGGCTTGTTTGAGTGTGTAAGTAAATATGTCATATTATTCACCCACCTATTGATTATGCATTGGAGAATGAAGTTGACTTATGTGTTGGAAGTTGAGGATGTGTGAAGTGGCATCCTACATGGATCCACCTCATCCTCTTCTCTTCCCTCTTCTATAAATTAAAATTCTTTAGCTTGTTTTTGGGTTGCTTCACTTTTATCACTTCATTTTGGGAGACTTCCTTTTGGTTTTGGAGAGCTCTTGCTTTTGGAGAAGTTGGGAAGTTTGTTGGATACTTGTGTTGGGTTGATTTTTGGATTGCTTGCATTGGAAGGAGCTTGCTGTTTTGAACTTGGAACAAACTCCATCATGGAGAGGTAAGAGCTTGGCTCTTGGAAATGCTCTTCTTTTCCCTTTTATGAATATGTAAATGCTGGTATGTTTGTTATTGTTGTGGGTTGTTGGGTAGATGGCTTAGGGATGGTGTAGGAGAAGACTATGGGGTACTCTTGAGGGAGGCATAAGTGTTTTGGGGAGGTATAAGTGTGGAGGGAGTTGGGTTTTGGGTTCCACCTTGTAAAAAGAAATAGCTTGCATTTCTTTACTCGTTATGGGGTGCCATAAGAGGTTGGGGAGGCATAAGGAAATGTGAGGAATAAGGGGTACTTGGGGGAGGCATAAGGGTATGTCAGGGATTTGAATGATAAGTGTTTTGGCGGTTTGTTCTCAGGTGGTGATACCCATTTCCCCTTTTGGGAGGCATAAGTAGCATCCCCCATAGTTTCTTGCTCCTTTGGCTTGCATGATGAAGCCTGAGTTTTGTGTGATGTCTTTCATGTGGTTGTAAAACTGTTGTTTTGTTTTGGACTATGTTTTTAATTTGAAATGTGCATGTTGAAAGATTGCATTGTGATGTGGAAGCCTGTTGTTGCCATGAGTTGAAACACATTTCTTATTGCATTGTGGTTGGGGCTCGGGGGCCAATGAAGAAGGATGGATTCTCCTTTCATTGGATGTCTTGGTTGGGTGGAGAGCGTTGCCTTTCCCCTGCCTTTGTTGTGATCAAAATCGGAGTATGATGGTTGGCATGTTGTTGTTCTGGAGCAAAGGAAAAGACAGTTGTGATAGTCCCTTGTGAGAGTTATTTTTGTAAAGCCCTTGTTCCCACTTGAAGTGGATGATAATGTAATACATTTGGTGATGGAAAGATGCTTGTATTTGGATATGAAAGTTGTAATTCGAAATGTGAAAGTGATGCACTCTGTTCTCTGTTTTTGAATGAAAGAAAAGAAATATTATATCTTAGTAAGTTGTATTTGATCATTGTAAATGAAGAAGTTGTAAAAGAAATCATTCCAACTGAATATATGTTGTTCTGCCTTTACAAAAGACGTTACTATTGTTTAAAATCTGCTTTGAAATGTATTTGAAATCTCTGTTTGAAAGGAAGAAATGCGTGTGAGGAAAATACAGAACTCTGTCTTTTGAAATGTGTAAAATTGGAAATCAGAATTGCATTTTGGTTTAGAATAGTTTGATTTGAATCAACTAAATGTGTTAGATTAGAATTGGAATGAATTTTAATACTTAGAAGATGAAAATGGCAAATAGATCCTTTAAAATTTGATCCCTATTTTTTTTGTAATTTCAAACTGACAATTATCAAAACAAAAAAAATGCACAGTTCGAACCTGCAACAATAAAATAACAAATTAAATGATTAAATTGAAGCAGTAGGCCCTAAACGAATTCAAATAGACAAAAACACTTAAAGGAAATATTTCAAAACTTAGCCAAATCGGGCTCAACCGTTTTATAGTCGTTTTGCTGTCAAAATGGTAAATTTTCGAATTGGAATTCAATCAAACAGATCTACCTCACAAAATTATCCTAAATCCATCTAAGAACAATTATCCATGTCTATTTGACATGTAGAGAGTGGAAGAAGATCAAATTGAATAAATCTCACAAGTTAAAATTTACCAGTTCGCACTGTGAAAGCCTGCAGGCCGTTTTCTTAAAATTGACCCCTTAAACTTTATCAAAATAAAAAATTAATGATCTCTGTGCAAAGAGGACGTCAAGAGATTTCTAGAAAGTCCTCATTTGTCCAAAACCGAGCTCTCTATCAAAAGTTATGGCCCTTTGAAGTTTTTCTTCCTTGGCATCAAAAAACGGGAAAAATTTCCTTGGTGGGCCTGCGGCCCAAATTTTTCCCTTAGAGCTTAGGAAATTTTTTGGGAAAATTTTTCAAATTTTCCCCACCGCCTCGCCGGCCCACTGCCAATCAGAGGCTGCCACATGGCACCATGAGGTGTCAGTGGTGGGACAGATCTCCTTTTAACTTAGCGCTCCCGGAAAATTTTGGGAAAAATTTCCAAATTTTCCCCGTCGGCCCGCGACCAATCAGGTGATGCCACGTGGCGTCACGAGGCGTCGGTGGTGGAGCAGGTCCCTTTTTCCTCTTTGTGCTTTGGAAAATTTTGGGAAAATTTTCCATGTTTTCCCCACCATCCCGCTGGCCTGCAGCCAATCCGGAGCTGCCACGTGGCATCGCGAGGTGTTGGTGGAGGCACGGGTCCTTGTTATCCTCTTAGCCCTTCGGGGCGTTAAGTGAATTTTCTCCCCACCGCTCCGCTTTCTCTGCATTGGCTTAGGTGATGCCACGTGTCCCTTGTGGACTTACGGACCCGCAGGTGCAAAAGTTGGCTTTTCGCCCCGCGCGGGAAATTTTTCAAAATATCTTCCGCCGTCCCGTTTCTCCCCGCGCTGGTTTGAGAAGCGCCACGTGTCCCTTGTGGACTTGTGGACCCACGGGTGCGTGGGCACAAAGTTAGTTTTTTGCCCCACGTGGGAAATGATCCAAAAGTCTCCCCGCAGCCCGCCAACCCGCCCTTTGGGCAAATTTTCACCCCTGGGCCCGCAGGCCCGCTCTTGGGGAAAATTTTCACCCCAAGGCCCGCCGGCCCATAACTTGAGAAATATGAGGAGTTAGGAGGACTTCTTTATATCAATGGAAAGGTGAGGAAATTTCCTATCCAATGGGAATGATTTAGGGAATTTTTGAATGTGTTAAGTGTGAGAAAAATCAAGTTGAAACTTTAAGCCTATTAGAGAGTGGGTATGGTGAAGTTTTACCCTCTGAACCTAATTGAACCTTCTAACCCTAAATTTTGGACCTTATGACCTCTAATAATTGTTAATAAAAGAAAAGTATGTTTTAGTCAATTATAATTTTTCTGGAACTTGTTAGTGACAGATGTTCCCTTGTAACCTGGTTATAGACTCTTTTAAATAAAAAAAAATTATTCCATAATTTTTCCTAACTTCAAATATGGAAGATGCTTGTTCTAATAGGGTGTTAAGTAGCTTCATGAGGTGAGATGTTATTTCTAATTTTTTCATGCTTAGTGAAGGTTTCTTAGTGATTATACATCACTTAGAAGGGTGTTCCATTCTTTGGTCAAGTTTGGAAGTGAGTTTTGAGGTGATGGAGCAAGTTGAGCTCATAGTCAGTTCTTGAGTCCTATAAGGCTTAAGAAGTGGTTTACAGAGACAAAATTGATCAAAGGCCTTCCACTTATAGTTAGAAGGAGTTACAATATGTTATAGAAATAAGATTTATATATATTTCCATTGGTATATGTTTTATCTCATGATGATGATATTAGATGGGTCACCCATCATGTTTTGTGAAGAAGAAGGTAGCTACTTTTTAGAACATGTTTTCTTAGGCTAAAAGATTGAGGTGAATGAGGCATGAAATGGATGATTTGATGCTTTATGTTAGTTATAGAGTAAAGAGGGATGAATTTTGTTCATAGTTAAGTTTGATTAATGCTAAAATGTAAAATAATAATATCCTAATCTAATGCAAGTTTACAGTAAATAAATGAGTAATAAAATACTAAAATAATACCCAAGTAACCAAGCAATAAAAAAATGAAACCCTAATGTGCAAAGAGGGTTGAAAGATCCTTAACTGATTCGAAGATGTTGTAAGACTGTGTCGCAGTATGAAAAAATGAACATGAATGGAAAACCGTCTCACAGGAGCCTATAAAAGTGCAGATCCGATAGATTTTCCTGGATTGGGGTACTTGGAGAAGGGATGGGGGTGCCTGGGGCGCATTGAGCCTGATTATGGGTACCCTAGTCTATGCAAGAGGTATGGAAACCAATTTCAAAAGGTCTTCAGATGATGTGAAACCCTCACTATTTATTGCTACTATGTTGTTGAACTCTATCGAATGTCGCTATGGATTTAGAATGAATGAATCACTTGCAAAACCCCAAACAAAGCATCAAAACCCTAAAAAAATAAAGATTCAATTGAAGGGGTTGGAATATCCTCATTTGCCACAATGGTGGCCTTATAATTGAGCATTGAACTACATCTCAGACCTAATCTAATTCTCTGTGTGTGTGTGGGTGGGTGTGTGTGTGTGCAGAATTATGCCCTAGGTTGCTCTTGTGTGTATCGCACTTGGAATAGTGAGAAAGTAGCTAGATGTAGAAAGTAGTAAATGTGTGCATGACATAGAATGAACTTCCATTTTATGAAGTGTAATGTAGAAAACTAACTCTTGTGTCCCTTGTGATGGAGCTATGCAATGGAGCTCTTAGATGCTTGATGGATGCAACCTTAGGTGGTGATATCTAGTGCTTAGTGTTTGGTCCCTTATTATGATCACATAAATTTATATTTATATGATTCCTTCGCTTGAATTTGATAATCAACCCCAAAAATTCCAACTACCAAAATGATAAGATGTTAAAAGGATATAAAGGACCCAAAAAGTGTGAGTAAAATACAAATAGGACTGGGGCACCCGGAGGGGACGAGGGCACCTGGTGCTGGCCTCCTAACTGGGAGCTCTAGTCTTGAAAGAGTATAAATGAATTTTGAAAAGACAAACTGGGCCAGTAAAGGTACAAAACCAAAAGTAGCAACATAAAGTAACAAAATATGGCCAAAGACATGGGTTAATTAGTACTTTTCTTACTTAGGAACCATATGAATAGTAGTATGCAATCGAGACTAGATAATTACCCAAAGTGTGTGATTTTGTGTCTATATTCACCCCTAATTTATGTTGGTGAGTAGAATTCTCGGTAACATAAAATAGATAGAGATGTGTACATGATATCTATGTAGAATGATGTAGAAAGAGTTCCGAGGGACTAGAAAAAGCATGTAGTAATAAAAAGATGAAGCGTGGAGATTAAACATGCAAAAGTGTAAAAAGGTGATGAAAGTGAACCTAGGGCAGAAAACATGTGTGTAGATGCCAATGTGTGTGATGTACCTATTGTTGGTGTCAATGTGTGTGATGTTGAGTGGTGTTGACTACTTTCTTCCCATATGGACAAACCTGTAAAAGCAAAAATGATCAAGTAGTCATAGATGCATGTATATGTATAAAAATCATGTAATGAAGTATGTAAAAGAAAATTCTGAAAATGTGAAAAAGGAACATATGCACTTGATCTGTGATGAAGAAAGAGTGTAGAAAGGATCCTATCAATGAAGTGTAAGTTTTTTTGGGTGATCTCATGCCACTGGCTGAAGAAGTATAGGGAGGAAAGTTTGATTTATTCTCCAACCTTTAACTACTTCCTGAAACTATAGCAATCTCTGTACTGTCTGGTTTTTTGGGTGATTTGACGCCTTGACAGAAGTAGTATAAAGAGGAAGGTCTACTTTTATCCACTAACCTTTAACTACTCCCCAAAATAAAACACCACTGCAGATGATGCGCACAAACACATGTGCTAAGGACACTCTGCCTTGTAAAAGCCTCTGTGTATGGAGTTCTGTAGACTATGCTGAACCCAATCGCTATGTGATATGTCCCCGGGTCTTAGGTAATCTAGTTAAGGCTGATGTGTCATGGACCTAAGTTTGATTTTGAGCCCCAAAATCTAAAAATTGTATTGTAGTAGTACTATGCTGTGTTGTGTATACTCTGTATGGGGTGACTAGTTCACCTAACTAATGCCCCCCCCTCTTTAGGGGTGCATGCAACGTCGATGTAGGAGTATTTAGCCCAAAAGAGGACTAACTATTGAAACTATTCCCTACAGGGGAGGGGATGTGCTTGGTATAAACCAAGCCACATGAAAGTGGCTGGGACATAAGTGTTAGTACAAAAAAATTCAAGCATGCATGTATAAGACAAAATGTAATCTAAGAAGACAATGTGTAAGCTAGGATACAAGAAGACAATGAAGACCATGAAAATTAGGTGAAAAACATGGGGCACCACTCATGGTGTTGCAAGATAATCAAGGATGATGAAGCCAAAAGCATACAAGTGTGGACACAAATAAAGGGAAAATCTTGCAAACAAGTACACACAATGTAACAGACAACCATGGTGGTAAATAATCCTACAAAACAAATATTGCACATGACATACTTGTTAGCATATTAGAAAGATAAAATGTATGTCAAAGCATGTATAATCCAATAGTAAAGTGCTAAGTACAAAATGAAATAATAACACCTGTAGTGTATGAAATTTGATGCCCCCAAGAGCTATTGTGAGATTGATACGAGGTACTACACCAAACATCCATGTTGCATATAATGGATTTGTAGAGTCTGTGATCACAACTAGAAATAAAGTGAATGCACTTGTGTGTATGATAAAGATAATGATATATAAGATATTGATCTAGCATGTGTAATAAGATGAAAATGTACAAGTAAATGCAAGAAAGAGTAAGTGTAACCAAGATAAGGTATATGCTATGGATGGATGGAATGGAATGCAAAGTGAATGATAGGAGCCACATTACCTCAAGTGAATGGGATTGTATATAATGAGGTTCATTTATTTATTCCCCCTTGATAGTCAAGAATGAACCATAAATGAGAGTGCGCCATCGGGAAATGGTCAAACTATGTGTTGTGTGTAGCGTGTTGTGATGATATGCGACGTAGAGATGAGGTGTGAAAATGTGTGATGATTTAGCATAAAGCGTATATCACTATAAGATGATAGAAGAAGTAATTATTTAGACTAAAGCATATATCACTAAAGGATGCTAGAGGAAGTGATGATGTATCCTATGGCATATATCACTAACTTAGGAATGTCACATGAGGAAAAAATTGAATGATTGAATGTGTGAGTGTGACGTGGTCCATTTGTGATGTATAACCTCAACAGTCTAGTATGGACCATGAGAATAGAGTGCATCATTGGGTAGTGAGTGCAGTGCGTATAAGTAAATTATTAGAATGTGTAATGTGTGTAGTAGATGTAGTGTGATAAGAAAATGCTATTTGATGTGCAAATTTTAGATGATATAGGTATAGAATGTAAATGATGTAAGAAACATAAAGTGTGAATAAGGCATGTAGATGTGAGATGTAAAATGTAGAATTTAAGATGTAAAATGATGTGTATGTAGGATGTGGGAGGATGTAGAATATGTAGTGTAGTGGGTGAGATTCATGTGTATAAGATGCCCTCAATATTCAAGTATGAACCATAACACAAGAGTGTGACATAGGGTAATGAGGTGAGAAAAATTCACCTAGAAAAGATTAAGCAACTGTGTAACGATGGAAGAAACATCAGGACCATGTGATGGTGGTGGAATTTTAAATGTGCCTTGACCATTAATAGAAGGAGTAGTTTCTTTGACAGAATTAATTGGAAACAAAAGTGGAGTGGGATGGGGGGAAAGCTTGAATGGAAGCAACTTTGGTGGTATTGATGATGTTGTAGAAGATTTTATAGGAGAATAAGGTTGATTGATTTTGAGAGGTGGCTTCATAGGCGGTGCTTGAATTTCTATAGAATGACCATTAGAAGTGATGACATGACACTCATTAGACATAGACGAATCAAATTTAAGAGCCCATTGAGATGTAGTGTTTGTAGATGGGCATGCAACATAATGTTGTGCAGTGAATTAGATAAATAACTGATGATCAATATGTTTTATTCTTCATTGTAAAGTGTAGTAATCATTTTCATTATATCCATTAATTAGATGATAATTTCAATATGGATGCCCTTGATATTTTGCTAGCCGATAAGGAGGATAGTAATGAATAGGTGGTAAAGTGATCAATTGATGACTAAGGAGCTCAATAAGAATGTCATGTTGCTTAGGATTGTGATCAAAGGTGAGAGGATCTGGTAATGGTATGACTTGATGCTCACTGATATGAGCACATGTAGTAGACATAGAATGAAGATAAGATGTAGAAGGGGAACAAACATGAGCCTGAGAAGCATTCTTAAATGTTGGATTTCAGATTTGAGAGAAGTAATCGTGGATTCCATAGCCTTAAATTTTTATTGAAATAAAAAATTAAAAGCTTGAATTGATTCCAACATGGGTTGATTAGATGGAGGATCACGAAGACTAGGATCATCAAATAAATGATCAAAAATAGCACTTACTTGATGCAAAGGCATATATCAGGGAAGATACATGGTGTTTAGGGAATTTTTAAGAATAACTTGGAAATTAGAATGTATTTGAAGTAAATCAAACAAGGAAATTTGAGGATTTTTAGGATCCATGATAAAGAAGAGGATATTCCAAGGAAGAATCTAAAAGACTGATCATGAGAGGGGTTCACCAAAATGATTATGCTAAAATGTAATATTATAACCTAATCTAATACAAGTTTGCAGTAAATAAATGAATAATTAAAATACTAAAATAATACCCAAGAAACTAAGTAATGAAAATATGAAACCCTAATGTGCAAAGAGGGTTGGAAGAGCCTCAACTAATTTGAAGGTGTTGTGGGATTATGTCACAGTGATGACTCATTGAACAGGAATGGAAAACCATCAAACATGAGCCTGTAAAAGTGCAGATATGGAAGATTTGGCTGGACTGGTCTGCCTAGAGAAGGGATAGGGGCACATGGGGTGCTTTGGGCCTGATTTTGGGTGCCCTGGTTTATGCATGAGGTCTGGAAGCCAATTTCACAAGGTCACCAGATGATGCAAAAGCCTAATTGTTTTTCACTACTATGTCGATGATTTATACCGAATGTCACTATGAATTTAGAATTAATGAATCACCTGTAAAACCCCAAACAAAGCATCAAGAACCTAAAAAATAAATATGCAAATGAAGGGGTTAGGCTGTCCTCAACTGCTATAATGGTGGACTTATAATTGAGTGCTACACTACATCTTAGATCCAATTTAATATTATGCGTGTGTGTGGAATTGTGCCCTGGGTTGATCTTGTGTGTGTCACACTTGGAATAGTGAGAAAGTAGCTATATGTAGAATGTAGTAAACATGTTCACGGAATAGAATGAACTTCCCTCCTATGAAGTGTGATGTAGAAAACCTGCCCTTGTGTCCATTGTGATGGAGCTATGCAATGGAGCTCTTAGATGCAACCTTAGGTGGTGATAACTAGTGCTTAGTGTTTAGTCCCTTATTATGATCACATAAATTTATATTTATATGATTACTTTGCTTGAATTTTATAGTTAACCCCGAAAAGACCGACTAACCAAAAGATAAGATGCTAAAACATTTAGAAAGGACCCAAAAAGTGGGAGTAAAATACAAAATAGGACTGGGGCACCTAGAGGGGATGAGGGGGCCTAACACTAGTGTCTTGGTTGGGTGCTCCAGTCTAGAAAGAGTAAAACTAAAGTGTGAAAAGACCAACTGGGCCAGTAAAGGTGCAAGACCAAAAGTAACAACAAAAAGTAATGAAAGATGGCCAAAGACATGGGACAATTAATAATTTTCTTAATTAGGAACCATATAAATAGTAGTATGTGATCGAGACTAGATAATTACCCAAAGTGTATGATTTGGTGTCTACAACTTCTTTTGGAGGTCTTAGAAGTGATAAAGGGTGCAAACTAGTTGAGTTTGAAAAACTTGTTTATGGGCAACATGACTTGGAGAAGAGGAAAGTAGCTATGATTTGAACACATAGATGTTTCATGATCTCTAACATGCATGAATATGATTTATAGGTCTTGAGTATTTCATAGAATGGCTACATTCCATAGTTTAGTTGATCTTGGGTGGTCTTGAGGCCTAAAGGTGAAGACAAGGTGCTTGAAGAAATTGTTTAGTGAAGGATATGAGGTTTTTGAGTTGTGTTACAAATTATTTGAATGGTCCAAGATAATTAAGGACCATGAATGATTTTTTAATTCTATATTACACATGTTTGGTGAATTTTATAGCTTTATTAATCATGGTTTTGGTGTTAGTGGATTTTACTCATCTTAGTGATGGGGTTTTGAGTTTGTTTTGTGTAAGTTGACTGGGTTTGGGAATGGCTGACCTATATGGGTAATATGTGAATGTTTTAATGAATTAATTGGGATTTTATTAAGTATCATTTGTATAACCAAAGGTTTAGGACATCCCTCTCTTGTGTTTGAAAAACTAAAAACATATAAAAGCATTGTTTTGGGTTTAATTTTGAACTAGTGCTCTTAGAGGGAAAAGTGCGACCCATGTAGAAGTGAATAACAAGTATGAAGACATGATTTGAAGGATGAGGAAGGTTTTTACAAGCTGAATATTGATTGAGCAAGTGTTTAGATCCAAGACAAGTTGAGAAGAAAGAAGATAGAGAAAGTTGACGCAATGAGGGGTTGATTGTGTTTGTTTAAGTTGAATTAGAGATATCCATCAGTTGTTGCAGAAATTTTTTTAGAGATAATCATCTTCAGGTGGCTGAGTTAGTTCTTAGTTATCTTAGGGGGTTTTATCCTCCTTGTGGAGTGGGTGCTTCACTAAATTAAGGGTTAGTGCTCCTTGTAGGGTTGGTGCTCTACTAAACCAGGGGTTGGTGCCTCACTAAAATTTAAACATGGAAATATAATGTTTGTGTTTTAGTGGTTTTTCTTCCCCATGAGGGTTTACCACTTATTTTTTTGTGTTCTTGTGTACTCTCTTTCTCTTGCACTTGTGAATGGTTGTTTATTTGTTTAAATAAACACACATATGGTTCATGGTTGATTGAATGGTTACATAAATTATAATGAATGATGAATGATAAATGGAATAAAGTTTTCTAGGACCAATTCAGCCCCATCTGAATCCATTTTTCTTAAAATATGTTGATCTTTGTATCACCAACACATGAAATAAAGCTACATTTCTTCCATTCCCCTTTTCCTACCTGTTCTTCTATTTCTCTCTTTTATGCACTTTGAAATCATAATGATCAAGAAAGAGATGTGTATCTTTGATAAACAGATATGAGTACTGTGTGTCTAGGTTTTTTCTTCTTAGTAGATAGCATCATTGTTTCTTTCCTCTAAATTGAATATCAAACTACTCTGATTATTGGGTGTGAATTGTGCTTGTGCCTACTCACAACAATAATATTCCTTTTTCTAATTTATCTCCTTCACCCCTCATCATTGTAATTGAATCCTTTGTATCCCATACAAGCACTTTTCCATAGGTTCAGTGGATTGTTCCTATTTGATCCCTGGCCTATTTGGCTAACCCACATCATTTAGATAAGAGTAAATTAGTTTATATTCAGTAATGGGAGCTGCACCATTTAATGCAGAGGGGCGTAGCCACGTGAGCATTTTTGGAAACACCTAATTTGCCATATCGATAAATTATTTTACCAACAGGTAGGAAATTATCAACCTATGGATATTATGGCCCATTCTATACGCTTCTTTTTTAGGACAGATTCAATAAAATTATCAGCTACTAAAATTTCTCAGTAATGTGTACATGATTTTTACTTAGGTTCAATCATAGAATTCATGGTACATGTCATATTATGGTGGCATCAAGGGTAACTGCAATCTAGCATTACCTAGGTATATTGTGTCATCATTTGAAAATCAATTGGTTTTGTGTTCATCTATGGTGACACTTATTTCGATGGTCTTGGGAAGTATCAAGCTATTTGATATCCTTGTAGTCTTTAATTCTCATTATTCAGTTTTTGTGAAGGTATGTGGAGTAACTAGAACACTTCCCACACAATTATCTTCACCATGAGGGGTGAAATTTAACTTTTTTCTATTTTACTTGGCACATTCCACTTTGGGATTGATCACCCCTAGTCCTAGCTAGTTCCAACAAAAAGTTCAACAAATATCTATGGAAATAGTAGTAGGATTATTCTCTCCCCCTCTCTTGTAAAACAATTATGTGTACACTTTCCTTTGTTTTGATTTTTAATTTACATATTTTTATTTTCACATCAAGTTCAAAATTTTCAAGTTAAATTTTGATTTTATATAATATGGATGTTGAGTACACTTTTCTCTGTAGGTAGTCATCTTGGAATAACAAACACAACTAGAATAAAGAAAAAGTCCTAACATAAGCATAAGGCACTCCAAGCAAGTGCGTCTACATAATTTAGTAACCTTTCATTTAAACACACAAGTTTAAATTTAATACTTAAAAGGGGGGGAAATTTAGACACTCATTTTAGTACTTCATGCTTTGTAATAACACAAATTGTATAATGGCTTTACACTAGTATGCACTTGTCCAACTTGGTCAATCCGTCTATCCTTATCTATATCCCATTCATTCTTAATTATAAACACAACTCATTTATTCACACAATGGTCATATTAGTCCACAGAATTAGGTTATACCCCCACACAGTACAATCCCAATTTTCAAAGGACTCACATGTGTCCCATACCAAAGTGCCCACAATGGGCCATAAAATCTGTACACTATGGCCCTTACCATCCACTTTGGTCTCTTTCCATCCAATGATGCTTTTCTTAATTAAAATTCCTTTGGGACACTTATAGTCAACCTTATCTAATCTTTCTAGATGTAGAATACAAATATAATATAGTTATTCGTATATTATCAAAGAGGAGATCATGAATACTTGACACTCAAAGATCCTAATGAACACACACTAAGAGAAATAATTGGAAAATCCATTACAAGACTCCTTTAAGATTCATATACTATAAATATTCATTCTGAGGTAGTCATCTAATCAGATCTACAAATACAAGGAACATATCATCATTCAAAGTCAAGCTAGGGAAAATGTATAAGTACAAGCTCATAATTGCAAGATCATTGATATTTATTTGGTTACATACATTCTATAGATCACATGATAAACAATAACAATGTGAGGTTTGATCCCTCTTTGGATTAGTGGTGATGTCAATGGTGCATGAGGGTGTCCACAACCTACCTAATATTTATTTTGTAGGACTTATTGGCTATTTCAAGTTTTGAAGGATAAATCGGTTGTACAATGAGCATCACACAATTTTGGAGGTTTATATTCTAAATAGGATAATATTTGATTAAAAAAATATAGAATATATATATATATATATATATATATACACACACACACACACACACACACACACACACACACACACACACACACACACACACACACACACACACACACAATGATACAACAATATAGGTGTAGATTTTGATGTAATCAAGTAATTTAGAAATATATGAAACCCTAGTTATAAGAGAGAGGGTTAGTTTCTTAGTTGATTCACTATAATGTAGAAGTTTTAATGAGCTATAAAACTGTAAAAACATGGAAGAAGAGTGTTGCAAACGAGCCTAGAAAATTGTGTGAATGCTAGAAATGTTTGGACTAGGTTGCCTGCACAAGGTCAGGGGCACCAGGAGCCTTCTCTGGGAACCTGTGACTACTCAGAAACTCAATTTTGTAGGGTTGTGAGTTGTTCATTAGATTCTCCTTTAGTCACCTATATGCCATTGTATGATCACCGAATTCACCTAAAACATGTAAAAAGGAAGAGCACTTGCAAAACCCCAAAACACATCAAATACTAAAAATAAATATATGTAAACAGGGAGTATGACTAATCCCGACGGTTAGCTGACTAAATGAACTTAGGATCCAGGTGTTGCTCTACATTTCAAACTCCATGTAGTTCTATGTGTGTTTGTGTATAATCCTGCCCTAGGTAGCTCTTGTGCAAGTTGCAATTGATAGCGAGAAATAACTAGATGTAGAGAATGTAGATAGATGTGTGCATGGAAAAATGAAATTCCCCTCCTATGAAGTGTATGCAGAAGAATGCAGTCCCTTGTCCCTTGAATGGATACTTTGATGCTCTTGTAATGGTTTTTGAATGTAACCTTAGGTGATGATAGTAAATGCTTAATGCTTGGTCCCTTATTAGGATCACATAGCTTTGTATTTATATGATTCCATTGTTTGAATTTCGTAACTAACCACTAAAAGGTTGACTAGTAAGAAACAAAGATTCACAATAGCTAGAAAATACCCAAAAGATGCATGTAAGATACAAAGAGGTCGGGGGCACCCAGAGGGTACTGAGGTGCCTGGGAACTGACATCTTATTTGGGAGTTGGTGTCTAGACTTAGAAAAATTGAAGTGTTGAAAGTTAGACTGGGCAATAAGGTAAGTAAGACTAAGAAGGAAAACAAAAAGTGAGCAAAGATGCCAAAGTCAATGATCAATTAGTAATTTTCTTTCTTAGGAATCATATGCATAGCGGTATGTGATTAGAAATAGAAATATACCCAAAGTACGTGATTTAGTGTCTATATTTTCCCCCACTTTATGTTGTTGAGAGAATGCTCGATAAAATAAAGTAGATAATAGATGCATACCTGATAACCATGTAGATTGATGGCGAAAAGCGTGCCAATAAGACAAGAAAAAGTGTGGAGTTATAAAAAGTGAAACGTGGAAGCTAGAGAAGAGGAAGTGAAAAAGACCCTATGGGTGAAAGCGTATGAGTCAATGTCATGTTGTACATGTTGTCAATGCCACTTGATGTTGGATGATGTGACTACTGTTTCCCATAAGGACGGACCTACAAAAGATAAGAGAACAAGAGTAGTTAAAGTCATGTATATGTAAAATTTGATCAAAAATGCGTAAAACATGTGTAAAAACATGAAAAAGAACATGTGCTCATGATCTGTGATGAGTGAAAATGGAAGAAAGGATATTGAAAATGCTATAGAAGAAAGAGTTTTTTGGGAAATCTTACGCCAAGAACATGTCTTTCAGGCGATCTCACGCTAGCTGCGCTAAGTGCAATTTTTTGGGTGATCTCACTCCAAGTGGAGAAGAAGTGTAGGGAGAAATGTCTAGTGCTATTCTCCAACCTTTGACTATTTCCCAAAGTGTAAACACCACTACAGATCATGTGCATAAATATGATCCATTTCAATCCAACGTGAAAATAGAAAAGAGGTGAAAACATGCATGCTGAGTGCTGAAAGATTGTGCCTATCTTTTAAAAGTCATTGTGTAAACTGCCAAACATTATATTGATATGAGAAGAACTATGTAACTTCTCCTAGTCATAGGTTCCCAGGAAGGGTCAGGGGCATTACTATTTATGTTTGGGTGTTTGTGTCTGTGCTGTGTTAAGAACTCAAGTCAGGTTCTGGGTCATCTCTGACACAGTATACTATGTTGAATTTATGTTGAACTATGTTGTACTATGATTGTAAACTACTGAATGGGGTGATTGATTCACCCAATGGATGCCCCCCTCATTTGGGGTGCATGAGACATTATAAGGAGTATGTAGCCTGAAGGTGATCCGATTTTAGACCAAATTTTTTTACCTCGATAACGGACCCCTATAGGATTATTAATAATTGCTGATAAATTACTCTTTTAAGCAATCAACTCAAAATAAATGTAAAAATGTAAATCACACTGCACACGAATTGATTATGGAGTTCAGAAATAGCCTACATCTCTGGGTTCTTTCGAACCGTTCCACTAGTATAAATTTGTAAGTACAATATGGCTTTTACAACAAAAGCTAATGGAACCTTACTTTCCTACAAAGTACTCAGGACCTTCAAAGAACACCGATGCTAAGTCGGTCCCGTCCTCCACCTTCCTGGCACACAAGAATCCTACAGAACTCGATCGGCCTTCCAGACGTTTGCTAGACGCCATATGGCTCTCTGGTCAACAATTCAAGGCTTCACAAATAAAAGTGTGGCACTATGGGCCAATTGGCGAGTTTCTCCCAATTTTACAATTTACCTATTAAAATAATAGGACTTATCTCCCTCAATTTTTCCTATAAAACATTTAAATAGGAATTACTCTTTAAAATATTTCCTATAATTACTAATAGGACTTATTACAGAATAATAATAGCATATTAAAATAATAAGGCTTTTACAATAGCTTAGAATCTCAGTTAAATATTCTCGGGGCCTTAAAAAATCCTAATGCCTTCGTCGCCATTGTGTATATAGAATGGGAGAGGGGCCCTTATATAGGCCAAAGTGGTCTGAAATATATGCGATATAGCATATCGTGCCAACTATTACCTAACCTACCATGGTAGAGGAGTTGGTTAACCTGTGTGAGTTGGAGGTGAGAGGTCCCGTGTTTAACGCACATCCTCCATTTTAGTCATCGACAATTTGCATTTGCGTGGGATATATCCCACATGGATCCCATCGGATGTAGATTTTTGGTTTAAAATAGGCTTGACCACCCATTTTGTACGTGGCTTTGGCCACATGTTCCTTCCTTTTACCGGCCTCCCATTGATTTTCATGCCATGTGTTGTGCCTGGCAAGTTGTGTGCCATGTCCACCGGGTTATGTGGCTTTACTGTGAGTTGGGTTCATTGTGCCCATTGTTGATTGTTTCCGAGTTGTCCACCAAGGTCAATGGGATCATATAGATCCCTCATACATTTTTTGATCTGCTCCATCTAATGTGGAAGGTAGAAAGATAGGCTTTGACCGAGTCAATCCGATCAATTGTAGAAATAATAAAAATCAACTCGAGCAATGTGGATATATGAAATCAACTCAGTGGGGAGCTGATCACCCCACCAAGATAATAAAATAGCTCACCCAAGCTGATTATCCACCTAAAATGCAATCTACAACATATAGACTTGTCAATTCTTGATAGGAAAATCGAGCGAAATCAAACTCGTGGTGAAATCCATGTGGTGGCTTGAGGATCCACCACATTGGTGATAATGAAATAGTCCTCACGGAATCTAGGCTCCCTTCCATAACAAAAGTTGAGCCTCTTGTTCTCATGACCAACTTCTCACTCATAGAAGACTGGAGGTTGTAACCAACTTGAATAACCTTCAATTTTTTTACTTTTTGCCACTCAGTCATAATTTTCCAGTTGACCTAATCTTGCCTAGGGTCGACCACAACTTTGATTGGCCACCATTTGCACATGTGGACTTCGTTTTCTACGTTAAAATAGTAGACAAAAAGCTCTCAAAGTGATCTTATATACTATGCTGATCTTGGGAGGTTTAGAAAACATCTATCATCCACATTTTCCTCCAGATCACACCTCCCCAATGGGAAAGTGTTGAGGAGATAAAATATGACACTAAAGAGAGGGCACAAAGAAGATTCACGCGTGGGAGAAAGGCATATTTGAAGGCACAAAAGGATAGGGAAGGAAACACATGTAAAAGATAGAGTGATTTGGGACTTAGCCTTTTTAATGGTTACGAGCTATTTTTGGAGATAGCCTACGGAGTACACAACGGGATGGAGACTTGCGTGACACAAAAATGATATTTTGGGAAGAACGTCTACTAAGTGCCATGTATGAGTTCAAGTCAATGATAGGATTACTACTTCCAGTTAACTATAAGAGATCTATTATTAGCGCACTTGTATGTGTGCATGTTATTGTAAAGGTGCATGACTTTTTTTAGCATGCGACCTATTTTGGGAAGTGTGTAAGTGGTGAAGGGAAAGTCCCCACGCTTATAAATATGTATTAATCTATGTAGTTAGAGAGACAATGTGTATGAGCTATTGTGGAGTTATGCTGCCAGATCTGATGCACGCATAAACTTATGATACTAATTATTATAAGAAGCTTATGTATGTACTATGTTTAATATAATGGAGTGTCTTGGGTGAATAATGGTGTTAAACATGACTGTAATTGGTTCTTACATGGTTGATTTCATTATATTTATCACTTAATTCATGATTCTTTAATATTTAAATATGGAATATACTATGTGGAATGTTTATGCTATTTATGGATTTGAATGCATTATATCTTCATCATGTTCACATCCTGCACAAGAAAATATAAGGAGGGTCCTAGTACCTTTGCATGCTTCAAGTGAGCACTCAACGAAAGTTGGGAGATGTGCCAGCACGCCTAGGTTATTCATGGTAGATTCTAGATTGCATCATTGGTTCCGTTTTCGGGACCTATTTTTCAGTTGTTATTAGGATGGTTCGTGATGAAGACATATCAGTTGACCCTAACAAGTGGTGAGGAGTGGATAAAAGATATAGAAGAAGAGTATACATAGAGGTTCAACACTGGATCTGAGTTTGATGCATGCACATGGGTGGAAAAGAATCTGTATGACTATTTTTATGAGAGCTTCTTTGATATTTTCCTAGTAGAACTGTACGAGTGGCTGGTTGCTTATGCGTCTAAATGGAATTGGAGGTATCATAAAATTATTTGGACATAGGAAGAATTTTAGGCCCTATATGATGCTAATATGATTTGGACATGCGTTGTGGATACCTAGTTTTGTGGTGTTTTGAACAACTATATTGTGGAGTACTCAATTTCCACTTATTCTTTCCCAGAGGTAGCCGAGTTCCAATTTTTACAGTATCCCAAGGGAGCTTACTTGCAAGGCATTCCACTGGCCATTCCACTGGCGATCAAGATCTTGATGGTAACCCTGAACTTATAGGAAATTTGATGGCTAGCTAAACCCCACCATGTGCGGGGGTAGGAGCAGGTTTGGTGAAAGATGGCGTACCTAGCGGTAGAGAGGTAGAGAGAAGAAAGGAAAGTTAAGTACAATGAGGCACGTGAGAGGGAGATAGAGAAGTAATGTGACATTGTAAAGTGAATGTCGTTGAGGAGAGATGGCTCGTGAAGGATTTGGAGCTCACACAAAAGGCATAGAGCCAGAGCATCAAGAACTCCCCCATTTTGGCAAGCATGATAGGGAACCCTCCTCAGCCTCACACAAGAGTGTGCTAGTAGAGATGACCTGGGTTATAGGTGCACATCTGAATCTACCTGGCAACCTAGCCCTTGCACTTGGTTTTCTAGTATCTAGTACATCCAATAGTCAGTAAGCTAATTTGGGCAGTAGGGAAGTAGGAGTAAGTCACATAGAAATTACATATATGGTAGGGTAAATATCTTCATTGTTGTTTGGAGGTACCTTTTTAGGTGCATCATCTACACAAAATTCTAGCACATAGAATTTGGGGTTCACTTCTGGGGGTAGTACCACCACATAGACTATGGGAGTTTAGTACAATACTAGTATTGGGACACATGGAAGTACATCCTCTAGTCCACTTTCAGCTATAGGTGGAGGTTCAAGGGGTATAGGTGGCTCTATTTCTAGTGGTTTTGGAGGTAGAGGTAATACGGGAAGTTCTGAATCAGGTGGGTAGGGTCTGCACCAACCTTAAAATATTTACATGGAGATATCTCTTCATCTTCTAAAGTATATGGGGCATAAAAGATGCTACTGAACATGTGCACATGTGTGAGACATAGTGGTGTGCAAAAGGGATCATGGCTTCTGAGTGTTAGGTAAGTTAATTTTTAACTACATTATAGGGACGTGCACACAGTTGGTACAAGAAGTTTGATCCTGATCAAACTTGTATGGATTATGCACCATTTAAAGATGTATTCCTTAAAGAGTTTTATATCCCTGAATTTGAGTAGAAGAGTATAAGCCCAATCAAAGATATTAAGTAGGGCACTACTAAGAGTGTCCAGGAGTATGATGCCCATTTCAAAACACTTTTATCTAAGCTTTCTTAAGATATTCACGCAAGGTAGCATGTACAATGGTTCATTGGAGGTCTGATCACACCTTTTAGAAGGGTGATTTCACATAAGACATACACTGATCCACATGAAGAACTCGAAGAAGCTTTATGTATTGAGGTAGTTGGGAGTATAGACACTGGAGTTAACCCATTCTTGGAAGCACAGATTGCAGCTATGGAAAAGCAGTTAGAGAAATTATCGGTGAATTCGGCACATGAGACGTGCACTAGAATTTTTTGTACATACTATGAAGTAGAAGGGCACACTAAAGATAGTTTTCCCCGTAGGACAATATGCTCATTATTGCTAGACTATGAGATATGTCACCTGAACCATGATGCCAGCTGCTGCCCATTATTACAACGTGCGATAAGGAAAAATGTATCATGCTATTGTAAGATTTTCTGATCCACGACTCATGATACAAAAAACTGTATGTTGATTGGTCAGATCCATGATGCTATAGAGATTAGTGTGTGATAGACAGGAGTATCAGATGAATCTAAGGGTAAAGGTGAGCACTAGCATCAAAATCACAATCAAGTGCACTATGATCGGCTCGAGGGGCTCTATGAAGGAGGACATGGTAGAGGTCGAGGATACCATGGTGGATTCAGAGGTTGAGGCTATGGTGGTGGATGTAGAAAATTCCCTCATGGAACTGTTAGTGCAAATTCAAAACACCCCCAAATTGACCTTCAGATCTGCTGTTGGGAAATGGTCAATTTGGTGTGAATGCACAACATGGAGTTTTCCCTAAGTGTGGGACCTTTACAATTGGGGAAAACTCTCTAGATTGAAGATGGTTCTTACTCCTTTGTTTAGGTGTATGCATGCAATTTTTGCAGAGGTTCTAATTCAAAATTCCTACTCTAAAACTACCAAGGAGACAGGGTTGAGAGAAAACATGGAAATGAAATAAAACTAAGAAAAAATAGAATTGTGATACACCAAAGGAGTGCTGGACTTCTTGCTTTGCAAATTTGACACAGATCATGGAGGTTCAACACCAAAACATGCATAGATTACCAAAATGCAATGAAATATCAGAAGACAATAATAAATGCATGAGAGGATTGAAAATCGATCACAGAACATACATTATCATTTCCAAGTTTGATACAATACGTTCCATTATAAAAGAGGCAAAAAATGAGTTAAAATCTCCATGGGAGATTTGAAATTATACAAATCTATCTGCTAAGGAAGAAAAGAGAGCTTACAGAAGCAGGGGGGTCCAACCTTTACAAAATGAGCCAAAACCAGCTTTTTAACGATGAAGCAGAAAGTAGGGGAGAAGAAGACATGTGACAGGTGATTAGAGAGCTCAATCACAAATCAGATCCATTAAATTGGCCTGTAAAGTGATGGGCTTCATGGACAAACCAACACTCCAAAGTACATTGCTTCGCAGAGCCAAAAAAAGACCCATACTTCATTAATTTTGGTGGTTGGGAGACCATTTCTACATTTTTGCATGCCAGAGAAATTTCTTCATTTTTATCCCATCAATCTTGACAAAAAAATCAAAATTGAAGAGTCCATAATGTAGAGAGTTTTAATAGATTTCCAATGATACCAAAATCATGAAAATCTGAGCTCTGGTGCGAAAGATATGCCCTTCTGAAGATTTGGGTGAAAAACGACAAAATTAGGGCAAAATTCGGGTTCGCAGGCCAAAATCCTCCCTTTTTCCCTCTTTTTTCAAATTGGGAAATTTTTCCAAAAAATCTCCGTGCCCTACTTCTCCGATGACACGTGGCACCTTCTGGTTGATCTGCGGCTTCAAAACAACCTTTTGCCCCTTTTACCCGCGAGGGAAAATTTTCTAAAAGTTCTCCACCGGCCCAACCTTCACTACTGATGTGGACATGTAGCACCATCCTATTGGTCAATGGGACCATGGGTTCATTTCATGCCTTTAAGTTTTTATGCCAAAAATCCAAAATCTTCAAGTTTCCTCTGACCCCCGCCTTGGCGTTGCCGACATAGACTTGACATGTGGCACTTTATGGTTGGTGCGGGGCCTTAACCAATTTTTTCTTCATTCTCCTTTGTGGGCTTGCGAGATAGATTTTGACTTTTGAGTTTTTAGCCAAAAAGGCTAAGTGTCAAAATTTTCTCCCTAGCCCCGCGAGTCCATTTCCTTCCTTCGTCGGGCCTGCGGGCCAAAATTTTCTTATGTGCCTTTTAACCCCAAAAGGGGCTAAGTGCCGAATTTCTCTCCGCACCTCCGCCAACTCACCAAATTTCCTTGGCAAAAATGCTTCCCCCACTTTGCCACCCCAAGATTTCCTGGCACAATTTCCTCCTTACCTCCGTGGGCCCGCCCAGGGAAAATTTTCATTGCTAACTCCGCCGAGCCATAACTCAAAAAATAAAAGGAGTTAGAATGACTTCTTTACCTTTATGGAAAGGTGAAAAAATTATCTATCTGATGAAGCCATACCTAGAAAATTTTGAGTGCTTGAAGCATGCAAAAAATCCATTTTAAGTACTAGGAAAGGAAAAAGGAGGAGTTAACCAAAATAAGCATGGGCTTATTTTGGATAACAGGAACATGCTTTACATGCAGGTCACCTAACCACTACAGGCGTGAATGTCCTTAGAATATTACATGTTATTTTTGTGGGAAGAATCATAGCTATGAAGAGTTCCCGGATCTATATGAGCATCTTAGGAAGTAACATAAACAAGAGAACAAAGCCACATGGATGGTTAGGATACAACATGATGTGGAAGATTAGTGGATGCCAAATTTGGCACCAGAACCTGAGGTATTACCTGTGAAGATCACTACAAGCGTTGAATCTACGCACACTAGAGAGGCATTACCATAGAAGCCTACCATCACTAAGGAGGACATTTTGCATGCAAGGTACCTGCATCCTATGCACCAAAAGGAGGTTTATTAGGAGACCATGGAAGTACTCAGAGACCTTCAAGGGGAAATATAGTGTTTAAAGGAGTAATCATGGAAGATGGAACAAAAGAAGGTAGCAGAGACAGTCCAGTCAGATATTGATGACTTAAAGGAGGTATGTAAAATGCTACGCCAGGAGAATATTATTCCCTTACTAGGGAGTTGGCTAAAGGGAAACACTCTGCGTGTGAATACTAAGAATGGGTGTCATATCCTGCATGCAAATCTTCCCCCCCATAGCTTAGATTACGACAAGGAGATCACTTTGAATGTTGTTGTCGATGGATGACTCTTGAGTAATATATTGATTGACATGGGCGCGGAATTAAATGTGCTTACTTTCGATGCATGGGTACAGATGGGGAGACCTACATTGCAGCCATCTTCTAATGTATTGTTTGTGGCTAGTCGAACTAAGGCCACTCCTATAGGATTTTTAAAAGATGCATCCAATACTATACAAGGGGACAAGTTCACTGGGGGCTTTGAGGTTTTAGTGCTTGCAGAAGCAGACAATTTCCCAGCTCTGCTTGGGCACCCTTGGTGTTACAAAAATAATGTTCATCTTCCATTCAACAAGGGATATATCAATTTTTTGAGAACAAGAAGGAATGATCTATTATCCCTTTAACAGATGGGAAATATGCGCCCTATGTTGAGCCTTTGAGTGAGGAAAATCTGAATACGATTTATGTACGCGTCATTCGATACCCATACCTACTCGAGCCATCTAAGGAAGGAAATATTTAGTGGGAAGATGCATAGTCTATTAGTGATACTACAAGTATTACTTGTGATAATTGGGCTCATGGTACTTATGATATGGTTGGGCGCAAAATAAGGAGCACATTTGCGTAGAAAATCAAACCTCGTTGCATCGGGAGGATCGGTAAAAACTTTTTACCTAGGTACACTGGGGAAGGAGACCCTATGGTATTCCTACGTGTCATGGAGGAATAGTGGATAGACTAGTTGGAAAGAAGAAATATGTTAGCATATACCCTGTGTGGGACAACAACGTGTTGGTGGGTGGTTAATAAGGATAATCTTGTAGAATGGAATGAAGTCAGGATTGCTCTTACAACTCAATTTTCCAGGAGCAATGCACCTACTCAAATATGCACATATCATGATAATCAACCTGTTCAACACCATGTTCAGTAGTGTGAGAGGCTCTAGATAGAGGGGCATGAAGCTTTACCGCTTTTGCTATGGGTACACAAACTTTATTCTACTTTACAAGGCTACGCACGCGCTTGGTATGTATATGCGGAGCTACATAGAGAAACTTGAAATTGGTAGGATTTGATTGTAGGTATGGTCCATAATTTTTCCTACTTCTCTACTAAACCTCCAATAGAAGAGGCATTAAGGGTTATAAATCGCTTAACTGTGGGAGACAGTGCAAAGGTGGAAGAACTCATTCAAGAGTTATTTGATGAGAACGACTCAGGAACGCATTTTGATGAAGGATCAAAGACAGATGCCCCGCTACTTAAGCTCGCTTGCTTTGAGAAAGAAAAAGGAAATATGGTCTACATAGTGGATGATGAGGAAGTAGAAAATATAGATGTAGATCATTTAGCAGGTACGTGTGAGGTCTTGGATAGTGTGGATAACAACGCACACGCCTGTCATGAACTAATGAGGAAAAAGAAAGTGAATATTGGTACAAATGCTGAACCTAAAGAGGCAATAATTAGAGATTATTGGTCTGAATTTGAAGTGGTAAAAATAGTGGAGTTGCTCTGTGATTTTTAGGACTTATTTCCTAGGGGCTACCATGAATTAAAAGGAGTGCATGAATCATTAGGAGAGATAAAGATAAAGCTTAAGGAAGGTGTGCGCCCAGTGACTGATCAGGAAGAGACCCTATAGGATGAACCCTAACCTGCACGTAAAGGTTAAAGAATAATTTAACAAGATGTTGAAGTTTGGGATCATCAAGCCCCTGGAAAAATCGGAGTGGGTTAGCCCCATGGTTATCAGTATAAAGAAAGATGGTCAAATTATGATTTGTGTGGATTACAGAGAACTGAATGTTGCATGTGTGATTGATCCCTTTCCTACACCTTTCACAGAGGAGATATAAAAAGGCATTATAGGGCATGAAATCTATTCTTTTACAGATGGATTATCTGGTTATCATCAGGTCTGGATTGCATAGGAGGATCAAGAAAAAACAACTTTCACCATTGAATGGGGAAGTTTTCCATAGACTGTGATGCCCTTTGGTCTGAAAAACGCGCCTGTTATATTTTCGTGGATAGTTGTTCAAGCATTCCAGGATTTTATTCACATTTTCTTGCAAGTTTACTTGGATGATTGGACAGTGTATGGACTGGTTAAGGATCATTGTGACAATTTTCGCTTGATGTTTGATAGATGTAGAAAGTTAAACATATCTTTGAAAATCAAGAAGTGTGTGTTTGCTACACCTTTTAGCACTCTGTTAGGGCACATCATTTGCAAGGAAGGTTTGTTAGATGTAGAAAGTTAAACATATATTTGAAAATCAGAAGTGTGTGTTTGCTACACCTTTTGGCACTCTGTTAGGGCACATCATTTGCAAGGAAGGTTTGTTAGTAGATTCAGCTAAGGTTGCAGTTATTGTAGGCCTGAAAGAGTCTACTAGTCAGAGTGAGGTGTGTGGATTCTTGGGTCACACTGGGTATTATAGAAAATTTATCAAAGGAAATGCTAAGGTTTCCGCACCCTCGGATGAGTTACTAAAAGGAAAAGGGACATTTTATTATGGAGAAATGTACCAACACGCATTTGAGACATTGAAGGAGAGACTTACTACAATGCCTATTCTATGTTTTCCCTCATGGGACCAGCTATTTCATGTACATGTGGCCTCTGGCACGGTCATTGGCGTGGTGTTATATCAGCTTGGAGAAGGTATTATAGATTATCCTATATGTTTTTCTAGTAGAAAGTTGACTCCTGTAGAGAAGAATTATACAACTACTGAGCGTGAAGCCTTGTCAATGATCTATACACTACATAAATTTAGACAATACCTTTTAGCAACACCATTCATATTTTACACTGATCACATGACATTGAAATACTTGGTAAACAAGCCCATTTTACATGGGTGCATATGTCTATGGGTGCTCTTATTACAAGAATTTGATTTCATAGTTATGGTAAAACCAAGGAAAAGTAATTTTGGCCCAGACCATTTATCAAGAATTTAGTCAGGGGAGGAAGTGCGGACAATTGAAGATACAATGTCGGATGCAAAGTTGTACAGGTTACAACGCGTGCCTTCAGAATTGGAGGATATTGATATCTTTTTACATACAGGTGTGGGGCCAGAAGGAATGAAATCCTTGGAGAAGAAACAACTTGCAATTCGAGAGGCACCTTTTATGTCAATTAGTGGTGACCTATACAAGTTAGGCCGAGATGAAGTATTACGTCAATGTGTGCTAGAGCACGAGCACACATACATCATGGAAGAGGCTCATTGTGGTATTGCAGATGGGCACTATGCAGGTGACGCCACTACGTGCAAGATTATACTTGCTTGATTATGGTGGGAGGCCCTCTACAAGGATTGTAAAGCATATTGTAAGGCATGTGATCACTGTCAACGCGTTGGTAAACCTGGGAAAAGAGATGAAATGCCTTTAAGACCTATTCCTAGTGCAGAGCCGTTTGAGAAATGGGCTATAGAATTTGTGGGTATTATTTCACCAGCCGCGTGTAGAACTAGATCGTGCTACATCATCACTTATACAGACTATCTTACAAGGTGGGCAGAAGCAGCACCTACCAAAGATTGTACATGTATAACAACCAAGTTTTTATGGGAAAATGTTCTTAAAAGGTATGGATGCCCACTAAGATTGACAAGTGATAGGGGTACACACTTTCTAAATGAAACAATCAGGATACTATTAGAAGAATTTATGATTATGCACCATAAGACTACACCCTATCATCCTTAGGAAAATGGGAATGTTGAGGCCTTCAACAATATTTTGAGCCAGACATTAACAAAAAATTGTGACATTGGAAGGAAAGATTGGGATGATAAAGTTTCTACCGTGCTTTGAGATTACTAAACAACATACAAGAGGTTGATTAAATCCACACTGTTTTAGTTGGTGTTTGGCGCAGAAGCAGTTCTTCCTATGGAAGTCATGTTACCTTATTTACATATTGCGCGCACTGGAGGTCTAGCTGATGAGCAAGCTTTGGAAGAAATAATTGATAAATTGATACAGTTGGATGAGAGGTGCATCATAACACGTTGGAGTTAGAAGCAGGAAAAGGCTGGGCAGAAGGCATGGCATGACAGGCACATCAGGGAAAAAAATCTTGAGATGGGACATATGGTGCTTCTTTATAACTCTAAGTTTCTGCGCCATCCAGACAAGCTTAAAGTGCATTGGTTAGGACTGTATATTATCACTCATATAGTTGAATCAGGTGCTTGTCAGTTAGAGACACTTGATGGAATACAATTACCTAGTTACTTTAACGGAAGTAGGTTGAAGCCCTACTAGAAATAAGTCTTCTTGGTGTTTTCTTGCAAGTTTACTTGGATGAATAGAAAGTGTATTGACTAGTTAAGGATCATTGTGACAATTTTTTCTTGATGTTTGACAGATGTAGAAAGTTAAACATATCTTTGAAAATCAAGAAGTGTGTGTTTGCTACTCCTTTTGGCACTCTGTAAGGGCACATCATTTGCAAGGAAGGTTTGTTAGTAGATTCAGCTAAGGTTGTAGTTATTGTAGCCTTAAAGAGTCTACCAGTCAGAGTGAGGTGTGTGGATTCTTGGGTCACACTGGGGATTATAGAAAATTTATCAAAGGATATGCTAAGGTTTCCGCACCCTCGGATGAGTTACTAAAAGGACAAGGGACATATTATTAGGGAGAACCATACTAACACGCATTTGAGACATTGAAGGAGAGACTTACTACAACGCCTATTCTACGTTTTCCCTCATGGGACCAGCCATTTCATGTACATGTGGTTTCTGTCATGGTCATTAGAGCGGTGTTATCTCAGCTTGGAGAAGGTATTAT
The DNA here is from genome assembly GCA_019776745.2 of Taxus chinensis. NCBI lineage: Eukaryota > Viridiplantae > Streptophyta > Pinopsida > Cupressales > Taxaceae > Taxus > Taxus chinensis. The sequence continues at coordinate 61,271,664 of CM034147.1, read as the reverse complement.
AGATTATCTTATATGTTTTGCTAGTTGAAAGTTGACTCCTGTAGATAATAATTATACAACTACTGAGCGCGAAGCGTTGTCAATGATCTATACACAACATAAATTTAGACAATACCTTTTATCAACCCCATTCATATTTTAAACTGATCACATGACATTGAAATACTTGGTAAATAAGCCCATTTTATAGGGGTGCATATGTCGATGGGTGATCTTATTACAAGAATTTAATTTCATAATTATGGTAAAACCAAGGAAAAGTAATTCTAGCCCAGACCATTTATCAAGAATTCAGTAGGGGGAGGAAGCACGGACAATTGAAGATACAATGTCAGATGCACAGTTGTACAGGTTACAACGCGCGCCTTCAGAATTGGAGGATATTGCTATCTTTTTACATACAGGTGTGGGTCAAGAAGGAATGAAATCCTTGGAGAAGAAACAACTTGCAATTCAAGAGGCACCTTTTATGTTAATTAGTGGTGACCTATACAAGTTAGGCCAAGACGAATTATTACGTCCGTGTGTGCTAGAGCACACGCGCACATACATCATGGAAGAGGCTCACTGTGGTAAATTGCAGATGGGCACTATGCAGGTGACGCCACTACCCGCAAGATTATACTCACTTGATTATGGTGGGAGTCCCTCTACAAGGATTGTAAAGCCACCATTGTAAGGCGTGGGATCATTGTCAATGTGTTGGTAAACCTGGGAAAAGAGATGAAATGCCTTTAAGGCCTATTCCTAGTGCAGATCCGTTTGAGAAATGGGCTATAGAATTTGTGGGTATTATTTCACCAACCGCGTGTAGAACTAGATCGCGCTACATCATCACTTGTATAGACTATCTTACAAGGTGGGAAGAAGCAACACCTACCAAATATTGTACATGTATAACAACCAAGTTTTTATGGGAAAATGTTCTTAAAAGATATGGATGCCCACTGAGATTGACAAGTGATAAGGGTACACACTTTCTAAATGAAACGATTAGGATACTATTAGATGACTTTATGATTGCACACCATAAGACTACACCCTATCATCCTTAGGAAAATGGGAATGTTGAGGCCTTCAACAATATTTTGAGCCAGACATTAACAAAAAATTGTGACGTTGGAAGGAAAGATTGGGATGATAAAGTTTCTACCGTGCTTTGGGATTACTAAACAACACACAAGAGGTGGAAGAAATCCACACCCTTTTAGTTGGTGTTTGGCATAGAAGTAGTTCTTCCTATGGAAGTCATGTTACCTTATTTACATATTGCGCGCGCTGGAGATCTAGCTGATGAGCAAATTTTAGAAGAAAGAATTGATAAATTGATATAGTTGGATGAGAGGCACATCATAGCACATTGGATTTGGAAGCAAGAAAAGGCTAGGTAGAAGGCATGGCATGAAAGGCACATCAGGGACAAAAATCTTGAGATGGGACATATGGTGCTTCTTTATAACTCTAAGTTTCTGCGCCATCCAGACAAGATTAAAGTGCATTGGTTAGGACTGTATATTATCACTCATATAGTTGAATCAGGTGCTTGTCAGTTAGAGACACTTGATGGAATACAATTACCTAGTTACTTTAACGGAAGTAGGCTGAAGCCCTACTAGAAATAAGTCTTCTTGGTGTTTGTAATAAGGCAATATTAGACTCATTTAGACTAGGTTTTCATTTATGTGTTTCCTTAATGTATTTCCTTTTTCATTGCTATTCTTTGTCAATTTAGTTGGTGTTTTTTGTAATAAGCGCGTTTGCGCGTTGGAAGCTAATTACCATTTGAAGAAATTTTATGCGTAGAGGACTGCACATACCATTGGTGTGGGGTGGCTATTTACAACTGCATACACATAAATGAATAAATTACTACAGGTACTATTCAAGTTTGGAGAGGAGTTGTTAGAAAGGAGATTGCTTTAAAAAAAGATGACCGTAGATGGAGATAATTGAGGGAACAATATAATGCAAGGTAAGCAGCAGCCTTGGAGACTACAGGGGAAGGCGCAGTGGTGAGGTACTCCGGCGCATGAAAGCGACCTGAAGATAATTCTATAACCAGAAGGTAGGAAGGTGCGCTAGAAGGTTATAGCTGGGGCACGAAGATGTACCACAAGGATATTGTGAAAATGGTCAATTAATGAGAGGATTTTTGGTTGGTGAAGGAGCAATAAATGTACTAATTTTTTGAAAATATATATAAGGACGTGATGCGGGTTCATTTTTACCTTTGGGATCACAAGTATTTGAGTGTGCTAAGTGTGATCGACCCGAGCGAGTCATATTGAGGTGCAGAGAGTGTGAAACCAGATGAGAGCGAATTATTACATGGAAGAGGCTTTGGTCCTTATTAGTGATGGGATTGAGTGAAGTAGAGGCGTTGAAAACAAGCTAGGGCACATGATTTCAAGCTAGGGAACACAAATTCGAGCTAGGGTTTGAGTTTTCTCGTTATAGACAACGAAAAGGAAAGTTTTTACGATGACACCAAAGAAAGCACTTGCAGTAGGAACGAAAGGAAAGAAGAAGGTAGAAGATGAAGTTGAAATGGCTCCCAAGAGTAATTTTTCAGAGATGCAGTACCCAGAAGGTGTGATAGTAAGACAAAAGTGGGATTCCCACATCCGCAAGTGCAAAATAAGCGACTACAACCACTGTACATCTGATAACAAGAAATATTTGGACGCATTGTTAAGTACAAAGACCAACAAACGCACGGTGGAGGATATGCTAGTATATGACAACGCTGGGGAAATTGTTGAAGCAGGTAGGAGTCTATCAGTTGTATGAGCTACCATATTTTTGTAAGTATGAACCATTATACTAGTGGCTGATGAGCATGGTCCATGAGGACTTCTTCTATTTCATCGGATGAAGGGTTGGAATCATAGAAGCCATGATTTCGACATTGACAGTATTAAAGGGCACAGAGGTAGACTTTGCTAGTGATCTGATTGATAAAGCAACAATCGTAGAGATAAGAAAGGAGTTGGGGTATACTAAGGGTCCGCGCGGAATGGACGTTGATAAATTGAAGAAGTATCCAGTGGTGCAAGTAGCAACACATTTGGTAACCAAGTTGAATGATCAAGAGAGATGGTCACAGGTGAATACCATGTGGCTACATGTTGTGAAGAAAATGTCTCAAGGAGTAGTCTACAACCTAGTAGGCTACATTGCAGACACCATTGTTGAGGAAGCGCGCACATGAGAGAAGATAAGTTTTGGCACTATCCTCCTTTCCCTTGTGTTTCTAGAAACCAGTAGTGGCCAATGGGCCAAAGAAAAAGATCTGGGAGTATCCCATGAAAAATAAGTCCCTCATGGAGAGGGTTGAAAAATATTTATGTGAAGGGTCAATGAGTGGGCTGTTTAAACAAAGGATAGAGATGTGGTATGACTGATTTCACATGACATTTGAGGAAGAGTAGTGCATTCCTAAGGAGCTACCTTCAGTGGTGGGCAAGGCGGTACAGTTTGCAGTGCACCAACACTTCTGCATCATGCAATTTTCTATGAGGGATGGGGCATGGAGCCCATGGTGCAAACTTCCATATGCCTTCACAACACGCTACTTCCAGGCATCATTCCACTGATTTATTGATGCAAACTGCCTGAAATTTAATGAAGACAAGGTAGACTATGACTACCACACTCTAGGGAAGGCATATGTGTATCCAGGCCGAACTGCCTACATTGAAAGGCTCATCTCAGATGTCATAAGTATGAATCTAGTAAGCTTGGATATTAGGGACAGTGGAGATGCACTCATATACCTTCAACTTAAGCCTAAGCTAGAGAATAAAAAGTATGATTTAGTTTGCGCTCCCAGGGCCACCTAAAGGAAAACATACAGTGGAGAATGTGCCATCCCCACATCCTGTAGAAAATATAGTAGTAGATGAGTAGGATGAAGAACATGAAGATATTGGTGTCTTAGATCATATATACTGAAGGCAGTCCACAGAAATAGTAGAGACTAATCACATGGGTACCCCACCTCAGGTACGAGAAGAAGATGAAGACTTGGATGTGGAAGCAGTCCATGGAGAGCGCCGCTTTAAAAGGGTATTCAAAACAACAAAGGCCCAAGGCATGGGAACTTCACACCCTGTGAGGATATCACCATGAATATCTCCCCAAAAAGAGACAATTGAGAAGAAGAGGAGAAAACTAAAGCTGAATGAGGAGGCAGAGGAGTCTACAAAGAGCATGCATGGAACCTCTGTATAACTAGAAGATGTGGAAGAACCCAAGGATGAGGATATGAAGGATGATGAGGAAGGTGTGAAGGAGGAAGAAGAAATAGAGTATGATATTACTTAAAACATCAAAGATCCAACTCCAAACCTTGGCACTCAAGTTCCTAAGGGGAAAAGAACGGGGAGAACCAGTGGGGAGTATGTTGGGCCAAGTATGGTCTATGCTGAGGACACATGTAAAATTGTCCGTGCCCATTTACAAAGCACAGTGGGCCTTAAGGGGTTGTATGGATGGGAGTTGATGGACCTAGACATGGCCACTACGCACACAAGGAAACAACTATCCTAGGCCATGCAAACTCACATGGACGAGCTAGATTTTGATGTATGTGAGGAGTCATGTGTGTGAAGAAGAATGAAGAAGGCACCACATAGAAGGCACATAACTATAAATTCCACTCTAATGTATGATGAATAGGTGAGCAATGCCTTAGTTAAGGTATCTATAGAAGTGGTACGAAGGAACATAGGTAAGGCTTCCACTATTAGATTACTATGAGAAGATAATAAGGTAAAAGCTGCAGAAATAACACATCTAAAAGGGGAGAAGGAATTAGAACATAAAAATAATGAAGCCTTCATCAACATGGTAGAAGAAATTAGTGATTATTTCCTGATAGCAAGACCACACTTAGAGTTTGAGGTACCTGAAAAGTCTCCTTTAGCTATGTATTATGTGCGTACGTTAGTTGATTTGGTGCTTGAGGATGGACCAATTCTCATGCCAACACCAAATGAACCTAAACAGGAAGCATAAAGAGCAAGGGCCTCGGTGGTTAGGAATATTTCATCGTACGAGGCATTACTCAAAACTTTAGAAGATGAGATGAAGAAAACAGATCAAGCTTTGAACATATGTGCAGCTCTAGAAGCAGTGCCCAGGATCAGAACTATATTAGAAGATAATGAAGTCCTGAAGGAAATGAAGGATGAGACTTTAGGGCTAGCAGAGAGATCGGCATTAGTAAAGAAAAAGCATGAAACTCTTGCATCAACATAACATCTACATGAGGAGAGGCTAGATGATCTTGGAAATATCATAGCACAAAAGATGGATCTTCTGTAGGGAAGGATGTTTTTTATGGATAATGTTGTCTTAGTATTGCAGAATGAAAAGGGAGAGATAACCCAGGATGAGTTGGAATCCATCGCCGTACACATTCTAGAGAAGACTGGAAACATGTTGGATGATTGGCAAGCTTTGGAGGCTGAGATTAAAGAAGAATATCTAGTGTTGATCCTCCCAGTTGAAGTAGAGGGTGATGTAGAATAGAATTCCATTGTTTGTAAGGTAATTCTTTACATTCTTTCCATTCTTATTATTTCTTCTTTGGGAACATCAGGAGGAACCCCATTGCTAGGACGACAATGTAGTTTAGTGTGGGGTATTGTTGAGTAGAAAAAATATGACACTAAGAAGAGGGAACAAAAAATATTCATGTGTGGGAACAAGGCACATTTGAAGGCACGAAAGGATAGGGAAGGAAACACACGCAAAAGACAGAGTAATTTGAGACTTAGCCATTTTCATGGTTATGATCTATTTTTGGAGATAGTGTACGAAGCACAGAATAGGATGGAGACTTGTGTGACATAAAAAATGCTATTTTGGGAAGAGAGTCTACTAAGCACCATGTATGAGTTCGAGTTAATGATAGGATTACTACTGCCAGTTAACTATAAGAGATCTATTATTAGCACACTTACATGTGTGTATGTTATTGTAAAGACACATGACTATTTTCAGCATGTGACCTATTTTAGGAAGTGCACAAGAGGTGAAGGGAAATTCCCCACCCTTATAAATATGTATTAATCGGTGTAGTTAGAGAGACACTGTGTATGAGCTATTGTGGAGTTATGTTTCCAGATTCGATGCACGAATAAAATTATGATACTAATTATTGTAAGAAGCTTTTGTATTTACTGTGTTTAATAAAATGGAGTGTATTGGGTGAATAATGGCATTAAAAATGACTATAATTGGTTCTTACATGGATGATTTCATTATGTTTATCACTTAATTCATGATTCTTTAAGATCTAGATCTGGAATATGCTCAGTGGAATGTTTATGCTGTTTATGGATGTGAATGCATTATATCTTCATCATGTTCACATCCTGCACAAGTAACTCTAAGGAGGGGCTTGGTACCTTTGCGTGCTTTGGATGAGTGCTAAGCTCAGGATAGGTGATGTGCCAACACACATGGGTTATTTGTGGTAAATTCTAGACTACATCAGAAAGGCTTTTTGTCTCAAAAATCGTGTTGGAACATTTTGCCATCTTGTCCTGAATCTGAATATTTTGTTGTCACATCCAAAGTTGAATTATTCTCATTTCAAAAACTTGATTCCGATCCTGACCCTGTGGGTTATGGTCCTATCATGCTCCAAAAACCCTCAACACTTCCACTTTATGGTGTTAAATCTCTTTCAGGACTTCAATGCTTCCATTGTTTGGTGCTAAGTCTCCTTCTTTTGTTTTGGCTGTCACATTTGCCCTCTAGGGGTCTTACACTTTGACAATCACTGACAATGGTGATGCCAAATTTTCCTATTAAGGTTTTACTTTATGACAAAAAAGAAGGAATATATTGTGACATCTTCCCTCTAAGGGTCTTAAACTTCAACAACATATATGTTATATGGGATTAGATATTGCCACATTTGTCCTCTAGGGTTCTTACATTTCGACAACATCCAGAAATACGTACTGCTACATCTACCTTTCACGAGGTCTTACACTTCAAAAATACTGAAACATCACAATATTTTCCCTCTAGGGGTCTTACACTTTGGAAGATGTCACATCCATGATGACCAGCTACCATTCTGCTGCACAATCACAATGCCTCTACACAGAATGACGATCCGAGCTGATTTCTCACGAGCTCAATAATGGTGACTTCAACCCCGCTACATGACTACTACCTCTACATGGTACAAACTATCCATTTGATGATGATTATCAGGTACCACTCTACTGCATAGCTGTAATAGGCCTCTTCACAAAATGAAGATATGACCTAATATCAGATGCCAATGGTGATCCAGCTACCATTTTGCTGCATGGTCACAATGCCACTAAACAAAATGAAGATCCAAGCTGATACCTCTAAGCTCAATTGTCTGTAAAAATCACTAACAAATCTCCAAGCTTATAAATATGATTTAAATCCTATATCAATGTTGTAATAGGCACTCAAAAGCTAATTAGGAGATATGATTGGAGTATGAATCAAATTTTCCAAGTAAGAAAATCCACTGAGTATGGTAAACCTTTCTCTCAACATTTTCTCACAAAATCCAAACTCCAAATAAATATTGCAAACTATTCATCAATTTGATTTCTACAATATATAACTAAAAAATTGTTGACTTACCAATTTTAAAGGACTTTAACTTTCTGATATTACTTGGTCCTGGGTTGAATTGTCAACTAGTGGTAGATTAGGAACCTCTTTTTCCTTTGCAATAGGCCTCCATTCCATCTTTGGCTTGCCATTACTCTGATGGTGAGATGGATGAAGTTCCATCACGTGCCCACCCGATTCACATTCCTCTGGTAATGAGTAGAAAAATTCCTCTTAATCTCCTTCTTCTGGGATGAGGAAATCTTACTGCCATTTCTTGCCTTTGCATGACGAGATTGGTCTTTCTGATTTTCCTTGTTCTTGACAAACGACATCAACTTCTTCATAATTTTCCTTCTCTTCTAGCATCTGGCCATAAAATGATTATGTAATCCACAAAAAGTACATGGAAAGGCATTTTACATTTTCTGAAAATCATAACCATACTTCTAAAGCTGAAAAAGTGGATCAAAAGTTTCACTGTGCTTATGATAATGGTAAGAAAATGGAGATGGAATCTCATTACTTCTTTGCTGATTTTTCTTACCACATCCTTCCTGTGACGACGAAGTAAAATTTTCCTGCTTAGAATCTTCTTGCAGGACTAGTGGGGTATTCACTTTGCTTTCGGAAGCTTGTCTCCTGTCAGTGTTTTTAGAGCAATCTCCAATATCCATTCCCACACTAGGATAACTAAAACCCACAAAATTAGGATGATCCTTGACCTGTATTGGGTTAGCAATTCCCTGGCCATTTTTACTAAGGTATCTTCCATCAAATCTGATTTTAGATAAAATTTTGAATTCACCGCCTCTAGTATTCTTTTCAAACTAACCAAAGACATCATTACATGAATCCAAAACTGAATGGGAGGAAGAAGATGCATGTGGTGAAAAACTTACAGTGCACTCATCTACCATGGTCTTTACATATGAAGTTGAAGGTATTTCCTCTCTCTGATCACCACACTGTAACCTTTCCAAGACATCATCCTTGGTTTGTAGTTCTGATTTCAAATGAGCATTCTCCTCTTCCAAGGAGTAATACATTCACTACAGGAGAGAGTTATCTTCATGGATATGGTGATTATAAGATTTAATTTCTTCAATCTTCACCTGTTTGGACATATTGCCCATGGTGCATCTAAACCTTGTTCACACAAACTGAACTAACTGCACCAACTTGAACCAATCACACTGTTAAATTAACTGGTTATGATACCAACATGATCCGATTTTAGAACAAATTCTTTTACCTTGATCATGGACCCCTATAGGCTTATTAATAATTGCTGATAAATTACTCTTTTTAAGTAATCAACTCAAAATAAATTCAAAAATGTAAATCACACTGCACACAGATTGATTACGGAGTTCCGAAATAGCCTACATCTTCGGGTTCTTTCAAGCTATTCCACTAGTAAAAATTTATAAGTACAATACGGATTTACAAAAAAACAAAATGGAACCTTACTTGCCCACAAAGTACTCCAGACCTTCGAAGAACACCGATGCTAAGTTGGTCCTGTCCTCCACCTTCCTGGTGCACAAGAATCATACAGAACTCGATCGGCCTTCCAGACATTCGCAAGATGCCATATGGCTCTCCGATCAACAATTCTAGGCTTCACAAATAAAAGTGTGGTGCTATGGGCCAATTGGTGAGTTTCTCCCAAATTTACAATTTACCTATTAAAATAATAGGACTTAGCTCCCACAATTTTGAGTATAACATATTTAAATAGGACTTACTCTCTGAAAAATTACTTATAATTATTAAGAGGAATTATTATAGAATAACAATAGGCTATTAAAATAATAAGGCTTTTGCAATAGCTTGGAAGGTCATTTAAATATTCTTGGACACTTTAAAAAGCCTAATGCCTTCATCCCTATTGTTTGTATAGAATGGGAGATGGGGCCTTATATAGGCCAAAACATTTTGAATTATATGCTATATAGCATATTGTGCCAATTATTACCCAACCCACCATGGTAGAGGAGTTGGTTATGCCACGTGAGTTGGAGGTGAGAGGTCATGTGTTCGACACCCATCCTCCATTTTAGTCATCGGTGGTTTGCATTTGCATGGGATATATCCCACATGGATCCCATGGGAGGCAGGTTTGTGGGTTAAAATAGGCTTGACCTCCCATTGTTTACGTGGCTTTGGCCACGTGTTCCTTAATTTTTCTGGCCTCTTGTTAATTTCTGTGTCATGTGTTGTGCTTGCTGAGTTGTTTGCTGTGTTCACCAGGCTATATGGCTTCACTGTGAGTTGGGTTCATTACGCCCATTATTGACTATTGCCAAGTTATCCACCAAGGTCAGTGGGATCATATAGATCCCTCATGCATTATTTGATCCACTCCATCTAATGTGGAAGGTAGAAATATAGTCTTTGGCTGAGTAAATATGATTAATTATTGAAATAATAAAAATGGACTCGAGTAATGTGGAAATATGAAATCAACTTGGTGGGGAGTTGATCACCCCACCAAGCTAATAAAATAGCTTGCCCGAGCTGATTATCCACCCGAAATGCACTCTGAAACATATATACTTGTTGATTCTCCATAGGAAAATTGAGTGAAATTGAAATCATGGTGGCAAGCCATGTGGTGGCTTGAGGATCCACCACATTGGTGATAATCAAATAGTCCTCATGGTGGCCGGGCTCCCTTCCGTATAAAAAATTGAGCCTCTTGTTTTCACGACCAAATTCTCGCTTGTCGAATACTGGAGGTTGCAACTAACTCGAACAACCTTCAATTTTTTGCTTTTCACCACTCGATTGTAATTTTCCATTTGACCTAATCCTGCCTAGGGTTGACCCCAAATTTGACTGGCCACCATTTGCACATACGGACTCCATTTTTGACGTTCAAATAGTTGACGAAAATCTCTCAGAGTGATATTCCATACTGTGCTAATCCTAGGTGATTTAGGGAATATATGTCCTTTACATTATCCTCTAGATCAAAAGGAGGACTAGATGATGTGATGAAACTGATGCCCTACATGGGGGAAGGAATGTGCTTGGTAAAAAAACAAAGAACATGAAAACAAAGTGGCTAGGAAACAAGTGTTAGTGCAAACAAGATAAAAACACACATAGAAGACAATGTAGACCACAAAAAGTGGGTTATAAACATGGGACATCACTCAGGATGTCACAAGATAATTGAGGCCAAAGTGGCCAAAAGAATACAATGTGCACACATAAGACAAAGGGAAAAGCCTAAAACAATGGCATAAAATAACAAGCAAAGAAAAACAGTGACAAACAAGATATCATACAACCATGGTAGCAAAGAGTTCCTGTAAGAAAAATGTTGTACATGAAGCACCCATTAACATGTTAGAAAGATAAAAATTATGTGAAAAAATGTATAATTCATTATAATGTAGTGTGCTAGTATGGATATGAAGTAGTATAAATCAAAACAATAACACCTAAAGTATGTAAAAAAGTAGATGCCCCCAGGAACCTGCTGCGGGACTGGTAAGAGGTATAGTGCCAAGCATCCATGTTGCATGTAACAATATGTGTAGAGTTTGTGATCATAAATAGAAGGAAAGTGAATGCACATGTGTATATAGAAAATATAATGACATATAATATATCTAACTAACATAGTAAGGATGGTGTATCGTGCGAGTATATGTAATCAAGAAAAATGTGTAACCAAGATATTTAGTATGTTGTGGATGAGTGAGATGGAATGGAACTCAAAGTGAATGTGGTAAGATCCACATGCCCCCCAAGTGGATGTGAATGAGTATGCATGAGATGAGGTTCATTTATAAATATCCCCTCAACAATCAAGAATGACCCATATAAAAGGAGTGCATCATCAGGAAATGGTTTGAATTGTGTAATATAAATATATGATATTCAAAGCATATAGTGTAGGAAGTGAGTGTGGTGAGGTTCATTTCATATTTTAAACCCTCAACAATCGAGTTTGAACTGTGGAACTAGAGTGCGTCATAGGGTAGTGTGTTGTATTGAGTGTGCATGAGAAATATGTGTTGTGAATGTGAAATGTGTAGAGTGATGATGTGAGGTTCATGAATGTAGTGAACCCTCAATAGTCAAGAGTGAAACATAGCACAAGAGTTTTTCATTGGGTAATGATGATATAAGTGTATCAATATGTGTAAGACGCATGTGAGAGACTAAATGTGAAGCAAGAAGTGAAATGGTAGAAACGTGAGACACTAGCGAATGCTAGAAGGGAGGATATTGAGTGTGATGCCCCCAAGTGTGTGCTGATGAATATGTTATCCGATAAAAGTGAAATATGAGTGTCCTCCACTAGATGGTTGCGGAGATAAAGGCATGTTACCATGCTCTAAGATCGGAGATAGATGAGATAGATGATGTATCAATGAATGAGCATGAGACCTAGGAGGTGATGGAAGCCTATATGCAGGAGAGCATAAAGGTGATGAACACCTATATGGAGGAGACTGCAAAGGTGAGGTACACCTATGTGAAGGAGACTATGGAGGTTATGTTCACATGCATGAAGGAAAGTGAAGGGGGTAATGCATATCTATGTGAAGGAGTTGTCTGAGTGGTGGACCTAGAATAATGTGATGGTCTAGCATACTGATGAGATCATGTATGCCGTGTGCAAAAGGGAGAGCTAGGAGCTGATTGTGATTTAGATTTAAGAGGCCTTACAGACCTAGATGTTCTAGCGAGTGTAATGGTAACTTTAAGAGTAGGATGCAACCATGGTGTGGATGGCATAACACCATTGATATTAATGACTTTCTTATTATGAATGAACTTTAGACATAATTGTTTTATGGAAATGATAGCTTGAGCTACATAGATCTAGGGAATACCTAAGAGAATGTCACACTCTTTGATTTAAGGTGCCACAAGAAAAGGCACAATTATGGTAAGAGGACCAACCATGACATGAATCTTGAAATAATCGTATGATTTAGGCATTGGACATTAAATATGTGGTAGTGGATAACCGACAACAAGAAGTGTAATAGAGCATACACTTACAGAAGATGATGAGCTGATATTAGTGTTGTTAATAACATAAAATATAATAGAAGCATTTATATGTAATGTTTTAGAAGAGAATGTACTATGATAGTCATGATCAGAGAAAGCAATGATTGGTGGAGATTCCTCAGTATGAGAAACTAGAAAATAAAGAGCCCCCGATGCAGGAGGAGGCACTGTGTAATATGTATGATTGGTAGAAGAGTCAACTATTTCTTATCATGTTTAGGAAGAGGATTGTTAAAGATATTGAGATTATGAATTTCATTGACTGGTGCAGATGACTTAGGATTAAGAAGCTCAATAACATTATTATTGATAAGATATTGAATAAGATTACAAATTTTTAAACATCAAACTATAGAATGTCGCACACATTGATGATAGTCGCATCTTAAATTTTCATTTTAATTACAAAATTTAGGATGAGATGGATCCAAGTTTGGTGGATGAGGAATCATAATAAGATTTCTCTCGACCTTTAAGATTTTTAGGATTAGAGACAACATTGCTTAAAGACAAGATTAGAGACAAGATTGCTTAGGTGGCTGCCATTTAAGCTTTTCAGGATTAAGAGATAACGTTGAGAGTAGCTTTAACTTTTGTTGGCTTAGTAGATGGCTTGAAAGTTGATTTACTTTGAAAAAATGTAGAAGATGAAGCCTGCTCATGATACTTAAGCTTACACATAGATGTTGGGATAAACACAAGGTTGTACAGATAATATATTAGATCTAAACATACATGCAATGAAAGTGGATATTCTATCGGAAGAAGTATATAAAACAAGAGATATAAATCAACACTAGATTTAACGTGGTTCACCTAGTGTGGGCTACGTCTACCAAGAAACAAGCCAATCTATTATCTAAAGATTTGACAAGATATACGATTGAAGATTTACAATCTTCCACACCTCTCAGATGTACATTACTATCTTTCACCCAAGATTTTGCTTTTTTTCCAAGAATTATCTCTCTCTCACAATAATCATCAAATTTTGTAAGTTCTTCTTAATTATTAATTATAAAACCTAGATTTCATGCTTATATAGGTGTATACAAACTTAGGGCACTTAGCCATGTAATTACAATCAATAGATCTGCTTTAATACTAAAAATAGATATAATTCCCATGAGATAATCAAAACACCCACACACAGGTAACCAACGTCGGTTATCCCTAACCGATGTTGGTTCCTCCTTTCCTGACTAATTCCATTCATAGGTGACTGATGCCAGTCTTTCCATAACCAATGTGTGTTACTGTGTTTTCTAGAAAGTTTCATATTTCATGCTAATCCAAAGTAATTGAGCTCCACAACTCAACAATCTCCCACTCGGAGATTAATAACTCCACCATACCTATACAACATCATTATTGGATCCTTCCTTAGCTTTTTTTCTTCCTCTTCAAGTCTCAAACTCAAAGACCAACATAAGTGGAGTGTAGCTTCAAATTCTCCTTCGCTAATGGTATCGTTAGCATATCCGCGGGGTTTTCACTCATATGAAGCTTTTCTAGATTCAACTGCCCATCCTCCAATACCTACCAGATGAAGTGATACCTTAACTAAATGTGTTTAATTCTTGAATGAAATGACGAGTTATTTTCCAAATGAATTGAACTATCTCGCTCCTTTCCCAACTCTTTCATGAACCTACTCATCTATATCATCTCCTTGTTAGCCTCTGTAACTACAACATAGTTTGCCTCTGCAGTAGACAAAACCACAACCTTCTCCGATCTTGAAATCCATCTAACTGTCATCCCACCTTCTATGAAAATGTATCTAGTAGTGCTCCTTCTACCATCCAGATCTCCATCCATATCCGAATCAACATAGCCACATAATGAAATATCTAAACCTCCATAACATAACTACATGCTAGATTTCTCTTTCAAATACCTGAGTATCCATCAGAATGCTTTCTAAAGCTCTTTATCTAGATTAGCCATATATCTACTCACAACTACCAATGTCTGTGCAATGTCTAGTCTGGTGTAAACCATAGCATACATGAGACCCCTAACTGCTGAAGCATATGACACTCATGTTATGTATTTGACCTCCTCATGTGATGAAGGACACTGATCTTTGATCAATTTGAAGTGTCTAAGCCTAGGTGTACTAACAAGTTTTACATTTTACATCTTGAACCTTTTTAACACCCTGTAGATATAATCTCCCTGAGACAAATACAATTTGTTGTTTTTCTTATCTTTGTGTATTTGCATGCCAAGGATTATTTTTTCAGCTCCTAAATCTTTCATCGAAAATTTGTGAGCTAGCTTTCCCTTAAGCTCACCAATTTCCTACATACTAGATCCTACAATAAGCATATCATCCATATACAGTAACAAATTAATATAGCTCCCATTTTTAATCTTCTTGAAATAAACACAATGGTCAGTTTCACATCTCAAGTAACCATGCTCATGCATAAAACTATCAAACCTCATGTACCATTGCCTTGGAGCTTGCTTGAGCCCATATTGGCTCTTTTTCAACCTGCACACTAATTTCTCCTTACCCTTGAATTCATACCAAAGTAGCTGTTGCATATAAATTATTCATCCAAATCACCATGAAGAAAAGTTGTCTTCACATCTAGTTGCTCTAAATGCAAATACTCTACTACAATCAAACTCAATACAATACGAATAGATGTCATCTTAACAATAGGAGAAAATATTTCACCAAATTCAATACCTACTTTATGTGCAAATACCTTTACTACAAGCCTTGCCTTATACCTTTTCTATCTATCTTCTTCTTCTTTGATAATGTAAAACCACTTATTCTGCAATTTCCTCTTACCTGCTGGAAACTTAACTAAATACCAAGTCTGGTTCTATTCCAAGGAGTTCATCTCCTCATCCATGCCATGCTCCCACTAGACGTGGGTCTCATCCTACATTACTTTTTATAAACTCTTTGGTTCACCATTATCAGTCAATAATAAATAAAATAGAGAAGGTGTATATCTTTCTAGAGGTTTACTTACCCTTTGTGACCTTCTCACAAGATTTTGGGGTGACAGAGGCTCATTCTAGACCTCCTAGAAATTTTTATCCAAATTTATCATTGACTGATGCCGGTCACCTATAACCAACATCGGTTTTGCTAACCGATGTCAGTTTGGCCCTTATGTAACTGATACCGGTTTTGCTGATCGATGTCGGTCAGGGGTCAATCAACACTGGTTATTGTGTAACCCTGTTGGTATTAATTTTAAATCCGAGAGTTTATTTTCATTCAAAAATTCTCAACCGGTTCATCTTTAGGTACCAAAATTAGATTCCAGTAAATTTTCTTTTCATTCCATTCAATATCATGACTCTTAATAATTTTAGAATTCTCTAAATCCCAAAAACGGAATCTGAAATCACACGATCCATAACCAATGAAAGTGCATCTCTTGGATTTTTCATCCAACTTTTTCCTATTTTCCTTATCAATATGCACAAAAGCTTTAAAACCAAAAAATTTAAGAAAAGAAATATCTACCTCTTTTCTGGTCCAAGCTTCCTTTGGTATTCCTCCATCTAGTGAACTTGAAGGCCCATAATTAATCAAATAAATCGATGTATTAATTTCTTCTGCCTAAAACTGCAAAGGAAATCCAGAATGTATTCTCATACTTCTAGCATATTTCATGATTGTCCTTCTCATTATTTCTACAACACCATCCTCATGCGGTGTTCTTGGAACCATTCTTTCTCATATGTATCTCATTCACTGAACAATGATTATTGAAAGCCTTGCTACAGTATTCACCACCATTATCAGATCTAAGGCACTTTAACTTATAATTTGATTCATTCTCAACAAGGGCTTTCCATCTTTTAAAAGTCTCAAAAACATCATATTTATGTTTAAGACAAAAAAAACACATACCTTTCTTGTAGCATCATCAATGAAAGTAACATAATACTGGGATTGTAGTCATATTTTATACCCTTAGACCAATAGTCTAATCCCATGCGTGCCGCCCTATTGCCCAGTGGACACTGGGCGCTAACTCGAGGCACGCAGTGGCATCGAGTATCTCCTTTATGTGAGTCTTATGAGAATGCATCATCTTATAACATATATTTAAATGGAAATGAGCAGAAAGAACCATGCCATATCCTAGAATGAGTTATCTTATTACATCCAGAAAAGGGAAATAACAAACAACATAAGGAAATAGCTCATACAGAAAGGAAATACATTAGTATACTTCCAAACACAGATGATTTATAACAGAGCATTGTATTCATATTAATAGATTCAATAACCACATTACAATCCTTTGAGGTTCATAACAAACCCCCATATAATAATGCAGAGCCAAGTCATGCATCAGAACTATACCATGTTCATCACATTATAGAGAAAAATGTAGACCCATTCCCCTAAATGTGCCATCATCCCTATATGATCCTATTCCCAACCCATAGAATCCTCCATTCATTTCTGCAGAGATTTGCCTCTCTTCAACTCTATATCCTTCTATATCTATCTTCTCCTCCTTCTTTCCTCTACTGAGGTGCTTGTATTTATAACCTTAGCACCCACCGTCCATGCCTTCCAGAAGTTACAGATCGGTCACCAAGTGTTGAAATGGTCCTCCATGGGATCATGCCTTCTCCGATCTGAGCTCTCCACTTCTTACAATGATGTCTTCTGGAACCTTCTATCACATTCCTAGAATATTACCTTTTTGATCCACAATCACTCCAGGTTGGCACCTTATCCACAAGGGTCATGCCTTTCTCGTGTGCTTCCTGGGATGCCGAATGTAGCTAAGTACAAAAAACATTTTTTCCTTACGCACGTGTGCCGTGTGTTCTGACAAAAACCATGTCCATAACCCCTTCCCTAGGTGCCTTCAACTAGCATGTGCCTTCTTCAATTAGGTCCCGTGCACCCATGCACCTTCTTATACTTAGCTGATATTTTGGGGCCCAATATCACCCCACACTACGCCTGTTATCTGTCCTCGGAAACACTCTTCAATAAAGAATTAAAGAATAGTGGATCCTTACAAATGGTTAGAATGGAAGAATGAAGGAATGCAGAAATGGGGAAAAGAATGCAAGAATGGGGAACTTTATTTACTTATGAGGAGGAGAGGGAAATCCTTCCTTAAATCAGCTTCTAACTTCCCCCAAGTGTCGACCTCTTCTGCGCTTGCTGACAGAGGTCACCCACCAAGGCATTCACTTATTCAAAACTAAGCTCCTCTCCCTTAGCACTCATTGTCTCCACAATATCCTCCAGTTTCTTGCCCAAATCCTCAAGTGCATCCATCCTCCGAGTGATTTGAGGGTATAATTCCTTTAGACGGTTCTTGATTGAGCCTTCGCAAGGTCTCAATGGCTTCTGATTTATTTTCTACCTTGGCTAGGATCTTGTCTTGCTCCACCCTATTCCCCTTTTTATTTTCTTGGAAATCCTTGATCTCTGCTTCATGGGTGATGACTAATATACTTTCCACTCTATCCCTGTTCGTACGCAGTTATCATAGGCAGGCCTCAGCAGCTTGCACGGTAGTATTTTACATCAGTGAGGATATTGTTGTACTGAGAAACAATCTCCACAACCTTCATCTTATTTTATTTCTCTTGGCACGCCAACGCCTCCTCTGTTGATTCTAGGGTAAGTGGTCACCTCTCCATAGTGATTATGTGGGTCAAGTCCTCTAGGCATTGCAAGGATGATCCATACTTTTACATGGGATGGTGTTAAGTCTGGATGCTTTAAGACAATGACATCCGTGATCATCCTCTATCTTTTTGTATGCCTTGTCCACCCTTGCCTTTTCATCCTTTAGCTCACGCCTTAACTAAGCACTGATTAGTTCCTCCTGACTTCAGGTCCTTTCTTTTCTCTAGGAGCTCCTCCTCCCTTTTCTCCAACTCTGTGTCTAGGAACTTTACCCTTGTCATTTCTCCCAAAGAGCCCGGCTTCAACCTCAACTAAAACTTTATTGAGCATGTTGCAGATTTACTCATCTGACAGCCTTTGAGAATTCACCAAGGGGCTTATACCTTTTGTTTTCTGAACTTGCATCAATGCTCCTTGGCTTACCTCAAATTTAGGCTCATCAATGTGGGACTCAAATGCCCATGACAACATTTTCCTTGTCTGAGGGTATGCACCTTCCTCATCAAATGAATCCATGGCTAAGAGCTTTTCCGTTGGCATAATGCTCTAGAATTGCTCACACAACACCTTGTTTAGATCATTAATGTATCCCATTCCTTGAACTTGTGATGCTTCTGTGCTCTTTCTCCCTGTGCATGTGTTACTTTTGGAAAGCTTACAGCCAAACTGGGATCTCCTCCCATGCTGCCATATTATTTTTCTATGCTTTCCTCCTCAGCTTCCTTTAGCACCACATCCGCGGTGCATTCAACCTCTTGTTCTACCAGGTCCTTGATGATTTTTTTCCACTTCTTTCTCTATGGCCTCATCTATCTTGTTCCTTCATGAGGCTTGGGGTAACCTCTGATCTTTTGTAATTTCTTCCCTGCCTACACCCTTGCGTTGGATCTCAACTCCTTCTTCATCCTCCTTCTCCTCACCTCCTTCGTTATACTCAGGTCTCCTTCTTCTTCAGTAATCATGTATCTCATAGATAGGATGGTCTTCCCCTCCTTCTAGCTCATCATCATCATCTCTATTGACGATGTAGGCAGCTAGGTCTTCTGAATCGGCCTCATCCATCACCTTCTACTATTTCCTTACTGAGGATTCCAATACAGGGGATTCTTCTCTTTCTTTTTCCTTACAATAGGTGATGTCTTTACCAATGGTGCATTCCTGATATGAGTAAGAGGGCTCTTCATGATTCATATGCCTCTTCTTTTAGAGTCTTTTATTTGACTAGATATTCTTTCTATCCATGTATAAGTATTAGGCTTATAGCGCTTGTCTCCGATGCGCTTACCATCTATGTGGTTTGAACACTTGGTGCCTTCTACACTTCATCTCTTTCACCTCTTATCTATTCAAAAATAGGCCTTCTTCCTTCCTCGTAGGTTTTTCAAGAATGGAGACATCACTCTGCAAGTAAGTGAATTTTTCAATTTTTGGCCTTATGCACAGATATACCCTTGTTGACAGTCCTTCCTGCAATCTCCAACGTTAAATGCCTCATCATTTGGATCTCCATGGGAGACAAATCTCTCCATGTCTGCACGTGCTTCTTTGGGTAGACTAGCTTCTGACACATAGCTACGCAGTGGTCTATATCTACCTCACTAAGGTTGAACTTAGTCTCTTGGCCTCCTTGAACCGGTTAACTCTGGCTTGAAAGTATATGCATAGTGAAGGAGAAGGGTAGCTTGCACCACAGACTCATATTCTCATCTGTTAACAAAAATCTGCCTATGCAGAAGTATTGGTACACTACAAATTTTTACTTCCCATTCACGAGCATGGGAAAATTCTATGGGACCCTCCACTCATCATTGAATGCATCATGCATTTACTTATATGACTTCTCTAGGCATGCCTTGTGAGTGGCCATCATGGTTTCACAAATATATTTTGCAAACATTTTTGCGGGTGAGGGATCCTCTTCTGGATACTCCCAAACAAAATTTTTCGCCTGTCGGGCACTCCAATCTCTAAGAATACAATAGTGAGGAGGAAATTATCAAAGAGTATCTTCTCTCCCTCCTGCATGCTGCTTATAATTTCATCCGTGATGAAAGTGGACATGTTGTAGATGGTTCCTTTTGATATCTTCCGGCATACATTTAACCATGCCTTATTCACTTATGTCCATCTTTCCTAGTCATTGATCTTGGTGACTAAATGTGTGGCAATCCTCATCACTGGGTCTAGTATCTCAGTGATGTAAAAGTATCGTGACCCCTTCTTGTAGTCATACATGGCTATAGTCTCCTTGATAGCCTCCTTGTCACTTAGATCATCATCAATGCTATCTCCTTCACAATTGAGGCTTGTGAACTTCGATATCAATTGTGGTGTGATGCACATCTTTTGCCATGTGAAATAAAAAGGATCCTCATGCACGCATGACATCAACTGTTGATAAAGGTTCTCAAGATTTCCAAAGTATGGAAACTCATATAGCTGCAATAATCAAGCCTTTTCTAATTTAACCTTCACCTCATCGTGTAAATGGGCATTCCATCTAGTGTCCTATTGTTAGTTTGTCAGACCAACTCCAACACCATTTACTTCTCCGTTGTGCTTGTGCAATGATTATAATCACTTATTACCATCTCTCGTAGGTGTGACTCCCATTATTTTCCTAGCAATACCCCATTTGGGTACTGCATTTCAGCATACCATTCTTCATTGGTGCTTGTGACGGTGACTGTTTTATTTCCTTTTCCCTTGCCCTTTGATTTCTTTGGTGAAATAGTTGATTTCTTTGGTGAAATAGTTGGTTTCCTTGGTGCCATTTTTTTGGTCAGTGTTAACACTTAAAACTCCTTCCCCTTTCTCTACTCTAACACTCTATCTAAACCCAAAGCTCAACCTTGCAAAGAAACCCTCCCAAATTTGTGCCCTAGCTTCCAAACCCTAACTGGAAAAATCCTTCACAAGACGATGCTTCCTCAAAAAAATTTCCCACGCCCGTGTACTCCTTCCACCCTGGTTTGCAGATCTACCCTAGTCACACACTTTAGATTTCTTAGATTTGTCTTCACACAACTCTTTAGATGCCCTAGTTCATGAGAGCTTCTTCCAATTCGTAATTGCAAGGAAAAATAATGATGTGCCCAACTCCTTATTTATATCTTTTTCTTCTTTCCAACATTAAATGCTATGCCACCTACCACTGTACTTAACACTAAATGTAGATTTTTCCACTAAACTGGCCTTAACTGCCCTTACTCATGTGCCCAATCCTGAGTGAAAAACTTTATAACCTTATGGTGTGAAAACAATCCAACATGACAAAAGACTCTTACGTGCATGTCAACAATGCAGAAGGCACTTCTTCTATCCTTCACCTAATTTTTTCTCTTTCCTACCTCATGTTGTTCCTGCGCTCTTCATACTTTATATACATGGTTTCTGTAAAGCCTTTTTGACACCAACCATTTCTATCCACCTTTTCTTCTACACGCTTCTTAACCTTACATGCTTTTTATCCTTCAACTAGGCCATTTACCGCAACTTCTACTACTGGTTCAAACTTATATTATAGGCCTATACTTCGTATCATTCCACACCACACTAAAACAAATGCGTAGTCGTATTCACATACACAACTTTGGGAAAAAATAATGTGGTTACCGGTGCACAAGGTACACAAAAAAACAAAAGAGAGTAACAAGAAATGAGAAAGGCAAACATAGGAAAATAAAATGCATCAAGGGAAATTTTAGACTAATTGGAAACACTGCCTTATTAAAAACACCAAGAAGACTTATTTATAGTAGGGATTCAACCTACTCCCATTGAAGTGACCTGGTAAGCTCATCCCATCTAGCACTTGTAACTGGAAAGTGCTCGAATCAACAATGTATGAGATGATGTAAGGTCCTAACCAATGGACTTTCAACTTCCCAGGATGGCACAAATACTTGGAATTATACAACCACATCAACTTCCCAGCCTCAAAATTATTGTTCTTGATATGATGATCATACCATGCCTTTTATCTTTCTTTTTCTATCTTCTAAATCCATCTAGCAAGTGATCACATTTCATCTAACTACATAAACTTATCAATTCTTTCTTCCAATGCTTGTTCATTAGCTAACCCTCATGTGCGTGCTATACGCAATGATGGTAACATGAATTCCACTGATAAAACAACTTCCGCACCAAAAACCAATTGAAACAGTGTGGCCTTGTTCAACCTTTTGTAGGTTGTCCTGTATGCCCATAGAACGACTGATACTTTGTCATCCCAATCCTGTCTTCCAACATCAAAAATCTTAGTTAACGTGTGACTTAGTATCTTGTTAAATGACTCAGTAGTTCCATTTTCTTGAGGGTGATATGGGGTAGTCTTAAGATGGGCCACCATAAATTCTACTAATAGAATCTTGACTATTTCATTGAGGAAGTGTGTACCCCTATCACTTGTTAAACTTAAAGGGAAACCATATCTGTTGATTATATTTTCCCATAAAAATCTAGCATCTATCGATGTGGTGTAATCCTTAGTAGGTGCTGCCTCTACCCACCATGTCAAGTAATCAGTGAAAGTGATGATATATTGTGAACTAGTCCTTTGCGTGGCTGGCGTAATTGGCCCCACAAAGTCAATTACCCATTTTCAAATGGTTCAGTGTTAGATATTGGTCGCAAAGGCGTATCATCTCTCTTTCTAGGTTTGTCAAGGTGTCGAGAATGGTCACAGGGATTGTAAAACTCAATAAAATATTTGTAGATGGTTTCCCACCACAACCCAGCTAAAAAAATCTTCCTTGCGGTAGCATTTCCTGTATAGTGTCCTCCTACAATCCCACCATGTGCTTCCTCTATAATTTTCACATGCTCATGCTCCAATATGAATCAGCACAAAACCTCATCACAACATAACTTACACAGGTATCCACTAATCAACATGTAAGGTACACTGCGTATTGCTAATTGTTTTATTTCCAGAGCCTTCATTCCTTCTGGCACCACACCTATTTTTAAAAACACTGCGATATATTCCAATTATGAGGGCGTGTGATGTAACCTAAATAGTTACACATCTAGCATGTTATCCTCAATACTTTACACATCCTCTCCTGATTCAATCCTTGATAAGTGGTCAGACCTTGAATTACTCTTTCCTGGCTTCACCACCACTATGAACTCAAACTCCTAAAATAGAAGGACCCAATGACATATGCACCATTGCAGAATGGGTTTGTTGACTAAGTACTTCAATGCCATATGGTCCACGTAGAATATAAATGGTGTTTCCAAGAGATACTTCCTAAAGTTATGCAGCACGTAGATCATAGAAAATGCTTCGTGCTTAGTGGTTGTGTAATTTTTTTCTACTGGTGTCAACTTTCTACTTGCAAAGCACAAGGTATGATCAAAAATTCCCTCACCAGGTTGTGATAGCACTATTCCCACAACTATCCCTAAGGCATCAACATACACATGGAAAGGATTATCCCAAAAAAGAAAACGTAATATGGGCACCATGACAAGCCTATCCTTTAGAGTGTCAAATTCCTTCTGCTGTGCCTCTCCCGAATGAAAGGCACTCTTGTGTCTAAGAAAATCCTCCAAGGGAATAAAGATCTTGGCACATCCCTTGATGAATTTCTTGTAATACCTCGTATGTCCAAGGAATCCACACATTGCGCCTTCACTAGTAGGCTCCTCTAATCCTACAATAACTGCAACTTTAGTAGGATCCACTAATAAGCCTTCTTTGCATATAATGTTTCCTAACAGGGTTCGAAATGGACACATTTATTAATGTTGAGGGATATCCTTAATTAATGACATCTCTCAAATATTAGCCTTAAGTTGTCATAATGGTCTTTCACCAATCCATACACAGTCTAGTCATCTAGGTAAACTTGGAGAAACTTATGGATGAAGTCCTGAAATGCTTGTACTATGATGTGCGAGAGCACAAAAAATGCATTCTTTAATCCAAAATGCATAATCATGTAGGAAAAAATTCCCCAATCAGTGGTGAAAGTTTTCTTTCTCTAGCCATCCTTTGTAATCCTGACTTGGTGGTACCCTAAGAACCCATTCGTGAAAGAGTAGACTTTGCGCCTGGCTACTACCTCCAAAATTTCTTCAGTAAAGGGGGTTGGAAAAGGATCAATGATACATACTATATTCAAATCCTTGTAGTCAACGCAAATTATTATTCTACCATCCTTCTTGATACAAATAACCATTGAGATTATCCATTCTGATTCTTCCACTGTCTCAATGATACCAGATGCTATCATTTTGTCTATTTCTTCCTTTACCCGTACGTGTAAATTTGGATTCATTCGATAAGGAATTTTTTGAATCGAGCACACACCTTCCTTTAACTTGATCCTCATCTCCCCCAAGGAATGGTGAATTCCTTTGAGTTCATGGTACCCACGAGGGAACAAATCTTGGAACTCACGCAACAGATCAATGATCAGTGAAACCTCTTTTTCTGACCAATAGTCACCTATGATAGCTTCCTTAGGTTCTGCCTCCATCACAATGTTAACCTTCTTTTTTTTCAAGGGCTCATGGTAGGCGCGCGCTCACTCATCAATGCTATCTATGACTCCACGTGTAACCTCTGAATGGTTAACATCCAAAGTCTCCATATCTTCTCTATCTATTACATAGACCATTTTTCCTTTTTATTTTTCCATGCATGAACACTCAAGTTGTACTTCCTCTAATTCCTCTTCATTGAGGCATGTCTCCAAATAAGGCTCACCTAGTAACTCCACTAGCCTATCTTCTTCCATAACACTATCTCCCATTTTAAGGTGCTTGGTTACTTACAACACCTCATCCACCGATGGTTTGGTACTCCTATTGTTTCACCTGATTTCTTAGTTTTTTGAGAAGTATTTGATGAAACAGATAAGGTAAAGGTGGTAAGAGGAATACCTAGTCTGAGATGGTTAAAGGTCATATGCGCATGTATTTGAATTCCAAATCAAATTGATTGTGAGACCTTCCTTTTGGATAGGAGGAACTACCTATGTAAGAATCCAAACAAGACCACCAAAGAGAGTTAAATGATATATACAGTGGACTGCCTAGCATGTGCTAGATCCTGGAAGTGTGATACTTCCTAGATGGTTGTCAGCCCACTGTTTAAAATAATTCAATGTTGAAATAATGTAAATATTGTCCTACTGTAGTTTAATATGACTTAGGCATCTCATACAAATGCAATAGGCTAGATCTAATCTAACAGGCTAGGATAGAAGGATATATAGAGGTCAAATAGGTTGGTTATAGGTGAATATGAGCTAACAGGCTAGGTTAGATACATATTTGAAGGTCAAATAGGTGTTCAGGTAGGTATAGGCCAGGAACAGGTTGTAATTTTGGTAGAGATCAGGTGACACAGAGACCGACCATGGTTTTATAAAACCGATGATGGTTGGAATGTAACCAGCGATGGTTAGGGAGAACCGACAGCGGTTAGGTCAGGGGCTGGTGGAATCACATAGTCCGGGTTTAAAAGGTTTTTAGGTAAGAATGGAGTTAGTAGAAGGTGTTGGGTGATCACATAGGAGGTATAGGTATGTTTCAAACGTTTGGGGTTTGTGAGGTAGTCAAGTAGGTGGTTGGACAAGGTATTACAATGGTTGGGTAAGGAGGGTGGCTGAAACTAGATAGGAGGAATGAAGAAACGGTAAAAGGGATAAGATCCTTTGTCAGGAGTAATACTGACATTAATAAAAAACTGAGATAGATGAGAGGGAAAAAATTACTTTTTGATGAGCTACTAATCTAAAGCCCAGTGGAAGAGTGGTGGTGTTGGGAAGAGGCTTCACTGTTGTCCTAGTGAACCTGGTTGTCTTAGTTGATCACAAATTAATCCTTCCTTTGCTGCTGCGTCTGAAAAGATCAAATTCACGAAAAGGAAATCCAATTTCGAAGGTTCAACCTCAATTACAAAGGTTTAGATTGGTCTAAATAGGCTGGTTAGTTAATCCCGGTATAAATCAGAATTGGTTTAGAATGATCAACCGGTTTCGGTTTAGGGTAAACCGATGGCTAGTTTGGGTGAGATATCTCAGGTTGTTCAAAAGTTGCCTAGGAAGTTGTTCCACTATTTGATAAGGGTCTCTTGAAATTTCCTTAGGGTGAAAACCGACCTTAGGAGGCTTTTAATGTGAGGTGAGGGGATGGGTGTAATGTTAGGTTTTATTTAGGACATTGGTTTAGGGTTTAGGTTTAATGGGTAAAATGATGGGGGGTGGTTAGGTGAAGTGTATTACAATAATAGACAATTTTATTAAATAGGTGTGTGAGAACTAGTGAATTAATTTACTATGTGAATAATTAAATTAATGTGTGTTTGGATGAAATGTCCATTAACTTAATGCATAAGAATAATTAAATTAATATCTATGGAGATAAATGAAATTAATTTAATCTAAAGTAATTAAATTAAAATGTGTGGGGTGTAAGAGGTAGGTGCTAAGGTGTTGAGGATGAGGAAGTGATTATAGGGCTGCGGTATGGGACCAAGGTGATTATGACACGATTTTGATGTATACACCTATAATTGAAGGATTGAATGAGATCAGCTACTAATTCCTACCAATTACCTGTCTGATGGCGTGTTTCTGAGTGGATATACCATGCACAAACATGACCTTGTAATGTGGAATATAGTTTATGCACCTATAATGATGGTGGTAAGGATTCCACGCCTCCGATCCAGGCCTTCTCACAAGCTTGGACATGGGATGAGGTGGGTTCCTTACCATGATAGTTTCTTGTATGGTGGTGCACGCGTTACTTCTAGAAAACCTAACTGAGAATGTGATCCTCACCTCGCACCATTCCAAAATATTCTCGTGGTGTGTAGCCCACTGATGTGTACATGTAGTTCCGAGCAATATATAGTTCAAGCACCCCCCATTGTCTTTCACTCTCATTCCTCCACTGAGCCTCTATCTTCTGTCAAGAAATCTCCAGGGTAGGCCCCTCTAGGTGTATTTGGGAAACTTATTCTCTCCTAGGTGCTTAATTGAGCACCGCCTTTATAACTCTTATTAGAGATCCTCTTATGTTGTCACCCAATTAACTCATTAGGTCTAATTGCACCCAATTGTCACATGATATGTATGGTTGTATCACTCACAGACTGAGAATAATTCAAATTAGATAACCCTTTCTATAAGGTGAATTATCTCAGGGTCCTTGATGGAGTGCACATAGATTTTATTAAGGACTTCCTCTCCCAAGGGCCTCAGTATTAGGGCACATGACTTCCCATCTGTCAAAGGGATGACCACCCTTTCTTCCTTGTTCTCAAAGATCACATATACAATCCCTTGTTAATTATTACAGGTCGACGTTGTTCTTATAACACCATGGGCACCCAAGTAATGAAAGAAAATTTTCTACTTCAGTGAGTGCCAAGAATTCAAAGTCTCCAGGGTAAACTTGGCCCCTTGAATGGTGATAACTGCATCCACTCAAGACTCCAATAGGAATTATCCTTTCAATCTTGTTTGCCATATACAACACATTTTAAGATGTCTGTAATGCGGGCCTTCCCATTTGATGCCATACATCCAATATGAGAACATTGACCTCTACTCCTATGTCAATCAATATGTTACTCAACAGTGAACCATCCATAATTGCATTCAATGTGATCTCCTTGTCATAGATCGAGACTGGTGGGGAGGAAGGTTTGCATGCAACACCTGCCTCTTGAAGAGCTGTTGTCAAAAATGCGATGTGAGGTACCTTCTCCTGTAACCATTATCCTAAGCCCAAGGGAATGATATTCTCTTGTCTTAAAATTTTGTACACTTCTTTGAATTCATCCAGGTCCTTCTGCAGAGCCTCAACATTCCTTCTTTGACTCTTGATACCTGGACTATTCCTTTAGACACTGGGATCTCTCCTTGTAAACAATAGAATGACATCCATAGTCCTCTTGATATACTTCCTTCTGGCGAGTAGGGTTTGGATACTTCCCATGTACCACTTCCTCTCTTGAAACCAGAGTCCTCTACCTTGGTACTTCCTTGGCATGTGTGACCTCTACCTGCATTGTCACTAGTACAGTTTCTAACCCTAACTCACGTGCCACTCTTGGCATCCACTATTCATTAGCGTTCTTGATTCTTACCATCCCAATACTTTTTTCTTTCCTATGTTGCTGATTCATATGCTCATAAAATTTTGGACACTAACCATGAGCATTATAACAGGTCAATCATGCACCACTTCATTGTGGGAACTCACTCCTTCCTCCACTGCGGTTATGGGACCACCTTTATCTTCATGCGTTCCTCATCTGCATGCCCTTCATAAAATCAGTCATGAACTACTTGCAAGGCTTCTGACGCATCAACAACAATGGATTTGATCAATTTGTATTCTTTGGTATCACGGGTCATACAGGTACAAATTTTGCAATAATAAGAAACATTCTTACAGATTACACGCTGGAGTAGAGGGTATCTACTTGCATCATGATCCCCATGGAAAAATGACATAGCACGCAACTTCTGAGGGCAACTTTGTCCCTCCACTTCACTGTCTGTAAACCAAATCCCACTATGAACGCACTGAGTTTGTAGAAAAATTCTCCACTGCTTGGCCATTGCAACATTTATGATCCTCTAGCACCATGTCAAACGCTCCTAACAACTTCGGCATGTAGGGAAGCTTCTAATTGGCACGGGTCAGTGAAAGTATTGTGCAATAGAGCCCTTATAAATGGTGTTATCAATCCTCTAAAAAACCATTGAGCATGTTTAGAAGGATGAATGTCATAGCTTGAAACATCGTCATACTCCTGCACACTCTCTGTCATTCCCTATGGATCTCTTTTAAACTGATTTTTTTTCTCAAACTCTAGGATAAACTCTATGAAGGATTTATTTAACATGGTGTAGTCTACCACGATATAATGGGGGTCATAAGCTCATATAACAACTATGAGTGTGTCCTCCTCACGAGGGATGACGTGCACATCAACAGACGTGTGAACAACAACTTGAAGATATCTCGGAAGGAGAGAGCATCAACCGAATGTGCATACAAAGATTTGAAAAATGGGTAGAACATGGTTAAGCCATAAAAATATCCTCTATCCATAGCAAAAGATTGTACATATAGGAGGTGCCAAGTAACCATGCTGCAATCATGACAACTCAAGTAGAGAGCGGGAGTTACATTCCTAGAATAGAAGTGTAACTCCCAATGATGAATATGATGCAATAACACACTTATGCACTAACGTGCTGATGTGCTGACGTACTGATGCGCTGACGTACTGATGTGCTGATGCACTGACGTGCTGACACACTGATGCAATGACGCGCTAACGCACTTACGCACTGATGCGTAAGGGAATCTCATAATGACCCCTAAATGACACATGGACCTATGATCTCACCTAAGTCAGATGACTCACTCGATGATGTGGAAAATAACTCATACCAACACCCCCCCTTCATCGTAACTTAGGATGAGACGACAAGTCAGAAACGAGAAATGTGTCCCGGCACAAAGCCTAATGAGTTACCCATATACAAGAAAGAAGATCCCAAGTAGTGAAGGAAAACCCAATGGGAAAAACATCCACCATAAGAGAACAAAAACACTCTCTAATTTAAGAAAGATGCCAAAAATGGGTCCCGGCCATAGACAAGCCTGAAAGGGTACCCATGTACAAGGAGGTAATTTTTCGGAAAGAAGAAGAAGAGAGAAGAAGAGGGAGACGAGAGGAATGCAGAAGATGCCATGGATGAGATCTGAACTCTGCAGCTCTATGAAGTCTCCCAGAAAGAATGTAGATGACGAGATCGTATACCTCTAGACTAGAGAAGAGCTGCCCGCAACGAACTATGTGTCTGCCCTTAGGAAGGACAGAAATGATGCGCTGGAAGTCTACGTTCACTCCACAAAGGAAAATGAAGGCAGCAACACGAAGAACTCTAAGTCTGATGCACTGAAGTGTGACATAGGTCTAGTGAGTGAGTGCCAAGGAACCGAAGGTAATGCCACATGTATAGAACTATTAGAGTGTGAAGAGGGAACACCCATAGAAAGGATGTCCACAGTGAAGTGAAGGGAACAAAACATCCTCCACAACAGAAAAGGGATCCACAGCTGAGGGTGGATCAA
Source organism: Taxus chinensis (assembly GCA_019776745.2). NCBI lineage: Eukaryota > Viridiplantae > Streptophyta > Pinopsida > Cupressales > Taxaceae > Taxus > Taxus chinensis. The sequence continues at coordinate 61,241,231 of CM034147.1, read as the reverse complement.
TGAAGGTCTCTAGAAATGTGGAAGTGACATGATTCCCGGAAGGGGCACTCCCAACAACAGAGATGATGAACTCCTCTGAAACACCTGTAGATGGATGTGGGACCCGTAGAGCATCACAAGTGGAATATGCGAAAAGACGACTAAGGACAGGTAGATACTTGTCCCAATGAGGGGGCTCAACAAATAGAAGAGCAATGTTAGATAGGTATGAGTCATCTAATGAAGGTAGAGGAGTGGAAGTGGGCCTCACACACTGGAAGTTGAGAGGAGGCTGGGTGTCATGAATGGTGTGAGACTGAGTAGGAGACTGCTCGATATCTGATGAGATGTGGGGGGGTGACAACAATGTCTGGAATAGTGAGAGAAAGAGGAGAAGAGTCCTCTGTAGTAATCTCAACATTAGAACTGATTACACAATCCTCGTCATCAGAAGTAGAACCAAGTGAGACCTGTGTCAGTGGAACTATCATCACATGAAGAAATGGAGGAGACAACTAAATTAGCAGCAACAACAATGGTTGCAGCATGTGAAGGAGTCTCCATACAAGGACTGAAGAATGCTCCAGACACGGTGAGGTGGATCGGAGTTTGCCATGTGAAACCAGAGAGAACGAGAGACATGCATCATCATGTGACCAAAGACAAGGTCACAAGTGTCGAGGAAATCCTCTAGATGATGATGATCAGCGCGTGCAGGAACTGGCCCAAGTAAGAAGACTGAAAGACCCTCATGGGCGAAGTAACATTCCATGGAAGCACGCCAGGCTGAATAGGTCTCTCTCCCAGTGAGAAGTGGTGGAAGGTTGTAAGGTGATCCTACAACACTCACGTCTGGCAAGAGCACTCTCCATGATGAAAAAATGTAAGATGCAAGGTGCACAAAAGCAAGACGTCGGAGTCGGCCGATAATGCGTCTGCATGTGTAGGCCCAAGAGTACAAGTCAACCCCCCCAGAATGCGGTGCTTTATAAAAGTAGTGTGTTTACAAAATTGTCAATCCCATCATGCAATAGAGTGCGAGAAATCATGCAACTTTGACCAAAGAAGCACTCAAAAATGAGCTGCGAGTCAAAAGTTATGGCATTATTACGATTCCCGCAACTAATGGAAAAATGTACTAGATACTGTAAACACATTAAAAAAGTACACGAGATGGGTGCAAAGGGTATTGAGTGGGTACTTGTTGGAAATGGCATGGAATTTTAGTAGGGGTTTGTTTTGCTTGTGAGGGGGGATTAGCCTCCTGCCAACCCCGGACCTCACCCTCCATCTTTGACAAGCGTAGGAGGGAGTATTAAAACAAGCCAATACAACCCAAAATAATTAATTACATGCCATAATGTTTTTTTAATTGACCTCAAAACATAAAAAAAGAGGAATGAAGAGGGGTGGGCCCATGTTGAGAAGTCAAGGCTGTGGAGAGTAGTAATTACCAGTAAAAGAGCGTTGAACCCAAAGGTAATGCAAAAAGCGTAGACCGAGCTAGGAAGGAGTGTAGGGCAAGTTAGTTAACAAACAACTCCCAAAATCAGCACACAGAACTCAAGTCTGCACCTTGAAATGAAATACACCTCATAAAAACACCTTCAAAGTCACATGCTAACCCGAAGAATCGAGTGGTCAAGGACACTAAACTAAAAAAACACTAGAAAATTGAACATGACCACCTCAAACACACGAACAACCCAAAACCGAAGAGAGGTATAAAAGCCCGAATCAATGCAAGAAGAACACGGTCAGAATTTCCATTATGAAACATGTAACAAGAACTAGATATCATGCCGGAAGTCAGAAAACACGCACAGAAATGCCGAAGAGTGCATGGATCCACAAGATCCACTCTGATACCATGAAAGAGGGTTTAAAACCCGTAATTGAGGATCACGAGGAATGACATGCACATCAACGTACGTGTAAATGACAGCATGAAGAGATCTCAGGAGGAGAAAGCATCAACTAAATGTGCATGCAAAGATTTGAAACATGGGCAGAACCTGGTTAAGCCATAAAACTCTCCTCTATCTCATAGATCAAAAGATGTGTACATATAGGAGGTGCTGAGTAACCCCCAGTGCTATAATCATGACAACTCAAGTAGAGAGGGGGAGTTACATTCCTAGAATATAAGTGTAACTCCTAATGACACATATGATGCACTGACGCACTGACATGTTGACGTACTAATGTGCTGACACATTGACGCGCTGATGCACTTACATGCTGACACACTGACACGTAAGGGAATCTCATAATGACCCCTAAATGACACGTGGACCTACGATCTCACCTAAGTGAGATGACTCACCTAATGATGTGGAAAATAACACACACCAACATGTCCTTGCAACGTTGTTACAAACTAACTTGCCTTCCGCTCCGGGGTAGTGATCCCCTTTGCATGCCATAGTAGCTCACACTTGTGCACATGCTCTACAACATATTCAATACCCTTATAGTCTGGTAAGTGTAAGACATCTCAAAAAAGACTTGGGGAGGTGGTTGGGGTCCTTGTCCTCCTGATCCAGAGCCTTGGTTTTCTTCCGGTGTCTCTTCCTCCACCGGATTCACTAGATCCTCCAGGTCTTGTTCCTCCTGACCCACCAGATCCACCTCCTGTAGTCAGTAAAGGAACTTGAAGTGGTTGTGCCTAGTGTTCCCAGCATGTCCCACTAAATTGTGCACTGATGGTTTGTGATATTGTCCCACTACCAGTTGTATGCCCCACAGCCACTCCCAGACACGATAGAAAAACCTTGCATACTTGTACCTTTTCCAAATATTCCTAAAAATATAGGAATGGCTTACACAGCCATGGATGTTCCAAACAAGAAATTATATCTCTTGGGCATAGATTGGTTACTCCCACCGATACCAACTGGGTTAAAAATACTTCTCTCTTTGATTTGGAAAACCAAGCGCCAGGGGTTAGTTTTCTGGGTGGGTTCAAATGCATGCTGATGAACTCTTCTTTATCAATGTGATGAAATCTCATCAGAAGCTAAAGGATCTTCTCTCCCATGCTTTCCAAGATGGGGTAACACATATTTCTCAAGTTCCACATCCTCTACATAAACCTCAACTCCTTCCTATAATGTATTTCTCCATATATCCATCACACTTACAACCTTGCATTGTCTAGTCATCTCCCTTTCATGAGCTTTTCTATACTTGAGTTGTCTCTCCTCCCTTCCCTTTTTAGCTACAATGTCACACCATCTTCCTCCACCCGAGCTTCCTCTCCCAACACTAAGAGAATCTTTAGCCAGCCATTGGAAATGCCTCCAAACTCAAGGTAATGACCAAGATATTCATAGCCAAAGGAATAACATGCATAAAAATGATCCTCTAAGCTCCCTCAGAAACTCAAACTCAACAACTTCTAGGCAAGAATACGTAGAAATGACATATTCTAATATTATAACCTGGTCAGCACTCTCTTCCACCAGTGATCAAAAGCATGCGTCTAAGTTAGATCTACATTATGTAGCCTCTGATAGTCATCTTGGGTCTATATGTGTGATCCATAGTACGAGCTTGATCTGGATGCGTATGCTGAAAGCCATTGATATAGTTCTACTGGGAAGCAACAAAAGAATATCTTATATAGCTCATGGTATAGGTTCTCTTCTACCCATTTACACGCATTGAACTCAGGTCCCAGTGTTGAATATTTGAGCAAACTCATCCTCCATGCTCTTGAACAATGTTTCAACACTTTCTAAGGTAAAATTCTCTATCATCACGCATTAAAGGGACAAAGGTGCATGCCATTTCTCACAACAAATTCGAAAGGAGGTCTCGGCAAAGGAACCAAGATGTAGTCATATTTTATACCCTTAGACCAATAGTCTAATCCCATGTGTGTCAGACCTATCACCCTAGCAGGTGCACTAGGTGCACTCACCCAAGTCACGCGCGGGCACTGAGTCTCTCCTGTATGTGAGTCTTGTGAGAATGCATCATCTTATAACAAATATTCAAATGGAAATGGGCAGAAAGGAACCATGCAACATTCTAAGAACCTAGAATGAGTTGTTATCTCATTGCATCTAGAAAAGAGAAATAAAAAACAACATAAGGAAATGGTTCATAGAGAAAGTAAATAAATGAGTATTATACTCCTGAATACATATATGATTTATAACAGACGCCTTATATTCATATTAACATATTCAATAATCCACATTACAATCCCTTGAGGTTCATAATAGATCCTTGTATAACTAATGCAGAGCCAAGTCATGCATTAGAAGCTATATTATGCTCATCATATTATAAAGAAGAATGAAAACCCACCCCCCTAAATGTGCCATCACTTACAATATTTCTCCTAATCCCTAAGCCATAGACATCCTCCATTCTGTTTCTTCTGTAGGAAGCTTATGCTTCTCTTTTCATCTCCTATCACCCTTCTATATCTTATCTTCTATCAGCTTCTTGTATTTATAACCTCAACACCCACTGCCATGCCTTTCAGAAGTTATAAATTGGTTGCTAAGTGTTCGAAGTGGTCCTCCATGGGAGCATGCCTTCATATATCTGATCTCTCCACTTCCTTGCATTAATGTCTTCTAAAACCTTCCATTGCACTTGCCTGGAATATTCCCTTTTTGATCCCACAGTTGCCAGGCTGGCACCTTATCCACAAGGGTTATGTTTTTCTCATGTGTTTCTTGGGTACTGCCAATACATGGCTAAGTATAAAGCTTATTCTTTCCTTTCCCATGCGTACCATTGTATGTCTTGCAAAAACCTACTGTCTAAAACCCTTCCCTATATGCCTTTAACCCTACACACTCTTCTTTAACTAGGTCCCGCATGCACCCATGTGACATTCTTGTACTTAGCTTGATATTTTGGGGCCCAAAAATCAACATAATAATTGGAACCCCCAATAGATGATACCTGATCCTAAGCTGGTCCCCACACATCACAATGTACCAGCTCCAACTTACTCTCTTTCTTCAGTAGGTCCCCAACCTTGAAAAATCTTTACCCTTTTTTTCTTTCCCATATACACAAGTTCTAACAAAAATCAAAACCTATTTCTATCAAATTCGTGAAAACTTACCCTTAGCCTTTATGATTTGTATGCCCTTATGGTTCATATGACCCAAGCCTATTAGTGCCACAATGCATGTATCTGTGTCTGAAGTAGCCACAATGCATTACAAGCATTCAGTAACTACATAGTGGTTAAATACAAGGTTCCAACTTTCTTACCTCTTTCCACCACAAGAGATTACCCTTGGTAACCTTCCAAGAGTCTATTGTAAATATCACAGTATAACCATCATTTCCCAACTACCCCACTGATACCAAGTTTGATCTCAATGTAGGCACATATGTGACATCCTTCAATAGCCATGTACTCCCATTCTACATCTTAACATGAACAAAAAAATTTCTAATGATATTGTAAGGTTCATCATCACCCAAATAAACATGCCCAAAATTACTATGGACATAATTTCTCAAATAATCCTTATTAGGGGTTGCATGGAAAGAAGCTCCTGAATCTAAAACCCATGATTCAATTATATTATCTAAAGAAAGAATAAGAGCATCTTGCATTACCTCTGCTGCAACAAGATTTACTTCATTACCTTTGTCTGATTTTTGGTTCTCTTTATCCTTTGACTAACAATATTTCTTTACATGTCCTTTATTTCCACATTTCCAATAGTAATTCCCTTACCTATGGATTTAGATTTGTTATCCCTTGACTTTGATTTCCCATTACTCTTACTCTTGGATCTCTCCTTCTGCCTGCCCCTTCTTTCTACATTCAAAGCATTCCTAGATGATGATTCCTCTCTAATTTTCCTACGAATTTATTCATTCAAGATTATACTAACCACATCATCAAACTTCAAAATATTATTAGCAGATTCCGTATTACTAACAACCATTACCATGTTATCCCAACTATCAGGAAAAGAGCATAAGAATAAAATTTCTTTCACTTCATCATCAAACAAAATATCAACCGATTTTAACGGATTTACAATAGATCAAAAATAATTCAAATGACTAGATGCAGATCCACCTTCATGCATCTTAGAACTAAATATTTTTTTCATCAAATAAAATTTATTTGAAGCACTAGGTTTTTCATATAAATTAGCAAGAGATTTCATTAACCCTACCGTAGAAGTCACTTCTGTAATAATGGAAGCCACGTATGTTGCTAGGATTAATCTTATAGATCCCAAATCCTTTCTGTCAAGAGTCTTCCATTCTTCATTGGTCATCTTTGTAGGTATAGAATTGTCATCCAACGGTAAATACAAATCTCTTTGATGCAAATAATCATCAATCTTCATCTTCCATAATTGATAATTTCAGCCATCAAACTTCTCTACCTTGTATTTGTTTTCTTCTGTAATTGTTGTAGCTCCCACTCAATCAGAAAACCCTCTGTGAGTAAATATGTTAACACAAAAAAACCTCAAAAAAAATCTCTAATACCAGTTGTTGGGGTTAGCACAAGGTTGTACAGATAATATATCAGATCTAAACATACATGCAATGAAAGTAGATATTCTATAAGAAGAATTATACAAAACAAGAGATATAAATCAACACTAGATTTAACTTGGTTCACCCAGTGTGGGCTATGTCCACCAAAAAACAAGCCAATATATTATCCAAAGCATTGAAAAGATATATAATTGAAGATTTACAATCTTCCACACCTCTTAGATGTACAGTACTATCTTTCACCCAAGCTTTTTCTTCTTCTCCAAGAATTTTCACTCTCTCACAATTATTCTCACAATAATCATCAAATTTTGCAAGTTATTTTTAATTCTTACTTCTAAACCCTAGTTTTCATGCTTATATAGGCATATAAAAACTTAAGGTGCTTACCCATGCAATCACAATCAATAGATATGATTTAATAATAAAAATAGATATAATTCCCGTGAGTTAATTAAAACACCCACACAAAGGTAACTGACACCAGTTAGCCCTAACCAATGCCAGTTCCTCCTTTCCTGACCGATGTCGGTCATAGGTGACCGCTGATGTTAGTTACTGTGTTTTCTAGCAAGTTTCATATTGAATGCTAATCCAAAGTAATTGATCTCCATAACTCAACAATAGATAATAGTTTACTTTTGTGTAGCTTAAGAGTATGACATAGACAAACAATTGAAGGAGATGTCTTGAAGATAAAAATTTCCTGGAGAGGCGGTAATAGAATTTGGATAAATAGGTCTTGAAGTTCAGAGTCTGCAAGTACATTAGACATTTTAGCTAAGTTTTTCTTATATTGCAAGACATAATCCACTAGATGTTCATTAGATTCTTTTTTGATTTGTGCTAGTTGAGCATAAGATATCTTAGAGGAAATATTGATAGAGAAATGAGCGATAAAAGCATCAGATAAATATGTGAAAGATGTTACTGAGTGGACAATTAGATCATAGAACCAACGCATTACATGATTGTGAAAACTACAAGGAAAGAGCTTTACAAGTAAATTATGATAATCCGTAAAATCTAGCCATACTATATGAAATGCTCGAAGATACTTTTGAGGGTCACCATGGCCTTTGAAGATGGGCAACTTAGGGGTGATGAAATTGAGAGGAAATGGATAGGTGGAGATGGTGGGTGCAAAATGAGTGTGAAAGAAAAGTGGAAACCAAATATGGAGATACATGAGAGGTAGCCAATTATAGTTAATGAACCTGAGTTTGTAAATCCTGATATAAAGAATTTAAATCAGAAGTATTTGAGGAAGCATCGGGCTATGCATTAGAAGAATTAGATTTAAGGATGGGAGTGGTAGTAGTAGGAATGGAAATAAGATCATTAAGAGGTTGATTGGAGGTGATGACAGCTGAGGAATAACTGATAAGGGGTGCCAAAGCAACATCATGATATTTTTTAGAAGATCTAAACATGAAGAATATGCGAAAGATGGGAAGGATTATCATGCAAAGCTTGACAAAAATTTGTGAGTTTTTCTAATTTCTCTTGATCAACATTGGTTTCTTCATCATATGAGTGCTCACTATCATATGTTTCAATGTTATCAAGAGGCACTTGTTGAGAGTTAGTGAAGGGATTATCAGTTTCATCCATTAATTTAGAAACCTTACAGGAAGATAGAGGGAGATCTATATGCTCAAGAGATGTTAAATGGCCACTATGGGCATAATAAGAAACCCTAGAAAGAAGGTTGGAATCGAGCGACAGGTTTTCCAAATGATTACATAAATATAGAAAATGTATATATGATAAATATTAAATATGTAACAGTGCAGTGATACAACAATATAGGTGCATATTTTGACTTGAGAAAGTGAGATAGAAAATATGAAACCCTAGTTGCAAGAGAGAGGGTAAGTTACTTAGCTGATTCATAATAATGCTGAAGTTGTGCTGAGCTAGAAAACTACTGAAATATGGAAGTATAGTGTCGCAAATAAACCCACAAAATTGTGTGAATGCTGCAAATGTTGGGACTAGGGTGCCTGAATAGGGTCAGGGGCACTAGGGACCTTCTCTGGGTTCCTGTGACCTCAGAAACTCAATTTCATAGGGTTGTGATATGTTCATTGCATGTTTCCCTTTGTCACATGTATGTTGCTATATGATCTCCGAGTTCAAGTAAAACTTGTAAAAAGGAAGAGAACCTATAAAACCCCAAAACACATCAAATACTAAAAATAAAAAGATGCAAATGGGGAGTTAGAATGACCCCAGTGGTCACTCGACTGAGTGAACTTATGATTCAGGCACTGTACTACATTTCAGACCCCATGTAGTTCTACATGTGTGTGTAGAATCATGCCCTAGGTGGCTCTTGTGCAAGTTACACTTGATATCAAGAAATAGCTAGATGTAGAGAATGTAGATAGATGGAAAAATAAACTTCCCCTCCTATGAAGTGTATGTAGAAGAATGTAGTCCCTTGTCCCTTGAATGGATTATTTGATGCTCTTGTAATGGAATTTGGATGTAACCTTAGGTGATGATAGTAAATGCTTAGTGTTTGGTTCCTTATTATGATCACATAGATTTGTATTTATATGATTCCCTTGTTTGAATTTTGTAATCAACCAGTAAAAGGTTGATTGGTAATTAACAAATATGCCCAATAGCTAGAAAAGACCCAAAAGATATGATAAAAATACAAAGAGGTCGGGGGCGCCCAGAGGGGACGAGGGTGCCTAGGCACTAGCGTCTTATCCGGGTGCTGGTGTCTATACTCATAAAACTGAAGTGCCAAAATTTAGACTAGACAAGAAGGTGTGTAAGACTAAGAAGGAAAACAAAAAGTGAGCAAAGAGGCCAAAGAAAATGATCAATTAGTACTTTTCTCACTTAGGAATCATATGAATAGTGGTATGTGATCAAGACTAGAAATATACTCTAAGTGCATAATTTATTGTCTATAAGATTAGAAAACAATATGTAGATCTAAAAAGCATCATGAGTAGATTATTTGAAGGGATAAGAGCATACTGAAAGAGCCATAAATAGTGTACACTTTGGTTTGTGCCATCTTCTTTAGTCCATGAAGTAGTTCAAGACATAGTTTCAACAACGGGGCTCTATTAGGTCATTTATGTCATGGTTCAGTGATCTGACTGGTCCATATCATCACAAAAAGCATGATATTAAATAAGTTGTCTTCTATTTCTCTACTCAAGTTCTTTATCTATTATTACGTATCATTGTTTATCATTACTTAATGGTTATTCCTGATATTTCTTCAATTATATTTGTAGAATAATTAATTAGGATAATCTACCATCGGTTACTACCCTTATAAAATATTAACCAATTTAGGTTAAATCAGTAATGATCACCTTAGTGATTATGTTCTGTGTTATAAGACCAATTTTACTAAAATGAACAATGTCCTAGCTGATTTTGAGGTACAAGACTTGTTTTTACAAATCCTTTTGTCTCCTATCCAAGAGTCAATCATCTTTGATAAATTTTGTTCCTGTGATCACTTATATCATATCCTTAAGGATCATGAAGCCATGTTAATTTTCATGGGAAATATCAAATATAGTGATTAGGCCTCTAATCAATCTCATGCTAAATTCCAAATTAAATATAATTTCAAGAGGGAACCTACTAAACCATGAGTCGAGTCTAAGGTCACTGTCAATGTAGTGTGCCAACCAATAAAGCTCTAACTTCAAGCTCTTCAAATACATTTTACTATATTTCCTATACCACCTTGGGCAGTGTTATAACTCCTTGCTAGTAATATTATCTTTCTTGGATCCATCGCTTGAGTTGGATTCTAGAATTTCTCAAGGAAATAAATTTGATGAAAAATCATATTGTGACTATCACCAATGTAATGGACACTCTACAAATAGATGATTCAAGGTTAAAAATGTAATTCAAGATCTCTGATTATGATACGATTATATGAGATGAGATTTTGGTGTCTAATCCTACCAATGAAAAAGCTAATCTTCAAATATTCAATGACATGCATCCTAAACATGAAGAAATTACACCTGAGCCAACTGCTAACCATGCTTACAACACAATTCCATCTACAAAATTTATCAATGCTCCTTTAGATTTTTGGTACTAATACTACTTCACCACCTTTTATCAAATTTAATGACACATAATTTCATGCTTATTTCAAATCTTATAGAATTCACATTGATGCATATATTCATAATCAATCTCTCAAAGATGTAATGATCAATACAAGTTTTAAGAATAACACATGTTCACTTCCCCTCTTGTGTTCTATTGGATTTCCATTGTCCCAAATCAAAAGTAAGTCACATAAATCCTATGGGCATATCAATATGTATGCCTATATTTGGATCACCTGTAAGATGTGTTAGTTGATATAGAAATCTCCAAATCTATACTACTAAATAAAATGGGTTCACATGTCCATTGAAAATAGAAGGATAATCATGGGTTCTTTCAATAAATAAAGTGGGTAAACTTCCTGATTTGAATCTATAACTTGCACACAAACACACTTATAAAGATGTTAGTCCTTTTTGGTGGTTAGGGGACCTTCCTAAGTTAGATCCCTAACCATTTAAGGATATAAAAGACATTTTATTGAATACAAATGACAAAATAATGCATGAAAAGAAAAATTTTACATGACTCAGTCACAAACCAGCCACAGATACGATTCGCTGAAAATCACATGGATGTTACAGGCTAGTCACATGGGCAACTAGTTCCACTGTTGAAATTTCACCAAAATAATGATATTAAAATTTTCACCAATCCTTCGTGATCCACCTTCACCTTTCCAAAACATGCAATAATGAAATATGCAAGCAAAGAAGAAAAAACTCAAGTATGGGCTGAAATGAATAAAGAGTAAATGGTGTCTAAAGGGATGAAATGATGGGGGTGAATGATATTTTATTATTTTTGAGTACCTAGAAGAATTTTGCACACTTGGGTACAATTTTCATGGATGGGTGAGATGATAAGGGTCCATAATGCATTAGGCATGCAAATTGGTAAGTGAGATGGATAAAATCAAATGTGAGTGGGAGAGGGTTAGTAAATGAGTGATGAGGTGTCTTTTATCACCATTTTGTGGGGTTTTATATTATTTTATTTACTTTTGTGGGATTATTGTGTTTTATGATGACTTTAGTATTTTTGAATAAGACAACTTATGTGCAAGGTGCATTCCTCTTTTGGGCTGTGTTATCCAAAATTCACCCCCCAGGGTAAATTTGATAACACGCATCAGGATGTCCAAATTCCAAGAAAAATGACTGATTCAGAGCAAAATCAGGTTTCTAGGGTCCCTTCAAGAATCTTTCTAAACTCCCCAGGCCGAAGAAGAAAGGAGCAAGCTTTGAGAAAGTTCGGAGAAGGTTGCAGAAAGCAAGTAGTTTGGGCCAGAAAAAATTGTGAAAATCGGCTAAGTCCTAGTCCAGCACAAGGTGGGACAAATGGGACAAAGGTACGCGAACCGGCCGAAATGAGTCCAAGTGGCCCACTAAGCATTTGGGACAAGTGGGACGAAAGTACGCAGCGGGCGCGAAATGCCGGTTTGACCGAGAGAGAAAATCGACTAACTGCCGGGGCAGTTCGGGACGCGCAGGAAAAAGGGACCCGAACCAGCCGAACCGGCCGAAAAGAGTCAAGTCAGTCCTAATCAAAGTGGGACAAGCGGGCCAGAAATACCCGAACCGGCTGAACCGGCCGAAATTGTCCCAAAAGGTCCAAAATCAAAATGGGACGTCCGGGACGAATGGACGCGAAGTACGCGGAAGACCCGGCAGGCCCGAGAACCATTGAGAAATTGCCACGTGTCATCAAGCAGAAGCCAAAAGGTCAAAAGGCAAGGTTTGAAGCGCTGGCCCGAGCCAATAGAAATTGGACACATGTCCAATGGAGCATAGAAATGCGGAGCTCGGGGAAGAGTTGGAAAGTTTGGCCAAATCTAAGCCAAAAGGGGTAAAAGGGAAGGAAGACCCGACAGGTTCGTAAACCAACCAATGCATGCCACGTATCCCTAGTGGCGGGGCGTGGGAAAAATGTGAAAAATATTCCAAGAACACCAAAAGTCAAAATTCAAGAGACAGCCCGCCGAAAAGAAAAGGAGAGAGAATTATTCGGCAAATCAGAGCATGCCACGTGGCATCCAAGTGGCGGTGCGCGGGAAAATATTTCAAAATCCGTTTTCGCCTGTTCCATGCCCTAAATCTTCAGATCGACATATCTTTCGATCCAGAGCTCAGATTTGCACGTTCTTGATATCAACGGAAATCTGCTGAAATTCTCTACACGTTTCCAGGGTTAATCTTGAATTTTGGTGTAGTCTGGAGGGAGAAAATCAGAAGACGCCTCTGGCACGAAATGGCAAGGAGAGGTAATGCTTTAACAACCACTTTAATGCAGCAGACAACCCGCCGCTTCTGTTAGGAAAACCGCCGCTTTGCCAGAACCCGCCGCTTCTGCCATGATGGACGAATTAAATGCAACCTAGAGGTGGTTGGGGCAGATTTTGAATTCCTCTCTCTTTTCTCTCCCATTCTTCCTATAAATTGTAAGGAGGGGTTTCTTTCTGGGTTGGACATTTTTTCTGCTTTGCACCCTGCCTTCTCTCCTGTTCATAAGAAGATTTGTGGAGTTTTCAAACCTCTTATATAGAGTGTAACACCGTTTTTGCCTTTTGGCCATTGCAATGTATTGAATCGATCCTTAAGCAATATATATGTGTCTGTGGTTGCTTCTAAACCCTCTTACATATTTATTACTATCATTTTTGATCTTTCATTGCATTTTTGCTATCTGTGCATGGTGTTGTGTTATATCTACATGGTCTGTGTTTAATTTGGCAAAGCATATGTTCTTCATTCCTCGGTGCATCACCTCTATTAGCTTAGATTTATTTTATGCATCTTCTTACCTTGTCTCCTTGGCAGATTAGATTAGATTTTGAGAAAACCCTCTGCATATTTCATGTGCACCTGAACAGAGGAATAGGAACCAGCCTTTCTCTGGAGATTCCTTTCTCACTCTTCAAGTCCCACACTTGGAGAAAGGATTCAATGTTATGCAATCACACTGGATATTAGTTTGATCAACCTAGAAATCTGATCAACATCCAGGGGTGCTGTGATTTTGCACTAACAGTTTTGGCACGCCCGGTGGGACAAGAGGTCGTAATTTTATCGCAGCAAAGTTGATGTGCATCTGCTGCAATTTTCTTGCTGAAAAGAGCTATTATTTGCATATCTGGCGACTCCAAGGGGAAGAATCAACTAGTTTCAGCAGTCAGGCCTAAAAGCTTATGAGAAGAATCACAAGGTCAAGAGCTGGAGAAGAGGAAGTGCTGTTTGAATACCTGCAACTATCTCCAAGAAGAAGGCAAAGAGGAAGAAGGATTCAAAGGTCTCCATCTCCACCAAGCAGAACTCTCTCAAATCCTCCACGTGACAGGCCTTTCTTTCAATATACAAGGGTTTTAAGACCACTCAGAATGGTGCAACCAGTAAACCCCTATGTCAACTTCACAGGCAGTAACCCACTTGCTCTCAATGCACAAAATCCAATCCCAGTTGCAGCATTGAAGAACATTCCATATTTTACTGGAGAAAATCAGACCACTCCTGGTGATCATGTCAAGGACATTGCTAACATTTGTGCAATCCATGAGATTAATGAGATGCAAGTAGCTGTCAAATTGCTGGCGTCTTCATTCAAGGGAAAAGCATTGCAATGGTTTAGGAGCCTTGAGGCTGGCTCTATCACAAACTGGAATCAGCTGTGTATTGCACTTCATGATCAATTTGGGGAGAAGGGAGACAACTTGTCTCTTTTGGAGCAGCTAACAACCATCAAGAGAGCTCCCAATGAGCAGCTAACCGACTTCAACTTCAGATTTCAAAGATCTTGGGATAGAATTCCGGTGGCAGTCAGGCCAACAGCAGAAGGTGCTTTTCTATACTACCTTAAAGCTTTAAATTCTGATATTTCTATGTTAGTTCAATCTATGGGAGGCACAACTATCCCTGCTGCTTATAGTATTGCCATTAGAGCTGAAAATTGTCTGATTCAAGCTGGCAAGATAGCTCCTAGGCCTCCAATGCCATTATATCCAAGTTTAGAGAGCCCAAGTACTAGTCAAGTACCTGTCTTAGCTCCTATTCCCACTCCTAGGAATCAGAGTTCAAATGAAGCTTCCACTTCATCTCCAAGTGCCCCAAATGAGCTTCAAGAAGTCATGAAGCAACTGCAAAATTTAGGTAATGAGCTGGTCACTCTAAAAAGACAGCAAGCTCAAGGTTTTAGACCTTCGTATCAGCCTCAAGCTCAACCTAATAGGCAGCCATATCAGCCTCAAAGGCCACCCAATCCAGCTGCAAATATGAATCAAACGAGGCCTCCTGCCAATAGACCATTCCATCCCTATAATCCAAATGCCATATCTACCTCTAAAGCATTAGTACCAGCACAAAACAACATTGCCCAGGAGTATGAATGGTGTTTTCCATGTAATGAACCCCATAATCAATCCATGTGCTTCAATGGTGCTTTGACCCAAGCTTTAATGATAACAACTACTGGTGTGGAGGGTGAAAGCAATCAAGAAAACAGCCAACAACAAGAAATATTCCGACAGCAACCTGCCCCAAATGACACCACATTGGTAAATTGGCAAGCAGAGGATTTCTGTGGCATGAATCAGGCAGTTTCTCAAGGTGTTGCTGCCAACACAAGGTCAAAAAGGAGAAATTTGGGTGAAGAACAGCCATTAGCCCTAGCCAATCCACAACCTTCCACAGCTCCACAAATGATTGGCAAGCAAAACCCAGTTTCAAATGCACAAGGGCAGCCAAGAACAGCCCCTAGGCCAACTCAAATGCCAGCTGTTGCTGCCCACATACAAGGAGCAAATGTGCAGACCAAGGGACAGCAGAGAGATCCTTCATCACCATTTAGTATCATTGACCAGATGAAGAAGACAAATGTCAATATATCTATGTGGGAATCCCTATCCATCCCAGGCCAAAGAGATTTGCTGAAAGCTGCTATGAAGGATTGGCCAACTTCGAATCAGCAGATCCAAATGCAGGAGAAGGTACTCACAAATGCTGCCCAGCCTCAAGGAAAACATGCAGCACAACAAGGTAGAATGCTGAAGCCTTCCCCCTTTTATGTTTCATTAATCATTGGAAATCAGCTAGTGCATAATTGCATGATAGATTCCGGGGCAAGTAGCTCAGTAATGCCTAAACAGATAGCTGATCAGTTAGGGATCCAGTATGAAATAACATTTAAGGGAGTAGTGCAGCTGGATGGGACAGCAATAGCAACAGTTGGAGTGATTAGAAATTTGAGCCTTACCTTGCATGCATGTCCAAATGTTGTTGTCTTACAAGATATATCAGTCATAGACCTTCCACCACTCTTTGCCCTCTGTTTGTCAAGGGACTTTACTGCCAAGATTGGGGGATATTTGTCTGCTGATTGGTCACACATGCTGTTCAGAACGAGGTATGGAACTAAAGATACAATTAGGTCAGAACCTATTGCAGATTTCCACATTGAGCCCTATACTCCAAGTCATATTAATACCAATTGCTCAGCATTTGATCAAGAAGATCACCTTGGCACTGATGAAGCCAACACTAAGGTTGGAAGTATCCCAGATTTGACTCTTGATGAATGGGCAAGCAAGGTGCATGCTTTTGATCCTTATCAAGAAGTAGAAGAATCTGAGCTAGGGGTCTATTGTATACATGAAGAAAGTCAACCTATTCCTAGCATCACCAAGCCAAACCAAAAGGATGACAACGAGGTATGGCAACTATTTTTTGATGGATCAAGGAGTAGACAAGGCGCAGGAGGTGGAGCCGTGCTTATTTCACCTCAAGGAGTAAATTATTATTCAGCTTTTAGATTTCAATTTGCATGCTCCAATAACACTGCTGAATATGAAGCCTTGGTGTAAGGGATGCATTGGGCAATAAAGAGAAAAATAAAGAACTTGCAAGTTTTTGGGGACAGTGAGCTGATTGTAAATCAGGTCAAGGGACAGCATGCCGCTAAAAATGATATACTCAGGTGCTACAAGAACATGGTATGGGACCTTATGGAAGATTTTGAGGGTTTCGGCATCAAGGCCATTCCTAGGAAAGAGAATCAAGCTGCTGACAGGCTTGCAACAGTAGGGGCAGCCTTTGACATTGTAGAAAACATTCAACAAGAAAAGGAAGAAGCTGAGTTCTCAGCTAAGAATCAAGAGAAGTTGGAACAACAATATGGTGACCAGGTGATACAGCTGAGAACTGACAAGCTGCCCAAGGGACTTATCACTTTGGAGTCCATTTTTAACCCCAATGATCAGTTTAGAAAGGAGAAAGCAAATATTCAGGTCAAGAGGGAGGATTCGGCATCCATCTTGGTAGAAGAGAACAAGCCACTGCAAATTGGAAAGATGACAACTGAACAGGAAAGGTATGAGTTCATACAGCTATGTCAAGAATTCCCTGATGTGTTTGCTTGGAGCTATGAAGACTTGAAAGGGTTCAATCCCAACTTAGCTCAGCATACAATCGAGTTGGATCCAAATACTAAGCCTGTCAGGCAAAAACAGAGACCAGTCAATCCACACATGGAGCCTCTCATGAGGAAGGAGCTGGACAAGCTGATTGAGTCAGCAATTATATTCCCTATCAAGCACTCAAGCTGGGTTGCGAACTTGGTTCCGGTCAGAAAGAAAAGTGGAGAAATCAGGCTATGTGTTGACTTTAGAGATTTGAATAGAGCCTCTCTCAAGGACCATTATCCACTCCCCTCCATGGAGCAAACATTGTAGGTCGTAGCTGGTTCAGAAAGGTTTTCACTACTTGATGGATACTTAGGCTTCAATCAAATTATGGTAAAGGAAGAAGACCAATTCAAGACAGCCTTCACAACCAAATGGGGCACATATGCTTATAAGAAGATGCCGTTTGGACTGTCAAACGCTGAAGCAACATTCCAACGAGCCATGGATATGGCATTCAAAGGCTTGATCAACAAGATAGTGCTGATATACCTAGATGATATCACTGTCTTCTCAAAGAATGCTACAGACCATCTCTTTCACCTCAGGCAGGTTTTTCAGAGGTGTAGAAAGTTTGGAGTGTCTTTGAATCCTAAGAAGTGCATCTTTCTTGCACATGAAGGGAAAATCCTTGGCCATATTGTTTCAAAGGAAGGATTAGCAATTGATCCAAAGAGGGTTGAAGCCATAAGAGCTCTGCCATTGCCAAGTCATAAAAAGGCTCTTCAGAGTTTCCTGGGAAGGATAAACTTTGTTCGGAGGTTTGTCCCAAATTTTGCAGCCCTTGTCAAGCCCATCACCAAAATGTTAAGGAAAAGCATGGCTTTCAAATGGACGGCAGAAGGCAAGGAGAGTTTTGAAGCAATCAAAGAAGCCATCTCCCAGGCACCCACTCTCATCAACCCAGACTTTTCCAAGGATTTCATCCTCTATGCATTTGGAGGTGATGACACTATTTCTGCCATTCTGGTGCAACAGAACAAAGATAATGAGGAGCAGCCGATTGCTTTCTTCAGCCAGAGCCTAAATGACTGCGAATTGAGGTACTCTTTTATTGAAAAACATGTGCTTGCAGTAATTAGGAGCTTGAAGAAGTTCAAGCATTTAGTCTCAAACAACAAGGTCCAGTTGCTGGTCTCACATGCTGGGGTTAAGGACTTCCTCCTCAACAAGGATTTAAATGAGAAAAGGGCAGGTTGGATCACCCGTGTCATGGAGTATGACATTGAGATCAAGATCACCAAGCTAGTAAGAGGCAAAGGTTTGTGTGAGCAGCTCGCTTCCAAACAACTAAACAACCCAGAAGGTAAAGAAGACGCTGTCCTGCTATTACAAGATGATCAAAAACAGGAAAATGATGATGTGTCCACTCCCTGTTGGACTCAGAATATGATACATTTCCTACAGACGGGTATGTGCCCTCTAGAAATGAGCAAAGCAAGAAGAAGACACTTCAGGTTGCAGGCTATTCCATATACCATCATTGATGGAGTTTTGTTCAAGAAGGACGTGAATTGAGTGCTGCTGAGATGCATTAACACAGGTCAGATTCAAAGGGTATTAAAGGAGTTTCATGATGGACCAGCTGGTGGCCATTTTACACCAAGAGTGACAGCTCTGAAAATCATGAAGGCTGGTTATTATTGGCCTAAAATCTTTAGTGATTGCTATGCATGGATCAAGAAATGTAAGAATTGTGCATTCTTCACAGGAAAAGAGAGACTTGCAGCCCTCCCATTACATCCAATCTCAGTTGACCAGCCATTCATGCAATGGGGTTTGGACTTCATTGGAATCATCAATCCCAATTCGAGCCAAGGGCACAAATGGATTTTGACAGCCACAGACTACTTCACCAGATGGACAGAAGCAGTAGCACTCAAAGAGGTGAATGAGTCTAGCATCTTGGACTTTTACGAGGGGATAACTACCAGATTTGGTGTACCTGCTACAATAGTCTCTGATAATGCATTGGCATTCATTGGATCTAAAGTTACTGAGTGGGCTGTCAAGAACGGGATTTACTTGAGCACTTCATCAAACTATTACCCTCAAGGTAATGGCCAGGCCGAGTCTACAAAAAAAAACTTGCTGAGGATCATTAGGAGGACTCTTGATGAGAATCAGAAGGCTTGGCATACCAAACTGAAATCAGCCTTATGGGCAGATAGGATAACTCCCAAAAGATCCACAGGTAACTCTCCATTTAGGCTTGTCTACGGAAGAGAGGCAATCTTGCCCCTGTCACTTGAGCTGCCAACGTTGGAACTCATGAAACAGTTGGAGTTGCTAGAGTTTGGGCCCATGGAGGTGAGATATGCAGAATTGATGGAGCTACAAGAAATCAGAAATCAGGCATCCCAAGCAATGGAAAAGGATCAGGCTTTGATCAAGAAGACCTTTAATAGGAAGGCCAAAGATAGATCTTTTCAAGTAGGAGATCTAGTATTGATATGGGATGTGGACAGAGCAAAACCAGGAAGGCATTCAAAATTCGATGCCATTTGGAGTGGCCCATACATGGTCACAAAGTGCAAGAACAACAATGCTTTCCAATTGGCCTCATTGGATGGTGAAGAACTGCAGATTCCAGTAAATGGAATCTATCTCAAGCGTTGCTTCTAGAGAGAGGTTTACTACATATGTAAATACTAGATTAGATTTTCTTTCCTCCAAGTGCTTGTGCACATTGTTTTGCTGTAGATTAGTTTTGTTTTCCCTAAGTGCCTTGGCACAGCTTGCTGTCCATGGAGATGATGCATGTCTTTGCTAAAGTCAAGTCTCTTTCCATCTTCCTCCTTGCACATTCTGAGTCAGTTTGGATTCTAATAGAATATTTGATGACTCCATGCCCAATGGATGGCTTCAGGTAACTGGCATTTTCATCTAGCAGGCAGATGATCCCGCTGATTCGCCAAATTGTTATCCAAAATTCACCCCCCAGGGTAAATTTGATAACACGCATCAGGATGTCCAAATTCCAAGAAAAATGACTGATTCAGAGCAAAATCAGGTTTCTAGGGTCCCTTCAGGAATCTTTCTACACTCCCCAGGCCGAAGAAGAAAGGAGCAAGCTTTGAGAAAGTTCGGAGAAGGTTGCAGAAAGCAAGTAGTTTGGGCCAGAAAAAATTGTGAAAATCGGCTAAGTCCTAGTCCAGCACAAGGTGGGACAAATGGGACAAAGGTACGCGAACCGGCTGAAATGAGTCCAAGTGGCCCACTAAGCATTTGGGACAAGTGGGATGAAAGTACGCGGCCGAAATGAAATGCCGGTTTGACCGAGAGAGAAAATTGACTAACTGCCGGGGCAGTTCGGGACGCACAGGACAAAGGGACCCGAACCGGCCGAAAAGAGTTATGTCAGTCCTAATCAAAGTCGGACAAGCGGGCCAAAAATACCCGAATCGGCCGAAATTGTCCCAAAAGGTCCAAAATCAAAATGGGACGTCCGGGACGAATGGACGCGAAGTACGCGGAAGACCCGGCAGGCCCGAGAACCATTGAGAAATTGCCACGTGTCATCAAGCAGAAGCCAAAAGGTCAAAAGGCAAGGTTTGAAGCGCTAGCCCAAGCCAATAGAAATTGGACACGTGTCCAATGGAGCATAGAAATGTGGAGCTCGGGGAAGAGTTGGAAAGTTTGGCCATATCTAAGCCAAAAGGGGTAAAAGGGAAGGAAGACCCGACAGGTTCGTAAACCAACCAATGCATGCCACGTATCCCTAGTGGCGGGGCGTGGGAAAAATGTGAAAAATATTCCAAGAATACCAAAAGTCAAAATTCAAGAGACAGCCCGCCGAAAAGCAGAGAGAGAATTATTCAGCGAATCAGAGCATGCCACGTGGCGTCCAAGTGGCGGTGCACGGGAAAATATTTCAAAATCCGTTTTCGCCTGTTCCATGCCCTAAATCTTCAGATCGACATATCTTTCGATCCAGAGCTCGGATTTGCATGTTCTTGATATCAACAGAAAGCTGCTGAAATTCTCTACACGTTTCCAGGGTTAATCTTGCATTTTGGTGTAGTTTGGAGGGAGAAAATCAGAAGACACCTCTGGCACGAAATGGCAAGCAGAGGTAATGCTTCAACAACCACTTTAATGCAGCAGACAACCCGCCGCTTCTGTTAGGCAAACCGCCGCTTTGCCAGAACCCGCCGCTTCTTCCATGATGGATGAATTAAATGCAACCTAGAGGTGGTTGGGGCAGATTTCGAATTCCTCTCTCTTTTCTCTCCCATTCTTCCTATAAATTGTAAGGAGGGGTTTCTTTCTGGGTTGGACATTTTTTCTGCTTTGCACCCTGCCTTCTCTCCTGTTCATAAGAAGATTTGTGGAGTTTTCAAACCTCTTATATAGAGTGTAACACCGTTTTTGCCTTTTGGCCATTGCAATGTATTGAATCGATCCTTAAGCAATATATATGTGTCTGTGGTTGCTTCTAAACCCTCTTACATATTTATTACTGTCATTTTTAATCCTTCATTGCATTTTTGCTATCTGTGCATGGTGTTGTGTTATATCTACATGGTCTGTGTTTAATTTGGCAAAGCATATGTTCTTCATTCCTCAGTGCATCACCTCTATTAGCTTAGATTTATTTTATGCATCTTCTTACCTTGTCTCCTTGGCAGATTAGATTAGATTTTGAGAAAACCCTCTGCATATTTCGTGAGCACCTGAACAGAGGAATAGGAACCAGCCTTTCTCTGGAGATTCCTTTCTCACTCTTCAAGTCCCACACTTGGAGAAAGGATTCAATGTTATGCAATCACACTGGATATTAGTTTGATCAACCTAGAAATCTGATCAACATCCAGGGGTGCTGTGATTTTGCACTAACAGGCTGCGGGTTACAACAGGTAGGATGCAATGTATAAACAAAAGACGATATGAATCCATATAACCCTATGAAAATGGATTTTGTAGTTTTGGGATTAGATGCTTGATTAGATATATATGAACATGGATATTTAATAAATGGGCCACTTCATCCAGATTTTATGAAGGAATCGATAGGTTGATTTCACAAGGTAGATACTATTGAGTCAATTGACGAAGATGATTTGATGATTAGGTATCATACGATTGATGAGAAGGGTTTTGATATGATATACCCCATAAGTGATAGTTTTTGGAGCCATAGGTTTCCCCAGCATAATGTGGGACAAAAAGTAGCAATTGAAAATGATATAAAATGAACCTTGGCGAAGGCATGATGAGCGAAAGAAAGGACATTGTTTCCCTAGCCATGTAGAGGTGAAAATGTGATGACAAATATGTACATAATGGATGCAATTTAGAGAGCGTGAGAGTGGTGTTACCCCAGCCTAAAGTGAAGATAAATCATTTTAAGGTAAATGTCATGAAAAGTGGTGGTTATGAAAAAATTTGTAGAAGGCAACAGATGCTCATGGATGTTCATTCCAAATGAGGTGGAATGTAAGTATGAAAATGACATGGTTGAAATAATGGAGTGAAATATGTGTGTAGGTGTATGAAAATTGATTTCAATAAGAGTGTTGGTGAACACATGATGAGATGGAAGCCACGACACATGAGACAAAAAGTGAGCTAAAATGGGATCTTGAACAAGGTCTAAACATCACAATGGTGACATACTATCCCCGTGTCTCATTGAGATCCTTTGTATAAGTGTTAAAGTTAATTTTTCCTTGAAGTGAATACCTGTAGGATAATTAGTGAAATCACAGGACAATGTGTAGGTACGAATGAAACATGTGATTGATGATAGATGGAATGGAAGGAAATTGTAAGTTGTGAATTACTCTATTGTCAACCATGCATATATAATCCCAGTAGAGATACATTTGATTCTATCCAAAAAATTTCTCTACTACCAACTTGTAATCCATATCCCTGGTAGCAATACTGGAAATACCCCTAAGAGAGAATGCGTGATATTGTTCTTTTTCATTTTATTCATAATTCAGACTTTTTCTTGATATTCAGCTCTACCTTTTTGCCAATGGGTTTAGAGCCACTAGTGGCTTGATGGAGGGAATGGAAGGGATTATGGAGATGAAATTCGAAAGTGTCAACAAATAATGTCAAAGGGCCTTTAAGAAAATTTGTTAAGCATGTAAGAAAACATGTATCTCTAAGAGAATAGTTGTTCTTAATTCACCAAGTAAGGAAAGACCAAGTTCAAATAATTGTAGTAGTGATTATTGGCTCACAAAATGTGAAACAAAACAAGATGTGGAATGTGAATGAAATATAAGTGAAGTATGTATTAGTGAAATTATAATTGGAATGACATATGAATGAATGGAGCAAATGTTGAAAAGCATATATTAGCAAGTGTTGTTTATTGCAATTTTTTGGATATATAATTTTTTTTGGCTTTTGAAAAATGTTTAGTTGCTTTTAGATTTTGTGTGTTTGTGTTTATGTCAATGATGATAGTGCAAGATGTTTGGAGAATCATGACATGTTTTGAATCCAATACAAATGAAGAGAAGTGGAATGTAAGGAGTATGAAAAATACATGGTAGTGAAAACAAATGAGAGTCCCCTTAGTCTGTGTAGGGATTAGATGAATAAGAGAGATGATGTAAATAAGTAAGTGATGGATGAGGTAGTTAATTGAATTTAGCTATATGATGTGGACGAGGAGTGAAGCATTGATGCCAAATAAAAGCCATATGATGGTGGTGAGTGGAGGAAATGAGTGTTGGGATGAAGAAAACAATAAAGGTGGCAAGTATGGTGAATGTGTGATAATGTCATGTGGACGATGACATGAAAATATATCAATGGGAAAAGATAAAGTGATATGAAGCATGGTACTAGTGGTGATGTCAGGTGGATGAGAAATGGAGAACATAATAATGTTTGAAGGAATGATGAGATCCAAGGGTGAGGTCTTGTGATGAATGGGCATGATGAGAGGAAGATTACATGGAATATGAATGGGGTATGTAAGATTGGATGTCAAATAAATGATAATGTGAGAGAAAAGAAAAATGATATGAAAGTGTACTTGGACATGGTGGAGGTTGGTGAGGAATATGTGTAAGAACAAATGGTTGTGTTGTCATGATAGATGATGTGAATGAATGAGGAATATTTGATAAGAAGATGGGTGCTTGGACGAGTGGTGATGTGGAAGAATTATCTAAAAGACAAGTAATGAGAGAAAGTGTAGGTGAATTATGAGGAAGTGATGTAAGAATAAATGAATATAAATAACGAGGAACTGATGCAAGAGGAATGTGAATGAATGCAATAGATGGTATAAGATGCAATGAAAGTGTAGTAAGCAAGAATGATTATTTAATGAGTGATGATGAAGGAAGTGAGATGCATGTGGAAGAGGTCTCTAAGATAGATGAAGCGATGAGTGAATTGATGTGTGATAAAAAGAGAAATGTAGGTGTGGTAATTTATTGTCTGAGAAGTGGGGTGTATATGATAAAAAAGTGATGAAGTAGATTATGTGGCAGGAAATATAGAAGTGCGTGATGATATAGATAGTGGAAATGTAGATAGATGTGGTAACAATGTGGATTCTAGAAAGGATGAGGATGAGACTATGTCCAAAGGGGAAGAACATGATGGTGGAGATGGAAAAAGGGTTGATGTAGATGATTATAGACTAGGGGAGCATAATGGTGGGGAGTTCAAGGTGGAAAATGTTATGATTTGGATTGGGAAGTGCTTGATTTAGATAATGAGACACTGGGTGCACTTGGTGATTGGGAGATAGTAAGAAATGATGAGTCACATGATGGAGATATGACATATGGATAAAAATTGGGAATAGGAGTAGTGTGGTAAGTGATTGGATTGGTGTTATTAGATGGAATAGTGGGAGATGGAGGTTTAACTACAAAGTTACCATTTTCGAGAAGGTCTTGAATGATGTTGTGAAGTTGGGGATATAAGTTAGTGGAATGAATTTCATTACGATGATAGGCACACATTTCATGGGATGTATGACAAAATGGTGGGGTTAGTACTAGAGGTAGATTCATGAGATGAACATCAAACAACATGTGGAGAATAGAAAAAAGTGACTCAGTCAAAGGGGTGAATTTGTGAGCAGGTTGGAATAAGTGATGATCCTTAGTAGATTGTGACGAATATGAAGATGGGGTGTAAGAGGAAATGAAATGTGAGGAGTATCTGGTTGGATGACATGGTGAGTTTTTGATGAGTTTTCAGCTCCTGTTCCAAGTTAATAGAATGGTATGCAAGAAAAAAAGAAACTCCAAAATATGGGAAGGTTTAAGGCTACCTCCAATGTGTGATAGTGATGGATGATGAGATACATGCGCACAAATCCTTTCCATGGTGAGTTTGGTAACTTGCACAACACAAAGGACAACTAGACAAGAAAAATATTATAAGATTATATGGTGGGATGCTTGACAAAGTCAGTCCCAAGAAGTGATGAAATCCATAAGAAGGATGTCAGACCACATAGCTCATAAAATAGATAAAAATGAAAGATAGATAACATGCAAAAAGTATGCAAAGAAAATTTTTAGAGACATTGTAGATAAAAGATTATATGACACAGATAATGATAAATAGAGATAAGAGAAATAAAACCAAACAAATTCAATGGTGATTGTTATAGAGAAGATAAAAATATGTGACAAAATTAGATCTGGAACAGATTGTTTGATGTTGACGATGTCCTAGATCTGGTACAAAAGCACAAGAAATATGAAGGATGCAAATTGTAGAGAGATAGATGAAAACGTAATGGATGTAGATCAAGTGGATGGTGACTAGGGTAGATATGAGGAAATTGATAGTGACTGGGGTAGAAAAGGTGAGATCTAACTTGTTAGATAAGAAAAAAAAGGCACATGATCTGGAAGATATGGATTTTGCAGAGGCTAAGAAAAACATGGTAAATGAAAAAAAATACAAAAAAATTAACTTATGACGATTGGGTCGACGTTGATCAGGGAAGAATCGATGGCAACTAAGATAGGACTCAGGATCGAAGATGATTGCTACATGACAAATTGAATACAAGAAAGAAACAAGGATTGATGATGATACTACAGTTCTCTAAGATGATGAATAAACCTGCAAGGTTGATGAAAAGATGATGAAACAAGGTAGGGATCCAAGAAAAATCCAAGCATCAAATCTCCAAAACTTAAATATGCAAGGGATCCCTGATGAAGGTGATAAACATGTTTAGGGATAATCAAGTCAAAAGAAGAGGTACATATGGGGAGATGAAATCTCATGATGGAATTTATGGGATATAATTAAGATATTTCAATCCCCTTTGAGGAGGGGCTTAATGATATAATTTAGGAGGAAAATAGGATCATTGACCCACTAGGTTCATGGGTGTCGACGTACAGAGGACCATTTATTTGGGTGATGGGGATGATGCACAACTCGAGACAAGAGGCCATATTTTGTTGTCTAGATTTTCCCCTTTTTGTCAAGTTGATTTTGGAGGGTTAGGGTTGCATAGGGATGAGAGAAGGTGGTTGGAGGATGGAAAAAAGATTGAATGAGGTGCTAAATGTCAAATTTAGGGGTCGATGACACTAGGGGCTTAGAGATGTGATCAGGATAGATAGAAACACTTAGATGGTCATTAAATGTGATTAAAAGGAATGGGAAGATGAGAAAATATTCCCCAATGATGGAGAGTGATGATGGACCATTACAAGAAGGATGGGATAAAATAAGAAATTATAAGATGACAGTGGAATCTTAGAAACACGTTGGAAATGAGACATTTGAATGGCCTTAACATTGGCTATGCGAATGTCATATGGACCCGTGATGTCAGAAAGGGGAGTGAACTACAGGATGGAGGGAATCCAATGGGAATCCACAAGAATTTTTGTGGCTATATTTTGAGACCAATGGGGTCAAAGTAGGTTGTGTTAAGCAAGCCACGAGATAAAAACTAGTAAGTATGATAAAAGATCAATGGTCTAACAGTGCTGTCAGACTAACAGAGCATAGGCATTGATAAAACAAAGGGATCATCCTTAATTACTATGTTGAAACAAGTAATTATGTGACCTTGTGGGATGGAAAGGGGGAAATGGCCACAAAGGTGGACTTAAGGTGAGATATGGATTCTAGAGATGTAGATACATGAGATTGACCATAAGAAGGATCGTCTAAAAAAAATTATCGAAGTGGATCTTGGAATCAAGATCGGTAAATAGGGACACAATAGAAAGACCTAAGCGATGTAAGGCAACGAATTAATGGGTTATAGATCCATGATTCCTAAAATATCACTACATGATGGAGGTAATCCAATGGGAATCCAGATCAGTAGATTTGATGAGATAAAGATGGAAGGAACCCTGAGAAACAGGGTTGGGTCAACGACGACATAGCAAGGCCTCAAAGGATGCTGAACCTCAATGTCCTACCAGTGACCCGTTAGTGAGTAAAGACACATATGCAAGTGATGGAGATGATTCCAACTATAATCTCACTTTAATCACATGATTTGAATGACTAGTCAATAGAGACAAATGACAAGGATCATTTAAAAGAAATGTGATTTTATGCTCAGGTTTTAGAGATGGGAGCAGAAGTGGGAGGAAGTCCCCAGAGGTTCATGGAGAGTGGTAAGTGTTGAAAAAATAGCTGTAGTTTTGATTTGATTTTGATAAATTTTAGTCTTTTTTAATTTTTTGATTTTAGATATGAACCAAGGTCGAAAATCGGCAGTGACCAGGTATGGTTTTCATCGACCTAGGGAAATTCAACATCGACTCAGTTAGGGTTGGTGGAGTGACTGGATAGATTTATAGAATTTATTGATAATTTTGGATGAAAATGAGTTTTTGATGATTTGGAACCGATGATGGATGCTTGTTAGTTGGGTTTTACCAGGCCAAAGATACCTTATATTTGTGAGATAGGGTCCTGACCATGTTGGAGAAAATCAAAGATGACGTTACAAATGGTGAGTGGGATCACTTGGATGTAGTTGGATTGGGTAGGTTCCACCATTATCAGTGGGTGACCCGAGATATAGGGTTGATTATAACATTGATAAAGAGATGGGACCCAAAGACTAGCATCTTTTGGTTTTGTATAGGTGAGATGATGATCACATTAGAGGATGTTTATCATATTTTGATATTACTTATCCAGGGGACACCTATAATGACGATTACATAGGAGGTTCACAGAGATGCACTAGGGTGGTTGTTTAGAGTGAAGGTCCCTTGCATCACTTTTGTATGTATGGATTTACATATTGAGACACATTATCATCCGTTGGTTCTAGGAAACTAGATGATATGCTTGGTGATGATGACTATATCATGTTATGCACTGCTAGATTCAGGTGGGGCAAGATTTCCATGGGCCCTAACAATAGTGGTGGCTAATATTGTGGATCATAAGACAATGTTTTCATTTAGATTAGCTCTCCTAACACATGTCTACCATGAGATATGGATGTATGTGATAGCTAGGAGGTTAGGTTTGGATGTTGGATTTCTACTGCATTGTTAGGCATATGATCACATAGATGTGGTGAGGCCACCAGGGCTTCCATGGGTGCTAAGAGATTACAAAGCCTTGACAGTTGGATTTATGTGGTGGAGAGCCGATTAGGCTCATAATGATAAAGGAGGGGGGATAGGATTTGTACAAAGAGTTATTGGGGATCCTAAGGGTGGATGATGTTAGATGGAGGCCATAGAAAGGGTTATTTGCATGGTCAAACATAGATATACAACTCATGGGATTGAGGAGGGTGAGATGGGTTTAAGGGAGGAAGCTACATATGGTGGAGGAGATATAGTTTCCACGAGTGATGAGTTAGTTTGGATTGGTGTAGATGGTACCTAGGATGCTAATTAGATATAGGAATGATGAGGAAGAGGGGGAATTACCTAGTCCAGTGATGGTGAATCCATTGGTGGAGGAGGAAGAGGCAGTGGATATAGATGAGGATGATGTGGGGTTGTAGAGGGGTATGTGGAGTGGATGACTCACTAGTGTGTGGCCCATAGATATTAGGAGGAAACATAGGGAGAATATGAGGCAGTGTCAATAGGAGGAGAGGTAGAAGTTCCTATAGGAGGAGAAGGGGGAGGTGAAGGTGCAGTTCCAGAGATAGCACAACTATAGGAAGAGCTATATGCTATGTGAAAAGAGTGGGATACGACGAGCCATGAGCTTGATTTTATGTGCTAAGAGGAAGACTTAAATATCCAGTAGAGGGATACATATCAAATGTGGAGAGAGGCCTTACAATCTAGATGTGGGGATCCATACACTCCTTCCAAGGTGATAGGGGGAGTGACCCAAGGAGGCACACAAGGGGATGGAAAGATAGCTCCTCCCAGTTATGTGATGATGGAGCAATACCATGATCTAGGGGAGGAGGCACAATATTATGAGTGCCTAGTGATGATGAGATTACTTTATGTACCATGCTATGTGGCATATTTGGCGGGGAAAAGGATATCAGAAAGGCATACAACTTTGGGGAGTACAAAAATTTTAGTGTAGCTAAGGAACAATCATGGACTAGATGGTGGATAGGGAGGCCATGCAGGATGACAGGGTCCTACCCTGGGAGATAGAGTCTTGGATTTTGTGTTCACCGAGTAGATTAGATATATGTGATGGATTATGATTATATTATGTTGAGTAGTTTATGGATATGAAAATGATTTGATAGATATAGATGTTATGATGTGATGCATTGATTAATTTATATGATGTATTGATTGGATTAGATGTATAATTAATGTGTTGGATTTAAATATTAGACTACATATAAAAATTATGTGATGGATTTATATGTTAGATTAGATATGGAAATGATGGGTTAGATTAGATATGATTTGATGTATTTTAGATTAGATATGATGGACTTAGTGTAGATATATATGTGATGGATTTAGTGTAGATGTAGATGTATAAGATAGGATGATGTGATTGGATTGGATTAAATGTGATAGATTAGAACATAGACCAAAATGGAAACCCATGTTCAATGTGAATGAGTGCAATACGATTGGATATCAGTAATGATTAGGTAGAAAGGATTGAATGGAATATGAACTTTTTAGGGTGACCCAAATATAGGAAGTACACTTACATAAGAGTAAGAAGTGCACATGGGACAAATGCTATGAGACTAGATTGGAGGTAAAACATGAAAAGGAACATGAAAAAAGCAATGCACTTATAGCCGTATAGCAGGTGTTAACACATAACTAATGATAATTAGTCATTGATTAAATAAAATTAAACTAATACTATGCAAGTATATCCACTAGTTAATCTAAATCGGACAACTAAAATGTTGTATAAATGAACTGAAATAGTATGAAATAATTTAAATAAATATACTGAGTAAAATAAAACTCTAAATATGCAAGTACAAAAGGATTAATGACTTAGCTGATTGGAGGAGATTGTCACAGGTTGTTGTAGGTTTGAAAATAAAATTTGGAAGTGTAGATGACCACTCTGAAGTCCTGCAAAGGATGGATATGGAAGATCTGAAATGATTGGGGTGTTGGGAAGGTACTGGGGCGCCCTAGGGTGCCCTAGTCTACAGATTAGGCACTTTGGTCTCTGTGAATACTCAGAATCTAAATTTCTTTTGGTTGCAAGATGATTTGTTACTCTACCTTTCTGTCGCACTAGATTCACTAAATTTCGTGGGGTGTATAAAATAATTAGATGATGACCTACAAGAAGAAAAAAAGTAATAAACCCTAAGAAAAATTAAAAAATACAAAATGAATGGATGTGACTGACCTTAGCCGCCAAACTAGTGGTTTTATCACTGACGGTTGCACTACATTTTAGAACCAAATGTAGTTTTGGTGTGTGTACATGTCATGGCCTAGGTGTTGCCATGTAATTTACACTTTGTGAAGTAGCAAACAATAATATCTATAGAAAATGTCGTAACATGTGTGTATGGAATTGAATAGAATCCCTCCCCCTATGTTGTGTGTTTTTTTGATGCAGATCTTCTAGCCTTGATGCATGACACTATGTGGATGCAAGTGATGCAATGGATGCAAATCTAGATGGAGTGATAGTATTATGTAATGCTAGGACCCTCATTATGGTCTTATAAATTTATATTTATAGGGTTCTCAAGATTAATTTCATAATTTACCTTGACATGGCTGATTGAGAAAAGGATAAGGATGAAAAACAACTAGAAAGGCACCAAAAATAAGTGGGAAAAGAGAAACATAGACCGGGGCACCCAAGGTAGGACCAGGGTGCCTCGAGGTGCCCCAATATAGGCTTGGGCACCTTGATTTCGGGCTAAAATGATGAGGCAATTGTGAAAAATGTGGATACAGATAGAAAAATATGTAGGCATAACAAAATAAAATATAAGAAAAAGATGGCCAAAAGGTGGGATTAATTAGTACTTTATTCACTTGAGAACCTTATAAATAGTAGTATAATATATTGAGCTAAATAATGCCTAAAGTGCATGATTTTGTGTGTACATTTTCCCCCTACTTTATGTTGGTGAGTGGAAAGCTCGGTAACATAAAGTAGATAGAGATGCATACCTGATATATATGGAGAATGTAGAATAAGACGTGCCAATGGACTAGAATCAAACATGAAATGACAAAAATAAAAATGTAGAGGAGCGTGGAATCTAAAGATGAAAAATGCACATAAAAAGTGATGAGAGTGAACCTAGGGCAAAATGCATGTGTGGCTGCTACTGTGTGTAGTGTACCTGCATGGTTAGTAAAGGAAAGTTCCTATAGTAGTGTGTTATCATTTTTTGTTGTCATTTTTTTTTTGTTATTGTTCTTGTTGTTGTTTTTGTTGTTTCCTTGTTTGTCATTCGGCCATACCTGAAAGGAGAAAATGATCTAGTAGTCAAATATTTATATATGCAAAAATGTTGTGTAAAATACACATGTATATAGAAATGTGTAAATTACATAAATGTAAAATATTCTGAAATAAAAGTGTAAATGGAACATATGCACCTGATCCATGTCGAGAGAAAGGGTGTAGAAGGATATCCTATATTGTCACAATTTTTTTGGGCGATTTCATGTCACCCTGGCTAAAGAAGTAGGGAGGAAATGCTTTATCTCCTCCAACCTTTAACTGCTTCTACTAAAATGTGTGAAGATATCTCTATACTATCCTGGTTTTTTGGGTGAACCAATGCCACTGGATGAAGTAGTATAGAGAGGCACACCCATTGTAACCCCCAAGCCTATAACTGTTTCATAGAATTGTCAAAGAAAACCATGTCTTATAGAGGCCATTGTGTATGGAGTTTTTAGATTAGTTTGAACTCGCTCGTTGTATGTGAACTGGTGTAAATACGTTGTGTTAGTATAAAAACCCTCAATGACGCCCCCTCTTTGAGGGTGCATGCAACATTACTGAAAGGAGAATGTGGCCCCAAAAGAGGACCAAATGCACTCTAACCTGTAGAACTTTTCCCTACATGGAGAAAATGGAAAATGCTTGGTAGATACCAAGGCACACGCAAAAGGGGATGGCTAGCCAAAAAAGTGTTAGTCTGAAAACACATGCATGTAATAAGACTAGTGTAAAATATGTAGAAAATGTAGTAACTACCAAAAAAATTAGTCTAAACAAGTAAGAAAACAAGTAGACTACACAAAGTGGGTTGTAAACATGGGACATCACTCACGATGTTACAAGATATGCAAGGCTGTAAATAATAGACAAGTGTGTACACAAGCAAAAGGAAAAACCCACATATAAAGGTAAACAAAGTAAACAAGTAGAAACAAAGAGGTAGTCATGGAAACATGTAATCCTGCAAAACAAGTGATGCACATGAAACACCCATTAGCATGTTAGAGCGATAACAAATATGTCAAAGCGTGTGTAAGAAAGTAAGACAAGATGCTAAGTACAAAATGAAATAATATCACTTGGATAAGATGAATGTAGATTCCCCTAACGACCGGTATAGGAAGGGTAGAAGGTGATCATCCATGCCACGTGTAAAGTCTTGTATCTGCGATCACACTAAACAATGGCATGAACACACATGTGTGTATGATAATGACATATAAGAAAGCAATATAGCATGTGTAAGAAAGTGAGAATCCAAAAAACTAGTAAGCAAAAGTAAATGCCCCCAAGACCATGCAGTATGATGTGGATGGATGGAATGGAATAAAAGGAGAAAATTTCCCCCTAAGTGGATGGAATGTGTATGTAGTGAGGTTCATTTTATTTTCCCCCTCAGTAGTCAAGAATGAACTGTAAACGAGAGAGCGTCATTGGGAAATGGTCGAGTAGTGTTGGTTATGTCTAGCGCACTGTGATGAGTATGTATATATGTAATGGTGATGAAATATGACATGTGGAGAGATGTACGTGAACCCTATAGCCAAAGCATATATCATGACTTGTTGAATGGAGGAGTAATGATTCATCCCTAAGAGTATATCACTATAGAATGAGCGTATGGGGATGAGACATATGGAAAGATGTGCGTGGACCCTAAAGCCTAAGAGTATACCACAACTTGTTGAATGGATGAGTGATGATTTATCCCTAAGCATATATCACTATAAGATGAAAGGATGAAGATGGGTGATGATGTAGCCTAAAGCGTATATCACTATAAGATGGAAGGAGGGGGTGGTGATGTACCCTAAGGTATGCCACTACAAGATGAAAATGAGGGTGGTGATTTAGCCTAAAGTGTATACCATGACAGGATGATAAAATAGGTGACAATTTAACCTAAGGTGTATGTCACTAATGCTAGAAATGTCTTGTGAGAAATATACTATAGGAGGGAATGTTGCATGATGAGTGTAAGGTCCATTTTATTGGTAAACCCTTTGTAGTTGAGTATGGACCAAGGAACTAAAGTGCATCATAGGGTAGTGATTGCAGCGCATAGAAGACAAGGTAGTGTAAACGACTAAGTGATGAATATGGGATGTAAATGAACGGTGTGGGAAATGCAATGTAGGATGTATAGTGTGTGTAATGTATGAAATGCACTAATAGGTGTATATAGGAATGGAATATGTAAAGATGATAGATGGAACTAGTACCCATATATAATGGAATCTAGTGTAGTATATAGAATGTATATGATGAATAGATGCGTTATGTGACTCATGTAATGTAGGAAATGTAGGGTGTGTAGAATATATAAGATGCGGTAATATGTGTAGATAGAATATGGAGTGATAACATGTAAATCTAGACAGGTATATATAATGCAACCTAGCATAAATGTAGAATATGTGGATGAAAATGGAAAACTAGACTCATATGTACTGACGACTAGTGTATTATATGAAAAAATTATGCTATGAAGATGTGTGATGTAGAGGTGTAGGATAAATGGTGTGTACGATAGAATTTAGTGTGTAGACCCTATAGTGCAGTGTGTGGGGTTTAGTGTAATGGTAATCCCTCAACAGTCAAGTGTGAACTGAAGCAAAAGAGTGTGTCATTAGGTATTGAGAGTGCTAATATGTATGAGAGTGGTGACTAGGCAGCTATGTAGAGGGGGGGGGACGTAAGTGTACCACATGATAGGTTTCCCCCAGTGATAGTGTGACTAAGAAACACCGTCATGTAAATCATCTTTATCATGATGAAAACCGACTGGATCCACGTCATAAACTTGATAAGCGATAAAATGAGGAGGATCGTAGAGGGACATAGTGCGAAGAAGGGTATAGGCATTCATTGTGTATTCTTCATCTGTAAAATCAATTGGTGGGAAGCCATGGGCATACCAACGTGAAATGTTAGGAACATATTCTAGAGAGGAAACATTAGTAATAGAGATAGTGTTGTAGGGCATGGGGAACAAAAGTGAAGAATGGAGTGGGTCAAGTATACCTCCAATATAAGCGAGCCAAGACTATCCTAGTGTAAATGGTGAATCACGAGGGGTGCGTGCAACTAATACTGTCAGATGAAAAACCTATAATCCTTAAGCCACTATGGTATGGAAGTAGCCATGATAGAGATGTAGTGAATGAAGGGGTGGTAGTATGTCATTAAGCATCAAGTCGAACCTAGGTAAGCAATCATGTGTACCTATAGTATCGGAACTAGCGAGATCGAGAAGGATATGTTACAAGAATTTTCTATTGATGTGTAATGTACATGTAAAGGGGTTCATGAAACTATTTATAATGGAGAATGATATGAAATTGCATCGACATTATTGACATATCCATTATATAGGACCATAGCATTAGTGGATGGAGGGTTTTTAAACCGGTATTCACCTGGGCCATTAGCTAAAAATGTTTCTTCAAACTAAGAATTTTCCACACTAAGTGGAGTAAAATCAAGCCATCATAATGAATGATCAGTGAATTCTATAACATCAACCTCGTCTTTAGACTCAGTGGAAACTTAGGTACGTGCATCATCGGTTTGGGTAGCGGTATCGAAGACATTAGTAGGTGGTGGATATATACCCACTATAGACACAACAAAGGGTTTAGATGTAACTTGTACAGGGAAATAGTTTATCCTTAGGTGGTTATCCTAGGTGTATGCCCCAACTCTGAGAAATATTGTGCAAATTGATTAATGCTGGAAGTTTTATTTGGAGAGGAAAGCTAATCAATGTAGGAAGATTTCATAAGATGATTGTTTTTGGATGGATTTTTTTTTCTTTTGATATTTTGAAGGTTGATCAATGTGGGAAGCCTTTACTGTCATGATATAAGAAATTATCCATCCTTTGAGGGAGTGGTCTACACATGAATTTTTACTTTTAATTTTTTACTTTTGATTTTAAATGGCAGGATAAGATATGCAATAGATGTCCTTCGAGGTATTAGTCTATATTTTTAATAATATTTTCTTTATTTGAAAAATTATACTTCAAGGGAGTAGTTTGTATTTAAGATAATATATCTTTGCTATGAACATCCATGCTTTTTTGAATTTTAATATATAGTTGAGGATAGCCTAGTAGACCACTTGATGAGGGGAAACAATGGGTACAAGCTACACACGTGGACCCTTAACATGATTCCAGCATGTAGATATGAAGGATATGAATGTAATGATTGTGGGGTTACCAAAAAAAAGGAAGATATTTTCCATGAGGAATATGCTATGAGCATAGTAGTGGTGCCCATATTCAAGGTCATAGATAGGATAGTGACAGAAGACCACATGTTTCCAAATAATTACAATGAGAGATGAAGATGGATAATGATGGAGATGAGATCGTTAATGCGACTAAGTTCTCAATGGTAGGTGTGTTAAAATAGAAAGGATTCAATTATAAGGCATTGAGAGGTTTTGTTTTTGGTTTACCATTGAGGGAGGGTAAGCAATATGCCCTAGATCCATACTTATGAGTGATAAAGTATGACCTAATCTAGTTTGGAGTGAACTTTCCACGTTGGCTCTTTTCCAGAGTAGTGACATTATTATTTTCTTTTAAGAAAAGGTCACCAATGTTAAATTTTTGTTCTTTTATGTGTTTATTGTAAGCATGTTTGATACGATCTTGATACATGTGATGATGTTGGAGGGGGATTAAGCGACTCTCGTCTAACATTTCAAGTTGTGTTAGACGCTCTTGGTGATAGTCCTCATTAGAGATGAATTCATGAAGGGAAACACGCAAAGATGGGATTTGAAATTTGAGGGGGAGGATGAATTCAAAGCCATAGACAAGAGAAAAGGGAGTAGTTCCCATAGAAGTACAAATTCTAGTCCGATAAGCCCAAAGAGTGAAGGGGATATGAAGGTTCCAATATTGACCTGCCTTATCGATAGTTTTGTCAAGAATTTCATGGAGTGTTTTGTTAGTAAATATGGCTTGGCCATTAGCTTGTGGATAGTATGGAGAAGAGAAGATAAGCTTGATATTGAAGGTGTCACAAAGCTTATTAATATATTTGTTTTTGAAGTACTTTTCATTGTCCATAATGATTTTATGAGGGATGTCGAAGTGAAAAATGATGTGTTGATAGACAAAGTCGATGATTTTGTTATCTTTGGTTGACGCGATTGGAATGGATCACACCCATTTGGTGAAGTATTTAGTAGCGGTGAGGATGGAATGATGATGTTGAGAAGAATGTGGATTGATGAGGCTAATCAGGTTGAGTCCCCATTGTGATAAAGGCTATGGATCTTGAGCCAACTGTAAATCTTAGCTAGGGATATAAATAAGATTGGAGTATTGTTGGCACTTGACACACTTTTTAACA
The DNA here is from genome assembly GCA_019776745.2 of Taxus chinensis. NCBI lineage: Eukaryota > Viridiplantae > Streptophyta > Pinopsida > Cupressales > Taxaceae > Taxus > Taxus chinensis. Next base: position 61,203,986 of record CM034147.1, on the reverse strand, counting down.
TATTCCCAACAGTCTTGGTTGAGGGTGGGAAAATAGTAGTCCATCTGAAGAACACACTTGGAGATAACCAAACTACTAAAGTGTCCACCATAGATGTCATCGTGGACATATTATATGGCTTAGATAGACTCATGGGATTTGAGGCATTGTATTAAACTACCATCAAACCATGTTTATAGAGGATTCCATCAAGGATAACATAATGGTTAGTGTATCTAAGGAATGAATTCCTACCATTTTTGGATAGGTTGGTAGGGATTTTGGATTGCGAAACATAATTGAAGATTTGAGTATACTAGAGATAAAATTGATTAGTTTTGATAAGATTGATACGAGGAAGCTCATTGGTATGAGATGATTGATCAATGTGATGGAAAATAATGAAGAGGTTAGATTCTTCCATTATCCAAGGAGTTATTGATGCAATGGATGTCAAGTTCTCTATGAAGTGGTTGGATGAATGAGGAATGGTTTAGATAGGGTATTGATAAAAGGATTTGAGGAGTAAATCTACAATGTACTTTTATTTTTGGATGAATTTGTTTTTACATTGATAAACTCATTTGATTTGATTGATGATAAGATGGGCATCACCATACACGTCAATAATTTGGATGTCGAACATGATAACGGTTTGGAGGCTAAAGATAAGGGCTTCCTATGAAGCCATGTTATTATTACATTCAAAGTTGAGATCGTAAGAGCTGTGGATATGAGTTTCCCAAGGAGGAATAGTGATGACACTGACACCTCCCCCTTTTTAAAACTTAGAAGCATAAAAGAACATTGTCATTTTGAGGGTAGAATACTCACAACCCTCTAGGCCCCCTTCGACTAACATACCCCTTTCCATGACCCCTCCACACATTATTATTAATTTACTTACCTATATTAAGTTAATAGTTCCCTTACCCCTCCACCTCACCTCTCCACCTCACCATGGACCCATTCCAAGCCTATTTATTAACCTAGACTAAGTCACTAATACCCTTAACTAACTAGGACTCATTCCAACCCTAACATTCATTACCTAGTATTCTTCTAACAAATTTCCCACTTCATTTAGGACCAACCCAGACTCCTAGTCCATAACAAACCTTGACCAACACCAAAAATGGAGAGAAAATGCTATTTTTAGCAAATATGAAATTTTCTTCCTAATCGATGCTGGTTATTCCTCGACTGGCGCTGGTCACCTAACCACCGTTGGTTTCCTAAAATAGGAAATTCCAACCCTTTTCCTAGGTTCCTCCATCTTATCTTTTGAGTTCTAGCATTCTTAACTCTTGCATCTAGGCATTTAAAACAAGATTTCAATGGCCAACATAGTACCTGAGCACTCACATTATTTATCAATAATCATCATGTTTCTCTAGAGCTTCAGATCATTCACACAGGGTGACATCGAGCCTTCATTGCTGCTATAGTGGATCTAGACCTGTTTCTTCTCTAAGCACCTACCAAAAACCATCGTTTATCAACCTCCAATCTCCAGGTAAGTACTTTAATCTATTTGTTAAGTTTCATTATCTTATGGTATTAAATCATTTATTTTATAGATTACTTCCCTCATGGATATCTCCTACCTGAAAACCTTCCCATTTGAACCTCTATGTCCCCCTAACCACCTATTTTACCATCTATGAGTCTTCACATAAATCCTAGCACCTAGCCTAAGCCTTCCCAACTCTCTGTGCAATCACAGAGAGCTCCCAACCAACCCATTTTAACCTTTTTATCTAATTTCCCCTACCGGCGTCGGTCACCTAACCGATGCTGGCTATTACTAGGAACCAATATCGGTTAGATTACCAATATCGGTAACCATGTCCGGTAATTTCCCCTAGACTAGTAAGCCCGTAACTCACTCAAAATCATCCAAAACCTTACCCAATATCATCCAAACCTTTTTAAAAACCCCTGCCACACATGTCTACCTTGACCACCCCGACGTTTTTCTAGATTTAAATACATATTCAATATTTAGCTTAAATCTAGTTTATTGTTAGTATATGAGATACCTAAATCATGTTACTACAATGGGACCTTTCACGTCTTGTTATCTCTTTGCATTACATTGTATATTAAAAGTGGATTGACAGCCTTTCAAGGAAGCACTTAGCTTCCCCGGGTCTAGCTTGCGCTAGGCAGTCCACTAACTTATATTATTGACTTTATTTGTTGGTATTTTTTTGTATTTTATGTAGTCCTTCCTAGTAAAAAATGATTTCTTCACAATCAACTTGCTCTTCTAAAACACACGCAACCTTCTTTGAATTCACATGTATTCCTCCTCACCTCACCTTACCTTATCTATTTTATATGCAACATTGTGGTGAAACATTTTTTGGCACGCTAGGTGGGACCCTTGTTTGTTGGTTCCTTTCTATTCACATAGGTTGCATCTTGTGTGTTTCCTTTCTAAATCGTTATTCACTAAATCTTCTTCTTTCCTAATCTACTCCTTCTTTCTAATTGTTCTAAATGAAACACTTCTTTTGGTGCATTTAAAAAGAATACTTCTTTCTTCTATTTTTGCATTAGTGAAATTCATCCTTCTTCTTATTCACTCTTGTTTACATTGAATATCATATTTCAATTTGGGGTTTAAAACACTTGCATTTCATCCCTGTATGTCTGCATATTTAGCTCACATAGTTAAGTAACAATCATATGACGAAGGTCATGACCATTTTGTGATTGATTAATAAAGCATAGTTCAAATTTGTGCACACACTCCTTTTCCAAATCACTTAACACAATTTACAAATTTCTTAAACATTCCCTTCTAGGAAGAAGCAATCAAGGATTTAAAAACCCGTTGATGGTGGGCCCCGCCTAATGTTCTGGCCAGTTTATCATATCATATCTCAGACCTCATGTACCACAAGGTATATCAAGGAATCCTTCACTAAAAAAAACCTAAAAACATCCATAGATTTCTTCCTAGGTACCTTTGTTATTCAAAAATTCAATTTCATTCACAGTCAGTATTAAGGCATAAGCCAATTAAACACTAAAAATAGGATCTTAGGATAACATGTTTTTTTAGTTTTTGCTTGTTCGAGTGTTGCTTTCTTTCTTATCTTCTATAGTTTGAGTTGTGAGGATGTATTCACCACTCTTTCTTTCTTTTTAGAACCCAACCAATCATAACTGGTTAATTATGGTTCTTCCTGAGTGTGTTAAATCATTTTTTTCATCCACAACCTCTTTCAGGGATTCTTTTCATCAAATTTAACTCAAAAAATCTTAATTTATTAACTTCCTAGTTTTTATCAGTAACTAACATTGGTCCACCGAATGACATCAGTTCTTTCATCATACTGGATCTGGTTAACTGACCAATATCGGTCTCTCTGGTTTTTGATTTTCTATTAAAACAATGATCTATTCCTAAAAACTATCTTTCTGTGCTTCTGATTCTTTCAATTAACTATTTTATGAGTCTCTATCACCCTTAATAGAGCCCAAAATAATCGTTTTATACTTTTACCTAAAAATATTAATTTCTTCACTTCCTCATTTTTTATCAGTCACTGACATCATTTTGACGTCCGACATTGGTCTTTCTGCCTAACTGAAACCAATTTACTGACCAACATTTATCTCTGTGTTTTTTATTTTTATCAAAAATAACAACCTATTTCTACCCCCCAGTATTCACCAAACATCTGTTTCTAAGTTATGTCAGTTATGCAGAGCCTAGAATACCTATCTTCCAGATTTCTTATGGTTTAGACTGTCCAACAAGCGTGAGATTTTTCCTTTCACGCCAGTCACATACCATTACCTACTTTTCCTTCTCCACCATCTATTTCTTCACCAATGGACCCCAATGTTCCTATAAGTATACCTACAGGTGATGAGGAATTTATCTATATTCCTCGATCATAATGTCATAGCCTTACAAAATTACCTTGCGCACTCTTCTACCCATGATTCATCAGGATAGCCACTGTTTGGTATGCCTACCTCCATGCCCCTTGCTATATTCATGAATGCTATTGTAGAATTTCCTTTTCCCATGTCGACACCACCAACTACACCCTCAACATCCATCACACCTTCAACATCTATCACACCTTCAACATCTTTCACTCCCGTGACCTCTGCCAGCACCTCGACACTTGCCATATCCTCATCCACTGCTCCTAGTATATGGATCCCCATATAATCAATACATGTTAGTTTTCAACCACCAGTTGCTTCAACATCATATACCCCCTTTAAAAATTTTGTCCTTTATATACCCCAAACTCTTCCACCCATCCCTACGAGGGTCTTTACACAAGCTACTCCTACCTACACCCCACCTATAACATCCACCTTGTATCCCGAGTACATGCCTGCATCATCTATTCCAGCCTATGTACCTACTTCTCATTTCACATATTCAGCACCACCACACAATGGTATGTCTTCTATGACCTATTCATCTCATCCACCCCTTATAACGCAGGGGCACTCCTCACTATAATCCTACCACGGATCTTATTAAGACGATGGTGGATAAGATACAAACACTCAAGGCCTCCATTTTTTGATCTCGTAATGTCCTCACTTATGATGAAAATTGTAACGAGCCCATCCACCCATCCATACCTATCCACCCTTATCCCACACAATGGGAGTTACCCAAGTTCAATCATTTCAATAGAAAGGAAGACCCTCAACAACATTTATGATCATTCAAACACATGTGTTATTTGATCACCCATAATGATGCCTTTCTCCTTAGAACTTTCCCCATGTCACTGTCGGGACCCATACTAGATTGGTATAGTGATTTTCCTAGGCACTTGATCTTCTCTTTCAACCAGTTAGCCCAAACCTTCCTCGATAATTTCTCAATCAATATCTCTAAGAAGGTCTCTATGACTGACTTTTATTCTATTCGCCAATATGAGGATGAATCTATCACAGATTTTGTCACACGTTGGTGGGGCCTCATCAATCAACTCACCTTCCAGCTACCACAAGCAGAGCTCATAGAGTTGTTCACAAGGGCATGTGCTAGACACATTTCCCCAACTCTCTAGGTTCAAATGTTTCACACATTTGATGAAGCCTTCACCATGGCCCAAAAACTGGAGATCCGTGCCCTTGAAGAAGAGAAAATTAAGTTACATAACAAGAAAACTAACTTCAAATAAAATTACTCTTCTTCTAAACTACCAAACAACCATTCTAATAACTATTCCAAGGCCAAAGGATTCTCTAACATGGTGATTCTGAAAACCAGCCCCTCTCATCCTTCTAATCAACCAAAACCACCTGTCAACCTCTCTCCTATTCAAAACTTTCAATACAAATATGAACAAAGGGCTTACACTCCTATCAGAGAACCATATTTTTCTATGTTGGAAAATATTTTAAAATTTGGAGCCATCACCCTTCCACCTATCAAACCAAACACTAGTTTTGATCCTTCTCGTCCTACACCATCATGGTATAAAGAAAATGAATTCTGTAACTATCACCAAGTTAGGGGACATAGCAAAAAATTGCAAAACCTTCAAGAATATTGTCCAAGGAATGTTAGATAATGGTGATCTCTTCCTGGAAAACCCTAATGCACCTGCCAATGCCAATATGGGTGTGTTTAAGAAACCATTTCCTAATCATACACCTTCATAAAACTTGGCTTCAAAGACCTCTACTAGTGACACTAATGTGCACGAGGTTCATGCCGTGTTCAACACAATACCTGTTCCATCTAGCAAGTTTCCTCCCATAGCATCTATCGAGGAAATTCTTACACAAAATCCTCTACCCACGGAGGATCCTATCACACCTACTCCTCTATCCACAAAGAAACCTATCACACCTGCTCCTCTATCCATAGAGGAACCTACCCCCTCTATTTTTCTACCTACTAAAGAGACTATCTTACCTGTTCCTCTACCCAAGGAGGAACCTATCTCACCCATTCCTCTACCCAAGGAGGAGCTAACCCTATCCACCTTTCTACCTAAAGAGGAGTCCACATCACTTGTTTTTCCTTCTCCTTGACCCATAGAGGATCCACTCTTATCTCCTCTTCCTATAGGCAATGCTTCTCCTAGGGTCTTCCAAGATCTTGTCAACCTTCTTACATCACTCCTGCCTACTGAATCAGAGGCTAAAACATTCCCTGTATCACAAGACTCATATTTCTAGACGAGTCTCAACACTTGTTCTTCTTCTTGTAAACCAAATCTATTCTCATATTTGGTAGACTAATTAGAGTATGTTGATTACTCCACACTCTAGGGGTGCCTGTGACTCCAAGTATCCACCCAAATGCAAATTTTGTCCCCAGACACCTCAAATATATATCTCAAGGTATTTAAGGCAACTAAAACCATAACACTGAGCCACTCATATAAGCCCCTTCTTCTTTAGCTTCGCCTTCACTCAAACCCCCATCCACACCTAAACCTACCACTTCCTTAGGAGTCTTACCAACACCTAGCCTACTACATCCCGCAGTGAAATTAGAATTGTCTACTCAACCACCACCTTTCACAAAATGATTCTTGCACCTAAGAGGAAGACCCAACCTCCTAGGCCTCACACCCTAGTCTCTCCGCACCTTTTCTTTCACCTTCTCCTCTACATTCGATTTTAGGTCCACACCCTTCCACCTTGGTCAAGTTACCTCTTCACTAAGGAAAATCCAGGGCGTGGAACTCTACATCTTCACCTTTACCTCCTCTTTTTCCCACACCTTCACCTTCATCACCTCTTTCACCTACATCTTGTCCATTACCTACAACCACACTATTTCTAACCCTGCCACTCTCAACTTGGCTTCCTAGGGTACCCCTACCTTCTACATCTTCTTATACCTCACTCACTCCTTCTGTAACTTTACCTAAGAAGGTGCAACCTAAATCAAAACAAAAACCTTCACTACTTACTAGAAAGGTAGTCACGTCTACACCACTTCCAGTAGCACCTCTCCCACGAAAAATCACTCCCACCTTCATCTAAGCCAACTCTGACTTCTAACCCTGATCCATTGGCAGGTTCCTATTTTGACATCCTCGTTAGGTTATTAGAAACCTCCGCTATCTCACTTCTGCCTATTAAGCCTTATGAACCACTTAAACCCAAACCAGTAGGGTTCGACGACACCAAAATATGTGCATATCATCACTCACCAGGGCATGTTGTTGAGGGTTGTAAGACCCTAAAAACATTCTTCTTCAACTCTATACTCCAGATGGTCTCTTCGATGAAGATGACATGTTGGAGGAAAATTACATTCCCCCTTTTCCAGCCACCACACATCCTAGCACTATACCTATTCAACAACCTTTACCTTCATCTCCAGTACCCTCTTTTCCTCCTCTAATATTTGAAATAAATATGGTCCGAGTAGTCACTCGATCACAAAAAGATAAAGGAAAAGAGAAAACTAGTAGCCCATCGAGTGCACCTTCCCAAAGGTAACCTTTTGTGGGCCAACTTATCCTATTTCTGATAGAGTCACACATCATTATATGATTAAACAAATTTATCAATCTCCTCTGAAGATGTCCTTGTATAACCTAATTCAAACCTCCGAGTCTCATCGTTAGGCCCTTATTGATGTCCTACAATCTATCAAGGTTCCACAAAATTATCCAACACTTGTGGCTGTCATCTTTACCCCTCATCCTGTGGCCACCCTCACCACTTCACATCAAACTTTGGTCCCCATTACCTCTCCTTAGGTTTCCATTGACAATTTCTATGATTCAGAGATTTCCCCTCTACAATCAGATGATCCTGATCCCAACCTCTTCATCACCACCTACATCAATGATACTCATGTTTGATGTGTTATGATTGATGGAGGTACTAGCATTAATATCATTTCTTCCCATACATAAGAAAAATTACGCACACCCACCCACTACATGCATAATAACCCTGTTATATTGCATTATTTTAATGATGTCATGACTTCTACCCTTGGTACCATCATCCTCCACATCCACATGGGTCCCTACACCAATAATGAATTATTCTATGTTCTTGAGGGGGAATTTCAATATAACTTACTGCTTGGCTGACCTTGGATTCATGCCATGGGGTGTGTACCTTCAACCATTCACCTTTTAAAACATGTAACATGATTTACTGACCAAATGATGTCCTTGTTCTAGTCAAGGTATCTACCACCCCTATCACTTCATCTTCTTCCGTTGCCTCATCTACCACTTCTATTGTTATAAATTTTGTAGATAGCCCATCTATCCCCTCTACTACAGTACCTTCCACAGTTAGCACATCTACCAACCTACCTACTTCATCGTCAATAAACACCCCACCTTCTCAGGATTTGAGTAATTCATCCATCCCTGCTACCCAAGTACCAACATCCAACCCCTTGGTAGGTGTTTTTAATGCCTTTCCCTTGGGGAGTACACCTATACAACATGAAAAATTTCCTTACTCCTCAAGATTATGGAAGCATTTACCAACACACACGTTAGGACTGTCATGTAGGAGACATTTTTCCATATGGTTCTCCCCACCTTTGCACCAACATGAAATATGGGGGACTCAATAATTCTTCTTATTCTTCTAAACCACCTATCAAAACCTAAGCTTTCTCATCCAACTTCTAATACCTCACCAATTTCCACTTTTCCCACAATTTTATTCATCGATGTGCTTGGAAGGGCTTTGGCTTTGGTCTTTATGAACAAGGTCGTCACACAGTCATACCTTGCACCACCTGAAAACAAAAAGACCATTGTGGACTTGGTTTTTCTTCACAACCTCCTCTTAAAAAGGCTCACATTAACCTTTTCAAAGAAGAAAATCCTTCCCCACCATCCTTGCCTATCACACTGCCTTCACCCACGGAGTCTATGGATCCAAAATCCATCCCTCCTAATTTTTTTTCATGAAACTTGTTTCTTTGGGACTGTTGACCTATCATCGTGATGGTGAGGCATTCTCTTCCCTTCCTCTTATTTATCCTCACATGTTAGATTACGACACACCTTCTATCAGTGTCATTCAGTTTTAGGATAATGATTATATTCTCACCTATTTAGGTGTAGATGATTCTTACATTCACTGGTCATTACCTTCTGAGACACAAACCATGCTAAATGAATCGAACATAGAGATCAACATCCACACTCAGGATGAACCTTGAATTCTAAAGATAGGACAATCTTTAGAATTTTCTGAATAGGAAGCCTTCACCTCTTTCCTTCAAGATCATAACAACGATTTTCCATGATCTTATGCCGATATGCATGGTATTGACCCTAATATCGTGGTCCAAAATATTGTGACTATCTCTGATGCTAAACCAGTGAAACAGAAGCTGCGAAAAATTCATCCACACATCACCCTTATTGTGAAAGAATAACCCCAATTCCTTCTTTCTGTTTCTTTCATTATACCCATTGAATATCCACAATGGATTTCTAACATTGTTCCTGTCACCAAAGCAACAGGGGACTCCACAACTTCATGGAATTCTACAACCTTAACCTTTCTTGCCCTAAGGATAACTTTCCTCTTCCTAACATCAACTAACTCATTGATCTTACAACCGTCTATGAGATGTTATCTCTTATGGACGGATTATCATGTTATAATCAAATATTACTTTCTCCAGAAGATCAACACAAAACCACCTTCATCACCCCTTAGGGGACCTTCTATTATCATGTCATGCCCTTTGGCTTGAAAAATGTTGGTGCCACCTATCAACGTGCTATGACCTATTTTTCACTATATCATGCATGAAATATTAGAAGATTATGTCAAAGATCTTCTTGGTAAGTCCAAAATTCATGTTGAACACCTCACAATTCTTAAATTCATCTTTGATTATCTCATCCAATATTGCATTCTCCTTCAAATAAAGAAGTGTGTCTTTGTTTTTTTCTCTGAAAAACTCCTTAGTTTCATCATTTCTTTGCAAGGCATCGAAGTCAATCCCACCAAAATCAAGGATATTCTCTGGATGCCTCCACCTACTAACCTTTGACAACTTCATAGCTTGCAAGAAAAATTACAATCCATTCAATGCTTTTTTTACCAACTTTACAACCAATCTCACCCTTTTCATCATCTCCTTAAAAAGGATGCTCCTTCAATTAGAATGATGAGTGACACAAAGCCTTTGGTGCATTGAAGAAATACCTTCTTTATCCACTTGTTCTTATCCCACCTAAAGATGATAAACCTTTTTACCTATACATTTTTACCACTGACCTTTCATTGGGTGCTATGCTCATTCATCACGAAAAAAAATAGAGGGAGCAAGCATTTTATTACATAAGTCATACTCTTTTAGACTATGAGACTAGGTATACTCACACTGAAAATCTTTGCCTAGCCTTGGATTTTGTGGCTACCAAAATTCTCCTCTACCTACTTAACCAAAAAAATTTCATCATCACCAACACCGACCCTCTACATTACATGTATGCCAAACCTTATCAACACCAATGCACTGTGCATCAGCTCATACTCCTTGAAAACATAGAACTAGAATTAATTCATCAAAAAATTTCAACAGAAAAACCATTACAGATCAACTTATAGCTCCTGGAAATCAATCTTCTAAATTTTATTTTCTCGATGAATCTATCACCACCCTCTCCCTTGATGACATCGTTTAACAAATGACCTTATTCTTTGATGGTTCCAAATGTCAACATGGGGGTGGTGAAGGTGCCATCCTCATTCCTCTTGATGGAAAGCATATTCCTTTATCCTTAAAACTTGACTTCAACTGCACCAAAAACATTGTTGAGTATGAAGCACTTGTATTGGGTCTTCAATTTGTCATAGCCGTATATGTTAAATCCATTAATATCTTTTGTGACTCTCAAATGGTTGTCAACTAAGTCAATGGTTTGTATTAGTTTCATAACGAGGTGCTTCAAAAATTATAAAAATCATGTCGACATACTTTTAACCATGTTTGACCACTTCTTCATTCAAACAACTCTACAATCTAATAATAAATTCACAGATACCATGGCTTGCCTGGCCTATCAAATAATTGCTTCAACTTCAAATTCCAAAATATTTTTCATAGTACAATAGTTGCAATCACCCTCTTATATTATCTGCAGTGTAATTTTTGTGGGAAGAATCTAAGCAGACCAACGTGACATTTGGTATAAGAAGTTCACTAAATACCTTTCCCTTTCTATTCTACCTCCAGATCTCACTCGCTATGGGTAATTTACCTTCATAAAAAGTGTCTCCCATTACGTTATCATGGGGGTAATCTCTAAAAACATGGATTTGATGGTATCCTCCTTTGGTGCCTCACCAGTTCTTAAATCCCATACACCATCAAAGAAATTCATGATGATATTTGTGGGGGACTTTTAAGTTGCCTTGCTATCACAAAATGTATCCTTCACCTTGGCTATTATTGGCCAAACCTTAACCAATATTTTTGTGACTATGTTAAACATTGTGTGAAGGGTCCGCAACATGCTAACCTTCACCACGCCCCTAGTCATGCCTTACAAGTCACCATGGATTTTTGGCCCTTCTCTCAATGGGGTTTGGATCTCGTTGGAGAGATTAACCTTCATTCCTCTCAACATCATCAATTGATCATCACAAAAACTAAATATTACACCAAATTGGTGGAAGACATCCCCCTCATTTATAAAAAATCTGAAAAAATTGTTGAGTTCATCAACCACCAAATTATTTTTCACTTTGGTGTTCCTCATCGCCTTATCACTGAAAATGGTAAATAATAAAAACCATAAACTATGTGATAACTTTGGCATTCAACTCAGTTTCTCTTCACCATATTACCCACAATCAAATGGCCAAGACGAATCTTCTAACAAAATCCTCAACAAAATTCTTATGAAAGTAGTTGATGACACTAGTAAGGATTGGCACACACATTCCTTTTGCCTTGTGGGCTCATTCGACTAGTATTCACACCTCTACCAATGCCACACCTTTCTCTTTGGTCTATGGTATAGATGTTGTCTTGCCTCTCAAAATCCAAATCCCATCTCTTTGTATATCACTTAAAGACATGATCTCTGATGAATTTTTTTTCCAAGAACGTTTGAAACATCTTAAGCTATTGGACGAACATCGTTTAAATGCTCTCAACCATCTCCAAATCTACCAAAAATGCATCAAGTGTGCCTACGAAAAATGTGTTTAAAAATGAAACTTTTAGGTTAGCAAACTTTTCCTCAAAGAAAACTAACATGTAACCAAAGTGGAGAAAAGTAAACGAGGCAATTTTGTTCCTAATTGGCTTGGACCTTACATCGTAACCCATACCTATGGATCGAGAACTTATCATTTATCTTCTCTTGAAGGTAAACTCGAACCTGAGCCTATTAATGCCTTACATCTTTGACCATTTTACTATTGAATAAAGTACTACATCAATTTATGTCACTTATATGCTCATCTATTGGGCAAACCTCTCCTTCCACCTACCTCTTTTAAGGAATTATGACTAAACTAGAATTGTGTGATTATCCATCACCATTCAACCTTGTCTTCAACATGAGTACCACAACTCTATTCATGGCATGATTCTTGTGGATAATTTTTGTTCTTTTTAGAATGGAATCCCATGGTCGTTCATCACTTGAAACCCCTCTTTCATAGCTAACATTTTTGTGTTATGGTTTTATCTTCATAAAAGAGGCCTATACTCCTTTATAGTCTTATCCATGACTTCAAGTACAAACACAAAATAAACATATATGGGATATCCATAAAAATTCACTCCTTGAGTCAAACTTCTTGCAAATAGATGATTCCCTCAAAATGATATCTATGCTTCTCTTTTGCTGCTATAAGTAGACTGCTCCCTCGAAGGACAACTATAAAAATCCAACCACCTATTGCACTCTATCTATCCCCAATGAAGACTAATATGTATCTCTCAAATAAAATAATTCTGGAGCTTCCTGTATCAATCAACTTCATGAAAACCTCAAGAAGACCCTATTTATCCTGATATAGACTTCTCGCATTGATCATTATATACATGCAAACATAAAAAAAAATACAAACTTTTTGTCATGGATTTGCCTATTCTAGTTTTGGGTATCTTGCAGAAGGGGCATGTTGTCCCAAAAAAGGTTACACTTAACAAACCACTCCACCCTACCTTCATTTATTTACTCCTATTTACTCAAGGAATGTGGCGCGTATTCTACAAATTGTGATCACATAGCTTCTTTCAACTCTAGACCCATTACTCATGCAACTTATTTAGGGACTTTTGTTCAATAAGTCTAGGGGTATAACAATTATGGTCCTTTCAAAATATGGGCATGCTGCTTCTTTTGGTTTCTTATCTGTTTACTTGTTGTTTCTTCAACAGGACAAGACCGTTGAAATTTAATCAACCATAACACCACCATCTATGCCTACACCTAATTCACCTTGCATATTACCTATTCAACATTTTACTTTGCATATTTTCAAACATGCCTTACCCAACCAACTTACCTACTCAACCTACCTAACCCAATCTCATTCTTCTTTGGCTTAAGGAAAAACTACATCAGCTTGAGGCCCCCTTTGCAAGGGCTATGTAGGAAGCACTTCGAAGACATGGGCTCTTCAGAGGTTAGCTTAGACACTATTTCCCACTCTTTTCCTCTACCATTTACCCCCCTAAATATACCTAGTTAGTTTCCATAAAAAAATAACTTGGAAATTAACACAAAACAAACCATACATCATAACCATGCCTAAACATCTAGTTTCCATAACAATAATAACTTAGAAATTAAACCCAACCATGCCTATCATCTAGTTTCCATAACATCAATTTCATTGGAAATTACACAAAACAAACCATACACCATAATCATGCCTAAACATCTAGTTTCCATAACAACAATAACTTTGAAATTAAACCCAACCATACCTATCATCTAGTTTCCATAACATCAATACATTGGAAATTACACAAAACAAACCATACAACATAACCATGCCTAAATATCTAGTTTCCATAACAAAAATAACGTGGAAATTAAATCTAACCATGCCTATCATCTAGTTTCCATAACAACAATAACTTGGAAATCAAACCACAACCATGCCTAAACATATAGTTTCCATAAAAACAATAACTTGGAAATTAAACCCAACCATGCATATCATCTAGTTTCCATAACATCAATAACTTGTAAATTCAACCGAACCATGCCTACACATCTAAATTCCATAATATCAATACATTAGAATTTAAAAATGAGCCATAAAATCAACCATGCCTACAACTACTTTCCATAATAACAATATAATGGAAATTAAGCAACACAATAGATATCAATATCATCATCTATATAATGGAAAGTCTATATGTTAATACAATGTATATATAGATATAAATAGAGTCTCTCAAAAACTCTCATGTACATCTTGTATCTTCAGCACGCAGGCCAATATATATAAGTCAAAAATAAAAAAATTCCCATTACCTCCATAATCTTCTCATCTCTAGGAAGGCCCAACACCTCTTCTACTCTCTCTTATCCCCTCACCAGGCCTCTATCTCCATGAGATGGTCATCTCTCAATGGCCCTACCCATTTGACCGATGGCTCCCTAAATTACTAGTACTCTGGGTCCGTGAACTAGACCTCTCACTAGCTACCTATTGGGCTCTATAGGTGGCATAAATAACAAAAGGGAAACCACTCTATGTAATCTAATCCTCATAATACATGGCCTCCACCAAGATCTCTCTATATCGGTCCATAGATATCACCATAGGCTATGGCATCACTATTTGTCTCTGTCCCTGAGGTTGTGGACCATGTGCCTAGGGTAGTGGTCCTTGTACATGTACATATCCTGATGGACCTTGTCCCTATACTATTGCTACATCACGTGTCCTAGGAGGTGAAGGAGGGGCATCCAAATGTCTCTTACCACTAGCATGTACCTGTTATCCAAAATTCACCCCTCAAGGTAATTTTGATAACATGCATCAAATTCTTTAGTCCCAAGCAATTATATTGATTTAAGGCAAAAAATCATGTTTCTGGGGTCCCCTCGGCTTCTTTCTAACTCTCCTGTCCAAGAAGAAAACCCAACAAGTTTTAAAAATGTGAAAAAATTACAAAAGCCAAGCTTGGTGCCAAAATACAGAGAAAATCAGCTAAGTCTTGTCCTAGGTGGTCCTTGGGACAGTTGGGACGCCGGACCATGAATCAGCCGAAAATCCACCAGGCGGTCTGCGCAGCATTTGGGACAGTTGGGACATCGGGACGCGCGGGACGCGAAAAGGTGAACCGGCTGAAAAGTGGAAAAAATTGACTAAGTGTTGTTTTCACACAGTTTGGGACAGCCGGGCCAAAGGTACGCACGGGACGCGAACCGACCAAAAAGCTGAAGGACAGTTTGGGACATCCGGGCCAAAGGTACGCGCGGGACGTGAGGGACGGGAAAATCTGAACCGGCCGAGAGAAAAAATTGGCAAGTTTGGGACATCTGGGACAAAATTATGCGGAGGACGCGAACCGGCCGATTCGGCCGAAACAAGAGACTTTTTTCCGAGACAGTTTGGGACATCCGGGCCAAAAGTACGCGTGGGACGCGAAAAGCCGAAGCGGTCGAAGGCAAAGAAGAAAAGTCAACGTTTGACCCGTGAAACTTCAAACGGCCATAACTTTTGACTCCGAGCTCCGATTTTCATAAAATTGGACTTTCTAGAACAAGCACGACGTCCTCTATGCCAAAAAAACTAGATTTATTATTTTTAATAAGGGTAGATATATTTAAATAAAATAAACATATTTGGCTCGAGTCAGTTAATGCTCATTCCCATCAAATGACAGAAAATGCCTGCCAGACCCAAAATAGCTGCCCGCACTCAGAAGGCCATAACTTTTGCATTTCTCAACAAAATCACACAAAATTGGTACCGTTGGAATCATGGCTCCGAGCCCAATGCACAGCAATCAAGAAATTCCAGATTTGGTGAGAGATCAATGGAGATTTTTTATAAAATGTGGCCGAGTTCATAACAGTGTTTCATTTGGTGGTTGGGAGTGCAATTAAGAGGCATGGTCATCATTATTTCTCTGTTGTAGCACTTGGGACAGTATGGGGAGCCTTTTGCAAGTAATATATAATCATTTTACTACATTTAATGCCTCTTACAAGTGGTTGAAGGACAGATTTCAGGATTTCCATTTTCCCTTCTCTTTCCCTTCTCATTTTTTTATAAATTGGAGTGTTGGGCTCATTGTAAAGGGGAGAGTTTTTAGATAGCAAAGCTCTATCAAAATTTCTTTGTGAAGCCAATGTGCTATAGGCCCTTGTAGTGGACTCCTTGCATGGTGATCCAGGCCCTTATGCTATAATAGATTGAACTGTGCATATCATGAAGTAATAAAATATCAGTTTGTGGATATATCTTCCCCTGCATGTTTTTCTTGCATTCTTCTTACCCCTTTAATCTTTCTACAAGAATATTGTGTCTATTATTATGTTCTTGCAGGGATCCATTATCATTGTGTATGCTTGGAATATCGTTGTGAATGCATTTTGCTAGATTATGGAGGACTATCATCACCTTTTCTAGTGTGTACTTTGCCTCTGTATTTCACACATTTGGAGACTACTCTCACACCCTCCTTTTCTGGTGTATCACTGTTTTAGTGTAGGCTTTCATTTTATGCATTCTCTCTCTCTGGTCCCTTGGAAATTTAGATTAGAATAGTTAGTTTCCCCTGCATTAGAGTATATTGTGGCAGGTAGTTTAGGAGCAAGAACCAGCTTTCTCTGGAGGTCTATCTCAAGTAGCAAGTCCCACAACTTGGAGATAGTACCCATGTTATCCAATCACACCGTGAGTTTTAAGTATATGCACTTGTATAAACACAGGGGTGCTATGATTCGGTGATAACAGTACCTGTACGGCTGCCAACTGCGTCTATAAAATGGCCACCTGCACCTGTAAAGCAATAACCTGTGTCTACAAGGCTATAACATGCCCCCCATCTCCAGCCTGCATGTGTGCCACCGCTAACTTTCCCTGCAAGGTAGTCACATGTGCCCGAGCTGTTGTTAACTGCCATTGTAATGCCATGACCTGGCCCAATAGGGTAACTACCTATCCCTATAATCTACCCCTCTTAATAGTAACAGTAGCCAAATTAGGTTATCCTGGCCTCAGAGGTGGTCCCTATAGTTTTGTTATCCACCATTGCATATATCCATCCATAGAGCTTGCATCGTTTATTCTTCTATATGCCACATGTTTGTCTACCCATGCTGGATCCAACAGATGTGGTGGAGATAATGGTATCTCCATGTAGTCCTTGCGATACTATGGGAAGGGTGGAGGAACATGTTATCATAGCCCAAATTGACGTTTGACTCAGTCAATTGGTATCATCTCATCCTCTGTGAGTCTATGTCCCTGTATCCATCATACTAGTTGTGAACCTACCAAATCCTCCTGCATACCTCTAAATGATAGGTAACCTAGATATGACCTCCATAAAATATCAACTATTGATATGCCATCTTACACACACCTGTAATATGGCACATCTTGTGACGCCATGTCCACCCTCGTATGTGCCCCTATCTAAGTTCACTGTATGAACCTACTTTGTAGAACCCACTATATCAATCCTTTCATGGAAGCATTAGTGGACATAAACATATTATATTCTTGTAGGCCCAACAATGAAGAATATAGGTACAATGCAGAACAAACTGCCAAATCCCCCTATATGCCCAAAGCTCCATGTATAACTACACTAGGTAAGTTGGCACCCATGCAAAGAAGATCCTATCCTCAATCATATCCTCTAACAATCCCATCAGTGCCCATGGAAACCTCCCACCCTATGATTCTGGGAGCACATAAAAACTAATCCCCACCACTATCAACACTGATAATCTAGTCTCTTTTGGGTTGCCACATACATATCCCCATAGCTAATGTTTGCACTATGATAGGATAAATATCTCATGGCCTCTCCAAACACTATAACCATAGGATTGAATGAATCATCTAAAGAGATATGATACAATGGCTCCTATATAATAATTAGCCTCAGGATTTTGTAGACGTCCTCCAGGGTGATAGTCATCTCCCCGGTAGGTAGGTGTAATGTGTTGGGCACCGGGTGCCATCTATCGATGAGGGAAACCATCATGCTATGATCTCAAACTATCTGCCTATACCATCTAACAGCTCCCAACCCGACATCCCTCATGTGATCCCACTCATCCTCATTGACACTAGGTCTCATCTGCACTAATAAGGGAGACATTCTATTTTGCATCGTCAGTTGTTGTCGTGCCTGCATTGTCAACATTCACACCCATTAATCATTTACCCTTGCCTGCCTAGATTTACATTCTAACTTTCCTTACTATTTATTCGACCGTACCAAGCCCAATACCTACCTACACCTTTCCTAGCCTACCCACCTTTACCCAACGTTCTTTTCTAAAATCCATTCTATTTAGCCTAAACATATACACTTTCTTTGTTTAATCTATTTGCCCCTTCACCTATTGACCTAACTTACCTAATCCACCTTAGAACCATCCTCAACTATTGACTTATACCTTCGATTTGTCCCTACACCTTCTCATTTCTTCCCACCCACCCTTACCTAGCCTTAACCCATCCTTACCTAGCCTAAAACCACCATTTTCCTACTTTGGACAACCCTACCCACCCTTGATGTAGCTTATAATTACCAAATAACACCCTAGTCGCACTGGTACATCACTCAGCCTAGACTGAGCACTCACTCGCATCATGCAAAGGTACTAGGTCCCTCTTTAGGGTTGTTATAGCAGGATGTTAGCGTGATGAAGGAATAAACATATAGATCCATAACTAATCCATCATTCTATAATGTATACCATATTTAGGTTTATGAAAGGACAAGCTCAAACAATAATCATGATTGAATCAAGAACATGCACTACTTGATCACACATAGGAATGACACTTAGATTCAGCCAATAACTTCCATCTATTAATAAACAAATAAGCTCCTTAAAATAATGGAATCCTATACCAATGTGTGCATGGATCTGATACAATAATCCTGTCATATACCTCTCTATACATATATCTATCTATGTGATTCACATCATATATATAGGGTGAGGACTTTCCCTTCACCGCTTCTCTATTCCAAAAATAGGTTGCATGCTATTAATAGCCACGTGCCACTTATAGGCATATCCACACATGCAAGTATGCTATCTATAGACCTCTTGTAGTTAACTAAAGTGACAATCCTATTCTTAGCTCACCTCCATGCAGAAAAATATTTGATCCGATCCTCCAAAGATAGATAATGCGTGGTGCGCATGCCCCTGCATCGTTGGTGTATTCCACACGCCATCTTCTAAAAATAGGTCTTCATGCTCAAAATAGGCTAAGTCCTGAATGCTAAACTTTCCCTCCATGCGTGTGTTCTTTCTGTCCATTTATACCATTAAACCCGACATGCTTTCCCATGTGGACTTCTTGTGTGAGTTCTGTCAAGTGTTCTCTGATCAACATTACCCCACACTAATCACATTGTCGCCCCGATAATGGGTATCTTAAAAAAAATTGAAGTAAAGAATAATAAATGGAAAGAATAAGAAAGAATGTAGATGAATAAAGAATGTTTTAAGAGGCAACATCCTTTATATCAGCTTGAAGGATAAACTCTAGACACTCCTTTGTTTCAACCTCCAAGGTATACCATTCAGCGAGTGCTTGTTTTGATTTATCTGGAATGTCCACAACAATGGATTCCAACTAATCCCTCGCAATCTCTTCTTTTTCTTTCTGCAGAACCAACACAACGCTGGACATTGATGTAATTCTTCCTTCTAGAAGATCCATTTTCTGTGTAATGAGCTTCCCAAGCTCTTCCAAACGAGTCTTATGCAGCTCTTATGTTATTTCCAGGGCCTCACACTTTTGCTTAACCATTGATAATCTTTCTGTGTGGCCCAATGTTTCATCCTTCATTGCTATTTGAACCTCATTGCTTTCTTCCAGGGTCTTTATATTGATAAGCACCTCTGGAGTTGTGAAAATGTTTAAATCTTGGTTTGCTTTCTTCAATACCTCTTATAGTGCCTGTAGCAGCCCTTCATATGATGCAATATTTCATATCAATAATGCTTTCTCTCATCCTGCCTCTTGTTTTGAGTTCCTTGGCGTTGGTATGTGTAGAGGTTCATCTTCAAGTACCACATCCACCAATTTTCCTACATAGTGTATCGCTGAAGGAAATGTCTGTGGTTCCTTGACCTCCAAGTGTGGCCTAGCTCTTATGACATTGTCCCCAATCTCATTTTCAATGATGATAAATACCTCATTCTTATTTTGTGCTAAGTCCCTCTCTTGAGTTATGTGTGCTATCTCTACATCCTTTGTCTTGATATCCTCACGCAACGTTCTTATTGTTGCATCATTGTCCATGTTTCTCCTTGCAACTTCTGTAGAAACCTTTACTAATGTGTTGCTTACCTGCTCATCTGACATGATAGTAGGCTTTACCATCATATGTCTAGATTGTGATGCCTTCTCCAACTGTCTCAAAATGCATGACTCTTCGCATATATCAAAGTCAGGATCATCCATATGGGTGTGCATTGACCATGATAGTTGCTTTCGAGTGCATACAGTCACCATATCCTCATCCATTAGCTCCCAACAAAATAAATCCTTCTGTGTTATCATGCTTTGGAAGAAGGCATATATAATTTTACCTACGTCCTCTGCATACCCCATGGCTGATGGAATGTTCTCTCCACTTGTTCTTCTAGACCGTTGCTGCTTATGGAATTTAGCTTCCAAGTTTGGGATTTTTGTCTCTATTTCCTGAACATTCTCTGTAGCTATCTCCTTTGGTCCCTTCTCATCCTCTCCTCTTTCCTTTGATTCCTCACCCTATTCTTCTATGTTCTTTGGAAGTATAGGAGAATTAGGTGCACTTTCCTCTTACTCTTCCACCTCCTCATTTAACTTCAGTTTCCTCCTTTGCATGGTTTCCTCCTTTTGTGGAGAGATTCTGGGTGATCTGCACACCATGGTTAGAGTAGCACCTTGGGTCCTTCTTCTCCTAAACACCCTATTAAATATGTGCTCCCCTTGGACTGCATTCAAGCCCTCATCATCCCCCTCTTATGGCTAAGGTGGTGTATTGGTGTGCTCAGCTTCACCCTTATTTGTAGGATTTCTCCTACCTCTATGATCCAAACCCCCACTATCTTTATGCTCCTCTTCCTCATCCTCCACTTCAATTGGCTCTGTGGGCTTAGGTGTTGGGATGTTCTCCATTGTATGCTTTCCCTTTGGTGGTGCTGGAAGTGTGAACACACCTTCCACATACTTGTTATTCTCCATCTTTGGCTTCAGTTGAAGATACACCAGCACTTCTCCAATTTCTTCCACCACCAAACTTATTAGTTTAATGCTCAAAACATCATAAATGAGTCTTTCAACATATGCACCCCACCCTGATACACATATTTCTTCCTCAGATTGTGGTAGCTGCAAACTACCTTATCCATGTTGAACATCAATTTACGCACATCTATAAACCTGTGTACTGATGCTTGAAAGTACCTTGTTATGAATGCATATGGAAACTTACACCAAGGACTCCATGCCCCATATTTCATTGCAAACTGCGCTATATAGAAATGTCGGTATACAGAAAATTGAACTACCTTTCCAACCACTGAAGGCAAGTCCTTGGAGATGCACCATTCTTCCTCAAAAGCCACATAGAGCCTATCATACCACTTCTCGGCCCGTTTCTTAACCTGATATGTTATGGATCCCTCACATAGGTACTTCTTGAAGCATTCTGCAGGTGATTTGTGTTCCATCGGATACTCCCATACCTTCTCTTTTGGTCCATTAGGCACTCCGATCTCCATGAACACTAGTGATAATAGAACACCTCCAAAGCTGATCTTCCCTCATGCACGTGATTCTTCAATGATTATCTCTGTAATATACCATGAAATTTTTAGACTACTCCTTCATACATCTTTTTGACAATGTACAACCACATCGTGTTCACTTGTGACCACCTTTCTTGGTCATTGAGCTTTGTAATGAGATATGTGGCCACTTGTACAACTGGATACTTCTTTAGTTTTTTTATGTCCATACCACGCGAACCCTTTGTGTTTCCCAACTCCTTATCAGTTTCCAATATTATGGTTTTATCTATTAGATCATCTTACAAATCATCTCCCATGCCTTTTAACCCTGTCACCCTAGAGATGAGTGCGGATGAAATTTTGACTCTATGCCTTGAAAAGTAGAAAAAATCCTCGTGCACTCCACTCATAAGCCACTGTTATAATGGCTTATACTTCCTAAAATAAGGGAGATCATAAAGTTGGTAAACCCCTATCCTCTACAATATATTCTCACCAACATCATCATACACTGACATATCTTCCGCCATGCATTTATTTGTCTTCGTGTTAAATAATGCGTCAAGCTCCTTCTTATTTTGAATAGTACGGTGATTATACTCACTCACTTTGCTTTTCCTTATGTGAGAATCCCACTCCTAGCTGACAATAACCCCCTCTAGATATTACATCTCCAAAAAATTGCTTTATGGAGCCATTTCTTCCTCTTTGACGACCACCTTATTCTTTCCTTTTACTCCTGCTGCAGTTGCCTTCTTCGGTACCATTTTTACCTTGCACTCCTTTGTAGATCCTTCCTGTTCAAACTTTGCAATGTGTGAAGCAAACCCTAGTTTGATTCAGCATGCCTTAGGTGACATTATGTTCCCCTAACTCATCTCTGTAACCTTGCTTCACTCAAACCCTTCACCACCGGGGACATAAGCTTCTTCTGCGCACAGATCTCTTCGTGGTTATACACCTCTTGCACCTTAAAATGATCACTCGGCTCTTCGCACTTGGGTTATTTCAAATAATCTTAATTATAACGGTAAAAATGAATTAACATCCCATCCTTATATATATATTTCAAATTTTTATGCATTTATTGCTCCTTCACCTACCAAATATTCCCTCATTCATTGACCAAATTCGTTCATTTCGTGTGGTACATCTTCATGCCCTAGCTATGACCTTCTAGCGTGCCTCCCTACCCTCTGGTCATAGACTTCTCTTCAACACTCACCCTTGCACCTAAGTACCTCATCACTGTACCTTCTCCTGGTAGTTATCATGGCCTCCACTTGCCTCGCGTTATACTGGTCCTTTTTTTCATCTCCATCCTTGGTCACTTTTGAGAAGAAATATTTTTTTGACTTAAATCAAACCCATATTAGCTTATTCCTTTATCCTTTCAATTACCATTGTCTTGTACCTAGATATAAATAACCACCCCACACTAAAAGTTTTGGCAATCCTCTGCGCATAAACATTCTTCACATAGTAATTAGCTTCATGCATGTAAGCACACTTAGTACACAAGAACAACAACTAAATTGACAAATCATAACGACAACGAAGGAAATACATAATTGAAAACCTAATCTAAATGGTAATACTACCTTATTACAAACACCAAGAAGACTTATTTATAGTAGGGATTTAGCCTACTCCCATTGAAGTAACTGGATAGCCGTGTTCCATCAAGTGCTTCTAACTGGAAAGCACCTAATTCAAGTATGTGAGTGATGACATACGACCCCAACCAACATACTTTGAGCTTTCCTAGATGGCACAAGAACTTAGAGTTATAAAGAAGTATCATTTGTCTAATCTCAAACTTCTTATCCCTTATGTTTCTATCATGCCATGCTTTTTGCCTGGCCTTTTCCTACTTTTGACTCCATCATGCTATGACTTGTCACTCATCTAGTTGAACCATGTTCTCAATACACTCTTCTAAAGCCTGCTCATCAACTAGACCTCTAGCGCATGTAATGTGAAAAGAAGGTAGCATGAATTCTATAGGGAGAATGACATTTGTGCCAAACACCAACTGAAACAGTGTGGCTTTGTTCAATCTATTATAAGTTGTTCTATATGCCTAAAGAATAACTGAAACTTTATCATCCCAATCCTTTCTCCCAACATCACAAATTTTTGTCAAAGTTTGGCTCAAAATTTTGTTAAAAGCCTCAACAGTTCCATTTTCCTAAGGATGATAGGGTGTAGTTTTATGGTGTGCAACCATAAAATCATCTAATAGGATCCTAATTATCTCATTCAAAAAGTGTGTACCCCTATCACTTGTCAATATTAAAGGACATCCATATCTTGTAAGAACATTCTCCCAGAGAAACCTAGCTACTGTAGCCATTGTAAAATTCTTCGTAAGTGCTGCTTCTACCCACCATGTGAGATAATTTGTGCAAGTAATGATATAGCATGATCCAGTCCTGAGCATGGCTGGTGAAATAGGTCCTACAAAGTTAATGGCCCATTTCTCAAATGGTTCAACACTAGTAATCAATCTCAAAGGCATCTCATCTCTTTTCCCTAGTTTTCCTAGGCTCTGAAAATGGTCACACACCTTGTAATATGCCTTACAATCTTTATACAGTGTCTCCCACCATAATCCAGCGAGTAGGATCTTTCGGGCAGTTGCATCACCTGCATAGTGGCCACCTAAAATACCACCATGGGCTTCTTCCATAATATCCTTGCGCTCATGTTCTAATACATACCAGTGTAATACTTCATCTCTACCTAACTTGTAGAGGTTACCACTGATTAACATAAATGGTGCCACACGTATAGCAAGTTGTTTGTTTTTTAATGCCTTCATTCCTTCTGGTGCATTACCAGTTCGTAGAAAGACAACAATGTATTCTAATTCCATGGGCATGCATCATAACCTATATAACTGTGCATATGGCATGGTTTCTTCAATTGTATGTGCTTCCTCCCCTGAGTGAATTCTAGACAATTGGTCTGGTCTAGAATTAATTTTCCCTGGCTTCACCAAAAATGTGAAGTCAAACTCTTGAAATAAGAGTACCCATCTGCATATGCACCCTTGCAAGACCGGTTTGTTCACCAAATAATTTAATGTCATGAGATCTGTATAAAACACAAATGGTGTTGCTAACAAGTACTATCGAAACTTGTACAATGCATAGATCATTGACAAAGCTTCGCGCTCTTTATTTGTATAATTCCTTTCAGCAAGATTCAGCTTCCTACAAGTGAAACAAATTGGATGATCTATAATACCTTCACCAGGTTGAGCTAACACAGTGCCAATGGCCATGCCAGAAGCATCCACATGCACATGAAATGGTTTATCCCATGAGGGAAAATGAAGAATGGGCACGGTAGTAAATTTCTCTTTTAATATCTTAAATGTGCGCTACTGCAGTTCTCCCCAATAAAATGTACCTTTCTCTTTTAGTAATTCTTACAAGGGTGCAGCAATTTTGGCATACACTTTGATGAACTTTTGATAGTAACCTATATGACCCAAAAATCTGCGCACCTCACTTTGACTGGTAGGCACTTCCAGGCCTAGAATGACTGCAACCTTAGTTGGATCAACCAACGACCCTTCCTTGTAGATTATATGCCCTAACAATATTCCAAAAGGTATAGAAAATATGCACTTCTTGATGTTTAAAGAGATACTCAATTTTTTGCATCATTTAAACATTAAGCGCATATTGTCACAATGATCTTTCACAAGCCCATATAGTGTCCAATCATCTAGATAAACCTACAAAAAGTTAAGAATAAAATCTTTGAATTCTTGAGCAACTATACATGAGAATATAGTAGGCACATTTTTTAATCCAAAAGGCATCACAGTATAGGCAAATCTGCCCCATTTAGTAGTAAATGTAGTCTTTTCCTGATCCTCCTGAGCAATCCTACCCTAATGATACATGGAAAACCCATCTGAGAAAAAATATATTTCACACCCTGCAACTCCCTCTAGTATTTCCTCAATAAATGGCATAGGGAATGGGTCTATTACACAGGTAGCATTTAGCTCCTTGTAGTCCAAACATAATCTAATTCATCCATCCTTCTCGATACTGATCACCAGTGGACTAAACCATTCTAACTCATCAAGTGGCTTGATAATTCCATATTTCAACATTTTATCAATTTATTCTTTTACCTTTTCACACAAATTAGGATTCATTCTATAAGGTCTCTTTCTCACAGGGCATGCACCTTCCTTAAGTTTTATCTTCATTTTCCCAAGCGATTCATGCACGCCTTTAAGTTCATGATAAACTTGAGGGAATAAGTCTTGATAATACCTGAGTAACTCAATGATTTTTTCCACCTCCGAGTTTGACTAGTAGTCTCCAATTATGACCTCCTTAGGCTCAGCCTCCGATCCTATATTGACCTTTTTGGTCTTCATTGTTTCATGGTATGCACGCGTATCCTTACCTACACTATCCAAGACCTCGCATGTCCCTTGTGAATGGTCAATATCCAAATTTTCAACTTCCTCATCATCCACGATGTACACCATCTTACCTTTTTCTTTCTTAAGACAAAAAAAATCAAGCAATATGGAGTCTTTTCCTTCTTCAAAACGTGTGCCTGATACTGTCTCGCCCATTAATTCCTATATGAGTTCCTCCACCTTTGCATTATCTCCCATGGTTAATCGCTTGACAAATTTTAATGCCTCTTCTATTAGAGGTTGGGAAGAAAAATAGTCAAAGGTATGGATCATTCCTGTAGTCAAAATTTTCCAATTCCTAGTCTCTCTATGTAGTTCCGCATATACATACCAGGCGCGTGCGCATCCTTGTAGAGTAGAATACAGTCTATGCACCCAGAGTGAAGGTGGTAATGCTTCCTATCCCACTATCCAGAGTCTCTCACACTGTTGAATGTGATGCTGAGAAGGTTGATCACCATTATAAGTGCAGATCAGCATAGGTGCATTGCTTCTTATAAACCTGGTAGATATGGCAATTATGATCTCCTTACACTCCGTAATATTAATTCTATGAACTACCCACCAGTGCGTTGTTGTCCTACACAAGACATATGATAAAATGTCTCTTCTCCTAACTTTGGTCTATGCACTGTGTCTCCATGGCTTCCAAAAATATAGGAAGATATTCTACTCCTATATACTAAGGTACTATGCCACCTATCTGTTGAATAGAACAAAGTCCCTTCTTACGCGCAACCACGTTTTTCACCTCGCGCCCTACTAGTTCATATGTACCATGAGCCCAATTTTCACAAGCAATACTTGTAGTATCACTAATAGAATGAGAATCCTCCCATTGTAAGATTCCTTCCTTTGATGGCTCATTGACCTCTGGATCCTGAAAAGCATGGACATAGATTTTTTTTAAGTCCTTCTAACTTAGAGGCTCAACATATAGTGTAGACTTCCCATCTATCAAAGGTATCACAACCCTTTCCTCCTTGTTCTCAAAACTGATATACCCCTTATTAAATCTCAAGTCAGCATTATTCACATAACACGAAGTGCGTCCAAGCAAGGCTGGAAAATTGTCTTCTTCCGCAAGTGATAATACCTCAAAATCCCCAATGAACTTGGCCCCTTGTAGAGTTATAGATGCATTCTTCAAAACTCCTATGGGAGTTTCCTTAGTTTGGTTCACCATAAACAACACATTAGATGATGGCTGAAATGGGGGTCTCCCCATCTGTACCCATGCATCTAACATAAGCACATTTACTTATGCACCTGTATCTATCAGAATATCGATCAACAACCATCCATCCACAACAAAATTTAGAGTAATTTCTTTGTCATATTCAATGCTATCAGGGGGAATATTTGCATGCAGTATTTTCCATCCTGTCTCAATACTTATGTGCAGAGTGTTCCCTTTTAACCAACTTACTAATAGTGGGATGATGTTCTCCTGGTGCAACATTTTGCATACTTCTCTCAGATCATCGATATAAGTTTGGAATGTCTTTGATGCTTTCTTCTTCTCCTTTAAGTATTGTATTTCACCCTGAAGATTCCTTAGCACTTCCATGGTATCCTGATAAACCTCCTTCTGATGAGCTAGATCTGGGTACCTTGCATGCAAGACCTCCTCCTCAGTGATCATAGGCTTCTAGCATGATGCCTCTCTTGCATGTTCCGCTTCGTGTGTGGTAATATTTACAGTTAAGGCCTCAAGTTCTGGTGCTATCTTGAGCATCCACTGATTTTCCTCCATGCACTAGATCCTAACCATCCATGTGCCTTTTTTTCCTACTTATGTTGTTAACTGAGATGCTCATATAAGTCCGGGCACTTCTCATAGCTATGATTCTTTCCAAAAAAAGAACATGTAACATTCTAGGGACATCCGCGCCTCTAATGATCAAGGGATCCACATGTATAACATGCTCCTCAAGGAAAATCACTTCTTCCTCCATCAAGGCCTCATCCTCCATATCCATCTCGATATCCATGTCCTCTTCCATGACCTCCTTCAAAACGGCCCTCATTCATGTCATAGCACATTTGATTATTATCCCGATCCTAGTGCTCATTCTTATCCTTAGAATTATCTATTACACTTTTCTGTCGTACCCCAATGTCTACAACATCCTGGATCTGACCAATCAATCGACAATCCTTAGTATCGTGGGTCGTGGACCTATAAATTTTACAAAACTTGGATACTTTCTTCCCTATCATGCATTGTAACAAAGGACAATGACTAGCATCATGATTCAAATAACAGATCTCAGAGTCCAACAGTAATGAGAATATTGTTCTATGAGGACAACTATCCTTGGTGTGACCTTCTACTTCACAATTTGTACACCAAATTCTTGAGCGTGTTTCATGGGCTGAATTTTCTAATAGTTTCTCTAACTATTTAACCATAGCTGCAATCTTTTCCTCTAAGAATGGAGTAATTCTAGTGTCAATGCTCCCAACTACCTCAGCACACAAAGTTGCTTCTAGTGCTTCATGTGGATCAGTGTATGTCTTATGTGACAGTGCTCTTTTGAACGGTGTAATCAATCCCCCAAAAAACCATTGTGCATGCTATTTAGCATGAATATCATAAGAAATATTAGATAGATGTGTCTTAAAGTGGGCATCATACTCATGTACACTCTCAGTGGTGCCCTATTTGATATCTTTGAGCATGCTAATACTTTTCTACTCAAATTATGGGATATAGAACTATTTTAAGAAAGCATCCTTCAACGCTTCATAATCCACGTAAGTGTGATCAGGATCAAAATTCCTATACCAGTTGTGTGCTCATCCCTACAAGGTAGTAGTGAATTGAATTTCCTTGCACTTAGCAGCCGTAATAACTTTCACACGCCATAATACTTCACACATGTGAACATGCTCAACAACATCCTCTATACCTGTATACTTCAGAATACGAAGAGACATCTCCATATAAATGTTATGTGGTTATTGCAGACCTTGACCACCTGATCTAGAACCTCTTGTGTTTCCTCTACCTCCACAACCACCAGATCCATTGGAACTGGAACCACCTAAACCTCCTAACCCTCCACCAGTATCTGGGATAGGACTTGTAGATGTACTCCCTTATGCTCTGACAATAGTACTATAATGAACCCCTATAGTTTGTGAGGTAGTTCCACTTCCAGAGGTGAACCCAAAATTTGGCGCACTTACATTCTGTGTGAATGATGCACCTAAAAACACACCTCTGAATAACATTGAAGCCGTCTGTCCTGCCATTGATGTACTTGCTCTCTTACTTCCAAAACTTACTTGTTACTTACTAGTCACACTAGATACTAAAAAACCAAGTACAAGGTCTAGGTCACCATGTGGATTAAGATGCGCGCCAACGGCCCAAGTATTCTTTGTTGGTATACTTCCATGTGTGGCCAAAGATGGATCTCTATCATTCTTTCCAAGATGGGGGAGTTCCTGATGCTTGGGCTCCACGTCTTCTACATGAACTTTAAATCCTTCATGAGCCATCTCTCTCCTCAACACCATACTTTCTGTGACAGTATGTTGCTTCTCTATCTCCCTCTTACGTGCCTCATTATACTTAATCTTCCTTTCCTCTCTCTACCTTTCTACCGCTAGGTCTACCATCTTTCACCAAACCTATTCCTGCCCTTGCACACGGTGAGGTTTAGTTAGCCATCGGTTTACTCTCTAGGTTCAAAGTTACCATCAAGATCTTGATCGCCAGTGGAATGCCTTCAGATATGTTCATCTAGGATACCAAAAAAATTGGAATTCAACTACCTATGGGCAATAATATGTCGAAATTGAATATTTAAGAATATAATTGTTTAGAACACCACGAAACCACATATCCACATCACGAGTCCAGATCAAGTCAACATCATAAAAGGCCTGAAATTATTCCTGTGTCTAGACAAGTGTACGATACCTCTAATTCCACTTAGATGCATACGCAATCAGCCACTCATATAATTCTACTGGAAAGATGGAAAAAAATCTCTCATATAAGTTGTCATATAGATTATGTTCTACTTAAGTGCATGTGTTAAACTCAGATCCACAGCTGAACCGCTATGCATATTCTTCCTCCAAATCCTGTATCCACTCCTCAATACTTGCTAGAGTTAACTGGTATGTCTTCATCATGAACCATCCTAAAAACAACTAGAAAAGAGGTCTCGACAACGAAACCAATGATGCATCCTAGAATTACAAGATAACACCCTAGTCACGCTGGCACATCACTCAACCTAGACTAAGCACTCACCCAAAGAGTGCAAAGGTAGGGTTGTTGTAGTAGGATGTTAGTGTGATGAAGGAATAAATATATAGATCCATAACTAATCCATTATTCTACAATGCATACCATATTTAGGTTTATGAAAGAACAAGCTCAAACAATTATCATGATTGATTCAAGAACATGCACTACTTGATTACATATAGGAATGACACTTAGATTCAGACAATAACTTCCATCTATTAATAATGGATCTGATACAGTAATCCCATCATATACCAATGCGCCCATGGATCTGATACAGTAATCCCATCATATACCTCTCTATACATATATCTATCTATGTGATTCACATCATAAATATAGGGTGGGGACTTTCCCTTCACCACTTCTCTATTCCAAAAATAGGTCGCATGCTATTAATAGCCATGCATCGCTTACAAGCATAGCCACACATGTAAGTGTGCTATCTATAGACCTCTTGTAGTTAACTGAAGTGACAATACTATTCTTAGCTTGCCTCCATGAAAAACAAGCTTCAATTTGATCCTCAAAAGATAGATAATGTGTGGTATGCACGTCCCTGCATCGTTGGTGTGTTTCGTATGCCATATTCTAAAAATAGGTCTTCATGCTCAAAATAGGTTGAGTCCCAAATGCTGAACTTGCCCTCCATGCATTTGTTCTTTTTGTCCATTTGTACCCTTAAACCTGGCATGCTTTCCTGCGTGGACTTCTTGTGTGAGTTCTGGCAAGTGTCCTCTAATCAACACTTATGTACCCTTAACCCATCCTTACCTAGCCTAAACGCACCCTTTTCCTACCTTGGAAAACCCTACCCACCCTTCCCCTACCTTTTGGCCTCCCCAACTAACTTTTTTTTCACACTTAGTCACTTTTCATAGTGACCGACATCGATCCCGCTGACTGCTAACAGTCCCCTTTTTCACCCGTTGACACTGGTTATCCTCCTAACACTGGCCAATACCTAACTAGTGTCGGTTACTGGTTCGACCTTGGGGAAAAACCCCAGTGTCCCCAATTTCTAAAAAATTCAAAAAACTACCTAATATACCCACCCAAACAACCCGAAATTTCCCCCCAATTAATTTTTACCCCTAATTAAACTAGTTTCACCCTCCCCATACCCACTTTCACCCAATTTTAATCAAATTTCCAATCAAATTTCCAATCAAATTTTAAAAACATTTTTTAAAAATTATTTTACATTATGCTTCTCCTAAAACAATAATGGATCTCAAATCCTACCTCTACTCGACACCGCCTCCATGGTGGGATCTTTGGAATAGGAATCTGACCTCCACCTACACCCTCTCCTACCTCTTCCATGTCTCAATCCACCTCCCAACTCTCAACCAATCAAATCAATAGGGTAGATCTCATGGGCCCACAAACTCCACTCCAAGAACCACTAACTTCTCACCAAATTACCTCTCTTAGCCTCCTAGTCATTTTCCACAAGATTATGTTCTCTCTTTGACACTTTTAGCAAGTCAAAAGGTTCAAATGAACCCTTTCCACATGAATTTTACATTTTAACCCAAACTTATGCCAATTGATGTTAGTCTGGTCATGCCCTAGATGACTGGCATCAGTCACCCTTATCGACATTAGTTACCTCTTAGCTGGTATCTATCACCTTGCCTAAACCATTTAGCCTAATTTTCCCAAAATGTTTACTGTAGCATGCCATTTTTTTGCTACCACAACCCTACAGGCTTACCTAATAGCCTTATCACCTACCCCCTCCCTAATTATACTTAGGTGTACCTTTTACCTACACCTCGTCCTTCCTCATGGACTTACCTATACACCCACACTGACCTCACCCATTTGATACTCAAATTAGCTTACTCATTGTACCTTGTGATCACGCTATTCATTTCGTTTAGCCTACTAACCTTGAATTTCCTTATGTTGTGATGTTTATCTTCACCAGACCAAACCTTTTGGTGCTTCGGAACACACCTATGCTGATTCCTACACCTCACCTCATTATGTTTCTAGGAGCATGTTTCCTATACCTTGGATACCTGGACCATATCATCCTTGTTTAGATAAACTATCGACCTTTGACGATGTATCATTTGTGAGGTCTTCATCCTAGTGCCTTGTCACATTCTAGACATGTGCGTGCATTTTAATGCCCCCTCCTATTACCCATAATGATATCACCATTGCCTATACCTGGACCTTACCTCATTTTCATCACCTCCCACTTTATCAAACCCATCACCGATTCTACCCGCTACTTCATCAGTTCTTGGTTTGAGGGGGATTACCTCCACCCATGCCTAGGGAAACCTAACCTTCACCCGTACCTGGGGGAACCACTTCCTATTTTTTTCATCATCTCTTATCAATACAAGCTATGTGACAAAACAGGGGAAATGTAGACACCCAAAATTGGGTCACAACCCTCTAGGACCCCTTTGACTAACATACCCCTTTGTATGACCCTTCCACACATTATTATTAATTTAACTACTTATATTAAGTTAATAACTCCCTCACCCCTCCACCTCACCATGGACCCATTCCAAGCCTATTTATCAACATAGACTGAGTCACCACTTCCCTTAACTAACTAGGAATCATTCCAACCCTAAAATTAATTACCTAGTATCCTTCTTACTAGTTTCCCACTTCATTTGGTACCAACCTAGACTCCTAGTCCATAACAAAACTTGAGCAACACCAAAAATGGAGAGAAAAGACTATTTTTAGTAAATATGACATTTTCTCTCTAACCGACACCAATTATTCCTTGGTCAGTGCTGTTCACCTTATCACCATTGGCTTCCTTAAATAGTAAATTCCAACCCTTTCCCAGGTTCCTCCATCTTGGCTTTTGAGTTCAAGATT
Organism: Taxus chinensis; assembly: GCA_019776745.2. NCBI lineage: Eukaryota > Viridiplantae > Streptophyta > Pinopsida > Cupressales > Taxaceae > Taxus > Taxus chinensis. Next base: position 61,170,487 of record CM034147.1, on the reverse strand, counting down.
TCTTAACTCTTGCATCTAGGCATTCAAAACAAGATTTTGATGACCAACATAGCACCTGAGCACTCGCATTCTTCCTCAGTAATTAGCCTATTGCTCCAGAGCTTCAGATCATTCACACATGGCGACACCAAGCCTTTATTACTACTATAGTGGATTTGGACTTGTTTCTTCTCCAAGCACCTGCCAACAACCATCGTCTATCAACCTCCAATCTCCATGTAAGTACTTTAATATGGTTGTTAAGTTTCATTATCTTCTATTATTAAATCATTTATTTTCTAGATTACTTCCCTCCCAGATATCTCCTACACCCACCTACCTGACAACCTACCCGTTTGAACCCCTATGTCCCCCTAACCACCTATTTCACCATTTTTGACTCTTCACATAAATCCTAGTATCTAGCCTAAGCCCTCCCAAATCTTTGTGCAATCATAGAGAGCTCCCAACCAACCCATTTTAACCCTTTTATCTGATTTCCACTACTGGCGTTGGTCACCCAACCACCATTGGCTGTTACCAGGTACTGGTATCAGTTAGCCTACTGATATCGGTCAATAACTATGGTAATTTCCCCTAGACAAGAAATCCTGTAACTCACTCAAAATCACCCAAAACCTTACCCAATCCCACGCAAACCTCTTTAATAACCCCTTCCATAGCTATCTTCCTCAACCACCCTTGACCTTTTTCTAGATTTAAATACATATTCAATATTCATCTTAAATCTAGTTTTTTGTTAGTATATGAGATACCTAAATCATGTTACTACAATAGGACCTTTCATGGATTGTTATTTCTTTGCATTAAATTGTATATTGAAATTGGATTGGCAGCCTTTCAAGGATGCACTCAGCTTCCCTGGATCTATCTTGCACTAGGAAGTCTACTAACATATATTATTGAATTTATTTGGTTGTATTGTTTTGTATTGCAGGTAGTCCTTCCTAGCTAAAAAAGAGTTCTTCACAATCAACCTAATCTTCTACAATGTGCATAACCTTCTTCGACTTCAAAGGTATTCCTCCTCACCTCACCTTCACCTTATCTATTTTATACGCAACATTGTGGTGAAACAATATTCATTAGGAAATTACTCATGGGGGATTTGATTATCAGAAAGAGGGGATTCATTGAGTTGATCAATGATATCCTGACCCTTGATTGATATTTAAGAGATTAAATCTAGGACAAAATCAGTCATAAGAATGAGCCATCGAGTGATGTGATCATTGTGATAAAGTTTGGAATGTATGGTCTTAAGGGGTTAGAAGTTAGTGACGATGTATATCTTGTGATAGAGGAGATAGTGGCAAAGCTTAGAAGTTATGAAGTAGAGAGCGCAACAATTTTTTTTGGATTTATTGGAGCGGGTTTTGTAGTCATGAAGAGTGTAGTTGATATAGTAGACAACATGCTCCCTACCTTCGTCCATGCCCTACTCATTGCGGTGTGCTAATATGGAACCTAAATCATGGTCAGTGGCAGAGATGTAGAGATAGAACGGACTTAAATGCATGGATACATGTGTAAGGGTGGCGATAGAAGATAATGCTTAATTTTTTCAAAGGATTTTAGGAAATTGGTATCCCACTGAAGTGGGTGTCTTTGTGAAGAAGATGATGGAAAGGTTGGAAATAATTAAAAATTTACGAGATGAAACGGCATAATGATTAGAGTCGGCCTTAGAGGCTACAATTTTTCTTTAGATTGATAAGAGGAGGCATCTCAAGAAAGGCCTTGATCTCGGTAGGGTCAACTTTAATACCTTTGATAGAAACGATGAAGCCAAGAAGTTTTCCAGTTAGAACTCCAACCACACACTTGGTAGGATTGAGGCACTGGAAGTATCATACAAGGTGCGTAAAGAGGATTTTAAGGATAGTAAGATGGTTTTTTCGATGCTTGGATTTACCCAAGAGGTCATTGACATAATCTTGTATGCCTTTTTGGATGAGATTATGGAAGATATAAGTCATGGTGCATTGATATATGGCCCCTACATTTTTTAAACCAAAGGGCATAATGCAATAATAGAAAGTTCCCCAAGGGGTGATGAAGGATGTATTATGTTGATCTTACAGTGCGATAATGATTTGATTGTAACCAGAAAAACCATACATAAGAGAAATAATTTCGATTCGTGTGGTTAGTTCGATAAGATGATCTATGTTAGGAGGGGGGAATTCATCCTTGGGATAATCAAGGTTTATGTCTCAGAAATCGGTATAAATATTAAGTTTTTCAGAGGCTTTAGAAATGGGTATGTTGTTAGAGACCCATTAAGGATAATCGATGGGTTGGATGAAGTTGGTGAAAATAATATGTTGCAATTATTTTTTAACAAGGAGGGCTACACAAGGATGCATATAACATAGCTTCTTCTTGACTGGCTTGGTGTTGGGGATGCTGATGATATTATGGACGATGATACTAGGATCAAGGCCCAACATTTTGGCATACAACCATATGAAGGCCTGGATATTATTAGAGAGGAAAGTGGTGAAGGCTTCTAGCTCTCAAGGATTAAGAGATTTTCCAACTTTAAGGATGTGGGGCTCTATGAAGTCCCTATGTTGATGTCGATGGTGGATTCATTGAGAAGGGTGAATGAGTTAGGGGGTAAGGTATTATGAATATGATAATCTTATACCCCCATATAGGAAAAAATAGAGTCATCAACGCTAGATTAAAGAATGTCGATGGTAGAAGATTCCTCCTCCACCATGCAGGGAATGAGAGGAAAGGACCTAGTTTTACCCTTAGCCTGATAGGTGACCGGTCCTATAGTGATCATGGAGATCACAAAAAATAAGAAGAAGTGATACGGTATCATCCATATGTGTGGGGTTGTTAGATGTCGGAAGGGATGGTGGATCCATGTGCATGGGAGATGAAGAAGAAGCGTGCGTGAGAGATTTGGTGGCATTTTCTTTGAATCCTAATCCGTAATTCTCATGGGGTTTGTAGAATTGATCAAGGAAAAGATCATACATACCTTGTTTGTAATTTCCAAGACCAAATCCCTTCCATGCGCAGTGGTGGAGATAAGTGTAGGTGAAGGATATTTTTAGAGGAAGTCAAAGCCATTGGTGTAAAAATTGGTATGCGGTTGATCATCGGTGTGGGAAGAAGAGCTATCGATACCACCGTAAAAAAGGTTGGTTTTCAAATTAAGTGAACCAAAGGAGATGATATCTCTAACATTGGAGTGATACATGGGAGCTTTGTTGGGTCTAATGAATTGATTAGGTGTGGGAAGAGCATTGAGAGTGAGGATTTGATACTCCCCTAGTGAGAGATGTTGCATCATGGTGTCAAGAGATTCATTGTTTGTTAACTTGGATGAAGGTACAAAATAACTGGTGTAAATTTGATAAGACGAGTCTTTCTTGGGGTTGAGCACATCATTTGGCTGGTAATTCATGTGGCATGTTTTGAAGGGAGGAAGATCGGTGGGGAGTGTGTGTATTTTCACATCATACTCATATTTAAGACAAGGATGAAGAGTGGATGGGATGCAATGCATAACGTTGATCCATTTGTGTCCAAGCAAATGTTATATTGTAATTTCCCTTCTAAAATGTAGAAGAGTTTATATAGGATTTTTTCACCCACTTGGATAGGAAGGATGACTATTCCCAATGTAGGAGAAACAATGTCATTAAAGCATGAAGGACCGTAGGTGATTGGGAGATAATAGTGTTGGGAAGCTTGAGTTTATTGAAGGTTTGGGTTGAAATGATGTTGATGCTAGCATCGTTATCAATCATAGATCGTCGGATAAAGGTGTTATTGATATGAATGGTGATAAAATGGAAGGTTGTGATCTTCAGGTAAATTTTTGGGTATTTTAGAATCATCAAAGGAGATGGTAGCATAGGCTGTAAGATCTCCAATGAAGGCCATAAAAGGTTGAGCTTCATCGGTTGTGATTGGGAGGCACTGTAAATCTTCGATGAGAGCATGTTGATGGTTAGGGGAGATTTGGATAAGCTCATAGAGGGAAATTTTGACAAGATCTTGATGTAATTGCTTCATGATACTTTGTTATATGGAAATAGGATTTTGGGTTTGTGGAGTGGCTAGGATGGATATATTAGCCTTGGATGTAGAGGGAGATGAGATAGGCTCATTAGAAGGTGCAATGATGAAAACTCTTGGTTTTGGTTGGGTGGATGGTTGAGAATCATGGGGGCAAGAGCAAGTGGTAACATAATTTGATGGTGGTATTGAAGGTGTAGATGGAGGGCTAGATTTAAAGGTCTTGGAAGCTCCAAGTTTGGTTTGAAGGTTTTTATTGTGTTTGGATGAGCTAGTGGATGGAAGAAGGTGATATTCTATGATGAAAAGGTCATCCTCTTGTATGAGGTTGTTGATGATGGTTTGGAGAGCCTTATATTACTCTATGTAATTTCCAAGGACACGATGATAGGAACAAATGGCATTGTAATAAAACCACATGGGCTTCCACCCTCGTGAGTCGAAGGAATTGATGCGGGGAAGGGTAATTTCAGATGCTTGGATAAGTCGATGAAGGATTTCAGTATAAGACCTAATGGGGGTTTTGAAAGATGAAGTCTCATGGAATTTGGGTCGATTTGATTTAGGAGAGGATGAAGGAAAAAGAGGTGCCTTACTCTTATGGGGTTTGGTAGGGAATTTAGATTTAGATTTGGACTTGGAAGGAGGAGTACATTGTTTTAATTCAGATTTTGTGGTGATGGGATATTTCAATGGATGACATGGTCCCAAAAAAAATGGTCGAGGTCCTAAGATGGATGGTTAGATAGTAGGTTGTTTGGATTGATGGGACTTTAGAAGGGGAAGATCTAAATACTTATGTGGATGAGTAAGATATTTTTGGATGGGGGTGCTAAGGTTCTTAGATGTCTTTCATGAATATTTTCCCTTGGCGAGGATCACAATGATTTCAATGGTGGAGTATTCATTCGAGGTAAGCTCAGGCTATTTTTATGTGGGTTATTTTGTAGATGTGGTGGTTGAAGATGGGGATGATTCTTGGGTAGGATTGTTGATAGAATTATAAGGGCTTATGGATTGTGTGGAATTGATAAATGTTGATATAGGAGTTATGGTATTTTTTAAATATGGGGATGGGATCGAGACATCATTTGTGACAAAATTGGGAGGAGATGTTTGTTTGGTAGATGTTTCAAAAGATGATATAGATGTGGTCATGGATTAAAATGTAGATTCAGATACAAATGTGGGTATATAAATAGAGATAAATGTAGATTTGGATATGGAGGTATATGTAGATTTAGGTATAGAAGCAGACGTGGGTATGGATATGGTTGTAGATGAAGGTGTAGGTGTGGGAATAGCTACGGATGTAGATATAGGTGCGGGTGTAGATATTGAAGTAGAGGTACATATAGAGGTAGATTTGGTTGGCAATGTTGAAGCCTTATTTAAAGTAATGATTATGTGGGCATCATACACTTGAGATGTGATAGGATTGGCTTGGTTTTTTGGTGGATGATTCAGGAATAGTTACTTGAATACATCCAATGGTTGATTAGGGGGAGAATTTGGATTGTCTAATTAAAGGTCCCCGTGATCGATAAGTCGTTGTACTAGATCCTTAAAGGTACAATTTTTTTTTGATATCATGGCCACAAAATTGACGGTATTTGTGATAATGGCCCTCACAATACCATGCAAGTTTGGGAAGCAAGTCATCAACATGGTGGATAGGAGGAATTTGGATAAGGTGCGCAGCCATGAGCTTATCAAAGATAGATTTGTATGATTATGAAAGAGGAGTATAGTTGGGGTTGGTTGAGGAGATCTTTGTAGAGGCTTGGCATGATATGTTGATGTGGAGGAAGTTTTGACAATAATGGAATTTGACACATTATTGGATTTTTTATTATGGGGGAATGATTTAGTAAATTCAGTCTTATGTTTATTAGAGCGATGCTTAACATGGCCTTGCTCAAGGGAACGTAGTTCTAACTTTCAAGCCATGGTAAAAGCTTCCTCGAAGGTTTAGAAGGACTAAATTTTATGGGTGGATGATATATTTTTTGCACATGATCTAGAGAAGAACTCAATGAGTTAGTGATCCATAGGGATCCAAAATGACTCTACTTCATCAAATCATTCAACACGAAGAAGGAAAAATAACACACAGAGGTTCTGTCTTTTTAGTAACAGGACCACCGCTCTATGTAGAGCGGTGGTTACAGAACTGCCACCCAACCAGGGCGGTGGTCCTGGGACCACCGGTCTACTTTAGGCAGCAGTCCTGGATCTTTTTGAAAAAAAAATGAAATAAACAACCCAAAATTTGGAGGTTTTTCTAAGTCTCTTCTACTCAATGACCTTTCCCATTCTCTAGTGCATGGAAGTACATAAGAAAGGCTATAAATACATGTTTTTAGAAGAGAATAAGATCATCGAAGCATGAAATCAAGTGAGCAAGAAGTTCTTAGTGCTATAAATGTGTTTTGTAGAAGAAAGGAGTGTTGAGATAGAGCAAGCAAGTAATTGGGAGGAAGTGTGAGATATTATCTACTTCTCTTTCATACTTATTATAATTTATGTACTTATTATTTTGAATTGGCCAATAAAAGTGGGAAGAAAGAGCACTTTACCTTTCTGACTATTTTTTCCTCCTCTGGAAGTTTCCAAGATAAAACTTGTTGGTGTTTATGAGTTTATATTCTTTCCTGAAATTATGGATTCTAAGCATAAGAAAAATTCATTCACTATCTATCTCTGTCATTTTCTAATAGAAAGTAGAACAACATCATTTAATTTGTGATTATGTGGATAATTCCAAAGTTGGAGATTTTACAGATCATTTTGGTATCAAAGCTAACAAGTATCCAGGAATGTGGTATTTGTTCTTGGATTTTTATGATTTAGAAGAGATCTAAAGGCGAAGAGGCTTTAACTTGTGATCCAAAAATTTCTACAAAGAATTCAGGGACAAATGGAGGAAGAGAACTTGGTTTGTAGAATTAAGATGCTGGAGACCATGATGGATACGATGTCTAGAAGGCAAGAAGAACTTGCAGATTTGCAGAAGACAACTTTTGTCAAGCAAGACTCCATGGACTCAGTGGTTTGAGGCTTAGCTAAAAATTTTGGCATAGGAAGGAGCCACCATGAGGAAAATTATGGGGAAGAGCATGAAGAAGAGACTTTGAACGTAAGAGAAAAGGTAAAAACTGATCATACTCCTTTTAAAGTTGAGATGAAATTTGAGATTAAAATCTTTGAAGGACAAGTAAATGTAGAGTTTCTTGATAAATGGTTTAAAAAGTTAGAAGTCTACTTTAGTGTCCATAATGTCACTGAGGCATAGAGGATCACCTTTTCACATCTCAAAATGGAGGGAAACAGTTTTGTTTCGTGGGAAACCCATCTAACCACTTATGAAAAGAAGAAGCGTCCTATTGGGAAATCTTTGCAAGAATTTAAAGAATTACTTAGAGATAACTTCTATTCTATTGGCCGCAAGACTGACCAAATTATTAAATGGAAGTATTTTAGACATGGTAGTGGTCAAAGTGTGTAGGCCTATACTACAAAGTTTTGAAGGCAGGCCATGTTGCTAAACATGGACTTGGAGGATGAGGATATTCTGACTAAGTACTTGGGAGGATTTCACAATCACCTTCAAAGAAAAATCATCTCCACGAAGCCCAAAGATCTCAATGAAGTGTGTGTGTAGGAATAATACATAGATGATGAAAAGAAGAAAGGAGAAGAAGAGCTAAGCAGGGATAATTTTAGTAGCGAATATTCATAATATGGCAAAAATTTCATTTTAGGGAAATTTGAAAAGGTGATTTTTTCGGAGTGGGTCGGTGTCCTATTCGCCTAAATTTTATAGTATATATTTTTTTGGGTTTGGCTTCTCCTAAATTTGAAAAACTATCCTATAAAAACCTAGGTGATTCTCTAGATAGTATACTATGGTACACCATACTACCACCAGTACCTTACAAATACTGTGAACTCGCATACTCTAAGCACCAAAGATTGATGATATGTGTCGATGCCCGACAAGGATATAGTTAACGTGCGACAAAGAGGTACTATAGATGCACGACAAGGGGGTAAGTTGTTGATGCACAATAAGGAGGTTTTGCAGATGTGTGACAATGGGGTTATTTGTTGACGCGTGACACTGACGGATAGTTGACATGTGACAAGGAGGGATTACAGATATTGACGCATAAGAGATGCGTGACAAAGAGTTTTTTGATGCATGACTTGGATATTTTTTCAATGCACAAGTAGAGGGCGGAGGCTGCAGACATGTGACGGGAGATTTGTTGTCACGCATCAAAAAAATTCATTGATGAGCGTATGGGAAAACAAGTAGTAAGGATAAATTGAAAGGTAAAGGCAAACAAGCTACCACTACTTTAAATACTTGTAAAGATCCCAAGAATTTTTGTAAGAACTGTGATATCAATGGTCATACTAATGCTACATGTTGGAAGTTACATCCAAAGTTACATCCGAAGAACAAAACTAAGCTCTCAAAGAAGTCCATGGAAGCTATAAAAACAGAAGGGGAGGTGGAAATCGAAGATGACTCTGATGTAGACGAAAGGCTTGGATGCACGTCCACCAACATGGACAGCCAAGAAGAGGATATGAGTAGACCATAACATATCAAAATCTAGATCAAGAGAACTAAGGTAAATGCTTTGGTTGATATCGGTTCTCAGTCTAACTTGATTTCTGAAGCAGTTGTAAAGAAGCTTGGTCTTGAGACTTATGAGCATCCACACCCTTATCCTTTGGGTTGGATGAAGAAGGGTGTTGAAATCCAAGTAACAAGAAGATGTAAGGTCAAGTTTGGGATAAATTCCTAGTATATTGATGTTTTAGAAGCTGACGTTATTCCACTTAATGCTTTTGATGTTGTATTCAGGAGTCCTTACTTGTATATTAGGGATGTAATATTTATGAGAAGGGAAAATTGGTACAGATGGGTCAAGGATGGGATCAACTACAACATCTAGGCACACCAACATAAGACACGGGTTACTATGGTGAGTGATAACCAAGAAAAATGACTTATTCAGGAAAATCATAATTAGTTTTGTTTACTTTTGTTAAAGGATAAACAAGATGGGGTAGAATTTTCAGAGATTTCTAACTAGGGAAAGAATGATTTGGATAGTATTATTTAGTCTTTTCAGGAAGTATTTCAGGCTCCCAGTGGGTTACCACAAAAATGGGAAGTAGAGCATGAGATTCAGCTATTGCCAGAGTCACCTCTACCAAACATCGGGTTGTATAGGCAATCCTTGAATGGAGAGTAACTGAGGTGAAGAAACAACTCCAAGAACTACTAGACCAAGGGGTGATACGTGTCTAAGCACCTCACCATGCGGTTCCCCTATTGTGATGGTGTGGAAGAAGGATGGTTCTTGGAGAATGTGCATCGACTACCACACTTTGAAAAATATCACCATAAAGAACATATATCCACTTCCCCACATAGATGATCTCTTGGACCAACTTCAACATGCCAAATTTTTCACGAAGTTGGATCTCAAGTTAGGTTATCACCAAGTCAGGATGAAGGAGGAGGATATATGGAAGACTGCTTTTAAGAACTAAACAGGGTTTGTATGAATGATTAGTACTTCCTTTTGGATTATGTAATGCACCCGCTACATTTATGAGACTGATGAATGATGTATTGCGGGATTTCATAGATTTATGTGTCATTATGTATCCAGATGACATATTGATTTTTAGTGCCACATGGGAAGAACATCTAACTGCAATTGCAACAAGTATTGTAAGTTCTCAAGGAAGAAAAAACTGCTTTGTAATATGAAGAAATTTGAATTTTCCAAATAGTCACTTATCTATCTTGGGCACGTGGTTAGAGGAGGAGAGATATGAGTGGATCTAAATAAGATGGAAGCCATCACTAAATTGGCCAACACCAACAGGAGCCATAGAGACTAGAAGCTTTGTAGGAGTAGTACAGTACATGTAGAAGTTCTTTTCAGGTTTCTCTACGGCAATTGCAACACCTCTACACACAGTGGCCACAAAGAGTTAGGGTTTTGAATGGGGTAAGGAATAAGACAAATACTTTGAGTTATTGAAATATAAGATTAGTCATGCTCTAGTACTTGCTCTTCATAGTTTACAGCAAGCCTTTTGAAGTAGAAACAGAAGCCAGTGATTATGTTATGGCGCATAGTGTTTCTTCAAGGAGGTAAACTCGTATGTTATCATTTTGAAACCTTCACTTCAGCAGTTAAAGGATATTCATTATATGATAAAGAAATGTATGCACTAGTTCAAGTAATTAAAAAATGGAAACATTATTTTTTGGGTAAAGAAACTATTGTGCACACTAACCACAAACCTCTCAAGTATTTGCAAGCACAGTCTAAATTGCAGCAGGAAAGGCACTAAAAATGGATGGGGTTTCTTCAGGAGTTTCATCTAGTGATCAAATATAAGAGAAGGGTAGTACAAATTTGGTGGCAGACATGTTGTCTAGGCAACCCACACAGGAAAATTTCTTCCTGTTTGGCCACTATCTCTTAGATCGAGCCCTTCACAAAGGAAGCTTACGGAGAAGCATATGCCCAAGACAAAGAATTTGGGGTAACATTTCAAAAGTTGCAGTCCCAAGGGGTTGAAAAGGACAGGGATTGAAGACTGTTATCTCAAGGACAGGCTGCTCTAACCAATGGGGGAAACTTTGTGTGCCTAAAGAAGAAAGACTTATACTGATGAGGGAAGCACATATCTTGAAAGTAGCGGGAAATTTCGGTGTTCGGTAAGACCCTAGCCCACCTGCAAAGGTACATGTATATTGGCCCAACATGCAAGAAGAAGTATTAAAATTTATTCATGGATGTAAACTTTATTGTACTAGCAAGCCTGAAGACTAGGAAGGAAGGGTTTGTATATGCCTTTACCAGTACCTACTCGTCCATGGGAGGAAATTTCTATGGATTTTATAGGAGGATTACCTATGTATAAACATGGCCATGACTATCTCTATGTTGTTGTGGATAGATTTAGTAAAATGTGTATTATTATGGTATGCAAAAAGGATAATAAAAGCACATGAGGCAATAGATCTTTTCTTTGCTAATTTATGGGTGCATTTTGGTTTGTCAAATTCTTTTGTATCTTACAGGGGTTCCAAGTTTCTTGGGGAAGTTTTGGATTACTTTGTGGGACAATATGGATACCAGGTTACAGAGGAGCACAACTTTCCATCCACAGACAAATGAAAAAACAAAGGTGGTAAACAGGAATTTGGTACAATTGATCAGAGGGTATAACAGAAAGTACCCAAGGACTTGGGACGAGTCCTTAGCCCACATTCAACATTCCTATAATTGGGTAGTACACACATCCACTATGAAGTCACCATTTGAAGCATGCTTGGGATATCTACCTACAAATCCGTTGGACATAGCAGTTAAGACAATAGGATGAGGAGGATACATGAGACACAGAGGTGACTAGAGCAAAAAAAGTTCATTGAGAGGATCTCGAAAAATCCATCTCAAGGTCAAAGAATAACTAGAAAAATCTCAAGCAAAGTACAAAGCTAGGCACGATCAGCATAGGAGGGAACACAAGCTTTATGTTGGAGACAAATTTTGGCTTTACTTGAGCAAGGAGAGACTACAAGGTCAAGCACGAAAGCTCAATCCACTACGATATGGCCCCTTCACCATAGTGGAGCAGGTTGGGGAAAATGCTTTTTCGACTTGATTTACCATCATTCATGAGGATGTACTCTGTAGTAAACTATGCGAGAACTTGCACCTATATGAGCCATCCATGCTGGATGAAGATGAAGAACTATAGTTGCTACCTTCCATTTAGGATTGTGTCTTGGACTCACGAGGCAAATTAGAGGAGGATGTAGTGTTGTAATAGAAGGTCAAAGAGATTAAAAGAGGTCCGCAGGAGTCTTCGCAGATTGGAATGAAAGGAAAGACACCAAGGTAGGACCCGGTGGTACTCGAATGAGCAAGCGAAGGAATCATTCCCTCATCTACTCCCCAACTAAGACTTTTGTGGGACCAAAATCCTCCTAAGTAGAGGAGGTGTGATCCATAAGGATCCGAAATAACTCTACTTCATTAGAAACAATCAACACAAAGAAGGAAAGCAATGACACATGGAGGTTCTAAATCTTTTAAGTAATAGGACCGATGCCACCTATGCAGTAGGGTGGCGGTTACAGAAACGCTTGCCTAGCCAAGGATAGCGGTGCCCTGGGACCTGCCAGTCTGCATAGGGCGGTGGTCTTGGATCATTCACGGACAAAAAACTGAAAATCATGAAACGAACAGCCTTTGAATTTAGAAAGGATGTTCTATTTCTCTTCCCCTTCATGACCTTTCCCATTCTCCAGTGGACGGGAGGACATGAGAAAAGCTATAAATACATGATTTGTAGAAGTGTAGAAGATCATCGAAGCATGGGAGCAAGGTGAGCAAGAAGTTCTTGGTGCTGGAAATTGTATTCTTGTAGAAGAAAGGAGTGTTGAGACAGAGAAAACAAGTAACTGAAAGGAAGTGTGAGATATTATCTACTTCTCTTTCTTAATTATTGTAAATTTCTGTACATGTTGATTTGAATTGGCCAATAGAAGTGGGAAGAAAGAGAATTTGCCCTTCCCGACTGGTTTTTCCTCCATCTGGAGGTTTTTCCAGGATAAAACTTGTTGGTGTTTATGAGCTTATATTCTTTCCTTTACTACAATTGTTGATTCTAAGCACAAGATAGTAATTCATTCAATAGCTATCTTTGTTATTTTCTAATAGAAAGTAGAACAACAACGATTTAATTTCTGATTCTATGCGAACAATTCCAAAGTTGAAGAGTTTATATATCAAGAGTAATTGTTTGGGCTAACCCGTGTAAGGATAGTTCATTCACCATATTAATCTTCCTTAGGCCATAAAATTTGAGGGATAAAATCAACGATATATTCATCCTGACATTATTTAATGGCATAAAAAAATCCCCAATTTAAAATAAAAAGGAAATCATGTGTATTATGTTTACTGAATACATGTTCAAGACAACCATTTGCAAAAAGATTTGACTGAAGGATAATTTAGAATGTTGAGGGATTGAATTTTATGGATTTAAAGTAGGTCTATTCCTAAAATTTTAAGCACGTTATCTTAGCATGAGATCTGCGATCTATGTGGAAATGAAATATGACTTTAAGTTTTTTGAAAAATATAAAGCTATTAAAGAAGATCTACATTGTTATTGAATTTAGAGTAGTTCTAGGAATATCCCAATGTGGATTTATAAAAGGTTTGACGGTTATGGACTGGTTAAACTAAGACATGTTAGTAAACAATTTAAAAATAGAGTTCAACTATACATTTGGGGCCAAAATTAGTGGCCTTAAAATTAAACCATGAAAATCAATAAGGCTTGTATGGAGATCAGTTGATATATGATTATGAGGACACTGATGTACTTGGTAGTGTATTGGGTTAACAAAATAAGATTGAAACAATTAGAGGACACACATTAGGATTTAGACGGGAGGAGGTTGACAAAGATTTCAGTGGATATAGCTATGAAAGTTTGAAACAAAAATAGAACAATTTTGAACAATAGTATACAAAGAAGTAAAGGTGTGCAGTGAGATGGAAGAACCATTATCAAGAAAAAAAAGGTTTTTCATATTTTCACATGATATCAGGATGGGTATACGGGTTACATAAAGTGTCTGGTGAAGAAGGCAAACTGTAAACAACTCTACTGGTTGGCCTGTTTATCAGTAAAATAATCTAACAAAAATATGTTGATTATTAGCTAGCTTCAAAGTGAAAAATTGATTTACACAAAATATAACATAACATAAAGGGTGGGGTTTTAGCAGACATTAACTATATTAAATTTTTAGCTTGAGTCATTGTGAAAAATAATCTACAGAAAATTTAACATAATAGAAAATTAAACAATACTCAGTGGTGAAGGAGGTCTGAAATGGATTATGGCCAATGCTTTGAAAGGTGAGAGAACGTTGATGCATAACTTTGGTTTCTGATGAAGTCAATAAATCCAGAGAATATGTAAGTTCATGGTATTCCATATCCCAGGTCCCATCTCAGCTTGAAGAGGCACCATAAAAATACTGTGTACAGTATTACTGGGTTTAGGGAACCATAGTATAAAAATCATTGGGGGACATGCCTTCGATTTTATAGAAGCTACAGTTAGCATAGACTAATTTCTCCTCAACTGAAAGAAGATAGGGACTGCGTTCCTGTGAAGTAAGAATGTGCTACTGAATTGTTTTTATGAACAACACTAAGCATCAATATTTCTTGCAAGCAAGGGATTGCTTTCAATGGGAATATTGGTGGATTTAATATTTTTATTAATGATCAGGCATTTACCATTTGTCACGGATTTAACATTCCTAATTTTTATTCCAATTGCAATCTACAAGGGATACATGGGAGGTCCCAAATGCTTAGTTTTAAGGAATTTTCAACGAAAGGAGGTGTCAAACTGGTACTGAAATGGGACTAGAGATGATGAGCAAATTTGATTTGATTAACATTGTTAATATTTAAGAATTTTACTTGTATCTTAAAATTCTAATGATCAGGAATTATAGATATCAGTGGGTTGACAGATTCACAAATATCACAATTGGGAATCAAGGGCATGGCAGTTAGTCAGATCAAATTTTAAATGTTCATTTATGTGCAGGGGTTGTTTGAGGTGGGACATACTGTTATAAAATATTGATTGTTACCAAAAGGTAAAAAGTTAGCTCTGTCAATGGGATACCATAATATGATAACTATTAACACCAATATAGATTTATATATATTTTAATATGTAATATATTAATGGTTACAAGCAATTCAAGCATCAGGAATATGATTATCTTGTTTATTTATATAAATTTGTACCTGTCAAGGACTTACAGTTTCTATAATTTAACCTACATGTACATGTTTATGGTTCAATATATGGATGGTTTTATGCCATGTAATATATGGTTAAAATCACTAATATACCCAAAGGCTACAGTCGGTCAATTTCCAAGCCTATGTCCATGAATAGTTTTCCATTGACAGATATAGGGGCAGACGTCAACATCTTACATCACCATGGTCGCAGACATCTTTTCAGGTGCTCGGATGGATATACCAATGGTCAAGAAATTGATGTTACATGACCAAATTATACCCTTTCGGCTTCCTTACTTCAAGGCATTAGATCCCAATAGCTCCACTTTGAAGGAAATACTTGGATGTGTAGATTCTATGGACATGAGGAATAAGTACTCAATGTGTGTCAAAGCATTGATCTAAATGAAAGAATTATGATTGATTGCCTACTTAATCTATGTGATCATTGAAGTTATGTTCATATTTTAAAATGTTTCTAGATTACAACATGCCAAAATTGAATATCCCAAATGATGGTTAACCATAGCCTCATTGTAGGGGGAAATGCTTTTACTAGTTGAAAATAAGTGTTCAAAAAAGAAGACTTACCATTGATCAATATCTGATTTCCTTTTGTTGACCATTTGTATGGTCACCTCGTTATTGAGATAGCACTAGCAAACCCCCAAGCTTGTAAGCGACATAGTCCAACTTGTACAGTTAATGGATATAGATGAAAATAGTAATGCATTTTAGAGATTCAAATTAACTAAGTAGTTTGTTAAAGGCTTGTAGCAGTTTATCCAACACACGGGTGAGACTAAAAACTACTTCACATGAAATTTGTGACTCCCTCATATTGCCTATTTAATGGAATGGTATGCATTGACCACATTACCTCCAAAATATGGTCCATGATTTAAGGCTACCTCCAATGTGTAATAGTGCAATGGATGACAAAATACATGTCCTTATTTCCTTTCCATTGTAATTAATTAAAACACACTTGTAGTACATAATTGAAATCTAATTCACCCTTCCTTCCATCTGATTAGCATTATATGGTGGGCTTCTTTAACAACCACTTTGCCGAGATTTTTAGAATTGATGAACTTCCAGGATTAGGATCTGAACTAGACTATATTTCGTTATTTGATGCTTTTAGGAATCAAATATAGATAACTTGCAACAATTAAGCTAAGTAGTAATGGCTACGGGAAGGGTTTTCCTAGATCAAAGATGACGATGAAGACAGATTAATTAGAAATTTTGATAACTTCAATCCAACTGGTTAGGTTCAATGGTGACCTGACACATTTGTTGGTCCCTGTCGACAGAGATTATATGAAAATATGTGACAAGAATGGCTTTGGAACTGATTGTTGGATACTCCAAAGAAGATGTCCTGTGTTTACTAGTTACACTCATTGCACTTGGACAACAGAAAGGATGCAATAGTTTTAGATAGTTAGTTGAACCATGTAC
Source organism: Taxus chinensis (assembly GCA_019776745.2). Taxonomy (NCBI): domain Eukaryota; kingdom Viridiplantae; phylum Streptophyta; class Pinopsida; order Cupressales; family Taxaceae; genus Taxus; species Taxus chinensis. Next base: position 61,154,075 of record CM034147.1, on the reverse strand, counting down.
ATAGCATTTATGATTTTGTCACAATCCCATGAGTAAGGTACACTTTCATGGGGTCCAATTCGACCACTTATTTCGGCAGGATATGTCAGATCATGAGCCTATCAGTTAGGACTAAATAGGAGGGGCTATATTCTAGGATTTCATCTCACACATCTAGATCTTGGGGGAAAAATAATTGTAGTAATTGCTATGGCTTGGTGATAGAATGGCATAAGGGAAACCTAGCTTCAAGGGATGTAATACAGATCAAACACACACTAGAACTACATGAGATTCTGAAATGGTAGTGCAGATGCTTAGTGACATAAATTACATTGAAAAGAGCTCGATGAGGTTATATTGTCCGACTGGAAATGCATATGTATTGATTTATTCACATACCAATGTTTGTTTAAGCCTTGTGTAGTTCGTTATGGTTTTGTTTTGCAGGAAGCAGGTGTGACAGTAGAATCCCTACAGTGTTTCTTTGAGTGCAATAAACAACAAAATGAGGGATAAGAAGTTTAGACCCTAGAAAGTTGTGTAGAATGCATAAATGTGTACCAAGACACTAGCGCCCAACAAGGAATTTACAGATGAGAGTTAAAGTGTGAGAACGACGATCATGCAGGATAACACGACACATCATATCTGAGTTGCATTTAAATGACAAGTGTGACAAAGTTTCATTGGGAAGTAATAAAATAGCCATGAAATGCCCATGCAAAGAAAAGGAAAAGGCTCATCTCATCCAACCATAGATCTGAAGAAAGGGGTACAAGTAGAGGGTGTTTTGTAACCCCCAATCCATTTAACCATACCTCCTCAAGTGGAGAAGAGGAGTTACATTCCTAGAATGGAAAGTAACTCCCATATGATGCACTAATGCATATGACGCAATAGAATCTATCATAACCCCTACAACACCTAAGACATATGACCTCACCTAAGTGAGATGACTTGCCATGTGATGTGGACAAGTACACACACCAAAACTGTCCTTCATCGTAACTTAGGATGAGGTGACAAGTTATAATTGAGGAATGAGTCTTAGAAAATAAGCCTGATGAGGCACCCATGAACAACAAGGATATCAAGTAGCAAAGGAAAACCCAGTGGGAAAAAATCCATATCAATAGACGTAAAACTCCCTTAACAATCTAAGAAAGATGCACAAATGGGTCTTGACAATTGTGTGCCTGATAAGATACCCATGTACAAACAGAAATCTCTCTAGAAGAATAAGAAGAGATGAGAGAAAGGAGACAAGAGAGACTACAGAAGATGTGAAGCCATAGCCAAATTTGAACTTTGTAACTCTAGGAAGTCTCTAAGAAGATTGTTGATGACATGGTCGTTAGCCAATATAATTAAGAATATCCAACTACATTGAATAATGTGTCTGGCCTTAGGAAGGACATAAATGGAGTATTGGAAGTATGCCCACTCCACGAAGGAAACTGAAGGCAACATTATGAAGAAATTTTAATCTGGTTCACAGAAGTGTGACGTAGGTATAGAAAATGAGTGCATAATAACCAAAGGTAATGCCACAAGCATAGAAATTTTAGAGTGTAAGAGTAGAATATATGTTGAAAGGATGCCCAAGTGAAGTGAAGGCAAGGTAGAAACCCCCACAATAGCAGAAAAAAGATCCATAAGTAAGGGTGGATCAATGATGATATCCAAAAAAGTGGAAGAGATAAGAGTCCCATAAGGGGCAATCCAAAAAATGGAGATGAAGGAATCCTCCAAAAAAATTGAATAAGGATGAGAAACTCCATGTACTGCATCATAAGTAGGCATTACAAATAGACGAATAATATCTAGCAGATACTCATCCTAAGAGTGTGGATCAATAAATAGAAGAGTGATGTTTGATAGGTATGAATCATCAACACATGAAGGATAAGGAGTGGAAAGCTCCTTGCACACTAGAAGTGGAAAGGATGTAGATGGAATGATAATATGAGGCTAGGAATAAGACTGCTCGATGTCTGATGGGAAGGGAGGAGTGTCAACATACTCTAGAAGGTGGCCAAAAGGAGGAGAGGATTCCTCACTATTACTCTCATCATCATAACTAGAATCAAAATCCTTGTCATTAGGGATAGAAACAAGATATTTTGTGTTAGTATAACTATCATCACCTGAAGAAGAAGAGGAAATAATTGTATTGACAGTATAAGAAAAAATTAAAGTATCTAAAAGGTCTTTAAATAAGGATTGAGAAATGCTACGAATGGTGTGAGGAAGATCTGAGTCTACCACATGAAAGTGGAGTGGTCTATAGACATGCAACATCAAGTGACCTTTGGAGACATGTAAGATCAAGTGACCAAAAACATGGTTGCAATTGTAAAGGTAGTTTTCAAGACAGTAAGGATCAATGGGTGCAAGAACTGGCCCATATAGAAAGGGAAAAAGGACATCGTGAGAAAAGTAAAATTCCATAGAAGTACGCCATGATGTATAGTTATATCTACTAAAGTATTAGAGGTTATGAAGTGATCATGTAAAGCTAAACTCTGGAAATATCATCCTTTATGGTGCATTTGAAAGAATTCAAGAAGGCACAAGAAGAAGGGTGCATGGATACACATAAGGCTGCAAGATGTTAGACTCAAGAAAGAATGTGCTTTTTTGTGCAATACAACCCAAGAACAATGATAACCCCCATGTTTTTGGAACTTTATAAGTAGTACATTGATTACATTAAGGTATGTTCATGTGACGTGGGAAAGTTAACCACTCACCTTGTAGTAGGCAACGAATCGAGAAAGAGTGGAGGCAAAAATGAGTCACAGTCAGAAGTAGAGAAACAACACATCAAAAAGCACAAAAGGCGTAAGAAAAACAAGCATACAACACTACTCGGTGTGGGAGAATATGTCTCACATCGTAAATGAGGGTCTCTCTTGCCGCAATGTTGTGGTGGATGTGCTCACTAGCTGTAAGAAAAAGGGAGCACTACAATGCATGACAAGCTAGAAAAGTAGCCCAAAAAATCCCAATAACCCTGTAATGAAGCCCAAGAAAATATACCCTCCTTAATGATGAATTTTAATTAATTCCCTTTAATTAGGATTAACTAATTTGAAAAAAGGGAAATTTTGATTAAAAAAATCAAAGAAGGGAGAAAGAGGGGTCCTGGCTCAAGGACAAGCCAACTCATCTTGACAAGCTAGCTGGCAAGCTGAGTTGAAGTGGCTCAGTGAGGTGCATTGGGGGTGAGCTCAGCCTGAGTTTCACTGAAGGAGGTCTTTGAGTTGTAGAAGTTGGTGAGCAACATAAGAGTTACACAATGAGTTTAGTCAGCGAGTTATGCACTAAGCAAAGGAAGAACAACCCGATATAGTTACACAAGGGTGACACGCGGGTTGTGCTAAGGAGGTCACCGAGGTTAATAGGGGAAAGTTCATGCTGGAAGTTGTGTATGAGGGTGATCTAATGTTGTCAAGGCTGAGTTGATATTCATGCATGGCACTTGGACGAGTGAGCTATAAAGTGACAGGCTAACAAGTTGGCTAAGGAAAAGATTGGTAGGGAATCTAGAAGCAGCAGGTGACGTAACACATGAGAAAATGGACGGGACCCGGGTGAGAATGCAGAGACAACATGACGAGTAAGGAATACTTCAACAGGTAGACAACTGAACACGCCAACGTAAGGGAGAAGGTAGTAATGCATAGAGGTGAAGGTGTGAGGAGATCAAACATGGCACGGGGATCAGACAAATCCAAATGAAGGAGCCAGGGTAAAGCTAAATGCACAGGGAGATCAAATGTAGAGAACCCGTGAGAAAGGAACGAAAGTCTAGGGGTGAGCTCGGGCATGGAGAAGGGATCTGTAAGAAGCAGCCAAGCCAGGAAAAACACACAGATGTAGAGAAAAAACAATAGAGTGTAGGAACAACCTAGGATGACGAGCAATGTAATGGGGGAAAACATGACCACAAGAAAATTTACCACGTGAAACCCATCCAGGGGCAATGAATGCAACATCAAACGTATGGCTGAGATAGAGAGTGTAAGGCAGTGGGTGTAGATCATGGCAAGATGTAAAGATGAGTAGGAGGGAAAGCTAGGGGAGCCATCTCGGTTCCCAGCTTGGTGAGTTAGGGCCGAGTTAGGAAAGAAAAGACCTTTTCACCACTTGAAATCTAAACTATGTAGAACCCAAAAAACACACTGTAACCTCAAATTTGTAACCTGAACCTGTAAAAAAATCCAATTCTACATGCACGGCCTAGAAAATCAAGAAAAATGCAAACCAAACACCATGAACAAGATAAGGCTGTAATAACACCAAATCAATGCATATAATGCGCGAATGGAATAACCATTATGAAACTTGCACATGAAACCTGTAAAAGGTGAAACCTAGAGTAGTAGACAACAAAAAATGGTGAGTAGTGTGGATCCCAATAATTTTCTCTGATACCATGACAAATAAATTGAAAACATGAGAATGAGGATCATGCGGGATAATGCGAACATCAACTAATTTTCACTCCAACAATGTGACAAAGTTCCATGAGGAAACAAACAATCAATCGTGAAATGTGCATGCAAAGAAAAGGAAAGGGCTCATCTCATCCCACCATAGATCTAAAAAAGGGGGTATAAATAGGGGGTGTTATGTAACCCCCAATGCATGTAATCATACCTACTCAAGTGGAGAAGAGGAGTTACATTCCCATAATGGAAAGTAAATCCCATATGATGCATTGACGCACACTAATGCATATGATGTAACAAAATCTGTCGTAACCCCTATGACACCTAAGACCTATGACCTCACCTAAGTGAGATGACTCACCATGTGATGTGGAAAAGTACACACACCAACAAAATACTTGTCAAGTACTTGGCTAGTGAGTGAAAGTGGGAAGGTGTGTAGGAGGAGAGCATCATCATGTTGAATGAGGTGGCATGCATAGCGAAATAGATGCAAGTGATGTTGGGGGTCTTGGTTCCATCAAAATTTTCAAATGTGGGAAGTTTGAAATGTGGTGAATAGGTGTTGCATGGTACCATGGGGTGAATAGGCTCATTGAAAATTATGTGATAAGTTAGTGCGGGTAGAATTCCAATAAGTTTTGGGCCTCAAGATTAGAAATATGGTTGGTGAGGTGTTGGCAAAGTAAGTTGGGGTGTGAATGACCATGGGAGTGAATATACGACATGTGGAATGACTAGGTAGAAGGGGAGGGTGAACCGGCCAAAGGCCACTACAATCCAACCAAAGGCCACTGAGAGACCCCCCGGGGGGTGTGGGTATGGGGTTCAAGGTAGTGCCACAAAAAATATATTTTTGACCCTTTTTGAAAAGCATGGAGCAGATTTAAACAATAAAAATTATTCTTATTTATAATTAGTTAATTTAAATTACAAAACCATACATACATACATACATACATACATACATACATACATACATACATACATACATACATACATACATACATACATACATACATACATACATATATATATATATATATATATATGAATAAATTTATGATATTTTAGGATATATGTTTAAAAACTCCTCCCACATATTTATCCCAAATGCTAACTATGTGAGTGGTTAAACTCACACAACAAATATATTTGTTATTAGTTTTTTATTTAACAAGTATACAACAAATCACTAACTTACCATTTACTAAATAATAATTACTCCCGTAATTATTATTTACTAACTTATAACACCAAGATAATTATTACACCCATAATTATTATTTACCCATACACATGTGTGTAGCACTAACCATAGTCTCCCTACCATTCCCATCTTAATGCGAACATGGGGAAAACCTTCCTTTTACAACAACGTGCCGACTTGATGATTGCTCATGATTTGGATGGTTTTGTTTTCAATATAGACAAAAACCTAAGGGATAGTTTTTTGAGTGGTAAACCAACAAAAAAATTTATTTTTTTTGTTTTCAGGATAACAAACAACCATAATATCATGATGTTTTAGTATTATCACCAACTCTCATCACATTCTTCCATCAGGGGATTACACAAGAATTTTGCTCACACAGGAATTGTGCTCACACATTACAAAATGAAAAATGAAACTAGAAATGGAATATTGATGTCATGTTCCCCCCAACAATGTGAAATTTCCACGTATTTAGCAAACCAAACAAGAACAAATTAAATCTGAAGCACACTAAAAATAATGAAAACAAACACACTCCAAAAAAGATGTCACCAAACTTTCATGTGGCCTCATCATTAGTGACTGACGAGAGGTTGTTGATTGACCTCTAACCTCTAATGCCTTCATCCTCCAATGTGAATCATCCAACTCATCTGGATTTGTTCATGGAGATCATTTAATAAGTTATCTCGATAAGATGTACATCATTTATAAGAAACAAATGCGTCAAACTATTGAAAAGTGAGGCAATTGTTTTTTATTTTTATTTTTTAAAAAAAAATTAACTCTCAAAATTACTTGACGAATTTTATCGCTTTTGATGACATGAATAATGAATTTTGAAAAAAAGAAAATTTGACATGGAAAATTAAATCTCACAAGAATTTACAACATACAATTAGTAAAATGGTCACAAAGTACTAATAACTTAATATGAAAAGATAATTTTTTATTATTTTGATGATAAACACAAAACTTCATACAAGTTGAGTCATGATATTAAACCAATAGTACACAACACAACTTTTAATTTTGACAATCTAAAATTTAGATAGACTAGACTAAAAAACATTTAACACCATTTATAATAGACACTAAACAGTCTAACTAATTAATGACTTACATTGACTTTTATAACCTTAACGAACTAATTAAAATGATTAATAAAATTTAAAAATAAATACTTACTGTTGATCACGTGTCACGTAGAAGTTATAAAAGACAAGGAATGTTTACCAAACTTGATTTCATTTATGTTTATAGAATGGAGGAAAAATTTAATGAAGCTTGAGGTGAACCTCTGGAGAAAGTCAGCTTCCTCTTCCTAAACTAAACACAAAACTACTTTTAATGTAAGATAAAAAGTGGCTATCTAGTCCTATGCTAACATTTCATGGGATTAGGGAAAGAGATTTGTAAGGAAATAAAACCTAAAATAGAAGTGGTGATGCACCAAGAAAGGGTGTTACTAGACAACTTTCCAATTGGCCAATGAAGAGAGACGATCATGAGGAAGAATGACATACATTACAAACCCACTTTTACATACAATACTTCACTCCTTGGTAAGCACAATAACCTCCAAAACTTGCAAGAGAAACCCTGGTTGCACAGTTCACCTGAAAACATGATAGAGAGGCAAGTAGAAGCAATAAAAATCATGAAAGGACATACAAATGATCACAAAGCATAATTCTCATTACTTCAAGCACTTTGCACAGTGCACCATTACATCAGTGAAAAGGCACAGGCTGCCATTACAATTTTAGAAGAAAGGCTTGAAAGCCTACAAATCACAGCATCTCAGCTTGTGAAGAGAGGGGAAGCTTAGAAAGTGTCTAACTTGTCCAACTTGTATGACCTGTCGAAACTTACTGGTTGGAACTCACTTGTTGGAACGAGTCTCCAACTTACATTTATAGAAGAAATTGAGAGAGAGGAGAGGAGTCATAAATTCCCTCCCTAAATGGAAGGCACATGATGTATCACTTATTACAGTCAGGTTAAACCACTTGAAAAGGTTCCATCATGCATCATTAATGCCTGTTGACATAGTCTTCTCAATTAATTAAAATAATATTAATAAATATTATTATTTAAAATATTTAAATAAAAAATATTAATTTAATTAAAAAATATGGTGGGCCCCTCTTTCACTCCTGAAGTTGCGACGGTTGGACACTTGGTCTCGCTCGCAGGCTTGCTTTGTTTCTTTGTGTTTTGGCTAAGTCCCCCTTGACCAAGTTAACTGGTAGGATAAACTATGTCTGACCCTAGACACATAGAGGGCTTGCACTTTTTTGGGACCTACCTCTGGAGTTGATCTTTGAAGTTGTGTCGAGCTGACACGTGGCACCTTCCACTGGCTCTTCCCTATTTAGAATTTTCAACGGTCGGTTCTTCCTTTGGGGCTCAGACCACGTGGAGGCTTCACGCTCATTTGGGACCTGCCCTTTTGATTCTACCTTTGAAGTTTCATGTACGAGGCACATGGAGGCCTCCGTAGGATTTTGGAATTTTTCAACGGCCGGTGTCCCCTTTTCAGACCTGGGACACATGGAGGGCTGGTGCTAGTTCAGGGTCTCTCTTTGGGCCGTGACCTTTGAAATTACACAAATGAGGCATGTGGAGGCTTCTGCTGACCTTTATGTACTTAGCCAATTTGAGCCTGCTCCCTTTCTTGGTCCCTGACTACGTGGCGGGTTGGCACTCGTTTAGGGACCACCTTTGGATTCGACCCTTGAGGGTACGCCGATGAGACACGTGGAGGGTTCCACAGGATTTTAGAATTTTTTCAATTGTCAGTGTCTTTTGTGGGTCTCTAACTTTTCAAGGCACGTGATGCTTCCACTGATCTTTTCTTAGACTTCTGCTCCCTTATTCAGTCCACATGGGGTTGGTGCTCTTTGGGGACACCTTTGGATTTTTATGGGGACTCACTCCATAGGATTTTTTAAACAGCTGGTGTCACCTTTTTTGAACTCTAGTTGCGCTCATTGAGACACATGGAGATGAGACTTCCTCTATCGCTGCCCTTTTATACTTAGTCGATTTGGGCCTCAAGTGAACAAATTATATGCACTTCCTTGGTGAGTCCCTCATTGTTGACTCCATGTGGAAGTCCCACAGGGTTTTGAGTTTCACTGTTCCCTCTCACTCTTGGAAATGTGTCGAGCTGACACGTAGTGCCTTCCATGAGTCCGTTGCTTTGCCTCGACTTTTCAATGGTTGGTTCCACCTTTTTGGGCTCTAACCACATGGAGGACCAGTGCTTGTTTGAATCTCCACTTTTGGTCATGCCTTTGAAATTGTGCCGATGAGGCACGTGGAGGCTTCCGCTCACTCCTTTATACTTAGCTGATTCAGGCTTCAAGTGAATGTTGTCTTTCTCCATTTTTTCCTTGATGAGATTTCTGATCCCCTCTTTGTTGGGCCTTTTTTCAACTTTCTCCTCTATGTCGACGCCTACAATCCTCCATACATATAAGCTTTGACTAAACTCCCTTCAATTTTCTCACCTGGTGAATCCCCTTTTGGCTAGAACCAAAGCTCAGAACTCCTCATGACTCAGCCTCAACCAACTCATCCCTGATCTTAGTGACTCGACTATCCTCCATACATGCTTTAACTCCAAACACCACAATCTCTCAGAAACCACTATCCCCAAACTCTAAACACCATAATCTCTAAATCTTGAAAACCTATTCTCTGAAACTCCAAAATTTGAGAGTTTTGGGCTTCAAAAATATTTGATTCGTTCAATGTTTCTAACCCCAAAATATCTGAAATTCTAAAATGAAATTTTCTGAAAAGATTTTCCAAAATAAAACCCTAAAATCTCAACTCAACTTGTCCTACCTCATTCCCAAGCTCCTTTATTTTATGCTCAAGCCCTCGTTATTCCAGGCCAGGTATTCTTTCAATGAGTTGCGAGCTCTTTGCTTGACCACCTGAGCTGCACTTATAATTTGACATGTTCCCTAGAGTGAGCTTCTGATTTGAGCTACCAATAATTTCACAACCAGGATGACATCAATTTCAATTTTCATTACTGGCTAAGATTCATTGAGCTCGTCCTTAAGGCTTAGCTCGACCGAGTTATTCCTGATCTATGCATAGATTTGATGAAAATGGAAGCTCTCTATGAGGGCCCGAGATAGCTCCCCAACCTTTTCAAACACCATGTTCTAACTTTGAGATCGAGAGACTATATTCAAACATAAGCTTAATAAAATGATTTTAATTTGTACTAATGCACTTATATGTTGATTTAGGCTCAACTGAGCTATGTTTGAAGTTCCTTATTATTATGTACTAGAAGACCCATGGAAAGGTGTCATGAAGGTATAGAAGAACTCTGGAAATTTTATATACAAGAAATTTTATATACAAGCTTTGAAATTCAACCCCAGGTAGGACCCTTTTTCATTGTCTAAAATTTTTAGACCTTCATGCGGGAAAAATGGATAACATTTTTGGTGACCTCTCAGGGATGATTTCCTACTAAGCATGGTTCCAGTAGCCTTAAGTCATCCATTGGGCATGGAGTCTATATTGGAATCTTGAAAGAAATTTGATCTTCTGTGATATATCCCAAAGTCTCCTTGAGCATTTCCGATCTTGGACCTCCCTGGAATGCTAAGCATGAAGTATACTGAATCTGATTAAGACTTGGCATCCATGGAACACTGCAGAATTTGAATGAAGTAGATCATGAAACTCTTATGGAATCCTTGAACCTTCCTTCTCCTTGACACCTTCCAATGATGCTACAATGTGCAAGAGTAACAACAACGCACAACAAAAAACAAAAACACACAAAACAACTAAAAACCATACATGCCCCAAGTGGAACCTGTAGGGTGTGCATTGCACTTATTCTACTGAAAGAAAACCTATACTACCCTACACTAACCGGGAGCACAGGTGAGCTAAACAAACCCTGCAACTGGTTGTGTAAAATATATCCCTTTCCTCACAATGGATTTCCATGCAAATGATGTGACAATGGACATAGCTGAGAATGTGAGTAAAAAACTGAAACATGCCCAATTCTCCACTTGGTCTACTAAGACATCAACTGGAAAGAGAAAGAATTCCTCTTTTAGTTGCTCTGCATTTGTCCTGTAGAAGCATTGCAACTGATCCTCATAATTTTGAAACTCATCCTCACACTCTGAAGTGAATGTGACTGGTTTTGGCTTCTCTTCTAGCTTCAATGAAGCCAGGTACCTGATAGGACATGGTCTAAACCATTGAATATCCCTGCTTGTCTGAACTTCAATTTTAACAAGAAAGCCTTGCTGAAGACATCCTTGAAAAGAATGATAATCCATGAGATGATTTCCCTCTTGTTTCCCATTTACAAACAACTCTTCTCCTATATGAATGAATGGTACTGAATTGATGTCCTCTCCATTTCTTTTTCCTTCTTTGACAACAAGAAGTTCCTCCATGACATGCAGCTACTTTGGACCACTTACAGGCTCCAATGGAAACACTTGAAAATATCTGCAAGTGTTTGAAGAGTATTGCTCATATAGGAGCTCTGCTTTCATCTGAAGGAAAAAAATTTCAACATCTCTAACCTCTTCATCCCACATGAAACCTACAAGATCAAATCCTTTCACCTGTTGTTTTCCAGGACAATTAAGGGAAGCAAGACCTCCTTGGTTTCCTTCCACCATTACTTGTTCATCAAACAAGTTTGACTTCACAATTGAAAGTAAGAAACTCTCAATAATATCATCTTCACCCAAAACCTTCAAAGTTGACTTAGTTTCTCCCGCATGCTCCTCTCTTTCTTCATTCAATGAATATTGTAGATGATCCAAGTCTTCCCATTCAAGGAGATAACTTGAAACTACAGGTGTTCCAGAAGTGGGTATTTCTATAGGCTCTTCTGCATCCAAATACTCCTCTGAATCTGACAGAAAATATGCTTCTTTGTTCTCTGAATGTGCAAAGGGTTCAACCTCCCTTATGGTGTTTCCTGAATTAGCAATTGATTCCTCATGACCTTCCTCATCTTCAAACATAAAATTTGTAAGATCAAATTCATCTAAGAAAACAGAGTTTTGAAAAGACGAAGAAGGGGAAGAATCTGAAACTTCCTGCATGGTATAATCTATACTTGAAACTTCTAAGTCCATCATGGAAAGAATCCCACTATGATCAGTTGTTGTATTCGATGATGATGTTGGAAAGTCACTACAATGCTCCAAAAGTGATGCAATTTCTTGACATGTTTGACAGGTAGGATCATTACACTCATAAGAATCAGCTTGTACACTTGAGAGTCTTTCTTCTTCAGCTTGCACATTCTCTTCTCCAACAGACTCTGCCACCTTTGGTGATTCAAACTCCTCTGATGGAATTGAGCCAATATGAATACTGCATTCTGAATAAGTAGACTGTTGGTCCTCCTCATTCAACTCTAGATTTGTTTCTGGTACAAAACTAGTTTTTTCCACTTGTTCTTGAGTCTCAACTTTTGCAAAAGGTTTAGTCAGGAACATAGTTTTCTTGATGTTAAGTTTTGCAGTCCATTTCTTCCTATTATTGTTGACCATATACTCCTCTCATTCTCTCATTTCTTGATGATGCTCCTCCCAAAATGGATTTGGGACTATAAGAGGAGGGGTGGGTTGGGATTCAACTGATTCCCTCACTGTTTGAGGAAGAGATTCATTATCTTGTCTTGATGGCCCTTGTAGAAAAGAGGGAACTTTAGAAGGATGAGGCATGGAAGATTCATGATGAAATGGAGGAATAGGAAGTGAAGGAAAGGAATTCTCAGCAGGAGTAGAAACTGGAAGATTAGGACTATGGGGTTCAAGTTGAAACTGCATAGATGGAAACATGGGAAGAGGGTTGTAAGGTGGTAATGTAGGGGCCTCCCATTGATAGGATTGACTAACACTACATTCATAAATGTCCCTTTTCTTGATCCATTCTCCAACTTGAGTCATCATCTTGATTATGAATTGAAGCTTTTGTTGAGGGCTAAGCTCACATGGTATATGGCCAGTCCATGGGTATGGAATTCTTGAATCCAATCTAGGCTGCCTTCATCATTTCATTGATCCTTATTCATACCATGTTATGCTCCAACTCTCAAACCTTCTTCTGCAAGTGATCCTCTTCAGGTGTGGAATAGATTCCAAAATCTGCATGCCATTTTTCTTCAGTAACCCCCATGTTTGGTGGATAACTGAATTGACCTGCATCTTGCTTATGTGAACATGCATGCTCAAACTGATATTCATCATGAAATTGGTTTGGAGGTGAATTGTAATAGCCTGAAGATGGAAAGAACCACCATTGTTGCAAGTGGGAGTCCCACTGTGGAAATGAAGCCATGATTGCACAACTTCATGAATGAGAGAAAATGGAAAGATATGGAAGAAAACTAAATGAAAATGGGTAAAATGAAAGTTTGCAACACAGAGAGTAGGGTACTTAGACCAATGGAGTCACCAGTTGTGCTTGGGTATACCTCCTAAGGCTGAAATTTCACTAAGAGCACAACTTAATGAAATGAAATGAACACAATACACACACCTATGAAAGATGTGGCTAAGATATTACAATAGGATAACTTTGAAATGTAGAAATTTCACCTATTTGTCCCACCAGGCATGCCAAAAATTGTTGTCACCAAATCACTGCACCCCCCGAATGGCCTGAAAATGAATCATGACATTTGGTGTGATTGGGACACATGGGATCACCTCTCAAGCTGTGGGACTTGGGCTCGAGGTGAACCTCCAGAGAAGGCCAGCTTCCTCTTCCTAAACTAAACACAACACTACTTCTAATGCAAGATAAAAAGGCTATCTAGTCCTATGCTAACATTTCATGGGATTAGGGAAAGAGATTTGCAAGGAAATAAAACCTATACTAGAAGTGGTGATGCACCAAGAAAGGGTGTTGCTAGACAAACTTTTTAGCTTTCCAATGAAGAGAGATGATCATGAGGAAGAATGACATGCATTACAAACCCACTTTTACATATAGTACTTCACTCTTTGATAAGCACAATGACCTCCAAAACTTGCAAGAGAAACCCTGGTTGCACAGTTCACCTGAAAACATGATAGAGAGGAAAGTAGAAGCAATAAAAATCATGAAAGGACATATAAATGATCACAAAACATAATTCTCATTACTTCAAGCACTTTTCATATTGCACATTACATCATTGAAAAGGCATAGGCTGCCATTACAATTTTAGAAGAAAGGCTTGAAAGCCTACAAATAACAGCATCTCAACTTGTGAAGAGAGGGGAAGCTTGGAAAGTGTCTAACTTGTCTAACTTGTATGACCTATCAGAAACTTACTGGTTAGAATTCACTGGTTGGAACGAGTCTCCAACTTACATTTATAGAAGAAATTGAGAGAGAGGAGAGGAGTCATAAATTCCCTCCCTAAATGGAAGGTACATGATGTATCACTTATTACAGTTGTTTGAACCACTTAAGAAGGTTACATCAAGCATCCTTAATGCCTATTGACATAGTCTTCTTAATTAATTAAAATAATATTTAAATGATAATAAAAAATATTATTATTTAAAATATTTAAATAAAAAAATTAATTTAATTAAAAAATATGGTGGGCCCCTTTTTCAACTTCTGGTTTGTGCGAAGGTTGGACACTTGGTCTCACCCAGGTCCTGCTCTACCAACTTTGTGTTTTGGCTAAGTCGAGCCCCCCCCAAAATCATTGACTGGGTTCAAAGCCACTATGTCTTAACCCTAGACACTGGAGGGCTTACACCGAGTTTTGGGTCCTACCTCTGGAGTTGATCTTTGAAGTTGCGACATGAGCTGATGTGTGGCACCTTCTCACTGATATCTACCCTATTTAGACTTTTCAACGGCTCCATTCTACCTTTGGGTCTCAGACCATGTGGAGGCTCTTCGCACTCATTTGGGACCACACCCATTTAGATTCTACTTTTGAAGTTATGTGGATGAGGCACGTGGAGGCCTCCATAGGATTTTGGACTTTTTCAATGGCCGGTGTTACCCTTTTTAGACTTGGGACACATGGAGAAGCCTGGCAATTAGTTCAGGGTCTCTCTTTGGGCCACACCTTTGAAATTGCACCGATGAGCACGTGGAGGCTTCCGCTAACCTTTTGTACTTATCTGATTTGAGCCTACTCCCTTTCTCGAGTCCCTGAAAAGTGGTGGGCTGGCAAATACTTGTTTGGGGACCACCTTTGGATTCTGAATCCCTTGATGGAAAATATCTTAGAGCATGGCTCCTATCTACTGGGTTTGACCTGGGCACACATTAAAATTTTTGAAAGGCTCATGAAACTTGTTTAGACTCAACTAGCTCAACTATGGTTCATCTGTGACCACCCGATTTGGGCTCGCTCTGGATTTAAATTCTTGTTAATGAGACACGTGGAGACTTCAGTTGTTCCTTTTATACTTAGCTGATTCAGGCATCGAGTGAACAAATTATATGCGCTTCCTTGGCGAGTCCCTGATTCTTTGTACTAACATTTGGAAGTCTCCACTGAGGGTTTTGACTTTCACTATTCCCTTCACTCTTAGAAACAAGCTGAGCTGACATGTTGAGCCTTCCTACAACCGAGTCCATTGGCATTTCCTCGACTTTTCAAGTTGACCACTTTTTGAGCTCTAACCACATGGAAGTTGAGCATTGCTTGTTTGACATCGTGGCCACTGGAGTTGGTCTTGCCTTCATATTCACATGATATTTTTCTGTCCAGGCTTCTCTCATCCTTTATTTAGCTCAAGATTCCTCGGTGACTTTCACCAATTCAAACTTTCTACCATTTTTTCCATGAGCTTTGAGCTCTTTTTCCTCAGTGATCACCAACAATGAGATACATCATTGACACTCTGAGTGACATCGGCAACCAACTCCAAGCTCCCATGACTTGCATTATTCCCCTTGGATCTTAGAAACTCATCCCTGAACTCACAAACACCATAATCTCTGAACCCCACTGACATAATCTTCGAATCCCAAAAACCTAAAACTCTTCAATTTAGAGTTTCCTATGGGCTTCAGAAATATTCGACTCATTTAACGTTTCCGACCCCAAAATCTCCAAAATTTTGAAACGGAATTGTCTAAAAATATTTTTTGAAACAAAAATCTGAAAGCTCAACTCAACTTGGCCTACCGAATCGTTCATTTCAATGCCCCACCTTCATGATTATGCCAACAAGATTCTCCATTTGTTATACACAAGCGAGCTCTATTCTTTCAATGAGATGTGAGCTCTTTGATGTCGACCACTGAGCTCCACTTGTAATTCCTGAGATAGTTTCGTTCGCGAGCTTGTGAGATGAACTATCCTTTCACAACTAAGATGACTGACTTCAATTGTCATTATGGCTGAGATTTCCGAGCTCACCTTAAGGCTTGAACTCGACCGATATTCCTAGCTATGCATCATGGTGGCTGACCCAAGCATACCATTAGGGCCTGATTTAGCTCCTCCAACCTTTTCACTAATTGGTTCACTCATGTTCCTAATGACTTCGCGTTAAATAATTTTACCTAATTCAAACACAAGCCTAATAAAATGATTTTAATTTGTATTAATGCACTTATATGCTGATTTAGGCTCAACTGAGCTATGTTTGAAGTTCCTTATTCTTATGTGCTTTGAAGATCCATGCAAAGGCACCATGAAGGTATAGAAGAACTCTGGAAAGTCTATATTACAACTTTGAAAATTTTAGCCCATAGACCCTCGTTGTTCGTTTTTACCTAAGGGAAAAAATGGACAACACTTATAATGTAAATTCCACTTTGTCGAGCTTTGCAAGGCATCGACTGGTGATCTAAGAGTCATTATTAGGTTGTAGACACCTAAATTCTACTTTTGCAATCTTATTGTTGAACGCATACAAATCATTGTCATTCTTTCCAATTATGTTATAATGAGTGATTTTCACTAATTAACTAATGTTTCTTACCACTTTACCCAATTAACAACACTTTGTTGATTGTGTAACCCCTTTCACATTCAGGATGTCACTTTACAGTGAAATGTAAGTCAAAATCCCCTTCAAAACAAACAATTGGTGATTGTAAGCTAATTAATCCTATTTTTCCCTTGATTTGGTCAATATGCCCTAGTATTGACTCAAACCCCTCTTCCAACCACTCAAAATCACCCCATTCACCTCCAAAATGTCTCAACAAGCTTCAAAATCTTATCCTAGCCTCCTAGTTGACCCTAAGCGGTTGATTAAGGCTCCACACCTCTTAATCACTTGATAATTCACTAATTGTGATTAGCAAGGCCTAATCATGATTAGAAATTCTAATCTAATTTGGGGATTTTAGTCCCACATGCACCAAAATACAAGTTTATCCCAAAAGGAAAACTATAAAAAGAGTGCACCTCTTACCTTAATATTTTACACCATGCTTTGATTTGCATCTCATATAATAAATATGATATATAGCCAAGTTCAATCCTTGCCTAAAGCCTTCAAAAAGGTTACAATATGGATATCTAAACTAACTTTGTAAGTCATTTAGAGAGGACATTTCACCTTGTTTGGAGTAGCAACCATACCAATTTGATTGCCCTCTTAGGTCTATTTAGGCCCATGTTAGGTAATTGAACATATTAGTAGGCATGTTTAGTTAGATTTTGAATTGTATGCATGTTAGTTAAACATTCCTTTAAGCTTCTATCTTAATGTTACATTCCTGGACTTAGAACCTTGACTAGAAATGGCAATGGTGTTAGCCTTCCTTAGTTGATCATGTATTTTTTTTGCAGAGTTCAATGTGTTTTCATTTGGCACGCCCGGTGGGACAATACCCCATTGCATTCAATTTTTAAAGCTTTTTAACTTAGTTTCAAAGTTTTTCATTTCAAGTTTTTAGATTAGTTTCAAGTTTCCTAGATTAATTTCAAGTTTTCTAGTTTAATTTCAAGATTTCTAGAGTACTTTCAAGCTTTTTAGATTAGTTTCTCAAGCTTTTTAGATTAATTTCAAATTTTTAGAGTAATTTTCAAAGTTTTGTAGATTAATATTTCAAGCTAGGTAGTTGTTTCAACTAGATTAGTGGTAGAATTTGTGTTTTGATGTTCCTTGCAGGATATAAGGAGGTGAAGCCCTGTCAAAATTGACCCAAAATCCCAAAGATTGGACTATTTTTCAAGAAATCTTCTCAAAAACCTAGATTTTTGACCACCTATAGGAAAAGGCGTATGTGCATTACTGTGAGTGCCTGTGCATGACTGTGATGTGCATCCATAGGCGTTTGCATGACTGTGAGTGCCCTTGCAGCACTAATTTTTTTGGTCTTGAGTGAAAAAAGTGTCTATGCATGAAGACATGAACTTGTGCATCACTGGAAGCACCCATGCATTATTTACTATGAAAAAGTGACAAAATAGTGTCTGTACGTCACTTAGAGCACATGTGCATCCAGAGGAGCACCCATGCATTCAGGTAAAATTCTCACAAATTTCAAATTTTCAATTTCGGTGTTAGTAGGATTGTGGTCATTTCTTAAGGGTTTTTTAGTTGTTGTTTTGGTCAATTTATTGATTTTAGGGCAATATTCCTAACAAAATTGTCTTAGGGTTTTATAAGAGATTCTTGATTAAATTAGGTTAGCGTTTGATGAATGAGTATGTTTTCATGCTTTATTTGAGTTTGGAATAGGGTTTTATATGATCTTCTCTTGCACCTAGTGTGATCTTGAGAACCAAAAACACCCCTAAACCACTTTTTGCTTCTTGGGAGTAAGTAGGAACAATCATCATTCATTTTGTTCTTAAGGGAACAAACATACATTTTTTGACACATACTTAGTTTAAGAGCGTTTTCATTTGATAAATAATAAAGGCTAAAGATTGTGTATGCTCTTCCCTTGCACCTAGTTTGATCTTGGGAATCAAAAGTAATTTTAGTCTTTCATTAAGAAGTACTTGGATTAATTGGGACTAAACCTTGTTTTTTGAAAAGTTTGATAGTGGTTAGTTGATTTACAAGCATTTTCACTGATATATTTCTATGATATTGTGGATCTTGTTAAAATACTAACCATTTTTGTGAAGGACCTAATTTTATTCAAATAAATGAGGGCCTAAAACAAATTCTAGCATTCATGTGTGATTGTAGGTTGCCAAAAGGAGTACAACAAAAACCACATTAAGTCTAAAATATAAAAAATACACCACAATCATGACATTGTATTTGTAGGTTTCAGTTAAGAGTTACGAACTCATCCGCTTAACTAGGACATAACCCCTTTGGCATAAGCCTTAAGCTATAACAATGGGGGTGGTCCTAGGAACCCTAAAGTAGTTCACACAAGAGATAACCTTGTGAATGAAAATAGGAAAGTGCTCCACACTACTAACTTGACTAGTACACCTTGGTGAGATTAGATTCAAAGTTACTTCCATTGCGACCCCAGTGATAATACAACTGAATGCACTAGTTTCTCATTATATTAGAAGGGGGTAAAGTAAATCCAAGATACTCCTTGGGAAAACTTGGTAAATTGAGTTGGCAGAAGTAAACTTGTGACACATAGAGAGAGAGAACCACCTAGGAAGCTTTCCAGTTTGTAGCCATTGTTTTTGTCTTAGATGTTATACTTGAGAGCTCTCACAAAGTGACAACTTTGTTAGATTCAAACTCTTGTTTTTTGAACAAGGGAAAAATCTCTTAAATTTGAAACCGCGTGATATTTCATCATGAAATCTACTTAGTGTCATTTTTTCCTAGTTTTTCACTTGTCTTAAGACAAGGTGAAGCTCTGCCCAAAATAACACCAAGTTTATTTCAACACCATTTGGTCTACACCCTTATTTTATTGTTTCCCATTTTGGGTAAAAGGAAGAAACATATACTAGATACTACTAGATATCACATGTCCACCACTTTTGTATTCTACTTGCGTGACTAGGTTGCAATGTCGGAGCACAAGTGTTGAAAGTGTGCATGGTACGTACTCACGATCTAGTAGGCCCCCTTATCTCAAAGACCCATATTTGAGACTTATTCTCATTGTAGTTAGGTGATTTCATCCTTGTCTTCTTTTGAGTTGTTACATTTCCTACATTATAACCATATAATTGAGATATTTACATCTTGTTTCCATTGTGAAATTGGGCCTAAATCTCTATATTGTTTTGTTACAATGCTCGTACGCTTAAAAAATTCTTTCTATACTTAGATGTAGTTTTTACATCCTAGTTTTGTCTCAATTTTTTTGAGTGTTGAGGATACATTTTTAGCATCACGATAACATCATTTTGACACTAAAAATATTGTTTTTCTGAAAGCTTGGTGCACATGTCCAAATAGTGTCGTTATGCTTCTCACATTACTATCATCCATTATACAAGACTTATAATCTGTTAGTATTTAGAAAATGGTTTTTAGTATACCTTGTTAGAATATTGTGTCAACATTCTCTTATCATTTAGGTCTTTTTTGTTGCAAACTTGACCTAATTGGTGATATTTTGTTGTCACTATTTGGTGTCAAAACCTATCTAGATAAATATTAGGGATTAAACTATTTGTTGTGACTGAAGTTGAGCATTTTACATCATTTTATTGTTATAGAAAAACTTGTGTTGGATATCACCTTGCTAGGGTAGCTTATTCTTTATTATTTATTTCTTAGGGTCACATTGACTTAGTAGAATATTCCTAGCATCGTTGCGCTACCAAAATTTCACTAAGGTCCCTTTTTGATAAACATTAGTAGAAGTATTTCACGTTGTACCTCTTATCTCGAGTATGACTATTACGATAATGGGATCCTAAAGATTAGAATCCAATATATTAGGAGGTGACAACCCTCTTTTAGAGGATAATATCACGGTTGACCATAGTGGTGTAGAGGAGGATTCTCCTCGTTTGAATCTAGAGCATTGTCCTCCCAAGTTTGATGATTACATTTTCCAAAACAAACATGAGGTTCTTATGCATGTTATGGAATTAAGAGCTAAGTTACCTCCTATAGTAGACCCTTCTCTCATTGCTGGAATGATTTAAGTAGACCGACCTCATCGTACTATCAATGAAATTTTAAATCCAGGTCATGCCTCTACTTCTTTACGATAGAATAATGAGGAGGTACCATTTGAAAATGAAGGATATTATCGAATACCTATTGTTAAAATATGTTGTGAAGACAATGAGGAACATGTTCATCATGCATAACCTCCCCCTAACGAAAATTGTCATAAAGTAACTATTCACTAGGTGACATTAGAACAACAGGTCCAAGCCCTTACTTGCCAATTGGAAATTTTAGCTTCGCATATACAAAAGGAACAACCCAAAGTGTTGAAACAAGCTATACCAAAAGACAAATCTAAAGCTTTGTTGCATGAGTTCCCAATAAACAATCCTCGATGGGAGGCACAAATATATCCTTGTGAAGAGATTCTCACAACAAATAGGGGTGGAAATACACCTAGATTTAATCCAATGTATAGACCTACGCCACCACATAAGATCCACTTTTCAATCATGAGTGGTCAACTATGAAGAACACCCTTCTAGCATTTCAAGAAGGTAAAACTGGTAATAGTAAGAAATACCAGTTCGAAAATTTATTCCCTTATCTATTTGATAGGTCCATGATCTAGGTACCTTTCCCACAACACTTTGAGTTTCCAAATTTTGATAAGTATAAGGGAAAAGGTGACTCTTGTGACCATATAAAAGATTTTTACATGGCATGCAAAGAAGTCGCATATAACAACAAATATTTTATCCATATCTTCCCATAGAGTTTAGGAGGATATGCATTAGAGTGGTTTGTGCACATCCTCAAGGGATCTATATCTACATTGCCGAAATTAGCTAAACACTTCGTATGACATTTCTCATTCAATATTGAGAATTATGTCACTGTGTTAGATCTCTGCAATTTCAAGCAACTAAATAACGAAAACTTCATTGCATTTTTACAACGATGGAGAGGATTAGCTATCCACTTTCCTTGCTCCATGCCTGAAAAATTAGTTAATCAGTATATTTATTCCCAACCTCGATCCAGACATTACATTCCACTTGCAAATGCATTGTGGCAACACATTTGATAAGGTCATCGAAAAAGGGAGTCAAATTGAAAAAAGTGTTGTTAACCAGGGAGCTCTAAAAAATTTCTCCCATGATCATAATGATTCTAAATATAATGACAAAACAATGTGTGTCCCTAATAGGAATAAAATTTTGTTAGTGATGGGATAATATATTCTAAACGAGTACAAGACATTCAAAACAACACTCCTTTGAAGCTTGCAAAGGGAGCTCTGCTTATGGAGTATAAGCGTCGTAATTTCACTCCTCTATCTTACTCAATGTAATCAATAATAAAACAAATAGAGGTGGTTAATATGGTTAGATATCCTAAAACTATTCCTTATGAGGATGACACACCTAAACCATCATGGTTTAGAGATAATGAATATTGCCAATTCCATGACGTTAAAGGTCACAAAACAGATAAGTGTTTGAAGTTGCAACACTACATCTAGGAATTAATCGAAAGTGGTGATGTGGAGATGGATTCATCCACTCCTAACAAATCCCCCAATACAAATAATTTTCCTAAACATAATCAGGACAAGAATGCTAATTATGTGTCTAATGAGGATAATAATTTTGATGCTCTCATTGGTTGTGTAGATACACCTGTTGAACATGTCAACACAATAAACCTTATGATATCCCCTAGACTATATATATCTAGGCATGTGTCGAACAAGATTGATTATCACGTAGTTCCACATATTTATGACAGTAAGGAACCTAGGTTTCAGCCTTCCCATCAAAGGATGCTTATCACAACTAGACTTCATTTAATTCTTCACGCTAAAGAAATCGTTCACTTACGTCTTCCCCCATCTTAGACTCATGGTAAGTAGTATGATTATGATTCTTATAAAGATTCCAATCACAATTATTCTAAGTCTTTTGATTCTTCTGAAGATTTCAATCTGAATTATTCCTCTAATATGACTCCTAAGTCATGGTCCTCCCTATCTTTGTAGGACCCCATTTCTCAGTCACCTCAATAACCCCTTTTTCCATCGAAGAGCTCTCTGACTCAAAGTCCTTCTAATCAATCATCCAAGTCAACTCCCATGTCACATTCATCCAATCAACCTCTTGTGGTAGAACAACTACCCACACTGATTGATTCATTTCAAAATGAAGAAGCCATTAGAGAATTTATGAGGGTACATGAAGAAATTCCTCTAGAAGTTTTCGATCAAGAAACCTCTTTAGACCTTGATACATTTGCATATTGGGAGGAATATATTGATGCCTTTTGTTAGAAAACAGAGGAAAACCCTAAGATCATGTGCATGCATTGGGAGGAAGAGATTGATTCATTTTTTCATAAAGCAGAGGAAGACTCTAAGATCATCAAACATGATCCTCCTCTTATTATTCCATCTTCACATTCTTCATTGGGCAAAGAAATTATTGGGTCTAGCATTGATCCATGACCTATCTTCTCATTACCTAATCATTCTTTATCTATCAAGATTCCTCCATTGCAATCTTACCTTGGTTCACCACCTGGTATCCCATTGTCTTATTTTATATGTGGGCCACCTCCAAGTAGCCCCACATCATCTATATATGGCTCACCTCTTGGTAACCCATCTTCATCTATTCTTGGGCCACGTCCTAGTGGCTCATCATCTTCTATATTTGGGACACCTCCTAGTAGTCCTTCCTCTTCAGTCTATGGGACACTTCCTAGTAGTCTGACTTCTTTTATATGTGGCTCACCTCCTAGTATCCCATCTTTGTCTATATTGGGGGCATGTCCTAAAACCCCATCATATTTGATAATTGGGCCATGTATTAGTAATCCATCATCTTCTCTCTACAGGACATCTCTAGGAAATACCTCATCTTTAATCTTAGGGCCACATCCTAGTAGTCCTTTATCTTCATTCTATGGGAAACCTCCGGGTATCCCATCCTCTTCAATTTTTGGACAATACTCTTCACATCCATCACAATTGCCTTTTATAAATGATTTTGTAAAGCCCACTGTCATTCCTCACATCAATTATATTCATCCACTTTCTTCTCCCACTTCTCGGCATCAGACAAGTCATGTGGTAGCTTATAAGAAACCTAAACAATTTCTTCATCAGACTAAGATCAAAACTTCTAAGAACTCCAAATCTCCAAATAATTCAAACAATATTAAAGTTCAAAATCAAACACACTTCGAAAACACACACCAATGCACCCAAAAAGTATGACGTAAAGTGTAGAAACCTTTGGATAGGGACCTCAAGCTTCCGCATAAAAAATCCATGTTTCATGATAAAATGTAGACATCTATTGAGTATGAGCTCACCACGATCATTGAGATTAGGGATAATATGAATCTTGATAAGAAAACATGCCTAGTATTCCTTATCAAGGAAATCACTAACATTGTTGTTGTATCTTATCACGTCAAGTGATATTTTCCATCCCACCTTTGAAAAAAGACAAAAATACAAAAAAATGAGAAAACATTTCAAAAAATCAAAGGTAAATGAACACACATTACAATCAGGTATTGCATACACATGGATGTTCTTTCTTCCCTTCCTTGTTATTCTTTTGCAAGTCTTCCTACCATTTTCATCCCTTCAGTGATATTTTGGTTAGCCTATTCGCATGCATTTTTTGACATTTATCTCTATGGTATCCATTTGACCTTGGTCTTTTATCACCTCGGTAAATTAAAGAGTGACTAACCTCTTAAAGATCCTATCACAATCAACATCTAAAAAACATGTTGCGAAGAAAATTTGTATATATTTGTTGACACTATCCAATGTATTCATTGCAATCAATTCCACCTCCTTCTATCAGGCCATCAGTGGTTATTAACCCCTTGTCAGAAAGGAGAGCTGAAATAATTTTTTAGAAAGAAAAAGAATCAATCAAATCAAAAAGCACAAAGCTGAAAGCAAACACGAAAAGAAAAAGAAAATTGATATATAACTTTGGGCTATTTCTAATCAACTTTACTAGGGCTATGGATGTTTGACTAGAAGTAGAGAAATGTTGTGATTAGAATTAGATGCATCTCCTTCAAGGATATGGACACCTGGCTGGCAGTGAAGTAATGTACGACTCTCCTTCCACAATCCATTCAAAAAAATCAACGTTGAAAAATAAACCATTCCTACACATTGGCTAGAGTGTCTTCACTTGTTGTCTATCAAATCTTCCCTCCAAGAGGTAATAAATTCCAAATGCACACACTGGATCTCTATGAGCAAACATGATTAGTATTTTACTGAGTGCATTTTTTTGGACCTTGTTCAGACTCTTACTCTAGTCTATATCTTGTCTCATGATTCATACCTTTGGATAACCATTTCTTCATCCCGAGGCTTCTAAGATACATTTAAAACATTCACATCATTCTTCTACTTTTTTCAGAACATCCATGTGTATAATATTTCCTTTTTGCTATGTTTGCCGACACCTTTGTCCCCTTCACAAAAATAATCTTCCACTTCTTTCTATCATGTGCTTCTTGTCCAGCTTATGTTGGGGGAATCTTTGCTCCTTCCTAGCACGTCATTGGGTTACATTCATCATCATGATTGAACCTATATATATTAACTCTGATCCAACTTCTACACGTGAATATTTTTCCTTTGAATATTCCCATCTAACGTTGGGGTTAATTTTGCATATTCAATTTCTTGCACATATGCGTGGCATTCTGCCCTTGTGCATCACATCTGTCACTGGGGGCATCCATGTTTCTTCATTTCTTCTACATATCTTCAGAAAACTTCTCAAAAATAAAAAACATTCAAATATTTTTCACAACTCCAAAAAGCATTCAAATATGTTAGTAGAAAAAGTCAAAACATCCAAATAAACATAAAAAACCCAAACAAAATGATTACAAAAATTTAAAAACCCTAAAAAATTATTTAAAATTGTCAAAATCCTAAATTTATCTTACCATTACATATTTCTCTTTGATACCTTTCCAATGCAAAAAAAAATAGAGTCATTTTGAGGTCGGGAGCAAAAGTTATGGCCTCCGAAAGATAGGTTATGCACTCAATGTTGCACAGGCACCTAAGCACTCAGGTGCCTTGTGCCCTTGCATGTAAAATGCAAATTTTCACTAGGAATTGGTGCCTAGGCACCTAGCACCCTTGCATCATGCACATGCACCTAGGAACCCTTGTGCTAGGCATAGGCACCCAGGCGCACTTACATTTCTTCTACTAGTTGTGTGTGAGCTACCTAAGCGACCTTTCATGCTATGCAAAATCACATTTTCTCCAGGCATAGACGCTTAGGTGTCGTTGCATTTCTTCTACCAGTTGGGTGTGAGCTCCTTTTCTCCCGCATAAGCTCCTTTTCCTCCTCGCGACCTTTTCCTCCCACGACATGTTTCTTGCCCCCAAAGTGCCCTAAAACCACTGCATTTATTCTAATAATCTTCTAACACTTTCTGCAATGGTTATTTTTAATAAATAATTTTTTTTGGCACGTTTTCACTACGTTGGGGCATATTTTTGCTTCCTAGTGGCCTTTTCTACTACATGGGGCATATTTTTTCCATACAAACACTTTTAGCATTGTCTTGTAATTTCTTTATCTCTTTTACAATATTTTCTTCTTTATAAGTCAAAAAATTAAAACAATGATTTTTTTAAAAAAAATGATAAAATCATTTAAAAATCAAAAAAATTGTAAAAATTTAAAATTTTACAAAAAATTTGTAAACAAAATATACCTGGCTAAAGCTTGTGTTAATTGCATTTTCCTCAAACATTGAAATATGTCTTAAAAAAGCATATTTCTATGGGTCTTTCTTTTTCTGGTCTCAAACGACTTGCAGATCATTGTGATCTACCTCTATTAACAAAAGCTCGATTGCATGCTATATCGGTACTCCCGTGCAACAGTGAGTTGTCAGAGACTGTGTCATAGTGCACGAAATATTTTCTATGGGACTACTTATGTCCTCCATTATTCCCCTCGCATGTATCCTTGCTTGGAGCACCATTTTTAACCCTTGTCATTATAACACGAACATTCGGGAACTGTAGCTTAATAACAAAAACATTGGTATAACTGTCTCAAACATTGTTTGTTTGAGTATGTGTGATTGTATTGGTTTCTCCATTAGGTTAGTTGGTTTACTTTCTCATATTGCATTGTATTGTGTATGTTGTATTGAGTTAGGTGTTGTTTTACTTTCTCTTATTATATTGCATTTTTTATGTTGCATTGAGTTAGGTATCATTTTACTTTCTCATATTGCATTGCATTATGTATGTTGCATGGAGTTAATAGAAATAGAAAAATGTTGGTAATTTAGCTTTTCATGTTATCTTACATTTTACTTCATTTCAATAAAGGTCGATGATGTAGACCTAGGGGAAAAATTATATAAACAGGTTGCTTATTGAAAGGTTAGATGCAATGATTGGGCTTGTCCTATAATTCCTCCATTAATCATTTCTTCTCCATTATCATTTATAACCATTACTAATTTTTCTTCTAAAACTCACCTGGGGAAATAAACAACCACCTTTATCCCTATCCTTATTCCTTCTCAATAGCCAAGGGTTTTGTCCCGTTCTAACATATTTTCTTCTATCGGTTTCAGTCATATTTTCGATCGTCAATTGACTTCTTCTATCACCCCATCAACACTTAAGGAGACATCCTTAATCCTGCTAATTTTTATTCAGAAATTTACCTATTTATGCTTGTCTACTATATTTGAAGTGAATTCACTTACTTCACCTCAAACAAGGGCAAATGTAGACACCTAAATTCTGCTTTTGCAATCTTATTTCCGAACACACACAAATCACTCTCATTCTTGCCAATTTCATTATAATTAGTGATTTTCACTAATTAACTAATGTTTCTTACCACTTTAGCCAGTTAATGTCACTTTGTTGATTGTGTAACCTCTTTCACATTCAGGATACCACTTTACGGTGAATCATAAGTCAAAATCCTCTTCAAAACAGACAATTAGCTATTTGTAAGCTAAGTAAGCCTAATTTTCCCTTGATTTGGTCAATATGCCCTAGTATTGACTCAAACCCCTCTTCCAACCACTCAAAATCACCCCATTCACCTCCACAATGTCTCAACAAGCTTCAAAAGCTTATCCTAGCCTCCTAATTAACCATAAGTGGTTGATTAAGGCTCCACACTTGTTAATTCATTAATTGTGATTAATAAGGCCTAAACATGATTAGAAATTTTAATCTAATTTGGGTATTTTGGTCCCACATGCACCAAAATACAAGTTTCTCCCAAAAGGAAAACTATAAAAAGAGTGCACCTCTTACCTTAATACTTTACACCATGCTTTAATTTGCATCTCATATAATAAAATATGATATATAGCCAAGTTCAATCCCTGCCTAAAGCCTTCAACACGGTTAGTTGATGGATATCCAAAATGATCAAGTATTAATTTTGAGAGGCCATTTCACCTTGTTTGGAGTAGCAACCATACCAATTTGATTTCCCTCTTAGGTCTATTTAGGCCCATGTTAGGTAATTGAACATATTAGTAGGCATGTTTAGTTAGATTTTGAATTGTATTCATGTTAGTTAAGCATTCCTTTAAGCTTCTATCTTAAAGTTACATTCCAAGACTTAGAACCTTGACTAGAGATAACAATGGTGTTAGCCTTCCTTAGTTGATCATGCAATTTGCTTTGTAGAATTTAGGGTGCTTTCACAGGTTTAGATGCATCAATTCACATGAAAAGTGTGAGATATGTTATATGTGTGACTTTTTTAGATTTCTGACAAGTATTGTAAAACCACATTCCAATGCAGATGAATAACTCGGGTGAATCAAGAACAAAGAAACTAGGACGAGATTTCCATAGTCAAGATATCTTTAGTTTTCTTGATGCTAAGGAAAGGCCAAAATAAATACAAAACAAGGTCGAATCGATGTGGAGGAAAGGAATTTAGTCTCCTAATGCAAAAAAAAATAGATAACTACAATTTTACATACATTCATATATCTAAACCATGAGAAAATGCAAAAAAAATCAATGGAATGCAACATACGATTGACAGATATTGAATGCAGGTATGTGGATGCATGGGCATAACAGAACGTAACCACAAAATTAAACTATACTAATACAACCTACACAACGCTCTCTAAATAAATTTTTACCTGAAAATATCTTGCACTAGGGAAACTGATATGAGCCACCCCTTCACCAATTTCAAAACTCCATAGCCTTCACATGATCTACTCTGATACGATACCAGATGACGAACTTGGAGCAGATTTAATCAATAAAAATCATTCTCATTTATAATCAATTAATATATATTATAAAACCCATACATATATATAGGAATAAATTTCCTATATTTTAGGATGTAGGTTTAACAACTCCTTCCATGTATTTCTCCCAAATGCAAAATACGTGATTGGTTAGACTCACATAACAAATTTATTTATTATTAGTTATTTATATAACAACTATTTAAAAAATCACTAATTCACCATTTACTATATAATACTTACTCCCATAATTATTGTTTACAAACTTATAACACCAATATGATAATTACACCCGTAATTATTATTCATACATACACGTGTGGAGCACTAACCACCGTTTACCTAATGTGTGTGTGTGTGTGTGTGTGTGTGTGTGTGTGTGTGTGTGTGTGTGTGTGTGTTGTGTGTTTGTATGTATGTATATGTATATTTATATTTTGTTATTGCGTTTACACAAGGGAACAAAGAGGGTAGGACGGGTTACACCCTAGTCATAGGTGTGACCAAGTAGGGTGCATATGTGGAGGGTGCAAGGGTAAAGGGGGAGATGGATCGAGGTGTGTGTGGAAAGTGGCTCGAACGTAGGGGAGATCAGGTGTGGAAGAGAGGGCTCGGGGTAAGAGATAAGGGTCGGGTGGGTGGAGGGTTCGAGGCCCTGACACGGGTGGCATCGTGTGAGGGAGGGGTTGGGTAAGGAAGGGTTGGGTAGGTTAAGGGGTTGTCACCCAATTGTCATGGCGACTAGGCAAGGGAGAGGTGAGGTTGGAGGTAGCTAAGAGCTGGTAAGATGGGTCACAACCCTATCACACATGATTGGATAGGGGAGGTGTGGTGGGGTAGGGTTAGGGTGGGTGTTAGGGGAAAGAAGGATAGAGGGTGAGGTAGAATGGTAGAGGGTAAGGTGGGAGAGTTGTAGGTGAGGGGGAAGGGTAGCGGGAGGGAAAGGGGACAAGCCAGTAGTAGTGGTGACTGATGGGGTGGGAGGGTAGAGGGGTCAGGTATACGTAAAGAATAATTTTTGTGTGTTTTTTAATGGATTTGTGGTTATTGCAAATGGTTTGTGGTTTGCGGGTGTGACTGACACCTAGGGGTTGGGGGTGTAGTTAGTAGCCGGAGTTGAGGTGAAGAGTTGGGAAAAGTAATAAGTAGAGGTTGTAACGAGATTGCAAGGAGGTTACATGGTGGTCACATTTGCGACAAGAGTTAAGTGAGGAGATGGGTAAAAGGATAGATCTGAGTGTGTAAGGGACCAGAGTGTATAATCCATAGACCAGAGTACACAATGGACTGATAAGAGAGTGCAAGGGACTAGAGATCGTGAGGGGAAAACCAAAGCATGTAAGGTGTGAGAGAAAATAAGAGATTAGAGTGTACAAGGGGAATATTAGAGAGCACAAGAAGTGTTAGACCAAGAAAAGAGGCTAAGTATGAGCTACACATGAAGCTGTACAAAACTGTAAAAGGGAGAAATATTACAAGTACAAGACAGTGCACGAGGGTTTACGCATAAGTAAGAATAAGAGGATGCATAAATGGTTACACGTAGGAATGGTTAGAACAACAAATAGTCAGAAAAATAAATAATTAATAAAAATAGGAAAGGAATGGGTTGGCGTGATAAGTAATGAAAATATATAAATGGATAAAAGTAGTGTTAAAGCACATGCATGGTGATAGATAAATATAGAACACTCATATGGCATGACATGAAGGTTAAGTAATCTATTAATAGCACACATGGAGAAATAACAACCAGTTGAATAACAAAGAAAATATCAAAGGCACATGCAAACTAAGTATATAAGAGTCTATTAATAGGTTAAAGCATTATAAAGCGGTGAATGACAAGTTTCCACCAACTATATATAGTTTTCATTTTTGTATAGTAACGAGCACGATGATATGTAGTGTAATAGTGTATGTGAGATAGCTTGTATGGAAGCTATGTTATGTTTATAATTTTTTGTGAGATCTTACTTTATAATGGATGATCTGATATTGATTTCCAAGGTTAGGAGAGATGAATGAGGTGTTATTGGTATTCAGATTTTGTTATTGATTGTATATCTTTAATAATGAATGATCAAGCTTCATACTATTATTGTCTTTCTTATCTTTGTGATGATCTCTAAATATATTGTCTTCTTTATGTTACACAGTTCTTTATGCTGACTATTCAACTTGCATGAGCTAAATAAAGAGGGACCTAGTAGATTGTGTGTGTTTTGAGTGATAATTTGGACGTCGGTATGAGTGATGTGCCAACACACCTGACTAAGTGGTGTTAACATAAAACACTACATTTTGGTTCCATTGTCAGGACCTCTTATGATTCTATACATCAAGATGTGGCGTCTGCATGGCATTCCAAATATCATTGGTGAATATTGAGTGGTGGGTACATGACGGCTAGGATGATATTTCCCATAGGTATAATATGAGAAGACATTTTAATCAATGTAAATAGGTAGAGGACAACTTGTATAATAAATTAAATGAAACCTTATTCACTTTCTTTCTAGTGAATTATATGAATGGTTAGTAGCATATTCTTATGATAAAGTGATCAGATTAGGAAGGAGGACCATGTGGAGCTAGGATAAGTACCAAAAACTCTCTGATTTGATGAGCCTTGGACCCACACAATAGATCGCTAGTGAGAAGGAATTTTGAGGGATTACATGTTGAAGTATGCAATCTCAACATATTCGTGTCTTGAGGAGGTATAATTTCAATTCCTACATGAACCTATAGGATCTTATCTCTGTGTGCTCCTGTTGGCTATCAAAATTTTGATTATTGAACTTAGATCGGAGAAGATACCTATGGTAGGATAAACCCCACCATGCATAGGGGTAGGAAAAGGGATTGGGAAAGATAACATTATTCCAAGTGGAAAGAGAGACTTCACATATATAATGATGCGCAAGAAAGGCCAATCAGAGAGGCACTAAGACTGAGAGGAATGGGTTCAGACGGGACTGATGAGAACCCTACAAAAGGTGAGGGGCCATAGAACCTTGTCTTTCAGATATTGGGGAAGCACAATAGAAGGACCCCCTCAACATAAGATGATATTGAATATGATTAAATACTAAGAACCATTGGTGAACATCTAAGCCACCCCAGACCCCTAGCCCTTGCGCATGGTGTTCAATATCCAGAAGTTGTTATAGAATATCATCAAAATGATGGAGAGAAAGAAACTAATCAAGGGTCGCCATATTAGGTTGGAGATACAGATAAATACATGTAGATATCATCTCAAGAGGCACAATAGATTAAGGTGGCACAATATTTTCCCGTATCCGGACAACACAATTTGTTTGGAATTCATTTGGTAGGTGTGACTTCATAAACATTAACGCTCTACTCAGTGGAAGTAATCCTATTGGAGAAATATCAAGATAAACAGTTAGTGCACAATTTAGTTCTACTATGGCCGCATAGACCATTTCTTCTTCAGGGTCATTGTTAGTCCCAATGAAAGGAGGCTCATGAGGCTTTGGTCCTCCCTTGAGTGGAGGAAACCCTAGTGGAGGGGCAGGTTGAAGATCTGATCCCCCATCTAGTAGAAACAATCCGGGACAGAGGAAGTAACCCATCGCCATAGCAACCTCCTCAAATTTTCTTCAAGATGTCACTCCATTTATCAGAGTATGGATTTGAGGAATATGTAACAGAGCATGTACACAAGTGAAAACTTTTATGGAGGGCCAAAGGAATAATATCCATAGATAATAAGGTGAGCTCGTTTACGACAATGTTAGAAGGGCATACACACAGTTGGAACAAGAAATATGACCTGTATTAGGTAGTAGTGAACTATGATGTGTTGTGCAACACCTTTCTAGCCAAATTTCACATAACTGAGTTTGAGAAACATAGTATCAACGCACTCAAGGATATTAAGCAAGGTTTGTCTTAATTTTTAAGGCAATATGACGAACATTTCAAAACCTATATATATAAGCTTTCATATGACATCCGCCATAATTAACATGATCAATGGTCCATAGGGGGATTGCTGACACCATTTCAAAGGGCATTTTCACATAAGACATTCACAGACCTGTGCGATGATTTGGAGGCAACATTATGTGTAGAGGAAGTTCAAAGCATAAACAATGGAGTAAGTCCATTTCTTCAAGATCATATTGCATCCATGGCTAATTATTGACTAAAATATTAATATTTTAGAGTTAATCTAAGAAGTACAACCATAGATAAAACCTAAAATAAATAATGAAAAGTGACCCAAACAACTAAGAATGTAGAAATGTAAAACCCTAGAGTGCAAGGAGAGCAAAAA
Source organism: Taxus chinensis (assembly GCA_019776745.2). Lineage (NCBI taxonomy): Eukaryota > Viridiplantae > Streptophyta > Pinopsida > Cupressales > Taxaceae > Taxus > Taxus chinensis. The sequence goes on along the minus strand of CM034147.1, from coordinate 61,120,775 downwards.
AAACTTAGTTGATTCGACGAGCTTGTTGGACTATGTCGCAAAGATGGCTACAGAACCCAGAGGAGGAAATGAGTATGCCGAGGTCCCAAAAAATGTAGATATGAGAAATTTGGGTGGATTGGGGCGCATGGGAGAGGATTAAGGCACTTGTGGGTGCCCTATTCTGAGTTCTAAGTTCCCTGGTCTGTGTAGAAAGTCTAGAAATCAGATTTGTAAAGTTATAAGGTGATGGGAATCCCTTTTTGTCTATCACATCAATATTTCTGAGCTGCACTATATGTCACTAATAATCCTTGATGAAGAAGAGACCTACAAAACCCCAAAACAAACATCAAAACCTAAAAAGAGAAAATTGTAAATGAAGGGGTTAGATTGTCCTCAGCGGCCATAATAGTGGACTTACTAAATGAGTGTTACACTACATCTCAAACATGATGTAGTTATATGTGTGTGTGTGATCATGCCCTAGATGATCTTGTTCCAGTCGCACTTTTTTAAAGTAGCGAGTAATAACTATGTGTAGAAATTTAATAAAATGGTGGATGGAATAGAATAAAATTTCCTCCTATGATGTGTGATGCAGATGAACCAACCTTGTCCCTTGTGATGGAGCTAGATGGATGTAAATGAGCTCTATATACCTTAGATGGAATGTAACCTTAGGTGATGATAGTAGTTCCTAGTGCTTAGTCCCTCATTATGGTCTCATAACTTTATATTTATATGGTTCTCTTATTCTAATTTTGTAATTAACCCTGAAGAGGCCGACCACCAAAAATATAGAAATCTCAAATGGCTAGAAAGTGCCAAAAAGATGGAGAGAAAGTGGGAAAAGGATTGTGGCACCCTGAATGGGACTAGGGTTCATGTGGGTGCCCCTGTACTGGCTTGGGTGCCCCAGTCAGGGCTAAAATGATGCAAAATGATAAAAACAGATTTGGCATGTATGTGTGGGAGGTCGGAAGTGATGATGGAAAGAAAATTAAAATGGAAAAAATATGGGGGTTAATTAGAACCTTCTTCACTCAAAAATCATATGAGTAGTGGTATGAGACTAGGACTAAATAATACCCAAATTGCATGATGTAGTTTCTACATTTTCCCTTACTTTATGTTGGTGAGAGGAACACTCGGTAACATAAAGTAGATAGAGATACGTACTTGATTTCCATGTAGAGTGGTGTAGGAAACACACCGAAGGACTAGACAATGCATGGAGTGACAAAAAGATGATGGAGTGTGGAAACTAAATATGCAAAAGAACAAAAAGTGATGAGAGTGAACCTAGGGTAGAAACGCATGTGTAGTTTCTGATGTGTGTGACTTACCTACATATTGTTAGGTTATGGAGCCTATTTTCATGTGTGGAAGTGTTGCAAAATATACATTAAAATTATTGTACACTTTCCATAGTTGTCTCGTCAAGATTCAGGGATGTAACACCTAAGAAAAAAATGTGCCTAATATTTCGGGAAACGTGCTCTTCTCATATGGGTAGGATTTTTGACCCATAGGGTTATGGGTCAGTTTTGGTACCCATGATATTGAAAAACTACTGAGATAGTTTCCTATTTATGTGGTTTTGTGCATATGGTAGGGATGATGTAACATTGCAGATGTGTGTGAATTATGTAGAGTTTGTTGAGCATAGCTCCAAATAGATCTAGGTATTGTATTGAGAGAAGAGGTGGCTTGTAATAAAATATAAGCAAGTGATTCTTGGTGGACGTAGCCAAAATTGGGTGAACCATGTTAAATATTGTCTCTTTGTGTTGTGTTCTTTTTATTTTGCACTTTTATTTCAGATTTGTAATAATTTCTGCATATTATTTTTCTATTGCTGCGATTCTGTGAGGGATTGTTCCACGTATTTTATCCCATATTTCCTAACACATATTAGTATGGTGTGTGTGGTGCCACAAAATTTTCTTATTTTTGAAGCCATTTTTGTTTTTTTTGTTGGTTGTTTGCTTCTCATATAGTCAAACCTGCAAGCAAAAGATGACCAAGTAGTCAAATACGCATATATATATTTCAAAAATGCATGTATCTAGTAAAAAGCATGCAATGGAAATGAAAATGTAAAAGGAATATGTGCACATGATATGTGATGAGAGAAAAGGTTGTAGAGATTATATCATGTACTATATAATGCCCATTCAAACAACCACTTGAGACCCAAGAAACAACCTAGGGTTAGCTAGAAAAAAAATTATGGAATATTTTTTTTTATTTGAAGTGTCTACAACTAAGTTGCAAGACATCAGTTTTCACTAATAGGTTCCGGAACAAAACCCATTTACCAAGACAATTTTTTTCCATTTTTAACATATATCAAGTTCACAAGGTTCCAAATTTAGGGTTACATGTTTTACTTAGGTTCTGGGAGCAATTTACCCCATACCTGCTCTCTAACAGGCTCAGAACTTCAACTATATTTTTCTCCTACTAAACACTTCGAAAATTTCCCTAAACCATTCCCAATGGATAGGAAATTTTATCACCTTTCTGGTGATATTAAAAATTCCTTCTAACTCCTTACAAAACTCCAATTATGAGTGGGCGGAGTTTCTAGGGTAAAATTTCCCTAGAGGGGACACATGGCAAAAGGAGAGGGAAAAGCGCCCCGGGGCAGTTTGACAGGTCGCAGGGGTAGAATTGAGAAAAATTTCCCCAGCGTATGGCTTAAGGTCTAAAAATGTTCCGTGCCCCCGCGGGTCCCAAGGGGGACACTTGTCATGTTCTGACGCCGAGCGGAGGAGGGAGATGGGAAAGGAGAGTGGTGGGAGGAAATTGTGCTTTGTGCCAATTGATGGGAGAAAGGGGGAAAAATGGTGCGCGGGTCTGCACACCTGCGGAAAGACAAAGGTGAAGGGGCAGTGGGGTTATGGGCTGCGAGGGAAGGTTTAAATTTTTTCCCAAACGCCAAAAACTAACAGGTCAAGGGCCCTCCGCATTACTCACCACCACCCCCAGCCTGCCACATGGCACGTTTTCATTGGTCGTGGGCTGGCGGGGTCAAAAAGGTAATTTTTAATTAAAATTTTCAAAGGAATAAAAGCTAAAATGAACCGCGCCTCCGCCTTGGCCCTTAGAGGACACGTGTCACCCGCTAATTGGCTGTGGGCCGGCGGAGAAAAGATGAAATTTTTTCCCAAGGTCAAATTTTCAAAAAGTTAAGTTTCAAAAAGATTCTACCTTTTGAAGTGCCAAGTGGCAACATCTAATTGGTTGCGAGGGTTGCGGGGCCGTGGACATTTTTGGGAAATTTTTTCCAAAGGTTAAATTTAAATTTTTCTATAGTTAGAGATTTATTCTTGACTATTTTATTAAATTTGGGTTCCTCAAGTCTTCCTAAGTATAAATTTCAAGTTTCATAACTTATTGTTGAGTGTAAGATTGAACTGCTCATTTTTTATTAAAATGTGCATTGCCAGATTTGAGTTTTAAAACAGTGAGTTGTTTCTTTTAAATTTGTTTATCAATTTGGTCATTAGATGTATGCATAGTTTTTTTAATTTTTCCAATGCATTTGTTTGGTAAGTCATCCATTCAATTCTAAATTAAGATGCATTTATGATATCAATTTTAATATGCATTTTACAAGCTTATCACACTGTCTTTCTTTCCCATGCATTCTTTCTTTCTTTTCTTTTCAATCAGCAATTAAATTTCAACAATAATTCAAATCTAATGTGTAGTACACTTTTGAGAAGGAATGAAATCTTTCATTGTTCATTTGTTTTCAAATACAATGCATACAATAACAACACTATTTTCTTATTTCTCATTCAAACAGAATCTCATTCTTGGACAACAATTGAATCTAGTATACATTACAAGTTTGAATAGATATTGCAACTTTCATTTATCAACAATTACATCTTACAACTTTTCCTCTATTCATAGTACAATAACACTTTTACAACTGATCTCTTTTTCAATTTGAATTGGTATCAAATTTCAATATACTAAGCATAAAAAAATCATTTATATTCTTTTGTAAAACAGAGAACAAATATATTTCCTTACATTTCTCCATCCAAATTCAAACCTCTAGTATCAATGCAATAACTTCACATTACAAACATTATACAACTCATCCACTCAAGGTGGGAAAGGTTACAATGAGTTTTCTCAAAAGATTGGGACTGTCAAAACTGTATATATTCCTGCTTCAAACAGTAGCATGCTAATTTCTCCATCTTTTCAACTTTGATCACAACAAGGAAGGGGGAAAGGCAATGCTCTCTACCCAACCAATACATCCAATGAGAAGGGAGAAGTTGTCCTTCCTCATTGGCCCCCGAGCCCCAACCATATTGAAATAAATAATGAGAGACAACTCATGGAAAAAAATGCTTCTATCACATACAAATAACATTCACATTGCATACAATCAACAGAAAGCACAGTTCAAAATAAGACAGCAGTTCCCAACTGCATTTGAAACAATTCATACAACACATAGGCTTGATCAAGCAAGCCATCAAGAGCAAGAACTATGGGGAACTCCTTATGCCTTCCAATTTGGAATTGGGCATCCACCAAAATGCATGCCACCAATAATCATATCAACCCCATAAACCTTATATCTCCCAACCCCTCCTTATGCCCCCCATAGTAAGAAATGCAAGAAGTTTCTTTTCCAAGGTGGATCCCAAACCAAAACTCCCTCCACGATAAAATTGTGTCATTGGAAATCCCTTATGTCCCCCATATGAATCCCCACAACCTTCTCCTACACCATGCCCTAAGCATTCTACCCAACCAGCCAAGAATACACAACACATTCACCATTTTTCTCGTGCAAGGAAAGAGAACACAACATTTAAAAAGGGCAAGATCCTACCTCTCCATTATGGATTTTGTTTCCAAAATAGCAAGCTCCTTCAATGACCCAAAATCAGTCCAAGAACAGCAACACCAAGTATATAATTGAATTTTCAAAATCTCCCCATAAGCAAGACTCCCACAGCAATAAAATTTGACCCCCAAAGAAGAAAGAGGAAAGTTTCAACAACCTCCAAATGAGCAAGAAGCTTCACTTTTATAGGAAAGGAATGAGAGAGGATGATGTGGATCCAAGTGGGATGCCACATCATTTTTCCTCATCCCCAAGAGGAAATCAACATCAACTTACAAATCACAATAAATAAAAATGACAAAATGACTTCCACACTTCAAAACAACCCATACTCCAAAAAGGACTGAATTAAAAATATGTAAGGGAAGTGCAATTAAAACTTACAAATGTCATTTCAAAATTCATTATAAATGCCTATATTTACCCTCTAAAGCATAGGCATGGTTGGTGGATCATTTTAAGAGGTGTGGGACAAGTTTAACTTGTCCCACAAGCCTCCAAATTTGGCCTCCAAGGTCAAATTCGAATTTCATAAAAGATGGAGTGTTTAACCTTCCAAAATAAGCCTTACATACTCTTACATATTTCTTACACATCCTTACAAATTAACTTACACACTCTTCCAACATTATTATTTAAACTCAACAACTTTATTAATTATATTCCATGTCCCAATTAAATTTAAATACAATTTAACTATATGACTATCACATTAATCTACCACATTTAAATTAATTAAAAAAAGAACACATTACAATTAAAATACATACAACAATAATAAAAAGGAACACATTAATAAAACACATATCCCATGGTCACATAAAATTAATGGAAATGCCCCCCATGGGAATTCCTAACATAACACAACACACAAACACATAACACAGTTGTCATGGTGACCTTGTTGATTTCACCCAGAATTTCAATATGGTTAGTCTCCAGTCCCCCAACATTGTTGTGATTTTTAACTTACAAAATGAAAATACCTCCTTCGGCCTCGTGGCCATATCAGAACATCCAAAAATTATATAAAAAATATCTCAAAATCATCTAAACACACATATCACAACAATATCAATAATTCAACATTATCATTTTTAATTAAATAAATCAACTATATCATCATCAAAATCTATCATACCAGATCTACTCAAATATCCAATATCATAAGTCCAAATCAACATCTATAATGTGTCAATGTCACAACAGTATATCATCAACCACATATAGAAAATGTCTCTAGTAATCATCAATCATAATAACTTAATCCAGATCAATACTAATCCATGATCTAACATCTAACCATCATACTAAAATAAAACATAGTAGTGTCCATAATGTGATCAATAGTATCAAAATCAGTATCGAAAAGTGTCAAAGGGAAGTGGGCACTACATACTACGAGTTTTTTTAGAAATCTCACACCACCCTGGCCAAAGAAGTGTATGGAGAAAGTTGTGTTATTCTCCAACCTATAACTGCTTCCCTGAAGTCATGTGTGAAGAGATCTCTGCACTGTCTCATTTTTTGGGCAATCCGACGCCACTAGTTGAAGTAGTGTAGAGAGGAAGTTTGTTGTATTCTCTAACCTATAACTAATCCCCAGAATGCTAAATACAACCATGTCCTGTAAAATTTGATGTGTACGGGGTTTTTTTTCTGGTTTGAACCACCTTGTTATATAACCCACAATGTCAAGGATGGAAACTGAACTAAACTAAACTAGTGTAGAAGCACTGTGTAAAATGTAAAACCCCAAATGATGCCCCCCTCTTTGGGGGTGCATGCAATGTCGCTGATAGGAGAATTCGGCCCCAAAAGAGGACCAACCACATAACTATGCCCTATAGGGGGAAAGGAATGCACTTGGTAGAAACCAAGGCACATGTAAACAAGTGGAAAGAAAACAATTGTTAGTATGAACAAGCATGCATATAGAAGACAAATGAAGTTCTACGCAAACAATGTGTAAGCTAGAATGCAAATAAACATGCAAGAAATTAATATAGACTGCCAAAATGGCTTGCAAACATGCGACATCACTCACGATATCGTAAGAAACTTAAGGCCATAATGGTTGCATAAAAAAAACAAGTGTGCACACTAAACATAGGTCAAGTATCACATACAAAAACAAGCAATATCAGATAATGTAACAAACAAGTATGGAAGCAAATATCCCTTCATAACAAATGTTTCACATGAAGCACTCGTTTGCATGTTAGAAAGATAACCAATATGTCAAAATCATGTATAAGAAAGTAATGAAAAGTACTAAGTACAAAATGAAACAATAAGACCTAGAAGAGATGAATGTGGATGCCCCCAGTGACCATTGTAGGAGTGGTAGAAGGTGAACATCCATGTTGCATGTAAGAGACTTGTATCTGTAATCACAAATAGAAAAATATGTGAACATTCATGTGTGGATGGTAAAGACAATGACATACAGAGAATATAACTAGCATGTGTAGTAAAGCGAACATTTATACAAAAATGCAAGCAAGAATAAAAGCAACCAAGATATGCAATATGTTGTGGATGGATGGAATGGAATGTAAGATGGATGATAGAAGCCAAATTCCCCACAAGTGAATAGAGTTGTATGCAATGAGGTTCATTTGGTTTTCCCCCTCAGAAAACAAAAATGAACCATAAACAAGAGTACGTCATCAAGAAATGGTCAAAGTGTGTGTTATGTTTAACGTGTTGTGATGAGTGTGTATGTGTCATGAGGCTATGTGACGTAGAGATGATGTGTGCATGACCCTTATAGTCAAATCATATATCATGAAAATATGATCTAAAGAGTGATGATGTAGCCTAAAGCATATATCACTACTAGATGAATAGAGGGAGTGGTGATTTAGTCTAAAGCGTATACCACTACAAGAGGAAGGAATCGATGACCATTTAACCTAAAGCGTATGTTACTAGCCTAGGAATGTCGCATGATAGAAGTATGAATGATGAATGGGTGAGTATGATGACGTCCATTTGATTTTTAAATCCTCAAAAGTTGAGTATGGACCGAGGAATTAAATTCCGTCATAGGGTAGTGAGTGTAGCACGTAGAAGATGTAGTATATGCGGTGATGAGATATGACCATATGATGTGTAAAATGCAATGTATATTAATATTTTATTTAGAATGAGTAGTATATGATGCTAGATGTATAAACAATAAGAGTATGACACTTTTACGATGAAGAGTAATAGGATGTATGATGTGTAGATGCGTAATGTAGATTGAATGTAGAATGTAGGATGTAATATGTAAGCCATGAGACATGTAAATGAACGCAGTGTGTATTACCTATGGTGCAGTGTGTGGGGTTCATGTGTAGTATTCCCTCAACAGTCAAGTGTGAACTGAAGCACAAGAGTGTTTCATTGGGTAATGACTACGCTAAAGTGTAGATGAAGATGCCCATGTGAGGATATTGATGTATGTAAGGATGAGAGATGTATTTGTGCTAATATGAAGGGGGGAAGAATGTGTGAATGTTATGCCCCCCAAGTGTGTAAAATGAAAAATGTAATCATGTAATGTCGTCTAAAATATCATCGCTTTCAGGGTCATACTCGAATGGATAAGCATTAGTTACTTGATAAGCTATAGTATCTGGTTGATCATGTAATATGCCATTGAGGTGTAATTTTTACATATCCATGGAATATTCCTCATCAATAAATGGAGGAAGTGGACAACCGTGCACATACCAATGAGTGATTTTTTTGTATAACCTAGAAAAGAGATATTGCAAATGAAGATGTGTCCAAAATGCATAGGGAAAGAGATATCAATATGATCATCATCCAATGTGCCCCCTATGTAAGTAAGTAATGAATCTCCTAATGTGAGTGGATAAGATTGAGGAATGCATGATAGATAGACTGTAAGCTGAAAGAAACGTAAACCATAAGAAGTGACAATAGTGATGAATCCATAATATATATGAGGATCATGAGTAGGAGGATAAAGGTCCTCAAAAGTGAAACCAATTCGAGCTAGACCATCATGTGTACATATAATGACATCGCAAGTAGGATCAAATGGAATATGTTCCCAATATGAATCATTCATGAAAAGTGTGCAAGTGTATGGTGGGCATGGTAATGTAGGTGGGACATGTGAAGGTGTAGGTAATAGAGCGACATCCATAGACTGGATGTGCTCCTGATAAGGAATCAGAGCAGTAGTCGTAGTAGGTGGCATAGAAGAAACTACATCTATCACACAAATAACACCCTCAAGTGGTAGAAAGTGAGGTGGTTTGTCCATAGGTTAAGGATCATCTGTAGTATCAGTGTGTGGAATAGGAAGACTAGTATTAGGAGCTCGGTCACGATATTGGAGTGGATCACGGTCATGAAAAATAATATACTCAATGCCTTCATGGATAAATTTGACATAATGATGTACAGTAGAAGTGACAGCTTGCATGGCATGAAGCCATGGCCTACCAAGTAAACCATTGCAAGAGATTGGGAAATCAATAACGAAAAAAACATTAGGGATAGTTTTTGGTCCTACAGTGATTAGTAGTGTAATGTGACCAACACATGGATGAACAAAACCATCATAAGCACACAGTGAAAGACAATATGGACTAACATCAAGAGTTGAAATACCTAGGACTTTAAGGAATGACATGGGACACAAGTTAAGCTTAGATCCATTTTTAATTAAAGTTTGTTTGATACCCAAATTTTTAATGTGACACATGATATGTAAATGTGGATCGTTTTCAAAAATATGAATATCAATGGGAGGATTAGACTTGAATGTTATGTGTTGAAAAAATGCATCAACAAATGTTTTATAGACCGAATCAGGATGCATGTCAGTACGAATATGAGTAGTAGCAAGAAAATGTTGGACTCTGTCTTAGATCAGGATTCACAAGAAAATAATCATTAATTGAGATACTCATGATGACTAAACCCTAGGGTGATAAGAAATGAATGGATGAAGATCTGATAAACATGAAGATCGAGTCTAACACCAAAATGATTAACTAAAATCTGAATATTTTTTAGATTTAATCTAAGAATTACATCAGTAGATAAAATCTAAACTAAATAAGGAAAAGTTACCCAAACAACTAAGAAAGTATAAATGTAAAACCCTAGAGTGCAAGGAGGGCTAAAAAACTCAACCGATTCGACGAGCTTGCTAGATTGTGTCACAGAGATAGATAAAGAAACCAAATGAGGAAATTATTGTTCCAAGGTCTCAAAAAGTGTATATCTAGGCAATTTGGGTGGACTGGGGTGCCTGGGAGAGGATCAGGGTGCCTGTGGGTGCCCTAGTTTGACTTATGGGTGCCTTGGTATGTGTAGAAAGTCTAGAAGCCATATTTACAGGGCTGTAAGGTGATGTAAAGCCTTTTTTATCTGTCATGTCAATTCATTGAGCTGCGTTGTATGTTGATAATAATCCTTGATGAAGAAGAGACCTATAAAACCCCAAAACAAACATCAAACCCTAAAAAAGAAAAATGCAAATGAAGGGGTTGCATTGTCCTCAGCGGCCAGAATAGTGGACTTACTAACTGAGCACTACACTACATCTCAGAACCAATGTAGTTTTATTTGTATGCGTGTGTAATCATTCCCTAGGTTCTCTTGTGTGAGTCACACTATGTGAAAGTAGAGAGAACTAACTGTGTAGAAATGTAATAAAATGGTGGATGGAATAGAATAAACTTCCCTCTTATGATGTGTGATGCTAATGAACCAACCTTGTTCCTTTTGATGGAGCTAGATGGATGCAAATGAACTCTAGATGCCTTAGATGGAATACACCCTTAGGTGATGATAGTAGTGCTTAGTGCTTAGTCCCTCATCATGGTCTCATAACTTTATATTTGTAGACACCTAAATTCCGTTTTTGCAATCTTATTGCTAAAAGCACACAAATCACTCTCATTCTTACCATTTCCATTATAATTAGTGATTTCCACTAATTAACTAATGTTTCTTACCATTTTGGTTAATTAACAACTCTTTGTTGATTACCTATCCTCTTTCACATTTAGAATGCCACTTTACAACAAATTGTGAGTCAAAATCCTCTTCCAAATAGACAATTAGTGATTATTAGCTAATTAAGCTTATTTGACTCTTGTTTTGGTCAATATACCGTATTATTGGGTCAAACCCCTCTTCCTTCTACAATATCTCATAAAGCTTCAAAAGTTTATCCTAGCCTCCTAATTGATCCTAAGTGGTTGATTAAGGATCCTCTCATCCTAATCACTTGTTAATTCAATCATGATTAGCAAGCCTTAATCATGATTAGTAAATCTTAATCTACTTTTTGCTTTTAGTCCCACATGCACCAAGATGTAAGCTTTCCTCAAAGGAAAAACTATAAAAAGTTACTAGTCACATACCTTTAAACTTTACACCATACTTTGAATTACATATCATATAAGAAATATGATTAATAACCAAGCTCAATCCTTGCCTCAAGTCTTAAATGGGGTTAGTAGATGGGTATCCAATATGATCTTGTAGTCATTGTTGGAGAGACCATCTCACCTTTCTTATAGTAGCAACAAATGCCCAATTTGATTGCTCCTAGATCTATTTAGGTCTATGTTAGTTAGCAATTGAACATACTAGTAGGCATGCTTTAGCTAGGTTTTGAATTATATCATGTTAGTTGTTTCAAGAATTTCTTTAAGATTGTATCTTTGATGTAGCTATCACCCCATCGACACTCGAGGGGGCATCCTTCATTCTACTAATTTTTCTTCAAAATTTTACTTACGTTTGTTTATTATATTTGAAGTGAAGTTACTTCACCTCAAATAGGGAAAAAAGTAGACACCTAAATTCTACTTTTGCAATCTTATTGCTAAAAGCACACAAATCACTCTCATTCTTACCATTTCCATTATAATTAGTGATTTCCGCTAATCAACTAACGTTTCTTACCATTTGGGTTAATTAACAACATTTTGTTGATTACTTATCCTCTTTTACATTCATGATGCCACTTTATGATAAATTGTAAGTCAAAATCCTCTTCCAAACAAACAATTAGCGATTATTAGCTAATTAAGCCTATTTTACTCCTATTTTGGTCAATATACCCTATTATTGGCTCAAACCCCTCTTCCAACCACTCAAAATCACCCCACTTCCTTCCACAACATCTCAAAAAGCTTCAAAAGCTTATCATAGCCTCCTAATTGACCCTAACTGGTTGATTAAGGCTCCTCTAATCTTAATCAATTGTTAATTCACTAATCATGATTAGCAATCCTTAATCAAGATTAGCAATTATTAATCTACTTTGTGATTTTAATCCCGCATGCACCAAGATGCAATTTTTCCTCAAAGGAAAAACTATAAAAAAGACTAACCACATACCTTTAAACTTTACACCATGCTTTGAATTGCATATCATATAAGAAATATGATTAATAGCCAGGCTCAATCCTTGCCTCAAGTCTTCAATGGGGTTAGTAGATGGGTATCCAATATGATCTTGTAGTCATTATTGGAAATACTATCTCACCTTCCTTGGAGTAGCAACAAACCTCCAATTTGATTGTTCCTAGATCTATTTAGGTCTATGTTAGTTAGCAATTGAACATACTAGTAGGCATGTTTTAGCTAGGATTTGAATTATATTCATGTTAGTTGTTTCAAGCATTCCATTAAGCTTTTTATCTTTGATGTAATTATTGTTAGATTCAATAAGCATTTTCTCAATTAAACTATGTGGTGTTAGTCTTAGCTTTTCTTGGAAATTTTAGTATTCTTCAATATTTATATGGTTCTCTTGTTCTAATTTCACAATTAACCCTAAAGAGGCCAACCACCAAAAATATAGAAATCCCAAATGGCTAGAAAGCTCCCAAAAGATGGAGACAAATTGGGAAAAGGATCAGGGCACCCCAATTAGGACCAGGGTGCTTGTGGGTGCCCCAGTAATGGTCCAGGTGCCCTAGTCAAGGATAAAATGACACAAAATTACAAAAACAAACTAGGCATGTATGTGTAGGAGGTTGGAAGTGAAGATGGAAAGAAAATTAAAACGACCAAAAGATAGGGGTTAATTAGTACTTTCTTCACTCAAAAACCATATGAATAGTAATATGAGACTAGGAATAAATAATACCCAAAGTGCATAACTTAGTGTCTACAGATACTCATCTAGAGAATTTATCTGCTAACTTAGCACACAACACCTGCAGTGGACTTTGGTGCACAAACTGTTATGTAGAAGAACACACAAAGGATAGTTTTCCGCGTAGGAGTGTGCACGTGTTAGTCTCAGCCTGCCATATTTTTCACAAAAACCATGATGTCTGATACTACCCACTTTTTGTAGTGTGCTACCCAAAAGATTGTGTCGATGTATTGCAATATTGTTGATGTGAACACCTATGATACAACTAATTTCTCGTTGTTTTATCAAACTCATGAAGATTATGAGACGGGGTTATACCAAACTAGTGTAAAGAGTATCTCCCAGAGATGAGAATGAGAAAGTGAGAATAACATCAGATATAACAATATTGCAAGAAACAATGGTAATGAGGATACAAGGGTGGATATCGTGGCATATGATGAGGAGGTCGTGTATCTAGGTTCAAGCCAAGAGCATGCTATACATTTGGGTTGCCAAACCATTATCAGTGCAAGTGTCCAAAGAACCAATCTCACACGTATTATGTAAATGAGAATAAATTAGAAGATTGCTCAGATTTTTATGTGCACATATGTAAGAACAATAAGGATAGGGGTACAACGATGATATAGGTTGAGATCTCTAGGAAAGGACAGTGGCAGCCTAAGACCTTGGATATAACACGAAATAAATTATTATTAGTTATAATCGAAACATAAACCTCACAGGCATGCGAAAAAAGGAGAATGAAGTCACTCATTAGATGGGATGAGAATCTATAGCCAATAAAATATTCAAATGTGGGGCAAAAAAAAAGTTTTCTAGGAAACCCTGGGATTGATTGGAGAATCATAGGGGGAGATAAAGTTCCTGAAGGAACAAGCATGGGATAGAGAGCACACCAAATAGAATGAGGTACATAAAAAGAATGTGGATGACCTCAAGGAAGTATGTAGAACTTTTAGGAAAGAGAATATCATCCATATGTTAAGAGAACGGTTGCAGGAGAAAGTGCCACACATGGGAACAGAGAGGGATAGACAAATCTTACATGCTAATTTTCCACCCCATGACCATGAATACGATAAGGAGATTACCTTAGATATGGTTATAAATGGATGGTTGGAAAGTAACATTTTGATTGATACATGCACAAAATTCAATGCCTTTACACTTGATATTTGGGACCAAATGGGAATGCCACCATTGTAGTCTTCATCAAGTTTATTGTATATGGAAAATAAGACAGTGGAAATTCCCATTGGAGTATTGAAGAATTCCACTATCACCATTCAGGGACAAAAATTCAAGGGTGAATTTGAAATCCTGGATTTAGTTGAGGCAAATAATCTCCTTGCACTACTAGGTCATCCTTGGTGTTATGCAAACAATGTAGACCTACACTTTAACAAGTGGTATAGCTACTTTGAGAATGAGGAATAGTGATTGGTAATCACGATGGATGGTACCAATATTACACCCTACACATAACCTATCAATGAAGAGGACCTTAATCAGATATACACATAGACAACACGCAGTCTAGAGAATGTTGAGCCAACAAAGGAATGAGTGATAAGTGGGGGAGACACGCATTCCATTAGCGACACTACCAGTATTGCTTGTGATAATTGGGATCTTGGAACTTATGAAATGCTGGGTCACAAATCTCATGGAAGAGTGATAAGAGTGATCATGCCATGAACAGTCATGTGACTGGGAAGAAAAACATGAGCCTTTATTACACACAATGGAGGAACAATTGCGGAACGAATGTGATAGGAGAAACATGTTGGCTTAATCCTTGAAGGGAAAAATGGTGTGCTAGTGGGCTACACATAGGGATAATATACTCACATGTCATGAAATAAAAGTTTCCTTCTTGACAAGCTTTGTTAGGAATAACCATCCTTCTCATTTATTAGTCTATGAGGGGAAGACATCTCCTCATAGTCACATACAGACAATTGAGAGGAATTGGCTTCAGGGTCTTGACATGCTACTCCCATCATTGTGGATTCATAAATTCTATTCTACACTGGGAATATACGTGTGTACTTGGTAGATACATGTGGAGTTGAACAAATATATGTTAAGTTGGCACGACTTAACCTCAGGTATCATGCACACATTTAATTATTTTTCTACTAACCCCATATCAATGAATCCATATAGATAATGAAGCACATCACTCTAGGAGATAGTGTTAAGGCAGAAGATCTTATAACTCTATTATAAGGTGAGACTGCTTTGATTGAGCATGAAAAATTTTGTGACTGGAGGAATTTTGATGAGAAAATTATGGGGCATGCCTGGAAGGAGAAGTGTAGACACCTAAAATTAGCATTGTTAATCCCCGTATCCATGTTTTCTAACCTATCAACACTATCACATTGATATTGTCATCTATAATCCTCTATCATAAGTCTTATTTCTCCCCCATCATATTTACTCCCCGTAAATATCATCCTACACCTTAAAATCATATTATACCCCCTCCTAAACCATCTAAACCACTCACATTCCAAAATCAAATAAAGACAAAAAAGAACAAACACGTCCCAACCATTTCATAACCCCTCACCCGCATATCTCCCCTCTTGCAAAAAATAAAAAAACAAAATGACTCTGTTGGAGTTGGCTTTAACCTAACTCTGTAATCATTGGGGGTCTTCCTGGATAGCTAGTGATTCTATTTAAATTAGTTTCAAACCCCCTTTTAGGTGGTTGTTCCATGCTTGTTGCTCCCTAAGACCATACATTGCATTGTAATAGAGTCTTGTCACAGAGCCTGAGATCACTATAATAGAAATCAAGCCTTCCACATGACATTAATAACCTCTTCATCAGCCTTCGGATGACATTCAACATTTAGGAATAAACACAATAATATTTCTTCCTCTTACAATATCCCAGTCTTTGGTAATATCACCCTCTCATCTTTGTTCATCAAATTATTCAAGGTAAGTGTTTTCCCTTGCATTATTATCTCACCACACATTTTTTACAAGCTTAAATCATCTTTATTGACACCTCGCTCAAGCTTTATCTCAATTTTTTATTGGCATGTACATTTATATAATAATTGTTGATGATTTACTCCAATCACCAATGATTTACCTTAATCGTGACCTTTCTCAATCATTGGCGATCTGTCCAAATCGCCAATGATTTTTTTCTGATATGTCCTTTGACCCCTAAGCTTGATATTCAACCTTCTAGATCCCATCAGATGTCACCACTCTTCCTTTACAAGTACTTTTTCGACCCTATCCAACTCCTTTGAGCCATCACTTTACCAGTTATCCTAAATCTAACACATCACTTAGCTCACCCTTGTGAGCATATAGCCATCCCCATCCTTTATCCTTTGAGCCATTTTGTGGTCCCTAGACTCCCTTTGGATCATGTATTACCACATCATCAGACCACCATATATCTGTGGACAATATCAATCCATTTTCCTTTGCATTGTTGGTTATATTTTCTATTTTCTCATTTTATTTCATCATTTTTAGATTGATTTCTTAAACGTGGATTGACATCCTTGCAAGGAATTTTTTTGACTTCCGGGGGCTGGCCTTTGTTAGGAAATCCACCATATATATATATATATATATATATATATATATATATATATATATAATCCTTTCATTTTTTGAGTTTATGTGCATTGCTAGTAGCCTATCCCGTTGGAAAGGATAAGTTGTGCGCTCACTTGGAACCATCGACATCGATCATCCATTAGCATCAACATCAGTCACCACACATATCGGTAAACCCTACCATCTTCTGAGGTCATTTAGTTATGTTATTTCATTTTATCAATTTAGAATAGCAAAGAAAAAACTCTCTGATATAAGAAGGAAAAAGGGAAGATCATTTACCTCATTGATGATGAAGAGGTCAAGGATCTGAAAATAGAAAATGCAAAAGGTGAGTGTGAGGTTTTTGACACCACAGATGAACTAGTGTGTGCATGCCATGTGTCTTTGGAGAAAAATAAATAAACATTGGAATAGAAGATGTGTCAAAGAGGTGATAATTTTTTACTATTAGGATAAGGCAGAGGTTGCGAAAATAATTGAACTATTACAAGACTTATAATATTTATTTCCAAGAAGATACCATGATTTGAAGGGTATTCATCCATCATTAGGAGAAATGAAGATAAATCTCAACGATGGTGCACAAATGATCTACAAAAGGTTGTATCGAATGAATCCCAACTTGTGTGTCAAGGTGAAGGATGAAATTGATAAAATGATAAAAGAAGGCATCATAGAACCTAGAGAGGAATAAGAGTGGATCAACTCAATGGTAATTAACATCAAGGAGGATGGGAGAATTGGGATTTGTGTTGATTACCAAGTTTTGAGTGCTTCCCATGTTATTGATCCTTTCCCTAATTTGTTTACTAAAGAAATACTAGATGGCATTGCAAGGAATGAGATCTATTCATTTACTAGTGGTTTTTTATGATTTCATCAGGTTAGGATCGCACGCAAGGACCAAAAAAACAACATTTGCAATAGAATGGGGATATTTTTTATACACATTCATGCCTTTTGGTTTGAAAAATACACCAATAGTGTTCTCATGTATTGTTGTACATGTATTTCAGGATTTCATCCATAAATTCCTCCAAGTGTACCTAGATGATTGACCATATATGGGTTGGTTAAGGATCACTATGATTGTTTACGGATAATGTTCGAACTGTGTAGGAACGTAAGTATATCCTTAAACATTAAGAAATGTATCTTTGTGAAAATGTTTGGTATACTATTGGGATACCTTATATATAAGGAAGGAATGATGGTTGATCTAGAAAAAGTAGCAGTCATTTTGGGGTTGGAGGAACCAACCAATCAAAGCGAAGTGCATGGATTTCTTGGGCATACATGATACTACTAGAAATTCATCCAGGAATATGCCAAGATTGTTGCACCACTAGAGGAGATATTGAAAGAAAAAATAAATTTATATTGGAAGGATGCGTAACTGTTTCGCATGGAATGTTTCAGCTCTGTGGACAGAGTTGCTTCTATCCTTTCATTCCTTTGAGAAACAGATAAGGGTTAGGGCTAGGAGGAATACCTGTTGAATGTCGAGAGGGTGTGCGTGTACCGTAGAGAAAGATCAGGTTGACTGCGAAGAACTCCTTTTTGTCTTGGAAGGACTACCTGTAAGTAAGAATACAAGACCACCGGATTTTAATTAGACAATAAATGAGGGAACTACCTTGGGCCCAGGAAATATAAAACTTCCTTTCGAAGGTGGTCAGTTCCCCTGCTAATATGAATTAACACAAATTCTAACAAATAAGCTATTGTCCAATTACAATTTGTTTACCTTGTTAGAACAATAGAGAAAGGGCTGGTCTTGGCTTAGAATCATGGTGTCCAATGCCGGTCACTGTAACCGGTACCAGTTGGTGGTAACCGATATCAGTAGGGGCAATGTTTTAGGGGCTTTTGGGTGAAGGTTGGTTGTAAGGTGGTTGTGTTGTTTTATAAGGCTGATAAATGGGTGGGGTTAGGTAATGGGGTGATGAGAAGGACTCAAAGAATACGGGGGGTGTTCTTGGGGGTAATGTAAGGGTGGAGGAATGACAGTTAGATGTAGTGTGTTGCTAGGTAGTAGATCTAGGAATAGACTTATGATGGCTGTGATTCAAAAGTTCAAGAAATGTTATTAAAAGAACGTATAAGACTTACTTACTAGTTCCCAATGGAAAATGCAGGTTATGGGACTGTGATGACAAAGATAGGGCTCAATTAGGATGATCTGAAAATCCAAGATGAGCTATCTTCCCTCCCGACGAACACATGAGTGTCACAAGGCTCTGGTTACTCAGTTGCAGTTTTTGGGCTTGATGTCCTTCTCTGCAAACTCTTCTTCTTTCTTCACTTGTCTCTGCTCGGCCAAGAAAATTCCGGATCCTCCCAATGACTTCTCCCTTTTTTCGATCGAATGAAAATCCGATCCTTTGTTTTTGGTTGGGAACCATCATTTACAAGGAACCGATGGTGGTTACGTAACCGACGGCGGTCGAGTAGGAACCGGTATCGGTCAGGTCAAAGTGGGCTATTTTTAGTAAAATAGCTAGCTTTCCCTCCTTTTCTCCCGAGGGATTAGTTGTGGGCTTGGTCAAGTCATTATGAGGTCAGTTTTGGGTGCGGGTGAGGAGTAATTAGTCATAGGTGTGGATGTAGACCAAGTTATAGGTCTTAATTAGGTTAGTTTAGGGTTAAGACTAGGTCATGATGAGGTGGTGAAATGAGGTGGCAGGTATGGCGATGTGGATTTATTAATTATAAGGTAATTAATAAATAATTGTGTAAGGTTTAGGTGATGAGGTTAGGTTGCGAAATGAGATGCGGGGCACAGGGGGTCGTAAGACACAAATTTGGTGTCTACATTAGCCCCTTGTTGTCATGTAGCTTATCTTGTTAAAGCTGCATGGACAATAATAAGAAGTGGTTACCCCTGTTAAGGGTATAGGTAATCCCCCTCAAATCTATCACAGATTGAGGTAGCATGAAATCAAGGATAGGGTTGATAAAGGGTAAATGGTGTTTAGATGATGGTAAGATGGTGGGGTAGGTCTAAGGAAGCAGACGCACGTTGAAATGCAGTAGTGTGACCAGGGTACATGATTTGAAGAGCAAACAAGCAATTCATAGGCAATGGTCGATAGTTTATCCAAACAAGGGTGATATAATCCTGGTATCCAAGGCATAGGAAGTAGCTCCAGGGGATATAACGGGTAAGGTATAGGAACGGTTAGGCATGTTCGGCAGTACCAAATGGTTGGTTTGGTTGAGATAAACGTCACGGTCTTGGTCTAGGTAAAGTTGGTCGACTGATCAAGTCAAGGACCCTAGTCATGCTAAAACACGAATAGGTGAGCTCAATTGAACAAAAAGCTACATGATGGGTGGATAAAATTGTAATTTGTTGATTTTGGGTGAGGTATTTAATTGGTGCAGCCTTGGGTCGGGCCAAATGGGTTGGTTGCGGCCTTAGGTCGGGCCAAATTGGTTGGTGGCGGCCTTGGGTCGGGCCAAATTGGTTGGTGGCTGCCTTGGGTCGGGCCAAATGGTTGGTTGCGGCCTCGGGTCGGGCCAAATGGTTGGTTACAGCCTTGGGTTGGGCCAAATTGGTTGGTTTCGGCCTTGAGTCGGGCCAAATTGGTTGGTTGCGGCCATGAAGTGGGCCAATGAAGTTAAAAAAGGGTTTTCAGCGAAGGAGAATATAAGCGATGTTGTGAGAAAGGGCGATTAGTAAATAAGGGCAAAAATTGGGGAAAAGGTGGGATTAAACCGATATCGATTGTCTATGACCAGTATCGGTTAGATGACCGATACCGGTTCTTTAGGGCATAATATAACCGGTATCGGTTATAGGTCGAAAACCTATAAAAAGAAAAATACGGCCTGTCATTGTCATATTGTCAATTTGAAAACCAATTTTAGTTGTCTGAGGTCTTTTGGCAAGATTTGTTGAGTTTATCGGCTGAGGTGGCACTATTTGAGTGGAGAAGTGAGTGATTGGTAGGCCCTAGCGAGGAGGAGGCAACATTTGATTGGTGGAGGACCCAGCAGAGGAGTTTGAGAGCCATGGCACAACCAGGAGGAGATGGAGGTGCTGGACCAGCTGGACCACCACCACCCATCCCACCACCACGACGTGTCATCGTACCGGTAGGTTCGAAACCCTTCATTGTGTGAATTTGATGTTGTTAAGCTATATTTGGCGTAAGACCCATGTTTTGATAAAATAATGAATAAATTGAAGTTATTTGTAAAATGAAGAGGATAGATGGGTTAAATAGGTCAAGGCGGCAGGGTGGGTAGGTTTTTAGGATGTTTGGGTGGGTAAATAGAGAGAAATAGGCAAAATGGATGTGGGGGGGGGGGGCGCGTCGGGTTCGGCTCCGGGATTTTACAGTGACCGATGTCGGTCGCTAAGCGACCAACATCGGTCACGATTTTCATCGTTGGAGGTGATTTGCGAATTGACCGGCGTCGGTCGTATGGTGACCGGCGTCGGTGGAGAGATGCTGAGGTAGGACCGGTGACAGTCATGGTTTGACCGGTACCGGTCCTCAGGATTGTTTAGTGTTGGTTTGGTTTGGTTGTTGTTGTGGTTTTGGGTATTAGGTTCTTGTTGGGGTTGTTGTTTTGTGTTGTTTGTTGTTGTTTATTATTGGGTTTTTTGTTTTGGGTGTGAAGAGGGAGGGGAATATTGTAGAAGATAGGTGGGTGTAGATGTGTGTTATAGAGTCGGGGTGTGGTCGGGTGGATAAAAAGGGGGTATAGAGGGTTAAAGGAGTTATTGTGATAAAGAGTAGGGCTAATGCAGTGAGTTGGTTTTGCAGGCACGTCAGTAGCTGACGATGCGGGATAGGATGCCCCCGTTGTTGAGACGGATGTGGCCACACGTGTCCGTAGCGCAGTGGGCCATCATGCGTGAGGTGGGACTCGGCGGAGTCCAGCGTTATAGGGTGATAGATAGGGATCACAGTCTGATGGTTGCCCTCATCGAGAGATGGGATCCGGTGACCAATGTGTTCCATCTCCCGATGGGAGAGATGACAATTACACTGGAGGATGTGTATCACATCCTTAGACTACCGATTGATGGAGAGGTAGTCTTCCAGGTGGATGCAGAGACAGCCATGGACAGCATTTTACAAGTATTCGGGGATGCAGCCGCGCTATTGACTTATCACAGCGCGAGCATTGCCTATGGGGACATGTATCGTGCCCATAGACATGAGACATGGCTTGCCGTGTTGATGATGATTGGCATCACATGCTTCGCCCTCCTGGACCCAGAGGGAGGCCGCTTTCCACGGGTGCTGATGGGGGTACTACACGAGATGGTGGAGGAGCATACATGTTATGCGTGGGCACCAGTATACCTGGTGTAGTTATACAGAGAGCTGTGGGGCTACCGCCGGATGAGGCGATTCGGGATTTGTTCTACATTCTTGTTACATTCCTGGGCATATGAGCATATCATATGCATTCGACCAGTAGGGCTGCCCCAGCAACCAGGGCCACAAGTGATTTATAGATATGGCTTTCAGAGGTGGTTGGGGGTCATGGGCCAGCCGCGAGCAGTGCTTTCCAGACGGGATGTACCGTACTACCATCATGTATTAGAGGGCATGACTACCTTGGATATTGTATGGAGGCCTTACAGAGGTCATCAGCCCCGCGGAGGAGCCCGATCACAGTTGCGGTGGATCCAGTATACATTCTGGATAGCAGGACGGAGGCCGGGAGAGCATGAGCAGATACCCCTAGAGAGGGTACGACGGCAGATGGGGCTACGACAGGATGAGCCACCTCCCTTCCCTCAGTACCGGAGGGATGATGTAGAGGCCCCACTGCCTGTACCATAGCCCATGGACCCAGATTGGGTAGCCGAGAGGCCAGCAGATAATATTGTAGACGACGCCAGCTGCACAGAAGCATTTTTGGTATGGTGGGTAGGGGAGAGAGCCGTGAGGAGAGCACATCCCACACAGCCAGACTTAGCGGCTGTTAGAGCAGAGAGGGACCAGCTTAGGGGATAGGTACAGTTGTTACAGGGGTAGCTTACTGCTGCACAGGCACAGATAGGTGTCCTACAAGGGCAGTTAGCCCAGGCGCAGATATAGGCACAGGCACAGGCACCACCAGCGGCACCACCACAGGTACCACCAGCAGCACCGGTACAGCCACAGGTACAGGTACCGCCACTGGCGCAGCCACAGGCACAGGTACCGCCACTGGCACCGGCACAGGCATAGAGTGTACTGGTAGGACAGGGGCCATTGTTATTAGGAGTCGGGGGACCAGCCCCAACAGCTATGGTGGCACGGGCCCGTTATATGGAGGCGAGACCGGAGGCCCGGTACTATCAGGACGTCCTTGATGGTACCGGGGCTGACTATCAGCCGTATGCGGCGCATAGAGCGGAGACCTCGCGGAGTCAGAGATCCCAGGGTGGTGCAGCTATAGCCGGTGGGTCGGTGACAGGGAGGAGGCGGGAGCTAGGGCCAAGACCCACAGGAAGAGGTGCAGAGGGCGGTGGGGAGAGTTGAGACATCCCTGGGTCAGAGTTAGATGTTTTTGTGTGTATATTAGATATAGGCACTGATCTGTGAACCAGTTATGTTTATAGAGGCCTGCGTGCCCACATATGATGTATTCATTCATTTATTCATTTATTGTATATACCGGCCTGCGAGCCGAGTACGGGTTGTACAGTTGATACCGGCCTGCGAGCCGAGTATATTTTTGATATAAGAGACCGGCCTGCGAGCCGAGTCGAGATGTTTGATAGTTATTGCGGCCTGCATGCCGGTTTTGTATTATTATGAGATCACAGAGGCCCCTATGCAGGGAAAGTTGTATATTTGAAACCTTTGATATATATATATGAGGATTTTGACCCATATGTTGTGTTTAAAATGTTTTAAGTATTTTGTGGATGGTTTGTGAAATTGAATGTATGACGAGTTTGATCCACATGGTTTATATATTGATGGTGTTGATGTCTTTTGTTGATGGATTTTTGAAATGGAATGTATGTATAGATAGATGATGAGTTTAATTCACATGTTGTGTATGCTGATGGGTTTGATGTATATATATATGAGGTCATATGTATGTTGTCAATGGTTGTTATAATGTAGATGGATGATGTTGCTGAAATTATGAGGATATATATATGTGATTTGGATGACAAATATTGATAATGGTGTTGTTATGCAGGAAAAAGAGGCGGGCGCCACAAAAATTTACAAAAACGAAGAAACAGTCGAGGTTTAAGCAAAACGGGGCACATGACCGATATCGGTTATGTAACCGATGTTGGTAGCTATATGACCGATATCGGTTATGTAACCAATATCGGTTATGTCATAATTAATTTTCCTAAAAATAGAACTGCTTGGTTGGCAACTTAAGTTCTTATTTTTAGCATTCTTATTTTTAGAGTCATGCAACAAGTTAAATACACGAATGCGACGCTGTTTGATGACTGATACAGGTAATTGCATGAAAGAATTTGAGTGATAAGGAGGAAAGAGACAGGTGAAGTGAGTGTGGGCTGAGATTTAGAAGGCAGAAAGACAAGTTATATTTGAAGAGGGTGGTGAACATGGCCGAACGAGGAGAAGCATCCAGCAGGCAGGGACGAGGGGGAAGACCAGTTCCACCCCAAGCTGCTGCATCCCGAGAGGTAAACTGTTTGGTTGTAATTTGATTCTTGCATGTTTGGTGTGAATCGGATGAGAGAGAGTAAGTGGGTAAAGATGAGAAAGAAAAGGTGATATGAAAGGGTTTGGGATGGGGTGAGTGCTATGGGGTAGGTAAGCAGGGTGGTCACGTATGTTTTTAGGTATAGATAGGACTAAACGGGAAAAATAATTATCATAGGTGTATGTTTTTAAGCAGGGTGTATATTTTTGACAGTGACCGGTATCGTTTAGAGATAACCGGTATCAATTATCTATAACCGATATCGGTTACTGTAGGAGTTTCCAGAATTTGAAAAAAAAAAACCTGTGGAGATTTGTTCTTATTGAATAATTATGTGTCGTTTGGTACGTATGCAGGTGGAAGCAGGGTTAAGGATGAATGATACTGTGCCAGCGTTGTTGTCATGAATTCAAGCGGATGTAACACCAGCTGAATGGGCATTGATAAATCATTTGGGGTTAAGTGGAATCCGCTATTATTCACGAATCGTGCGTAACCATGCTATGTTGCAGGTGTTGATTGAGAGATGGAATCCAGAAAAGAATACCTTCTATCTGCCAACAGGGGAGATGACAGTGACATTGGAAGATGTGTTCCGTATTTTGAGACTCCCAATGATAGGAAAAACAGTGTATCAGGCGTTGCCTAGCGCGGGGCAGGCAGCAATAACAGCAGTATTTGGTTCAGCTGCACGAGATTTGACACAGTGAGGTTTAACATTTACGTATGGTACAATGTATGCAACACACCCTGAGGAAACAAGGTTGGTCGTGCTATTAATGATAGCGGTGAGGTATTATACATTACCGAGGGCGGAGGGTGGAAGATTTCCAAAAGCATTGATGAGTGTTATTTGGGAAATGATAGAAATGAGCGTGACATTCGCATGGGCACCCGCATATCTGGCAGAGTTATATAGGGGTTTATGGGCCTGCAAGCGAAAACACAGGATGACACTGGATTGTTCGTACTTATTACATTGTTGGGCCTATGAGCACATTGTTTGTGTGCATCCAATAGGCCGACCCATCGAGTCGGGAGAGGCAGGAGTGCAGAGGTTGGGATTCAGACGATGGGTCCAGACAGAACAAGAAGCGAGATTCCAGGCCGTGATAGATGACATCGAGTATTATAGATAGGTATGGGAGATGGTGACGATTGCGGATATTTTTTGGAGGCCTTACGGGAACTATATGGTGACAGAGAACATAGCTGAGGAGTTGAGGGGTGTAGAGCAATTGAGGTGGATCGCAGGGCACAGGCCGGGTGAGTACGAGAGGATTCCTCTAGATCGCGTGCGGCGACAATTTGGGTTCGTTCAGGATATACCTATGACATATAGACCATACATGAGGATCGACACTGAGGCAGCATTCTCACCTCCCTGGCCGACACCTCTAGAAGGGCTAGAAGAGATAACAACCGATCGTAGGGTAATAGATGCGGGAACGACAGAGGCCTATAGAGTATGGTGGGTAGCAGAGTTGCGAGGTGCACATGAGCGCCCTAACATAGCTGTGATTACAGCAGAGAGAGATCGTCTACAGGATTTAGTTCACCAGCTTCAAACACAGGTGAATGAGACAACGAGATTGTTGGAGGTTTCACAGTTACGAGTGGAGAGACTGGAGACAAGATTCCTCCACGCGAGAGGACGTATTCGTATGTTACAGGAGATGTTGGCGGATCAGTGGGAGGAACCAATGGCAGTGGCACCTTTGAGGATGGAGAGGCGAACTGAGGGGCATCGACGATCATGATCACCACCTGATTTGGGAGGAGGCGCAAGGGTCTAAGTGAATTTCATAGGAATATAAGAATAAATAAGGATGCCGACCTGCGCGTCGATGATAGAGAAGATGTATTCGTTGGACATCTAAATAAAACTGAATATGTATGTTGATTTTGAGTTATGATAATAAGAAGGGTTGTGTTTCAAATGTTTGTTTTGAAAAAGGATAGAGATGAATGTTGGCAAAAAAGAAATACACAAAAATATGTATATTTACAACACATGATAGGTTAAGGTAGGGGATGGTCGAGCTAACCTTGGGAGACATCATGTCTCCTAAGTGCTGCCTACATAGCCCATTGCTCAAAGCAAGGAGGGGCCTCAGACCGATGTAGTTCTCCCTTAGGACCAGGGAGAGGTGAATTCAGGCAATTTGGTTGTGGTTAGGCAATTGGTTAGTTGGTAAAAAATTGTTGTTGTGTTGGGCCGAAAATCTGTCGCGTGGACAGATCTATGGATAGACGAGCCAACAGTGTGCAGGGCTTAGCCCCTCTTTGAGACAGCAAAGCAAAACTGGTTTATTGCTATTTCTACTTAGCAAGAACCTATGCAAGTCTCACAAATTCTACCTTCGGGGGTTGGGATCTCATCCCAGTAAAGTGTTCCAGGCTGCGAAAAGAAAGGAATGAAAGAGGGAGAAGAGAAAGAACAGATCCGAAGGGAGAAAAGAAATGAATTCCAAAGCAGAAAGGTCAGAAGATTTATGTTTTTAGTTTGGTAGTAAACAGAGCCAAACCTACTTGCATAAATAAACAAAGCAATATTGATAAACAAATGACGGAAAAGTAGATATGAATCCAACAGATTAAACACATACAGATCTAACGTAAGAAAGATCTAATGTATAACACAGCTATTGAGCACAAAGTCTGAATAATTGTATTACTGTTCTTTTCTGTTACAAGAAAGCTCAAAGTCTTTCTCTCCTCACTTCTATTTCTATCTAAAAAATGTTCACCCTTGAATACAACAAGTATTCTCATATTTATAGAAAATGAGGGAGAGAGAAGGCAAAATGGAGCCAACCACTTATTTACAAGATATTTACAAAATATCTAAAAGTCATGTTGACTTTGACAACTTGGATGGATGACATCATCCCATGATGCAACATGGATGATGTCATCATTTGTGCCAACACATTTTAGACATTTCGAAAAGAAAGTCGGAGAATAGAGAGAAGAAGAAGAAGAAGAAGAAGAAGCTACTCATTATCATCATCCTGCGGCTGAAAAGGGGTTGCCTGTTTCTGATGCTGCTCAGGTGATGATATGTGAACTGAGCGCGGTATTCCAAAAACTTGCTAATCATCGGCTCAAATTGATCTTGTGACGGATCCTTGTGCCGTTCACTGATTGCTTCGCAAGTCTCCCGCTCGTCTATGAGCTTTTCCGGGAGTTTGGAATAATCTTTCTCCGCCTCGATAAGGAACCCGATGAAGTCCCTACAGGCCAGTAGGTTGTTGATAGATTCAGTGTCGAATGTGACCTCTGGCCCTGTCCCTTGAGAAGCTATCTCCTTGAAGATCTGGATAGTGTCATCAGCTGATCTCAAGGTAAGGGAAGGAGTGAGCAACCCTGGAGTCATGGCGAGGACAATTTTCTCCATTTGATGCATTGCATCCAGGGCCTCTTCCTTTACCTTGTCTATCTTTTCTACAACAAATTCCAGCTGATCTATCTGATAGTCCAGAGTGGACATAGTTTTGTTGAGGGCCCTTGGATGACCGAAGACTCCGAACTTGACCAGATCTTCGACTGAACAGTCAAACATTTGTTGGAAGGTCTCGTGCTGGAGTCTAGCATGTTCTAACTCTTCTGATATCAGACCTGCTAATGCTTGGAGTTCCTTATTTGCCTTCTCAATGTTTAAGTATAAACTGATATACTCGGTGATTACTCTTTCACTATCTTTGAGGATCTGGCTCCTCCAAGCAGAAACAGCCATACCCTACTCGCCGATCTTTGAATACTCATTGATCTTCTCCTGACTGAGCAGCTCAAGAGTCTCGGCGGAAGTTGTGGGAGGTGCACTTCCCATCTTCTGTAAGGCTTGAAGCAGGTACTTGTTCTGCTCCTTCAGTATCCTTTTCTCCTCTTTCGTTTCCTGAAGCTTTTTGCAGAGTGCATCAACTGCGGAAAGAGCTTCCCCCTGGAGACTTTCTGAGGATGTCCCCATTGTGACTTGGGTCACGGTGAAATCTGTCGGAGACAGATCTTCTTTTTCTTTGAGGGGGTTGGGGTACGCTATTTCCATGACTCTCTCACCTGCAGCGCTCTTTGAGAAGCGTGTAACCGGCTTGTGCTTCTTTGTTCTTTAGCCGGAATGACCGAAAAGTCCATCGGAGCGATGGGGACTTTCCTCTTTTGTTGGCTCAGCTGCTGAGAGATCCAAGCTGGTCCTATAGAAGAAGGACCAGAGACAGAGGGGGAAGCAGCAACGGTAGAAGAGGGGAAAAACGTGGAGACACGCGGCGGCGGCATGGAAAGAATAGCCGAAGAAATGTCCACGGGAGGAAGGGGAACCGCAACTGCAGAAGACATAGGAAGGGAAGGGAGCTCGGAGATGAGGGAAGAAATAGAGGAAGACAAATCAGTGAGGGAGGAGAAGATAGATGAAGAAGCAGGGGAAAGGGTAGAAGAAGGGACAGAGGACACGACCAAAGGGATGGTCGTTTGAGTCACTCGAGGAGGGGAAGGAAGAGAAGAAGAAGGGATAGAAGGGACATCTAAAGTTGTAGCAACACCAACATCCTGGGTGGATGGGCGTATAGGACTATCCTCTGTCAATTCTTCATCAAGAGTTATGACTTGTTCAGGCTCTGAAGGAAGAGGACTTTCAGGGGCTTTCTCCTGAATGGTGCTAAGTTCACCTTCTACACCTTTGCCTTTCAGCTGCTTCTTTGACCTTGGAGGTGCGTTGCCCAAAGGGGAAGTTGTGAAATCTACCCCGAGGTAGATTAGTCCGTTCATGCGGCACTAATGCTCTGTTCTTTGCATAGTCTCCTTGACCCTCTCCTCAATTGTTTGAGGAGCCTTGTTTCTGTCAATGGCCGGGAAGGGCCAATTGTCCCCATCTATGTCATTATACACTTTATCTACTTCATCTTCCGTAGTCTGGAAGCCTTCGGGGACAATGGCCACTCCGTATTGGATGATTTCCTCCAATGCTAAGCGCGAATGATCCTTTCTTCTGAGTTCCACCTCATGGAGAACGTCAATGTAAATATCCTCAATTTGAGGGACATGGATCGGATCGAGCTTTGCTTTTGGCAGGCAGCTTCTTGGGTCGAAGGTAGGCCTGGCTGGGAAGTCATGCTTCAAGTTGAGTAGCTCCAGCTCCGCGAACATTTCCTTTGCCTTATGGTGGGTGGAACATGTGTATCGGCCCACTTTGAGGGGGAAAGGAGTTCCACCCTTCTTTCTTTTGAGGCACTTTTCATGGTATGTGACCAGCTGTCTTGACAGTTCTAGTAGAATCAGCTTAGGCCTAGCATACCTTGGTAGCCTGGTTGGCTCTCCCAAAAAGTTGGCAGCCCTTAGATAGGTGAACGTGGGAAATTGGGTGAACAGGGCCCCCCATTTCTCTGTGACTGCCACTATGTTCTTGGTCGTCCGGCTATGAGTCATGTTTGGCCTCAGTAGGCAGATGACATGATAGAAGAATGCATCGTTAACTTTTGTGAAATCTTGGATGCTATTCTCCAGCCTCAGCTCTGGATAGTAATCAAATATCTTGGCCTGAGGCCATACTCCACTTCGGTTCAGCCCCGGATAATCCCTTGCTGATGCTGCAGCATAGACTACATAGGAGTTCATATGGAACACTCCTGTCATGGCGAACTGTTGTAGCTGCTCAGAGATGGTGCTGCTGATTATTTCACCCCAGCAAAAGCGCTGATCGGGAAAATTCTTATTCATTGCCTCTAGGTACCGCAGCATCCACTTATGGAAATAGTGGGCATCTGAAAGCCCGAAGACTCTGCTCAGGAAAGTGATAGTATCACTGAGTTCCTCTGAGAAATCACTTCGGTGGATAGTCTGAGGCCACCGGATCACCGCCTTCTTGTTCTTTAGGTAGACCTCATTCATCAATTGCATGCACTGGTCTTCGTTGTCTTCCCAGGCCTTGATGCATTCTCGTTGGCTAACAGCCACGTAGTTTCGGTGATGAGGGATGCCAAGTATCAACTCAAAGTGACGGGCAGTGAGGTTTATGACTGCCTCGCCCTTACTGTTCTTGACACATCTTGTGTCCTTGTTGTAACATTGCGCAATCACCATCATGAATTCGTTGTTTACAGCGCTAACGGGGATTCCTCCGGCGAAGTGCAGGGCACTGCCTATTAACTTGTCCATCCATGGACTCCTTGTAACTTTCTGAGTTCTAACCCAGAACTCATCCATGTCAATGTGACCCAATTTTGAGTCTCTAACATCCATACTGCACTCGGCCTGTGATTCGGGCATCCTGACCCTCTGATATTTGTATTTCATCTCTTCTTCTGTCAGCTTAGCTTTTCCTCTTGGTTTGGTGGGCTTCTTGCTTGACGTAGACATGTGTTCTTTCGAACTCAGTTGCTGATCTTCATGAAGAAGAAGTGAGACCCAATCCAAAAAGGTTGAATTATTCATTTGATCTTCCATTGGAAAGCTAGCAGAAGAAAGAGTTAGAGATTTTAAGGCTCAGGGCGCGGGAAAAATGCAACTGGCAGGACAAATAGATAAGGCGCACAGAAAAGGAATGTTGCAGAGGTTATACTGGCGCCAAAGGCGCATGGCGCATGGATGAAGCAGGTTGCATTTTATAGCAGGGCGCACAGGAAATGCGTGTTACATTGTGGTTTGGTGCGCCCTTTGGCACATGGGAAGGTTGTGTAACATTAACAAATGGTGCGCCAAAGGCTTTGGCGCGGCGCATGAAGGTCTTTACACAACATCATGTTACTGCAATGGAGGGTGCGCCCGCGCCTTTCTAACTTGATACTCGCGCGAATAAGGCTTGTGTTGCATGAAAGCTGGGTGCGCCCTTTGGCGCATGAAAGCGGGATGTAACATGGAAAGGAGGTGCGCCAAAGGGTTTTAAGGAAGCGCGGGATTGATAATTGTAGCATGCAAAAAGGGCGCGCTTTGAGGGCGCATGAATTCAAACTGCAGCAGGATGGAAGGGTGCACCCTTTGGCGTGGGTTTTGAGGTTGTGACATGGCGGGTAGATGCACCAAAGGGGGCGCAACTGTTTTTATTGCTACAAGGCGCGCCAGTGCGCCACGAAACTACACTTAACTGCTCAAATATTTTCTTACTCTTTTTTCCACTTTGAAGATAGCATGGACAGAGGGTTTCATATAAAAATTCTAGCAGACCAAGCCCTTTCAAAACAGCTCCCTTTCAGCAGATCTAGAAAGAGGGAGGAAGGACGGAGGAAAGAAAAAGGAACAGGACAGGGCAGGGGAAACCAGCTCAAACATATCTCACTTAAAACAGGCCAGCAAACCAAAACATAGACCAAGAAATGCCCAGACCAAGAACACAAAAGCACAAAATGGAAAAGAGGGAGAACCTCTTACCTGAATATATATCAAAAATTGAAGAGCGGGTCCACAGGTCGATGACAACGACAGAGCAGAGCTGACAAATCCAGAGAAATCACGTGCTTTGATTAAAAGGAATGAAAATGACATTGGGTGCGCACTGATATTTATAGAAAAATTTGTCATTAATGCGCCAACTACTTTTGAAATGGCGCATGAAAACTGCTGTCGACAGGGGAAAGTGTGCGCGATTTGGCGCACGGAAGTATTCGACAACAGAAGAATGAGCGCGCCTTTGGCGCACCGTATACATTGTCGACATGAAGTTATGTGCGCCCTTTGGCGCACCAAAACTTGGTGTAACACATAGATTATATGCGCCAAAGGCTTTTAAGGGGGCACACCAAAACTTGGTGTTACAAGGAAAATTCATGCGCCCAGCCAAAAAAGGCTCAAAAAGACTAAGTTCGAAAACTAGATTTCCCGGGAAGGGACTTTACGACGTTTCGAACGCGAGGGATCCCTAACAAGGGATCGAAACAAAATTTTTCGTATGGTTATCCGTAAAATTGCCCTTGTCAATTTTACGGGATAACATGTTGGTAGGGTAATGTTGTTAGTCTTGGTAAGGTATTGGCGATGTTGGTATAGGTATAGGTGAATCGAAAGTTATCCTACCCAAGTGGTAGGGAACCATGTCCTGATTAAGATCAACACATAATCCTAGATTCGAGTCAAAAAGAGGTAAGAGTGTCCCGTAGTTGAGAAGAGCTAAACAAACCACATATCAATGTAGGATGAGCTTGAATCCCTAGGTACCTTGCATAGGCGAGAAGTCGATAGGTGAAAAGAGTTGTATAATCACAATATATCGGATATACGTCATGTCCCTTGAGTTTTGTTTTTTTGATGAATGGTGAGGTGAGGTGGTGGATATGGGCGAGGGTGCTGAGAGCTTGTTACAAGGTGATTATTCTGACGAAAGAGAACCAAACCTAAATAGACAAGTCCATGACTCAAAAGTGCTTTGAAATACTGCTTTTATTTTTATTTTTATTTTATTTTTCTGGATATAGACTGATCGATGCGGGAAGTCTACATGGGATATGTATTTTGTAGTTCTTGAGGTCTTCATGAAGTTGATCAATGCAAGAAGCTTCTGATAAAGGCTAACTATGTATAGATGTCCTTCAAGGGAGCAGTCTATTTATAGTAGCAAAGGCGGTGTTTATGTATAGCTGTCCTTTGGGGGAGCAGTCTATATATAATAGCAGCAATAGTTTGGCATATAGCTATCCTTCAAGGGAGCAGTCTATGTATAATTTAGAGGTCTAGATGTCCGTTGGGCATAAAACATCTAGTTTTGTAGGAAGTTTGACTCAAGAAAACCCCATAAGTGTTTAATTAAGAATGTGTCATTTTAATATTTTAAATTCATGGACTAGACTAAAAAAGGGGAAGGCATCTTTAAGGGGAGGTGATAATCAAACCATGTGGGCTTGATTTTGATTTTGAGATGTAGGAAACAAAGTGTATGTGGTGGTAAATGAGCTCAAGGGACGAGCGCAACGTAGATAAGAAGTGATATAACACTAAATTCAACAGTAGAATGGTCGAAGATGCAAGGCATTAAGGGGCTCAGGCTCAGGCTCAGGTTTACCATTAAGCGAAGCTAAACGATAAGTGCCTGATCCATAAGTGTGAGTGATAATGTAAGGCCCAATCCAATTAGGAGCAAATTTTCCACGTTTGCTCTTTTCTAGTTTGGTTACATGTTGATTCTCTTTGAGGACAAGATCACCAACCTTAAAGGCACACTCATGAAGTCACTTATCATAAGCACGCTTGATGCGTTTTTAGTAGATTTGAAGGTGGTCAAGAGCCGTAAGACGTCACTCGTCAAGAAGCTCTAATTGGGCTAACCGCTCTTGGCGGAAATCATTGTTGGTGATAACATCCTGAAGAGATACTCTGAGGGAGGGTATTTTTATTTCAAGAGGCAAGACAGCCTCGGTACCATATACCAAAGAAAATGGTGTGGCATTAGTGGAGGTACGAATGCTAGTACAATAAGCCCAAAGGGCAAAGGGAATGTGATCATGCCAAGTTCTTCCGGACTCGTTAACAATTTTCATGAGGATTTTGGTTAGGGTTTTATTAGAAGATTCAGCCTGACCATTGGCCTGTGGATAGTAAGGTGATAAGAAACTAAGTTTGATACCAAAGTTGTCACAAAGGTCTTGTAACAACTTATTTTTGAAAGATTTACCATTATCTATTATCAGGCGATGAGGAATACCAAAAAGACAGATAATGTGATGGTTAACGAATTCGACGATTTTTTCCTTTTTTGTTGAAATGAGTGGAATGGCTTCCACCCATTTAGTGTAATATTCTGTTGCTGTGATTATCCAACGGTGACGTTGCGAAGAGGGTGGGTGAATCTCACCAATAAGGTCTAAACCCCATTGTGAGAAAGGCCAAAGATCTCGTGCGACCTGTAGCGGATGGCTAGGAGTATGTTGAAGGTTGGCATGTTGTTGACACATAACACAATGCTTAACATATTCGTAGCAATTGTTATTAAGAGTAGGACAATAATAACCTAGGCGAAGGATTCATTTAGCCACGGCAAGGCCACTAAAATGTCCACCACAAATACCGTCATGGACTTGTTGGATGGTATAGGTGACCTCCGCGCCGGTTAGACATTGAAGGAGGATGTCATCAAAGCCACGTTTATAAAGGAGTCCCCCCATGACGACATAACGAGAAACACGTTTAAGAAAAGCATGTTTTCCGTTACTAGTAAGGTCAGGTGGGAGAACAGAGGTTGTAAGGTAGTTGTGAAATTGGTGGCACCAGGTATCCTGCGAATTAGCAAACACATTATTTATCATACAAACAACCGGGGCTGAGTAAGATGGGGCAAAGAGTTGTTAGACCAAGACAAATATGTCAGAGTCAGTTGGTGAGGCAGGAATTTGTGAGGCTAAGCAAGCCATAGTATCCGCAAATTTATTAGTGGAGCGAGGAATGGTCTAGATAGAATAACGAGTAAATGAGGTCAAAAGTGAATCCACGTAATGTTTGTACTTTTGAAGTTCCTCATTTTTACATTGGTAGATGTCCATGACTTGATTGACTACCAATTGAGAGTCGCTGAAAATATTAATAGATTTGACACATAAGTGTAACGCAACCTGGAGACCCAAAACAAGGGCCTCGTATTCCGCTGTATTATTAGTGCAAGGGAAATCGAGCTGGAATGAAAGAGGCATAGGCTCAGCATCAAGAGGAATGAGAACAATGCCGGCTCCTCTGTCGCGCTGGCATTTGGATCCATCGAAGAAGAGGGTCATTGGATAGGACTCCTCCCTGAGTGAAAGAGTGGCGATGAGTTCGTCGGGGAAATTAACATTGGTAAATTGGTCCCGAGGTAAAGGGGCCTCCACAAGTTGGTCCGCAATAGTTTGTCCTTTGATTGACTTCTGGTGTATAAATTCAAGGTCGAGGTCAGCGAGGAGCATAAGCCATCGAGCGATGCGTTGGTTTAGATGTGGTTTGGCATACATATAATGAATGGGGTCCGCGTTGGTGATAATAAAAATTTTGTGATTCAGGAGGTAGTGTCGGAGTTTGGTGGCTACGAATGATAGGGCTAGGAACAATTTTTCTACATGTGTATACCTAGTCTCGTAATCCACGAGAGTACGACTTATATAATAAAAGGCTTGTTCTCGATGCTCAGAGTCACGATGTGCGACCATGGCTCCTACGGCATGGTCAGTGGCGGAAAGGTAAAGGTAGAAAGGGCGATCGTCCTGTGGTGGGATAAGCACGGCTGGCTGCAAGAGATAGGCTTTGAGAGCTTCAAAGGCTTGGTGACACTCTTCACTCCATTAAAAGGAAATGTCCTTTTTAAGAAGGTGATGGAAAGGCTGACATTGATCCGAGAGTTAGGAAATGAAACGCCAGATAGATTGAAGTTTACCTTGCAAACTACGCAATTGTTTGAGGTTTTTGGGTGGGGGCATTTCTAGGATAGCTTTGACTTTAGATGGATCGACCTCAATGCCACGCAAAGAGATGATGAAGCCAAGAAGTTTTCCTGAAGAACACCAAAGACACATTTCTTTAGTTGAAGCCGGACCGAATATTGTAACAGGCGATTGAAAATAATGGTTAAAACATCGAGATGTTCACTGCGATGTTTAGATTTGCCAAGAAGGTCATCGACATAATCCTCAAGGATAGTGTGCATAATGTCATGAAAAATGTAAGTCATAGCCCGCTGATAGGTTACACCAACATTCTTAAGGCCAAACGGCATGACACGATAACAGAAGGTTCCCCAAGGAGTAATGAAGGTAGTTTTATGTTGATCGGTCGGGGCTACCAAAATTTGATTGTATCCCGAAAAGCCATCCATGAGAGAAAGCATCTCATGGCCCGCAGTGAGATCAAAAAGTTGATCAATACTTGGGAGGGGGAAGTCATCCTTGGGGAAAGCGAGGTTAAGGTCTCAGAAATCCGTGCATATCTGAAGTCCCCCCATCGCTTTAGTGATAGGTACGATTTTAGAAATCCATTGAGGATAGTCAATAGGCAAGATGAAGGAAATAGAAAGGAGTCATTGAAGCTCTTCTTTGACCAAGAGGGCAATGCGTGGATGCATTTTTCTCAGTTTCTGTTTGACTGGTTTGGAATCGGGTTTTAGGGTAATGTTATGGACAGCAATGTCAGGATCAATTCCTACCATGTCCGTGTAGGACCAAGCAAAAGCTTGGTTGCGGGTACGGAGAAAGGTAGTAAAGGCAGCTTGTTCTGATGTGTTAAGGGATTGTCCGATCTTCACAATGTGAGGATGCTCCTCTATGTGGATGTTGATTTCTATAGTCGACTCATTCAACATGGTTTGAGTTTCAGATGGTAAGGCGTGTTGAATATAGGAGTCATCCGCACCAAGGTAAGTGAGGATGGAGTCGTCATCCTGGCACTCAACAACATTAATCGAAGGAGAATCCTCTTCGATCATGTCTGGATACAGAAGGGGAAGAGAAGATGGGTCCTCATTATCGCGTTGATAAGTGAGAGGACCTAGGAAGATGGCATTTATGAAAAAAAAAAGTTAGGAGGGATAGATTCAGGGTCTATCGACTTTGTGGGGTGACGATGGAAAAATGGGTGATGATGGTTTGGTAGGGGTGATATTGTCATCTTCCAGGGTACAACTGACATAATGTTTCTCCGGTGTAAGTGTTTCAGGAAATCTGAGACCACTACGATCATTGTGCTTGCGTGTAGTTACGGGAATGATTGTATGTCGGCCTTGTTCATAAAGATCAAAACCAAAGCCTTTCCCAGCACAGTGAGTCAAGAAGGTGAGGGAAAAAACGACGATTTGTCAGGTATTGAAAATCGGATTGGAAAGGAACCACCCCAAGAGGAGGTTCAGGGGTAACAGAGGATGCGTTGACACCCCCATACGTTAGGTTGGTGTGGCAATGAGGTGGTCTGTAGGGGATTACCTCCCCCACACGACAGTCATAGGTAGGATGCATATGTAACTGTCCGTACTCCTGTGGGGTATGGAAAGAACTAACGTTATATAGGTGGTACTCCCCCAGCGTAAGGCGTTGAAAAACATCTACTAAGGGGTCCGAGGTTGGGATGTTGTCTGTGGGAAAGGAAGTGGTATTTGTGACGGCGGTTTCATTGGTTGAAGGCGTGGGTGCGGTTGAGGTAGATGGTTGAGGTGCGGTTGAAGTGGATGGTTGGGTTGGATGAATGGGTGTCTTGACTGGTACAAGCACATCATTAGGGCGATATAACATATTACAGGTTTTGAAGGGAGGAGGATCAGCTTTTACGGTGTAGGACTTCCCCTCGTACTCAAATTTTATGCATCTATGTAAGGTGGAGGGAACGCATCCCATAGCCCGGATCCAAGGGCGGCCTAACAACATATTGTATTGGAACTCTCCCTCAAGGACATAGAAGAGTTCAGGTAAAGTGCATGGTCCTACACGAATGTTAAGGATCATGGTGCCTAAGGTAGAAGTAATAGCATCATTGAATGACCGCAACATGATGGGGTTGGCACACATGCAGCTAGAAGGGATATTCATTTGTTGGAAGGATTTTGAAGAAATGATGTTTAGGCTAGCGCCCCCGTTAATCATAACACGACGTACCCGAATTTCCAAGACGTAGACCGAGATGAAAAGAGCAGGGTCCGGATCTTCAGCACCAAAGTCGATAATTTCGTCTTTGGAGAAACTGACAGCAGCAACTTGCTGTACAGAGACAGAAGTGGTTGGGGGAGATGAGTTGTTTGGTGAGCAAAGCAACGTGATTGGGTGTGAGAATGGAGGGTAACAGGAAAGGTTTCATTAGGTAAGACCTCTATCCCTTGAAGGATTTCAACGAGAGCTTGTCGATGAGATTCAGAAGTCTGAATGAGATCATACAGTGTCATTTTTACAGGTGATTGGTGAAGCTGTTTGATCATAGTTCGGTGGGCAACTCCATTAGAGACGGGGTAGGCGGGGTCCACGAATAACCACTTTAGGTGGTGGTGCGATCGGGATGGTGGACAGAGAAAGAGAGGCTGCAGGTGTGCTTTCTTTCACTTTCCTATTGTTTTTCTGCCCTCGAGTAGCAACACTAATCATATTGATCTCGTGAATACGAGAGGAGGAAGATGGTAGGGATAAGTCATGGTCTTCGAGAGGTGGGGGCTGTAATAATGATAGATCTTGGTGAGGCGAGGACAGGTGGTATAGGAGAGGGAATTGAAACTAAAGGTCTCTCCCTTCGTAAGTGTTATTTCTTAACGTTTCTATCTGAGAGAGGTGACTGACGAAGTATGGCTTTCAACGCTTTGCATCCCTCTACGTCATGTCCTGGTGTGCGGTGGTAAGCGCAGATTTTAGACTCATCATAACCTATAGGTCGAGGTTTAGATGGATCATAAGGTCTAAGTGGGGGTAGGGAAATGGTCGCATTCTCTACCAACATGGCAAGGATTTTGGCATAAGACCCTTTGAGTGGGTCAAAGTTAGAAGAAGATGAGGCTATTGACTGGGTAGATTCTAGTAATGACGGGGTATGGTTGATTTGTATGGGTGGCGGTTTAGCCAAGGGGTTTTGATAATGGGTTTTAAACTAAACGTGGCTTCTTTGACGCAGAAGCTATGTTTAGCTAGTTGGATGATGAGGCCACAGATGATGTGGTATTAGAAAACAACCACAGAGAAATAGGAGTGACAGAAAACAAATCTGTTGATGATGGAATTTGTTTAGGGTTGATAGGTGGACAGGATACGCGGGGTGACGGTGTTGATATACCCTTGGATCTCTGTATGGGTGTAGAAGGCGTAGGTATTTTTAAAGAAAACGCAGGAGGTATGATATATTGATGCAAGGTGGAGGGATGAGGTCCCAGTATGGAAGGTAGGTGTGATGACGATGGTTTTAGTTGTGATAGAGACATAGGTTGAGGAGATTGAGTCTGTCTCCTAAGTGGATGGACGGATTTATTTTTAGATAAATCAAGCCGCTTAGGTGGGTGTGTTAGACTAGGTATTGGTGAGGGTCCCAAGCGTAGGGGAAGATTTGGTTAGGTTAATAGAGGTGGATGAGGTATTTGGTAGATGATGAGGGGGGTGAAGATGAGGACATAGGCATTTTAAGTTTCTGTAAACACTTCGGGTACATGGTAGAGGCATCTGGATCGGTCATCTGCATTTGAGTAGAATATGGCGTACTCAAACGTTTCCATAGGACTCGTCTATCTTCTGAGGGATGACAATCCTCACGTGTGAATAGTAACTTTTGTATGGAAGAAAGGTGAGTTGTGATTCTGGTACACTGTGGGTGTGATACAGGGGGTAGATGAGGTACTGTATCAATGGGCGTTAAGAGGTCAACCGGTCGCTGAAAAGATTTAGGCGATGAAGAACTAATAGGTAGGAGGGCGTGTTCGAGAGGATCCATCATGTTTAAAGAATGTGGTGATGTCCGTTCAAGAGGCTTCTCGTCTAAGGATGACAAAAGAAGTGGTGAACCTTCCTCTTGTACAGCAAGTATGGTAGAATGAGACGTTTGGGAAATAGATAAGTTAGATAAAATCCACTCACAGTCTTGCAAGGATGTGGTATAAGAAGGTTCATTTGTGAGAAGGGAACTCTGGGCAGTTAATTCTTTGATGGGTAAAGGAACGGCAAGGATTTCGTCTTGTCTTGATGGTGATGAAGGGGGTTCGGGTTCCTGCCTTAGTGAAGAAGCTTGATTCAGAATTTTTTCGATAGAGGCTTTTGGCTGGGAGTCGAAGACTGCATGGATCTCGTGAACACTCTCCTCGGCTAAGATATCTTGGTTTATGTTACTGTTAGGAGAGTGATTCGGGAATGGTTTTTTGAAAATTTTCAAATTTCGGTTAGCAGGAGCGTTAGGATTATCGAGGGCTATATCCCTCGCATCAACCATTTCCTACACTATGTTTTTCAACATCTTGTAGTTTTCATGACTGTGTCCCTTCACACGGTGGAAGTTACAGAAGTCATTTTCTTTGTACCAAGAAGGTATGGCGTGAGTGGAATCAAACCCAGAGTGAGGTTTAACAGGAGGTAAGGTAATGGCTCGTGCTTTAAGAAATTTTTTCCTAATATCACACCATAAGTTTCTCCCAAGGGGGGGGGGTGTAGTTGATGGGCTCAGCTTTATACTTATGGGTGGTTTTTTGGCGGGGTATTAGACGGTGGTTGGGATTTAACCATCACCACGTGCATAGCTCCTTTTGATTTCGAAGCAGTCGGTGGGTGAGGATTGGTGGTGTTAGGTTTGTTGGTGGAATCTTGGGTTCAGAAATTGGATTTTTTGTTACGCAACTGCAATTTCTCTTCCTCTAAGGCTCGAATCTCTAGTTTTTGAGCCATAGTAAAGGCTTCGTCAAATGTGCGGAAAGTTTGAATTTGGAGGGTAGGAGAGATGTGTTTAGCGCAGACCCGTGTAAAAAGTTCGATAAGTTCGGCTTGAGGCAAGGCATACGTAAGTTGGTTGATAAGGCCCCGCCATCGTCCAATGAAATCTGTGATAGATTCGTCTTCAAATTGTCGGATGGCATAGAGGTCGGTGATAGATACTTTCTTGGCAATGTTAATTGAAAAATGATCCAAGAAAGATTGGGCTAGTTGGTTAAAAGAGAAGATTGAGTGTTGGGTTAAAGCACTGTACCACTCCAAGGCGGGGTCCTGATAAGGACATGGGAAAGGTGTGGAGTAGTAAGGCATCGTCGTGAGCAATTAGATAGCAGGCATGTCTAAATGAGCGCAAGTGTTGTTGAGGATCCTCCTTACTATTAAAACGGGTAAATTTTGGTAATTCCCATTGAGGAGGATATGAATGAAGGGGGACAGAAGGGTGGATAGGCTCCCAACAAACTTGCTCGTATGTCAAGGCGCTACGACTTCCTGAAACCGAAGCCTCCAGATTTTGTATTTTGTCCATCATTTGTTTGATGAAATCCGTGGTTGGATGACCTGATGGTGTGGTTGCGGAAAATGGAGGCAAATTGGGCCAAGGGCCTCCACTAGACAATGGTGGCATTAAATGTTGATAAGGTATGGAGGACGAATGTGTTGAGGTGACCGAATAGGGATGTCCTATATAAGACGTTGCGGTCACCGGATACGTGTGTGGGAATGAAAATGTGGGCGGAGCTTGAGAAAGAAAGCTCGTGTGGATAGGTGGCAGAGAGCAGGTCATCAACGGAACAATCTGCAAGAGAGACGAGGTAGGAGCAGTCGGTGGGTAATGACATGTGGGGCCCAAGATTAACCAAAGGAAAGCCAATCTGTGTCGTATGAACCTCTGAAACCGTTGGATTGGGAGACGGGGCTAAGGATGTAGAAGGTAAAGCGGAGTTATTAGGCAGAGAAGGAGATAAATGAGCAGCTATACTGATAGGCATGCCAATAAGGAGCTGACCGTCGGGTGTACAGTCAGGGGCATGAGACAACTAGTATTGTACGGTGCTAGGATTAGCATCCAGAAATTTGGCAAATTCTTTATCTCCTACAGGAAGTTTAGGAACCTCATTGGTATCCGTAGGATTCCCTATAGAATGTGAAGGGGGTGATTCAGGCAAAGGCACAGAGCAGGCATGTGAAACCATGGCGGCGGCTTGCTTCCGAGTGATAACAACCATGGACAAGAGTACATAGTAGGGTTTCAATCTATCAGGAACAGAAATAGCCTCAGAATGTTGAAATTGGTAGGTTGCTGGTTTGTCAGAAACTGTAAAAGACAGTAACCGATATCAGTCTACTAATCGATGTTGATTAGACTATAGCTGACGTCGGTCAGTTAACCGATGTCGGTATAATAAGACTGGTATAAGAAAATATAAGAAGCTGCTGATTTGAGTTTTTAACAATGCTTAGTACATCTATCAAATTGTTCTGAAGTGATAACTGAAACGGTGTATGACAGAGAAACAGAACTGAAAACAAGAAAGAATGCACAAACAAATTAACAGACTAACCCTAGGGTTAATTTTAATCAATTTGGGCTTATGCCTTTAGACGAAGAATGATGTCAATCCTAAACAAAAGACTTAGGGGAAATGTCAAGTTTGTTTTGGCTTATAAGGTTACCTCAATCGGGCGGAGGAATACCGCGGAAAAGGGGGGATGTTTTGAGCTGTTGTGTTAATTATGAAGTGATTCGGTATGTGTTGTGCAATGAAAGTAAGATTAATTTCCTGTCAATACCGTGGAAATCACCCCCATGTGTACGACTTGTTACTTAGTCTACGTTCACTAGAATTGAAAACAGCAAGCAAGAATGTAATACACGTGTTTTAAACCCAAATCAAAAATGATATTCGATGAAGCAAAGAAGATGACTTTCACTAGTGTAAAACTAGGAAAGCAAAACAAATTCTTTTACTAAATATAAAAAAATACCGTGTGAAATTTTTAGAAGAAGAAAACAGCAAGTATGCTCCCTATATGAAAGCAAGCAAGAGAAACAGAAACCTGAAATGGGTCCCACCGGGCGTGCCAAAATGTTTCGCACGGAATGTTTCAGCTTTTGGGAATAGAGTTGCTTCTATCCTTTCATTCCTTTGAGAAAAAGATAAGGGTTAAGGCTAGGAGGAATACCTGCTGAATGTTGAGATGGTGCGCACGTACCGTAGAGAAAGAGATCAGGTCGACTGTGAAGAAATTCTTTTTGTCTAGGAAGGACTACCTGCAAGTAAGAATACAAGACCACCAGATTTTAATTAGACAATAAATGAGGGAACTGCCTTGGGCCCAGGAAATATAAAACTTCCTTTCGAAGGTGGTCAGTTCCCCTGCTAATATGAATTAACACAAATTCTAACAAATAAGCTATTGTCCAATTACAATTTTTTTACCTTGTTAGAACAATAGAGAAAGGGCTGGTCCTCATTTAGAATCACGGTGACCAATGCCGGTCATTGTAACCGGTACTGGTTGTTGGTAACTGATATCGGTAGGGGCAATGTTTTAGGGGATTTTGGTGTAGGTTGGTTGTAAGGTGGTTGTGTTGTTTTATAACGCTGATAAATGGGTGGGGTTAGGTAATGGGGGTGATGAGAAGGACTCAGAGAATACGGGGGGGGTGTTCTTGGGGTAACGTTATGGTGGAGGAATGATAGCTAGATGTAGTGTGTTTGTTGGGTAGTAGATCTAGGAATAGACTTATGATGGCTGTGATTCAAAAGTTCAAGAAATGTTATTAAAAGGACATACAAGATATTACTTACTGATTATTGGTAAGGATGCAGGTCCAAGAACTGTGATGGCGACGGCAGAACTTAGGCAGGATGACCTGACAATCAGGAGATGAGCTATCTTCCCTCCCGATGAACAGATGAGTGTCACAAGGCTTTGGCTACTCAGTTATAGTTTTTGGGCTTGATGTCCTTCTCTACAAACTCTTCTTGTTTCTTTTTCATTTGTCTCTATTCAGCCAAGTAAAATTCAGATCCTTCCAATGACTTCTCCTCCTTTCGATCAAATGAAAATCTGATCATGTGTTTTTGGTTGGGAGCCATCATTTACAGGGAACCGATGGCGGTTATGTAACCGACGGCGGTCGAGTAGGAACCGGTATCGGTCAGGTCAAAGCGGGCTATTTTTTGTAAAATAGTCAGCGTTCCCTCCTTTTCTCCCGAGGGATTAGTTGCGGGCTTGGTCAAGTCATTATGAGGTCGGTTTTGGGTGCAGGTGAGGAGTAATTAGTCATAGGTGTGGATGTAGACCAAGTTATAGGTCTTAATTAGG
The DNA here is from genome assembly GCA_019776745.2 of Taxus chinensis. NCBI lineage: Eukaryota > Viridiplantae > Streptophyta > Pinopsida > Cupressales > Taxaceae > Taxus > Taxus chinensis. The sequence goes on along the minus strand of CM034147.1, from coordinate 61,076,849 downwards.
TTAGTTTAGGGTTAAGACTAGGTCATGATGAGGTGGCGAAATCAGGTGACAGGTACGGCGATGTGGATTTATTAATTATAAGGTAATTAATAAATAATTGTGTAAGGTTTAAGTGATGAGGTTAGGTTGCGAAATGAGATGCGGGGCACAGGGGGTCGTAAGACACAAATTTGGTGTCTACAGTAACAGCAATAAAAAAGACATTAAAGAAGACACTAATAATAGTGCCCATTATAAGCTTTCCTTCTTGGAATCTACCATTCATGTGTATTTGGATGCCTATGGAATATAAATTGGGGTAATGTTAGCTCAACTAGGGGAAGTTAATTTGGGTCATCCTATTTGTTTTGTGAGTAGGAAGATGACACCAATAGAGAAAAATTATATAACCACAGATCACAAGGCATTGTCCATGGTGTACGAGCTTCGTAAGTTCTGACAGTATTTATTGGCCACACCATTTTTCTTCTAAACTAATCACATGGAACTTAAGTATCTAGTAAAAAAGCTAATATTACAAGGGCACATATGTCATTGGATTCTTTTCGTTTAGGAATTTAAATTTTTAGTCATTTTCAAAGTGGAAAAAAAAAATTGGGACCGGACCACTTATCGTGAATAAATTCTAGAGAGAACACACAGAGCATAGATGACATTATGTTAGATTCCCATTTATTTAGGTTATAATGTGCGTCAGATGACTTGGAAGATCTTGCAGTATTCTTTTGTAGAGGTTTTGCGCTTGAAGGAATGAAAACATTAGCAAAAAAGAAGATTTCTATTCACGTTGCACCTTATTAGTTGATAGGAGGTAACTTATACAAGATGGGCCGAGATGAAGTATTGCGCAAGTGTGTCTTGGAGCATGAATGTGAAGCCATCATGAAAGAAGTGCATGATGGGATCACTAGAGGCCATTGTGAAATAGAAGCTATAGTGCACAAGATACTAATTGTAGGATTATGGTGGGAGACATTGTACAAGCATACCAAGGCCTTCGTCAAATCTTGTTATCATTGTCAACAATTGGGAAAACCAAGACAACGTGATGAAATGCTGCTATAACCCATAACAAGCATGTAACCTTTTGAGAAGTGGGAAATCAACCTTTTTGGACCAATTACATCGTCTACACGAAGGATAGGAGCCTGATACATCATAATGTGCAAAACATATTTTAAAAGGTGGGAAAAATAGTGCCCACGAAGGATTGTACGTTAACTACAAAAAAATTATTTTTATGGGAGAACATTATTAGCAGATATGGCTAGCCATTGAGCCTTACCGTTGACATGGGCACTCCCATCTTAAATAAAACAATTTTAATATTTTTAGATAAGTTTATGGTAGCTCATCATAAGACTACCCCCTATTACCCACAAGCCAATGGTACTACAAAATCCTTCAAGAAGATCTTGGGACACACATTGGAAAAAAATTGTGATTTAGGAAGAAAATATTGGGATGATAAGGTGTCAGTTGTACTATGGGCATATAGAAATACCTACAATAGGTTGAATAAAGAAATACCTTATCATTTAGTGTTCAGCGCAGAGGCAGTTTTTCCAGTGGAATTCATGCTACCCTCCCTACTATTGCATGTGTAGGAGGACTTGCTGATGAAAAAGTAATAGAGGATTGCATTGAAAAATTAATGTAATTAGATGAATATTGCATAATTTCATAATAGAGACAGAAGATAGAAAACACGAAATAGAAGGCTTCGCATGATAAATATATTAAGAACAAGACTTTTGCAGTCCAAAGAATGGTGCTTTTGTACAATTTAAAATTTACACACCACCTAGAGAAGCTCAAAGTTCATTTTTTGGGTCTCTTTAAAGTAACCAAGATTCTAGATTCTGGAGCTTTTCAGTTGCAGGAATTGGATGACATAAATGTTTCCTAATTACTTTAATGGGAGTAGGATGAAGACCTACTATAAATAAGCTTCTTTCATTATGTTTGTAATAAGGCATAATTTCAATTTAGATTAAATTTCAATTTCTACATTGTTTTGTTGTAATAAGTGTGTTAGCACGCAGATGATCTTTGTTTTAGACTGATTCACAGAGGACCGTAGATGCTTTTAGTGTGGGACAGAGGGAAAAGGTGCACAAGGATTAAATTAGAGCACCATATAAATCTAATTACATATGCATATGTTATTACTCATGATTATATATAAAAAGCGTGAGGGTGTGTGTAATGGTGAACTTGTTTAAAGGTGTGAAGGATGCTACTGATGTAAAGGAACGTGGGTAAAGAGCATAACATAATGCAATGAAGACAATGTAGTAAGGGAAACTACATGGAAATTGGCATGGACTAAGAATGTGTACGACACAAGAGGATGTGTTTAAGAGGTTATGTAGCTTAGGAAGTAGTAGCATGCTAAAAGGTTATGGACTATTGTGTGTGGAAGCTAGTAAATACCACATAGAAAAAGATGGGAAAATGCAAAAATCACAATTAATGTTGAAAGCGGTAGTAGGTGGAGTGAGATGGAAAAGTGTTAAATTGGAAAGCTATAAAAATAGAAGAGTAAAGTCATTCCCTCACCTTATGCCTTGATAATTGAGGATCTTTTACAAATTTTTGTGAAGTAGAGCAATTATGTATGAAGGAAGAAATGAGGACAACCGAACAGCCAAAAACTAGCGCCTAGAACCAGAGCTCCTTGCAACCAGGGAAGGTGACATCTAATTTACAAAGTGGAAGGTAAAGTAGGGCTTGGAGGAAGTGGAAGTTAGGGTAATAGGGTCGAGTTGAAATTAGTTTACAAAGCCATGACATGCCAAGTAAAGATTAAAGAGTAAGTAGAGTAAATAAAGGTAAGTGGTTGAGGTCGAGAAATAAGAAGAATTGTACCTAGGACATGAAATCTTAGAGATTTAATGTTTGTAACTAAAAAACATATGGTACGACACTAGACAAAAGAGCACCAAAGGATAAGAAGATACCAAAGGAAGCACCAGACAATTGGTTTTTAGAAATACAATATCCACAAGAAGTGATTATGGGAAAACCATGGGTGTCACAACTGTGGAATTATAAAATTAGTGAATATAACCACCACACGCAAGGCCACAAAATAGACATAAAAATGATGTGTTGAAAGAGATGAGTTAGTGGATTCTATGAGGATAGATAGTCTTAAATGACAAGGTGTGTAAGACCTTGGAAAGTGCGAGGGTATTGCAGCTGTATGAGTTACCTTTTTTGGTAAGCCCACACAACTATACCAATGGTTGATGTCTTGCATCCATGAATATTACTTCTACTTCATAGGAAGAAGGATGTGCCTAGGTGCCAAATTGATCGATAGAGTGATAGGGCTGTGAGATAGTGCTTGATCTGCAGGATGAGACAAAAGTATAGGAGACATACAAAAATTATAATATCAAAGGGGAAGTCATTCCTTCAATGTCTTAAACATTAAAAACCCAAGAACCATAGCGGTTATGTGCTTGGTGAGTTGTAAGTTTTTCACTTTTAAAATATGGTCTAAGGTTAATAAGAATTTTTTACACATTGCACACAAGATGGTGCAAGGGACCTAGTATAATATTTCCCTATTTATAGCATAAAGCATCATAAACGAAGTAATAACCCAAACAAAGAAAGGAGAGAAAATCACATGCAGGTCTATTCTCTTGCTAATTGTGTTTTGGGAGATAGAAGTTCCAAATGGTCTGGTAGACAACAAATGGGAACATCAAACATAGAAGAATTCTTCAGCGTAACGGTTCACCAAGTATACCTGTGATGAAAAAAATTTCTAATCCATAAAAGGTGTGCTTAGAAAAATGGTACAAGAGAATACATGACACATTCGATAATGAACGGTGCATACCAAGGGAGATGCATGTAGAACTAGAAGGATAAAAAAAATTTGTAGTCATGTAACATTTTTTCCTTGCAAAATGGAGAGATGGAGCCTTAGTGCAAACTACCATTTGCATTCACCGTGAAATACTTCAAGAGCACAGTGAATAGGATTATAGATGCGGAACCTCTAAAATTCAACACAAATAGGGTAGATTCTGACTACCACATTTTGCGCAAGACATATGGGTATGAGACTAAGGCACCTTATGTAGAGACGATGGGATCTAATTTGATGGACATCCATACCATCATGACACTAATAGTGGTAAAATAGGCATGGTGGGAATATATTTACTTGAAACCCAAGCTCCAAGATGGAAAGGTAGTTAATGTGCACAACACCACCCTTACACCACCACCAATGAAGAATACAATTGTAAGGATACCCAAGCATAGGAACAAGCCAACTCCTCCAAAAGAATAATAATAATAATATGAGGAAGAGTTTTTGATCAATCATAGTGCACGAAGGAGGATGCAGAGGTAGTGCAAAGAAGAAAGAACATTGCAAACTCACTGAGTTACAAAACTATTCCAATAGGAGGCGCACGTAGGTCCAACCCAGAAAGAGGAGGATAATCCTCACATTATCCATGATCTAGACAAGGAGGATATTTTAGAGAAACCTGTACATGAAGAAGAAACATGAAACAAGGAGTTTAAGCAGGAATAAGAGTAACTTGAGGAGGAATTCCCAGAGGAAGAACATGTGCATGAAGAGGATCACAAGGAAGAACATGGAGATATGCACGATGAAGAGGAACAATAAGAGAAAGGACATGGGGAGGACCAAGGCCATGGAGAAGAAATAGGTCATGCATAACATGATATTATGTAGGAGACATCACGTGCACAAAGTGCAGGAGGAAGAAGGCCAATTCAAACACCACAAGCACCTCTTGAGATATTAGACATAGATGAAACAAATAAGCTCCTTAGGGCCAGATTCCAGAGCTCAGTACCCAAAGAACAAATATTTTTTTGGGATATGTTTGATAAGACCAAAGCCCACCCACACACATGGAATACAAACTCCTGGGAAATGCATAATCACATGGTAGAACCAGACTTAAAGTTGAAAAAGGATTCAATTGGGGAATTAAAGTTGATAAGGGAACCATGAGTGGTCTTCCCAATAATAGAATTCACAAAAATCTTGGATGAGAAAGAGATCAATGCTCTCATAAAAATAGCTAATGAGGTAGGAAGGAGAAATATTGAAAAAAGTGCCATAGTAAGGATAGTGTAAAAGGACATGGAGAGGAAGAATATAAAGAATCAGAAATCTCGCCAAGGAGCTGAGCGATACAAAGAAAAAAATGGTATATGTGTATAATAAAACATCTGACCTTGTAAATAATATTACACTCACATGTCTAGATATTGTAGTGTAGGAAAAACCATACTAGAGCACAAAGATGGAGTACTTAGAGGAATTGATACAACTATTAATAGTAAAATTAAATAATATGTAAGGGCCTATAGCAGAAGAGTTGTCTAGTGTCAATAAAGTCAAAGTGGTGTAAAAACTAGAAGAATATACAACACTTGGCACTGAGCTAAAGGAAGTTGCATGAAAGGACGAAAGGATTTTTGAAAAATTTCAAGATACTTCGACAATCTTGAATGCGCACATTGTAGAGGATGAGGAAGAATTGAAGAAACTATAGGACTCACTACTAAAAAAACATGGTTGAGTGTGAGAAGTTGTTACAAGAATTTAGTGAGAAGAAAAATGCAATAAAGGTTAAGTGTGATAGGATTGGAAACAGGCTTGGCAAAGTCCAAATAAGGGTAATGCATGGGTAGATGGTTTGGAGGTCATCACCATAGAATGGGATGTCATAATAGAAGAGTTGCAGGAGAAATTTGATAAATCAACTCTAGGAAAGATTCCAAATATCATTGAGATAGCTCCATATGCGGTATCCAATGAGCTTGAAGAGTAGAAGCAGTTGGAGAAGGGGGTCAACATAGACTTCCCATAAATTATACCACCTCCATAGCCTAAATTTTATGTGTGCAGAGGGACATTATTTTTTCTTTGATCTTATTGCGATATTACCTGCATTTTATCATTATTCCATTCTTTATGATATTATTTCATTCTTGTACTACCAAGGACAGACAACATCCTTAGTGTGGGGTGATGTTGGACCAATAAAAGAGGATAATTATGAGCTATGTGCAAAGGTGTGTGAAAAAAAAGGAGAAATATTATAAGTACAAAATGGTGCATGAGGGTGCATGCAAAAGTAATAAGAAGAGGACATGTGAAGGGTTACATGTAGGAATGGTCAAAATAATAGATAGCCAGAAAAATAAAGAATGGCTAAAAATAGGAAAAGAATGGGTTAGCGTGACAAGCAATGAACAACTATAAATGGATAAAATCATAGATAAAAGCATCGTTAAAGCACACACAGGGTGATGGATAAAGATAGAACACACATATAGCATGGAGTGAAGATATTTGACCATAATAATGTATTCCAACATGAAATAAACTACACGATTGTGAAATGATAAGTAACTTGTTCAAAATACAAGGAGAGAGAGAGAGAGAGAGAGAGAGAGAGAGAGAGAGAGAGAGAGAGAGAGAGAGAGAGAGAGAGAGAGAGAGAGTGAGTGAGTGACAGAGAGAGAGAGAGAGAGAATTATTTTTTTCAAGAAGAATTTGGAATAGTCTAGATGTGCCAAGGACTGGAACATGAGAATCTGGAGCTCTAGATGCTACACAGAAGTTTCTAGAACTAGAAAACATGCAGGTGCAAGAACGTATAGAATTTATATGGCCTTGGAAGTATTTGTATATTCCAAGATAAGGACTAAACAATATTGGACCAGAAGATGGTTGATCTCTAAAACAATCTAGGTGCTTATCTTGCATGTAAATGGTTTTCATTGTGTGCTTCTCTTATTTTTACAACCTTGTGATAATCTATGATGACATGTGATAAATTATAAACCCTAACAACTTGCAAAACCCTTCATCAAAAGCATTATCAAACCAAATGAGAAAAACATGTGGTTGTGTGTGTGTGTATCTATTATAGGTTTGATTACCTTTGGCGGTCAGACTCCCATCTATTGAACTAATCTTAATGTTACATTACATTTCCTTGATGTGGAATCGATTTCATGTGCAAGTGTGTATAGTTAACCAACCCCCTAGGGGTGCCCTCATGTATCATAATACCAAGATAACATGATGATTGTGTAGTATAGAATATACCCAGCATGGTAGTAGTGAGATGTGTTGTGAATCACCTATGTCACCCAAACTATTTGTTGATTGAAACCCTTGTACAATGCTTGGAGTGAATTTTTCTCTTTCTTAGGACATGGCTCTATGATATTTGCATGTTTTTATATGGGTGAATCTAGACTCCTTTACTTGATTGAGTGCTTATGACTTGTATTAGGGACTACCCTAGATGATATGCAAATGATTTGAGCATATTTAGGAACCCTTTGAGTGTTTTTGGAATGATATTTGTAATAGGATCTTGTAAGAACGTCAAGTGAGTTATACTGTGATAATGACTTTCTTATAAAGTCTTTTGTAGGAGAGATATTATGATAAGGTCGACCCTAAGAAGGTGAAATGACCTAAGGAATGATCTAGCATCAAAATTAGAGTTGATGCTTGAGAAGGGACATGACCATACAAGTTGGCTAGGAATGGACCCCATATCTTGACCCTTCCATACAATTTTGGATGGGAGAGATAAACATCTAAACTTAAAGTTGTGTCATGATTATCATATTTTTTAATCTTATTTGATTGAATAGTATTTCTAGAATTGATGATAGAACATAGTGTAAAGATAAGAAAGTTGTAGAGAGACTAGAGATATGAAAAGATTGGATTTTGAATGTGAATATTTTTCTTAGCAAGGATACAAGGTCAAACTTGGCATTACACAAGGATAAGTTACCATATTTAAGTATTTAAAATTGTCAATCTTTCTTTTTCCTTTGTTGCATGCTTGTTGTTGTGTGGATAGTTGATCATTCATTGTTTTAGAGTAGGGTGGATGTATGTTTTCTTTGATCTATTAATTTTCTTTATTGGCTTTATCCATATCTTGATCTACTCTTATTATGGATCCTAGTAGGATACATATATTTATCTTAGATGCAGGCCTTGCAAACCTATAACTATCTTATGTTTAGGGTAATTATCCTCTAGAATTGTGACACTTTCACTCCGTGAGCACCTTTATTATATACATATTGTTTACATGCCTAGGTTTTATCCCCAAAATTTGAGAACCCTAGTGGGGATCCATCTTGAATCATCATACATTCTGGTGAACTCAATGTGAAATTTTCTCTACCCTAGTTTAGGTCATATTTTCTCAACTTTTTTAATTTTCCCTACTTTCCTTATGTGATCAACCACTATGTGAATTTTCTAACATGGTCAATCCTTCCTTCACATGATTCCCCTTGACCTTATGTCATCATCCCTATGTAACTACTTACATAATCGATCTAGTCTATCTCTTGTTCATACCTCAAACTTGATCACTTCCTAACATCATTGAGCCATTGCATATTTACATGGACAATCCTATTACGATTTGGCGATAAATAATATTCTTATGAGAATGATTCCTTTTGTTCTAATCATGTCTTCTCTAATAATATTTCTACTTAGTCTCAACCCTTTTAGGACCCCTATGGGTTTTTCTTTTATTCCTTCACTTCCATTTGGAAGCATCAATATTCTTAGTTCTTCTTCAAAAACCGAGATTAACACCGTCAACCACTATATTATACTAAGGAAAATCTCACCTAACTTCATTCCTTTCCATACTTATGTCATTTGCTCCTATGCACTAGCATGGATAATCCCACCAAGAATTAACCTTACAATTGAATGCAATGTAGTAGAAATAAGAGAAATTTATCTTAGACATGTCATCAAAACTTTGAATAATAATGAATATTACAGACTCGGTAAGGAAGGACAGTTGATAAATTTTTCTCAAGATATGGGTCATATGGAAGAGACAATATTAAAACCTCACTTAAAACATATTAATCATGAAAATCCCCTAATAATTGGAGTAGTCCTTGATCGGTCTCCAAAAATACCCTCACAAAATAGAAATGTCAATGATTCTTTCTCTAGTGTTCATAATCCACCATCTGATCCTAATCTCATAATTATTATGATGGTGAATCAAATGGTTGTTATGAAATCCTCCACTAATTCTAGCATGTTCCAAATGCAATATAAGATCTTAAAGATGGATTATCAATCAACACATGTACCTTTGGGTCATAATCAATCTTCATCACCTCATTTTCCTTTGTATGCTAATGGGAATCGTATCCCTCCTCCTCCAATATGTAATAAGGTTCTTCAAATATTAGAAATCAACCCCCTAGTTCCTTATATAGTCTCCATGGATATAGTGGGGCTGTATCCTATGATTTCTTGTGATGGATCGATTGTTCCAATTGTCTATCTTTAAAAATGTTGAAAACACCTATGAGGAGTGGATTCAAACAAATACCTATGCTAAAACTAAACTCCTTGCAAAAACATTTTTTGCAAATGCTATAAAATGGTATAACCAACTTCCTTCACACTCTATTGTCAATATAGAGACTTTATTCCAAGATTTAGTAAAGGAGTTTCAAAAACATGATCTCCTTGAGAATATATTATAAAAATTCTTCAATCTTAAACAATCTGCTAGCGAATCAACTCATGAGTTCATTAAATGATGGAAGATCTTATCTAATCAAGAAAACCATCATCTTGATAATCAAAACTTGTGTAAACTATTCCTTAAGGATCTTGTTTCTAATATCTAATATAAGGTCATATCCTCCTCTCCCATTACATTTGAATATGCTCTTCATGAGTAGGCCAAGTGGCAAGACTACCTTATGTGAGAACTTGAACAACCATCTAAGCCTTCAAGCACCCTTTAACTGACATCTAATGTCATCGACCCTCAAGCCCTTTCTAAATCAAAATTTATCACACACAACTATAATCAAAGTGTTATTTCTCATAACCCACACCACCCACCCTTTTCACATGTTGAGCTATTACATGTTCTTCCACCCATTGAATTTTTTTCCTCCCAAAAAACCATCAGCTTCCTTCAATTTTGACCTCTTTTGTTGGTGGCATGTCATTATCAACCCTTCATAAGAGGATCCTAGGCATATATTTGATCCCTAACATTTGAGAACTAAGGCAGGGATCCATTTTAATCCAACATACATGTATGACTTGGAAACCCCTCTCCTTGGAGGTCAATAATATTGAGGTTTAGTCCAATTTCCACACCTTAAATATAGGCTTCACAATTTTTACATTAGCTTTTTTCCTAGGGAATATGAGATAATTTGGGCTGCCACTATGGATGGTTCATTCAGTGTGAAATGAGGTTATCTCCTCCTTTTGAATCTTTCCTTTGATGGATTTCCTTGGAAATTCCTTTGGGATAAGGATCCAATTCCTAAAATTATTATTTTTCCTATGGTCAAGGCCATTCAAACTAAAATTTTAACATTGGAAAACATGAGGAAGCAAGGATTTTTGTGGCCTAATAGATGTACTTTGTGTGAAAATTGGAGGAAACTACTCACCACCTTTGTCTTGGATGTTCCTTTTCTCAATTTGTTATTACAACTATCCTCTCTACATTTGAGTTCCTTTGGATCCTTCCTAATTATTTGAATGATTTATTTCATCAATGAGTCTCTCTTTATTTGTCTTCCATTCTTAGAAAACTCTAGAGGTTTACAATCCCTCATCTTTTTGAGGGGATTTGGAAAGAAAGGAACTTTAAAATCTTCAAGGGTAAAAATAAGATTGTAATTAGAGTTGTCATCTCGATTTTTCCCTCTATAAAGGAAAATTGGTGGTCCCAAAAGTAGGAAAAGCTTAATTTAGCTTATAAGGAAGAGAATATTTTTGGTAAAAAATGGTAGATGGAGGGATCTAATTTTCCCATGGCTTCAAAAAGGGAGGTTAGAAAATTTTCTAAATGGATTAAACCTCCTGTTACCAAGGTCAAGTTGAACTTTGATGGGGCCTTGAAAGGTAATCCAAGGAAAATGTGAGGAGGAGGAATTATTAGAGGTAACTCGATTGTGACTTAGTTGGGGCCCCTTAGTCACCAAAATTATCACTATGTTGAAGCACATAATTATTTGTGGGGTGTCAAGATAACCAAGCACGTGAATGTTAAATCTATTATCATTGAGGAAGATATTGTGAATATTATCAATTTTCTTAAAATATTTAGTAGTCCTAGCTAGACGATTTAAAATTTCATCGAGGATGTGATCATATTTCCCTAAAACTTTGAGGTGTCTATTACTCATACCAATAGTGAAGGGAATAGATCTATATAGTGGTTTGTTAATAAAGGGGTAGGTTTTAACAACCTCAAAATTTGTCAAAATTGGGAAGATTCACCCCTTCCCATTAATTTATTCATTAATGTGGAAGTGGGAGAGAGGAAATAACATCTCAATTTTTTTTTGATGAAAACCAATAATAGCAATAAATGGATTTCTAGTAGTTTAGAGGGTTGGGCTCTCCTTTTTAGGAGCAAGAGATGGAGGTATGTCATTCCCAAGAAAAATGCCTTCAAGTAAGGTGATTGCATTCCTTTTAGGATCATGTGTGAGTCACCTTTGGGGGAGGATCTTGTTGGTCATTATGACATGAGGGGACATCTCAAATTCATTCCATCTTGTATTGATAACTATAATTCTAGCACGTTCCCTGCTAAGGAGAGAAAATAGAGAAAATAGACAAGTAAAAATATGGGGGTGTAGATTGCATGGGAGTTGTATTCTTGCGATGGTGTCAAAATAAACACCATTATCTGGAGCGTTATGTGTAGAGGAGGCGTTACGAAGTATCTAGAGTGCATCAAAGATAGTGACCCTATTTTATCTTTGGATTTATCCTTTGTTTTGAAAGAAAGATTGGTTACTCTAAGGGGGGATAGAGTGGAGGTTTTAGAGGAAAGTTTGGCCAAAGTGTCAGGAATGAACATGGAGGGCATGAAGACTTTCAAAGAAAAAAGAAGGAAAACAGAAGAAGTTTATTTGTTCTTCAAAAAGGAGGAGAGAAATCGTGAACTAGAATATGGTATCCTTAGAACTTCTCTACCTATTCCTTGGGATGAATTCAACCTTCAGATAATGAAGTATGTCACCCTAAAAGGGAGGTTTAGGAAACTGTATTATTACCACTTATATTTTCTTAATCATTCATTCATGTAGCATTAACAGTCTTTCATTTTTCATGTTTATGTATTTGAAGACTTTTGTCTTAGAATTCCAAAACAATAGGATTAATGAGCACCTCCACCAAGCCCTAATTCTTCTTCTCTATTAAGAGGGTGAACCAATTATTCATAAATAAGTTAGGGAGAAAGGCGGTTTTCTCCTTGTTTCCCCTAAAAAATACAAGTCCATCCATAGCAATAGGGCCCTCAAAAAGGCTAAAACTATCACCATTAGGTTCCTTGGTAGGACTTCACAGTCTAGGGACAATAAGGATGTTTATGAATCCTCATGTGTGTCTGAGGCTAACACGAGTGGTAGTACTAAGACCATGTTTGATATCCCAATTCAATTGTGTTCCTCTTCGAGCTCGGATAAGGGTGGTGGGGATTCCAACCCCACGAAGAAATAAAAACCCATTGAAGCAAAAGAGGATAGACATGCAGTGAATGAATATTTAAGGGCAAGAATTGAGAAACTGCAGGAGGTTGCTTCCAAGCAACTTAGTGTTATAAATGATTCTTTGAAGAAAATTAGAAGCTTAGGAAGGACATCAAGGATCTTCAAGAGTAAAGTGGTAAAGATAAGGTTAAGTAAACTAGAAAAATGTTATTTGGGAATTGTTCCAAGAAGTTCATCAAATCAAAAAGGAGGTTGCTAGAAACAATCTCAAGCTCAATAGTTTAGATGACAAGGTGAAAAAAATTAAGAAGAATTTGAACTTGGTGATGTCCTTCAATAATGAAGCCATTAAGAATCATACTAATAGTTTCAAGTTGTTAAAGGAAGAGACGAGGAAGAGAAATTAGAGGGCCAACTTGGAAGAACTTAGCAAGAGAACAAGGAGTCAAATAATATATAAGAATGAAATGGAGGAGATCCTAGGGGATTGCTCTATAGTGAAGAAATTGGATGAAATCAGTAAAGAGTGGGAAGATGTGGATAGTCTCAACAACCTAACCTCTCAGAAGTAATTTTTTTTTTTTTAATTCTTGTATTTTTAGCCTATGTTTTGTATTGTTGATTGTATGTTGATTTCTATGACATATCTTCTTTCCAAGCTCTCGAATGTTTGGTCTGGGGTTGTTTCTTGTTTTTTCTAGTTATGTATTTCTTCGAATGTTTGTGAAGTTATTTGTACAATGGAAACAAACACTTTCAAAACTCGTACTTTACCTAATATAAAAAAATAGATATTGAAAAAATTATTCATTGTCCTTTAGAAGATGAAAATGACCAACTAAGACATAATTTTTATTTGTTTCTAAGGAATTTCATTAATAGATTTCCATACATAAAAAACTCCAAGATGCATTGAGGAGGATAAGGTTGAGCAAGCAATCATCCTCATTTCACAACCGATCAACCATTATGTTAGTAAGAGGGTCACTTCCATTGTGACATCACCCTTATTAGCATAAGGATAATGATATAGTGAGGCTTATATGGTACTGCAGAACAAGATAATCAACCAATGTGGGATTAATTTTTATATTTGACGAAGATTTCTAGAGTCATAGAAGCAATTCCAAGATGCGCTAAAGAGACTTATTCAACTTGTGGTAGTAAGCATGTATTTAGTGGCATTTTGGACTTTTTGAAGCCATGGAGGAGGAAAGGGGAAGGCTGCAAAAGAAAACATACTAATCCCATAGCCAATCAACCATTATGTTAGTAAGAGGTCCACTTCCATTGTGGCATCACCCTATTGTCAAAAGGATTATGATATATTGTGGTTTATATGCTATCAAAGACCAATGTGAGATCAATTTTTTTATTTAATGAATATTTTTAGAGTCGATGCATTGAATATGCACATCTAACTTGGGGTAGTAAGAATGTATTTAGAAGATTTTTTTGGATTGAAGTCATAGAGGAAGAATGGGGAAGGCCAAGCAAGTAAACATACTCATCTTGCAACCAATCAACCATTATGTTAGTAAGAGGGCCACTTCCATTGTAGCATCAACCTTATTGGCGTAAGGGTCATGCTATATTGGGGTTTATACATTATCGTAGACCAAACCAATGAACGAATGTGGGATTCATTTTTAGATTTAACGACAATTTTTAGAGTTGTCGAAACAATTCCAAGATGCATTGAAGAGGCATATCCGACCTAGGGTAGTGTGTGTATTTAGAGGCAATTTTATAGGTTTTTTAATTTTTCAAAGCCATAGAGGAGGAGAGGGGAAGGTCGAGCAAGCAAACATACCCATCCCACAACCAATAAGCCATAATGTTAGTAAGAGGGCCACTTCTATAAAGCTAATCAATTAATGTAGGATTTATTTTTAGATTTAATGAAGATTTTAGAGTCGTAGAAGCAATTCCAAGATGCACTGAAGAGACATTCAACTTGGGGTAGTAAGCATGTATTTAGATGCATTTTTTTTTAAGGATTTGAAGCCATATAGTAGGAGAGGGGAAGATCGAGAAAACAAACATACTCATCCTGCAACCAATCAACTATTATGTTATTAAGAGGACCACTTCCATTGTGATGTCGCTCCTATTACCATACGGATCATGATATAGTGGGTTTATAAGCTACTGCAAATTAAGTGTGAGATTGATTTTTAGATTTAATGAGGATTTTTTGAGTCATAGAAACAATTCCAAGATGTACTGAAGAGGTATATCCGACTTGAGGTAGTAACCATGTATTTAGAGACAACTTTTTTTTTTCTTTTTTTTAAATTAGATTTTTTTTAGTCATAGAGGAGGAGAGGGGAAGACTGAACAAGCAAACATACTCACCCCATAACCAATCAAAGTAAAATTAATTCAAAAATCATGATACATTGAGATTTGTATACTACCACAGACCAAACGAATTTGTTTGGTTAGTGAACGTCCTCTTTTTTTTATTGATCACCTCTAGGGGTGTCATACAATTGGGCAGTGGATTATATAGTTTAATGACATCTCTATCTAAATTCCAGAGGGAACATATAGATTCAACAATGTAAAGTAAGCGAAGAAACTAAACCAATGATCACCTTTAACTAAGCAACTACAACTAAGGGGCCTCCACGCTGTCAATATCCTAATTTTAATACTCGACTTTTAAAAAAAAATAAAAAGCAAAAAAATACTCCTTGCAACATACATTAATGCAAAAACAAAACAAAAAACCAGTACTTCAAATCAAGTACACCGGATTCTAACAATTTTCTTATTATCCTCTTATTGTTTTGAAAAACAAAACACGGACAAACTAAACTTCCATCACCTTTTTAGCACGTAGGCTCCAATACCCAACCCAGAACTAAATTTTAATACACCCATCAACATTCATTGCAGTCTGTGATGACATTCAATGCAAAAAACACATCACTGAAGTCAGTAAACAGCAGGCACTGTAATGCCAATAGATGCTTTGCTGTGTATAATATCTTGGCATAAACCATTCTATGTTTGAACACTTACAGGAAGGAAGCCGATCTATTCTGATCATACCTCTGATAATTCTTTTGGGTTTTTGCTCTGTGGACAGTTACAATTTTCTTTTGGTGCCATGAGGTCCCATTTGATTGCACTGGTATGCATTCTGACATTTACAGGGATCCCATTCGTCTGTTCTCAACTCAATCATGGACTCCTTCCTAAGGTACGCAATCTTACATGTATATCATGACATTCTCTGTCTGATGTGAGATGCTACATTGAACTATATATATGCATGTAAAAATACAAAAGAAGAATAAGTTTATTCCTTTTTTCCCTAATTGATTGGCATGATATTGGTTTTATCAACATTTACCATTCGGCCTAGATCACTTATCTGGCCAATTTCTACTGAACCAAAATTTGCTTGGGACTTCAAACCTAGATTGCCATTTTGACTTGTTTCTATTCCACCGAAAATAGACCTACCTTGCCTGGTATGCCCATATTATCACAGCCATTTTAGCACTTGGAGCATGCCCAGTAAGGCTTGAACCATCTTGTCATCATGGCAATCACTCTGCCTTACTGTTAGACCACGGCCTACCGTATCCAATTGAAACCCTTTAATTGAGTGCTGTAACAAACCCTATTTCTTGACGTTCCCATTGCAAATCTGCAGCTTGCCTGAATGAATTTATGCCCCATTGTATTAGGGTGTACTCCTGATTCTAAAATCAGAACTAATCTCATCATGAACGAAGCTGGCATGTTGCTTTTTGATCCAAGATCGATCATCGAATGTAGACTGTTAATTAAGCACAAGTTATTTTGTTGCTGGAATAAGTTTCCTTTGGAAAGACTGGTCCTACTAATCAGTTAAAAATGACCAGATCTGCATTGGTTGGTATGACAAAGCATGGAGAACAGGGAACATGGTTGCCAAGGCATATGCTTACATTTGGAGCATGAGCAAATCACATACATTCATGGATTCAAGGTGCTGTAGTTTGGCACTAGATTTAATATTCTTTCTTAATTTAAGTACAATGCGAGTCCTGCTGGCAATGCCAGTTCATTCCAGAGAGGCTTGGTTATTAGGTCAAAGCACAAGGTATAAGTTTTTTCCATTTGGAGCCCTATGCTGTTATCTGTTATGTTCTGTGCATTAATGACACCCTAGCTGATATTGCTACTCGTGTTCATTGCATACATGTCATCTTTTCACAATTTCAGGCTTCTTCAGGTAAGTAGGGCCTGTTTATCTTTGGAATCATAGCAAAATTTGTGTTGGCTATAGATTAGATGCCAATCTTTACTTGTATCATAGAAAGTTTCTAACCCCATAACCCCATTATAACTCAGTAGACACCTCCTAGGAGGGTAAAAAGATAGAATCTCTTCCTAGCTACTGGCTAAGCTACAGAAAGGAAGTTGACCTCCTTCAAGCACACCTGACAATGCTTTTGACAGACCCTTGTCAAAATATGGTAGTGTACCAGTACATTATTACCCTGGAATTTGAAACCTTTTGATTTTGATTCAAATTCTTTTCTATCATATATAATGCTACTCTGTCTTGCTTGCTATGCTTACATTTCATTTCACTACCATTTATTAATGCATCCATTTTGTGGGTATCAGTACAAGGTTATTTAGCTACTAAGTAGGTTATCTGGAATTCAGGTTTTCTAATAAGTTTTCTTATAGCTTGATTTGTATAATTTAGTTTTATTATTCAGCTGCAGGGCATTCTGTGATCTCCTAAGAATTTAATACATAGAATTGCAGATACTTCTGTCATTATTTTTTCAAAGACAAATAATTGTTATTTGCAGCAGTTTCTCCATTTTCACATAAATGCCAGGTTCCCGGTTTCAGGAAATTTACAAAGCATGGGAAAACTGTGTGGTTTAATGTATACTTTCTTATAGGATTTTTCACATCACTTGCCTATTAGCTTTTTATAATAGTATACGACACAAGTTTTCTCCATCCTAGAAGGATTTCCTCTAGATATTCATTGGAGCATCTTTGTCAAATGTAGCAAGTTATCAGTATCATTATTCAAGACTTGGGCTTTTCCACTATCAATGAATTTTATCTACAGAACAAAATGTGCAGATTCCCTTTTTCTATAATGGTTATGGTGAAGGAATACCATAATCCTTTTCCCTTTCCGAAGCTCCTTCCACTGCTTGAATTCCTTTATTACATAAATACATTGCAAGTTATCGATGTCTATCTGTTGGTTTCCTTCTTTGGAGGAGTGTGGTGAATGCTGGTCCTTAACCTCCTCTGCTAACTCAAAACCACACTTTCTAATAAAAGCGTGTTCCACTTTTCATGATATTAGATAAATACTTTACCTTATCTTAAAGATCCTTTTCTGTTTAAAATCATTACACGAAGTGTTATGGATATTGAAGAAAAGTTAATAATTCCACACTAAATTGAGTTTTGTACAAATGTTAGCATTTATCACCATTTAAAGCATTTATAATTCTATTTTCTGCCAATTACTTTGTTCTGACTGCCGACTCTGAATTATGTAGGTCTTCAACAAATTGATTACGTTGTATACTCTAAGTACCCTGTTCGGGTGCAATTCGTACCCGGTACGCGGGTATGGCGATCTGTTTTTGCCTTGGGTATGTATGTACAAATAATATATAAAAAATAAAAAATATAGAAATTATAGCCTAATAAATCAGAAATTAGAGACATTAACCATAAAGTATGCATATAAAAAATATAATAACCACAAAAATGAAAATGTTATCCAAATGTCAAATGTCATAATAATCAAATATCTCAAATGTCATATGCTTATTATAATTAATTACATCAAAATTAATATTCATAGTCATCTTGCTCTTCATCAAGAGCATCAATATCAACATCATGTGGCGCACTAGAACCACAAGGACTACCAATCCCACTAGCTCCACCACTCCCGCCAGCTCCATCACTCCCGCCAACTATACTATGCCTCCTAGGAGAGCCAATGTCAAACAATGATTGGTGTGAAAGGGAAGGATTCAAGTCAACATCCTTGGAATAGTTGTTGCATTTGTCTTTTGCTTGTCTATTGTGGTCTTTTATCTTTGTTTTTGTGTTTGAGTTACTTTTTAGGGTAAGATTTAGTTTTAATTAGAAGATGTCCTGTCCAAAGAATCATATCTTTGTTCTTTATCTGCTGATTGGAAGCCTTTAATTACAGCTGAGTATAAGTTTGCTAATGTTATTTTGAGGAAGAAATTGTTAGTGAAAGGTACAAAATAATGGATGGGATCATTCTCCACAAGACTGGAGTCTATTTGGTTTAGAACAAGATAGTGAGGGTTGTTGATGATGCCCCATTGGCTGGTCATCTGGGCTATCTCATGACACACAAAAAGGGGAAAGGAAGGTTCGTTCAAAAAGATCTTAAATAGGAAGTGCTTCAATACAAATGGGAAAATATTTCCATATTCTTCACCACCAAGTTGCCCATGGTTCAAGGTATGGTTTTTTTATATGTTGAGGTTGATAGGCTCACAAAATATTCCCAGTTTTGTACATTTCCAGCCAAGGACAATATCAGAGAAGTGCAGCATAAGCATGGTAGAGCTACTTCATGGTTGAGTATTCATGCAAAGGAATCCCAACAAGGTATGTGGCTGGTTAGGGGTGATAATGGGAGTGTACCTTGAAAAACCATAGCTTATAATTTCAGATTTGGTATTGTTGTCCTTACTCATATCAGCCATCGCATGATTTCATTTGCATGCATGCAAGTGGGTAGGAAAATATTTTCAGTAAAGAGATGGAGCATTTTTCGATTGATGGATGTTAGGAGAAAATTTTCAACCTCCAGATAGGTGTTTTTAGTCATTGCCATGCTCACAATTCCTAATTTTGCAAGGAGATTTCAGTTTTGCAACTACTGTTCCATTTTTGAGTTGTTGGGTTTGACAAAATCAGATTATGAGTTGTTATTTTCAGACTTGAACAGCTGCAAGAGTGATCATTTTGAGGTCGCTAAATCATCACGAAATAGTGGCATACAGTTCCCACTAAAGAAGACAACTACTTCAGCCGACATGGCTCTTAATTGGGGGGGAAACAGATACTCTATGACTGTCATACCTTGTTTCCAGCCACCTATATTCTGATTTTGGAGAGAAAAATGCATGGTTACAACTGTTTTTGGGACATCATTATTGAAGTATGGGGAAGCATTCATTTGGGAAGAAATTATGAGAAGATGAGGAGCAAAGAAATGGGCAATAAAGGTATGAGTTCATTTGGGTTGAAGCTCCTTCATCTAAGAAGCACATGGTCCAAATTATGGGAGCACTACAACATGTTCCTTCACCTTGACATTATGATGCTTGGGCATATGAGTTTGCAATTGCTTGGGGACAAGAAATTTTGGGAAGAGAGGATTGTAATGTCCCCTTTTTCGAAATGAGAGCCTAAAATTGGACTTCTTGTCGTTCCCTTTTCGTGGCAACGAAGTTGGTTGAGCTAGGAAAGGAATTGGGTTCTCGTTGCATCTTTATTTTCTAATTTTTTATGTTTCTTTTTATCGTTTTATTCATTTTAGTAGGTTGGTTGGATTGGAGGATTTTAAAGGCCAAATAAAAGATTAAATAAGCCCAAAAGGAGGTCAGCCTCGTCTAATTAGCCTTTGGTGCCAAGGTTGGGGTATTTAAGGAGTGTTATAGCTTCATTTGTGGACATCTATTTTTGAAAAATTTATCCTAAATTGATCTTTGGGATGATTGCTCTTAGTTCTCTCCACTTTTGGGCAAAAATCCAATTGCGTGGCTCTTTCCAAGAGAGACGAAAACCTTTCTTGTGGCTGGTTGGGGGACGGAAACCCTCCATCATTAATTGAAGTGAAGTCATCTTGCATATTTGGGCATTGAAGAGGAAATAAAGTCATCTACAATCATTTGCATGCATTGATAAGCCTCTCCTAGTTGGAGTGACTTGTATTAGGGTGTCATTTGGTGCCTTCTAAGGCACAAAATTTAGTTTTTATCAGTGTTACGTGGGGACACGCACCCCCCTTTTCCATCTGTCCCGGACGTCCCAGGGACTTGGGAACGGGGACGGGACGTTTCCCTGGCGTCCCGGATTTTAAAAAAAAAGAGGGGACATCTCAAGAACATTCCCTAAGGTTAGGGGATGCACCAAGGACGTCCCGGGGGCAACAGTGTTTAGGGGACGACGTAGGGGACGTCACGGCATCCCCTACGCCTTACACATTAAAACATTAAAAAAAAATTCAATTTAATGCCTTACAAAATGATGTATATGGTAATCATTATCAAGAAATAAGAACATGCATATAGCTTTATAGTTACCTTACACATGAGACAAGGCATCAATTTGAATGTGTGGATATCTACTAAATTACTAGCGAAAATAACTAGCCAAAGGGACAAGTATCACTAGCATCTAATGCATTCACAGTGGATTACACTCTCAATGATCCGTAACTAGCCTATTTACATGGTACACCATTGTCTAATTCATGAACATGGATTCTACTAATTCTATAACTGATTTACATAAACTATGAGCAAGTTTAAGTACTTTTCTTATGCACCAACTTTCGTAGATTTTTCCATACTGCAGAGTATTATGAAGGTTATGAGTAGTTGAATGTGACACGTGAAAAGGAGATCGCAACAACAAACATACTCACACACACATAACAACAAAACCTGGAGAAACTCAGTGTGGGTAAAAATTCCAGCAAGAGGCATTGTGCCTTCTTTCACTATCACCAAAAATGCAAGTTTACAAACTCACAAGGCCACTGTTATCTACAACAACCCATCTTGCTTGTTTTGCACCCAATTCCATATGCTCACTTCAAATTACACCTTTTCCAATTCACTGCAACTCAGAAATCAACTGTACATCATCATTCAACTTCATCTAAGACCTCTGCTTAACCAATTAATGTCACAAACTTCAATTATTCATCACATAAGCCAAGGTCCAAAATGCAATACCTTCAAACTTTCAATTTCAAGTCTCATTTTATTGAATTATTCATGCTATATTTGTAAAATTAATAAATTATATATTTTTTTATCAGTCATCCCCCCGCCGTCTACAAAATTTGAAAAACAATTTCCGTCCCGGAGTCTTAGGTAACTATGGTTTTTATTTCATAATCAGATTTGGCATAATTTATAAGGTTGGAATCCATAGTTTTGTGATTTTTGGAGTTCATCTAGAGTTTTTAGCCCTTGCATGTGGCTTCCCTACTGCTGTTCCAAATTTAATTAAAGTAGTGTGTTATCTTTAGTTTTCTCCATTTATGTGTTGCAAATTGAATGGATAAATGTTGTCGTGAATGAAATAATTATTTACAAGCATTTTCAGCTATTTTCATGGTTTTATGGTGCTTTTAAGTTCCTTTTACAGTTTGCTGCTAGGGTTTATATTATTGTCGGATCTGCTGCCATAAAAATTAGATTATCTTCATTTTGGTGTTGGTATATTTTCAGATCTGATTCTTGGGGTTTGTGGCCAAACCCTTATTTTTGGTTTTTTCCCTAGAAATGGACACTACACCATTGCATATCTCAATGACAAGCTCAATGATGCCAAGTGGAACTATTTTGTCTATGACCAAGATTTCTATGCAATTGTGCAAGTTCTCAAAAACTAGACACATTACTTGCTACCAAAGGATTTTGTTTTGTACAAGGATCATCAAGCACTGCAGTTCATGGATAGTCAAGATAAGTTGAACCAAAAGCATATGAAGTGGGTTGAATTTCTTCAAAGTTATTCTTTTGTTTGGAAACATAGAAGTGGGAAATCAGATAGAGTTGTAGATGACTCGAGTATAAAATGACTCTTGTTGAATGAGAAGAGAGTAGAGGTGATTGGATTTGATTCCATGAGAGAACTATACCAAGAGGATCCGGAATTCAGAGATGCATGGGAGGCATGCAAAGATCCAGTGATTATGGATAGAACTCCATCGTTGGATATATTTTTTAGCAAGATGGATTATTGTTCTGAAGATAGTAGTGGAATCGCTTGCCATTTTGGTATGGATAAGAGATTGGTGCGACTGAATTAAAGGTACTATTGGCCCAAGACGAGTGCAGATGCACAAAAATATGTGCAAGGTTGTAGATTTTTCTAACATGCAAAAGGAAAGAGTCAGAATATAGGATTGTATCAACCACTTCTAATATTGGAAAGACCATGGTATGACATTAGCATGGACTTTGAGTTTTGATTGCCAAGGACACAAAAGGGTATTGATTCTATCTTTATTGTTGTTGATGATATATTTTCAAAGATGGAACATGTCATTGAATGTAGGAAGAGTATTGTTGCCACGAATGTTGCAAACTTGTTTTTCAATATAGTAGTTAAATTGCATGGATTACCTCGGAGTATGTTTCAGGTAGAGATACCAAGTTCATGGGTTTGTTTTGGAGGATTTTGTGGAAGAAATTGAGTACCAAATTGAGGTTCATTTCAACATACCATCCACAAATGGATAGTCTAACAGATGTAGTGAATGGGACTTTGGGTAATTTGCTGAGATGTTTGGTGGGAGACAGGCCCAAATATTGGGATTTGATTTTGACGCAAGTAGAATTTCCTTGCAATTATTCAGCTAACAGAATTAACAACAAAAACCCCAGTCCAAATAGTGTCTGGTTGCATCACAAGAGATGTCAGCAAACTGTGGGACATCAAGAACTTGAGTGGGAAAATTGTTGAAGCAGAGGACTACCTGGAATATATGCACGAGGCGGATCAACAAGTGAATACGAAGTTGGAGCATAGTACCATGGGGTACAAACAGCATGCTGATCTCAAGTGAAGGGCAAGGGAGTTTTAGGCCGGGGATTTGGTTTTGGCAGATTCGAGGAAGGAAAGATTCTTTAGGAGAACGTACAATAAAATTGAAATGGAAGATCAGTCCATGTGAATTTATGAGAATATTTTCAGAAAATGCCTATGAGATAGAGCTATCAGATGGGATTGATATCTTACCCATTTTCAACATAGAGGATTTTGTGTCCTTTTTATGAGGGACAACCACTTGAGGACGATACTGGTGATTGGAGAATTCCTCGAGAAAGAGAAAGTGGAGATAAAGGCCATATTAAACTCTAAAAGTTGTGAAGAAGACCAAAGTTAAAGAGTATTTGGAGTATTTGGTCAAGTGGAAGGATAGAGCAGTGGAAGGCTCGAATCGGGCGATTGCATGTGAGACTGACCAGTAAAACAGAGCACTAGAAGAGCTCACTCAAGGTTCACAAGTAGGAGTTCATGAAGACAGTTTCAGAGATCAGAAAACTCCAAGGATCAAGAAGACAGTTTCAATTGACAGACATGGATCAATTTGAATATTCCCCATAAGATGATGAGATTTTTTATCTGCAATAACTGAAGTTGCGATTCCATTATGGCTATTGCACAATCACCAGACTGCGTTAAGCAACAGTTTTCCTTGCAGCGGTTGCAAATGGCCAATAACGGACCAAAACACTTAGTTTTCAAATTCAGAGCGTGTTAAGAACAAAGGGCCTTTGAAGAATCACTCCAGAAGTCCAAAAAAACAGAAGATCTAAGAGAATTGATTCACGTTGAGGAGAGAGGAGTGTGTGCATGTTCAGAGTAGAAGGGGTGTGGAATCTGAGTCCATGTAGGGGCTTCCTTTTTAAGATTCTTGTTCATGTTTGTAAATTGTAACAGATATGAGATAAATAAAGAGAGTGAAGTGTGTTGTGTTGTTCTAGTCTGCAAATTTCGTCATCAAACCCAATAAGGATGTTGTCTATTGGCTTCAAGTCTTGAATGCATCTGTCTGTGGGTTCATAGGTGAGCATTTGGTTCAGGCTGCAAGAACAATGTAGCCATTAACCTAGCTCCCTATCCTTGACTGCATCAGTTATTTAAAAGAAAGTGAAACCAAGCACTTTACATTGTTCTTCCTAGCATGAAGGTGGGGGTGTTTCCTGCAAACACTGCAATATAATTAGATTTTATGGAACATAAACCTTCTAAGGTTACCGAGCTTCAATTTTTTTTTTGATGCTGCAAATTATGGGATTTTCTGGTATAAAAAAGTCACTGAACGGGATGGGGCTGAAATATCTTTTAGATGTTTAGAAACCATTCCAAGAGAATGGTTTCATTTGAATTCCTTACCAAAGTTTTCATGGCAGATAGATAGATTACCATGCCTTACACTAGTTTCTTATACTAATTTATGGTAGTTTTGACAGCTTGATGACCCAACTGGGATATTTAGTTTCAATCCAACATTATTCAGTAGTTAAGATTATGCCATAAATCATATAGGTTTGACTCATTGCATATCAATACACAGAACAATTCAGGATAGCAACATATGCACAAAATTTGGGCAGAAAATATACTGACATTGCTATCAAAAATACAAATCACAAATTTTCAATCTCCTCTACTTATTTTTTGTTGTGGGTTCTTGCTATCTAATTTCCTTACACACTTATATGTTATAGCTTCTCCATTATTCCTTTGACATCACATAACAGTGTCTTGTTATCATCCTTATCATGACACTTAACTTGATCAATTGTCGTGACATATTACAAATGATTTTAATTGTTCATAACAGTTAACCTTGTACTCTACTGATTTGTTCTGTTTCAACCTTGTATTCTACTGATTTGCTCTGTTTCAATTGCCTCATTTTATTCACATCTCGTGTTTTCATTTTTCAAGTTCACCAGTCTGTTAAACTAGTTTCATTGTAAAATACATTGTTAATACTTGTTGTTTGAGTTATATAGCTCTAATGAAGGACATACATATCCTAAATTTCAAGAATCCTAATCGCGATCACCATCATGGTTTGTAACTCAACCCACCTCAAGCTCACAGGATCTTGTGATGCCACTAAAGAAGCGAGCCCCACTAAAAGAGAAAAGAGGAGAACGGCATGCCTAGTGGGTAGAAGAATAGCCTGACAGATGCTTTAAATTGAAATTATGTAGTTGCATTTATTTGTCATCTTTTCTTGTAACATGAGTAAAGGTTTCATATTTGGATCCATATCCACTTTCTTCATCAACAACCTTTTGTATAAATCCTCCATCTTCAATGTTATTCATTTTTCATACAACAATAGTTGAATGACTTCAAAACATAGTTGTCAAGAAACAAGCACCATTTCTGGTTTCCTGATTCAAAATGTTTGCAAGCATTTCAGGTCTTTTGGTAATATAGAATTAGATGTAAATGAGAAATGGATTATAATATTTTGCATTTAAGTGTTGTCAATGTTTGGCATCTGTGATTGTGCACTTTTCATAGGTTCAGCCTGTTGGTATGCACATGTTTGTCCCTGGGCTATGATGTTTTGCTGTGAAATTATGAGGACCGTGATCAGAATAGAAAGCAACAGCATGGTGAGTTATCTTTTTTTCTGATGGTTCTTAGTTTGTTTTCAAGTGGAAACTATGATTTTTTGTGTGTTTGATAATCACCTACTAGATTATCCAGGTACCTAAATGTAGCCTGTGGGATGTGTTCCAGAGTGTAATTGTCCATTAAATAGAGTGTTGTCTTGTCAAAATTATAGCAGAAATAAACCTTTTCTCATTAAAACGGATTACTAATGTTCTGAAGAACCCCCAAACTAATCCTATCAAAATAATCTCTCTTTTACGAAACATATTGGCATGCCATTGTTTCCATCTGTTCCTGATTTTATGTCAACCAAGCTCTTAAGTTCGGCTTCTCAAGGCATTACAAGTCTTGTACTCAATCCTTCTCTGTTTTTTAATTTTAAGTGTTCCTGTCCTTCCTCAACAATCGGGAACCTGAAATGACGTGTTCTCAAGAGACAGACGAGAGTGTATTGGCATGACATCTTTATGTCCTGAAGTTTATCATGTGAGTGAAGAGATCATAATATCTTATATATGAAAAAATCTCCACATTTGATGATTAGGCTACTATCTGACCCCAAACACTTTGCAAGAGTTGTTCTGGAAAATGAGTCCTGGTTAATGGGTTGAGATTATAGTTTTGGAACACAAAGCCTAGTTAATTGGTTCAGAGTGAGATTTTTCATATTCTTTAATGAATGTATCTGTTTTTAATTTGACATAGAAAGAGATGCAACAAGTTTTCCTTCACAAACTTTAGTAAAATGTTCTATGATGTGATTGTCTTGCTACCCACAGATTGATTCCTGTTTTGGCTCAAGTTACAGTGCTGAATCAGCCTCTGATTCAAGCAAGAAAGATACAGCATTAATAAATGACTATGATTATCCTGATCCAGATCCTTCACCCATTAATTCCCCTGTTCATGGAGCACCTATACAGAATTATGCACTGACCCCTTCTCCGGCGCCAGCATCATCATCCCGAAGTCAGGAATCAAGAGGGCCTCCTCTTTTGACTTCACCATCCCCTGGTTGAAAGTAGCTGTTTTCCTGTTGTCCTCATCAAGAAGAAAGATATCTAGCTTCCTTTAGACAATCATTAATGCCAAAGATTTTTAATAGCCATTAAGCCTGACTGGGCATTAATCACAGTGAAAGTTGGGGTTCAATGTTTGCTTTTTTTAATAAGCAAAATGATTGTGAATATTGTACGGAAAGACATGTTAGACATGTCCAAGAGATCATTTTTATAACAATACAGCTAAGTGCAAACATAATGGGAGCAGATATCTATGTTCATGTTTGACACTGTAAAATGACTATAAAATATCATTAGTGAGACTAATAATTATTGATTTTAATTGTGTAGAATGAAATGAATATCTTGCAATTCGATGTTCATCTTTTGCAATCAGTCCCCAGTATATCAGTAAATTCAAAAATTTAACTAAGGCTTTGAAAAAGCTGTGGAGTGACCGATGTAGAATGCTGTGATTTTGCAACCTGTGCAGTTATTCCTATTGCATGCCTTCTTTCATTTAATTGTCATCGCTTTATTATTTCCACACAAATTTGAAAGGATAAAAATGGAATGATCAGATTAATATGGATATATGTACCACTGTACTTTTTGCAATGACATTTTGAGCCATCACTATGAAGAAGTGGAATAATTTTTTTAATTTAATTAGTAACAATAGGAAATAAGAACCACTCTAGTACCTTGTAAGCGCCATGAATTACTTCATTTCTTGAAAATATTTTGTAAATTTGGCCACATGTTTCCATAGCTTGCTGCCAAGTTCCAGATATTTTGAACAAGATTATCAATGTGCCTAATTTAAAAAGGTCAATGAACTTGATACCATTATTTTTGTATAATATATATGAAAAATAGCCAGTCTATATTACATCATTTTGCATTGTGAAGCTTGTGAAGGTTCTTGAGATGGTTGAAATTTAGATGCCTGTACTAAATTGAAGGCCATTTGAGCAATATTAATAACATCTCCAAAGCCCCCTAGACCTATATTAGATGGAATTGCAACAGTATTGTTGCTATTATTGATCTTGTTGTCAGGTGCTACAGCGGCCTTGTTGGTCATGGACGTTGCTAATTGCTTCTGAGTTCTTGGTGGAAGAAACAATTCATCATTTTTTATCTTGACGTAACAATTCTCACATCGAGGAATCAAACCATCCAAACATCTCCTCTTAAACTTCTGCAAATCAGTATATAGTAATGTTATAATGTATATACATATTCATAACATTATATCAATATAAATATACGCTAAAAGGTATGTATATTTGTTAAATTTTATTGCTAAACATGTATATGCATTTATTAGGCTAATTTTGCAAGCAGAAAAGAGACAGATGCAGTTATGGTTGCCCTACTTTCTCCTTGAAAATATAACATGCCAAAGAGTACCTAAGAGCCACAAAGCTAAACAGTCTTATGATAAGTTACAACACCAAGAGCCTTCTCAAGAATATCTATGATGGAAGGGGCCGTGGAGAGATATAGTAATCCTGTAGCTGAACATTAATCCTTCAACAGTATCTTATATTGACACTAGTGAGATCAGTGAATTCCAGTATGCAAATTAGAGTTTGAATCTTGTGGTCTGTGGCTAAGAAAATGAGCCCAAAGGCAAGTCCCAGACATATTTTGGTGGAGTAAAAATCCCTCAAGGTATATTGGCTTAGCAAAAAGAATGAACCTAATTCTGTATGTGCTATGCAGTCTGTATGCGTTTTGTTTTTGTGCGCGCATCTACAGCTGTTCAGTGGAACTATTTCTATGCATATGCGTGCAAGGTTCACTTTCAATACTTAGTAGAATTGTAGCCTGGGTGTTACGTGTAGGTGGATTGGTAAGGCTCAGTTTACTCCCGACCTTGGTAACAATGTTGAAACAACCTTTACATTTTGTTATATAACCATAATTTAGAATGTAAAATATGTGAAAACAATAAAATGCTTCTGAACTGGCCTCAATAAATGCACTTTTATCTGTAATATTTCCAGGCTTCCCACAGCCTTTGCAGTAGAAGTTATTCATGAGCCACTGGCGAGGCGTGGCATCATTTTGTAGGCTGCTGAAAACCCCTCCACAGGAAGAGCATGTCCTTCTCAAGCACCACTCACAGATATAACCATGGTCATTATCTCTTTTGACAATATGTTGCCCACCAGGAAAGTAGGATGGCACATTCCCATCATGTATATCTCCACAAACACTACATTGAATCTGCCATAAAAACAAAAGAGAAATATGAAGATCAAGCCACAGGAGATTCAAATTGAAAATTCAGATGTTGTATTTGGAACATATTCACACGATGAAAATATGTATGAATTTTTTATAACTGATGAAAGTTACAGTTTTTTTCTCACCTTCATAAATTATATAAACATAGAAGAAAAAGAAGATATTTTAACGTCCACGAGGCTACAAAGACAGCATATAAAGTAGGATAGAAAGCTGTGACTAGAGTATTTAAGTGACAGAGTCGAGGGATACATACAATAGGAAGTGTTTCCATCATAACAAACAGGATTAATAAGCTAACATAACAAATGACTGTTGTAGCTAGTTTCTCACCTTGTTGGATTTGATTGTTAGGGTTAGTAACCTCTTGAGGACCAAGTAATTGTCCAGGAATTCCTGGTGAGCATGGCTGTAATTCTTTGATCTGTAGCACTTGTAACAGAGATTGTATGCCCCATTTTTGCAATCCCAACATGAAACACAGGTATAAAAGAGGGCAACAAGAGGCAGTCCACATTGATCACACTCAGGCCTTGTCTGCATGAGATAGTAGAGTGTAATGCACTCTTCAAAGCTGAGTTCCCCATTGTTGTCTGTATCAAGCAGCCCAAACAAGTAGTCCAAGTGTGGCGAAGCACGAGAGCTCTTGAGCAACTGCAAGAGCTCGTCCTTGGTCACTCTGCCATTCTTGTCCTTGTCAAGGTGTTTGAAGAGCTCATGTGCATTTTTCTGAGAAGTGGGATTCAGTAGCGAGGCATAGAAGAGCTTAGCAGCCTTGTGGACTTCATCTAAGCCCTGCTCATTACAAGCCATGTCTTCTTGAGCTTGTATGGAGTTCAATATAGATGCCAAAGAGCTCATGATAATTTCTCTATAGAGCTCCCTACACACCAATTTTCAAGAGGACTCTCACAGGCTATTTAAAAGAAATGAAATGAAAACTTTTTAACGTCCACAAGGCTAAAAATAGCCTGTGAGACAGAAGCTTGCAGGACTCCTCTGCCTTGAAATGAAAAGAAGCTTTGCAGGACTCCTCTGCCTTCTAACTCATTATATAAGTTATACTGGTGCGAATGAATGTTGTTGTTTTTTTATCTTTTTGTCATTGTTTTGTGAATCCTTTGGTAGGTGCATGAATATATTGACCTTCTTTGATTTAATGCTAAGAATTGAGGGGTATCTAAACTCACCACATTTCGTCATATTTGTGTGTTTTTAATTTTGCAGGTGGTGAAATAATAGACTGAAAAAAGATTTGAAATCGTTATCTATTGATAGTGACAGGTGATTAAGATCTATATTATAAAAAAGATAAGACTGCTTTCTTATTTATAATTTTGTTGTGGAGAAAGATTAGAAATTTTAAATTGTTTTCCATCGAGAATACTACTGTGTTAATGACCGTTATGCTTTCAAATGGTTCAAATACAAGACCATTTACCCAATAAAAAAGACCTGTACTTAATGTTCAGTTTTAATATGATTTTGACTTGTCTTCCACGTCCAACCTCTTCTTCCTTCGTTTATTTGAGATTCCTTTCCCCTTTCGGTTTAAGGATTCCAAAATAAGATAAATTCTTGCCTAAGATCACACTTTCTTGATAGAACATATGCTTGTTAAAATGGAAGAATAAAAGAAATGAGTAGTCACGGTCTCCCTAGAAAAGTTTGCAATAATACTTGCACACTTTTTCCACAAGCACCGTGTGGATATCAGGACAAGGGAATAAATATGGAGCCGCTTTAGAATAGTATATAATCACTTTCTTAGTGTAATATGGATAGTTATTAGGGGAGGAGCACAAGTAGTGGTGATCCCTTTAGATTGCCACGTGTGCGCCACGTAAGGCCACCAAATTAGCATTGATGTATGTCTTCCAAGGTGGTGGTGTGGGATGTTGAAGGCACTGGTAGACCATATTGAAGTTGGTTCTGTTGATGTTCACCGACACAAACCTGCCTATTGACCAATGGAAACCACAAAATTTTCAGTTGTGTCTTATGCTTTTGCTTTGTGATACTTAATCACTTCTTCGCTCATGCATATGCTTATCATGTATTTCACTTATTTGTGACATATTTAGTATGTTTATGTCTTTTACGTTGGCCCAATGGTTTTGTTGTGACTCTATTGTGTGATTTCATGGCTTGGTCTAAGAAGAAGAGCGATGCCATGGCTTTTATAACTCATTTCTAGCTTATCGAAATTTGATTCACTCTTCCAATTTGCACGGTTTTTCAACACTTGTAGCTACTGGACTACGCATTTGCATTTCTTTGCAGGTTTTTTGTTTTGGAGTTGAGATGGAGATCCGTTTGTTGTCTGAAAGGTGAGTTTTATTTTATCTCACCAAGTTGACAATCTCTACCTTTTTGTTTCCTGTAATGTAAGAAGTGGATTTTTTTTAAAAGCTTATCTTGAAATCCTTTCAAGGCTACTTGAGATCCACTATTGTAAAATGCGGGTTTTAGTATTACTTGACAGTTATATTTGATTTCAGTTAAGGTTTTGATCTTGCAAGTGAAATGAATGCTTTGATGTAGAAAATTACGGGGAATGTTTGCTTTATGTAGAAATTTATATGGTTTTGAACATTAGCGGATCTCAAGTAGCCCTAACAAATGTTGCAAATCAATCCTTCTTTCTTATTGTGAGCGTTAGTGATGTTTGTGATTGTTTTGTCTAAGCCTACGCATGTATAGACACGTAATTTCAACTACGTAATTTTAATACCAAAATTGCATTAATTGTCTTCTTCCCGCCACTGCACTATAATTAGTGATTTCTCACTAATTATCTAATGTTCACCATCCTCTCGATTAATTAACAATATCTCATTAATTTGATTAGTTCTTTTCCCCATCTTAGATGTAAATCAATATCATTTCATTAGTTAAAATCCTCTTTTAATTAATTAATTACCCATTATTAATTAATTTCCCTTTCACAATCTTGTATTTAATTAATAAACCCTCTTATTAATTAAATCCCCCTCTTAAACCCCTCAAATTGCACAAATTTCCCTCTATATCATCTTCAAATAACTTCTACAAGCTAAACATGGCCTATTAATTAATCCCAATTGATTAGTTAAACCTCTTATAACTCCCATGGGTTATTAATTCCTAATTAATATCTTTTAAACATGCTTATCCACTCCTAATTCTACATTTCCATTATTCCACATTCACTAGTCCAAGTCAGCTTCTCCCAAATTGGAAAACTATAAAAGTAACCTAGTACCTTCCTACCAATCTACACCTTTACATATTATGTCCTTATAAGACTTTTAATACCTATTACTCAAGAGAGCAATTATATTATAGGAAGGCTTGCCAAATTGAGAAAAACCCCTTACTTGCTAAAAATAGTAAGAGAAGATTCAAACATGGCCTTTGTCCCATTTTGAGGAGAGGTCTTCCTTTTATCAAGAATCCTCAATCATGTGTGTCTTTCGTTGTAAAGAAATATCTACATATCGAAAGTGCATCTAATTTCGAAAGGAGATTTTTCATTCTTTGTTTTTAACGTTTTGTGCAAGTTTATTAAC
Organism: Taxus chinensis; assembly: GCA_019776745.2. Classification (NCBI taxonomy): domain Eukaryota; kingdom Viridiplantae; phylum Streptophyta; class Pinopsida; order Cupressales; family Taxaceae; genus Taxus; species Taxus chinensis. Next base: position 61,044,043 of record CM034147.1, on the reverse strand, counting down.
TTCTTTTCATGCTTTATCTTGATGTAGTTACTTGATGGAATAAATATAGGGTTTACTTGGTGTTAGGTCTTTAGCTATAATTTTATCTATTCTATTTTGTATGCATACATATGGCATGCCTGGTGGGATACCCCTTTGTCTCATGCACATTTTTAGTTTAGTTATCATTTACCACTTTCATTCAAATTCTTTCATTTTGTTGAAAATTTCTATGTTCTTATGAAAGTTTGTTGATATTTGAGAATGTTGAGTGTTGTTTGCAGGTAGTGAAGAGGTGAAGTGCTGCCAAAATTTGATCTTGCAAAAAAAGATTCATATTGTTTTCACATTTTAACTCGTTTTTGAGTTTTTGAAGCTTTCAAAAACCTTGCTCTGGGTTTTAGCGGCCTCACCTGTGCAACTAGAGACCTCACTTCATTTGTCAGCAACCTTGACCTATAATTTTTTTGGCTCTATTTTACAGGTTTTCAGCGGCTTTGACAAATCTATCAATGACCTCACCATATGGTTGTATATTCATGGTTGTTAGGAGTGGTTTTTCTTACATCAACGACCTGGATATACTCGTAAGTGACCTTGACTTATTTTGGTGGGTTTGAGCTATTCACCAGTGACCTCACCATGTTAAAAGGACTTGTCATTTCTCTAAAATTTGGCTATTATTATGTCCTTTTCCTACTATTTTATCACTATTTTACAACTTGAATTTGAGTATTTCAATTATGTTTATTAAAATTTCACACTTACATGCATTTGTATACACTTTTTTTTTTATCAAACTATGGGTACTTATTTCATGTTTTTGGCTTGAAGGTACTATTGATAAACACTTAGTGAGCTTTAAGTGATTTGTAGCTAGCTGAAAAGAGTGAAAATCTCATCAAAAATTTTATTTGAAGTGTAAAATGAGGTAAGCTCACTAAATAACGAAGTTGTTGTTATGTTTAATGCCCTTTCCTTATTCATTAGCAGCTTTACCCATTTTCAGTGGCCTCAAACTCATTAGTAGTGGCCTTGTTCAAATTTTCGACCTCGCCTTATCTAGTAGTGGCCTCAACCTATTTTAGCGGCCTTGTTCTTATTATCAACATCCTCATTATTTAGCGGACTTGCTTTGTTAAATAGCGTCCTCATTATCGGTGTCAGCGACCTTGTGACATGGAGCTTAGTTTTTGACTTTCTCTCACTTTTTGTAGCTTAGATTTCATTTTTTTTAGATAATCATGTTTTGAAACTACTAATTCCTGGTGCGTAGGTTATCATGCTCACTTGTCAAAGACAAGTTACAAAACCAAACAAATTAAACAAACAAACCAAGTTGTGTGCACATCATTTGTTTCTCTTACTTCACACTTTTTGGTTAGTTCTTGCTCATGGAATCACACTTTATTTCATGGATTGGCATAGTATTATTGGATTAACCATCTCAGTAAACACCTAGGATGATTGATGAAGGTTAAAAATATTGGATTAATAGTTGCCTTAACCATCTAGGATTCTTGCAAAAAAGTTGTATATATCGGATTAAGCTTGCTTTGAACACTTTAAAAGGGTGTTTCTTTCCCTTTGACATCTTTTTCTTATTGATTATACTTTTTCCTAACTATGTATGCTCTTTCCACATGCCGAAAGGTGATCTCGGAAACAAAAAATAGTTTTGACACTTTTTTCTATTTTAGTAGGGTTCGGTGGTCAAGATGTCATTACCTATTCATTTTTGGATAAGTATGGTTTTACTTTTACATGGCTCCTATAAAGTCAGGGGTGCATTTATCTCCAATACCCAAGCCCTAGACTGGATCCGACATGAAACAACTATCATTTTTTACCAAGATCTACTGAAATGAATGGAGTGAGGAGGGGGATTTGACCCCTCGAACCACTTCTTAGACAACGTTTTATAATTTCATGAACTTGTGCCTCATGTACTGAAAGGTATATCGGGGACGCTTTAATAACTTGTTAATCCTAGCTAGATGTACAAATCTTAGGGATATGTTGTTATTGCTTAACTTCTCCCAAAAATTGTGTTTGTAAACAAAATTAACCAAAAAGTGGTACTTAGCCCAAAAATCCTTGATTCATTAAAACTCATGAGGTGAAACTCTGTCAAAGTTAAGATATTTTTTTTACAAGAAAACAAAGTGAAACTCTTTCGCAGTTAGACTAAGGATATTTTTGTAAATCAAAACTTTAACTCACTTAAATCTCACAAGGTCAGACTTTATCAAAGCTAGGGACCTTGTTTTGACAAGAAAATAAGGTGATGCTTTGACCAAGTTAGACCAAGTGTGTTTTTGCTAGAGTCAAGGAATTAGTCCATATTTTTGGCTTCATGTATCGAAACAACAAAAAATATGTTATTTTACCAATATTGAAACTTGTAAAACCTCACAAGGTGAAACTCTGTCCGAGTTAAACCTTGGTTTAGTGATAAAACAAGGTGAAACTCTATCTGAATTAAACCACATGTTTTTCATCACAACCATATTCTTTCATCCATGCTTTGGCCTCATTTATCAAAGTTAAAAACATGAAACTCTACCAAAATGTTACCAACCATTTTGACACTCACATTTAAAGCTTATTTTCAAAATTTGGTTGATTTTTAGAATTACGTTATTAAACTTTCAGATTTTTCCTAATTTACTTAGACAAATTTACACATCCAAACATAGGAAAACAACCATTTGCAGTCATTACACTGTCAAAATTTCATAGTTTTCCTTAGAAACGTTTACAATATCCAAATTTGGAAAACACCCATTACAATCATTTTGTTGCCGAAATTTCTTATATTTCCTTGACAACCCTCGTTAAACATATTAAACTTGGCAAATCTCCATTTTGTAGCCATTACATTGCTCATTTTTTCTTATATTCCTTTTGGAAATTCACATAAATATCCAACTCTTCATAAAACAATCAATTTACAACTGTTACGTTGTCTAAATCAACTTAGGAAATATCCAAGTGTAACACACATTCAATACACAGACGTCAGTCAATAAAAGTTGACATGACACCTATAACTCGGTTAGGATACAAAACACGTGAACCTAATCCTTTCCTTCAAAATCCTCTATAACTGCCATATGATGAGGAGTAGGAACTTGTTGATCAAAGTGGGGGTGAAGAAGAAAGACCACATGATATCTTTAAGAAAAATCCAACCCAAGTAGATAAATTTTTGTTTCAAAACAAAGATCAAGTCTTATTATGCCTGTTTGATTTAGGCGCTAAACTACCCTTTGATTTTGATCCAACATTTCTCACTAGTATGATTAGATGGGAAGAATAAATAGAGATTCCACCTTTTAAGACTGTTGAAGACATATTAAACCCAAAACATGCCTCTACATCGACACAACCAAAGGATTTGAATTATGAGTATGCGACTCCCAAGACCAAAACTAGAAACCATATAACCTTTTTCATAATAAATCATGAAACCAAAACGGAGGGAAAAAACCCCAAACAACTTTGTACAATGAAATTGTGATGACACAACAAGTCCAAACACTTAGTCACCAATTAGCAACTTTAGCTTCCCACGTCAACAAGGACACACATAGAACCACTCATATGGAAAAACCTAAAGTGATGTATGTAGAAAACCATATGAAGAATCATGGAGGTGAAACCTCCAAATCAAATTGTACTCATATACCCTCCATGTCATCACACAACCAAATATTTGGCCAAGAATGGCATTCTATAAAATATGCACTCACTGGTTTATATGAAAAAATTAGCGTACACAATAATAAATATCGGTTCGAAGAACTGTGTCCCTACCCCTTTGATCAGAAAATGTTATGTACTCCCTTTCCACTAGTTTCAATTGCCAAAATTTTGATAAATTTTGTGGCAAGGTTGACCCTAGAGATCACGTAAAATAATTCTTCATGACATGCTAAAATGTTGCATATAACGATAATTATCTTATTCGCTTATTTCCATGGATTCTTTGAGGCTAAACACTCGAATGGTTTTCCCATCATTCATAAGGGTCTATCTCTACTTTTGCAAACTTATCTGATTTTTTTTTTACCATTTCTCTTTCAACATGGAGAGTGATATCACAATGTTAGACTTGTGTAACGCCAAACAATGCAACAATGAAAACTTTGATGTTTTCTTATAGCAATGGTGGGCGTTATCTAGTCGCTTCTTTTTTTCATTTTAAAAAACAAATAGTGAGAATTTTCATGCTAAGTTTACATCCCGAAATCACCTTCCACTTGCAAATGCACTCTGTAGATACCTTTGAAGAGGTCATTGAAAAAGTATGTCAAATTAAAAAGGCCTTGTTAGTAAAAGGGGTCTTAAAACCCTTTCAAAGAGATTATGATTCAAAACCTATGGTCAAACCCGAAAAAATTAATAGAAAAAAAAATGTCATAGTTGATGGAATTATTGATTCCAAACACATACAAGCGGTCCAGTGTAGTCACAAAATCACACATTTTTTTCTTACATCAGCACCTCTAGGTATGTCGTTATATACATAATTCCTAAAGTGAGAATATTATACGTTAAAAACACTTGTTTTACTCTTTCATTGCTTTTGTCTTTCCCACTCTTATTATTTGTTTTTCTGGAATGATCACTTTACTTTTGAACACTAGATGATATGTGACCTGAATTTTTATTAATCGTTATATCTTTTGAGCATCCCAGACACTACCACCCATTAGGGACAAAAGCACCCCAAGTGTTATTGTCCCCTTTGGACACTCTTATCATTTTCCCTCATTTTAGTGCTTTTGAGTTGCCATATCATTTGGTATTTGTTCTAGAGTCTCTTTTATCAGTTTGGGTCAGCTTTTAAATTGTTAATGATGAAATTCATACAAAGTAGTCATATTTATACATGACCCCCTAATTGTTATTAGGGGTTGGGAAATTGGGAGCTAATTCCTACTATGTACTACTTAGGTAAGGAGTATTATTCAAGGACTACATTTGGGTTACATTATTCAATGTATAGGAGGGTTTATTCTAAATTCCATCTCACACATTTATTTTGGGGGAAAAGTAGTTTTAGCATGCTACCTTGGTACAATTGGTACAAGGGAAACCTAGCTTCAATTGACATTGTTCAAATCACACACTTACAAGAACTATATAGAATCTGAAATGTAGTGCACTACTCGATGACAATCACATTAGGATGACCGTCGAGGTCAGACCGACTCAAACATATGCATTATTTATTCCATCTAATGTTTTATTAAGCTTTGTGTAGGTAGTTAGGGTTTATTTTTCAGGAACAAGTGCGATACAAAAACCCTATAACAAATCTAAAGTGATAAACATCGAAAGGAAGGAACCAAGGTCAAACCCTTAAATACCGTAAAAAAATTTGCTACAAGGACATTAGCACCCAAATTAGACACTAACACCCAAGTCATACATTAGTGCATGGGCATTCTTGTCCTCTTGTGGGAGCTTTTTTCCAAAGAGTCTCAGATATCAGTTTCTTAGACAGAGTATGCATAGTCTAGATACAACCTTCTCAACTAGTTTTCTAGCCCATGATCAATCCATATCTCATGATACAAGGTAATTCATTCTCATTCTCATATCTTATATATTTGCTTGTACTTTACATGTTAGATCTTTCTTGTTATTGCTATATTTTTTGATACCAGTCCTATGAAAAATATTTAAGATTTTATTAAATCATTTGTTGAACCTTCTCCTTGCACGTCCATTCTCAGATCTCTATATCTATTATGGCTAGTACCTCTCATGAATTTACCATTGAAAATATTAATGACCTAAATACCTACCTTGTTGATCATCCTGAAAACCTTGACCTCTTGTTCTTTACTGCTCATGAATAATCCTAACAGATTTATGCATCTACCCCTCTAGATACCCCCATTATCCCCACTACAACTGCCACACCTTATATTTCACTCTCCTCCCCTTTTATCAATACATAAGCTTCTACTAGCCATATTCCTTTTTCTACACTTAACACTCATATTTCTTCTCCTCTCATTTCTTGTATCTAACCAAAAAATTCTTCATGAACCCATGCCTTGAAGTCTGTGTATCATGATTTTCATGCTCAAATTCGTTAGTTGCAACAAGCCTCTTCCTCTTCTTCTCCATCTTTTGATTCTTCACTTCTTCTTCGAAGTACTCTTGCACTCAAGGTTTCTTCTTATCCACTTCCTTCCAATTTTTCCTCACCTAAGTTTCCTATTTTCGATGGCCATGGAGATCCCCAAGAGCACCTTAGATCATTTCATGTTACATGCTTGGATTATGCTTGTGATGCTACACTCTTGACCAAGTTGTTCCCTAAGAATTTATAAGAATATGTCTTACGATGGTTTTATGATTTTCCTTTGTATTCGATTTGATATTTTACTCCTTTTACAAATTTATTTTTAGCTCACTTTTCTATGAATATTGGCACAATGATATCATATGCACAAATGGTCAAATTAGGCAAGGAACTAATGAGAATACTAGTGACTATGTGTTGCGTTATAAGATTAATCTTTCTAAAATGAACAATGTCTTTGCTGAATCTGAATTGCAAGATATTTTCATCCAAAGCCTATTACCTCCTTTACAAGAGTGTGTAGTCTTTGATTTTTTTCACTCTTTTGATTAGCTATGTCATACTTTAGAAAAGTCAAGAGATGAAGTTACTTTATTTGGCCAAAATTAAATATGGTGCTAATGTTTTTGATGTTCCTACTAACAAATTCCCAAAGCAAATCAGTCTTGAAAAGAAATCCTAGCGAGCATAAGCGTACTGTTAATGTTGCAGCTCAACCTACGAAGCTCTAATTACATCTTACACTTCGTAATTTTACTAAATTTCTATATCCACCACATATGTTTTTGCCTCAAATCTTATAAAGCAATCTAATTTCTCTCCCATCTCCTCTTGAGCTCGATCCTAATAAACCCCATGGAAATTGTAATGAAAGAAAATGTTAGTTTTGAAAATGTGATAAAACAACTAAATTGCTTCCCTAATCTAATATTCTCCAACAAAACCTCAGATAGAGAAATGGATGGAAAGAGGGGAGAGATTCAATACATGCACTTACCCAAAATTTTCATAACTCCTCCTTTGATGTGTTGAATTTTCTCTTAGATGGAAGTTGGATTGTTGATTGTTTGCTTCAAATTTTGGAGTCACTTGGGCAACACCTCCCCTTTGATTTTCTTGAAGAATGCTTAATGATTGAGGAAGGATTTAATGATGATAGATTGTATATGGATAATGGATTGATTAAGTGATAAAAATGGAAAAGGTTTGCTAAGTTACTTACTAGCTAGATCTCATGGAGGAGGAGATCTCAATTTATAGTTTGTGGGTGGAGGATTGGATGGTTGAGATTTTTTCATGCAAGAAGTAGATCAACGGTGGAGGATTCATGTGAGGATGTAGGATTGTAGAATTTGATAGAATATTCAATGGAGGGTGAGAGGTTTATTTGAATTTTTAAATGGAGGGAAGTTTAGTGAGACTTTTAGAAATAGAAGCCTCTAGATTTAGAGGTGTGAGGATGTGATTAGATTAAGATTAGATTAGGTTAAATAAATATGATTAGGGATATGATTTGATGGAAATGCTAGGTGTAGGGATGTGTAGAGTATGTGGTAGGTGAGATGTATGAATATTAAATTCCTATAAAATGTTAATAAGGGATTATGATAGGATAATATGGATTTATGAGGTTAATGATAAAATGGGATGTAATAATGGATGAAAATGATTAATGATGAAATGTTGGGATATTTGATAAATGATTAAAAGGGGAAATATGATAAAATGGAATGTTAGATAAATAATAAAGGATAAGTGTGATAAAATGGATTAATAATAATAATAAATCTTGTGATTAATTTTTCATTAGATAAGGTAAAAACAGGGATCGGCTCCCAGGGGCCTTACAAAAGGAGGAACAAAAACCAATGAGAAAGAAATAAACATAAAAGTCCTCAAAAGGAGTTAAACATGCTTAACTCATAAAATGAAGATCATGACTTTAACCAAAGCAAGTAAAACAGAGAAAAGAAACCAACCCTAAATCATCAAAACTACAAAAGTTCACCAAAAGTCTGCCAACAATCTAGAAAACCCAACTAATTTTTAGGAAAAAATTCACTACTTCCAACATGAATTCCTTTGATCTCAGCACTCTCAACACCCTTGTCATTCATGTCTTCCTCCATCTCTTCCTTGGAACTACTAATGCACAAATTGAAATTCCTCCTTTTAGTGCCTTCCTCCATCCCTTCTAACCTATCACTCATCTTTTTGACCTCAAACACCAGCTCTAGAACCTTTTGTTTGGACTCTACCTAGGTTGAGACAATTTTCTTAGAAACATTAATGACATCCAACATGGTTTCTCTTTGACCAACATTGGTTTCCTCCATCACCTGAAGAACCCCCCTACATATTGCACCTTTCTACTCCACTCCTTGAAACCCTTAAAATTACCATCCCAACCCCTCTTTCTCAAGGTGCTCACATCACCATGACCTTCCTCACTCTTCTCTTTTTTAGAATCCTCCCCCACATTTTTACATTTCCCAGCCTTCATCTTAGTAAGGCATTCCGCAAGAGTAAGATCATCCTCTTCCACCTTATCTCTTGGAGAAGAATTCATAATAGGTTTCCTAATTTCAAACAACAGAAGGATGATCCCTTCTTCCAAAGGAATCTCTGCCTTCTCCTTTTGGAACACCATTAAAGAATTTTTCAAAGACATAAATAGAAAAAAAATGAATGCTCACCATGACCTTATGGCGAAACATATTCAGAAGGGTCATATGATGAGTATAGATTTTTTGTTATTTTCCTTCCAGAGTGATATACTTCATGATTTGAAGGCATACTTCTCTCCATATTCCCAGGATACATGACTTGGCAATACCATTAGTAAAGAAAGAGAACCTTTCCTTACCCATGAAGAACAACTCATTTTCATGCTCTCTGTGGGTTCTATCCTTAAATATTTTGATCTCGTCCATTTTCATTTCCATCGTAAGGGAAATGGTGGACTTTGAAACCTCAATTTCCATTCCTCTGACCTTGAAATTTCCCTCTTTCCAAGCTCTGCCAAAATCCTTTGACATGGAAGGGTCGTGACCATGTAATTTAGCAATGAAATTACTGAAACCCTCAATCTTAAGATTGTTCCACAAATGTTGATTAAAAGATTCAATGTTTTGGATAGCTGGTTCAACCCTGATTCTATCACCACCCATCTTCACGAAATAAAACTTCCCCTATTCGCTAACACTTCTCAAATTCAGACCCCCTTTCACACCAACAAAAACCAAGGAATACAACTTATTATATAAGCTGTCATAGACCTGGAGCTCACTCGTGCCAACATCATCAAACTTAGTGCCCTCTATCTCTAATAATGACTTCATTAATGTCGGTGGGTAAATCATCTCCTTTACACCAGATCTTATAATCATTACTAAGAACTCCATAATTAGCCATCTTATCCGCACACTTATTCCCTTGACGTAAAGTATAATTATAAGAAACCTTTAAAAAATATTTTAAAGTTTCCTTAACATCATTGAGGATATTTCTTAAGGGTCAATTAATGGAACCCTGATTGTTACGAGCATTAATAATGATGAGTGAATCACCCTTAATCTAGATGTCCTTGAAATATTTTTCTTTTGCCAACAAAACCCCCCAAAGGAGAGGTCTAACTTCCACCATATTGTTTGTTTGTCATCCTAATGGACCATCATAAACAAACAACTGATCACCTTCACTATTTCTTAAAATTCCAGCTCCCCCAACTTGATCCGGATTCCCTTTAGACACCCCATCAAAATTTATCTTAACAACATTTTCCTTAGGCCTGATCCAAATGGAGTTATTTTTAGGTTTGTGTAATTCCACCGGTCCAAGGGTGAACTTATCAAGAAAATTTTGCTCCCTTTTCAGGTAGGGTTTCTTTTCCTTTCCTTTGAAGAGTTTGATATTTTCCTTGATGGCAGCTAAAATGTTTATTTTAACTTTCAAGAGAAGAGCTTTCTGGTCCCGGAATATACAATCATTCCTAGCCTTCCATAAACCCCAAAAAAATGAGGGAGGCAAATATTCCAGGCCAAGACCAAGATGGGAAAATAGAAGGGACTCTCCCATTGAAAACAAAAGTCTTCAATAGTCAAGGGAAAAATCCATTGGATATTGAAAAAATCTAGAATGGAAGTAACAACATCATGGGAAAAGGAGCAATGAAGGAGGAGATGGTTGACATTTTCCTCCTCTTTCCTACAAAGAGAGCATCTATTAGGAAGCTTCATTCCCCTTTTCCTGAGATTATCCATAGTCAGAATTCTATTTTGGACAGCCAACCAGTAAAATATATTAACCTTAGGGATAAGATCCTTCACCCAAAGCTTACCCCAATAGTCAATTTGTAGATCATCCTTGAAATTTAACATATAGGCAGATTTTACCGAGAAAATTCCCAAATCTTCCTCTTTCCATTTAATGGAATCCTCCTTAGTCTAAAAAATGGGGATATAAAAATCCCTTAATTTCTTGTTGAGAGTCCGAAAGGGTTGGATATCTCCATCAAATTTCAGAGGGTTGTGATTAATTATTATATGGGTATGATGATGTTATTTACGGAACAAATTAGTCGTAACTAAGCATGTCGACATTTTATATGTCTACATTTTTCCCCTCTTTGAAGTGTTATTGTGGAGAAATGACAGTTCAACGAAAAATAAGAAAATATGATGGTGATATGATGCCCCCTCGAGGGGTTAGGTGGGGAGGGATGAGTTAGGTAACCGCTTGAAAAGAGGAGAGGCCCAAGTTGAGAGATGATTAGAGGATGAGGATTATAGGATTAGAATATTCGAGGATGAGAATATTAGAGGATGTAAAGGATTAGAAGATAGGAGGATTAGAGGAGTATAAGAATAAGAGAGAGGATTAGAGGAGTAGAAGAATATGATAGAGGATTAGAAGATTAGGAGCTTAAAGGATGAGAGGATTAGGAGATTATAGGAATAGGATATTAGATGAATATGAGAGAGGATTGAAAGAATGTGAGATATTGAATTCCCTAGTCAACGATATATGCTAAGGGTGAAGATTAAAAAAATTTGGTTTAGAGGATTCCATAGTCAACGATGTATGACAAGGGTGGAGATTTAGGACTTAGATTTTAGGATGCCCATAGTCAAGGGGTGAGGATTTTGGATTATTAGATGTTGGATTTGATGATGTTATATTTTGGATGAGAGGATGTTGGATTATAAGATGTTAGATTGACTGGATAGGAAGATATGGTATAAGATGATGGATTTTGGAGGATTATAATATTAAGGATGTTTGGATGAGAGAATAAGGATTGGTGGTTGGATCGGTTTGGATTATAGGACATTGAAGAGGAGAGGACTGAGGTGATGATAAAGCTAAAACATGATGATAGAAGGGGGTGTGCTACCATAAAGTGCCCATTGTTATTATCATTAACAGTGTTATGAATGTGACATAGAGCAAGATGCATCAAGGTATAAAGACCATGATGATTAAATTACTAAATGCCCCTTTCCTCATATCATTAGATGGTTTAATAAAAAATATGGTCCTCATATCATTGGACCAAAAAAGTGGCCTCATATTAGAATCCAAAATAATACAAAAATATGGTCATCATATCACTGGACCATGCAAAATAAAACTAAAGAAAAGAGGTCTCATATCATTGGCCCAAAAGAGAAAATGCAGGAAAGAATGAAAGCAAAGAAATACACATGATGGGATAACTCATGGGGGGTGGGGGGGAGGGATGCAAGGTGGGATGCTACTTTCTCCTATAAGTCCCAAATCATGTTTGGGTGGGATGAAAGGGAAGGATTGAGAGGAATTGGACAAGTTGGATATGATAAGGATAGGATGATGATAAGATAAGGATTGTTTGATTTTGGATAGGGATTGGTTGATAGGTTAGGAGTAGATGGGATGTGGGATGGGAGATAGATAGATAGGATGAGGGATTTTGGATAGGTTAGATAGGATGGGGATTGGTTGATAGGTTAGGATGATATGGGATGGGGGATGGGGGATGGGGGATGGGAGATAGATAGATAGGATGAGGGATGTGGTATAGGATAAGATTGGAAATATGGAAGATGATAAGATATGCCCCCATGTAGAGGGGGGTGGATTGAGAGATAGGTGTGGTGTGCCCCCAAGTGTAAAGTACAGTGACATGTTTGGATGGATCGATGGGTTCGATTTTCTCCTAGGTGTAGGGTAGGATGGAAAGTGAAGGGTATTGAAAGCAGATTATGCCCCTAATGGATGATAGTAAGGTTTCCCCCAGTCATGATGATGAAAATTTGAAAGGGACATGAGGAGGATTGGATGAAAAGGAAAGGTTCATCATCTTCCCATGGATTTTCCATCCAAGGGAAAAATGATGTGCATATGATGGATGAAAGGAAAAATAATAGTAGTGATGAACAAAAGATGAGCCTAGCATCACATGTTGCAAGGAAAGAGTGGACTAAAACAAAAGTTTGGGCAAGGTCTAAACAATACCTAAAAACATGTGACCCCTATGTCTTTGCGAGATCAAAGTGTGTGTGATTGTGATGGTTAATTACTGATTGATGTGAAGACTTAATGGGTAGTATGGGAAGACAAACTAGCCAATGTATAGGGAGTGATTAAGTCAAATAGGTGGATGGAGGGTGAACATAAGGCTAAGCCGTGCATTGCTCTGCTACTAGCCAGGCATCCATATCCCCGATGGAGATACATATGATTCTTGTCACAAAATTTATCTACTACCAGAAAGGTGTCCATAACACTGGTAGAGTTTCTGGAAACACCCTTAGAGAGAGTCTTGAGGTGGATTTTATTTTATATTTTTAATTTGGATATGATTTTTTTCTTTCTTTGTATATTTAGATTTTCTTACATAAAGAGGTTCCACTCTCTTGAGAACTCTCCAGGGGTTAAGAATCATCAGTGGCTTGATGGGGGGTGGAAATGAGTGTAATGATGACATTGGCTAGAGTGTCAAAAGATGCACTGAAGGGTCTTCAACACAAGTTAATTAAGTGTGTTAAGGTGCATGGATCTCTAAGATGAAAATGGTGTTGGGATGTTGGAGGTAATGATAGACCAAGAACACACAATTTGTAGTAGGTTCTATTAGCTACAACATGTGTGAGAAAGTTGATCAAGTGTTAAATTGAATGGATTGGAAGAAGATATGAATGGATGTGATGATAAGAATGGATTAGATGCAAAGAGATTTGGATGTCAGATGGAAGGAGGATGGGTGTGAAGGAAAGAACATCTATGGGTAGGCGACAAATTATGTGCTCAATCCATTTTTAGGTGTTTGATATTCGTATGGGGATTAAATGATTTGTGATTGGGTCAAGTGGTTGGGATGGTAGGATCAACAAGACGAGTGGTAGAAATGGTTTGTGGAGGAGTAGTGGGAGGGACGTTGTTGGTGTTAGGTTTATACCCTAAGCCTAAACGTCCTAGATTTTGAGGAAGGAAGATGGGTTAATGAATTCCTTATTCATGGATGCCTAAGCCTTTGCCTCGATGTTACATATTAGCAAACATATTTTTGACTAGAGGATATGAATTTGATGGGGAAGATGATGTCATGTGGTCATCATGAGACTGCGGGGTTGTAATTTTATCATCCGCTAAGAGTCTGGTCTTAACAAAGGATGGGAGGTGATATTTGTTTTGGTTTTTTGTCGGTGAGGGATATTTGGATGTACGACGAAATTTGGATGGTTTACAATGTTTGGATGTTGAGTGGGGTTTGGATGAAGGAAAATTGTTAGGGATGGGATTGTGATGGAAATGTGAGGGATAAAGAGTTATAAGGATAAGAATTCCTTAGTTAATGAGATTTGGGACATAAGACCTAAATTGCATGCAATGATTGGTCGAATGTCCATGGGTACGATAGAAGTCCCAATAATAGTGTTCCTGATACCAAGATGATTGGGGAAGGTTGTGATTGTGGGATTTGATTGGGGGGTGAATGATCATATTGAAGGTTTTGAGACAATGGAAGATGGTGGTCAAGGATTCTCCTAAAGGAGTGAAGTGGTTTGGATTAAGGGGTTTGGAGGGAGTAGGAAGTAATGGTTTGGAGGGAGTAAGAAGTAAGGGTGTAGGATTATTATGAGATGGTTTGGTTGATTTGGATTTCTATGTTAGAGTAAAATATTTTGGCTTAAAAGATGAAGGGGATGGATTAGGCCTGAGGGCCGAAGTGGATGTTTTGGGCTTGGAGGCCAAAGTAGATTTAGTTTATTTTGGATTGGTTGGATTGTGTGGTTTTAAGGTAGATAATTTTGGCTTATGATTAGATTTTTTGGGATTATGTAGATGAAGGAGATGGTGTAGATTTAGATGAAGGGGATGGGTGTGATATGAGGGTCACATTAGATTTGGTCAATTTAGGGGATGGCATAGGAGTCATATATGATTGGGTAGGAGATAGGGTGGGGAGAAGATTGGTATTGGATTGGTTAGGTTTAGGAGTTGGTGCTTTAGGAGTTACGTTAGATGTGTTAGGATTGGGGGATGATGGAGATGAAATAGGATTAGAGGATAGGATAGTGTTAGGTTTAGGTGATGAAATGGTTGAGATAGGATTATATGTGGATGAAGATGATGAGGGTGGCATAGGAGCCACATTAGATGGTTTAGGATTGGGGGTAGAAGGGGATGAGGGTGACTTAGGAGTCGCAGTGGATGAGATAGTTTTGATAGGATTTGGCATAGGTGATGGAGGGGATGAAATAGGCTTATGGGTTAAATCTAATGGTGGATTAGGGATTGTGGGACAATCTAGTAGAAATTATATAGGATTGGATTGGGATGATGAAGATGATGAGGATGTAGGACTAATATGAGATGTAGGAGATGATGATAGTTTTGGGTTAGTTTTTTGGGATTTTTTTGGATACGTGAATGGGACTCGATTATAGGTTTTATGATGATTGGATTTAGGAGTGGAGGTTTTGGATGATGGTGGATTATTTGTATGAGTTTTGATGGTAGGAAGATGTAGGTCATGATGATTGGTGGCTAGATTAGCGAGGACATAACGGAGGTCCTCTTGGTCTAGGTCAAAGTTAGTGAGGTGCTCAAAGTCTATGTAATTGGATTTTAGGGATAGTGGTGTATGTTGATTAGATAGCTATGTGGATTGGGATGATTTGGTTTCATTAAGGAGGAATTCAATGGGGTGAGAATTTGAGATCTTAGGAAGGGGAAATTGTAGATGAGTTTGGTTATAAGGTGATTGGCTAATTGAAGATTGAAGATCAGATATTTATTGATTAAGTTGCTAGATGATTACTAGGATATTATCATCAATGTGGGATGGTTTATTTGAATGACGAGGAGAGGATTGGTTGAGGTAGGATGTGAGGTTTTTGATTAGTTTATTAAGGTATTGGATAGTATGTGGGACTTCGTGGTCAAAGTGAGATGTTTCACTTGGATGGTGGGAGATGATGGGATAACTTGGTTTATGGATTTAGAGAAGAGGTAGGGGTTTGGATGTTCATTTGGAAAGAATGGACATTGATGGTCAAATTACATGGTTAGATAAAATGTGTGGGGGATTATTTTTGAATTAAGATTGTTGATTAAGGATGATGATGGGATTAGGATTGGGTTCATGTGATTAAAATGAAAGAAAATATTAGTTGTGAAAATGTGAGAAAACAACTAATTTTCTTACTTAATTTAATATTATCCAACAAAACCTTAGATAGAGAAATGGATGGAAAGAGAGGAGAGATTCAACACCTGCACTTATCCACAAGTTGCACAACTCCTCTTTTGATGTGTTGGATTTTCTCTTGGATGGAAGTTGGATTTTTGATTGCTTGCTTCAGATTTTGGAGTCACTTGGGCAACACCTCCCATTTGATTTTCTTGGTGATTGAGGAAGGATTAGATGATAATAGATTGTAGATGGATAATGGATTGATTGAGTGATAACAATGGCAAAGGTTTTCTAACTTACTTACTAGCTAGCCCTCATGGAGGAGGAGAGCTCAATTTATTGTTTGTGGATGGAGGATTAGATGGTTGGGATTTTAACATGTAGGAAGTAGATCAATGGTGGAGGATTCATGTGAGCATGGAGGATTCTAGAGTTGGAGGATTCTAAAATTTGAAATAAGATTCAATGGAGGGTGAGAGGTTTATTTGAATTTTTAAATGGAGTGAAGTTTAGAGAGGCTTCTAGAAATAGAAGCCTCTAGATTTAGAGGTGTGAGGATGTGATTAGATTAAGATTATATTAGGTTAAATAAATATTATTATGGATGTGTAGAGTAGGTGGTAGGTGAGATTTAGGAATATTAAATTCCAATAAAATTTTAATAAGGGATTATGATAGGATAGTATGGATTTATGAGGTTAATGATTAAATGGGATGTAATAATGGATGAAAATGATTAATGATGAAATGTTGGGATATTTGATAAATGATTAAAAGGGGAAATCTAATAAAATGGAATGTTAGATAGATGATAAAGGATAACTGTGATAAAATGGATTAATAATAATAATTAATCTTACAATTAATTATTATATGGGTATGATGATGTTATTTATGGGAAAATTAGTCGTAACTAAGCATGTTGAGATTTTAGATGTCTACAACAACAAATTTGATAAAAATGCACATTGTGCTTACCATAGATGTAATGGTCATTGTACTAATAAATTTTTCAATATTAGACATATAGTCTAAGATACAATTGACAATCATGACATTGAGTTACAAAATCTACCAATGGCAATGGAAAACTTAAAATCTTCAGTGACCCTTTACATAAGCAAAAAAAATTAGCTCCTGAATCCTCTTCGAATCAAGCATATCATGTTATTTCTCCTCCTTCACCTTAAGATCATTCTCTTGGATTTCTTGTTGGTATTACTGATCTACTTCCACATTAATTTTACTGATGATGATTTTTATGCCACTTCTTCATCACATAGACTATACATTGATGCTTTTGTTAGTCCTCATGTTATTAACAATGTTATGATACATCCTACTTATAAGCACAATGCGTGTTTGTGGGTTTTACACCATATTCCAGAAAGAGCATACCCTCAATAATCATTTAGTCAACATGACATTCAATGATATGAGTTACATAAATATAGGAGAGGATATGTAATTCCTATAACAACTCCACTAGCCTCTCACCCTAAATGTAGGTAGGTTATATAACCATATCTATTAATGGCTAACATGCCATAGAAGTAAAAGGACAACAATTTATTTATATTATACAAAGATTAGGTGGGTGAAATCATCTGAAACTTGGAGCAAACATTCCTCAAATAGTCTAGTTTCATCTGAGACATTTCTTGCATGATGAGGTGGATGATTTTTAGAGATATGGAGGACCAAGTTTTCTTTTAGGATTTTTCCCTCTTCAAATAATTTTGAATTTTCCCGAAGATGCAACGGGTGAAATCATTTGAAATTCAGAACGAATATGCCTCTTAAAATCAAATTTCATCTGAGCTATTCCTCGAATGATGAGGTGGCTGAATTTTGGAGATATGGAGGACTAAATTTTTCTCAGTTATTTTCCCCTTTGATGAAATTTCAATTTTCTCCCTACTATGGACAAGAAAATAATCTTAAAAATGGAGCAGATCATCCTCTAAAAATCATGAAACTTTTGAGACCAGTTTCATATCAATCCAACACTTGCAGGTCTCATTTCTAAAATTAGTAGGTATTAATGATTGGGCATGTATGAAAATAGTAAGCAGTCAAAAATTTGAATTATTAGCATCACAACATCCCAAAAAAACTGGAAACATCAGGGAGTGAAAATTTTCTAGAAATAGAAAGTCCTAGAATTGAGCTTAGAAAGCTATGGAAACTCCCATTTTGCTTATCTCATTGATTTTTCCCATCATCACGAGGCTGAGAATTGGGTTCCTGGCCAAAACAGGAAAGAAAAATATGAGGAAATAAGGGATAAATATTATGCGAAACAATCCTAGAGAATCACAACAATAGAAACTAAAATGTAGAATATATTACATATCTGAAATTAAAGGTGCAAAAAATTAAAAAATACAAATCAAAGACAATATTTAACGTGGTTCACCTAGATCTGGGCTACGTCCACTAAAATAGCCACTCCTTCTTTTATTACTTCTAGTAAAACATAAGAAGATATATACCCTACAAAAAATCCATTGTAATTTCCTCTTCTCTCTATCACAGGCTACTCTTCACAATTATAATGAAAAATAGGAATACAAATGAGCTACACCTCACATCCCTTTTTAGGGAAAAAATGAAAAAATCACCCTAACCTATACTGTTAGATCTTACAACCCTCTGGGGTATGAGTGTTAACCAATAAAATCAGGCTCCACAACCAACAATCTCCCACTTTGAGATATCACAACAACTCCACCGATACTATACCCACTGGACAAGATTCCACTTTAGACTTGGCATGTTTCTCATCTTCAAAATCATCCTTGAAGACCAACTGAAGATACAAATAGATTCAGTTTCTCCCTTGTGACCACCTTCATCATCATATCTGTAGGATTATGACTGGTATGAATCTTATCCAACTTCAATTTTTCTTCTTCTAAAGCCATCATAATGAAATGGTACCGTATTTATATATGCTTCGTCCTAGAGTGGACTGCAGAGTTCTTCGCTAGGAGTATAACACTCTGACTATCACTATGTAACTTCCCCAAATCTTCCTCTGCCCTAACTCATCAAACAACTCATGTAACCAAATCATCTCCTAGCTAGCCTCCTTAGCAAAAACATACTCAGCCTATATGGTTGACAAAGCCAAAAAATTTTGTAGTCGTGAAATCTAACTCACCATTATCCCACCTATAATGAAAATATAGCCTTTTCTACTCATCCTACTATCTACATCTCCTCCCATGTCTGAATCTACATAACCATGGAAAGAGGTATCTGATCCACCATAGCACAAAGACAACCCCATGGTCCCTCTCAATTACCAAAGGATCCACTTTACCGCCTACCAGTGCTCTCTACCTGGATTACTCACAAATCCCACTACATGGGAAATATATGGCCTAGTGTATACCATGACATACATCAAACTACTAACCGTTGATGAGTAAGGTACCCTAGACATATGATATCTTTCCTCCTCAGTCTTGGGACACTTCTCCTTTGATAATTTGAAGTAGCTTGCAAAAGGAGTAGCAACTGGTTTAACATCCTACTTACTAAACCTTTCCAAGACCATTTTTATGTACCTTTCTTGAGATAAATACAAATTCCTCTCCTTCATATCCATAGATATCCTCATACCAAGGATTTTTTTGGTTGTCCCCAAATCCTTCATAGAAAAGGAGTCACTTAGTTATTTCTTGAGTAATATTATTTCCTATATGTTTTTACCTACAACCAACATGTCATCCACATACAAACACAAAATAGTATAACTACTATCCTTAAATTTCTTTGCATACACGCAATGATCAAAATGGCATCTAAAGTAACCCTGCTCCATCACAACGCTATCCAATTTCTTATATCATTTTTATGAAGCTTGTTTCACATCATACAAGGTCTTCTTCAGTTTTCACACCATCTCCTCTTTACCTTTGACCTCATATTCATCTTGTTTCCGTATATATAGATCCTCCTCCAAAGCACCATGAAGAAATGTAGTATTTACATCTAGGTGTTCTAAGTGCAAGTATTTTTCTGCCACTATTCCAAGAATATCTCTGATAAAAGTCATTTTTATAAATGGAGAAAATATTTCATCAAAATATATAACTTTCTTCTATGAAAACCCCTTGACCACAGACTGGGCCTTATATATTTTCTTGTCTTCTTCTTCCTCTTTGAATTTGTACACCCACTTTTTCTACAATGATATTTTTCCTTCGAGTCACCAAATCCCAATCTTGGTTCTCCATGGGAGACTGGTATATGGCTAGTTTCTTTCTTTTTAATGCCTTCATCCCTTCATGTGCTACACCTTCCTTTAGGAATACTGAAATTTCCTCCAAATCCGAGGGCGAATGCTACAACCTAAATAGTTACACATCTGACATAGTCTCTTCAATACTCTACGCATCCTCCCCTAAATCAATTCTTAACAGATGATCAAGTCCACAATTACTCTTTCCAGTCTTCACAACTACCGTAAACTCAAACTCTTGAAATAATAGCACACACCGGCATATGTGGCCTTGTAGAATGGGCTTGTTCACCAAGTAATTTAACACCATGTGGTCAGTGTAAAATACAAAGGGTGTTACCAGCAGATACTTTCTAAACTTGAAAAGCACATAGATCATTGAAAATGATTCGCGCTCAGTCGTGGTGTAATTCTGCTCTACTGGTGTCAACTTCCTTCTTGCGAAACATAAAGGATGATAAAAAATTCCTTCACCTAGATATATAAGCACTACTCCAATGGCGGTTTCTGAGGCATCTACATGAACATAGAAGAGCTTGTCCCAAGAGGGAAAATGTAATATAGGCGCGGTGACAATCCTATCCTTTAATGTGTCAAACACCTTCTGCTGCGCCTCTCCCTAATGGAAGGCATTTTAATGTTTGAGAAATTATTCTAGAGGCACAGCGATCTTGCCATACCCCTTGATTAACTTCCTGTAATAACCCATATGCCTGAGAAATCCACGCACCACGCTCTGGCTAGTAGGCTCCCCCAATCCCATAATAACTACAACCTTGGCAGGATCTACTAGAAAGCCCTCCTTACATATGATATGCCCCAATAAAGTCCCAAAGGTTGTAGCAAAGATAAAAAATTTAATGTTGAGGGATATCTTTAACTGGTCACAAAAATAGAATACAAAAATTGATCATGGGGTGTGTCAAACTAGCATTGGAAGTAGTTCTAAAGGTGATGATCACCGTTATGAAGAGCATGCAGATGAAGGCATGCGCAGAAGGGGATTTCACAGAGGATTCCATGGTCATGGTAACCATGGAGGAGGAAGAAGTGAGTTCCCATGTGGAACCTATTTTAATTGTGGGTCTATAGAGCATTACAAACAAGAATGTCCAGACCTATTGCAGTGCTCATGGTGTAGAAAGAAGCGCAAGTATGAGGAGTTCCCTGAGTTATTTGAGCACATGAATCAGCAGCACCAGAAAGACAAGGGCACTACAATGGTAAACATTAAGAAGATAGACACACAATGGATGCCGCAGGTGACACATGATGTAGGCTTGGAACATGTTTTAGTAACAACAAGAGTAGATGCCACGCACGCAAAGGAAATACCAAGGCAGAGGACCCTAGTTTCAAGAGAGGAAGTAGTTCATGGGAAGTACCCAGACCCTGCGCATCAAAAGAAATTGTATCAAGATACCATGGATGTCATTCAAAGTTTACAAGGAGAAATCCAATGTCTAAAGGAGCAGTCCATGAGGGAGGAGCAAAGGAGGAGGGTCGAGGCACCAATAGATGACCTAGATGAGGTCAGGGAAGTATGTAAAATGCTAACGCAAGAGAATTTTATTCCCTTGCTAGTTGAGAGAGAAGGTATCACACGCCAGAGGAGAGCATGAGAGGTAGGTCTTGCATGCGAACCTTCCCCCTCGCAGCCTTGACTATGAAAAAGAGATCACATTGGATGCAGTCGTAGATGGATGGCTCCTTAGTAATATCCTCATTGACACAGGCACAAAAGTCAATGTTCTAACTTTGGATGCATGGCATCAGATGGGGAGATCTACATTACAACCATCCTTGAATGTGCTATTTATGGAAAACAAGATGAAGGAAATGCCCATCGGTGTATTAAAGGATGTAGCTATCACTATCAAGGGAGCTAAGTTTACTGGGGACTTCGAATTCTTGGTGCTCGCCAAGGAAGACAATTTCCTAGCACTACTTGGGCACCCATGGTGTTACAAGAACAATGTAGACCTTTGGTTCAACAAGGGGTACATCAGCTTTGAAAATAAGGAGGAATAGGTCATTATACCCTTGGATGATGGGAAGTCAACACCCTATATTGAACCTTTGGGGGAAGAGGTCCTGGATAGGATATATGTGCACTCTATCAGGGATCCAGAGATAATCCATCCTACCGAAGAAGTTATCCAATTTGAGGATGCTTAGTCAATAAGTGACACCACTAGTCTATCATGTGATAATTGGGCGCATGGGACTTATGAATTGATCGGATGATAGTTGAGAGGATCGGTAACAAAAGTAACAAAAGCGCGTATAGTCTGGTGCCTAGGAGGAAAAGAGATACCTAAGTATTTAGGAGGGGCCTTCCCTGAGATATTTTTATAGGAGATGAAATCTCAATGGAAGGAGAAGAATGAATAGAGGGGGATGTTAAGTTATGTCCTTCTCGGCACAGTGGCACGGTGGTGGGCTACACATCAGGAGAGCCTTTCAGAATGGTGCGAGGTGATAATTGCTCTCTCTGTTAGGTTTTCTAGAAGAAATGTACCCACCGCCATATAGGAATACCATGGTAAGGAACTCACCTCTTTCCACATCCAAGCTCTTGAGAAGGTCTAGAGAAAAGGCGCAGAAGCTTTTCCACCATTCCTCTGGGTACACAAGTTATATTCTACAATGTATGCTTGCATGTGCACATGGTAAATACATTCTGAGACACGCCACCGAACAGGTGTATTCTCAAGATGCCTACTCTATGTTAGCATTCATTTTTGGCTAGGAATCAGACAGAAATTTCCATGACTAGAAAACTGCGGCCCTGTTCAGGATGATATTATTGAAGAAAGAACATGCATATCAGTTTGACTTCGCTAAGGCCATTACAGGATCTATTTTTGTGAGTACTTGGCCCTATTCTCTATTAACTCCACCTTTAGGTAATATTCCTATTTTTTCCACCTCATTTTGTACTAGAACACCCAGTTCCTTAGCCAATTTATGACCTTGAAGCTATGGTACACAGAGTTGAACCCTCAAAAGGTCATCCTAGTATCCGCATGGAATCATGTGTTGTCCCGCTCCTCGGACACTGAATTCCCCAACTATTTTTTTGTGCATCTTGTACATGAATTTGACCCAAAAGGGTTCGATAATAGAATAAATGATTCAGTCAAGAGCATCCTTTTGGACCCCTTACATCCCTACGAATATTTATTCGCGGTAACACATTTAATGATTTGGTTACATGTATTCCAAGAGGAGTACCTCATGCTCCCAAGGATCCTCATGCAGTGGGTGGTAGGCTTGGAGATAACCAGGAAGTTAGTGCTACTTGACATATAGTATGGCTTTGGCCATAAAAAGAAGGCATTTTTCGACCTCCCCTTGAGAAGGGGAGGAATTACTATGATTAAATGTAAGGCGGAGCATTCCCTCACGTAGAAGTTGGATTCTTATGGATTTTCCTTGATCCAAGATACATGGAGGTATGATCTAGACAGGAGGATGGATGCCACCTTATCCCGAAACAAGGTCTCAGACTCCTACTAGTATGAGCTTAGATTTGTTTTTTGAAGACAAGAGGTCTCCTCAGGAAGAAGATCCTAATATTTATGTCGAGCTGAGTGACATCCCAATTCCACTATAGGAGTCATTTCATCTAATCTTGTACAAGTACAACCCTGCCATAAAAATGACTAGGGGTTTAAGGGTGGCCCTACGTAATAAGGACTGGGGCACAGAAAAAATAGAAACCTATTGGAAATATAGGTAGGAAATCAGACAAACTACCCTCAATTTTGAGGTCGTGCCCATCGACGGGCAGTGGGAAGAATTCTGGGACACTAAGCATGGGTCTGATTCAGACATCAAGGAGGAAATGGAGATATCAAAAGAGTAGCTCATGCAGCATGTGGTTGAATCCATCAGCCCCTCTGCATAGTAAATGTAACCCTAGCCCCTTCCCTCCATTCCTTAGTAGGATCCCTTAGGCTACACACCCACGGTTTAGATAGTACCAGGCTCTTAGAGTGTGGAGAAATTAGCACAACCGGTGCTGGACCCAACCCAGGGGCTCACCTCAATAGAACCATCAATCTCATCCTCCATGACCACCATTGAAGGTGCCAGCCCCTAGAGCCCTCCAAATAAAAAGTTGAGGATAATTGAGGTTCCTTTTTCCTCTATCCCTTCTTCCTTTGTCCCTTCATCCCCTCCCATTCTTCCATCTTATTCACCTCCTTTCATTTCCTCAGTTGAGGGTGCTCCCATTTTGGTCACCCCAACCCAAAATATTCCTCCCTTCAGCTCCCTTTTCCTACCTTCGCCACCCACCACCATTCCCACATTCTCTACCCGAGTTTTAATAGACACTTCTTCAGCTCTAGTGACTTCTCAACCTCCACAACCAATTACAATCCCCTATAGCTTATCGCATGGATTCCCATTTGTAGGTGGGATAGTCCCTTCTCCCTCACAATTTGTGAATCCAACTGAGAGGGCCAAAGTGGAACGAGATAATAGGAGGGAGAAAAAGAAGAAAAATGAGATGGAAACGGGAGCAACGAGGCAGATGCAGTCATTGTATGACTATTAGTAGAGCTCCCTGACCATCACCTAGAAGGTCCCCAATGTCCAAAATCCCATGAAGTAAAAATAGCTGAATGATTATTCCATCAGTGCTCTTGCAGTGGACCTGACCCTATTATGGCCTCAGGATAAGGTTGAATTGATGAGGGAAACAGCTGTCGTGGTTACAACGGATTATCTCAAGCTCAACAATAAAATGAAGAAAATGGAGGCTAGCCTCCTACAGATGCAAAATAATGTGACCCACTTGAATGCCAAAATCAAAGGTAAAGGAAAATAAATCGAACAAATCCACAAGGATTTAAAAGAGACGATGTCACAAGAAGCTCTTATAGCTTCTCAAGCGATGACCAAAACATTAGAAACCAAGCTAGCAGTATCAAAAACTATGGTCAGTTCGATTGATCAAGAGAAAAACATCCTTCAGTAAGAGGTCTATTCTAAGGAAGCAGAGGTCACTTCGCTCCAAGTGAAGCTGCATACCTTAGAGGCAGAGAAAGGTAGCTTGCAAATGAAATGTAATACTACAAAGGATGCGGTCAAGGATTTGACTCGGAAGCTAGCTCAACAACCCCAGAAAGGGGGAATTATCATGTTTGTGCAGGGGTTATACACTTCCTACTGTAAGATAATTTCCACCATAGCAACAGAGATAGGGCCCACACTTAGATTCATATCTGATGCACAAATCCTATGTGCCAATGTGGAGTCCTCGGCCTCCACCATCAACAATGTCATATCCACCAAGGTCCCTGAATCAAAAATTTTGGTTCAGAAACTGTATGGCTCTTCAGAATCCACCTTATAAGGGGATGACATTACAGACAGGTGGATGGTCAAAACAAAGATGAGTGAGATTCTGAGTTGTAATAAGGAAGCTATCAAGTTCCAGAATCTCTTGACCTAGCTCCAATTAGGGATCAAAGAGAGGAAGAAATGCATAGAGGAATTAGTTCAACTGGGCTTCTCCTCTCCCTTTCCCAATGACCCCACCATTCTATTGGGGGACAATATCTAATGACTAATGATGGCCAAGAAACAAGATAAGACTATCTTTCAGTTTTTAAAGGATTAATCTAGCATCACTGAGGTGGAGGACGTTTTGAACCTTATTGTAAAACTAGAGTTCCGTTTGCATGTAGTGGTGTAAGATCTCCAAACATTCTCTCATAAGGAGATAACTGAGCTAGATAGAGCCTTTCAGGCTTTGCAACAATGGACTTACCCAATGGATTTCGAATGGCTTGGGTATCAAACTACTCTAAAGCAACTCTGAGTGGCATCTCTTTGAGCCACATTTTAAAAAAAAATTGGTATGGAAGGATTTATGGATTCTTCCATGAGTGGCACAGAGTCCTTTGGTGAGTTTCCATAACTGTATAATTATTTCTACATCATTTCAGGGGTCTTCCATTTGTATTATCTTTTGTTGACTCGACCCCCTCTTCCTTTTGGTGCCCTTTTTTGTTTTTTTAGGACTCAATTTTTCCTAAGTATGGAACTATATGTGGAGGGTATCCACATGTCCCTTCAGTGCATTTTGAAGAAGGCACAAAGAATCAGGAGCCCTAAAGCAATGAGAGTTGACCACGTGGCTAAAGCTTGGAAAGAAAACCCAAGCGGGTTGAAACTTCAAAGACAAAGGAGAAGAACACGTAGGCCTCCATGTGTCGCCTAGGCGCAAATTCAAAAATAGAGAGAATAGGAAAGGCTCAAAAACTACACGAGGTCTCCACATGTCAAACAAGGTAGCTACCACCATTGAAAGGACCAAACATAGAAGCAGAAGATGTGAGGTTCGACAAATTGAATGTAATCTCAGGGCCTAAAACATGCAATTGAGATTTTCTCCCAAGGTCGAAGATCACGTAGGTAGAAACTAAATGCAGAAAATAGAGTTCTTGATTAAAGGCACATTGGAGAAAGAGCTATAGGTCTATAAGAGAATGTTCTTGTGCCGGTGGTAAGAGGATAAAAAAATAAGTTCTAGAGCTCCAGATAAGAGAATTTTAGGTTCAATCTATTATGTTCATTTTTCTTAACAAGGCTTTGTTGTAATTTGTGCCATTCTAGCCTTATGTCCTATTTTATCTATAAATAAGAGTTCATGTTCTGTGCAGTAAAAAGTTTTCAATACTCTGTGTCCTTTGTTTCTTCCTATTTAATTTTAAATCATTTCTTGATGAATGTTTAAATATCTACCGTGTTGCATGACCTTAGATATTTTACATAAATATGTTCATTGTGCACGTGGTTATGTTTTAGTTTCATCTAACCTTTGATAGTCTGAAATATCTTCGAAATAGTTGATCATGCTTGATGCTCTTCAACTGATCTAATAGTTATTTCAATGGTGATCTCTATGCTATTTTAGTAAAGATTCGACACATCACCTTAAATAGGATTTACATATTGTTTCACTTTATTTCTAACCCTTATCTCAATCCAAATCAGAGAAGAGCCAACTTCTATTAAACCTGGAGGTTATCTTAGCGGTCAAGTCCCACATCCCTGAGATTTCCCACAACTTTGATGGTTCATCTGCAAAGATAATTGTCAACAATAAATACATATAAAATTTGGATTTTCAGGGGTGTTACCCCTAAACCACCACCGGGGCATGTGGCCCTCGGATCACAAAAGGGTGGTACGCCCCTTGCAAGCTCTCAGGATATGAGTGTTAAAAAATAAAATTAGGCTCCAAAACCAACAACCCCCCCACAACCTCTCAAAGCATTGTTCCAGAGGCAATTTCTACAAAGCACAATATGATACAATAGGGTGGAGGATCTAAATCATTTTAATTGTGGTATAATTAAGCCATATTGGTTAAATTCATTCATGAAAAAGACATTATACACATCACATTGTGTTGGGGAATAATTCAAATATACTCACTCAAATAATGGGTACAATCAAGAACAACACGTGGTCGATAAGGGATCTAAAACATTAAGAGCTCATTAGAATTTAAATTCATTAAGGAGATGGTCATAGGGAGCATGATGAGAGAATCTCATTGTGAGTGATGATGGTAGTCATCTCAAGCAATGCATACCACATGAAGTGTTTCTAAACACTTGATCCATGCTTGATAATGTAATCACATGTCACAGATTTAACATTCGTAAGTGTTTTAGTGTAGTGTATAGGTTAAGAAAATCGAACACACTCTCAAATATCTCTTAAATTTCCATTTAGGAATCAATCCTCCTATCTGGAGAAGAAAATCCATTCTCATGAGTAGTGATTAAATAAAAAATGTGTTCATAAACCATAAGTAAGTTTCCACTCATATGACATCTTCATCAGGTAGGTGAATTGAAAAGAGATCATCATGTTCAAAGGTGAAATGATAAGCTCATGTGATAAGTTAAGGATCATCATATCTTGACTCTACCATTGTGTCCAAATATGTCTAAGGAACAAGTCAAAATGAGCTAATCAAGCCAATGAGATACTCAAAACCATCATATGTGAAGAATCAAAGAGTCATCTATTCCCTTGAGAGGCATATGTGCAAGAAGGTGAGGATTCTAAAACCAGAAAGGGTAAGAGGATGATCTTTTTTTAGAGTACCATGTTTGGAAGAATGAGAAACTATCTTAGTTTCACATGTTGTAACTCACTTAATAGTGTTTCTAAACAAGCATTCACCACGTGGTAGTGTGATCACACCCCAAAGGAATAAACATGTGTAATCACATCATTTTGGTTTAATAGATGGTTATTATCACCGAAAAACAACACTCTCTCATTTTTCATGAATTAACAATCAATGTTTTGGGTAACATGGGATTGGCTCCCCAGTTTTTGGGACTTGCTACTTGAGATAAACCTCCAGAGAAGGGCGGTTTCTCTACCTATTCCTAATGCTAAACTATTGCTACTGCTGGAAATGCAACTAACTAATCTTAATATACCACTCGAAGGTACTAGGGGAAGAGAGAGATGTATAAAAATGAGAAATCCTAAGGTAATAGAGGTAATAACACCAAGAAAATGGGGAAAAACACTCTCAAATGAGTGGAAATGGGAGAAAAATGAAGGAAGAGAGAGCAGACATGAGTGCCACAGTCTAAAATAACATTCAAACTCTCATTTCCATACAGTACAATAGAAATAAACCCTATAAAAGAGAATAAATATGCACACCACACCAAAAATGCAATAGGGAGGAAATATAATGCAATAAAAACATGCTAGGGTAGCGAATAACCACAAAACATGAATTTTATTGCTTCAAAGAGATGCATAGTCCATTATAATGAAGGAAGAAGGAAAGAGTAACCCTACAGAGGTCTACATCTGAGGCCTGCAACTCAAAATACACATGTAACACTTGTAGAATAATGTACCAACATTCCAAGAGGCTCCAACCTTGACAAATGGGCATCATTTTACAATTTATATAATATGGGAAAGAGAGGGAAACTCAAATTTTTACCTTTAACCACCAACATCATGCATTGAATGTCTAAAAATAGGCATGGACACTCTGCCAGGACCATTTCCCCATGATACTTTGTTTGTAGGAGAAGGAATGGGCACCATATCTCATCAAATATGGTGGTTGAGCTACCTAGAACTGGTATTTTAATGATGGGAGTGTATTTTCCATTGTTCACTTACCTTTCTAAAAAGTCCAATTTTATGAAATTTGAAATTACATGACGAAATTTTTGGTTGTTTGAAGTTGAGGATCTTAGGAGGGTTGTGACAGAGTTCCTTGTGGGATGTAATAGACATCTTTAATGTTTTTGTGCAAATGACGCATAAATTGGCTGGTTAGAGAACTTGGGGAAGGAGGGAACAATTCGCTTTGTGCTCATAGTGCCTGACTTAACCGGTTTCACCGCAAGTCTACACTATCCCTCACCTTGGTCGGCCATGTCATCCTGTCAAGGAATCAATGGAATATGGGAACATTTTTTTTGTTCTTGAGGTACCCACGACTCAATTCACCCAACTTTGTCTCCATTAACATTGCTCCATTATTTCTCAAAGGACCCGAATTGTCCTATTTAAATCCCCAACTCATTTTACGGCTGACTCGCTTAAGTGACAAACCAAGAAAACATAAGAACATTTCCAAAGTTCCTTCCAGGCCTGATTTTATAGACAGAGACCTAATTTTTCCCAATTTTGAGATTTTTGGCTAAGTATTGGGCAGTAGGTCCTCGCAAATGGAGGAGTGCCTTGGAACATTGAACTTGATCCCATTTCATCAATTTTATTTTCTTAAGTTCGAGATGGACTTACAAGTTTTCAAAATAACCCAGAGGGTATTTTTGATAACAATGGAAATAGGACATAAATTTCATTCAAGGAGAAATCCTCTATCTACAATGTGAGGATCCGTTTCAGTGAGTGAAATACAAGCATAAAATATGTTTTAACATGATGGAGTTTATTTGTGATCACTAGGGAGAATTGTGAAAGCCTAAAAAAGTATGGAAGTGTTCCTCACTTCTACATTGTAATCATAAGATATCATGATTTTCTCACTTGAATTCAAATCTCATGAATGTTTTTGAACACTTATTTGATGCTTTAGAATGTTCCCAAACCTCATATAAATGGAGATTGCGATCTCAGTGCTTCAAGTCAGAAATATCTTCATCAACAAAGTATTCATTGTCATTGGATTGGTCAACCCTTCTCTCCCCATATTCTAATTCTTCACCAAGCATGTACTCTTTCCCTATTTTTTCCTATGCACTTAAATGACCCTCAATACAACATTGTAAGAGTCCTTTTTCATCAATAAGAAAAATAATCACCTCCTAAGAATGTGGAAGGTCACAAGTGATGAGGAAAGGTGAAAATTCATGTGGGGGGAGATGAAAGGACAATTTGTAATGTTATAAATTGGAATGGCTTCTCCATTCCAAAGGGGTTGGAAATTTTTTATTGATTGTATGTTGTTGATATTTACCACTACCACATCAAGCAATAAAAAATACAATTATTCTATTTCATTTCTTATGTTCCTCTACTCTCTCTCTTTTCTTTCCAACTTTGTAAGCATGACGATCTTACAAAACCAAAAAAAGTGTCAGTACCTTTGGTAAATGAATCAATAGAATTATATGTCTATGACTTGTTAGTCTTATCATTGTTATCATTGTTGTATTCTTCTAATTGAAAGTGGACCTAATCTTATTGATGTATGTAGATTATGTAATCCTACTCACAACATTAACCCTTTTTCTTTATTTCTCTCACTCCCCTTTACCTTACCTCGTAGAAAATTCCTCCGTTATACTATGTACAAACACTTTGTCATAGGTTTAGTGGAGTATTCTTATGTGATCCTCAACTTAACAGCCACCCACAATTTTAGGTAGTTTACATTCAATAATGGGAGCCTCCCCATACACAAGAAGGAAGGGCTTAGCCTTGTGATTATTGGTGAATACCAATAATCTGTACTATGAAAAATTATTTCACCAATAGTTTTTGGTGAATCTACTGGGGAAGATATGTACTTTGTGCACTCATAAAATATCTATGAAAATTACAAAAAAATATATATTTGAAAATCCATAAAAACTGAAAAATATCAGAAATACCATTTGAATATTCAAGAAGCCTTATTTTGATCCTATTGAAAAATCTGCATTTCTCTAGTTTCATGCCTCTTTAATTCTCTAAAAAAATTGGCGGAAAGAAGATACACCCGAGATGATCATGTAATTGGCGTTGTGGACCCAACATTTGAATAATAACAAAGAGATAATTTCATACTTCCCATTATTCAAATATCAAGGAAAATAGGTCAAGAGTACTTTCCTGAATTTGATCTAGTTTTAATCTTAAATGTCATATTAGAGAAGAAATTGTAGAAGCACTAGCCCTAATTCCCCTAGAAGAAGAAAGAGAATAAAAACCAAAGGAAGAAGAAGAAAAAATGGCTACACCCATGCAATGGGGAAAAATACTGGTATATTGTCTTTGGATCCAACACTTCACGAACTTCCAAAAGGATCAAGAAATAAATTTCCCAAATTCTATGGACATGGAAAGAAACAACCTGATGACCATATTACAACTTTCACCACAAACTGTTGTATTCTTGGAGTGCAACACAAATATGTTGCAGTGCGTTTATTCATGGAAACATTGCATGATGTTGTTGCAGACTTCTACTACTTACCATCAAACTAAATTACTAATTGGGATGATATGAAAATAAACTTTGAAGAAATATTATATACCATAGAAGATGATCATGCCCTCCTTTCCTCATTAACATAGATGAAGAAAGAACCGTAAGATTTCATGAGAGATTATGTAGAAAAATTAAATAAGTTGATAAAAAATATTCCCATCGCTTCTCGTCCTACTGCAGATAATCTGAAAAAGGTTCTTTGTGAATTCCCAACTTCCTAAAGTTAGTTTTATACTATGGAGAGCTCAACCAAATAATTTGGACAATGTTGAAGAACATGTCATTAGAGTGGAAGATGATCTTACCATGTCAAGAAATATCAAGATCTATTCATTGAAGGATAAGTCCCAACATTCCAAAGATGAAAGAGATGATCCATTGCTACCAAAGTTGGCTAATGATTTGAAAATGTTGAAAACGTAAGTTACCCAACATGCCTTATACAAAAATTAGAATAGGAATCAGATTGCAAGAGCACCCTGAAGGTTTTCCTTGGAATATCCATTGGTCAATGCAATATGTGGGACCAGTGAATATGAATAAAAGAATCAGAAGCTAAAGAAGAAGAGGAAGATGAATTTTCCAGGATTGGATATTTCAAATACTCACCAGATGAATATTTTGAAGAATCCATGGATAGTTACACTTGTGTAGTATTCACTCAATCATAAGTAGATAAGGAAACATCTTCTTCTGCTGCCCAAGATAAGCATTTGGATCCTCAAATAGAAACTCTATGAAAAACAAAAAAAGGAGGATCATCAATGTCTTTTTCCATGGGTCCAGCTAAGAAGAATCCTAAGACTACCTCAATCAAGAATCCATTTGGATCTTTAGTAAGTCTCTTTCATCTCCTCTTGACGAATCATATTTTACCTCTATTTATCCTAAGAATACAAATATTCCTCATGACAAAGCTATCATAGTTCTTTATGTGCTTAGCAATTCTACACTTTTTAAAATCATAACCATAATTTTGTTAAATATGGACATTTTACTAAGAATATAGATTTATAGTATTATCATTTCTGGTTTTATAATTGTTGAAATTGGATTCCTAAATTTCCATTATTAGTTTTTTTCTAGTGTGATATCAGATTCCAATCTGTTATTATTGGAATTTAATTAGTGTAATATCATATTCCAATTTTTATACTATGTCATACAAGTATGTTCCTAATTCTATATTGAGTTTATGAGAACAGGAATATGCTCATTCTCAAATCACTTATAGTACAACTATGTTCCTAATTTTTTTGTGTATTATGATTTATCTCAATTTTTTTTGTATGATTCCTATATGAAATTTTTTTATCCCTTTTGAAAATTAAAACAATGTGATATGTGTACATGTCTAAAATAAGAAGCAAATATTGAGTCTATAAGAATGCACATATACCCATTCTCATTACACTCATGGTACAAGTATGTTCCTAATTCTTTTTATGTGTATCAACTTTATATTTATTCTTCTTCTATAATTCATATATAAGGGATTTTGACCTTTTTTGAAAATTTATATCTTGGTAGACAATAGGTTAAGTCATGGAGCATTACTAGACACTCTTGTTGAGATCATTAAATAATATATCTTGGCACTCTAAATACTATAGTTTTTCATTCAAGAATTAGGGGATTCTAGGCATATAATTTAGTATCTACAATTCAGAAAGCTCTGCATTTTATAAAGTTTTAGAACAATTAAATAATAACTTATCTAGACTCATGCACATAGCTTTAGGAAAAGACCATATAATTTTGTGGTTGTAATGAATGCATAAATAAATTCTGTAGATACCATGAATTTTTTAAATGAGTTCCTTGTAAATCATGTCCATGACTCTTAAAATCACAATATCCAACTCCTTGTAAACTTAGAGAATAATTAAGGCATTTTTTTCTAAATTATATTAATTGCACGGTGTAATTTATATTATTAATAATACATTAATAAGATGCAAGAGATCCATAAGCAACACAATGTTATATAGAATTATATTATGGAAAAATCTTCCAAAGTGATATAATACTCAGTATTTCATTTAATTATCAAATAATAGTACAACTATAAAGTTTTATAGGACCAAGGTTTGAAATAATTTTAAAAAAAAACCCACATCCCATGCCAAGATGATTTCACACATAAATTTATAAACTTCAATAGTTTCTCCAAGTCATTATTTCTTATCTTGTTCAAGTAGTTCAAGGTCACATGTCCTTTATCGGGTATCTTTATGTATCCAATTTTTATTTTTTTGTTTGGTGTCTATACCCAGATGATACTATCACATCGATATCTACTTTAGGTTCGTCTAAGATGGTCCATGTTTTATTCAACTTTAAACAATCCTGATACAATGTTGTACCTTCTCCTCTCCCTACAAGTTTCCAATATTGAGCTCTCAACTTTTTATTTACATCATTGCCTTCCTGTTGAAGGAAAATATCCCCATATGTTCTCCCCATCCATATGTTTTCATTATCATTTCTTGGTCGTATAAGTAACATGTTTCCCTTTAACACATCTTTCAACAAATTTAACTCTTGGTTAGATCTTCCACAAACAATCCCAATGTAAATATCTAGTTGATCACTATGTACAAGGTGCAAACCATCAGGTTGAGCACTCCCTTGCTTAATCATAAGGGAACTTCTTGTGTAAATGAAAATCAAATGTTTTATTGGCCAAACTATTGATTTATTAGGCTATAGAAAATTTGTACAATTAGAACACATATTTACCACATTTTCTATCCACACACCAAAATTCAAAGGACCTAACCTCTCTCCATCAATTTCATGAAATTATAGTATATGAGTTATATAGCCCATGGCTATGTCATCATCTTTGCTACAAGATTTGTGTTTGAGAATGGCATTTTTTGTGACAAAATCTCTTCTATATTTAGGACATGTATTGATGGTGCTTTCAGTGTCATCACTACAATCTCCGCCACTCTCTACATTATAATCCTATGAACCACTCAAAATGTTTTCACTTCCCGAATTGGGGGGAATGGATGAATCTGTATGATTTGACACTTCACTCTCTTCTTCCCAGGAAATGTAGTTTCCTTTGTTCCTGACATCTGCTAAGGTTTCAAATTCATCAATTGAGAAAGGCAATTTTACTCTTCTAACCAATACTATGTTAACACCGAAAACCACAAATTCTCTTCCCACATCTTTGCAATGTAGTGTCTTCCTACTTGGATATACTCTTCCCTCTGCAACTTTGGTTCCTTTTGAAAACAAGTCCACATGATCATCCTCTACAAATGCGAAAGACTCCACTGCTGTAACAACATAAAATACAATGTTTTTGAGATGATGGAAAATATCTTAAAGCATTGCGTAAAATAAATTAAAAATTATCATGTATGTACAACCATAAGTATATTGAATACATATAGCACATGAGCTGTGAACTTGTATAATTTAGTAAGGTTTGGAAATACTTCAAAATTATGCATATAATTTAGAAATTTTTATAACACGATTTCTAAACTCTGATTGAACTTGAATCAATTTAATTTAAATGAGGAGAAATAAATAGAGGTTACATTTCCATTTTCTAACCACTTCATCCAAATAGAGGTTGAATTTAAACGATGAGATATAAATAAATAGTGGTAAAATAGAAGTTAATTAGAAAATTGATTGCTAACCGCTTCATCCAAATATCTTCATCATATTAACATAACATATATTACTTTTACAAGAATTCCTCACACTTCCCATATTCCTTGACTATGAGAATGGGTATCTATTCATTTTAAACATTCTCATAAAAGGATGTAATTGTCATTCATTATTTATGTTTTGTGTAGGAGAATTATGTCTTTCTTTCTATATTGAGTTTATGAGAATGAGCATATGTCCATTCTCATCACAATGATAAACCTATTTGTTTGTATGAGAATGGGCATATGCCTATTCTAACCATTCTACCTCATTGAACAAATATTGAACTTAATCATTTTTATATCACTATAAAGGATGCGGGAATGGGCAACTGTCCATATATATATATATATATATATATATATATATATATATATATATATATATATATATATATATATATATATATATATATAACTCTTCTATGATTCTTATATGAGAATGGGCATATGCCCATTCAATACAAGATAAAAATGTTTGTTTGTATGAAAATGAACATGTGCCCATTCTGTCTATGTGTATTTTTCTTCTATAATTCTTATATGAGAATGGCCATATGCCCTTTCAATACAACATAGAAAATGTTTGTTTGTATGAGAATGGACATATGCCCGTTCGGTTTATGTGTATTTTAACAATCATTTTATTTTTCGTAATGTAAAATATTATTTGAAATTTATAGGTATTATTAAATGATACAATATTATTTCTTGTATTTAATTATTAGTATTATTAATTGGTGTTGTTAATTAATTAATTTTGATTAGTCCTAATATGATATGTTAAATACATTTTTTTTTATTTCTAATTTTTTGATGATTAAAGTTTAAATATTCTTATCGGACCATTCTAAGAATTATAATTAATGAAGCATCATAAGTAATGAAAGCATTATAAATATTAATGGAGTTTATGTCATTAATTAGTTTTATAAACTTTTACTATCTTTTATAAAATTATTTTAAAAATGCACAATAATTAATTAAGCATTAAAAATAATGGCAATTAAGTTGTTAATTACATTTATACAGTTTAATTATATTTTATGATATTATTTAATTATTTTAAAATTATTTTTAATTTGTTTGATGATATAATTAGATGTCATTTTTAAAATAATAACTGAAGTTTATTAGTAATATTAACTCTTGTAGTTAATATTAATTGATAGGATATTTTTTTGAAATTAATTATAATATTATTTATTAATTTTATTAATTTATTAGTTTGTTAATTTAATTAATTAATATTATAATATTAATTAATGTTATTACTATTAATTTGTCCATGGCATAATGAGACACATTAATTCACAAATAAAATGTTTACTACCTTTTATTAAATGAATGTACTTGTTTGCTAAACATGTCTTCAAGCAATTGTTGGAGGGAAATTGGCCAAATTAATGGCAATTAATTATTCTGTGGCATGGTGGAGAGAATGACGATGGTTACTATTTTCGATGATGGTAGAGATCTTGAAAATTGTAAGGTTAACCATGGTCGGAAAAGCTATCTCTTTCTTTTTTGTCCTTTCCGCTTTCTTTTTCATCCAGTTTCGGCTTTTTTTTTGTCCTTCTGCTTTGGGTTGCATGTATTTCATTATACCGCTTCATCCAAGAAGTAGAAGATTTGTGTTTCGTTACACCGTTTTGTCCTATTAAACAGAAGATTTGAAGAATAGTTCAAATATATTATTTGTTCTCTCTGCTAAATTTTTGTTTACCCTTTCTGCTTTGGGATCGCTACATTTCGTAAGACCGTTTCAGATTTCAAAGCACAAGATTTGAAAAAAATTTCAAGCATGAATTATTCTAACTCTTCTTTGCTGAATTATTATAAATGAAGAATATCATTTGGTTTTCTTTCCCTTCTAATCTCTTATGGGTTTAATGACTAGCAATCGTATGTGTAAAATACAATGTGAAAACCGAATGGTATATGTTATTTGATTTAGAGGGATAGTTATCACTTTTTTAGTTGATGTTGATAAGGGGTGTGATTGATTTTGTAAGTGTAGGAGTGTAGATGAAGCATTGCATTTAAAAACATCTGCATATGTGCCTTTACCTTAAGCTCATTTAGCAAGGATATAATCATTACTTACCCTAGATAAAAAAGAGTCAGCATCTGCTCCCTTGCAATCAAGATTCCTCTTTTGATAATCCAAATTCTTCAAGACACACAAGATTTGAAGGGAAAATAAATAAATAAATAAGCTTAACTGATAAAGATAGTGGGGAAAAATGACATTACATAATTATTTAGTATGCTTTTGAACAAGTTAGGCTTGGACTCTAGTTGTCATGCAAAATGTGTCTTATGCCATAATTGTATTTCCCCTTCGAAAGAAACCTCTCACCAGTTCTCATGGGTATTTCTCTTACAATGCAACGTACACCAAATATGCATCATGGATAATGTTATATTCATGTTTCTCAGGACTGTATACTCCTCACAATTGTAAAGATAAAATATTATATATGTTTTCCATCATGATCATATCAATTGCTGGTAACAGAGGGAAGTTATGAATTTTCTGATACTGATTCTTAGAAATTTTTAAAACTTATCAAGAAATGTAATCTCACGTTCTTCCTCAAAGGAAAGGAAGTAGGGTAATGTATGTTAGAAAGAGAAAAGTAAAGCTATAAACTAAAATCAAGAAAACATAAATTACTTTCTGCTAACACATGTAATATTACAAATAACAAATACAATGCCAAATTTGTAGGAGGACTTCATAGCCCCTATTATCCAAGGGCTTACAATGGAGTCTCAGAAAAAGTATGGTTAAGATTTTAGGGAGATGATTTCAATGTTTTCATAACATGTGGATTCTAGAATACATAGTTGGTAAAATCCCATGCTTTTAAAATCCCACCTTATCTCTTCATGACAGGATGATAACCTGCTATGTAGTCTACAAGAATTGCACCCTATTAATTTTTGACCAGTCATGTTATCATGCTTTGAAATTAGAATAAGAATAATTTCAGATTCTATGACTACCAAAGATTAGAAAATAAAAAAAAGGATACAGATGATGTAATTTGGTTAAACATGTTACATCCAAGAATATTTACAATAGTTACTAAATGTGACAAGCTCTGCTTTACAAAAGGCCAACTGGATATACCTAAAACAATTTGGGAAAACATATAAGCATGTGAGAAATTGTGAAACTTA
The DNA here is from genome assembly GCA_019776745.2 of Taxus chinensis. Taxonomy (NCBI): domain Eukaryota; kingdom Viridiplantae; phylum Streptophyta; class Pinopsida; order Cupressales; family Taxaceae; genus Taxus; species Taxus chinensis. The sequence goes on along the minus strand of CM034147.1, from coordinate 61,005,421 downwards.
TTATAAGATACTTTCAACGCCTCCTTTGCACAATAATACTAATCTAATGCAAATCTACTTTTTTCCTTCTTAATTATTCAATGCTCTCGAGATATAAGAGGAATTGGATAAGCCTTAAAAAATTCACATCATTTCATCACTCTCAACCTAAATTCGAATCATGTGAAGTCTTGACATTATCATCCCTACAAGTAGTTATTTAGATACTCTAAAATATTACTAAATTTCAAGGAATAAATGGTACCTACAAAGTGACATTTGGGATGAGTTTTTAACCATGAACTTATACAAGGAGACTTGTTGCTGGGATCATAAGCTTGAGCCAATGTTTGAATTGTAATACCACTATATTATATTTTTCTAGGTGAATTTTCCTCCTCATTTCAGTCAATAAAACATTATGTCTAACACTAGTCAGCAAATATTTTAATCAAGATTTGAAGAAAAAAACCTACCCCTCATTGTCATATCAAGCATAATACTCATGGTGTAATATTTTGTTAGTTGTTATCACCTTGGTTTTCCCTTTCCAACATAAGATTAGTTTTCAAGTCAAACCAAGTTTTTTCCTTGTCTGATTTGGTAGCAAGAGTGATATCGCCACACCCTTATGCAAGTTGATACCCAGAATGGTTGCTAATTGGCAGTCATGTTCTATTGTCTGTAGTCATGAAAAATACTGACATTGTCAAAAAATTTAATCAAATCCCAAGGCCAATTGCTAATTCTTATTTGTTTGAAATGTCCATGCATAGTTCCATATATTTGATGTGGTCTTGTGCTTGGTCATGACTCATAACAAAAAGATCCTTATATTTTGCATAATATTATTTGTGCTTAATCTTATTGAATTATTTTCCATTAGTAGCATATCAGTCTTTGGTTCCCCTGAATGTTTGAAGAAGATATTTAATATTATATCTGAATGGTTAAAATGACATCCCACCATGATGATCAGGATTCCAAAATCTTAGTTGTAGAACATCCAACTTCCAGAATTTTTTTGATTTTATTTGCCCAAATACAATTTGCAACAGTAAATCCAAAAATAGAATCTTCACTATAAAACTTGCAATCAAACATTAACTACTAAATGTTTTAAATTTTTAACGTCTGTAATTACTAAACATTCCATCTCTCAATTAAATTTGAAATTCAACTTTGTTGTTTAAACAAAGTTTCAACACCAAATAAATTAATAGCAAAGTGTAATTTAGTCTAGTATTTTAACAACTTAAATTCATAAGTTTCATTTGTAGCTTCACTTTAAATTATTGTTGCAATATTACATAATTTTGAATTAGAAATTTATAAGGATCTACATATAATATAATAATGGTATGCATCAATTTCATAGATCTGAACTGATTATTTGGCTACATCGTTGTTCCTCTTTAAGGTTTAAAGAGAGAGCTAAACGAAGTGTCCCTCTAGAGGTATATGTTGAGGTATTATTCTGTTGGCTGAGCTCAACACTTCACAAAGTTCAGATGATACACATGAATGCATAAGGCAAATATTTGGGTTCACATACATTTTATTGCAATTTCATGTCAGTATTTAGAAGACCTTGTTGCATATTATATAAGTATTTGCAACACTTAATGAATGTGGAACCATGCTTGTAGCCATCATACATACCTAAACACAATATGATCCTCACATACATCAACATCTGAAACTTGTGCAACCAAACCTCTAAACAGGGGAAAAAAGAGCTAGGCCTTAGTCCAACTAATCACACAATGAATCATGCTCATCAAATGTTTGATAATACAAGCTACAAACATCACATAAAACAACCAGAACTCTATCATATTTATAGGGTGGATCTTTGTACGTAGTTCACTTCACATAATTAATATAATAATCAACTACTATACCTTTTTTGTTATATCAGTTCAATCCTCCAACCATGTGGAAGTTTATCTCAAGATTAATATTGGACCTACATTTATGCTTTTCCATATCAACATAAGCATTTAAAGATAAAAAAAACCAATAAACATATTATTCTTGTCATTTGTATGTTATAACATGACACATTTCTAATATGCTAACTACTAATTTCTAGCATGCTCTAACAACCCATTCAAGGTAGTTAGCATGTTCTATTTTTTGCAAGGGAAATCCTTCCCTTAGAGTTTCCTCAACAATTTGGATCACCTAGAAAAAAAGTTAAATCACTTCAGAAAAATAACATAGGACTTGCATGTAAAGGTTCTATGTAAACATCAGATAAAATGGAAAAATTGTAAATAGTAATTACAAAGGTATACCTAAATACCAACTGCCTCCAAATCTTCAACCTCTTCCTTGATAGATAATGAAATTTGCATAGAGGTTTCCAATCTACAAAACATGCTTAAATAACTAAAAAAAACTAAAAAATAGGGTCTAACAATTCAATCTAAAGGAAAGAGAATCAAGAACCACAAGTACGTAATGAATGGTATATCATCCTTACATGGGTTGATCATTTCTTAAAAAGAACCAATAAAGTATTTTCACAATTCCTTTAAGCATTCCCTTCATGGAGAATTTGGTAATAATTTGGGCATACTTTGACCAAAATACAGTCATTGGCTTCGGGAGGCTAACATCACCATAGATAACTAGTGGCTTAACATAATGAGAACCATAAGATTGTACCCAACCATTAACTATAAATGTAAATCCCTAAAGTTGTTCTCCAAAGTACTCTACCATGTTGTTTCTCTGCAAAGATAAATTAAATTAGTTTCTATTATAAAGTATTATGAGATACACATTCAAAATACCCAATGGTTTTATTAGGAAGAATTGGAAGGTTCAAATTCTTCTGTTGTCCATCTAAATGAATAGATACCCAGTTATCAGAGCCCTTGAGAGCTTCAACCTGTACTTTCAACCATCGCAAGATTCAAAAACTACACCAGAGAGTTGGAAATTTGATGTTCTTGAAATCATGAATATTATGTGCTTTCTAAAAAGAGAATATAGACACCAATAGCATGCAAATACTAGTGGTTTTTCTCTACTATCCATAGAAATGTTTTACTGTAAAATAATTAGAGCAAGATTGAAAAAATATTTATATACTTCAATAGCATACAAATATCAATGGCTTCTCTCTACCATCCATTACTATAAAATAATTAGAGCAGGATTGAAAAAATATTTGTGACTGTAAAAGAGGAAATAATAATGATGAAAAATTGACAACATACAGCTTTCTGCACTGCTTTATTGTTCACTCTAGGAGATGTCTTCCTTGAAGCTATAAAAGATGCATTAGAAGAAAAGTATGCCTATAAAAAAAATGATTAAAATACATTAAATCTATGTTATCCATTCGTATTTTATAAAAAAAACCACTAATACCCACACCATCTTGGTTTTGGGGAAGACAAGAGATGGTAAGAGCGCAACTGTCAATTCAAATTTTGATGAGATGGATTGTTTTACAAATGCATTTGATTTGCAAACAAAGGAGGTTAAGAAGATTATTAGAATAGTTGAGGGAATTAAATTTAGGGTAATCGATACTCATGGCCTTATAACTTCCTCTGTTGGTTGTCGTGCTTAAGATTACAAACTGTAAAAATCTCTAATGGGCATTCCTTCCTAGTCTTACAAGTTGAAACCTAAACTACTAAAATCAACCAACCTAGAAGGATTCATCCTTATAATGAGTTTCTCAAAAACCATGCAATTAGATGATAAGATAAGGGAAACATCCAATTATATAATTAGATATTACTCAAAGCAACATGCTTTGCCAAATTCCTGAAATTCATGTTTTTTGTTAATAGAGAAAATAGTAATGAGATGCACCTAAGTTGTTGCAAATATATCACAGTTGAAAAAATCAGGTAGAGTTGCAATGCGGCCAAGGTATCTCAATAATACACCAATTCCATGTAATTCATCTATGTAACAAATATACAAGAATTCTTATATAAGCTCCAAGTATCGTAATTACAAAGAGTTTAAAATGACCCTTTTTGCATTGAACATGTTATAAAAAAATTTAATTCACTTGCATTCTTATTTAGAGGAAACCTTAGTCCATAGAAATAGAATTTTATAGACATAGATTTCATTATAAGGATAATTTTGATTAAAATTAATACTTATCCAAAAAGTAACGTATGCCTTTCCAAATTATTCTTATTTTTCAAGAAAATTCATTATAGTCTGTCATTGTCAATGAATACTTATACTAAAACATAATCACCAATTAAAAAGAACAAAAGAAAAATAGTAGAACTGAAACAAAAATCCAGAGCTGAAATCATTGACACATTATCAGAAACATAAAACACATGTTTTATGTATACACATCCCAAAAATTATTGAAAGTCAATTTATAAAATGAAGGAAATCACACTGTTGACTGTATACTAAAGGCACCCAAAGGGAAATGAGAATGTAGTAGGGGACCTCGAAGGAAGATTGAGATTTGTATTGAGTAGAATACCCACAATTTTTTTCATAGAAATGATTGAAAGTGGTGGATGTTGGTGTAGGATATTTACCATGCACATATTTTAAGTACATGGGATTCCTCCACATAGGTGATTCACCATGCTTAGGTGTCATAGGGTGTCATTATGGCCTTACACAAGTCATAGAGTGTCATAGGAGTTAAATTTGACCGGCTATTCCGGGAATGTAACTCCCACCTCTTGACGACTACATTTGTGAGGGAGTTACACACCCCACTACTATATGTACACCTTTCATCTTAAGTAATGGAATGTAATAGAGTATGTGATTTGAGCCATTCTTCCCTTAATTCCTACACATTGCTCTCATGGGTGATTTCTTGCTTCGATCTTGAAGCTACATCTTTTTGCGGTTGAGTTCAACATTTTTATGCTCACGGATTCCTTCCAAATCTTTTTCATTCCTCCGACATAGTATCAGAGCTCGGAGATTGAAATTTTGTTGCTCGCAATAGTTGCTTACTGCTCACCGCCTCATAGTTTCATGTGCAAGTTCTCATTCTTGCAAGGGTAATGACTTACTGTGGTCGGTCTACTCGACTGTTCTGCTCACCTAGAATATCTAGCACATCCGTTACCCTGATCGACCATTACTCGCAGTGGTTACAACTTTGCAAGATGATTCTTGTTGGTTCACTCATCATTCGATGGTTACAAAGCGCATTTCTAGCTCTGCAGACCTGCACACCCTCCTGCACGAAATTACACGTGGACTTGGCTCAGTCACTCAACTGCCTCCTACATTAGGATCTGCAGGCAAGTGGACTCTACATGACACATCAGTTACAACCCTAGCTCAGTCAAGAGAGCTATTCCCAGCTTGCCAACAGAGGTAGCTTCCAGCCCGGTGCATCCATGGCTTGACACCTTAGCTGGGCCCATCCCTTTTAGAATTGTTTGGTGGTTAAAACAATCATTTTTAAATTTTTTTAAGGCAAAAACATTCCTTTTATGGCATTGTAATAATTTTTGGGCTTCATTTTTGCTTGTTTTTATGTCCTTCATTCGTGTGTCGAAGACGGAGGGCGAGGTTCGAGGTTGGAAGGAGGCTAATCCCCCCTCTCAAGAAAAACAAACCCTACCTAAAATTTGATGCCATTTCCAATGAGTTACCCACACGACACCATTTTCACCCATTTAGGGAACTTTTTAAATCCAGTTTGCAGGGCCTATTGACATTTTCCATCAGTTGCGGGAATTGTTTTTTTGCTTTAACTTTTGACTCGTTGCTCATTTTTGAGCGCTTCTTTAGTCAAAGTTACATGATTTTTAGCACATTATGTGATGACATTGTTAGTTTTGTAAATGCACTACTTTATAAAGTGCCACATTCTGGGGGGGTTCACTAGTACTCTTGGGATTTCACACACAGACGCATTATCGACTGAGTCTGACGTCTTGCATTTTTGCATCTTGCACTTTTAATTCCCCATCATGTAGAGTGCTCTTTTCATACTTGAGTATCATAGGATCACTTTACAACCTCCACAACTTCTTACTGGGAGAGGGAACTATTCAATTTGGCGTGCTTCCATGGAACGTTATTTCACTCATGAGGGTATTTCACCCTTCTTACTTGGGCCAGTTCCTGCATCCACTGATCATCATCATCTAGAGGAATTTCTCAACACTTGCGACCATGTTTTTGGTCACATATGATGCATGTCTCTTGATCTCTCTAGTTTCACGTGGCAGACTTAGATCCACCCCACCGTGTCTGGAGCATTCTTCAGTCCCTCTATGGAGACCGTTCACATACTTCCGCCATTGTTGCTGCTACTGATTCAGTTGTCTCCTCTATTTCTTCATGTGATGACAGTTCCACTGACATAGACTTGCTTGGTTCTACTTCTGATGACGAGGATTGTGTACCTAGTTCTGATGTCGAGAGTACTACAGAAGACTTCTCTCCTCCTCTCACTATTCCAGAGAGTGTTGACACATCCCACATCTCATCAGATATCGAGCAGTCTCCTACTCAGTCTCATATAGTCATCACACCCACCTCTTTTCCACCTTCCGTGTGTGAGGCCCCTTTCACTCCTCTACCTTCATTGGATGACTCATACCTATCTGACATTGCTCTTCTGTTTGTTGAGCCCCCTCATTGGGATGAGTATCTACCTGACCTTAGTCGTCTTTTTGCAGAGTACACTTGTGATGCACTACAGGTTCCTCATCCATCTACAGGTATTTCAGAGGAGTTCATCATCTCCATTGTTGAGAGTTCCCCTTCTGGGACTCTTACCACTCCCACTTTTCTGGAGACCTTCATTGATCCACCCTTGCTTGTGGATCCATTTTCTGTTGTGGGGGATGTTTTTTTGCCTTCACATTAGTTGGACATCCTTTCTATAGGTGTTCACCCTTCATACTCTGACAGTTCTACACTCATGACATTACCTTCGGTTCCTTCGCACTCACTTGCTAGACCTATGTCACACTTTCATGGACCAGACTCAGAGTTCTTCGTGTTACTGCATTCAGTTTCCTTCATGGAATGGGAAGACTTATAGCACATCATTTCTATCCTTCCTAAGGGCAGGCACATAGTTCGGTGTGGATGGATCTTCTTCAGTCCAGAGGCAGAGGATCTCGTGATCAAAATTCTTCTGGGAGACCTCCTAGAGCTGTAGAGTTCAGATCCGTCCATGGCATCTTCTGCATTCCTCTCATTTCCCTCTTCTTCTATCTTCTTCTTCTTTCCGAAATATTACCTCTTTGTACATGGGTACCCTTACAGGCTCGTCTGTGGCTGGGACCCATCTTTGGCATCTTTCTTAGATTAGAGAGTGGACTTGTCTCTCTTTTGGGGGGGAGTTTTTCCCACTGGGTTTTCTCCTTTTACTCCACTTTTCGAGAGTTTCTTGTACATGGGTACCTCATCAGGCTTTGTGCCTAGACCCATTTCTCATTTATGACTTACCGCCTCATCCTAAGTTATGATGAAGGGGGGGTTTTGGTGTAGGTGGTATTTTTCTTCACTTATTTAGTGTTATCCCACCTCACCGGGTGAGTCATCTCACTTAGGTGGACATGGATCTAGGTGTCATCTTAGTTATGATAGATTTCTTACAAGAATCTATCATATGTGTAAGTGTGTCATAGGAGTTACATTCCCATTTGGGAAAGTAACTCCTCTTCTCCATTATGGAGGAATCTTCTCTTACATGGGAGTTACACATTACTCCCCTATATGTACACCACCTCTTTTGATCTATGGCAACACAAGCTAACACAATCCAAGCTAAGGCATTTCATTCCACTCTACTTTTCGAATCTTGAGCTCTCATATGCATGCACATTGCTTTATAAAGCTTACTTGCTTTAATCTTGCAACTCCTACACTTCGGGTGAAGTGCAACTATTCGATGCATGTGAATTCTTCTAGGTTCTTTATTCATTGTTCTTCTTCTTTTTTCATACACTCTTTTTTTCATCAAAAAAATTATCACAAACATTTTTCATATATTCTAAATTTATCTCTCACTGTATTTTCAGTTAGAAAGTTTGAATTCGACCTGTCTATACAAATTATTTTTCAATTTATAGTAACTCCTTTTTATACCCTTTGAATTCATCTCACAACTCAAATTTTTAACATACCTTTGACAAACTTGTCAAACTTGTGACACTTCAACTACTCCTTCGAGCTTGAATGCCAAGTCTTTCCCAAGGGGTGGTGGTTGATATTCTTATTTCTTTTAGAATCTCATGAGTTTCATCTTGTTCAAAATGAATTTGTTACCCTTTAAATTCCATCTGGATATTAAGAATATCACTTCAATTTTTTGAAAGACATGTAGTTGTTAACCTATCTTGCCTTCTTTTGAAAACTTGATCAACACCCATTCTAGACTATCATTCGAGATAAATTTTCTTCCAAGATGCATTCATAGGACTAATAGCCTCTCACAAGTGTTATAGAGTCCTACTCCAACACATAAGATGATTTAGCAACAATTTGATCAACAAGACACCACTATGATTGCAACTATGTAACTCCCTATATCCCTGTCCTAAGTAAATTTTAAACTTTGGACAGAATGAACCTTGTCCTAATAAATTCATGACTTTATTTCTCCAGAGATAATGTCATAAATTCTTGCAAATCTCTATAAATCTTGGAGGAAGAGTACACTATTGAAACAAAGTCATCACCTTAACATTTTACGAAGTTTAGTACTAATACTGTCACTATTGAAGAAAAATTTACTATCGAAGAGAATGAATACATTCAAAACATCAAGGAGGTTTTCTAAAATCTATTTACCTCCCTTAGAATGAGAATCTGATTTCCATAATTTTATAAAATTGTGATGAGAACTTTGATGAGCATTGAGAATATTCTGCTAGAAACTAATCTTTGCACATAAATTAATGTCGTATTTTATATTTTATATAGTTTTTATATGTTTTTTAAGAATATCACTTCAATATTTTCATTGTAAGACTTGCATAGTTGTTATCCTCCATAGTCATAAAAGGATGCATCTAAAAATGACTATTTGAGTGATTTGGTTGGATATCGAAGGATATTTGAGGAAATGTTTTTCAAGAAACCCTAGTTTAGGGTTGTGGACTGTGTAAAGCTTGAGAACACATAAGAAAGGATATTTTCTTGCAATTTCTATAAAAAATAATGAATTGGATTCTAAAAGGACTGAAAAACCTTTATCCATCATATTCCAGTGTTATAAAGTACTTCAAAAGTCTAAATTTGGGTCCCAGCTTGACAAGAAAACTGGTTGCAGTGATGTTGAGGACCAAGATGGGTAGGGTTTGTTAGAATACAAGAGAAAATTTTGAAGCTTGAATGGTATATCTATTTCATTCTGAGGATGCACTAGATGGACATAGAATCATTTTTTACCATTTTCATGAGCTTCATCAAACTGCTCTTAGCATTGGCCATTAGACCGATGGTTCGGTCTAGCTCATCATTCGAGCAAGATAAACAATATGGGCAAGTGAGCTGAATTTACAAGCTGAACGGGTGAGGTTGACTAGCTAAGTTGGGCAGGTGAGATGACTTCCCTAGTTGTGATTTTGCTTCTTCCTTGTTTGAGAATTGATTTTAGAAACTAGAATGAGACCTTGAAAACATCCTTTCCTATCAAGTTCAATGACCCAAACATGTGATTACCACTTTTGAGGTAAAGTCTTAACAACTCATACCTGGGGACAATTTACCATGACACAAAGATCTTTGTCTATGAGTAGATGGACTACCAAATTTTAGATTTTTCTCAAAGGATCCATAGAAAATAAGAGACATGATGTTTTAGTATCTAAAAATGATGATAACGTTGAATGAGTGCAAAAATTGAAAGCAGATTCCTCAAGACCATATTTAAGCCACTGTTTCTGAACATCCTTTTAGGACAATATAAAGCACTTAATATTGTAGCTTGATATTCAAATGGAGACCATATCAACTTATCAAAGGACCTTGGAATCATCACGAAGGAAATAAAAAATTAAATTTATCAAGAATGTTTAAGAATTTGTTTATTTTAGAATGTTTAGAAATAATACCCTTTGCTCCTATTGATTCAAAGCACATTCTAGGAGAGAGAAAAATTACTCCACTAAAATGCTCATATCTTTTCAATGACAAGTCCAAATGAATTGAAAATTTTTTTTAGTTAATCCTTGGAAACCTCTTCAAAATTACTTATATGATTTATCTAAAGCATAAAATATATTTTTTCATGACTGCTAAGAAGTGAGGCAACTCAAATGAATTTTCAAAAGACCAGTTTTACAAACACTTATACAAATTACTCAATTAACCTCTCAAGGACATGGAAATTTTCCCTGAAGCATAAGTTTTTTAAAACCTTAATACATCATATCTTTTATTGTTTTGACAATTATAGCTCTGAAATAATCCAATCCATCTCATTTTCATACAAGAACACTGCCAGTTCTCAAGACCAACTTATTGCTGTAATATAGAAACCTGACTCTTGGGGCTTAGCTGAGCCTAACTTGTGCTCACACATATTAAAAAAAACATTTCCAATGGGATTATCCCATGTTCCTTATCACCTGTAATCATAGACCTAAGAACCAACCTCCTGCCAATTTATGAGCTTGTAGCACCTAATAACCAGACCTGGTTAATATTCCTCAAACTTACTTGAGACCACTTTGATCCACCTTAAACGTCTTCATAAAAATAACAATAACCTGATATGCATGATTTTACAAGAATTCCTCACTACTTCCGATCAGTGCCAGTATGAGAATGGGCATCTGACCATTTTAAACCATTCTCATAATTAAAGGGTATAATTGTCATTCCCTTCTCATTGATGTTTCACGTAGAAGAATTGATCTTGCTTTCCATTATGATGATATTATCAGACCATGGGCAAATGCCCATTCTCATCACAATCTCTAAAAATCTTTGACATCTATGATGAGAAGATTGCATATGCACATTCTCATCACTAATTAGATTGGAAAAATCTTTGTTTGTATGAGAAGGAGAATATACCTCATATCTAACCATTACTCCCTTAATGAAACTAATGTTCTCTCGTCTGAAGAGACTTAAAAATTTTGAATATCTTCTTTCATCTATGGGGGAATGGGAAACTATCCCTTCTGAAGCAAATTAAACTATTCCAGCCTCTCATTTGTTGTCTTCTACTAATTTTTTTACAAGGAATTGGAAAATCAACATCCCCCCGTCTAGACTAAAAATTTAAATATCTGGAGAAAATTTCAGAAATCGTAATAAACCTATCCTTCTGAGAATATATTCAGTGAATTTTAGGGGTATGGAATTACCCCGAATAGTATGCCTATATAATAATATTCATAATAGCTCTAGGACAATGGTCATTAATCATTATATCAGCCACCTTGCTTGAGAAGTATTTTCCATGTTTGTTTATCTTCCTCTAAGCACTAGTAAAAATTAGTTTCTATTAATCTTTGTTGATTCTCCTACCACCTAGGTTTCTCCGTTCCTTATGATTCATCAAATTTATCATGAAAGAACCCTACATCTACTTGGGATCTTTCACATTAAGGGGGACATCACAGGGAGATTGTTTTCTAAGGCCCTATCAACATACAAGCACATTTTAAGTTATATCTTTTACAATTGATTCTGACTCGGTGGATGAACCTTTTCATAGACAATATTTACTGATGTAGGTTGTACATGCAAAGTTTTGGTTGAGCTCGCGAGGTCGCTTCCTTTTCCTTCTAAGGAGATGAATTTGTTCCTTGTTCCCTTCATGTGGCTAGAACACCCACTATCAATGTACTTGACTCCATATCTTCACCTATGACATGAAAGGTTGGTCTTGCAGAAGCGATGGAAAATTTTGGTCTTTCCCAGTGCTCTGTAGGATCTTTCAACTGATAGTAGACATGGGGATTTGGTTTCTCAAGGCTATGCTGAAGAAGTAGAACTTGGAATGTGCCCATAATTTTTGACGATTATAACAAATCAATTCATCCTTGAAATATCGATTGACATAAGGAATTTGTATGCCTACCTACTGATCCTCTTGGAATACATCCTACCATAATTTGCAGCCTTGTGACCAAGCTTGAATTGACATGTATAAAAAATATCCATAAAATGAGTATGCATAGCCCCCTAGTGTTTACTTGGATGATTTATCCTTTCGAATTGGACTTGTTCTAGCTCTAATTGTCAAAATCAAGAGGACAAGCGGCTTCATATACTTCTCTACCAAGGGATATGTAGGTTATATCTCAAGAATACCGTAGTAGATCCATGTAGTGCCCACATTTTACACACACAATTACAACCATCAAATACCAGGATAAATTTTTTTTTGACTTACATTACTCACTACACACAACACAACAAGGGATCCAAGTACCGAAACTCGACTCACATATGACAATCACATAAATCATCAACTCACATAGATATGGGAGAACAACATAGGCATGTCGATGCCACACTTTTCCCAATGACTGGTTACTAGTATTTGACAGAACCACAAGAAACATGACTTCAGGAATGGCAAACCCACAACACATCATTTATTTAATTGTTTTTTTTGTTACGATTAACATTCTAAGAACATTATTGTGCAAGGATAAATTTCTCATTTGTCCACCTACAGATTCTTTTTAGTTCATTCCGCGGTTAAATTACAGTTCGACCATTTATAGTTGGTTTCTTATTCTTTACAAAAATTTCCATAACTAACATACTTATTTGGCTTAGTTCAAATGCGTACAAAATACTTAATTATCTTGTTCTTATGTTAAGAATATTCTTCTCGAACATATATTCAATGTCTACCTTTTTACTCTTACAACCCATGTGAATGTGACTTGGTGCCCATATAGTAATATTAGGATTTAACGGAGATTTAAACACAAGATAGCTTTTTACCAAAAACATTCCTCGATCACGGGAATAGTTATTTCCCTACCATAGTTATTCTAATTCAATGACTTGTGAAATTCCATTTTGTTTTATATATGTATTTTGTTTTCTCGAAGGTTGAACACACCAAGGCAATTCATATTCTTTAAAACAAAAGAGTATTTTTAATCGAGATATAAGGTCTCCAAGAGTGGCATTATTCCGAACCTCAAATCCCATTTTTACTCTTATATGCTTTATTTTCTACGTCACGTTATGGCCTTATTATTAGCATTGTCTTGTAAAAGGAGATACGAAGTGTTTGTCCAACCTCTTGAAGACATATATGATTAAGAGACTTGAAGCTACACACAAACCCTAAGTTAACATCCAAGTCAACTACGGTTTAGATTAGTTCCAAACTTCACCTAAGGGTCTATAGACCCCTCAACTATATAAGAGATTTAAGTGAGAGGACATGTTTATGCTAAACCACCTTCATGAAAGGACCAAGGTGTTATGTTGAGAGAAACCAAGGTAACACATTTAGCTGTGTGGAACTAAGGAGTTCATTAACAAGAGTTTAAGGCCTAGAACAACTAAGTCACAACCTCCATCCATGTCGTCTGGATCCAACAAGGTTTTCACTCGATTGAAGAACTTTGATTTTAAATCTATCTTCGGATGACAAGGTAGTCCGCTAGGCTATGAAGGAGGAGTTAGCTCTACACACTCCAAGAAAAGTTTGATTGTGTCGCTCCTATCAGACCAGGTTTAAGACTCAATGTCACTAAACATACTGACTAAGACGATAAGCCCATTCTCAGGTTCTTGTTTACTCAAACTAGGAGGTTCCATCAAGTACAGAGATTAAGTTCATCCTACGGTTTTCAATGTATTCTATAGTAAGGAGTATCACACACAAAAACAAAGTTATGCTCCGATATTGAACAAGGGTAGAGTGTTTCGATTTAATTCTCTTTATTACATGTATAAAGTATGAATGCACAAGATGACTCATTAATCATTTATTGAACACTAAATATGCACTACAAGATATTACTTCAAATTCATTTACCTTATATAAATATAAAACCTTTTTACCATGTGTTCTATAAATCAAAATTGAACCTAAGATTAAATGCACATTTCCTAGATGTCCTTGAAACTAGCATCTTATACATAACAACAAATTATCAATATAACCTTCTGTAACATGATATTAAATTATACATTTATCCATTTAACAATGAACTATATAAATTACAATGATAATAAATGCAATTAGACATCGCCCTTTTCGTCATCATTCTTTCATCCTACAAAACCACGTGAGCATGATATCAGTGATAATTCGCTGGCATGGCATCCACCCTAATCTAACATAATTATCATTTTTCATTTTCCCATTTACATATAATAATAATTACAATTTGCAAGCGAGAGAAAAAGTTTAGAGACATGTATTCAATGCATTTCATTTCACTTCATTTTGTAACCCAGGAGAGAGAAAGAGAAGGGAAGAGAGAGAAAACACCATTTTGCCAAAAGTTCTATTTCACACAATATTTACACTATAGAGTTTTAAACAATTATTTACATGTGTTAAAAGTTTCCAGGGTGGTTTGGCAACCCTACAAGGGTCTCGCAGCTTTCTATTTTAACATTTCCTCACTGGCTACAAAATGTTCAAAATGGGCTCGGAGGCTAAGAAACCACTTCCAAAAGTTATCTTCCGATGAGAATGCACACCACGATAAACTTTCTACGTATTCCCAGATATACCAAGAGTTCATAGCAACTGACGGAATTGGGAAAAAGTGAACAGTTTGCATTTGGCGGCTAGTTTTCTGGGGCTACTGGTCGTAGTTGACCCAGTGCAAAATGAACAAAAGTTAGTTCGAGGGCTCAGAAATCCATGTCCAAAACTGAAATTTGATGGATGAACGTGTTGTAACGAGAACTTCCTACAAGTTCCCATATATAAGGAGAATTCAACAGAGTTGACGGAACTCAGAACTAGAAAACAGTCTTCAAATGGTGACAAGTTTTCTGGAGCCACCGGTCCTAATTGGTCCAGTTTGACCTTGTCAAACTACGACCAGAGGCCTACAAAATGGCTTTGCAAAAATATCCAGAAAAGTGTTTTTCCTAAACTGAAAGTTCCATGCAATTGTCTAGTAAAACACTAGAGGTTTGTGAAGACAGGAAATAATTTCTCTATCCAGGTTTCAAATGGCGATTCAAAATGAAAGCCAACTTTCTAGTTTTAACAACTTTCTACTGCTGTAAACTAGTGTAACAGGGCTCCTATAAGAGCGTCAAAAAGATCACAAATGTTCGTTTGGGGTAAATCCAGAGGTCAAGGTGACTCCTCACATAACAAGGTACACGAGTGAAGCTTAACATCTCATTTTTAGGGTTACGAAGGGTACTTAATGAGTCTCTGAAAAATGCAAAAATTAACTATTTACACAGGGAGATAGTCAACATTATTACTGGGAAGTTAATTTCGTCTAGTAAAAAAAAACAATATTGAAGTTATCTCGTGGGGTAAGAATTTTTCTAAATCACCTCAAAAAGAGGGTGGAAGTTCATGGTTTAATGCAAATGAGTTATTTTGACTACGTGGGTTACGACACGATACATTCATTGTTTTGCAACGAGTTGATATAAACATTTAACTGTATTAAAATCCTACTATTTTAAAATTCTGTTACGTTTCAAAAGAGAACTAAAGCATGAGAATTATGAGAGGTAAGGGAAGATGAACCATGCCTGGAATGAACTGGCAAGACAGAAGTCGAGGAGTTGAAATCACATCGATTCATTTCACTTGCTTGCAGCCACGAAAGGAAAACCCAAAAATAGAATCCACAATAATGTCAAAATTAGTGGCTAGTTCTATTGGAAAATCCTCTGTCGTTAAGAAGGGAACAACAAGTGCCTCCAGCTGAGTAACAAGCCCAAGGTAAAGAGGCTTATCAGTGTGTTCGGGATAGCAAACAAATGTCATGTGTACTATGAATCCATTATGTGCATATCTTGAAATCATGGCATTCCATGAGACAACATTTCTTTGAGGCATTCTCCCAAACAGTTCACACGCCTTTTCAACAAATTCAATTTGTGCATATGAATACTTTGAGGAATAGCTTTCAAATACAATGCACATGAAGCATTAATTAATGGTTCTAATAGAACAGTCCAAAAGCTTGCACTTGGAAGAGGTGAGACAATAATTATTGACATCAGAATCTCATCTAATCAGTAATGATAGAAGGAAATCACACCTCCAACATCCATCCTTGAACTGCCAAGTTCTTACCTAGAAGGTCTCTAATTTACAGTGGCATAGGAATCTGATATATCTGAAAGAAAGTGTAAATTCTCATGCCAAATTCATAGATATTCATCTCATTCAATGAACATTGTTCAGGTATTAAAAAATATATCTACCTCTTTTAACCCATGTAATTTTCAGTTTACCATATGTGTGACCAATCTCTTGGAGGATTTGGGCCATCTCTGTATTGCCAATGCCAGTCTAGCATCCATTAGCGGCCTTGGCCAATCTAGTATTCTCAATGATCACTACAGGAGGCCACATTAATTTCAGGCATTTAGGCACACAGTTCACATGCCAAGCACATGCTTTCACGTATATCTGAGCATTTGCAAATACAACATCAGACAAAATTCCTCAATCTTTTATGCTTTTGACGGATGTGCATACCCTGTTACAAAGCTTCCATTTGGCACAGGCTGGAGGTACGCTGGCAATGAAAACTCATTGGATTGGAGCATGTTTGTTGCGTGATGAAACAGTGTGACTGTCTCATGAGGAAATTTGTGTCTGCTGTATACTACCATCCTCACATTCCAAGAGAAGATGTCTCATTCTTTCATTTGGTCAAACACTAAAAACAACGCCCACCAATGCATTTGAAACTACCACATCTGACAAATATCCTCTGTCTTTTTTGGCTTTGATTTGTGTCCACGTAGGTGTTTGGCGCGGGCTAGGAGGATGCTGGCACAAGATGGGAGGCTCAGAGGAGAAAAAACAACCCTAGCACTTTGTAGAAGAACTGTAACCACATTCGATTTTAGGCACTTACCGCCGCCATGTACCCCCCCTATTCGCCCATTCCAAAAACAAAAGACGAAACCCTAACTGTGATTTTTTAAAACTTTTTTGCCCTCCTCCACTTTTTTTTATTTTATTTATATGTATGACCATTCTTGGATTTTTAATCTGCCAAAAGGTACATAAAAACCCTAAAATGACTCATCTCTCCATGCAATTTGAGTCTCGGTCTATTGGAGTGAATGGGGCATTACATTCTCCTCCCCTTAAGAAAGCATCGTCCTCGATGCGACATACAAAGAAGAAAGAGAAATGGTAAGCAACAAGGAACAATTATGGGTGAAAGTATGCTCTAAAGTTAAGATTTCAGACACAAAATCACGGCCATTGGGGTGGCCCTAGGAACAATCAGGTAATGAAAATTGTTTGTTTCAATTGTTCCTGTGAAGATTGGCAGTTCTCTCTTATTTGTTATTTCATTAAATCTCTTTCCATTAAGTATTATTCTTAATTCAAGTCTTTAGAATTTCATTGTTGTATAATTTTAGTTTTATTCATTCCATGGGTTCCCATCATGAACTACAGTCACAACACCCTACCAGGGTCATACACAACACTAAAATTTCACAAGCATACTTTTACATACTTTCATGACTGTATCACATCACAAGGGTTTCTCCATTCCTCCATGGAATGACAACAAGTAGACCACATAGCAAATAATTTCCAACAATTATGTCCTAGACATAGATCCAGTACACACATATGACTGACAAACATAATCATCGCGTGCTGATACATATACAACAAGTATCACAAGACCCAAAGAAAACCATGACTGTAACGACATAGTCCCAATCCAATATCCAATAGTCAATACCAACCATGGGAAGATGTCAATCCTCAACCATAACAATGTCTCAACGAGACTCACAAGAGTACACATAACTCACTATACCAACTCCACACATCTCAAAATATCAAGAAATAACTCCATATATCTCTTGGAGCATCATAAAACAACTCCATACACCTCCCCAAAGCATCACCAAATAATCTCCATATACCTCCCCAAGAGAAAGAATCATAGTGCCAAAACCAAGTCAGGTCACTCAACCATAGAGCCCCATCAAGAATATCAGGTCACTCAACCATAGAGTGCCACAAAGAATAACAGGTCACTCAACCATAGAGGTCCGTCTCCTTTCTCCTTTTAATGAGGCCGGGTCACCCTATTGCCCTGGGCACATAGGGCCCCGTCACCCCCAACCCAAGTGACATAATAACTCGTGGTTCAACAACCCGCTAGTTATCTATAACTCCTTGGGGCGTACCCCCATACGATGAAGTGGGCCCATAGGTTCAACCACTCCATGGTTAATCCCATGACCCTATTCCAACACATTATGACATTAGAACCAACATAACAATCCATTCAAATTCCAAGTGGAAAAATCAAAAGCCTTGGGCTAGGCTATAAAACTTTTAAATATGAAAAGAAGGTTTTAAAACTAAGAAAAACAAATGGCTAATTAGCCATGGTTAGTGCAAAATCTGAATGTTAATGCAACAATCAAATAAATGCCCAAAATATAAGAACATGTCAATCAAGAAAATGGCTGGTTCTATCAAAAAGAGAGATAAATGATTAATTTACAAATAAAATACGTATTGAGAAATTAGCACATTACAATCACTATGTGGCCTCATACTGCCACCAAAGGGGTACTCATCGAGTTGCTGGCACTCGGACATCGAGCCTCAGCTCTTAAAAATATACATGTAACCAGAATGAGTATATCAAATAATGTAACTATCATCATCTCTTCCTGAATCATTACTCCATACTCCCACAAGGATCAACATAGTCAAAATCACATAGGATTATTCAATGAATAATCCAATTGGAAAGAGTAGGGAACTCTAGTTGCATAAGTTGAGCCTAAGGTGGTGCGCACCCACAATATACTAAGCAAGCTTGAAGTATACTAAACAGATAGAAGTGGGTTTTTAGTCTATATAAGACTCCACTTCCTCACTCGTACTCAGCTCAAGATTATGAAAACCTGGTCCATGCCTCCTCTCTCCACACATACACTCTTGGCAGTTTATCCCCTTAGGTTCGTTTAGTGTAAAGTTCACAACATACACATAACTACATCACTAACACAATGGTGATTCACACACATTAACCATAACATCTTATGCATGGTATTTATATACAGGGTATAACACAATCACTACTTTCATGGGTTACGATACATCACATTACCACATTCTGCAACTAGAGTGCAATCACTATACCATAGGGATCATACGCTCACCATATGCCCCTAAATCATGACGTAAATCATTACATATTACACAAATCATAAGTATGAGGAACACAATGTCTAACATTACCACATATAGTCAATTGCAATACAACATGACGATGCACACAACTTAGTACAATACGGTGATGACATCACGATAAACTTCCTTTCACTTTACATCAATTTTGTCATGCAATACCTCATTACACCTTCATATCACATAAAGCCAAAATGTTTTAACACTCAGTACAATTCACAATAACATTCCGTTCACAAACAACAAGGCAGTACACCACACTCAGATTCCTCATTGGATCCATACAACATAGAGAGTGAATACTCTCTTCATCAAGCATATCGACATGACAAAAAATACGCACCAAGTGACATGCACCACAGGTGCGTCCATAAGGTCATAATTACAACATTGTTCACATTACAATACATATCATATTACTCTTCCAATGTCTGACCACCATCATGTAGACATCATCACAACTCCAATCCATCCCAGAGGTTCGAGAGCATGAACCTCACTCTGATACCATATGTAGTGTCCACATTTTACACACACAATTACAACAGTAAAATACCAGGATAAATTTTTTTTTGACTTACATTGCTCACTACACACAACAAAACATGGGCTTTCAAGTACCAGAAACTCAGCTCACATACGAAAAAACACATAATTCATCGACTCACATAGACACATGAAAACATCATAGGCATGTCGATGCATACACTTTTCCCAATGAACGAATACTAGCAGCGCCCCAACCACAGAAAGAAGACTCAAGGATGGGAAAACCCACAACACATATTTTCTTTAATTGTATTTTAGTTACAAGTAACATTCCAAGAACATTAATTGAGCAAGGATAGATTTCTCATTTGTCCACGCACGTATTCTTAAGTTTATACTACGGTTAAATTATTGTTTACCCCGTTTGAGTTGGTTTCTTATTCTTTACAAATGTTTCCATAACTTGCATACTTATTTGGCTTAGTTCAAATGTGTATAAAATAATTAACTATCTTGTTCTTATATTAAGAATATTCTTCTCTAACATATATTCAATGTCTACCTTTTTACTCTTATAACCCATGTGAAGGTGGCTTGGTGCCCATATAGTGATATTAGGATTTAACGGAGACTTAAAACACAAGATGGCATTTTACCGAAAACATTCTTCGATCACAGAACAATTATTTCCCTACCATTGTTATTCTAATTCAATGACTTGTGAATTTCCTTTTTGTATTTATATATCTTTTGTTTTCTCGTAGTTTGATCACAAAAATGCAATGCATATCCTTTGAAACACATAAAGATATTTAATTGAGTTATAAGGTCTTCAAGAGTGGCATTATTCCGAACCTCTAATCCCATTTTTACTCTTATATGCTTTATTTTCTATGTCACGTTATGACCTAATTACTAGCATTGTCTTATAAGAGGAGTTACAAAATGGATTGCCTAACCTCTTGAAGACATACATGATTAG
This sequence comes from Taxus chinensis, assembly GCA_019776745.2. Taxonomy (NCBI): domain Eukaryota; kingdom Viridiplantae; phylum Streptophyta; class Pinopsida; order Cupressales; family Taxaceae; genus Taxus; species Taxus chinensis. The sequence continues at coordinate 60,984,647 of CM034147.1, read as the reverse complement.
GAGACTTGAAACTACACGTGAACCCTAAGTTAACATCCAAATCAACTACATTTTAGATTAATTCCAACTTCACCAAAGGATCTACCCATCAACTATATATGAGGTTTAAGCGAGAGGACGAATTTATGCTAAACCACCTTCACGAAAGGACCAAGGTGTTATGTTGGGAGAATACCAAGGTAACACATTTAGCTGAGTGGAACTGAGGAGTTCAGTAACAAAAGTTTAAGACCTAGAGAAACTAAGTCACAACTTCCACCTACGTCGTCTGGATCCAACAGGGATCTCATTCGATGAAGAAAATTTACTTTTAAATCTATCTTCGGAAAAACAAGGTAATCCACTAGGATACGAAGGAAGGGTTAGTTCATCTTACTCCGAATGGAGTTTGACTGTATCACTCCTATTTACCAGGTTTATGATAATGTCACTAACCATACTGACTAAGAGATAAACCCATTCTTGTGCTCTTGTTTACTCAAGCTAGGAGATTTCCATCGAGTGTAGGGTTTAAGTTCACTCTATGGTTTTCAATGTCTTCTAGGGTAAAAGTAACACACATGAAAAAAAGTTATGCTCCGATATTGAACGAGGGTAGAGTGTTTCGATTTAATTCTTTTTTATTTCATTTACAAGTATGAATGCACAAAATGACACATTAATCATTTATTGAACACTAAATAAGCACTACAAGGTATTACTTCAATATCATTTACCTTACATAAATAACAAGCCCTTTTTACCATGTGTACTATTAATCAAAATTGAACCTAAGATTAAATGCACATTTCCTAGATGTCCTTGAAACTAGCATTTCACACATATCAACAATTATCAACTATAACCTTTTGTAACACGATATTATATTATACATTTATTCATTTAAAAATGAAATATATAGATTGCAATGATAATTAATGCATTAGACAACACCATTACATCATCATTCTTTCATCTTGCAAAAACCACGTGAGCAAGATATCAGTGATAAATCGCTGGCATGGCATCCACCCTAATCAAACATAATTATAATTTTTAGTTTTTCCATTTACATATACTAATAATTAAAATTTGCAAGTGAGTGAAAAAGTTTAGAGACATGTATTCAGTGCATTTCATTTCACTTCATTTTATAACCTAGGAGAGAGAAGGAGAAGGGAAGAGAGAGAAAACACAATTTATCAAAAGTTCTATATCACACAAAAAGTTCCACTATAGAGTTTTAAACAGTTAATTACATGTGTCCAAAGTATCTATGGTGATTTGGCAACATGACGAGGGTCCTGCAGCTTCCTATTTTTAGATTTTCTTACTAGCTACAAAACGTTCAAAATGGGCTCGGAGGCTAAGAAACCGCTTCGAAAAATTATCTTCCGATGAGGACGCACACAATGATTAACTTTCTATGTATCCCCAGATATACCAAGAATTCAAAGCAACTGATGGAATTGGGAAAAAGCAAACGGTTTGCGTTTGGTGGCTAGTTTTCCAGGGCCTCTGGTCGTAGTTGACCCAATGCAAAATGAACAAAAGTCAGTTCAAGTGCCCAGAAGACCACGTCCATAACTAACGTTTGATGGATGAGCATGCAACGAGACACTTTCTACAAGTTCCCCTATGTAAGGAGAGTTCATGAGAGTCGATGAAACGCAAAACTGGAAAACAGTCTTCGAACAATGATAAGTTTTTTGGAGCGACAAGTCAAAATTGGTCTAGTTTGACCTCGTCAAACTGCAACCGGAGGCCTACAAAGTGGCTTTTCCAAACTATCCAGAAAAGCATCTTTTCCTAAACTGAATGTTCCATGCAATTGTCTAGTATAAACACTAGAGGTTTGTGAAGACGGGAGGTAATTTCTTTATCCAGGTTGTAAATGGCGGTGCAAAATGAAAGCCAGCTTCTTAGATTTAACAACTTTTTACTACTGTAAAACAGTGTAAAAAGGCTCCTATAAGAGAATCAAAAGGATCTCATATATTCATTCGGGGTCAAATCAAAGGTCAAGGTGACTCCTTGCATACCAAGGTGCACGAATAAAACTTCACATCTCATCTTCAGGGTTACGAAAGGGTACTTAATGAGCCTCCGAAAAATGCAAAAATTAACTATTTAAACAAGAAGAAGGTCAACAATATTACTGGGAAGTAAAACTCATCTTTTCGATATACCAATATTGTAGCAATCTAATTGGGTATGAAGTTTTCTAAATCACCTCAGAATGAGGGCGGAAGTTCATGTTTTAATGTAACGAGTTATTTTTGACTTAGTGAGTTTCGACATGACAAAACATTGTTTTTTTGCAACGAATTAAAAAAAACATTTAACGGTATTAAAATCCTAATATTTTAAATTTCTATTAAGTTACAAAAGAGAAACTAAAACACAAGAATTATGAGAGGTAAGGGAAGAAGAACCATGCCTGGAAATGAACTGGTGAGGTAGAAGTCGAGGAGTTGACATCACACCGATTGATTTCACTTGCTTGTAGCCACGGAAGGAAAACCCAAAAATAACATCCACAATAATGTCAAAATCAGTGGCCAATTCTATTGGAAATCCTCTGGTGGCAAGAAGGGAACAACAAGTGCCTCCAGCTGAGTATCAAGCCCACAGTAAAGAGGCTTACCAGTTTGTTTGGGATAGCAAACAAATGTCATGTGTACTATGAATCCATTATGTGCATATCCTGAAATCATGGCATTCCATGAGACAACATTTCTTTGAGGCATTCTCCCAAACAGTTCACACGCCTTTTCAACAAATCCATTTTATGCATACGAATACTTTGAGGAATAGCTTTCAAATACAATGCACATGAAGCATTAATTAATGGTTCTAATATAACAGTCCTAAAGCTTACACTTGGAAGAGGTGAGGCAATAATTCTTGGCATCAGAATCTCATCTAAACAGTAATGATAGAAGGAAATCACACCTCCTACATCCATCCTTGAACTGCCAAGTTCTTACCTAAAAGGTCTCTAATTTATAGTGGCACAAGAATCTGATATATTTGAAAGAAAGTGCAAATTCTCATGCCAAATTCATAGATATTCATCTCATTCAATGAACATTGTTCAGGTATTGAAAAATATATCTACCTCTTTTGTCCCATGTAGTTTTCGGTTTACCATATGTGTGACCAATCTCTTGGAGGATTTGGGCCATCTCTGTATTGCCAATGCGAGTCCAACATCCATTAATGGTCTTGGCCAATCTATTATTCTCAATGATCATTGCGGGAGGCCACATTAATTTCAGGCATTTAGGGGCATAGTTCACATGCCAAGCACATGCTTTCACGTATATACGAGCATTTACAAATATAAGATCAGACAAAATTCCTCAATCTTTTATGCTTTTGATGGATGTGCATACCCTGTTACAAAGCTTCCATTTGGCACAGGCTGGAGGTACGCTGACAATGAAAACTCATTGGATTGGAGCCTATTTGTTGCGTGATTAAACAATGTGACTGTCTCATGAGGAAACCCGTGTCTATTGTATACTGCCTTCCTCACATTCCAAGAGAAGTTGTCTCATTCTTTCATTTGGTCAAACACTAAAAACAATGCCCACCAATGCATTTGAAACTACCACATCTGAAAAAATTCCTTTGTATTTTTGTTGCTTTGATTTTTGTCCACGCAGGTGTTTGGCACGAGCTGGGAGGATGCTAGCGCAGGCTAGGAGGAGGCCGCACAACCCTGGCACTCCATGAGAAGAACATTTGGCGTTTGATTTGCTCTGCGCCCCCCCCCCCCCCCCCCCCCCAAATTTGCCCATTCCAAAAACAAAAGACAAAACCCTAACTGTGATTTTTTTAAATTTTTCACCCTCCTCCACTTTGTTTTATTTTATTTATTTATTTATTTATGTTTGTTTTAATCTAAAAAGGTACATAAAAACCCTAAAACGACTCATCTCCCCATGCAATTTGAGTTTCGGTCTATGGGAGTGAACGGGGCTTAGACTGAAGGTTTCTGCTACAACTGAATCTCAAGAGGTCAAAGTGATTCCTAAATTTTCCTAATAATAAAAAAATAATTCTCATGTGTATCTTAAACTTATTTCCAACTTTTGGGCTGCCCTGATTCTTGATATTGTATACAAAATTTTTTTAATAAAGGGGACCCAAGAACCCCCTAGTTCAAAGCTCCGGTCAAAAGTGTTTATCCATAAAAAGAAAACCTCAAACATGGCTATGAATTTTTTTAAAAAATAAAAATTTATTTTAAGTGCAATAATTAAACCTAAAACATGGCTACAATATTGTTTAATATTTACATTTGTTTTTTTCCATGGCATAGTGAGACCATTAATTTGTAAATAAATTATTTACCACCTTTTATTAATTGAAAGTGACTTGTTTGTCAAACACGCCTTTAAGCACCCATTTCAGGGAAATTGGAAAAATTAATGGAAATTAATTCTTCCATGGTATGGTAGAGAGAATGACAACGGTTACTATTTTCAATGATGGTAGAGATCTTGGGAATTACAAGGTTAACCACGGTTGGTGAATCTATCTATTTCTTTTTCATCTAGTTTCCACTTTTTTTGTTTGTCCTTTTACTTTCGGCTGCCCATATTTTGTTAGACAATTTTGTCTAGTGAAACAGAATATTTGAAGAATATTTCTGAGATATTGTTTGTTCTCTCCGCTAAATTTTTGTTGACCCTTTAAGTTTCCACTTTGGGCTCCCTCTATTTCATAAGACCATCTCATCTTATGAAGCACAATATTTGAAGAAAATTTCAGGCATGAATTATTCTAACTATTCTTTGTTGAATTATTATGAGATAAAGAAGGGGCAGATGCCCATTGTCATATAGGAATCATATATGAAGAATATAGATAAAATTTAATTTGTTTTAGAATGGGAAGTTTCCCATTGACATATAAGAATCATATAACAAAAATAGATCAAGTTTACCTTGTTTTTGAATGTGTATTTCCCTATAATGAGAATGGTCATATGCCAGGTATTCTCACATAGGAATCATAGCAGAATAATAGAAAATTAAATTTCATCTATATTATTGAAGTCAATAATTTTGAGATCTATATAAAGGATGCGATAATGGAGAATTATCCATTCCAAAAAAAAATTATCTCTATTAATTCTTGTGATGATGTATGAATTTTTTTATGTAAAATATTGACTGTGAAATAATCTTATTTAATGTTGATGTTTGAATCATTAATATGTACTACTATTACCTTGTTTTATATATTTATTATTGTGATGATGAATGAATTTTGTTTCTTTCTTTAATAAGATTTGTAGTTGTCTATATGATTATAAAATTCGTTAGTAATTTTTTTTTTCCAACATAGATTGCAGTACTACCTTGTTTATTGATAATATGTACTATGTAGATATAAAGGATAGTTAATCATATTGTAAGCTTCATTCTATAATAATTCAACATGATTACGAGTTGATAATTCATGTCAACTCTTTGAACTAACATGCATACAGTTTATTCTTTCGTTTGGTATGTAGGAATCAGAGTAATCATTATGAAGTGACACATTGGATTTAAAACACCTACAAAGTCTAAGATTGGGTAAGTGTCCACTCTAAACAAAATAAATGTTATTTGTATCTTATTAACATGTCTCCTTGAACAATAATGGACTTGGAATTTCTATTATGATGGAAATTAAAAATAATAGGTATATGTCCATCCTTCATACAAACAATTTTGATTCTATGAGAGTGGGAATGTGCACACTCATCAATACTTACTCAATACAAGTAACAATATTGAGATACCTATTTAAAAATTTAAAAGTTGTAAGAGCCATATCTTAATCCTATATTTCTTCTTTTCTATGATGCCAATTTATCTTCCCATTCAAAACAAGACAATATTTTTCAGAGATTCCTAAATGAGAATAATGGTAAATTTCATTATTCCTATCATGAAGAACACATTTTGAAACATCTATTTTTTTATTTTTTTTGAAAATGGGCCCAGTTTGATATAATGACATTTTCCCATTCTTGAAGCATATAAATAAATTTTAATCTCTATGAGAGTCGTAATTCAATGATTATGAATTTACCTATTTAAAAGTTGTGAGCATTTATAATTTATCATACTTTTCTTTTGATGATCATTCCCTATAAGCTCTTTTTGTATTCCTATATGAGAATAGGTATTCTTATATGAGACAAGACAATGTAAACACTTGTTATATATTGATTATTGTAGATGATGAATGATTCTTATTTCTATGATTCTAATTTGATCCAAGCAATTCTTTTATGAATCCTATGAGAATTTTCAGAGGGAAAATGTGATGCCCATCCTAAAACAAGACGAAAACAATTTTGTTTGCATGAGAATGGGCATATTCCCATTCTAAACATTGTAATACAAGCGATACTGATTTTATGACTATTACCTTCTATTATTCCTATTTATATCTATTTAAAAATTTAAAAACTATGAGACTTTTTATCCATACTCTTCTTATTCTTCTTCTATGATTCCTAAATGAGAAGGGGCATCTTCCCATTTAATACAAGACAATGCCAAAAAGATCCATCAATTTCATAACTCTTTTAACAAGATTTGAGAATGGGTGCCCATTCTAAAATAAAGTAAATTTGATTATTCCTATCATAAAGGGAATATGCCCATTCTAAACTTTATAATACAAGTAATATTTATTTTTTTGAGAATGGGCATGTGCACATTCATGATTGAAACATATTTGTTTTATGAGAATTGGCATGTGCCCATTCTAGACATTCTCAAAAGCATTTTTTATTCTATGAGAGTCAATACTTACTCAATACTTAGTCATTTGAATACCTATTTAAAATTTGTGAGCATATCTAATCCATACTCTTCATTTATGATTGTTATCTTCTCCAAGAACTCTTTTTTAATCCTATATGAGAATAGGTAGATTCCTATATGAGACAAGACAATGTAAACATGGTCAATCAATTTTATACCTATATAAAAGTTGTGAGCATGTATAATGCATAATCTTCTTTTATGATTCCTATCTACCCAATCAAGTCTTTTATGAATCCTAAATGAGAATAGTCAGATCAAAAATTGATGCCCATTCAAAACAAGACAAAACAATTTTTTTGCATGAGAATGGACATATGCCCATTCTAAACATTGTAATACAAGCAATTCTTATTTTATGAGATTATCTATTATTCCTATTTATATCTATTTAAAAACTATGAAAATGTTTTATCCATACTCTTCTTATTCTTCTTGTATGATTCCTAAATGAGAAGGGGCATCTTCCCATTCAATACAAGACTATGTGGAAATCTCCATCAATTTCCTAACACTTTAACAAGATGTGAGAATGTGTGCCCATTCTAAAACAAAGTAAATTTGATTATTTCTATCATAAAGGGCATATGCCCTTTCTAAACTTTATAATACAAGTAATATTTTATTTTTGAGAATGGGCATATGCACAATCATGATTAAAACATATTTTTTTATGAGAATGGGCATGTTCCCATTCTAAACATTCTCATACAAACAATTTTGATTCTATGAGAGTGGGCATGTGCACACTCGTCAATACTTACTCAATACTTAGTAATTTGAATACCTATTTAAAATTTGTGAGCATATCTAATCCATACTTTTCATTTATGATTGTTATCTTCCCTAAGAAATCTTTTTTTATTCCTATATGAGAACATGCATCTTCCCATTTTATAAAAGACAATATAAACATGATCAATCAATTGTTTACCTATTTACAAGTTGTGAGAATTTATAAAGCATACTCTTTTTTATGATTCCTATATGAGAATAGTGTAGAGAATAGGCAATAAAAATGCAATGTCCCTATTCAAAACAAGATGAAACAATTTTGTTTTTTTGCATGAAGAATGGGCATATGCCCATTCTAAACATTGTAATACAATAAATACTAATTTTATGAGTATGAATCTATTATTCCTATTTATATCTATTTAAAAACTATGAAAATGTTTTATCCATACTCTTCTTATTCTTCTTGTATAATTTCTAAACGAGAAGGGGCATCTTACCATTCAATACAAGGCAATGCCAATTTTTTTGAAATACTAATTCAATAAAAGACAATGCCAAAAATTTCCATCAATTTCATAAATATTTTAATAATATGTGAGAATTGGTGCACATTCTAAAACAAAGTAAATTTGATTATTCCTATCGTAAAGGTCATAGACCCGTTCTAAACTTTATAATACAAGTTATATTTATTTTTTAGAGAATGGGCATGGGCACATTCATGATTGAAACATATTTGTTTTATGAGAATTGACATGTGAACATTCTAAACATTCTCATACAAGTAATATTGATTTTATGAGGGAGGGCATGTGCACATTCGTCAATACTTACTCTTAGTCATTTAAATACCTATTTAAAAACTGTGAGCATATTTAATCCATACTCTTCTTTTATGATTCATATCTTCCCAAGCAAGTTATTTTATGATTCATATATGAGAATGGAAATATGTCCATTCAATAAAAGAAAATGTAAAAATATCAATCAATTTCTTAACTTTATACAAGCCATGAGAATGGGTGCCCATTCTAACGATGATAAATATGAAAGATAGTAAATATTACAAGTGTCTAATTAGGTATGAAAATAAATTCTACTATATATTTTTCATTATTCAAATATCTAATTAAAACATAAATTGAGTCCAATCAATGTAAATATCTTATTAAAAGATTTACGATAGACATAAGATATTAGGATATTAAAGCATTCAAACAATTTAACATTAAAAGGCGTTGATTTATTATTGTAGGATAGATTCAATTTTTTATAACTTTATACAAGCCATGAGAATGGGTGACCATTCTAAAACACAGTAAATACATAAATAGGACAAAGTATTTAATCAGTATTTTATAAAAATCTTTAAAATTTCATGATTTCATTATTAAAACATATTTTCATAAATGTGGACATTTTTAAAACATTACATGTGTCTAAATTGGTATGATGATAAATTCTACTATATATTTTTTCATTATTTAAATTTCTATTTAAAATCAATTCAAATATCTAAGCATATTAAAGCATATTAAAGCATTTAAGCATTACATTGGTGATAATATTATACATTCATATTTTGAATGTTTGTACATATTAAATTAGTAAAATACATTTAAATATGTACCCTTTATAACATTTAAATATGTGGTTAAGTATTTACGACAGACTCAGTATATTAAAGGCATTTAAGCATTATAGGTTGGTGATTTATTATGGTAGGATAGATTCAAATTTCGAGACTTAGGATATTAGGATATTAAAGGCATTTAATCATTAAAGGGTGGTGATTTATTATGGTACGATAAATTCAAATTCCAAATTTTTGGTGCTTTCTTTTAGAGGTGATTTTCCTTGGTCAAATACTTTATAAAAATATTGAATTTGAATGGCTCAGGTTTTGATTGTTTGTTCTCTTATGACTGAATTTTTTTATTTTTTTCTTATTACGGAGATTTTTTCATTCAGATATTTTATAGGAGAAAGAAGAAGGTATGAGAAAGGATTTGGGCTGATTGGATACAGAGATTATTGAAAAATAAACTTGTTGTAGAGGTAATAAAACTTGTTAGGGAGGTCATAAAAAAAGACACAGAGAGAGACAAGCATTACTGAGTCCATCTAATCATTTTTTTCACACCATAAACATGTATGCATTTTAGATGTTATGACATTAAAAAAGGAACAAAACAATTTTGATTAGTATATTTGGTAGATTAATTACGTTTACAAATGTAAACAAATTGATTTCTGTATTTGTGTTGTTGTTACGTTTATGCAAGGAAATAAATCAATACATTTTTAGACATTAAAATAAATGAGATATATGTAAAAAATGGTTCAAATAGTTGATTGTGAATTAAAATATCTTTATTAGTATACATTTTTTACACTTTAGAAGTAAACTTGGAAAAAATGAGATATAAAAACCTTGAATAGCCTGCTCTACCATTTTTGTATTCCATTTGAGAAATCTCCAATAGTCTCCTTTGAAAATCCATTGTTTCAGAAGTCGTTTCTTCTTGTTTCTTCTACAAAATATTTGTATCTTCGTATCTTTCCTGCTATCGGTAGGTATATATTCTTATTTCTTCTGCAAAATCCTTGTATCTTCATATATTTTTCCGGCCACATCTACGTTCTTCATTTTTCCCTAGCTAAATCTCTGTTAATGAAAAATATCGGTCCCAATAGAGTGAAAATAGAAACCCGATTCATTCAAAATCAATATTTTTATAATGAACTTGGCCAAAATGAATTGCCTCATAAAAAACGAAAATTCAAATTTTGAATGAAACTTGACATATTAAATGACAATTATGATTTTCCTCCCAAAAATTAAACTATATAATTTAAAAAAAATTTCAATCAATCTTGTGGAAAATGTAAAAATAAAGCACCGAAAATTCAGAATTTGAGTCAAACATACCGTAATAAATGACCGGTATGAATTGCCTCCCTATAATAAAGCACCAAAAATTTGAAATTTGAAACAATAGAAATCAAAGTGTTTCTAATCAAGATGTGATATTAGTAATTAATAGTTCATCATTAACATTGATTAGTAATAGAAATCACTGTGATTATATAATATTAGTATTAATTAAATTAAATTAATAATAATATTATAATTAATTAGTATTAGTGCTAATTTAAATAATTAATTAGTAATATTATAATTAATTTCAAAAAAATATCCTATCAATTAATATTAACTACAAGAATTAATATTACTAATAAACTTCAATTATTATATTAAAAAATGACATCTAATTATATTATCAAACGAATAAAAAATAATTTTGAAATAATTAAATAATATTATAAAAATATAATTAAACTTTATAAACTTAATTAACAACTTAATCGCCATTATTTATAATGCTTAATTAATTATAGTGCATTTTTAAAATAATTTTATAAAATTATAAAAAATATAGTAAAACTTTATAAAACTAATTAACAACATAAACTCCATTAATAATTTATAATGCTTCATTAATTATAATGCTTAGAATGGGCCAATAAAAATATTTAAACTTTAATCATCAAAAAATTAGAAATCAAAGAATATGTATTTAACATATCATATTAGGACTAATCAAAATTAATTAATTAACAACATTAATTAATAATACTAATAATTAAATACAAGAAATAATATTGTATCATTTAATAATACCTATAAATTTCAAATAATATTTTACATTACAAAAAATAAAATGATTGTTGTATGTGAATGGGCTTGAACCCATTTTAATACCTCTATAAAGGAAGTTAGAATGTGTTTTCTCTATTCTTTGACTATGATTCCTATATCAGAATAAAATTCTAAACATATATCATTAGAATCTTCATATGAACAATTTATTCTAAAATTGAATATATTCGAGATATTATGAGAGAATGGGAAACCTCCCATTCTTAAACAAATACTGAGTTATATATGATTATTATAGAAGTGCTAAAATAAAAAGAAGTTTTTTCTGACTCATACAATACTATGGATGTGAACATCCCTTATTCTATCATTCTTATATGATGTTTGGGACCCCCCTTGTGAGAATGAAGTAAACTTTATTCCGAGAGAAAAAAATTACGTTGTATTCAAGATAAGATGAAAAAAATGTATGTTTGTATGAGAAAATGGGAAACTACCCATTCTTAAACAAACACCAAGTTAGATATGATTACTATAGAAGCGCTAAAATGACAAGAACTTTCTTCTATTACTCATACTATAATATGGATGTGAAAATGATAAAAATTATATAACTTATAGTACTCACATCATAGGTTTATATTAGATGTTCTAAATAATGAGATGGTACCTTGGAAGAACATTTAGAGAAATTAGTTTTTATTCTTTTTTGAGAAAATAAATTATTAATGGCTGAAAAAGTGAGTAACAAAAACAATGAAAATGAGGCAATACATAGACAGAATGGGCATATGTCCATTCTCATAGAAAAAAAACATTTTTTTTATCTTGTATTGAAAGGGCATATGCCCATTCTCATATAAGAATCATAGAAGAAAAATACACATAGACAGAATGGCCATATGTTCATTCTCATACAAACAAACATTTTTATCTTGTATTGAATGGGCATATGCCCATTCTCATTTAAGAATCATAGAAGAGAAATAGAGGTAATATTTAATTTTTTTTAGAATGGACAGTTTCCCATTCCCACATCCTTTATAGTGATATAAAAATGATTAAGTTCAATATTTCTTCAATGAGGTAGAATGGTTAGAATAGGCATATGCCCATTCTCATACAAACAAAGAGTTTTATGATTGTGATGAGAATGGGCATATATTGTTTCTCATATAAACAAAGATTTCTATCATTGTGATGAGAATGGACATATGCCCATTCCCATAAACTCGATATAGAAAGAAATAAATATTCTCCTATGCGAAACATAAAGAATGAATGACAATTACATCCTTTTATGAGAATGTTTAAAATGGACAGATGCCCATTCTCATAGTCAAGGAATATGGGAAGTATGAGGAATTCTTGCAAAATTAATATATGCAATTACATCCTTTTATGACAATATTTAAAATGGACAGATGTCCATTCTAATAATCAGACACTATGGGAAGTATGAGGAGTTCTTGTAAAAGTAATATATGTTATGTTAATATGATGTTATATTTGGATGAAGTGGTTAGTAATCAAGTTTCTAATTAACTTTTATTTAAAATCTATATATTTATTTCTCAGCTTATAAATTCAACCTAAATTATTCTTCATTGATTCCTATAAGATATTGGGCATCTACCCATTCAAGATAAAAAAATTGTTTATATGAGAATGGGCTCATGCCCATTATTATCATTACAATGCAAGTAATATTGAACTTGATCATTACTATGGGAAAAGTAATATGATATAAAAGTGAATAAAGGAATGGTCAATCAATATAATACATCATTGAAATATTTAATCTTAATCAATTTAAAAACTATATGATGAAAAACTTACTAAAATTAAAGTATGAGAATATGGGAAGAGTGAATTTCAAAACTCTCCAATTAGGATTTAATATGTATTCTTATTTTATGATTCCTCTTATATGGGATTCAAGATTAGTTTTATGAATTTGATACAATATTGAACATAACAATTTTAATACCTATGAGGGTTCTTCCTTCTCGTTGTCTAATGTCAAATTAAGAAGACAATCGAAGATTACTGATGGAAACTAATATAGACTAAATTAGTTCTTTTGCGGAAGGTTTTTTTTTTAAATTTTAATATTCATTTTGTAGATTTCTCTATGTGTTGCCTTTTTTTGGTCACTTGACTAATCTTTTAATCCTATGAAATTTCTTCCTTTCTTTAATCCATAAGATTCCAACAAGATTCTTATCTTAAGTTTTCCATGTTCTCTAAAAATAGCTAAATTTTCTATTCTTTCTATTTATCTTTTTTGGTTCCAATCATCATGTACACAGAAATTATACAAATTATCTTATCACAATAATAGAGTAAAGATAAAATAATTTGAATCACAAAAGAAGAATATAGATAAAATTTACTATGATCATACTAATAGATATAAAAAATAAGATTGAATATCTATATATAGGGAGAATTTTCACATAAGAAATTATAGATACAAAACTATGACAATTAACATCTTCTAATTCTCTCTTCTATAATTCTTATATGAGAATGGGCATATTCCTATTCAAAATATCTATTCTTATTCTATGATTCTAAAATGTGAATATATATATATATTCTTATATATATAATTCTAAATCATATGATTCATAATTTGAATGTGATGTGATAGATATATGGGCATATGCCCATTCAAAATATCTATTTCTTCTTCTAAATTCCTATATGTGAATGGGCACATGCCTATATATATATATTCTATGTTTCCTAAATGTGAATGGATATATATCCAATATATATATATATATATATTGTAATATGAGAACTACATAAGGTTTGATCCCTCTCGAGGGTATGTAGAGCATAATATGCCCATTCTAAACATATATTATTCTTGAATCTATTACTCCATAAAGGTTGTCAGAATGTTTTTACACTATAATTCTTCTTCTAATATGGTCCTCCTTCCATACAAATGTGGAACAACCCAAAAAAAATGTTTGTTTGTTTGAGGATGGAGAAATTCCCATATTTCTAAATAGTCCAACACAACTGACCAAAAATATGGCCAAAAAAAATGTTAGAATGTCTAGAGAATGAGCTAATTCCTATACTCATTATTAATCCAATATGAGAATGGGAGGAGAATGGGCATCTTCCATTTATAAAATAAATTAATAGAACTAATATGAGAATGGGCATCTTCCCATAATGTAGTGCAACACTTTGTAAGCCAAGATGCCATTTCTAAAACAAAATAATAGGAATACATAAGGCTTGATCCCCCTTGAGGGTATGTAGTGGAGCACCTGGCCGAGATGCTCCATTAGTCTACAAAAAATACCATTGTATTCCATAAAAAATGAAAAAAATACATTTGTTTGTATGAGAGAAAGGGAAACTCCCCATTCTTAAACAAAGTATATTTTATCTCTGCAATAGCACCTGTATTGTAGAGTTAGATATGATTACCATAGAAGTGCTAAAATGACAATAAATTTCTTCTATTACTCATATTAAATTGAATGGGCATATGCAATTGTATTTTATTATTTTTTACGTATTAGAAAATTTACATTGATTCAATATAAGTGAAAAAAATGTTTCCCATTTGTTTGTATGAGAGAATGGGTAAACTTCCATTCTTAAATAAAGACAGAGTAAGTAAATTTTATCTCTCCACTAGATCTTGCATTGTGGACAAGCTATGAGTAATATAGAAGTACTAAACATACTAAGTTCAATATTGCAAGTATTAGAATGTTTAGAATGAGAATACGTCATTATATTTCAACATTTCTTGTATTATAATGTTTAGGACATGAGCATATGCCCATTGATAATGGGCATATGCCCATTCTAATATAGGAATCACTGAGAAAAATAGGCATAAGGTGAACTATATATGGGCATCTATCTACTCGAATCGGCATGACATGAAGATGAAGTGTGTCATCCCCCATTTTTCTATGGAAGGAAAACCAAATGTTATTCTTCACATTGAGAAGAGTTAGAAATATTCATTTTTGTTTCTAAATAAATTTCCTTCATATTCTTCATGAAAAGAGAGAGATCCCAAAAGTGAAAGAATAAACAATAATTAGAGATAGAGGTTTGATCCCCCTTTAAGGGTATGCAGTGTAGCACTAGGCTCCGCCAGGGATAGTCCAGCCAATATGATATAATTATTAACTCTATAAAGGTTGTCAGAATGTTTTTACACTATAATTATTCTTCTAATATGGTCCTCCTTCTGTGGTCCTCCTTCCATGCAAAATGTGGGAAAACCCAATAATAAATATTTGTTTGTTCGAGGATGGAAAAATGCCCATATTTCTAAATAGTCCAACACAGCTGATCAAAAATATGGCCAAAACAAAATGTTAGAATGTTTAAAGAATGAGCTAATTCTTATTCTCATTATTACTTCTATATGAAGAATGGGCGGGAATGGGCATCTGTCCATTTTAAAAACAAACTATAGAACTACATAATATGAGAATGGGCATCTTTCCCAAGGGAATGTAGTGATACACTTGGTAGAGCACATGCCCATTCCTAAAACAAAATAATATGGATACATAAGGCTTGATCCCCTTCTAGGGTATGTAGTGCAACACCTGTAGCCAAGCCAGAAATTGGCTTCGTCAGGGTTATTCAATCCCAAATGATAAATTGTATTCAAGAAAAATGAAAAAAATGTTTTTTTTAGTATGAGAGAATGGGAAACTAGCCATTCTTAAACAAATAAAATGTAAATTTTATCTCTCCAATTACATCATGTATTGTAGAGTTAGATATGATTACCATTACAAAATGACAATAAATTTCTTCTATTCCTCATATTAAATTGATGGTCATATTACCCATTTCAAGTAAATTTTATCTTTTACTATTAGAAAATTTACATTGTATTCTAAGTTGCAAAAATCTTGTTTTTTTGTATGGGAATGGGAAACTTATTCTTAAATAAAGAAGAGTAAGTAAATTTTATCTTCATACATATTACATTATATAATGAGCATGAATATACCCATTCTAATATAGGAATTACTGAGAAAAATAGGCATAAGGAGAACTATATATGGGAATTACTATTAAGTGGTCAATGACATTGGCTAATGTGTGTTTCATTCGGTCATGGTTGTTCCTTTTCTTCCTTCAATTTTTCTTGGAAGCGACAAAAAATAAATGGCCTTCTTCAATTCCATTTCTCGGTCACATCTCAAGCAGATTTTTAGGCTTGATTTGACATCTCTGTGAAGCCATTGAACATGTTCTAGGTGATGTCTATCATTTTGATTCAAAAAGAGCTTAGGTCAACTCAAAAATTGCCTCAATGTTTATTTCCAATCTACTTCTGGTTAGCCGTAAGAAATTGGAAGTTACTACTATTGTACATTTTTTTATCTTTCTCTCACATAGGGTTGGTTTGGATGAAGAAATCGAGTATTGTAATCTCAACACTTTGTCCATGTTCATCGGTCCTGATGCAGAATATGGTTAGATCCATCATTATTTGGTGGAACCTTTGGTGGAGAGGGCCTGAGGCCTCACCCAATTCTTGCAAGCTATCTTAGACCATTGTACATCTGAGGACCCAGATCAACCATCTCTCTATCTTCCTAGAACTTTTGATTTAACATAGATTCATGTTCCTATCGTTCGTGAGTCTACTGGTGTTTCTATGTTGTGGGAGTTGTTGCGTCCCACCTACACATTCTTGTTAAATATTTTCATTGCTAGTGGTGGTCACCATCATATGGCTACTCAGGGTAGCTCTGTGGGTTCTTCCTTCTCATTCGCTAATGTCAAAGAAGAGCCAATCAAGATTTCTGATGGCCACTAATATGGACTGTTAGTTCTTCTATTATCTTTTTTGGTAAATTAAATATGCATTTTGTATTTTTCTCTCTACGTGTTTCCTTTTTTGGTCACTGCTAACTTTTTATCCCTACAATTACTTATCTTAAGTTTCTATGTTATGTTAAATTAGCTAAATTATTGTTCTTGTTGTATTCCAATCACATGTATAAATAATCATCATCTCTATTTAAGCATAACCATGTTTTAGGTTATTTTCATTTATAAGTAAATGGTGGTAAAAGATATATTTTCATGGTGGTCTCGTTATGTCATGGTCAAGAAAAATATAAATTTAAACATTTAACCTATTCTCAAAACCTAGTTGTAATAATTATATATATATATATATATATATATATATATATAGTGTCTTGCTACAGAAATGGTCCAGAACAAATATAACATGTAAACATCAAGCATATTAACCCATTCTCAAAACCTATATATATATATATGGAAGATGAGAACTATATAAAGCTTGATCTCTCTTGAGGGTATGTAGTGCAACACGTGGCTTGGCTATCAGGGATAATCCAACTAGTATAATATAATTATTACAAACAAAATAAAAACATTCACCGTCACAATGCACAACTTCCCATCCTATATATGTTAATGTCATAATGCAAAATATTTCCATTCTATCTTCTATAATTTGAATATGATAAATATGGTCATATGTAAGATTCAAAATATCTATTATTCTTCTATGTTTTCTATATGTTAATATGTATTAACCTAATTATCAAAACTTACATTTAAGAATTATAGTACACATCCTAATAGATATAGATACATACGTAGTGCATATACAGACATGCACACACACAATTCACAATATCTATTATTCTTCTATGTTTGCACA
The DNA here is from genome assembly GCA_019776745.2 of Taxus chinensis. Taxonomy (NCBI): domain Eukaryota; kingdom Viridiplantae; phylum Streptophyta; class Pinopsida; order Cupressales; family Taxaceae; genus Taxus; species Taxus chinensis. The sequence continues at coordinate 60,966,712 of CM034147.1, read as the reverse complement.
CACAATTCATGGAATACATTGTATATATACTATAACTACATAAGCCCATGTAGAATAGTTCTATCCTTGATCCGTCTTTACATTATGTAGTGCAACACTTGGCTCTGCCAGGGATATTCCAACTAGTATAATACAATTATTAATAATTACAAAACAAAAAAAAAAAACTATCACAATGCACAACTTCCCATCCTGTATATGTTACTGTCATAATGCACAAATTCTGTTCCATCTTCTATAATTCTTATATGAAAATGGTAATATGCCAATTCAAAATATATATTCTTATATGTTTGCTAAATGCAAATGGATATATATATATATATTGTAAGATAAGATGAGAATGGAGAACTACATTAAGGCTTAATCTAGGTCAAAACACAATAACATGTCCCAATTTTTTGTAAGTTTTATACCTTTAGAAACATAAATTTTTCAGTTTCATTGATTTTCTAAAGGTAATAGCCACAAAACCGTACACATTCATGAAATTCCACAAACTAACGAAATGTTGTGTTTAGAGTGTAGAATACATGTATATTTTTTATAAAAAAAATTTAGTAAAAATATGGTCTTTTTCTTAATTTTATTCGTATGTTGTTTCTTATGTTATAAAACAAGAATGAATGACCCCCGATGCTTTTTTTAAATAAAAAATTATTTTTTCACTTTGAAATGTTTCCACTATCCCATGTTCCAGATTCATTTATACTAGGTCCTGTCAATTTTTTTCCTAATTTTGCAAAATCTATTTTAGTGAACTACATTTCTTTTTCATGGCATCCCTATCTTTATTCCAGATGGTAATTTTAAGATTTATTTCGAAATCAAAATGTTCCAATTTCACAGCTACGACACAAAACTATCAACCAATAGTAAGTTTATTTTAATTCTAGAGAAAATATTGAAATAAATCGCTATTTTTCAAATGAGCATCATTGTCCTACTCATTAACTGATCCTAAAATACCATATGCCCAGTCAGATAAATGGGTACGTCAATTTTATTAACACTAAATACATCATAATTTACATAAGCTACTACGAGAGCTCCCTCCTTCATTGCCATTAAATTTTATGCTCGTTATCCTCAAACTTCAACACCTTAACCACTAATTATGATGCCATCGTGTAGACGCGCACCATATTAGCTGACAAGAATCCTCGCACAATGGATTCATGACAAGAAAATAGAATGCCACATAAGTGGGTTCACGCAATGTGCCTCATCGTAAGAAAGAAGAGTTTTACCACTACCCGATTATCCCCAACATTTTTAGCCTCTGCCAATTTGGTCATTTTGTAATATGTTTTTTAAAACTTCTAGTTTTTATAACTAAATTCTTTTTTAGCATCCCTTCTTATGTTGGGGTGGTAATAGATTAGTTTTACATAAATTTATTTTTAATTCTAGAGTTTTAGACAGCAAAATTATTAGTTTTACAAATTATTTTTGATAACTCCAAAGGCATATGCCACAACATATGGACAAGCATCATATTTAGGCTTGTAAATAGGCATCTACATATATTATCTAGAATATAATGTAACTTTAAGACATTTAGTTATTGTGGTTAGAAATATATTGAAATATATCAAGGAATTGCATCATGAACATTTACATCCTCTCATTAAAATTGATCGAAAATCCATGTCTTAAAGTCATATAATTGGTGCATGTTGATCAATAACCTAATTTCAATTGACATTTCTATGCAATAAGGACTATGCATGAGTATCCTTCCTTCTATTGTCATTTATTCTTAGAAGCTCATTATCCTCAAACTTCAATTTACCTGTGTCCAGGTGAAAAGGATTGCCACCGTGTAGGAATCGTGGGACCATGTGAAGAATAAGACAAGTCACATAAGTATCACGGTGAGAAAAGATTGTCATGTGCTTCAGAATGCTAGCCTCATCATAAGAAAGAAGAGTTTTACACTCTACTTATCCCCAACATTTTTATCCTCTGTCAAACCCCTTCTCCATTTCCCCTCTTCCTCCTCCGACGCTTACCTCCCTCAAGTTTAACTTCTTCAACGCATCCCCTTCGTCATTTCCATCGCACATTTCAAGTGTGATTGCTAGTTTTTAAAAAATTGTGTTATTGAGTTGTATTTATGAGTGTTGGGCAAATTTTGAGCATTATGATCCCATAACCTAAAACAATATAAAAAATATGTGAAAATAAAATATTCTAACAAAAACAACGTAAGAACCAACCATACCAAAAAAGGCTTCACACATAAAAATCATTCAACAAAACACTAATTATTGAAATATCTACAAAACCTTAGCTAATCTCCCTAAATATAAAACATGGTAAAAAATATTGCAACCAATCAATAGTATAATTTAGATCTTGATCTAGCCATCTACTTTTTTTGTATTGCTTGTTACTCTCTAGCACACATGGTTGAATTGGTCTCTTAGTTAAATTTAGGGTTTCTATTTAACATCAACTTCCATTCTTCAACATCCTCTCTCACCTCTTATAGAGGCTCTGTTTCAGTACCCACCAAAACCTTTATAACTTAATCCTCATAATGGGGTCATTCCCAATAAAAAAAGAACCTTTGTATTCCTCCCCTCTATATCTCTATAGTTAACCCCTTGACATTTTGTTTATTCTAGATTTTACATTCTCGTATCCTTCAAAATTTGGAATTTTTCACCCATCATGCTTATGTGTTCCATTCAAAATAATTATCTATCTCTAGATATGGGCCTTAACCCAATTCCTCTTTGTCAAGTGTAGCCTATAAATTCTAGTTCACCATCATAAGATGCTCCCAAGCAGGTCATATTCCTTATTTACTTATTGTTTATCTAGCTGTAATATATGTTTTCTCATTATTTAGGTATGCTTCTATCCTTTTCTCCTTTCTAGCCTCACCTTTTCCCACTCATTATTTCTCTCTTTCAGCTACCAAAAGGTTATCTTCGTCTAGATACAAACATGATCCTCTCAGCATACCTTTATTTCTTAGCACTCTTGCTTTATCCACATAGTTTTTGATTATGACATGAATATGCATATCCCTTCCCCCATCTATCATCTTAATAATTCTACTTGCTTAATTTTCCCTTTCCATTGTAGCGTTCTCCCTAATATTTTAACCCTTTGATAATTATATTTTATAATTATCATGTCATTCTCTCTCTTATATCGTTTGACTCTTGACTCGCCTCTCTATAAACTCCTAATGCTTTCCTAATAGTTCTTTTATCACTTGTGTGCATGTCTTAACCTCTTATAACTTACTTTGTAGCTCATTTTCTCTCTCATCTATGTTATGAAGTGTTTCTCACACTTATTTTCTTTCCAAATTGTACTTTCCTTTGCATCCCCTACCTTGGTTTTTGTTGAAGAGTGGATGGCTTGATTTAGGGTGTACCATTCATACTATCCAACATTCGTGATATTTTATATTTTTTGTATGCCCTTTAAGCATGTTATTTTCTTCTTTTAGCCTTTATGTGACAATTATCATCTCCTCCATTTTAACATCTTCTAGTTTCCCCTTTACTTCCATGTGTTCTATTATTTCTTTCAAGATCATTAGTTCTTGCACACAGATCTTCAATGACAAAATGAGTGGAGTCATTTTGGGGTTGTAAGCTTCTTCAACATAGTTAATCTCTACTTGGTGGTCTATGCCTTCCATGTTATGTGTTTTTTTCATCTTTTTATGATTATTTTTTCCTTAAATGCAATGTTGTATCTCTGTTCTTTGTTGTTGGTTTGACTTTATTCTAGTGTTTTTATTTCCCTTAACAAGCTCGTGGTTTTGATTAAACATTTTGGTCAAGAATACATAAAACCGCTCATTGTAATTTCTTACCAACTAAATATTTTATGTGATTATAACCCTATTGTTTTTTCATATTTATTTTTGTTTCTTGACATCTTGTAGTCATTTCTTCATATACCTTCTTTCTACCCCAAGTGTGTCGGTTTATCACCCAACATACGTTGGGCACTCACCCAAGGCACGTAGGGCATCGAGCCTCTCCTTTATGTGAGCCTTACGAGAGTTTTCTGCCATTGATGGAGAATGAGTTGCAATAATGGAAATATAGACATTCACTCAAAAACAGAAGATGCCGATAACAAATTCATGCACATATGCATCATAAATGGGAATGAACATTGTAAATAAGAATGATGAAACTAGATATGAATTAGAATAATATGAAGAACATTAATAACCATAATCACACACATATATTGATTTATAAACATTTACAGTGGCCTCATTACATCGTAAGGGTCATACAAACTAAAAACATCAAGGAATATTATCTTGAATCCTACAAAAATACTTTGGAGAGAGATTTCTTAGCTATTCTACCCATTATAACCCTTGTTCATACCCAATTCCATGCCTAATATGCTTAAAAATCTTCTTACAAGCATTTCTGCAGCGCCTTGTTATTACTCAATACACTCTCTAACCCTACTAGCATTCTAACAACACTTTGTTTCCTCCTTCAACTTTCCATTTCCCTAGCACTTCATTATTACTCTCCTCCTCTTCTATTTCAGACCTAAGCACTCCTTTAAATAAGATCTTGATGCACTGCCTTGGTTTCCTTCATAAACAGATCACATTCCAAATGGAAGTGTGGTTCTCCATGGTGGAATGCTTATGCCAACTTGCAAATGCCTCCACTACCTGTAATGATCATCCTGGGAATATTCCTTACGTGGAATATTATTTTCTTGACCTCCAAGGATCCAGGATGACACCTTATCCATTTGTCACACCTACTCCAGGGAAAATTTTAAGGGTCCCTCCATAAAAATTCCTTGGAAAATATTTGGTGAATATGTGAAAATTATCTTTCACACAAATGGTGAATATCAAGATATCAAGACATCACTATTAAATACTACAGAAAGGTATATTTTTTATATACTATCAGTTGATAGCATATTTTATGCTGCCGAATGATAACATATAGTATGTTTTCAGTCAGTATAATAGAAAATGCTACCAGCCAGTAGCATATTTTATACTACCGGTAGACATCATATAAATGTTATCAGCCAGTAGTATAAAATATGCTACCAGCTAGTAGAATTTTCTAATCTACTAGTCAGTAACATTTTCGATGCTACCAGATGACACCATATTAAATGTTGTCAGCTGGTAGCATGAAAAAATGCTACTGACTGACTGTATTCAGGAAATTTTTTCAAAGTCCTATTTCGTGGGAATGGCGAATTGACCCCTAAAATTGACTTGCACCCAAAAAAATTTGACAAGTTGATCCTAACTAGTACCCTAAAAATTTACCAATTTCAAATTTCAAAAACCAAAATATTCATGAATTAATGAATATTCACTGTAAAAAATTTCCTTGACCTACTCAGTATTTTCACATGTTTCTTCTGCGACAAATTCTTCAAAATATGGCTAAGTCCCTAAACCTCCTTGCTCCCGCACACTCCAACCTTTTCTCCTACATGCGTTGAATTATTCCTTGGGACTTAGTCAATTCAGGGCCCAACATTACCCCACACTACACATGTTGTCCATCCTCAAAAACACTCTGACCTTCCACTAAAGAATAAAGAATAGAGGAAATGAAATAATCTGTGATTTAATAAAGAATAGAAGAATCTTGCTACTACTGCATAAGAAGTGGGAAATATTTCTTCACGGGGGCTTCAATCTTAATCCAAGAATCCACCTCATTTTGTGCCTATTGAATTAAGTTACCCACCATTTTGTTAACCTCATCAAAATTCATCTCATCCCCCTTAGCCTTCAACGTATCTTCAATGCTTTCCATCTACTTGCTAAGGTCTCCCAACGCATCCATCCTACGAGTGACTTGGGGATACAAATATTTCATTTTAATTTTAACTGAAACCCTTATGGTTTCAATTGCCTCTAATTTATTCTCTACATCTGCCAAGATCATGTCCCACTCTACCCTATTGCCCTTATTTTTCTCTTGAAATTCTTTCATATCCACTTCATGGCTAACAACTAATATGCTTTCTACTTTGTCCCTGTTGCCACAGTTGTCATATACAACTTCTACCATTTTTTCCATGGTCTTCACTAAGGAAAGGAGATCATATTACCGAGTTAGTATCTCCCTAGTCTTCAACTTCTTTTCCTTCCTCTGGTGCACCATTACTTCTTCCGTTGATTCTAATGCAAATGGTTTCCTTTCCATGGTGAGTATGCACGTTAAATCTTCCAATAAATGCATAGTTGACTCATACTTCTACTCAGGAGGGGCCAAGTCTGGGTGCTTCAAAATAATGGCATTTGAAATAGCATCTACCTTCTTGTGGAATTCACATACCTTTTCCTTTTCATCCCTCAGCTCATGCCTTAACTGTACATTGATTAAATCCTTTTTCTTTATCTCTTTATCCCTCTCGATGATTCCCTCATTCTTATTCATAAGTTCTTTCTCCAAGGATCTTATTTTGTCATTTCTCTCAAAAAGTATTTCCTCCACTTCTACTGACACCTTGTTGAGTGCTTTGCAAACTTTTTCATCCAACAGTTGTTGGGAATTCACGAGAGGGTTTATTCCCTTGACACATGGTTCCTTCATCAACACATCATTATTTACCTTAAACTCGGGTTCATCGACGTGGGACTCAAAAGCCCAAGATAACATATTTCTTGAGCAATGGTATGCACTCTCTTCGTCAAAATATGACCAAGCAAGGAGTTGGTATATGGGCATTGTACTTTGGAAACGTTCATTTAGTACCTTGCTTGGATCATTAATATAATTCATGGTGTGCTCCTGCACCACTACTATTTCCTTTTCCACTTGTACGTGTTGTCATTGGGAAGCTTACTGCTAAGCTAGGGTCTCCACCCATGCTCCCATACTCCTTTTACATGCTCGTGTTGCCTTCTGTTTACTTTAAAACTTCATCAAAATTTCTCTCTACTTTTTGCTCCACTAACTGTTGGATAATACCTATCACCTCCCTCTCTACAGTGTTATCTATCTACTCCTCAGTCGAGGTCGGGGTCTTTTGGTCACATATTTTTATCTTCTCACTTCCTCTTTTTTCAGGTGCACCCCCTTCATACTCATTCCTCTTCTTATCCCCTCCTTCATCAGACTTGTGTATATTGTACACAGGAGGATTCTGAATTTTCCTTGCACTCTTTATTGTCTCCTTCATTTTCCTCCTCAAAATCATCATCCTTTATGCTCTCTATCTTCTCTGAGTCTGAGATTTCAGCTACTTTCTTTTTCTTCTTAATTGCATATCCCTCCAATACATGGGACTCTTCTCTTACAGGTGACTTCTCCTTCTCCTGCATGGGGAAATTCTTCAAGTGAACATAAGTGCTTGTACATGTGCCTAACTCATGTTCCCCAACATGTTGCACTGTATGTGCATTTGGAACCTTCTCTATTGGAATATCTTTTCAGTTTCTCTTCTTTATCACCACTTTATTCTTCGTCCTGATGGGTTCCTTAGGGATTTATACATCATCCTCAATGTAAGCACCCTTTTCAAACATGGGCCTTAGTTTGACATACAACCTGGCTGCCATCCTACCTGCAATGGACAATGTCACCAGTTTTTCCATGTGTACATTATGAGATACATAATTTTCTACATATGTGCACTTCTTAGGATACACCAACATTTGGTACATCTCACGGTAGTCCTGATAAACTTCACTTAGATCAAAATGAAGCTTTTTGGCTTCCTTAAACCTATTAACTGCGCTTTGAAAGTATTGCGCTATGAAGTAGAATGGAAATTTACACCAAGGACTCTTAGTGCTATTTGTTAAGGTAAACCTGCCAATATGGAAGTGCTGGTATATGGTGAATTCATCCTCTCCATCCACCAATGTTGGAAATTGCTCAGGTATCCTCTATTCTACCCCAAATGCGTTTCCCATCTGTTTATACTATTTCTCCAAGCACGTCTTATGATTGGTCGTCATGGTGTCAAAATTGTAAGCCTCAAATCTCTTGGCAGGGGAGGGGTACTCATTTGAGTAATCCCAAACCAACTTATTCAGCCCATCGGGCACCCCAATTTCTAAAAATAAAATGGTGAGGAGGACATTACCAAACTTAATTTTCTCTCTGTCGTGCGCAACATCTATAATTTCCTCTACAATAAAAGATGAAAGGTTGTATATTATCCCTTTCGATATTTTGTGACAAACATTCAACCAAATCTTGTTTATCTGAGTCCATCTCTCTTATGCATTTAACTTCGTAACCAAGCATGTGGCCATCCTCATAATAGGTTCGGTGATTACATAGATATAAAATTAACATGAACCCTTCTTGTAATCATATGACTTAACCATTTTCTTGATGGCCTCCTTATCGCACAAGTCCTCATCTAGTAGCTCTCCCTCGCAGATAATGCCATTTTCCTTTGAAATCAGCTAAGAAGTTATGCACATTCTTCATCCTGTGAAATAGAAGTGATCCTTATGCACGCACGACATCAACCATTGGTATAGTCGCTTGGGTTTATAAAAATAGGGGAAATCATAGAGTTGCAGAAGTCCAGCCTTTTCCATCTTATCCTTACTTGGTCATCATAAATGGGCTTCCCATCTAGTGTCCTCTTTTCTATATGGCGAACCAATTCTAATGCCATCTCCTTTTCTTTAGTGCTTGTTTAATATTTATAATCACTTAAGACCATCTTGCTTATATGAGACACCCATTCCTTTCTTAGAAATACACCATCTGGGTATTTCATCTCTGTGTACCACTCTTCATTGAAACTGGTTGAAACAGTTGGTTTTCCTTTACCTTTTCCCTTCTTGGGTGGAACATTTGATCGCTTCCTTTGTGCCATATTTTTCCATTGGGTTCTTATAACTTCTTCCTTCCCTCCTTTCCCTATCTCTACTCAAATCCCTCATCTCCAATCATTTGCAAAAATTCCTTCAAATCCTATGCCCTAACTCTGAAACCCTAACCTAGAAAACCCTTCTTCCATAAGACGGTGTAACACCCATGGAATCCTCCAAAAAAAATCCTCTACTCATGCCCATCTACTCCTTTTCCACTCTAGTTCATAGATCAAATACGGTTGAATCTTTTACATGCAAATCTTCTCAAATTCTCTTCGCACAACTCTTATTTCATAAGGATGCCCTATTTTGTGAGATATCTTCGATAACTTAAAACACAAGGTAAAAAAATACTTCACCCTTTACCTTTTATTTATAGATTTTCTCTTTTTCCACACAAACCCTGATGCCACCCACTAGTGTACAAATGCATTAAAGTCGGTTTTTTCCAACGCCATCCTTCCACACATTTTATCCAATTCTTTTCCTCCGTGTGCAAACCTACACGAACACTCCCACAACCTTCTAGCACGTAACTTGCTCAACCATAAATCTCTTCATGCTTTCTCCCATGCCAAATTCAATCCTCCTCTATGTCCTGGACCAAGTTATTTTTGCTTCCTACCTCATGTTGCTCATGTACTTTTTCCTCGTATGTGGTTTCTATAAATATATTTGACACCAATCTTCTCGCATGTTCACCTCTACTACGCATGCTCTTCTGATCCCATGCGCCTTTGACTTTATAACATGGGCCACCAAAAACTATTGTTTCAAGTTCTTACCATATTCTTCCTTTACACTCCACCCCACCCCACACTACACAAATGTGTGGTCCTATATGTATATACCCCCTTTGAAAATCAAGTGGCTACCGACTCACAAACGCACCCACGAAAAAACAAACCAAAAGACAAAGAAAAGAAATGAAGACATGAAATAAAAAGAAAGGAAAATGCATTAAGGTAAATCCTAAGCTAACTGACAATACTGCCTTATTTACAAACACCCAAAATCTTTATTTATAGTAGGGATTCAACCTACTTCCATTGAAATACCCGAGAAATCACATTTCGTCCAGCACCTATAGCTGGAAAGCATCTTAATCAAGTATATGGGTAATATAATACGGTCCTAACCAATGGACCTTGAGATTCCCTAGATGGTGTATAAAATTAGAATCATAAAGTAAAAACATCTTCCCAACCTCAAATTCTTTATTCTTTATGCGATGATCATGTCAGGCCTTTTGTCTCACCTTCTCAGTCTTCTGACTCAACTTAAGAAGTGACCATCTTTATTCTAACATCATTAGCTTGTAAATGCACTCTTGCAATGCTTATTCATTGGCCAATCCTCCTACATGTGCAATACATAGGGAGGGTATCATAAAATTTACCGGTAAAACAACTTTTGTGCCAAAAACCAATTGGAGCGGTGTGTCTTTCTTCAATCTCTTATAAGTTATTCTATACATCCATGGCTTGGCTAAGACTTTTTCATCCCAATCCTTCCTCCCAACATTGCAAATCTTGGTAAGCATATGACTCAAAATCTTGTTAAATGCCTCAAAAATCCCATTAGCCTGAGGATGATAAGGATTATTCTTGTGATGAACCACCATGAACTATACCAACAAAATTCTAATGATCTCATTCAAAAAATGAGTGCCCCGATCACTAGTCAAACTCAGAGGGCACCCATACCTACTGATTATATTTTCGCATAGGAATCTTGCTACTATGGCCACCTTGTAATCTCTCATAGGCACTACCTCTTCCCACCATGTTAGATAATCAGTGCAAGTAATGATATAGTGTGAACCCATCCTTCACGTGGTAGGTGAAATAGGGCCTACAAAGTCAATTTCCCATTTCTCAAATGGTTCATCAATAGCTATTGGTCTCAATGGAATTTCATCCCTTTTTCTTATCTTACCAAGGTGCTAGCAATGATCATAGGCCTTGAAATATTCAATACAATCCTTGTAAACTGTCTCCCACCAAAGGCTAGCTAAGTGGGTCTTTCATGCAATCGCATTCCCTACATATTGTTCTCCTGGAATATCACCATGAACATCTTCCATGATTGCAGTTGCAATAATTTTCAAGCACACACTGACACAAAACCTCATCAAGGCCTAGCTTATATAATTCTCCACTAATTAACATGTAGGGTGTGTCGCATATGGCTAACTGCTTCCTTTCCAAAGTCTTCATTCCCTCTAGTGCCACACATGTTTTGAGAAACACAACAATATCTTCCAAGTCAGAGGGTGCACACTGCAATCTGAACAGTTGTGCATCTGACATTATATCCTCATTGCTCTATGTATCCTCTCTAAAGTCAATCCTTTATAAATGGTCAAGCCCCAAATAACTCTTACCTAGTTTTACAACAACCGTAAACTCAAACTATTAAAACAATAAGACCCCCTACATATTTTCCCTTGTAAGATGGGCTCATTCTTCAAGTAATTTAATGCCATGTAGTTCATGTAGAATGTAAAGGGTGTTTCCAAAAAATACTTTTTGAATTTATGTCATACTTAAATCATTGACAATGTCTCGTGCTCCGTGGTAGTATGATTCTATTATGTTGAGTTTAGCTTCCTACTAACAAAGCACAAGGGATGGTCAACAATTCCCTCTCTAGGTTTTGTTTATATTGCTTCAATCGCCATCCCTGAAGCATCAAAATGTACATGGAATGGCTTATCCCAAGAGCGAAAGCGTAATATGGGCGCAGTGATAAACCTATTCTTCAATGTGTTAAACACCATCAGTTGCGCCTCTCCCAATGAAATGTACTTTTGTGCTTCAAATTCTTCTTTAATGGCATGGTGATCTTAGTATACCCCTTGATGAACTTCTTGTAATACCCTATATGTCCAAGGAATCTGCGCACCATGCTCTGGCTGGTAGGCTCCCCAAAACCCACAATAACAGAAAATTTGGCAGGATTCACCAGCAAGACTTATTTACATATCATATGTCCCAACAAGGTGCCAAATGGAGTAGAAAAAACACATTTCTTAATGTTGATAGATATAATCAACTATTGGCATCTCTCAAACATCAACCTTAGATTGTCACAATGGTCCTTTACTAATCTATGAACCCTCCAATCATCTAGGTAGACTTGAAGAAAATTATGGATGAAGTCGTGAAATGCTTGAACCACAATGCACAAAAACACAACAGGAACGTTCTTCAGTATAAAAGGCGTGACCATATAGGAAAATATTCCCCATTCAGTGGTAAAATATTTCTTCTCTTGCTCTTCCTTTGCAATTAGAACTTGGTGATACCCCAAAAATACATATGTAAATGAATAGATTTTTTGCCTAGCTACTCCTTCCAAGATCTCCTTGGTGAATGGGGTTGAGAAAGGATTAATGACACCCACTGCATTCAAATCCCTATAATCAACGCAAATCCTTATCCTCCCATTCTTCTTAATGTTGATGACCATTGGAATTATCCAATCTAATTCCTCAATATCCTCAATGATACTTGATGCAATCATCTTGTCAATCTCCTCCTTGACCTTGACTCATAGATTCAGATTCATTTGATAAGGTCTCTTTTGAATTGGGCACACCTTCCTTTAGCTTGATCTTCATTTCTCATAAGGAGTGGTGAAATAATTTAAGCTAATGGTACCCACATGGGAATAAATCCTAGAATTCGTGCAACAGATAAATAATATTTAAAACTTCCCTTTTTGTCCAGTAATCTCCAATAGTAAATTTTTTAGGTTTCACCTCCTAGCCAATGTTAACCTTCTTGGTTTTTATGGGTTCATGGTATGTGCATTCTTACTCATCATCACTATCCATAACCTTGCAAGTACCAAAATTATAGTTAGCATCCAAGTTTTCCACCTCTTCATCATCTATCATGTAGACCAACTTTCCTTTCTTGTTTTCCTTGCAAGCGCGCTCAAGTTGTACTTCCTTTGATTCTTCCTCATCGAAGCGCTCTTCCAAGTCACGTTTTCCCAACAAATCTAATATTCTATCCTCTAAAATGGAACTATCTTCCATAGTTATGTGTTGAACAACTTACAACACCTTAGTCGATGATAGCTTAGTACTTCGATACTCAAAATTTTGAATAAGATCAACCGTCAACTCCTGCCAATTTCTTGTTTGGCGGTGCAACATTGAATGAATGTACCATGCATGCATGTAGCCTTATAAGGTGGTGTAAATATTATGCCCCCATAGTGATGGTGGTATGGATTTTTTTCCTTCCATTAAGGACTTCTCACATTCTTAGACATGAAACGAGGCAAGTTCCTTCCCATGGTAGTCTTGCATAGTAGTAGGTGCATTGCTTCGAAGAAACCTAATAGAGATCATGATTCTCTCCTCACACCACTCTAGAAGGTTATCTCAATGGGTCACCCACCAACATGTTGTAGTCTTGAGAAAATTATAGCTAAGCATACTTATCCTTTTGATCTCACATTTCCACTAAGTCTCCATTGCTCGAAGGAAAACATCAGGGTTGGCTCCCCCATTGTAACTCAATAACTATTTTCCTCCCATGTGCCTTTGTTACTCTTGTCACAGAGACTCTTAAATTCCTTCTGACTAACTCATATGTCCCATGCACCCAATTTTCACATGTCACACTAGTTGTATCACTTATAGATTAAGCTTCTTCCTAGTGAATAATGCCTTCTTTTGTTGGTTGCACAACCTCACAGTCTTTGATAGTGCACACATAGATGTTGTCTAGGTCTTCTTCTCCCAAGGGCTCAGTATAGGGTGTTGACTTTCCATCCATCAAAGGAATGATAACACATTCCTCCTTGTTCTCAAAACTTATATCTCCCTTATTAAAACGTAAGTCAACATTGTTCTTATAGCACCAGAGGCGCCCAAGTAAAGCTAGAAAGTTTTTTGCCTTGGCAAGTGCCAAGACTTCGAAGTCTCCAATGAATTTTGCCCCTTGGATAGTGATAGTAGTATCCTTTAAGACACCAATGGGCATCACCTATTTCTTTTTAGCCATATAAAGTGCATTTGAAGATGGTTGTAATGGGAGTCTTCTCATTTGATTCCATACATCCAAGGTGAGAACATTAACTTCTACGCATATGTCAATCAGAATATTACTTATGAGCCATCCATCAACAATTACATTTAATGTAATCTCCTTATCATAGTCAATACTATGAGGAGGTAGATTATCATGTAAAACCTGCCTCTTGCGCTCTCCTCTGGTGCTTAGCACTTTTCCTCTCAGCCACTCTCCTCACAGAGGGATGATATTCTCTTGTATGAGCATCTTGCATACCTCCCTAACTTCATCCAAATCCTTTTATGGAGCCTTAGTGATCTTCTTCTACTCTAACTGTCGTGACTACTCCTTTACGTACTAGATCTCTCCTTGTAGGCTTCGAATAACATCCATGGATTCTTGATAAACTTCCTTCTAATGTGAAGGGTCCAGATACTTCCCATGTGCCAATTCTTCTCTTGTAACCAGTGGTCTCTACTTTGGTATCTCCCTAGCACACACAACCTCAGCTTGCATTGTCACCAGTACAGGTTCTAACTCTTACTCATGCACCACCTGCAGCATTCATTGTTGATCAACATGCTTTACACTCACCATCCCAGTTCCCTTATCCTTCTATTGCTTCTAGCTCATATCCTCATATAACTCTAGGCACTCTTCATACTTGTGCTTCTTCCCACACTATGAGCACTGCAGCAAATCAAACACTCCCACTCATAATGTTCTATAGACCCATAGTTATAACAGGTTCCACGCGGAAATTCACCTCTCCCCCTCCGTGGTTACCACATCCTCGGAATCCACCTCGAAATCCTCGTCTATGGCTTCCTCCATCCTTGTGCCCCTCATAATGATGACCATCATCCTTGGAAATACTGGCAATGCTAATTTGGCACACACCAATATCAATGGCATCATGGATCTGGTCTATCAACCTACAATCCTTTGTGTCATGAGTAGTAGAGGTGTAAATCTTGTAATAACAATATACATTCTTCTGGATCGCGCGTTGCAACAATGGACACCTACTTGCATCATGATCTCTGTGTAAAATCTCACAGTCCACCAACATGGCGTTCATCGATATTTGTGGGAAAATGTCCTTTCTATGTCCCTCTACTTCACAGTCCATACACCATAGCCCATTGTAGGTTTCATGAGCTAAGTTCACAAATAATTTTTCCAACTTCTTTGTCATGGTAGTAATCTGGGCTTCAAGAAATGGACTAATGTCGGTATCAATGCTTCCCACAGCCTCATCATGCAAGGCAACCTCCAAGACCTCGTGCAGATCTATGAAGGTCTTATGTGAAAGTGCCCTCTTGAACAGAGTGATCATACCTCTGATGAACCACTGATCATGCTGAGATGGGTGAATATCATAAGACAACTTGGACATGAGATTTTGAAGCTTACGTCATACTCCCACACACTCTCTACCATTCCTTGTTGAATCTCCTTCAACGTGCTGATGCTCTTATATTCAAACTCAGGAATGTGAAACTCTACCAAAAATGCATCACGCATTGTGATGTAATCCACCACTATTTGGTGTGGATCATACTTCTTGTACCAGCTATGCTCGTACCCTTGCAATGTGGTTGTAAACTAACATTCCTTTCTTGTGCAGCGATACACTTCATGTGCCATAGAAAATCACATTTATGCACATGTTCCGCAACATCTTCCACAACTTTATAATCAGGAAAATGCAAAGACATCTCAAAAAACACTTGTTGAGGTTGTTAAGGCCCTTGCCCACCAGATTCAGAACCTTGGCCTCCTCCAATATTTCCACCACCTCTAGCACCACTAGATCCCCTAGTGCCAAATCCTCTAGATCCACCAGATCCTCCTCCTATCATAGGTAAGCGGCCTAACGTAGGTACTCCTTATGAACCCACTGCCTTGCTAAACTGTGTGCTGACAGTTTGAAAAGTTTACCCACTCCAAGATGTGTTTGCTGCGCCACTTTTAGAAATAATACCCTAACTTTGTGAACCCAAACCTTTTTCAAATGTCATACCAGAAAGGATACCTTTGAATACAGGAAATGATTGTGTAGTCATATATGTACCAAATGAAAAATTATACCTCCTAGGTGTCGCTCGACCACTAGTATCAACACCACTAACAACCAAATAAGAAAAGTTTTCCTCATAAACTGGATGGCTAAGCACTAAGGTCTAGTCACCTGGTGGGTCAAGAGATATGCCTATGACTCTCCTTTCTTCACGTGATGAACTCTCACAAGAATTCAAAGGTATAACTCTCCTGCGCTTGCCAAGATGGGGTAGCACAAACTGGTCAGGTTCCACACCTTCCGTGTAGACCTCAAATCCTTCCCGCAACATATACCTCCATATTTCCATCTCTCCTACAACCTCACATTGTCTTCTCAACTCTCTCTCTCTCATGCTTCATCATACTTTAGTCGCTTCTCTTCTCTCTCCTTCTCCACCGTAGGATCCGTTATCTTTCACCACACTAACTTCCACGCCCCACCCCTAGAAGGATTTTAGCCAACCATGGGAAATTCTTCCAACCTCAAAGTATTAACTAGGATACTGATAGCCAGTGGAATAACATGCAATAACGATACTTTAGGCTCTTTGAAGAACTCAAACTCAACAATCTTCAGGTAAGAATATGTAGAAATAATGTATTCTAAGGTATAAATAGTCAACACTCTACTCCACTAGTGATTAACAACATGGGTCTAGGTCATATTGGCATCATGCAACCTCTGATACTCATCTTGGGTCCATACATGAGGTCTATAGTACCAACTTGACCTAGATTCATATGCTTATAGCCATTCATACAACTCCACTGGGAAACAACAAAAGAATGTTTCATACAACTCATGATACAGGTGGTCCTCTACCCATTTACGCGCATCAAACTTAGGTCCAGTATTAAATATTTGATAAAACTCATCTTCTGTGGTTTTAAGCCATGCCTCAACATTGTCCAAGGTCAAGCACTCTTTCATCACACTTCATTGTCACAACAGTTTCAAAAAGAGGTCACGGCAACATAACCAAAATGTATTCATTTCTTCATATACCTTCTTTCTACCCCAAGCACATTGGCATATCACCTAGCATACATTGGGCACTCACCCGAGGTGCGTAACATGCCACACCCCTCCTTTATGTGAGCCTTGTGAGAGTGTTTTACCATTGATGGAGAATGAGTTGCAAGAATGGAAATATAGACATTCACTCAAAAATAGAAGATATAGATAACAGATCCACACACATATGCATCATAAATGGGAATGATCATTGTAAATAAGCATAATTAAAGTAGATATTACTCAAAATAATATGAAGAACACAAGGGTTTACACTTAGGAACATGAATAACTAGAATCACACACATATATTGATTTATAAACATTTGCAGTGGCCTCATTACATCATAAGGGTCATACAAAACAAATACATCAAGGAATATTATCTTAAAGCCTACAAAAATATTTTGTAGAGAGATTTCTTAGCTATTCTACCCATTACAACCCTTGTTCATACCCAATTCCTATCCCAATATACTTAAAACCCTTCTTGCAAGAATTTTTGTAGCGCCTTGTTACTACTCAATACCCTCTCTAACCATACTAGCATTCTAACAACACTTTGTCGCCTCCTTCAACTCTCCATTTCCCTAGCACTTCGTTATTACTCTCATCCTCTTCTATTTCATACCCAAGTAGTCCTTTAAATAGGATCTGGATACACTACCTTGGTTTCCTTCATGAACAGATGGCATGCCAAGTGGAAGTGTGCTCCTCTATGGTTGAATGCCTATGTCATCTTGAAAATACCTCCACTACTTGGATGATCATCCTGGGAATATTCTTTTATTGACCTCCAAGGCTCCATTATGGTAACTTATCCATTTTTCATTCATACTTGGGATTTTTAGGTGTTTCTCCTGTGACAAATTCTTCAAAATATGGCTAAGTCCCCAAACCTCCATGTTCCCAAACACACCAACCTCTTCTCCTGCGTGTCTTTCCTTTGTGTGCTTTTTCATGAGCACCTTCCTTCTTCCTTGGTACTTAGTCAATTCAAGGCCCAACATATCCATTTCTAATGCCCAATCTTTTTGATGCCTTATAATCCCATAAAATTACTTGGCGTTGATGTAAATCAGTATTGCAATCACTTTTGATGATGTTATGTTTGAGTGCTATGACATGTTGGTATTTTTATGGATCCCTATACTTTTATGACATATAAATGTTTCTCTCCATTGACCCCATATGCTCCAATGTTCCCTTTATTGATAGGTTTTAGGCATGTATGTACGGAGACCAACTAGTGTTTTGTGATTCCCTAATGTTAAATTTGTTACTAACTCAACCATGTTTTTAGAAGGTAGGACCTATTAGTCTCTAATCCCCATTTGTTGTGGCTTATTCCCTAGTGAAAGAGATTCCTCCATAACATCTGAGATATTAGTTTTGGTAAACATTATCCCTTGCTTTGAACCCTTACTCACATCCCTTACCTAAAAGAGTGGATAACTAGCCTAACCTTGCCTTTTTTTTAGAGTGAAGATGTTAATAATCCTTCAAACTACCAAACTATCATGATCAATCACCTCTTCAAAAATATTTTTTGGGGGCATGATAGAACACAATATTAGCAATTAGGCTTAGTAAAAAGGAAAGTGGAAAAGGGAGAAAGTAGGTTTTAGACCAAAGCAATCAATAATAGATCATTATGTCACACTCAAACACTTAGTTGAAAAGGGAATACTAATGAAAAATTATATTTTTGTTTAGTAGATTTCAAGAAGGACATCATGAAGTGGTATCTAAATACAATTATCTTGGTCTAGACTTTCACAAATTAAACTTTATTGGGATGCATGTAAAATGAAAATAATACAATGTGGATGTAAATATTTTTATGAGTTACAAATAGATGTAAGAATGTAAATTTACGGGATTCAAAGACCACCAAGTTCCTATTTGGGTTACTTGTAACTCTAGTGGTATTATACGGGTGTGAATTATGAGCTAGTTGCATTATGGATTTAAAATGTAGGAAGATAGAAAGGATACAAAAGTGCATGATTACAAATAAATTAAAAATTAAGGTGTGAAATAATCCTTACAAACAAACAAGCAATATCTCATTAAAGACAATTTTTATGCCTATAAACATCAATACTATGTCGATGGGTCCAAGAAAACTAGATTGATAAGGGAAACTTGAGCTCTATTAAAACAATCTTGTTTAGAACTCTCAAGAATAATCCTCCTACCTCAGTTGTGTATGTAGGACAATTTATTCATATTCCTCAAAGTGTATACATATTTCCCTTCAAAATTATGTTTAAAGGCATGTAATTAATCTAGAACTTATTTTTGTTTAGTAAATCCTATCAAGCTTAAAGGTAAACAAAGAGTATAAAAATCATTTTTGTACTCATATCCAGGAGGAATTGATGAATTAGAATAGTAGTCTATCTTCTAGATAGTAAGTTATTTATCAACTTAAAATATTTTAATATATTCATGTTCCTAAATAAGCTCTTTTATATATATAATCATTCATGAATGGTGTAATCACAGGTGTATGTTAATTTTTTTGGAAATTTTGTTTATGGAAATAGATCAAGATGCGCAACAATATGCTGAAGTGATAAAAAATGTTATGAAATTACTTCCCAAGAAAAATGTGAAACACTTGGTGAAGATGGATTTCCAAAAAATAAAATAATTTTCCCAAAAAGAACCACTATCACAAAAGAAAACAACAAAAAGTGTAGAGATAATATATGGTGAATTTATTAATTTGACTACAGTTTTTAGAGCACATTTGTTGGTTACATTCTTGAATCATGTTGATATGAGGAAATATAAGAATTGTTGGGTGTAGATTTTGGATGAGAAAATTCAAAACACATGGAAGAAGAATTTGTTGGGAATGTTTCTAAAGGAATAAGTTCCTTGGGTACAAAAACTAGGTCTGCTGATAAGAGTATTTCTCATAGAGCGATTTCAACTTTAGTTGTAAGTGAAGACACAATAAAGAATCGTCATGTTACCATTGTTGCTAAGTTATAGGGTATATCTAGAAAGATGGTCAGAAGGCATGTAAAGAGGAAGAAGACATTGGATGATTCTATTATGGAAGGAAATTGGGCACTAATGTGTAAAACTCCACGTTCTGATAAAATAGAGGATAATATTGTGAAGATAGTTTTTGATTTTTGGACTAAGAGGACTTGTCCTTCTCCAAATGTGAGGGATGTTTTAAAACACAAGATAGCTCATAATAACTATGATGAAAATATAAAACATTTGCTTGAAATAACTCAACATGATATGTATATCAAGTTTACATAAGAACATCCAGATGTTAAGATTGGACAACGAATGTTTGAGAATTTGAAGCCTTAATATGCGCGAGCAGATAAATTCCTTGACACATGTTGTTTCCACTATCATGTTGAGTTTGATTATCACTATCAGGTACCAATATATATATATTTATATATATATATATATTACATATATATTTAGGTGTGCTTTCATTTATTTCTATATATTATAAATTTGATTTTAAAAAATTGAGATATGATTTAAAATTAGTGCATTTCAAAATCTATGTTTTTTTATGTGTATAGAAAGTTATGAGAAGCATAAAATGGTTTTTAAAATTCCCCCTACACATGTCAATGATTTCATAGCTTCTATTTTTTAGGAATTAGAGAAAAAAAATGTGGAAACAATTCCTCAAATCACAGCAGTAGGAAACTATATAGTAGAATTATACATGCAGAAATATAACAACATAAATAAATAATGCACAAAAGAAGACAAGACAAGATTTAACATGGTTCACCCAATATGGGCTACGTCCACTAAGAACATGCTCAAATTTTATTATCAACAAGAGTAAAAAAAATCTCACAGTCTTCTCTCAGCTATCAACTCACAATAGAATTCCAAAGATGCTAAACCACATCTAAACCACAATTGACACCCAATTGCTTAACCTTGATCACTCTTGATCACCTCTTGATCATTAAGACTCAAGCCCTCTTCAACACTCAATATATCTTCAAGATACCCTAACACCTCTATTTATAAGATTACAATCCTTTAAGAATTCCAAAATCTAACCCTAGAAGTTTGAAATTCATGACCTTTCATCTTCCCACGAATGGAAAAGAAACTGTCATGACCTTTCATCTTCTCACGGCTAGAAAACAAACGGTCATGACCTTTCATCTTCCCAATTCAAACTCCACACTTCAACACTGATTTGAGAAGACCAAAAAAAGGCTCCACACCCCAATAATCTCCCACTTGGAGACTGTTCCTACTGAGAAAAGTTCTCAA
The DNA here is from genome assembly GCA_019776745.2 of Taxus chinensis. Classification (NCBI taxonomy): domain Eukaryota; kingdom Viridiplantae; phylum Streptophyta; class Pinopsida; order Cupressales; family Taxaceae; genus Taxus; species Taxus chinensis. The sequence goes on along the minus strand of CM034147.1, from coordinate 60,945,483 downwards.
CCCTTCAATATTAACCATGAAGGCCAATCAAAGATGAACACAACTTCAAATTATCCCTTGTGACTTCCTTGGTCATCATATCCATAGGATTCTGACTAATATGAATATTTTCTAGCTTTAACTTATCTTCTTCCAAATATTCCCTGATGAAATGATATCTCAGCAGAATGTGCTTCGTCCTAGAGTGAAAAGTGGAGTTCTTCGCTAAATGAATAACACTCTGACTATCACTGTGTAGTCTCCCAACTTCCTGGTTATGACCCAACTCATCAAGCAACTATTGTAGCCAAATCATCTCCTTGCTTGCCTCTATGGCAGGACCATACTCAGCCTTTGTGGTTGACAAAGCCACAACCTTTTGTAACCATGAAATCCAACTCACTGTTGTATCACCAACCATAAATACATAATATGTCATGCACCTCTTTCTGTCCAAATCTACATAACCATGCAATGTAGTGTCTGATCCACTGAAACACAATGTTTCTCCCATGGTGCCTCTCAAATACCGAAGGATCCACTTCACTGCCTACCAGTGCTCTCTACCAAGATCACTCATAAACCTGCTCACTGCTCCCACTACATGGGAAATGTTATGCCTAGTGCATACCATAGCATACATCAAGCTACCATCAGCTAATGAGTATGGTACCCTAGATATCTTGATTGTATCCTCCTCAGTCTTGGGACTCTGCTCCTTTGATAATTTAAAGTGACCTGCCAAAGGAGTACTAACCGGTTTAGCATCCTGCGTACTAAACCCCTCTGAGACCTTATTTATGTACTCTTCTTGAGATAATACCATCTTTCTCTCCTTCCTGTTCTGATTTATTCCCATACTAAGGGTTTGTTTTGTTTCCCCAAATCCTTCATAGAAAAGGAGTCACCTAGATGCTTCTTGAGTACCTTTATTTCCTACATGTTCTTCCCTACAACAATAATATCATCCACATACAAGCATAAAATAATATAACTACCATAAAGAAACTTCTTGATGTACATGCAATGGTCTGAGTGACACCTAGAGTAACCTTGCTCCTGCATAAAACTGTCAAACTTCTTGTACCACTGTTGTGGAGCTTGTTCCAGACCATACAAGCTCTTCTTTAATTTTCACACTAACCTATCCTTCCCTTTGACCTCATAACCATGTGGTTGTTGCATATAAAATTCATCCTCCAACTCACCATGAATGAATGCAGTATTCACATCTAACTGCTCTAAGTGTAGGTCTTCTACTACTACTAAACCAATAATAGTTCTAATAGAATTCATTTCAACAACAGGAGAAAAAATTTCATCAAAGTCTATACCTTTCTTCTGTGCAAATCCCTTAACCACCAAATAGGCCTTATATATTTTCCTACCTCGATATTCCTCTTTGATTTTATACACCCACTTGTTCTGTAATTCTCTCTTGCCCTCGAGTAGCTCCACCAGATCCCAAGTCTGGTTTTCCATAAGAGATCTATGTTCTTCATCCATGGCCTACTCCCACTTCTTCCTGGCATCCACCTGCACTGCTTCCTCAAAGTACTCTGGATCTCCACTGTCAGTGAGCAATAAATAATTCAAATATGGAGTAAATCATTCAAGTTCTCTTCTTACCCTAGAAGACCTTCTCACCTCAGGGGTTTGGGGTTCCTGATGAGTAGGTTCCTAAACTGGTTGTGCCGGAACATGTTGCACCTGAACCGACCCCTTGGACACCTTATTGTCCGCAATGTCTTATAACATTATGTATTATTTCTTTTATTCCTCTTTCTATTTCTGCAACTGATCTTTATACATGAATTTTTCATTAAAGACAATATCTCTAGACCGAAATATTTTCTTGTCCTTAATACTCCAAACACAGAAACTAAAGTCATCCTCACCATATCCAACAAAGGTACATTTCTCAAACTTAGCCTCTAACTTGGTCCTATCATCTTTATCAATGTAAACAAATACCTCACATCCAAATACTCTAAGAAATGAGTAATCAATTTTCTTACCAGACCAAGCCTCCTCAGGTATACCTCCATCCAAAGCCATAGAGGGTAATCTATTAATCAGATAAATAATTGTGCTCACCACTTCTACCCAAAACATGAGTGACAGCCCCGCATGTAACCTCATGCACCTAGCATGCTCAATGATTATCCTATTCATTCTCTCTAACATTCCATAATCAAGAAATTCATTGCTGCAATACTCCCCTCCATTATCCGACCTGAGACATTTCAACTTGAGACTTGTTTCATTCTCAACCAAGGCTTTCCATCTTTTGAAGGTTTCAAACACATCAGATTTATTTCTAATGCAATATACCCAAAATTTTCTAGTTGCATCATCAATGAAAGTGACATAATAACATGAACCACCAATAGAGTTTACCTTAACTAGCCCCCATACATTTGTATACACTAAATCGAACTTACCCTCCTTCCTGGTAGGTAAAACCTTGAGGAATCTCACCCACTTCTATTTTCCATAAACACAGTCCTCACAGAAGTCTAAATCTAACTCCTTTAATCCAGGAAACCTTTCCTTTATAATTTGCATGCCCTTTTGACTCATATAACCGAGTCTCTAGTGCCACAAAGTTGCATCTCCATCTACATCAACTAAATTACAATAATCAGCACCACTGGTTAAATACAAAGTACTAGTTCTCTTACCTCTTGTAACCACAAGAGATCCTGTGGTAACCTTCCAAGAATCCATTGTAAAAATTATCGTACAGCCATCACTACCCATCTTACCCACTGATATCAAGTTCCACCTCAACTTAGGCACATTCCTGACATCTTTAAGTAGCCATGTGTTCCCATTCTTCATTTTCACCCAAACACAACCTTTCCCTACTATGTTGCATGGTTCATCATCACCAAGATATACATGTGTAAAATCTCCTGAACAAAATTAGTAAATTAATGTCTATGTGGGGTGGCATGGAAATAATCCCCTGAATCTAACACCCAAGACTTAGCAATATTATCTAAAGAAAGAATTAAGGCATCCTGACAATAATCACATGTTGCCACATTTACCTCTTTAGTTTTCTCCTTGTTCTTCTTATCTCGAAGAGCCTAACAATCTTTCTTAGCATGACCAACCTTCCCATAGTGCCAACATTCTAACTTACTCTTGGACATTGACCTTCTGTGATCATTCAACTTCTCATGGTTACCTTTCCCTCTGTTCTTTTGTCTCCCTCTGCTCTCCACCGTCAAAGCATTTCCAGAAGTAGAAGAATATTTGGTGCTCTTCCTTCGCATTTCCTCGCTTAGGATCACACCTATTACATCCTCAAACTTCAACTTTGAATTATTAGAGATTGAATTACTTACAACCATAACCAAGTTGTCCCATCTATCTGGTAAGGAGCACAAAATCAACAAATCCTTGACCTCATCATCAAATTCAATTTTTACTGAGTTTAACATACTCACAACTGTATTAAATTCATTTGAATGAAAAACAATAGAACCATTCTCAGACATCTTCATATTAAATAAAATTTTCATCAAAAATATTTTATTGGAGGCAGAGGGTTTTTCATATAACTTCCCCAACACACTTATGAGACCTTCAGTGGTCTTCTCCTATGATATGTTGAAAGTAACCAAATATGTAAGGCATAACTGAATTGCCCCAAGTTCCTTTCTATCTAGCAACTCCCAATCCTCATTAGACATGGCTGTAGGTTTCTTTGCTTTTCTAGCCAAAGGAACATGGAGGTCCTTTTGAAATAAGTAATCCTCCATTTACATCTTCCACAAACCAAATTTAAGCCCATTGAACTTTTCAACCCTTGATCTTCCCTCATCTACCATAGCTCCCACTCAAGCTAAACTTTCCCTGTGATTTACCACTTCAGCAAAAAACCACCAAATCTCTGATACCAGTTGTTAGGAATTATAGAACAAATATGCGGAAACAATTCCTCAAATCATAGCAGTACGAAACTATATAGTAGAATTATACATGCAGAAATGTAACAACATAAATAAATAATGCACAAAAGACGACAAGACAATATTTAATGTGGTTCACCCAATGTGAGATACATCCACCAAGAACTTTCTCATATTTTATTATCAACAAGAGTAAAACAACTCTCACAGTCTTCTCTCAGTTATGAACTCACAACAGAATTCCAAAGATGTTAAACCACATCTAAACCACAATTGACACCCAATTGCTTAACCTTGATCACTCTTGATCACCTCTTGATCATTAAGACTCAATACCTCTTGAACACTCAAGGTATCTTCAAGATACCCTAACACTTCTATTTATAAGATTACAATCCCTTAAGAAGTCCAAAATCTGACCCTAGAAGTTTGAAAGTCATGACCTTTCATCTTCCCATGGCTGGAAAAGAAAATTTCATGACCTTTCATCTTCCCGTGGCTAGAAAATAAATAGTCATGACCTTTCATCTTCCCAATTCAAACTCCACACTTCAATACTGATTTGAGAAGACAAAAAATAGGCTCCACACCCCAACATTATTCTTTGCATGATATCCAATGATCATGTCGACGATCGTATGGCTTGCATCAAAGATGTATGTGATAAGTGTGGGGACTTGAAATTATTACCAAAAACAAACGAAGATTTGGACATAGTTCAAATGGTGGCTTGCAAGAGGTGATATATATATATATATATATATATATATATATTTGGATGTACATATTTTATTTTAATTTTTATGTTTGCTGCAAATGAATATGACTATTTTTCCATTATATATTATTTTGTAGGTTCAAATACATAAAATATTCAACACATATTAGAAAGGATGTAACCATGTTGGATTTAGTAGAATATGAAATCCCCTTTGCTAAATTCAGGCAAAGTTTCCAAAGTTTAATTAGTCTGTACATCAAGCATTCTCACTATGCAAAGTAGCAGGCTACACAATTCAAGACTAATAGAGACACATTCCCTATTGGTTCCATATTGTCCGTGGTTGATTGTGCTGAGAATTACTCATTTTCTCATCAAAAAGAGATTCAGAAACAGTATTATCATACTGACCAGGCTACCATCATGGTTCAAGTATTTTATATGCATGCACAATTAGATTTGGATGGGGTTGAAATTAAAAATGTGAAGCAAGCGATCAAGAAGAAGTATCAATTCTATATAAGTGATGACAAGGAGCATGACACCCAATTTGTGCAACATTTTTTTGGTTTACTCTTTCAATATCTTCATCAGCGAGGAGTACAAATAGATCAACATTTTGTTTGGTCGGATGGTTGCCCATCACAATTCAAATCCTCTCACCCTTTCTTTGCACTTACTTGTTATCATCGTCATCACAAAATACCTCATTTATGGAGTTTTTTTAGAGTGGTCATGGGAAGGGAGAACACGATGGTGTGAGTGCATGCATCAAACATGCTCTAAAGAAATAAAGCTTTAATTATGAGGGAGACCAATTGATTGAAGCCCACACTATTGTTAAATGGTGTAAGAAACGTTTTTCAGCTCAAGCTTCAACCTCACAGGATTCAACCTCATAGGCTTCATCCCCACACAATTTTTTTTGGGAGATAACATGTATGCACATGTTCAAAACATATAGGTATCTTGATGTGATTTATGGACTAAAAGTTACAAACTTTAAAAAAATTATTCTTAATTTTGATATTTGTTGTAAACTTTATTGATTTTGTACATGATTAATTGAAGTTACTTATTGAAGGACAAAGTATAGATGTGAAAGGATTCCTAATTCTAGGTCTTTGCACTCTGTGATGACTATGGATAGTAATAACTAGACAATTTATACAAGAAATTATTCTTTTTTTTGTTATGAATGCATGAAGAAATCATATTCAGAGTACAATAGTCAAAAAAATGAGTATGTACATGAGTGGAAGAAAGTTCCTTTAGTTGTGGATGACACATATGGATCATATCATGATGATAGTTTTTGAAGATGTGCCATTAATTTCACATGATTATGACCACATATCTGGACTGGTTAAACAAGGTATGTTTTATTTAAAAGGATTGTACAATTTGATCATTGAATTTATATGTATAATTTATAGTATATGGATCATTGAATATTTATTTGCATTTTATTGTAGGTGATGTATTTGCAATCATTGTTAAAGAAGAAAATATTGAGAAAGTGGATTACGACTTGTCGCATTTCACAGAAGAGAAAACAAATCTAACATGTGAAATAACAAGTGAGGAGACAAAATTTTATACTGGCTCATTTGTAGTGTAGGTAACATATTTACAACAAGTGAAATCCCTCCAAAGTGGGATTCACTTTGTTGATTATAAAAAAAGGTGTATTATTACACCCATCAGATAATTTCTATAGGGTTATAATTACATCAGGTGAAGACTAAAAGTGGTCAACGCAAAAAATGGAGACTAGATGTAGAAGACCATGAAAAACTTTTACAAGTCATTAAACAACAAGCTAAGCCACTTGGTATTATATAGAAGGACCTAGAATATTATATATTGATGTCTTCTAGGAATGGAATATTTTATTTATTTTATTTTTCATTTTTCATACATATTTGACAACTTTCTTGCTATGATATTAAGGATGGGTTCATTAATGATGCAATTTTGTTCCCTAGTATCTCCAAAAATATTCTTTCCATATATATCAATGTTTTTATTCTATAAATGAGAAGAATGTGGAGTTTTCTTATCATAATGTTTTGATCAAAGATTTACATAATATAGAGGTGGTGATTTCCTATGGTGGTGTTGATCATAGCTCACACTTATATGTGTTTTATGGATTTGAGTATTCTTAAGGGACATACTAATTTCTCATGTTGACTCATTGAGAAAGCTTTATCATGAAGGATTTTGATACTTGAACTACACACACACACAATATATATACACACACACACACACAGATGTATATATATATATATATATATATATATATATATATACACACATATATATGTATATATAATATGAGTTCAAAAAACTTGGTGCTAGGTTTACCTAGCATGTCTTGTATTGATGGTGTTTTTAGATATTGTGTACATGTAAAACGACATCAACATTTTTCAAAAAATGAGTTTATGATATCTTTACTCATGGATGGATGTAACTAACATGCATCATTTTAAGTTCATAAAAAAACAATGGATGTTCCTCTTCAAACAATCCTTCCATTTTACATTGTGCAAACTTACTCAAGATAGTGATTTAAAACACATAGGATACTTCCCCCACCCTCGAGTTATTATGTCTTCTATCACAAATCATAACAATTGTTTTTCATGATGCATATTAATGCCATTATAAGTAAAATAAATGTTTTCCTTTTACCTTTTCAATATTATGAGGAAGATGATAATAATTACATGGTAAGTTGATTAACTCCTTATCCAATAGAACATGAAAAATTCATGTGGTCTATCTCTAAATTTTTTGAACTGAAGTAGTCCCCTCTCATGTACCATATATATTTTTTTTACCCATTATTGATTATCTACATAATGAAAAGCTTATGCCTCTATGTAGGACTTTTGCTTCACCAAATTTTTGAGTTGTATCTCTTGTAACTCTTGCATCACTTTTTATGTCCTCTATAGTTGTGGTGGAGACATATGCAATTTCATATGATTTCTCCTTTGGAAGAGAAATTTATTTTTATATTTGGATTTTTTTAAATCATAGAAAGAGTAATGTATAATATGTATCATATAGTAACTTCTCTTTAAGAGGGTAGATAAGTCCTCAAAAAAAGATGTATTGTATATCTAAATCAAATGGTTGATATATTAGTTGTTGCATACAAGTCTTAAACTTCATAATGTACTCACTCATTGATTTTGAGTTTCCTTGATGTAACATCTTAAGTGCTCATATGTAACTCTTGGAATCTTATTTTGAATATAGTTTATTAAAAATGCTTCTTCAAGTTCCGAGAATGTGCTCAAAGATACACCAAGGACATGATGAAACCAATATAAATCCTTACCTAATGGATTATTTGAAAAGGATTTATAAAAACACTATTACTATCATGTTGTTTCATTGAAATTCAAAACCCCTTAATATGTATCTATATAATTCATTTCTACCTTCAATAATTTTTATGTCAACTCTTATGTTTTTTATTTTCCTTGTTTTAGTTTCTCTTTTCGGACATCTTTTATAATAATTTGAAGCAATTTCTTAGTGTCCTATACATTATTTTCATATCTGAATTGATTATATTTTACACTAGGTAAGCCTATAAATCAAATCTTACATAAATTTTTAGAGATAAAACTAATACTATTAAACATAACAATAATATTGTATAAAGTATATATCAACTAAAAAAATGTAAATAAACTCAAATAATTTAACTCAATGTAGTATTTTCCTTGAGATTGAACTACACAACTATCAAATACGTGTTGGATCTTATGTATCATTTAAAACATCTCAGCTTTGTAGCTTAATACATGAAACTCTTTCACATTCAAAATAAACATGCAAACCTTTCTCGGGTTGTATTTGATGAAATAGTTAAGAACACCAACTCATAAAAATATAAAATTATGCTACCTTACATATCAATATATGAAATTCATGTCGAATGAATATATATAAAAATATAAAAACCACATGTCTAATGAATACACACACACACACACACACACACACACACACACACACACACACACACACACACACACACACACACACACACACACACACGTGTGTGTGTGTGTGTGTGTGATGGTGTGTGTGTGTGATGTTGAAAGACATATATCAAAATATAAAAATCATGTCTAGAATGAGTATGAATATATATGTATGTCTAAAATATATGTATCCTTCAGTGTGTGTGTGTGTGTGTGTGTGTGTGTGTGTGTGTGTGTGTGTGTGTGTGTGTGTGTGTGTGTGTGTGTGTGTGTTGAAGACATATATCAAAATATAAAAATCATGTCTAGAATGAGTATGAATATATATGTATGTCTAAAATATATGTATCCTTCATGCAGTATGGAAAGTTCTAGACCCCTCACTAGGCTCTGTTACACCCTGCATGTTAAAAAAATAAATATACACATGTCAGAAACTATATATAACATACCATATATTAAAATTTATAAGAAAAATTCTACAACAATTTATTGATTAATTAAATACATCATATAACAAATATGTTCAATTGATTACCTCAGTATCTATCCCTGGACGGATGTTAGGAGTATCTACACTATGTGTAAATTTCTTTCCCATAGATCCCTTTGAAACAAAATTAATTAAATGTCAGAAGTTGATAAATAAGTTTTTTGAATAAATTTCATTAATTTAACACATTTCAATTTATATTAAATATTCATTCTAACTCACATATATATATACCTCTGTGGAACGAGTCTCCAAATCTATGGGACTGTCACCCACGACCTCAACACCAACAAATATATGACTCAGGCCAAGTGAGCCAAGTTTTCTCAGGCTCAGAACATCAAGATCCATGATGCACTCAGTCAAGAGATGTGTGTATGTCATGTGAGAAAATGGTGTGGGTTGTGAAGCACCACACACTGGAGAAAAATCCTAAACACACAAGTAAATGATCAATTTTAATATTAATAAATTATAAAGTAATGATGAAATAAAATAAATTTTAATTAAATTAAGGTTTAATTTTCACACATTGGAACAAAAATGTGCTAAACATAGGGTGTGATGATCCAATCAACATGAGGTCTGATTGTAACAGCAGTAGCACCCTGACTAGAAGATACACCGCCTCTCTGCGATATAAAATCTAAATCACCCGATAGTGTAATGTTATAATTTCATGAAATCACCTCATACGCATGCAACAAGTCAACAGCCATGATGCGTCCTAGCTGACATGTCTGAGTGGCATATGTAACCCCCTCAAAGTCATCTAGTGAAATCAAATGTGCATGAACATATAGCTCGTTGTGTTCATCACTACTGCTACTAGTGTCTCCACTGCTAGTACCACATCTCTGAAGGTACTGAACCACATAGTTAGAAGAGATCAATTGGGTCTTGAGAGCAATTCCCACAAGACCCTTGATAGCACCCTCATGTACATTCATAACAATAGGCACTGCGACATCTTGAAATCTTGATAAGAATGGTCATGACCTCAGTACAAGCTGCCACGTGTCAAAAACTATAAGATTTCACTCCTTTCAATATGCCTCCTTGTGGCTAATATGGCCATGCCCCTACTCGAAATAACTATGGATGTCTAAATAGTTCACCTTTAGGTTTAGGTGAACCTCAACATGTAGCATCAGTATGAAGTATAATGGTAATTGGTCATTATTCAGAAATTGGCCTTGAGAGGCCACAAATATAGGATAAATCAAAGGTGCACATAGGGGACATGAACATTTGTTTACATAATATGCCCTTATTTTCAGTTTGTCTACATAAAAACTCCAAAAAGAGCTCTTAAAGAATTCCTTATTGGAAAGTTGTAACTTAATATCATTATATCCTACATCTCATGAGACACTTGATTTTAATGAATCCATAAATTTTTTATCGACTCAGAATCAAATGGGTTGTATGTTTTCAAAATTGTTTATATTCTACGAAGATCAACCAATATGCTTTCACAATGGGCTTTATAGTGCCCAAATGTAGTTGGATCATTGAGAATAGATTACAATTTTGCAATCTCTAAATCCATCCTCTCAAAAAAATTAGCAATAGCACATTGTGAGAAGCCATGACTATAAAAAAATGAAAGTAAAATTAAATTTACAATAATATAAAAAAATTATCCTAGGATATTATCCTATTTTAATGAAAATAGAAATATGATTTTCAAGCTTGAATGCAAATAATAGAAAATAAGAAATTGCATATCTTATTGTCATTTGTAATAAAAACTCACTAACATAGAATTACCATTCAAAAATGGAATAATGTAAAATCTAAGTTATTCCATTATAAATAGATAACATAGTAAATCAACCTCAAATGGCATAGTTCAAGAAAAAGTACATGAAAGAGATGCATCACAAAAAATACATTTTATAAGTCACTGCTAAATTCATTACTAAGGGAAAAAATTAATTACCATGCATCAAAAATCAATGAAAGATCATGTTAGGAGATAAGATGAATTTTTTCAACATGACTAGAAGTACAAACACTTATAAAATGTATTCTCTATTTATGTAAAAGCATTCTAAAAGAATTAAAATAAACAAGTGCATTTGTTTTTGAAAATATATACCAAATTCATATTCTTTAAAGAACTCTAGAATTAATATATCATTCTTGATAAATTCCGTTATAATAGGTTCATCCTTATTTTCTACATAGGTTAGGATCACTATGCTTAGGGTTCTTTTTATCAGAGGCTCCAACCTTATGGATACGATAAACTTCATTTCTAGAAATTCTACATCAAGCCAAAATGTGAACAAGAGGAAACCATTGAATCTTCTAGTTGATTGTTCTCCCTAGGAATGGCATCAATGGAGATGACATGGCAAGGTTTTGAGGTAAAGAGATTTGGGCATGCACCAAAACATGTCAATAAATGTTGTGGGGATTTGAAGCTCTATGCATGGCACAAAGTATGTATGGTTTTTTGAGTAAGTATGAGAAGGACCAAAATACATTTGTGTGCAAAATTTCTATGTAAAATTATGAACATACACAATTAGGTGATAAGACTTGGCACACTACGAAAGGCATGCAAAAAGTAAACTCAAGTGAAGAGGTATGTTAGTTTCCTTGCACAACATGTTATGAGAAAGTAAAAAATGTTGTGAGGTAACTTGCATGATATTGAAAAAGATGAAAACGTTGATTTGGTGCAAGACTGAGGAGCTATGAGTGATACAATTTTGTTAAGGAAAGCTCTATGCACATTGTGAGATATCATTGGGTGCAATTCAAGCATGAGACTTAAGATGATCTTAAGGTAATGTAAAATTGAACTCAAGTTGAGAGGTGTGATAGTTACATTGTACAAAATTATAAGTTGTAAATATTGTGAGACAATGCAGGACATTGCCAAATTTGCAAATGTTGATTTGATGAAATATTATGCAAATTGTGAGTGATACAAGGAAATTAAGTCAATCCTTTCATAAGGCTTGAGATATCAATAGAATCTAGGATGCTCGAGAGGATATGCACAAAAATAAATGTGTGGTGGTGTGTAAATGTTCCACAATATGTGTGCACACTTTGTAAGATGATCATTGCAAATGAACTCAAAGTGAGTAGTGTTTTCATGTTGAAATCCCTCTACTTATTAATGTGGTCCTTCTATATCTCATAGAGAGACACAATAGTGGTTTAAGATATTGAAAATTTGTTTCTTATTGTTTCTCAACATTGTTCTCTTATATCTATTAGGATCTTGATCCTCTTACCATGATTGATAATTTTCCATGTTCGCCAAAAACCTCTCTTCAAATGATACCCAGATGTAGTGTAGAGCTGCATAATCACACATCTTACCATCATTGAAAATGTTATTATTAGAGGAATGTCATGTTGCTTTAGAAGGAGAAACTATAATATTACCCTCATTCTCAAAAAATATGGGAAAACGCTCTATCAACCAACCAATATATACATGCCATTCAAAAATAAATTGTAAAATAGAGCATATTTGCTAATGATTCAAGAAATGAGATCTCAATTTTTCAATATAAGAGATAAAAAATTAAAATTGAACTTTCCACAAACTAATATGAGAAGAATTTTGATACTTTATTTTGTAAATTATTGCTCTAATTGACTAGAATGTGACTGTGTGATTACATATTTGCAAGTTTCTTGAGTGCATGATCATGATATTTTTAATTAAAGGAGTATCGTTGTCATCATGGAATGAATGAGGTAATAGAAACAGAGTTATAGGTCAAAAACAAGGCTTGGAAATAAAAATAACAGAGTTATAGGTCAACACATAAATTTGACAGTGGGGATTGTTCTCTCTAAGTAACATTCGGCAGTTGGTTGCTTAATTGCATTTATTTCAATGGAAAATGAACACTCGGTTCAACTATTAATTTAGTCCACTCGAAACCCATGCTCGAATTTCTTTTTGAAAGGGAAAAACTCACTTTTTGGAATTTTGTTCCAATAGGAATGCTTTCGTCAAAGCTAAATCAATCCACTTCCAATAAAAGTAGTAGTACACTCTTATGTTGCTACCTACTCTAATTGTATAATGTTCCACAAGAAAAATAGTTAAATCAAATGATGTCCATCAAGCAAGCTCGTGTTGATAAAAAAATTGCTACATTGGACGAAGAGTATCGTTTGTAGTTCAAACCAAGATAAACTTAATTGTATATATAATTATAGATAAATGATAAGAATAATATGATTATTGGATTAGGAATGGTGTGGGTATATATATATATATATTAACTTGATTCAAGATTATTTTGTTCCATAATAGTTAGTAGTTGGTTGCTTAATTACATTTCTTTCAATGCAAAATGAACACTCTATTAAATTATAATAGGTAGAACTACTTTGCTAGGTTCCTAAAAATAGTAATTGCCATGTAAATAAGCACATTGAAAGAAGACCACAACATACTCGTGATGCCCAAAACAAAAAATTTTAAGCCTGGTCATGATACAAGAGATTTATTGGGGTTTCAACTAGGGTTTCTTTTTTTGCCCATTTTTTTACAAAAATAAAAAAATTGAACATACCTAATAGATTGAGGATGTTTGGGCTGGATGTGGACTCTTTGAGGGCTATAACTCACTCAAGTTCAACTTTGGGCCCTATGGGATCCAGAACGTTGTCAGCTCTGTCAGTTTTGTGCTTCATGCGAAAGAGGCGGGAGAAGGAAAAGTGAAATCCTCCACATCGCCTCTAATATATAAACTAGGGGGTTCATGCGAAGGTGGTCCACATGAAGGGGGTTCAACCGAACCCCATTTTGTGTGAACCACTTTCCGTGACATACGTGGTAAAAAATTATGCCACATGGCACTTCAAACGTAAGGGGTTTGCGCGAAGGGGGTGTTCGCACAAACACCCCTAATTTCTGACCCCACCACATTTCCCACTCATGCTTTTGGGACTGAAAGGAACAATAAGAATATTTTTCCAAGCTGCGATCTTAGATGATAATAGCACACCACATTAGATTTACAAAATAGAAGAGTTAAAATACCATATATGGAGATCCATTATAATCCATAATGCTCAATACATTACAATACAATGACTTGAATTACTCAATAAGAAATATGTACATATAGGAGGATGGAAGTGCAACTACTACCTAAATCAGTGATGAAGAATGCCCACTAATTGATATTAGTAGTTAAGTTAACTCTATAAGACTAGTAAGCTAACTCCACATAAGTGAGAAGCTAACTCAACACAACTTGTAAGATAACTCCATACATCTAGTACACCTAAGCAAGCTAAACCAAAAAGTGTATGGCTAATACAAGTGTAAGAATTATCCTGATAAATAAATAAAAGGATAAATAATAATCTACACTTAACCTACACTAACACCCTCCCGTAAACATAGCTTAGGTGTGATGAGTGCATTATTTGGCTCATTAATATCATTTCTTCAGACCGGAAATACTCTTTGTGATATGACTTATTAGTATATGGGGATGTTTTGTGTAGTCATATCTTAGTAGGTTGATGCATTTTCCTTGCTATTATTTATGAAATCCGTTTATCACATGAACCTCCTACTAACTATCTTTATAAGATCAAATGTGATGATGTGTGTAGGGAATGATGGAAGTTACTAGTGGATAAGAAGCCCGAGTTCAAAGCATGCGGCTAAAGACTATTTCCATTGAATTGACCTATTAGCTTGGGCTTGACTCTAATGGCCCATAGGAATCTATGAGTTTTAATTGATATTTGATGAACAGTGTTTAATGTCACCTGATATGGCGGATCTTGTAACCAACATTATCTATATGAAGACTTTGTCTTCAAAACTTGGGTACCACTTTTCTAATTGTCTAAGAAGATTATCTGCATATTGTTCTGGATTTGTTTTTGATGTGTTATGAAATCATTTTGAAGTTAATGAAAGTGACGGAATTTTGAGAATTAGAAGTTGTTGATCACTCTATCCTGAGGAAGAGAAAGGGCCCACTCAACCGAGGAGATACGAGGTTACTTTGAGTTCATGCATATAGTCCTTCGATTAGTTTTACTGCAATTATCATTTGATGAGCTTTACATGCATGCTTTGATTAACTATCTTTGCTTTCTCCATTACCGCTTCCGCTTAGAATAGATGCTTTTGTTATGCAAATCTAGTTCATGAATAGTCTTGCCTTCTGCTAAAAATTCCATTTATTCAGTTGTGGTTTAATTTGTTAAGAATAAGTGTGTGCGTATTTTATTTTATAGTAGAAGATTAGTTGCTAAAATTCCTTTCATTGCACGTAGTTTAATTCAGTAGACTTGTATTTAATTTCCATATATTTTAATTGCATTTCTATAGAATAGTCATTACAACTAAGAAACCCCCCAATAGACTCAACGTATAACTAGTTCTCCTAGACTCCATTGCATATTGCCTAGGACACAGCCCTAGTTTAGAATGACACTGACAAATATTATGTTAGTTAAATGATTGGAAGAATACAATGACCCATCATTTTTGGTGTCGTTGTGGGGGACATAATCAAATGCTCCATTACTTTATTCTATATGCTATGGGTGTTAATGGAGTTCATATAGGAAACCAGTAGTTCTCTCGGACCTTAATTTAAAACCAACCAACCTAGATGCATAGGTCATGAGATAACCAAGGGAGATTTATAGCACGTAATATTCAACAAATATCTTTAGACACTTCACAAGAGAGAAACACTTAGAGTGATACACATTCCAATTCAACGCCTAGAACCTTTTCTGAGAATTCTATATCCTCTTCACATTGTTCTGTAATGGGAGATCTTGGGAATGCTGAAGACCAACCTTTAGGATGAACCTTTACATACCCCATTTTCCTTGATGTAAATGAGGATGCACCCATGAAAAATATCTCACCATCCATCCGACCCCTCTTTTGAGGAATGACCAAAGAAGACCTTGATCAATTTTTGTTTGAATTTATAATCCTGTGCCAGACATATGACTACCGAACTGACAATCAAAAACTCAAACTATTTCCCCCCACTCTCAAAGATTCTGCCATGAGATGGTTTATGGGGTTACCATCTAACTCCATTCATTCCTGGGAAGCCATGGAAATAGCCTTCCTTGATAAATACCAAGACTATTATAGAGGAAGGGATAGGAAGGAAGAGTTCTTCCAAATACGACAAAAGGAAGATGAGAATCTAGAGGATTATCTAGATAGATTCCTCTTTCTCCATAAACACAGTGGGTATGAGTTACATGCAGACATCACTAAAATGGTCTTCCTGAAAGGACTAGATTAGGAAACCAAGAATTCTCTCCATCTCATGGGAGGTGGAGACGTGCATAAGCTCACCATGGAACAAATTACTGAGCTATGTAGAAGATATTCTAGAACACGGGGAGGAATACAAAGGAAACAAACATCCAAGTCTTTGGGTACCTCTGAACTTCTAGAAGAAATGGCCAACATGAAAATAGACATTCTGCTGCAATTAACATCCACCATAGATGGACTCAAGGAAAAATCCACCCCTGCTAAAGAACCATTGGACATGTATTGCCCTAAATTTTGGAAGAGACACCCCTTGAGAGAATGTCCTTTGGATGTCACATATATGTGCTTAATCTGTGAAGTTACTAGCCATGACACTAAGCATTGCACACTTCTACCACAGTTGAAGGGAGGTTTGAATACCATCTCTCAAACAAGTGCTGAATTAAATTTTGTCCAAATACCAAACAATCAGGGTGGGTTCCCATCTAGACCAACTCAGAATCCCTAGAGAATGCCATGGCCAAATCATACCTCTCAGTCTTCTTGGGGACAGCCTGAGTGGGAAAACTCAAACTGGATGACTTACCCATATCCACCACCTTGGAAAAATCCCTGCACTCAGCTAGGTTGGGCTCCACCACCTGCAGCCAATCCTTAGCACA
This sequence comes from Taxus chinensis, assembly GCA_019776745.2. Lineage (NCBI taxonomy): Eukaryota > Viridiplantae > Streptophyta > Pinopsida > Cupressales > Taxaceae > Taxus > Taxus chinensis. The sequence goes on along the minus strand of CM034147.1, from coordinate 60,928,428 downwards.
ATCAATAGTGGGGTCCTCAACAAAATTTTAGCCAAAATCAGTCCTGGGCACCACCACAAAATGGTAATCAGCAACGCAGGTTCCAGTATCCACAGCAAGCTTTAATACCTCCACCTCAAGCCTACCAAAATCAAGGACAAGAAACACAAACACAACTTCCAGCTCAGCTAGTATCCAATCCTAAAAATCAACAGACAGCTTCGATTGATGACACAGACGCAGGTAACACCATGCAGGTTAACACTATTGGTAATTTACGATTACGATCTGGCAAAATATTGAACCCTCCTATTGTTATCATAGAACTGCTTGATGCTACCGATAAGGAAGAAAAAATTGAGGGTAACACGGGTTCTTCACCAATGTCAGATAAACAGGATGATCAAATACCCAAAAAAACTATAGCCCCTTTTCCTGAGTGATTACAAGACACTCAAACTACAGATGAAACAAAACTAGTTCAGGAATTGAAAAAATTACATATTGAGGTTCCACTACTGCGTGCAATACGGGACATCCCTGAACTAAACCAAACCATTAGAAATGAATGTATAAAGACACCAGGAAGAAAAAATAAATACCTAAAGACTGTCAGAGTCGAAGGGAATTTGGCTGATTTAGTTGCTAGCACCCTTATCTCACCAAAATATGGGGATCCTGGGAGCCCTGTCATTACTATTTGTATAAACAACCAGTCAATATCTAATGTTTTAGTGGATCTTGGTGTTGCTATTAATCTCATCACAACAGAAATGTTTAACCTACCATCCTTGACAGGGCTTCAACCAACCAACATTTTTTTGCAGTTAGCAGATCAATCCATTGTTGTACCTGATGGTGTGGTTGAAGATATAATGGTCACTATTGAATCATGGGAGTACCCAGTTGATTTCATGGTTTTGCAGCCTAAAGCTTGGAAGTTGGGATATACAGTCATCTTGGGAATACCTTGGCTGGCTACAGCTGCTTCTTACATTGACTGTAGGTCAGGCAACATGAAAATTCTAAATGGGTAGAAATTCAAACACATTTCATTATATCCTCCTGCCCAACCTTATACGAACAATTGGTGACCAGGTATGGGTGGATTCTTTGGATGCTAACTCTTTGAGTTCTTCTTTTCTGGCCACTATTGTAATACACAATCATATGACGGAAGCTGCAGAGTTATATGTGGTGACTGATTCTAAGGACTCTGCAACTACGGAAATCAACACTATTACTACGGAATTCAGAATACCGGCATTAGACATTACCTCTGCTGATTCTGGTAGGAAACTCTATGCTTATAATTCTAAACATTTAGTTCTTGATTTCTATTGTCCTTTAACCAAGGTTATGTCTTTTGATAACATATCCATCCTGCACATGCTTCAGCCCCATGTTTGCCAATTGAATTCTTTTATCACTAGTACAGAGCTTGCTCTTGCGAATGATACTAAGCAGGTGCTTGTCAATATGGATAGAGAGTTGACTATAGGAAGCGACTTGGAGGTCAATCAAGAAGCTAGGGTGCTTGAGGTTATGAAGAAACATTCTCATGCTTTTTCTTAGGATTACATTGATATGAAAGGAATTCATCCTAGCATCTGTACACATCATATTTACACCGATGACATCAAACCTATAAGGCAGCCGCAACAAAGAATCAATCCAGAATTGAGAGACATAGTAAAAACTAAGATCAAAAAGCTCCTAAAGGTAGGTTTCAGGTATCCTATATCTGATATTCAGTGGGTTTCCCCATTAGTTATTGTTACCAAGAAGAATGGTAAGTGGTGAATATGTGTTGATTATAGGGAACTATTGAGTCGAATCACAACACCCCTGAACATTTGCAACTCGATGGGTTGAGACTCTCAGTGCGATTGCATAACATGGAGCTTTTCCCAAGTGTGGGACCTTCCGAAATCGGAAAAACTCTTTGGATGAAGGCCAGTTCCTATTCCTCTGTTCAGATGCACACGTAAAAAAATGCAGAGGGTTTACTCAAAAACCTAAGCTAGCTTGCCAAGGAGACAAGGTAAGAAGATGCATACAAATAAACCTAAACTAACAAAGGTGATGCACTGAGGAATAAAGAACACCTGTCTTGCCAATAAACACAAACCATCAAAATGCAATGCAAGATCATGCACAGATAAACAAAAAATTTGCAGTGAGAAAGATTAGGAGGATTGCAAATGAACATAAGAGAGGGTTTGAGAATCATCCACAGACATTGGTTATTTGCTCCAAAAAGATTATACAATGACACTACCAAAATTGCCGGGGCAAAGTTGATTACAGTTTAGATGGGAGGTCTTGAAACTCCAAAATCACCTGCCAAAGAGAAGAAGGAAGGAGGAAGGGCGCAACCCCCCCCCCCCCCCCCCCCCCCAACACCAAACAACAAGAATGTCCAACCTTGAGAAGAAAGCCCCTCCTTACAATTTATAGGAAGAATGAAGGAATTGACGATGGAGGAAAAGAGAGAGAGATTCACAAATATACCCCCAACCACCTCTAGGTTGGCATTTAATTCATATCATTATTGGTGGTAGGTTGGAGAAACCCTAGCAAAACCACAACAAGTGGGCTCCCCCCCGCAACTGTATTTATATTTTTAAAGAACTTGTTCTACCTAAATGTAAATATATCTGTTTGTAGTTGGATAGAGGAACCCTCGTAAGCTTTCTGAAAAATTCTGGAAAATTCCAACCTTGAATGAAATCAGAGATCTCCTTGTGGAAAAGTTATGGCCATCTGATTCTGCGTCAAGTATGCTGTTAATGTCAACCTCAGATTTGCGCTCCCAAAGAGGGCAAAGGCGCATCCATCCCTTATGGTGACATACCCGAAATGGTGCCTATGGTGTGAATTTTTCCAGGTCGAACCCACTCATTTACCTGTGCCATGGGCGCATCCCATATTTGTGTAACATCCATTTAACCTACGCCATGGGCGCATCCATATTTGTGTCGACAACCTCATTTACATACGCCATGGGCGCAATCCATTATTTTTTGTCGACAACTCTCCATTTACCTGCGCCATGGGCGAAGCCATATTTGTGTAGACATCCTCTTTTATAGGTGCCCTTTACCTGCACCTTGGCGCATCCATTTTGTCGTCGACACTCTTTCTGTGACGCCTTTACCTGCACCTTGGCGCATCCATTTTCGTCAATATCCTTGTCGACACTCTCTTACCTGCACCATAGGCAATCAATATTTGTGTTGGACATCCTTCTATGGTGAAACCCTTACTTGCGCCTTGGCGCATCATTTTCATGTTGGACACTCTTTTCTATTGCGCCCTTACTGTGCCTTGGCGCATCCATTTTCATGTAGACATCTCTTTTCTGTGCACCTGAGGTGCTTTCCCATATTGTGTCGACACTCATTTACCTTGTTGCAATTTGACCTTTGGTGACGCAATAAATATCGGGCTCTGAGTTTCTTTGGTGTCCATATTCTTATGCTGTCTCTATCTACCCGGGGGGGGGGGGGAGGATATTTACAAACAGGAACTTACAAAGCCACCCAAGAAAAAGATTTATTTTCCCGTGGCAGTTTCATTGACCAAGTTCAGAGGCAATTTGGATGGTAATAAATATTTCTGTTTCTTGGATGATGGGTTTAGTGGGTTTGTAGTGGGGTATAATCAAATTAGTATGGCCTCTGCGATCAGGGATAAGACTACTTTACCATGCCCTTGGGGTGGTACATTCGCTTACATAGTCTTCCTTTTGGGCTTTGTTACATGCCCCTTGCTACATTTCAGAGGGCCGTCTTGGCCATTTTGTAGATCTTACAATGAATGTCTTTGAGGTTAACATGGGATGATTCACTCTCCAGGGATCCACGTTTGAAGAATCTTTGAATAATCTTCGAGAAAACTCAGTCGATGTGAAACAACACCAACTATTCTCTGGTTATGAAAAATGTCGAATGATGGTTTGATCAAGGATATTTGTCTTAGGTCACCATGTTTCACCCAAGGTGGGATACAGAGGATCCCAAAAGATATCAGTCATCACCCAATGACCTACAACCAAACTAATCAGACTGGGACTCAAAAAGTTTCCTTGGCCATGCAAGCTTATTACGCCGATCATAAAAGATTTTAGCAAATTTATGCCCCACTGTTTTCATTTGCTAACCAAAGTTGGGTTTTGAAATGGTCTTCTTAGTGTCAAACAGCATTTGAGTCTATCAAAGAAAGCTAACAACAGCCCCTTGTTACGTGGCCCTAATTGGGGCAACCTTTCCATATCCACACTTATGCTTCGAATCAGCTATGGGGTTGTCCTTGGACAAAAAGGAAGATGAGAATCTAGAGGATTATCTAGATAGATTCCTCTTTCTCCATAAACACAGTGGGTATGAGTTACATGCAGACATCACTAAAATGGTCTTCCTGAAAGGACTAGATTAGGAAACCAAGAATTCTCTCCATCTCATGGGAGGTGGAGACGTGCATAAGCTCACCATGGAACAAATTACTGAGCTATGTAGAAGATATTCTAGAACACGGGGAGGAATACGAAGGAAACAAACATCCAAGTCTTTGGGTACCTCTGAACTTCTAGAAGAAATGGCCAACATGAAAATAGACATTCTGCTGCAATTAACATCCACCATAGATGGACTCAAGGAAAAATCCACCCCTGCTAAAGAACCATTGGACATGTATTGCCCTAAATTTCAGAAGAGACACCCCTTGAGAGAATGTCCTTTGGATGTCACATATATGTGCTTAATCTGTGAAGTTACTAGCCATGACACTAAGCATTGCACACTTCTACCACAGTTGAAGGGAGGTTTGAATGTCGTCTCTCAAACAAGTGCTGAATTAAATTTTGTCTAAATACCAAACAATCAGGGTGGGTTCCCATCTAGACCAACTCAAAATCCCTGGAGAATGCCATGGCCAAATCAAGCCTCTCAGTCTTCTTGGGGACAGCCTGAGTGGGGAAAACTCAAACTGGATGACTTATCCATATCCACCACCTTGGACAAATCCCTACACTCAGCCAAGTTGGGCTCCACCACCCATAGCCAATCCTTGGCACAATCAATAGTGGGGTCCTCAACAAAATTTTAGCCAAAATCAGTCCTGGGCACCACCACAAAATGGTAATCAACAACGCAGGTTCCAGTAGCCACAGCAAGCTTTAATACCTCCACCTCAAGCCTACCAAAATCAAGGACAAGAAACACAAACACAACTTCCAGCTCAGCCTAGTATCCAATCCTAAAAATCAACAGACAGCTTCGATTGATGACACAGACGCAGGTAACACCATGCAGGTTAACACTATTGGTAATTTACGATTACGATCTGGAAAAATATTGAACCCTCCTATTGTTATCACAGAACTGCTTGATGATGCCGATAAGGAAGAAAAACTTGAGGGTAACACTGGTTCTTCACCAATGCCAGATAAACAGGATGATCAAATACCCAAACAGACTATAGCCCCTTTTCCTGAGTGATTACAAGACACTCAAACTACAGATGAAACAAAACTAGTTCAGGAATTGAAAAAAGTACATATTGAGGTTCCACTACTGCGTGCAATACGGGACATCCCTGAACTAAACCAAACCATTAGAAATGAATGTATAAAGACACCAGGAAGAAAAAATAAATACCCAAAGACTGTCAGAGTCGAAGGGAATTTGGCTGATTTAGTTGCTAGCACCCTTATCTCACCAAAATATGGAGATCCTGGGAGCCCTGTCATTACTATTTGTATAAATAACCAGTCAATATCTAATGTTTTAGTGGATCTTGGTGTTGCTATTAATCTCATCACAACAGAAATGTTTAACCTACTATCCTTGACAGGGCTTCAACCAACCAACATTGTTTTGGCAGTTAGCAGATCAATCCATTGTTGTACCTGATGGTGTGGTTGAAGATATAATGGTCACTATTGAATCATGGGAGTACCCAGTTGATTTCATGGTTTTGCAGCCTAAAGCTTGGAAGTTGGGATATACAGTCATCTTGGGAATACCTTGGCTGGCTACAGCTGCTTCTTACATTGACTGTAGGTCAGGCAACATGAAAATTCTAAATGGGTAGAAATTCAAACACATTTCATTATATCCTCCTGCCCAACCTTATACGAACAATTGTGACCAGGTATGGGTGGATTCTTTGGATGCTAACTCTTTGAGTTCTTCTTTTCTGGCCACTATTGTAATACACAATCATATGATGGAAGCTACAGAGTCATATGCGGTGACTGATTCTAAGGACTTTGCAACTACGGAAATCAGCACTAGTACTACGGAATTCAGAATACCAGCATTAGACATTACCTCTGCTGATTCTGGTAGGAAACTCTATGCTTATAATTCTAAACATTTAGTTCCTGATTTCTATTGTCCTTTAACCAAGGTTATGTCTTTTGATAACATATCCATCCTGCACATGCTTCAGCCCCATGTTTGCCAATTGAATTCTTTTATCACTAGTACAGAGCTTGCTCTTGCGAATGATACTAAACAGGTGCTTGTCAGTATGGGTAGAGAGCTGACTATAGGAAGCGAATTGGAGGTCAATCAAGAAGCTAGGGTGCTTGAGGTTCTGAAGAAACATTCTCATGCTTTTTCTTAGGATTACATTGATATGAAAGGAATTCATCCTAGCATCTATACACATCATATTTACACTGATGACATCAAACCTATAAGGTAGCCACAACAAAGAATCAATCCAGAATTTGAGAGAAATAGTCAAAACTAAGATCAAAAACCTCCAAAAGGTAGGTTTTAGGTATCCTATATCTGATATTCAGTGGGTTTCCCCATTAGTTATTGTTCCCAAGAAGAATGGTAAGTGGCGAATATGTGTTGATTACAGGGACCTGTTGAGTCGAATCACAGCACCCCTGAACATCTACAACTCGATGGGTTGAGACTCTCAGTGTGATTGCATAACATGGAGCTTTTCCCAAGTGTGGGACCTTGCGAAATCGGAAAAACTCTCCGAATGAAGGCCGGTTCCTACTCCTCTGTTCAGATGTACACTTAAAAAAATGCAAAGGGTTTACTCAAAAACCTAATCCAGCTTGCCAAGGAGACAGGGTAAAAAGATGCATAAAAATAAACCTAAACTAACAAAGGTGATGCACCGAGGAATGAAGAACACCTGTCTTGCGAATAAACACAAACCATCAAAATGCAATGCAAGATCATGCACAGATAACAAAAATTGCAGTGAAAGATCAGGAGGATGCAAATGAACATAGAGAGGGTTGAGAATCATCCACAGACATGCGTTATTTTCTCCAAATATTGATACAATACACTACAAAATGCCAAGAGGCAAAGTTGCATTACAGTTTTAGATGGGAGGTTTGAACTCCAAAAATTCACCTGCCAAAGAGAAGAAGGGAGGGGCAAAAAAAGAATGTCCAACCTTTAGAAAGAGGCCCCTCCTTACAATTTATAGGAAGAATGAGAGAGAAAAGAGAGAGAGATTCCAAATCTACCCCAACCACCTCTAGGTTGCATTTAATTCATCTCATTATGGTGGTAGGTGAGAACCCTAGCAAACCCAAAAAGTGACAAACTATATTTTTTATTTTTAAGAACTTGTTCTCACCCAATTAAAGATATCCAGTCATAGTTGGATAGAGGACCTCATAAGCTTTCTGAAAATTCCAACCTTGCATGAATCCGAGCTCCCTGTGAAAATTTATGGCCATCTGAATATCTGCGCCAGGGTTTGCTTCCTGTCAGCGCTCAGAATGTTGCACCTCCCGAAGATGCACCAAGGTGCATCCATCCTTATGTCAACATACCCTTACATGCACCAAGGTGTGAATTTTTCCATGTCGACACTCATTTACCTGCGCCATGGGCGCATCCATATTTGTGTCGACATCCATTTACCTGCGCCGTGGGCGCATCCATATTTGTGTCAACACTCATTTACCTACACCATGGGTGCATCCATATTTGTGTCGACACTCATTTACCTATGCCATGGGCACATCCATATTTGTGTCGACATCCTCTTTTCTATGTGCCCTTTACCTGCACCTTGGCGCATCCATTTTTGTGTCGACACTCTTTTCTGTGCGCCCTTTACCTGCACCTTGGCGCATCCATTTTCGTGTCGACACTCTCTTACCTGCACCATAGGCACATCAATATTTGTGTTGACATCCTCTATTGTGCACCCTTTACTTGCGCCTTGGCGCATCCATTTTCATGTTGACACTCTTTTCTATGCGCCCTTTACCTGTGCCTTGGCGCATCCATTTTCATGTCGACACTCTTTTCTGTGCACCATAGGTGCTTCCATATTTGTGTCGACACTCATTTACCTGTGCCATTTACCTTTGGTGACGCAATAAATATCGGGCTCTGAGTTTCTTTGATTTCCATATTCTTCTGCTTGTCTATATCTACCCGGGGGGGAGATATTTACAACAGGAACTTAACAAAGCCACCAAGAAAGATTATTTTCCCTTGCCTTTCATTGACCAAGTTCTAGACAATTTGGATGGTAATAAATATTTCTGTTTCTTGGATGGGTTTAGTGGGTATAATCAAATTAGTATTGCCTCTGCTGATCAGGATAAGACTACTTTTACATGCCCTTGGGGTACATTCGCTTACATAGTCTTACCTTTTGGGCTTTGTAATGCCCCTGCTACATTTCAGCGGGCAGTCTTGGCCATTTTTGTAGATCTTACTAATGAATGTGTTGAGCTTTACATGGATGATTTAACTGTCCATGGATCCACTTTTGAATAATCTTTGAATAATCTTGAGAAAGTACTCAGTCAATGTGAACAACACCAACTATCTCTAAGTCATGAAAAATGTCTAATGATGGTTGATCAAGGAATTGTCTTAGGTCACCATGTTTCAGCCCAAGGTATACAGGTGGATCCCAAAAAGATATCAGTCATCACCCAATTACCTACACCAGCTAATCAGACTGACATCAAAAGTTTCCTTGGCCATGCAGCTTATTACCAATCGATTTATAAAAGATTTTAGCAAAATTGCCGCCCCAATGTTTTCATTGCTAACCAAAGATTGTGTTTTTGAATGGTCTTCTTAGTGTCAACAGGCATTTGATTCTATCAAAGAAAAGCTGACAACAACCCCTGTCTTACGTGGCCCTGACTGGGGATAACCTTTCCATATCCACACTGATGCTTCTAATACAGCTATGGGTGCTGTCCTTGGACAAAAAGACTCAGAAGATCATATGTATGCAATTTATTTTATCAAAAAAAATATGACTCTTATGGAAAATAATTACACTACTATGGAAAAAGAGTTTTTGGTTGTTATATATGCTTTGAATAAAAAATTTCATTACATCACTGGATATAAAAAATTTGTTTACACTGACCACTCTACCATTCGATATTTGATGAACAAACCAGTGGTTGGCGGAAGGCTCATTCACTGGTTACTCTTGTTGCAAGAATTCAATCTCACTATTATAGATAAGCCTGGGAAATCTAACGTTGTTGCTGACTTTATTTCCAGAATAAATGTTTCAGGTGATGACGAAGCAGTCCAAGACCAATTTCCCAATGAACACTTGTTTGCTATCTCTACTAAGACTCCCTGGTTCACTGATCTCACGAATTATTTAACAACACAGAATTTTCTTGCCTATTTTACTCATAAGGAAAGAAGGTGATTGGTTAGAAATAGTGCAACATATAAATGGTGTAACGGATTCTTATTTAAATGTTGTCCTGACATGGTTCTTCACAGGTGTGTTCGAGAGGATGAGGTACATGACATACTGTGAGCATGTCATGATGAGCTAGGAGGTGGACATTATTCAGTGAAACAAACAATTCACAAGATCCTTGGAGCAGGGTACTATTGGCCTTCCCTCCATAAGACTGTCAAAAAGTATGTGTGGTAGTGTGATGCATGCCAACGAATGGGAAAACCTACACTTTCTATGGAAATGCCTTTAAACCCTCAGTTGGTTCTAGGACCATTTGAGAAATGGGGTATTGATTTTGTTGGACCATTTGATCCTCCATCCTTTAGGAAGGAGTATCTCTTGGTATGCACGGACTATGTCACCAAATGGGCTGAAGTTCAAGCATTGGCATCTACCAATGAAGCTGATATTGCTGATTTTCTCTACAACTGGATATTGCTACGATTTGGAGCACCAAGGGCCATTATATCTGATCAAGGTCCTCAATTCATTTCAAATATGATTGAAGATTTCTTAGGAATCTATAGAATCAGGCACCGAAAATCATCACCATATCACCCCCAATCCAATGGGCAAGTGGAGGTAACCAATCGAGAACTCAAGAATATTCTAACTAAGGTGGTCAATGCCGATAGAAATAATTGGGTACCAAAGCTTCCTGAGGCCATCTGGGCCTACAACACGACCTGGAAAACAACTACTGGTTTCTCTCCCTATGAGCTAGTCTTTGGGAAGAAGTCACTATTACCTGTTGAGTTAGAGTTGCGCACTTGGAAAACAGCATTGGAAGTTGGGATTGATTTGGATGAAGCACAACATGAATGAGTGTTGCAGTTGAATGAATTAGATGAAATATGGATGGAGGCATAGCAGTAGACCAAAATTCTACAGCATCAACGAAAAACTTGGCATGATGCTCACATAAAAAAAGGACATTTCATGAAGGACAGTGGATTTTACTCTTGGATTCCCGCTATCAGCAGTTTAAAGGCAAGTTGCATACGTGTTGGTTATGTCCCTATCAGGTAAATTAAGTGTTTGATGATGGCTCTATTCGATTGATACCAATTGACGGAGACAAACGAACTCTTTTGGTGAATGGGCATAGGCTCCAAGTTTATCACCAACCGCTAGATAAGAAGACTTTCACTGACGACATTCTATTACGAGCAGACATGCATGCTGAGGAGGCTCTTTGCCTCTCACGCATGGAGTAATCAATCTCTTAAAAATTCAATAAAGGAAGATGATCCTTCATTTGATCTTCTTCCCTTAGTAGTTTTTATTGTAATTTCCAAATAAATGCAAGAATTTTCATTATTTCTACTATTGCTAATCATGTTTCATCCCAAATTACAGGGCGTAGGAATCTATGGATATCAGTTGACTAAATGTGGCATGGGTAAGTGCATTTTAACTTGTTAATGATATTTCTATGTGAAACATTTCCCCATGTATTCATTTGTCATTATGATGCCATCATGAAATGATTGATATGGTCATTCTGGATCTCTTTCCAAATCCGGCTCTATGAATGACGGCATAAAAGGAGTAATGGCTCATAAATCACCACATGCTTTGATGTGTCACACTCTCCAACATCAGGATGGGTGGTGCTTGCTCCTCAACCATGGGATATGTGCCGCCGTAAAAATCTTAATCTCACACGGGTGGCCGGTCACATCATTATTTTTTCACCGTCACCTTTGCTTGATGTTGTGTTACCCAAGGAATATGGTGTCATTTGAAATTTAATGCTTCTACAACCGCTTCTTCCCGTTGTGGTATGCACATCAATCACAACTTGTTTTATCAGACACTAGACGGGAAGTGGAAGGAATGCTCTACTCTGGTTTTTTCGCTACTGTGTATTTCTCACTTTTTGGCTCAGCATGGAACCACAAAAGACTTCAAAACCTGCTTCACCTAATCCCTTACTCCGGAATGTCACCCTTTCATATTTATTTCATAATTTTGGATGGTTGGATCTTATTCAATAGTTTGAAGGTTTCGATGAGGGCATTGTGGAAGAGTTCTTGAATAATTTTGAGTCCACCTGCTCGCAAGTTGGTGGACAGAGAGTTGAAATTACTAGTCAGGTCATTTCTAACTTGTCTTACTTACCAAACTTCGGTTTAAAGGTTATGACGAATGCCCCTTTGCAAATTATAATTTCTTAGTTCCACAACGAAGGAGAGGCACTCCCAGAGGTCATCCTGACTCCATTGGGTGTCCAGAAGGGTGTTAAGTGGAAAATTTTACCTAGAATCTGGGGTGATATTGTGAAATGGGTCAACCGGTATTTCATATGTGACGGCCAGGCCTCTGTTCTGGGTGGTGATGCACTCAAAATACTCATTCACCTTAAAAAGGGACATGTCAACCAGGCCCTTCGAGTGAATCTGCCAGAGTACCTCACAGACTCCATCATTAAAGTATGCTAGAAACATTGGTCTAGTAGAGGCAAGTCCATGATTAAGCACACCGGGTTGATTCATCTGTTGTGTTCACACCAAGTCTTCTTTTGACCAAAGCAGAGGCTCGAGGGACGTGCTGGTGGCAAAGGGTCTAGGCCAAAGCAATTAAAATATGGTCTCTCTTCTGCACCTCGGTCTACCCTTACATCAGGCCCTTACCCTTCACATAGTCAAGCAGAGGCAGTTGATGTTCCTGAGCATGCCGACATAGTTGGTACTCCTAAGGGACCATCCCTATCCATTTTTGATTCAAAAGGAAAGTGTCCCATGGCCCCATCTTCCTCCAAGAAACTACAGTCCTAGCGGCTTAGCTCATTTTTGTAGAAAGGTAGTTTCCAATCGGAGTCCTTGCCTAATGATACCGCCCACATTCGGGAGGAACTACATACGGAGGATGACCCAGCTGCTCCATCATCTGTTATTCCGTCATCTACAGAAATTCACATTGTAACTCCTAAAATGATTGACACCCAATTGGCACCTTCTCACAACTATCTGGAGGAAATTGCACTGCTAAAATATTAGTTACAAGGTATGGAAGAAACCACCCTTTTATTACAAGCTGAATTTACACAAAAGACAATAGAAAAAGTTCAGGAGATTGTTGCCTTGTAGCTTGAAGTAATTTGTTTAAGTGACAGCATGATAAGATTCTTACCCTCTTGAATAGTTTCCAACAGTTTTCCCTTCAGGAAAGGGAATTGCAGAAGGAAAATCAAAAATTAAAAAAATAAAAAGAATCTATGGAAGAGGAAAAACAAAAAGTAACATCTATCTTAGACTTTGTCTGTCCTTTGGCCATCAAACTACTTTCTTGTAGGAAACCCTCCTCAGTCTACAGCATGTATGTCCAAGAACAATTTTATTCTTGGTAGTTATTTCAATTTTGTTCTCAAGCCCCTCATGAAATTCCCGATGGCCCTAATTTTTTATCAGTTTACAAGTGCAGTGCTCCAAAAATTCAAAATTTGCTCTATGAATTTTATCTACATAACATGATAGTGACCAATGTCCCTGATTTCTTGATCAACCTATTTGTGGGTGATTTTCAAATTAAAGCCTTTCAGTCTGTATTGTGGAATAAGACAATTTGGAGGCAGCAAAAAGAAAGTTTCAATAACACTGCTCAGTCCATTGGATTTCACATTTTCCCAACTCATCATACAGATGTTGCCCTGTGGAAAAACTTTCGATCATTTTACTATCAGGCAGGGGTTGGGGTGAATACTTCTCAGATTTTACTTCAGTGTGTTATTGATTTTGAAAATTATAGTCAGGAGAATTTTGGGGCTGCTTGGCAAGCTTGTGACAGGATATGGGATACTTTAAGCCTACCTTTGAAACATAGGGAGGTTCTCTCTTCCCAGAATTTGAGCTGGAGCATGTGTAGGGGTGATGCTCTCATCACCATTATCAAACAAACTATAGAGAAAATCAGCCAGCAATACACTTATGAATGGGTAAGCCTCCAAGTACGGCCACCACTCCTCTTGAGCCCTCTCACAACCTGGCAGAACAATGTAGCATAGTCCCATGACAGTTTCACTGCCTGGGTGGTAATTACCTCCAATACTCAGGGCTGCAAGAATACCATGAAGTAATACACTGATCAATTCGAGGAGTATGACATGGCTGAACAACTTGGAAGGTGAGTAGGGTGCAGATGAGTTGCATTGGGACATGCAATAGGTAAATTCTAGGGGAAAATGATGAGTGCATTGTTTGGCTCATTAATATCATTTCTTCAAACTGGAAATACTCTTTGTGATATGACTTATTAGTATATGAGGATGTTTTGTGTAGTCATATCTTAGTAGGTTGATGCATTTTCCTTGCTATTATTTATGAAATTCATTTATCACATGAACCTCCTACTAACTATCTTTATGAGATGAAATGTGATGATGTGTGCAGGGAATGATGGAAGTTACTGGTGGATAAGAAGCCCGAGTTCGAAGCATGCGGCTGAAGATTGTTTCCATCGAATTTACCTATTCACTTGGGCTTGACTCTAACGGCCCATAGGAATCTATGAGTTTTAATTGATATTTGATGAACAGTGTTTAATGCTGCCTGATATGGCGGATCTTGTAACCAACATTATCTATATGAAGACTTTGTCTTCAGAACTTTGGTACCAATTTTTTTATTGTTGAAGAAGATTATCTGCATACTATTCTGGATTTGTTTTTGATGTGTTATGAAATCATTTTGAATTTAATGAAAGTGATGGAATTTTGAGAATTAGAAGTTGTTGATCACTCTATCCTGAGGAAGAGCAAGGGCCCACTCAACTGAGGAGATACGAGGTTACTTTGAGTTCATGCATACAGCCCTTCGATTAGTTTTACTGCAATTATCATTTGATGAGTTTTACATGTATGCTTTGATTAACTATCTCTTCTTTCTCCATTACCACTTCCGCTTAGAATAGATGCGTTTGTTATGAAAATCTAGTTCATGAATAGTCTTTCTTTCTACTAAAAATTCCATGTATTCAGTTATGGTTTAATTTGTTAAGAATAAGTGTGTGCGTATTTTATTTTACAGTAGAATATTAGTTGCTAAAATTCATTTCATTGCATGTAGTTGAATTCCATAGACTTGTATTTAATTTCCTTATATTTTAACTGCATTTCCATAGAATAGTCATTACAACTAAGCAACCCCCCAACAGACTCAACGTATAACTAGTTCTCCTAGACTCCATTGCATATTGCCTAGGACACATCCCTAGTTTAGAATGAAACTGACAAAGATTATGTCAGTTAAATGATTGGAAGAATACAACAACCCATCAAGGTGGGTGAAAAAGAAGGCGGATCCCGGAAACAAGGTATGATGAGCTACCCATATACAACAACTCAAAAAATTGGACACCGTAAGGTACCCAAAACCAGTAATAACAAAGTAGAGAGTGAAAATCCCATTGTAAGATATCCCAAGAAGCTCGGCTCTAAAAAATCATACAATGCTGAAGAATTTTGGTGCGCACTATGGTTTGAATCCACTGATCGATCATAGAACTAAAAAAAACTGACACTAGGCTTCATCAGAATAGCTCCATGCAAGGAGACTGTCAATAGAGTGATGTCGAAAGTGCAAAAAAATACCAAACATAATTTGATCAATTGCTACAAATAGGTTTGTCACAGTCTAAGAATAACCAAGGCAACAAGGAAAGGACATGAGATCCAAATAAATAAGAGTGCCACAATCCAAGAAAAGCCAAGGTAACAAGGCAAGGACACAAAATCTGAAGAAGCAAGATCAACTGCTACAAATAGGTGTGTCACAATCCAAGAAAAATAACCAAGGCAACAAGGCAAGGACACAAGATCCAAATAAATAGGAGTGCCACGATCCAAGAAAAGCCAAGGTAACAAGGCAAGGACATAAAACCTGAAGAAACAGTATCAACATGTAAGAGAGAAATGAAACAAAAGGTAAAGAATCAGTATCAACACCACACCCTCCCATACTGCTAAATGGGTAGAGTGACACCACAAATATGTATGAGTTTCCAAAATCAACTACTCAAACACTGACAAACTAACACTGGGCTTCACCATAATAGCTCCCCCACAAGAGAGATTGTCAAAAAAAGTGTCGAAAATATAGATCCAAAATATCTCAACAAACAAGAGAGATATAAATGTATACACCCATAGATACAAGAATGTAACGCCCAAAATATTAGGATGTCGGGCTCAACCAAAATTACATCCACAAGTGATTACAACACCCTCCCAAATTTGGAACTTTATAATTAAGTGCATGTAAATATTACAATGATTAAAATTACCTTTTACATTTTAAATATATGTATAAAAATTTCACCAATACGTAGATCTCGAAAAATACACAATTTCAAAAAAAAGATCACCTTAATCTAAGCTACAGATCAAAAGTTATGAGCTCTAGAAGGTTTTGCTATCAAAATAATATTTTAATACTGATGTTTTTTTAAAAGGTACACATGACACCAAATGTCCAAAGGGTAAAAGAGTGCATTCACATGATACAGGGTTGTGACCAAAGGATAAAATCCTATGCCCAAAACCTAAATGTCTAGAAGGTAAATCATTTCATCCGGAGAGTACACGTCTTTATCTAATGGATAAAGGAATGCACTCATAGGGTACGGATTTGCGTCCAGTGGATAAAAGACTACATCTGAAATAGAAATATCTAGAGGGTAACAGAATGCATCCAAAAGCTACATGGCTATATCCAATGGATAAAAGAATGCACCTAGAAGGTACAGATCTGCACTCATATTTGATTGTCTCAAAACATGGTCGAGTTTACAGTCAATTCTAGGGTTTTGGCACTTTCTAATTCCAATGGTACACTCTGTTTTGCATAAAAATGAATGTTGCAGAAAAGTGCTAACAAATTCTGAATACATGAAAATAATAAACCCTTGCTTGTAAAGAAAAAATTACATATGAATGTCTACATCATCTATCACTTTGATACCATGAAAGGCATGATAAGAAGATTTTTGCAAGCTGCGATCTTAGATGATAATATCACACCACATCAGATTTGCAAAATAGAAGAGTTAAAATACCATATATAAAAATCTATTATAATCAATAATGCTCAATGCATTACAATATAAAGAATTGAATTACTCAATAAGAAAGATGTACATATAGGAGGAAGGAAGTGCAAATACTACCTAAATTAGTGGTGAAGAACTCCCACTAACTTAAAAGGGACAATAACCAGATCATACCAAGCCAAGAACACAAATGCTAATCAAACACCATGATCAATAAGATGAAAGTAATTTTCCAGAATAACTTTACATAAACCTTTGCAAACAAATGAGCAACAATATCATATATTATTATGGAACTCAATGAAATACAATGAGAATGGTCCTTTCTTATATATGCAAGGAATAACAATCTAAGAACTAGTCAAGGTCGTAGATCAATCCATAAATCATGGAAAGAACTAGTCAACAAAGAACTAGTCAAGTCCATAGATTTATAAGAGAACTAGACATCAAGGATCTATTCAATACCATAGATCAAGGAAAGAACTAGTCAATACCATAGATCAAGGAAAGAACTATGCCTAACAACTAGATAATATCTCCTAATATCTAAATAAATAAAAATAAATATCTACACACATAAGTGGGTGAGGATAAATACAATAAAGGTAAATAATGTACCTAGGTGAACATGAGCTAAGGTAAATACCTATTATAACATAACTGATACTGGTAGTTAACTCTAGAAGACTAGTAAGCTAACTCTACACAACTAGTACACCTAGGCAAACTAACCTAAAAAGTGTAAGAATTATCCTAATAAATAAATAAAAGGATAAATAATAACCTACACTAACAGGGAAAAAAAATGGGACACAACACCATGCTTTGACCCATCCCTCTCTAGGGTATGTAGTGCAACACTTAGCTCTGCTAGGGATAGTCTAGCTAGTATAATACAATTATTAATAATTATAAAATAAAAAACACTATCTCACTTTCCCTCCAATGAGTGGTCGAAGACATGTTTTAAAACAATTACCTTTAATTATTAAATAAATGATGTTAAATATATATAATATGAGAAACAATTTATTTTAATGATAAATGACAATGGGCATCTTCCCATTCTAAAAACAAATAATAGAACTACATAATATGAGGATGGGAAGATGTCATGGTGGTAAATAATATATTTTAATGATTCCTATTGACAATGGGTAGAGAATAGGCATCGATCCATTATAAAACAAAATAATAGAACTATATTATATGAGAATGAGCATCTGTCGGTTTTAAAACAGAATAATAGTAGAAAAAACGAGACAAATATAAACAAAGAGATGCAATGCTTATTCCAGCCAAAATGATTGAGTTTAATATTTCCTGCCCATTCTAAAAATAATAATAGAACTACATAAGGCTTGATCCCTCTCACGGGTATGTAGTGCAGCACTTAGCAGTGCATGTATTTGGCTCCATCAAGGTTATTCCATCCAAAATGATACATTTATAAAAAAAACAATATAACTACATAAGGCTTGATCCCTCTCACCGGTATGTAGTGTAGCACTTAGCGTTGCCTGTAATTAGCTCCACCAAGGCTATTCCAGCCAAAATGATACATTTATAAACAAAATAACATAACTACATAAGGTTTGATCCCTCTCACGGGCATGTAGTGAAACACTTGGTGGTGCCTGTACTTGGCTCCACCAAGGTTAGTCCATCCAAAATGATACATTTATAAACAAAATAATAGAACTACATAAGGCTTGATCCCTCTGGCGGGTATGTAGTGCAACACTTGGCAGTGCCTGTACTTGGCTCCACCAAGGTTAGTCCATCCAAAATGATACAATTATAAACAAAATAATAGAACTACATAAGGCTTGATCCCTCTCATGGGTATGTAGTGCAACACATCACTCTACCAATGATAGTCCAGCTAGTGTAATACAATAATACTAATTACTTCAAAACAAACAATGTTTGTTTGTATCAGAATGGGCTTGTGCCCATTATAAACATGCACATCTTCTATAAAGGTTGTCAAAATGCACTGCTTCCCATTCTTTCCCATGTTAAAATAAATTAAATATAATATGTTGAACTTAAATTTATCTATAATCTTCTTCTATTAGATATATAGGATATTTCTATTAGTTATACATGAGAATGAGCGAACTTGTCTCTTTCTTCTTCTATTAGTTATGTATGAGAATGGGAATCTTCCCTTTTAAAGATGAAAGGATGAACAAATAAAGTAGAGAGAGTAAAATTAGCATAAACATTTTATTCAAATCTTGCTAAAACTATCACAAGGCACATCTTTCAATTCTATTCTATAATTCTTATAGGAGAATGGGCATACACCCATTCAAAATATCTATTATTTTGCTTCCCAAATGTGAATGGATATATATCTGTATATATTGTAAGATGAGAACTACATAAGGCTTGATCCCTCTCGAGGGTTTGTAGAGTATAATATGACCATTCTAAACATCTAATATCTTTTAAAGATGAAAGGATGAACAAATAAAGTAGAGCGAGTAAAAGTAGCATAAACATTTTCTTCAAATCTTGTTGAAACTGTCACAAGGCACATCTTCCAATTCTATTATATAAATCTTATATAAGAATGGGAATACACCCATTCAAAATATCTATTCTTCTTCTATGCTTTCCAAATGTGAATGGATATATATGTATATATTGTAAGATGATAACTATATAAGGATTGATCCCTCTCGAGGGTATGTAGAGCATAATATGCCCATTCTAAACATCTAATATATCTTAATCTATTACCCCAGCCAAAACAATATAATTATAAAGAAGAAATTGAGCTATTCATTGAATGATTTCCCATTTTGTGCATGATTCTGGATGGGGTGCAGGAAAACATGAACACCTAATCATTTCTTCAACAAGGAATATTCAACCAACAATCACAACAAAAGTTTATCGTTTAATCCTAAATATGTGATTCATGTCGATGTTTGGTAATGCAAGACAATTATGTGCTTGAATCACATCTTCAGGATGAAATGCATCAATTTTATTAATATCTTGATGCTTCACTTCATCTTCAGAAATAAATTCTTCACTTCTATTACTACAGTCTCTAATATGATGAGAACGACATAAGGCTTGATCCCTATAGGGGATATGTAGTGTAGTACTTGGCTCGACTAGGGATAGTCTAGCCAATATGATACAATTATAAACACTTAAATAGAGTAGACATAAAGTAATTTGAATCACAGAAGAAGAATAGACATACAAATAATTGAATCACATAAGAAGAATATAGATAAAATTTACTATGATCATATTAACCATATAAAAATACAGATAATATATATATATATATATATATATATATATGGAGACGATTCAAAATTATTACAAAACAAAAAATGTTTGTTTGTATGAGAATAACCTTCCCATGGTAAAAGAATGTAAATATAATATGTTGAGCTTACAATTATCTCTACTCTTCTTGTAATAAATTAGATATATAAGAGATTTCTATTAGTTATACATGAGAATGAGCAGATTTATCTCTAATCTTTTTTTATTGGTTATATGTGAGAATGGGCATCTTCCCTTTTAAAGTGGAAAGGATGAAAAAATAAAGTGGAGAGAGTAAAAGTAGCATAAACATTTTCTTCAAATATTTTTGAAACTTCGAAACTTGCAAATTAGTCGAAGTAAAATTAACATAAAAACTATCTTTCCTTCTCTAATAAATTGATTACATTCATTTTAATACATCTAATCGATATTCTTCTTCTTCTATGATTCCTATATGGGAATAGTCATAGCATTTTAATATCTCTAATCTCTATTCTTCTTTTTCCATGATTCTAATATGGGAATGGGTATCTACGCATTCTAAAACAAAGTTAAATTTTTCACTCCACTTGCCCATTCTAATAACTCTAAAAAATTACGAATTAAAATTAACTTAAATTTATCTCTATTCTTCTTATAATAGTTATGTTACATGAGAATGAACATCTACCCATTCAATATAAACAAACACTTATATCACAAGAGAATGGGCATTTTCCCATTCTATACAAATAAACAAAATATCATGGGTAGATGCAATCATAGAAAAAGAATAGAGTTTTAAATGGGAAGTTGCATGTTATCACACACTTGTTACTTTTATAAAAAATGTAATGTTTTTTAATATTTTGATATGTATTACACTTAATATGAACAAACAATTATATTACATGGGTAGAATAGGAATCTGGGAATTTGAACATTATTGGCAATACAAAACTATACATAATAAAAGAAGGCTTATCATGGGTGGATGCTGAACAATGAAGCTCATAGAAAAACTCAATAGACAAAACAGCAAAAATTTAAAATGGGAAGACCGTAAAAAAATGAAACAACAGAAGCAACCAATGTTATCGCAGTTTGTTATGCTGGTCTTATGAAAAATGTCAAGTTTGCAAATATTTTGATATATATTACACTAACAAAATTTGTAACAGCAAAAAATGGCTCTTATTACCACGAACCCGTACAAGAAAATTCCATTTATTGATGGTGCAGATGACTGTGGAAGAAGGGATGAAAAATGGTTCATTTAAGTTCACACCCCTGATAATTATTACAATGATATGTGGTTGTTTCATTCCTTGGGAGACCAATGCACACCAATTGGTATTCTTGTGAGCATAAAGTGTATAACAGATACAATTGTATCTCTTCAAGTGGAAAAAGTGGACAATGCATCGAGAACATGCTCAGTACATAAAATAGAATTACATGTTTCTCTTTACAAAAAATATGGCATCGAAAGGTCAACAAAAAAATACAAAGATTCATGTTATAGTTATGGTTGGAAAATTGATCCATACACTGAAGGGGACAAGAGTGGTGTGCATAATAGTGAAGCTATTTGTGCATGAATGGTCACCGTATTCAAAATTTTATATCATTTTGCATTCACTTCATCTATTGCCCACCGCCTAAATTTGGATAAGGAATTGGGCCAATGAAAATTACTTTCAAAATTTTTTACCATGCTCAGAAGACAAAAATTATCTAATCTGGAAAAAGACATTTCAGAATCACACTTTCAAGAGGTGAAGCAATCTATGCAAAAGAGAAAACATTATTAAAACAAGATCAAACTGAATTTAAAAAAATTCAATCTACATTATCTGAATAGATTCATATTTTTTTATTTGAAGAAAATTCATTCAAAATTGATATTGGTCATTTCCATGTAGCTCCTGCAAAATACCAATATAGATCACTTGATTTAGCAAGTGTTCAGTCTCCTTATGCATTTTATGTTGTGCAACCATGTACCTCTTCAGTGGGATGCAATTTTTAATTCCTTTCAAAAAATCTACTGGTGATATTTTTGACATGCAGTTTGAGCATGAAATTTAAAACTCATTTCAATATTATTGATGGTCAACATACAATTGAATCCCAAAAACAAATCCTTGTAAATCCTTATTTTTCATCTATTCATGATAGAATCAAACAAAGGTCTTCTTGTATTCTATCTTCCAAAGAAAAAACATAACAAATAATCAGTATTTGCAAGAAACAGAATATGGAAAACAAAACATGGATGAAAACAATATTTATTGACTCATTATACAAAGCCAGGTCAAGGTGGATCTTAGAGAAGATGCCACAAAGTCCTGGTTTTGGTCATGAAAATTTAGAGGGCTAGAAGGTATTTATAAATTATATTAATTTTTTTTTCACATAGAAATTAACTTACATTATTTCTCATAGAATGCTAAAATAATAAAATTTATTTTAATTTTCACATGCAGTCATTTAAAAGGAAAATTTTGTTTAAATTTTTGAGAAGGGAAGATTGGAAAGTTTGAATGATAAAATTTCATTTCTTGTACTCCCAGATGAAATTTGGGATAAGTGGGTTTTAGTTTTTTATTTTTATACCAATGATGGGTTTTCTTGTAGCCCTAAAAACTCTATAGACCCAGATTTCAAGCCAAATTCATTAGATCTACAAATACAGCAAGACTATTCAGATGCACAAAAGGTATGACAGATGGATGAATTAGATGTTCCTTGTAGATAAATGCATTAGCTGTAGTGAACGTTTGGGTTCAGAGATAGAGTATGGTGTTCATGAAATGTTTCTAAAGATTATTACAAAAAGTCAAGTAGGGTAGAGATGGGTAAGAACCAAATTTATGTCTTATATGCTGGCAAAACCTTTACAAATCACATTGCTCTTATAGGATGAACAATGCATTAAATGATTGAAACAATTTTCCATCCATGAATCTCATTTTTCTTCCTAACTATTTCAAGATTCTTAGAGAATGAAAAGAAATATTTGAAAAGGAAAAAATATGGACCATTAGGGGATGGGTAAATTTACCAAATTATTCAAAAAGATGCTATTAAATCCACTTGAAGTGTATGTGATTCTTCAATGCTAATAAAAATGTCTTAGTGACCAAGGATTCTAGATACATATGAATTCACTTAGTCAATGTTCTTGTCCTATTTTTTCACGTAGTATAACTTGAGAGGTTTGGCATTCTCATTGACCACCACTCACTATGGAAGTCATAATTGTTGATTTTTGTAATCTTGTGATCCATAGGGGATTTCTAGAAAAACAAATTCTTGTTTCTGAGTGTACCAATTGGAGTCATTTCAATGAAAGTTAGTGTCTGCATAATTAGTACTTAATCAGTTCTTTTACTAGAAGCTCTAATATTCTGTGATAAGTGGTCATTTTAAAGTAGATTTGTATACCAAGGCGGTGGGTTTTTTGAAACCGCAAAAATAGCTCAAAGGCCCAGAAGTTTCCGAAGTCTGCAAGGGAAGCAATTCATTACATTTTTTACAACAATACTATTCAGATGCATAAAAGGTATGACCGAATGAATAATTAGATGTCCTTGTCTCTAAATTCATTAGTCATGAAGTTTGGTTTAGTGGAAGAGTATGGTGTTAAAGTGGATGTTTCTAAAATATTACTTCAAAAGATCCCTAAGAGCAGAAGTAGAGAAACAATTGAGAAAGTTATGATCTTATATGCTGGCAATGAGTTTCAAAATTGTTCTTAGAGCATCATGCTCAAAACTAGAATGCAAGTTAAATGTGATTGAAAATTTTTCCATCCATGAGTCACATTTTTACTCAACTATTATCATATGTATCTTAGCTAGAAGAAAATAAAAAATTGGGAAAAAGGAAAAAAACACCATTAGGGGAAATAAATAGGTCCTCCAAATTATTCAAAAAATGATATTTGAACTACTTGAATTGTATCCTGACTGCGGATAATTCAAACTAATCAACCAAGGATGTTCAGATACATATGAATTCACTTGATAATGTTTTTATTCTTTTTTTTCATTAGTAGAACATTAGATGTTTGGTATGTCCATTTACCACCACTCACTATGGAAGTTTAATTGCTGATTTTTGTAATCTTGTGAGTACTATCTCACAAAACGATATTGTTGAGATTTTGAGTGTCATTGGGTGCAATATAATGAGATTTTGTTATGTGTCTTTATACTTCTAGTAGTACAAGCTAGACTTATTTGATACTTCTGTAAAATATACATGAAAAAAGTTAAAAATAAAATCAACAATAATTTCATAAGGATGTTACTAGATATTTTGAATGCAGAACATGCATTTCAAGGGATGTCAGTGATTTTTACCATATATGGTCTTCATAATTAAACCATCATGGAGAGGTGGAAGATGTGACGGTGGATCTAGAATTTGTAACATTTAGAGCCCTTTGATATTATCAACCATGAATGAAATTGGAGTTTTCATCCTTGAACATCCTTTCAAATGTGAGAGATTGGTACATTTTTGGGAGAACATGATTAAGAGATGCAATAGTAATGTATCCCCTGTATTAATATCATATGGTGGGAAAAATTTATTAAAGGAAGCACACAATACAAAGAGGTCCTCACTTGTCTTTATGGTGGAGAATCACAAGTATGAGATCATGATCCAACAATATTATAAATGTCTAACTACACCTCTAGGTAAGTATCCTCTACGATTTTTGTGTTCCTTTCATTATAGTCATTATTTATATGTTAATTCTTAACAATGTTTACTTTGTTATAATATTAAGATGTACATCCTTCATATAGTTTTCTCCTAAGTTATTTTCATATTATATAATATATGTAAACAAAAGTTAGAAGTTTAATTAGAAGAATAGAGTTAAAATTTCTCCATTCTCACATCTTTTTATAGATTTCTTAAAATGATTAAGTGCAACATTGCTTGCGTATATTCCCATTCACATATAGATATCATAGAAGATGAACAAGGATAAAATTGAATTTCTCTACTTCAGAATTTTCACAACCTATTAAAATGATTAATTTTAGTAGTGCTTGTAGTTGAATGTTTACAATGGGCATATGTCCATTCTCATTGGTATGTAGTGCAACACTTGGCTCTGCCAGCGATAGTCCACTATTTGTTTTTACTAATGGGATATGTAGTGCAACATATTTTTGAATGAGGTTATGTTTTCATTAGGGGATGGCATGTTTTTAAAGGAAAGAAAATTGGGAGATATTAAATGTCTCTGAAAGGCCTCTCCAAGTATTAGAGACATATTTTTACCTTCCTCCCATACTGGAGACGTGTCCCAGGTGGTAGGAGACACATCTCTCTAACACTGGTAAAACCCCAGTTGGAAGGGTCTGAATCCTTTATGTCCTACTCCTATTCTTTCCCCTCTTTTTCCAAAATTATCTTTTTAATTCCATAATACACCATTCTAAATTATTCCCTTTTTATCATATTGTTCAAAAAAATTTGCCCTCCTCTCATTGCAAGACTTACATTTGGTTGCATACAAGACAAAAAGTTAAAAGATTTGTTTGTATGATATTGGGCTTCTGCATATTAAAAACATTCTAAGTTCATGGCATTATAAAACAAGGTATTATTTAGTTGTTTGAGAATGGGCTTGTTCCCATTACAAACAAGATAAGGTGTGAGAATGCACATCTTCTCATTGTAAAATGAATTAATTTTTATTTCTATTATTTAATTAAGAATGGGCTTAACATGAGTAGCTAAAAGTATACTTTTTTTACAATGGGAAATTTTCCAACCTAATTGGGAAAGGAAATCAAATGATAATTTGAATCATGGGTAGAGTTAGAAATAATCATTCCTATGAACGTTTTATAACCACTTCCTTTATTAGAGTTAGAAATATTCAAATATTACATGTATTGAATGGGCATATGTCCATTCTATTAGAGTTAGAAATATTCTGAATTTTTTAACCACTTCCTTTATAGAGGTTTTATAATGATTAAGTTCAATATTGCATGTATTGAATGGGCATATGTCCATTCTCATATATCAATCATATATTCTTCCTCAATGATTCCTAGAGAAGAACATGACATCCACACATTCAATACAATGATTGAACTTAATCATTTTAATACCTCTATAAAGTATGTTAGAAATCATGGGGAATGGCCCTTCTACCTTATAAAAAAGGAGAACTAATGAGGAGTTAAAAGTATACTTTTTTTTACAATGGGAAATTGTCTGGCCCTGAATGGGAAAGGAAACCAGATGATAATCTGAATCATGGGTAGAGTTAGAAACAATCATTCATGTGAACATTTTATATTAGAGTTAGAAATATTCTAAATTTTTTAACCACTTCCTTTATAGAGGTTTTATAATGATTAAGTTCAATATTACATGTATTGAATGGGCATATGTCCATTCTCATATATCAATCATATATTCTTCCTCAATGATTCCTATAGAAGAACATGCATCTGCACATTCAATACAATGATTGAACTTAATCATTTTTAATACGTCTATAAAGTATATTAGAAATCATGGGGAATGGACCCTTATACCTTATAAAAAATGTGAACTACATAAGGATTGATCCCTCTCGTCGATGGTATGTAGTGCAACACTCATCTCTGTCAGGGATAGTCCAACCAATATAAGTCAATTATGAATAATTATCATAAGGAAAAAATTACAAGTTTTGAAGAGTGGAGACCTAGAGAAAAAAATTTTATTGGCCAAGTAAAATGTATTCTTTGAAGTCTTGGGTCATTCTAACCTTGGTGATAGATTGCAAGTGATTTATGCTCTACATCAGACAACCAGATTATGTAACATCTCTTTCATACAAACAAACAAATTTATGCAACATTCTATTATTCTTCTTTCCTAATTGATATCCTAAGTGAATACAAGTATTAAAACAGGTATCAGTTCCTCGATGAATACATGATGGAACATGTATTACAGTAATTAAGTGAGAATGGACAACAGTTCATTGTTTACAATTTTTACTTCATATTCTAAGTATTTATGTTCATTGGATGAGCAACTGTTGAGCCCTTGCAAATGATCATGAGTGGAGAACAAAGCACAAGCCATGAGGTTAATCCATTACAAGAATATATTATTCCTATTAATAGCATGATTATGAGTGGAGAACAAAGTGCAAGCCATGAGGTTAATCCATTACAGGAAGATACTATTCCTAACAATAGCATGATGTCATCCAACCAAGAAAAATATACTATTTATAACAATAGCACGATGTCGGCCAGCCAAGAAAAAGATACTATTCCTAACAATAGCATGATGATGGTCTAGACAAGAAAACACAAAAAACACACAATTGATGGTGATTAATATTAAAGCTACATCAAACCCTTCACCATCAATTATGATAGGTTGTTCATGAACATGTTTCAAGTATTATTTAAAATTTAATAATATTTTTTACTTATCGATATTAGTTTGAGTCAATTTGATAAATATATCCTAATTACAATTTTTATGTGTAGATGCAGCTAGAGAAAATACAACAAATATATGTAAAGAAATAGGTAAAAATAATAATCTTTTTTATTTGTCAATATTAGTTGGAATCAATTTGATAAATATATCCTAATTTAAATTTTTATGTGAACATACAGTTGGAGAAAATCTACAAAATCTACAAAAAAAAAAATAGATGTAAAGAAATAGGTAAAAATATTTTGTGAAATATTATTATCGTATTTGAAATACATACAAGTTAATAATGAAGTTTAATATTACTTTTTTTTGCAGTGCCTCGAAAGAAACATTTGTATGTTCTTGAATTAGAAGAATTGTTAGTTCAAAAGTGTACTTCTAAAAAGGCAAATACATTTCAATTGAACAATGAGCACCTTCTACAAAAAATGTCTATTACCCAGTTTCTAAACAATGTGGCTAAGGAATTTCATCGAATAGCATTTTGGTCATCTACATTGGATACAAATTCCAGTGTAGAAAAACTAGCAATGAAATTGTTACTCTCAGCTAAAGTGGATATGCGAACTTTATTTTGTTGGGGTACGGAACATTACGAACAAGAGGGAGACAAATTTATTAAAAATTTGGAAACAATTTGGAAGACACCAAAATTTCCATACAAATGTGAAACTACGGTTGTAGTTAACGTAGACAATAAAGGGGTTCTTGAAGAAAACTTTTTGGTGTCTCCAAAGGTTTTTGAGAAAGACTTTAAAAATAATAAGTGGCTTATGTTTGAATTGTTTACTCAACTAGCCATGGTACGGGTTGCAGATGATGTAAGAGACATCTTAAAGGGATGTTCTCTATTTCAAACAACAGTGGAACAAATGAATATATAAAATTGTGTTTATTACATTTTTGTAGTTCTTTTTCCCATTTTCCATTTGAAGTGATTATTATATACTCTTTAATAAGATGTTATTGATGGTTATTAGTATGTAATGCTCAAAATGTGTTTATTACAATTTTTTTAGTTTTTCTTCACATTTCATCCAAATGATGTGATTAGTAGATAATGATAAATTAGGATGTTATTGATAGTTTACCATTTAATTCTCAAAACTAGATTTGATAGGATTATACAAAAAGAAAGTAATTATCAATAAAATCAGATAATATAATCTATGATTTAATTTATTGAAAAAGAGTTTTGTTATTGGTTGGTTTTTCAAATCTTGTTTTTCATGGAAAGAATTTATTGGTTTTGGGGGTAGAAGAATTACTCTTTGGAGTTCCAGGGCTTTCTGAATTTAGATCGCTGACCATACAACCAAAATTTACATATGCATGCTATTGATACTTCAGTCATACTTTTAGCCCTGAATTGTTAAGGATAGCACAACAACATTTTGATATTGGATTGTGGTTTACATACCTGCATTCAAGAGAACAACATGCCTTCATTCAAAAATTTGATTGGCTAAGAAATATTGAATTCATTTTTTGTTGGGGCATATCGGAGTGTGAAATTAGTAACAAATTTTTAAGATTGAAGAAGGGGAATATTGTACCAGTTTACAAAAAAATATGCAAAAGGTTCTCGACAAGTACACCCAAATATATGGAGCAGAAAACATATTGTTCATAGGTGAAACAAAATGTTTTTTTCATGACAGAACTGAGGCACTTTTATTTGGATTGCCTTCTAGCTAGAAATTTGATGGCACAATGCATTCTGATAGGAAAATTTTCACACATTTATGTACATGGTTAAATCATGTGGGTCCACACCCAAATTTACATCGGTCTTTAGAAACATTTAAAAAATCAATTACTGAGCTTGATTGAGTGTATAAGATACTATTATGTTGACTAATATATATATATATATATATATATATATATAGTTTATTTTTTGTAGTCTTTCTCATAAAAATTCATTCATATTGGTTTTTTAGTCTATTTCATAACAATGGATTTATTACCATCATTTTATACAAAAATAATTGTGACTTGTATTTTTATCATAACAACACATTTCCACGAATACTGAGCTTGATTGAGTTTACTTGTTACTATTGTGTTGATTAATAAATATAAAATAATTGGTTTGTTTTTTAGTCTATCTCATAAAAATATATAAATATTGGTTTATTTTTGTAGACTATCTCTTAACAATTCATTTATTACCATCATTTTATGTTGTATTTATCTCATAACAACACATTTCCTACCTTCATTTTATGCAAATAAATCCACGTTATAGTTAAACATTTGTCAATTTTTATTGATATCATAAATTAGAAGCAATATTAGATACAAATATATATGATCAAAATATGTAAAATATACAACATGTAAATGCGCACGACCCCATAGTTAAAATAAATCACATCCAAATTTTTCTTTCTTTCTATATTAAGCTTATGAGAATGGGCATATGCCCATTCTCATCACAATGATAAAAATATTTGTTAGTATGAGAAATGGCATATGTCGATTCTCATCACAATGATAAAAAATTATCATCACAATAATAAAACTCTTTGTTTGTATGAGAATGGGCATATGCCTTTTCTAACCATTCTAACTCATTGAAGAAATATTGAACTTAATAATTTTAATATCACTATAAAGGATGTGAGAATGGGCAACTGTCCATTCTAAAACAAATTAAATATTACCTCTATTTTTCTTCTATGATTCTTATATGAGAATTGGCATATGCCCATTCAATAGAATATAAAAAATGATTGTTTGTATGAGAATGGAAAATATAAGTATTTTATATGCTTTGTAAAGCTATAAATGTATTAATTATTCCAATAAGTATTTCCTATTCCATACTAAAAAATTGTAAACCCTAAAATGGAAATCCCTCATACATGATATATAATTCCAAAAAATCCCTTTTGTGGATTCCAATAATAGCCAAATCAAATTACAAAATACCCTTTTTGGATTCCAATAATAACCAACTCAAATTCCAATATTTGGTATAAGAAAAACCAATATAGTTGATTTCAGTATTTAATCTAGATTGTAAAATGTCCAAATTTAACAAAATTATAGTTTCATTGAAAATTGCAAGAAATCCAAAATCCAGATTCTAAGTCTGAGTATTGTATACACCTAATTTTGTATGCTTTCTATTTTCATACTTGTTACTAACAATTTCTCTTTTTAGGTTATAAGTTTTTAATGCATCTATTTCTAGAAACATGTGCCTTAAGGGGATCATTCCAGGATATGGGTATGGTTATTCACTTAGCCATTGGATTAGGGATGATACATGCAGAGAGAAGAGACTTTGGTCCCATTTATGTATTTTTTGGCTCTTACCTTCTTATTTTGTCCCTCATTCTACCAACACCTTACTTTCTCATGGCCACATTTCTTCTATCTTGCATTGTCTTCACTTTTCATGACACTTTGCACACTCCCCTTTTTATTTTCATCGGTATCGCATGCCATCACCCGTGGATGATTGCATCAATGCAAATTCAAATTCTCATCTGATGCCTTTTCCCGTGGGTGATTACGTATTTATAAATACCCCAACCCTCATTTTAACATCATAAACATTACATCAAGAATCACAATTTCATAAAGGAACTCGCTATTAGAGTTTGTAGTTTGTTTTCTTACTCAAAACCCTAGACGCGATGACCCATCACTCAGATAGAACTAAGAATTCACCTGAAGCGCATAAAGGTACCAAGTCCCTCTTTTAATACCATCTTTGTCAATGAGTTAGCATGCATGAAGATACATTCTAGATCCATTTTAGATATTAAAAATTAAAGCATAACAAGATCTAGATCACAACCATAGCGCAAAATGAATCAAACAAGGATCAAGATCAGATTTACCATACAATAACCAATAATAGAGATGTAAACAATCAATATCTAACCATAACGATCCATAATATTAATCCATCAAAAAATTAGTTGAGTACATCACAATTACCATCAAAAATTCATGCGCACAACATCATACCAGCAGTATAACTCTATCTCAGTCTAGCAATCATACATGATCTCTTTTGATGTCGGAGTATAACTTGTGGAGACCATAACTTTTGATCTGACCGTTGGATCGTCCTGAAATTTTACGGGGTGGTAGATATACATTAGTACTATGCTAGGGTCAAATTTTCCTATAAGGTTGTGCCCATTTTGGCACGTTTTTGGGCTCATATTCCTTCATCTAGTGGCCTAAAATTGGCTCTGAATGTTTTTTCCGCTTTTGACTAGGTCTTAGAACTTTAATAACATTTATTGTACTTATCAGAATAAGTCCAAATTTTGTGTGAGCCCTAACTTATGAATGCATATTTGGCACACAAATTTTGGGGTCAATCTGAGTTGTTTTGAATTTTAGGGTTTTTTGGCATTTTAGGGTTTTAAAGTAGTCTTGAAATAAAAGGAGGATTGTTATGATGTAATAGATCAGTGTGAATTCCAGAATGAGAAGTAAGCTATTTTGAAACTCTTTCGAAGGTTCCAAAACCTAAGACAGAAGGATCTTAGCATTAAGGAGTATACTAATGAATTTTACAAGTTATCAATCAGGGTGGAATAAGGAGAGTCTGAAGAACAAAAGGCTACACGGTACATAAATGGGTTGAGTTACACCATACGAGATGAGTTGAGTATGCTCAAGATCTATAGCCTAGATGATGCTTATCAACTAGCATTAAAGGCAGAGGAAAAGAACAAGAGGAATGATTTTAGAAGAGGTGTGAAGAGAGGTCCATCATCATCTCCAATGAGGGGCATGGGTAGATTTGAATCTATAAAAGGTGAATCCTATAATACAAAAGGGCATGAAGATTCTGGTCAAAGCCATGGTAACTACCAAAGAGGTAGGGGGTTTTAGAGGGGAAGATGTTATAATGGAGGACGGGGCTGGAATATCCCCCAAAGGAAATATACATGTTACAGATGTGGTGAAGAGGGGCATAGAGCTTTTGAGTGTCTGCACTATCCTACACAAGATATGTGGCAAGGAGAAAAACAACGAGTAAATCTAGTTGAGGCTGAAGAGGAAGAAGAAATGGAGGTTGCTGCAGACTTGGGTGAAACCCTCATGATAAGGAGGATGATGATTGTCCCAAGGAAGGATAAATAACATGATGTTGCTGGAGCTGATTTTTGGCTTCGAACAAATATATTTCAAACAAGATGCACCTATGGAGGAAAGGTATGTAAAATTATTATTGATGGTGGTAGTTGTGAAAATATGGTTTCAACCGTAATGGTTGATAAACTGAATCTGAAATGTGAGAAGCACCCATATCCCTATCGTATATCATGGTTCAAGAAAGGAAATGAAGTAACCCTAGATAAAAGATGCCTTATAAAGTTTTCAATTGGGAATACCTACAAGGAGGAGGTGTGGTGTGATGTTATACCAATGGATGCATGTCATATATTACTGGGTAGGCCTTGGCAATACAATAGAAAGGTTACACATGATGGAGGGAAAAATACATATACCTTTTGGAAGGATTGTGTAAAGGTGGTCTTGTTACCATTCAAGGAAGAAGAGAAGAGTGAGGGCTTATTGGCTACAAAAGAGTTTGTTACAGAAATGGAAGAAGCTGGATTTTGTTATGCACTAATGTCAAATAAGATGGAGAAAGAAGACTTTAATATACCTGTTGCAGCAGAACAGATACTAAAAGAATACAAATATGTCATACCAGATGAGCTACCAGATGGGTTACCTCCAGAGCGAGATATTCAACACCATATTGATTTATCCCAAGATCATCCCTTGCAAACCAAACAGCTTATCAGATGATTCTGACACAGAGTGAAGAGTTGAACAAACAAGTGACAGATCTAATACAGAAAGGCTTAATGAGAGAAATTATGAGTCCATGAGCAACTCCAGTGTTATTGACTCCCAAAAAAGATGGATACTGGAGAATGTGTGTAGACAGTAGAGCCATAAATAAGATCACAATTAAGTATCGGTTCCCAATTCCGCAATTGGATAATATGATGGATGTGCTAGCGGGAGCCTGATATTTTAGCAAGATTGACCTACGGAGTGGTTACTACTAGATCCTAATCCGTGAAGGGGACGAATGGAAAACTACTTTCAAAACAAAAGATGGATTATACTAGTGGATGGTGATGCCATTTGGGCTATCTAATGCACCCAGTACATTCATGAGGTTGATGAACAGAGTACTCCGAGAATACAATGGTAAGTTTTTTATTGTCTATTTTGATATTCAGTAAGAAAAGGGAAGAACACTTGTTACATCTAAAACTGGTGCTAGACTTGTTACGTAAAGAGAGTCTATATGTAAACTTAAAGAAGTGTAGATTCCTTTAGAAGAGTCTTGTTTTTTTGGGATTTGTCATATCAGAGGATGGAGTGAGGATGGATGAGGAAAAATTAAAGGCAATTATAGAATGGCCTATTCCAAGGAATGTGACAGAGGTTCGCAGTTTTCATGGATTGGCAACTTTTTGTAGGAAGTTCATTAGGAATTTCAGTAGCATTGTTGCACCCATAACAGAGTGTACAAAAGGGAGGGATTTTGTATGGACCGAGGTAGGAATAGATAGTTTTGAGTTGTTGAAGAAGAAAGTGTCAGAAGAACCTATTTTGGTATTTCCAGATCTTAGTAACGTCTTCGAGGTTGACTGTGATGCCTCACATGTTGGGATTGCAGCTGTGTTGAGTCAAGAAGGACGACCTATGGCATTCTTCATTGAAAACCTAAATTAATTCAGGAGGAAATATTCTACTTATGATGTGAAATTTTACGCTATTGTTCAGGCATTAAGGAACTGGAGACATTACTTGGTAGCAAAGGAATTTGGACTCTTCACTGACCATGAAGCCTTGAGGTATGTAAACACACAGAAGAAACTAAATAGTAGGCATGCAAAATGGGTTTCATTTTTGCAAGAATATACTTTTGTTTTAAAGCATAAGTCTGGTAAGCAGAATCAAGTTACTGATGCCTTGAGTAGGATTGTAGCCCTTTTGACAACAATGGAAAATAAAGTACTAGGGTTTGAGGCAGTTAAGGAATTGTATGAGGGTGATCCATATTTTGATGATGTTGTCAGAAAACTTAAGGATCCTACATTAAGTAGTGATTCTTTTGATTATTTGATACATGATGGTTATTTGTTTAGGGGGAAACAATTGTGCATCCCTTTTGGTTCAATGAGAGAAAATATTATAAGAGAATTGCATAGTGGGGGGTTGGCTAGACACTTTGGTATAAGTAAGACAATTTCTCTTATTGTAGAAAAGTATTATTGGCCAAAGGTAAAGAGGGACATAAGTAGGGTTGTAGCAAGATGTAGATTGTGTCAAATGGCTAAGGGCCATGCACAGAATACTAGATTGTATATGCCATTGCCTATCCCTACAGGGCCATGGGTTGATCTAAGTATGGATTTTGTGTTAGGAATTCCTAACACATAGCAAGGGAATGATTCTATCTTTGTTGTGGTTGATAGATTATCTAATATGGCACATTTAATTTCTTGTAAAAAAACTAATGATGCTTCCAGAATTACAGATTTGTTTTTTTTAGAAGTGGTTAGATTGTATGGAATTCCAAGAACGATCACTTCAGATCGGGACACGAAGTTTTTGAGTCTCTTTTAGAGGAATCTGTGGAATAAATTGGGGACACAACTACAGTTCAATAGTGCATATCACCCCCAGACTAATGGGAAGACATAAGTAGTGAACAGAAGCTTGGGAAATCTCCTACGTTGTATAGTTGGAGAAAAGCCAAAACAATGGGACTTAGCTTTACCTGAAGCTGAGTTTGCATATAATAGCTCGATAAACAGGTCAATAGGGAGGAATCCTTTCTATATTTTATATTGTAGGAATCCCAAGGGGGTCCTAGATCTAATTGTTCTACCAGGTGAAGATGAAACTAGTGATGATGCAGAAGCATTTGCAGAACACATTCTACAGCTACAAGATGAAGTGAGGGAAAAGCTAAAAGTGAATAATGAACAATATAAAACAGCTGCAGATGCCAGTAGGAGAGTAAGTGTATTTTAATAAGGAGATATGGTGATGGTTCATCTTAGAAAAGAGAGGTTTCCAAAGGGGGCATATAATAAACTCAAGTATATGAAGATTGGGCCATGTAGGATTCTGAAGAAAATGAGTGATTATGCCTACAAGGTGGAGCTACCTGAAAACTTTTCTATCTCACCAGTTTTTAATGTTTCTGACTTATATAAGTTTCCAGGTCATGATGAAAATTTTTCAGAGGAGGAAGAAATAAACTGTACGCAACACATGCCGAAGAAGAAAAAGGGGAGGGTAATGTGTGTCTTGGACCAAAAGACAATCGCTACTAGACATGGGAGCTACAACAGATATTTGGTACAGTGGGAAGGTTTACAGCAGGAAGAAAATACTTGGATTCCTGAGTGGGAGTTAAGAGAAATTGACAGTGCAAAATTAGATGAGTTCCGTCAACAGAATTCGCAGGAGTTGAATTCTTTTCAACCAGGGGAGAATGATGCGGGAGCATAACTTGCAGAGACCATAACTTTTGATCTGACCGTTGGATCATCCTAAAATTTTACATGGTGGTAGATATACATTATTACTATGTTGGTGTCAACTTTTCTTGCAAGGTTGTGCCTATTTTGGCACATTTTTGGGCTCATCTTCTTTCATCTAGTGGCCTAAAATTTGCTCCGAATGTTTTTTTAGCTTTTCACTATGTCTTAGAACTTTAATAACTTTTGTTGTACTTGTCAGAATAAGTCCAACTTTTACGTGAGCCCTAATTTATGAATGCGTATTTGGCACGCAAATTTTGGGGTCAATCTTAGTTGTTTTACATTTTAGGGTTTTTTGGCATTTTAGGGTTTTAGAGTAGTCTTGAAATAAAAGGAGGATTGTAATGATGTAATAGATCAGTGTGAATTCCAGAATGAGAAGTAACCTATTTTGAGACTCTTGGTTTTATTTACAAATCTGTTTATGTGTGTTTTTGAAGGTATTTCAACCTCTTGCAGCTGGATTCACATCAATTGGTATCAGAGCAGGATTTTGATCTTGCGGAAATAGTTAAGGTAACATATTACATTTTTATGTGTAGTTTTTACCTCTATTTTATATAAACATGGCTAGACACAGAAGGGGAGGTTATGCCCAGATGAATAGGCATATGCAGGAGCTATAGAGACAAGTTGCTCAGCTCATGGGAGAAGTTACCCGCCTTAGAAGGAGACATGCAAATGGGGATGCAAACCCAGATAGTGATATTGAAGAAGAGCCTCCATTAATGAATGAAGGAGGAGATGAAGAAGAAAATGAGAGAGAATAAGAAACCTTCAATGAGAGACCATTTGAGGAGAGAATCATTAAGGCTTTAGAGGGAAAGAATGATGGCATCAAGATTAATGTTCCTTATTATGGTGGAGGGTTACGACCAGACGAGTTGATTGACTGGTTAAATCGCATGGAAAAATTCTTTGAGTGGAAAACCATTTCAGAGGAGAAGAAGGTTAATTTTGCATGCACTAAATTGGCCGGACATGCATTGATCTGGTGGGATCACCTACAAAATGAAATACAAAGGAATGAAAGGGCAAGATCCGAAACCAGAATAAAATGGTAAAGAAGCTGAAAGAAAAGTTTCTTCCTGTAGATTATGCTCAAACACTCTTTCGAAGGTTCCAAAACCTAAGACAGAAGGATCTCAACATTGAGGAGTATACTAATGAATTTTACAAGTTATCAATCAGGGTGGAACAAGGAGAGTCTAAAGAACAAAAGGCTACATGGTACATAAATGGGTTGAGTATGCTCCAGATCTATAGCCTAGATGATGCTTATCAACTGGCATCAAAGGCATAGGAAAATAACAAGAGGAATAATTTTAGAAGAGGTGTGAGGAGAGGTCCATCATCATCTCCAATGAGGGGTAGGGGTATATTTGAATCTACAAAAGGTGAATCCTCTAATACAGAAAGGCATGAAAATTCTGGTCAAAGCCATGGTAACTACCAAAGAGGTAGGGGGTTTTAGAGGGGAAGAGGTTATAATGGAGGACAGGGCTAGAATAGCCCCCAAAGGAAATATATATGTTACAGATGTGGTGAAGAGGGGCACAGAGCTTTTGAGTGTCCGCACTATCCTACACAAGATAGATGGCAAGGAGAAAAACCACAAGTACATATCGTTGAGGCTGAAGAGGAAGAAGAAATGGAGGTTGCTACAGACTTGGTTGAAACCCTCATGATAATGAGGATGATGATTTTCCCAAGGAAGGAGAAAGAACATGATGTTGCTGGAGCTGATTCATGGCTTCGAACAAATATATTTTGAACAAGATGCACCTCTAGAGGAAAGGTATGTAAAATTATTATTGATGGTGGTAGTTGTGAAAATATGGTTTCAACTGTAATGGTTGATAAACTGAATCTGAAATGTGAGAAGCACGCATATCCCTATCGTATATCATGGTTCAAGAAAGGAAATGAAATAACCGTAGATAAAAGATGCCTTATAAATTTTTCAATTGGGAATACCTACAAGGATGAGGTGTGCTGTGATGTTATCCCAATGGATGCATGTCATATATTACTGGGTAGGCCTTAGCAGTACGATAGAAAGGTTACACATGATGGAGGGAAAAATACATATACCTTTTGGAAGGATTGTGTAAAGGTGTTCTTGTTACCCTTCAAGGAAGAAGAGAAGAGTGAGGGCTTATTGGCTACAAAAGATTTTGTTACAGAAATGGAAGAAGCTGGATGTTGTTATGCACTAATGTCAAAAAAGTTGGAGAAAGAAGACTTTAATATACCTATTATGGCAGAAAAGATACTAAAAGAATACAAAGATGTCATACCAGATGAGCTACCAGATAGGTTACCTCCAAAGTGAGATATTCAACACCATATTGATTTGATCCCAAGATCGGCCCTTCCAAACCAAGTAGCCTAATGGATGAGTCCGACACAGAGTGAAGAGTTGTACAAACAAGTGACAGATCTAATAAAAAAAGGGTTAGTGAGAGAAAGCATGAGTCCATGTGTAACTCCAATGTTATTGACTCCAAAAAAATATGGAGACTGGAGAATGTGTGTAGATAGTAGAGCCATAAACAACATCACAGTTAAGTATAGGTTCCCAATTCCGTGATTGGATGATATGATGGATGTGCTAGCGGGAGCCCAATATTTTAGCAAGATTGACCTACGTAGTGGTTACTACCAGATCTGAATCCGTGAAGGGGATGAATGGAAAACTGCTTTCAAAACAAAAGATGGATTATACGAGTGGATGGCGATGCCAATTGGGCTATCTAATGCACCCAGTACATTCATGAGGTTGATGAATAGAGTACTCTGAGAATACAATGGTAATTTTGTTGTTCTCTATTTTGATGATATTTTGATATTCAGTAAGACAAGGGAAGAACACTTGTTACATCTGAAACTGGTGTTAGACTTGTTACGTAAAGAGAGTCTATATGCAAACTTAAAGAAGTGTAGATTCCTTCAGAAGAGTCTTTTTTTTTTTGGATTTTTCATATCAGAGAATGGAGTGAGGATGGATGAGGAAAAATTAAAGGTGATTCTAGAATGGCCTATTTTAAGGAATGTGACAGAGGTTCACAGTTTTCATGGATTGGTGAATTTTTATAGGAATTTCATCAGGAATTTCAGTAGCATTGTTGCACCCATAACATAGTGTACAAAAGGGAGGGATTTTGTATGGACCAAGGCAGAAAAAGATAGTTTTGAGTTGTTAAAGAAGAAAGTGTCAGAAGCACCTGTTTTGGTATTGTCAAATTTTAGCAAGGTCTTCAAGGTTGACTGTGATGCCTCACATGTTGGGATTGGAGCTGTCTTGAGTCAAGAAGGATGACCTGTGGCATTCTTTAGTGAAAAGCTAAATGAAGTTAGGAGGAAATATTCTACTTATGATGTGGAATTTTACGCTATTGTTCAGGCATTAAGGAACTGGAGACATTACTTAGTAGCAAAGGAATTTGTACTCTTCACTGACCATGAAGCCTTGAGGTATGTAAACACACATAAGAAACTAAATAGTAGGCATGCAAAATGGGTTTCATATTTGCAAGAATATACTTTTGTTTTAAAGCATAAGTCTATTAAGCAGAATCAAGTTGTTGATGTCTTGAGTAGGCGTGTAGCCCTTTTGACAACAATGGAAAATAAAGTACTAGGGTTTGAGGCAGTTAAGAAATTATATGAGGGTGATCCATATTTTGGTGATGTTGTCAGAAAACTTAAGGATCCTACATTAGGTAGTGATTCTTTTGATTATTTGATACATGATGGTTATTTGATTAGGGGGAAATAATTGTGCATCCCTGTTGGTTCAATGAGAGAAAATATTATAAGAGAATTGCATAGTGGGGGGTTGGCTGGACACTTTGGTATAAGTAAGACAATTTCTCTTATTGTAGAAAAGTATTATTGGCCAAAGGTAAAGAGGGACATAAGTAGGGTTGTAGCAAGATGTAGATTGTGTCAAATGGCTAAGGGCCATGCACAGAATACTAGGTTGTATATGCCATTGCCTATCCCTACAGGGCCATGGGTTGATCTAAGTATGGATTTTGTGTTAGGAATTCCTAACACACAGTGAGGGAATGATTCTATCTTTGTTGTAGTTGATAGATTCTATCAGATGGCACATTTCATTTCTTGTAAAAAACTAATGATGCTTCTAGAATTACAGATTTGTTTTTTTTCAGAAGTGGTTGGATTGTATGGAATTCCAAGAACGATCACTTCAGATCGAGACACGAAGTTTTTGTGTCTCTTTTGGAGGACTCTGTGGAAGAAATTAGGGACACAACTACAGTTCAATAGTGAATATCACCCCCAGACTAATGGGCAGACATAAGTAGTGAACAGAAGCTTGGGAAATCTCCTACGTTGTATAGTTGGAGAAAAGCCAAAACAATGGGACTTAGCTTTACCTGAAGCTGATTTTGTATATAATAGCTCGGTAAACAGGTCAACAAGGAGGACTCCTTTCTATATTTTATATTGTAGGAATCCCAAGGGGGTCCTAGATCTAATTGTTCTACGAGGTGAAGATGAAACTAGTGATGATGCAGAAGCATTTGCAGAACACATTCTACAGCTACAAGATGAAGTGAGGGAAAAGCTAAAAGTGAGTAATGAACAATATAAAATAGCTGCAGATGCCAGTAGGAGAGTAAGTGTATTTGAAGAAGGAGATATGGTGATGGTTCATCTTAGAAAATAGATGTTTCCAAAGGGGACATATAATAAACTTAAGTATAAGAAGATTGGGCCATGTAGGATTCTGAAGAAAATGAGTGATACTGCCTACAAGGTGGAGCTACCTAAAAACTTTTCTATCTCACCAGTTTTTAATGTTTTTGACTTATATAAGTTTCCAGGTCATGATGAAAATGTTGCAGAGGAGGAAGAAATAAACTGGAAGCAACAGATGCCGAAGAAGAAAAAGGGGAGGGTAATGTGTGTCTGGGACAAAAAGACAATCGCTACTAGACATGGGAGCTACAACAGATATTTGGTACAGTGGGAAGGTTTGCAGTAGGAAGAAAATAATTGGAATCCTGAGTGGGAGTTGAGGAAAATTGATAGTGCAAAATTAGATGAGTTTCGTCAATAGAATTTACAGGAGCTGAATTCTTTTCAACCAGGGGAGAATGATGCGGGAACATAACTTACAGACACCATAACTTTTTATCCGATTGTTGGATCGTCCTAAAATTTTATAGGGTGGTAGATATGTGTTATACAATTTCACCCCCCCAGGGTTGAATTGATAACATACATCAGGATTCCCAAGTCCCAGGCTGAAAAAGAACGAGCTCTGAGATAATGCGAGAAGTTGCAGAAAATAAGCCTAGGCCAGAAAAAATTGTGAAAATTGGCTAAGTCCTTGTCCTAGAAATATTTGGGACATGCGAGACACCAAGGCGCAGTTCGGCCGAAATGCCTCCAGGCGGCCCGTGAAGCAAAGGGACATCTGGGACAAATGGACGTAAAATGCCCGAATCGGCCGAAAGAAAGAAAATTTGTCCAAGTCCTTCACCGAGAGCAAGCGGGACAAGAGTACGCGGAAGACCCGAACCGGCTGGTCCGGCTGAAACAGGAAACTTTCACACTAGGACATCTGGGCTGTGAGTGCGCGGAGGATGCAAACCGGCCGGTTCAGTTGAAACGGAAAATTTTAGCACAACGACAAGTGGGAGAAAGGGACATGCGGGACGCGGATAGCCGAAGGAGCCGAAAGCCAATCAGATAACGCCACGTGTCACTGGCAGAAAGGGGACGTGGAAGCCCATTTCGGGTGGATCAGAAGATTTTTTCTTGCAAAGCACTGGGACATTTGGGACAAACAGACACAGTGGACGTGAAAATCCGGCAGGCCCATGGACAAATCACATCATGACACGTGTCGCCAAGAAAAAGGTCCAAAAAGTCAAAGGGGTGAGTTTTCGAGCACTGATCCAAACCAATAAGATAGCACCACGTGTCCCAATTTAAGGGGCCCACAAGAAAATCCCATGAAAAGGTGGAGAGAGGGAATTGCTCAGCGAACCAGAGCCTGCCATGTGTCATCTAGATGGCAGAGTGCGGGAAAAGAAATTTAAAAATCCATTTTCGCTTGTTTTGTGCCCTAAATCTTCAAATCGTCATATCTTTCGATCCAGAGCTCGGATTTGCACGTTCTTTATATCAACGGAAAGCTGTTGAAATTCTCTACATGATTCTAGGGTCAATCTTGCATTTTGATGTAGTTTTGGGGGAGAAAATTAAGAAAACGTCTCTGACGTGTGTAATGCTTCAACTACTAACTTCAATGCAGCAGACAGCTCGCCACTCCTGTTAGACAGCCTGTCGTTTTTCCAGGATCCGCTGCTTGGATCATAATGAGATGATTTTAAATGCTACCAAGAAGTGGTTGGGGTGGATTCTGGATTTCCTCTCTCTTCCCCCTCATTTCTTCATATATATTGTAAAGAGGAGCCTTTTTTAGAGGTCGGACATTCTTGTTTTGCATCCTCCCTTCTTTTCTACTTGCAAGAGAATTTGTGGAGCTTTTCAAACCTCCCATATGGATTGTAATGCCATTTTTTGCCTCTTGGCCACTACAATGTACTATATCGACTCTTGAGCAATATATATATGTTTGTGATTGATTCTCAACCCTCTCATGTATTCATTGCTGTTATTTTGATCTCTTGTTGCAGTTTGGTTACCTATGCATAGTGTTTGTATTGCATCTATGTGGTCTGTGTTAGATTTTTGAAACGAGTGTCTAACATTCCTTGGTGCATCACCTCTGTATTTTAGGTTTTATTCTATGCATTTTCTCACCCTGTCTCCTTGACAAGTTAGATTAGGTTTTAGTAAACCCTCTGCATTTTTGTGTGCATCTGAACAGAGGAATAGGAACCAGCCTTCTCTGGAGAATCCTTTCTCATCTTTACAAGTCCCACACTTAGAGAAAGGATTCCATGTTGTGCAATCACACTGGATGCCTGAACATCAACCTAGAATCCTGATCTGCATCAAGGGGTGCTGTGAGTCTGCAACAACAGTTTTGGCACGCCCGGTGGGACCCTAGAGGTCTCATTTTTATTGCAGCAAAGTTGATATGCATCTGCTGTAGTTTTCTTGCTTATAAGACCTATTATTTGCATATCTGGCGACTCCAAGGGGAAGAATCAACTAGTTTCAGCAGTGCAGGCCTGAAAACTCATGAGAAGAATCACCACAAGGTCAAGAGCTGGAGAAGAAGAAGTGTCGTTTGAATACCTGCAGCTATCTCCAAGAAGAAGGCAAAGAGGAAGAAGGATTCAAAGGTCTCCATCTCCACCAAACAGAACTCTCTCAACTCCTCCACCTAACAGGCCTTTCATTCAGTATACAAGGGCTTTAAGACCAATTAGAATGGCTCAGAACAATCCCTACGTAAACTTCACAGGCAACAGCCCACTTGCTCTCAATGCACAACATCCAGTTCCTATTGCAGCCTTGAAGAACACTCCCTACTTCACTGGAGAAAATCAGACTACTCCAGGTGATCATGTTAAAGATATTGCTAACCTCTGTGCAATCCATGAAATCGATGAAATGTAAGTAGCTGTCAAATTACTGGCATCTTCATTTAAGGGTAAAGCATTGCAATGGTTTAGGAGCCTTGGGGCTGGTTCTATTACAAACTGGAATCAACTGTGCATTGTACTTCATGAGCAATTTGGAGAGAAGGGAGACAACTTGTCTCTTTTGGAGCAGTTGACAACTATCAAGAGAGCCCCCAACGAGCAGCTGATTGACTTCAACTTCAGATTTCAAAGGTCTTGGGATAGGATTCCAGTGGCAATCAGGCCAACAGCAGGAGGTGCTTTTCTATATTACCTTAAAGCTTTGAATTCTAATATTTCTATGTTAATTTAGTCCATGGGAGGCACAACAATACCTATGGCTTATAGCATTGCCATTAGAGCCGAAAACTGTCTTATTCAAGCTGGTAAACTGGCTCCTAGGCCTCCTATGCCCTTGTATCCAAACTTATAAAATCCAAGCACTAGTCAAGCACCCACTTTGGCTCCTGTTCCCACTCCTAGAAATCAGAGTTCGAATGAAGCTTCCACTTCATCTCCAAGTGCTTCAAATGAACTCCAAGAGGTCATGAAACAGTTGCAAAACCTAGGCAATGAGTTGGTTACTATTAAGAGGCAGCAAGCCTAAGGTTTCAGACCTTCTTATCAAACTCAAGCTCAGCCTAATAGGCAGCCATACCAACCACAAAAACCACCTAATCCAACTACAAATATGAATCAAAATCAAAGCCAAGTAAGGCCTCTTGCCAATAGACCATTCCAGCCCTATAATCCAAATGCCATATCTGCCTCTAAGGCATTAGTGCCAACACAGAATAACATGGCCCAAGAATATGATTGGTTTTTTCTATACAACGAGCCTCATAACCAATCCATGTGTTTCACTGGTGCTCTCAATCAAGAACTGATGGTGACAACTACTGGTGTGGATGGCAAGGGCAGTCAAGGAAATAGTCAACAATAAGAAACATTCCAACAACAATCAGCCCCAAATTACACCACGTTGGTGAATTGGCAAGCAGAAGATTTCTGTGGCATGAATTAGGTAGTCTCTCAAGGTGTCAC
The DNA here is from genome assembly GCA_019776745.2 of Taxus chinensis. Lineage (NCBI taxonomy): Eukaryota > Viridiplantae > Streptophyta > Pinopsida > Cupressales > Taxaceae > Taxus > Taxus chinensis. The sequence continues at coordinate 60,883,721 of CM034147.1, read as the reverse complement.
AGCCAACACAAGGTCAAAGAGGAGAAATTTGGGTGAAGAACAGCTATTAATCCCAGCCAATCCACCACCTTTCACATGGCTCCACAGATGATTGGCAAGTAGAGTCTAGTTTCAAATGCACAAGGATAGCCAAGAACATCCCCTAGACCAACTCAAGTGCCAGCTATTGCTGCCCACGTGCAAGGAGTAAACATGCAAACCAAAAGACAACAGAGAGATTCCTTCATCACCATTCAGTATCATTAATCAGATGAATAAGACAAACGTTAACATATCAATGTGGGAATCCCTATCTACCCCAGGCCAAAGAGATCTACTACAAGCTGCCATGAAGGACTGGTCAACTTTGAATCAACAGGTTTAGATGCAAGACAAAGTGCTTACAAATGCTGCCCAGCCTGAAGGAAACCATGGAGGACGACAAGGTAAAATTTTGAAGCCCCCTCCTTTCTATCTTTCATTAATCATTGGGGATAAACTAGTACACAATTGCATGATTGATTCTGGGGCAAGTAACTCAGTGATGCCCAAGCAAATAGCTGATCAGCTGGGTCTCCAATATGAAGTAATATCTAAAGGGGTAGTGCAATTGGATGGGACAACAATAGCAACAGTTGGAGTGATTAAAAACTTGAGTCTTTCCTTACATGCATGGCCAAATTTTGTTGTCTTACAAGATATATCAATCATATACCTTCCACCACTCTTTTCCCTTTGCTTGTCAAGGGACTTCACAACCAAGATTGGAGCGTATTTATCTACTGATTGGTCTCACATGTTGTTTAAAACAAGATATGGAACTAAGGCCACAATCAGATCTGAACCCACTGCAAACTTCCATATCGAGCCTTACACCCCAAGTCAGATTAATGCCAGTTTCTCAGCATTTGATCAAGAATATCACCCTAGTACTGATGAGACTGACACCAAGGTTGGAAGTATCCCGGACCTAACTCTTGATGAATGGGCAAACAAGATACATGCTTTTGATCCCTATCAAGAAGTAGAAGAATTTGAGTTGGGAGTCTATTTTATACACGAAGAAAATCAATCTGTTCCTAGCATCACCAAGCCAAGCCATAATGATGACAACGAGGTATGGCAGCTGTTTTTTGATGGATCAAGGAGTAGGCAAGGTGCAGGAGGTGGAGCCATGCTTGTCTCACCTCAAGGAATAAAGTACTACTCAGCTTTTAGATTTCAATTTACATGCTCCAATAACACTGCTGAATATGAAGCCTTGGTTTATGGGATGCATTGGGCAATCAAGAGAAAAATAAAGAATCTACAAGTCTTTGGGGACAGTGAATTGATTGTAAATCAGGTCAAGGGACGGCATGCTGCCAAGAATGATCTACTCAGGTGCTACAAGAACAGGGTGTGGGACCTCATGGAAGATTTTGAAGGTTTTGGCATCGAATCCATTCCCAAGAAAGAGAATCAAGCTGCTGACAGGCTTGCAACAGTAGGGGCAGCCTTCAACATTACGAAAAGCATTCAACAAGACAAGGTACAACCAAACATCCACGTGATTGTGAGGCCTTCAGTTCCGGATAACAATGTCAGTTGGCAAGTGTTTGAGAATGACCAGCAAATTTTCAATTTCCTACAAGAAGAAGCTGAGTTCTCTACCAGGAATCAAGACAAGTTGCATCAGCAGTATGGTGACCAAGCAGTGTAGTTGAGAACTAACAAATTACCAAAAGGCCTCATAATGTTGGAGTCTATCTTCAACCCTAACGACCAGCTCCATAAGGAAAAGGAAAACATTCAAGTAAAGGGTGAGGATTCAGAGCCTATTTTAGTGGAAGAAGGCAAAACATTGCAGATTGGAAAAGTATGTACCTCACAAGAGAAATCTGATTTTTTTCAGCTTTGCCAAGAATTTCCAGATGTCTTCGCTTGGAGCTATGAAGAATTGAGAGGATTCAATCCAAATTTGGCACAACATACCATAGAATTGGATCCAGATGCTAAGCCCATCAGGCAGAAGTAGAGACCTGTTAACCCTCACATTGAGCCTCTAATGAAGAAAGAGCCAAATAAACTAATAGAGGCAAGCATTATATTCCCAATCAAGCACTCAAGCTGGGTTGCTAACTTGGTTCCGGTCAGGAAGAAGATCAGAGAAATCAGGTTGTGTGTGGACTTCTGAGACCTCAATAGGGCATCTCTCAAAAATCATTACCCGCTTCCTTCAATGGAACAAATATTGCAAGTAGTATCCAGTTCAGAGAGATTCTCTCTCCTAGATGGCTACTTAGGGTATAATCAGGTGATGGTGAAAGAAGAAGATCAATTCAAGACAGCCTTCACAACTAAATGGGCAGGTATGCTTACAAGAAGATGCCATTTGGGATGTCAAACGCTGGTGCTACCTTTCAAAGGGCAATGGACATGACATTCAAATTCTTGATCAACAAGATAGTGCTGATATACCTAAATGATATCACTGTCTTCTCAAAGAATGCAACAGACCATCTCTTTCACCTCAGGCAAGTGTTTCAGAGGTGTAGAAAGTTCGGAGTGTCTTTGAACCCCAAGAAGTGCATCTTTCTCGCACATGAAGGAAAGCTCCTTGGCCATATTGTCTCGAAAAATGGACTAGCAATTGATCTAGAGAGGGTTGAAGCCATAAGAGCACTACCATTTCCAAGTCACAAGAAGGCTCTTGAAAGTTTCTTGGGAAGGATCAACTTTGTTCGCAGGTTCATCCTAGATTTTGCAGCCCTTGGCAAGCCCATCACTAAAATTTTAAAGAAGAGCATGGCTTTTAAGTGGACAGCAGAAGGCAAGGAGAGTTTTGAAGCAATCAAAGAAGCTATCTCTCAGGCACCAACTCTCATCAACCCAAACTTCTCCAAGGATTTCATCCTCTATCAATTTGGAGGTGATGACACTATCTCTACCATTCTGGTACAGCAGAACAAAGATAATGATGAGCAGCCGATTGCCTTCTTCAGCCAGAGCCTAGGTGACTGCGAGGTGAGGTACTCTTTTATTGAAAAGCATGTACTTGCAGTAATCAGAAGCTTGAAGAAATTCAAGCATTTAGTCTCAAACAACAAGGTCCAGTTGCTGGTCTCACATGCTGGAGTTAAGGACTTCCTCCTCAACAAGGATTTGAATGAGAAAAGGGTAGGTTGGATCACCCGTGTCATGGAGTATGACATTGAGATCAAGATCACCAAGCTGGTAAGAGGGAAAGGACTGTGTGAGCAGCTGGTTTTGGGGAAGCAAAAGGAAGTATGCAACGAAATAGAGGCTGTTTTGAAAATTCAGGACAGTCATGAGCCAAGTGGCAATCAAGAAGAAGACAATGCTTTCCCCACTCCTTGCTGGACCCAAGATATTATGCACTTCCTAGGTACAGGCCAGTGCCCCCTAGAGATGAATAAGACCCAAAGGAGACACTTCAGGTTGCAGGATGTTCGGTATGCCATTGTTGATGGAGTTTTGTTCAAGAAAGACATGAATGGAGTGCTACTGAGATGCATTAGGACAGATCAGATTCAAAGGGTATTGGAAGAATTTCATGGTGGACCAGCTGGTGGCCATTTCACACCAAGAGTGACAACTCTAAAAATCATGAAGGCTGGTTATTATTGGCCTAAATTTTTCAGTGATTGCTATGCATGGATCAAGAGGTGTAAGAATTGTGCATTCTTCATAGGAAAAGAAAGACTTGCTGCCCTTCCATTGCATCTAATCTCAATTGACTAGCCATTCATGTAATGGGGTTTAGACTTCATTGGAGTCATTAATCCCAATTCAAGCCAAGGGCACAAATGGATTTTGATAACCACATACTACTTCACCAAATGGACAGAAGCAGTAGCACTCAAAGAGGCAAATGAGTCTAGCATCTTAGACTTTTATGAGGGAATAACAACCAGATTTGGTGTACCTGCCACAATAATCTCTGATAATGCATTGGCATTCATTGGATCTAAGGTGACTGAGTGGGCCGTCAAGAACGGTATTTACCTGAGCACTTCATCGAACTATTACCCTCAGGGTAATGGCCAGGCCGAGTCTACAAACAAGAACTTGTTGAGGATCATTAGGAGAACTCTTGATGAGAATTAGAGGTCTTGGCACACCAAGCTGAAATCATCCTTATGGGCTGATAGGATCACTCCCAAAAGATCCACAGGAAACTCTCCATTCAGGCTTGTCTATGGAAGAGAGGAAATCTTACCCATGTCACTTGAGTTACCAACATTGGAACTCATGAAGCAACTGGAGCTACTTGAATTTGAGCCCATGGAGGTGAGGTATGCAGAGTTGACGGAGCTGCAAGAGATCAGAAATCAGGCATCCCAAGCAATGGAAAAGGATCAAGCTTTGATTAAGAAGACCTTCGATAGAAAGGCCAAGGATAGATCTTTTCAAGTTGGAGATCTAGTGTTGAAATGGGATGCGGACAGAGCAAAACCGGGAAGGCATTGAAAATTTTATGCTATTTGGAGTGGCCCATACATGGTCACAAAGTGCAAGAGCAGCAATGCTTTCTAATTGGCCTCATTGGATGGTGAAGAACTACAGATTCCAATAAATGGAATCTATCTCAAACATTGCTACTGAAAATAAAAGGTTCACCCTTGTAAATATTAGTCTAAATTTCAATTCCTCTAAGTGTGTATGCACATTGTCTTGTTGTAGTTAGGTTTCAATTTCCCTAAGTGCTTTGGCGCATGTTTTGTTGCTCCTGGATCGAGTTTTTATAGTTCAGTGTGCTCTCGTAGAAGGAGTTGTAGTATCAGGCTCATTTTAGGTCATTGTTTATGACTCCATGCCCAATGGATCGCTAAAAGGCCACTGGTATTTTCATCTAGTAGGCAGATGACCCCGCTGAGTCACCAAATTGTTATCCAATTTCACCCCCCAGGATTGAATTGATAACATACATCAGGATTCCCAAGTCCCAGGCTGAAAAAGAACGAGCTCTGAGAGAATGTGAGAAGTCGCAGAAAATAAACCTGGGCCAGAAAAAATTATGAAAATCGGCTAAGTCCTTGTTCTAGAACAGTCAGGACATTTGGGACGCAAAGGTGTGGATCGGCCAAAAAGCCTACAGGTGGCCCAAACATAAAAGAGACAAGTGGGACAAGAGTGTGTGAAGGAAGCGAACCAGCTAGTTCGGCCAGAACAGGGAATTATAGCACTAGGACAGTCGGACCAGAAGGACGCGTGGGACGCGGAAAGCCGGTTCAGCCGAAGGAGAAGAAAAATGGCTAACTACTCGAGACATTCGGGCCATGAGTACACGAACCACCTGGATCAGCTGAAAAGGAGAACTTTTGCACCAAAAATTTGGGACATTTGGGCCGTAAAGGCACGGATCGGCCGGATCGGGCGAACCGGAAGAATTTGCCCTGCGAAGCACTGGGACATTAGGGACAAATGGACGCGAACCCGGCCAGTTTGGCCGAAGCAAGAAACTTCAGCACATGGAAAAGTGGGACATCCGGGACAAAAAGACGTGGTGGATGTGAAAGAGCCGGCAGACCCGTGGACAAACCAGGAGATGACACGTGTCACAAGGAAAAAGATCCAAAAATTCAAAGGGGTGAGTTTTCAAGCACTGATCCAAACCAATAATATAGCGCCATGTGTCCAAGTTTAAGGGGTCCACAAGAAAAGCCCACAAAAAGGTGGAGAGAGGGAATTACTTAGCGAACCAGAGCCTACCACGTGTCGTCCAGATGGCAGAGTGCAAGAAAAGAAATTTAAAAATCTGTTTTCACCTGTTTTGTGCCCTAAATCTTTAGATCATCATATCTTTCGATCCAAAGCTCAGATTTGCACGTTCTTTATATCAACAGAAAGTTGTTGATATTCTCTACATGATTCTGGGGTCAATCTTGCATTTTGATGTAGTTTGGGGGGAGAAAATTAAGAAAATGTCTCTGACATGTGTAATGCTTCAACTACTAACTTCAATGCAACAGACAGCTCGCCGCTCCTGTTAGACAACCTGCCATTTTGCTAGGCTCCACCGCTTGGATCATAATGAGATGATTTTAAATGCTACTAAGAAGTGGTTGGGGTAGATTCTCGATTTCCTCTCTCTTCCCCCTCATTTCTTCATATATATTGTAAAGAGGAGCCCTTTTTAGAGGTCAGACATTCTTGTTTTGCATCCTCCCTTCTTCCCTGCTTGCAAGAGAATTTGTGGAGCTTTTCAAACCTCCCATATGGATTGTAATGCCAGTTTTTGCCTCTTGGCCACTACAATGTACTGTATCGACTCTTGAGCAATATATATATGTTTGTGATTGATTCTCAACCCTCTCATGTATTCATTGTTGTTATTTTGATCTCTTGTTGCAGTTTGGTTACCTATGCATAGTGTTTGTATTGCATCTATGTGGTCTGTGTTAGATTTTTGAAACGAGTGTCTAACATTCCTTGGTGCATCACCTCTGTAGTTTAGGTTTTATTCTATGCATTTTCTGACCTTGTCTCCTTGAAAAGTTAGATTAGGTTTTAGTAAACCCTCTGCATTTTTGTGTGCATCTGAACAGAGGAATAGGAACCAGCCTTCTCTGGAGAATCCTTTCTCATCTTTACAAGTCCCACACTTGGAGAAAGGATTCCATGTTGTGCAATCACACTGGATGCCTGAACATCAACCTAGAAGCCTGATCTACATCCAGGGGTGCTGTGAGTCTGCAACAACAATATGCATTAGTACTATGCTGGTGTCAACTTTTCTTGCAAGGTTGTGCCTATTTTGGCCCGTTTTTAGGCTCAGCTTCTTTCATCTAGTAGCCTAAAATTTTCTCCGAATGTTTTTTTGGCTTTTGACTTGGTCTTAGAACTTTAATAACTTTTGTTGTACTTGTCATAATAAGTCCAAATTTTGCATGAGCCCTAATTTATGAATGTGTATTTAGCACGAATATTTTGGGGTCAATCTTAGTTGTTTTACAATTTAAGGTTCTTGGCATTTTAGGGTTTTAGAGTAGTCTTGAAATAAAAGGAGGATTGTAATGATGTAATAGATCAGTGTGAATTCTAGAATGAGAAGTAACCTGTTTTGAAACTCCTGGTTTTATTTGCAAATCTGTTTATGTGTTGTTTTGAAGGTATTTCAACCTCTTGCAGCTGGATTCACATCAATTGGTATCAGAGTAGGATTTTGATCTTACGGAAATAGTTAAGGTAACATATTAAATTTTTATGTGTAGTTTTTACCTCTATTTTATATAACCATGGCTAGACGTGGGAGGGGAGGTTATGCCTAGATGAATAGGCATATGCAGGAGCTATAGATACAAGTTGCTCAACTCATGGGAGAAGTTACCCACCTTAGAAGGAGACATGCAAATGGGGATGCAAACCCAGAGAGTGATATTGAATAAGATCCTCCATTAATGAATGAAGGAGGAGATGAAGAAGAAAATGAGAGTGACAACAAAACCTTGAATGAGATACCATTTGAGGAGAGAATCATTAAGGCTTTAGAGGGAAAGAATGACAGCATCAAGATTAATGTTCCTGATTATGGTGGAGGGTTACGACCAGAGGAGTTGATTACTGGTTAAATCGCATGGAAAAATTCTTTGAGTGGAAAACCCTTTTAGAGGAGAAGAAGGTTAAGTTTGCATGCACTAAATTGGCCGGACATGCATTGATCTGGTGGGATCACCTACAAAATGAAAGATAAAGGAATGGAAAGGGAAAGATCCGAAACTGGAATAAAATGGTAAAGAAGCTGAAAGAAAAGTTTCCTCCTGTAGATTATGCTCAGACACTCTTTCGAAGGTTCCAAAACCTAAGACAAAAGGATCTTAGCATTGAGGAGTATACTAATGAATTTTACAAGTTATCAATCAGGGTGGAACAAGGAGAGTCTGAAGAACAAAAGGCTACACGGTACATAAATGGGTTGAGTTACACCATACAAGATGAGCTGAGTATGCTCAGGATCCATAGCCTAGATGATGCTTATAAACTAGCATTAAAGACAGAGGAAAAGAACAAGAGGAATAATTTTAGAAGAGGTGTGAAGAGAGGTCCATCATCATCTCCAATGAGGGGCACAGGTAGATTTTAATCTACAAAAGGTGAATCCTCTAATACATAAGGGCATGAAGATTCTGTTCAAAACCATAGTAACTACAAAAGAGCTACGGGGTTTCAAAGGGAAAGAGGTTATAATGGAGGACGGGGTTGGAATAGCCCCCAAAGGAAATATACATGTTACAGATGTGGTGAAGAGGGGCATAGAGATTTTGAGTGTCCGCACTATCCAACACAAGATAGATGGCAAGGAGAAAAACCACGAGTAAATCTGGTTGAGGCTGAAGAGGAAGAAGAAATGGAGGTTGCTACAGACTTGGGTGAAACCCTCATGATAAGGAGGACGATGATTGTCCCAAGGAAGGAGAAAGAACATGATGTTGTTGGAGATCATTCGTGGCTTCGAATAAATATATTTATAGAACAAGATGCACCTCTTGAGGAAAGGTATGTAAAATTATTATTGATGGTGGTAGTTGTGAAAATATGGTTTCAACTATAATGGTTGATAAACTGAATCTGAAATGTGAGAAGCACCCATATCCCTATCGTATATCATGGTTCAAGAAAGGAAATGAAGTAAGCATAGATAAAATTTTCAATTGGGAATACCTACAAGGATGAGGTGTGGTGTGATGTTATCCCAATGGATGCATGTCATATATTACTGGGTAGGCCTTGGCAATACGATAGAAAGGTTACACATGATGGAGGGAAAAATACATATACCTTTTGGAAGGATGGTGTAAAGGTGGTCTTATTACCCTTCAAGAAAGAAGAGAAGAGTGAGGGCTTATTGGCTACAAAAGATTTTTTTTACAGAAATGGAAGAAGTTGGATGTTGTTATGCACTAATGTCAAAGAAGTTGGAGAAAGAAGACTTTAATATACCTGTTGTGGCAAAAAAGATACTAAAAGAATACAAATATTTCATATTAGATGAGCTACCAGATGGGTTAGATCCAAAGTGATATATTCAACAACATATTGATTTGATCCCATGATCAGCCCTTCCAAACCAAGTAGCCTATCAGATGAGTTCAACACAGAGTGAAGAGTTGAACAGACAAGTGACAGATCTAATACATAAAGGGTTAGTGAGAGAAAGCATGAGTCCATGTGCAACTCAAGCATTATTGACTGCCAAAAAAGATGGAGACTAGAGAATGTGTGTAGACAGTACAGCCATAAACAAGATCACAAGTAAGTATCGGTTCCCAATTCCGTGATTGGATGATATGATGGATGTGCTAGCGGGAGCCCGATATTTTAGCAAGATTAACCTACATAGTGGTTACTACCAGATCTAAATCCGTGAAGGGGAAAAATGGAAAATTGCTTTCAAAACAAAAGAATGATTATACGAGTGGATAGTGATGCCATTTGGGCTATCTAATGCACCTAGTACATTCATGAGGTTGATGAACAGAGTTCTCTAAGAATACAATGGTAATTTTGTTGTTGTCTATTTTGATGATATTTTAATATTCAGTAAGACAAGGTAAGAAAACTTTTTACATCTCAAACTGGTGCTAGACTTGTTACGTAAAAAAAGTCTATATGCAAACTTAAAGAAGAGTAGATTCCTTCAAAAGAGTCTTGTTTTTTTGGGATTTTTCATATCAGAGGATGGAGTGAGGATGGATGAGGAAAAAGTAAAGGCAATTCTGGAATGGCCTATTCCAAGGAATGTGACAGAGGTTCGCAGTTTTCATGGATTGGCGACTTTTTGTAGGAAGTTCATCAGGGATTTCAGTAGCATTGTTGCACCCATAACAGAATGTACAAAAGGGAGGGATTTTGTATGGACCAAGGAAATAACAAATAGTTTTGAGTTGTTGAAGAAGAAAGTGTCAGAAGCACCTGTTTGTGTATCACCAGATTTTAGCAAGGTCTTCGAGGTTGACTATGATGCCTCACATGTTGGGATTGGAGCTGTGTTGAGTCAAGAAGGACAACCTGTGGCATTCTTTAGTGAAAATCGAAATGAAGTCAGGAGTAAATATTCTACTTATGATGTGGAATTTTACGCTATTGTTCAAGCATTAAGGAACTGGAGACATTACTTGGTAGCAAAGGAATTTGTACTCTTCACTGACCATGAAGCCTTGAGGTATGTAAACACACAGAAGAAACTAAATAGTAGGCATGCAAAATGGGTTTCATTTTTGTAAGAATATACTTTTGTTTTAAATCATAAGTCTGGTAAGCAGAATCAAGTTGCTGATGTCTTGAGTAGACATGTAGCCCTTTTGACAACAATGAAAAATAAGTACTAGTGATTGAGGCAATTAAGGAATTGTATGAGGGTGATCCAGATTTTTGTGATGTTGTCAGAAAACTTAAGGATCCTACATTAGGTAGTAATTCTTTTGATTATTTAATACAGGATGGTTATTTGTTTAGGGGGAAACAATTGTGCATCCCTGTTGGTTCAATGAGAGAAAATATTATAAGAGAATTGCATAGTGGGGGGTTGGCTGGACACTTTGGTATAAGTAAGACAATTTCTCTTGTTGTAGAAAATTATTATTGGCCAAAGGTAAATAGGGACATAAGTAGGGTTGTAACAAGATGTAGAGTGTGTCAAATGGCTAAGGGCCATGCACAGAATACTGGGTTGTATATGCCATTTCCTATCCCTACATAACCATGGATTGATCTGAGTATGTATTTTGTGCTAGGGATTCCTAACACACAACGAGGGAATGATTCTATCTTTTTTGTGGTTGATATATTCTCAAATATGGCACATTTCATTTCTTGTAAAAAAACTAATGATGCTTTCAGAATTGCAGATTTGTTTTTTTCAGAAGTGGTTAGATTACATGGAATTCCAAGAACGATCACGTTAGATTGGGACACAAAGTTTTTGAGTCACTTTTGGAGGACTCTATGGAAGAAATTGGGGACACAACTATAGTTCAGTAGTGCATATCACCCCCAGACTAATTGACAGATAGAAGTAGTTAACAAAAGCTTTGGAAATCTCCTACATTGTATAGTTGGAGAAAAGCCAAAACAATGGGACTTAGCTTTACATCAAGCTGAGTTTGCATATAATAGCTCAATAAACAGGTTAACAGTGAGGTATCCTTTCCAGATTTTATATTGTAGGAATCCCAAGGGGGTCCTATATCTAATTTTTCTACAGGTGAAGATGAAACTAGTGATGATGCAGAAGCATTTGCAGAACATATTCTACAACTGCAAGATGAAGTGAGGGAAAAGATGAAAGTGAGTAATGCATAATATAAAATAGCTACAGATGCCAGTAGGAGAGTAAGTGTATTTTAATAAGGATATATGGTGATGGTTAATCTTAGAAAAGAGAGGTTTCTTAAGGGGAGATATAATAAACTCAAGTATAAGAAGATTGGGCCATGTAGGATTCTGAAGAAAATGAGTGATAATGCCTACAAGGTGGAGCTACCTAAAAACTTTGCTATCTCACCAGTTTTTAATGTTTCTAACTTATATGAGTTTCAAGGTCATGATTAAAATGTTGTAGAGGAGGAAGAAATAAAATGGAAGCAACAAATGCCGAAGAAGAAAAAGGGGAGGCTAGTGCGTGTCTTGGACCAAAAGACAATCACTACTAGACATGGAAGCTACAAAAGATATTTGGTACAGTGGGAAGGTTTGCAGCAGGAAGAAAATACTTAGATTCTTGATTGGGAGTTGAAGAAAATTGACAGTGAAAAATTAGATGAGTTCCGTCAAAAAAAATCACAAGAGGTGAATTCTTTTCAACCAAGCGAGAATGATGCGGGAGCATAACTTGCAGAGACCATAAATTTTGATCCGACCGTTGGATCGTCCTAAAATTTTACAGTTTGGTAGATATAAATTAGTACTATGTTGGAGTCAACTTTTCCTTATAATGTTTTTCCCGTTTTGGCATGTTTTCGAGCTCAGATTCCTTCATCTAGTGGCCTAAAATTGGCTCCGAATGTTTTTTTGGCTTTTGACTTGGTCTTAGAACTTTAATAACTTTTGTTGTACTTATTAGAATAAGTCCAAATTTTGTGTGAGCCCTAATTTATGAATGCATATTTGGCACAAAAAAATTGAGGTCAATCTGAGTTGTTTTGCATTTTAGAGTTTTTTGGCATTTTAGGGTTTGTTGGCATTTAAGGGTTTTAGAGTAGTCTTGAAATAAAAGGAGGATTGTAATGATGTAATAGATCAATGTGAATTCCAGAATGAGAAGTAAGCTATTTTTAAACTCTTGGTTTTATTTGCAAAGTTTTTTATGTGTGTTTTTGGAGGTATTTCAAGCTCTTGCAGTTGGATTCACATCATCTTTAAACCATACAAATCAATACACAGATATATATATATATATAGTGGGGACTTTCCCTTCAGTATTCATGTACTCTCAAAATATCCATGGGTAGCTACAAAAGCAACTAAATAAGCATGCAATGTTCACCTACTAATAGATTACCTATAATTAACTCTAGATCTAATCATATTATTAGTTTTGAACTCTACATAACTCTTTATTTCCTTCTTGTTCCCAAAATAGGTTGGCATAGTCTCCAATTCTTCTCATCCAAAACATGTCCAAAAATCAATCCATTTTTATCCCATGCATGTAAAATGGCTAAGTCCCAAACTCCAACTTTCCTTAGTGTGCCTTGTATCCATTGATCTTCTCTATGCACCTACGTGTCAACTTCTTGCATGCCCTAATCTTATACACCTCTATCAATTAGGAATATATATGTCTAGCCAACACTACCCCACACTAGCTTAATTACCACCCCCGGTAATGGGTAATCATGTATTTTCTCTCCAAGAATAAAGAAAAAGGAATAAAACAATGTCTCTACATAATGAATGAACATCTACCAACAATATTCTAAGTGCTCTATTCCTCTGAAGGTAGAAGTAACTCAAGGTACTCATTCTTAATTTTTTCCTCTAACTCATTCCAGTCCCTAAGTTCCTTCTTTGTCTTTTTAAGGATGTCTGAAAGTACTCCTTTCATCTCATCCAAGTTCATATTCTCGCCCTCGTTCTGTAGCACCCTAAGAACATTTTCCAGACTACAAATCATCCCATCCATCACATCCATGCATTGGGATATGATTTTCCTGATTTCCTTTATCTTTTCTTTGTGAGGGTCTCGGGTTGTTGTGAGTGCATCACACTTTTCTACAAACAATGTCAGTCTCTCCTCACGCCCAAGCATTTCATTATTCTTCACAGCAACAACCTCATTTTCCTTGGAAAACATATTTTTCTTAATGATTTCCTCAAGGTCCACACACATATTTAACATTGATTCTACATTCTTCATTTCATCCCATAGTGTTTAGATCAGAGATTCATACCTAATGAGTTGGAACACTATTTTAGCCTTGTCTCTTTCCTTCTATGCTACAATATATTCCTCTTTCTGTACAGTTGTCTCAATGGTCACTCCTAGAGCACCCAACTACCTCTTAATCAATAAGTGAACACAGTCCTGTAAGAAGTGCAGAGAGGACTGATAGGTCTGGTCAATCTGTTCATCAACATCTGGATGTGCATCTATAATATCCTTCCCTAATTTTACTGCAAAATCCATAATGTTATTTGGTTTCTCTTTATCCTTCCTCTACCCCTCATCCATTTGTTACACTTGTTCTTTTAGGATATTATCCTCCTCTAATAGATATCTCAGTGTAAACAATTTATCTTTATTTATGCGTGCTACTTTAGCTTCCATATTGTTCAAGGCATTACTTTCCTACTCATCAGTAAAATTTGTGGGCCTAATGGTCCAATGTATGGCTTAGGATTTCTTGTTCATTTTCCTCTTAATGCATGCATATTTTGTTACATCAAATTCAAGCTCATCAATATGAGTATACATGCTCAAAGATATTTTCTTCTTAGTGTGCAATTTGACCGCTTCAGGGTCCATTAGCTCCCATCCATAAACTCCTTAGGCTCCAAAGTTCTTTGAAACATGGCTTAAATGATCTTCGTGGAATCATTAATATACCCAGCCATGGGAATTTGTTAATTGGACATAGTTATTTCTAAGTACTAGAGGTGCACTAGATAAGGGCATGTAGCTCGCACCGAGGGGAAAGTTGGAGCTTTGTACTTAGCCATTTTGTATACACAAGATAAGGACGGATTGAGTGTTGAACACGTTCTGATAGAAGACTTAGAAGACACGCCAAGCGTTTTTGTGAACAAGAAGGAGATCAAGTTTCATGTGAAGTTTGAGATAATAATAGGATTAGAAATAGAGTTATTTATAGGTAATATATTATTAGGTGAAGCTTGCATGCTTCTGAAGATGCTTTTTTAGTGGTGCATGGATATTCTTACTATGCAGCCTATTTTTGAGGGTGCATGAGTAGTGAAGGGAATTCCCCACTACCAAAAACATAAATTTGTTACATTCAATTATACATGATGATATATCTAAGCCATGCAAATAAATACATACATACATACATATATATATATATATATATATATATATATATGTGTGTGTGTGTGTGTGTGTGTGTGTGTGTGTGTGTGTATATGTATATGTATATGTATATGTATATGTATATGTATATGTATATGTATATGTATATGTATATATATATATGTATATGTATATGTATATGTATATGTATATGTATATGTATATGTATGTATTTGCATGGCTTAGATATATCATCATGTATAATTGAATGTAACAAATTTATGTTTTTGGTGTACTTACACACTTGACTTGATAATGGCTATTATGATGTATTCAACTATTGTATTTTCTATGGATTAACACAATGGATATTTGTGGGTGGATATTGATTGTTGATATCTTTTTTAATGGTTATTATATGGTCAATTTGATCTTGATCCTTATTTTATTCATTATGCACTATGGTTTTGTTTTGATTCTGGTTGTACTTTACCATTAAATTACTTGCTATGTATATGGAATACTTGTATGATCATGTTAATTCCTTGACAAAGTTGATAGTAAAAGAGGGACCTGGTACCTTTGCGTGCTTCGGGTGAGCACTCATATCTATCTGAGTGATGGGCCAACACGTATAGGGTTTTGAGTAAGAAAACATACTACATTTTGGTTCCATTTTTAGGACCTCTTTTCAAAGAAGTTGCAAGGATGTTGCATGATGAAGATGTATCATTTGACTTTGGCTAGTATTGAGAGTTGTGTAAACATTTTGAGGATGAGTTTGATCATAGATATAATACTAGACCTGATTTTAAGGATCGCATGTGGGTTGAACAACATCTATATCATAAACTCTATGAGACATTCTTTTGTTGTTTTCCTATAGAATTATATGAGTGGTTGGTAGTATATTCATTAAAGAGGAATTGGAGGTATAGAACAATTGTTTAGACATGGGAAGCCTACCATAATTTGCATGATGTTGATGAACTTTGGACATGTGTTGTAGATCATTGGTGGAGTGGTGTTTTTCATAGTTACACATTGGATTACATTATTGTCTACTTATTCCTATCCAGAGGTTATTGAATTTTCAGTTCTTGCATGAACCCAAAGGATCTTATTTATGTTGTTATCCCTTTAGCATTTAAGATCTTCATTGGTAACTATGGATTTGGAAGAATGACCTATGGCTAGCTAAACCCCACCGACACATCAGAGTAGGATAAGGTGTGGTGAAATATGGCATGGACCTAGCAACAAGAAATGAAGAGAGAAGAAAGGTGGCTTGAGTGTAATGAAGCACGCGAGAAATGGAAATGCTGAAGAGACACACATTGAGGAGTATTTGGAGTTGAGGAGGGAGATGCCTCAAGAAAAATTTAGAGCTCATGTGGAAGATGTGGAGCTAGAGAATCTAGTTCTCACATCCTTAGGAAAATGCATGGTAGAAGGTCCCCTTTAGCTTCTGATGAGATTGCATATCTAAGGAAGAAATGACTAAGAGCCATAGGAGCACGCATCCGATCACACTCCTGGCAACCTAGCCCTTGTGACTTAGTGTTCTAGTTCCTGAGATAGTTATTGAGAATCAAGATAGTGTAGGTGCTTTAGTAATGCAACATGTCAGCTTTCATTTTCCTTTAAATACATGAGTTTGTAAAATGGCAACACAGTCTTATCTTTTTTGTGGTCCTATTGGTGGTATATTTTATGGCACATCTTCAAGGTAGAACATGGGCATGCATAATGTTGGTAATACATTTGTAAGTAACAAAAATTTGTAGAGAATGGGAGTTCAATTTATTAAAAATGTTAGAACAACAAAGGTAATACATCCTCTTGTCTGAGTACCCACTATAGGAAGACAGTCATGTGGTTTAGAATGTAGTGTATCAATTGGTTCTAGAGGTAGAGGGTATACTAGAGGTAATATAGATTCTAGATCTAGTCGGCATGGTCTACACTAACCCCAACAATTTTACTATGAGATGTCCCTTCGGCTTTCAAAGTACAAAGGACTTGAATCTATAGTTGAGCATATTCACATGTTTGAAATACTATGGCGTGCTAAGGGGATTACAACTCCTAATTGTAAGGCAAGTCAATTTGATACTACTTTGCAAGGGCACGTGCATAGTTGGTATAGGAAGTATGATCTGAACCTGACTGTTGTAGACTACAACACATTGCGTGATGCTTTCTTAACTAAGTTCCATATACCTAAGTTTGAATAGAAGAGAATTAGTGTACTGAAGGACATTAATCAGGGCATGGTTGAGAGTGTTAGGGAGTATGATGTCCATTTTCAAAAAAAAATATCAAATTTGTCTTATGATATTCACTCTTGCCAGCATGCTCAGTGGTTTATTAGCAAACTGATCACATCTTTTAGAAGGGTGCTCTCTCATAAGACCTTTATAATTCTACGT
Source organism: Taxus chinensis (assembly GCA_019776745.2). Classification (NCBI taxonomy): domain Eukaryota; kingdom Viridiplantae; phylum Streptophyta; class Pinopsida; order Cupressales; family Taxaceae; genus Taxus; species Taxus chinensis. Next base: position 60,866,837 of record CM034147.1, on the reverse strand, counting down.
GAGGCATTAGTGGAAAATCTACATGTTGAGGTAGTTGGAAGCGTAGATACTTGAGTTAGCCCATTCTTGGAAGAACAGATAACATCTATGGTGAAGTAGCATGAGAAATTATCAGCCAATTCATCCCATGAGACACGCAGTGGGATATTATGTACAAAATGCAAGGTGGAAGGACATACTAAGAATAGCTACCTTCGTAGATCTGTACACACCATGTTTCTGGATTGTGAGATTTGTCACTTAGATCATGATTCAATTCAGTGCCCCTTGTTGTAGCACTCGATTAGGAAGAACGTTTCTTGTTACTTTCAGATTTATAAGTCCCAAACTCATGATATGGAGAATTGTAGGTTGATTGATCATATTCATGAAGCTATTGAGACTGGTGTATGTCAGACTAGTGTTGCAAATAATTTTAAGGAACAAGGTGAACATCATAATCGTAATCATGATGAAGTGTGCTTTGATGGAGTTGGTAGAGGTAGAGGTTACCATGGAGGATTCAAAGGCTGAGGTCACAATGGTGGAAGTGGTAAATTCCATCATGGAACCTATTTTACATGTGGATCCCATGTTCATTATAAGCACAAGTGTCCTTAGAACATTACTTTTTCATGGTGTGGAAAGAATCATAAGTTTGAGGAATTCCCAGATTTATATGAGCATATGAGTAAACAATACAAACAGGATAAGGGCGTTGGAATGGTTAAAGTATAGTGCACTATAGAATATCAATGGATGATAAAGTTAGCACCTAACCCTAGGATGTTACCAGTGTTAATCACTACACGTGCTTAGGCGGTGCGTGCCAGGGAAGTTCTGAATCAGAAACCTGTTATTTTCAAAAAGGAGGTAATAAATGTGAAGTATCCAGATCCTTCCCATCAGAAAGAGGTATATCAGGAGACCATGGAGGTTATTAGAAACTTGTAGGGTGAGATACAATGCTTGAATGAGAAGTCACAGAAGCTAGAGTAGGTGAAGGATGTTGAGATGCCTCAAAAATATTTTGATGACTTGAAGGAGGTTTGTAAGATGTTGCACTAGGAAAATATCATTCCTTTGTTAGGGGAATGGCTAAGGGGGAAGGTACCAAGCGTGGGATCTGAGCATGAGAGAAAAATATTGCATCTGAATTTACCTCCTCATAGTCTTGAATATGATATAGAGATCACTTTGAATGTAGTTTTTGATGGGTGGCTATTGAGTAATATAATGATTGATACTGATGCATAATTAAATGTACTCACTTTGGATGCATGGAATCAGATGAGGAGACCACCATTATATCCATATTTGAATGTGTTGTATATGGAAAATAGGACTAGAGCCATGCCCGTTGAAGTACTAAAAGATGTCACTACTATATAATGGGCCAAGTTTTCTAGGGACTTTGACATCTTGGAGCTTGTAGAAACAAATAGTTTCCCATCATTTCTTGGGAACCCCTAGTGTTACGTGAATAATGTTGATCTACACTTTAATAAATTTTATATCAGTTTTGAGAACAAGGAAGAGCACATAATTATTTCTTTGACAGATGGGAAATATGCACCTTATGTAGAGCCATTAAGTGAGGAAGATCTTAATAGAATTTATGTGCGCACCATCAGAGATCCTGAAGTTACTAATCCATCTAAAGAATGTATTATTCGATGGGATGATACTAAACCTATGAGTGATACAACCAGTGTTTCTTGTGATAATTGGGTGCATGGAACGTATGAAATGGTTGGGTGATAGATCAAGAACACAATTATGCATGTGATCAGGTTGTGCATTGTTCGACGTTTGAGTCGTAACCAGGTACCTCGATACACCAGTGAAGGAAACCCTAGCATATTTTTGTGCACCATGAAATCTTGGTGGGTGGATGAGGGTGACATGAGAAATATGTTGATTTATAAATTTTTGGAATAGTTTTTCGTTGGTGGAATACACACAGAGATAACCTTTTGGAGTGGCAAGAAGTGAGAATCACTTTCTCTACTAGGTTTCTTAAGAGTAATGTACCTTCACAAATATATGAATTCCATGGGAAGGGTTCTACTTCGTGCCACATTGAGAAGTGTGAGAGACTTTAGACAGAGGGGTAGGATGCCTTGCCACCATCACTCTAGGTACATAAGTTCTATGCCTCTTTAACCAGTTGTGCACGCACATGGTATGTTCATGCAGAATTAAAAAGAGAAACAATTAATTGGCAGGAGATGACTTCAAGTATGATCCAGACCTTTGACTATTTTTCTACTAAACCTCTAGTAAATGAAGCATTACATATTATAAAGCACCTTATGATGGGGGATAGTGCAAAGGTTGAAGAAATCTTGTTAGACATGTTTGGAGAGTTAAAATTAGAGGTGAGCTTTGATGAAGAGGATACATATGAAGAATAGCATGGGCATGCCTAGTTAGAGAAAGAGAAGGGTAAGCTGGTTTACATGATTACTGATGAAGAGGTAGAGAATCTAGAGGTTTTCCACACTAGAGGAATGTTTGAGGTCTTGTATAGTGCTGGTGAGAAGGTGTGTGCATACCATGAGCCTATGAAAATGAATAAGGTCAACATTGGGATATATTTAGAACCTAAGGAGGCCATTATTAGTGACTATTGGTATGAACAGGAGGTTACTAAGATAATTAAGTTGATGTGTGACTTCCAGGGTTTATTTCCTATAGGCTATCATGGGTTGAAGGGAGTGCATCTCTGTTTGGGATAAATGAGGATCAAGTTAAAAGAAGGTGTGCACCCCGTTAGGAAGATGCCTTACAGGATGAATCCTAATTTGTGCATAAAATTTAAGGAAGATATTGATAAGATGCTAAAATCTAGAATCATAGAGCCCATTGAGGAATCATAGTGGGTTAGCCCTATGGTGATGAGAATAAAGAAGGATGGAAAGATAAGGATCTATGTGGACTATAGAGACTTGAATGTTGCTAGTGTTATAGATCCTTTTCCCACCCCATTTACTGAGGAGATCCTGCAAGGCGTAGCAGGGCACAAAATTTATTCTCTCACTGATGAATTCTCGAGTTATCATCTAGTTCAGATTGCTAAAGAATACCAATAACATATAACTTTCACCACTGAGTGGGAAATTTTTTTCATATACAGTTATGCCCTTTGAGTTAAAGAATGTGCCTGTAGTCTTTTGCGCATTTTTGTACAAGCATTTGAGGAATTTATACACAAGTTTTAATAGGTTTATCTAGATGATTGAATTGTATATGGGCTAGTAAAAGATCACTATAACAACTTGAGGCTCATGTTTGAGAGATGTAGAAAGTTAAGCATCTCCTTGAATATTAAGAATTGTATATTTGTTACACCCTTTGGAACTTTACTGGGACACATTATATGCAAAGAAGGCTTGTTGGTAGATCCTACTAAGGTTGCAATTATTTTGGGCTTAGAGGAGCCTACCAATTAGATCGAGGTACATAGATTCTTAGGACATACATGTTATTACAGAAATTTCATTAAGGGATATGATAAGATTTCCATGCCCTTGGAATAATTGTTGAGGAGTAAGGGAAAGTTTCATTGGGATGAGGCACAACAAATAGCATTTGGGACATTGAAGGAAAGACTTACTTTTGCACCCATTTTGTGCTTCCTTCTTGGGAGAAATTTTTTTGTGTACATGTTGATGCCTCTAGCATGACCATTAGCGCAGTGTTATCACATCCTAGAGATGGGATTGTTGATCACTCTATCTTTTTTGCAAGCAGGAAATTGACACCAACTGAATAGAATTATACAACTACAGAGCGTGAAGATTTTTCTATGATTTACGCATTACATAATTTTAGACAATATTTGTTGGTAACTCCTTTTATATTTTACACAGATCACATGGCACTTAAATACTTGGTTAATAATCCCATTTTACAGGGGCACATATGTCATAGGATTCTCTTATTTCAAGAATGTTACTTTACATTGGTGGTAAAGCCAAGAAAAAGCAATTTTGGACTAGATCATTTGTCAAGGATTAATTCAGGTGAAGATGTGCATAGCTTTAAGGACACAAAGCTAGATGTACAACTGTTCAGATTGAACCGCTTGCCCTCTGACTTAGAAGATATTACGGTATTTTCATGTATTAGTGTGGCGCTTGAGGGAATGAAGAGCTTAGAGAAAAAAAAAATTGTCATACGTGTCATGCCCTATGTATTGATCAGTGGGGATTTATACAAGCTATACCAGGATGGGGTTTTGTGTCGGTGTGTACTTGAGTAGAAACTTGAAGCTATTATGGAGGAAGCTCGTCAAGAATTTTTGGTGGACATTATGCAGGTAATTCTACCATTTGCAAAATTTTGTTGGCTAGTCTTTGGTGGGAAAGGCTATAAAAGGATTGTAAAGAGTATCACAGGGCATGTGATCATTTTCAGTTCCTTAGGACGCCTACACATAGAGATGATATTCCATTGATGCCTATCACGAGTGTAGAACCTTTTGAGAGATGGGAGATTGAATTTGTAGGACCTATTTCCCCATCGATGTGTGGGACTAGGTCGTGTTATATTATTACATGTACAAATTATTTGACGAGGTGGGAAGAAGTAGCACCTATGAAGGATTACATGGAAGCTAAAGTAGCAAGGTTCTTATGTGAGAATATAATCAACAGGTATGCATGTTCATTAAGTTTGACAAGTGATATGGGCACACACTTTTTGAATGAGACTATCAGTATATTATTGGCTGAGTTTATGGTGGCACATCACAACATAATGCCCTATCATCCACATGCCAATGAGACTTTTGAGGCTTTCAACAAGATATTAAGACATACATTGAAAAATATTTGTGATGTTAGAAGAAAGGATTGGTATGATAAAGTCTCTAGTGTACTTTGGGAATACAGGAAAACTTATAAGAGATTAGACAAGGTCACCCTTTCAGTTGGTGTTTGGCGCAAAGGTCTTTTTACTAGTGGAATTCATATTACCCTCCCTGGGTATTGTGCATGCAAGAGGATTGGATGATGAACAAGAACTCAAAGAACATATGGATAAATTGATACAGTTGATTGAGAGTTGCGTTATTGCTTAGTGGAGCCATAAGACAAAAAAAATTCAGGAAGAAGGCATGGCATGATAGGCATATTAAGAATAAACAGTTTGAGATTGGATAGATGTTTCTTCTTTATGATTCCAAGTGCATTGGTTGGGGCCATATGTTGTGACTTATATACTTGATTCAAGCACTTGCCAATTACAAGTGTTGGATGAAATTTGGTTTCCCATTTACTTTAAAGGGAGTAGGTTGAATCCCCACTATAAATAATTCTTTTTAGTGTTTGTGATAAGGCAGTATTGCCAGTTATATTAGATTTCTCTTTAATGCATTTTCTTTATATGTGTTTCCTTTCATCGTAGCTATGCTTTGTCAATTTAGTTTAGTTTTTTTTTTGTAATAAGGGCATTTTCATGCCAGTAACTGACTACTCTCTAGTGAATTCATGCACAGAGGACCGCGCATACTTTTAGTGTGGTTGGAGCAGATACATGATAAATGGGCCATGATTGAATGATCTCTAGAGGATGGATATGCATAGAATAAATATGGTACAGGTGTTTAAGGTAACAGTGTGGATTAAGGAGAATTTCTCATAAATAAGTATCATGCATAGATGGATGCACATACAGTGTAACGTAAGGAAGGCAGTACCATGGGAAACTACTTGGTGTGAGGTGCAGTGGATAGGTACTTTGGTGCATAAAGGTACGTGAGAGGAGGTTTGTGGCCTAGAAGTAGGGGGCATGTCAAAAGGTTATGACTGGGGTGCGGAAAAATAAGTGAAAAGTTCAAAAAAATAAAAAAGGCATAATAAATGCTAAGTGTGGTGGTTGGTGAAGAGAAATCAATGTGGGGAAATTTAAAATATATATATAAGGAGGGGTTGTGATATCATTTTTACCTTGCATTGTGAAGTGAAGTGATCATCAATTTGAAGAGCAATTTGTAAACAGAAGTGAATGAAGGAGTGAATATAGACATCAAACTAGAGAGATTTGTGTATGGCATTGGTTGGAGCTCCATCAAATAGGGTGTTTGAGAAAAAAGAAAGTGTGCGGGAAGTAAGTCTGAGGATTTAGGGTTTGAGGAAAAGCTAGGGCACACGTGTATGAATAAACAAATCTCGAATATAGGGAAATAACAAGTTTTTATCATTGTTATAACACCTAAGTGAGAACCTAGAGTGACCACGAGGGGCATAAAGAAAAAAGGAATTGGAAGTAGAGATGGAGGACACCCCCGAAAGCTGATTTTTAGAAAGGCATTACCCAGAAGGATTTATAATGGGAGTTAATTGGGAATCCCATATCAGACGTAGTAAATTAAGTGACTGCAATCATTGAACCAAGGACAACATGGATGAGTTGGAAAAATAGTTGGAGGTGAAAATAGACTTGAGGGCAGAAAATGATGTGGTCGCCTATGACAACACAGGTCAGAAGTTTTTGGTGAATGTTGGAGTCATGCAGTTGTATGAGCTGTCATACTTTGGGAAACCTAAAATATTATATCAATGATTTATGTCTCATATGCATGAGGAATTCTTCTATTTTTTTGGGTGGCAAATGTGACTTACCACGCCCTTGATTGGGAAGTTAACAGGGTTGAGGATTTTTTTCATGGAGATTGGCAGTGATCTCAGCAATGGTGATGCCAAAGAAGCAACTTCTTCTACACTTGCTTATGGAAAAGGAGGGTGTATAATGGACATTGTCAAGTTATAAAACTACCTTGTGATTCATGCGGACACATAGCTCCTAACTAAGTTAAATAACCAGGAGCATTGGATCTAGGTAAAAAAAGATGGCTCCATATTGCAAAAAAATGACAGGAGTCATATAAAAATTTTCCTCTTTTATTGTTGAGACCATTATTGAGGAAGTGCACCATGGGGATAAGATAAGTTTTGGTGTTATTTTGTCATTGCTGGTGTTTTTGGAAAGTAGGGTGCCCAATGGGCCTAAGGAGAATATTTGGTAGTTCCCTAAGGAGAAAAAGTCCCCTGCATATAGGTTTGCAAAGTATACATGTGAAGGGTCCATGAGTGAACTTTATAAGCAAAAACTAGAACTTTGGTACAAATTCTTATGCGACGCCTTTGAACATGAATGGAGAATACCCAATAATCTCCCTTCGGTATTAGAAAAGAAGGCACAGTTCACTTTATATCAACATTTTTGTATAGGAAAATTTGGGATGAAGGATGGAAAGTGGAGTCCTCGGTGTAAAATACCTTATGCATTTACCATGTGTTACTTTTAGGCATCAGTGCATAGGTTTTCCAACGCACGTAGATTGATGTTTGATGCAAATAAGGTAGACTACGATTATCATACATTGCGGAATAAATATGTATACCCAGGTATGTTTTCCTACATAGAGAAGATGATCTCAAATGATATAAGCATCAATTCAATGAGCTTGACAATCGAAAAAATTGGCACAGCTAAGGTATACCTCTACCTTAAGCACAAGTTAGAAAATGGAAAATGTATTGAAAATGAGTTCAGACTTTCTAAACTTCCTAAAGGATAACATAAAGTAAGTACATTACAAGATTAGGAGCATGTAGTTTCTGAAGAAGAAGAGTTGAATGAAGATAGTGATGGTTTAGATCATGGCTCATGGAGGTAGCCAACAGTTGGAATAAAGAGAAGGCATGAGGAAATGTCTCCTATATAGAAGGAATAAGAAGTAGGAGAGGAGAAACAATTCAAGAGGGTGCAAAGAAGAACAAGGACCCTAGGCACAAGTACAATCACAAGCCCTTCCCAGCATGAGAAGCCAAACACCTCTCCCACAAAGCCTGTGCAAAAGAAAAAGAAACAATGGAAGTATGTACCAAGAAATGGTGAGGAGGAGGATTTGTATGAGAGCGTGTGCATAGAAACAAGACCACATGTCATTGAGTTGGATACAAAATAACCTTGAGAGTAAGAGGTAAAGTATGATGCAGAGATCTTCAAGGACGGTAGAGATATAGATGGAGATGAAGAGAAATATAAGGACGGGCCTTCTGGTGATCACTCGAATGAACCAACAAGCAATGTAGGAGAATGCTTGAATTTGGGTGAAGGGGTGCATGTACCTAAAGGTAGATGCCCAAGGAGAGATGAGGAAGAAATGTATAATAATCCTACAACTGGGTATGTTAATGATCTCACAAAGATTGTTTGTGTCAGGTTTCAAAGAACTTTTGAGCCTAAGGAGGTTTATGGATGGGAGCTAATGGACCCTAAAGTGGCAAAATTCTGCACCCAAAAGAAAATCTCTTAGAGCATAAAGACAAATATTGATGAGCCTGAATTTGACATAAAATAAGATGCATGCATCAAGAGGAAAATGCAGAAGAGATTCAAGCCACACATTGGATGGTAAGCCCTATAGAGTTGATAGATGAGCATGTGAGTAATAAATTGAATGAGATGGTGGTTGAGGTAATGCGTAGGAATATAGACAAATAAACTATGCTAAGAGATCTCTTGGAAGAAAATTAGACCTTGAAGGAATAGGTAGAGAAGTTAGCAAAAGCACGTAAAAAGGACAAGGAGAAAAGACAGGGAATTCTGGATTTTTTAGAAGATTTGCAAAAGGATATTTTTTGGGCACTAAAATTGACTAATTCCTAAGGAAGAATTTAGCATGCACGAAAGGCAGTAAAAAAGGAAGGCACTCAGGAAAAATTGTGCAAGGGCAAGGCGTGTGACAAAAGAGGTTGGCACATAAGAGAGCAGGTAGGTTTAGGGACTTAGCCATATTTTGAAGGATTTATCATAGGAGAAACACGTGGAAATTCCAAGTATGCATGTTGAATGGATAAGGTTCCCTCTTGGATACTTAGAGGTCAAGAAAATAATATTCCACGTAAGGGATATTCTTACGATGATTATTACAGGTAGTGGAGGCAATTGTAAGATGGCATAAGCATTCAACCATGGAGGACCACACTTCCACCTGGAATGCGATATGTTAATGAAGGAAACTAATGTGGTGCATCTAGATCCTATTTAAAGGAGTGTTTGGGTCTGAAATGAAGGGAGAAGAGAGTGAGACTGAAGTGCTAGGGAAATGAAAGGTTAAAGAGGGTTTTAGGTAGTGATAAGGTGCTACAGAAATGCTTATAAGAAGGGTTGTGAAGAATTTTAGGCATGGATTTGGGTATGAACAAGGGTTGTAATGGGTATAATAGCTAAGAACTCTCTCTTTGCAAAGTATTTTTGAAGGGTTTAAGATAATATCCCTTGATGTATTTGGTCTATATGACCCTCATGATGTAATGGAGCCACTGTAAGTGTTTATAAATCAATATATGGTGTGTGATTCTGGTTATTCATGCTAAAAAGTGTAAACCCTTATGTTCTTCATATTATTCTAAGTCAAATATAGTTTTATTATGTTTATTTACAATGTTCATTTCCATTTATGATGCATCTGTGCACGGATTTTGTGTCTGTATCTTGTGTTTTTGAGTGAATTTCTAGGTTTCCATTTTTGCAATTCATTCTCCATCAATGGCAGACCATTCTTTTTAATCTTACATAAAGGAGGGGCTTAGTGCTTGTGTGCACCTCAGGTGAGCACCCATCACATGTTGGGTGATAGGTCGATGCGCTTGGGGTAAGAGAAGGTATATGAAGAAGTGACTACATTTTGGTTTTGTTGTTGTGACCTCTTTTCAAAGTTGTTATGAGAATGATGTGTGATGATGGAGTGTCTGACCTTGGAAAACGTTGAGACTTGGATTTAAAACATGGAGGATGATTTTTCTCAAAGGCTCAGTACTGGTTTTGAGTTTGATGCAGGAAAATGGGTGGAGGAGAACCTATATCATGAACTCTATGAGACATTCTTCTGTTGTTTCCCAATAGATTTGTATAAATGGCTATCAGCATATGCATAAAGGACAAGTTGGTACTATATGCCTCATGTTTGGACCCAGGAGGAATATCAATGGTTACATGATGTCGATCTGACCTGGACCCGTTCTATTGATCACTGGTGGATTAGAGTGTTGACTAGTTATACTTTGGAATACATTATTTCTATGTATTCTGGTCCAGAGATTGCTGAGTTTGAATTCTTGAGGGATCCTAGAGGATCATTCTTGCATGTTATTCCACTGGCTATAAAGATCCTGGTCATTACGTTGAGTTTGGAATCCTTTCCCATGGCTAGCTAAACTCCTGCTAGGTGTGGGGCATAGAAGTTGGTTGTAGAGGATGGTGGACCTTGTAGTGGAAATGGAGAGAAAGGAGAGGTAGCTCAAGTAGAATTTAGCTTAAGAGAGGGAGTTAGCAAGATAGTGCGAAGCTGTAGGAATGAAGGATTTATGGAGGTAGACATTTCAGAAAGGATTTAAGGTTCATGTGGAGGGCGTGGAACATGAGAGTCTAAACCCGATCTTGGCTTCTGGAGAGAAACTCTTCAGATGAAGAGCTCGTCAAGAAGAAAGGAGAGATGTAGGAACACATCTTAACCCATATGGCAACTATACCCTTACGCTTAGTTTTCCAGTTCCTGAGATAAGTTTTGATAATCTAGTTGGTATCAATATTGGTAGTTGAGTGACACCTAGGAGGTATAATTTTTCATTTGGTACATCTATGGCTACATATTCATTTCCTTTGTTTGGGGGTATTTTTTCTAGCATAACATTTGGGCAAGGTGTGGGATAACAAGGTTTGAGTATCACGTCTGGGAGTGGCACAGGAAACACATCTAGGAGTGGTTCAGTATCACAGACTATCAGCTCATAGTTTAGCATGATGATGGGATCACGAGGTGTAACTGCGTTAGGCCCCTTACCTATGATAGGAGGAGGATCTGGTGGATCTGAAAGAGTTGGCACTAGTGGATCTAGTGGGTCTGGTGGTAGAGGAAAAAATGGAGGGAATCAAGGTTTTGGCTCTGGTAGACAAGGTCCACAACACCATCAATAGTGTTTTATGAGATGTCACTCCACTTAACTAATTACAAGGGCATTGAGGATGTCATGGAACATATACACAAGTGAAAGTTAGTACGGCACCCAAAGGGAATCATTTCCCCAGAGCAGAAAGCAAGTAAGTTTGTAACCACATTACAAGGATGTGTGCATAGCTGGTACAAGACGTATGACATGCATAAGAAAATAGTAGATTACATTACTCTGTGTAATGCCTTTTTGGAAAAGTTCCACATATTTGAGTTTGAACAAAAAATCATCAGTTCATTGAATGAGATTCTACAAGTAATGGTGGAGAGTGTGCGGGAGTATGACACACATTTCAAGACTCTCCTATCCAAGTTATATTATGACATTCACCCTTTGCAGCATGCTCAGTGGTTCATCAAAGGACTGATCACACTATTTAAGAGGGTGCTTTCATAGAATACTTTCACAAATCCATGTGAGGCCTTGGAGGATGCCTTGCACACTGAGGTAGTAGGAATTGTTGATACAGGAATTAGTCTATTTATAGAAGGCCGAATTATTACAATGGTAAAGCAACTAGAGAAATTGTCTACGAACTTGGCTGATGAGACTCACAACAAGTTATGGTGTACGGATTGTGAAGTATAGGGTTATACAAAGGACAGATGCTCATGAGGGTCATTTCACACCATATCAGTGGACTGTGAGATTTACCACAGAGATCATGATGCAAGTAGGTATCCACTACTGTAGTGCATGATCCAGAAGAATGTGTCTTGATACTGCAAAATTTACACCTCTACTACTCATGACACTAAGGATTGTAGATTGATTAACCAGATAAATGATTCCGTTGATACTGATGTGCACCATACCATAATTACCAATAGTTCCAAGGATTATGGTCATCATTATAAAGGGCGCATGGATGGAGGGTCTCGAGGTAGAGGCTTTTGAGGAGGATTTAGAGGTATCAACTACTGTAGTGCATGATCCAGAAGAATGTGTCTTGCTATTGAAAAATTTACACCTCTATTACTGATGACACTAAGGATTGTAGATTGATTAACTATATAAATGATGTCATTGATAGTGATGTGCACCATACCAGTGTTTCCATTAGTTCCAAGGATTATGGTCGTCATTATAAAGGGCGCATGGGTGGAGGGTCTTGAGGTAGAGGCTTTTGAGGAGGATTTAGAGGTCGTGGAAATCATAGGGGAAGGAGTGAATTACCTCGGGGAACCTGCTATAACTGTGGATCTATAGAACATTACAAGCGCTAGTGTCCCAATTTGTTGAAATGCTCTTTATGTGGGAAAAATCACAAGTATGAGGATTGCCCATAATTGTTTGAACACATGAGCCAGAAGTAGTGGAAGGATAAGGGCGTTGGGATGGTGAGCATAAAGTGTGTTGACCAATCATGGATGCTAAGGGTTACGCGTGAGTAAGAGTTAGAACCTGTACTGGTGATGACGTGAGCTAAGGTTGCACGTGCCAAGGAGATACCAAAGCAGAGACCGCTGATTACAAGAGAAGAAGTTATATAGGAGAAGTATCTAGACCCTACACACCAAAATGAAGTGTATCAGGAAACCATGGATGTTATTCGAAGCCTAGAAGGAGAGATCCAATGCCTGAAGGAGAAATCGTGGAAGTTAGAGAAAAAGAATAGTGTTGAGGCTCCATAAAAAGATATAGATAAAGTCAGGGAAGTATGTAAGATGCTGAGACATGAGAATATCATCCCTCTGTTAGGAGAGTGGCTGAGGGGAAAAGTACCAAGTGTTAGAGGAGAGCGCGAGAGGTAGGTTTTGCATGCTAATCTACCTCCTCACAACCTTGACTATGATAAGGAGATTACCTTGAATGTAGTTGTTGATGGATGGCTCCTAAGTAATATTTTGATTGACACAGGCATGGAATTTAATGTTCTCACCTTGAATGCATGGAACCAAATGGGAAGGCCCCCATTACATCCATCTTCAAATGTGTTCTATATGGCTAATAAGAAAAAGGAAATGCCAATTGGTGTCTTAAAGGATGTTACTATCACTATCCAAGTGGGAAAAATTCACTGGAGACTTTGAAGTCTTGGAACTTGCTAAGGCGAACAACTTTTTAATGTTACTTGGGTGCCCCTGGTGCTATAAGAACAATGCTGACTTATGTTTCAATAAGGGGTATATAAGTTTTGAGAACAAGGAGGAATTTGTTATCATTCCTTTAACAAATGGAAATTCAGTGCCCTATGTTAAGCCCTTGGGAGAAGAAGACCTAGACAAAATCTACTTGCACACTATCAGGGACCCTGAGGTTGTAACACCAAAAAAAGAAGGCAGTATTCAGTGGGAAGATGCTCAATCTATAAGTGATACAACTAATATGGAATGTGAAAACTAGGCACACAAGACATATAAGTTAGTTAAAAGGTAGTTAAGAGGCTCTATGATAAGAGTAACAAAGGTGTGCTCAGTCAAGTGCCTAGGAGGAAAATAAATTGCCAAGTTACACTAGGGGAGCCAACCCTGATGTTTTCCTGTGAGAAATGGAGACCCAGTGGAGATGTGATATCGAAAGGAGAAGTATACTTAGCTATACTTTTCTTAAGACCATAGCACATTGGTGGGATACCCATCACAATAACCTTATAGAGTGGCACAAGGTGAGAATCACATTCTCTGTTAGGTTTCTCCAAAGCAATGCACCTACTACTATACAAGACTATCATGGGAAGGAACCCACCTTGTTTCAAATCCAGGCATGTGAGAAGGCTTGGATGGAAGGCATGGAAGCCTTGCCTCCATATTTATGGGTGCATAAGCTTTACTCCACCTTATAAGGTTATGCACATGTGCATGGTACATTCACTCAGAGCTACACCATCAGACAGGAAACTGGCAGGATTTAACGGTTAATCTCCTTCAAGATTTTGAGTATCAGAGTACTAAACCATCAGTGAATGAGGAACTACATGTTGTTAACAACCTAACTATGGGAGATAGTGCCATGGTGGAGGAAAGAGTATTGGATTTGTTGGGTGAATTTGGCTTGGAAGCGCACTTTGATGAGGAAGAATTGGAGGAGGTACAACTTGAGCACGCATGCATGGAAAAGGAGAAAGGAAAATTGGTCTATGTGATAGATGGTGAAGAGGTGGAAAACTTAGATGTTAACCATACTATCAGTACATGTGAGGTTATGGATAGTGCTGATGAGAAAGCACACACCTACCATGAACCCCTGAAAACCAAGAAGGTTAACATTGGTTCAGAGGTGGAACCTAAGGAAGCTACTATTGGAGATTACTAGACATAAAGGGATGTTTAAAATATTATTGATCTGTTGCACAAATTTTAGGATTTGTTTCCACATGGGTACCATGAGCTTAAAGGAGTTCACCATTCCTTGGGAGAAATGAACATCAAGTTAAAGGAAGGTGCATGCCCAATTCAGAAGAGACCTTATCGAATGAATCTGAATTTGTGCACGTCAAAGTCAAGTAGGAGATTGACAAGATGATCACATTAGGATCATTGAGGCTGTTGAGGAATCAAAGTGGATAAGTCTGATGGTCATCAACATTAAGAAGGATGGGAGGATAAGGATTTGTGTTGATTACAGGGATTTGAATGTGGTGTGTATCATTGATCCTTTTCCAACCCCCTTCACTGAAGAGATCTTGGAAGGAGTAGCCAGGTGCGAGATCTATTCTTTCATAGATGGATTCTCAGGATATCATCAGGTTAGAATTGCAAAGGAGGACCAAGAAAAGATAACCTTCACCACTGAATGGGGAATTTTTTCATATAAGGTCATGCCTTTTGGACTGAAGAATGCGTATGTTGTGTTTTTACACATTGTGGTTGAGGCATTTCAAGACTTCATCCATAAATTTCTACAAGTCTACCTAGATGATTAGACAATATATGGATTAGTGAGGGACCATTGTGATAATCTGAGGCTGATGTTTGAGAGATGTTGGTAGTTGAGTATATCTCTCAACATTAAGAAATGTGTTTTCACTACTCCATTTGGCACCCTGTTGGGACATATCATATGTAAAGAAGGCTTGTTGGTGGATCCTGCCAAAGTTGTCATTATTGTGGGATTGGGGGAGCCTACCAGCCAGAGCACGGTGTATGAATTCCTTGGGCATACAGGGTATTATTGGAAATTTATTAAGGGGTATGCCAAGATTTTCGTAGACCATTGAGGAGTTATCTGAAGCAAAAAATTACATTTCATTGGGGAGAGGCACAACAGATGGAATTTGACACATTAAAGAATAGGCTTATCACCGTGCCCCATATTACACTTTCCCTCTTGGGATAAGCCATTCCACGTACATGTTGATGCTTCAGGGATGGTGATTGGAGCAATCTTAGCACAACCTGGAGAGGGAATTATTGACCATCCCTTGTGCTTTGCTAGTAGGAAGCTAACCCCAACAGAACATAATTATACTACCACGGAGCGTGAGGCATTATCGATGATCTACACATTGCGTGAATTTAGGCAGTATTTGCTAGTGATGCCTTTTATCTTTTACACGGACCACATGACATTAAAGTACTTGGTGAACAAGCCCATCTTGCAAGGGCACATATGCAGGTGGGTCCTATTGTTTCAAGAGTTTGAGTTTATGGTTGTTGTAAAACTGGGTAAGAGTAATTTAGGGCTTGACCATTTATCAAGGATTGACTCAAGAGAGGATGCACGTAGAGCATTGAGGATACAATTCCAGATGCACAACTATTTAGATTGTAGTGCACACCCTCTAACTTGGAAGATATTGTTGTGTTTCTCAAAATGGGTGTGGTGCCAAAGGGAATGTAGAATTTGGAAAGGAAGTAGTTAGCCATACATGCCGCTCCCTACATGTTAATTAGTAGAGACTTATATAAGCTAGGACACGATGAGATTTTTCATCAATGCATGCTTGAGCATGACCACACTACAATCATGGAAGAGGCTCATAGTGGAATTGTAGGGGGACACTATGCAAGGAATGTGACTATGTGCAAGATCCTCTTAGTTGGCCTTTGGTGGTAGATGGTTTACAAGAATTGTATTGAATATTGCAAGGCCTGTGATCATTTCCAGCACCTTGGTAAGCTAGGAAAAAGGGATGAAATGTCATTGAGACCAATAGCTAGTGCTGAACCATTCGAGAAATGGGAAATTGACTTTGTAGGCCCTATTTCACCTGCCACGTGAAGGACAAGTTCACATTATATCATTACTTGCACTGATTATCTAACATGGTGGGTGGAGGAAGCACCTATGAGGGATTACATAGTTTCCACATTAGCAAGATTCCTATGGGAAAATATAATCAGTAGGTATGGGTGCCCTCTGAGTTTGACTAGTGACTGGGGTACTCATTTTTTGAATGAGATAGTTAGGATTTTGTTGGCAGAATTCTTGGTGGCTCATCACAAGACTACCCCTTATCACCCTCAGGCTAATGGGACTGCTAAGGCATTTAACAAGATATTGAGTCATACACTTACCAAGATTTGTGATGTTGGGAGGAAGGATTGGGATGACAAAGTATCAGCCATGTTATGGGCGTATAGAAAAACTTACAAGAGATTAAACAAAGCCACACCGTTCCAATTGGTGTTTGGCATTGAAGTTATTTTCTAGTAGAGTTCATGCTACCCTCTCTCTGTATTGTGTGTGCAAGAGGATTGGCTGAAAAGTAGGTGTTGTAAGAGTGTATTGACAAGTTAATGTAGTTGGATGAAAGAAAATCCCTTGCTAGATGGAGTTAGAAGACTGAGAAGGTGAGACAAAAGGCCTGACATGATCGTCACATAAAGAATAAACAATTTGAGGTTGGGAAGATGGTTTTAATTTATGATTCTAAGTTCTTGTGCCATCCTAGGAAGCTCAAGTTCCATTGGTTGGGACCATATTATATTACCAATATACTTGATTTATGTACTTTCCATCTATAGGCGCTGGATGGAATGCAATTTCCTAGGTATTTCAATGGAAGTAGGCTGAATCCCTACTATAAATAAGGCTTCTGGGTGTTTGGTAAATAAGGCAAGTATTGTCAGTTAGCTTAGGATTTCCCTTAATGCATTCTCCTTTTTTTGTGTTTCCCTTTCTCATTTCTTTGTTCCTTTTGGTTTATTTTGGGTGTGTGTGTGCATTGGTGGCTAATTACATCATCAAGGTGTTATGCGTAGAGGAATGTACATCTTTTTAGTGTGGGTGGAAGATAAAGGGGAAGTGAAACAGTAGGACATGGTAAGAGTTGGAGGAAGTGCTTGGAGAAATGTTGATGTGGTGGCCTGGGTTATGAATTCAAAGGTGCATGGGTTTAGAAAAATCAACGCAGCATAGCAAGAGGTGATCATTAGAGGATATTGGTGTCAAAAGGCTTTGAGAAAACCATGTACAAGGGTAAAAATGCATAGGAGCAACATGAGGTAGGAAGTGGAAAGAACTTGGTCCAAGACATAGAAGAAGATTTACTTCGGCACAGGAGAAAGTGCAAAGAGCTCTATGGTCAAATAAATTGTGTGCCAGAAGGTTACATAAGTTTTCGTGTAGGTTTGCGCGTGGAGGAAAAGCACTGGATAGAACGCATGGAAGGATGGCATTGGAAAAATCCAACTTTAATGCATTTGTACATTGGTAGGTGGCATCATGGTTTGTGCTGAAAAAGTAAAAAGCTATAAATTAAAGGTTAGGGGTGAGGTATTCTTTCACCTTGTGTTTTAAGTTATCAAATAAGTTCTTTCATTTTAAGCTGATTATTGTGAAGAAATTGTGAAGAGTAGTGTGCGGAGTTGAAGAAATTGAAGGACTTGTGAACCAGTGTGGAAGCAAAGTACATAGGCGTACGTGGAGGAGTTTGTTTGTGGGTTCTCATGGGTGGATATGTTGTCTTGTGGAAAGGAAGTGCTCTAGGTTAGGGTTTACAAGCTAGGGCATGGGTTTTTATGGAAATTTCGTAGAAGTGGAGCCAAGGGTTTGAGTTGTAATAGAACTTAATGCAAGGGAGAAACTACAGAGGACCGAGGAAGAGAAAAATGGCACCAAGGAAAGGAGTGACCACTTCACTGAAGAAGGGAAAGGCCAAGGGAAAAGGAAAATTGAATTTTTCCATAAGTTTCAATGAATAATGGTATGTAGAAATGTAGTACCCAAATGGTGTGTTGCTACGAAAAGAGTGGGTGTTGCATACAAGGAAGATGGTCGTGAGTTATTACAATCATCACACAAGCACCACAGAAAAGGAGATGACCTTGGAGTTGGTTTTCCCAATGAAAAAGAGGATGTCCAGATGGGAAACCCATCTATGATGATGAAGTAAAAGTGAATTTAGAAAAGGCTAGGCTTCTACAAACTTTATGAGTTGCCCTATTTTGGAAAACTAGAGAGACTATACCAATGGTTAATGTCATGCATACATGAGGACTACTTCTATTTTATAGGAAGGTGGATGCGCATAACCCCACAGTTGATTTCTAAGTTCACTGGCTTGATCTATGAGGGAGAGCCGATAGATGAGGACTTGTGTGACAAGGAGGCCATCAATAAAATTATTGAGGCATATGATTAGAAGAAGGGTTCACGGTACTTTGACATCACTACAATCACCGACCCTATTATGAGGATGGTTGCACACTTAGTGACAAAGATGAATGGGTAGGAGAGATGGACATAGATAAATAAAATTTGGTTGAATGTCTACTACAAGATCTCAGAGGGCACCATTTATAACCTCTCATATTTCATTGTGGAGGATATTATTGATGTCATGCGCAATGGGGAGAAGATCATGTTTGGTAATGTCCTCCTTACCATTGTCTTTTTAGAAATTGGAGTGCCTGATGGGCTAGATAAGTTTGTTTGGGAGTACCTGGATGAGAACCCCCATCCCACGTAGATGTTTGAAGCTTTTACTTGTGACACAATGATAGCCAGTCACAAGGCGTGCTTGGAGAAATGGTATAAATGGATGTGTGATACATTTAGAGTTGAATGGAAGATACCAAAATAGTTGAGTGCACTAGTGGATGGAGAAGCTAAATTTGTCATACGTATATCAGCAGATAAATTTTGTTTTATCGACAGGTTTACCTTGACAGATGGCACCAAGGGTCCTTAGTGTAAGTTACCCTTCTCCTTCACATTGCATTATTTTCAAGTCGTGGTAAACATGTTTAAGGAGGCAAAGAAGCTGAGATTGAATCTAATTTTTATAGATCAAGATCACCGCAATATGCATTGGATCTTAGTGTATCCCAAAAAGTGTGCCTATGTAGAAAAGTATGTATCTCATGATGTACACATGGTAAAATCAGTGACATTACCTATTGCAGGTAGGACAACAAAAAGGGTGTATGTGTGTCTAAGGCCCAAGTTTGAGAAGGGCACTTATGTTGAGGATGACATCTCAATCCCATGAGGACCCCATCATGAGGAAGAAGAAGGTAGTAATTAAGAAGAGAGAATGAGAAGAGAATCCTACAGAAAGAAATTTTCCAAGCACACATACAGTGCAAACCCTAGGGGCACAGGATTCAGACACGAGTACAAACACCTACGTTCGATGGAAGAAGTCTCCCATTAGGAAGAAATCGCCAGAGAAAGAAAAGTCTCCAAGGAGAGAAAAGTCACTCAAGAAGGAGGATTCCCATGTGTTGGAGTCACCAATAAATAAAAATCAAAGGGTGGTGCAAGGTTCAGACTAGGAGAGGACAAAGATCATAAAGGATAATGATTGTGAGGAGTAAAATGAAGGAGATAATGAAGAGTGCAAGGAATCTAAGAATCCTCTTGTGTATAATGTACATGAGTCTGACGAAGAAGGGGATGAAGAGGATAAGGAGTATGAGGAGGGTTCCCATACCAAAGGAGGAAGTGAGGAGGTAAACATGCATGATATGAAGATTCTGACCCTGACCGAGGAGTAAATAAATAACACTATAGAGAGAGAGGTGGTGGGTATTATCCAATAATTGGTGGAGCATAAAGTAGAGTGAAGCACCGAAGAAGTGTTGAAGGAAACTAAGGAGAGTGCAAGTGTAGGAAAGGAGTATGGGAGCATGGGTGGAGACCCCAACTTAGTAGTAAGCTTCCCAATGGCAGCATACATAGGTGGGAAGGGCATAGTAGAGGTGCAGGAACATGCTATGACTTATATTAATGATCCAAGAAAGGTACTGCATGCACACTTCCAAAGTATCGTTCCCACTAACCAACTCCTCACTTGTTCCTCTTTTGATGAAGATGGTGCATACCCGCGCATGAGAAAAATGATATCCCAGGATTTTGAGTCCCATGTTGATGAGTCCGAGTTTTAGGTAAATCATAATGAATTTATGAATACATCAGACACCAAGGGAATAAAACCTCTTGTAAATGCCCAGTACTTGTCAGATTAGCAAGTTTTCAATGTGCTCAACAAACTATCGATGGAGGTGGAAGTAAGACTCTTCAGCAGAAATGATAGAATAAGGTTCTTGGAGGAAGATCTTGAGAAATAGAATGAGGAGATCGTTGAGAGGGACAGGGAGATAAAATAGAAGGAATTGATCAATGCATAGTTAAGGTGTGAACTAAGGGATGAAAAGGTGAAGGTGCACGAATTCCACAAGAATATAGAGGCCATTTCAGATGCCATTATCTTAAAGCACGTGGACCTGGCCTCGCTTGACCATAAATATGACTCAACCATGCATTGCTTGGAATAACTAGTGTGCATACTCACCATGGAGAGGCAGCCACTTGCATTATAATTAGCAGAATAAGTAATGGTGCACCATAAGAAGGAAGAAAAGTTGAAGACTGAAGAGATACTAACTCGATACTCTGAGCTCCTTGCCTTAGTAAAGACCAAAACAAAAATGGCATAAGTTTTACATGAAAATTGTGGGGACAAGGACAAAGTAACAAGAATATTAGTTGTTAGCCATGAAGCAGATCTGAAATAATTTCAAAAGAAAAATAAGGGCAGTAGGGCAGAGTGGGACAGGATCTTAGCCAAGGTAGAGAAGAAATCATAGGTGATCAAAACATTCAAGGTTTTAATTAATTAAACTAAAAGAGTTGTATCCCCAAGTCACTCACAGGATGGAAGCGCTAGGAGACCTTAGAAAGCATATGGAAAGCATTGAAGATACGTTGAAGGCTAAGGGGGATGAGATGAGTTTTGACAAAGTTAGCATGATGGTGGGTGACTTACTTCACTAGGCGTAGAGTGAGGTGGATTCTTGGGGTAAGATTGAAGCCCCTGTGAAGAAATATTTCCCACTTCTCATGCAGTAGTAGTAAGATTCTTCCATTCTTCCATTCTTTATTCAATCACAGATTCTTCCATTTTCCCTATTCTTTATTCTTTGGTGGAAGGGCATGGTGTTTCCAAGGATGGAAAACATGCGTAGTGTGGGGTAATGTTGGGCCCTAAAATTGACTAAGTCCTAAGGAATAAGTCAGTGCACGCGGGAGATAGTAAAGAAGGAAAGCACTCAGGAAAAATTGCACAAGGGAAAGGTGTGTGGTAGAAGAGGTTGGCGCGCGTGGGATTAGGAAGGTTTAGGGACTTAGCCATATTTTGAAGGATTTTTTGAAGGAGAAACATGTGAAAATCCTAAGTAGGCATGTTGAATGGATAAGATTCCATCCTGGAGCCTTGGAGGTCAAAAAAATAATATTCCACGAAAGTGATATTCCCAGGATGATTTTTATAGGTAATGGAGGAAATTACAAGCTGGCATAGGCATTCAACCATGGAGGACCACACTTCCACTTGGCATGTGATCTGCTCATGAAGGAAACCAAGGCGGTGCATTTAGATCCTATTTAAAGGAGCATTTGGGTCTGAAATGAAGGGAGAAGATACTGATAATGAAGTGCTGAGGAAATGAAGGGTTAAGGAGGGTTTTATGTAGTGATAAGGTGTTGTAGAAATGCTTGTAATAAGGGTTTTTAAGAATTTTAGGCATGGATTTGGGTATGAACAAGGGTTGTAATGGGTATAATAGCTAAGAAATCTCTCTCTCTCTCTCTCTCTCTCTCTCTCTCTCTCTCTCTCTCTCTCTCTCTCTCTCTCTCTCTCTGCAAAGTATTTTTTTAGGTTTTAAGATAATATCCCTTGATGTATTCGGTGTGTATGACCCTCATGATGTAATAGAGCCATTGTAAGTGTTTATAAATCAATATATGGTGTGTGATTTTGGTAATTCATGCTAAAAAGTGTAAACCCTTATGTTCTTCATATTATTTTGAGTCACAATTAGTTTCATTATGCTTATTTACAATGTTCATTTCCATTTATGATGCATCTATGCATGGATCTATTATCTATATCTTATGTTTTTGAGTGAGTGTTTATCTTTCCATTTTTGCAACTCATTCTCCATCACTGGTATACCATTCTTGCAAATCTCACATAAAGGAGGTGCTTGGCACCCGCGCACACCTTGGGTGAGCACCCAGCACATGTTGGGTGATAGGTCAGCATGCTTTGGGGTAGAAAAAAGCTATATGAATAAATGACTATAAGGTTATAGACATACATCTAGACATTGATGAGCAGACATACCAGTCATGTCTACACTTCTTACAAGACTGTGTGTAATTACTAACCAAGAAGGAGTTGGGCATGCCACGAGAGACCAAAAAGATAGCTACACATAAAGAAGAAAATATTGAAGCTGAGAGGGAAAAAGAAAATTCTATGATAGCATGAAGAATAGTTGGATATGAGTCCCTACTTCAGATGTTGAGAGATGGAATGAAGAATATGGATTCAGAGTTAAATATGTGTGTAGACCCATAGATAATCATTAATACAAGTAATCTAGATGAGTTAAATGAGGTCCTTTCCATGAAGAATAATGAAACACTTGGGCTAGAGGAGAGACTGGCATTAGTCGTAGAGAAGCAC
Source organism: Taxus chinensis (assembly GCA_019776745.2). Taxonomy (NCBI): domain Eukaryota; kingdom Viridiplantae; phylum Streptophyta; class Pinopsida; order Cupressales; family Taxaceae; genus Taxus; species Taxus chinensis. Next base: position 60,843,971 of record CM034147.1, on the reverse strand, counting down.
GATGTGCTCGCAGCAGCCTGGGACCCTCACAAAGAAAAGATAAAGGAGATTGGGAAATTCATAGCTCAACACATGGATGTAATGGATGGGATGATCTCAAGTCTAGAAAACATTCTTAGGGTACTACAGAACAAAGGTGATAATATGAAGTTGGATGAGAAGGATGGAGTACTTGTAGATATAGCTGAAAAGATAAAGAAAGAACTCTATGACTCGAATGACTTAGAGACAAAAATCAAGAATGAGTATCCTGAATTTTTGTTTCCTTCCGAATAATAGAGTGCCCATGTATTATTTCATTGTTTATATGCAATCATTATTTTGTTCTTTATTCTTTGTTCTTGGAGATACAAGGCGTGATTACCCATTGTCAAGGAAAAATGAAGCTAGTGTGGGGAAACGTTGGTTGGATATAGTTAAGCCTAGGTAACAGAGGCGCATGAGATAAGGGCATGTAGGAACCAAGCACGCAGGTGCGTGTAGAATATCAATGGATACAGGGCATGCCTAGGGTAAATTTTGAGCTTGGGACTCATCCATTTTTTATACATGGGCTAAAGTTTTATTGAGTGCTAAACAAATTTTGATAGAAGACTTGGAAGACACGCCAAGATATTTTGGGAACAAGAAAGTTCAAGCTAATAATAGGATTATAAATAGATTTATTAATAGGTTATCTATTATTAATCGAAGCTTGCATGCTTCTAAATATGATTTTGTTGCAGTGCATGGCTATTCTTAGTATATAACCTACTTTTGAGAGTGCATGAATAGTGAAGGGAAATTCCCCACTACCTATATATGTATTGATTTACAAGGCTTAGAGAGATCATCATGTATAACTGGATGTAAAAAAGTTATGTTATTGGTGTACTTGCACATTTAACTTAGTGATGGATATTATGATGTATTTAGCTATTAGATTTTCAATGGATTAACACAATGGATATTTACTGGTGGATATTGATTGTTGATATCTCTTTTACTGGTTATTGTATGGTAAATCTGATCTTGATCCTTTTTTGATTCATTATGCACTATGGTGTTGTTCTGATTCTTGTTATGCTTTACCTTTAAATTATTTTATATGTATATGGAATACTTGTATTATCATGCTAACACCTTAAAAAAAATTGGTATTAAAAGAGGGACATGATACCTAAGCATGCTTCCGGTGAGTGTTCAGATCTGTCTAAAATATGGGCCAGCGTGTATAGGTTTTTGAGTAAGAAAATAGACTACAGAGTTTTATACATCTCTCCCTTATCTCTTCCTGAGTGCCTACCCTTAGGAAAGTTCACCCCTTCATCTAAAGTTCGGCCTTCCCCTACAGCACTTGTTTGTTCATTCGTGGGGTCATTAGAAGGTCCTCCATTATCTTTCTCTTCATTTCCACCCACATCTTCATCCTCCTCGAATATTTTTGTATCATATTTTACCTCTTGATCCTAAGGCTCTTCTACATCCATATCAATGACAAGTGGTTATGTTTCTACGCACATGCTCTCATCTGAATCCTCTTCCTCACCCTGTCTTGGTATATACTTCCATTGTTTCTTCTTATATTTCATAGGCTTTGTGGGATAGGTCTTGTTCTTCCCTAGCTAGGAAGTTTCTACTCTCACACTTGTGCCTGGGGTCTTTGTTCTTCTCAGCACCCTCTTGAATTGTTTCTCCACATCACCTATAACATCTGCCCCTATCTCCTTAGTGCCTGTATCCTCTCCTACTTCCTGTTCCTTTTGCGAAGGAGGATTTTCCTCACGTGTTCTCTTTACTCTAAATATAGGCTACCTTCATGAGCCATGATCGAAGCCACTACTGTCTTCCTTCAACTCTTCTTCTTCTTCAGATACTATGGGCTCTTCATCTTAAATTGTACCCACCGTGTGTTTTCCCTTGGGAAGTTCAGGAAGCCTGAACTCATTTTCAATATATTTTCCATTTTCTAACTTGGGCATAAGGTAGAGGTATACCTTAGTTGCGCCAATTTTTCTCAACTACCAAGCTCATTGAATTGACACTTATATCATCTAAAATAAATTTTTCTATATAAGCAGGCGTACCAGGATATACATATTTATTTTGTAGTGTATGGTAATTATAGTCTACCTTATCTGTATAAAACATCAATCTATGCGCATTTAAAAATTTGTGCACCAATGCCTGGAAGTAACGTGTGGTGAATGCATATGGGAGCTTGCACCATGGGATCCATTTTCCACCCTTCATCCCAAATTTTCCTATGCAAAAGTTTTTATATACAACAAACTGAGCTTGCTTATCTAATACCAAAGGAAGATCCTTGGGTATTCTCCATTCATATTCAAATGCTTCACACAAGCACTTATACCAGAGTTCTAACATTTGCTTGTAAGGTCCACTCATAGTTCCATCACATGTATATTTGGCAAACCTATTTATGACGGAATTTTTCTCTTCAAGGAACTGCCAAATATTCTCCTTTGGCCTATCGAGCACCCCAATTTCCACAAACACAAGAGACAATAAAATAACACCAAAAATTATCTTATTCCGATGGTGTGCTTCTTCAATAATGGTCTCAACAATGATGGAAGAAAAATTATATACCAATCCCTCTGTCATTTTTTTCAGAATATGGATCCATCTTCTATTTATCTAACTCCAACGATCTTGATTATTCAATTCGGTGAGGAGGTGTGTGGCTGCCTGAATCATAGATTACTTTTCCAGCTTGACAATATCCATCACGCGCCCTCCCTATGTATAAGCTAGTTCAATCCTTGTTGCCTCTAAGGAATCATTATCAATGAGGTCACTACTAATCTCAATGCTCTAACTTCTCAACCCTATCAACTGACCAATCAATGGCGCGATAAGTCACATTCACCTCTCTGCAAAAAATTCCTCGTGTACATGGGACATTAACCATTGATACAATTTTTTGGGTTTCCCAAAGTATGACATTTCATACAGCTGCATGACTCCAACACTCTCCAAAAACTTCTATCTTGCATAATTATAGATGACCATGTAGTTTTCTGTCTGCAAATCTATCTTTACCACCATTTGTTTCTCCAATTCGTCCTTGTTATTTTTAGTATGATGATTGTAGTCGCTTAATTTTATTCATATGATATTTGAATCCTAATCCAAACCCATTATGACACCTTTTGGGTATTACATTTCTGAAAATCTACATTTTGGGGTATCCTCCACCTCTAATTCCACTTATTTTTTCTTTCTACCCCTCGTGGTTTCTCTAGGTGCTCGTTTGGTGTCATTACGATAATAAAAATGTGTTCTTGTAGTAAATTTGATCTCTAAAACTTTAAACTTGCATACCCTAGCTTCTCCTCTAATCCTAACTCACATATTTTCTCCCTGCACACCTTTTCCATGCTCAAACACGCTCTCTGATGGAGCTCCAAACACTGTTGTGTAGAAATATACCTAGTTTGATGTCTTTATTCACTCTTTCACACACTCTCGTTCACAACTAGTCTTTACCTCACTCTTAAAACTCATTTGAACACTTCACTTTAGAATGCAAGGCAAAAATGATATTGCAACCCCACCTTTTATAATTTTTGCAAATTTCGTTGCATTGATTTATATTCACCAACCATTGTACTTAGTATTAAACATGCCTTTTTTCTCTTTCTACACATTGTAAATAAATTTTCCACACTGAGTTTTCCATGCCCCAGTCATAACCTTGTGGCATGCCCACTACTTCTCAGCCAAAAACATCCTCTCACACACCTTCATGTGCCAAAGTACCTATCCACTACACCTAACACCAAGTAGTTTCCCATATTGTTTCCTACCTTGCATTACACTATGCGTCTATCCATCTACACCTGGTCTTCATCTATGAGCAATTTTCCTTAATCTACATGTTTACCTCAAACACCTGCACCATATTTCTTCTATGCATACCCATCCTCCAAATATCGTTCAATCATGGCCCATTTATCATGTATCTGCTCCACCCCACACTAAAAGTATACACATTCATCTATGCATGAATTCACTAGATAGTAGTCAGCTACTGGCGTGTAAGCACACTTTTTTTATTATTATTGGCAAATAGTTTTTTGAAAGGGACTATACCCTTGAGTACAACAGAGGGCCTAGGATCCAGAATAGGAATGAAAATCAGAGAAAAAAGGATCAGAATCCAAGTATGACAATGAAGCCCACTATGAAAGGAAACACATATAAAGGAAATACATTAAAGGGAAATCTATTCTAATTGAAAATATTTTCTTATTACAAAAAACAAGAAATCTTATTTACAGTAGGGCTTTATCCTACTCATGTTAAAGTAAATAGGTAATTGAGTGTCATCCAACACCTGAATTTAGCAAGTGCCTGAATCAGTATATAAGTTACAAAATACGGTCCTAACCAATGCACTTGGAAATTTCCAAGGTGGCACAAAAACTTGGAATCATAAATAGGAATCATACGTCTAACCTCAAATTGTTTATTCTTAATATGTTTATCATGTCATGCCTTCTTCTGGGCCTTCTCTGTCTTCTGGCTCCATCGAGAAATGGTGTGTTGCTCATCCAATTGCATTACTTTATAAATGCACTCTTCAAGTGCTTTCTCATCATCTAATCCACCTATGCACACAATACGCAGGGAAGGTAACATACATTCCAAAAGAAAAATATCCTCTATGACAAAAACCAACTGAAAGGGTGTGGATTTTTTTCAATATTTTATAACTTTTCTTGTATTCCCATAGTACAGCAGAGACTTTATCATCCCAATATTTCCTTCCAACAGCATAGATCTTATTCAATGTATGTCCCAATATTTTGTTGAAATCCTCAGCAGTTCCATTGGCCTGTGGGTGATATGTTTTTTTCTTATGATGTGCCACCATAAATTCTGCCAATAATATCCTGATAGTCTCATTAAGAAAATGAGTTCCCATATCACTTGTCAAACTTAATGGACATCCCTACCAGCTGATTATGTTCTCCCACAAGGTGAATTGCCCATTTTTCAAAAGGTTCTTCACTTTTAATATGCCTCAAGGGCATCTCATCTCTATGCCTAGGCTTCCCAAGGCACTGAAAATGATCACATGCCCTAACATACTCTTTAAAATCCTTATATAGTGTTTCCCACTAAAGGCCAACCAAAAAAATCTGGTACGTGGTAGCATTACTTGTATAATGTCCTCTAGTAATCCCACCATGGGATTCCTCCATTACAACTTCACGCTCATGCTCAAGTACACACCGGTGCAAAATTTCATCACAACCTAACTTGTATAAATCTCCACTAATTAACATAATAGGGTGTGACGCATATGGCAAGTTGTTTCTTATCTTAGCTATTCATCCCTTCAAGCACCACACCAGCACATAAAAATACATAAATTTCTTCTAAATCAAAGGGTGCATGGTTTAATCTAAATATTTGTACATCTGGCATTATGTCCTCAATGCTCTACGCATCCTCGCCTAACTTAATCCTTGACAAATGATTGGTCCTTAATTAATTTTTTCTGACTTTACCACAATTGTAAAGTCAAATTCCTGAAACAAGAGAATCCACCGGCATATTTTCCCTTGCAAAACAATCTTATTAAAAAAATTACTTAAGTGTCATGTGATCTGTATAAAATATAAAGGGAGTTGTCAGCACGTATTTTCTAAAATTATGCAGCGTGTAGATCATAGATAAAGCTTTGTGCTTTGTAGTTGTATAATTTTACTCAGCTGGTCAACTTCCTTCTCACAAAATAGATATTATGGTCAATGATCCCATCACCAGGATGTGATAACATTGTGTCAATAACTATTTCAGAGGCATCAATATGTACATGAAATGGTTTATCCCAAGAATGAAAGCACAAAATGGGAGTAGAAGTGAGTCTTTCCTTTAATGTCTCAAATGCTAGCTCTTGTGCCTCATTCCAATGAAACTTTCCCTTACTTTTCAACAATTCTTTCAATGGTGCAGCAATATTATCATATCCCTTAATGAACTTTCTGTAATAACCTGTATGTCCTAATAACCTGTGCACCTCGCTCTAATTTGTAGGCTCGTCTAAGCCCAAAATAACTGCAACCTTAGCAGGATCTACCAACAAGCCTTGTTTTCATATAATGTATCCCATCAAAGTTCAAAAGGGTTTAGCAAAGATACACTTCTTAATATTCAAGGATATACTTAACTGCCTACATCTCTCAAACATGAGTCTCAAGTTGTCACAGTGATCCTTTACCAGCCCATATACAGTCCAATCATCCAAAAAAACTTGTAAAAAATTGTGTATAAAGTCTTCAAAAGCCTATACAGCAACGTGCAAAAATACTACATGCACATTCTTTGACCCAAATGGCATAACGGTGTATGCAAAAATTCCCCACTCATTCGTGAAATTCATATTTTCTTGGTCTTATTTAGCAACCCACACCTAATGATAACTAGAGAATCCATCAGTGAAAGATTAAATCCCGCGCCCTGCAATGCCCTCAAAGATCACCTACATAAAAAGTGTAGGAAAAAGATCTATTACACAAGCAGCAATCAACCCCATGTAGTCCACACATATCCTTATCCTACCACCTTTCTTTATGTTTATCACCATTGGGATAACCCACTCTGATTCCTCAATGGGCTCAATGACTCCATATTTCATCATCTTATCAAGCTCTTCCTTAACTTTGATGTGCATATTAGGGTTCATCTTGTAAGGCCTCTTCTTAACAGGGTGCCCACATTATTTTAACTTGATTCTCATTTCACCCAAAGAGGGATGCACTCCTTTCAACTCATGATAGCCTTTAGGAAATAAGTCTTGGAAGTCACGCAGTAGCTCAAGTATCTTATAAACCTCTTATTCAAACTAGCAGTCACCAATAATGGCCTCCTTAGGCTCTACATTTGTCCCGACCTTCTTCATTTTCATAGGCTCATGATAAGTGCATGCATTCTCATCAGCATTATCCAAGACCTCATGCATACCTACAGTGTGGTCAACATCCAAATTCTCTACCTCTTCATCGTTAATCATGTATACTAGCTTACCCTTTTCTTTTTCTAGGCAGGCTCACCCAAGTTATTCCTCATCTATCTCTTCTTCTTTAAATCGCACCTCTAGGTCTAACTCTCCAAACATATCAAAAAGGAGTTCCTCATCCTTTGCACTATCCCCCATCGTAAGGTGATTTATAATTTGTAATGTTTCATTCACTAAATGTTTAGTATAAAAATAGTCAAAGGTATGAATCATACCTGAAGTCATCTCCTTCCAATTAACTATTTCTTTTGTTAGTTCTGCATGAACATACCATGCACATGTATAACCACTTAGAGTGGCGTAAAAATTATGTACCTAGAGTGATGGTGGTAAGGCCTCCTTCTCCTTCTCCTCTATCTAGAGTCTCTCACACTTCTGAACATGGTGCAAAACAGAATCCTTCCCATGGAATTCACATATCTGTGAAGGTACATTACTCCTAAGAAACCTAGTAGAGAAATTGATTCTCACTTCTCCCCACTCCAAAAGGTTATCTTTGTGTGTACTCTACCAACATGCAATTGTTCCACGCATGGTATAAATTAGTATATTTCTTCTATCACCCTTATCCATCCATCGATTTTCCATAGCGCGTAGAAATACGTCAGGGTTTCCTTCACCAGTGTATCAAGGTACCTAGATATGACTCAATCACCGAAAAATGTGCGACCTGATCACACGAGTAACTGTATTCATTATCTCTTTTCTGACCATTCCATGTACCCATTTATCACAAGAAACATTGGTTGTATCACTCATAGACTGAGCATCATCCCACTATATAACACCTTACTTAGATGGCTCCAGCACTTCAAGATCCCTAACTGTAAGGTATATCTTGTTTAGATCCTCTTCACTCAAGGGTTCTACATACGTTACAACCTTCCCATCTGTCAAAGTAATAATGTTGTGCTCCTCTTTATTCTCAAAAATTATATAACCTTTATTAAAGTGTGGATCAACATTATTCGTGTAACACCAAGGGTGCCCAAAAAATTTTGGGAAACTATCTGCTTCTGCAAGCACTAAGACCTCAAAGTCCCTAGTAAACTTGGCCCCTTGAATAGTAATAATTTTTTTCTTTAGTACTCCAACAGGCATGGATTTAGTCATATTCACCATATATAACATACTTAAAGAGGGTTGTAATGGTGTTCTTCCCATCTAATTCCACACATCCAAGGTGAGTACATTCACTTTTGCAGCTATATCAATTAGTATGTTACTCAACATCCACCCATAAATAACTACATTCAAAGTGATCTCCTTATCATATTCAAGATTGTGAGGGGGTAAGCTCACATGCAATATATGTATTTTGCGCTCATATCCAATGCATGGTACCTTCTCCCTTAACCATTCCCCTAATAAAGGAATGATATTCTCTTAGCGCAACATCTTACAAACCACCTTCAAGTCATCAACATCTTTCTGAGGAAATTCAACCACCTTCGCCTATTCTAGCTTCCGTGACTTCTCCTTCAAGCATTGTATCTCACCCTATAATTTTCTAATAACCTCCATAATCTCCTAATATACCTATTTCTGATGGGAAAGATATAGATACTTTACATTTATCACCTCCTGTTTCGAAATAACAAGTTTCTGATTCAAAAAATTTCTGGCGCGCGCCGCATCAGTGCATGTAGTGACTAGCATAGGAAACATCTCAAGATCATGTGCTAACTTTGACATCCAATTATCTTCCACAACACACTATACTCTAACCATTCCCGCATCCTTATCCTACTTGTGTTGCTTGCTAATATGCTTATACAAATATGGGTATCCCTCAAATTTTTGATTATTTCCATACCATGAATAAATAATGTTCTAAGGGAATTTATGCCTATAATAATCAAGGGATTTTCATGTAAAACAGATTCATCATGGGAAATCACCTCTTCCACCACCATAACCTTGGCCTCTAAATCCTCCATGGTAACCTCTACCTCTACCACCTCCATCAGAGCACCCTTCATTTTGATTATGTGTCAATTTTAATAGGCTCTTGAATCTGATCAATCAGTCTACAATTCTCTTTGTTATGATTGTGTGACTTATAGATCTTATAGTAATAAGACACATTCTTCCTGATTGTGCGTTGTAGCAAGGGGCACCAACTTGAATCATGATCCAAGTGACAAATCTCACAATCTAACAACATGGCCTACACCAATTTACAAGGGTAGTTATCCTTAGTATGTCCTTCCACCTCACAAACTATGCACCGAATACCACTGCATGTCTCATAGGATGAATTGGCTGAAAAAATTTCCAACTGCTTCACCATAGATGCTATTTGCACCTCCAATAATGGGTTAACTCCATTGTCTATGCTTCTAACTGCCTCAATGTGCAGAGCTACCTCCAATGCCTCACGTGGATCTATAAAATTATTATGAGAGAGCACCCTTCCAAAAGGTGTGATCAAACCCCCAACAAACCATTGTGCATGCTGGCTAGGGTGAATATCATAAGATAACTAGGATAACAAATTTTTAAAACGTTCATCAGAATCCTTTACACTCTTATCCATGTCGTACTTAATATATTTCAGCGTTGATGATTTTCTGTTCAAACTCAGTTATATGAAACTATGCCAAGAAAGCATCATGAGAACGTTGTAGTTTACAAAAATATGGTTCATATCATACTTCTTATACCAACTATGTGCACGCCCTTGGAAAGTAGTAGAAAAATGACTTTCCTTACACACAAGAGCCATAATCCCCTTAGCACACCATAGTATTTCACACATGTGCACATGTTTTGTGGCATCCTCAATACCTTTTTACTCTAGAAGAAGAAGATAAATTTCATAATAAACGTGTTGGGGCTGGTGTGGACCGTGCCCACCAGATCCAAAACATGTATTACCTCCAGTATTCCCTCCACCTCTAGAACCACTATATCCACTAGATACCAAACCACCTGATCCTCCTCCTGTAGTGGGCACTAGACCATAGGATGTGTTGCCTTGTGTTCCAAATTTTTTACTAAATTAAACTCCCATAGTCTATAAATTTTTTCTACTTCTAGACGTAATACCAATGTTTTGTGTGCCCACATTCTTCCTTGAAGACGCACCAAAAAATATACCACCAATAGGACCACCAAATAAATAAGACTATGTGGCCATCTGATAAACTCGTGTATTCAAAGGAAAATGAAAGCTACATGTCACTATTGAAGTACCTATACCAGCTTAATCCTTAATAACCGTTTCAGGAACTAGAACACTAAGTGCAAGGGCTAGGTCTCTAGGAAGAATCAGATGCGCCCGTGGCTCTTAATCATTCTTCCTCAGACATGCTCTCATTAGAAGTTGAAGGAGACCTTCTACCATGCTTTCCTAAGGATGGGAGAACCAAATTCTCTAGCTCTGCGTCTTCCACGTGAGCTCCACATCCTTCTTGAGCCATCTCTCTCCTTAACTCGAAAGACTCCTCAATGTTGCATCTCTTCGTCAATTCCCTCTCTAGTGTTTCATTTTACTTAAGCCACCTTTCTTCACTCTACCTTTCTGCCAACAAGTCTACCATATTTTTCCACACCTGCTTTTGCCCTTACATGTGGTGGGGTTTAGATAGCCATAGGGCATTCTTCCAAATCCAAAGTCACAATCAAGATCTTAATTTCTAAAGGAATAACGTGCAAATAAGATCCTTTGGGTTTGTATAAGAATTGAAACTCTGCAACCTTTAGATAGGAATACATAGAAACAACATAATCCAATGTGTAACTATTTAAAACACCACTCCATCAATGATAAATAGCACGTGTCCAAGGTTCATCAATATCATGTAAATTTTGGTAGGCTTCTTGTGTCCAAATGATAGATTTGTACCTCCAATTTCTCTTCGATGCATATGCTACCAGCCACTCATATAATTCTATGGGAAAACAAAAAAATTACCTCTCATATATCTCATGATATAGATTTTCTTCAACCCACGGGTGTGCATGAAAATTAGGTCCAGTGTTATATCTGTGAGAAAAATCTGAATCTAAATTTTCTAACCAACTCTCAATTTTATCCAAAGTCAACCAATATGTCTTCATAATGCAACATCCTTGCAACAAATTGAAAATAGGTCTGGTAACAGAACCAAAATGTAGTATGTTTTCTTACTTAAAACCCTAGATGCATTGGCCCATCACTCAGATACAACCAAGTACTCACTCAAAGCACACAAAGGTACCAGGTCCCTCTTTTAATACCAACTTTTTCAAGGAGTTATCATGCATGAAGATACATTCCATATCCATAACAGATATTCAAAATTAAAGCATAGAAAGATCTAGATCACAACCATAGTGCACAATGAATCAAACAAGGATCAAGATCATATTTACCATATAATAACCAGTAACATGGATGTCAACAATCAATATCCAACCATAACGATCCATAATATTAATCCATCAAAACATAATAGCTGAACACATCAAAATTACCATTACAAAGTCATGCGTGTAAAATCATACCAGCAACATAAATTTGTCTCAGTCTAGCAATCATACATGATCTCTCTAAACCATGTAAATCAATATATATATATTGGGGAATTGCCCTTCACTACTCATGCACTCTCACAATTGGTTACATGCTAAAAATAGCCATGCGCTACTATAAAAGAAAATAAAGAAGTATGCAAGCTTCACCTAATAATAGATTACATATAATTAAATCTAGATCTAATCCTATTATTAGTTCAAACTCCACATGACTCTTGATCTTCTTCTTGTTCCCAAAATAGCTTGGCATAGTCTCCAAGTCTTCTCATCCAAAATGTGTCCAGCACTCAATCCATCCCTAACACATGCATGAAAAATGGCTAAGCCTCGAACCCTAAATTTCCTCAGTGTTCCCTATATATGTTAATCTTCTGCACGTACATATGTGCCCACTTCCTATTTTCCCTGATCTCATGTGCCACTAGAACTTAGGAATAAATGTTTCCATCTAACATATTTTCTCTCTTACACCAAATTGCACTTTCTTTCTCATCTCTTGGATTTATTTCATCTTAACTCTTGGCTTGGATATAATTCTTGATTGGATTGGGTTTCTTGCACTTTTGGGTCATCTTTAGTGAGATAAGACTAGATTGTTTCCCCTTATCCACCTAAAATTTGTTCTCTCTTAGTGTATGGTCCTTTAGGAGATAGATGCATCAATGACTACTCCCAACAAGCAAGTTATCTAACCTGACTTGTCATTTTGCATAGAGTCGTATCCTAAATTCACTATTTACTATATGTTAGCTTAGTATTTTATGCACAGCCTAGGCTAGCATATTGTATTTTAGTTATTTACTTCATGTTACATGCTTTACTTTGGTTAGCATAGACTTTGCATGTTTATTTTTTTCATTATTACCCCCTATAATGTCGATATCTCCATAGGATTCCTTTCTCTTCCTCAAATTAGGGCCTTAGAAAATTTAGGTTTACTTAGTATAAGGGTTACTTCCCTTGGGGTATGTGATCATAGTGATCCATGTACCCCCTTTAATTTTATCTGTTATGTGTCAATCTTGGTGTGTCCCTTACTCTTTTCCTAGATACCCTAGTTGAACAGATGATAAGAATGCATGATGTCTAGAAACATGTTTTCCTTCCATACATCCTTGGTGAACCTGACATGAATCTTATTTTATTCCTTCTAATCAAGTACAACTCGTTAAAAGCACCCATTTTCATTTTTGTCTTGTTTAATTTTTGAAAATCCAAAAAAAACCTAAAAAACAATTTTCCTAGACGTCATCAGCCCTTGTGTCATTTCTGTGCAAGGATGATCTTGTTTATTATCTCTAAACCTTACCCTAGATTTCATCAATCCCTATGTCAACTCTGTACAAGTCTGATTCTATCTGTTCTACCAAATCTTTATCACAGATGCCTTCAGCCCCTGTGAAGCACTTTTTACATGTCTGATTGTGTCAGTAACCTATTTTGCTGAGATTTTTCTAGGTTATATCAACACTCCATCATGAAGTATCTTGGCTTGGGGCTCTCCAAATTTGATGAACATTCATTTTCATAAATTAATTATCCATAATCTAGCTTTCCTTTCTACCCGGACTATTATGTGATAGGAGGTAATAGGAAAAATTATAACACCCACAACAATAATGTATTAGGTGATGAAGAGGAAGAGATTCAGATTGATGACACCTCTGATATTCCTCCTGAAATTTCAAAATTCCTTGATAAGTTTCCTCAATACAAAGGGGAACCTGAGTTAGTAATTTATAAGTATCTTCTTGACTTTATATCTGAGTAACTTGACAGAAGGGTGGATAGTGGGAAGACTACTGTGGTAGGATCATCTTAAAAATCCTATAGCTCTGACCCCACTAATCTTATTCTCCGAATTATAGACAAAATGAGTCAGCAAAAAAATTCCACTATGGCCCAACTCCTTCAAATGCAAGCCAATATGGTCTAAATGGTTAATCATCCTAACCTAGGTTGTGGGGGTGAAATTCCCCTGCCCTTACCTAATGTTCCTAATAGGGCACCTATTTCCCAACCTCCCATTCACAAAAAATTCTTGCATGTATTCCAAGAAGATTCTATAGCACCCTACATTGCTAGCATGGATATTAGAGGCATTTCCCCTTCTATTTCATATGATGGATCAATCGATCCTACTTTGTAAATTAATGCCTTTGGAAATATTTATAAAGAATGGATCGAAGTTAATTATTATGTTGTCACTAAACTCTTAGATAAGACTCTTACTGGGGATGCCTTAGACTGGTATCACACTTTACCCCTAACTTCATAGTGGATCTAGAACCTCTAGTAACAACCCTAGTTAATGAGTTTCAATATCATGAATTTTCTGAAAATAACATCAGTGCTTTCATTAACTATCAAAAACATGAGAATGAATCAGCTCAAACATTCATCAAACATTGGGATACCTCATTTACTAAGGTAGAACACAATATTCCGAATGACAACCTTTCCCAACTCTTCCTTCGAGCCTTAGAACCTCACCTTCAATATAAGGTTGGGTCCTTTTCTCCTACTTCCATGGACGAAGATTTTGAACAATCCAAAAGACAATATTACCTCATGAGGGAGTTTGATAAGGGTCCTCCTAAGACTCAAACAACTAAACAAATAAAAATACTTCAAAAACCAAAGAATAAGAATGCCACAGGAGACGGGGTCTCAGATACCCTTCCTCTTATGGATTTTTCAAATAGGAATGTCTTTAACATTAAGCAAAAAGATAATAAAAGTGAGAATCAACCAAGGATGAGATGTAGATACATGCATAAACCATTTAGTCGGTTCCTTGAACCTTCTCGACATATCCCCCAATGGCATGATGAAAACAAGTTTTGTTTGTGCCATGCCAATTGGGGCCATTCTCATGAGAATTGACATTCCCTTCACAAGGCTTCCATCACTTTCTTTTTAGGACCTCAATTTGACCATGAAGCCATCTAAAGAGAGCATTTGACTGAAGTGGTCAAGGCTTGCAATGCTCAAAATAAAAATGATTTTCATAATTCCATTAATCAAGCTAATGAAGAACTTAAATTTTTCTATGACCCTATGCCTAACCATAGTTCATGTGAAATCTCTAAGAAGCCAGAAAATGCCACAAAAAATGTGGTTGATATTAAATATCCTCATGAGAACCCAGTGGCTATAAATGATGTGATGCATGTGATATCATATATAGATAATGAATACCCTCTATCAGTTCAACCTCAAACTCACAAATTCATTTACCCTTGTATATTTCAAAATCAAAATTCTAAAATCAAAATCCTACCTTCTACAGACATTATCGGCCGCTGTGACAAAATTACCAAAGGACCGAAGGCACCTGAAAATGATTCTCCAATCACATACGCGTTTGGTTGGGCCGATGGCATTGAACATAAACAAACAACAATTTATAAGTAGATATAATCTATCATCCCCCTTCTTAACCTATTTCTGATGATCATAAATACTCTTAGCCCATTGTTTAGTTTGGCCACAACAAGTGGGATCCTTTGGAAGCACTTTCTCAAATTCCTAGCCTAATTCCTTTTTTAGATCTCATATACATGTCACCTCACCATCATGAGGGTCTTATGATTATGTTGTTTATATGAACATACCCTTCCCTCCTGCTTTGGCGAAGGCTCATATGTTGCACAGTTTGGAAGAAAGTATCCGTTGTCAATGTGAGGATCTCTCCATTTGTACAGACCGTACTAATAAATTCCAAACTTTCATCCATTTTCTCGTAAATTCCATGATTCCCAATGAGATTTTACTTCAGGTGAATGATCCTCCACTCTTTATTTCTATACAAATTGGTCAAAAAATAGTCGAGCATGCCCTCATTGATAAAGCTGATGGCACATGTGTGGATTTTTTAGAATTCATCAAAGCCCTCAGATACTCAATAAACAATCTTAAAATCACATGTACTAATTTTCAACGATATCATCATTAGTAGATACCTCCCATGGGTTACATTTGGCTGCCTATCACTATTCCCCCTAGGACAATATGTGTGAAGGTCAGGGTCTTTAACTTTATCATATCTTATGACATCCTCCTTAGTCAACTTTAGACCACCGCATACGTGTGGTTGCCTATTCTACATACCAATGTGTCAAGTTTTCACATCAAGTGGAAATCTATAAGATTTAAGGTGATCTAAATCCTTGTAATTATGGCACTCTCTAAAAAAGAAAGACATATAAATTCCCAACCCTTCAAAAATTATCATCAATCTCATTCTGTGAATATCAATGCTTTAACTATCCTATTTAGTCTCTTCATGGAAATGTGAGTTATCTAGAATTGGTCAAGTGCATGCCTCCTAATCCCTTGGATTATGATGATGACGATATCTATGAGATTACTATGAGGATTAATACCTCTTATCTATTACATTTTGTCATTTCACAACTTCCTCATAACTTGTGACCTCGTAAGAATGAGCCATCAATTCATGTTACTATTTCATGTACACATCAATCTACACCTGAACAAAAATTTCAATTAGAAACCACAGTTGATTCTTACACAATATATACCATTAATCCTAACTATGATGATGGATATGATTTAGATGATCCCCATTTGGCTAGTTATGCCCAAATTTGGGATAGAGAAGTCTAGCATTACCAATGCACCCTCTAAAGTATGATCACTCGTGATGTGAATGTCATTATTTTACAAGAAAAATCCTCACATCCAGTGAAGCCTCCTCCTAGCAGACTAGTGCCTGAGCTTCATATAGCTCCGCCAGCCTTTCCTTCTCCTCACAACTCTATTACTTGATCATGTGGTATAACTCACATAAACGAAGGGGATCATATACCTAGATTTGACTATAAATTTGACAATCTCATGGATGATGAAGCGTAAAATTCACCAACATCATCTATTTTGACCCATATCAGTCACTCTCATATTCCCTTACCCCTCACCCTTATGGATCCTCAGCCTTCTGTGGCAGAGCCATATTGTACATGGCATAAGGCTTCGAGGCATGATGTGTCTGACTGTAGATCTTATAGAAAACATATTAAAAAGCTTGAAGCTGAGGTTAGGTGAGATAAATCTCAAAAGGCCACATGAAATTCTACCTCAGATCCATTATATTGTTTGCACTATAGTTACTGCTCACGTACTTATGCAGATTTTTGAGTCACGCGTAGTAGGTACTCAGTTCTTGAGTCCTCTTCATGTAGAAAAAAGCATAGAGTTGAATCCTCTCAGAGTCATCCACCTTCCCTTAGACCATCTAGACCATAGCCAATGTATGGGCATCCACCTCATCCTAATCCTCCCCCCACTCTTAATGGCATTTGGTGTGGCATCCTTGCTCGATTGGAGAACCAAATTGATGACACTTTATTTTCCACATGATCTTAAGTACATTGACAAGTATCTATTATGAAACATGTTGTTGAAGACCTTGTGAATCGTGCACAAAGTCATATATTGAACCAAGTAGATGAAATAATCACTAATAATCTACAATCATTCACCCCTCATGGATATGCATCTACTTTAGAAGTACCTTGATTTCATCTCTAGCCTGGACTCTCACCTCTGCTTAGGCTCTCATCCCCCCTTGGGTTTTACACACACCTTCAAAATATCCTACTCTTTCTTAGGCTCCTTGGCCCACTTGGGTTTATCATCACCTCTCCTTTTCCCTGCCATCTCCTACCATTGGAATGTCACAGTCCTTATTTTGCCCCTTTTGGCTTTGATTCACCCTTGCCTTAGTAGATCACTGAGGTCTTGTGCATCCTCTCCTAGGTCCTTAACCTCACTTGGATTTCCCTCTCCTCTTACCATATTTATCTCCTAATAACATTATCATTATTCCTACCTATCATGAGTAAAGAAAGGAGAGTGATAATTAAAGCATCATTCATCAATTTAACAAAAACCACCACCATCATCAAAATAATCATATATATATATATATATATATATATATATATATATATATATATATATATATATATATATATCAAATCAATTTTATACATTGACAAAAATACATCATAATCTATCATGATACATCATCAATATATAGGAGGATCAAGCATCCTCCCCCCTTGGGGGGCTCTGGATGCTTTATGCCAAAGGTGTTGCGCTAGATACATGTGTTGTGTGAGCTAGAGACTCCACCCTAGATCGGGCTCCGAAGGCCTCTCCCTGTGCTCTCACCAGCTGCGCCTCTAGCCTCATTATCCTTTCTATAGCACTCTTGAGATCTGAAAGGAACACTTCCTACTCCTAAACCAAAGAACCTTTTTTCCTAAAATAAGCTCCACAACATCATGTCTATATTTTTAGTGTCTACCATCACATGTACATCCCTCCATCTCCATAATATACTGGCAGCTTCCCCAACCAATTGAAATGATCCTACCAACTCACCAGTCAATGGAGCTATGGGGTCCACCATGACTGAGGTATCCTGAATATCCAATACAAGGTCCAGGATCTTGTCATCTATACTCTCTATCAAGAAGTGATACTCCTATGATGTCGGCTCTGCAAAATCCCAAAATTCACTAATCAATACCAATATAGTCATCAAATATAATTATCTATATTCATGATTAAAATCATCGCATTCATACCTATATCCTGGCTCACTCGACGATGGTCTCCCTGTCTCCGTGGCCTCTCAATAACACCTCATCCTCATCAAATCGATGAGATCTGCATCTGACATATTGTGCCCACCTATTTCAAGGCACAAAAATCACATCTCCTCTACGATGGGCCTTGGTCTTATCCCACAAATGTAGGGCCATCTCCATCCCTAAGCCATTAAGTAACCACCTCCTAGACGCCACATCCTATTCTCTCTCATCCATGGCCCTGGTTATGTCTCCTCTATGGTTTTGGGACCGGCTGCACTTGTACCACCCACTTGTGGGTCCAGGCCAACGAATCCTCCATCGGAGCTCTCATCTAAGCTCTCCATTGTAATAATATTTGGTGGATCCTAAGATACTCCACCTCTCTACCTCTACCTCCGTTCATATCTCCCTACAACCCATACTCTCCAGGGCCACAGCACTAGTACTATATTGGTTACACTCATAGCCTCTCTTGTATGTAACTATTTGTAGGCTAGTAATGGTGGTACCGTAGCAGGTTCGGGCTTCCCAAATTGTCTGGGTACCATGTCCATGAAATGGGTCTCTACCTAATGCAAGTAATGACATTTCACCTCCTTAACTTCCTCTAATTCCTCTAACTATGGCCAATTGTACCATTGATTAACAATTCCTATGTAGTGCTCCCATACGGCCTCATCTAGATGTACGTGTCATAATGGCCTATAATTTGAAATTTATCTCATTGTTGTCCCTTGTGCCCACTGAAGTACTCTTGAGGCATATGTTGTTATGACTAAGGGAATCCATGTGCTCCTATCAATGGGAAATATCTCATATATCCACTTTGTCAACACTATTACGGGAACTATGGTCCTTTGTGCCCTCTATCAAACACTGTATAAGTCATGCACTAGTTGCACCCATATAGTGGTCCCCTAGCTAAATAAAACATCATTCTCAATCATGTTTCTACATATAGCCACCAACTATAATGGGATGGTCCCTTCTACCTTGTGGCACAATATGTGTGCCATGGTAATCCCCATAACCACCTTCTAAATAGCTAGAATCGTTTCAGCATGTATTGTGTTACATCTAATGCTAATCATCCCCTCATCATATGATGTACTATAAGTGGCCCATATGGCTAGGGCTCTCCTCTCTGAAATATCCATGGTAAGATTGTAATACATACGAGCTCCCTCAATTGAAAAACCTAATACCCCATGTACATCTTAAAGTGACACAATCATCTCCACTATCTCGCCTACCCACCATTGAAAAGTGTTGGCCCTATGCTCCCATAATGCCAAAAACATCTATAGTAAATCTAGAATCAACTATATCTTTGGCATCTGCATGATGCTCCCAAATCCCCATCTATGTAGTTGTGGTATATCTACATCTATCAATCCGGAAATCATGTCGTTAAGCCATGCTATATCAACCAATTGCCATAGGAAGTTCCTCTAATCACCCTACATTCACAAATCAATAAAATCCAAGCATTAGATTTATCAAAAATCAATTCAAAATCTAAAATCATAATAATTTACATGCTTTTATAATTATTCCCACGTCATTGTCCCTCTGGCATATGCCATTGGCCCCTATCAAAATTTCTAAATGTCCCTGACGTCATCAGCCTTATTGTTTCAAGTGGGCTGATGATGTCTAAATCCATACGGTCATGACCTTTTAAAAATTAAAAAATTAAAAATATACTAAAACAATAAAGAAAAAATAAAATCCCTCCCAAACCCACTTGTATTTTTTCCTACTCTTGCTGATGATGCAAGTTTGACTCAAAATGACACCTTAATACCTTCATATTTCTAAAAATACCAAATTGCTACTAATCTACCCAATGAAATTAAATGCATCAACTTACTCGTGGTCGAGCACCACCGCATGCTCCTCGTCAGTCTCTACCTCCTCCTCATACTCATGCAATCTCATCACGTTAACCTCCAAATTTGGAATTCCGGAGCTCACTTCTCTTAATTCCAAAAATATTAATTAGAAAATAACCTCAAAAAAACCTATATAAACTTAATATTTCTATTCAATTTCATCATGATCATCCTCAATCTTTAAAGACCCGTCATTTTAGCTCCCCATCTCCAAAAAAATATGCCATCGATTGCATTGGGATTGTGATATTCTCTCGTTCTTTTTGACATTTTACACACCTTGTTCCACTCTTCATCCAAAAATCACGTTCTTTTACCCTATATCTCCAATTTATTAATGCAAGACATGCATCCCGTGGGCCCCTAGCTATGGGATTTATGTCTTATTTTACTGATGAGCCTCTAGTGTTTCCTTTCAGTTTTGCTTCTCCATGGTTCTAGTAGTATGGATTACGCATGTACGTGATAGGACAACTGGTACTATCAGGTACGCATTGGTGGGTATATTTCATTTCAGCTAGTCCTTTCCTTACTTTTATCTTCATTGTTATGTATCATTCTTTTCACTGACTGCCCCATGTTTTGTTATTATGACATGTGGTAATCAATGGTTAGGGCATATGTATACACCTAAGTTTTTACACTTTCTATTTTCATACATGTTACTAAAAATTTATCTTTTCAAGTTAGAGGTTGTCAATGCATTTATTTCTGGGAACAGGTGCTTTAAGGGGATCATTTTGGGATAGGTATGGTTATTCATGTAACCATTGGGTTAGGGATGATACATAGAGAGAAAACAAATTTTGGTCCCATTTATATATTTCTTTTATTCTTACCTTCTTAGGTTGTCCCTTGTTCTTCCAAAACCTTACTTTCTCATGGCCACATTTCTTTTATCTTGCATTATATTCACTTTTCATGACACTTTGCACACTTTAGTTTGCATTTTCATCCCTAGCCAACACCATCACCCACGAGCGATTCCATCGGTGCAAACTCAAATTCCCATCTGATGCCTTCACTCGCGGGTGATGGCATCGCTATAAATACCCTAACTCTCATTTTCACATCATAAGCATTACATCAATAATAACAATTACAAAAAGGAACTTTCCATTATTTTTTATCACTTGCATCAACTTGCATCTTCTCACTCAACTCTTGGATTTCTTACATCTTTACTCATGTCTTGGATATTCTTATTGCTTGCATTGTTTTTCTTGTTCTTTTAGGTCATTTAGAGCGATATATGACTGGATTGTTTACCATTCTCCACCTAAAAAAAAATATCTGTTAGTGTATGGTCCTTTGGGAGATAGATGCATTAGCAACCTTCCCCAAATAGGTAAATGATCTAGCCTGACTTGTCATTTTGCATAGAGTATTCTCCTACATTTGATATTTAATATATGTTAGCTTAGTGTTTTATGCACATTCATATAGTATTATCATATAGTATTTCAATTATTTACTTCATGTTACATGCTTTACTTTAGTTAGTATAGAATTTGCATGATTATTTTGTTCATTATTATCACCATAGTGTCGATACCTCCACAGGGTTCCTTCCTCTTCCTCAACCTAGGGCTTTGAAAAACATTAGGTTTTCTTAGTGTAATAGTTAATTCCCTTGGGGTATGCAATCATAGCATTCCATGTAACCCATTTAATTTTATCCATTGTGTTTCACTCTTGGTGTATCCCTTACTCATTTCCTTGATAGATGATAAGAGTACACGGTGTCTAGACACATTTTTTCCCTCCATATAAGTACTTGAGAACGCATCCCAAATAATTTGATATACTTGTTCATTTCATCAAAGAAATTATTTCAAGTCCATGTTCCAAAAATGTCACTACCAAAGAGCTACCTCCCACTCCTCATACAACTCCTTCTTAGAATTGTCTTTCTTCCACACCTTCCACCTCTGAGAAGATAAAACCTTTCTATATAGCCTTGTTGGTCATTAGATACAAATTGAATAATTTCATTATTGACTTCGGTGCCTCAAACAATGGCATTCTTGTAAAGGTTTCTAAAGACATTGGTCTCTCTATCCTGCTAATGGCCATTGTTACTCCATGGAAACCAAATAAGTACCTCTTGTTATCCAAGTCAAGGATGCTCAAGTACCCTATACATATTTTCCTGACAAGAAGACAAAGATGAAAATTCTTGTAGCAGACATGCCAGTCTCATATGGTATGCTACTAATCTAAAGCTTCCATCGAGATGTTGGGGAGATATATGGATGGATTGGTCAGATGCTATCATTATGTTCAATGGAAAAAATAATAATCTCCTTCCCATCAAGAAGATGAAGTGCACAGTTCAAAGACCAGATGACCCAAGGGTGGATATCTCATTTTAATATTCAAGGAAGTATAACTTCTTCATAACTTCAAAGGAAGATGTTAAACTACCCATGTTAATAGAGACGGTCAGAAAACATCATGGTGAATTGATGGATTCATAGATTAAGAGCATGTTCTTCCCGATGAGTATGGATGTAAATTCTCTTTTTGATAGTGATGGAGGTCATGGAAGTATTGAATTGCAACAAGGAAATATTAAGGTGATGAGAAATGCATATCAAGAAGGAGTGACATCAAGAAACTTCTTGACATGTAAATCCTATTTTTCCAATCATGTTCTTAATAATCATCATGAAATTTTTTTCAATAAATATGATTTTGAATATAAATATTTTGTCTCTCCCATTGGGAAAGGATGACTCTTTCAAGAATGAATGCATAAATAACAAGATTCTTAGGCACATTAAACCTGAATCTAATCAAGAAGAGGATGAATTCATCATGGAAATGGACTTCATAGTCCATGGTGTTCAAGATTAGGAAAATGAAAATCTAGATATTTTAGTCCCAACCTTTTTCTCATTCCCCTTTTATCAAGATGGAGACTTTCTCAATGAAGGACAGATGGATGAGGTGGTACTTGATTCCCCCAAGATTTATTCCATTCAAGAGGGAAATATTCTCAACAAGAAATATATGAATGACAACATTCTTGAATCTTACAAAGATGACCCTCCCAAAGAAAGATTGATTTCATGATGGAGCCAACATGTGAGGCTAAAATGACCAAGATGAAAAGGTGATTATTTCCATTTTTCATATTTAACCTCACACTTATTTTAATTTCAAAAGAACAAGGCATTGTGTAAGTCACACCATGGTGAGAAACAAGTTAAGAATGAACCAGTGTGTGTGAAAGAAGATAGCTTTCAAAAACTGGTAAACATGGAAAATGAAAAGGCTTGTGATAGTGTTGAAACTCCTAAAACATATACCAAGAATCAAATCATGGAAACAGTGGTAATGATGTAGATGAAAAGTGAATAGAAAATGATCATCAAATATCATGAGCCTTAGTGTGAAAACAACAAGTTGAGTGTGATCAAGAATCATTCCCGCAACATCGAAGGAAAATCACCAATTGGAATGAACTTGGGAATCAATGAGCAGAAGGAAAGAGGGTGTCAAAGAAACAATGGGATTGAAGTAACTAAGTGGATCCCCAATTATGAGGAAAATCACGCAAAATTTCTCAATAAATTGAGAAAGAGATCATATTTCAGTGTGTCCGTCAATGGATTTGTGGAAGAAAAGCATTCGGTGACACCCATGCATGGGTAAATTGTGTCACCCCGTATTTACACCTACTTTGATGGTTGTAAATCATTTTTAATTGTTGTACTTGACTTCGATTATTGTACACCTCCTTTCTTATCATAGTTAATTATATCATAATTATTCAATAAATTGATCTATTGTTGTACTTGTATTATTTCATTATGATAAATAATCATAAGTTTGATGTTTGGACTAACCTCCTTGTCATATCAATAGACCACAAGGCATTATAAAAAGTATTTTACGCTGCTCGAAAAAGGTTATGAAATGATGGAAAGATAAATGTACATGTTTGTTTATCTTTCTTAGAAATAATTAACAACCTAAGAATTATTGTTGATATTATGACTTGATATTGATGCGAAGATTGATGGTCTTAGACTATATGCTTAGTTAAATTATCACAATAAATATTTGATAATTTAAGATATTGGTTACAAGGGTCCCGGGACAAATAATATTGCAGGATTTGATGGTAATTATTTATGGTCTTAGACCATTCAAGTTTGGAAAAATATAGGAATTGTATAATGGGTCGAAGACCCCAAAGAAATTAGCTTGTTTTATTTTATGGCCATTAACCATAACAAAAATATTGAAATTAAATTATTTTTGAAATTTCATTGACCTTATCTTTGGCTTTGATTAATATGTGGAATTGGAAGCTCAAAATGGTCATCAACCATGACAAAATGAGAAAAGTTCATGATGAGTGTATTGGGTTAAGCCAAGCAATTATATTTTCTTCTTAATAGTCTTTGACCATAGAAAATGAGGCAAAGGTAATTCTTTCTTTGGTTATGTGAAGATCTTCGACCATATCATTAGCAGTATTAAATTTATAAATTTATTGGCCATAGCCACCATGCAAACATTGGTTATTATATGGTTTTTAAATAGTCTTCGACAGCTCCGCAACCACCATGTAAGTGGAGGGAAAAAGGGTGGTGGCGAGTGGAATGAAGCCTTTGACATGGCATTGTATAAATTAAATACATTAATGTCATTGGGACTTAGTAGAGGCATTAGAAATTGGAAGCTTCGCTTGTAAGCTATTGCATGAAACTTATTTTTTATTTTTTATTTTTATAGTTATTTTAGATAGTATTATGGTAAAGGATAAGGGTGTGCAAGTTAAGGCACATGTTGTGTTACAAGAATTGAGTGGACAAATGGAGAACAACATTACAACATATATATACAATTGGAGAATGATGAGGTTTGGTACATGCTTCTGCAAACAATATATACACATGGTGAAGAAGATGAATAAGATGAATGGGACAATGTTCCAAAGAGATATGGATGATCCTTTTAAAGACATATTAAAGGTGGAAATAAAAAAAGAATAAAAATTTGTAATAGAATTTATCATGTTATTTGACATAGCAATGAGATCAAAAGGATAAGAGAATATAAAGACTATCTTAGATATAACATTAGAGAAGATGCATATGAGAATTCTAAATTCTCATGATATTGTGTATGCTAAGATTATTAAAACAATTGAGTAGTGGAGATAGATGGACATCATGTAAAGATAAGTTTTAGTTGAAGACGATTTGGTAAAAAGTGATTCTATAACAATGGTGGTGTTAAATATGCAATTCTTATGAGAATTCTTGATTCTATAAATACTTGGTTACCTACTTTTCTTTTATGTATGAGTGAATGCATGTAAGAAGAATATAATTTTGAGAAAAAGAGTGTATTTGAGTGATATTTTGAATTCCAAACATGTTATATGGTTGTAGGTATGATGAAGGGCATATATGATGGATTTCTTGACATTAAATCAATGCGATAAGAAGTGAAGAGGAGTTAGTTTAAGAAAGATAATGAGTTTCATAATTCTATTATAGGAAAGTGATTGGTTCAAATCCCATGGAGGATCAAGAAACATTGGTGTTTAATACAGTTGGTAGTGGCAGTTAGTTGTGGGTCAAATCCCATGAGAGGATTGAAGATGAGAAAGAGAGTTCCTTTGAGGAGGGAGATGGACTATGCTAAATAAATTAGCAAGGTAAAGAGAAAGGTAAGAAAATATACGTTAAGGAATAATGTTTATGTAACAACATGTTTCTCGAAGAAGACTAAGAAATAAAGGAACAAAATTCACTGATACCTAGAATCAACCAAACTACAATAAATATGGTTGCAATATTTATATATATTACACAACCATATGTAGACACCATATGCAGACAAACAAGATGTTGCAACTATTCAATAATAAACCTATGTGCATATATAATAGACTCACGTGAATACACAAAAATAAAAATAATAAGGTTATAACAATATAACCATACAACCAAATAATAAACCACTATTTACCTAAGTAAAACAAATAGTTACCACAGTAACATAGCAACAAACTATGATCTAAGGTAAACAGTAAATATTGAAAAATTACTAAGTAAACTATGTCTACCCTAACAAATTTTATTTATCTTATGAGCCTTTCACAATAGCCATTCTTTAGTCTAATTAACCCCTTTTATTGATGTTATCATCAAAGTTTGAACATGTGATTCATTAAATGTTATTTTCTAATATTGTAAATATATAATGAAATGAAGGGTAGTTTATTTTAGCAACACAAACATTACAATTGACCAATATCATCATCATAGTGTAATGTTTGGCTTGATATGTACTAACCATGGTGAATTAGCTGGAACTTTGACTGTTCAAACTATATTCCATGATCGAACAAGGACTTCTAATAATTATTCCTACAAATCTAATAATTATTACTATTATTATTTTTTCGTTTGTTTGGGCAAGGCATTTACTTGTGAAAACATGTATCTTGTTGTAAGAAGAATGATTATTTAGGGATAAGTTAGTTTAATTATTTACTCATTGTTTATTTTTATTAGAACAAGGGAGTTTAGATTATTAGATTTTTTGGGAAATGAATTGTATAGGTAGTAATTATTTTAATAATTTATTCAATATATTTTTAAAATAATTATAAAGTGTGACATTTTTAATATTTTAGGCACCCTCTTTTAGTCTATAATGTAGTTTGGCGTATATGAGATCATTTTGCACTTTCAAAATATATGAGACATCTACTTATTCAAAGATTAAGTATACAGAATTTGAGTCTTCTTTCATATATAATCTACTACTTTAGGCTTCCCATTCTTTAATCTCTTTTCTCATTTGTATTTTTCTTTAGAGTATAGTTCTTTATAGATTCCCTTTATTTCAATTCTCTCTTTATTTCACCATTGTGGTTTTTATTTTAGGGTTTGATGTTGATATGAGGATTGAGCTGTGTATTTTCTTATTTTGATTAATATATTAATGTGTTCAAATGAATAATTATTATGAATGTAGGATTAACTTAATTACAATTTAGTCATTTATTCATGTCAAGCAATTGAAGAATACGAAAAGTAATTGCTCATCTCAATACGTATTTCATAAATAATTGTTACCCCAATAACATTTTTCATCATATATTTTAATAATCACTATAAGATAATTTAATTCAAAAGAAGAATAGAGGGTGAGAATTTCAAATTATTGGATTTTCCTCCCCTTATTAACTAATGCTTATTTTATTTGTTATGTTAAGTGGGACCACTTACCTTGTGATTATTACAAAAAATGTATTAGGAACAATCTCATTACGTTACTGACTACCTAGGCTAAGAGCTATGTTCACAGACCTCTAAATACAATAAGAATGTTGGCTTTAGCAATAGCTATAAACACCTCTAGATTTAGAGGGAAAACCCCTAATGGGGGAAAAAATCTTGATTTTGATTTTTTTTAACCATAATTGCTCCAAATGCAGCTAATTTTGCCTAGTGCATGAGGCACCAATGCAGAAAAAATTTGCTTTTAAAACACTTGGAAATGAACATGAGGTTGTGGGGATGCAAGGATGGGGCTGGGAAGTTGCAGGAGGTTGCATAGGCTCTCTAGATTCTTCTCCAAGCTCCTCTATATATTATGCACTCTCTTGGCACACCTTCTCTATTCACACATGCTCCTCTAACCTAATCTAAAACCAAATGTAGAATAGGGACAAACGCCTCACAATTATATTAGTGTTCAAATATTAGAAGAATTGTAAGAAGGAATTCCTAGAAGATAAAAAGAGAATCTTGTGAGGAAAAAATTATTGTACATCTAGGAGGTGTGGAAGATTACAGCTCTTCATTATATATCCTTTGTTAAAGCTTTGAATAATATATTGGTTGTTTCTTGGTGGATGTAGCCCACACTGGGTGAACCACGTTATATCTTGTGTATTATTTCTTCTGGTTTATTTTCATATTTATTGCTTGTATTCTTAGATCTTAATATGTGTTTGTATAACTGGTGTGTTTAACCCCAGTAACTGGTATCAGGGATTTTTTGTTTAAGGGTTTTGTGTGTTGAAATATTTACTCAAAGAGGGATTTATGATTGAGTGGGAGCTACAGCAATGGCAGAAGATATCAAATACAGAGTTGTGAAATTTGACGGCCGTAATTATCAATTATGGAAGATGTAGGTGGGAGATTATTTGTATCATAAAGATCTATACTTACCATTGGATGAGAAGGAAAGACCTAAAAATATGACTAATGGAGAATGGAAAAATTTTGATAAAAAGGCTCTGGGATCTATAAGATTGATCCTGACACCATCTATGGCTTTGAATATTACCAAAGTAGAAACCATGATAGATTTGATGAAATATTTAGCTAATTTATATGAAAAACCAAGTGCTTCAAATAAAGTTTTTTTGATGAAGAAATTATTTAATTCAAAGATGCAAGAAGGTGAATCTACATCAAGTCATTTGAATGATTTATGTTCTATTGTAAATCAATTAAAATCAGTTAATATTTTGTTTGATGATGAAGTGAAAACACTTTTATTCTTATGCTCTTTTCTAGACAGTTGGGATAACTTGGTAATGGTTGTTAGTAATACATTGTCTGCTACTAATATTTTAAAGTTTGATGATGTGGATAGTATAATCCTAAATGAAGAAATATGTAGGAAAAGTAAATGAGAATTATCATCTGGTAATGCTTTAAATGTAGAAATCAGGGGAAGGTAGAAGGAGAGATCCAAGAGCAATAATAATGGGAAATTAAATTCTAAGAATGGAATATCTAAATCCAAAGGTAAAGGAATAACCTGGTGTAATTGTGGAAAGAAAGGACATGCAAAGAAGGATTGTTTGTTCAAGGAAAACCAAGAGAATGTACCAGAGAAAGGTAAAGATGCTAACATTGTTGCATCTAAGGTAATGTAAGATGCCCTTATTCTCTCCTTGGATAGAAAAATTGAATCATGGGTTTTAGATTTAGGAGCTTCTTTCCATGCTACCCCTAATAAGGGTTATTTTAGAAATTATGTCCACAGTAATTTTGGGCATGTTTATTTAGGAGATGATGAACCATGCTATATTATTGGTAAAGGAGAAGTTCATCTAAAATTACAAAATGGAAATACATGGATATTGAAATGTGAGGCATGTGCCAAGACTCAGGAGAAATATAATTTCTGTAGGACAACTAAGTGAATCTGGTTACATGGTTGCATTCACAGCCAACTCTTGGAAGGTTACCAAGGGATCTCTTATTGTAGCAAAAGGAAAGAAGGTAGGAACATTGTATTTTTCTACCTGTATTATTGATTCATTTTCTATGCTATCTACTTTAGATTTATATGCAAGCATGTGGCATAATCGACTAGGCCATATGAGTAAAAAAGGAATGCAGATCTTAAAGGCTAAGGGTAAGTTATCATATTTAAAAGATGTAGATCTTGATTTCTGTGAGCATTATATCTTTGGAAAGAAAAAGAGAGTGAGATTTCTCAAATTTTGGTCAACCAAGAAGGATAAAAAATTGGAGCTTGTGCACTCAGATGTGTGGGGACAAACCCAAGTAGCTTCTCATGGAGGATCCCAATATTATGTGACTTTGATTGATGGTGCCACAAGAAAGGTATGGGTTTATTGCATTAAACATAAATCTGATGTTTTTGATACTTTTAAAAGATGGAAATCCCTTGTGGAAAATGAATCAAATTAAAATTTAAA
The DNA here is from genome assembly GCA_019776745.2 of Taxus chinensis. Lineage (NCBI taxonomy): Eukaryota > Viridiplantae > Streptophyta > Pinopsida > Cupressales > Taxaceae > Taxus > Taxus chinensis. Next base: position 60,814,175 of record CM034147.1, on the reverse strand, counting down.
ATTCCTTAGATCCAACAATGGTGGTGATTATTGCAGCAAGGTTTTCAATTATTATTGTTCATTAAATGTAATACAGAGAGAAAGAATGGTTCCTAAAAGACCACAGGAGAGTGGTGTTGATGAAAGAATGAATAGGACAATCATGGAAAGTGCAAGAAGCATGGGGATACATGTTATATTACCCTTGTAGTTTTTGGTAGAAGCAATAGACATAGAATTTTATTTAATTAACTGTGGGCCTTCAAGTGCACTGGGTGGTGGAATACCAAAAGAAGTTTCGACTAAAAAAGAGGTAGATCTTTCTTTTCTTAGAGTATTTGGTTTATAAGCTTTTGTGCATATTGATAAAGAAAATAGAAAGAAGTTGGATGCTAAATCCAAGAGATTTACTTTTATTGGTTATGGCTTTGGTGATTTTGGGTTCCATTTTTTAGATTTAGAAGATTCTAAGATAGTTATGAGTTGTGACATTGAATGGAACTAAAAGAGAGTGTATAGGGATCAAGTTTTGGTACCCAAAGATGAACCGGTTGAAAAAAAATTGGATGAAAATTCATTCTCAAATTTAAAAGTGACACCTACAGGTCTACACAATAATCATTATCGATTAACACCATAACGATGTCAGTCTCATGAACTGATTTCGGTTACAAAGGAGATAGACTGATGTCGGTTAGCTAAACTGGCATTGGCTACAAATGACTAGAATCGGTCACTGTCTCAGATTGATACAAATTTTTCAGAATGAGCAGAATGAGCCTTTTGCACCCCAAATCTCAATGAGAAGGTCACAAAGGGCAAGTAGACCTCCAAAAATATTTACACCTTCCTTATCTTGTTTATTATTGACTGAAAGTGGTGTACCAAAGATTTTTGAAGAAGCAATGCAACAGGATATCCATGTGAAATGGGAGCATGACATGGATGAGGATATGGACTCCTTGGAACAAAACCAAACATGGGATTTGGTCAAGTTTCTAGCAGGTAAAAGAACATTGCAAAATAATGGGTTTACAGGATCAAGGAAGAAGAGGGTGAATAGAAAATATACAAGGCAGAGCTTGTGGTAAAAGGATTTGCATAGAAATCAGGTATTAATTTTGATGAGATATTTTCCCATGTAGTAAAAATGACTTCCATACGTATTGTATTGATTTTAGTTACAGTAGAATATTTCCATTTAGGTAAACTTGATGTCAAGACATCTTTTCTTCATGTTGATTTGGAGGAAGAGATATATATGCAAACCTCTTGGGTATGAATTCAAGGGTAAGGAGAAACTAATGTGCAGATTGAAAAAGAGCTTGTATGGGCTCAAGTAAGCCCCAAGGTAATGATATATGAGGTTTAATAGTTTCATTCATGAGCATGGTTATATGAGATGTGAATTTTACCATTGTGTTTATTTCAAGAAGCTTGAAAATGGAAGCTATATTATTTTGTTATTATATGTGGGTGATATGTTTATTGCAGGATCTAGTATGCAAGATATTGGCGAGCTTAAGAAAAATTTAGCTCACACATTTGCAATGAAGGATTTGGGAGCTGAAAATAAAATCCTTGGCATGTAAATTCTTAGAGATAGGAAGAACATGAAATTATATTTGTCTTGGGAACATTATATCAATAAGGTGTTGGAAATGTTTAATATGTAGAATCAAAAACCTGTAAGTACACTTATGGCTAGACACTTCAAATTGAGAAAAGATCAGTGTCCTACATCACATGAGGAGTTTGAGTACATGGTATGAATTTCATATGCTTTAGCAGTTAAAAGTCTTATTTATGTTATGGTTTGTACCAGACCAAAAATTGCACAGGAAGCGGGAGTTATGAGCAGATTTATGGCCAATCCAGGTAAAGAGTATTGGAAAGAAGTCCAATGGATTCTCAAGTATTTGAGAGGGACATCCAGCATGCAGTTATGCTATGGAGGGTCAGATATTTCTTTATACGGCTATGTTGATTCAGATATGGCTAGAGATTTGGAATGTATGAGAAGCACCACATGATATGTTTTCACAGTAGGTGGAATGGCAGTTATCTAAATTTCTAGATTACATAAGGTTGTGGCCTTATCCACTACAGAAATCAAATATGTTGCAACTACAGAGGCTAGCAAAGAGATGATATGGATGAGTAGGTTCATGGAAGAGTTGGGAAAGGAGTAAGAGGATTGTAGATTTTACAGTGATAGTCAAAGTGTGATTCATCTAGCAAAGAACTCAGTATTTCATTCAAGAACAAAACACATTCAGTTGAGATATCCTAGAGAAAATTCATACAAAGGATATCCCTATGGATATGTTAATGAATTCGTTGGAAAAGGAGGAGTTAGAGCTATACTCCAATTTTGTTTGTCTTCGAGTTTGAGACTTGAAGAGGGAGAAATAGGCCAAAGAAATGATCCAATGATGGAGTTCTACAATACATTGCAGCAATTTATCTCCAAGTGGGATATTTTTTAGTTGTGGAGCTTAATTGCTTCACATTAGCATGTTTTATTAACTTACTAGAATAAACAATAACCGGCGTTAGTCGGTAGATCGACGTCGATCACCTAGGGACCAGTATCATTCAAAATAAGGAGGAAACAACGTCGCTTAGGGTAACCGACATTGGTTTCCTGTGTGTGATTATTTTATTTAAATCAGGGGAGTTAGATCTAACCTTTGATATAAATTTGATCTAATGATTTTAATTACATAGCCAAAGTGCCCTAAGTTATTATATGCCTATATAAGCTAGAAAGTTAGGGTTAGAAGGTGAGAACTCATAAAAGATTAGAAGAATTGTAAGGACTTCTTACAGAGAGAAAAATAAAAGCTTGTGAGAAAAAAATTAATGTACATCCAGGAGGTATGGAAAATTGTAGATCTTCATTGTATATCCTCTGTTAAATATTTGAATAATATATTGGTTATTTCTTGGTGGATGTAGCCCACACTGGATGAACCACGTTATATCTTATGTATTATTTCTTTTGTTTTATTTATGTATTTATTGCTTGTATTCTTATATCTGAATGTGTCTGTACAATTGGTGTGATTAATCCCAAAAACTGGTATCAGAGCTTTTTTGTTGAGTACGAGCTCACCACGATCATCAAGATTGAAGATAATATGACACTTGATAAGAAAACACACCTAGTCTCCCTTATTAAGGAAATCACAAACATTGTTATTGGATCATATCTCGTTGAGTGACATTATTGGTCCTAATTCCCAAAAAAATTCAAAAAAATGAGAAAACTTTACCAAAAAACTAAAAAAAAGAAAAGGTATAAGGATCAAATATTGTAATCAGGTATTGCATACACGTGAATTTTTTTTCTTCCCTTTCCTTCCATTCCTTTGCAATTCACCCACCATATTCATCCCTTCGGTGATCTTTTGGTTAGTCTATTTACACTCCTTGTGTGGCATTTATCTCTATAGTATCCATTTGACCTTGGTCTTTCATCACCTTGGTAAATTAAAGAACGAGTGGCCTCTTAGAAATCTTATCACTATTTACATCTAATAAAATTGTTGCGAAGAAACTTTTGGACATATTTGTTGAAACTAGCCAATGTCGTCATCCTAATCACTTCCAAATCCTTCCATTAATCCATTAGTGGTTCTTATCCCCTTATTAAAACAATCAAGAGAATAGAAATATTTTTCAGAAAGCACAAAAATCAATCAAAACATAAAAATCAAAAGAAAAGAAATATATAACTCTCTCTTGGGCTATTTCCAATCTCTCTGTCGGGCCAATGGATGCATGGTTGGTAGTAGAGGGATGTTGTGACTAGAATCAAATACATCTCCATCAGGGTTATGGGCGCATGGCTAGCAGTGGATCAATGTATAGCTATCCTTCTACCCTCCATTCACAAATCACTTATCAAAATAAATCATTCCAACACATTAGCTAGTGTGTCTTCACTTGTTTTCTATCAAGTCTTTCCTTCAAGAAGTAATTAATTTTCACATGAACACATTGGGTATCTATGAGAAAACATGATTGGTATGTTACCATGTGTTGTTTGGACCTTTTTCAACCTCTTACTTTAGTCCTTATTTTGTCTCCTATTTTGTGCTTTAAGCTAATCACCTTTTCATCGTCAATCTTCTAGCTATATTTTAAATTTCATTTGGAACATCCATGTGTATAAGATTTCATTTTTACAAACATTTGAGAGACTTTGTCCCTCCTTTTAATAAAACAATCTTCTCCTTATTTTATATCATATCTTTCTTGGTCAGCTTGCACTGGGGGCATGCTCACTCCTTCTTAGCACTTCTTTGGTTTGATTTCATCATCATTTTTAACTTATCCTTCATGGCCTTGATCCATCATATATTTTTCATGTATATACATGTGAGATTTTCCCTTGTATCTTCCCATCTCACGCTGGGGAATCTTCACATATCCACTTTCTTGAACATAAGCGTGGCATTTTTCCCTTTTACATTCCCATCTTTCACTGGGGGCATCCATGTTTTTTCATTTTCCTAAACATAGCTTTAGAAAAATTTCAAAAACCCCTAAAAAATCACAAAATCCTAGAAAATCCAAAACATTGGTAAAACAATCAAGAATCCTATCAAAAATTGGTAAAAAGCATACATGTAGCTGAAATCTGTGTCAAATGCATTGTACTTGAACATCAAAAAAATTCCTATAAAAAATATTTCTTTGAATCTCGCCTATTCTTGTGCACAACTCAGGATCATTTGGATTTACCCTCCATCAACAAAAGTTGGTTTGCTCATTATGTTTGCCTTCCTTTACACGAACACATTTCTTAAGGCATATTCCTAGGGTGCAATTTCTTTTCCATTAGACTTTTACATCTATTACTTATTCACCTCACATGTATCCTATCTTGGGGTGTCATTATTAACCCTTTTCATTAATTCACACAGGTTAGAATCAAAGCTTGATAACAAAAACATTGGTACAACAATCTTGACTGTTGTTTGTTTGAGTATGTGTGTTTGTACTTATTTCCCTGTTAGGTTAGCTTGTTTACTTTCTTGCATTACATTGCATTTATGTATGTTTCATTGGGTTAGTGCTTTGGCAATGAACAAATGTCCATGTTATGGATTTTCATGTCATTATACATTTTTGTATGTGTATATTTTAGTAAGGACTGGTGACGTAGATCACTTGCAATATGATGACATAATGTGGTTTTTAGACCAGATGGATGCAATTTATTTCCATCCCCTTCATCTTCATTTTTCTTCCATACCATTCTCCTCTACCAAAACTATTCTTCCAACTCACTTGGGGCAATAGGGATCACCTGTTGTAAAACATTTCTACAGATCTGTTAAGAAAAGCATTTCTTGCACTTCAAAATGATACCCACATGAACTTTGCCACAAAATATTTCATACTACTATTATGCGGGGATCAATACCCGCATCTCTACTCTATATTTGATGTATCATCATCTATCTTCCATTGCAATGGGATTTCCCCCCACTTTCGTCCATTTCCTTATCCTTTTCGATCATCGATCGACCTCTTTCATCACCCCATCGACACTCGAGGGGGCATCCTTCACTCTACTAATTTTTCTTCTATCCCTTCAAAATTCACTTCTTTTTACTTGTCTACTATCTTTGAAGTGGCATCATTTATGCCACCCCAAAGAGGGGAAAATGTAGACACCTAGAATTTGGTCAAGAAATTTTTATATCTAATTTGCACTAATTATCTTCTTTCACGTAAATTGACGACACTTCATCAATAAACCACCACTATCCCTCTATCATCATTAACTAATTAAATTTTGCTAATTAATTATCCCTCCTATCATTCTGGATGTAGATCAACAACCTTTTGTTAATTAACGTTCACTTCTACCTAGGTCAGTTAATTCTGATTGCTAATAAAAATCAATAAATTGTCATTTATTGAACAATTTCCTCTCTTAAAATCTCCTGAATCATACTAAATTTCTTATAACAATCCTATATAGGCATACCCCTTCTACTAATTAATCACCTTTGATTAATTAAACCCCCTTTCAATTCCCACAAAGTGCACATACTTTATTAAACATGCATGGCCTTTGTATTTCCTCTTTGGGGTTTAGCCCACATCCATCAATTTGCTAGCCTGGCCCGAATTGGAAATCTATATAATAAACCCTCCACCTTACCTTCCTTCTTACACCTTAATTTCCCTAGGATAAACTATAGACATTCTGATCTTGAGCCATTCTCCATTGAAGGAAATAGCTTCTCCATCTTATATCCATTCTCTCAAATTAAAGATCATGGGAAGATCCAAAAATGGCCTTGTAGCCATGTTTTGGTGAGATTCCATCTTCAAACCTTGAGGAAATCACTCCCTTTTGATTTCTAAAGTGATCTAAATAGGTTCATTTGTTAGATTAGCAATCTAGAGAGTAAGAAATAGCTTAGCATTTTGATTTGAGATTGTTCATGCACTAAACAATTTGTTTCACATAAGCTCTTATCTTGATGGTTCTAGAGTAGGTTTGATTATGCTTAGAAGCTACTAGTTTTTAGCTTTCTTGATTTAGCATGGAAAGTTTCTATATGTTCACACCAGGCACTAGTGTCTGTATTTAGCATAGGAATCTATGTTGAAATGAGGACCCAAGTTAGATTATGGGTCATTTATGAATTTTAGCATGTGTTGATTCTTTACTGTGAATATCCTAACTATATCTTTGAGCTACTATATGGGGTGATTTATTCACCCAATCTCTACCCCCCTCATTTGTGGTGCATGTGACATCACTAGGAGAATGCAGCCACAAATAGAGGACATGAAACTGGGCTGAAGTGTGTACCCTGTAGAGGGGAGGGGAATGTGCATGGTGGAAACCAAGGCACATGCAAAAAAGATGGCTAGATACATGTGTTAGTAGAAAAATAAGTGAGCATGTCATATAAAAGTAGTGTAACAAGAAAATGGTCATATAAAAGAGAGACCCTGAAAAGTGAGTTTCATACATGGGACATCGCTCATAATGTTGTAAGATAATCAGGGCCGAAGATGCAAAAAGCATACAAATTACATACAATACAAATGGAATAGGCCGCAAAAAATAGCATACAATGGAAAAAATGTCAGGCAAAGTGTAACAGACAACCATGGTGGCAAATAGTTCATGCAAGGAAAATGTTACACATGAAGCACCTGCAAGCATGTTAGAAAGATAAAGAGTATGTTAAATCATGTGTGTGTTGATGTAAAATAGTTTTCTAGTAAGAATATGAAGTAGTAAATAATGAAATAATATCACCTGTGATGTGTAAGAGTAATAAATGTATATGCCCCAGGAGCCTCGATGGGACTAATAAGAGGTACAGTTCCTAGCATCATTGTTACATGTAAACATCTGTAGGAAATATGCATTCACAACTAGAGAGCAAGTGAATTTTCATGTGTATATGATAAAAATAATGACATACTAGATATCTTGTTAGCATAGTAAGTAAAGTGCAACATGTAACAATTATATGCCAACAACAATAAGTGCAACCAAGATATGCAACATTTAGTGTATGAATGTAATGGAATGGTATGCAGTGTGAATGTGATAGGAGCAGCGTGCCCTTATTGAATGTGTATAATATGAGGTTCATTTATAAATACCCCTCGACAATCAATAATGAACCATAGAACAAGAGTACATCATTGGGAAATGGTTTGATAAATATGTGCTAGAAAGATGTAACATAAAGTGCAGAGTGTAGATTGTAGAATAGGATAGTATGATGTGTGAGAATGGAGTTCTAGAAATATTTATCATGAAGCATGGAGCATGAAATGTGTAGTGTGTGAGGTTTATGGATGTAGTATGCCCTCAATAATCAAGTGCAAACCTTAGCACAAGAGTGAGTCACAAGGAAGTATGATGATATAGAGTGTATTAAGTTGAGTAATGATTCTTATAAAGATGAAATATGAAGCATAGAGTGTAACAATAGAAATGATAGAAAACTGATGATGTTATGAGGGGCAAGAGAAGCAAGCATGATGCCCCTCAAGTGTATGATGTGTATAAGAATCAATTAACATCGTCGAAAAGATCATCACTATCAAGATCATAGCCAATTAGACTTGGACCGAAGACTTGGTAAGCAATAGTATGAGGTTGATCATATTAAAATTTGTTGCGGTACAAATTGTACAAGCCCATTGCATATTATTCATCATTAAAAGGTGGTTGCAGATAACCATGTGCATACCATCGAGTGATATTTTGAGTGTAGTCGAGAAATGAAACATTACAAATAGAAATGTGGCCAAATGGCATAGGAAATGTGATACTAGTATGATTAGGATCCAAAGTGCCACCAATGTAGTCAATCCAAGACTGCCCAAGTGTAAGTGGAGAGGAACAAGGAGTACGTGTAAGAAATATTGTCAAATGAAAGATGTGGAGGCCATAAGTAGCAGTAACATAGACACATCCATGATAAAGGTGCGAAGAATGAGGTGGTGTGTAGAGGTCATCAAGTGTGAATTCAATCTGGACTAAGAAATCATGCATGTAAACAATATCAGAGTAAGTAGGATCAAATGGAATATGAGACCAATAAGAGTCATGTATGAAAAGAGTACATGTAAAAGGAGGAGATGTTGACACAGAGGATTCTTGGATAGACGAAGCGGATGGTACGATATACAAAGCATAAATAGATCCTTGGAGATAAAGCATGTCGGTGGTAGATTCAGGAAGTTCCGTGACTTGATACTCATCATTTAGGTATGTAGGAGGATTATGGGGATGACCGGAATTGTGATAGAGAAATGGAGTAGGGAGAATAGTGAGTGGTTCAAAGTTATAATATTTGAATGGGTCACGGTCATCAAGAATGGTGTATGAATATCCATCATGTAGGAATTTAACGTACCAATGAATTATAGAAGGTATTTCCTACATATCATTAAGCCATGGCCTACCAAGTAATAAATTGTATTGGATTTTGGTGTCGATAACAAATAATAATGTAGGAATGGTTTTACGCCCAACTGTGAGAGGTAAGGTGATAGTTGTTGGTGTGTGTATTTTCCACATCATTAGGTGAGTCATCTCACTTAGGTAAGATTGTAGGTCCATGTGTGATTCAGAGGTCATTATGAGATTCTCTTATGCATCAGCACGTCAATGCGTCAGCACATCAGTGCATCATATGCATCATTGGGAGTTACACTTTTATTCTGAGAATGTAACTCCCCCTCTCTACTTGAGTTGTCATGATTGCAACACTGGGGGTTTACTCAGCACCTCCTATATGTACACCCCCATTCGATCTATGAGATAGAGGAGATTTGTATGGCTTAACAAGGTTATTCCCATGTTTCAAATCTTTTCATGCACATTCGGTTGATGCTCTCTCCTCCCAAGATCTCTTCATGCTATCGTTCACACATCTGTTGATGTGCACATCGTCCCTCGTGATCCTCTCTTGTGGGTTTTAAACCCTCTTTCATGGTATCAGAGCGGATCTTGTGGATCCATGCACTCCTCAACATTTTTTGTGCATTTTCTGGATTCTGGCGTGATATCCTATTCTCGTTGCATGTGTCGTAATGGATATTCCAACCATGCTCTACTTGCACTAATTTCGGGGTGTTTATACCTCTGTTTGGGCTTGATCGTGGTTTGTTGGGTTGTTGTTCAAGTTTCTGGTGTTTTTCAGGTTTAGTGTCTTCGACCGCTCGATTCTTTGGGTTTGCATGTGACTTTGGAGGTGTTTTCATGAAGTGTATTGCATTTCAAGGTGCAGACTTGGGTTTTTCCTTTGCTATTCCTTGTTTAAACGTGGTTTACATTGGTCTTCAACTCACTAGCTCATACCTTGTTAAAAACTTGCTATTGCCACCCAGCATCCGACTCGTGCATTGATCTACTGACTTGTGCATTGGTTTTTTGGCTCCTGTTGCTTCACTCAGCACATTTTTCTCTTGTTGCATGGGCATTTTGCATTGTCCTCTGACCTCCTGCCTCGCTCTGCTTCACTGTACAAGTTTGTTTCAGCCCTACTCAGCCTAGTCTGACTCGGTTTCACCATTGTGCTTCACTGTACCAGTTTTTTTCGGCCCTGCTTGGCTTGGTTTGACTCGGTTTCAGTTTCACCAGCGCAACACCTCTCCAGCGTAGCTCCTGGCACGACCCCTCCAATGGCTCCCTTCACCTCTGCTCTACTAGCCCACCGTTACCTATTTCTTCTGGCACGTGGACTCTGCACTGGTCTGTTGTGTCGATGGTTTCATTGCCGTGAAGACTGGTGGGGCTTTTGTAATGGATCTCCTTTTTCCCGCAAGTGTCAATTTGTTGGTTCTAGCCTTCCTGTCAGATCCACTCTGGGACATAGCTCTTATGGGTCATTTCAACCTAGCTCAACGGTTGTAGCTTGGCTCCTAGACAACACGTGGATTTGCTTCATCACGTCTCTACCCTGATCTTTGTCTAACAGTTTCTCCAACCGTTTCACTACTGTGCAGACCTACAAGGCATCAACATGTTTGACAATTTCACCTGCACTTTCGGCTATTCACACAACACGTGGAACCACCTCTAACACATGGTTGGACTACAGATCGGTCCACGTGGGCCCTTGACTCCCTTTTATATATTGTTTGCAGGTTAAAAAAATCCATTTTTTTTATGTTTTGAGGATAAAAACATTATTCATGGCATGTAATTGATTTTGGGCTGTTGATTTTGCTTGTATTTAATACCCTCCTACGAGTGTCGAAGATGGAGGGTGAGGTCCGGGGTTGGCAGGAGGCTAATCCCCCCTTGCAAGAAAAACAAACTATGCCTAAAATTTGATGCCATTTCCAACGAGTAGTCACATGATACCCTTTTCACTCGTTTCGAGCACTTTTTTAATGAGTTTGCAGCATTTATTGACTTTCTCCATCAGTTGCGGGAATCTTAATAATGCCATAACTTTTGACTCGTAACTCATTTTTGAGCACTTCTTTAGTCAAAGTTGCATGATTTCTCACACACTACGTGATGACATTGTCAATTTTATAAACACACTACTTTTATAAAGTGCCGCATTCTGGGGGGTTGATTGTACTCTTGGGTTTTCGCACGCAGATGCATTATCAGCTGAGTGCGACGTCTTGCTTTCGTGTTGCATTTTACACTTTTTGATTCCGCATCATGGAGAGTGATCTTTCTAGACTTGAGCATCATAGGATCACTTTATAGCCTCTACCACTTCTCAACGAGAGAGGGAACTATCCAATTTGGCGTGCTTCCATGGAACGTTACTTCACCCACGAGGGTCTTTTACCCTTCTTGCTTGGGCCAATTATTGCACCCGCTGATCATCGTCATCTGGAGGAATTCCTTGACACTTACAACCATATCTATGGTCACATGATGATGCATGTCTCTCGATCTCTCTGGTTTCATGTGGCACACTCAGATCCACCTCACCGTGTCTGGAGCATTCTTCAATCCCTCTATGAAGACCCTTCACATACTGCTGCCATTTTTTTTGTTGTTGATTCAGTTGTCTCCTCCATTTATTCATGTGATGGCCATTCCACTGACATAAACTTGCTTGATTCTACTTTTGATGACGAGGATTGTGCATCCAGTTATGATGTCGAGAGTACTACAAAGGAATCTTCTCCTCTTTCTCTAACTATTCCAGAGAGTGTTGACACTTCCCACATCTCATCAGATATCAAGTAGTCTCATACTCAGTCTCATACCATCATTACACTAGCCTCCTTTCAACTTCTAGTGTGCGAGGCCCACTTCACTTCTCTACCTTCATTGGATGACTCATACCTATCTGACATCACTCTTCTATTTGTTAAGCCCCCTCATTGGGACGAGTATCTACCTAACCTTAGTCATCTTTTCACAGAGTCCACTTGTGATGCTCTACAGGTTCCTCATCCATCTACAGGTGTTTCATAGGAGTTCATCATCTCCGTTGTTGGGAGTGCCCCTTCTAGGAATCTTACCACTTCCACATTTCAAGAGACCTTCATTGATCCACCTTTAGTTGTGGATCCCTTTTCTATTGTGGAGGATGTTTTATTCCCTTCACATCACTTGGACATCCTTTCTGTGGGTGTTCCTCTTCACTCTGACAGTTCTACGCACATGGCATTACCTTCGATTCCTTGGCACTCACTCGCTAGACCTATGGCACACTTCCGTGCACTAGACTTAGAGTTCTTTGTGTTGATGCCTTCAATTTCCTTTGTGGAGTGGGCGGACTTCCACCATGTCATTTATGTCCTTCCTAAGGGTAGGCACACAGTTCGTTGTAGGTGGTTCTTCTTCAGTCCAGAGGCAGAGGATCTCATCATCGACATTCTTCTGGGAGACCTCTTAGAGTTGCAGAGTTCAGATCTGTCCATGGCATCTTCTGTATCCCTCTCATTTCCCTCTTCTTCTCTCTTCTTCTTCTTTCTAAGAGATTACCGCTTTGTACATGGGTACCTTTTCAGTCTCGTCTAGAGCTGGGACCCATATTTGGCATCTTTCTTAGATTAGAGAGTGTGTTGTTCTCTTGTGGTGGATGTTTTTTCCACTAGGTTTTCCTTCACTGCTTGGGACCTTTTTCTTGTGCATGGGTTCCTCATCAGGCTTTGTGGCGGGACCCATTTCTCATTTCTAACTTACTACCTCATCCTAAGTTACAATGAAGGGGGGGTGTTGGTGTGTGTATTTTCCACATCATTAGGTGAGTCATCTCACTTGGGTGAGATCGTAGGTCCATGTGTCATTCAAAGGTCATTATGAGATTCTCTTATGCGTTAGCATGTCAGTGCATCATCACGTCAGTGCGTCAGTGTGTCATATGTGTCATTGGGAGTTACACTTCTATTCTGGGAATGTAATTCCCCCTCTCTACTCGAGTTGTCATGATTACAGCACTGGGGGTTACTCAGAACCTCCTATATGTATACCCCATTTGATCTATGAGATAGAGGAGAGTTTTATGGCTTAACCAGGTTTTACCTGTGTTTCAAATCTTTGCATGCACATTCGGGTGATGCTCACTCCTCCCAAGATCTCTTCACACTATCATTCACACATCTGTTGATGTGCACGTCATCCCTCGTGATCCTCACTTGCAGGTTTTAAACCCTCTTTCAATAGTGCCCATGCACTGGCATGCAGAAGAATCATATCTATAGATAGAAATGGATGTTGGACTAACATGAGATGAGGAAAGGCCAAGTTTTTGAATAAATATGATATTACAAAGATTGATCTTGGATTCATTATCAACTAGTACTCACCTAATAACCCTGTTATAAATGCAAGCCTAAATATAAAGAGGAGGATCATTGTCATAAACAGAAATATTTACAGTGAAATCAAATGGGAAAGTAAGGTGTTGAGAAAACGCGTCTACAAATAACTGATATACATGATCTGGAGGAGTATTAGAAGGAATGTAAGTATTAGACAAAAGAGTTTATTTTATCATTACTTTCAGGATTATCTTTCAAAAAGGCATAGATGGAAATATCCATGGCGAGAGGATCCAAAAATATTTATCTGAGGAAGAATTGAGGATCCAAGAGTGTTTGAATGCAGGTTCACCAAACGATTTAACAAAAATAGAATTTAGTGTTAAACCCTAATTTTAGAGTCACCTATGATAAATAAATGCTAAAGTACATATCTGACACAAGCAATAATCTAATGAAATATGAAACCTTAAGTGCAATAGAGACAGATAAGGACTTAGCTAATTTGCACTTGATCTTGGAACTAATCTGGACTGGAAACGTGATAAACATGAAGGGAAGACCATTATACATGTGCACTGTAAATTTTAAGGTGTCAAATGAGGCTAGATTAGGGTGCCTTGATTGGGTCAGGGGTACCTGGTTGCCAGAGTCTGATACTAGGTGCCCGTGACTACACAAGTGATCATAATTTGATTTTGATCACTATTTCACAAGTGTCGTTGATAGTCATTGTTGGTCACCTGTATTTCACACCTTGATCTTTGGATGTACATGTAACCTGTAAAAGAAAGATTCACCTATAAATCCCACAATACCACATCAAATTCAAAAAATAAATATTACTATTGGGAGTCAGACTGACCCCAACGGTCACCCAACTAAGTGAACTTATGACCAAGCATTTTACTACATCTCAGACTCTATGTAGTTCTTTTGTGTGTGTGATAGAATCATGCCCTAGGATGACCTTCTGCAAATCCTCTTGATAACGGGTGATAGCTAGATGTAACAATGTAAATAGATGTGTGGATGGAAAAATAAACTTCCCCTTCCTATGCAGTATATGCAAAAAATGAAGTCTATTGCATGGATGCTAGATGGATTCATTTGATGCTCTTAGATGCCTTTAGATGCAACCAGTGGCGATGATAATAGATGCTTAGAGCTTGGTCCTTTATTTTTGTCACATATATTTATATTTATATGATTACCTTTGTTGAATTTACTATTTAACAACTAGAAGGCTGACCTATAAAAAAATAAGATGCCCAAAAGATAAAAGAATTCCAAAAAGAGAGAGTAAGGTGGAAAGAGGTCAGGGGCACCCAAAAGGGACGAGGGCACCTGGGGTTTTGGCTGGGAAATGGTGTTTGAATCCATAAAAGATAAGCAAGTAAAATATCAACTGGGTTGTAGGGTGTAAAAGGCCAAAAAGAAGACCATAAACAAAGCAAAGAGGCCAAAGATAGCTCTCAATTACTAGTTTCCTTGCTCAGTAATCTTTTAAATGCAAGTATTCTTTTAGGACCTATAAATATACCCAAGAGTGTGATTTTTTCTTTACACATATATGTAATATATCATGATTTATGAATAAATAATCAACTCTCTTAAGGTTATGTATAATTATATTTGCACATAATATAATTACCTGAATGTGTATTCACCATATGGTATACATGAATGTGATGGTAACCATGTGCGCAGGATCTGTATCTTGACATTCTATAGAGGAAGAGACCTGGTAGAGTTTTGTGCACTTCAAGTGAGCACTGAGACTTCTATCTAGGTGAATTGTCTGTTTGCATGAATATGTCGTGTTAATCCTATACTACAACACGATGGATGTGCATCATCTTTAGGAAGATTTTGGTAAGCCTCGATTACCTTTTGCAAGTATTGGAAGTGAGTATGTCAATAGAATGACATATGATTTCCAGGTGTGTAAATGAGGTAGTATTAACTTGTTTATATAGAATTTTGAAGGTAAAACATTATGATAAGGCCGAACTAGGGGGATAAAAACCTAAAAAATGATATTTAATTGAAATCAAAGTTAGAGAATATGTTATTATAGGATCATATAGGTTGGTCATGACTGAGTTATACAACCTAACTGAATTATATGGTTTTAGACAAGGAGAAGGTAAATCAAATCTAAAATTTTCACAATGATGGTAAGATCTTAAGCATTGCTTTTATGGACTTGTATTCAAAATTTGTCGACACAACAATGTGTAGGAATGAGAAACTTAGGAAAGAGATGACAAGATAGAGTGAATGGAAATATGATGTGGGTGTTTGTCTTAGCCAAGAATCATAATTGTAATAAGTAGTTTCAAAATATTATATTGACAAATTTGAGTTTCTACAGGTGAAGATAGTATGTGTAAGAATAATCGTAGTCATAATAATAGACATAGTGACACTATGAAGTGGGAGATTAGGTTCCCTTAAAGGTATAGGCACTGTGAATGTATCAATGATAGATGTATTCATATTAGATGATATGAGAATAAATTTATTCATTGAGGATAACATAGTATGCTTTAGTGGGTCTCAAGCAATATATAGAAGAACATAATATGTTATAAGGGATTTTTTGTAATAATTTGTAGAGTGTTAGTCCTCATCTTCAATAAGGCCATGGGTATGATTATGCACATGTTTAGTGAATATTAAATGAGTGAAGATATTAATAGTATAATATATGCACTCACGAGTATCAAGAGCTAAAGAATGAGGTACATATAACTTGGTTTGGTGGTTTAAGTAATTAAGTTTGATATCCATAGGCAATGATACAAAGTGAGGATAATGTTGTGTAGTAAGCGGAATGACCTCATATTGTGGAATAACCTCATAGAGATAACTTGAAATATGAACCCAAGATTTAAGTTGGCCTTCACAAGCATGTAAAGGGTGAGAATAACTAGGGTTATGAGTACAAAAAAATATTAAAATAATCACAATCCTTACTTACGAGATGATACGAGGCATGAACTAGTTAAAAGGATGATAACCCTTATGATTTCGCAAAGAAAGATCCCTAGCACATGCCATACTGACAAAAAGGATAATTAATCCTAGAAGCAACCATATAATAAGAAAATAACTAAATGGGAATCAATATGTAAACACTAAAATATTTATAGATTTATAACCAAAGAGGAAGGAGGAACCTTGGGGAAAATAGGGGTTGAATAAAGGAATAGTTTCAATCAAGAGTTGGGTTCACCAAATGTTTACACCCTAATATTATAAATATGATATAATAAATAAATATGTAAGGGTTTTTTACATCGGATTATTTTGAATTAGTTAATTAACATTAACCATGCATATTTATAATAACACATTAATACAGTTTGTAATAATGATAAAATGATACAATAGTAGCTCAAAAATCACAATAAGAGACAAATACTTATCTATGCATAATGGTACATGGAGAATATGGGTGTGAAAACTAGATGGGTAAGTTATTTTGAACTTGAAATTGATTTTTCTTTGAATTTGTAATTGGAAACTACCCATGTTCAAGAGTGTACAACTCTTTCTAGAATTTGGTACTATCTTAGATCCCTTTTTACAATTTGGATCTATGTGCTTTAGAGTTTGGTAACTTTTCCAACCCTTCACTTTTTTATAAATGTTTTTTGTTATATGTTTCTCAAGATCGCAAGACCTATAATGATGTGCAACAAGTAAAAACCCTAGATACTCATAACACCCATCATCAAAGCATTAGATAGAAAAATTAAAGCCAACGTGTGGGTGAGGATGGACTACCATTGGCAACCAAATCTTACTAAACCAATCCAAGTTTTGCATTACATCTCATCCAATGCGATGAAGCCTCATGTAGTTTTCCTTGTATATGTGCAAGTAGTGTATGTAATGTAAGCAAATACCCTATGTGTCTCTTAACACAAATATAACAATCTAAATATAAAGTAGATAATGTAGCCAATCTAGTAGTAGTGTGATGTGGTGTGCTTAAACTACTAAACTAAACCATTTTATCCCTTGAAGACCTTTAATAATGTTTAGAGTGACTTTCTCTTGCTAAGACAAGGAACTAGGACTTTTGAGTGCTTGGAGATGGAGGAAGATTGTCTATTTCACATGGTTGAGTGTGTATGACTTTATGTAGGGACTTAAATGAATTATTTACAACTACTTTAGGAGATTTATGAGAGCCTTGAGTGCTTTAGTGTTGATATTTGTAACAAGAGCTTATAGGAGTCCCGAGTGAGTTATAAAGTGTAATTGACTTGCTTATATAGGTTTCTAAAGGTTAGATATTTACATTATATCTAACATACGAAGATGAAATGATTCAAATAACTATTTTTAAATTTAAAAAATAGAGGAGTTATAAGGAAGGGCCTAAGACTATATAGGTCGGCAAGTATTGTAGTCCACTATAAACCCAAATTGTAGTGCTTTTCTCATATAATAATTGATGCAAAGGATAAAGTTTAGGAATGATCTCAGGGGTTGAATTAATTATTTAGTTAATTCATATTCTCTAGATGAATAAAAGAACAAAGTGCAAGGATGAAAAAATTAGTACACACACACACACTGATTGGGATTAAAATGTGAGCATTTGTCTTAGCATTGGAACAAATCTAAACTTTTCATTTCCAAAGGATAAGTTACAAAATGTTAATGTCTACACTAAACTAAAAACATGGAAAATAAATTACATAATAAGTATTTACCACTCCTATAGAGTTCCCTAGTACAAGCTTAAGATAAACATTGAACCATGTAAATATATGTTTATACTTTCACTAGAAATTAAATCATTCACACAATACTTACTCAACCCCCTCATCTTTCAAAAAATTGTTATAAACAAAATTACACATATAAATGAAGTAAAAAAATTAGTAAATAATCATCATTAAACTATTATGTCAGATTATAAAAAAATAACATAAGAAAATATGTGAAAAATACCCAAGATTGGAAGTACATGCATCAAGAGAAATACCAAAAAATGATACATGAAAAATTTATTGAAATAATGAAGAATATTGAAACCTTTCCTTTTCAAGTGTAAATAAGGAAAAAAAAGTATAAATTACAAGCATACAAGGAAACAAAGACTTTCCCGTGTATATGTTGGAAAAGATTAGTTAATGAATCTAAGAAAACAACTAAATTGCCTTCATATGCTAATCTTCTCAACAATAGCTCAGATTGAGTAAGAGATGGAAAGGGGGGGGAGATTCAATACTTGCACTCACAAATCAAATGAAATACTCCTCCTTTTTTGTGTTGGATTTTCTCATGGATGGTGTTGATTGCTTCAGCTTTTGTGGAGACACTTGGGCAACACCTCCCCTTGATTTTCTCGAGGGGTTAGGCAGCGAGGAACAAGTCAGGTAACCACTCAAAAAGAGGACAAGCCCAAGTTAGTAGATGAGAGAGGAATAGAGGATGATAAGATTGAGTATTATAGTAGAGGAGAGAGGATTAGAGGATTAGAATATTGATTGAAGGGGTTGGAATATAGGATTCCCCAATAGAGGATTTTAGATTAAGGATATTAGATTTGAGGATTAGAGAATAGAAGGATTGTTGATGTTGATTAGGATATCGATAAGGATGCAAGATTAGAGAATTATAATATAGGAGATATGATTAAAGGAGTAAGAGATTAGAAGATCAGGAGATATTGGATTTATAATAGAGTATGCCCTAGTCAATGATGTATGATAAGGGTGAAGATTTAAGATTGGTGGATTAGACGATGCCACAGTCAAGGGGTTAGGAAGGAAGAGTTGGGATTGATATATGAGGATGTTGGATTTGATGATGTTAGATGTGATGATGTGGGAGTTAAATTTGAGGTTTGATTAATTGGCTAGGAAGATAGGGTATAGGATGTTAGATTTGGAGGATTAGAAGATTGAGAATGTTTAGATGAGAGAATAAGGAGTGGTTTGAGGATCATATTTGGATGATAGGAATTGATGAGGATAGGATTACGATGATGATTGATGAAGTGATGAGAAATAATGTTTGAGTTTGATTGATGAGAGGGTGTTAGAAGATGCCCCGTCTAAGGGGTGAGGATTTTGGATGTTGGATGTGAGATTATAAGATTTGGATGGGGATATTGATTGATTGATAAAGGATTGATTGGATAGGAGGATGAGGAGATTAGATAGTTAGTTAGATGATTATGAGGATTAGGTGTGGATGATGATAAGGCTAAAAGATGATGATAGAAAGGGGGTGTTCTACCATAAATTTTCCACAATTATCATCATTAGCAATGTTATGGATGTGGCATAGAGAAAAATGAATCAAGGTATAAAGACCGTGGATTGAATTTACAAATTCCCTTTTCCTCATATCATTAGAAATATTAATACAAAAAGGATGATCCTCATATCATTTCACTGTGCTAAAGAAAAAGAAATAAAAGGGGCATCATATCATCATCCAAAATGTAAATGTAAACAAGCAAGAAAACACACACATTACAAATTTATAGTTTTTTGTTGGTGTAATTTTGTGATCTTTTTATGGATTTTTTTTAATGTTTTGATTTTTAGATTTTGGATTTTGGGGATAATATATTTTTTGCTGTCGGATGTTGATGTTTTGGTTTTGGGATGGGAGGAATGGTTGATGATAGGTAAGATGGAAGGATTGAGGATGATAGAGCTCATGGGGGATGTGAAGGGATGTAAGGTGTGATGCAACTTTGTCCTATGAGTCCCAAACCATGTATGGGTAGGATGAAAGGGAAGGATTGAGGGAAATTGGATAACTTGGATGGGATAGGGATTGGTTAATAGGTTAGGATTATATGGGATGTGGGATGGGAGATAGATATATAGGAGGAGGGATGTGGTATAGGATAAGATGGGGGATATGGAATATGATAAGATATGGCCCCAAGTATAGGGGGTGGATTGAGGGATAGATGTGGTGTGCCCCCAAGTGTAAAGTAGGGTGGCCTATGTGGATGGATGAATAGGTGTAACATCCCCATTTTATACCTTAGAACAAGTGAAAAAAAAAAAAATTTGATAATTGCATCCTGGTTCTAAATACATAATTTAGAACTCACAAATCAAATAACCATTCATATAACAGACAACCATATGCAGCTGTAATGACTCGGAGTACTTCCAATCTATTCATTCCATGACTCGGTAATCTACCGATCTATTCATGAGTAATAAGAGTTGGTGTTTTTAGTTAACACTTTAACTCTTGTGGTTCTCTTCCCTACTCTGGGATTCATAATGCTCTGTCCAAGGAACCTAACTGAATAATTGTTACAATTATTCATCGGCATCTCATCCCTTAGACTAGGTGAATTAGGACAACGCAATCAGCAACTTGCGATACTTTGGCCAAAGATTTGAAACATACTGTTTATGTCTCGTATTCCTTAACGGCATACTCGTCAATCTGGAATACGCCCTTCACCCCATTCTTATGTTATATAGAATGTCCTACACTGACTACTGTCAGTCCTTTCTGTCACAACTTAATCACTCGGAGATAGATTAACAAGGTGATAATGTTATATGGATGCCCATGAGGATTAGGGATACGGTGACATACTGGTTTAACCCTGCAATTAGGCCAATGTGTCAAGATACCCCGAACCTCCTAGGCAGCCTTATAACATGACCACATTCCTAATCGGTCCCTGAGTAACTAATCCGATCACAAGTGTAAATCTTAGCGATCAATTAGCAAAGGGCGTCGCCATAAGTCACCTGCATTGTTGTAACTTCGAGAAGATCCTAATCTTCTCGGAGGTATTAACCCTACAGTTGTCTTGTGCTGTCAACCTTTAAATCCGCCTCAAAAAGATCTACTTATTAATATGCGTTATGCACTTTGAGTATTTAATTACTTTTAAGACTTCCCCCATAGGTTAGCCTTTCCCAAATCCCTGGATTCTTCGCCTTAAGATGACCTTTCTCAATAAAACCCATTACATGGTGGAGTTATTAAGGTCATGGTCTCATCAAGGAGTCATTAGAATATCCATGATTCTAAAACAACAGAATTGGTCAATATCTCATAACCTTTACTTGAGATTGCCATCTGAACTCCATTTGATTTATATCAGTTCTCTAAACTGAATTTATATCATACTTATTAGTATAAAGATATAAATGATTAAGAATCCAATTAAGTGATGTCCCTGTCATAATCAAGACTAGGGATCAGTAATTTAATTCAGCTTGTTTAGCATTCTGCTTAGGTTCATTTTTTTTAAACCTATCTTTTAGAAAGACAATTATTTAAATTCAATATTAGCTTTCGCTAGAACAATAAGATCTGCTAAACACTCATATAATTTCAATCACATTTTCTTTAAGCTTTCATTGTCAATCACAAAAGCATCCAAATCACACAAAAATAACATTTCCATTCTGGTATAAAAACCGAAGAAGGTCAACTATCAGAAATAGAATACAACACAGAAGTAACAACCACTTATTTCCATTCCTTTCAGAACTATACAATTACATCCATAGATAAACATCTAATTCCTTAAATCATTTGAACAGAGTTGTTCTAATGAACTCACTTGAAAGACAGCAAGATTTTTAAATGTTAGGCCCTAACCTTTAAAAATCTTGTTGTCTTTCAAGTGATTTCATTAGAACAACTCTGTTCAAATGATTTAAGGAATTAGATGTTTATCTATGGATGTCTTGTGTGATTTTCTTGGTACAGTATCTCTTCTGGTTCGAATTTTCATTTATTCCTTTGATGGGTGTTTTATTAAATTCGAACTGTGGCATTATTTCTTTGTGTTTGCATTCTGGCTTAAATATGCAAAACTTATGAAATGTGTGAATGCTCGGCCTGTTCGGTGTGAGCCCATTAATCGTTCCTGTAATGGGTATAGACCATTGTTATGTTTGTCAATTTTTTTTGGTCGTCAATTTTGTTGTGGAAACAGTCCGGGAAGGATACTGATGTACCTGTTTGATTGTTCAGTGTTTTGGAATCTTTGTAAGCTCTGTCGTGGGTTTTGATGATGGTAGTTATTGATACTGTTGGGTTTTGTTTCTGTCTTAAGTATAGGGGGTGGATTGAGGGATAGATGTGGTGTGCCCCCAAGTGTAAAGTAGGGTGGCCTATGTGGATGGATGAATAGGTTTGATTTTCCCCCAGGTGTAGGGTAGTATGGGAAGTGAGGGGTATCTAAAATGGATGATGCCCCCAGTAGATGGTAGTAAGGATGTCCCCAGTCATGATGATGATATTTAAAACGGGACATGAGGAGGATTAAATGAAAAGGGAATTATCTTTGTCTACCCGCATATGTTCAATCCAAGGTAAAAAGGATGTGGACGTGATGGATGGAAATAAAATAACATCAGTGATGAGTAAAAGATGAATCAAGCGACACATGTTGTAAGGCAATATTTTTACTAAAACAAAAGTGTGACCAAGGTCTAAAAAATACCTGGAAACACGCGAGTCCTATGTCTCAGGGAGATCAGAGTGTGTGTGATTTTGATGGTTAATTACCGTTAGAATTGAAGACTTAATGGGTGTTATGTGAAGACAAACTATCCAATGTATATGGAGTGATTAAGTCAAACAGGTAGATGGAGGGTGAACGAAAGGCTAAATCGTGCAATTCTATACTTCCATCCAGGAGTCCATAGCCCCAAAAGAGATGCATTTGATTCTTGTCAAAACATTACTATGATGCTAGCCAGACATCCATAGCCCTGGTAGAGATGCTGGAAACACCCCTAGAGAGAGTATTGAGGTGGATTTTATTTGATATTTTTAATTTTGGTATGATTTTTTTTATATTTGATTGATTTTTTTTTCATAAAGAGGTTCCACTCTCTTCGGAACTCTCAAGGGGTTAAGAATCACTAGTGGCTAGATGGGGGGATGGAAATGAGTATGGAGATGACATTGGCTAGAGTGTTACAAGAAACACCCAAGGGTCTTCACCACAAGTTTATAAATTATGTTAAAGTGTGTGGATCTCTAGGAGGACAATTGTGTTTAAATGTTGGAGGTAATGATAGACCATGGTAATAAGGTTGTAGTAGGTACTATTTTCTTACAACATGTGTGAGTAAGTTGATCAAGTGTTAAAATGAATGGATTGGAAGAGGATATGAATTTATTTGATGATAAGAATGGATTATATGAAAAGGGATTTTTAGGTTGGATGGAATGAGGGTGGGTGGCAAGGAAATAAAATTCATGCATAAGGGATGAATTATGTGCTCAATTCATTTTTAGGTTTTTGGTATTTGTAGGGGGATTAAATGATTTATGATTCAGTTGGGTGGTTTGTATGGTAAGATTGACAAGAGGAGTGGTAGAAATGGGTTGTGATAGATTAGTGGGAGGGACATTATTAGTGTTAGGTTTATACCCTAAGCCTAAAGGACCTGGATTTTGATGAAGGGAAATGGGTTCATGAAAACCTTGATCATGGATACCTAAGCCTTTTCCTCAATTTTTCATCTTATCAAACATATTTTTGGCTATAGGAGATGAAGTGGATGGGGAAGATTATGTCATGTGTTCATAATGAGATTGGGGGTTATATTTTTGTCATCCGTTAAGAGGTTGGACTTGACAAAATATGGGAGGTGAGATTTTTTTTGTTTTTTGGTTGGTGAGGGATGTTTGGATGTAGAATGAGATTTTGATGGTTGATGATGTTTGGATGTCGAGTGGGATTTGGATGGTGTTTGATGGTTAGGGAGATAATTGGGATGGAAAGGTGGTGGATAAAGAGGTACAAGAACAAAAAGTCCTTGGTTGATGAGGTTTTGGATGTAAGATCTAAATTACATGCAACGATTGATTCGAATATCCATGGGTGTGATGAAAGTCACAATAATAGTGTTCCCAATACCAAGATGGTTTGGGAAGGTTTTGATCGTATGATTTGATTGGGGGATGGATGATCATGTTGAAGGTTTTTAGACGATGGAAGATGGTGGTCAAGGATTCTCCTAAAGGAGTGAAGTGGTTTAGGTTAAATGGTTTTGGGGGAGTATGGAGTAAAGGTGCAAGATTGGGTGGATAAAGAGATGTTTTGGTTGATTTGGATTGATGCGTTAGATTAGATTATTGTGGCTTTAAAGATGGAGAGGATGGATTAGGCCTGGGGCCGAAGTAGATTTGGTTGATTTTGGATTGGTTGGAATATGTGGTTTTGAGGTAGATGGTTTTGGCTTAGGATTAGATTGTTTGATATTAGTAGATGTGGATGAAGGGGATGTGTGTTATATGGGGGTCACATTAGATTTGGGTGATGTTGGGGACGAAGGGGATGGGTATGATATGGGGGTCACATTAGACTTTGGTAAAATTTGGGATGAAGGAGATTTGGGAGATGGGTGTCATGTAGGAATCACATTAGATTTGGTCCATTTAGGGGATGAAGTGGATGAAGGTGGCATAGGAGCCTCATTAGATTGGGTAGGAGATGGGGTGGGGAGAGGATTGGTATTGGATTTGTTAGGTTTGGGATTTGGTGACTTAGGAGTCACGTTAGATGTTTTAGGATTGGGGGATGGTGGAGATGAAATAGGATTAGAGGATAGGATAATGTTAGGTTGAGGTGATGAAGGGGGTGAGATAGGATTGGGTGTGGATGAAGAGAATGAGGGTGGTTTGGGAGCCACATTAGATGGTTTAGGATTGTGGGAAGAAGGGGATGAGGTTGAATTAGGAGTCACGGTGGATAAGATAGTTTTCATAGGATTGGGCGTAGGTGATGGAGGGGATGAAATAGGCTTCGAGACTGAATTTGATGATGGATTAGGGGATGTGGGACTATCTAGGAGAAAGTATATAGGATCAGATTGGGATGATGAAGATGACAAGGATGGAGGACTAAGATTAGATGCAGGGGATTAAAATTTTGAGTTATGTTGTTGAGATTATTGTGGATATGTGAATGGGACTCCATTATAGGTTTTATGATGATTGGATTTAGGAGTTGAGATTTTGGATGGAAGTTGATTATCTGCATTAGTTTTTATGGAACGAAGTTTTAGGTCATGATGAGTGATAGGGTATTTGGAGGTTGAAATTTGGGATGGTTGTGTGGGTTTGGGATAGGTGACTAGATTAGTAATGACATAAAGAAGGTCCTTTTGGTCTAGGTAAAAGTTGGTGAGGAAATCAAAGTTGTTGTAATTGGCTTATGGGGATAGTGGTTTATGTTGATTAGGTCGGGGTGTGGATTGAGATGATTCGGGTTCATCAATGAGGAATTTAATGGGGTGAGGGGTAGGGATCTTAGGAAAGGTAAATTTTGGATGGGGTTACTTAGGAGATGATGGTTTAGGAGGTGATTGATTGATAAATGATTTAAGATTGGATATTTTTTGAGTGAGTTGTTGGATGGTTTTTAGGATGTTAGGATCAACATGGGATGGCTAATTTGGATGGCAAGGATAGGATTGGTTGAGGTATTATGTGAGATTTGAGATTTTTTATTAAGTTATTGGATAGTGTGTGTGATTTCATGATCAAAGTCATATGGTTAACTTTGATGGGTGGGGAATGATGGGATAGCTTGGTTAATTGATTTAGAAAAGAGTTATGGGTTTGGATGTTGGTTTAGAGAGGATGGGGATTGAGGATCAAAGGCCATGGTTTGATAGGATGTGTGGGTGATTAGATTTGGATTAGGTTGGTTGATTAAGGATGGTGATGGAATTTGGATTGGGATTTTTTGATTAAGGATGGTTGATTATGATGATGTTTTCTTGATTAAAAATTCAAGGGGATAGGATGGTTAAGGTTATTCACAAGAAAGAAAAAAAACAATGGAATACACACCCTAACTAGTCAAGTGGGGTTACAAGCAAGACAACCTTGTTAATGGGTAAGTTAAACAATAATATCTTGTTCTTCTTTTTCTCCTCCCCAAGATTTATCATTTTGACATCATCATGATTCAAGCCCATTGTATGATGCCCCAAGTGTTGAGTTCCCTTCCCCATCTCCTAGTCTTCCATCTTATCTCAGCAGCTCTGCATTTTTTCCTTCTCAGTGCAAATTCTCTCCATAAGAGCCAAGAAAAATACCTTCCCCTAAACCAATAATGACACACAAATCAATAGATACCCCACCCACCACTCCTCTCAATTCCCCAGAACCATGTCAGGAAGAGACTCAAAAAATCATTCAAGCATAACAACAACAAGAAGAGTCAAGCAAAGAAGAAATGATGAGAAACTTGGTGATCAAGGCTCTAAGATTCAAGATATAAAGGATTCCCTTGATGGTTAAGACTATGGAGGAGGTTGAGGTCAAGCAACTGGTTGTGGAAGATGAGGTTCCAACAGAAGTTGAATTAGCAAGGGAGGAAGAAACAACTCTAAATACAAAGGAAGAGGAGAACATTCCAGTTGTGGAGAAGAGCCATGTGGATCCAGAGGCTATGAGCATATAGTAGGCCACAGAATAACCTTCAATTCTTCCTCCCACTTCATCCCCTTCAAGATCTAATGTCAAACAAGAGTTTGAGACTTCAAAATTCATTTTTGAGGATGAGGGGAACCATATTGAGAAAGTTGTGGATCAGGAGAACACCATGGAGGAGGTCGAACCAATGCAGCAGGACAACAATGGGGTAGATTACCTATTTGATATGGAGGATTTCTTTAGTGGAGAAGATCCCTTGGAGATCACATTGTTTAATTCTCCATCATCTACCTTCTGAGCACATGAGTCCGTTGTCATAAAGGAGATCATTCGAGGACATGCGCATGCATTTCACAACAACCATCTGGAACCAAAATTGGGAGAATTGAATCTTCCAACCCCCATTCTAGACAAAGAGGAAGAAGAAGACAAGGGTAACACACATTGCATATCATTCATCAGGGAAGAATGCTAGTTTTTTTTATATGAGCAAAAAGGCCAAGATCATCTCGTAGGAAACTGTTTCTTCCAAGAAGGCCTATAGGGTGACTCCATTCATGGAGTCAACATTCATAGTAATGGGCACATCCATCTGAATAGACCATGACCAATAAGGTACTTGGCTTCATTACAGCTAATGGGGAAGCCAAAACCAGTCATGTCCATTTTAGGGCATGAGGTTGAGTATCAAGTTACCAAGTATACCCCACATCACCTCCAAAAGTTCCATGTGAATCATTCGAAAGGATCATCTGTCTTACTTCCAGCTGATACCTTGATGATTTGGGTGAAGGGTCGAACTCTTATTGGATTTTCACTCATAACACCAGCCATGTTTAGTGTCAAATCATATACATGGCTACCTATTTTGAGGAAGGGGAGATACTTCTCCATACCAGTATAAGGGTTTGTGTGAAGTCTTATTTACTTTCGGTTAGCGTAGAGTAGGTAGGCTTACTTTCAGCAGAAGAAGTGTTGTGCACACTCGGTATGTCTTACTTAAGGCATGTATGATTTATTATTTAGTATATAGCTTTTGTTCGTATTACTCTAAGAAGTACAGTGCATCATGCCTCCAATTGTTGCAGTAAAGAACTCATAGTTGCATGCAACAGTTGCAACAGTTGAATCAAAACAAATGCAGAGCAACTAAAATCCATCAAGGAGGATATTTTATTGATTCCCTCTAAGGACTTCTATAGAAAACATATGTTCCCATGCAAATAACCAATGATTAGCCGACCGAAGTTAGAAACTAGCTCCATTACAGGCAACATTGGACATTCAGAAGAAGGAAGAAAATCAAAACTTAATAGAGTTCCATGATGTCCAAGATGATAGGTGTTCATAATTCAACCTCAATGAATCACAGTTGCTGAGAGGAATTAAATTCAAGTTTTAAAACAATTTTCTACTCTCACAAAACAAATTTCAAGGTTTTCTTATGAAATTTGAGAGTGTGAACATCAAGAGTCGGACCTAGATGCAGGCAACGACATTTAAAGTATCCTAAGGTCAAGATTTTCAGAGTTCAGATCAGATCATGATGACCATATAGTCTCTATGCCCAATGAATTGTTATAAGTGTCTGGTCAACCCATTTAGTAGGTAAATGGCCCCGCGAGTCACCAAATTGTTGTTCAATTTCATTACCCTGGAAAATTAGACAACAAAGCTAAAGGCCCACATGTAACAGAATGGTAGAATATAGTGTTATGGCTTCAAGGAATTATCTAACATTGATCCTCAGCTCCCTAACACTGAAGAATGTAATAAGGTTTGTAGGGAGTTGAAGGGATTAAAATATTCCTTTGGGCCCTTATGAGCTCATAAAGCCCTTGACTGGGTTGTTCAAATGAATCAGATGAGCTTTTTTAAAGGAGTTCAACATAATAGAAACATCGAGCTCTTTTAAGAGATAGATCTGATATCCTTGAATGTTTTACATAGTGATCAAACTACCTTGATAAGAAATGTTATATGGTCACTAAGTTACTACATTGGTGAGTTGCTTCCAAACCAAGCCATCTTTCACACACCAAACCCACTTTGAACATGAACCAAGCTACATTGAGAATCAGGCTAGGGGACCATGCCAAGGGTCGAGCTCAAGAAATAAAATCGAGTCATTTTTTGTATCAGTGTCGAGCTCGAGTTAAGGATCTAGTGAGCTAATTTTCAAAACTAAGCTCATACGATCACACGTGAAGTCAAGTTAGCTGAAAAGGTTTTTGATCCGATTGGTTATCAGGCAAAGAAATCAACCCTATAGGAAATTCACAGATTGCCAAACCATTGACTCTAGGTTACAAATCAAATCATGTAAATTCATGTGTGAGTAAGTAGTACTAAGCTTATTTGCTATGGGAAGTGGGACAAGTGAATGTGAAGCTTTCCGAGTTTGTGCCACAGCATGCCAAGTAGTTTCCCCACTTGAGAAAAATTCAAGCCCGAGCCTACTCAATCATGACATAAAAGGTGTGATAAGCCAGGCCCAAGGTAGAGACGATGGTTTCACATCATGGAAAGAGTGGCATAAAAGTAACTGGGATAATACATTGGAGATCAATAAGCTCTAGGTTAGAAATGCAAAGGGTGCTTGATGTCGAAAGGAATGAGCTGAGGAAAATAAAGTTGAGCTTGACGTGCAACTCGAATACTGGGGATGCACCAAGGCACGATGAGGAGATCATGACCAAGCCATGGATGCATGGATTGAGTCATGGGAATTGAATCCATGTGGAGAAGATCAAGTTTATACACCAAAACCTATCATAAGGGAGTCCGAGCAAAAGTGAGGGAAGTAGATTAACTCACTGAGCCAACTCAGTGAGTCTGGTAGCGAGTGGATCAGTGCAGGTCAGAACATTTTGAAGGTGCAAGGTGCCACATGGCCCCTCAGCATAGCTTCGAAGGGATATGAAAATGTAGAGATCCCAATGATGTGTGGGGCCTCCACTTGGCATGGGCTACCATCGTCAAGTCGTGCATAAATGAAATGAAACAAGTTGATGACCAATTTGGTCTCGGGGAGGTCAAGATAGATAAAATGAGTCGAAAGTGAGCGATTTGGTGGCGATCAACTCGAGGAACAAGGGGTTAAGAATTACTTGTGGAAGTTGGCATTTAGGTAGGGATAACTCGGCATACCCAAGGGAGATCCTGATGCGCAAGGTCATTGTAACGTGGGGGTGTGGAGAGCCAAGTTGGGAGACATAAAGGTCCTGATGTATATAGAGGGTAGGTGAAGACGAGGTAGTATGGGGGGTTGTGTATGCATAAACATGCAAATCGGGTGATGACTCATCCATGAACAATGAGGGATCTCGGTGCATAACCAAGGATGTGATCGGTGCAATAATGGATGCAAGCTCGGTGAGTCAGTCTCGAGCTGGCCTTTAGTGCAAACATTAAACATTGGGATGTCCCCCATATTAAAAATGAAAATGTAAGATGGGCCCACCATTTTAAATATAGAATCATTCAAAATATTTGTGATAAATATTGGAAAAGGAGATAAACACATTAAAATTGTCTTTTCCCAACCAAAAAATTAATTCACGGTCCCGTAAAGGTCGAGAAATGCCTATCAAACTCAAATTACCTACCTACACTCAGAAAGCCATAACTTGATCAATTCTTAATGGAATCACACAAAATTGGTCTTGTTTGAATTGTGGCTCTAAACCCAATACCAAGAAACCAACAAATTTTGAAATTTATGAATATTTAATGGTGAATTTGATAGAAAATGATCCCAATTCAGTTTGGTGTTTGGGTGGTGGTTGGGAATGCATTAAATAGACATGGGCAATCATTCTTTCACTACCGCAGGTCATGAGACAGCATGGGGAGATTTTGAAAATAAATTTTCATCATTTCACCTCATTTATTACATTTTTCAAGTTTTTGGGAAATCAATTTCGGGATTACACTCCTCTCTCTTTCTCATTCTATAAATTGTAATCTTGGGCTCATTTGTAAAAGAGTTGGTCATTTTCTCTCCTACCCCCTCTCTTTCTTCTCTTCTAGGGTTGAATGTGGAGGTTAAGCCTCCTCTCCATGCTTTGTAATGGAATTTTATTTCCTCTTTCCCACCGATGATGTATTGTGTAAACTCATGGAGCAATAAAATTTGTTTCGTGATGCATTTTGTCCATTCTTTGCATATTTTATGTCTCTACTTGCCTCTCTTCATTATAGGGTATATTGTGCATATTTTGATGTTTATTGCAGGTTTATGGGAGATTTTTTTAATGGGTTTGAAGTGGTGTCCTATGTAAATCTATCTCTAGTTTGTGGTGCATCTTGTCCACCCTCTCCTTTGCTCACCTCTCTCCATTTCAGGTAGTTAGATTTTTGGCTAACAACCTTCTTTTCTAGTGTATCACTGCTATTAGTGTAGGATTTATTTTCATGCATTCTCTCTCCCTGGTCCCTTGGAATAATAGGATAGGATTAGATAGCTTTTCTTACATTATGAGTAGCTTGTGGCAGGTAGTTTAGGACCAGAAACTAGCCTTCTTTAAAGGGTCATCTCAAGCCCGTAAGTACCACAGCTTAAGAGATGATCCAATGTTACACAAATTACACCAAATGCCCCATCCACAATTCTAAGGCCATTTGAGGGGTGACTGTAATTTCTTGATGATAGGAAGTTTAGTAGAAAAATTTAGAAATAGAACCCTATAGATATCTAGAGGTAAAGGATATTGTAATAGTTTAGGATCAACATTTGAGGACATAGAATGCATGCTTAGGGATTTGATTACTCTAGAGAAGTTAGGTGTAAAGTAGGTGCATAGGTAGGTGTAGTTGAACATTGTATTCCTATAAATAGTATGTAATTTTTATTTCATCATCGTTGTATAATTCCATGTAATAATGAGTATCAAGGGATTCATTATGAGTATCGGATATTAGATAAATGATGAAAATAATCAGGATGAATGGTAGTATGTTGTATATTATAGTAAAACCATTAATCAATAGGATAACAATGTTAGGTCATAATTATTAGAAATCATACTATTAGTAATTGTCATATGTGTTCTCACACTTGTAGATGTCTAAAAATCAGTAAAATCCATTCATACAAGATGACATTTGTGAGACCAAATCAAATGTGGGTTCATTGATACTAGGATTGTAAGAGAAACACGTTGACATACCCACCAGTAATCGCCATGATCAACCTCTTCCACTATCAGGAAAAATATCCTCAGGATCAACCACCATTAGGAGGATCAAAAATCCCGTAGGGACACCTAGGGTACTGATCAAGGGTTGAGTATAATCACAAATGTTGTACACCAGGAACCACAATAATAAGGTTTTGAGTATGAGCATCATTCCTTATATATTAATAGTTGTAAAAATGTTTTTCATTCATAGAATATTCTATGACATTAATTAATCCACTACTTGTTATAGAAACAAATGACCCCGAATTTTTCATAATGTTTCTAGCTGGAAAATTTTAAATTTATGCATCTACATAAATATACAAGGCCTTTTATTTTGGAAATATATTTTTTAGCCTGAAAAAAATGTCATCTATATTTGGGCTTTATTAACCCCAGAATATGCATTAAAAAAATCTAATAACTTGAATGGTTTGATTCGAGTACATAAATAGGCCAAATCATAGTCCTAATTGACATAAGAATTTCACAAGAAATTTTATTTACAAATAGGTTGAAAGTCATTTACGTGCGATTATAGTAATTAATTACCTAGGAAATTTGATGTGGTACAGCCTAATTAGGGCCAAGTGATGCCCCAATCGATATTAGATTATTATATTTGAATGATATGGGATCATTTGGCATTTTTCTCACCTATCAAACCAATTAATTAATTTTTCCAAACATGTAGTAAAGAACATGGGAAAAATCCTATCATGTTCGTAATTACAACAATGGGGTTAAAATTGAACATACATTGATAGCGATTATATCGGCACATAATAAGGGGTGAAGACTTAGTAGTATATGTCGAATCATTTGATATATGGATGTGTAAACAAGTGGAATGGGGTAAGGCATGTAAGCGGACCATTGGGATTGTTTTATTATGTGGGACCACTCCTCCAACTTATTTACATTCAGTTGGCACCACTAAATGCTCACGTGATTAAGAGAAACAAGAGAAATAAGATCTTCACAATTATGATATGGTCTCCAGAAATACATTTCATAAGTCTCCGTGTCTATATGTAACATTTTGTTCCCTATCACTTTCAAATTCTGGACCTAATAGAATGGGTATAATTATAAGGTTTAAATCTCACTGAGTTATGCCACTAGTATTCAATCAATGCTTCCTCATTTTATAGGGTGAAGAAGTACGGTCTAACAAAATATTGATACAGTGCATGACACTAATTACAAAGTCACATGATGATTAAGATAAACTATATAGCACAAATAAGATACAATGCTAATAAGTTAAGGAAATGTGTAAAACCTATTGTAGCATAGATATGGAATAGAAGACATATTTGATTTCACAAGAAATCTTGAAGAGTAATAAATTGGAAGACCCTAAGTGAACAGAGAAGGTAAGACACTTAGCTGATTTGCAATACATCCCGAAGTTGTGTCGAGTTACCGAACAATCCTGATGAACAAAGATACCAGGGTGCCTCGACTGGGGTCAGGGGCACCTGGGCATGCTATAGAAATCTGCTTCTAGGCATGCCTATGACTGCTCAAAATGGTTAGAAACTCAATCTTGGCTTAGGATCATAAGATATTCGTTGGATGTCACCTTTGTTATTGGTCATCTGTGCATGTAACTACTTGATCATTGATATTTTCTTGATAACCTGCCAAAAGACAAGATGCATATCCTATAAAACCCCCAAAACACATCAAATCCTAAAAATAAAAATATGTAAATGCAGAGGTTCAGACTAACCCCAGTAGTCACTCTGACTAGATTGAACCTACGATCTAGGCACTGCACTACATATCAAACTCCATGTAGTTCTTCTAATGTGTGTTTGTGTAAAATTATTCCCTAGGTAGCTCTTTTTGCTAGATGGTACATTTGAATAACGAGCAATAGCTAGATGTTGAAGCAATGTAGATAGATGTGTGGATGGAAAAATGAGATTTCCCCTCCTATGAAGTGTATACTAGAAAATGATAGTCCCTTGTCCCTTAAGATGAGATGCTAGATAGATGTTTTGATGCTCTGTCTAATTCCTTTGGATGAAACCTTTGGTGATGATAGTAGATGCTTAGTGTTTGGTCCTTTATTATGTGCCACATAGATTTGTATTTATATGATTCCTTTATTTCAATTTCGTAAGTAAGCAACTAAAAGGCTGACCCACCAAGAAAATAAAATTCTCAATAGCTAGAAAGGAGTTTCAAAAGATGTGCAAGTAAGATAGAAAGATGTTGGGGAACCTAGAGGGGACATGAGGGTGCCTAGGAACTGGCATCTTGGCTAGGCACTGGTGTTCTGACTCAGGAAATATTCAAAAATGTCAAAGGTCAAACTGGGAAATAAGCTGTGTGCAAGTTGACCAAGAAGGACAAATAGAAAGACAGAAAAGAGACCTAAGACAGTAGGTATCAATTAGTAGTTTTCTCACTTATTAATTATATGAATAGTATTGTGTGATCAAGACCTAGAAATGTACCCAAAGTGTGTGATTTTGTGTCTACATTTTCCCCCACTTTATGTTTTGAGTGAATACTCGATAATATAAAGTAGATAAGATATGCATACCTGATAACCATGTAGATTTACTGGCGAAAGTGTGCCGAGGAGAGAAGAAAAAGTGTGGAGTGATAAAAATGAAGCGTGGAAGCTAAGAGGAGAGGAAGTGACCCTAGGGGTGAAAGTATGTGTATTTCATGTCACATTGTACCAATTTTTTTGTCACTTTTCTTGATGATGTGATTGTCTTATTCCGTATAAGGATGGACTTGTAAAAGAAGAAGAGAAAGAGTAGTCAAAGTCATGTGTATATGAAAATTTTGATCAAAAGTATGTAAATATGTAAAAAATAGTAAAAAGGAACATGTGCACCTAATCTGTGATGAGTGAAAGAGATAGAAAGTGATCCCGAAATGTTGTAGAAGAATGAGTTTTTTTGGTGATATCATGCCACGAGTGAGTTTTTTGGGTGATCTCATGCCAAGTGTGAGTTTTTTGGGATATCTCATGCCAATTGTGCTAAAAGAAGTGTTGGGATAAAGGTCTAGTGTTATTCTCCAACCCTTACTGCTTCCCAAAATTATAATGCCACTGCAGATGGTGTGATCTGAATCTTTTTTCATCCAGTTTGATCTAATGAAAAAGTAGAAAAGAAGGTAGAATGCATTCTTATTGTTGGAGGATTATACCTGTCATGTAAAAAATACTTGTGTAAATTACTGTAAAATTGTGCCAATATTGAGAAAAAATGTGTAACTTCTCCTAGTCATAGGCACCTAGGAAGGGTCAGGTGCACTCAGGCTCATGTTTGTATCTGGGCATTAGTGTATGTGCTTTAACTGAAGAACCTAAGTCAGATTTTTGGTCATTTTTGAGATTGAATACTTTGTTGTTCCTATACTGTGTTGGTTGAAGTATAAAGCTGTAAATTGTTATATGGGGTGAATGATTCACCCAATGATTCCCCCCTCATTTGGGGTGCATACGATGTGCACTAGGAGGATGCAAACCAAAGGATAGGATCAAACGTTGTGATTTGAAATTGATGCCCTACCGAGGGAGGGAATGTGCATGGTGGAAACCAAGGCACATGCAAAAAAAGTGGCTAAAAACATGTGTTAGTGCTAACAAGAAAAATACACATATAGAAGACAATGATGTAAGATAACAAGCAAGAAGACAATGTAGACCGTGAAGAATCAGGTTTTAAACATTGGACATCACTCATAATGTCACAAGAAATCAAGGTCGAAGCAACCAAAAACATACAATAAATGATCAAGCAAGACATGCGGAAAAGCCCACAAATAATGGCATACAATGACAAACAATAGCAAGTAAAGTATCAGACAACCATGGTGGAAAATAGTTCCTGCAAAGAAAATGTTACACATGAAGCACCCATTAGCATGTTAGAAAGATAAAAATTATGTCAAAGTGTGTATGATCTGATATAGAATAGTGTGCTAGTAAGAATAGGAAGTAGTATAAAATGAAACAATAGCACTTGTAGTGTAGTACGAAAGTAGATGCCCCTAGGAGCCTCAGTGGGACTAGTACGAGGTACAATGCCAAACATCCATGCTACATGTAAATATTTGTCAGTAGAAATTTGTACATCACAACTAGAATAACAAGTGAAAGCACATGTGTATATGAGAAAGATAATGACATACAATTATCCATCTAGTATGTGTAACAAAGTGTAAATGTAAGCATAAGTAAGCAATAGTAAATGTGCAACCAAGATATGTAATATGTTGTGAATGATGAATGGATGGAATGAAATGTGAATGTGAGTAGGAGCATGCCCCCTGAGTGAATTTGAGTATGAGTATGAGATGAGGTTCATTTATAAAATACCCCTCTGCAATCAAGAATGAACCATAAAACAAGAATGCGTCATTGGAAAATGATTTGAATTATGCAAAATAGATAGATCAATGAAGAATAGAGTGTAAAGAGTGAGTGAATGTGGTGAGGTTCATTTAAGATTCATATTCTTAGTAGTCAAGTATGAACCGTAGTGCTAGAGTGTGTCATAAGGTAGCGTGATGTGTGAGAATGTGAAGCTAGAAAGGTGTGTCGTGAATGCACAAAGTGTGAAATGTGTCGTGTGTGTGATGTGAGGTTCATGAATGT
Organism: Taxus chinensis; assembly: GCA_019776745.2. Taxonomy (NCBI): domain Eukaryota; kingdom Viridiplantae; phylum Streptophyta; class Pinopsida; order Cupressales; family Taxaceae; genus Taxus; species Taxus chinensis. Next base: position 60,777,701 of record CM034147.1, on the reverse strand, counting down.
AGTATTCCCTCAATATTCAAGTGTGAACCTTAGCATGAGAGTGCGTCATAGGGTAATGAAGATACAAATGTATCAAGATGTGAAGATGCATGAGAAAGACTAGATATGAAGTACAAAGTGGAAGCGAGTAGAAAGTGCAAGAACAAATGATAATGATAAGGAAGGGGGAAGTAAGCATGATGCCCCCCAAGTGTATGATGATGAGTAATATATCTAAAAAATTGAAGGGCAAGGGTCCTCCACCCAATGCTTGTGGAGATAAAGGTTTGTGACCATATTATGAGATCAGTGATACATGAGACAAATGATGTATTGGTGTATGAGACCTATGTGCATGAGACCTAGGAGGTGATGAACACCTATGTGAAGGAGACCAGAGAGGTGATATGCACCTATGTGAAGAAAATTGTACAGGTGATGTATACTTATGTAAAGGAGTCATCCAAGTGGTGGACATAGGATGATGAGATGGACTAGTGGACCGATGAGATCGAGTAGTTCATGTGCGAATAGAAGAGCTAGGAGCATATTGCACTTTAGATTTGAGAGGTCACGGGGACCTAGATGCTCTATCAAGTGCAATGGAAACCTCAAGAGGCGGTTGTGGCCACAGTGTGCATTACAGAACATCCTTGATGGTGATAACTTGCTTATTGTGAATGAATTTTAGACACAAGTGGTTCATGGAAATGATATCCGAAGTGGCACAGAGCCAAGGAAGACCCAAGAACATGTCACAACCTTTAATTTAAGGTTCCGTGACAAATGGCATAAGCATGGTGAGAGGCCCAACTATAACTAGAATCTTGATGAAACCATAATATTTGGGAATATTATATGAGATATGAGAGAGTGGCTAGTTGATAGTGACAAGGAGTGCAATAGAGCACACACCCATATGAATTTATGGATTGATCATTGTATTATTGATAACATGAGGTACGATAGAAGTGTGAATATGTAATATATCATAAGAGAATGTGGCATGATAATCATGATTAAATAATGCAATTAAGGGTGGAGATACATCAACGTTAGCAACTAGAAAAGTAAGAGCCCCCGATGAAGGAGGCACTACACGATATGTATGATTAGTTGAAGAGTCATCAACCTGTTTTTCATGTTTAGGGAGAGGATCATTAAATATTTTGAGATTTTTCTTCTCGTTGACTAGCGTATATACCAAAGGTTTAGGGAACTTAATTGAATTTTTTTCAATAAGATCTTGAATAATATGTCGGAGTTTGAAACATCAATTTTTAGAATTCCCAATGCATTTTTGATAGTCACATCTAAAATTTTCATTATAATTGTTCCCTTTAGGTCGAGATGGATCCAAATTGAGTGGAGTAGGAAGCATAATAAGATTACTCTCAACAAGTTGTAGCAATAGAATATGCAGAGCACAAGGAAAATTTTTTAATGTATGCTTTGGATTTTTCCATTGAATCTTTTTCAGGAGTAGACACAGTGTTAACAGTATATTTTGCTTTAGCTGGCTTAGTATATGGCTTGAAAGTTGAATTTCTTTGAAACCAAGTAGAATATGAAGCCTAATCATGATATTTAAGCTTATCCATAGATAGTAGTTTTCTTTAACGTAGCTTAAGAGTATGGCATAGTTGATCAAATGAAGGAATGTATCGAAGATGACAATCTCTTATAGAGGTGGTGAGATACTTTGGGCAAATAGATTGTGTAATTCAGAGTACACGAACCCATTATACATCTTAGATAAGTTGTTCTTATATCATAACACATAACCCACTAGATGCTCATTAGATCCTTGTTTAATTCATTCGAGTTAAGCATATGATATCTTAGAACTAATATAGATTGGAAAATGAGCAAGAAAAACATCGGCTAAATGCATAAATTATGTTACTGAATGAACAAGTAGATCGTAGAACCAACACATTTCATAATCTTGGAGGTTTTTAGGAAATATCTTTTTTAGTAAAGTATGATCATCCACATAATCTAGACATGCCACATGAAATGCTCAGAGATGCTCTTGAGGGTCACCATGGCCTTTGAAGGTCAGCAGATTAGGAGTGATGAAATTTGGAGGAAGTGGATAGGCATAAATGGCAGGCGTGAAAGGAGTGTGAAGGGGTAAAGTGGAATCAAGTGATGGAGATGCATGAGAAGTAGCTATTTGAATTTGATGAATTTAAGTTTGCAAATCCTCATATAAAGAAGTTAGATTAGGAGTGTTTGAAGAAGATCTAGGTTTTGCAATAGCTTGATCAAAGTATTAGATAAAAAAATGGTGTGTATTGAGGTTGGACTATCCTTGGTGGTCGACCCTTGCTGAACCAATCCAAGTGTTTCTTCACATGCCCTCGTGTAGGATCAAGCCTCATGTAGTTCTCGTAGGTGTTTGTGCAAGTGTGAGTATGATTTAAGTTGACCCCCCATGAACACCTTCATGTCTTTTGACACATATATAATGGGATAACTATAGAGTAGAAAATGTACCTAACACGGTAGTAGTGTGCTTCGATTGTGTGACTAAACCCATTTTTCCCTTGGAACCCTTTTAAAATGTTTGGAATGACTTTGATCTTGTTTAGACATGGCTTTAGGACATTTACATGCTTGAAAATGGAAAAATCTATAGTCTTTGACCTATTTGAGTGCTTTAGACCTATAATAGTGGTTTTTCTAAATGAGGTGCAATTGATTTAGGAATATTTATGAGATCCTTGAGTAATTTTTAAATGATATGTGCAATAATATCATATGAGAGTGTTATATGAGTTATAAAATGATATTGACTTACTTATATAGCCTTCTGTAGGTGAAATATTATGATAAGGTTGACCCTAAGAAGGTGAAATGACACAATAAAGATATTCAAATTAAAAACAAAGGCAAAAGATGAGAGAGGACATGACAGTATAGGTTTGCCAAGAATCATGTGATGCTAAAGATAAAGTTCTAGAATGATGCACTTAAATGATTTGTTGCTTTGATTATTTAACATTTCTTAATTTTACAACAAAGCAGCGAGTGGAGATGAGTAAGTTAAGATAGAGATAAAGAGATATACAGATTGGACTTATAATGTGAGCATTTATCTTAGCAAGGGAGCATATCAAACCCTCTCATCGCCAAAGTATATGTTACTAATTTTAAGTGTCTACAATAACTTTTTTTTCACCCTCAAAGAAACAATAATCCCCTTACCCATTCTAGTGTGTTTTAATGGATCTCCATATCTAGTCTAAAAACCCTTAAATATTGGCACATGCTATGAGTATGTTTACAAAGATGAATTTAGTAATTCATGAACTATTCATTAAGTTGGAGTATGTTCAATGTGGAAAAAGGCATGTGTACACTTTAAATGCAATTCACTGCTGTTGAAAATGAAAAAAAAATGTAAAGAAAATGACCATGCTAAAAATTTTATTTGACTTTCTAGCACATAATACCAAGTCAAGCCATCTAATAGGGGAAAATATGTCTATGAAATAACTAAGTTGAAGTTGGCTATCTCACATAGACATGATTCCAAGAATAACAAATAACATTTCACTCTTAGACATTGGAAATACTTATGCCGATAGATGTAACCTATACAGGAAACCGAGGGGACATGGGTGAGACAGGTGGAGTGTAATAATATGATACACCAATAAAAATGGTCAACCTTAAATTTGACATCCATTTGATCCTTTCATGGTGTTTTTTCTTCTTATTAATCCTACCAAAGGCAAGGTAACTATGTCAACACTATATTATTAATCATATTTCTCTTGGCAAATCAAATTCTTTCTTCCCTTTACTTTTTCATTATATGTTTTATTTTTCACAACTAAAAATTAATAATGTTTTGATTTATCTTCTTCCTCGTTGGTTGTGAATATTTGATTTGACAACTTTTTCTCTTACTCCTTAGGATAACAATGATAATATTTAAAAACAAAATAACATCAAATGACGCCTCAACCTTTATTAATAATGATGATTGGCTACAACATTGAATTATTAATAATTTAATATAACATGACATGTCAACCTATATTTTAAAAATATGAATACCATCAAATGTTACCTCAATCTTTATTAATAATTATGATGTGACACCACTACATTACTAAAAAAATTAATACAACATCACATATCAACTTATATTTTAAAAAATAAAAACACCACCATCAACCTTTAGTTATGATGTGACATAAAATATTGAATTACTAAAAATATTAATACAACATGATTCTATTTTTTAAAAACAAAAACACATTAAATGATAAATTATTAGTTGTGATGTCATGTGCAACATTTAATTAGTAAGCAATTCAATACAACATGACACATCAACATAACTATTTAATACACAACCACCTACTACATAATTACAATATTTAATTACCAAATAATTTAGTACTAGTACTAAGGCAACAGTCTCATGCAGGGGGAAACTGTAATAAATTTGAAGGTGCAAGCGGTCCCATGTGAATTATTTTTTTGCGGACTGCATAAAATTGAATCCTCTCCATAAAAGGTGTAGCAACGACTGCATAAAATGGTCAGTTTCAGTGAATGCAATGGGTGGGAGGCTATAATTTTTTCCTACTTTCCTTTTTTTTCTACCCACCTATCAATAGAATAATGGTTAAAGAATATTTTCAGCATAAATCTACTCACCTTCAAAGCCATTTCCTTCAAATCATTTCTTACACATTTTGGAGGGAAATATTTTTGTATTTTGACAACAAGTAGTCATTACAAAAAATATGATTTAATATTCTCCAAAATCTCTGCATTAAATATTAGGGAGTACATTGGACCACATGACCGTTAAATTTTCCTAAGATTTCTATACAGCCCCTGTGTTAGCGAGAAAATTTATTGGGTAGAAAAATTGGTGGTCTTATTGCCAACGCTCTGGGAATCTAAGTCCCTCTACTTGAATGATGTAGCTTTGTGTTTACATGTGCGTGTGAAGTTTTGTTTCCTTGGTGGCCTTACAGACGTGGATCCAACAAGGGCACTCCACTAACCCTGCGGCAAAGCTAGCAATCACTTTATAGAGAGGAATTTTCTAGGACAATGGTAAAAGGAGTGAGAAAAAGAGAGGTGGATTAACATTGTAGGTAGAAAATCATATTCCTAGAACCATTAACCATAAAATTCCAACACACATAGATTAGAAGAAATAAAATTTCACAAATAACAACAGGAAGAGATGAAGTTTAGAACACAAAGTCTCAAAACCTCCTCATCAAAAAAGGAAATAAACTCCTTCTTTATTCATTGATGTTGTAGCAATATTGTACAATAGTGAGAGTGAGAAGAATATATAGGTGGGAAATGGAGGAAGTGCTATCTTTTTTTCTTATTTACAAGGAATACTCTCACATGAACACACAAAAGTGATAACTCCTAAGAAATATGGTGTCATTACATTATATAGAATTTCAGAACACTCCTCATCTACCCCCATGTGACTTTTTGTATGTCCCACACAACATATGACCTTTCAAGTTCATAGGAAAGAACATTAAGTTCCCTTTTATCAATTAAGAGCAACTTATTACATTTTAGACTATAGTCTCATTAATGAATAGGAAGAACATCATGTTTTATAATAATGATGAATTAGAAAAGGGGGTAGAGAAGAGGATAAATAATGAGAGAAGAGAAGGAAGAAGGATTACTGATGAGGATGGTGCCTTACCACCTTCGTTTCCTGACTGACCTGGTGGAATGTCCTGGTGTGGTGAACTATAGATATCTAAATTTTTTACACCATGAGAGGCATCCTTCAAATGATGCACGAACACCTTGAACAGAGTGTTTAGAAACACTGTTTAATGATCACCTTAATGACTGTAGGTGTTTCTAAATGAGGTCCACTCTGAAGAAGTTAGAGGATGGATAACAATTTTTGATGACATTCTGCTACATAGCCACATTGTTGTACTCATCTGAAAACTTTGATGAATTTCATTTTGAACACTTTTTTCATGTCAGTGATGACCACAATTTAACTCTTTGTATATGATGATCGGGCATCTCGGGTCACAAAATGAGTGTTGAGAAACGTTATTTTAGGACTTCCCAATGTGAGCTTGAGATGGACACAGAAACTTCTTGTGATGATCCTCCTTGATACTTAATTTACGAGCCACTTAAACTCATTGAGTTCTCCCTGACCAACTCATTTCAAATCACCCAGCTCCCTAAGTGATGAAGATGGATCCATCTGTTGTGCCTTACGATCCATTGTTTTGCTTCTGAGCACACTTGAACTTAGGATGATGTTCCTAAGACCAATATGAAGTTTTCAATTATCTTTTTGATCCTTGAAATCATATTATGATCCCAAAAAGATTCCAAAAAGAATAAATATGAGTGAAAACAGAGCCAACTGCAACTTTCTACGCTCAAAACCAAAACTTTCTATTTTAAGACCCTAGGATCCAAAAGCTGCTATTTTGGGCTGGGTTAATTTCTTGCCTTGATGTTAGCACTGTGAGGTCCTTATCATGTTCAAAGCATGTTCATAGAGGTTTCATGGCTAGTTTGACAAACTTTATATTTTAGAAAGTTTCTTTTTTCTTTTTGTTTTTTTGCTTTTTTTGGCCCGTGTACCCTAGTTTTGCATTTATGTGATTTTTACTATTTTACTCTTCTAGAGGATTTTTTCATTTTTGGAAAGTTACTAAATATAACAAGTGTGTACCAAAGGCACTTACTATTTTTGGAAGTTATTTTTCTGGTCATGGTTCGATGAAAAACTCTGTCTTCTTTCTGGGTTTTTGTTCTTGAGTCTTCGTTCAAAATTTCAAGTCAACATGCTTTCTGGATCAATGGAAAATGGTGGAAGAACAATTTAGGACCAAAATATTTGATTGAACTACATAAAAAATATGATTCATCTTTTGAAATTTTTGTTTTTTCAGCATCAAGGATCCTAGGAGAGGAATAGATTCTCTAAATTTCATTCAATTTCTCTCTCTGATTTGCAAGTTATGAGCAATTCTTCAATTTTGTCAACAAGGGTTTCTGACATCAAACAGACATGGTTTTGGCTCAAAAGGTGAGGTTTTTTACATTGCACCAATGTGGGAGGATGGAAAAGGGATGATAGGAGCAATGAAAAATGGATGTAAGTGACATCAATGGAGGAAGGAATAAAAATCCAGCAGCGGAGTTTTCTTGTGCATGTATGTAGGTAGAAGTAGAAGCACTGAGAAGCAACACTAAATTAATAAAACTTAAAAATTTCTTCAATGAGGGAAGGAGTGAAATTTCTTCTCCCATCCATCCCAAAAATTTGGGATGGTTTGTGTAAAAAAAGTGCACCCCTTCCCATTGGGCCACTTGTCATAATGTAATTCGTGGTTAAGGATGAGAGGGGGGCTGGAAACAAAGCACTTAGCCACCTGTCGGTGTCACATGGTTGATCAGGGGCTTAAATGGGAGGGGGTGAATTTTTGTGTCCTAACCGTCCCAAATTTTTGGGATGGTTGGTGCACAAAAGTGTTCCCCTTTCCCATTGGGCCACGTGGTGCTACATGAGTAGGTGGACCTAGGGGCTCAAAATCAGTGCATGGGGGCTTAAGCTAGCGAAAGGAACTCTAGAATGGTTGCATCGTGATCCAAAGGCTTAAATAGGAGGGGGAACATTTTTGCACACCAAATGTCCCCAAAAAAATTATGGTTGGTACACAAAAGTGTGCCACTCTCTAATTGGTCCAATTTTCAATCCTGAAAATTGGCTCTCCTCTCAAACATGCCTTGGAGAACAACTTGTCAGACACATATCTTGAGCTCCTAGACTAATTTTTTCACACTTCTTTATATGAATTTGAGTGGAAAATGATTTTTGAACATAATGGTGGGGGTCTCATACCTTAATTCTTCCTAAAATCTGATTAAATAAAAAAATTATTTATTAAGTTAATCTAAACTAGGAACAACAATAAATAAAAGTAGTAAATAAATATGGAAAGTGACCCAAGTAACTAGGCTAATGAAAACAGAAACCATAATGTGTAAGAAGAGTAAGGAATTTACTTAACTGATTTTCAGGCTGATCTAGACTATGTCATAAAATAAATTGAATATTTTGGAAGCAGGAACGAACATGCAAAGGTCCCGAAAAGGACAAATCTGAGTTGTTTGATTGGACTTAGGTGCCTGGGAGAGGATCAGTGCACCTATAGGTACCCTAGTATGAGTTTTGGGTGCCCTGGTCTATCTAGGAGGTCTAGAATTTTGTGTTTAATTGGCTACTCTATGTCAAATTTCGTTGACGATCAATAATGAAGAATAAACCTATAAAACCCCAAAACAAGCATCAGACCCTAAAAAAGAAAAATGTAAATGATGAGGTTAGACTATCCTCAATTACCACAATGGTGGACTTACTAACTAATCATTACACTACATTTAAGACCCAAATGTAGTTCTAAGGGTGTGTGTGTGTGTGTGTGTGTGTGTGTGAATCATGCCCTAGGTGCTCTTGTGTCAGTCACACTTTGTGAAGTAGCGAGCTAGAAATATGTGTATAAAAATATAATAAATGGTGGGTGGAATAGAATAAACTTCCCTCCTATGCTTGTATGATGCAAATGAGCCAACCTTGTCCCTTGTGATGGAGCTAGATGGATGCAAATGAGCTCTAGATACCTTTGGCGGATGCAACTCTAGGTGGAGTATAGTAGTGACTAGTGCTTCGTTCCTCATTATGGTATCATAACTTTATATTTATATGATTCTCTTAATCTAATTTTGTAATTAACCCTGAAAAGGCCAACCACCAAAAATATAGGAAGCTCAAATAGCTAGAAAGTGCCCAAAAGATGGAGATAAAGTGTAAAAAGGATCAAGGCACATTGACTGGGACCAGGCCGCCCATGGGCACCCTAGTACTAGCTTGGGTGCCCCAATCAAGGCTAAAATGATGAAAAATTATAGAAACAGACTGGGCATGTATGCGGTGAAGGTCAGAAATGACGACAGAAAGCAAAGTAAAATGGCCAAAATCCGAAGGTTAATTAGTAATTTCTTCACTCAAAAACCATATGAATAGTAGTATGATACTAGGACTAAATAATACCAAAAGTGTGTGATTTAGTGTCTACATTTTCCCCCACTTTATGTTTCTGAGAGGAACAATCGGTAACATAAAGTAGATAGATATACGTACATGATGCCGATGTAGAGTGATCTAGAAAATGTGTAAAAGGACTAGAAAAAGCGTGGAGTGACAAAAAGATGGAGTGTGTAAATTAAAGATGAAAAGGAGGAAAAGGTGATGAGAGTGAACCTAGGACAGAAATTTGTGTGTAGTTGTTGACATGTGATGTACCTGCATAGTTAGTATGGTGTGTGCTACCGCAAAAGTGTTTTTATTGTTAACGTCATTGTTGTTGTTGTTGTTGATTGTTTCTTCTCATATGGTCATACCTGCAAGGAGAAGACAATCAAGAAGTCAAATATGCATGTATATATGTAAAAATGCATGTATCTAGTAATGAAAAGACTGAAATGAAAGTATGAAAATTACAAAAGGAACGTGTGCACATGATCCGTGATGAGTGAAAAGGGTATAGAGAGGATGTCCTATACAGGGTTTTTTGGGTGATCTGATGTCATAGGCCAAAGAAGTGTAGGGAGGAATTATGTTGTATCCTCCATCCTGTAATTACTTCCCTAAATATTTGAAGAGATCTTTGTACTACTTGGTCTTTTGGGTGATCTGACGCCACTAGTCGAAGTAGTGCAGAGAGGAATTTTGTCGTATCCTCTAACTTGTAACTACTCCCCATAATGATAAGGACAACCATGTCCTATAAAATTCGATGTGTACGGGGTTCATAGACTGGTATGAACCCACTCGATGTATAACCCAAAATTCTAAGGGTGGAAAGTAAATTGAACTGAACCAGTGTAAAAGTGTTGTGTAAGAGGTAAAAACCCCAAATGATGCCCCCTCTCTTTGGGGGTGCATGCGATGTCACTTATAGGAGAATATGGCCCCAAAAGAGGACTAACCGCATGAACTCTGTAACTCTTCCCTATAGAGGGAAAGGAATGCACTTGTTAGAAACAAAGGCATGCACAAATAAGAAGGCTAGCCAAAAAAAGTGTTAGTACAAAGAAGCATGCATGTATAAAGAAACGTGTAAGCTACCAAACAATGTAGTAATGTAAACACACAAGAAGACAAAGTAGACTACCAAAGTGGGTTACAAACATGGGACACCACTCACGATGTCGCAAGACACGCAAGGCCATAATGGTTGTATACAAAAAACAAGTGTGCACACCAAACATAGGGCAAATCCCAGATACAACAGAAAACAATGACAAGTAATAGTAAACAAATAGACAGATAGCCATGGAAGAAAATAATCCTACAAAAAAATGTTGCACTTGAACCACCTGTTAACATGTTAGAAAGATAACCAGTATATCAAAAACATGTATAACCATGGAATGTAAAGTACTAAGTATAAAATGAAATAATAGCACCAGTGAGAGATGAATGTGGATGCCCCCAATGACCAAGGTAGGATGGGTAGAAGGCAAGAATTTTTTCTACCTGTAAGTTATTTCTTTCATCGATCACAACTAGAAAAATATGTGAACATGCATGTGTGTATGGTATAGATAAAGTATATACAAGAGATCTATCTAGCATGTGTAATAAAGCAATCATGAACAAGAAAATGTGTTGAGCATGAAAAATGACTAAGTCCTTGAAAATAGAGGTTAGCACATGCGAAGGGTATTATAGGATAAAGGATCATGATGAAGTGCGTGCGAGGAGAACAAGGTTTGTGCACTTAAGTTGGATAGGAATGCGCACAGGAGAAAAATTGAACACTTAGCCAATTTTTGGGATGCGGATCTAAATATAGACTTGGAGTGGTGACCAAGCAAAATTTTGAAGATAAGAATAGAACAAGGAGACTTGCGGTTCAAGAAAAGGTTTATTTTAGGATAAGAGGAAGACCAAGTGACATGCATAGTTCTGAGCTAATAATAGGATTTGAAGTAAGTTTAACTGTAGTAGATCTATTATTACAAAAGCTTGCATGCTTTTTATACTTAGCTTGTAGCGATGCATGGCTATTTTAGTATGTAGCCTATTATGAGGATGCGTAAGCTGTGAAGGGAAAGTCCCCACCCCTATATATATGTATGTATGATCTACATAGTTTAGGGGGACCACTTTTGTAATAGATTTATGTTGCTAGAATATGTGTGCACATGACTCATGGTGATACTCATATGTTTGTAAATAATTTGTGTTTTACAACAATTAATATAATGGATCTTTGTGGCTGGATATTTATTGTTGACACATCTGTTACTAGTTCATGCATGGTAAAGTTAATCTTGATTCTGGTATGAGTTAATCTTGTGTATGGTTAAGATCTAGATCTAGTTTATGTAATGCAATATACTTGATTATTTGTTATGGATTTGAAATATTTGTATGATCATGTTAACTCCTTGAACAAGTTGACATAAAAGAGGGACCTAGTACCCTTGTGTGCTTTGGGTGAGCACTCAGTTTTAGCTGAGTGATGTGCCAGCGCGCCTTGGGATTTTGTGGGTAAAATAAGACTACATTTTGGTTCCATTTTCAGGACCTATTTTTCAGTTAGTTTTCAATATTTTTCATGATGAAGACGTACCAGTTGACTTTGGCCAGTATTGAAGAGTGGCTAGACAATTTGGAGGAAGAGTATGCTCACAAATTTAGCACTGGACCTAAATTTAATGCACCCGTGTGAGTGGAACATAATTTATATAATGAGTTGTATGAGAAGTTCTTTTGCATTTTCCCTATAGAATTTTATGATTGGCTGGTAGCTTACGCATCAAAGAGAAATTGGAGTTTTAGAACACTTGTTTGGACGCAAGAAGAATTCAAGGCTTTGCATGATGCTGATCTGACTTAGACACACATTGTAGAACATTGGAGGAGTGGTGTCTTGAATAGATTGAAGGAGTGGAAGATGAGGGTCTGGAAGGAATACACATGCATCAACCAGTTGCACTTCACCAAGAAGGAGTTGGAAGATAAAGCAAGCAAACTTTTGAGAGACAATGGACATGCATGAGAGCTTAAGATTCAAAAATGGAGTGGAATGGAATGCTCTTGGATTACCATGGACAAAAAAAAAGAGGAGTACAAATAGGGGAGTAAATGTGTAACTCCCATGTAAGAGAAGATTCTTCCATAATGGAGAAGAGGAGTTACTTTCCCAAATGGGAATGTAACTCCTATGACACACTTACACATATGACAGATTCTGTAAGAGAATCTGTATTAACTAAGATGACACCTAGATCCAGGTCTACCTAAGTGATATGACTCACCTGGTGAGGTGGAATAACACTAAATAATTTAATAAAGTGATAAAAAAACACCTACACCAACACCCCCCCTTCATTGATACTAGGATGGGGCTAGATAAGTCAATAAAACACACAAGAAATGGGTCCCGGAAATAATCCTGAGGAGGTACCCATGCACAAAAGGTCTTAAGTAGTGTGGGGAAAACCCAGTGGGAAAAACCTCAACTTATAAGAGATAGCAAAAAAATCTCCTAAACTACTAAGAAGAAGGAGAGAAGAAGAAGTCTATCTAGCCTCCCAAGAAGATGATCCAGTCACAAGCCACCCTATGCTAAGTGAAGAGGAGGAAGAAACCCCTGAAGTGCCAAGGTGTTGTTCCAGTCAAGGGAACAATGCTCCGTATGTGAGGTGGAGAATATAATGGCTCCATGAAGAAGTGCAGATCTAGAAGCAACGGCAATGAAGGAAGGTGGAATGCCCAAAACCTATGAAGAAGTGTACCCAATGCCTGATGAGTCCTGAATCATAGTGCCTGCTCCCTAAAGTGTCTAAAGTGGACTAGAAGTGGGAAAATCAAGAGACAACTCCTCAAGATTTGGAAAGTGATAAGTGGATGGTGGATGTGGGTCCCCATCATCATGGCAATCAACTATGCTAGAATGGATGTCCAAAACATCAGAAATGGGCTCAGATGTATCCTCAAGTCCAGCTGAGTCAGATGAAGAATCAGAAGGAGGAGCAAAGTGAGAGAATTAGTACAGCTGAGTGTGATGGTCAACTATACCAACTACAACAATAGCATCACTGTGGAGCTCCCTAACATAAACTGAGTCCGGAGTGAACTCAACTCGCATGCCCTATCCAAGATGAGTGATCTGATAGACTGAAAGAAGGTTTTTTGAAAGTAAAGGGATACTTAAAACATTATTGAAAGTACCACCACTTACTTCAATTGATCCTCTTCCAAAAAATTGTGTAGTGGTGGTGTCACCAAGCTGAATAGAGGACATGTCACATGGCTCAAGTGAATCAAACTCAATGTCTCATGATGCCATGTGATGAGTTGCACCTGAATCAATGATCCATGTAGGGGTAGGCACAATTATCACTAGAGATCTTCCCTTTGGTTTCTCCTTATTGGATTCTTTTACTTTTTCTTTCTCTTGTACTTTCTCTTTTTCACTCTCTTTTTCCTTAGAACTGTCGTGGGATGATGAAGGTGTTTTGAGAGAATTTGGGACTCCAATCTTATGCTTCTCAAGCAGATTAGTGAGGAGAGAAATCTATTTCTTCAAGCACTTTTCTTCATCATACATGCCATGGCAGTATTCACATTTGATTCGTTCTTTGGAATTTCGAGAGGTGGAAGAGGAGGTGGAAGAGTTTTTTTGGGGTTTGTCCTTCTTTTCATGATCTTTTTTCTTCTCCTTAGAAGGTCTCGGCTTTTCCTTTCCAACAATGAGAGCATAGGATTTTTTGGATTTCAAAGTTCCCATCTAAATCAATTTATTTTGTTCCCTGATCAAATCTACAATAAACTCATCAAGAGAGGGCATAGACAAACTTTTCCCAAGTGCCCTTTTTGTTGCATGGAAGGTGGAGACAAATATGGAGTATTCAGGGCCAATTTTGGTAAGGACTGATAAAATGAGTTGAGATTCCTTTTTCTTGATCCCACAATCTTCTAACTACAATCTAAGTGATATGAATTTGGTGAAGAAGTCCTGAAGGGTGTCAAAATCACTGGGATTAAGGCTTATTAGGTTATTCTCAAGTTCATGTCCCCACATTTCATCATGTTTCCCAAAGAGTTCTTAGAGAGTATCCAAAACCTCTTTGGGTGTGGTGGAAGAGGAAATGTGAAAACACAGCTCTAGAGATACACACATGGTCATGAACCCAATGGCTTCATCATGCTTATCAAGCCACTTTTCTCTTTCTTTTTCTTCATCAGGTTCAGCTTGCAAACCAGTGGCAATGTGGAATAGCTTATTTCCTTTTAAGGCCATGTGCATAGCATTCAACCATTCTTGATAGTTAAATGGGGTGAGTAGGGGAACACCATGATTATCCATGACAGAAAAAAGAGATGTAAAAATAAAGAGATACCCCCCCAAATGTGGCACTTTATAGCACAATGCATTTTACAAAACTGATATTCCCATCATGTAGTTTGTGGAAAAACATGCAAATTTGACTAAAGAAGTGCTCAAAAATGAGCAATGAGTCAAAAGTTATGGCTTTAAAAGGATTCCCGCAATTGATAAGGAAAAGCTAGTAAGCCCTACAAAATATTAAAAAGTGCCCAAAACACATCCAAAAGGTATCGTGTTTGTGCCCGTTGGAATTAGCATAAAATTTTAGAAGGGGTTTGTTTTGACTGCAAGGGGTGATTAGCCTCCTGCCAACCCCGGACCTCACCCTCTACCTTTGACACTCGAAATAAAGGAAACCCAAGCTTATTTAAAGCCAAAATGAATGTTTTTTTTTTCCTTAAAACATTAAAAAAAGGAACGGTTAAGACCTGAGGGGTAACAGAGCACCAGGTAGAGAGGTGGGTCTATACCGAGTAGGTTCAGTGGTTGACCACCAATCAACAGCTTTGCACAACTTGTTAGTACCTTGTCACAAGTCGTCCTTGAACTATCCGGTGTGAAGGAGTGACAGTAGGTGGTTTGAAACCACTCGAATTTCCATGAATACATCCAATGCATGACCAAAAACTGAGTGTGCACGAGAGGACTCCAACGCAGGTCACAGGGTAGTGAAGCTACGTGGAGTTAGAGCCACGTGTTGACTACTGAGCAGAGAGAAACGGCTGAGCAGGGAATATGCAGTGTGCAACACCTGAGGTAGAGGAAAATTACATGGGGTAGAGTAGTTGAATACGGATGGGCAGTGATAGTGCAACCAAGTGTCTAGTAGAGACAATCATGACCATGCACAAGCCAAATGCAAACTGCGAGGAAGAAGCCCGAGTCTGGAGTCTACCATGATCATGCAAGTTGGGAGGACAGTGGAAGATAATTTTAATCAATACGGTGTAGTGCCAGCAGAAGAGAGTATGCAACAATGGATAAAACCCACCAATGTACATAGAAGAAGAAGCCTTAACGCATGCAGAGTGCAAATGTGCAGCCTTCTTTGGGCCAAATGGAGATCAAAATATTCACAGAAGCAAAACTCAAGTTGACACTCAACACTTCAAGTAAAACATTAGCACGTTGGAACCTGTAATTTCCTAACACTCAACAAACGTAATACAATCAAGGAGCACAAAAAAAAGGCACTGGAAAATAACCACAAGAATCTTGAAATATGCAAGTAAAGCACATGCAAAAGGTAAAACTTGCATAAACAACTACACGATGGAACAACAATGGCAAGTAGCTTGATTCTAGTCCCCTAACTCTGATACCATGAAGAAGTGGAAGACGAGGGTCTGGAAGGAATACACATGCATTAACCAGTTGTACTTCACCAAGAAGGAGTTGCAAGATAAAGCAAGCAAACTTTTGAGAGATAATGTGCTTGCATGAGAGCTCAAGATTCAAAAATGGAGTGGAATGGAGTGCTCTTGGATTACCATGGACCAAAAAGAAGAGGATTACAAATAGGGGAGTAAATGTGTAACTCCCATGTAAGAGAAGATTCCTCCATAATGGAGAAGAGGAGTTACTTTCCCAAATGGGAATGTAACTCCTATGACACACTTACACATATGACATATTCTGTAAGAGAATCTGTCATAACTAAGATGACACCTAGATCTAGGTCCACCTAAGTGAGATGACTCACCCAGTGAGGTGGAATAACACTAAATAATTAAATAAAGTGATAAAAAAACACCTACACCAACATAGATATTTTGGAATACAAATTTTATACTTATTTATGTCCAAAGGTTATTGAGTTCTAGTTCATGCGCGAACCCAGAGGATCGTATTTGCGGGGTATCCCTTTAGCGATTAAGATCTTGATCATGACTCTAGATTTAGAACAATGTCCTTAAACCCTACCATGTGCAGGGGCAGGAGCAATTGTGGTCAAAGATGGCAAACCTGGTGGCAGAAAGGTAGAGAGAAGAACATCGGCTTAAGTTTAATGAGGCACATAAGAGGGATTTGGAGAAGCAACGTGAAATTATGGAAAGAATGGTGTTGCGGAGAGAGATGCTTCATTAAGGATTTGGCGCTCACGTAGAGGATGTGGAGTCAGAGCATCTGGAACTCCCCCATTTGGGTAAGAATGGTAGAGAACCCTCTTCAAAATCAAATGAGACCACATCGATGGAATCTACGAGAATTGTGGGTGCACATTTGATCCCTCCTGGTGACCTAGCCCTTGCGCTTTGTTTTCTAGTTTCTACAAAATCTTCAATAAGCAAGCTAGTGCGGGCAGTAGAGTAGCGAGAGATAGAATTAATTTACATTCAATTTTAGGAGTTAATCAGGTAGCTTATTCATCTGAGGTGGTGCAATTGTCATCTGTGTTATTTGTAGGTCCAGTTGGAGGTATATTTTCTGGCGCGTCATCAACACAGAACATGGGCACGTAGAACGTTGGCATTACATTTGGAAGTAGTATAACTTCATAGACTATGGGAGTTCAGTTTAGCACAATTGTTGGAACATGAGGTAGTGCATCTTATGGTTCATTTCCCGCTACAGGAGGGGGATCATAAGGATCAGGTGGTTTAGGATCTAGAGGATATGGTGGTTCAAGGGGTGGAGGTAATACAGGTTCTAAATCTAGTGGGAATGGTCTGCACCAACCCTAATAGTTATATTTTGAGATTTCTCTTCGTCTCCCAGAATAAACAGGAATTGAAGATGCAGTTGAGTACATGCATATGTGTGAAATATTATGGCACGCTAAGGGGATTACAACTCTATAACGTAAGCTAAGCTAGTTTGCAACTACTTTGTAAGGGCACACACATAGTTGGTATAGGAAATATGATCCAAACCAGACTTAGATTATATTGCATTGTGTGATGCTTTCTTGGTGGAGTTCCACATACCTAAGTTTGAGCAAAAGAGCATCAGCGTGCTGAAGGACAAAAATCAGGGCATGGTTGAGAGCGTAAGGGAGTATGATGCTTGCTTTAAATTTTTATTTTCAAATTTTCCTTATGACATCCACCCAAGTTAGTATGCTCAATGGTTCATCGTAGGTTTGATCACACCTTTTAGAAGGGCACTCTCACATAAGACATTTATAGACCCGTGCAAGGCTTTGGAATTTGTTCTGCGTGCTGAGGCAGTTGGGATTGTAGACATTGGTGTTAGCCCATTTTTAGAAGCTCAGATTGCGTCTATGGAAAAATAGTTGGAGAAGTTGTCAACTAATTCAACACATAAAACACGCAGTGGTATTCGGTACACAGACTATGAAGTAAAAGGACATACTAAGGATAGATGCCCTCAAAAATTGGTGTGCGCCATGTTGTTGGACTACATGATCTGTCACTTGGACCATGATTCAAGCAGGTGCTCATTGCTATAATGCACGATAAGGAAGAACGTGTCCTATTACTGTAAGATTTGTAGGTCTACCACACATGATACAGAAAACTATAGGTTGATTAATCATATTCATGATGTCATTAATATTGGTGTATGTTAAACCAGTGCTGCAAGTAATTCTAAGGAACAAGGTGAGCATCATTATCAAAATCACAATGAAGGGCGCTTTGATGGAGGCTGGGGTAGAGGTCGATGATACCATGGGGGATTCAGAGGCTGAGGTCACGGTGGTGGAAGAACTGAATTTCCACTTGGAACATGTTATACATATGGATCCCCTGATCATTATAGACATGAATTCCCTTAGAATATTATTTTCTCTGTTTTCGGAAATAACCACAACTATGAAGAATGCCTATACTTGTATACACATCTAAGTAAGAAGCATAAGCAAGATAAGGGTGCGGGGATAGTTAGAGTACAATGCGTTGTAGAAGATCAATGGATGTTGAAGTTAGTGCATGATCTTGAGCTGGTACCAGTGTTAGTCACTATGCCCGTTGAGGCTGCGCGCGTGAGGAAAGTTCCCAAGCAGAAGCCTATTATTACAAAGGAGGAGGTATTGCATGCAAAGTATCCAAACCCTATGCATCAAAAGGAATTTTATCAAGAAACCATGGAGGTTATTAGAAAATTACAGGGTCAGATACAATGCTTTAAGGAGCAGTCACAGAAGCTGGAATAGGCCAAATCAATTGAGCTTCCTTAGAAAGATGTTGATTATTTGAAGGATGTTTGTAAGATGCTACGATAAGAAAACATCATTCCTTTACTAGGGGAATGGCTTAGGGGAAATATTTTGTGCACTAGAGTTGAATGAGAGAGACAAATTTTACATGCTAATCTACCTCATCACAATCTGGATTATGATAAAGAGATCACTTTGAATGCGGTTGTTGACGGATGAATTTTGAGTAATATTTTGATTGATACAAGTGAAAAAGTGAATTTGATCACTTTAGATGCGTGGAATCAAATGGGGAGGCCACCATTACAACCATCTTCCAATGTGTTGTTTATAGTAAATAAGACTAAAGCCACGCCCATTGAGTCTTGAAGGATGTTACTATTACTATACAAGGGGCCAAGTTTATTGGAGACTTCGAGGTCTTGCAACTTGCAGAGGCAGATAGTTTTCCTACATTGCTTGGGCACCCTTGGTGTTTTTCAAACAACGTTGATCTGCGCTTCAGTAAAGGATACATCAGTTTTGAGAACAAGGAAGAGTGTGCCATCATTCCTTTAACAGATGGGAAAGTTACACCTTATGTAGAACCTTTGAGTGAATAAGATTTAAATAAAACTTATGTGCATACTATTAAAGATCTTGAAATACTTGAGCCATCAAAGGAAGGAGTTCTCAAATGGGATGATGCAAAGTCCATGAGTGATACTACAAGTGTTGCATGTGACAACTGGGCACATGACACTTATGAAATGGTTGGACACGAGATGAGGAGTGTAGTTATGCACGTAAGTAGGCCACATTGTGTTAGATGTTTGGGCAGTAACTAGGAACCAAGGTACGCTAGTGAGGGGAATCTTGAAGTATTTTTTCCCGCTATGGAATTTTAGTGGATAGATCAAGTGGAAATAAGGAATATGCTGGTGTATACCCTGTATGGGACAACAACGCATTGGTGGATGGTTCAAAAAGATAATATTTTAGAGTGGAGAGAAGTGAGAATTACCTTCTCTACTAGATTTCTTCGAAGCAATGTGCCTTCCAAGACATGTGAATTTCATGGGAAGGATGCTCAACACCATGTTCAGTAGTGTGAGAGACTCTGGAAAGAGGGGTAGGAGGCATTACCACCTTCATTGTGGGTGCACAAGTTCTACTACACTTTGTGAGGCTATGCGCGCGCATGGTATGTTTATGTAGAGTTGAACAGAGAAATGGGAAATTGGCAAGAATTGACTGCAGGTATGATTCATACCTTTGACTATTTTTCTACTAAAACTCCAGTGAATGAGGCATTACAGGTTATGAAGCGCTTACCATTGGGAGATAGTGCAAAGGCTGAGGAACTTATTTAGGAGTTACTAGGTGAGTTAGATATGGAGGTGCATTATGAGGAAGAAGAGATAGATGCAAAACAACTTGGGCGCGCCTACCTAGAAAAAGAAAAAGGTAAGATGGTCTATGTAATTGATGATGAAGAAGTGGAAAATATGGATGTTGAGCATACTAAGGGTACACGTGAGGTATTAGAAAGTGTATATGAGAAGGCGCACATGTATCATGAGCCTATGAAAATGAAGAAGGTCAACATCAGGACAGATGTTGAACCTAAGGAAGCCATCATTGGATATTATTGGTTTGACTTAGAGGTTGCAAAGATAATTGAGTTACTACATGAATTCCAGGACTTATTCCCTAGATGCTATCATGAGTTGAAAGGGGTACATCACTCTTTGGGTGAGATGAGGATCAAGCTGAAGGAAGGTGCGCGATTGGTTAGGAAGAGGCCTTACAAGATGAATCCTAACCTACGTGTCAAGGTGAAGGAAGAAATTGATAAGATGTTGAATTTTGGAATCATTGAGCCCATTGAGGAGTCAGAGTGGGTTAGCCCTATGGTAATAAGTATCAAGAAAGATGATAGGATGAGAATTTGCATGGATTATAGGGAGTTGAATGTTACATGTGTAATAGATCCCTTTCCCACACCATTTACAATGGAGATTCTGGAAGGTGTTGCAAGGCACGAGATTTACTCCTTCACTAATGGATTTTATAGATATCATCAGGTGAGGATAACTAAAGAGGATCAAGAAAATACAACTTTCACCATAAAATGGGGAAGTTTTGCATACACAGTTATGCCCTTTGGATTGAAGAATGTGCCTACAGTCTTTTCACGCATTGTTTTGTAAGAATTTCAGGACTTTATTTATAAGTTCTTATAGGTTTACTTGGATGATTGGACAGTTTATGGGCTAGTCAAAGATCACTTTGATAATTTAAGGCTTATGTTTGAGAGGTGTCGGCAATTCAACACCTCCTTAAACATTAAGAAATGCATTTTTACTACACCTTTTGGGACTTTGTTGGGACACATTATCTATAAAGAAGGGTTGTTAGTGGATCCTAATAAGGTTGTTGTTATTCTGGGCTTAGAGGAACCTACTAACCAGATCAAGGAGTGTGGATTCTTGGGGCACACAGGTTATTACATGAAGTTTATCAAGGGATATTCTTGGATCGCTGCGCCCTTGGAAAATTTGTTAAAGAGTAAAGGAAAGTTCCATTGGGGTGAAGCGCAACAACATGTGTTTAAGACATTGAAGGAAAGGCTTACTACAACACCTATTTTTTGCTTTCCTTCATGGACCAAACCTTTTCATGTGCATTTGGAAGCCTCTAGCATGGCCATTAGCATGGTATTAGCCCAACTTGGAGAAGGTATTGTTGATCATCCTATTTGTTTTGCAAGTAGGAAGTTGACCCCAGCTAAACATAATTATACAACTACGGAGCATGAATCCTCGTCCATGATCTATGCGTTGCATAAGTTTAGACAGTACTTGTTGGATACCCCATTTATATTCTATATAGATCACGTGACACTTAAGTACTTGGTGAACAAGCTCATTCTGCAGGGGCACATATGACGTTGGATTCTGTTGTTCTAGGAATTTGATTTTACATTAGTGGTTAAACTAGGCAACAATAATTCTGGACCCGGTCATTTATCGAGGATTAATTCAAGAGAGGATGCACAGAGCATTGAGGATATAATGTCAAATGCACAACTATTCATATTGAACCACACGCCCTTTGACTTAGAAGATATCGATGTCTTTTTATGGACTGGTGTGGCACCTAAAGGAATGAAGAGTATAGAGAAGAAGTAATTTGCCATATGTGTTGTGCCCTACATGTTGATTAGTGGTGACTTATACAAACTAGATTGCGATAAAGTTTTGCGTCGGTGTGTTCTTGAGCATGAACGTGAAGCTATTATGGAGGAGGCTCATGGTGGTATTATAGGTGGACATTATACAGGAGATGCTACCACGCGTAAAATTTAATTGGTTGACTTGTGGTGGGAAACATTGTATAAGGATTGTAAAGAATATTGTAATACATGTGACCATTGTCAGTGCCTTGGAAAACCTAGGCATAGAGATGAAATGCCTTTGAGGCCTATTACTAGTGCAAAACCTTTTGAAAAGTGGAAAATTGACTTTATGGGTCCTATTTCAACACCCGTGCATAGGATTGGGTCACGCTACATTATAACTTGTATAGATTATTTTACAAGGTGGGCAGAAGCAATGCCTATAAAGGATTGCATGACAGCTACGGTAGTAAGGTTTTTGTGGGAAAACATTATCAGCAGGTATGTGGTGTATCCATCTTAGCTCAACTCTGTCATGATGAGCATATCATCCTCACATAAGTCTTTATCATACATGTTCAATACTCATTGGATTCTTTCTTTCTACAATCCAAATCAGGTTCAAGTATTTGAATCAACCCTGTCTTCAAGTGTTATAAGATATTACTTGTAAATATGATAAGGAAGAATCAAAATAGGGAACTCAATGACCATTTGGTTCATCCTAGTATTGTATTATCCTTTAAAGGACATAGACAAGTCTTATTCAAATGTATTCACCCTTGAAATCTCATTCATTGACTGTCCTATTTATAAATTCACCATTAGTCCTCTTAGGAACATAACATACTAGTCACTAGGTATATGAAGGATATTAGGAATATCTTCACTAGAACACTAAATGGAATTTGAAATCTCTATGAACATTTATTTCAAATTTGTAGGTAAAAAATTCACGAGGTTTCATGCTTCAACCACCGCATGGAATTCTAGGTCCTTTCTCTCATACATTATCCACAAGTAAGACATATTGATATAAATATTTATTAAATCATCCACACCTATTTCATCATAATAGTGACATAATTGAGTAGGATTTATTCACCTATGGATGATCATGCATTAGTTTTCATGGTGTTACTTCATACTCTCTGCCTTAGGCTCCTTTGTATCCCTCTCAAACATAACAAAGATCTTCTAAATAGCAACCTTATAGTTTCTAGTCTTCAAGAACTTGTTCCCCTTCAAATTCAAGTCATAAATTTATATTCACTTTTCATGCTCAACCCCCTAAGATCAACAAGGTCCAACAAGAAACTTTTTTCTCTATTGCATTCAAGCTAGGAGCAAGGTAGAATTACCATGTTTCTCACCTATAGATGATGAATCCCCCACATTCTATCACTGCAAGCACTATCATCTTATGCATTTTCTTATTAAATCCCTTTATGTTCTTTTATACCTCTGTTCTAAGTCACTTTTCCTCAGCTTTGTCTTAATCACACAATCCCATATTTTAATTCAAGGATTGGTTCCCCTTGCATAATCATAGTCATTATATTCATTTATTTCATCATATCATAGAAACTCTATAACTATCATGCTTAGATTCCTTATACTAAGCAAGAGTTGGCATCCCATAAACCCTTAAGACTGGTTTTGAACAGATTATTTCCTTTGACCACTTGAACTGCTAAGAAAATGATCTTAGAATATCATTCAAGGAGTTTTCCACATGACACATTGTCTTATAGAACTACTAAGGTGAATCCACACTTAGGTTACCCAAATCAAGTTGAGAGAGAATCAAGATTTATGGTGTTTAAGCTCAAAAATGTGGAAGGACAGTTAATTCTCTAGTTGTTTCAAGACAAGGAAGTATTTTAAATACCTTTATATCTTTTGAAAACATCATTCATAACATATATTACCCTTCAATCATTCGATTTAGATTAAAATTGCATCAAATTGATATATACCTTGTCCACTGTGTTATTCTACAGTTCTCTCAAAAAAATTCTTATTGATATCTCCATGTGATCTTATCCATTCACTCTGAAAGTTCTTGGGCCTCTACTTCGAGATATGATAGAGATATTTTGAAAATATTGGCTCATTCCATCGGTTAGAAATAAAATTATCAATTTCCCTAGTTCATGGCAGCGTGGAGAAAACTTGATCTAAAACCTTTAAGAAAGATTGTCAAAGCTTCTAATAAATTACATTGGGTTTTCAAATTATTCCTTCATCTATTCAAAGTTACAGTCAAGATATTTTATGAGGTTTCATTATGGAGAGGGTTTTTAGCTTACTGACCAACTTAATCCCTTTTGCACAGTCCCAATAAACATTCCAAATAGTTCTTATTAACTAATAAATCATGCATGATACGGTATAAACCACTAAAATACATCAAATAACAAAGATCTAAGATCATTCACACTCATGGAGATTAAAACCAACCTTATTCATCTTGGGAAAACATGTCATACAATATTATCTCTGACTATTCTTGTTCTTCAACTCAAAATTCTACCTTCTCCATACAAATTATCCTCTCTATCTTTTTTCATAAGAATTCAAGCTTCTCTACCTTGAATTATCTTGGTATAGCTGTTAAAAGCCTTATCTCTTGACCAAATTCCTACATTTCGTGAGATTATATCTCAACCACATATGTTATAAACTAGGAATTGGTTTCTCTGACTGAGGAACAAATATGAATGGATAAATTTGACTTCCCCATATTGTGGAACTTCCTTCCAACGTAGCACACTCACAAGAAATTTTCCTTTTACCTTTAAAACACCTAATTCCTATTTTTGCACTCATGTAAGAACCTTTTACATCACAATTTCAAACCACAAACTTGAAGGGAAAGTAGGAAGGGAAAGTAGACTAACTCCTACTACATGTTTGCACACCTTTCAAGGCTTTTTAATCTTATTTATACTCTTCCAAGCATCGTGGAAGATGCTCCTGCATCAATATGGATGCCCATTGAGTTTGACAAGTGATAGGGGAACTCATTTTCTTAATGAGACCATCGAAATATTATTGGTAGAATTTATGGTGGCACACCGTAAAACAACACCCTATCACCCACATGCAAATGGGACTACTGAGGCTTTCAACAAGATATTGAGCCACACATTGACTAAGATTTGTGATGTTGGAAGGAAATATTGGGATGATAAAGTCTCTATTGTACTTTGGGCATATATGATAACTTATAAAATATTAAACAAAGCCACACCCTTTCAGTTGGTATTCGGTGCGGAGTCAGTTTTTCCCGTGGAATTGATATTACCTTCAATGCATATTGTGCACGCCGAAGGTTTGGCTGATGAGCAAGCACTTGAAGAGCATATTGATAAACTGATGCAATTGGATGAAAGGTGCGCCATTTCCAAATGGAGTCAGAAGAGGGAAAAGGATAGACATACGACATGGCATGAAAGGTATATTAAGGATAAGAAGCTTGAAGTTGGATAGATAGTTCTTCTGTATGATTCAAATTTTTTATGCCACCCTGGAAAGCTTAAAGTAAATTGGTTGGGACCGTATATTGTGACGTACATACTTGATTCAAGAGCTTGTCAGTTAGAGGCACTGGATGGGACATGGTTTCCTGGTTATTTCAATGGGAGTAGGCTGAAGCCCTACTATAAATAAGTCTTCTTGGTGTTTGTAATAAGGCAATATTGTCATTTAGATTAGGTTTCCTTCATGAATTTATTTTATGTGTGTTTCCTTTCATCATTGCTATGCTTTGTCAATTTAGTTCAGTGTTTTGTGTAATAAGCGTGCATGCGCTCCAAAATTTGATTACTCCCTTTTTGAGTTCATGTGTAGAGGATTGCGCATACATTTAGTGTGGGATAGAGAGAATACAAGCAGAGGAAAATGTACAAGATTTGATGTTGAAAATTTGCCTAGGAAAAATAAGAGCGTGCATTGGGAGTCCTAGGTATCAGAGGAGCACGCATGGTGGTGGTTATACTGGATGGAGAATGATAAGGTGTCATTAGGAAGATGGTGATAATAAGGATGATGCCAAGGGAAAAATCCACGTACAGGAGTGAACATGCAGGGCAACATGAGGTAGGCAGTAATAGGTATAACTACTTGGAATAGGACACATTGGTTGATGTACTTCGGTGCTGGAAGCAAGCATAAGGAGGTTTGCAGTCAGTATAGTTTTACGTGCCAGAAGGTTGTAGAGGTTACACACAGAGGAAATGTTCTCGGAAAAACTGAATTTAATGTGAAAGTATGGTGGTAGGTGGCATTGTAATTAACGAGGTAAAAAACAAAAAAATATAAATAAGGGATTGTGGTAAATCATTTTTACCTTGTGAAAATTTACAGACGAGCTTGTACAGACTAGGGCATCCTCGAGAGTATTGGCGAAGGATTGATTGCGAAGCTGAATATTTACAAACCAGATTGTGGAGAAGAACATGGCCTTGTGCAGAGCAAGCTAGGAAAGAAGTTTTGTAGGTTTGGACAGTGTAATGTAAAGAAGAGAAGTTTCTCTGGTTAGGGTTTGTAGAACTAGGGCACGGTTTGTAGAATTTTCATAGGAGAGTTGCAGTTAGGGTTTGAGGCACCAAGAAAATCAAAGCATGAGGTAGAACTAACAAGTACCTAACCAAAAATGGCACCAAGAAGGGGAACAACCATTTCACCCAAGAAAAAGGGTAAGGGCAAGGACAAACCAAGGGAGCCAACAAAATTCAATGAGGAGTGGTATTCTAAAATGTAATACCCAAATGGAGTATTGATGGGGATGGAGTGGGTGTCCCATGTAAGAAGAATGGTTATAAGTGATTACAACCATCAAACCAACACAACTAAGAAGGAAATTACTTTGGAACTAGTTTGAGCCATAGGGAAGAGGATGACCAATGATAAACTAGTATATGATGATTCAGTGCAGAAGACTTTGGAGAAGGATGGACTTCTACAACTATATTATCTACTATTTTTCGGCAAGCCTGAGAGATTGTACCAGTGGCTTATGTTGTGTGTGCATGAAGATTATTTTTACTTCGCTAGAAGGAGGATGCACATAACTCCTCAATTAATCTCAAAGTTCACTGTACTCATCTTCACTGGGGAGTCATTTAATGATGAGTTGGGTGATAACGAGGCTATCAAAGAAACAACTAAGGAATATAGATATAAGAAATGCATGCATGCCTTGATATCTCAAAGATCAACAACCTGGTGATAAATATGGTTATGTGCTTTCTTATTAAGTTAAGTGGACAGGAAAGATGGACCTAAGTTAACAAGAGATGGTTGAATGTATGCAAGAATATAGTTGAGGGAACCATCTAGAACATCTCGGCCTTCATAGATGAAGGTATAATTGACACAACACGAGATGGAGACAAGATAATGTATGGTAATATCTTGTTTTTGATTGTCTTCTTGGAGATTGGAGTGCCCGATGGGCCGAACAGTAACATATGAGAGTACCTTGATGAAGACCCCTCCCTTGATAAGAGATTTACAACCTATACTTGTGACACTATGACATTGGCATATAAGGCACACTTAGATAAATGGTATAAGTGGATGCACGAAGCCTTTAGCGCCAAGTGGAGGATCTCAGAGAAAATGCCAACTTTGGTGAAAGATGAAGCTGAATTTATAGTTTACCAACAATTTTGCATTGGCAGGTTCACCCTTGCTGATGGTACCAAGAGCCCATGGTGTAAATTACAATTTTCCTTCACCATGTAGTACTTCCATGGTGCGGTTAATAGGTTTAAGGAGGTGAATAGGCTGAGATTTGATCTAAGTACTGTAGATCAGGAGCATCGCGAGCTATGCAGAACACTTGTCTATCCATAGAAGCGTGCATATGTGGAGAGGTATGCCTCACATGACATACATATGGTCAAACCTATTACCATACCAATTGTAGGAGCAACTGCAACAAGGGTTTATATTCATCTATGACCAAAGTTTGAACATGGTGCATATGTAGAGGATGATGTAAGTATACCTAATGACCCTATAGGGAGAAAGAAGGGGGAAATGAAGAAGAAAGATAAAGGAGAGATTTCTACAATAAGTCGAGCGTCGAGCGCGCATGAAGGCCAGACTATAGGGAAAAAGGAAATAGGTATAGGCACGAGTACTTATACTCATAGGAAGAGGTACCCAGTAAAAGACAAGTCTCTCTTGAAGAAGAAACCAAAGGTAGTTCAGAGAACTAACTCTGAGGAAATAGAGAGATTGAAGAACAAAGAAACAGAGGAGGAGGAGGAATGAGAGCCTAAGAAGATCCCTCCCATGTATGATGTGCATGAGTCTGATGAGGAGCAGAGTGCACCATCAGAGGAAGTTAGAGAAGTTAGAGTGGGTGGCAAAGAAGTTGGAATAAACGTGCATGATACTTCTCACCTTACTGAACATGAGTTGGAAACCGCTTTGGAAAAGTAAGTAGTAGGTATTATACAGAACTTGGTTGAACATGAGGTGGAATGCAGTGCTAAAGAGGAAGAAGAAAAAGAGAGAGGTGGGAATTTAGGAGGGGAAACAAGTTTGGCAGTAGGTTTTCCAAAGGATGCATGCACTAGTGGCAGACACACGTCCACCCACTAGAGACCTACTATGTCCTATGATGCAGATCCCAACAAGGTATTGTGTGCTCACTACCAGAGTATAGTACTGATAGACCAACTCTTTTGTTAGTCATCCTTTGATAGGGAAAGTGTGTACTCATGCACAAGGAAGATGTTGTCCTGGACGTTTGAGTCTCATATTGATGAACCTGAATTCAAAGTCAATGCAAGAGCATTACTGGATACACGCGCTTCACCTAGCTCCAAGGAAATAAATCCAATAGTGGATTCTAAAAAATTGACTGATGAATAGGCATGTAATGCGTTGAACAAAGTATCGGTGGAAATAGAGGCTAGATTATTTGAGAGAAATAACATAATCAAAGAACTAGAAAAGGAGTTAGAAGAAAAGAATAAATAAATTATTGAGAGAGACAAGGAAATAAAGGGAAAAGAGTAGATGGTTGCGCAGTTAAAGGTTGAGTTGAGGGAGGAAAAGGGGAAATTGTGTGAAGTATATAAAAAGGCAGAGTTGATCAAAAATTTGATCATACTAGCATGCCCGGACCCAGCCCCTCCTTCATAGAAGTATGAATCATCTCTTCACTATTTGGAGGATTTAATATGCATGATCACAATGCAAAAACAACCACTTGCACTGGAGTTCGCTGAAGAAGTTATGGCACAATAGAAGAAATAGGAGAAAGAGAAAATTGAGGCGACCATAACCCAATACACTGAGCTTCTTATGTCAGTAAAGACTACGGCTCATATGGCTAAAGTTGTCTATGACAATTGTGAAGATAGGGATTGGGTGGCAAGCATGTTGGTTGTCACTCATGAGGCGGATTTGAAGGAGTTCTGGGCCAAGAACAAAGACAATCGGGTGGAATGAGATAAGATAATTGTAGAGGTCAAGAAGAATAGTGACGTTATTGATATATTAAGGACCTCTATAAAGAATAATCTCAAGGAATTGTATCCCTAGGTAACACGCAAAGTGGACACGCTAACAGACATGGGAAAATAGTTGGAAAATTTGGTTGACACATTTAAGGCCAAGGGTAAAGGGCTCACATTTGAAGAAGTCAGTGCAATGATGGGGGATCTATTCAAACAAGAACATAGTGAGGTGGAAGGATGGAATGCAATTGAAGCATCCTTGAATAAGGATTTTCTCATTCTTCTTACACAGTGACAAAATTCTTTTATTTTTGCCAACAATGGATATTCTTTTATTCTTTGACTGTAGATTCTTTATTATTTACTCATGGAGGGATAAGTTAGATTACACATTGTCAGAGGCAACAATGAAGCAAATGTGGGGTAATGTTGAGCATGAAAAATGACTAAGTCCTTGAAAACACAGGTTAGTGCTCGCGAAGGGAATTATAGGAGAAAGGTGCATGAGGAAGTGCTCATGAGGAGAACAGGGTTTATGCACTGAAGTCAAATAGGAATGCGCTCATGAGATAGACTGAACACTTAGCCAATTTTTGGGATGCGGATCTAAATATATATTTGGAGTGGAAACCAAGCAAGGTTTTGAAGATAATAATAGAATAAAGAGACTTTTGGTTCAAGCAATGTTTATTTTGGGATAAGACCAAGCGACATGCATAGTTATGAGCTAATAATAGGATCTGAATTAAGATTTAATTGTAGTAGATATATTATTAGGAAAGCTTGCATGCTTTTTGTACTTAGCTTGTATCGACACATGGCTATTCTTAGCATGTAGCGTATTTTGAGGATGCATAGGTGGTGAAGGGAAAGTCCCCATCCCTATATATATGTATGATCTGCATAGTTTAGGGGGGCCACTTTTCTGATAGAGTTATGCTACTGGAATATGTGCACACATGACTCATGGTGATACTCATATGTATGTAAACACTTATGTGTCTTATAGTAATTAATATAATGGATCTTTGTGGCTGGATATTGATTGTTGACACATTTTTTACTAGTTCATGCATGGTAAAGTTAATCTTGATTCTAGTATGAGTTAATCTTGCATATGGTTAAGATCTAGATCTAGTTTATGTAATGCAATATACTTGATTATCTATTATGGATTTGTAATATTTGTATGATCATGCTAAATCCTTGAACAAGATGACATAAAAGAGGGACCTGGTACCCTTGCATGCTTCAGGTTAGTGCTCAATTCTAGCTGAGTGATGTGCCAATGCACCTTGGGCTTTTGTGGGTAAACTAAGACTACAAAATGTGAGAGAGTAAAATAAACCATGATATGTGGTATGTTGTGGATGGATGGAATGGAACTAAAGATGGATGATAGGAGCCGCATGCCCCCCAAGTGAATGGAAATGTATACATTGAGGTTCATTTGGCTTTCCCCCTCAGTAGTCAAGAGTGAACCATAAACAAGAGTGCGTCATTAAGAAATGGTCGAACCGTATGTTGTGTGTAACGCGTTGGGATGAATGTGTATTGATGATATGTAACCTAGAGATGATGTGTGTGTGACCCTATAGCTGAAGTGTATATCACGATAAGATGAGCGTAGGAGTGATGATTTTAGCCTAAAGCGTACATCACTACAAGATGAATAAAGGGAGTGGTGATGTAGCCTAAAGCGTATAACACTACAAGATGAAGGAATAGGTGACCATTTAGCCTATAACATGTGTCACTAACCTAGTAATGTCGCATGATAGAAGGTAAATTGATGAACGTGTGAGTATGATGAGGTCCATTTTATTTGTAAACCCTCGGCAGTCGGGTATGGACCGAAGAACTAAAGTGCATCATAGGGTAGTGAGTGCAACACGTAGAAGATGTAGTATATGCATTGATGATAGAAGACCATTGATGAGTGAAAATGTGTAATATGTGATGAGTAGTATACAGTGCAATGTGTGTAAATAGTCTAATAATGTGAAATGCGTGCTATATAGTATGTAGAATGAGTAGTATATGGTGTTAGAATCGTAGACCATGAAAGTGTGATACATGTGTGATGAGTACTAGTATGGTATATAGAATATGTATGATGTGCAAACGTCAAAATGATGTAAACTAAATGTAGAATGTATGATGCGTGAGATGTATGAAAAGAATCAATGTGTAGTACCTACTGTGCAGTTTGTGGGGTTCATGTGTAGTATGCCCTCAATAGTTAAGTGTGAATCGAAACACAAGAGTGTGTCATCGAGTAATGACGATGCTAAAATGTGTGATGAATATGCCTATGCAAGGAGATTGATGTACACAAAGATGAGAGACACGTTGATGTTAATATGAGGAGGGGGGAGATGTGTGAATGATATGTCCCCCAAACATGTAAGAGGAAGGACATAATCATGTAATGTAATCTAAAAGATCATCGCTTTCAGGGTCATAGTCCAATGGATACGCATTGGTGACTTAATAAGAAATAGTGTCTGGCTGATCACGTAATGAGCCATTGAGGCGTAAGTTGTACATACCCATGGCATATTCCTCATCAGTAAATGGATTTAGTGGACAATCGTGTGCATACCAACGAGTGAGATTTTGTGTATAACCTAGAAAATAGCTATTGCAAATGAAGATACGTCCAAAAGGCATGGGGAAAAATATATCTATATGATCAAGATCTAGAGTGCCCCAAATATAATCAAGCCATGATTACCTTGATGTTAGTGGTGAAGAGAGAGGAGCGCACGATAGATAGATAGTGAGATGAAAGACACATAAACCATAAGCAACAATAATAGTGATGAAGCCATAATAAATATTAGAATCATGAGGAGGGTAAACATCCTCAAAAGCAAAATCTAGTTGAGCCAAACCTTCATGTGTGAATATAGTGTCATCACATGTAGGATTAAATGGAATATGTTCCCAATATGAGTCATTCATGAAGAGCGTGCAATTGAAAGGTGAGTGTGCTAATATAGGTGGTACATGTGAAGCTGTAGGTGATAGAGTGATGCCCATAGACTGGACAATCCCCTAATAAGGAATCATAGTAGTAGTGGTAGTAGGTGGCGTAGAAGAAACTGCATCTATCACTCAAATAACACCCTCAAGTGGTGGCAAGTGAGGTGGTTCATCCATAGGTTGAGGATCGTTTGTAGTATCAGTGTGTGGAATAGGAAGACTAGTGCGATTAGCTCAGTCACAATATTGGAATGGATCACGCTCACGAAAAATAATATACTCAATGCCTTTATGGAGAAATTTGACACAATGATGGACAATCGAAGTGACATCTTGCATGGCTTGGAGCCATGGCCTACCTAGAAAACAATTATAAGAGACTAGAAAATCAATGATGTAAAACACCATGTTGATAGTTTTTAGACCAACAGTGATGGGCAGTGTAATGTGACCAAGACATGGACGAACAAAACCATCATAAACGGAAAGACCTAAGACTTCAAGGAATGACATAGGACACAAGTTGAGTTCAGATCCATTATCAATTAAAGTGTGTTTGATACCCAAATTGTTAATGCGACACATGATATGCAAAGGTGGGTCATTGTCAAAAGTATGAATATCAGCTGGAGGATTAGACTTGAATGATATGTGTTGAGAAAATGCATCAACAAATGTTTGATAGACTAAATCAAGATGCATGTCGACATGAATATGAGTAGTAGCAAACATATGTTGGACTATATGCCTTAGATCAGGGTTTGCAAGTAAATAATCATTGATTGAGATACTCATGATGACTAAATCCTAGTATGATAAACAATGAATGAATGAAGATCAAATAAGCATGAAGATCGAATCAGGTTCACCAAAATGATTAACTAAAATGTGGATTTATTAAGTTAATCTAAACTAGGAACAACAGTAAATAACACTAAATAAAAGTAGTAAATAAATATGGAAAGTGACCCAAGCAACTAGGCTAATGAAAATATAAACCCTAATGCGTAAGAAGAGTGAGGAAGTGACTTAGCTTATTCTCAGGCTGATCTGGATTGTGTCGTAAAATAAACTGAATATACTGGAATCAGGAACGAACATGCAAAGGTCCCAAAAAGGACAAATCTGAGTTGTTTGAATGGACTGGGGTGCTTGGAAGAGGATCAGGGCGCCTGTGGGTGCCCTAGTTTGAGTTATGGGTGCCCTGGTCTGTGTAGGAGGTCCAAAAACTAGATTTGTAGGGTCGGAAGATGATGTGAAACCCTCGCTGTCTGTCGCGTGTGATTCGCTACTCTGTGCCGAGTGTCACTAATGATCAACAATGAAGAATAAACTTGCAAAACCCCAAAACAAGCATCAAACCCTAAAAAAAAATGTAAATGGTGGGGTCAGACTATCCTTAGCTGCCACAATGGTGGACTTACTAACTGAGCATTGCACTACATTTTAGACCCAAATGTAGTTATGAGTGGGTGGGTGTGAATCATTCCCTAGGTGCTCTTGTGCTAGTCGCACTTTGTGAAGTAGCGAGCTAGAAATATGTGTAGAAAAATATAATAAATGGTGGATGGAATATAATAAACTTTGCTCCTATGCTTGTATGATGTAGATGAACTAGCCTGGTCCCTTGTGATGGAGCTAGATGGATGCAGATGAGCTCTAGATGCCTTTGGTGGATGATAGTAGTGACTAGTGTTTGGTCCCTCGTTATGGTCTCATAACTTTATATTTATTTGATTCTCTTGATCTAATTTTGTTACTAACCCTGAAAAGGCTGACCACCAAAAAGATAGGAAGCTCAAACGGCTATAAACTCCCCAAAAGATGGAGATAAAGTGTAAAAAGGATTAGGGTGCCCCGACTAGTACCAGTGCACCCCAGTACTAGCTTGGGTGCCCCAATCAAGGCTAAAATGACGGAAAATGCTAGAAACAGACTGGGCATGTATGTGGTGAAGGTCGACAATGACGACAGAAGCAAAGTAAAATGGCCAAAAGATGAGGGTTAATTAGTACATTTTCACTCAAAACCCATATGAATAGTAGTATGATACTGGGACTAAATAATACCCAAAGTGTGTGCTTTAGTGTCTACAAAACCCCTTGAAAAATAGGATTTTCTTCGGGATCAAAGGTTGTGCATGTTGAAAACAGGTTGTGGATAGAACCACATGAGTGTTGTGAAAAAAGCGAGACCACCACCCTCTATATCTCTAAATTAGCTTTTCGACGATATTTTGTTTGGCTTCTAACTCCTTATGGAGCTCTTGGAATCGCTTCCTGAAGCTCAAGGGTTGTTTTTGCACTATGCACTGTTTTGCCCTCTAGGACCTGCTTTTGCTAAGACTGTCTTAAAACCTCCTAAACTTCCTAAAATCTTCCAAAACCAATTGCACAACATTATTATCTCTCCGATACACCTCCATGAAGAGTTTGAGTCCTTCGTTTAGCTCCGGGGGGTGTGTACCAACCTCAGCAAGACCAAAAGAATTGTCTTTCCTTAAGCTTCAAGCAGAGTCTGTCTTGAAGAAACTTGTCTTAGAAGTGCTTGGATGCACTGGATATCCCTAATTCCCCTTATAAATATGTTGACATAACACATTGGACTGCTTAGATAAGCGGAATAAGACTAACACATGGATTATGATGATCTGGAGGAGGGCTCAAAATGACCTTTAGGTAAAAAAATTCAAGTAGGGTATGGTTGTCATCCTTGCAAGTGTAAATTTCGCCCTTGCAAAAACTCATGACAACATCCTGCTAACAATCTATTGCCTTGCCCCCTGCATGGGACCGCAACGTAATCACTATCTCAATACTTTTACATTCTCTCTCTCTCTCTCTCTCTCTCTCTTTTATTGAATCACATAATTACAATATTTAATTTCCAAGCAATTTAATACTACTACTAAGCAATATCTCAATACTTTTACATTCTCTTTAGTTGAATTAATAACTTTATTTTATATTTAGGTATCCGTGGAAAGTTGAAGTTAGATTGAGGCCTCTATATCCTAATAGTACAATTTATAAAAAATATTAATAAATTTATAAAAATTATATAACAAATCCAAAACAAGTGCCTCGAAATGAATGGTTATGGTGATTTTAAAAATAAATATAAACCCCAAATCCCGAAAAAACACACACATCACTCCCTCCCACATCGACCCACTTAAAAACAGCCAATTAAATTTGAGCTTAGATTTTATTGTTCCCAAAAAATTGTGGAATTACAGCCTGTGCTATTAATGGAAGACATTCCCTTTTCTAAATAGAACAGCATGCAGTTGAGCCCTAAGCCGATGATTGCTTTGCATATGACAAACACAAATCACGCTAGATATGTAATTCTGCTACTTAGTTTTAGTAGCCATTCGGAACTACTCATCATAACTTCACTGTTTTCCTCTGAATTACTTGCTTCAACGGATACACATCCCCACATCGCATCGCACATTTGAATGAGTCTTTTCCAACCTTTTTGACCCCACCAAACTCATGCTGCAAAACAGCATTGAAGATACCCAAATCCTAAATGCAATCATCTCAAGGCACTCGGTAATCGGTATCTCTACACACGCTGTTTTTTCAACAGTTCCCAAAGCCCACATAAAAAACTTCAAACAAGAGGGAGCTATGGAGATTTGGAAGTTCAAGCACATGGGAAAACAAATAAAAAGGTATGTTTTTGGTTTGTGTTGTTGTTATACAGAGCATTATATGGAAGCCAGATGTGGGGATGAAATTTCCACTTTTATGGTCATGAACATCAAAAGGATTTGATAAGCTGTAAGAATTGCAGAATTGAGTATTTCGAGCATATGCGATAGAATTAAGATCGGATATTCTCTGAAAGTCCTTGTCGTTATTTCATGCATTTAGGATTGGGTATTGTCAGAATGTACTTGGGGGGATTTTCTGCATTTGTCATATATTAAGATTAGGTGTTGTCAGAATGTGTTTGTGGGTATTTTCTGCGTTTGTCATATTATCAAGATTGGGTATTCTCAGAATGTA
Organism: Taxus chinensis; assembly: GCA_019776745.2. Taxonomy (NCBI): domain Eukaryota; kingdom Viridiplantae; phylum Streptophyta; class Pinopsida; order Cupressales; family Taxaceae; genus Taxus; species Taxus chinensis. The sequence goes on along the minus strand of CM034147.1, from coordinate 60,741,495 downwards.
TGTTGGGGTAATTTCATTCATTTGCCAGACAACGAGAATTAGATTCTGAAATACTTGTCATATTATTAGGATTTGGTGTTCTCAGAATGTACTTTTGGGTATTTCACGGACTTTTCAATCCACTGCGATTGGAATTACCAGAAGGGACTTGTTGGTATTTCATACCTCTGTAATAGCAATAGGATTGGCTAGTCTTGGAAAACACTCGCGGGTATTTCATACATTTGCCACATCATTAATATTGGATATTTTCAGAAAGTACTTAATACTTATTTCATTCATTTGTTATAGCATAAGGACTGGGCATTTTCAGAATGCATTTGCCGGTATTTCATCCACTTGTCATACCATTAAGATTGGATGTTCTTATAATGTAGCTAATAGAGGGTATTTCATACATTTGCCATACCATTAAGATTGGATATTTTCAGAAGCTAAGGAGTTCTGAGATTGTATTGTGGGTATTTTATTCCTTTGTCATACCATTAGGATTCAATGCTTTCTTAGAATGTACTTTTGGGTATTTTGTTCATTTGCCATACTAATAGGATTGGATATCAGGCACTTGTGGCCCTGTGGGTATTCATTCAATTGCTGTACTAATAGAATTGGATATTAGGGACTTGTGGGTATTTCTTTTTGTCGTCATAATATTAGGATTTAGTATTCCTAGAATGTACTTTTGGGCATTTCATTCATTTGTCATAGCATGAGGGTTGGATGTTCTCAGATTGTACTTGTAGATTGTTTATGCATTTTTCATTTCATTAAGGTTGGATATTCTCAGAAGGAACTAGTGGGTATTTCATGCATTTGGCATACCATTAGGATTGAACCTTCTCATAATTTTCTTGTGGATATTTCATTCGGCACACCATTAGGATTGAATGTTTTCAGAAGTCATCTGGGGGTATTTCATTTATTTTTCACAGCATAATGATTGGGCCTCATTGGAATTTACTTGCGGGTATTTCATTAATTCGGTAAACATTTGGATTGGATATTTGGTGATTGTGGGTATTTCATCCGTCATACCATTAAAGTTGGGTATTCTCAGAAGGGACTTGTGGGTATTTGATTTATTTGTCATACTACTAGGATTGGATATTAGGTACTACCGTACTTGTGGGTATTACTTGGATTTGTCAGGCAATTAGGAACGGTTGCTCTCAGAATGTATTGATAGCATTTACTATTTCATGTTTTCATTATAATATTGTTAGGATTGGCTATTCTCAGAAGGCACTAACATTGTTAGGTTCTTTCAATCTCGGAATTTACTCTCATTCATGTAGGTTTAGGTGTTCAATGCACATGGTCATTTCAATGCAGTTTTATGTATTCAGTGTCATGGGATATTTTACTTGAGTGGTAGTTAGATGTTGAATGTCAGAATTTAGTTTTTCATGAAGTTTTACATGAATGACATTGGTGATTTTATGTAGTTGTTTGATAAATTGGTATGGTGATTGGGTTTTCTTAGAAGGTACTTGGGCTGTTAGGCTTTTTAATCTCAGAAGTTGCTTTCATGCATGTAGGTTTAGGCGTTCAATGCCAGAAGTTATTGCAATGTGGCTGTGACAGGACCAGTTATATCTAGTCAATGTCATGGAATACTTTACATGAATGGTATTAGATGTTCAATGTCTGTCTGTAGTTTTTCATGAAGCTCTACACGAATGGCATTTCATGTAATTGTTTGATGAATGCTCTTAGATGCTCAAATGCTGGAAGGCATTTTCATGGAGGTGTTTGATAACTGGTACTTGTTGCTCAGTGCTAGAAGGCATTTTCATGCAGTTTACATGAATGATGTCAAGTAACGAATGTGAGAAGTTGTTTTGGTTTGGGATAATGGTTGGAATTCATCACATTTGTGTTAATTGGGTATCAAGCACCCAATGTGGGAAATACACTTTTTTTTGGTCTGATTGTTTAATTTGCAGTGCTGATTGTAGTCCCATTGCATGTTAATTATTTTTCATGAATGATGCCAAATACTTGATGCACAAGTGATTTTGTTGTTTTGGATTTTTTTACAGATTAAAACTGGGTATTAGAGCCTACCAGAATGAGGGTTGCAACTAGAAAGTCTGCTGAGGTGAATCATAAAGGTATTGTGCTGTAAGACACCAGTATGGATAATTCCCACATAGCCAGAAGAACAAGGTCAGCTCAGAGAGCATTGTGGCAGCAGTGTTGCAAAAATGTAACTGTGAAACAAGAAGATCTTATTGATATTAGTGATATTGAACATGATACTGGTAAGCCTGCAATGTCTGAAGTTAAGGAAATCGAGGTGAAGAAATCTGTTAATCCTATGGTACGAAGAAAATGTGGTAGGCCTAGGAAATGTGAAAGAGATAGGGATAGGAATTGTGAAAAAAATATGCAACCGGGGATTTCAGAACGTGGAATGAAGCACATAAATGTAAAGCATCAAGATTGGGTAAAGAATCATAACAAGCAAAGCAGTACTGTGTCTGATATTCGGAAACTGGTGGAGGTAGAGGTGAAGAAGCAGATAGTGGAGCTTGTGAATCTCACTGCAGGGGGAAAATGGGAACAATGTTTCCCTAAAAATGCAAAGACAGGAGTGAATTTTCAGAAATTTAGAATGGAAGAACTTAGAACTAGTGAAGTTAGGAGGAGAAAAAGGCCACTTCAAATATCAGACTCCGAAGATGAAGTGCTGGAGGTTGACTTCTGCTTGGATACACAGAGAAAGAGGTCAAAAATTGAAAGCTTACAAGAGTTAGTCACCGAGCAATGCATTGCCAAGATTTGTGAGAATCAACAAAGCCATGGAAGTAGCTCTTACATAAAGTTGGAAAAGGTCGCCGAAAATGGAAAGGGAAACAATGTCAAAGAAGCTAATAAAAGGCAGAACAGCAGAGTGTCCGCACCAGTTTTCGAGGAGAATTATGTACCATTTCAAGACTTCGTATTGGATACTGAAGGACAATCAGAAGTACCTTCAAGGTATGATGATTTACATGATATGTGGAAGGCAATGGACATGGCCGCAAAAGGAGAGGTACCTAATTTTATTTTGCTTCCAAGTCAAACCTGTTGCAAATAAAATAAAAAATGTATAACAATGAACCTGTCAAAGAAGAATCTCACATAGCTGGCCTATAGATGATCTTAATTTTGGAAGGGATATAGATCTATATTTGAAAAACCAAGATGTCAACAAAGAGTGCCACTTGCCTCTGCTGTTGAGGATTTTAAAAGTTTGTGATAGTAGCACAAATGTTTGGATGAGCGGAGACATTCATGCATGCCGTGTTTTAATTTTTATATTTTAAGTAGCAACATTGCAGTGGATTGGAAATCTATTTAATGAACATGTCATGATTTATCCTGATTGCTGTCCAGGAGGTCACTGACATGGAAGAATGTAAGAGCCCCAAGATTGTAGGGTGCATGAAAGATGAAAGCACAGAGGAGAAGTTATCATTCTCAAGGCTAGGAGTCGCAAAGTCTATCAAGGAAATTAAGGATCAATATGCTTCTACGGAAATCAAAAAGGCGATAAATGGGAAAAGTGACATAAAATGCAATACAACACCAAAGAAATGTAGCAGAGATTGTAAACCAGTTGTCAATGAGCTGACCAAATCACCTTTCATGCGTATCTTGTTGGATATTGAAGCAGAAGCAAATATACCTATGTCCCTTGAAAATGTTTTCCTAAACCAGAAGACATCACAGGAAGACAAAGATTTAGAGGACATGTGGAAGGACATGGAAGTGGCTTTTAATGGAAACACACTTAATTCCGGCAGCATGGTAAGTAATTTAATGTTCTCAAGTTCTAGGCCCTATTTCTTATTCAAATTACAAATGAAAGGATCTCCTCCTTAATTAGAATTTGATTCAGTCAATAATTGCAAGGTAAATATTCCCATATTTCAGTTCCATAATAGTTTTGATTTTGGGATTAGGGATGAGTCTGACTCGAGAAAACCAATCACATCTTTCAGTGCTAGCTATATAAACTGTTATAGATATCGATCTCAATTTGATTACCTCTTTCTTACAAGTTCTGGCAAGAGTTACTTTTTAAAATCCCTCTTTTGCTAATGAAAAGTTGCCTAGAGTATATGTGCAATTATGTATTTTGTTTCACACCAGCTGCAGTCTGTCATAGAAGTGTGCAGGTCACATCAATAAACAGATATCATGTCCATGTCCAACTGACTAATAAGCAATCTGGGTCTTCATGTCTATGTGCATATGTGTATCGCAGTAGGTAACTGGCACACTAATGTTCCATATTGCTTTATCAGATGAACTGTAAAAATACCGAGGACTTTCCTGAAGCCGAACTAGATGCATATGACATGTACTGCATGGGTGAACATGTGTTTGTTTTAGATGAAGAGATTGGACTTATTTGCAAAATTTGCAAATTTGTGAAACAAGAAATAGATAGCATTTTACCTCCAATGGTAAGCATTATGATTCTGAAATGGTAACCTTTTTCTTTGTCGAGTAGGTAGAGAGATATTATATCCAATCTGTATGAATGATCTATATAAACCAGGGAATCCCAGGTGTAAGCATAAAATGTTGAAATCTTACTCATAATTTTGTCCATATGTGCAGATTGTAGACACTGGAAGAAATCAAAGCAGAAGGGATTATGTTTATGTAGAGGACATGTCATGTTCCCCAAACCTAGACCTCGAAGACCACAGTGAAAATTTACCCTCACAATCTTGGCCTCCGGAGCATTCTGTATGGAATCTTATTCCAAGCCTAAAAGAAAACATGTATGCTCACCAACAAGAAGCATTCGAGTTTCTGTGGAGAAATATTGGAGGAGGTTTGACTCCAGAAAATATGAAACTTCCTACATCTGATGAGGTGGGAGGTTGCATTATTTCTCATGCTCCAGGCACAGGAAAAACATTCCTTGTCATAAGTTTTCTAAAAACCTACCTGGAATTGTTTCCAAGAAGCAGGCCACTGATCATTGCTCCAAAAAGCATGGTCTTCCCTTGGGAAAGAGAGTTCAGGAAGTGGAGTATTGGCATCCCAGTTTACATGCTAAACAGATCAAAGACCTTTTGGAATGAAATTCATTCAAATCACGAAGATGAAGAGATAATTAAACTGGCTAAGAGCAACCAGATCATGGGGAGAAGGTTGAAAAATTTGAGGCGTTTGGTGATGTTACGTGAGTGGCATAGAAGAAGCAGCGTGCTTGTTATTAGCTACAATCTTTTTGCATACTTAACTTATGAGAGAAATGAGAGCCTGCCTGAAGAGGCTAAGCATATTGGAAAACTGCTTTTAGAGAGCCCAGGCCTGCTTGTTCTTGATGAAGGTCATCAAGCTCGAAATAGCCGATCAAAGATATGGAATTCATTGAAAAACGTCCATACAAAATTGCGCATCATACTCTCTGGAACTCTTTTCCAGAACAACTTCAGAGAACTTTTCAACACTTTGTACCTGGTAAGGCCGAATTTTGTCGATTGCTGCTCGGCTAAAAGCTCGGAGATATCATCAACACCTGGTAAAGTGATGGCTAACAGCAGAATCCAGAGAGCAAGGAAATTCTTCATGGATGAAATTGGGAATAAAATTCAGAATGGAAAAGAGAATGGAAAAGTAGAATTTGATGAAACCCTTGCGAAATTCAGGTTTATGACTGATGATTTTGTTCATTGTTATGATGGGAAGATTCTTGACAGCCTTCCCGGAATAAAGGATTTTACTTTGATTTTGAGACCATCTTCTATACAACAGACCGTCTTAGATCATATAAATGAAGCACACAATTGCGACGGAGCCAGCTATTTTGAATTTGAAACTATGGTGTCATGTGTGTCCATCCATCCATCACTATACAGGGATTTTGGTATCAAAAGGCTCTCTTCTGGTATTGATACTTCTAGACTGGAAGCTATAAGGAAAGATCCTTATGAAGGAGTAAAATCAAAATTTGTCCTTGACCTAGTTAACCTCTCTCGAGTGATGGAAGAAAAGGTGTTGCTGTTCAGTCAGAACATCCCACCTTTAACTTTTCTAGTGGGGATATTTGAGACCCATTTTTCATGGAGTAAAGGAAAGGAAATTTTCCAGTTGGATGGAACACTTCCTTTGGACGAACGACAATCTATTATTGATCAGTTCAATGACCCAAAAGGGAAGGCCCATGTTTTGTGTGCATCTATTAAGACATGCTGTGAAGGCATCACTTTGACTGGGGCTTCAAGGGTAGTTTTCCTTGATCTAGTTTGGAACCCAGCCATAGTTAAGCAAGCTCTCAGTCGTGCATTCAGGTTGGGGCAAAAGAAGCATGTGTACATATATCGCCTCATTGCATCAGGGACAATGGAGGAAGAGAAGTACGAAAGAACAGTTTGGAAAGACTGTTTATCAACATTAGTTTTTGTTTCTCCAAAAGAGGGAGAAGATGTAGATGCTAATGAATGCACACAAACGATACACTGCGAAGATAAAATCCTTGATAAACTTGTGGAATCGGACAGGGAGACCAAGGCATTCCTTACTATTTTTGAACACAGTGAATTAAAAGGGAAGAGAAATCCAAGGTCAGAGTGCTTTCAGGAGTATCATAATTTCAAAAATAAATTCCATATATTTGTTGACTCGTGATTGACCATATTGCCACAGAGAAAACAAGGGTTATGTGATGTCGTGATATGCCCTTGTCCCATATACTCTAGTATATAAGATTATGGTCAAGGCTAAGCTTTGTTACACAAACAAAAACAAGATAGAATGAGTCACTATGTGATTACGATAAATCCTTGAATCATATACGGGAAATTTTTAATTAAAGTTTTGTTACAAAAATAGTAACAAAACATAACATGAACAACATCCAATGAGTCCATATGATAATACATCTCTTGGTATATGAGAGATTTTCAAGGTAAAGTTTTGTTACAGAAACATGACACGAATACCATCCAATGAGTCTATATGAGAAGATGACTCTTGCATGAGTTGGCATATTCAAGAAAATGAATTTTTTGAATAATGATTTTGATGAGCAAGATGACTGATAAAATTTGAGCTTAACATGAGCCTCTCAATTGGCATCTTAATGTGCAAATACATTATGCTTTTACATAGAAAAGTTAAGCATAAACTATAATTCCATGCCATGGAATATAGCATGGAATGCAAGGTCCTTGTTCTAACGAGGCAAGGACAACAACACACGTAAGGCATAAATATGCTGCCAAAATCTTATAATAAAAATAAACTCTAATATAATGACATGTTTTTTAGAATTTTAACAAAATAACACTCTTGTACTAAAATAGAAAATGATAACATGACATTCGAGTTTTAGCTACAATCAATTGTATATGTATTCATTGTACATGTATTCCTTTGCCTTCATCCTACCAAGTAGTTTATGCTCTTTTTGAATTATGAATTGTGAGCAACTATTCTCAATTATGCTTGGTTTTTCAGCAATCCAATGTTGGCTCTACTATATTTCAATCATAATGCCTATGTTTTTGGCAATTACACTTGTACTCAATCTTGGAGTTTCCCATGCAGAAATCATAACTTCTCCTGTCACTAGCATGATTTTCGTGACCAATGCTTTCTAGGATCAATGTGTGCCACTGTCGAGTCACCCTCTTGCAAGTACACACACACCAACATGCATTTAATTGTTTGTATATTTCATTAATATGGGGTTTGGAACATGTGCCTTTTGTTTGTACTCATGTTATTCATGTACATTAATGGTGTTGGGATAATCATATACACAGGTTGTGCATTGATGGAGCCCTGAATTTGGCATGATGGGTCATTCTCTTTTAACCCAATGAAGACACCCATATCTTGCAATTGTGGTATCGTTGCTAGAATTCATGGCCATGCATTTGGACTGTTTATTAATTTGATATCAGAGTTGGAATTTGTACCCACATATATGCGTTGATCATTATGTATTGTGGGCATATTAAAACTTTTATGACCAATGTGTGTTCATTTACTGTGGGCGTGGCTGTTGATGAGCCCAAATGCATTTAGGGCATTTTAATAGTAAACCCTCACTGGTAACTAATCGCATCTTTAGGAATTCTAGGAATTCTTGTTATAAGTACATAGGGTCTTGTGAAGTAAATGTTGATAAAAAACAGTAACGGTGCTCACATTTTTAGTATATAAATGAATGAAATTAAATGAATTGTTTTTTAATTATGTCCCTCATACTTAATGGTGCATGGGACCCATTGAAAGCTCTCATTGTTCAAAAATTTGAAGGCATGGTGGTATCTTTTAGAATGTTGTTCTTCCTCTTGTTGATTTGAGTTAATATTTTTATTTTGTTTTTTTGGAAAAACTCCTTCATGGAACCGACTCTTAATTTTTTTCGTAGTTGGTTTAGATGTCTGTGTAGCTTGGACATTCAAGGATTAAAATGCTCTTCCATTTCACTTGTACTTGTATCGTGTAAATCCCAAGTCCTCTCCTCTCATGGTTCCTCAGGTGTCATCCATCTTCTCATTTCATGTCTAATCTTGTGGGAGTTAATATTTAGTTGAGCAATGATGATCTGTTCTCTATTTAATCTTATGCTTATATATGTTTTTAGTACTTAAAACATAACAAGTGTCATGTAGTGTCTTATTTATGTGGAAGATAAGGATTAGGGTAGTCCTAGGATGAGGGAGTCGTCTGTGCGGAGGCATAAAGTTCTTATTTATTATTTAAATTGATTTTAATTAAATCTATTATAATGAGTTGATGTTTTTTTTGTAGAGAGGCAAGTCCCTCTCATCTTGCTAGTAATAAAAAAATTCAAAAAATGAAATGGTGAGAGATTGCCCCAAATAGTATGAATAACCTACTCCCATTCTCATCTTGTTCATAGTAATTATAAACACAATGTCCAAGGGGAACTCAAAACGGACCTCTATGTCAATAATGACATGATGATATTAATGGATATTCGAGGCAAGTGTATTAATATATTTTATTCAAGAGCGAGGATAATTTTTTTAATTTAATTTATCATTGTATTAGTTTAAGTTATTTTAAATATATATTTTTATGTTATTTTTAGTGATTTCAATGTTGTTGGTTGTCAATATTTTTACGCCGGAGGCGTTTTTGTACTGGAGTTGAACCTGTTTGGTCTGACACATTACAAATAATAGACAGTGGAGAGGAGTTCAGAAGAAAGGTGTTGAAATCGTAGGGTTACTATTCATTCGCTTGGATTAGTTGTGTGTGTCATGTATTACACCTGTCGTAGCACCCATCCTCGCATGCAGAGGGACGGATGTGGAGATAAGGATTTGGAGGACTGGAACACAGACATGTGGGAGGAGACCGACCTGGAATTTCAGGTGAGCGGATGGGGTGGTTTACTAGGATCAAAAAAGTTGGTTGGGTTCAATATTTAATAAAGGAAAAACTAGGTGAAAATGCATTTGATCTGAAATTGGCGATTACAGGCCCTATAAGTTTATTGACATGGCTCTCGATAAATGGCTTCGAACCGCCAACAGATGTTCAGAGTTAAAGTTGTGTCACAGGGAGAACATTGCCTCCGACCTGAGTATTTGCTCTCTCATATATTCAGGTCAGTATTTGGGATTTTCATGATTTGGTTCTTCTCTTTCCCCAAATTTAACGGGAAACTGCTCGCATCTGTTTTCTGACTCCATTGGCGCTGAAGATGTCATTGAATTTGAGAAAGAAGCAACAGACATTTTTGTGATGAGAGCATCTGTGGAATCAGAGTGGGAGTGGGATTCGTTGAGTGCGGTGTGGGAAGTGAGTGATGAGCAGATCAGTGGGGCAATATGGTCCTTCAATTCCCAAACATCAGGGTTGAGTTGATCGAGTTTTTCGGCGACCTTAAAATGCATAGTGGCCAATGTTCAGATCTACTCACGTCTTCGATGCATTAAAGTCCTCCTTCAACTGGTTATTTTCTCACTCAACAGGCATTGTGTTGGTATATGGTTCTGTGTAATTTAACCCTTCATGCATCACATCAAAGATAACCACGAATTCCTTCAACATTATATGTAATCTCTTCCACATAAGTCCTAAAAAACACTCTTAGAGTGTTGAGTCGAGATATTTGAATTATTTATGGTATTTAGGTGTTTGAACAATTGTGGAAATGACATGACATGTCAAGTAGAATATTTTCTCATGTTTAGAGCAATAGTTTCTTTTCCCCAAAATTCATTAAGTCCGTAAGTCCATAGATTGATTAAAAGTGTCAACATTTAATTTAAAATCTACATGTCTTTTAGATTTCAATTCATGAAGTGTAAAATGTGGGTTTAGACTTTTTAGTGCATTTGTTTTAATTACCTCAAGTCATATATGGGCATTTGGTTGTAAGTTCAGTTGGTAAGTCACAGTCAATTAAAGTTATCAAGTGTCTTAAAATAAAACAAAAAACAAAAAAACTCATAGATATATTATTGGGTGATCTAATATCTGATGTATATGGAGAAGGTGTCTGCTCTATTTAAATGACACACAATTAAATTTGAAGATCAAGTTTTAATGAGAAAACAATCAAGATAGTTGAAGAATGGAGGTAACAGAGAAAGGATGACAAACAACGATCTCTTATCAATCACTAGCAATGGGGTTGTGTAGTAAATTAGTAGTTTGTTTGTTCAATGTGCTTTCAAAATTTTATTTCTGTTGTGTTGCGGTCTTAATAGAGTTCATGATATGTTACTACACTGAATAAACCTTCGGTGTGAAATTTTGAAAAAGAAGCATGTTCAACGAATCTAGCTCTTGGGAGGCAAGAGAACTTCTCCACTTCCATTAACAACGATCTATATGGCTCGCTTAGTCGGTGAAGCATTGTGTTGGAGGATTACATATCGATCCCCACCCACTACAAATTAATCACGCAATCCTTCTTTGTAAATTGAATAGCCATTTGTTATTTTGGACACAAATGCATTTGATTTGGGTGACCATTGATGGCTTTTTTTGTGTGCCCAAACATCCCAGTGCATTGTGGTCAGATATAACAAAGTGGTAATTCTAAAAATACCCTCCAGGTAAATCAAAGAAGAGTTTGTAATCAACAATGTATGAAACTGTAAGGAGTCTCAATATTAAACTTTTTCTTTAGCACTTGTTGGATAGAAAAAAATTTCGTTATCCTTTCATGTTGTCCAATTGTTTAGTTGGGGAAGCTAAAGGTCACGCGATCGAGTCGTATGGATGACAAAGGTCATTAAAACAATGGCGGGAGATCGATTATTTTTGGATTTTTTTTTTTACAGAAAATCCACTAGCAATGGGGTTGTGTAGTAAATTAGTAGTTTGTTTGTTCAATGTGCTTTCAATATTTTCTTTCTGTTGTGTTGTAGTCTTAATAGAGTTCATGATGTGTTACTACACTGAATAAACCTTCGGTGTGAAATTTTGAAAAAGAAGCATGTTCAACAATCTAGCTCTTGGGAGGCAAGCGAACTTCTCCACTTCCATTAACAAAAATCTATATGGCTCACTTGGTCGGTGAAACATTGTGCTGGAGGATTACATATCGATCCCCACCCACTACAAATTATTTAGAATTATTAATCACGCAATCTTTCTTTGTAAATTGAATAGCCATTTGTTATTTTGGACACAAATGCATTTGATTTGGGTGACCATTGTTGGCTCTGTCTGTGTGCCCAAACATCCCAGTGCATTGTGGTCAGATATAACAAAGTGGTAATTCTAAAAATACCCTCCAGGTAAATCAAAGAAGATTTGTACTCAGCAATGTATGAAATTGTATGGAGTCTCAGTATTAAACATTTGCTTTAGCACTTGTTGGATAGAAAAAAATTTCGTTATCCTTTCATGATGTCCAATTGTTCAGTTGGGGAAGCTAAAGGTCACGCGATCGAGTCGCATGGATGACAAAGGTCATTAAAACAATGACGGGAGATCGACTATTTTTGAATTTTTTTATTTTTACAGAAAATCCACTAGCAATGGGGTTGTGTAGTAAATTAGTAGTTTGTTTGTTCAATGTGCTTTCAATATTTTATTTCTGTTGTGTTGTAGTCTTAATAGAGTTCATGATATGTTACTACACTGAATAAACCTTCGGTGTGAAATTTTGAAAAAGAAGCATGTTCAACGAATCTAGCTCTTGGGAGGCAAGAGAACTTCTCCACCTCCATTAACAACGATCTATATGGGTCGCTTGGTCAGTGAAGCATTGTGCTGGAGGATTACATATCAATCCCCACCCACTACAAATTAGTTAGAATCATTAATCACGCAATCCTTCTTTGTAAATTGAATAGCCATTTGTTATTTTGGACACAAATGCATTTGATTTGGGTGACCATTGTTGGCTCTGTCTGTGTGCCCAAACATCCCAGTGCATTGTGGTCAGATATAACAAAGTGGTAATTCTAAAAATACCCTCCAGGTAAATCAAAGAAGAGTTTGTACTCAGCAATGTATGAAACTGTATGGAGTCTCAGTATTAAACTTTTGCTTTAGCACTTGTTGGATAGATAAAAATTTCGTTATCCTTTCATGTTGTCCAATTGTTCAGTTGGGGAAGCTAAAGGTCACGCGATCGAGTCGCATGGATGACAAAGGTCATTAAAACAATGGCGGGAGATCGACTATTTTTGAATTTTTTATTTTTACAGAAAATCCACTACCGATGGGGTTGTGTAGTAAATTAGTAGTTTGTTTGTTCAATGTGCTTTCAATATTTTATTTCTGTTGTGTTGCAGTCTTAATAGAGTTCATGATATGCTACTACACTGAATAAACCTTCGGTGTGAAAGTTTGAAAAAGAAGCATGTTCAACGAATCTAGCTCTTGGGAGGCAAGAGAACTTCTCCACCTCCATTAACAACGATCTATATGGCTCGCTTAGTCGGTGAAGAATTTTGTTGGAGGATTACATATCGATCCCTACCCACTAGAAATTAGTTAGAATTATTAATCACGCGATCCTTCTTTGTAAATTGAATAGCCATTTGTTATTTTGGACACAAATGCATTTGATTTGGGTGACCATTGATGGCTCTGTCTGTGTGCCCAAACATCCCAGTGTATTGTGGTCAGATATAACAAAGTGGTAATTCTAAAAATACCCTCCAGGTAAATCAAAGAAGAGTTTGAACTCAACAATGTATGAAACTATATGGAGTCTCAGTATTAAACATTTGCTTTAGCACTTGTTGGATAGAAAATTTGTTATCCTTTCATGTTGTCCAATTGTTATGTTGGGGAAGCTAAAGGTCACGCGATCGAGTTGCATGGATGATAAAGGTCATTAAAACAATGGCGAGAGATCGACTATTTTTGAATTTTTTATTTTTACAGAAAATCCAATACCGTAATGGGGTTGTGTAGTAAATTAGTAGTTTGTTTGTTAAATGTCCTTTCAATATTTTATTTTTGTTGTGTTGCAGTCTTAATAGAGTTCATGATATGTTACTACATTGAATAAACCTTCGCTGTGAAATTTTGAAAAAGAAGCATGTTCAACTAATCTAGCTTTTAGAAGGCAAGAAAACTTCTCCATCTCCAATAACAACGATCTATATGGCTTTCTTAGTTAGTGAAGCATTGTGCTCGAGGATTACATATTGATCCCCACCCACTACAAATTAGTTAGAATTATTAATCACGCAATCCTTCTTTGTAAATTGAATAGCCATTTGTTATTTTGGACACAAATTCATTTGATTTGGGTGATCTTTGATGGTTCTGTCTGTATGCTCAAACATCCCAGTACATCGTGGTCAGATATAACAAAGTGGTAATTCTAAAAATACCCTCTAGGTAAATCAAAGAAGAGTTTGTACTCAGCAATGTATGAAACTATATGGGAGGTCTCAGCATTAAACAATTGCTTTAGCACTTATTAGATAGATAAAAATTTCGTTATCCTTTCATGTTATCCAATTTTTCATGTTGGGGAAGCTAAAGGTCACGCGATCGAGTTGCATGGATGATAAAGGTCATTAAAACAATGGCGAGAGATCGACTATTTTTGAATTTTTTATTTTTACAGAAAATCCACTAAGTCATTTTCCAAACTGGAGTAAAACAACATATGTTTGACATAACACATGAAACAGATGGTGCAAATTCATTTGAACATCGATGTACATAACAATCGTAATCGTCCACGTGGCAAGAAAGGATGAGTCAAGGTCATAATTAATTGCTTGCAATAAATCTAATCTGTAATCACCACCTACTCTCACCTCTCTGTTCATGTGATGTGCAACTTAAACAAAACCATGGCGTCAGGCTCACTTCCATTTCGGTCTACCCTACCAAATTATTGAGTAAGTTTTTCTTTTTGTGTATACTTCTTGTGGCTCAAGGGTTCGATTCTCAAAGAAAATACCATGGCTTTCCTCATAGGGAAGTATATTCTACTAATCCTCAAACTACTACTTCATGCAACATGTAGATAGAAGACACTATTGGAGAATATAAAAAAAAACACATAGCTTTCATTTTGAAGTGGTTTGAAAATCATTTAGTTCTAATCCTTGTAGTAACTTTGAATTTTGAAGGTCTTTTTTCTATGAAATGACTTTGATACTACCATTAGGATAGACCTACTTACAGATAAGAGCTCTTACAAAATTGTTATGGTTTCATTTGTTAAGATCTATTCATTTGGATTTTCTCTTAGCTTTTATTTTCTTATTTTATTTTCAAAATACACCTATTTTTTCGTTATAGATCTACTCCAATATCTGATGATATGGGATTTTGCAGCTCTGGGATGTGGCATTAAAATTATACCCTTGCTTGTCATATGACTCACATTAATGATCATACCATACATTACTTCCTTGATACCTTTGCATAACTTCCCTTTCTCGCATCCTCCACTACCTCCCAATAAATCCTTTCGGCCTTCCCATTACACCCATTGGTGCTCATAACGATGTTATTTTATTCAATTTTTGTACGATGCTATGCATGGCTCTTCGTCCAAATTCAAATTTGACTCCTTCAAAAGATCTCCTTCGGCGTTTCCATCATACATTTCATAAAAAGAATTGTTGATTGAAGATGACAATTGATTCATTCATATTGACATCTACAATGGATTAAAATCCCACTTAAGAGACAAAGAACGCTGGTTGATATAAATTTTGCCGAGTTCAAGAAGAGCCAATACAACCCAAAGCTAATTGAAAAAAAATTCTTCAAAAGAGTTTGAAATGATAAAGAGGAATTTGAGGGTAATTACATTGTTTAAATACAATTTAAAAACAAAACTTTATAGTTTTTAAATAATTCACCAGTAGGTGTCCACTTTTGAAGATGTCTTTGCTGGAAAGTGTCAAATTCCAACAGCTCCATTGTTGTCTTAATTTTACAGGTGTCGGATTTTAGATATTTAGATAAAATAGTGTGAGTTGTCTTGAATATCAACTTTATGAAGCAATTTGATTGCTGAACAATTTTTACAGTTAATTAATTTGGTGAAACAACATAAATGCAAAAATAAATATTTGCTTTCAGATGCCTCCCTCAACCACCTTGCACTACAAAAATATCTCACTCATATTATATATTGACCACACGGAGATTGCACAAGGCAGTTATCAGCGGCAACACATCAACAACGAAAATGAAGGGCATCAAGCCTGAGGTGAAATATTTGGGTATCACATGTCCCTATGGTATGAGCACTTTACAGGCAATAATGGAGTATAAGGCCTGAATATCTTCAGGGGGAGAGTCTGAAATGCATGAGGATTGTGCGTGCTATAGCTGAGTGAGCATGGGATGTGTTTGTTGGGAAAGAAATAATTGATCTTCCAGACCATCTTTTGCCTTTTCCTGTGCATAATATTATTATCCTGCAGAGCCTCGCTAATGCCAACATGAGGATCTTGTTGTAGACGCTTGGAATCCCTCACAAGCCTCTTCCTTGCAGGTGTCGACATGGTGGTCTGTCTTAAATTGCGACCCACTCTGCCAACAATCGACGACCTTAGATCTTAATGTAATCTTGATGCACAATTTAGCTGCTATCAAAGCGGATGCATGATAATCTTAATTTTATCAGATCTTAAACCCTTTCGCACAATCCTAAATACGATGGGCTTTACTTTGTATTTATGGGGAGCACAGGTAAAGTGTTTCTAACCACAATCACCATTGTCTTCCTTTTTGTGAAAAAGGTGGGAGAGTGTGAGTATTTTCAGGAACAATATCTACTAATGGTGAGAGGCTTAAAAAATTAAGGAGTTCTCTGCCATACACAAAGATTGATGCCATTGAAAATATTTGTAACGTATATATATCGTATATTGTGTTTGGAAATCAACATAATCATCATAGCCTTAGGGATGATTTCAAAAAGTAGTTTTTACAATGTAAAGTTTGGTGGGCATGCGAATGTGATAATGTTTATTTTGAAACGTAAATTGGGCGCAATTCTAAATGTTAAGGTACAGGCGGTGTTTTTCCTGTTGTAAGACGATAAAAGTGCTCCGATTTTGGAGTGTTTGAATTTGTCTTTAGAAAAAACGTAAGTACTTCCATGGGGTCATTGGACGGGAATTTTCCTGTCATATTTATAGCCTACATACATACTAACACCATAGGTATGTGAGCTGTGTGCAAGGGAGATGTTGATAGGCATGCGTTTAAAAAGTTAAATTTGAACTAATTAAATATAGGAGGAAGAAACACTTTGAAGAAGGGGCTTGAGGGAGGAAAACCAGGGGTGGAGATTTTTTTGGGGGAACGTATGTAAATCTCTTCTTTCTTACAACAAGACACATATAAAGCATGATTTTTCACTCCTGCCCATCACAAAAAACATAAAACAATTTAAATTTACATAGATTTCACTATAAATTACAAATCCACCAAACTAAACATTGTTATCCTCTCTGACATAATTCAGGCATGCAAAACACACCTGAGCAAATATTAGATGCAGTTTTGACCATGGTTGTCGAAGAGATGCCGAAACTTTCTCCAGTTGTTCCGGAAAAGTCTAAATCTAAGTCTAAGGTGTGTTTGAGCAAGGTTTTAAATGGTGTGTTTGGCATTGATATCCTATCCCAAACATGGGTTTAACTTTGAGCCACCACTTACTTGAACTCGTCATTAAATTACATCTCCAAAAAATTTAATAATGTTATCCTTACCGGCATAAATTGCAACTCATGTGCAATTGCTAGTTATTTATCTTTATAATTTGTAGGTTCACTACCAAGGAAACACATTTGATGAGAGGAAATGTCTATGACCTTCCAAAATAGAGAAACACTCGGTTCTATTTATGTGATAAGTGGTCAACAGAGGACACAAATAGGGTTGCAAGTTAGTTAACAAAAGTAATTATACATGTGACCTTTACACTGTAAAGAGGAATATCTAGAGCATTGCACTTTGGTTGACAAACACATTTTCTTTAATTTAATATTTTATGTTGTTTGATAACAAACAAATATGGCTTACAATCACAATACAATGATAATTATATAACATGGTGATTGATTAAATATTCAATACATATTGCAATTGATGCTGACATCAAAAGTAATGTGCTCAAGGGATATGAAGTTAGAGTTCGAAAAATGGTTGTAGTGACTCATCTTTTGGGCCAACGAAACTTAGAAGAGACCGCTAATAAATTTGTAAGTTTTATATAAGTTATTCATGGAGTTATGTTGTTTTGTTTTTATAAATTATTAATATATGTAATTTATCATATAACTGTGCTCGTAGGTAGAGTGCTATAAGAAGCGCCTTTAAGAGATTTGTGATTGAAACAAAAGCCTTTAATCAGTGGGCCTGAGATAGCTAGTTTGTGCTAGTAAGACATGTAGCATTTAATGTGTTGTACACATAAATTATACATTAAAATTAAATGTTTTAAAAATTTTATCATTATGTTTTGTCAAGATAAATAAAAATCGGAGGACGAAGAGGATGATGAGGACGATGAAGAGGATGTTGAGGAGGACGATGAGGATCAAGATCATGACCAAGAAGAGTAGGAAGATTGTGATGATTGAGGGTAGGAGGATGTACGATAGAAAAGTGACATGCGAGCATGAGAATCTACAAGTAGCCTTTCTTCGTACCCGACCTCCTGAGGTCATGCCGAGATAGCCGGTGGAAATGAAATATATGTGGGTGTAGACAAATTAGTTGGGCAACCTTATATCCTCAACACGTAATAATGGGATATGCGAGTCTAAGGCAAAGAAAGCTCTCCTAACCTGAATTGGTGTAATGGATCGTTCAAATATAATAGCTGCTTGGAGGCTCCAATCAATGTCAAGCTCTGTCGAGATCCTATCTATTGGTTGTTGGATGCGTGGAAAGTGACCTATAGGTGCTTCGTGTATATTTCCAGACAAGGTCATGAAAATGGTAGTGAGAGGTGTAGTAGATTTGTAGGAGACTATGGGCAATTTTTTGGTCTAGCCCAAAAATTATTAGCTTGACTGACTTCTATGCTTAATGCAGAAAATTGCGTTATGATATTCGGTGGAAGCGGCACGAGGATCTAAATACTAGAATACGTAAATTGGTGTCAATGTTTAATTGATTAGCAGGCCCGTTGGGTTGTGGGACCTGGGGATCACAACCATGAGTTCGTGGTTGTTGTGGACCTGTTATGGTCATGTGAAGAATCAATCTTTTCTTCCGACTATCCAATAGTCATAAGCTTTTTCAGCTTCTATGTTTAATACCAGGAGTGTGCGATCTTCTCAAAATACCTTACGAGTGTTCTGGCAACTTGTATACGTAAGCTTGTGTCTATGTCAATGAGAAGGTCTCCTGTGTTTGGCTATAGAACTAATGAATCACAACCAAATACTTGCTCTCTTTCATGTTCTTGTATGGTCATGCAAATATCCTATCAAGGCAATCTATAGTTGGGTTGACTTGACCAGAATGCGTATGCTTTGTCGTCTTCAATATTTAATTCTCTCAATTGTTCACTAACTGCTTGTGGGTTTATTGTCGTTTGAAAGACGTGAATTCTAAGACCTTGATCTATATCTGTTAATGTTGTGAAGAGATTTGGCTGAGGTATTACCGGTTCGAATACGTAATCCCTGGGCTCTCTAGGTCCCGTATTTGTCATGCAAGAGATAATCAGACTTTAATTGAAATAAGTAAACTAATTATGAAAGTAAATCTACACTATGCTTATATTTTTTTATTTTTTATTTGTATTTTTAAGGATGTGAATTTGAATGAAATTTAAAAAGCAGCTATTCTAATATATTAAGCTAACGAATAATTAATCTAATAACAAAATTAAAACAAGCAAGGTAGCCTGATGTAGCTATTTTCCTGTGCATTTGTGAATTTATCCTAGATATTAAATAACTAACTAATTTAATTGAAAGACTTTCAATCTTACCTTAGAAGTGAGGAATAAATCACAACTTCTCAGAAGCTATCATTCCCCGTAGCTTCCCTGGTAATACTGAAAGCAAGCTTAACCAAAATAAAATGATTTGCTATTCTATTTGATATATTGTAACTACAACTTTGACACTTCAAACCTGGAGTTTACAGAACAATGGCAAATCCAGTTGTATTGTGATTTGGTCCCTCAGTGTGATCTCTTCGTTCCTTCGTGTTCTCGTGAATCCAGAAAAGTGGGAATGTGACAACGACAGGAGGAGAAGATGCTCAAACAACGACAACTTGAATGTAAGCCGAACAGAATGCGAGCAGGAGAGTGATAGTGCAAGAGAACAGAGCTTGACTATTCAATTCCTAGCGGGATTGTTACAAGGATACAATACAAGCATACCGAAATATATAAGACTTATGCTTCCTGTGACAAAACAACAACCTATAATTCTAAATAGAATCAAGATTCAAATGGACATGATCTAGGACCAGAACTGTGGAGCCTTGAACTGAGAGGCTGAAAGCTTTACAAAATCTAAACTTATTGAAAGAAGAACTTTCAACACACACTGAATAATAATTCATATAAGGTGAGGGGCCATTTGCTTGTAAACAAGCTGGGTATTTATAGCACTTTGATTTACCAGAGGGTAAGTTTGAATTGAACTCTTCTATTATAAACAAAGAAGAATTATTATTTACCAGGTGGCTAAAACATAAATGCAAGCAAGAGTGGTTGAGAAATGTGAGCGCCACTTGCTTTTTTACGTTGACGAAAGCATCGGAAAGTTATGGAAAACGTGCACAGGACCGCCGCCTTGCGCAGGGCGGCAGTCCTAAAACTAATGACATAAATGCAAGGAAAAGGGGGGCAGGGTTTAGAATGAAGCATGCAAAGGTTGGATAAGGTGTTTTAGGATGTAAATGTATACTTGGCGAGCTTTCTGGATTCCGAACACCTTGTGAAGAGATCTAAATCATCATTGGGGTTTCTGTAACCTCTTTCTGGCAATACAGTACATACAATTTTGGGTACGTACAGAGGACAAAATCGACCAGTAAGATAATTAGGGTGTAGTTTTACATCTATTTGTTTTGTAGTTTAGAAGGAACGTCTTAGAACTCCCTCGGAATTACATTTTATATAGTATTGTAGAACACATTTTGAATTGAGACATTGTCTTTATTATTATTATTATTATTATTATTATTATTTGGATATTTTACAAATTCTCAATGACAATAATAAAAATATAGTTATTTGTAATTATAGCATATGTAATTACAATTAATTATATTATTATTATTATTTTTAAATATTGAACGATTTTTGCATCACATTTGTACCACGCCTTGGTGATGATGTTGTGGACTTTGTGTCATTACAAGGTGGTGCAAATTAGGCACAAAAATGACGCCGACGTGGCAAAAACTTGACATAATTAAAATGGTTTGGTCGCATCTCATTTGTGTCATTTTTGCAACATGATTTATGATGCGATTGCATCAAAGAAACACAACCAAAACACCCAAAAAGCTCAATTTCTGATATGAAATTGAGCCAAAAAAATGGCACTATTTGCATTATATAGTAGTGGTATAACTTCCTAAAGAATGCCCTTAATGCCTTGACGAGAGAGAAACAAAGAGATTCCGATTGTTATTTACATAGCATGGACTCAATGCACACCTTCTCAACCTAACGAGTCAGGCACCTCAAAACTTCAACACTACTCAGCAGTATATCTTCACTTCAGTGATGAGATCATCCAACCACCAAAATACACAAAACTATAGTTACCATGTACCCTGAGGGCTGCCCTTTCTCAGCTTAGAGTTTTCTCCCATAAGGTTTGTATTGAGATAGACCGCCATATCCCTCTCGAGCACTGCATTTGTTAGATTTTCCCTTTTGAGTCGGAGCCTGAGGACCAAGTTTACATCTGCTCTCATTATGAGATAAGGGGACAGTTCCTTTGCCTCTTTAGAGATTCTCTTGGATCTCCCCAAACACTCATGGTTTATGAAGATTGAAGACACTTGAACTCTCTTTCTTCAGTTCTGCCTTTGACAATGATTTTTTCAGACATATACCCAATGGGGCATGCAACAAATTAATTACATCCTAGTTCCAATAGTCTCATATCATCCCTAGAAAGAGCTTCTGCGGCCATCTTCCAACCCTATATATTAGACCAATGAGACATGGCAAACTCAATGATTCACAGGGCCTGACACCCATTACCAACTTCTTCCCCACCTTGAGTATCAGAGGTGTTTCATCTGAGCAACAAGATCTATCTCACTATGCAGGACTCTCCTCTGTATGATCTTCTGTTCTGTTGGACTGTTGCTTTCCATTTGCTAATTTCAGATTTAATTCTTTTTTTTTCGTTTTTTGGGATTTGCTACTGTGCTCCCCCTATCTTCTTTACATTGTATCTTTTGTAGGCCCATGGGCCAATCTTATCCTTTGGCGGATTTTAAAATATAAATTAAATTAAATTGGTTGATTGATTTGACAAACAGAGAGCATCAAATCCTGTAAAATGCCATGTTTATAATGCCCTGAAATGATACCTATTATGGAAAAATAGCTTCCCAAGCTCTCAACATTGCATCCATCAATCCTATTATAAAACAGTCATAAAAACCTGAATTGAATTTATCTCGTACAAACAAGGAAACTATCTTTATAGGACTCGTTTCCTTTTGGGTTTATCAGAAAAACAATTGTCTTACATTTTTCAGAATTATATATATATCAGGCGAGGCTCAGGCATGAAGTCTTTTTTACATACATAAAAAATGTTGTTGCCAACCTTTGTCCAAGGAAATAAAACAAGC
The DNA here is from genome assembly GCA_019776745.2 of Taxus chinensis. Taxonomy (NCBI): domain Eukaryota; kingdom Viridiplantae; phylum Streptophyta; class Pinopsida; order Cupressales; family Taxaceae; genus Taxus; species Taxus chinensis. The sequence goes on along the minus strand of CM034147.1, from coordinate 60,719,250 downwards.
GTAAGTTGCATGTATCAAACAGAGTTTTCCTTATTGAATTGAAATGTCGTATTCAAGAAAACAACATATAACACATGCTACAAAGAAGTTGACCAACCAAAAGCTCTACAACATACATAGACGACAGAGAGAGAATAAAGAAATAATCCCAACATCCATTCACTTCCATAAACACAGGCTTAATTCACCCATACCAAAGTTGGACATTTATCAGAACATAACTTTGATCAGATTAGCTTCATATGCCACAAGTGGGAAACAACAGATCAAAACTTGAGATGATATAGTGTTCATTAGAAGCTACAAGAGCATGTTTCACACTACTGTGAGCAGGATTATGCTCACATATAACTATTACTATTATCAGTCCCTAACTAGTCTACAAAATTAGTTATAAGCTATTCACCTGTTTTAGATGGCGGCCATAGCACTCCTATTGCTTGTCATGGAACAAAACCATTTAGAAACTCAAATATTCAGAGTTCGTCAGAGCATTAAAACTTTGTAGTCGACTTTGGATCTTACTAAAGGAGATCATTAACAGGACTAGGATGCTTAGGTGGAATCGAATGGAGAAGGCTGGTGAATGTGACATTGGAACAGAGGGACTTGTATGAAGAGCAAGAGGGGAAGGTTTCTGATATTGGGTTGGTGGAGGTGGCAATGGAAGAGAAGGGGGCTGAGGTGGCGCATTCAGAGTCTAGGGAGGCTGCCGAGTTGGATAGCTAAGGGGAGATGGTGGCCTGATGGTGGAAGTGGCTGGGGAGGAGGTGGACTTTTGTAGGTTGATAGTGAAGGGGTTCTTTGTGGAGGAAGTGACGATGGCCTGTGATAAATAATGGGGTGTATGGATTGGGTGCCTCTTAGGACTAGGAGACAATGTGGGTGAGCAGGTTTAAATCCTTTAGGAGGAAGCGGTGGTGGTTGAAGTTTTCCCATGGGAGAGGTTCCATAGGAAGGGGATTTGTCCTTGGGGGCTGCAGACCCAATTGGAGGAGGAATACGAGGAGTGCGAAGTGGGTAATGGAGGCCGAGTTTAGTGAGGTCAGAATATTGAGGAATTCGAGGAAGAGGAAGGCACATTGTAGGACTAGGATTGCTTCCAGTAGAAACTTCAGGGGGCTTGACAGGGCCCGGGCTTTCATCAACTGGTGTAGGCCTGGTTATAGGATGGGGGGTTTGTCCTTGAGAATGGTGTGGATGGCATTGTGGCAGCAGTTGAAGGTATTGTGGGCATTCTGTCTACAGTCTTGAGGCCCCTTGATGAAGAAGCTTTCAACAAAGAACTCTGCAGTCTAATGCCATGCCTAGATTTCAAATTCAGCCTATCACAGTTACAGGCCTCTGAAGGATGGTTTACTCTGTAGGCAAGGGGTCCCACAAAGTACAGAGCTCTTTCTGTGTAGCTGCTCCCATCAATGGAGATGGTGGCCCCTGAAACACCACCAGCTATATCAGTGGGGACTTGGCAATGCTCATCGTTGCTTCTTCCAAGCTGAACCGTGCATCTTCTTTGAAAACCATATTCTTCTTCCTCCACGCTGATGGAGAATACACCATTCTCGTCAGTGGATGCAACAAAGGAAGCAGTTGCCATTCCTTGTTTGCATTGCAGACTGACCTCAGCTCCTGCTCAGATCAAACGATAATCATTCTAATCAACAAATGATTAATTTCACCACAACATCTAGAAATAGCATGGACCACCTGGTATATACGATCATCAGAACCAACAAAATTCTAACCACAAAACAAACATAACACTAACTTGGCTCTGTAAATGAATACCCATCAAGGACACATTATCTCTTACACAACACGAATATCCACAAATGGAAAAATGAAAATACAAGCACAAGATGAATACTCATTACGTAGAGAGGTCAAGTTAGGATTTAGCAATTCTAAAATGTATTATCTGATTTGGGTAGTAAACTATGAATTTAGAGATAATTTTACAGGATTTTATACAAATTATAAATGTATAGAAGAAGAAGAAGAAAAAGCAGAAGAAAGAAACATATTCATCCTACAATCAATCAACCATTATGTTGTGAACAGGACCACTTTCATTATAATGAAAAAACAAAATTACAAATATCATATAAATACACATTAATGAAAAACCCAAGTACAAAAATAGAAACACATTCCAGATGCAATGATGAATGAAACATGTATTTACAATGTATATATGTACAAAAAAAAGTATTTATACCTGCAAGGGGGTGGCTGAGAGCAGACAGTGATCCCAGAGAGCATTGATCGCAGAAAACCATGCCAGTGACCAAAGCAGTTCTGCCATCTCCATTACAAAAAGCACATTCATTCCAAACAATTTCAGATGCCAAAACAATGATCATTATCACCGAATTCAACATCCTTCCATGAAAAAACAACTCCATTGTTTCCACCAGTTGCTGCAAAAGAAGCAAACATCTTTCAACATGTTTTTCAAGGTCAACAAGGCAGAGGCACCATTCTCTAAGCCTAACATGTGATTTTGTCAGGTGTACTCCTGTGTTGTCTTAGATCTTTCACTTTCTACTGAACCTTTTCATGGGAAGATACCAAGAAAATATGTTTTAAATGCTTTAAACAAAAAGGAATCCTGCCACCTTTTGAGGTCAACAGACATCTTCCTTCCTTAATCTTCACATATGTTTCTTTCTCGTCTCTTTTGCTTTGTCTTATAATCTTTCATGACACAAATATTCGATAGTCTTGGTTGTTTTCGAAGGACTCATCTCTCATTGGAAGATCTAAACCTCGTTTCTAGTTGGGATGCATTTACCATATTTTGCTACTGCCGTGTGTTGTGATGGCAATTATGATGGGAAGCCCTCGGTCACATTTATAATAGGTCACCTCCATATTGTAAAAGTACAAAGTGATAACCTTTATGAGGACCAGTGATCTCGCCTTCAGGTCATTTTTGTTTCCTTATGATATAATGGAACATAATATTCAACAAAGGGTGTGTTCCTTTGTTTTGCATAGGTTTAAAATTAATCTAGAGCATAGCCATTTAAGTTTTTATAGAAAGGTTTTAGTAACAATTTGTGGAAGTTGTATTGTAGATAGGTGGGCATAGATTTTCAAGCCCATTAAATTGACAAAATCTATGTAGAATAAAATATTTAGGATAAAGGTAGCGACAGAACTCTACCCTCAATAAGTGGTCCTTATGTAACATTCTGATTAATCCAAGTGTTTAATGTTGTTGATTTCAAAGAGAAAGCGTCAACTTGTTTTTGGAGTGCACCCACTATGTGTATTAGGGATCTACCACGTGGTTAAATATGATAGTAGATCAGAAAGATTCATTCATAGGTCCTCATTTAACAATATATTTCAACCATAGGCATATAAGTGTCATTAAAAGTAGGCACATGACTATTATTACCTTAAATAAATATTATCACATATCATATCATTATTTCAACACATCATTTGAAACAATATTACATGGCACACAAATAGAAACATGGGGCGTATAAAAATTATTGATAGGTCGAGATTAGTTTTATCTTCGTTCCTTTATTGTGCCTAAGTAATATTGTTTTTGTGAATTCATAAATTTAATAACTTATCAAGAAGTGTATTTGTTAGTGCCGTCTTTTTGTCTACACATTCTATTTCTTTATTATGTAATGTAAAGAAATACAATTTAGTCTAATTAAGTTGGATTACTATGTGTAAAGAAGAAATATGCTTAGAATACAATAAATTACAATATGCATAAAAATCTCGAATCATCTTCAGATAACATATGACAAGTGTAGTAACATAGGTGAGCTAAATAAGGAAGTGCAAATTAGGGTTAGAGAGGATTGCACCAATGTTGGATTAAGATGGGGTGATGATGATCTATTTAATACGAATATTAGGGTTAATTACAATTTAAAATATTGAACAATTATGTAAAGATGAATTGATATCGTATTATAACATATAAATTCAAACATACAAATCCTAAATCATGTCTGATTATATCAGAAAATAAAAATAATATAAATGAGCTGCTAAAGAAAGTACATGTTAAGGAAGAGAGGATTGCACCAGTTTCAGACTAAGAAAGAGTGACATTGATCTGAGTATGCATGGGAAGGATGTGCAGGATTTCATCAAGTTGTCCTAAAAATTTGGAAGTGTGATTATGTAAGGAGGACAAAGTCACATGTCTTTGAAAAAGTTTCATGTGAGACTTTGTCTGGTATGGACAACTTTTTCCTTTGTGGTTCTAATTTGGATCTCGTCGATGACACTATGTTCCTTTGTTTTTGTAGCTTTTCCTTTCATAGTTGAAATTCTGCAATTGCAGTTATATAACTGAATAGGGATTCTTCTTTGCTTGGGGACCTAAAAATGGGTTAATGGTTTTGGGTTGAATGGCCCTTCCCAAACTCACATAGTAATATTGTAATGAGGCATCAAAACCTCATAGTTCCCCATCCAATGTATATGTACAAGATGTATATTGCAATTCGTTTGGAAATTAAGACCCTAATTAGGACCCTTAACACTTGACAATGATATTTGGTGAGTGGGATGTAGCTTTGCAAATTTGATTAGGACAACCTTGTAAGATGTGTGTAGGCTTAGAGCTGGTTGAATATGCATGAGAGACTGATATAAAAATATGGTGTTTTGTAGCGATGTCTTAGGTAGCCAAAATATGTGAGAAGTGAGGCCCTCATATTGGGTTATATGAATGTGATTTTATAGCTGACTATTACAACAATATTTCTTACTCAAATAACATGACTCCAATTGGGGTAACTTGTGAAATTCAAAATGTGACCATTAGAGATTTGGAGGACAAAGTTGTCGTCTTAGGACAAAGTCACTTGATTGACTTTGTGTGTCATGCTTGGATTTGTCTGGGCATAGTGTATAATGAAACATTTTAGTTGGAGATGATGGCTAGATGTTTAAAGATGTGCTATATATTGTTTAGAATGAAAATTTGACTAGTCAAAGACAAATAACAAGTGTGACCTAGTGTCTAGTAGTGTTAGCTGAGTAAGGGATGTGTAGGAGTTATTTAATTTACTGCACAATGATATATTAGTTGAGATAAATGCCAACGATTAAATTCCAAATGTTGTATGTTCATATTTAGGTATCTATATTTGTCACCATTTTAATCTAGTAATTAAAAATTGTTTGTTGAAAATATAAACAAAACACAAATCTCCTATGAGGATAGGACATACACAAGACTGGAATTTGTGTTTTCCCTTCTCCTTCGTGTATATAGCCATACATGTGAACATGTTTTCCACATATTAAAATTGTGCATTAAATTCTAATCAAGATAGTTATAAAAAATAGTAAATAATATATATTGAAAAATAAAAGCATGAAACATGCATACCTTTTTTGCGCTTGGTGGTGTATGTAAAAGGACGAGTAAACTGAAAAGTAAAAATTTATGAAATGCATACGACTATTTCCCCCTGATATTGTATGCGAGGGAAGAGTAAACCAAACATAAATAGAATAGTAGTAATTGGGCATGTTGTCTAAAGCCATGTAAACCATCCACAACATTTGGGTTTGTTGAGTGAAGTCATAAATCATTAACAATAATTGGGCCTTTTGAATTGTAATACACATGTAAATTTCATGATGTAATAAATTTTTGCATATCATCATATGATGTCATCTGAAACATAATATCCAAAATACATATGAACATGTTAGAAAAATCCATGCTATGCTCCCTTTTTTAGGTAAGGGGTGCTACAAAGGATAACTTATCTCAAAAGGGAAAGTGTTAGTCATGTAAAATCGGTAGTAACAATATGATAAATGATATAAAACAAAATTAATGTATCAACTAACATGGTAGCGTGTATAAATAAGATAAAAGTATTTATTAGCACAATTATTGTGTATCATTAGTAACATAAAATAATTTGATATCCAACAATGTGTATGATATATAGGAGTTAAATATCTCATGATAGTGCTTATGATAGATAAAAAATTAAACACGAGTAACATGTATAGTTCATAAGAGAAAATAACTGTAAGCTTAGTAATGTACATGTATCATCAAAAGAGTGAAACATGTCATGAAAGGTTTTAACATTAAAAAAGATATAATAATAGTGATAAGATGGGTAACATGATCATAACACGTGACTTAATGTCTAATGGATCCACGTGACATGAATGATTAAGAAAATATGGAAATAAATTTCTAAATTTGATTAGTATGTAGTAAATAAATAAATAAATAATTAAGTACAAAATAGACCCAAGAAAATTAAGTAATTAAGTATTGAAACCCTAGTTACAAAGAGGAGATAAGATGACTTATTTGATTTATAACCAAATCTGGATGTGCTGAAGTGATGACTAGGTGAACAAAGATGGAGAAGTGTCACATAGAGCCTCAGAAAAATGTGTGAATTGATGATCTTCCTAGATTGGGGCACTTAAAAAGGGGTAGGGGTACCTGCAGATGCCCTAAAACTATTCTGGGTGTCTGTGACTACTTAAACTCTCATAAAACCTCCTTTGTAGGGTCACAAGGTATCTTTGTCTTTCTCCTTTGGTCGTTAGTATGATGCAAAATGATCGCTAATGTTGTTGATGACCTGCAATGAAAGATTTACCTGCAAAACTCTCAAGAGTGAATAAAATCCAAAAAATAAAATAATGCAAATGAGGGGTTAAAAATGTTCTCAACTATTAAACAAGTGAACTTACAACCAAGCACTACACTACATTTCAAAACCAATGTAGTTCTAGGTGTGTGTGTGTGCAGAATTGTGCCCTAGGTGGCTCTTGTGCATGTCACACTTGATAGTGAGGAAATAACGAGATGTAGAAGATGAAAATATATGTGTGTATGGAATAGAATGAAATTACCCTCATATGAAGTGTATGTAGACTAATGCAGTCCCTTGCCCTTGAATAGATGCTAGAATGGATGCTTTAATGCTCTTAAATAGCCCTTGGATGTAACCTTAGGTGGTGATAGCTAATGCTTAGTGCTTGTTCCCTTATTATTTATTATGATCACAAAAATTTATATTTATATTATTCCCTTTCTTGATTTTAGTAACTAACCCCAAAAATGGTCGACTACCAAAAAGATAAGATGATAAAATGGCTAGAAAAGGACGCAAAATATGTGAAAAAAGTACAGAGAAGTCAGGGGTGTCTGGCATTGGTGTCTTTGCTTGGTGTTGGTGTCTAAGATAAGTGTTGAGTTGTGAAAAGACATACTAAGACAAAAAGAGTGTGAGACCTAAAGTTGTAATAGAAAGAAAGGAAAGATGAAAAAAATGCATGGTTTAATTAGTACTTTTCGTACTGAGGTATCATATGAATAGTAGTATGCAACCAAAGACTAGATATATATCCAAAGTGCATGATTTTGTGTCTACATTTTTCCATACTTTATGTTGTTGAGTTTCTTGATAACATAAAGTAGATAAGAGATGCATACCTCATAACCATGTCGATTGATGAAGAAAACATGCCAAGAGACAATGAAAAATGTGAAATGATAAAAATGTAAAACGTGGAAACTAGAGAGGAGAAAGTGTACCCAAAGTGATGAAAATGATGACTCTAGGGTGGAAACTACATTTTGTAGATGTTTCCATTATACCTATTGTTGATTTCGATGGTTTTTTATTATTGGTAAATAGGTTTAAAGTAGACTATACCCTGATACAAAAAGGGCTCAACAACCTGATATAGACTATGAAGATGCAACAAAAAAGGATCAAAATCCAGATAGAACACTATTTCCAAAAGTAACCAAGAGATAGTTAAAAAAAAGAAAAAAAAGGAAAAAGACTTCAACAGAGCAACAAAGTCACAACAAAAAGACCACAAAAGATCAATGATCTAAAGTGACCCTCCGCCAGCCTAAGTGATATGTTTACTTCTTGGATGCTCTTTCAATTCTAGATTGTTGATTTCGATGTTGATGTGATTAGTGTTGTTGAATTTTTTGATGTAGGATGATGATGATGAAGATGTTGATTGTTGTTGGCTACTGCTTTCCATAAGGACGGATGTGTAAAAAGAGAAGAACATTCAAGTATTCAAATATGTGTGTATATGATAAAAATAATATGTAAAATGTAAAAATGTGAAAAAGGAACATGTCCACCTGATCCGTGATGAGTGAAAGAGATAGAAAAGATCCTGAAAGATGTTGTAGAAAAATTAGTTTTTTGGGGGATCTCACACCAACTACGTCGAATGTGAGGTTTTTGGACGATCTCATGCCAATAATTGGAAGAAGTTGTAGAGAGAAAAGTTTGGTGTCATCCTCCAACATTTAACTACTTCTCACAATATAGAACACCAATGCAAATGGTGTGTAAAAATATGATCTGGTTCAACCAATTACGATATAATACTGATGAAGTAGAAAATGGTTTATACTATATGTATTATGATTGCTAAGGACTGTATGCCTTGTAAAACCCACTGTGTGAAGTTCTATAGACTGTGCTGCACTGAAGAATGCCGTGTAACTTCCCCTGGTCACAAGAGTCTAGGAAGGGTCACGGGCACCTAAGCACTATTGTCCTAGTTTGGGTGTTGATATCTATGTTGTGCTGAGGACCCAAGTTTGATTCTGAGCCCTATTTGGGACTGATTATTCTATTGTATTAATACTATGCTATGCTGAATTGTAACTGTTATTTGCTATATGGGGCGATTGATTCACCCAAATGACTCCCCCTTCATTTGGGGTGCATGTGACATAGCTGAAGAGTATGTGGCCCAAAGGAGCACTAATTGCGGTGTTAAAATTGTGCCTTGCATGGGGGAGGGAATGTGCTTGGTGGAAACCAAGGAACACCCAAACAAATTGGATAGAAACAAGTATTAGTAAAAACAAATACAAAAACTCATGTAAAAGACAATATGTAAGCTAAGTAAGACAATAATACAAAATGTAAGATGTAAGAACATAATTTAGATAATGAAAAATGAGTTACAAACATGGGACATCACTCACAATGTTATAAGACAATCAAGGATGATGAGGCCAACAACATACAAGTGTGCACACAAGACAAAGGGAAAAGCACAAAAATGATGGCATATAATGACAAGTAAAGGAAGATAATATCAAGCAATGTAATAGATAACCATGGTGGAAAATATACATATAAAGAAAATGCTACACAAAAAGCACCCGTTAGTATGTTAGAAAGATAAAAATTATGTTAAAGTATGTATAATCTGATAAAGTAGATGTGTTATGAAAAATGAAACAATAAAACATGTAGTGTATGAAAGTGGATACCCCCTAGAGTTGTTGTGGGATTGGTAATATGTAATGCATCAACCATCCATGTTACATGTATGGATCTGTGGAATATGTGATCACAACTAGAAAGGAAAGTGAATGCACATTTGTGTATGATAAAGATAATGACATACAAGATATCTATTTATCATGTGTAATAAAGTGTACATGTAAACATAAGAAAGCAAGAGTAAATGTGACCAAGATATGCAATATGTTGTGGATGAGATGGAATGGAATGCAGAGTCAATGATAGGAGCAACATGCCCCCAAGTGGATGTGTATACATGAGATGAGGATCATTTATACATGCTCCTCAATAGTCAAGAATGAATTGTAAAACCAAAGTGCATCATCAAGAAATGGTTTGAATGTGTGCACTAGAAAGATATGATCGATAAAGCATATAATGTAGAGAATGTATGATTGAGTGAGTGTGGTAGGGTTCATTTTAGATGTAACCCTCAGCAATAGAGTATGAACTATAGAACTAAAGTGCATCATAGGGTAATGACAGCAACACCTAGAAGTGGATGTAAGAAAGATGTAGTGTGAATGTGTATGAGTAATGCACCTAGTGGGTGATAGAATATGTGAGAGGAAGATGTTGTGTGTGTATAACGTGTGTTGTGTGAGATGTGTAATGTGTAGTGTGACTAAGTAATGCTATAGATATGTGTTGTAAATGTTCCAAGTCTAAAATGTGTGATATGATCAAGTGTGTGAGAATACGTAGTTTATATAGTATCCAATGTGTGACGTTCATGTGTATAATATGCGCTCAATAGTCAAATGTGAACCATAACATGAGATTGTATCATTGGGTAATGATGATACTAATGTATTAATATGTGTATGATGTATGTGAGATATTGAATGTGAAATGATGAAAAGATAAGATATGTGTCGCTACTAGAAGGGGGAGAAATAAATAGTGTTGTGCTCCCCAAGTGTGTGATAATGAATGTGTTATTCAATGAAAGTAAAATATGAGGGTCATCCACCCGATACTTGTGGATACGAAGTCATGTGATCATGCTTCTAAGAGTGGTGGTATATGAGATAAGTGATGTGTAGGTGAATGAAACCTAAATGCATGCAACTGATGAGCATAATTTGGAGGTGATGGAAACCTATGCATAACCAAATGCGAAGGTGATGGAAACCTATGTGTATCCAAACATGGAGGTGATGGAAAACTATGTGTAACCAAATGCAAAGGTGATGGAAACCTATGTGTAACCGCATGTGGAGGTGATTGACACATATATGTAGGAGATAGAGATGATGATGTATATTATTGTGAAGGAGTGGTGCGAGTAGTGGAACTAGACTTGAGTGACGAACTAGCTAATCGATGAGACCATGTAGGCCGAGCATGAACAAGAGAGATAGGAGCATATTGTTCTTTAGTTTCAAGAGGGTGTGAGGACATAAATTATTTAGCTAATGCAATAAAAACCTCAAGAGGAGGTTACGACCATGGTGTAGATGGTGGAACACCATTGATAGAAATGACCTACTTGTTATGAATGAAATTTAGACATAAATGAGTCATGGATGTTAGGAAATTAGTGTTCATAGTGTGAACATATGGTTTGAATATTAGTATTATTTAATATTTAAATAATATGTGAGTGTGCACAATTAGTTGTCATGCACAACTCATAGAGATAGGAATGTGTGAGAATATCTTTGGATTGGGAGTAAGACTAGGGAATAAAGGAAAGATACGGGGATAAAATGATAAGACTTGACTCCATGATTTTAGGAGCAAGCAATTGTAGAAAATTCCCTCTTATATTCAATATAAATTGCTCCATTCTAATTTCATTTTGTCTATATTTTCTGTACTTTCCATTTCATGAGTTAATTTGATTTATTTTTGTTGAATTTATTTATGCAAATCTAGAGATTTAGCATCAATGGAGATGATATCTTGATTTTTGTAGAGCCATTGGAGACATAAGAATATGTCATACCCCTCAATGGAATGGTGCCACAATAAAAGGCACAAGCATGGTGAGAGAAATAATAGTGACCGAAAGTTTGACAACTCCATGTGATTTTGGAATTGGATATGAGATTTGTGATAGTGGATAGCCAATAATAACAATGAGTGAAATGGAACATGCATTGACGCACCATGATGGATCAAGTATAGTGTTATTGATAGGAGTGTATCCTATACAAGCACAAATGTGTAAGTGATCCGAAGAGAATGTAGTGTGATAATCATAATCGAAGAAAGTAATGAGCGATAGGGATGTCTCAGTATGAGAAACTAGGAAATCAAGAGCTCCTAATGTAGGTAGAGGAACTGCATGGTATGTATGATTTTCTGAGGTGTCATCCACTTGTTTGTCATGTTTTGGGAGAGGATTGTTAAAGACTTTGATCTTATGATTGTCATTGACAGGTACAAAGGCTGTAGGCTTTGGAAGCTCAAGTTTATTATTATTGATAAGATCTTGAATAAGGTTGCAAATTTTAAATCACCAATTTGTAGAATGTCCAATACATTGATGATAGTCACATCAAGCATTTTCATTATAATTATGACCTTTTGGACAAGATGGATCCAATTTTAGTGGAGGAGGAAGCGTAATATGATTACTCTCAATAAGTTGTGGTAATATAAGATGTGGATCGATAGCCAATTTTGTATATGTATGCTTAGGTAGTTTCCATGAAGTTATTTGGTATTAGATACAATGTTGACAGTGAACTTAGCTTGAGTAGGTTTGGGGGATGTTTTGAAAGTTGATTTACTTTGGAAGTGTAAGATGAAGCCTGTTCCCGATACTTAATCTTGCCTATAGATACTTTTTTTGTTTTCGTAGCTTAAGAGTATGACACAAATTGTTGAATGATGGAGAGGTCTCAAAGATAACACTATCTTGAAGAGGCGGTAATAGAATTTGGAAAAATAGATCTTGAAGTTCAGAGTGCATTAGCACATTAGAAATCTTAGCTAATTTGTGTTTGTATCGTAAGACATAGTCAACTAGATGTTTGTTAGATCCTTGTTTAAGTTATGTGAGTTATGCATAGGAGATTTTAGAGCTGATATTGATAGAGAAGCTAGTTAGAAAATCACTGGCTAGATGCGTGAAAGATGTTACCGAGTAGATAGGTAGGTTGATAGAACCAACACATCCCATAATCATGAAGACTACGAGGAAATATATTTGCGAGGAGAAAATGATCATCGAAAAAATCTAAATAGGCCACATGAAATGCTCAGAGGTGCTCTTGGGGGTAACCATGACCATTAAAAATGAGAAACTTAGGAGTGATGAAATTAGGTGGAAGGGCATACATGGAAACAACAAGTGCAAAAGGGGAATGAAGGAGTAATGTGGAATCCAAAGATGGAGATGCATGAGAAGTAACCTATTCCAATTGACGAATTTGTGCTTGATGGTCTTGATAAAAAGAGGATAAATATTGAGTGCCAATGGAAGATACCTTTTGTGTGTGAGAAATAAGAGGTGCAATGAAGTGATTGGGGGGAGTAGGAACTAAAAAAGGAACATTAGTTGTAGGCAGAAGAGTAGAAATTGACGGTTGAGTGGAAATGGAGGTGGGGATAGTGGAAGAAGCAGTAAGCTCCACAAAATTGGTAGATAAGATTTTAGAGCTGATTTTGATAGAGAAGTGAGTTAGAAAAGGATTGGCTAGATGCATGAAAGATGTTACCAAGTAGCAAAGTAGGTCAGAGAACATACACATCCCATAATCGTGAAGACTGCAAGGAAATAGCTTAGCGAGGAGAAAATGATCATCCACAAAATCTAAATAGGCCACATGAAATTATCATAGGCACTCTTAGGGGTCACCATGACCATTAAAAATGAGCAAATTAGTAGTGAAAAAATTATGTGAAAGTGCATAAATGGAAACAACAAGTGCAAAAGGGGAATGAAGGAGTAATGTGGAATCCAAAGATGGAGACACATGAGAAGCAACCTGTTCCAATTGATGAATTTGTGCTTGAAGGTCTTGATAAAAAGAGGCTAAATCTTGAGTGCCAATGGAAGAGACTTACTGTGCGTGATAAATAAGAGGTGGAGTGAAGTGATTGATGGGAGTAGTAACTAAAACAGGAACATTAGATGTAGGTAGAAAAGTGGAAATTGACGGTTGAGTGGAAATGGAGGTGGGGATAGTGGAAGAAGTAGTAAGCTCCACAAGATTGGTGGCCTCCTCACGAACAACATATAAAAGAAATAATAAATCCTGAGGATGTTTGACAAATTATCATTAAGGTCATTAATATGGGATTTAATAATTTTTCCATAAGATCGAACCATAGGAAAAAAGGTGATGAAATCCCTAAAATCAAGGTCAATTCAAATGTGAGGCTCACTAAAATGATTAAAAAAATATGGAAATAGATGTATAAATTTGATTGCTATGTAGCAATAAATAAATAAACAATTAAGTAAAAAAAAGACCCCAAAAAATTAAATAATTAAGTATTGAAACCTTAGTTGCAAAGAGGAGATAAGATGACTTAGTTAATTCACAACCAAATATGGACTGTGCTGAAGTGATGACCAGGTGAACAAAGAGGGATAAGTGTCTCATAGAGCCTCAAAAAAATGTGCGATATGACGATCTTCCTGGACTGGGGTGTCTAGAAAGGGGAAGGGTGCCTATGGGCACTGCATACTACCTACTCTAGGTTTGCCTATGACTAGTCAAAAACCTCAGAAAAACCATCCTTCACTAGGTCATGCAAGGTATTCATTGTCCTCTTGTCACTTCTTGTTCTATATTATGGCACATGATGATCATCGATGTCACAAATAACTTGCAATACAGATTTGAACTGCAAAACCCTAAAAAATCACATAAAATCCCAAGAAGAAAATAATACAAATGAGGGGTCAGGTTGTCCTCAGTCACATCAAATAAGTGCTCTTACGATGGAGCATTGCACTACATTTCAAACCCAATGTAGTTTTGTGTGTGTGTGTATGTGTAGAATAATCGTGCTCTAGGTGGTCTCTTTTGCGTGTTGCACTTGATACCTGAGTAAATAGCTAGATGTAGATAGATGTAAGTAGATATGTGAATGGAATAGAATAGAACTTCCCATCCTATGAAGTGTATGAAGAAGATTGTAATCCCTTTCCCTTGAATGGATGCTAGAATAGATGCTCGAATGCTCTAGAATATCCTTTAGATGTAACCTTAGGTGGTGATAGTTAATGCTTAATGATTGGTCCTTTATTATGGTCACATGACTTTATAATTATATTATTCCCTTACTTGAATTTTGTAATTAACCTTGAAAAGGTTGGATAGAAAAAAGATAAGATGCCCAAATGGCTCAAAAGGACCCAATATATGTGAGCAAAGTACAAAGAGGTTAGGGGTGCCCAGAGGGCATGACTCTGGGTGCCTAGCGTTGGCATCGTAGATGGGTGCTGGTGTCCAGACTCAAAGAAATTGAAGGGTCAGAAGGTTAGACTTGGCAAGAAGGTGTGTAAGATCAAAAGTAGGCAAAAAAAAGTAAAGAAAGATGGCCAAAGACATGGGTTAATTACTACTCTTCTTACTTAGGAATCATATGAATAGTAATATGTGATCAGGACTAGATAGATACCCAAAGTGCATGATTTTGTGTCTACAATGAGACATGACATGTCATGCCCATCATAAATAGACACAACTAACAAGATGTGACATACTTGACTAGTATTAGTTGTTATTTCATGTGTGTCATAAAAAGCATGCAATAAGAAGTGATATAAATAAAGTGTGTTAGCATCATGTAGTAAGAAGTGAAATAAATTAGCAATGTGCATAGAGCAATGTGTAACAAGAAAATTCCATAATCGTGAAATATATAAATCAATGTGTGTGCAATAATGTGTAATAAACAATGTCATAATAGTGAAATATATAAATCAATGTGCATGGAGAAATGTGTAACAAGAAATATCAAAATCATGATATAAGCAATCACTATGTACATAAGTAATTTTTTAATAATGAAATATAGAAATCAATATATGCACAAAAATGTGCAATAAAAAGCGATCTAAAATTTATTGTGTAACCATCTAAAGTGTCAAGAGCAATGTGTAATAACCAATGATCTATAAGTCAAGATGCTAAAACGTGATGTCAACAAGCAACAATTGTAGTGTAAAGAAACCATAGGGCTTAGAGCTAGAAATGAAATAAAAAATGTGTGTCAAACATGTACGTGAATAATTCATGCATGTCAATCAAAATGTAGAGTACACATTGTGTATCAAAGCAATGTATGTTGTAAGATAAGAATGTCGTAGCAATGTTTATCTAACGTTCATAACTCAAACAAGAAATATGTTATAGGACATTCGATCTTGTAAAAAATATAACAAGTAGCGTAGTAGGATGTTTGTTCCATTGTAAAAGATATAACTAGTGTGTTTTATACGAAGTAAGAGTGGTAATATGCTCCAAATGTGAATGTAGATGCCTAAATTTGATAAGTAGATGCTTGAAACTAGTAATTTGGATTATATCCCTTAGCCATGACCTGTGCACAAAAACAAATCTTAAATGCATATCTTACTCTCTCAAGGCTTGCAAATACTTCGAAGTATTCTACTTTGCTTGTCATTCACCTACATGATTGATTATGCTGCTTACATACACATTATTCTTCATGTCAAGATTTTCTAGATCCCTATTTGAAAAGTTACATCTCCTGAAAACTATCATATGGTTTGGAGAGTTCAAGTGTCATATGGCTTTTTCCTTTGTGTTCCAATAGTAATATATTCTTATGTTTATCTTTATTCCCCCTTCTTATCAACTTTAATGTGAACTCACATCTTGTGGAGTGGTATAAATACGAGTTAAGAACACTCATTTACTCACCTCGCGTTTTCAAGAGCTCCTCTAACAATATCTATCAAAACTCAAGTAAATCTTACCTATTTCAAGAGAAGACATTTGGAGAAACATCTATGTAAGTATGAAACACTCAAAACTAGGTTAAGAGTATACAAATCAAATTCAAGAGCCTCTCAAACCATATCAAGCACTTTCGAGCTTCTACATACAACAACTTATTTCAAGAAAACTTCAAGGGGATTACTTTAACATTATATTCATTATTTCTATGTAATATTCTATTCGACATTCAAGAAGGTATATATGAATTTTATCTAGCTAGCCCACTATTGGTTTCAAAACACAAGGGAAACCATAGGGGAGGGTACTCTAGATTTGCATTCACACTTGTGCGTACACTGGGAAAACTATATCATGTTTGAGCCCCTCGTCTAGGAAATGTATTGTAGTGCTTGGCCAAAATCAACAAGAGGGTTGGCCTCCAATGGTAGTCCAACTCAACTACACACAAAATACCTTTTTGGTTATAAAATTTTACTTGATTTTTAGTGCAAGAAAAAATGGTTTTATCATTACAGAATCACATAAAAATATTATAGGACAAGGGAAAACACAAAAAATAATAGACAAAGGTGAAGCACCCCAAATCATAACAGAATCATCAAATAATTTTCACATGTGACTTGCATATTTAAAATATGGCCATCATTTTTATATAGAGTCATATATAAATTATATTACTACATATTAAATAAAGCTAAATAAATAAAAAATGATATTTTATATATTTTTATTAATAAGGTATAAATAATAGTGTTTTGTTTTTTAAGGGAAGTATTGAAAAATTATTATCACCCAGAAATTGTTAGACAAGCATAGGTGTGTACATCAAATTTAACCCCTGCCCCACATGCCTGTTTTTGCAGTAGGGTTTTCAACGCGGAACATATTGGTTTTTTCCCATTTTTATTTTGGCTCGTAGACATAAAATACATTTACTGACTAATGCGAGAGTGTATACATTTTTCTATTTGTTAAAACTGTATTTTATATATTACTGTGTAATCTGTATTTATGTATTCAATTTTTAAGACAACTGTGTTGAGGAGGGATGCTTTTTTCCATGTCACGATATAAAATATGAAGGTGATTGTGTCACAGAATATAAGTTTTCACTAAATAGGGTGTTATTTTAAAAATTAATATTCTTGAATATGATTTCACAATTTATAAGTTCTCATTTGTTAACAATGAGCAACCGATGTATGGGCTCAAATTTTTGATGACTTTTTGGGCCCTTTAAGCACAAATTGTACTCATGTGAATAGTCTGAGTGACATCGCTACTATGTAGTGGAGTACATATACTAGATATTTTCCCCCAAAGGAGATGCACATCATTCCTTCCTTGGTTGCATAGATAGTAGATGTTATTTATGTAGGAACAATCTAATCCATATGACATGTAGGTATTAAATTCCCACCTTTTTCTTTCCAACTCTCCTTTAGTTATGTAAGGCCTAATATTTGGTACCTTAAAGTTGATGAACAAGTTAACAAACCTGAGTATGTGACCCTTCCATATAGCTAAAGAAGATGACATGCAACATTTTTCTTAAGCTCAATACTATTTTTGATTAAGTTCCCTCATGTTCCCCACTACTTATTTCATCGTACACTCACACTGCCCACGAAAGATTCTCTCCTTGTTTTATCATAAACAATTATTTGAGGGTTTAGTGTTGCTTATTTTATTTTATTGGTATTTGTGTCAACAAATACAAAACATCTGCACTAGCCAAGTAAGCTGTATACAACTTACACCTCACTCCTTACAAATGCACCTTATTAAATGCATGAAATGAGAGATATTTACATGCTTACAGGTGGTTACAAATCATTTGCATGAACTGGGAAGTCTCAAGAAGGGGTTACATTTGACGATTTATAAGTTTTTTATTAGCTGTAACATACTTGCAAATATTTGAATTAACTGTCACATTTGACTCGCGTATACAGAATTCGACCATTATTTAAAAAAAAAATATGATATATATGTATGTATGTATGTATGTATG
The DNA here is from genome assembly GCA_019776745.2 of Taxus chinensis. Classification (NCBI taxonomy): domain Eukaryota; kingdom Viridiplantae; phylum Streptophyta; class Pinopsida; order Cupressales; family Taxaceae; genus Taxus; species Taxus chinensis. Next base: position 60,701,014 of record CM034147.1, on the reverse strand, counting down.
CATGCATGTATATGTACATATGCATGTATATATGCATATACACACACACACATGTATATATATACATGCATGTACATATGTATATATGCATGTATATATACATGCATATATACATATGTACATGCATGTATATATATACATACATATATACATATGTACATGCATGTACACACACACACACACACACACACACACACACACACACACACACATATATATGCATATGCATGTATATATGCATATGTATATAACACACACACACACACACATATATACATGTATACATATGCATGCATATATATACATATGCATGTATACATGTGTGTATGTATATCATGCATATATACATACATATATACATATATATATGTATATCATGTATATACATATATACATATACAGATACAAACACATTATCTGTATATGTATATATGTATATACATGATATACATATATACATATACATATACATACATATACATATACATATATACATATGTATATGTATATATGTATATCATACATACATACATATACATACATATGTGTGTGTGTGTGTGTGTGCATGATATACATATATACATATATATGTATATTGCATGTGTGTTATATATTGTATTACTATATATTGTATGTACATATATTCCTGTATAATGTAATGCATGTGCACTCATACATATACATGCGCGCGCGCGCACACAACACATATGTGTGTAATAGTTATATATGTTATATATATGTAATATAATATATGTAATATATATATGTATATATATATGTATATATGTATATATATATGTATATGTATATATGCTATATATATATTTATATTTATACTATGTATATATTTATATTTATAATACATTTAATATGTATATGTTATAACATTTATATATCTCTATAATATATATACATATCCCTCTATATAATACCTATCATTAATCTCTCTATATATGTTATTCTCATATCTATATTATATATATATATAGACTCTCTTATCTCTCTTATATATACACATGTATATGTGATGTATATATATTATACACATGTATTGTGTTATGTTATATATACTACACACATGTATATTATAATGTATATATCTATATAATATATTATATGTATATGTATATATATATCTATAATATATATATATATATATATATATATATTATACCTGTATATGTATAATTTCTCTATTGTATATGTATATGTATATTTATATTGTATATGTATTGTATATTTATCTTTATATTTCTACTATATATCTCTACTCCATTTCTGATTATATTATCATACTTATCTATCTATATCTCATCCCATCTCTACCGCACATTTATCTGTCTCTGTCATCACTCCGTCTCATCTTCTATCTCCCTATCTAGTCCCCCTTCTCTGTCATCTCTCTCTTTCTCTCTCTATCGCTCTCTCTCTCTCTCTCTCTCTCTCCTATCTACCCCTCATACATGTGTATAATATTTATATCTATCTCCTAGATGGCCGTCGCTACATATACAGATACATGTGTATATATATATATGTATACATGTATATATATATATACATGTATCATGTATCTGTATATCCATATACATATATATATAAATACACCTGTAATATTATATTTAACATATATATATATAATTATATAGATATATATATATATATACAGTATAGTATATGGATTATGTATATGTATATGTATATGTATATGTATATGTATATGTAGATGGATATGTATTAGTATATATTATATATATATATACATGTATATGTATATGTATATACGTATATATATATAATATATACATATATATACACATGTATATGATATGTATATACGATATATATATAATAATTATATAACACATGTCTATGTATATATTAGATATATATATATATAATATATATATATATATATATATATATTATTAACACATATACAGTGTATATATATGTATATAATTATATAATACGTTATTAAATTACATATAAAGGTGTATATAGATATATGGAGATGTATATATATAATACATGTATATGTATCTGTATATTACTATACATATATATTATTACAATGTATATGTATATGGATAACATATATATATATATATATATATATATATTTATATATATATATATACGATTACACACAATGTATGATATATGTAGGTATATGTATATATATACAATATACATATATTACATACATATGTGTTATATATTACACAGACATTACAATTATACATACATATGTGTGTGTGTGTTATATATATATTATATATATATATATATATATATATATATGTATGTAGGTATATGTATATGTATATACGTATACACGTATACATGTATATTAAAAACAATCAAATAAATTTAGAATAGTTAGTATAAATAACAATAGACAAGTTGGTCATTTAGACATTTTTATTTTATATGTAAAATACATGAAAATCTTTAAATTACCCGTCACACGTGATTTGCATATTTAAAATTTGACCGCCAATTTTTACATAAATTTATATGTACATTATAAAAATATTTATTAAACACAATCAATTAAATATAGAATAGTTGGTATAAATAACACTATTTTGTATTTTTCAAGGGCAATATTGAAAATATCGTCTAAAAATTGTTTAATAGGCATAGGTGGCCGCCAAATGTAACCCCTACTCTCAAGTCGAGAATCAGAACCAAACGACATATACTTCAATATATGTAATTTGAGATTCCTAACTACCAGTTTAGGTGTCCCTCATATGTAGGATTTCTTTGCTCCAGCTCAGATTGTCCTCATAGCTTATAGACTAGGCTAGCGTACATTGTTTTTACTCTGAGTGTAGCAAACACCAAGTGGCCAAACCTACATAGTGTTTTGCTTGGAAACACTCCCACAAACCCTTAGGATGCTCAACGATGGAGAAACCTCGACATTATTTCTAGACCTCATCGTGTTTCTACATACTTGCTCCAAAGATTTGGATCGAGGATTGGGAAATACTTATTTCTCACACAACTCGTTTGACTGAACAAGACCTTGTTGTTCTCCACTCTGCACCACATTTGTTTGTTAAATTTGAATTCATCGATTGCCACAATCTCAACACATTGAAGTCTTTGAACCTCCCCATCGCTCGTGTTATTGCTCAAAATACACGAAAATGCATCTCAACGGATCCCGATGATGTTCAAATTCAACACAAAATACTTCTATACAGACATCAAAAGACAATGTCAACAACAAACTTGCGGGTTTAAGCTACCTTGTGTATGGTTCATTAGGCACTATTATTGACATTGTCTTCAACAACTTTGATTAATCGCTACATCTACCACTCTTTGTCGCCATCAAATTTGATAAATACACATGCCCTCTACCACCATAATGTCTCATCCTTTATTACCTTTCTCTTCACATTTGTTACCTTCCCCCTCGCATCCCTTTTGATGTTCTCATCACATAACCCACATGCAGTTGCTAGTTTATTAAGTCTATTTCTGTCATTTCAATATTAAAGTGTGTTTCTTGAAAATCTTGAACACTAATGATAAGCCCATTGTAGATATCTAAAATGTCGACATGATTCATTACCTTTAATCTGTCCTACAAATATCACAACATCATCCATCTAATAATTAATCACAAGATTAATTATTATTATTAACCTATTTTATCGTATTTACCCTTTATCACTTATCATTTATCCTATCATTTCATTAATCATTTGAATTCATCATTTTATCATAAATCACTTTAATTTCCTTATTATATCCTATTATCCTTCATTAACATTTTCTAGGAATTTAAAATTCCTGCATCTCCCCTGCCATCTACCCTACACAACCCTACACCTAGCCTTTCCATGTAACCTCATCTCTAATAATTATTTATTAACCTAATCTAATTCTAATTCTAATCACATTCTCACCTCTAAATCTGGAGGCTTCTATTTCTAGAAGCTTCTCTAAATTTCCCTCTTTCATATTTAAAAATTCAAATATATCTCCCTCTCTCTATTGAATTTTTAATTCAATGGAGACTTCTCTCAAATTCTAGAAATTTCCATTCTAGAATTTTCCATTCTTCTCATGCAATGTCCACCATTGATCCAAATGCAACATGGCTTCATCCTAGCCATAGAATCCTCCATTCCTTAGCTATAAATCTCGCTCTCCTCTCCATGAGAGCCATCTCTCAAATCCATAGCAAAGTTCTGCTAATTTTATCAATCACCCATTCTATCTTCAATCAATCAATCCATTCATCTACATTCAATCTATCATCATCTTCATCAAGCAAATCCAAGCACAATCAAGGAGAGGTGCTGCTTAAGTGTCTCCAAAATCCGAAGCAAACAACCAAGTTCAATCAACAATCCACCATCTTGAGCACATCCAAAGCATCAAGGGAGTTTCTTCATTTGGTAAGTGAAGGTATTGCATTTATGTCTCCCTTCCATCTAGCTCAATTTGAGGTAGGTGAATAGCTGTGTTAGGTTTATGATTGATTTGGTTTGATAATTATCTTATATTTGCATACTAGCAAAAATATTTTCGATGTTTATTAACTCCATGGGGCCTGCACTGATAATATGTTTCACATTGAGGAAAATTATATATATTCCACCCCATACAATTGATATAGATTTAATATTAAATTTATAAATTAGTTGGATATAAAATATATTTGTAAAACATTTTTTATAACAATAATAAAGAAACACAGACAACGTAGTGATCACGATCGTGGCCTCAACCATTTCAACTCTCCATCTCGGGTATCTCTAGACCATGCACTCAACAAGATTTGAACCATTGTTGGTTCTTTCCAAGCCAATCAACTTCACCAATAGGCCAGGGCCCCTTCAATAAACTTGTTTTATTTTTGAACGAATGAATGAAAATTTCAGAAAAACAAAAACAATTTCCAAATATGCTAAAAAATCGTAACCAACTTAAAATAATAATTAATGATATATTTAAAGACAATTAAACATTAAAAGTTGCCATCTGCCATCTGAAATGAGAAGTGTTGAGTAATTGTGAAATAATATCAATTCTATAACTTAATTGACAATAATAATTCTTAGGGAAAATGCCAACACCATCAACAATAATAATAATCTATTTAATTCTGATCAAACTTCCCCCTTCAGTTTTAGACTCCTTAGAATTGGGCCTTGAATCTTTTCCCCCACATCAGCCTATGTTGAATCCAATACCCTGACAACCCCGTCTCTCTGTTAATAAATAGAGTTACATTGATTTTGGGTAGTAAATTATTTCACATGGGAAGCGGAGACGGAGGGAGAGGCAGAGGCAACCCTCTAATGAATGATCTGTACAAAGTTAATCCCTGAGATGGATTTGTATATGGCACTGCATGTGCTGCTCCTCTCACTGTTGCAAATGTCAGCATACTCTCATTCATACCCTTCCTTCTCTTCCCAAATGACTCTGTCCATCCACCTATCTGTTTATCACAACTCTATATATATATTAGCAACATCAACAAGGAGTGAGAAGCTCACACAAATTTCAATACATAGATATGGTAATTAATGTTAAAGAGGTCACCTGTTGCTCATCATACCAAGCTCCATATGGTTTCACTGTGAATAGGTGTAACTGCTTAGCCAGCTTGTTAGCAATGCTTCTTGTTCCAGAAAACGGTACAAGAGAATCCTGATCGCCACTGTCAAATTTACATTAAATTGTCAGGTGCACACAACAGGGAAAAACATATGCTCAAAAACTAATTGAAAAAAAAACCCAGAAAGGAAAATGCTTACCCATAAAGTATCATCTGTATACCAGCCTTGAGGAGGTCAGAGAGAACTGGTATAATGTTAATTCCTCTATCTTTGGGATCATAAAGCAGTGGCCTGAATGCACATAATGTCTTCCCATTATATATCCTCATAAACCTTCCTCGATGGACTTGAGCTCAAAAAACAATGCCCATATATATCATGATCATAGTATTCTATTCAATCACAAACCTTTTTGAGCAGAAAGGTTAAATCTCAAAAACATTTTTGTACATAATTTAATTTATTGGGTATTCATGAATACAGGTTCACTTGTTAAGAAAATGTTGAAAACACAGTGTAATACCCGTCACACAAGCCCCAAGGGCCAGGAATGGTATCAGTCGTGTTTGCATGAAGTGCCTCCTGCACATCAGCCCTGTTCATGTATGCAAATATTTCATCTTCAATGCACAAATCAACACCCTTTTGTACAATCTGTAAAGGGTACCACAGCAACGGGCATTGATATCTCTATCAAAATGATACCACACAATTCAAATTGACATTCACAAGCCATTTAAAACAACGAATTCCCAATAAGATTGAGTTCATGGCTTACTTTCTTTTGAAACTTGCTAGGTTTTGTCACTTTTCCCTGTAATGCTCTGGTCTGCGTTTCACTGTTTGATACACAATCATCTAAAATGACATCATAAACGTTTACATTTCCAGATTCATCATCCACCATTGAAGATACTTTTGCACAAGCATCAGATACGTTGCTGGTCACAAATAATTCTAACCACTCTCTAGAAGTGTTGCACACTTTCCGAGTAAATTTGTAAGTTCTGTCGGAGATTAGGCCATGTGACCACAAATACCCTCCATTGTTTATACTGAACTCAAGATCCAGCAAGGGATTCCCTAGCTGCCATTATGACAATCACATACTAATGGCATTAAAATAGTAAGATTACATTAAATGACTAGCGCATACAATGAACATTTATTCTCTTAAGATTAAATGCCAAGGTCAAGATGAAAATCCAGTTAAAGAGAGCCCGCATCTCCCTTAATCCCATGATCCCCCTAACAAAAATCTATCACAATTTGTTTTGGTGATTCAAACTGTTTCAATTTTGTAATGAAATCATGCAAGGTTATGTGTGCATGTCATTCCCCAACCCAAGTAATTCATGAGATCAATTCTACTAAAGTATGAAAATGATTACAGATGATCAGACATACAGAGATTCCTTTCAAATTTATAGGCTTCGTATTCTTTTTCTTGTTCTTGTTGTTGTAATCCACCACAAGAGCTGCTAGTTGAGGAACATAGTGTCCTGCAATTGTAGATTGTTTGACTGCCATTAGGATAGCCTTAATTATTGCAAACTGCCAAAAGGAAAGAGATCCTTACTGTCTAAGGACCATCAATTAGAATGGTATTGAAAAGATGTAATAAAAGAAAAGTTGGCAATACCTGCATAACTCTCTCCAGTGATGTAAAAATCCAGATCTCTGTACTCTGGAAATTTCTCATACCAATTCAAAAGGAATGCCAGATTGTCTTGAGCTGTATCAGTTCATAGCCTTTTAATATTAGACTCAATCCCCTTCAACAGTGCCTATCCACAGCACTAGTCTTTAACAACACCAACAATAACGGAGACAACAAACATACCAGCTGATGAATCATTAAATTTCACATAGTCATTACTGTTATTGGAATATGAGAATCCCACACCAATTGGGCTCTCCACATACAACATGTTTGTTTCTGCCATGAATGGATTGAAACATCAGTGATGAATAGATTATAAATGTCAAGGTAGATATACATATCCAATTTTCACAAAAGCTATGAATCAGTAATCCCTACCTCTATTCCAAGAGTATTTATCCTCCAGTAAAATGTCTCCCTTGGGTCTGAAAGGACCGTGCTCCTTGAAAGCTCCATACCCAAGTGATGAGCAACCAGGCCCTGTAATCAAATTAAGCATTAATAGAAAACAGGATCATCTTGATCTACAAGGTGATGAAAAAACACCAGTCGTTGCATGTCATTTGAACATTCTATACCAAATCAACTCAAATTATAGGCCTTGTTATGAGATAAATACCAATCACAAAAACTATAGGCCTTGTTACCTCCTGTTAGCCATAAGGCCAATGGGGTTGATTTGGGTCTAGCATTATCAGCCTCCACAAAATAGTAAAACAATGCTTTATCAGCATTGATATTGATATATCCAGCATACAGCTTGAAGGAAACACTCTGTGTTTGGCCTGGCAACTTCTCCACAAGGTCAGATTCAGGGGCAGCAATGGCAGTATGAACTATAAGCAATAAAAATAGTATACCCAATTGCAAAAGTGCATCACTTCTGCCATTTTGAAGTCTAAAATCCATGACTACTGAAGAGCCAATGTGGCAACAATTAAAAAAGATACACAAGCATTATTTAGTTCTTTTTCAAGAGAGTCTTAATATATATCGGGATGCTAATGAACATGCATTTTACATGCTTAGTTGGACAAAGCAAAACAGAATTGGAATTGGACTTGGTCCTGGCGAAAAATATTATAAGGAAATCTAGGGATTTGAAAAGCATTTTCTTGTTATTTTGAAAGTATAACAAATAGTTATGAGTATGATTTTTTAAATAAAAAATATTAAGAACAATTCGAAGAAACATTTCAAACAATAAATGATTACATAAAGATAGGAATAAATGATTATGGTTAGAGATAAATACGTACAAAATAAACATTCTAAATTTAAGGAAGTGGACGCTCATTGATAATACCAGATTTGTAGGGCAACCCTGTTTTATGAAATCCCAAAATATTAGTTATTCTTTTTCCATACCAATGCACAAAACTTTTTATTAGCAGGTATATTATCACCAATATAATTATCTATTTTTGTAATAATTAATTAAAATGTATCATTTGTATTTTAATGAGTTTAGATTAAAATTTGATATTGATTTTTTATTATTTAAAGATTTTTTTGTTAAATTTTATTAATTAAAAAATAATTATTTATTTTTACAACCAATCAATATGGATTATTTGTAATTTATGAATTCAAACTAAAATTTAATATTAATTTTTTATTATTTAAATTTTTTTTTCTTGAATTTTATTGGCTACAGTTTTATTTCTCATATAATATATTCAATTTTCATTAAGAACTTTTATTTTTTATTTCAACTAACTAAAACATTACAAACATTAAAAAATTGAAATATAAATTTTATAAATTAAATGTTAATTTTTTTTTACCTTTTGAAAATCTGAAAACAATGTGACACTTTCTTGCTTTATTTTTCCCCTAATAATAAAATGCTTTTTATAAATTTTAGATCTCTTATTAATTTTATTTTCAACCCCTAAAAAAATGCAAGGCAGAGTCCTAAGTTATCCTATTGATAATCGGACACAACAATTTTTTAAAAACTAAAAATAGGCTACTGGGCATGGAAAAGATTTTTGTTTATGTTGTTTTTGCTTTTTGCATTTTTTTTTGGTTTTTTACAATTCGATAAAACAAACATGTTTTTCTTATTCTCTTGTAAAAAATAAGACAAGCATGGAGTATAGTTTTAACATTTCATTGGATATATAGAAATTGGCCGAGTGTGATCACGAGGTCAATTGACATTACTCTTTTATTTGGTTTCCATTAATTGTTGCTTGTTAGAGTCTCTGGGTTTCACTCACAAATTTTAAAATCCTTCAATATTAGGGGGATTATTAACTATTTATGTCTCTTGAGAGAAATGATACCCATTTGGAAGTCTTTTGTTTTAAAAGACTCACTGCTCCTATCTCACTGAATATTTTTTATAGCTTATACTTCAATATAATTAAGTTAGATGACTTAATTTGTATTGATATATTATTGCTTTAAATGATAGATTGCAATAATTGGAACATGTTTTTATATTAATAATATAAAAGAGTTATAATAGCGAGTGACCGAAAAATCACAATCTAGAGTCAAAATGTCATGAAGGCACAAGAAATGCCAAAAAGACAACCAAAAAATCACATAATTAAATAACTAGGCACATGGGGCAACAACACTAGGCAAAGGAGAATGATCATCTTTTGGAGGAATAAACCTCCCCGCAGTCGGCTCCTCAGATGATAGATCAATAGCTTAGCCGTCAGGATCCAACATTTGTATATTCAAAGACATTATGATTCCCTAGCCAGGTAGTGGAGAGCCTCCAAAACTGGCCCCGAGGAGGAGAGTTCCACTTGGAGGAGCTAGCCACAACCTTACCCCAAGGTGGCAGACTCCAACCTGGTCCAGAGTTGGACGGAGCAGGACGACTCCGAGGAGGGGAAAGACATTGGCTATGAGAGTAGCTTCTGTAATGCAGCATAGGGGTAGGTGGCGAAGCATGAGTATCATCCAGATGAACCCGAATCATAGTGCAAGGATCACTCCCCCAGTGACCCAGAAGCTGCTATAAATGTGTGAACTCCAGCGTCACTTTATGCACATGGACCTGGATCTACATAAACACATAAGAGATAATAGCCACTTTGTTATTCATAGTTAGCTCCAAAGTAAGCTCCAAAGTAAGCTCATTCTACTGAAAAATAACATTATTTCCATCTTTCCACGATTAAAAAAGAATAACGGTCCGAAAGAAATTCCATATGAAAACAATCCGAGCAAGAAGATTAACAAAGTCACCAAACATGGTAGCTTTCTAATCAAACAGTTTAGGATGGAAAGGGAGGAAGAGACAATTTATCCAATTCCAAGTAGATTGAGCACGCTGACAAGTCCAGAAGGCATGTTTGAAAGATTCAAGTTGACCACAGATAGGGCATTTAGGATTGGGAAGGCCAATCTGACTTAACTATTCTCCCAACAGAAGACCCTGATATATGAGGCACCAAAGAAAGAAATTGAGCTTGGGTTCAAAGTTAGAGTTCCAAACCTTGTTAATCCTTCGAAGCCAAGTGTCAATTGAAGGCTCCAACGAGCATTGAGCTTGTTAATAGCAAGAGACAAAGGGGACCGAAAATTATAAATCATGCCAAACTAGTAGTTAAAAAATGGGATTTCTAGATTCCACCGCCAGTCTCGCCACTATGTTGTAGGAGGTTGCAAACCAAGCTTATGAAGCATAACATCGGGCAATAATTTTGAGCACATATGGAAGATCAAAGTTGATCAAATTAAATTTTCGTTTTAAATCATGCCAAGGAAGCCAATCTCTCCGGGGGACAAGGTCTTGGATGGTGTTGATGCCTTTGCGAGCAAGCCGGAGCACCTTAACACCAAGAAGCTGAGCCAACGAGAAATTATCACTGGTAGATATAGGAGACCACCTTATGTATTGATCATTGAATTAAAGCTTAGTGCAAAAGCCATCCCCATTCCAGTGAAGCAACGACTTAACATCTTCAAAAGCTTTCCAGATACTCTTCACAACAGTGGTACCTATAATTTTAACCAACACTCTAGTGATAATCAAGGTAGGTAACCCGATGTTTTTCCAACATTTTTTTCCATAAGGAGAGCCTGAAGAGATGCAATGTCATAACAATATTCTCCAGGTTTGGCTGTCATTTATGCATCTGATGACCCATTTCGCACATAGAGAAATACTCTGTCTATAAATATCTATAACTCCCATTCTGCCCTGATCACGTGGAAGGGTGCATATATCTCAAAAAATCGATGAAAGCCATCCTGATGTTGCTTAGACGAAAGATAATCCCACAAAAGCTTAACAATTTTGTCAAAGGGTGCTTGTGAAGGGCACCAATAGGCAACATAATAAACTTGGGTGACAACCAAAAGTTTAGTGTAGACTTGAAACTTGCCGACCAATGAGAGATGCCTAGAGACCCAATGCTGAACTTTTTTCTCCTCTCGATCATTGAAATATTGCCAAAGAGCAGTAGAATCACTATCAAAGGAAAATGGAATCTACAAGAATTTGAATCTTTCTCCATGATTAATCCATCTCCAAGGGTAAGTTGTCAGCCAATCAGACATAGGCCAAGAAGTCTATCGAAAGCCAAGAGACTTGATGCAGGAGCATCATCTAGAAGCTATTCAAATGCAATTGTTCTTAGCTATGAGGTCAAATAGGTATGTGGAGTCATGAGAGAGAAAGAATAAGAGTGAGGGAGTTTGAAAATTCAAATTAGAGCTTTTCCCTCCAAAAATGTAATTCAGTTGTAAAGGCATATCAAAGAGAAATAACTATTTGTAAGGTCTTGTAAGTGTCTAGTTAAGTCACAAGGTGTGTAGTGAGTCTTCATGTGAGTGGATAAGAGTCATGAATGTGAAAAAAAGCTCATAATATACAAGGAAGTCCAAAGGTCACTAAATGTCAATTATGAGTCATTATGAGACTTGTGGGTTAGGTAGGAAGTGTAAGTAGGGGTTACATGCAATTAGAAATTCGAGTATAGGAGGGAGAGTTAGAGAGTTTGGAATTCATTCCTTGTGTATAGGATAAGGAAAAAATATGTAGTAAAGAGGAACTAAGCTTTTGTATAAGGATTTGTAGTTGAGTATGTATATGTCTCTGATTTAGTGTATTTATCTTATTTCTTTCCAAGTATTTCTATGGTTTTGGATAAAGAATTGATGATTCCTTTCCATAATGCTTAGTGAAATTCCATGGTGTGACTGTTGATGATTTTACATGCCTTTATCTCAACTTGGTAGGGTGATCTAATGCTTTATTTGGTGAATGGGAAAGATACTTGACTAACTTGACAGTGAATGTGACTGGAAAAACAACGTGTGTAGAGGTAAAGGAGTATATTTGTTAGTTTATTTACTAGGGGAGAGAGGTAAGAATTTATCTGCTAATGGTTTTGAAGGTCTTGTAAGTTATATAATGTAGACTCTTAATGAAAATGATGTGCATGACTGAAATGAACCAAGTGTGAAGAACTGTGACTATGAGGGAATTGTGTAAAGGTTGCGAAGGGTGTATGATTGCACACTTATTTCCATTACTTAGGAGATAGAGGAATGACTTATTGAAGTGATAACTCTATAAGGAAGTTGGCATTCATGTTACCTAATGAGCAAGCTTTGATGACTATGATATATCCACCTAAAAGACATGACAATAACAAAATCAAGCAAAAGAAGTTCTCACGTTCTCCTCAAGAGATACTAGTAAAATCAACACGTGAAGAACCTTAAAACAATCCTTAGATTGAATTTTTTTCTTCGAATAGAAGTTTTAAAGAAGTTATGATAAAAAGACCTTTACCGGGTTTCTAGGAGATCTACAATCATACTTAAATAGGGTTTAAATAAAGAAACCCTTTTACTTTGCAAATCAACTTGATATTTGGTAGATATCTCTGTAGCATCATGCATTAATACATTCAAAAGAGTTTTAGATGTCTCATTGGTTGAATGATGAGGTTTCCATGACAGTTTGGGTGAAGATGATTAAACACAGTCAAAGGGGTAATCTAGAAGGGTAATTTTCCAAAGGAAGTAGCATTTCTCCTTAGGTTCTAAACTTGAAACTTTAAATGCTTGATGAAATCCATAATGGGTGCTCTAAAACACTGAGTTTGTGTCTTGAAATGTTTTGGAAGTGAAGTTATGGTTGAAAAATAACTGTACCAGACCAAGTTGAGGGTTTGAGAGAAAAAAGAAGAAAAGTGGGATTAAGGGAGCTAATGAAGGAGTAGGGTTTTGAAACTTGGCATACACCACAAGCATGATATGAGTCCTAGGGAGGTGTTGAAATCCTTTTGTGTGTTTTCATAGATGTTTATATGCATGACTGGTCTAAGCAAACTTATCTTAAGGGCACAAATGACAAGATAGATACAATTTTGAAAGATGAAGTCTTGAGTCATTTTGATCATATGAATGGTTGACTCACATGTGTGTTTAGATGTGAAATAGGGAGAGAAGGATTGGGAAGAATCAAATAAGTAAAAAAATAAAGAAATGCATTCTTGAGCAATAACTAGAGAGAGGAGAGCAGGGGCAATTTTAGACAAGGAAAGTAGTTTTGTGTTTGGGTTGTTTAAGTCCATTTTGCGGTCAATCTAACTATGTTTGGAGGTGTGTAAGCAAGAGGAATGAGATAGAGGGAATTTAATAGGCTTAAGGTCAAGTTGCATTCTTGGTTAAGGTGCTAGTGGAGACAAGAAGTTAAGCAAGGAGTGAAAGGTGAGAGTTTTGAGAGGTTGCTTGAAATATGAAGCCTTGGTGTTTGAAGTAGCAAAGTTTGAGTGTGCTAGATAGGGTATGGTGCTAAGTGTTGGAAGCACAATGGACTGAGAGAGGGGGGGGTGAATCATTCCTTACAAAAATTTAAATCAGATTTCATATTAGTTAACCAAACCACAAATTTACTTATCCAATGATTAATGTGTGCACATCATCAAATATAAAAAATGCAAGCAACCATGAAACATAGAATCAACACAAGAACACAATATATAAGTGGGAAACCCTCAAGGGGAAGAAAAACCACTGAAACACAATATTTATATTGATGTGTTTCAAATTTAGTGAGGTACCAACCCCACAAGGAGCACCAACCCCTAGTTTAGTAGAGCTACAACCCTACAAGGAACACTAACCCCTAATTTTGTGAAGCACCAACTCCACAAGGAGGATACAACCTCTCATGATGATTAAGAACCTACTCAGCCACCTTACGATGTTATGATCTCTAAAATATTTCTGTCACAACTAATAGATACCACTAGTTCAACTCACACTTCTTCAAAACTTCATACAAACCCTAGGTGTTCAATCTTTCACAAACTAGCTCTTCCTTCACTTCTTAAGTCTTCAAACCGTCGCACAAATGCTTGCTAATATTCATCAAAATTTAAAACACTAGATATCATCTCAATTCCTACTTCAATATATGCAAAACTCACTCATCTAGGTCACACGTCTAGCACACACACCACTCTCACTCAACTAGATCTAAAAAACACCCAAAACAATGCTTTTATAAGCTTCTTCTCATTTCAAATTCAAACACAAAATTTTTCCCTCATTTGGATCGACCCATGCATCATAAAAAAATCCCTAATTTAAAACATAATAGTCACAAGAGAACCAAGTAGGTTGGCCTAGCCAAAATCATCATTACATACTCCAAAAAGACTCAAATCCCCATGGGCACAAAGAGAAAATTACCCTAAAATCAAAACCATACTTAGTCATGACCCATAAATCACCACACAAGTTTAAATTAACATTTAAACATCATAAATGGTCTCAATTTATCTCAACCAATTAGAATATTTCATTTAATAGGACCACTGTTCTTTGTACTTCTTAAAACAGTTGTTTCCTACACCCTTCAAAACCATGTCAACATATTTTTGCTTCTATATCACTTCAAAACATCCAAACTATGTCATGTGAACAATTAATGGAAATGTAAGAACATTTATAACACTTATAAATAAGTTATAATTCATGAAATAATCACCTTCTCAAACCTCAGCCACTTTTGTCTTCACCAAATCATCATGCCCAAAACATTGTTTTCAAATATCAACTAGTTAACAACTTTCTTGGAACAATAAATACCTATAAATATATTAATTGGATGAAAAATTCATACCTAGTCACATTTCAGGTGATATCAAACATCAATTAATCCATCACATGCTATAATCAGCTCAAAACATCTAGTAGATCCTTTCCTGTCCGACACTGGAAAAAATATTCCTTTCCAAAAAATGACCTGTAAACCATAGCAAAAATCACCATCATGAGACAAAACTTATATCACTAGAAATATCTCTGAATCCTATTTCCAACACAACTTTAATAACCTCTTGTAGCCTCTGTTGTTCTCATTTCATTGAAGACTATTTTTTATTGTCTCAAACTTGCCCTTTGACCAGTTAACCTAAATGGAGCTCATTTTACCATGAAATTGCATTAACATGTCTTGAAACATCTTTAGACATCAAGAAAATCTCACATACATCACACAATGTAAATTTAGCTTGCAACTTCTTTGGACAACCTTGTACTGAAATAAAATTCTTCAGAAATTGACCTATTTGAGTAGGGCCCACTCATCACCATGACCTCTACCATACCTTTTAGGAAATATGAATGATTCCTCTACATGTTCCAATAATCATCTATGTGCTAATAAGAAATTTTGGCCACGTAGGAAGCAACTCTTCCATACCCCTCTCAAGCTAGGGTTTCAAACTCATAAAAAGTTGTTTACCTTCTTAACATTTGTTCATAAAAATTTGACAATGAAATGAACTAATTTTTTTTTTTGAAACCTTCTATAATCAATTTAGAAACATCCTTGAAAGCCAAAAGGTCACATTAAAAGCACACAATTTAGGGTAAGCATCAAAAGTTCCAATTTGAGCTGGAAATGACCTTGTTCTTAACCTTGTCTCATCAAAACTGACATATCTTGCAAAATTCATATCCTAATATCCTTTTTTTCTCAAATTACCATGACACATCATACTAACATCTTCGATCATCAAAAATTCATCACCATCTCTCAAACTCTCTAGACACTAAGACTTGCATAGTTGCCCCTTAGGGTTTTGCACTGTAGAAGTCAGGGTCAACTGGAAAAATAATATAAATCATCATGAAGGCACTAAAAATTATCCAAACATACCTAGTAAACCATAATACACCTATATACAAGCATAAATGAGCTTATATAGCTCCAAAACACATCCTCATACCTCCTAGCATCCATACCTGCTCTAAATGAGCACCTGAAACATGGTCATCAACCTAATTATGCACCCTACAACTGATGTGAGTGCACAAGAAATCTCAAAAAATAATATCCATCACGTCAAAATGATTCTTAAGAAACCAAGAATCTCATACCACCATGCAACATCACCTAAGCACCTGAATGGGCTTACAAGAGCACACAATCCTCACTGAATCTCCATGTATCATCAAGTACACATCTGAACCATCATGTCAACATCATCCAAAACATCGTATAACCATACTCCATCATCTAATTTGTTATTAATGTGGGTTTTCATCAATTACAACACTTATAGGACCACATGACAACACTAAGGAGGCCATTTCAAAGAGCATTTGGCAATTTCTGAATTTTTTTCAGCGTTTTTAGGCTTGATTTGATCTTCTTGTGTAGAGCTAGGAGTGAAGCTAGTTGTTGAAATATTCTTGTTGATTGAATATATGAATTATAATATTTTTCTCTGCATCAAGACTTAGCTAATTGAACATTAGAGCCAAAATCTTGACAAAAGGTGTCTAAACAAGAGAAAACTTCTCTAATGTTCTATTCATTCTCAATTAAAGTGAGGAAAGATTTTTGTCGAAAGCCAAGAGAATTATCTAATTGAACATTTGATCCAAAATCTTGACAAAGTGTTTCTAAATAAGAGAAAGATTATTTTATGTTCTATTCATTCTCAGCTAAAGTGAGGAATTTGAATTCTTCTCCATGATTGATCCATTGCCAAGGGTGAGATGCCATCCAATCAGGAATAGGCCAAGAAATTTTTTGAAAGCCAAGAGACTTAGCTGATTGAACATTAGAGCCAGAAGCTTGACAAAAGGTGTCTAAACAAGAGAAATCTTCTTTGATGTTCCGTTCCTTCTCAACTAAAGTGAGGAAACAATCATATGCAAAATGTCCATTGACAAGCTGAGAAGCATGATCGTGGAAAAATATTTCCCAGATGTGTCCCCGCTCTACCCCATAAAAGAAAGATAACCAAGGGAATCAATTGAAAGAACAAAAAGAGGAGGAGCGAGAGGGTACCCTTTTCTGATAGACCTAAATAGGCCCATTTCTTAAGATTGATGTCCATTGATAGTGAGGCAAGAAGAAGCATCAACAAACAAAGTTTGAACAACATTGATAAAGAAAGGTCTAAAACCAAGGGCTTGAAGCATAACAAGAATAAAGGGCCATTTAATATGATCATAAGCCTTCTCAAAATCAACTTTAATGAAAATAACTCATTGTAGAGAATTTTTGGCCCACTCCATACCTTCCCATATGAAAATGAGATTATCAAGAATGTATCTACCATTAACAAAACTAGTTTTCTATGGGGGAACCGCCTTTAGAAGAAGGTTAGTAATAGAAAGAGAAAGAGATTCAGCCAAAATCTTGTAAGATACATTAAGGAGAGTAATAGGCCTCTAACTAGTAATGAGCTCAAGATTCCCAACTTTATGAATAAACTTGATATTTCCCTCATTAATAACATTTCCAAGAGCATGCATCTGCAAAGCTTCTTTTTAGACCTGAACAAGGTCATTTCCAACCAAAAACCAAGCTACTTATAAAAATCACATGGAAAACCATCAATGCTAAGAGATTTATCATTAACAAGACAAAGGAGGGCATTATAAATCTCATCTAAAGATAGTGGAACATCACAATGTTTTATGTCTTGAGGAGACAAATTGTAAGGAACCACTTCCACATAGTGTTGTAGAGTAGCTTGAATTTGTTTAGAAGGTTGTTGAGCCTAGAAAAAAAAGGTGTAATGATCAACAAAGGTATTGACAATATTTGGAAGGTTCGTGACACGATCATGCACTTGCTAAATATATTTTATTTGTTCTTTAGAAAATTTAGCCCAAAGGCATTTGAAGAAGATTTTGGAAGCTTTTTCTTCAACTTTAATCTAGTGAAGTCTGACATGGATTTGAGCACCTTTAGCCTTTTGATTTATAATAACCTCAAGCTAGTGATGAAGTTTGGCTACTTGAAGCTGGGTAGGGATGTTGAAAGGTTGATATTCAAACATAGTAGAGGTTCTTGGTATCATCGAATCACATCACCCTCCAATTTGTAAAAAGTGTGTGTGCTTGAGCTCACGGTGTGACTAGGCAACATGGGTACTATCTCCAAGTTGTGGGACTTGCTACCTGAGATAGACCTCCAGAGAAAGTTGGTTCTTCTTCCTAATCCTAGTGCAAACTAACTCTACTGAAA
The DNA here is from genome assembly GCA_019776745.2 of Taxus chinensis. NCBI lineage: Eukaryota > Viridiplantae > Streptophyta > Pinopsida > Cupressales > Taxaceae > Taxus > Taxus chinensis. The sequence goes on along the minus strand of CM034147.1, from coordinate 60,682,275 downwards.
GAAGTGATTAACTACCTCTATCCTACAATTTCCAAGGGACTAGGGAGAGATAAATAACTTGCAAAAGAAGGAAAAATACACTACAGAGGTGATGCACCAAAATAAGGGAATGAGAACAATTTCTAATGTGTGAAAATGGAAGCAAAACACAGATCAAAGAGGGTGATGACAGTTCTCCACAGTCTAATAACAACATTCAAAACACATTTCCATGCATACAAAATAATAATAAGTCCCTGCAAGAGTATAGAGTAGACATAAACATCTACAATAACATTAGAGAGGCAAGGAGAATGCAACAACTCAGCAAGGGAAGATACATCCACAAATTTGAATCTATTGCTTCATTAATATGCACAATCCAAACTATTACAAAGGAAATGCCTGTATCACCATTTAAGGAGTCCACTACAAAGGCTTGTAGCAAATTGGCTTTATAAAACCAAAATGATAGAGTTTTTCTATTCAAACTATCCTCCTTTATAATGATCCTAACACACACAGAGAGAGAGAGAGAGAGAGAGAGAGAGAGAGAGAGAGAGAGAGAGAGAGAGAGAGAGAGAGAGAGAGATCAGTCATGTGATTATTTAGAACAACCTACACACTAATTTTTCACTGAAATTACCTTCACACATTTTGAGTATACTAAATTCACCTTTAGATTACTTAGAACATTCCTCATAATTATGCCCAAATGGTGATATATGACCTGTAGAAGGCACCCCAAACTTTCCCATGACTTGCAACGGTGAAAAATGTCTGCTCATGCCTCATTGAATGCTTATCCAACCACTTTTCAATAACCAAACAGAAATGGGATTGTTTTCCTTAAAAAACACTAGTAAAACTTCATCAATTTCAACATCTCTTGATTTTGTGCTTCGTTCTTGGAACCAAAATTCCAACCAGACCAATTTTGTGAAAATCCATTGAAAATTTCTCAAGTTATGACCCTCTGAGTGTAAGCAATTATTTCGAGTTTGCCAGGGATTTCTTGCATTTTACGGGAATGAATATTTAAATTTTTGGAGCTGGAGATTTTTATTTTATTTTCACCCACCTACCCTTACTAAAAATAAGAAATCCAATTTTTGTGGCAGAGAGGATGTTGAGAGCTATCCAAAAAGTCCAATTTTGTCAAAATCGGAGCTCCGGGTCAAAAGTTATGCCCATTTGAAGTTCAAGGTTTGGTGTTCCACACGGGCTCTTATAATCCACATTAAAGCACTTTCCCTTTATATTGTAGGTATTTTAGGTTTTTGGGGAACTCATGTCCCTGTGGCACTTGTGTTGTTTGGGCCCTGAACTTCCGCCTTATCCACATTGCACTCTATCTCCTTAATGTGTGACAATTTTACCTCTGTGGGGAACTCACATCCTTGTGGTACTTGGACCGCCTAGGCCGTCGAGACCCAAATTTTCTGCAATACATTGTGACCACTCCATTACTTTGCAAATTAGACAAGTGTGCATTTTAGGGAACTTGCGGCGCAATGGAAGCTGGACTTCCTGGGCCGTGAACTTCCTCCTTTTTTGTAATTCATTATTTCCTTAGCATTTCAGATGCAAGTCAAGGATGAGGAACCCTAGTTCCATCTACAGTCATTCCACCCACAGCCCTCAGAGCCGTAATACATTTAAAACATGCCCCATTTTTTCAAAATTTAGCAAATTTTAGCGAACTCATATTTTTCTTGAATGGGGAAGTTAGAGAAAAGCAAAGGCGTGCCCCCAAGATCCAGATTTCTTATTTTCACCATTTCTATCTATCAGAGTCTAAAGAAATTGTGCAAGTTATCAAAATATCCTAGGGGTAAATTTCAGATAATAGTTCTCTGAAACTTTTGAATCAATATAGAATCCATATTTTTTTGAACTTGAGCAACCAATTTAATAAAATGGCAGAGAAACTTGGTAATATGCTGAATGATGACATTCCATCAATCTACTCAACTGACAACATAGGGTGGACATGACACCATATTCCAAACTTTGGAAATGAGATAGATGACATCATCATTACTCAGTAAGGAAACATTAAGATAAAATCGATTGTTAAGCACCTTAAAGGGGTCCCACTCCATTGTACTTTGAAAGAAATGGGAATGTGGTCAAACAAAATAACGCCTAGCCAAACGGTGATCAGGGAATGATCATTACTGTCCAGATCAAAATCGTGTTGTAAGAGATCATTACATGATATAAACTTTTAATGAATCTGTTAGTACCTTCTTGAAAGTTGGACCAAGTAATTTGAGAAGGGAAATCATTTCGCCGTCTAAAAAAAGGGTCATAAATGTCCCATCAGTTTTTAAAATAAAACCAAGCCTCCCATTCCCCCATGCACCATCTCATGGGAAGAGACCCCAATTTATCCTCGGGATGTTCAATCATATTAAAGTCTTTGCAAACTAGCCAATAGGAAAAATGTAAGTTATCTCCCAATTATTGCCACAATGACATCCTTTTTGTGTCATGATTAGAAGCATAAATATTGATAATGCTAAAAGAATAAACATTGATTTCCAAAATAACCCACATGACATGATTTTGAGGATTATGCCCCGTGGAAGAAATCAGAGTAGAAAATCTAGGAGAGATGGAAATAAAAACACCACCTCTTCCTTCCATGTGCAAAGAATAAACATGCTTATAATCAGGAGCAATACACATTAAAGTGGTTTGAAGCATAAAACTAGTAATCTTAACTTCTTGTAAACAAATAACATCAATATTACCAATAAATTGACAAAAAAATTTCACTGAGTATTTTCTTGAGAAATTTGTGAGGCCTCACACATTCCACGAGAGAAAATTCATGAGAACCCAGTCATAGTAAGCTCCTCATGTCCGTCCTGGGAACCATCCCCTGAGTTAAGAAAACTAAAGTTATTAGAAAGCACAAAAAGTTGGTCTGAATTTTGTTGTTTAACCTGAATGGAACAATGTTTAGCCCTATTTTCAACACTTTCCCCCATAGACACCTCATGTAGTGGACTATGGGAGTGATGTTAAGAAATAGAGGTTGATGCAACTATCACATTTACTAAATTGTACTACAAGGAGACAGAATGACTCAACATGAGATGCACTACATGTTGTGTTGGGGTTTGAAAGCTTGGATGTATCGTAGAATTATTAGTCAGTATCTGTTGATGATTATCTTTGAAAATGAACCATTTAAGTCATGGGAAATCTTAGAGATGTGGGACTTGGCCCCTAAGATAACCTCTGGATTTTATAGAAGCTAGATTTTCTCTGTTTGTGTTGAGGTGAGGGTTAGAGAGAAAATAGAATGAAAATCCTAACTAAGGAAATGCTCCAAAACTTTACTAAAATCATAAAGATAGAAACCAAAATAACTAATAGACCAGTTAAGGAGTATTGAGCATGATTAAACCTGTTAGAGATATTTCGTACTATCAAAGGCTAGAAGGAACTGAAACATAACCATTTACAAATGAAAAAAATTATGTAAAGATCTAAGGGCATATAACATGATTAAAAATTAAACATTCATCCAAATGAATAACAACATACAAAAGAGAATCGAGACCCAAAGTATTGTGAATTGCACAGAACAAGAACTCCTTATTTATAGAGAAAATAGTACTTAAGGCCAACAATGGCATAGACTATAGTATTTATTTACAATAGATCCTTACTAAGGTTGATAAACACAAACTACTAAACCTAAAAATATTTTGGGGGCTCCTCTCTTCTCTCCTTCCTCCTAGCACCAAGACCCTCTTTTATAGATCTTTTGGGTCACTCTCCGATATGTCTATAATCAAGGTTTCCATCGACAACATTTAGTTCTTTACCTACATGATCTTTGACCCATGAGGTGAATGTAAATTGTTTGATTTGGGACCCAAGATTACATTTAATCCATTGAAACTGTGAGTCCCTTTGCTTCTTTGATTGGAATTTTAGATAGCGGTAGCTTTATTGAGTGACACATGGAGGCCACATGCTAATTTGGGTTTGCCTTTTTCTTTCTCCCTTTGGATTTGCACCTGGATGACACATGGAGCTTTGTGGGCTCTTTTCTTTTCCTTTTGACTTTTCCACCCGCTCGGGCTATGTTGTTGTTCCTTTTCGATGTGGAAGGCTACACATTATTTTGAGGTTCCTCAGTATTTTGTGTTGGCTCCAATATGCGTCAAAAGGACACGTGGATGCCCTCTGCATTTAGTCCCATACTTAGTCAAAATTGAGCCCCGAAGAGGAACAAAAGAACACACAAATAAAAGGGGCCGACATGACAAAATACAATAAAAATGCGAGATCCCTAAAAGATGTAGAAATTATTCTACAGTTTTGGCGACTCACCAGGGGACTCCATGTGCCAACATGGAAGAATATGGAAATCTTTCCTTGTCTCAAAATTTCAAAATGTGGCTTAAAGATGCCACTCAAAGTTGCTTCAAAGAAGCCTAGAACTCGACCCATTCTTCTTCTCTCGGGTAGGTCCTTCATTGTAGATCCTGAAAGGCTCTATCCAACTCGATGATCTCCTTGTGAGAGAAAGTTTGAAGATCCTGCACCATTGCGTGCAAGTAGAACTAGCTTCATAATTGGGTTCAGGATGTCCTCCACCTCAGCTACATTAGAATCTCCCTTTAAAGACTGAAAAATAGTGTTATCTTGTTCCTTTTCCATGAGTAGCTATTGAATTTGGTCCTCTGATAGGATGGTGGAGTTTTTGGGAAAGGGAGAGGGGAAACCTCACTACATAAATTATTTGATGCTCTACTTTCTTTCTCTGATCCCAAGATGGAGTTGAGTCAGGAGATTTTGACATTTGATGGCTTCCTTGTTGCAACCCAGAACCTCATTAATCTTTGCTGCTACCATCCACTTGTCTATAATACCTAACCCTTGCAAGGAAGAGTCTAAAGAATCATATAATTTATGAACTAGAGCTCATGATTTAGGAACCTTGGCGGAGACGACACTACTGATGATGGAGGCTGAGGACTCCACGTTGGCACACAAGCCCTATGCATCAGATATGAATCTGAGTGCAGGTGACATGTTTTTTTTTGTAATGACAATCCTCTTGTAGCAGGAGGTGTATAACCCTTGCACTAACAGGATGATTCCTCCTTTATGTGGTTGTTGTGTAAGTTTTCAGATCAAATCCTTGAACGCATCCTCAGATGACTAGTATTTTGATTGCAAGATTCCCTTCTCTACCTATACAGTGTGTAACTTCACTTGAAGCGTTGCAACCTTGGATTTTCTTGAATCAACCTCCTATTGTAGTGAGGTGGCCACAAGCCTTGGAGATTTCCAGTTCAGCCTCCAATTTCTTGGCTTCTTCCTTGGGAAGCTGTAAGATATTCCTTTGAAGCCACCTATTTTAACTCCTTATGGAGTTGCTCCACTTATTTTTTCTTACCTTTGATTTCAGTGTTGAGGAATGACATAGTACTTTCTTTCTGTATCTGAGGCTAGACTCTGCCTTCTTCAACTTATTGTTGATCTTAAGATAATATGTGGTGACCACAATAGCTGATTTGTTCATCAATTGGATCTTATTTTGAGGCCAAAATTGATCTAGGTCCATCATCACAACATTTATAGTATGATCATTAGGTTGCATTTTTTCGGTGGTTTTGGAGGTATTAGGGATCATTGATGTGATGGTAAGGGAGCTCTACTGATGGTCATATAATGACCGCATTTGCTTCGTCACTCCAACCTACATCTCCTTTTTCTTATGCTTCTCCTTCCTTTTACTGCGAGCCATCGTGGCTGAATCAACCTGATATACAAAGTCTGTGGGGGAAGGAACAATCCCACCCATAAATGGGAATCCCAATGATAGATTGTATGGGATAATAGTGGGTTGCAAGGGCTGGGAGGTCACAAGGGCTGAAGAAGGGGGCATCAAGATATTAGGAGAAAAAGAAGGAATGGTGGTGGGTGGTGGAGGAAGAAGAGAGGAACCAAGGGGTGGAAGGGCATGAGTCGGTGTGACCAGCATAGAAACACCCCCTGCTGAGGAAATGAAAGGTGGAGGAGAAGGAAATGGATGAGTGGAAGGAGGTGAATAAAATGGAGGAACTGGAGGAGAGGAAGGGGAAAACAAAGAAGGGACCACAAACAACTTCATCTTCTTCTTCGGTAGGCTCCAGGGGATGACCCTCAGTAACATTTATAGAGGGTGAGACCATTGGATGTGTAGAGACGGGGCCCTGGGTTGGGTCTGACACCGACTGCTCTTATGTTTCCAAACCCTAAGGGTTTGGTATTGTCTAAACCATGTTGAGGGATCCTATTGAGAAGTTGAGGGCAGAGTCATGGTTGTGTTTGCTGTTACAAGGGTCTGAGGGTTCTGATTATGCCATGCATGAATTTTCCTTGGTGATGAAGACTTCCTCCCAGTTGTCCGTGTTAGACCCGTGCTCAACATCCCAAAATTATTCCCACTGTTCATCAGTGGGCACCTCCTCAAAATTGAGGGTTGTTTTCCCAATTTCTTTCCTATATTTCCAATAGGCCTCAATTTTTTCCATACTCTAGTCCTTACCCCATAAGGATACCCTCAAATACTTACCCATAGTTAAAGAGGGGTCATATATGTGCTAGACTGGATGAAAAGACTCCCAACATGGGGTTGAGATATCTTTCAATTCAACAAAAATATCAGGAGTCTCCATTTTAGGATACCTCCTGGCTTCAAATAATTTTCTCGTCTCATGCTTTCATGAGCTGAGACTTTATTTCTGGACAGGGTGGCGGCCATATTTCCATCTGGGTCATACCTCCATCTATCTTTAATCAAGGTGAAGCCATAGTGAGCCAACTTCTGTGTGAGTACATGCTCCGCCTTGCGCTTGATAACAATAATACCACCTCTATGCTAGGGGAGTTTGAACAATGTTTTCTTCTTACCGGCAGAGCCATATTCTTCATCCAGGATAACCAACTTCCTAGCCACCTCCAAGCCCACCACCCATGTCGCGAGGACTCTAGGGAGCATGAAGGATTCCTCCTGGAATCCATGTACCTGTATCATCGAATGTGTTGCCCCAAAAAAGTAATCACAGGGATGTAGGGGTCCTCGAGGATGGCTCCAACTGAATCACTCATTTTGTTATTGACTCCTTATTGATCAAGCTCGGGTAGAAGGGGTGCAAAAAAATAGTTTGTGAACTCATAGGCATCTGAGGAATGGGACAACACATGGGTCCATGCGGATAATGGTATGATATTATAAGGGTGAACCTCTGTATCCCAAAGTGACATGGTATATACTGGTTAAAGTATGACTATTGCTGGTACAGAAATGAGATGGAACAAATAGGAGGAGTACCTGAATGTGGAGTTTACAGAGAAAGAGGCTAGCGAATGGAAAATACCCTCCACTATGACCTCAGAGAAGTCAAACCAATATGTTTGGTCTTTTTTCACCACCCTCATCCTGAAAAGGGCTCCCATTTTCCAGTCATGGACACTTATGTCTAAGTTCAGACCAAAAATAAATTTCAACATGGAGCAGGCATCCTGAGAATCCTGCATGAATGCTTTCAATGGGATTGGAAATCCTAGTAATTCAGAACTGCTTGAATCTTCTTGCCGTAATTATTTTTAAGGAAAGAGGTGTTGTGTTGGCATGAGGACCAGACTTCTTGGAGCTTGGCCATACCATGGAATTTGGGTCATGTAATAGGGCTAACATCTCCCTGATGGCTCGTGGTGATATCTTCACCTGCATATCCTTGTCATTGATGGTGTTGGTATTGATTTTGAAACTACATGTGCACATCTACATAAGTTCCAGATATGGGTGAACAAGAGGCACCATGTACTGGGCGACCATCATGGTCTAAATTATAGAGCTAAAGGACTCATCATCCCCCATATTGTGGAATCTGGCATGAGTAGCTTCTCTCAGGGCCTTCAAGTTTTTGGTTAAAATGGGGTCATAGACATCATCTGCATAGTCAGTGACCAAGGAAGCTTCCCTGCAATGCATCCTTTTTTGTCAGGATAAATCAGCTTTGAGTTGTGAGCGTGTGGTGGTGCACGGGTATCCTACATAAGATTTTGATTGAGGGATCAAGCTAGAAGCTATCCATGACTATTCAAAATCTAGAGAAAACTCTGGTTCTTTGCAATGGTGACTTAGGCATTCAGGGTGAGAGACTCTTAGCATTTGGAATGAAAATCAGGTGACTCCAAAACCTACCTTAAATGGCCTCCTTACTTTTTATGAATTAAAGGCTCACACACACAATGGGTCATGTCCTACAACAACACTTTGGTTGAATGACCCTTGGTGCCAAATTTCACGCTTATCAAGAGATTTTGCATTAATTCTCCAATCCTTTGCAATAAGTATTCCCAAAAATATGTTGGATCATTTACTTCGGGGAACATCGGAAGTTACACTTCCCAAGAAAATTTCAAAAAGAGGTGATGAGAGTCTCAGTAGGAGACACCTGTCCAAAGACACTTTATTGGAAGGGGAACACCACAAAAAAAGAAAAAGACAAAAGAAAGGGACTATACATATGATACATATTTACAAAATTCAAAAGGATTAATAGAATGGTTTGAGATGGATCCCGTTTACCAGAATCACCAAGGGCTCGCCTTCCATAGTCTCGAGTTCTAAGGCATTGTGTTGCTTGCATGAAGTGATATTGAATGGCCTAGTCTAGAAAGGTCCAAACTTTCTATGGTTACCAAGTTTGGTGGCTCTCGTGTCCCACTTCAAAACTAAGGTGCCGACCCGAAGATTAGGCTCTGAAGTTTTCTAGTCAAACCAAGTCTTGACAGTCTGTTTCTGAATGATCATATATTCATGGGTTGACTCCCACTTCTCTTGAAGTTCTATCAATTATGCAAGTCTCACCTACATCACTCCATGCTCTTCTATTTCAATTTGCTTTAACAATTGCAATGTTGGGAGTTCCACTGTGATGGGCATCGCCACACTTTTACCATAGACTAATTCATATGGTGAGGTCTTTAAGATTTATTTTGGTGTGATCCTATCAGCCCATAAGGATTTCTTGACATGTTCATGTCATGATCTTTTATGCTCATTCCCCATTATTTTTATAAGTCTTATCAGATTCTTGTTGGTAGACTATGCTAGACCATTACCCTGTAGGTAATAGTTGGAATATGTTTTTAGATAAATCCCATGCCTCATAGAAAAGTTAGATACTTTGGCACCCAGAAAATCCTTAGCATTATCTGATATGATCATGTTGGGGGTTGCAAAGTGGCTGGTGATGTCACAGAGAAGTTCTAGGATCATATTCTCGGTAGCTTCTTTCAACGGAACTGCCTCTGTCCATCGGGTGAAATAATCAGTGACTGTGAGAATCCATTTATGACCCGTGCTTGAAACTGGTTTCACCATTCCGATGAAATCCAAGCCCCATTGTACAAATGGTTTTTTGACTAGGATCGATTTAAGAGGTAATGTTGCATTTCTCCTGAAGCCTGTGTAGAATTGGAAAATTTTACACCTGCTCACCATCGCATGGCAATCCACAAATAAACTAGGCCAAAAGTATCCTTCTTGTAGAATATTTATGGTGGTAGAATTAGCCAAGAAGTGGCCTCTCAAGCTACCATGGTGTAACTCATGTAAGACCCTTTCGGTCTCTTCATCTTCCAGGCATCTGAGTAAGATCCTGTCAAAGTTTCTTTTGAAAAGGATATTATCAATTATGAAAAACTCATATCCTTGTTATCGATAATACCTTCTCTTTTTGAGAGGAAGATGACTCAGATACTCACCTATTTGCATGAAATGCATTCTATCAGACTAGATTCATTTTCTTGGATATGGAGCATTATCTCAGATTCATCATTGATTGGTATCATTAGATCCTCGGCAAGATACTAGCACAAACTGTTTCCCCTTACCAATTTCATGGGCTTTATCTCAACATCATACTCTAAGATATTTTTGATCCATTTATCCCTTTTATCAGTTATCTCTCCTTTAGTGATGTATTCCTTGACATTGGAATGTGCTACTAATATCGTAATTCTGATATTAGTCACCAGATGTTTGAATTTCTTCATCCCTTTGACAATGGCGTAGGCATGTTTCTCCATAAAATTGTACCTTATTTCATATTCATGGAGAGTCTAGGAAAAAAAGGCTATTGGATTCTCCTCTCCTTGTGACTCTCCCCTTTTTTTCAACATAGATGCCACACTATGTTCACTTCCATATACATACATGATGAAATCTTTGGAAAAATATGGATTACATAACACTGGAGTGGATGCAATGTCTCTTTTGATTTCCTCAAAGGCTTTTTCATCCTTCGGTGGTCCATTTGAAATTTAGATCCTTCTTCAGCATCAATGTGATTGGGCAGATCATTTTGGAAAAGTCTGAAATGAACCTGCTAACAAAGTTGATCTTTCCTAAGAAAGATTGTACTACCTTCTTATTGACAGGTAGAGACAACTCCAAAATAGCTCTGATTCTCTCTGGGTTGATTGAGATTCCATCTTTTGAGACAATGTGTCCCAAGAGTTTTCCTTGCGATACTCTAAAAACACACTTCTTTGGATTCAAAGAGATTCCAAATTCTTGACACTTCTTGAAAATAGCCTCCAAAATGATCTTCTCCTCTCCTGGTGAACATTGTGAGATCATCCAAGTATATCAGGATTACCTTTTTTATTAGCTCCCCAAATGCAACATCCATGGCTCTCTGAAAGGTTTCCCCAACATTGGTGAGTCTGAATGACATCTTTGCATATGCAAAAGTTCCCCACTTTATTGTGAAGGTGGTTTTATGTTGATCTTCTTTTGCAAGCCATATTTTATTATAACCTGAAAAACCATCCAGTAGAGAAAATATTTCTGACCCTGCTACTGTTTGTAGTATTTTCTCCATGGAAGGAAAGGGGTAGTGGTCCTTAAGAGACACCTTATTCAGATCTCTAAAATCCACATAGAGCCTGATTTCACCATTCTTCTTTCTTACAGGAGCACCAAATTGGACACCCATGTGGAATGCTTGATTGGAAAGATGATTTTGGATTCTAAGAGATTCCAGAGATCATTAGCCATGAGAGATTCTATCTTCGGGTTCACATGGCCTTTGATTTTGATGCACAGGTTTTTTTCCTTCCTCTAAATAAATGGTATGTTGAATGATATCTTTATTATAACCATGTAGGTCATCCTAAGTCCAGGCCACCACCTTATCATATTTATGGCATAAAGCCACAAGTCTTTCTCTTTCTCTATGGGTGACTAATTTCCCTACCTTTAACTTCTTTCCATGAGCTAATTCTATCTCATCATTGTCTTCTTTGACTGTTGTGAACTTCATCCTATCTACATTAGCATCTTTGGAGTCAAAGAGATTTTCCAATATTATCAACCCTTTTGGAAGTTTATTCGTTCTGAGCTGGATAACTTGATCTCCATATGCTTCTTCAATTTTTGGTTAGATTTGGTCTACAAACTCTTCAAATTTTTGTAGGAAGAGAAATGTCTTCTGGTCACTATCAAAGACTTGCCAATGATCTACATTATAAGGTATGGATGGGGTGATGATCAGCTTTATTGCATCCTTATTTTCCAGCAGGTCCTTGGTAGGGTCAAATTGTGATCCGATCTAGGCCATCCTATCTGCTTATATGTTCTGGTCCTGAGGTATATCCTTGATGTCAAATACCTCAAAATCTTCAATAAGATCCCATACCCTATGTCGGTAGGACCTCATTCTTGGGTTCTTTTCTGCAGTAGTATTTCTAACTTGATTCACCACTAACTCAGAGTCTCCAAAGACTCTTAGTTGTTGAATGTCTTCTTTTCATGCCAATGTTAGACCGTGAACTAATGATTCATACTCTGCTTCATTACTGGTGCAAGTGAATTGGAAATGTAAATGACCTAAGTATCTTTCTCCCACTTGGTGAAGAAAAGCATATTCCAAACTCCTGAGCCATTTCTACTTCTAGCACCATTAAAGTGTAGAGTCCATATCTATGAATCCTTTGTGGGATTCTTTTCACTTTTACTATCCTCCTTCATGATCTTTGGAATGTAGGGGTTCTCATCAAAAATTACATAAGTGCCCAACCCAGTGGAATCAAAATTTCTGAAGGGGTCACCTGGTGATAGGTCAACCAGATAGTTTCCTCTTTGATGGTCACCTTCATCCATATATGACTCCTCTTCTCGGGTGATCATGGCATGTGAGGCTTCAAAAATCAAGGCTACTTGATCCATTATATTATCTTCTGAGAGGGGCTCTGATATTACCTTCATATTTGATCCATACTTAGTTTAAAGAATAAGATGAGACCAATCAAGGGACATATAGCCTCCAATTTTTTACTGTGAAGTCACAGGATAGACACAACCCGAAGACCGGTGGAACATCAATTACGACTATATCCTGTGAAATAGTTATGTTTGGGTATGAATAGAGTTGTAATGGGAGACATTTGATAACCCCAATGGTTTGGACTAATTTCCCATCTAGCTGCATGACTCCTTTTCTTAGGGGTTCATATTTGATTCCCAAAGCATCCACTATTGCTTTAGGCATAACCGTAGTGCTTGTGCACCAGAGTCAATCATGGAGTTATGCAATAATTTCTTACCAATTATAAGAGTCATAAAAAAGGGTTGAGGTCTTGGCTTACTTACTTCACCCTTCTGGTTCATTAGTATTGACTCTATTTGAAAATGAGTCACTTTGAGTTGCTCTTTTCCCATTTTGGTTGTAGTCGGACCGCTATTGGATTTTAGCGCTTCTTGAAGCAATTATTTTTTCTCTGGAATACCCAAGATATCCCACAAGGATACATTGGCTGGCACTCTTTTGAGTTTCTCAACTACATTCATTGGCCCGAGTGGTTGTGCCTTGGAAACTTGTTGATATTTTGGTCTTTCAATTGTTGGATGAAAGGTACCTTGACTTTGAGCAACCACCAGAGTTTCTTGTCTAACTATGGGCAGAAGATTGGTAAATGTCTGGGGCTCTTTTCTTGCCTCATTCCTCACTGTAGGAGCAGGGATTGCATCTTTTATCATCCACCTCTTGGAGTGAGTGTTATAATCTGAATGCACTAGGTTAAAAGTAGATACTTCGTTTGTAAACAAAAACTCTTCTCGTTTGACCCAAGAGAACAACGCATGTTTAGGCATGATTCCCACTTCTTGTTTTAGGGACATCCCTTGCATTTGCACAACCAAGGCTATGTTTTCAATTCCCAGGGATTAGTAGGGTCTGCCATCATAGACCTCATAGGCTTCCATTTCTATTTGTTCTACTACCTTTTTCTCTAGATTCCCTTGAGGGAAATCTCTTGCCATATGAGGGGTATTGCAAGGAAAACACCAAACATTGGGATCTTCTACCAAATTGTTATGTCCTGGAATCATTTCTCTCCCCTTATTGGGTGGGAGTGTCTGGAGTGGTGTCAGGACTGGGAAAATTTGGTTAGATGGCTGTGTTGGAAGTGGTCTCTGGGAATTTTGATATTGCGGAGGATAAGCGGGCCTATTCCCTTGGTAGCTTTGATAATTTTGTCTAGGGTACGCACCTTGATTCCTCTTAAGGTTAACTATCTCATTAGAGAAAATCCTAAGAATATTTTTTACTTCCTCCATCTTTGCAGGATGATGATGATGATATTTTTGCTTTAGAGGCAGTGGCTCCTTGAGGGGATGGGTAGCTATATATTAATGTAGGAGTTTGAGTGGAGCTTGAGGCCTGTGCTTGAGGAAGGGGGGCTATCTCTGGATATACTAAAAAAGGGACCTTTGGGGGGAGTTTACCAAAATCTATCAATTTGTTCTCATCCTGGACTGCAATATCATATACCTGCGGCAAATAATTTCCTCCCAATGACTAAAAAATAACATAGATATATGAGTTTAGAAATTTTAAGTAAAAGACAATAGCCATACATGCTAGTGGCCTGGCTAGAACTGGAATCCTTTGCCATGTCTTATGGAATCTGGTGTTAAAGTCAGTCATAGGCTCTTGTGGAGATTTCTTGATGTTGATAATTTTTTGTAAGAGCGAAGACCTATCTCCCTTTTCATTGAATCTTCTAACGAAAACATTTCCCAACTGATCCTAAGTACCAATGGAGTTAGGAGTCAAGGATATCGGTACCAATCAAGGTCTTTCCCCTTCAATGAGGTAGCTAATAACCTTAAGGAAATATTTTTCTCTATGAGATAATGTACTATGCATATCTGTGTAACATCTTGAAGATGTTCCTCTGGGATCTTAAAGTCTTCACCGCTGAATTTAGGTAGTGCCTTCATTGTATTTCTTGGGATGGGATTCCATGTCGTTGGATGTACTAGAAAGATGAGTAGACTTCCTTGATTCCATGAGATGAATTGTCTCAGAGGAGGAGGTGGTTGATGAGCCATTATGATAGGCCTGAGAACTCTAGTGGATTGTAAGAAGGGCCTTCCAGGTGGAGGTGTCGAAAGAGTCCTGTTTGGAGGAGACATAGATCTCTAAATATGTCTACCTCTTCTATTTATTCCTAGGGATAATTATAGATATTCAAACATGCCTTCTACTATGTATCTTGACCTTATTTGAATCCTTCTCATGAAATAGAGAGGATTAACCCGCTAATACTAATGAGACAAGCTGAGATGTCGAATAGAGTCAGCATATGTGTTACTACAGAGCCTCCAAAGGATAGGAATTGTTATTCCACACACCAAATTTATCAATATTTGAAGTTTAAGATTTCAATGCTATCCCATCAGGCATTCTAGGAAAATTGTTGATGATTATCTTTGCAGATGAACTATCAGAGTCATGGGAAATCTTAGATATGTGGGACTTGGCCCCTAAGATAACCTCTAGATTTTATAGAAGTTTTCTCTTCTTTTCTTGTGTTGAGGTGAGGGTTAGAGAGAAAATAAAATGAAAATCCAAATGAAGGAGATATGCCAAAAATTTACTAAAAGCATAGAGATAGAAACCAAAATGACTAATAGACCAGTTAAGGAGCATTAGCATGAATAACTCTCTTAGAGATATTTCATACTATCAAAGGCTAGAAGGAACTAAAACATAACCAATTGTAAATAAAAAGATTTATGTAAAGATCTAAGGGCGTATAACATGATAGAAACTTAAAACATTCATCAAAACAAATAACAACATACAGAAGAGAATCAAGACCCAGAGTATTGTGAACTTCTTTGTGCATAGAAAAAAAAATCTTTATTTATAGGGAAAACAATACATAAGGCCAAGAATGGCACATACTACAATATTTCTTTACAATAGAGCTTTACTAAACTTGATGAACTCAAACTAATGAACCCTAAAAATCTTCTGGGGATTTTTCTGCTTCCTTTTTTCTATATCTTATACCGGCATCAGGACCCTCTTTTATAGATCCTATGGCTCACTCTCAGATGTGTATGCCATCATGATTTTCACCATCTGCATTTATTTCTTTACCTCTATTATCTTCAACCCATGCGGTGAATCTCAACTGCTCACTTTGGGACTCGGGGTTACATTTTATCTGTTGAATTGTGAGTTCTTTTGCTTCTTTGGTAGGCTCTTTGGATGGTGATAACTTCCTTGAGTGCCACATGGAGAGTGATAATTTTGGACTACCTTTTGTTTTATCCCTTTAGAGTCGTGCTTGGACAACATGTGGAGCCTTGCGGGCTCTTTTCCTTTCCTTTTGACTTTTTTGGCTGCTCGGGCTATGCCGCTATGCTTCTGCCACATGGAAACCACACGTTGTTTTGAGGCTCACAGTCCTTTTTGTTGGCTCCAATATGCGCCAAAAGGACATGTGGATGCCCTCCGCATTTAGTCCCATACTTAGTCAAAATTGAGCCTCGGAGAGGAACAAAATAACCTCAAAATAAAAAGGGCCGCCTCGACAAAATACAACAGAAACGAGAGTTCCCTAAAAGATGTATAAATTATTCTACAGTAACATTTATGGGAGTATATGGGAATTTTCAGAGGTTATAATGGATAATGGGTATTTTAGGGTGTCTATATTCTCCCCTCTTTATAGTGTTATTACGAAGTAATATCATTTTAAAGATAGTAGACACACGTAGATTAGTGAATGGATGATAAATAAGTGTTCTAGACTACCTTATTTACCCCAGTGACACATTTGGATGCCCTAGTGGATCTAGATTATGTCAATGAAGTACCCCCTTAACACGATGAAGTGGTGGAAAACGACTCGATGGGAGGAATGGAAGACTTCCACGTGAGGGACTGGAAAAATGGGATTAGAAAATGAGAAACGAAGGGTCAAATGCCAAAATTAGGGATCTGGTATGTGAATTATGGCTGGAAGAAGGGTGGGTTGAGTTGATGATGGTAGATGATATATGATAGACATAGGATGATGATTATTCTATTTATGATTTGATATTGATTGTGATGAAATGATGATGGGACTAACTTTGCTTGTAGCTTTATTTTCCAATCAAATTTTGTAATTTAGAGAAAACTAATTTTCTTTTACATAATATAGTTTACACCATGATTATTAAATAACCATGATGAGAAACCCATTATATGCATAAACAAAAATACACAGAGAAAACAAAAAATTAAAAATAAACCCAATATAAACATTAAATGTATGCATCATGGTTACAAATGAACCAAGATGAAAAATAATAAACTTGTAATTGGTCAACAAATAACTAAGAAAAGTAAAAATACAACACAATTTACATTAAGACTTTTAACTTTATCCCTAATGTGTTCCACATTGATGATTAAATGATTTTCCCCCCCAAGCAAGGATGCATGCAAGGGGTAAGATTATTTGGGATTGATTGGGTCATTTCCCCCAAGTAAGGATACATACAAGGGATTTGGATTAGGATGTTTTGATTTTTTTAGGATATTTTGAATGAACACCAAGATAGGATTTAATGTATTGATTTTGGTTTTTGCAAATGTTTAGTTTTTTTTAATGGTTTTTTCAAAATTTTATAGATTTTTGATTGGCTTTATATGTTTTGGTAGTTTTGGAATATTTTATTTTTTGTATTTATGACTAGGTATTCATGTAAGGGACCTAGTTGTTATAATTATCATGATAAGTGAATGTGACCATGGACCCATTTCGAACTCATGTAAGAACTAAGAGTCTCAATGAGATTTGAAGAACGATAAATCGAAGATGGATGATACAATTGATGGTAAACATCCTAAATGTTTGGAACATATGATAACATAATACATGAGGGGTGATAGGGTATGATATGCAAAATGATATATGGAAACATAAATGTGTGAATGTTACACTTTGAGAACTCATTTTCAAACAATAATAAATATTTCATTACATTGTAATAATATATTATAGATGATATAGTGATAAGATGTCTTACTGCACCATTGATTCCATGTAGCTAGTAATATGTGAGGGCTCAACACTAAGATCCAAGAAGGAAGTGAGACACATGAAATAGTGAACATATGCAAATACATTAGGTTTAACAATGGTCCATGAGGGAAATTTTGACTCATCTCCAATTAGGATTACCCGACTAACTCCAAGATGATTTTCACTTTATATATCTTTGACTAGACTTAAACCCACAAGTGGCCTAATGATTAGAAAGATCTGGTTTAAGGAATGGGTGTCTCTTGTAATATGGGCATATAAATTATTTCTTTGGAATTTTGTATAATTAAACACCTTTGATTCATATTGTCTTAAGACTTTATTTCTCTTTTCTTTTGAGATGGCCCCTTACATTTTTCCCCATGCCCCCAGTAAGAGGAAAGGGCTCATCACCATAGAAAAAATGTAGGTGAATAAGGGTACCTTCCTTCTTTCCCAACCTCACTCTACTAGTAAGAATCATGGGCTCATCACTAAAGATTACGAAGGATGAAAGGTGTAACTATTTGTTAAAAAGGTACTATTGATTTATTTTGCCTTTTTTTTTACATTGTGCTTATTAGGAATGAGTTTCCCCCTCAAAATATTAGCCCCAAGTGAATTTTAGGAAAAAATATCTCATCACTTAAGATTGAGATGGGAGGTCAAAAGATATAGGTAAAGAATATTAGAGATTTCTTGTTAAGGAGAGAACTTCTTTGTAAGGAGGATTTTCCATCAGGAAGCTTCTAGATAAGTCCATAGGTGAAAATATATGAAATGGGAGAAACCACAAGAGGGGTGAAATACACAATACTGAAGTAGGATCAATATTAACTCTTGTCTCATGATGACATGAAATAAATAGGTGAAAAGTTTAGAGAATAGTGAAGATGTGATGATTGGGGTATCTACCAATGGAATGAAAAGTTTAGAATTATTTTTAGATAATCTATATGGGATATTTTGGTGGAAAGGGGTTTACAATATTTTAGCCAAATTATATTGTAACATCTTTACTAATATCAAATCCCTTCTTGTGATTAGAAGGGAATATGTCATCATGAGTTCCAAGAAAATCCTCAATGGCCTCGTCATTTTGGAAGAGGTATATGGAGATGTGATTTGATTGGTCATGATTAATAAGGTTAGGGTAGACAATGTCTGAGGTGATGGATCGAATGAAAATTTGGTCAAAAATGATTGTATTGCTACACCCTTAACCTATTTCTTGTATTAGGATATGAGTAGCCGACTTGTGGCTTACCATATCATTTTATTATATCATTTATACTTTCTCATGTTTAGTAGGTCAACCTTGGTGATGGCCATAGCATAGGAATAATATATATAGGGGATTGTAGGTAGTAGATCATTCATCATTAGAGCATTTGAGTCTTATTTTATGGTTTGGAGGTTTCCCCCTCAAAGTGGTGAAGCTATTCTAATTGCATATTGAGATAATTATTCTGAAATATTGTGATATTTTGTGTTCTATTTATGCTCATAATTTGAATTATACAAGTAATTTCATTACAAGTGGTATCAGAGCTATGATCTGAGCCAAAATTAGGGCAAAAACCCTAATATTTTGTTTCCACTCTATCTTATGAACCACATTGAATTTTTGGGCTATTGTATTACCAGAGTTTCGAATCATTTCAAGTACAAATCTATGACAATTTCAGACCTTTTTGATATATTTTGCAAAATTTATTACAAATTTAGGGATTTTTATAAAAATGCTCCATAGACCACAATTTGTGTAATTTCTAAGATTTATTTACATTTTCAGAAAGATCTCAAAAAAATAGTATTAGTATCTTGTATGTGTTGTTTCTTGTTTGGCTGAATTTGTATCGAAATCCTAAACCCTAAGGTTTGACATCATGGTAGGGCCTTCCACAAGAGCAAAAAAGAATCCTGTCACTCTAGGTAAAACCCCAGATAAAGATGGGGTAGTGATTGAAGAGTTGGAGTCAGAAGGGGTAAATAAAGATTCCTCAGCACTATGGTTTACCTTAGTTGATAATAAGGTGAGCCAATTTGAGTATGAGCTGTGAAATGTACAACCTGAGATGGCCTCTAAAAGAGACATAGACCAAATCAATCAGTGGTTGGATGATATCATGCAACATGTAAAGGGTAAATAGTATGGCCCAAATCCACCCCATATCAACCAAGAAGGATCTTTAGTTCAAAATCATGGACAAAATAACCATGTTGGATCACTTTTCCAGCCCAATTAGAATCCAACTTATTCACAACCACATAACATGATGCTGAAAGTGGATATGCACAAATTTGATGGTAAGGATCCCTTGAATTGGATAAATAAAATGGATAACTTCTTTGAGTTACATCAAACACCATCAGGACAAAAGGTGACATTGGCATCCCTATATCTTGAACCAGACCAATTTGTTTGGTAACGATGGTTATGTGCTCAGCGGTAGAAGGATGATCTCAGTGTCACTTGGACAATTTTTACCGAGGAGTTGTAATTGCACTATAGTTATAGTGTTTCATAGAACTAATTTAGTTAATTACCAAAGTTACGGAAAACACGATCAGTCAAATATTATGTGTATCAATTCCATAACTTATCCTTAAGGGTGGAGAATATTCCAAAAGAGAATATGAATGACCTATTTTCTTTGGGGTCGTAAGGACCACATCGAGCATGAGGTATGTATGTTTAATCCACTCAAGATTTCTGATTCTATTATCATGGCACGTCGAGTAGAGGAAAAAGTTATTTGTAGTAGGAGGCTACCTTTCATTAACACCAAAGACCGTAGTATCTCTTCCCCTTCATTCGCTAGGCAAATTAGATTGACTCCTCAGAAAATGGAAGAAAAGAGAGAAAATGTATTATGTTTTAACTGTGACAAAAAATATGGATTGGGACACAAATTTGCTGAGAATAAGTTTCTCTATATTGACGAAGGTAATGAGGATCATGAGGAAGCTGAAATTATAGGAGAGGCTGAGGAACCAGTAGAAGATGAAGTAGAGGATCACCAACCTACAATTTCTTGCCATGCATTGTCAAGTATTAGTACTCCTCAAACACTCACGTTTATTGAATATCTCAAAAAACAAAAGGTGACAGTGTTGATTGACTCGGGGAGTACTCATAACTTCATAAATAGTAAGTTAGTTGCCCACCTCAATTGTTTTATTTACCCAACTCCAGAAATGCAAGTTATGATTGCAGATGGTGGGACAGTCAAGTGCACAGGAAAGTGCCATAGTATCAATATTTCCATGGGAGACTACCTGTTAGACTCACCTATGTTTTCTATTTCTATGGGAGGGGTAGCCATTGTTTTGGGTGTCCAATGGCTCACAACCTTAGGTACTATAGAGATGAATTTCCAAGAATTATTCATGTGATTTCATTCAGATGGAAGGAAAATACAATTGAATGGGATGGTAGCTAAGTCTCCACAGATTATTAGCTCTCAACAGATTCAGAAGGTTCTCAGAAAATGAGTAGATGGATGAATAGTAAAGTTATTTTCCATAGAAGTACAAAATACAGAGTCTTCAATGTCACCCAATCTTCAGAAGATTGTTGATGCTCACTCATCTATTTTTGATGTAATTCCAAAGGGACTACCACTAGTTTGGGATCATGATCATGCCATTCAGTTGATTCTTGGGAGCCAAACACCTAACATCATACCATACAGATACCCATATTCCCAGAAAAGTGAGATCAAGAAAATGGTATAGGAAATGTTGAAGGTAAGTATCATCAGGCATAACTAGAGTGCATATTCTTCACCAGTGGTCATGGTACGTAAAAAGGATGAAACATGGAGGATGTGTCTAGATTACCGAGAAATCAACAATTACACCATCAAAGATAAGTTTCCTATTCCAGTAATTGATGATTTACTTGATGAATTTCATGGTGTTATTTATTTCACAAAATTAGATCTTTGTTCGGGGTACCATAAAATTAGAATAAGAGAGGAAGATGTTCATAAAACATCTTTCAGGCTTCATGAGGGCCATTATGAGTTTTTGGTAATGCCTTTTGGTCTTACAAATTCTCCCTCAACCTTTCAAAGCTTGATGAACACTATTTTTAAGCCATTTTAAAGGAAATTTGTATTATTTTTCTTTGATGACATATTGATTTACAGTAAGACATGGGAAGAACACTTATAACATGTAAATAAAGTGTTGGAAGTTTTGGAGAAACATACTCTCTATGTAAAGCCATCCAAATGTTATTTTGGTGTACAAGAGGTAGAGTACTTGGGTCACATTGTATCTCATGAAGGTGTCAAAGTTGATCCTCAGAAGATCAAAGCTATGGTGGAATGGCCAAGGCTCAAAACTCTCAAAAATCTTCATGGTTTCCTAGGACTAACAGGGTACTACAAAATATTTGTGTGGGGATATGGTAGAATAACAACCCCACTCACTAAATTTTTAAAGAAGGATGTCTTCCATTGGATAGATGTAGCCACTAAATCCTTTGAGTAGCTGAAGGAAGCCATGTGCAGCACCCCAGTTTTTGCTACTCCCAACTTCTCAAAAACCTTAATTATTGAATGTGACACTTCGGGATCAGGATTGGGAGTAGTTCTAATGCAGGAAGGAAGACCAATTGCATTCAAGAGTTGCCAATTCAAAAGAATTTTTTTTCTCAAACCTATCTATGAGAGAGAAATGATGGCTATTCTTCATGCGGTCAAGTAATGGAGGCCCTATCTCATGGGTAGACACGTCAAGGTAAAATATGATCATGATAGTCTCAATTAATTTTTGGAGCAAAGGTTATCATCTGAGGAACAAAAAAAGTGGGTAAAAAAATGTTGAGTTATGATTTTGAAATCATATACAAAAAGGGTAAAGAAAATGTAGTAGCTGATGCATTGTCCAAAAGGGATACATCCACAGATGCCTTACTATGTGGAATGTCCATGTTGATGGATGATTGGGTGGATGAAGCCAGATTGGAATGGGATCAAGACAAGGATACAAAATCTCTAATATAGAATATCAAACAAGACTTTGTAACATCTAAAAAATTTGAGTGGAAAGGTAATACACTATGGTACAAGGACATGTTATACTTGAGTAAAGATTCTGAGTTGAAGTATAATATTCTTGTAGAGCTACATGCCTCACGTATTGGAGGACACTTTGGGTTTTTAAAGACATATCATAGAATACAAAGAGAATTATTTTTGGAAGGACTCAAGGGGGATGTACAAAAGTTTGTATTAAAGTGTTTAGTGTGCCAACAGAACAAAGGGGAAATAATTAAGACACCAGATCTGTTGCAAGCCTTACCAATTCCTATCTAGAGATGGGAGGAGATCTCCATGGATTTCATCACCAGATTGCCTTGTTCAGAGGGTAAGAATTTTATTTTGGTGATTGTGGATAGGCTCACAAAATATGACCATTTTTGTGCCCTATCACATCCATTTACAGCCAATACAGTCGCAATTATTTTTTTGGAGACAGTTCAAACGCTACATGGAACCCCAAAGATAATTGTAAGTGATCGTGATCCTATTTTCACAAGTAATTTTTAGACAGAATTATTTTCATGTTTGGGTACTCAACTAGCTCACAATTCATCTTATCATCCTCAAACTGATGGGCCAATGAAAGTGGTCAAAAATGCTTAGAGGGGTATCTACGTTGTTTTGTATCAGATACACAGGAAAGGTGGATTAAATGGCTACCACTTGCAGAATGGTGGTATACCACATATTTTCATACCTCTTCTCAAACGACCCCATTTTTAGCATTATATGGTTACCATACACCTATCACTTCTTCCTTTAGGGTGTAAACTAAGTTCAGAGATGTTGAGGAACACATTCAACATCAACAATAGGTTTTGGCTAGTTTGAAGGAGAATTTAGCATTGACACAAAATAGGATGAAATAACAAGCAGACCAACACCGTAGTGAAATGCATTTTGAAATTGGTGACTAGGTTTTTGTACGTCTCCAGCATTACAAGTAGATTCCCCTAAAGCAACAAAAAAAGGACAAAAAACTTGCTCTTAAATATTATGGCACTTATCAAGTTCTACAGAAAATTGGCAGTGTTGCTTATAAACTAGATTTTCCTTCATCTTCACACGTACACCCAGTATTACATGTTTCCTACCTGAAGAAGGTTATTGGATATAAATTTGAAGCACAAATAGAGTTACCAGAACTTGATGAGGAAGGAAGAATCATTTTGGATCCAGAGAAGATTCCTGCAAACACGTACTAAGAGGCTGAGAACCAAAGACATTAAGGAATATCTGATCAAGTGGAAAAATATGAGCATAGAAGATGCAACCTGGGAGGATGAAGGTTTTTTGCAACAACATCCAAGATTATTCAATGTTGAGGACAATGTTGGTTTGAAGGGAAAGGGCATGCTACACCCTTAACCTATTTCTTGTATTAGGATATGAGTAGCTGATATTAGGATATGAGTAACCAAATTGTGGTTTACCATATCATTTATACTTTCTCATGCTTAGTAGGTCAACCTTGGTGATGGCCATAGCATAGGAATAGTATATATAGGGTATTGTAGATAGTAGATCATTCATCATTGGAGCATTTGAGTCTTATTTTATGGTTTGAAGGTTTCCCCCTCGAAGTGACGAAGCTATTCTAATTGTATATTGAGATCATTATTATGAAATATTGTGTTATTTTGTGTTCTATTGCTTCTCATAATCTGAATTATACAAGTAATTTCATTACATGTATCAACGAGGTCCTCAAATAGGTCATGTGTGGAACTTGTCTCAACATCATATTAAATATCTTCACCATTATTTGTTGTATCAACAAACACTTCACACATGGAAACATCGATGTAGGAGTTAATATTTTATGATGGGATAACATGATCTAGATGATCTTGTTCATTCCTTCTAAGAAAATTTCCCTTCCATTGTATATTTTTCATGATTTTTTTCCTATGACTTGTTTAGGTAATTGATGACATGTAGTGAACTGATCATCATATAACCAAGAGCTCTCAGAACCTTGAATTCTCTCATCTTCTAAGTATTTGAATTGTCAAAAAATGCTTTTTGTAAGTGTTTAGATGGGAGCTATTTTTATATGGGAAGCATTTGATTTTCAGTATTTGTATGGTGATAAAGGTAGGTTTCCAATATGAAAATAATTTTCAACAGTTTTAAATTGGTACTCGCCACATCCTTCATCAATGATTTTGAACATGGATGTTGTATCAGATGAAGTAGAAGGCATATTAGATGTTGTAGAAGGTGGATTAGTGGATGTAAAATGTGGATTAACAGATGTATAAGGTGGATTATTTGATGTATAAGGTTGATTATTAGATGTAGAAGATACATAGTCACTATCAAAACTGTATGTGTCAATTTTTGGAAGAAGCTTTGAAAGTGTATTAGGATCAATACACGTGGTTTCAGAAAATGGGATGATATAAGGTGGAGCAGATTTATCTATGGATGGGAAATAATTTTCATGTTTATACCTTCCTTCAAGAATTCTACAATATTTGGAAGTTTTTGTGTCAGTGTGCAACACAACTTCTCTACCTTGATAGGGGAATTAACACATTGACAGTATGTGGGGATAACTTGCATGACATGGATCCATTGGAAACCAAGGGGAATGTTGTAAGGAAATTCTAAGTCAACAACATGACACAAGGTTTCCAAGGTTATTACTCCAATTTTGAGTGATAGTGTGATTGTTCGTACGGATTTTATCTCATGATTATCATACCGATAGATAGTTATGACATCAACACCGAGCCTCTCTTTAACATATCCAAAGAATCCCAATAGTTTCATGGAGTAGATATTTAAAACGGATCCATTATTCATGACTAATATTTTGATCTTATGATGGGTAACAAGGGTGCCAATATACAAGGATTGGTTATTTTTTAGATCGAAAATTTTTAGGTCTTGAGAACTGAAGGATATAATAGGATTGTTTGATGAAAGGTTGTGGCTTGAAATTATTATTGATCAATATATTTATGAACACATGCTTCATGCAAGGCATGTGTAAGGAAATATTGTAATGTGTCAGAGGATTTGAGAAACTCTAGGAGGGATATTTATGTAGTTGTATTTTCTAATTGTTTAATTATATTGAAAGAATTGGAGGAAGACATTGATTTAGTAGTGGATGTGGGTTTTACATTGGATATTTGATCGAAAGTTTGAGATTTAGTAAGTGTGGAATTTTTTTTGGGAGCAGACACCCAAACCTTTTTTTTGCCTAGTTGTAACGACATAGTCAGGAGTTGTAAATTTGATGGTACCAACTAAGTTGGGTTCATAATTGATGGATGATATGATTGAGTCATACTCGACGTTATTAGATGTTTGGCTCTTATCTTTTTTAGTTATTTTTTTTTCATTATGTTTAAGAATATGGTATTGGACATATTTTAACTTCTCATTAGGATTTTAATTGTTTGACGTGTTTTTGACTTCTACATCTCCGCGGTCAATTAAATATTTAATGTAGTATTAGAGTTTCATATAGAGATTTGTATGGTGTCCTTTGATTTGATAGTGCTTGTAATATTTTTTTCTTTGTACCATGTTGGTTTTGCTTCCCTTCTTTGAGGAGTATTAAAATTGGATAATTGATCATATCCCCAAGTGATGGAATACACTAGAAAGGATTTATTCAAGTGGTGTGAATTGTCTTTGTTTGAATTTGTGAGGAGTGGTTTATTTACTAGGAACAATGATTAGTAATTTGGTTGATTGGTGGACTTGTTTGATATTTTTGAACATTTTGAACATGGTGAGAATTAGTGATGTTTTCATTCACAATGTTATGGTTTCGATTGATGAATTTTGACTTGTCTTAATTTTGAATGTTATCCTTGTTAGGTTAATCCCTAGAAGGAGTATTGATTGGGACCTTAGCAATGAGGGATTTAACAATGTGTGTTCCCTTCTTGATTACTTCCTCAAAGTTTGTTAAGAAATGTATTTGTATTTGGAATGGTAATTCAGGATTGAGATTAGGTATGAAATTTCTCAGTAATTGTTTCTCAATAAATGAACAAGGGAATCTCGACTTGCAATACCTCGTCATCTTTGGAGGAATTATGTGAATTCTTCATTACTTCTTTACTTTGTGTTGAAAAGGTCCAACATTGTGACCTTGAAATCTAAGTTAAAAGAAAAGTGTTTGAAATTTTTTCCTGATAAGTTAGCAAAGGTGGTGATTGTTCCTTTAGGGGTGTGTAATTTTTTTTTAAAGCATATCCTCCTAAAATCTTAGGTAAAATATGCAAGAGGTATATGTCATTGTAAACCACTTCTTGGCATGCCATGAAGAACTCTTTTACGTGTTCTCTTGGGTTATTTTTTCCTTTATATTTGTCAAAATTAGGATTTTCAAATGATGGAGGAAATGGTGTGTGTAGCATGTCTTTATCAAATGGATAAGGAAACATATCTTCAAAGTTAAACTGTTTGGTTTGTTTTTGCAATCCCATTGGCATTTATTTCATGTTCTTCCACTCATGTGTAAATGGAGAGTTTATGTGGGTGTCTATGAATTCATTGGTTTCTTGATGAGGTTGTTTTTCTCTTCATCATTTGAGTTTTTAGTAACTTTAGAAGCCATATGGGAGAGTTTTTGTTCCATCTCATGGATTATCTCTAACAAATATTTATTGGATGTTTTCATTGAATTGTTGTATTTTTAATTTTTTTTGCTTGATTCGAGTTTTCCTAGGAGGTGTTTCAAGTTATCTTCATTGAAATATAAGTGTAATTTCTCTCTCATTTCTAGAATGCAAAGAAGGTCTCGGTTTTTATTTTATCTCAATAGTTCGTCAACTTGTTATTTTCTTCTTTGGTAATTTCATGTTATCTAGCTTCATTATCTTCATCATAACTATCTTTTCTGAGAGGATTCACTCTATCAAAGTTATCATTTACAGTGTAGATTTTTTTGCGATTAATCACGTTTTTCTAAAGGAATCTACAAGGAAGTTTGTATGAATGGTCCTGGTAAAATAAGAAAATTGGAGAAGCTTTAGATTTGTACTTGGATTTTGGATAGGTTTTCCATACAATAATTTTTAAGATAGTCAAGTTAGATTAGATGGTAAAAGTTGTACCAAATGGTAGGATTGCTTGGATTTATTGATAAAAGAGTGCCCACCCAATGGGTAGGAATTGTTTTGGATTGGTTGATTTGGTTGGTTTTTTATGTAGGATGTGGAACACAAGTTTTTGACTTAGTGATTTGAGTTAAATTTTTTTAACAAAAAACAAGTAGCAAATATGATATGATTTTGAATTTTTAGCTTAAAATGATATATCTTCAGGTATACAAGGTTATTCTGATATAATTTGTTGGTGCCCATTTTTATCCTTGGCACCATATTTTTTGAGTACTCCATTATTGTTAGATGTGGGTTTTCATTCCCCCATGTTGTTCCTCAGTATGTATATGCCTTGTGAGTTTTTTTCATGTTCATATTGATTTAAACCTTTTCATGATATTCATGTGTCCACTAGTTCCCTATGTTACTTGCTACGATGGTCCATAAAAGACTTGAAGGGCTCATTTAGTCTCATTTTTAGGTTGAAGAAGTTCTAGGAGTGATCTTATAGTTTCATGATGCTTTTTGCTGATTTCTTACCTTCTCCATGCTTTGAAGAATTTTCAAGAGGATAACTTGTAGGATTGGTGGTGTTTTAGATGATTATTGTACTATTCAAAAGGAAGGAAGGGGTATTCAAGGTTAAATGAAAGGTCTTATCTTCATCTTAAGTGTTTTGTGGCATAAACAAGTGAGAAGGAGCAATGCATGGTTGGTTTGTAGATTTTATAGTGTCATGACCATCTGCAAGGATTCAATATTACCTCATTTACCTTTCTCCATCTGCTTATACTTCATTCAAGCCAAAAAATTAGTTAATTTTACAAAAAACATTCCATGCTGGCTAAATCGACATGTTCAAGAACACAATGAATTGTTCCTTTGTTCCTTGCATTCCTCAGTTCCCCGCTTCCTTCATTACACCACTTTGCCACTTGGGAACTTTGAAAAAATGATCAACTCATAAAATCCATTAATTTGGGAACCTTGGGAAATATTGGAATAGTTCATTTTTTACCTTTGATCACCATTTTACCAAATGCCTTCATCAATCAGTTTAGTCAGAAAATATTGTAACAAGTGGAACAATAGCTGCAATATTGCAAGATGCATTTCCACTCCCACACCCATGACGAGTAGGACACATGTCAGTGTCTCAAAAATCTTAGAAGGAAAATAAGCCATGCAACTCATGGTTAAACTGCAAGATTATAGAGAATCCTTGACACCTGAAAAAGGTAGTTAGGTGGCTCATCTATCCATGTGTAATGAGAAAGAAATTCAAAATTGACAATGGATTTCAATGGATGTGAAAAAATAAAACACGAAGGTAGATTTTTACATTAATGGAAGCATGTGAAGAGAAATATAGGGCTGTAGTTTGTACAAACACGTCACTTTTCCTCCAAATATCATGTTCAAACAGAGCTCTAAAACCCTAAAATAATGAAGAAACTAATTTTGTGCATTTTAATCAATTAAATGGTGGTTTTCAAGCTCTAAGTAAAATTTGGTTGCTTTTTCATTGTGAACACAAACAAAAATGGAATTTGAATGGGTAAGAGCTTTACTTGAGTCTATAAGCATTTCTAAATCCTAAGGTGCCCTAGTAAACTATGTTCAAGGATTAAATAAGTGTAAGCAATTGTAAAACTTTCCCCTTATTAGTTTTTCTTGAACTTCCACCTTGTAAAATAAATATCCAATTAGGTGGTGTTTACACCACTTCCCACCTCTTATTTGATTTGGAAAAGATCACAAACACAAATTTAGTGAATGATGACCTAGTAGAATTCCAAAAAATGTTGTATGCCATCGAAAAAATGAAACTATGGAAAAAATTGACTAGAATGCGCTCTCCCTAGCAGTTGCATTTCCTCCTTTTTCTCAATATACAAAGTTAGTGTTGGTCTATGCACAAAATTATGAACCAACAACCAGATAAATAATAGATGAAAGAAACACCCTAGTTTTGTATCTCATAACTAAAACCTTTTAGGAACTATCAGGTCTTCTTGATGCAGCTCATGTGACAGATAAAAGTGCAAAAGAGTACTAGAATGCCAACATTGCTAAGTGTTCTAAGATGTTAAACACCAATTGGATTTTCTAGCCAATGATTTTTACCACTAGGATTCCCAAGAAACTAAGAAGAATAAATTTTGTGGATGAGATTAGGGATATTATCACCATGTTAAATAAGGTTATGGGGAAAGAATCTTCCTACTATTACAATGATTGGATGTTTTAGTTCATAAAAATTATGTTCATTAGAAAGGTGCACATTAACTAGGTAGAGTTCATAAGTGAATGCATCCATAAGTAGATACTCAAATTGATAGTTCAAATCCAAGAAGGCTCCACAAGAAATATAGAATTATACATGAATTCATATTTGGTGTACACCATTGATAGGAATAGGTCATTTCTTGGGTTATACATAACAAGTGACTTTAGAAATTACAAAGTTTATGATATGTACCCTCAATTAAACCTAAGAAATTATATCAACTATTTCAAGGTGGTACAAGATACTTTTTTTTCTCATGTCATATGGATATTCCAGTCCGAATGGGGGAACAATAAAATATCAACATAGGTAAAGAAGGTGGTCACTAGATTAGGATGATGTTTCATCCGATTTCAAACTTTCACATATATCATAGTAAGTGGCTTCCATGGTGCTCCCTACATGTTGCCAACATACCTAGATGATAAATGGGCACTTTTGGAAGTGTCAAGGCAACTAGTGGCAATACAAATATTAATTGTAAGAAAGTTAAAACAAGCATAAAACTCCCAATCAACATTAGAAGGTATACTTGCCCAAATTTAGTAAAGGAAAGATTCTTAAAAGCTAAAATGGGGAGAGCTACATTGCAAAAACTATTTCCCAGACCCAACTATGATATTAGATGGATTATTCAATGAGCCTTGGGAAATTCATATGAACATGAGCCTCATTATGAGAACTATTGGATGGATTGAAGGGATGAAGAGGAAGTTAGGTTAAGGGATTATTTTAGGATGACCCTCACCTAGATAGTAGATTACAAACTTATTGTTCCTCAGGGGTTTCTATATGCTATGAACTTGGTAAACAATTACTATGTTGACAAGAACATAACATCTCACCCCATCCCAAGTGTCTATTAGGAAAGGAAAGAAAACACCTCTCTACATGATAAAACTACCCACATCATTAAGATGACATTGGAGTGGTTGAGCAATAAGGGGATTGAATTTACCCTACAAGAAATTACAGTCTTAAGGGAGTATAGGGAAAGTGGTTTCATTAACGATGTGTTTCTCCCATATAGGATAAAAGCTGTAAGTTTGGATCCTTTAAAAGGGAAGTCCCCAAAAATTTCAATCAAAGGAAAAAATTTAAAGGATTTTGAAGAACTAAGTGCAAAAAAAATAAAAATAGGGATTCTAATGTAAAATTTGACACATATGGTAGAGAATATATTAGAGAAAACCATGCAGGATTCCCTAGTCATTGTAGCTACACCTATCCAAGCAGTTACCCATCCTACCTCAAGGAAAAAGGTGCATGTGACAAAGGATACTACTCAAGTTAAAGTGCTAACCACCTCCTCCAAAGGATCATCCAACAAAGGAAAGATAGTGAGAGGCAACATTACTTCAAGCCAACCAAAGGTATTTACAAATTTGGAGACTGTCCATGAGGAAGAGGAACTGGTCACATTGTGCTTTGTGAGGACTAAGAGAATAAAGGTGGAAATCCTACAACAAAGACAACCACAAGTGAAACACTTCAAGGGATAACTCCATTGGTCCAAACATCTACTGCTACATTTCAAACCCTAAAGGTAGTTCTCACTACCCAACCTCCTATGTAACAAGAGGCATCTGATAATATGCTCACACAAGAGATATTTGTAAGTGTGTTCACTTAGGAAACTGAGAAAGAATCTCAAGTGGATGACAAAACACTAATGTTTGACCCATCCATGGATCAAACCTTCACTGAGTTACTGCATGGTTTGGACCAAGATGTTGGGGCTGACCTCCACCTTTAAACCATACAATATGTGTTGATTGAGAAAGGGGGATACTAAGCACACCAAGAATCACATACCACTAAAAAAGTTGAAGGTGGTGAGATAAAATAAAGTGTTAAAGAAAAGGTTATTACAGAGGAAGTTGGATAAGCTTAGGTTGGAAAAAATTTACATGTTGAGATTGAAAAAATCAAGTATTGTGGAACCTACTCAGCCAATTATAAAGAAAATTGAGATGGAAGTTACAACTCATGAAGTTACAAAATAGGAAACCCAACATAAGGATAATCCACAAGTTGAGCTAGCAAAGGAACCTTCTCCCTCTAAATAAGAAGATGTTGAGGAAAAAATAAAGAATGATGCATATACTCAACTATATTCAAGTATGAAAGAGGAAGAGGTGAAGGACTTGGGGACATAAGAGGAAAAAATCAAAGAGTATCTTGTTGATTCTATTGGTTAGTAAGAAGCACAAACTGAAAGCTTTGGTCTTGCTCTTATTACACCCATGTGTAAATTATGATACCTAGTGTTCCCCAGCTGCAAGAATATGAAGAAGGCCACACTCAAACTAAGGGTTGGTTGCTAACATCCCTCTTAAGGAAGAAGAAGGTAAATCTGTAGGTGGAGGAAGTAGACCTTGAAAGCATTATTTCCTTGAGGCCACCAAAACACCAAAAAATCCATAATTATAACAATAATAATGGTGGGGCCTCAATGATAAAGGTGTGTGGAAGTTTCCACTCCACAAATTGATGTCTTAATGGATGAATCTTCCCCTTCATATTACCAAGTAACCAAGATCTGACTTAGAAATCCAATCATTAATGGCCTAAAACATGAATTTATCATGGCTATTGGTGGACTCTTTTAGAAAATGGAAAATGAAAAAGAAACTAAGAAACAACTGAAGGAGAAGGTTGATATCTTATCAACCTATATGTAAAAGTGGATGAAAAATCCCCATGGTAGTGAAGAAGGAAATACATCCCACACTCCTAAAATAATAACAAATTATGATGAATTGAGGTGTGGAGGAGAGGCCACTAAAATGTGGGAGGAAGAACTTGTGAGCAAGGGTAACAAGGTGATCGAGGAAATTATAGACTTTTAAAACCAAGTGTCTAAGAAAATAGTGGATACCAAGACAATAATTGATAAATGTCAGGCACAGGTCGAGTATTGAGATGGATTTTTGCCCAATCTTGAAGCCATCAAAAATTTGGATGATGAAGTGGTGGAGAAGGAAGGCATAGTTCCCCCTGATTATAGAGGTAGAAAACATGAATATAGGGAAGCTATCAATTTAAGAATAGAAAATTTAAGGAATTGAATAAGTAAACTCTAAGACATGAGGGAGAAAGCAGGAAATTAGGTTCATGACATTGACTCCAAACTTGAAAGAATGTTTCCCTTGAAGGACACATGCACCCCTGGATCTGCAAATGCATACAAGTTGATATAAATTATTTTCCAACATATTGCAAGGGATTTGGAACCTTCAAAATATTTTGAATATTCTTCTATTCATAAATTCATTCACTTGGAGAGGTATATTATTAAATTGGCCAAGACAATCAAGAATAATAGGGTTATTTATGTTGAATATGATACTGTTTTTTCCAAACAACAAATATTCTTTGTATATAATTCATGGCCAAATGAGAACCCCATTTTGGGAATGTTTGAATGCTTTCACGTGTACAAGAGTAAATTGGAAGAGAAAGAAACAAGTGAGCAAATTTGATCTCAACTCTCCTTGAGTATTATCTTTATTCTTTATTACCCTCCCCATTCTTTATTCATTTCTATTCATTATTATTTCAAAAAGGGAATCAAATGATTTGATTGTAGTGAGTAACAAACTCTTCCTTGGAGCATACATATGATGTTGACACTATAGAAGAAGAAAAGATTTTGTTTGCAAAAGAAGGAATATCATCCACTCCTCCATGGGTTTCATCATGGTTCAAAACCATTCCATCTTGGAAGATAAAAATGGAATGTTTTTTAGTTGGGATAACTCTTCCATCCATTTTGCAGATTAGGGATCACAACCCCCCGATTTGATTTCTTTTAGTGCTTCCTGGGGGGTATCTAGGCATATTCCCATAGGGGAAATTTTTTTATGAGAATGAAGTCCTATCTTCATTATAGGGGTTCTAATTTTTGGGTTTTTACTAAGGTGATTACATTGTATAGTCATTAGCAGACATTAAGATAATTTCCATGTCTCCCTTATAAAATTGAAGCATACAAAATTGTTTCCCATGCTTTGGTTAAGCATTCTGGATTTTAGTTATAAAAATCCTTTTTGTAATATTACTTTAGAGATGACTACTTACAACCCTTGAGTGTATTTAGGGTGTTATGGAGTTGATGTCGTGGATATTTTATTGAAATTTTATGCACAAGTGTTTGTGTTAAATATTCAGAGGTTATGTGTGTTAGGTTAATTAATTATGCATTATATAAATTAATTATTTAACTAATTTTATTAATTAAATAATGTTGTTATATGGTTATAAACCATATTATTGTTAGTAGTCAAACCAGATGGATGTTGTTATATAGTTTTAACAATATTATTGTTATTATTGATTTGTGCTTCCTCGGATGTGATTTGGAAGCTACTGTATTTTATATTGGTTGTTGAATTGTTGCAACCCCTCTTTTGTTTGTATCCCGACTATCCAATATGTATAAATATTGTATCCAGTACTATTGTAAATGGTTGATTGTGATTAATATAATTTATCAGTCTTCCACCCCTGTTGCTCAATCTACATTTGGTACCAGAGTGAGAATCTCCTGTGAAGCAGAAAAGGTGTTGAAGGAGAGAGTAGCAGTAGGAAGAGAAGTGTCTTGAGAACTATTTGGAGAAGAATTTGCTTTTCTAGAGAGCATGTGTTGCCTCCAGCAACTTCCCAGACATCCATGCATCCCCACAACCCCCTCTTCATTCTAGGTGTTTGGAACGCAAGTTTTTTGCACTAGTGCACCCTGCACCAGGAAAAATTTACTGCAGGATTTTAAAAATAAATAAATTATTTTTTCCCCAAACAAGGGTTTTACCTCTAATATTAGAGGTGCCTTTGGTCTCTGTTATTTAGCAGGCTGTTGTGTTTTGAGGGTCCTGTACCAGAGTTGGAGGATTGAGTTGCTATGTGTATTGACATTTGAGTTATATTATTTTGTAAAACACCGAATCACCTACGACCGAGCTAGAACACTATGTTTGAGCTACTTTTCTCATTGAAGGTGTGTATATAATCAACTGTTCTTTATTTGGCTGAGCCCTGGGTGAGTCATTGTGTAGAGGATTCGATCTCCTACCACAACCAAGTTGAGGATGAGCATGTTCTACATTTTTGACCAAGCCCACATCCATTAGCGAGCTATCCTTATAGTTGAGCACGGGTCCTTGTAAGTGGCCAACAAAAACAAATAGAGCTACCAGCCGAGTCAGATCTCTACGTCCAAGCCATCCCCTAGCAAACATGCTTTAAAGCACAGAGCCATTAACAAAACCAATAAGTGGCCGAGGCTTCCTCCTCTTTGTGTACTTGCAGCAACTAACACAGACCTATTAATCTTGCTCCACGAGCTCCACCTACAGAAAAGGAAAAGCAACAGAGTTGAATATAAAATGCACAGTGGTGAGTTGGAAGAGCTCCCATTCACCTCCTACCTGCAACCATACGTTGAGTGACACTGCGTGAGCATAATCTGTGACATGCAAAAAGCCAAAAACTGTAGAAACAAACAAAAGCAAAGTCAATCAATGTAAAAGGTGTGAGCAATGCAACAATGACCTGCACAAAAGAAATAAATCTATGACCTATTACAAAAATAGCGAACAAAAGGAGTTAAAACATTAAATAGAGGCGGTAGATAACAAAACAGTCGTGCATTTCATTGCATAAGTAGGAGATCCGGTTTCTATGTGGCCGCCTCTCATCCAGTCATAGTCACATTTTTTTTAAAAGGTAAGTTCAATTTCCTCATTACTTAATATAATTTGCTTCATTTCATAGCTAAGCACTCATAAAAGCCTAATGTGGATAGAGGAAACGTCTTGGTAGTTGGAGGTGCATGGTTCAATCCCCACCCCAAAACCTTTTTCCACACCATTTTGAATTTGGAGGCAAAATTTAGAAAACCACCAAAGTTGGAGGCATATTTGGTGGAAAAAACCTAAAAAGCTAGTTATAGCTAAAACAGCCTCTAAATATTTTAGCGAGAAAATCCCTAAATTTAGGGAAAAAAACAATTCTCCATTAAGCTTGTTTTTTGATTTCAGGAAACTTTTTTGAAAGGAGAGATAGCTAAAAATTTACATTTTCAGCTGGTTTTTTGCAATTCTTTGCATTTTGGGTCATATTGGGCTCCAGAGGCCACTAGGGCCCACAAAACATTTTTTTTTCCTGCCATTCAATTTTTTATAAATTTTTGAATGTAATTGCATGCTGCATTATATTGTACTAATTTGCAGGTTGCCATAGTCAACCGCAAATATTGTAACTGC
The DNA here is from genome assembly GCA_019776745.2 of Taxus chinensis. Taxonomy (NCBI): domain Eukaryota; kingdom Viridiplantae; phylum Streptophyta; class Pinopsida; order Cupressales; family Taxaceae; genus Taxus; species Taxus chinensis. Next base: position 60,646,211 of record CM034147.1, on the reverse strand, counting down.
TCAGAAACTGGCAGAAAAGTTGTAATAAAAAATAGTATAAAATTGGTTCTGTAACACTCACGAGATCCTAGATCTCATTCGCAACGTTCGGTATATACGGTGCCTCTGGGAAGCACTTACGGGTAAAGCTGTTATGACTACTACTTCACTTAACACCTAATATAGCTACAACAATGTCATCTAGGCATTGACCCTTTAAATCAACGGGGAGTAATAAGGTCACAATGCACACACTATGAGCCATCCCATCCGTCTATGAACGATTGCACAACATAAATCCAGAATGAGAAATTATCCAAGTATATAGCAAAGTTACGCGCACGTATGAGGATATTTCTTTGAGCCGGTGTCAATAATCACACAAACCCCTCTTAGTACTGTCTTGGTACCATGTATCAAATTCTTTCACATACGTTAACACCTCTTTCACGTATTGCCGAGTATATCGAAAGGGCGAGCTTCTTCCACATACCTACCAAGTATATCGGAAGGGCACATATATAGAAAGGTTCGGTATATACAGACTGAAGGTATATATATTGGGAGACCTAATACCTAGAGTGATAAGAGCCAAACCCTGTCAGTGTTTTCTGCAAAATGGGCACCAATGCCCCCAATTTTTTTCTTCCGGATTCACAACTACTCAGAGGCAACAACTATGCTACATGGAAGACAAAAATCAAGACACAACTTGAGTTTGAAGAGATCTGGCCTGTTGTGACTAGTACTCTGACTAGATCAACAACTGATACAACACAACAGAGGTAGTTTGATAGAGCAGATCAGAAAGCCAAACTCATCATCTTGTTTGGAGTGTCTGATGATGTGAAACCCCACATTCATGATGCCACAACAACCAAAGAAGTGTGGGATAAGTTGAGCATAGTGTATGAGGCCAAAAATAAGAATGTCATTCTAAATTTGTAGAGTCAGTTACACACATTGAAGTTCAAACAAAATGAGAAAATCGAAGCTTTCTTAAGAAGTTGCAGAATTGAGGGATTCACTTCTAGCCCTCATAGAAGTGGTCAAAGATGATGATCTCATTCCCATTGTTATGAGAGCACTCCCTTCTTCATACCGTATTTTTGTAACAACACTAAACTTGTCAAATACCCGTTAGTTTTGACAAATTGGTAAACTTACTGCAACAAGAGGAAGCCATACATAATAAGGATGATGAAGAGGAGAAAGCACTTTCTTCACATCAAAAATGGAAAGGAAAAGGTAAAATAAAACCTAATTCCTATCAAAATTCCCAAAATCAAAATCAGTATCAAGGGGACAAACAACAAAAGAAGCAATGTCCAATCTGTAAAAGAGGACATGACCTAAAAGATTGTTGGTATAATACTTACAAGAAAGGTTCATCAAGCAACTCTGGACCTCAACAACAATAATATTACAAGGGACATTCTAACAACAATCACGGGTAGAAAAAGGGGAACTGGAAAAGAAGACCCCATCAACAAGGAAATATTGCTGAGCAACAAGAACAGTCAGACAATGAAGACTACTTGTTCACTGCTCGATCAAGTGAACCATCCACGTCATCTAGTGATGTTTGTTATGTTGATTCAGGAGGCCACTCGACACATGACCAGACCACAGAGACTGGTTTATTTCAATGAGGGACATGCCATCAAAAAATCATGTTTTTTTGGGAGATGATTCTTCATATACAGTTCAGGGGATTGGGAACATTTCTCTACCCCTTGGTTCACACAACTGCAGACTATCAGATGTCTTATATGTCCCTGGGTTGACAAAGAATTTTCTTTCAGTCAGTCAAATCCTTGATCACAACCTAAAAATTGACTTTGATAGTCATTCCAACAAGAAAACATGTTTGATTCAAGACAAGTTGCAAAAATCCTCCAATGTGGGACGCATGTTCCAACTTGATTTTGTTCACTGAGATGATCAAGCACATGTGGCTAAGAACTCCACCTTAGCATAGTTATGGCATCGGAGACTTCGTCATGTAAGTTTCAAGTATCTCGAGACACTTCACTGGTGTAATATGGTACATGGGCTACCATCTCTTCAGAAGGATACAAACAAGTGTCCTCACTACCTAACAGGAAAACAACACAGATCTTTCATTCCAGAAGAGTACATATCGAGCTCATGGTAAGCTTGATCTAGTTCATACCGATCTTTGCAGTCTGATGTAACCAAGTCATTCTAGGATTTCAGTACTTCATGCTTTGTGTTGACGAATATTCAAGGAAAATGTGGATTTTTTGTCTTCACAAGAAAAGTGAAGCTTTTGAAACTTTCAAGAAGTTCAAAGTAGTAGTTGAGAATGAAACTGGTCATCACATCAGAACTCTCCACTCAGATCGAGGGGGGGAATTCACTAGTAATGAGTTCAAAGACTACCTACAAACTCACGGGATTCGTCGATAAATGCCTCCTCCACACACACTGCAACATAATGGTGTTGCTGAGAGAAGAAATCATACTATCATGGAAATGGTACGATGCATGATTGATGACTCTAGACTTGCAAAGAAATTATGGGCAGAAGCAACAAAGACAACATTGTATTTTTTGAATAGAGTGCCCATAATTGCTCTTGAAGGAGTAACACCACAAGAAGCATGGTCAAAATGGAAACCATCTATTGCACACCTTAGAGTATTCAGGTGCAAATCAAGCATGCACATACCCGAGAATAACATAAAGAAATTGGACATGAAGTCACATAAAATCATCTTTATTGGGTACAGTGAAGAGACTCTTGGGTATATATTGATGGATCCAAAGACCAAAAAAGTCTACACCAACAGAGATGTTGAGTTTTTTGAGAAGAAGGAAGCAGAGTCTCCTCCTCCAAACTCACCAGATGTAGATTTTTCTCTAGTTGTAAAAATTGAAGCTGATGTTCCCTCAGATGATGAAAGTGATGATGGGGATGATGGTGTTGATCAGATAGAACCACGACCCATGGGAACAGTTCAGCGTATGCTCAAGTGGTGTACTAGCACATTATGATATGCAAGAATGGATGCTCCACCAGATACATCCACCCCTAGACCACAGACTCACAGTAAAGAAAGAGAAGAAGTTAACTTTGCTTTGATGAGTAGAGTAATTGAATCTGATGAGCCCTCTATAGTCTTAGAAGCCCTACAGTCAAAAGCTTGGAAAGATGCCATGGATTCTGAATATCAATCAGTGATGAAAAATAACACTTGGCAGCTTGTCAATCTTCCACCAGGGAAGAAACCCATTGGATGCAGATGGATATTTAAAACAAAGTACAAAGTAGATGGGACAGTGGAAAAGTATAAAGCAAGACTAGTAGCAAAGGGGTATGCAAAAAAATAAGGCATAGACTACGAGGAGACATTTTCTCCCACAGCTAAGATCAAAACAATCAAAATGATATTTTCTCTAGCTGCATAGTTTGGTTGGAAAGTCCACCAGATGGACGTAAAAAGTGCCTTCCTGAATGGATATTTACAAGAAGAAGTCTACATGACTCAACCTGAGGGATATGTTACATCTGGTCAAGAAGAAAAGGTATGTAGACTCATGAAATATTTGTATGGCCTTTAACAGGAACCCCAGGCATGGTACATCAAGATTGATGAGTATCTCATATAACATGGATTTGTTAGAAATCCATACAATCCCAATATTTACCTCAAAAAGAAAGGGGGGGGAGATTGTAATTGTTTTTGTCTATTTCAATGTTCTAGTCATCATTGGTAGTTCAGTGAGGATGATATATGCAACAAAGAAAGATCTTAATCGATCATTCGACATGACCAATCTTGGGTTGATGCACTACTGTCTTGGATTGGAAGTATGGCAGAAAGAGAATCACATTTTTGTTTCTCTGGTGAAATATACCAAGACTACGCTTGAGAAATTCAGGATGATGGATTGCACACCAATTACTACACCTATGGAGAATAGATTGTAGTTATCTTGTTCAGATCCATCTCCTGAGGTAAGTGCCACTCTTTATCGGTAGTTGATTGGGAGTCTCATTTACCTGACCTACACTAGACCAGATATCAGCTTTGTAATAAGCTATCTATCCAGGTTCATGTAGGAACCCAAAGTGTGTCATTGGAAAGCAACAAGACACATCTTGAGATATCTCAAAGGATCAGTGGATCTTTGTCTAGAATACAAGAAGAATGATAAATTCTTCTTGAATGAATATTCGGATTCAGATCATGCAGGAAATATTGATGATAGAAAATCCACTTCAAGATTTGTATTATTTATGGGATCTGGACCAATATCATGGGGAAGAAAGAAACAACACTTTCTTTCTCATTCTTCCATAGAAGCCGAGTATCATTCTATATGAGATGTTGTTTGTGAAGTGATTTGGCTACGTCACATACTGGAAGGAATTGGAATACCACAGGACAAACCAACCACCATGTATGTTGACAATGAAGGTGTTCTCAAACTTGTTCGTAATCCAGTGTTTCATGAAAGAACAAAGCACATTGAGGTAAAATTTCATTTCATATGTGAGCATGTGTTGAAGCATAACATCCATCTTCAATTTTTTCCAACAGCTGAACAACGGGCAGATATCTTCACAAAGTCACTTGCACGTGACAAGTTCGAGTTGTTCAAAGAGTTCCTCTCCTCATCTCTTAAGACAATGCACAATTAAGGGGGGGAATGTTAGATTAATTAATTACACATTATATAAATTAATTATTTATTTAATTTAATTAATTAAAAAATGTTGTTATATGGTTATAAACCATATTATTGTTTATAGTCAAACAATATGGATGCTGTTATATAGTTTTAACAATATTATTGTTATTATTCATTTGTGCTTCCCTGGATGTGATTTGGAAGCTACTGTATTTTAATTTGGTTGTTGCATTGTTGTAACTCCTCTTTTGTTTGTATCACGGCTATCCAATATGTATAAATATTGTAGCCTGCACTATTGTAAATGGTTGATTCAAATTAATATATCTTACAGGTTTCATCCCTGTTTACAATGTGGTAGTGTTTGCATGAATTTGGCATTAATGAATGTAAATTCCCTTTTGAAGGTTATATTATTTTGATTTTTTTTCTTTTGCATTATTGAAAGTAACAAGATCTAATGGCGAATACTAATACTTCTACCCATTAGATCCACCTCCCCCTTATTTGACCAAGTACCATCCTATGCTACCCCTGCAAATCACATCACCTTTGTTTATTTTACATGTTTTTTCCTACAAATCACATATATCCCATAAATTTAAAGTGTATTTTCAATGATCTATGAAGTTTAGAATCTTAACATCATCATACCCCAATTTGTTAATAGTTTTTTCAGAGATGATGTTTGTGATCATAATTTTATCTGTCTTTAATTGCTTTTATCTAAGGTGTAAATTGTTTGTAATGATTATATGACCATTCATTTGAATGAACATTACATTCTAAGGTTGCATTTGATCTCAGATTGAGGTTATAAAAAGTTTGAGGGTTTGAAGTATAATATCTCCTCCTCTCTTTTGAGCCACCCCTCAGGTGCACTCACATTGGTTCAAGAAGAGCCATAAAGTAGCAGGATAATAACCACATCCTTAGTCACATGCCTCCTTGTCATTCTCATAATGCATGGTCAAGAGAGATAAATAGATGCGTACCTAGCTACAAAATGACATATCAATTGGTCTATATTTTCTCCTTGCCCCTTTTCATATTTTCTTTGTTTTGGGGTGTTAGATTGGGAACTAACACGCAGTTGACATCATTTTCGATGATTGAATTATCTCAATTCAGTTATGAGACCATTTTTCAGGGTTTTGATCATAATTTGTTAAGTTTTTACCTAATATTATTCAAATTTTATGAGTTAAATTATTCTTACATGATCTATTTTCTCATTAACAACACCATTTCTTAGTGGTTACAATAGGGAATTGAATAAAAGTTTACCACTTCCCAGGGTTTAAGAGAGGTTTATCCACTTTGTGTTTTCCTGGTCTCAAATACACATGATACTTTTTTCATTCACATGTGTTTATGAAAGGTTTATTAATTCATCATATATTTTCTATTTTTGGAGTAGTATTTAGTACATTTTCAAGTTGATCCATCATGTCTAGAGTGTAATATCTAGTGGTGAATCCATTCTAAGGTTTGAGTCTAAACAATGTTATTATATTTACTATATTTTTTGGTGACTCTACATTTACAAAGATGAAAGGACTAAGATCATCATTCAAATAAGATCATGCTAAGAAACTTATTCTTGAGTTGAATTTATTACAAAGAAGAAGGAAGGAAATTTGTAAGCCAGTAAGAGGTCAAGTTTAAAAACATAAGGATGTTCATTCTTATGATTTTGGTGATTCCCATTTAATTGAGGATTATTTCAGTTTGTATAATATTTCTGAGCAAAGTATCCCTAAATACCAACTCCATTACCTATTTCAACAAGGTTATATGCCCAAATCTATTAAAAATTTGTCTTGAACCTACCCATTTTTGTACAAATGAGAATAGAACCTTTGGTTTTGAGGTTATTCCTCTGAGGAATCTCCATAATATTGACCATACCTCTTTAGTTCATAAACCACTTGTTCAAAACCTAGGCGATCATCCTCCTGAAAACCTTGTTAATAAAAACATGGATCATCCTTCTCCACATGCCCCTTTCAGAGTTAATTTCTTTAGACCTATCAATTTTGGGGACATGCCTAGATATCCAAATGAGGTGCCTACTGAAATCATGAATAGGTTTCCTAAATTCCAAGGAAATAATTCTATTAGTGGTGATCAAAATCGAAAGATGTTCCAAAATATTATGGATGATTATAAAGTGGAATGTGAAGATGTTTTCTTGAAATTATTTGTGAATAATTTAGACGAAGATGTAAGGGAATGGTTTAATGCCTTGCCTTATTGTTTAGTTGATTCTTAGGATGAAATGATGAATGCCTTTAGAATTTAATGTGGTGATAGGACTAACCCTAGGTTCCTTTTGTATGAGTTTGAAAGCATAAATAAAAATCCCAATGAATGTGCACAAGATTTCAACACAAGGTTTAACAAAAATTTGATGAGATTACCGACTAATTTGAGACCTAGTGATGAGTATTATTTGATCAAATTTTCTAATGCATTTGAAAAAAGGTAGCCTATTACTTGAGAGAAAACATTAGTTTGAGGCAATCATTCAAAATGTTCATTCAAACTGAAAATGACATCAATTCTGCTGGAAAACCTATTGTCCAAAATAACTCCTTTAGTTATTTTGACAACTTACATCCTCATTCTGAATTTAAAGTTCAATTTCAAAAATTTCACATAATCTCATTGTTCCCTTTATACACTTTGCTTGGTTGTAGTTCTTTCGCATGCCTTCATGTACCCTTCCTTTCCTATTCCTCTATCTTCTCCCATTCTCCCTTTACACACACTACTTGCACACCCGCTTTCATTCCTAGATTCGTGCACTCCTTCCACGTGCATCTGAAAAATTTCCTTCCAATTTGGCTAAGTCCCCGACATTATTGTTCCACACGTCCCCCTCCTTTCTTGCCACCACAAATTTCTCAATTAAAATTCTCGCACCTGCTTGCATACTTGCACCTTTTTTATCACTTGCATGCACCTCTCCTACGTGCCCATCTTCCACTTTCTTGCACCCCTTGCTCACACACATATTAAGTGAAAATCTTATGTGTCAAGTCATTGTGCCACATCAAAACCTTCGAGACTTGAGTGTGAAACACACAACCTATCAAAGTGTGCCAATTGGGTGCCAAATCCTTACAATGAATTGTTGTGTGACATGTGGTAGAAATGAAAAAATACCAAGAAATTCAACCAATCACATGGATTAATCAGAGTGTGCCACATGTCTTGTGTGTTCTTCTTGCACTGTATACTTCAAAATTTCATAACTTTTTCTACAGGGCTCATATCTGTGCACTCTTGGTATTTTTGGAGAGCTTCTGATGTGAGCTACACTCCAAGATATTCAAATTTTGATTTTGGTAGGATGTGTTAGGTGAAAATAAGGGAAACATGTTTTAGCCATTAATGCACAGATTCAGTTAGCTCAACCACCCAAATTTGATATGATTTTCCCTCTTTCCTTCTTCCACAAGAAAAATAGACATGGGGAGACACATATGATAGCATTGTAGGTGGATTTTTTTGAATTCATTGCTAGTTATTGGTGATTGGAAGTTTGAATTCAAGTTTCCCTCTTCTTTCTCCTCCCCTTCTCTCCTTATTCTATAAATATTGAAGCAATTCTCATTGTAAGTTGTTGGACCCCTTTAGTTTGCTAAGGAATTTTGTTCCTTGCATTTTAAGTTGAAGTTCTTTAGATATGTCTCTTTGAATGTGGATATCAACATCATTCACCATTGTAATTTACTGTGCATTTCTTTGAGGCAATAAAAGCTTATTTTTATGGCTATTCTCTACCTTAGCTTGTTTTTATTGCATCTTCTTGCCTTTCTTTTGCATTGTTTGTTTGATGTGATTTCTCACGTCCCTTGTAGGTTCCTTTTCTTATTGTGCTCCATAAAAATGACCATGGGATTGTGTTTCAGATTGTGATACATGTGTCTATTCTATTTGTACACATTCTCTTTTGTTTTTGCTTAAATCTAACTGTGTCCATCCCCTTTTTTCTGGTGCCATCACCTCCCTTAAGCTTAGATTTCATTTCATACATCTCCTTCTCATCCTGCCCCCTTGGAATCTTAGAGTAGTGACAAGTTCCCTTCATAGGAGTAGTTTTAGTGTTAGAAATTGGTAGAGGAACAAACCTTCTCTGGAGGACTATCTCAAGCACACAAGGTCCCAAAACTTGGAGATGGTCCCATGTTGCCTCAAAAGCCTAATTCATCCTGATCTAGGATGGGTACAATTTTTAGCTCCAATAGTTTTTGGCACGCCTAGTGGGATGAGTATTGAAAGCTTAAATTTCATCTTTGCTAAGTTTCGGTGTGTGAATTAGTGATTTCCAACCTTTAGAGGCTTGTTTCAACACATCTGGTGACTACAAACTCTTAGATCTACTATTTTAAGCAGTCCATGCACATTTTTCATGAGAAGAATACATACTAGACAAATCACAATAGTTGATGATTATTTTAAGTACCTTCAAATTTCTCCAAGAAGAAGAGGCAGTAGAGCAACTGCATGTGCATATCCATCTCCAACGCATTGTGCACTTTCCACTCCTCTTAACAGAGCTTCCACACACTCCATCTTGGCAACACCACCACCACAAAGAAACTTTCCATTTGTTAATTTTACTGGAAGAATTCCTCTTGCCCTAAAGGCATAACATAACATGTCAGCAGCTGCACTCAAGAGTATTCCATACTTCACTGGTGAAAATTAATAAAATGATAGAACCAGACTACTATGTCATTAATCATTTGAACCATTACATAGTTATATAGGAAATGTCTTTCCTATATTCGTACATATCATATCTCCAATAATATCTCGCTAAAAATATTCCCGTAATATATATTGTTATAACAATATATATACAGTTTTTACAAATTAACACACCTTATACGTGAACTCACTAATTACATGTGAACACTAACCCAAATATTCCTAACATTCCCCCCCTTAGTGTGAACATGGTAAGAAAACACATACGAAGAACTAGAAATAGAATCATATGCCTCCACATAATTTTAGGTCTACATACTGTTAGCTTGGATCTTACTGCACATGACCAATATGCTTCACCACAGTGAATCCCATACTTGATGATCATACTTCCACTGATTCACCTACATACGCAAACTCAACAGTTCCTGCTTTCATTTCCAGTGAACACTATATTTTATTGTCTGATCGATGTTAGAAGGATGACAGTCGAAGAATTTCTGTAGTTAGAGGATCACGCCAGTTCAGTTACCCTACTATATAATTGTTCTCAGCATCCAAAATGCACATCCTCCTTGTTTCAATCATAATAGGGGAAGGAAACCACACAGCAATTTATTCTGCACAATCCACTTGAAGAAAATAATTGAAATAATATAAAAATATGCCACCATGCCATATGTGACCTCGTCGTTGGTGACTGATGAGAGGCACTAATCGCCCTCCATCCTCCGTTGGCTCTGAACTTCAGTACACAAGCTACTAGCTTAGGGGATGTGGATTTTGAGGATCAATGGTTGTTAGGACATCTGGTAACACCGATAATGCATCACTAAGACTTTTTTAAAAATAATTTTTACAAAATTTTGATTCTTGACTTAACAAGACAAACCATTTTAAATTTTTTGACTCATGAAAAAATTGACTCGAGACTTTAACAATTGACACAATGTTTTTCAAAATAACAAGGACTCTATGAAAAATTATTCCTAAAGACACAAACAATGATAACTCTCTCTTGACTATTTTTCATGAAAAACTACCAAACCTAAATGCATATTTATCACTACTGACCCCTTGACCATTTGAAAAATATATTATTCAATGAAACTGATCTAGCTATCAAATTACTCAAACATGTAGTTATAAACATAACCATATGATTTTTACCTTGACATTTGATGATTTAAATATCTACAGTGTACAAGGAAGAGGATGCTTTCAAGATAAGATAACAAATCTGAGAACTCTATCTACAGTCATAATAATTCCAAATGTCAATGCCGAGATTAAAATAAATTCACTATTTGATCTTAAAAAATCAATTTTTTTGACATTGATGAAGGATCTAAATTCTTGGATGCACAGATCGATCTGAATATCGAGTGGATTCACCATAGTAGAAGATGGAAACTGCAATTTAGAAATCTATGATAGGAGTTGTAACAACACAGTCATAGGTATTGGAAAATTTCATGGATGACAGTGTTAGATCATGTTGCTGACTTGCCTTGAAAATGCATTTGACATAGATCCAAAATACATGCACCTAGCAGTCTTAACACCTTTCCTTCTGGTATATCAACTAAAAACATCTTCCTGCTCTTTTTAAGGATCTTACACAAACTACCCACAATTCACTTATGCATATATCCTGAATAGGATGAATCTTCATGGTATATGATATTTTGATTGGGTGGTGAGTGGCACAGTCTGAGAATGCAAAATTTGAGAAACTTTGCATGCTAGAATGCTTCGATATTCTCAAGATCATGGTGCTTCGTTCTTCACATGTTGAATTGGTGCCAGATTGAGAGATATTGCTCAAAACAGTCAAGGTCGATATGAATCCAACCAATCTTCATGCTTACATTACAGGCATAGAATGCTCAATGGAGCTTCTCTAGCCAGAAAATAAGAAATAAATAGTGTATATATTTTGAAGATATCAAACTTGGGGCAATGAAGTGTTGCAGCCTAGAATTTACTAGATAACACCCTAGTCACACTGACACATCACTCAGCCTTGACTGAGCGGTCACCCAAAGTGTGCAAAGGTACCAGGTCCCTCTTTAGGGTTGCTGTAGTAGGATGTTAGTGTGATGAATGAAGAAACATATAGATTCATAACTAATCTACCATTCTACAATGTATGCTACATTCAGATCTATGACAGAACAAGATTTAAATAGTAATCATGATTGAATCAATAACATGTACTACTCAATTCCACACAGGAATGCCACTTAGTTTCAGCCAATATCTTCTATCTATTAATAAACATAGAAGATCCTTAAAATAATGTTAATTTATACCAATGCTTGTATGGTTCTGATACAATAATTCAGTCATATGCGTATATCTCTATACCTCCATACATCCATCACACTCATATATTACCACTATGTACCTCACATCATATATATAGGGTGGGGACTTGCCCTTCACCACTTGTCTATTCCAGAAATAGGCCGCATGCTATTAATAACGACGTTCCATTCATAGGCATAGCCACACATGCAAGTGTGTTATCTATAGACCTCTTACAGTTAATTGAAGTGTCAGTTATATTCTTATCTCGTCTCCATACAAAACACTTCGATATGATCCTCCAAAGATAGAAAATGCATGGCGTGCACGTCTCTACATTGTTGGTGTGTTCCACATGCCATCTTCTAAAAATAGATCGTCATGCTCAAAATTGGCTAAGTCTTGAATACTAAGCTTGCCTTCCGTGTACGGGTCCTTCCTGTCCCTCTGCACCCTTGATCCTAACCTTCTCTCCCACGCAGAATCCTTGTGTGTTCTCTAACTAGTATTCTCTGATCAACATTACCCCACACTAATCTCATTATCGTCCCGACAATGGGTATTCCTACAAACATTGAAGTAAAGAATAGAATAATGAAAATAATAAGAATGAAAGAATGTAGACAAATAAAGAATTTTTATGAGGTTATGAGATAGCCTCCTCTGTATCAATTTGAAGTATCAATTCTGGATACTCCTCCTTTATTTCAGCCTCTAAAACCTGCCATTTTTTGAGTGCTTGTCATGCTTTTTCTAAGATGTCCAAAGTAATGCATTCTAACTCATCCCTCACAATCTCTCCCTTTTCATTTTGCAAAACCAATACAATGCTGGAAATTGATGTCATTTTTCCTTCTGATAGATCCATCTTCTACGCAATTAGCTTCCCAAGATCTTCCAGCCAAGTCTTGTGCAGTTCTTGTGCTATTGCCAGGGCCTCACACTTCTTAACTATTGAAAATATTTCTATGTGGCCCAATGTCTCATCCTTCATTGCTTTCTGGACCTCATTATTTTCTTCTAGGGTCTTTATGCTGATAAGGGCCTCTGGAGCTGTGCAGATATTTAAAGCTTGGTCTACCTTCTTCAATACTCCTTGTAACGCTTGCAACAACCCTTCATAAGATGCAATCTTTTACATCACTGAGGATTTCTCTCATTCTTCATCTTGCTCTAAATTCCTTGGCGCTGTCATGCGCAGAGGTTCATCTTCAAGTACCAAGTCCACATACTTTCCTACATAGTGTATCACTGAAGGAAATGTCTGTGGTACCTTAGCGTCTAAGTGTGGCCTTGCTCTGATGACATTATCCCTAATATCCTCTGCAATGATGATAAATACTTCATTCTTCTTTTGCGTGAAGTCCCTCTCTTGTGTTATGCACACTATCTCTACATTCATTGTCTTCAGCTCCTCGCGTAGTGCTCTGATTGTTGCATATTTGTCCATGTTTCTTCTAGCCACTTCAGCAGAAACCTTCACCAATGCATTGCTGATCTACTCATTTGAGATGATAGTAGGCTTTACTGTCATGTGTCTAGCTTGGGGTGCCTTCTTCATCCATCTCGAAATGCATGAATCTTGTATACATCAAATTTAGGATCATCCATGTGGGTGTGCATTGACCATGACAGTTGCTTTCGAGTGTGCACAGTCACCATATCCTCATCCATTAGCTCCCAACTGAATAAATCCTTCTATGCTATTGTGCTATGGAAGCGGGCATGGAAAATTTTACCTGCGTCCTCTGCATACCCCATGGCTGGTGGAATGTGCTCTCCACTTGTTCTTCTAGACCGTTGCTGCTTAGGGAATTTAGCTTCCAAATTTGGGACTTGTGTCTCCATGTCTTGAAAATTCTTGGCAGTTGTCTCCTCTAGTCCCTTCTCATCCTCTTCTCTTCCCTTTGATTCCTCACCCTGTTCTTCTATGTTCTTTGGAAGTGTGGGAGAATTAGGTGCACTTTTCTCTGACTCTTCCGCCTCCTCATTTAACTTCAGTTTCTTTCTTCTTTTCATGGTTGCCTCCTTCTGTGGAGAGATTCTAGGTGATGTGTGCACCGTGGTTAGAGTAGAACCTTGGGTCCTTGTTCTCCTAAAGACCCTCTTAAATCTATGCTCCCCTTGGACTGCATTCAAGTCCTCATCATCCCCCTCTTGTGGCTGAGGTGGTGTAATGGTGCACTCAGCTTCACCCTTATTGCTCTAAACCACCACTATCTTTACGCTCCTCCTCCTCATCCTCCACTTCAATTGACTCTATGGGCTTAGGTGCTGGGATGTTCTCCATTGTATGCTTTCCCTTTGGTGGTGCTGGAAGTGAGAGCTCACCTTCCACATACTTGTTATTCTCCATCTTTGGATTTAGCTGAAGATACGCCAATGCTGCCCCTACACCTGCTACAACCAAACTTATTGGATTAATATTCAACCCATCTGAAATGATCCTCTCAGTGAAGGAACTTCTTCCAGGATACACATAATTATTTCTCAACATGTGGTAGTCATAGTCTACCTTATCTACATTGAATACCAGTCGGTGTGTGTCTATAAATACGTGAACAGATGCTTAGAAATACCTTGCAGTGAATGCATAAGGAAATTTACACCAAGGGCTCTAGACTCCATCTTTCATTGGGAAGCATGCAATGTAGAAATGCTGATATTCAAAAAATTGGACTTGTTTCCCTACTACTGATGGTAGGTCCTTAGGGATGCGTCACTCTTCTCCAAATGCCACACTAAGCCTATAATACCATTTCTCCACCCTTTGCTTTACGTCATCTGTCATGGCCCCTTTACATAGATAATTGTTGAACCTTTCAGCTGGTGACTTATTCTCCATGGATATTCCCATACTTTTTCCTTCGACCCGTATGGTACTCCAATTTTTATGAATACTAGTGATATTAGAACAACCCCAAAGCTTATCTTCCCTCCCGTGCATGCTTCCTCAACTATTTTTTCTACAATATATCCTGTAATATTGTAGATTGCTGCTTCTGACATCTTACATGCAATATGTAACCACATATTATTTACTTGTGACCACCACTCTTGATCATTTAACTTTGTAACAAGGTGTGCTGCAGCTTGCACAACTGAACAGTTCTTCAATTTATCTATATCCATACCACACGGACCCTTTAGGTACCCCAACTCCTGTCTGGTCTTTAAGATCATGAATTTATCTATGAGATCATTCTTTATGTCCTCTCCTGTGGCCTTCAAACTTATAACTGATGAGATAAGCACAGATGAGATTCTAACTCTACATCCTACAAAGTAGAAGTCCTCGTGCACTCTGCTCATGAGCCACTGATACAAGGGATCATACTTCCCAAAATATGGAAGCTCATATAATTGGTAGACCCCAACTCTCTTCAGAGTCTTCTCACCTGCATCATCATAAACTGGCATGTCATCCATCGTACACTTGTTCATTCTAGCAGTGAGTAAGGAATCGAGCTCCTTATTATTCTCCTTAGTCTTGTGATTGTATTCACTCACTTTTCACTTTCTGATGGGTGAATCCCACTCCTGGCCAATGATGACTCCTTCTAGATATTGCAATTCTAAAAATTCACTTTCGGGTGCCATCTCTTCTTCCTCGACGACCACTTTCTTTTTTTCTTTTGCTGCTACTGCAGATGCCTTCCTGGGTGTCATTTTTTTCCTTTACAAATGTCTCCTCTTTAACTCTGCAACCTTAAAAATCAAACCATAGCTCGATTCAATCATGCCCTAGGTGGAAACTTCATGCCCTAACTCCTCTCTGCCTCCCTTATTCACCCAAACCCTTCACCACTAGGGACACAAGCTTCTTTTTGTACAAATTTGTTTATCTCGCTTGGTTTCACACCCTTCACATCTTAACCCGATCACTTGACTTTTAGCAATTGGCTATTTCCTCAAATTATCTTAGTCGTAACAGTAAAAATGAATCTATATCCCATCCTTATATAATTTTTTTCAAATTTCGATGCATTTATTGCTCCTTCACCTACCAAATATCCTCTCATTTACTGACCAAATTTGTTCATTCTATGTGGTACATCTTCACACCCTAGCTATAACCTTCTAGCTCACCTTCCTACCCTTTGGTCACATACTTCTCTTCAGTGCACACCCTTGTGCCCGAGTACCTTGTCACTGTACCTTCTTGTGGTAGTTATCATGGCCTCCACTTACCCCATGTTATACTGTCCTTTCATTCATCTCCATCCTTGGTCACTTTTGAGAAGCAATCTTCTTTTGACTTAAAGCACACCTGTATCATCTTATTCCTTTAACCTTTTAATTACCATGGTCTTTTAATTGGATAACTACAACCACCCCATGCTAAAGGTATGTGTAGTCCTCTGTGCACAAAAATTCTTCACATAGTAATTAGCTTCATGCACGTAAGCGCAATTTACACAAGAGCAATAACTAAATTGAGAAAGCATGACGACAATGAAGCAAATACATTAAGGAAATATAGAAGGGAAACCTAATCTAAATGGAAATACTACCTTATTACAAACACCAAGAAGTCTTATTTATATTAGGGCTTCAACCTACTTCCGTTAAAGTAACCGGGTAACCATGTCCCATCAGGTGCTTCTAACTGGAAAGCACCTGATTCAAGTATGAAAGTGATGACATATGAGCCCAACTAATGTACTTTGAGCTTGCATGGATGGCACAAGAACTTAGAGTCATAAAGAAGTACCATTTTTCCAATCTCAAACTTCTTATCCCTTATGTTTTTGTCATGCCATGCCTTATTCCTGGCCTTTTCCTGCTTTTGACTCCATCGTGCTATGGCTCGTTGCTCATCCAGTTGAACAATCTTCTTGATATGATCTTTAAAATCTTGTTCATCAGCTAGACCTCTAGCACACGCAATGCACAAATAAGATAACATAAATTCTATTGGGAGAATGACTTCCATGCTAAACACCAGTTGAAACAGTGTGGCTTTGTTCAATCACTTATAAGTTGTTCTATATGCCTAAAGAACAACTAAAATTTTTTCATCCCAATCCTTTCTTCTAACATCACAAATTTTTGTCAAAGTCTAGCTCAAAATCTTGTTGAAAGCCTCAACAGTTCCATTTTCCTGAGGATGGTAGGGTGTAGTTTTATGGTGTACAACCATAAACTCTTCTAATAGGATCTTGATTGTCTCATTCAAAAAGTGTGTACCCCTATCACTTTTCAAGCTTAAAGGACATCCATATCTTGTAAGAACATTCTCCCATAGAAACCTAGCCACTGTAGCTACTGGATAGTCCTTTGTAGGTACTTCTTCTGCCCACCGTGTGAGATAATTTGTGCAAGTAATGATATAGTGTGATCCAGTCCTGTGTGTGGTTAACGAAATAGGTTTTACAAAGTCAATGACCCATTGCTTAAGTGGTTCTGTACTAGTAATTGGTCTCAAAGGCATCTCATCTCTTTTCCCTGGTTTTCCTAGGTGTTGATAATGATCACACACCTTACAATATTCTTTACAGTCTTTATAGAATGTCTCCCACCATAATCCAACAAGTAGGATCTTTCGAGTAGGTGCATCACCTACAGAATGGCCTCTTACAATACCACCATGAGATTCTTCCATAATATCCTTGTGCTCATGCTCTAATACACAATGGTGTAATACTCCATCTCTGCCTAACTTGTAGAGATCACCACTAATTAACATAAAAGATGCCGTGTGTATAACAAGCTGTTTCTTTTCTAATGCATTCATTCCTTCTGGTGCTATACCAGTCCACAGAAAGACAACAACGTCTTCTAATTATGATGGCAAGCATTGTAACCTATATATTTGTGCATCTGGCATGGTTTCTTCAATTGTCTATGCTTCTTCTCCTGAGTTGATTCTAGATAAATGGTCTGGTCTAGAATTGCTTTTCCCTAGCTTCACTACAACTGTGAAATCAAACTCTTGAAATAGGATTACCTGTATGCATATGCACCCTTGTAAAATGGGCTTGTTTACTAAGTAATTCAAAGCCATGTGATCTGTATAAAACAAAAATGGTGTTACTAACAAGTACCTGTCGAAACTTGTGCAATGCATAGATCATGGACGAAGCTTCGCACTCTATAGTTATATATTTCTGTTTAGCAAGAGTCAACTTTCTAATAGTAAAAAAAATTGGATGATCGACAATAACTTCTCTAGGTTGAGCTAACTGAAAGGAACAATAACCAGATCATACCAAGCCAAGAACACAGATGCTAATCAAACATCATGATCAATAAGATGAAAGCGATTGTCCAGAATAGCTTTACATAAAACCTTTACAAAAAAATGAGTAGCAATATCATATATTATTATATAACTCAATGAAATACATTGAGAATGGGCCTTGCTTGAATAGGCAAGGAATAACAATCTAAGAACCAGTCAAGGTCATAGATCAAGCCATGAATCAAGGAAATAACTAGTCATCAAAGAACTAGTCAAGACCATAGATTTAGGAGAGAACTAGACATCAAAGATCTAGTCAATACCATAGATCAAGGAAATAACTAGTCAATACCATAGATCAAGGAAAGAACTATACCTAACAACTAGATAATATCTCCTAATATCTAAATAAGATAAAAGAAATATCCACACACATAAGTGGGTGAGGATGAATACAATAAAGGTAAATAAAGTACCTAGGTGAACATGAGCTAAGGTAAATACCTACTCTAACACCCCCCTCAAGTGAAGCTAGGGGCCAAAATAGAAGTGGCATGTCCATAGTATGAGTCCCAGAAACTAGGTCTGATGAGGTACTCATGTACAATAAGTGGGGAAAAAGGGACACCGTAAGGTACCCAAAACCAGTAACAACAAAGTAAAGAGAGTAAAAACCTGCTCCAAGGCATCCCAAGAAGCTCAGCTCAAAAAACTCATACAATGCTGAAGAATTTTGGTGTGCACTATGGTTTGAATCCACTGCTTGATCATAGAACTCAAAAACAACTGACAGTGGGATTCACAAGAATAGCTCCATACAAGGAGACTGTCAACAAAGTGATGTCAAAAGTGCAAAAAAACACCAAACATAAAGATAGTGAGTGATGGAGATAGCGACAGAGGTACAATCAGTGTGGTTTCCACTATATTGGCTACAGAATGTCTACATTCTAGGCCAAATATAACTGAGAGGAGGCTTCTTACTGACCAAAATCAGACAATGAAAAGCTGTAAACTAAAAAAGTGGACACGCTGGGATCCACACCTTTGTCCTGGAATAAGATTCTTCAAAACCCTAACAGAAAAGTGGGTCCACAATCTCCTGGAAGAGGGTAGTTCACGTGGGAAAAGGACAATGAAGGTGCTACCTATCTAATGGTTCTAGATGGCTGCATAAATAGGGCTTTGGACAAAGTGAATCTTTCCCTTATTGGTAAGTTTCTAGGCTCCAGACCTAATATTGATTTTATTAGAAAATGGGCTCTTAGAAAGTGGAAACCTAAGGGGGATCTGAGTATTACCATCATGCCACGGGGTTTTTTTCTGGAAAAATTTAATCAGTAGACTGATTTGGAATCGGTGCTTCTGGGAGGACCATGGTGGCTGGGTAATATGGGCCTCTTTTTGAAAAAATGGTATCCAGGGTTTGACCCAAACATTGAAAATATAAACACCATTCCAATCTGGTGTAGACTCCCTGGGCTACCGTTGCAATTTTGGGATGATGAAATCTTGCTAAACATTGTTAAATCCATAGGTGCTCCGATCGGGCTAGATGGACCCACGAGAAATAGATCCAGACTTGCTTTTTATTCGATTCTGCATTTCTTCTGAAATGGAGCAGGAGTTACTGGAGCACATCATCTTGAAATCTAATTGTGGAATGTGGATCCAAAAAATCAAATTTGAAACCTTTCATTTAAGGTGTAAGTAATGTCATCGTATAGGACACTTCACCAAAAAATTTCCTAATAAGGAGATCTCTACAGAGGAGGATAAACACAAAAAGAAAGAACAACTTGAGGGTGATTTAGAAATGACAAAGGAAAGCAGGGTACTAGACAATGAAATCCGAAGAGAAGAAAAATCCCCTAACCAGCCTGAGTTGAACTACAATAAAAAGGAAAAAAAGGGGGGTTTAGAACTCCAATAAGGAAACACCTGGTCTGGCATCCAAAAACCCCAGCAGTAGCTTTGTATGAATCACAAATCAGAAATAAAGAGGAATTAGAAATGCAAAATCCAGTAAAGGTGACTATGGAGGTGGACGAACAAGAAGGAACTGTAAAGGTAAATATCATTCCTAAGGATCTAACTCAAACTTTGGAACTTCCAAATGACACTAAGGAAGCTGAGATAGATAATTCTCTGTGCATCATTGAGGAAATGTTGGAGAAGGACAACATGGGTTCAGAAGAAGCATTACAGAAAAACACTCCAAGGGGTGAAAGTAAAATCTCAACCACAAAGGGAAACTCTTGCTTCAGCAACAAATCAGTAGATCTACCTCCTTGCTTCAGCAACAGATCAGCAGATCTACACTTTATTAACAGTAATCAGAGAGAGAAAGAGGAGGGAGAAGTAACGCCATTTAAGGAAGATGAGGAGCTAACTTCTTGATTCATAGAGGTCATTTCAAAAAAAATAAAAAATGAAAGGATTTGAAATGATCCCAGAATCGCTCTACAGTGAAAAGAAAAAGAAAATTGACAACTGGGAAACTTCAACATCCAAAACTACTAGATCTTCTGCTAGAAGACTAGTAGATTTTGGAAGTAGTTCTAAAAGAGGAAGGCCCTCAAAAAAGACTCTTAGATCCAAGAGAACAAAGAAAGACATTGCAGATGGCACTCAACATCAATTGAGCCATCAGGAAATCCCAGCTCCCACTCCTATTAAATGAAGATTATCTCTTGGAACATCTGAGGGCTAAACAGAAACTCCAAACAGAGAATCATTAAGGAGTTATGGGATTCTAGTAGTCCTAGTATTTTGATTTTGTAGGAAACTAAGATGAAAGCTAAGATCCTTGAAATTAGTAAAAAAAATTCTGGGAAAACTCTGACATGGCTGCGGTGGACTCTCAGGGAGCCTCTGGAGGTCTGGCTACTCTTTGGGATAAAAGACATTGTACTGGTATGATTCTTAATGCTAGCACTAATCATCTTGCTATTAAATTTCATGCTATTGAGAACAATGGTGAATGGATCCTTTCTAATATCTATGCCCCTAATACGGTTAGTGGGAGACGTAAACTATGGACTGATCTTAAGATCTTTAGAAACCAGCATATTACAGCCAACTGGCTTATCATGGGTGACTTTAATTCTCCTCTAAACCCAGGTGAAAAATATGGAGGAATCTCCAGCTTTTCCACATGTATGGATGAATTTGTAGATTTTGTTGCTGATCTTAATCTCTTGGATGTGGATCTCCATGGGAATAAATACACCTGGAACAATAGAAGGTTGGGAAAATATCTAATCCAAGTTAGACTAGATAGAGCCCTGATTTCTGCTAGTTGGATTCTCAGTCAGGACTTCCACCTCTCTTCCCTGCCCAGAATTGGATCGGACCACAATCCAATTGCCTTAAATCTTCTCAATTGGACTAAGCCCATCAGAAGCTCATTCAAATTTGAAAAGATGTGGATGGAGCATGATGACATTTATGACAAAATTAAAGAGTGGTGGGTTTGGAATGGTGAAGGCACTGCTCAATTTAGATTGATTCAGAAGCTCAAAAATGTTAAAAAACAAGTTAAAATTTGGAATAAAAGAGTTTTTGGTAATGTGTTTGAAAAAAAAAGAAGTTAAAACAAAAGCTCCAAGATCTGGAAATCAAAATGAATACAATGGGGAGATATTTTGAAGACCAAACTAAGGAAAAGAATATTCTTTCAGAGCTGCATACGATTTGTAGCAGAGAAGAATCCTTATGGAGACTAAAATCTAGGGCTATCTGGCTAAAAGGAGGAGATAGAAATATGAAGTTTTTTCATATGACCACTTTGAAGCACAGAGCTTGCAATAGGATTATGGAAGTGGCTAAAAGTAATGGCACTATTATAAAATATCCCAACAACATCAAAGAGGAAGCTCTTAATTTCTATAAAAAACAACTTAATGAGAGGAATATCATTGCTGATGAGGCAATTTCTTTCATGTTGGAGGCTATTCCCCAAGGAAATTGAGGAGCAGAGATTTAAAGATATCACTAAAGCTGTCACACTTGAAGAATTACAAAAAGTTGTGTTTACTTTAGAAGGTGACAAGGCTCCGGGCCCGGATGGTTTTTCTATTAACTTTTTTCAGAAATTTTGGGAAATATGTTCGGATGATCTTCTCAGAGTGGTGAATGAATTCTATAGAACTGGGGATCTTTTGAAAGAGCTGAATAACACCCACATTGTGCTTGCTCCAAAAAAAATGGATGCTAAGGACTTCAAAGACTTCAGACCCATCAGCCTTGTGAATGTTATCTATAGAATTTTTACCAAAATCATTGCTACCAGGCTACAATTTATTATGAATGATTTAATCTCAAGGCAGCAGAGTGGATTCATTAAAGGCAGGATTATCCAAGATGGAGTGATTATGGTACATGAGACCATACACTCTATGGAAAATAATAAAAAAGTGAATATGGTCCTTAAGCTTGATATGAATAAAGCCTTTGACAAGGTCTCTTGGGTTTTTCTAGACAAAGTTTTAATTAAATTTGGTTTTCCTGCTAAATTCAGAAAAATTATTAAGGCTTGCATCTCTACGGTCAGATTCTCAGTGGTGGTTAATGGTGAGCCAGTGGGATTTTTCACAAGCAGCAGAGGGCTAAGACAAGGGGACCCCATATCCCCCCTGCTCTTCATTCTTATGGCAGACAGTCTTAGTAGAACAATTGGTAAAATAGTTATTGATGGTCTTCTGAAAGGTTCAAAGCCCACTTCCATCAGCCAAGCAGCTTCTCATCAACAATTTGCAGATGATACAATCCTTCTTTTAATGGCATCTATCCTTGAAGCTAAGGCTACCAAGGCTATTCTGCAACTTTACGAATCTACTTCTGGGCAAGAGATCAATTATGATAAAAGCTCCATTTTCTTCTTCAACACTCCTGAGGAAAGACAACTTAAAATTGCAAAAATTCTGGGCTGTAAAATAAGTGCACTTCTAGCCACTTACTTAGGACTCCCTCTTGGCACTAAAAAAGTTTCTACCAAGGTGTGGAATGATCTGTTGGCAAGATTTCAAAAAAAAATGGCTGGATGGAAAGGAGCCATTCTTTCTAGTGCTGGTAAGTGCCTGCTCATAAAAAGCACTCTTCAAAATCTACCTATCTATATCATGTCTCTATATAAGATCCCTTCTACCTTCAGAGAAAGAATTGAGAGGATTCAGAAAAACTTCTTATGGCAGGGCATGGAGGAGAAGTTTAAATATCACTTAGTTTCTTGGGATAAGGTTTGTACTCCAAAATCTATAGGGGGCCTGGGCATAAAAGACATCAAGAAAATGAATGAGGCTCTTATTGTGAAAATGGGCTAGAGAATGCTATCTGAGAAGCAACCCTGGATAGAATTAATTAAGGCTAAATACCTTAATCAACAAGCAGTCTTTTCTTTTCTTCAAGATGAGCATCTTCCTTATGGTTCCATTTTTTGGAATAATTTAGTGAAGAGCAGAAATTTCATCAAACAAGGAAGTAAATGGAAAGTGGGAGATGGTTGTGATATAAAATTCTGGGATGATAACTGGTTTAATTGCAGCCTTATGGACAGATTTGGTGTAGTCAAAGATAGTCTTGAAAGCAAGTATGGCACTAGAATCAAGGATTATATTGAAAGAAATGGTAACAAAAAGAAATGGAAAAAACTTTATGTGGATAGAGATGATCTGATCCAAACTATTTCCTCCCTGCAAGATCAGTTGGACCTTATCCCCTTAAGTCAGCTGGAAGTTAAGGATGAATTGGTCTGGAGCAATTCTATTGATGGGGACTACTCTGTTAAAACTGGTTATAATACTTTCTTCGACAATAGTCAAACTGAGTTTAAATGGAGTAGAATTTGGATGACTGAGCTAACACCTAAAATTAACTTTTTCTTTTGGCTTGCTCTCAGGGGCAGAATTCTTACCACTGACAACCTGATAAGAAAAGGTTTCATAATGCCTAATAGATGTCATCTGTGTAAAAAAGACTTTGAGGATATCAGTCATTTGTTTATCCATTGTGAATATGCTACCAAAATGTGGAGTTTTTCCCTCTCTAATTTTAAAGCTTCCTGGGTGGTTCCGAAGGACTTCAGTCAGCTCTGGACCCAATGGAGCCCACCCTATAAACATTGTGTTGTGAGAAGGCTCTAGAATTTGGTAATGCCTCATGTTATTTGGAGGATATGGAAAGATAGAAATGATATCATCTTTAGAAATAGTAAATAGAATTATAAGCTCAGTATTGGAAAAATTTCTAATGCTATTAAAGAGAATATTGCTAGATTTAAACCCCCCAAGAACAAGAGTTATCCAGAAAATGAAGAGCATATCTTGTCCTAATGGCAGATTGGTGCTGACAATATCTGGAATAATTCTGGTAATAATATTGATAGATCTTTGATACATTGGCATCCTCCTGATCTCAACTGGTATAAGTTGAACTTTGATGGGGCCTCTAAGGGTAACCCTGGAATTACAGCTGGGGGAGGAGTGATCTGGGATCATAAAGGTAGTTTGGTTGCTGCTTATGCTGGTAAAATGGGAATACAAACTAATCATTTTGCTGAAGCATTATCCACTTTATGGGGCCTTAGAATTGCTCAGACTCATAATATCCAAAATCTCATTTTGGAAGGAGACTCGCTTAATATCATTAATCATCTTAATCAGTGTTCACCTCCAAGTTGGAACATCAAGGACTTCATCTTGGAATCCATAAGTATTTGCCAAACCTTCAATAATATTCAGATCAAGCATACTTACCGGGAGGGTAACAAGGTGGCAGATGCATTGGCTAACTATGGCATAAATGTTAATCACATTATTTGGGATAATAGTGATCACATTCCTGAGTAGATTCAAAACAACATACAAGCGGATACTTATGAGCATGCAAATTCGGGGTAAGATAAATGAGCATTTGGAGTGGGTCTTTAAGAATAAGACTTTCACACGTGCTGATAAGTTTAAAACAACACTCAAGCAGATCTTGATGGGCAATCAAGGATATAGAAAGCATAATGATGACTTAAAGTGGATTTATATGAAGATTAAAGCCACACATGCGGGAAATATTATGCCTATAACAGCTTTTAAACAGGTTTTTACGGATTTTCAAGTCCGTAGTAAGGATGATGATGATCTAGAGTGGGTTTCTAAGGGGGGTGAAATTCACACATGGGGGATTTCCCAGGTTCATAGCAGCATTCACATAGGCATTTGTGGGAAATGTTATGAAAGCAACGGCTACACTATTCATCATTCCCATCGCGTGAGAAAAAATAGAGAAAGGTGGATTGGAAACTACGTCTATTATAGAATTCCTCATAGGGATTTTGAAGATTATACTTTCAATCACTTAAGCATAGTGAAAATGGGAGGAGCCCCTTGTCAGATCGAGCCCAGTGAGGACCCGGAGTGGAAGAATAATGAAGAGCTTTGGAATCTTCTCAACCAGGGAGGCATCACAAATTTTATTGAGAAGATACAGGGTCACGACCAAAGAATTTCCATGTAATTTGTGAAGGATTGGAAGGATCGCAAAGTTGAATATGGCGGACAGAAAATTTTGATCAATGAAGAGTTAATAGCTGAAGCAACAGGCCTTGGAATGGATGGGTACCACTTTTTTAATAAAAGGATTGACAGGGCTGCTGAGGAGAGGAAATTTGTTGAGGGTAATGAGAAATTGGTCTTCATCATGGTGGGTTTGCAGGTCAGCTCTATCCCTCCACCTTTTGACGAGGTCACCCGTATGATGGTGCGATACATCTCTTTGGAGGGGAGATTCGTCACAGTGCCCTCAAAACATCTTGTGTTCCTCAATCACTTCCGCAGAAGTTTCACGGTATGTTTCCCTCATTATCTACTTAATTCTCTTGAGTGCTCCATTTTGGAGTTCCAAAAGCATACTCATGCGGTCCCTCTGCATCAAGGTCTCATCTTCTTGTTGCATAAACTTTGTCTTCTTAAGTTTCCCGGCATTCCAACTTCCCCCATCTCTGTTCCATCTTTTCCCCTCACCACTGCCGCTACCCCCATCTCTTCTCCTTCTATCCCCATCACCACTGTTTCTACCCCTTTTCCTTCCTTCTCAGCTCCCCCTGTCATCCCCCCCACCTCTGCTCCCACCCCCTTCACCTCCACTTCGACCAGACCTATAACTAGGTCTTCTAAAAGACTGAACCTGGATACCCCTATTTCGGGGAACATTCCTCAGGACTTGGAGGTTGCTCATAATATCCTTCATATTAGCAGTACTGGTTCATAGGAGGCACACACTGAGAGCTCCAAAAAAAGGCTGGAAGCCTTAGAAACAGACATGTTGCTGTTGAAAGAAGAAGTTAAAAACTTGGCTAAGCAAAAAGGTAAGAGGAAGAAGGAGGAGGAGGTTGATATTGACAATAAACAGGTTGAGGATATCTACAAAAAACTGAACTCCCTGGACAACCGTCTAGGGAAAGCCAAGACTCGCCATGACCATAATATGGCTATATTTAGTGCAATCGAAGAATTTATTGAGCAGCATGTCCGCAACATTTCTAATCTCAATGGAATACCAGAAACTCTTTGGGGCACGGAAAAGGAAAGAAAACAGACCATTCAATAGCTGGATATTACTGACTCTACTCATATGATGACATTGGATATGTTCACCTCTTGGTAGACTATTAAATCTAGAATCGCCAAAGCCGCCAAGAAGTAATTGTGGATCTGCGCTGCTCTTGCTGCCTTCCTTCATGTTTTTTGCTATTTTTTGGCTGCTCTTCTGCAGTGTTCAAACTGGTTTGATGTTTTGGGGTAGCTGCTCTTTGGTTACCTTGGGTTTTTATGTCTTATCTGGATCTTGATCCTTCTTGTAATGTTTTTCATTCCTATTCTGGCTTCTAGGCCCTCTTTGTATATAAGGGTATAGTCCCTTTCAAAAAACTATTTACCAATAATAAAAAAAAACTACTTGAACACTGAAAAACTAACACTAGAATGAACCATAATAGATCCCCCATAAGAGATACTATCAACATGCCAAAAGTGTCGAAAATACAGATACAAAATCTCTCAACAAACAAGAGAGATACACTACACCTGCTAAAGAAAAATTCTCAAAACAAGAAGCATCACAATGCATAAGGTATAGAAAGTGGAGCAAGAGGTTGAATGGTGGAGGAGTCATGCCTGTAGAGTCCTCTCAATGAATGCCTAAGTTACTACCACGAGTGATTAGATATCCACCCCAAATCAACACGGATGGATGAAGAAGATGTCTGCATATGACTTGGTGTAAAATGCACAATGGGTGCATGCAAAAGAACATCAAAACAAGAAGCATCACAATGCATAAGGTATAGAAAGTGGAGCAAGAGGTAAAATGGTGGAGGAGCCACGCCTGTAGATTCCTCTCAACGAATGCCTAAGTCACCGCCACGAGTGATCAAATATCCACCCTAAATCAACATGGATGGATGAAGAAGATGCTTGCATATGACTTGGTGTAAAATGCACAATGGGTGCATGTAAAAGAACATCAAAATGTGTGTCAGGTTCATCATGTCTGACAGCTGAAATCTTAGGTTTCTCAATCTTGAGTGAAGGTGTAGAACTCATGTGTTGCTCATGATCCTCAGAAAGAGTCGAGCGAAAAAAAAGGAGCTCTATCAATGTGTGATCCCAATGAAGTATCTGCTTGAAAACCAATTTCATGATGAGAATTCCACTTAACATGTGGAATAGAGGAAACAATACCCTGTGAATGTCTGCCAATGACTCCTCTAGTGAGACCCATAGAATGGAGCATGTGAGAACTGAATGCAGTGGTATGCTTCTTAAAAAATCTGTGTAGTTGAGCAGAAGTAGGATACACAACATGTGGTACTGTAATAGGTACAAATGTGGAAGAGTATGCAGTAACAAGCCTCACAAGTTTAAAAGCATCAAAAGCAGGTTCAGGCTCAAAGACTGGCAGATCAATGTCAGTGGGTATAAGAGCAATAATTACAAGTGGACTATGAGCATGGATATGGTTGTCCACAATATGATGGTGATGCTGTAGGCTAACAAGTTTGTTCTGTAGGGAGTGTATTATTGTATCCTTATCATGAATGAGTGATTGTAGAAGAGAATTTTTCTTCTTGAGCGATCTATTTTCTTCCACAAATTTTACAATATCCTCTTGAATTCCACATACTTCAGAGAAAAGCATATCATTCTCAGAATCCATGATAGGTACAAACTGTAACTCCCAAAAATTTAGGATGTCGGGCTCAGCCAAAATTACATCCACAATTGATTGCAACACTCCTCCATATTTGGCACTTTATAATTATAGTGCAAGTCTCAAAATAAATAACTCCAATGGAAAGAGCATGAAAAAACAAGCACGTTTGTAAAAACAACCCTCAAAACCGAGTTACCGATCAAAACATACAAGCTTTTTAATATTTTGCTTTGTTATTTATTTTAGTTGCCACTAAAACAAAAAAAATGTTATTGCCTTCACCACACAAATAAAATTAAAGGGGGTTGAAGTTTTTTTTTTATTAAGGGAAAATAGTTTTGAAGGGACTATACCCTGTATACAAAAGGGCTCAAATGCCAGATACCCGAAGTGGGAGAAACAGCCCAAAGAAGAGAAAAACAACCAACCTCAGAGGGATCAACAGCCAGATAAAACAACATATTAATAGAAAGGATCCAGACGTACAATGATCCAAAAAACAGCTTAAGAGATCAAAAAACAACCAAGAGATATCTATCCTATAATATCTTCAACAAAAAACAACACCAGATCCACCAGTCATCAGCAACTTCACAGCCAGTAAACAACAACACAGCTCTACTTTACTTGATAGCCCTGTCAATCTTGGTTTTGATCATTTGCAGTGAGAAAAAGAATGCAATGGCTGTGGCCTGAGAAGGGTCTTTCAGATCCACCTGAGCAATTTCCATATCTGTTTTCTCTTTGGGACCCCAAATGTCTTCAGTAATCCCGCTGAGGCTGCATACACTATGAACATGCTGTTCGATGAAATTGTAAATACTTTTGAGTGCAGATAGGATGCAATCATTATGGATTTTTACATTTCCCATTCTACCATCCAAAGATTGAAGTTTCTTGAACACTTTAGCAATAACACCCTCCTCATCATCCATTTGAAGTTTTCCTTTTCCCTTAGCTTTTTCCATATTTTTGATAACATTTTTAAGCTCTTGACTTTCCTTTTCCATTCTGCCCACTCTGACCATAAAATCTTCCTCCTTAGGCTCCTCCACCAGTTGGATAATGTGCAGGAGGTTCTCGGCAAGTTCAAGGTCTTTGTGGCTTCTAAGGACCTTCTGAGAAGCAGGGGCCTTAGTTTTATTGTCCTTCCTTTTCTTGCTAGACGAAGCAGTTTCAATCTTCCTTTCGAGTAGGGGGAATGGAGGCGGTGTGGGCAGGGGGGGAATGGAGGGAGAGGGTAGAGTAGGATTCATGTGGGGATAGTTTGAGTAGTGGTGATGGATAAGAAGAATTAGCCCTTGATGTAAAGGAACTGCCCTAGAATGACTTTGCACTTCCCTAACAGATTTCTCCAGTGAGTTTAACAAGTAGTGAGGGAAGCTTATGATTATGTTTCTACGAAAGTGGTTAAGAAATATAAAATATTTTTGAGGAATAGTAACAAACCTCCCCTCAAGAGTTACATACCTAACAACCATCCTGGTGAGCTCAGTGAAAGGCTCAGGAATCGAAGCCACCTTGATGATGGCTGTCACAAACTCAATATTTTCCCCTTCATCCAGGAATTTCTTTGTCTCCACCTCTCTGTCCACCTTCTTGTTAAAGAATTTGGTGCCATCAAAACTGAGCCCCATGATCTGTGTGATGAGCTCCTCTGTGATCTCAACTTCAATGTTGCTGTATTTAACAACCCAATTCTTCCACCCCTGAGCAAATTTAATAGAAATATCCTGATCAAAACCTTGAATTCTTTCAATCATATTCGCAAGACCCCCAATTTGAAGATAGTTCCAGAACCCTGCCTCCTCTTTCCACGCTGGATTATGGGTGGGCTCTGTCTTGCATGGCGGACCCCCCATTTTTCCAGTTACTCTGCCCGCAACGGTAAAAGCTTTAGCCCTATGCGTATCAGATTTAGCTTTGTTTTTGAATCTCTCCCATTCGTGATAAAAGGTGTAATTATTATACCAAACTTTTTAATTAGTGACCTGCTCCTTAACGTTCTCCCTATGACAAGAAATGATGGCTGTCCAGTTCACACAAATCACATAAATCACACAAATCTTATATGATGTCATCATTCTATACTTAAGAATCCATTCTTTAGCATCAACATTGCAGCCATTAGTGATTATTTTCCAAGCCATGTAAATCATTGATGATGTAATTATAAACTTGAATGGGCATAATGTCCCCCCTTAACCAAGTTTGAAAAGCATTGTTAACTCCAAAGTTTGCCAAACCATTTGCGACCCTATTGCCTTCCTGATAGGTGTGAGTGATTTGAACATTTTCAAAAATCTTGCATATATCAGTAGCTTCAACAATAAAATCTCTAATTGAACATCTGGGGGGTTGCTTTTTGTTTAAGAGATTGATAATGTTCAGAGAATCGCCCTCAATTATAATATTCATAATATTACAATCCTTGGCGAGCCTTATTCCCCATAGAGCAGCAAGAGCTTCAGAGAAATGATTAGTTTGCCTACCCATTTTCCCAGAAAAAGCAGCAACATAACAACCTCTTTGATCTCTAATGACTCCTCCACCTCCAGAATCTCTTGAATTGCCTTTTGAGGCCCCATCAAAATTCAACTTATGCCAAGCATTGGGAGGCTTAATCCATCGGACATTGGTTCTATCTATACCATTGTTATTCTTTTTGAAGACAGTGTCAATATTCCAATCAACCAGAATGTATTCTTCATCCTCAGGGTAAAGTCTATTTTTAGGAGGTTTAAATCTTGCAATATTTTCCTGCACAACAATGATAATTTCTTTGTAGACTTTGTTACATACCTTTCTAGTATTTCTAAAAATGCCATCATTACGAGCCTTCCAAACTCGCCACATTGTGTGAGGTAAAACTAGTTGCCATAATCTCCTCACCACACAATGCTTGTAAGGAGAGTCCCATTGTTCCCATGCCTAGAGGCAAGTAAGGGGAAAGATCCATTTCTCATTAAATTTTTCAAAAAAAAGATGCCAAATTTTGGAAGTGTACTCACAATGAAGAAATAAATGTTTAATGTCTTCTGCTTCTTTCTGACACATACAACATCTATTCGGCATGATGAATCCCTTCCTGAAGTTAAGCACCTACTAGTAGGAATCACGAGCTTTAAGCCCTCATATGACCATACCATATGACCAAGTGCTAAGGATTTTAATGGGGAAGCATGCATAACATCCGTGGACCCCTGCCAAAAAGGAAAGAATCGAAATTCTTCTGCGCACAACCCAAAAAAGGTCTGTCATACCAGAAAATAACCCAATGTAGATCTCGTGAAATCTAAAAAACCTAGTAAAATGTTTCCTTGGTTTCTTAACTGAGTGGCACAAATCCTGAGGCAAACCTTTGTACTTCACTGTAGCCACAAAAAAATGATTTCCCCCAGAAATGGCCAAGTTTACAGTCGATCTTAGGGTTTTCACACCTTCTGGATTCAAAGG
This sequence comes from Taxus chinensis, assembly GCA_019776745.2. Classification (NCBI taxonomy): domain Eukaryota; kingdom Viridiplantae; phylum Streptophyta; class Pinopsida; order Cupressales; family Taxaceae; genus Taxus; species Taxus chinensis. Next base: position 60,614,692 of record CM034147.1, on the reverse strand, counting down.
AAGCCTCTGTTTTGCATAAAGATACACGCAACAAAAAAATACGACCAAATACCAAATATATGAATACACAAATATTTTATTTACAAAATAAAACTTATAGAAATATGTCAACAACAATCTCCTGCTCTGATACCAAGAAAGGAACGATAACCAGATCGTACCAAGCCAAGAACACAGATGTTAATCAAACACCATGATCAATAAGATGAAAACAATTCACCAGAATAGCTTTACATAAAACCTTTGCAAACAAATGAGTAGCAATATCATATATTATTATGGAACTCAATGCAATACATTGAGAATGGGCCTTGCTTAAATAGGTAAGGAATAACAATCTAAGAACCAGTCAAGGTCATATATCAAGCCATGAATCAAGGAAATAACTAGTCATCAAAGAACTAGTCAAGACCATAGATTTAGGAGAGAACTAGACATCAAGGATCTAGTCAATGCCATAGATCAAGGAAAGAACTAGTCAATACCATAGATCAAGGAAATAACTATACCTAACAACTAGATAATATCTCCTAATATCTAAATAAGATAAAAGAAATATCCACACACATAAGTGGGTGAGGATAAATACAATAAAGGTAAATAAAGTACCTAGGTGAACATGAGCTAAGGTAAATACCTACTCTAACACTAACACAGTGCCAATGGCCATGCTAGAGGCGTCCACATGCACATGAAATGGTTTATCCCATGAGGGAAAGTGTAGAATGGGTGTGGTAGTAAGTTTCTCTTTTAATATCTCAAATGCGTGCTATTGTGGTTCTCCCCAATAAAATGTACCTTTTCCCTTCAGTAACCCTTCCAAGGGTGCAACAATTTTGGAATATCCTTTGATGAATTTTCTATAATATCCTGTATGACCTAAAAATCTACGCACCTTGCTTTGACTGGTAGGCACTTCCAGGCCTAAAATGACTGCAACCTTAGCTGGATCAATGAGCAAACCTTCCTTACAGACTATATGTCCTAACAATATTCCAAATGGTGTAGTAAATATGCACTTCTTGATGTTCAAATAGATACTCAACTATCTGCACCATTCAAACATTAAGCGTAGATTGTCACAATGATCTTTCACAAGCCCATATACTCCAATCATCCAGGTAGACCTGTAAGAAGTTATCAATAAAATATTTGAATGCTTGAACAACTATGTGTGAGAATACAACAGGCACATTTTTCAATCTAAAAGGCATCACAATATAGTCAAAACTATGCTATTCAGTAGTAAATGTTGTCTTTTCTTGATCCTCCTGAGCAATCCTAACCTGACGATACCTAGAAAACCCATATGTAAAGGAGTATATTTCATGCCCTGCAACACATTCTAGTATTTCCTTAGTAAATGACATAGGGAATGGATTGGTGATGCATGCAACATTCAACTCCCTATAGTCCACACATATTCTAATTCATCCATCCTTCTTGATACTGATCACCATTGGGCTAACCCATTTTGAATCATCAAGGGGTTTGATAATTTAATATTTCAACATTTTATCAATTTCTTCTTTTACGTTTTTACGTAAATTAGGATTCATTCTATAAGGCCTCTTTCTAACTGGGTGTGCACCATGCTTAAGATTTATCTTCATTTCCCTAAGTGATTTATGCATGCCTTTAAGTTCAAGATACCCTTAAGGGAATATTTCCTGATAATCCCTGAGTAACTCAATGATCTTTGCTACCTCTAAGTCTAACCAATAATCTCTAATTATGGCCTCCTTAGGCTCAGCCTCCAAACATATATTCACCTTATTCGTCTTTATGGGTTCATGATAGGCACACGTATCCTTTTCTGCACTTTCCAAGACCTCTCGCACCCCTTGTGAATGTTCAATATTCAGGTTCTCAACTTCCTCATTATCCACAGTGTAAACTAACTTTCCCTTCTCTTTCTCAAGGAAATCACATTCAAGTAGTATGAAGTCCATTTCTTCTTCCTTTTCAAAATGTGCTCCGGACTTTATCTCACTAAATAATTCCTGAATATGCTCTTCTACTTTTACACTATCTCCTATGGTTAAGCGCTTGATAAATTTTAATGCCTCTTCTATTGGAGGTTAAGAGAAAAAGTAGTCAAATTTCTGGATCATCCCTGTAGTCAAAATTTTCCAATTTCCAGTCTCGCGATGTAGTTCTGCATATACATACTATGTGTGTGCACATCCTTGTAATGTAGAGTACAATCTATGCACCCAGAGTGAAGGTGGTAATGCTTCATGTCCTGCTGTCCAAAGTATCTCACACTGCTGAATGTGATGCGAAACAGGTTGATCACCATGGTAAGTGTAGATTTATGTAGGTGCATTGTTCCTTACAAACCTAATAGATAGGGTGATTCTAATCTCTTCCCATTCTATAAGATTATCTCTGTGGACTACCCACCAGCGTGCTGATGTCATGCGTAGGGTATATACTAACATAACTCTTCTCTTAATTTGATTTGTCCACTGTGTTTCCATGGATTTCAAAAATGTAGGAAGATCTTTTGCCCCTGTATACCAAGGTACTGTGCTACCTATCCGTTGGACCAAACAAAGTCCATTCTTGTGCGCAACCGTGCTTTTTACTTCATGCCATACTAATTCATATGTACCGTGAGCCTAGTTTTTACAAGCAATACTTGTAGTATCACTAATAGAATGAGAATCCTCCCAGTGTAGGATGCCTTATTTTGATGGCTCATCGACCTCTGGGTTCTGAATAACACGTACATAAATTCCGTTTAAGTCCTCCTCACTTAGAGGCTTAACATATGGTGTAGAATTCACATCTGTAAACGATATCAAAACCCTTTCCTCCTTGTTCTAAAAGCTGATATACCCTTATTGAATCTCAATTAAACATTATTTGCATAACACGAAGGGCATCCAAGCAAGGCTAGAAAATTATCTCCTTCTGCAAGTGCTAATACCTCAAAATCCCTAGTGAAATTGGCCCTGTGTATGGTTATAGATGCATCCTTCAAAACTCCTATGGGAGTGGCCTTAGTCCAGTTTGCCATAATAACACATTAGATGATGGCTGCAATGGAGGCCTCCCCATTTGTACCCATGCATCTAATGTAATCAAATTTACTTCCGCAAATGTATCAGTCAATATGTTACTCAACAACCACCCATCCATAACAACATTCAGAGTAATTTCCTTGTCATAGTCAATGCTATCAGGGAGAATATTTTCATGCAAGATCTGCTATCCAATCTCAAGACTTGTGCGCAGAGTGTTCCCCTTTAACCAACTTCCTAATATTGGGATAATTTTATCCTGGCACAACATTCTACACACTTCTCACAGATCATTGATATCAATTTGGAATGTCTCTAATTCTTTCTTCTGCTACTTTAAGTACTATATCTCACCCTGAAGATTCCTTAGCACTTCCATAGTATCCTGGTAAACCTCCTTCTGATGAGCAGGATCTGGGTACCTTGCATGCAAAACCTCCTCCTTGGTGATCGTAGGATTTTGGTGTAAGTCTTCTCTTGCACCTGCCACTTTAGTGTGTGTAGTAATATTCACAATGAATGCCTCAGGTCCTTTGGTTATCTTGTGCATCCACTGATCTTCTATCACGTGCTAGATTCTAACCATCATGGCACCTTTTTTTTCTTGCTTATGCTACTTACTCAGATGATCATATAAGTCCAGGAACTCTTTATAGCTATGGTTCTTCCCGCAGGAAGAACATGCAGTATTATGAGGACATTCACGCCTATAGTAGTCAAGAGATCCGCACGTATAATAGGTTCCATGAGGGAACTCACCTCTTCCTCCACCAGGGACTCGTCCTCCATATCCACCATGATATCCACGTCCCCTTCCATGACCTCCTTCAAAACACCCCTCATTCCCTTCATAGCATGTTTGATTATGATCCTGATCCTGGTGCTCATTCTTACCCTTAGAATTATTTGTTACACTCATCTGTCGTACCCTAATGTCTATAGCATCTTGGATCTGACCAATCAATTAACAATCCTCAGTATCATTGGTTGTGGACCTACAAAGCTTGCAAAAGCAAGATACATTCTTCCTTAGCACACGCTGTAACAAAGGACAATGACTAGCATCATGATTCAAATGATAGATCTCATAATCCACAGTAATGAGTGTACAGATCTGCAAGGGCAACTATCCTTGGTGTGACCTTCCACTTCACAATCTTTACACCAATTTCTTGAGCATGTTTCATGGGCTGAATTTTCTGATAACTTCTCTAACTGCTTTGCCATAGCTGCAATTTGTGCCTCTAAGAATGGATTAACACTAGTGTCAATACTCCCAACTACCTCAGTACACAAAGCTACTTCTAGTGCTTCATGTGGATCAGTGTATGTCTTATGTGAAAATGCCCTTCTAAATGGTGTAATCAATCCTCCAACAAACCATTGTGCATGCTGTCTGGTGTGAATATCATAAGATAGCTTAGATAAAAGTGTATTAAAATGAGCATCATACTCATGTACACTCTCAATAGTGCCTTGTTTGATATCCTTGAGCACACTTATACTCTTCTACTCAAACTCAGGGATATGGAACTCCTTCAAGAAAGCATCTTTCAATGCTGCATAATCCACACATGTTTTATCAGGATCAAAATTCCTATACCATTTGTGTGCACATCCTTGTAATGTAGTAGCAAATTGACTTGCCTTATGCTCAGCAGCCATGATCCCTTTAGTGTGCCATAATATTTCACACATATGGACATGTTTGGCAGCTTCCTCTATACCTCTATATCATGGAAGATGAAGAGACATCTCCATATAAATATTATGTGGTTGATGAGGACCTTGACCACCTGATCCAGAACCTCCTGTGTTCCCTCTACCTCTAGAACAACCAGATCCACTGGAACTAGAACCACCTATATTTCCTGATCCTCCACTTGTAGTGGGAACAGGACCTGTAGATATAATCCCCTGTGTTCTGAAATTAGTACTATACTAGACCCCTACAGTCTGTGAGGTAGTTCCACTTCTAGTGGTGAATCCGACATTCTGCACGCTCACATTTTGTGTGAAATATGTGCCTAAGAATGTTCCTCCAAATATCATTAAATCCGTCTGTCTTGCCATTGATGTACTTTTTCCTTGACTTACTCCTGCTCTCCTACTTCACAAGTTAGCTTGGTGGTTACTTGTTGTACTAGAAACTGGAAAACCAAACGCAAGGGCTAGGTCACCAGGTGGATTAAGATGTGCACCTGCGGTCCAGGTAGTCTCTGTTGGTGCACTTCTGTGTGAGGCTGAGGGGGGATCTTTGTCATGTTTTCCAAGATGGGGGAGTTCTTGATGCTCTAGCTCCATGTCTTATACGTGAGCTATAAATCCTTCATGAGCCATCTCTCTCCTCAACACCATACTTTCTACAACAGAATGCTGCTTCTCTATCTCCCTCTCGCACACCTCATTATAGTTAAGCCACCTTTCCTCTCTCTGCCTCTCTACCACTAGTTCTTCCATCTTTCACCAAACCTATTCCTACCCTCGCGCATGGTGAAGTTTAGTTAGCCACCGGTTTACTCTCCAGGTTCAAAGTTACCATCAAGATCTTGATCGCCAGTAGAATACCTCACAAATATGCTCCTCTTGGATATCGTAAAAACTAGAATCCATCTACCTCTGGGAAAGAGTACGTCAAAATTGAATATTTCATAATATAACTATTTAGAACACCACAAAACCACATATCCACAACACGAGTCTAGATAAGATCAACATCATAAAGGTCCGGAAATTATTCCTATGTCCAAACAAGTGTGCAATACTGCAAATTCCACTAAGATGCATAAGCAGTAAGCCACTCATATAGTTCTACTGGAAAGATGGCGAAAAATCTCCCATATAAGCTGTCATATAGATTATGTTCTACCCAAGTGTGTGCGTTAAACTCAGATCCACTATTGAACTGCCGTGCATATTCTTCCTCCAGATTGTGCATCCATTCCTCAATACTTACTAGAGTTAATCGATACATCTTCATCGCGAACCATCTCAAAAACAACTAAAAAAGAGGTCTTGGAAATGGAACCAATGTTGCAGCCTAGATTTTACCAGATAACACCCTAGTCACATTGGCACATCACTTAGCCTTGACTGAGTGCTCACTCAAAGTGCAAAAAGGTACCTGGTCCCTCTTAAGGGTTGCTGTAGTAGGATATTAGTGTGAAGAAGGAAGAAACATATAGATTCATAACTAATCTATCATTCTACAATGTATGCTACATTCAGATCTATGACAGAACAAGCTTTAAATAGTAATCATGATTGAATCAATAACATGTACTACTCAATTCCACATAGGAATGACACTTAGGTTCAACCAATATCTTCCATCTATTAATAAAAACAGAAGCTCCTTGCAATAATGTTAATTTATACCAATGCACGTATGGGTATGTTACAACAATTTAGTCATATGCGTATATCTCTATACCTCCATACATCTATCACACTCATAAATTACCACTATGTACCTCACATCATATATATAGGGTGGGGAATTTCTCTTCAACGCTTATCTATTCCAGAAATATGCCACATGTTATTAATATCCACACGCCGTTCACAGGCATAGCCACACATATAAGTGTGTTATCTATAGACCTCTTAAAATTAAGTGAAGTGTCAATCCTATTCTTATCTCGTTTCCATGTAAAAAAATTTTATCCAATCCTCCAAAGATAGACAATTCATGGCTCGCACGTCTTTGCATCGTTGGTGTGTTCCACACATCATATTCTAAAAATAGGTTGTCATTCTCAAAATTGGCTAAGTCCTGAATGTTTAACTTGCCTTCCGCGCGCGGGTCCTTCTTGTCCCTTTGCGCCCTTGATCTTGGTTTTCTCTCCCGCGTGAACTCCTTGTGTGTTCTCTAACAAGTATTCTTTGATCAACATGAAGAAATCAAGGATGCCCCTGATATATGAATTAGCTTTCCATCACAGAGATAATGAAAATCACTTTGATACCAAATAAATTGATAGAACCAAATTGTTGTGTCATTAATCATTTGAACCATTACATAGTTATATAGGAAATATATTTTCTATATTCATGGAGATCATATCTCCAATAATATCTCACTAACAATATTCCCGTAATATATATTGTTATAAAAACATATATATGATTTTAACAAATTAACACACCATATACATGAACTCACTAATTACATGTGAACACTAACTTGAATATCCCTAACAATTAAATCACCCTTGTTGAACACATCCATGATATTGCAAATGTGTGCTCTATATATCTATTTACACATGATGATGTGGGAGTCAGGCTACTGACATCTTCACTCAAAGGCAAAACACTCCAATGGTATAGGAGCTTGAGACCTACATCCATTATTGGTTGGGATGATCTTGGAACCACTCTTTGCAACTATTTTTAGCATAATTTAGATCACCTATTTTGGTAGAACAGTTGAAAAAAATGAGGAGAGAACCCAATGAGAAAATGAATGATTTCAAAAAATCATGGACAAGATCCTATTGACGATGATCCTTAACAGATCAGATCATCAGAGTCATGGGTATCCTTAGGTTAGTGGGACATGCACCCTAAGGAGACCTCCAGATTTTAAAGAAGCTGGCTCTTGTTTGTAGTATGAGATGAGGGTCAGAAAAGTGAAACAAAACATAAAAAGTTAATGGGGGTGATGCGTCGAACAATCCTTTTAAGAAATCAATCTAGAACACAACTGTTTGAAGAAGGGAAATGATGAACAACTGAAAAGGGTGGATGAAACTACACCACAGGCCAAAGAAGATCACACAGAACACTATCTCAAACTACTCAAGCACAACTTCAAAGATAGTAATAACATTAAGATATGCATAGTTTCTATGTGAAAATAAAGGTGATCAGAGACAACAAATATATGCGAAGGATGGAAAAAATGCACCACAAGGCATATAATATTACTCCAAAAATTGTGCACAATATTACAATAGAAAAGAGGCAAGATTACTATTACAAAACCCAGGAAGTAGGCTAGAGATCTAGGCCCCTTCCTTTTACAGAAGAGGGACTGAGACAAAGAAGAAAACCGACTGACTCCTTCTTCTTTTAGATATGAGACCCAAATTAAAATATATAGAATGAGAAAAAGAGAAGATTGTAATCCTGAAATCAATTTTTCAACCACATGTAAAATACAATAAATGAGTGAAATCAATGACACCTTTCTTGTAAAAGAATCCTCCTTCTATCCCATGACATGCAGTAGTGAAATAATGATGGCCATGCTCATTAAATGCATACCCTAACCATTTTCCAACAATGTCTTTAAATTGGGCTCATTTTCAGTTTATTAGAGCTGGAGATGTTTCTTTTATTTTTACCCACCTACCCTTACTAAAAATACAAAATTCACTTTCTGTGGTGTAGAGGATGTCAAGATCTTAATGAAAAGTCAAGTTTTGTGAAAATCAGAGTTCTGGGTCAAAATTTATGTTCGTTTGAACTTCGGGGTTGGGCATTCCACGTCAGCTCTCACAATCTTTTAAAAGATCTAAGCATTTAAAATTCTTGGTGGGTTTCATGATTAATCCTTCATTGAATTTTCCCACTGCCAATCTTTTGTAACCTACTTTGGGTTCAGATTCTATCTATGCAGAGCTTCACGTGGAGGCCAAGTGCATCCCTAGGGTCTCCGATTTTCTTATAGCTTATGAAAGTGTGTTGAGATGACACGTGGCACCTTCTGTGGCTCCTTTTTCTTTCTCTTTGAATTTTTAATGGGACTCATTGTAGATTAATATGAGGATTATTTCCTTGGCGGGCCCCTCATTATTGAACCCACGCGGAAGTACCACGGGAGTTTGGAGTTTCACTTTTCCCTCTCACTTTTTGGAATTGCACAGAGCTGACACATGGCACCTTCCATGACTCTTCTAATTTTTCTTGCTAACTCATCCCTAGCTCAGTTTTGACTCACCGAGTCATCTTTCTTCATTTTCTCACCATGATTTGGCCAAGATTTTTCCCCCCATTACTGGAAGCTTGACTCTTTTTGTATCAGTTCAAGATTCTCGAGACTGATTTGATTAATCCAGCAGGAATCTGCTTGTTATCTAGTTTTAGAGGGTGGTGGAGGAAACTAGATAACAGTTCTAGTGACTCACGGGGGACCATTAACTTGCTAAATGGAACAAACCAGCTACCTGTATCCATTTATTGGGTATGGAGTCTACATCATCGTCATGAGCTGATATGAACCTTGATTTTAAAGATTTTTAAAGTGTCATTGCCTGCTTCTGTAGCTAATTTTAGTCACTCTACATTCATTTGATTTGAATTTTACAACTTTTACTGGCAATTGTGGGTCTCCATACTATAACAACTGAAAAACCTGGTGCATTTCACCACTTAGAGCAATACTAACAAAATCTATATAAAAGAGAGATAAATCATACATGCCCCAAATGAGTCATGCAGAGTGTGCACAAGCACTTATTCTGCTGAAAGAAAATCTACTCCTACTCCTACACTAACCAAAACAAAGAAAAGCTAAACAAAACCTGCTACAGGTAGGGAGAAATAGCTTCCCTTCTTTAAAAAGTGTGGGCATGTAATTAATTTAACAATGGTTATGGCCTGTAACAAAAGTGAAAAGATACCTTCCACTCTTCTACCCAAGATATCAAAAAACAAAAAGAATACCTCCCCAAGATGTTCATCTTTTGGTTGGAGGTTTTGCAGCTAACCCTTGGTGTATTGAAGATCATCCTCATGTTCTGAAGCACACATGACTGGCATTGGCATCTCCATTGGCTCTAATGAAGCCAAATACTTGATTGGGCATGGGGCCTTGGGAACCAGTGGGCTGATCCTTGTGATTTTCCCATTCCTTTAAAGCTCATGCTCATGAATGGGGATATTTTGTAGACTTTCTGGAAGAAGGTGCTTACTTTCAGGCTGATTTGAATGCTTCTTCTCCTCTACAAACAATTCTGCTTCTTCCAAAAATGCCCTTTCCATGATGATTGATTTGATCTTATTGTCATCATATTTTTATTCCTCCTCAAACATAAAGTTTGAGATTTCAAACTCCTCCACAAAATCAGATTCCTGTAAAGATGTGATAGAAGAAGAATCTAAAAATGTATCATTAAAAGAAAGCAAGAAGCTCCCTATGATTTCTTCCACATTCAAGGGTCCAGAATTTGATTTGTTCTCCTCCACAACACAAATTTCTCCATGGTTTGTTACAACTGATGATGATGATTTTGGTGGCTCAATGTAACCTTCCAATAGAGAAGTAAGCTCTAAGCATGCATGACAATGAGGGTCACTACATCCCATTGAAACATCTTGCACTTTAGGGAGATTTTTTCCTTTCGGATTTGGGGCTGCCTCTTTTATAGATTTAACCAGCAAGGGGATCTTATAAAACCTAAAACAATGAGCCCATATTTTCCAATATTCAGTTATTTCTCCATGACTAGACTCTCCTTTTGGCTTCTCTTCACTGGTTTTAGTACTAGTTTCTTCCCAAGATAAGTTTGAGACAACAAGAGGGGGGTTGGGTTGGGTTACAATAGGATTTGTAACCATTTGTGGCAGAGAAGTAAGTGGAATTCCTTTGTTAGGAGGGCATGTTGTTTGGAAGGAAAGGGAGTAGAAGAAGTGGGGTGGGATGAAAGGTCAGGAGAACTCAACATTTGGAGTGGTATGATATGTTAGAGCTTGGGAAGGGGGGCAAGGAAAACAAAGAGTTGGTGATTGAATCACCCATTGACAAGGTTGTCTCACACTTCGCTCATATGTTCCAATACCCTCGATCCATTGCGTAAGTGGGGGCAACATTTCATCCAAGAAATCAAGCTTTTCCTGAGGAATATAGTGTCTTAGAAAAGGGCCTTCCCATGGACAAGGTGCCCTACAACCAATCCTGGATGCCTTCAGTTGTGCCATAGCCTGATTTTGAACCATACCATCCTCCATTATTTGGATCTTCTCCAGTGGATCAAAATCCTCCATCTAACTGTTGTCAGCACATGCATACCCGTGTTCTTGATAGGTTCCATAGCCGGAATGGTTTTGGCATAACTCATATGGGTAAACATAGTGGTTCTGAATCTGGTCATACTAATTTGGAGGAGTTGGGAAGCTCATTAGAAGCTGAGTGTACTGCTGAAATTGTGAATTCCACTGTGGGAATGAAGCCATGGTTGTACAACTTCATAGAACAAAAGGAAATGGGAGATGTGGAAAGAAATATGAATGGAGATCGATGAAAGAAAGGTCTGTAAATTTTTAGAATGGGCCATTTGGACCAGATGAATTCACCAGATGTGCTTTGTATGTACCTTAAAAGGATGAATCTCACAAAGAACACACCAACTTGATGAAATGAAATGATAGTTCACTTTGAACTGTCCCACTGAGCGTGTCAGGAAAACTGTTGATGATGATCCTTGACATATCAGACTATTAGAGTCGTGGGAATCCTTAGGTTAGTGGTACATGCACCCTAAGGAGACCTACATATTTTAAAGAAGTTGGCTCTTCTCTGTATTATGAGATGAGGGTCAGAAAAGTGAAACAAAACATAAAAAGTTAACGGGGGCGATGCGTCAAACAAGTATTTTTAGAAATCAATCGAGAATGCAACTGTCTGAAGAAGGGAAATGATGAACAACTGAAAAGTGTGGATGAAACTGCACCATAGGCTAGAGAAGATCACACATAACACCACCTCAAAATACTTAAGTATAACTTCAAAGATAGTAATAACATTGAGAGGTGCACCGTTTGTATGTGAAAATAAAGGGGATCATCATCAACAAATCCATCAACCGGTAAGGCCCACCCCCCAACATGCTTTCTTATATTATTTAAAGGCCTTGAATAGTTACATTTAAATCATGATTCAATATATAGGGGGTAGAACCTTACCAGTTGCCTATAACATTGCAATTAGGGCAGAAAATAGTCTTATTCAGGAAGGGAAATTAGCTCCTAAACCTCCTATGCCCTTGTTCCCTGAGATGCCTCAAGTGCCCTAGCCTTCCATTGATCATATTCCAAAGCCAAGTCCTCAACCCAATGCTTCCCCATACTATTCTCCTGCATAGCAGAAGGGGGATTAAGAAATGAAGGCCCCAATTAGAAACTTGTCCAATAAAGTTATATCTTTAGAAAAATAGCAGGCACAAGCCTTCAATAAAAACTCTAATCAAGGGTATAACCAAGGCCATCAACCCTTTAGGAATCAATATCAAAATTAGATATATGGGTAAAACCAACATAATGATAGATGACATGCTAATGCGCATCTCTTGCTTCAAATTGTTGCCCTCGTGCAACCTCTTCCAGAGCCCATTTCAAGTCAAGAACTTGTTCCTATTCAGAACAATATGGTCCAAGAGACAAATTAGTGCTTCCCTTGTAACATGCCTCATAACCAGTATATCTGCACCAATTCCTTGTGCACATAGGCATACATGATTCAAAATTCTTCAAGTAGTGAGCCCTCCACTAGTGCACGCCAACCTGAAAACGAAGAAGACTATAAGTTGTCCTTGAGGCTAACCTTGTATTATTTGGTGCCGATGAATTTTTTGCAATGAACCAAGATATGTATAGCTCAAACATGCTATGTAGACATGTTGCTGATAATACAAGACATAATAAGAGAATGCTATAAACCAACGCATAGTCTTCAAATTCTGCTAGTCAAGGTGATCTTCAAAAATAGAAGGATGCAAGTGCAAATCAGATCAACAATTCTCACGTGAAAATTTCTGCATGTGAGTTTCCGTACAACTCTCTAACATAAGTGACATGTGCTCCTCATTTGGTTGGTCAAGATTCTGCGCAACCCAAAACTTCTGTTTTCCCACCTGAAAAATCAAGAAAAGAGAATATCGTGCCTAAAATTAACAAGTCTATGGGCCTTCCATTCAACATTGTGGACTAGATCAAAAATAAAAATGTGAATGTCACAATGTGGGATGCCCTAGCCATTCCATCTCAGTGTAACCTATTGCATGAAGCTCTGACACAACTCCTACGCACTGATCACGTTATCCAAAGACCTCATGCCACTGTCAACATTTATCAAGAAGATGAGAAGTAAGTAAGCAATGTTGTCAAAACCACACCTTTCTATATGTCATTGATATTAGGTAAACATATTATGCACAATTATATGATTGATTTAGGGGCTAGTACTTTTGTTATGCTAAAGAAAATTTCTGATGTTTTAGGTCTTGAGTACACCCCCATGTCTAAAGGAGTTTTACAGCTTGATGGCTCAACTATTACTACTATAGGAGTCATCAAGGATCTCAAGTTAACCCTCCATGCATGTCCAATCCTAACCATAACTGAAGATGTGTCAATTATTGACCTACCTCCTTTATATTCCCTTTTCCTGTAAAGAGACTTCAATGCCAAAGTAGGTGGCTACTTGTCTTTTGATGGGTATCATATGTTTCTTAGAATAAGGCATGGTACCCGATTTACATACAATCCAAACCAATATTTTCATATCATGTTAAGTCATACGACCCATCACCTCTCCAAGCTAATTTCCTAATCTAAGAAGGCCAAGAACAAGATTCAACTTCGAAAGATCAATCTATTCCCCCTCCTATACTTGATCTATTGCTAGATGAATGGACTAACAAGAATTATTAATTTGATCCTTATGACGCATTCCTTAAAGCTTTCGAAATAGGTATTGGTACTTATTGTAGCCTTTAAGAAGAAGTTATGCTTCCCAGTGCGCTCAAACAAAGTGAAGAAAATTTTGGACTATGGAAGTTATACTTTGATGGATCCAGAAGTAGAAATGGCACAGGCCTGGGTGTCATTCTCATTTCTCCTAAGAGTGATAAGCTCTTCTTCGCGCATAGGTTATAGTTTGCATTCTCCAACAATGTAGTAGAATATGAAGTGTTGGTGCATGGTATTCTTATTGCTAAAAAGAAAACGGTCAAGGCAATGCATATTTTTGGGGACACTAAGTTGGTTTGATCTGTAAACTCTTAAACTTTTGAATTATCCACAGAATCAAAAATTAAACGCTGTTATTCTACTTTTTATTAAAAAATGATGGAGATAACTAGTGAATGAATTTTTCTTGTGCTTAGAATCAACAATTGTAGGAAAAGGAAAGAATATAAACTCATAAACACCAACAAGTTTTATCCTAGAAACCTCCAAAGGAGGAAAAACCAGTCGGGAAAGGAAATTGATCTTTCTTCCCACTTTTATTGGCCAACTCAAAACAATAAGTATAGAATTTACAATAAGTATTAAAGAGAAGTAGATAATATCTCACAATTCCTCCCAATTACTTCCTTGTTCTGTCTCAACACTCTTTTCTTCTACAAAATACAATTCGAGCACTAAGAACTTCTTTCTCACTTTCTTTCATGCTTTGATGATGTTGTTCTCTTCTACAAACATGTATTTAAATCCTTTCTCATATCATCCTATGCACTGGAGAATGGGAAAGGTCATGGAGGAGAAGAGACATGGACAACCTTTTCAAATTATGTGGCTGTTCATTTCCTATTTTTGGTTTTTGTTCGAAAGAGTGAGGAGTTCCGCCTAATGCAGACCGGTGGTATTAGGACTGCTACACTGGTTGGGTAGAGGTTTTGTAATTACCACTATGCATAGAGTGGAGGTCCTATTACTATAAAGACAAAACCTCTATGTATTATTTTTCCTTCTTTATGCTGACTGATCTGATGAAGTAGAGTCATTTTGGATCCCTATGGATCAAAGCTCCCATGCTTAGGAGGATTTTTGTTCCACAAAATCTTCGTGGGAGAGTAGATGAGGGAATAATTCCCTCTCTTTCTCCTTTGAGTACCACCCGTCTTGCCTTGGTGTCTTTCCTTTTAGTCCAATCTTCCAAGACTCATGCGGACCTCTCCTAGTATCTCTGACCTTCTGCTGCAACACTACATCCTCCTCCAATTTTTCTCATGATTCCAAGACGTAATCCTCAATGGAAGGTAACAACTGTAGTCCTTCATCTTCATCTAGCATGGATGGCTCATATAGGTGTAAGTTATCATAGTTTACTACAAATTACATCCTCACAAATGATGTAAATCAAGTTGAAAGGAATTTTCTCCAACCTGCTCCAATATGGTGAAGGGCCCATATCGTAGTGGCTTGAGCTTCTGTGCTTGACCTTGTAGTCTCTCCTTGCTTAAGTAAAGCCAAACTCTATCTCCAACGTGAAGCTTATGTTCCCTCTTATACTGATCGTGCCTAGCTTTGTAGTTGGCTTGAGATTTCTCTAGCTATTCTTTGACTTTGAGATGGATTTTCCGTATCCTCTCAATGAATTTGTTTTCTTTAGTCACCTCTGTGTCTTGTGTCTAATCCTCATCCTACTACCCAACTTATATGTCCAAGGGATTTGTAGGTTGATATCCCAAGCATGCTTCAAACGGTGACTTTGTAGTGGATGTGTGTATTGCACAGTTATAGGAATGCTGAATGTAGGATAAGGACTCATCCCAAGTCCTTAGGTATTTGTTGTTATACCCTCTGATCAACTGTACCAAATTACTATTCACCACCTCTATCTTTCCATCTGTCTATGGATGGAAAGCTGTGATCCTCTGTAACCTGGTATCCATATTGTCCCACAAAGTAGTCCAAAACTTCCCCAAGAACATGGAATCCCTATCAGAAATAGTAGACTTTGGCAAAACCAAAATGCACCCATACATTAGCAAAGAAAATATATGTTGCCACATGTGCTTTTATTTTCTTTTTACATGCCATAAGAATACACATCTTACTGAATCTATCAAAAACAACATAGAGATAGTCATGGTCATGTTTATACATAGGTAATCCTCCTACAAAATCCATAGAAATTTCCTCCCATGGATGATTAGGTATTGGAAAAGGCATTTACAAACCCTCCTTCCTAGTCTTAGGATTACTGGTATAACAAAGTTTACATCCACATAAAAATTTTGATACTTCTTCTTGCATATTGGGCCAATACACGTACCTTTTCAAGTGGGCTAGGGTCTTACCAACATCGAAATGTACCGCTAATTTTGAGGTATGTGCTCCCCTCATCAATAGAAGTATTTCTTCTTTAGGCATGCAAAACTTCCCCCATCAGTTGAGCAAACCATCCTTGAGATAACAATATTTAATCCTTTTCCTTTCAGTCCCTTGAGACTAAACTACTGAAATGTCACCCCAAAGTCTCTATCCTAGACATATGCCTCTCCATAAGATTCCTTCATGAAGGGATCAATCTAAGAGATAGTGGCCAAACATGAGTACTTCTCCTATGTGGGCGGCCTAGAAAACATGTCTTCCACCAAGTTTGTACTACCCTTCTTGTATTTGATCACTAGATGGAACTACTGAAGGAACCCCATCCATTTGTAGTGCCTTGCCTACTATAATTTAGACTGTGCTTTCAAATACTAGAGAGGTTTGTGGTCAGTGTGTAAAATATTTTCTTTACCCAATAAATAATGCTTCCATTTTTTAATTTCTTGAACTAGTGTATACATTTGATTATCATATACTGAATATCCTTTAACTGCTGAAGTGAAAGTTTTAGAATGATAACATACGGGTTTACGTCCTTTAAGCAACACTATGCCCATAACGTAATCACTGACATCTGTCTCTACTTTGAAAGGTTGCTGCAAATTAGGAAGAGCAAGTAATGGATCATGACTAATCTTGTATTTTAATAACTCAAAGGATTTGTCTTATTCTTTACCCCAGTAAAAACCGTTACTCTTTGCGCCCACTATGTGAAGAGGCGTTGAAGTTCTGGAGAATCCTGGAATGAACTTCCGCATGTACTTTACTGCTCCCACAAAACTCCTAGTTTCTATGGCTCCTGTTGGTGTTGTCCAATTAGTGATGGATTCCACCTTCTTTGGATCCACTCGTAGCTCTCCTCCTCTAACGACGTTCCCAAGATAAACAAGTGACTGTTTGGAAAATTCACATTTCTTCATATTACTACGCAACTGTTTCTCCCTGAGAACTTGTAAGACTTGCTATAAATGAGTTATATGTTCTTCCCATGTGACACTAAAAATCAAGATATCATCTAGATATACAATGACACATAAATATATGAAATCCCATAATACATCATTCATCAATCTCATAAATGTAGTGGGTGCATTTCATAACCCAAAAGGAAGTATGAACCATTCATACAAACCCTATTTTGTCTTGAAGGTAGTCTTCCATATATCCTTCTCCTTCATTCTGACTTGGTGATAACTTGACTTGAGATCTAACTTTGTGAAGAATTTGGCTTGCTGAAGCTAGTCCAAGAGATCATCTATGTAGGGAAGTGGATATATGTTCTTTATGGTGATCTTGTTCAAAGCGTGGTATTCAATGCACATTATCCAAGAACCATCCTTCTTCGGCACCATCACAATAGGTGAACCACATGTTGTGGTGCTCAAACGTATCACCCCTTGGTCTAGTAGTTCCTAGAGCTGTTTCTTTACTTCAGTGCTCTCAAGAAAGGATTGCCTATACAACCCAATGTTTGGTAGTGGGGACTCTACAAATAGCCGAATCTCATGGTCTACTTCTTGTTTTGGTGGTAACCCACTAGGAGCATGAAATAATTCCTGAAAATATTGAATGATACTATCCAAATCATGCTTTCCCTTGTTAGAAATATCTGAAACTTCTACCCCATCTTGTTTATCCTTTAACAAAAGTAAAAAAAAACTAATTATGATTTTCCTGAATAAGTCATTTTGTTTGGTTAACACTCACCATAGTAACCCGTGTCTTATGCTGGTGTGCCCAAATGTTGTAGTTGATCCCATCCTTAACCCATATGTATTGGTTTTCCCTTCTCATAAATATAGCATCCCTAATATACAAGTAAGAACTCCCGAATACAACATCAAAAGCATTAAGTGGAATAATGCTCACTTCTAAAACATCAATATACTAAGAATTTATACCAAACTTGACCTTACATCTTCTTATTACCTAAATTTCAACACCCTTCTTCACCTAACCCAAAGGAAAAGGGTGTGGATGCTCATAAGTCTCAAGACCAAGCTTCTTTACAACTGCTTCAATAATCAAGTTAGACTGAGAACCGGTATCAACCAAAGCATTTACCTTAGTTCTCTTGATTTGGATTTTGATCTAGAATAGTCTACTCATCTCCTCTTCCTGGCTGTCCATGTTAATGGCCATGCATCCAAGCCTTTCATTTACATCAGAGTCATCTTTGATTTCCACCTCCCCTTCTATTTTTACAGATGTCATGGACTTCTTTGAGTCCTTGGTTTGGTTCTTCGGATGTAACTCCGGATGTAACTTCCAACATGTAGCATTAGTATGACCATTGATATCATAGTTCTTGCAAAAATTCTTGGGATCTTTACAATTATTTAAAGTATTGGAAGCTTTTTTACCTTTCCCTTTCCACTTACCCTTGTTACTTGTTTGCCCATACTCTTTTTTCTGTCGATTTGTTGACTACTTTTCCCTTGGCTCTGCTTCTCCTTGCTTCTTTTCATCATTTATGTATGCCTGCACACACGCCTCATTGATATCTTTGGGATTTGTGGAGATGAATTTTCTTTGAAGGTGAGTGTGAAGTCCTCCCAAGTACTTAGTCAGAATATCCTCATCCTCCAAGTCCATGTTTAGCAACATGGCCTACCTCTAAAACTCCATAGTATAGTCCTACACACTTTGACCACTTCCTTGTCTAAAATACTGCCATTTAATCATTTGGTCAGTCTTGTGGCCAATAGGATAGAAGTTATCTCTAAGTAATTCTTTGAATTCTTGCCAAGATTTCACAATAAGATGCTTCTTCTTTTCACAAGTGGTTAGATGGGTTTCCCACCAAACTAGAGCATGTCCCTCCATTTTGAGACATGCAAAGGTGATCTTATATGCCTTAGTGAAATTATGGATGCTAAAGTAGACTTCTGACTGTTTTAACCATTTATCAAGCAACTCTGCATCTACTTGTCCTTCAAATATTTTAATCTCAATTTTCATCTCAATTTTAAAAGGAGTATAGTCAGATTTTACCTTTTATCTTGTGTTTGAAGTCTCTTCTTTATGCTCTTCCCCATAATCTTCCTCATGGTGGCTCTTCCCTATGCCAAAATTTTCAGCTAAGCCTTATACCACTGATTCCATGGAGTCTTTATTGACAGAAGTTGTCTTCTGCAAATCTGTAAGTTCTTCTTGCCTTCTAAACATCCTATCCATCATGGTCTCCAACATTTCAATTCTACAAACCAAGTTCTCTTCCTCCATTTGTCCCCGCATTCTCTGTTTCCACTTTTTTGTAGAAATTTCTAGATCGCAAGGTAAAGCCTCTTTGCCTTTAGATCTCGTCACTGTCATACAAATCAAGAATG
This sequence comes from Taxus chinensis, assembly GCA_019776745.2. Classification (NCBI taxonomy): domain Eukaryota; kingdom Viridiplantae; phylum Streptophyta; class Pinopsida; order Cupressales; family Taxaceae; genus Taxus; species Taxus chinensis. The sequence goes on along the minus strand of CM034147.1, from coordinate 60,595,269 downwards.
AATACCATAGTCCTGGATAATTGTTAGCTCTAATACCAAAATGATATGTAAACTCTTCAACTTTGGAATTATCCACAAAATCACAAATTAAACGTTGTTGTTCTACTTTCTATTAGAAAATGAAAAAAATAGCTAGTGAATGAATTTTTCTTGTGCTTAGAATCAACAATTGAAAGAAAAGGAAAGAATATAAACTCATAAACACCAACACATTTTATGCTGGAAACCTCCAGAGGAGGAAAAACTAGTTGGGAAGGGAAATTGCTCTTTCTTCCCACTTTTATTGGCCGATTCAAAACAATAAGTACATAATTTACAATAAGTATGAAAGAGAAGTAGCTAATATCTCACACTTCCTCTCAATTACTTGCTTGCTCTATCTCAATACTCCTTTCTTCTACAAAACATGATTCCAACACTAAGAACTTCTTTCTCACTTTCTTTCATGCTTCGATGATGTTGTTCTCTTTTACAAACATGTATTTAAATCCTTTCGCATGTCCTCCCATGCACTGGAGAATGGGAAAGGTCATGGAGGAGAAGAGACATAGACAACCTTTTAAAATTATGTGGCTTTTCATTTCATATTTTTGTTTTCTATCCTAAAGAGCCAGGACTGCCACCCAATGCAGACTGGTGGTCTAAGGACCGCCGCCCTAGTTGGGCAGTGGTTCTATAACTGCCGCTCTGCACAAAGCGACGGTCTTGTTACTATAAAGACATAACCTCCTTGTATTATTTTTCCTTCTTCGTGATGACTGATATATTGAAGTAGAGTAATTTTGGATCCCTATGGATCATGGTTATCCTACAGGTCACAAACAAGTGCACAAAAAATAATAAGCTTCTCAAGTCTTATAAACATAGAGTTTGGGACCTCCTAGAGAGATTTGACTCTCTAAATCTATAGGTGATAACAAAAAATATGAACAAGTAAGCAAATTGAATGGCCATGCTCGGTTCATAGTTCTCACCTGCTGAGGATTTTATCCAAGGTAGCACACATCACATAAAGATGGTGATCAGGCCATCTATTCCAGATAATGAAACTAGTTTACAAGTGTTTGACAATGATGTGCAAATTGTCTAGTTCATCCAGAATGAAGCTGAGTTATCTTCAATCATGCAAGATGAATTACATGATAGCTATGGTGACCAAGTGATCTAACTAAAGAAAAACAAGTTGCCTAAATGGATGGTCACCTTAGAGTAGATTTTCATCCCTAACGATGTATTCAAGGGTGAATAAAAGTATATTCACACAACAGAAGAAGAGTGCACTCCATTCACTATTGCACACAATAAATAATTTCTACTTAGCAAAGATTACGCACAAGGTGAAAAACATGCCTTCATTACTCTCTATCAAGAATACAATGACATATTCTCATGGGAGTATGGGGACCTCAAAGGATTTAATCCAAGTGTTTTTCAACAGTCCCTTGAACTCAATCCTAGCATCAAACCCATTAGGCAAAAGAAAAGGCCAATAAATCCTAAGATAGAGCCCCTTATGAGGAAGAGTTGTCTAAAATCATTGAGGCAAAGATAATATTCCCCATCAAGTACTCTATTTGGGTCGCGAATCTAGTTCTAGTGTGTAAGAAGAATAATGAAATCAAACTCTACATCGATTTTAGAGACTTGAACAAGGCATCCTTGAAGGATCATTATCTTTTGCCTTCCATGGAGTAGATTTTGTAGATAATGGCCGACATGCAGAGATTTTCTATGTTGGATGGGTATTTTGGTTTCAATCAAATTATAGTCAGGGAAGAGGATTAATTCAAGATGGAATTTACAACTAAATGGGGAACCTATGCATATCGAAAGATGTTGTTTGGTTTATCAAATGTAGGAACAATTTTCTAGTGAGTCATGGACACTACCTTTGAAGTATTTATAAATGAGTTTATCCTAGTTTACTTGAATGATATTACTGTATTCTTAAAGAAGAGAGTGTATCACATGAAGCATTTTGAGAAATTATTTGAGAGATGTAGAGAATTCAAGGTGTCTCTCAACCCCAAGAAGTGCAAATTTTCTATTGTGTAAGGAAAAATTATGGGCCATATAGTCTCAAAGGATGGCATTGCCATTAATCATGAGCATATTTCTTCCATTCTTACTCTTTCTTTGCTAGCGGACAAGAAATCCTTGCAATCATTCCTAGGAAAAATCAATTTTGTTAGGAGATTCATTCCTAACTTTGCAGGAATGGTTAGGCCCATCACCCTCATGCTCAAGAAAAACACAGTCTTCAAGTGGATAGCAGAAGGAAAATAGATCTTCAATAAAATCAAGCAAGATATTGCTTGCACACCAACACTCATCAATCCATATTATTCCAAGGATTTTATCATTTATGCTTATGGAGTTGATGCTAGTGTTTCTACTATCTTGACACAAGAAAATGAACAAGGAATGGAACATCCAATGGCTTTCTTCAGTCAAACATTAAAGGATTATGAATTGATATATAGTCACACAGAGAAATAGGTCTTCGCCATCATGCGCACACTAAATAAGTTCAAAAGTATGCTCACCATAAATCATATCAAGGTGCTAGTTTCATACTTAAGTGTGAGATAATTCATCATGGGAGTAGAAATCATAAAAAAGAGAACAAGATGGGTGAAAAAAATCATGGAGTATGATGTGACTATCAAAACCACTAAATTGATTAGAGGCAACACACTCTATAAATAGATTTCTAAGGACATGTATAATGATAACGAGAATTCATTTTTCCTATATGAGGAACTAGCACATGACAAACTTGAGCAGAATGAAGATTCAAGCACGCGTAGCTGGATTGATACCATGATGACATTCCTTTCTTTTGGCGCATACCCTCCTAGTTTGAGTAAATAAAAGAGAAGACATCTGAGATTACATTCTATTTTGTATGTGCTCATTGATGGCGTGTTGCTGAGATGTATTGATGACACACAAGTTGACAAAGTGTTTGTAAAATTTCATGATGGATTATCTAGTGGACACTTCTCTACCAAAGAAACAACAATGAAGATCATCAAAGCATGATACTTCTGGCTTACCATGTTTGCATACACACATAAGTGGGCCATGAAATGAAAAGAATGCACTTTCTTCACAGGAAAGAAAAAAAGTGGTTCTTCCCCTCTAAGCTATCCAAGAGGATCAAAATTTCACGCAATGGGGTTTCGATTTCATTGGCATGATCAATCCTCCTTCAAGCGCCAGCTACAAATGGGTCATGATTGTTCACATGTAGTCCTATAGGTTTTTTCAATGATGCAAAATGACATTAATGACAAAGTGGATGATGGATTAGGGTCATATGATGTTGTGTATGATGTTGAAATTATTGGTTAGATGTGTACATGATGATACAAAGAGATTCAATGAGGATAACTTACTCTTGCAAGCCCATTCATGTGCCTAGGTGATGTTTCATGATGGTATGATATTCTTGGATGCTTGAGAATCATGTTGGCATGATGGATAATAGGTTTAGAAAGTTTTTGGGCACTCACATCAGTTACAAGGCATAGAAAAATGTGATTTTCTATGTTTTAGGTGCTCATTTGGAACATATATGCATGCTAAGAGGTATGATATTGGGGTATATAGCCATATGATATCATTAATGCATGTATGTAGGTGTATCATGGTGTAATAAGTATGTTTGGGTCATTTTGAGTGCTTTCATGATGTGTTACAATATTTTTCTAGTTGACCCTAGCTTCTATAGTGTAAATCCCCAAGAGGTTGTTGTCAAAGTCTTAGTGTCTAGAGATTTTGAGGTATGGTGATAACATTATGATTATTTTAGAAGTTAGTGTGATGTGTTACATTATGCATTAATGAAAATTTTCAGGATGTTAGGATGATGAATTTTACAATTATGTCAGTTTTTGGTGAGACATGGTTAAGAACTAGTGCATTTCCAGCTCGAATTGAATTTTCTGATCCTCACCCAAAATTATGTGATTTTAATGGAACCTTTTGGATTTTAGGGATTTTTATACATTGATTATATAAGGTTTCAAAAAAATAATGAGGTCATTTCATTGTCAGGTTTTTATGAACAAAATTTAAGAAGGTAAACAACTTTTAATGAGTGTGAAACCCTAGCTTGAAAGCGGTATCGAAGAATTGCTTCTTAGTGCATGGATGATGAATGGAACATGTATATGAATCCTTCATATTTCCATAAAGGTATGGTAGAGGTCATGGTGATGAGTGGGCCCCACTCAAATAGGTCATTTTCTTAAGAAGAGTGTTTTAGGACAAGGTTGGATAAAGGATTTATAGGATAAATTGGCATTGTGCAATGTATGTGAGTTAATTTTGATATCAAAAGAGGTTTCAAGACATTTTTATGAAATTTCATGATCAAATGAGCTCCATTCAGGTTAACTGGTCAAAGGGCGGTTTTGAGGCCATAAAAACCAGTTTTTAGTAAAGTGAGCATAACTAGAGATAAAGGAGGAGTTAGGAGGTGATTCAAGTTGTGCTGGAAATATTATTCAAATATATTTATATTCATATAATTTTATTTATGATGATTATATTTTATATGGTTTCAAGGTCAATTTTTGGACAAGAATAATTTTTCTAGTGTAGGACATGATATGATATTTAAGTTTTGAGTTGTTTGAAGCATGAGATGGATTAGGTGATTCTTTGATATCAACTGGAGGGTGAATAGGGATTAATTGTCATCCAATGAATCCATTTATATGTCTTTAATGGTTCTTAGAAAGGTTGTCAAATAACTAAACTTTGAAAATAATTTTTTGGGTAGGCTGATTTGGTGAAGACAAACGTGGTTGTGATTTGAGCAGGTGATTGTTTCATTACTTATAACTTTATTAGAAGTGTTCTATAGGTTCTTAAATTTTATTTAGTTGTTTACATGACATAGTCTAGATTTTTTTAACCTTGATATAGTTTCCTAGAGAAGTTTTTAGGGTCCTGAAGGGTGTAGGAAGCAACTGTTTTGAGAAATACAAAGAACATTAGGCCCATTAAATGAAATAATTTGATTGGTTGAGATAAATTGAGATCATGTATGATGTTTAAATTTTAATTTAAACATGTTTGATGATTTATGGGTCATGAATAAGTATGGTTTTTATGTTATGGCATTTTTCTCTTTGTGTTCATGGGGGTTTGACCATTTTTGGAGCATGAAATGATGTTTTTGGCTAGGCTGATCTACTTGGGTAACTTGTGACTGTTATAATTTGAATTTGGAATTTTTTTATGATGCATGAGTCAATCCAAAGGAGGGAAATTTTTTCTGTTTGAATTTGAAATGAAGAGGAGCTTATAAAAGCATTATTTTGGGTGTTTTTTCAAGCTAGTTGTGTGTGTGCAAGAAGTGATACCTAGGTGTGTGAGTTTTTAAGGTCTATGAGAATGAATTGAGATAAGATAAAGTGTGTTACAGGTTTAATAACATCAGAAAGCATGTGTGCATGTGTTTGAATCTTGAAAAGTGAAGAAAGTGATTATATGTGAGAGATTGAAGACCTAGGATTTGTATGAGGGTTTGAAGAAGTGCGAGTTGAACTAATGGTATCCATCAGTTATGGTAAAAATAAATAAGAGATTAGAACATCATAAGGTGGTTAAGTGGGTGCTTGATCATCTTGGGGGGTTTTATCCTCCTTGTGGAGTTGGTGCTTCACAAAATTAGGGGTTGGTGTTCCTTGTAGGGTTGTAGCTCTACTAAACTAGGGGTTGGTTCTCCTTGTGGGGTTGGTGCCTCACTAAATTTGAAACATATAAATATAAATATTTTGTTTCAGTGGATTTTCTTCCCCTTGATGGTTTCCCACTTATATCTGTGTCTTGTATTTATATCTTGCTTATGGTTTCGTGTATGTGTTAATTAATTGTATGCACACATATATGGATGGTTGAATGTTTGTGAGTATTTGAATAAGTAAATATGAAATATGAATTTAAATTTTTGTAAGTATTGATTCACCCACTCCCTCTTAGTCATTTATGCTTCTAACAATTGGTATCAGAGTGGGTCCTTTTGGAGAAGTGTGACAGCTCGAAAGGAGATCCTTGAAGCAAAAAATGTTGAGTGGTGTAGTTACGGGAAAAGACACCAATGTTTGATGGTGTGAATTATGTTTTTTGGATATTGAGAATGAAGTCCTTTATTATGGCTCATGGATTTTATGTTTTGAATGATGTGGAACATGGTTATACTCCTCTTGCTACTACTCCAACTACTGAGGATGAAAATAGGGCATATACCAATAAATCAAAAGATTTTAATGCCATCATAAGTGGCCTTGGAGAATCAGAGATGAGAAAAGTGATGCATTGTAAAATCAGCAAATGAAGCATGGGACAAATTACAAGTTCTATATGAAGGTGACTCAAAGGTAAAAATTGCAAAGCTCCAAACCTTTACAAATCAGTTTGAAGGTCTTAAGTATGAGTGATAATGAGTCCATTGCGCATACTTCTTAGAGTTGATAAAGTTGTCAATAACATGAAAGGGTTAGGAGATAATGTGAAAGAATTTATTTTTAAAAATATATTGAGGTCACTAACTTCTAGATTTAATTCCAAAGTTTCTGCTATTGAAGAAGAAAATGATATAACAAACTTTAAATTGGATGATTTGCATGGTACTTTGATAGCCTATGAAATGAGAATAGTTGACTCTAACCAACCAATAAGAAAGAAGTTGCATTCAAATATGAAATGAAGAGCTAAGGATGAAAGTGAAGGATGATGATGCTACTATTGAGATTGAATATGAAGAGCTATTTTCTATGTTGGTTAGAAGATTAAATCATGGATATGGTAAGTATAGTGGTAAAATTCCATTCAAGTGTTTCAATTGTGGTGAAGTAGGAAAATTTTCTGCCAAGTGTCCTCATAGGAATGTGAAGGAGGATGATGATGATGCTGAACCTAAAAATAAGGATCAAAAGTTTGGTAAAGATAATTTATTTTTAAAGAAGTTTAACTACAAGAAGAGGGACAAGAAAAGTTTCTACACAAATAAGGATGATTCCTTATTTGATGCTAGCAGTGGTGTTTTAGATTCTGAATCTGAATATGATAATGAGGATATTTGAAATGATGAAATATGTCATGAATAAAGAAGATATTAGGTCTTTTAGTGATGGCTCTTATTTTTTAGGATATTTCATTTCACATTATTGCAGTTATTCTAATGAAGATGATGAGGATAACAATGATTATTTTAAGAGACATCAAATGAGACTAAAAGCATGCTGAGAAATAAAACCAAAAGCTGATTTTATAGATTGAGGAATATGAAAATTAGTTTCATAAACTAGATGAACAATATGTGTCTAAATATTCTAAGAAAAATGAGCCTATCAGATTGCTAGAAGAAAAGGTAAAGTATCTTGTTTCAAATTTGCAAGATAAAGATATTTTGTGTTCAAAATATGAAGAAATAAATTTTTTAAGGGCTGAGCTACTAGAGGCTAGCAAGAAGACCATGTCAATTCAAAATTTTGAGAAAAGTACAAAATACCTAGATGATCTACTCGGAAAACAAAAGGAAACACGTGATACATTTGGTTTGGGTTTCAAAGAGGAGTCTAAAGAAAAGGAAGTGAATGAAGAAGACATTGTTTCAAGAAAAGAATCAGGTGAACCTGTTATCAAGGAAGAAAATAAGGTGACACTCATCAAGGACAATGTGAAACCAAGATCTATTAGGCAACCTAATGCCTCAAGGTATGAAATAAATTTAAATGGTCATTATTTTACTTGTAATGCATTTGGTCATAGGGATAGAGAGTATAGAAGACCTCCTTAGAGACTCTCAGCCTTGGAGAGACAATAGAAGTGAATTTTCTAAGAGCATAGTATGCTACAATTACAATGAACAAGGTCACACTACTAGGTATTGCTTGTATGATTCACCTAGTCACTATGGAGGTTTCAAGAGAAAAAATTTAGTAGCATGCTACAACTTTAATGAGATTGGTCATGTGGTAAGAGTTTGTTTTCATGCTTATTCAAGACAAAAATAGATTTCTAAAAGTTCTAGAATGCAAGGAGGTAACATTTAAAGGGCTATAATGCATGATAGTGGTCCTAGAAGGACTTGGGAACCAAAAAGAGACCATGTAGTTTCCTCAAGAGTAGTAAATGATGGAATGAAGGGTAAAACAAAGAGTTCTAATTTGAGAAGAGAGAGAATGAAGGAGTCTTTAAGGTGCCTAAGAGGGCTTGGGACCTCTTCAAGACCTTATGTTAGGTCATCATGGATCATATATACCTTCACTATACTTCTTGGAGGTATTATAGTGAAAATGAAGCATTCAACTAAGGGGGAGATGTCTTGGTACGTGTGTGTTGCTCCTCCATGTGCATAAGGTATGTATTTCAATTTTCTTTTGGTGAAAGTTGGTTTTTCTATTAGTAATGAAATGTAAAACTCTCAGTATTGTTGTCATTTGATGTTCTGTATGAGTTTTAAATTATGTGTTTGTATTCATCATGGTGTTTGTTGGTATGAGATGGTTTTTTATGCTCATGATTCTCATGGTCATGTCATAAGAAGTATGTAAGTGGTTTTGAACTCATGAAGAGTGTACTCATAGTCCTTGTGTCAAAGTTTGATAGTGTTCAAAGAGTCTATGATCTATGAGATACATGGTGTTAGTCTGTGTCTTAATGTTGTCATAAGGAAAATCATGGAACATAATGATTAAGTGGTCTGGCCAACCCTTAATTAATATGGGTCCATCACTATTATATAGGTTAAATATTTAATAATATGAAATACTTTTCTATTATTAAATATTCATACCTAGGTAATATACATTAGGTAAGTATTTAATAATGTGAATCATTTATGTTTATATTTATTAAATACACTCACCTAGGTATATGTGTCAACCATTTAGGTTGAAAAGGTGGGTCGGGAGACATACCTGATCACCTTATATAAAAAGGACTTTAGGTCCTCATTTGATATATTCGGGAAATATATCAAAGGTGTGTAAATCAAGTGATTTGGTTTTACCCTTGGTAAATAGGGTTTTAAGGAGGAGGTGATCTTACTGGATGTAAAATAAGTTCTCTGAAGTAAAAGGTTATTTTCAAAGTGGTTTTACCCTTTTGGGGTTTTCCACTATAAATACTGTGTCACCTGTGTTATTTATTTCCTGTAAGTATTTATTTATTTACTTATGTTATGATGTAATGTTTATTTAAATATTTATTGTAACATTATATAATATGTAAGTTGATTAAATCCGTATTTATTAGAATCCTCAAATTCTAACATGGTAACAGAGCAAGGTAAATTAAATAAATTAAGATCAAATGGTTTGTATTTTATTTATTTAATTTGTACCTATTTTTTTAACCAACCCGAAAAGGTAAATTAAATAAATTAAGATCAAATGTTTTGTATTTTATTTATTTAATTTGTACAGATTTTTTCAACCAACCCGGAAAGGTAAATTAAATAAATTAAGAGTAAATGTTTTATATTTTATTTATTTAATTTGTACAGGTTTTTTCAACCAACTCGGAAAGATAAATTAAATAAATTAAGAGCAAATGTTTTATATTTTATTTATTTAATTTGTACGTGTTTTTTCAACCAATCCGGAAAGGTAAATTAGATAAATTAAGAGAAAATGTTTTATATTTTATTTATTTAATTTGTATGGGTTTTTTCAACCAACCCAGAAGGGTATTTAAAATAAGTGCAACCTAAAAGTTTTACTTTGTGAAGAATCAAGGTGAATTCACAGGTGGAAAATTTGGAAACTTCTTACCTTCCGTGAAAACTTGTGTAGAGGTAAGGGTAAAATATTTGAAATATTTTTTTTCTATAGTTTTAATATGTGCAGGTTGAATTTTGTCAATGGTAAATGAAGGAGGAGACAAAGCTCCATCAAAATAGGATTTGAATTTTTTCCATTGGATGTGTGAAAAATGTTGTCTCCTCTGTAAATTCTAAGGTTTATGTAGAATTTAAAATTACATGGCCTGGTAAATGTTTTAAATCTTTTTTTCATGAGGGGCCCCGTAATAAGGGTTATATGTATTTTTTTAAAAAAAAAATTATATATACTATAGTTTATAATTTTTTATAGACTATATGTTGTTTTTTATTTACATTATATTAACTATATACCTCTTTTTTTAAAAAGTGAATATATTTTTACATTATAAATTATAATAGGTTAATATAATGTATTAAAATATAACCTCCCTAATATTATATAGAAGAAGAAATTCTGGAATTTCACATTCTGGAAATACACAACAAGTTTTGACTCCATTAAATTTGACGGTCAAATGATCGTCACGACAGACCAAACATAAGGCAGTATGACGGTCATTTAGACGTCAAATTTAAGCTGGATGGATCTTTGTCTACATTATTTTTTCCAGAATTTGTAAGTTGTTTTGCATTCTTAGGGGTTTCTTCTTCACTTCTATATGGTCAGAAATTTGTTTATATAAGTCTGGGGTATAATGCAAAGCCTTTTATATTGCGGGTTATTATTTTGATCATGGGAGGTTAATTAATATGCATTGTAATGACAAAATTAGTTATGATTAAATAGTTTATGTAGATCTATAAAATTTAGATCTATTTCTATTAAAAAGTTTTTTTTTGATAAATATGTATCTAACTCTGTGGTACATTGTATATTATAATGGGGTGTGTTTTACAGGTTCAGGAAAACAATGGCGTCCAGCTATTTCTGTCTTGACAAAACCCAGATCCTGAATGGAACCAACTACAACATTTGGAAGATCAGGGTCAAATCAGAACTTATGGCGAGGAAACTCTGGACAATTGTTTCTGGATCTGAGGTTGCTCCCACCGGTCGTCAAGCAACTGTAGATAACATGAATACATACTCGCAACGAATGCAGGAGGCTCTTTCCATGATTTTGCGCAATGTGAATGATGAGTACCTTCTACACATTGGTAATATTGAACATCCTAAAGAGGTATGGACACAACTAGAATCCATGCATGAAGGTACGCGTTTATCTAAAATTATTAAATTAGTTTTAGAATTGCTTACAACTCCTATGAAAGGAGATGAAAAAGTAGTTAATTTCTTAGCCAAAATTAAAAATATTAAAGCACAATTAGATGGATGCAATTGTGATTTAATTGGTGAAAAATTAATCTACTTTATTGTTCAGTTAAATATACATGAAAGATTTAGGAATTTTATTTCTATCTTGAACTCTAAATATCAAAACGAAAATGATCTACCTGATTTAAATACCTTGAGTTCACTTTTGATACAGGAAGAGCAAGTGATGATGAACTTTGAATCTAAGGAGAATGTCTCTCAGGCACTTCTTGCTCAGAATTCAAAGTTCAAACCTCGCAAGCCCTTCTCAGATCAAAAATTTAGATCTAAATCTTCTTTTGTTGATAAGAAAAGTTTTTCTTCTGATCAATTGCATGTTAGCTTTAGTGGTAAATGTCACAAATGTGGTAAATTTAGACATAAAAAGGAAGATTGCAAAACTAAGAAACCTATCCATAAAAATAAAAAAAAATTGTTTCTTCAAAATATAATTTAAGGAAAAAGGATAGCTCTAATGATATTCCTAAAATGATTGCATTATATGTTGCGTTGTATTCTTCCTCTAATTCTGAATGGATTCTAGATTCAGGTGCATCAAATCATATGACTGGTGTTTCAAATTCTTTATTTGATGTTGTGAAAATCAATGAACATGTGTATCTTGGTGATAACTCATCTTTAGAAGCAATAGAGAAAGGGAAAGTAAAATTTGTCTAATGGTGTGTTGAATAATGTTTTATTTGTTCCTAAGCTCAAAAAGAACCTTTTATCATGTTCTCAATTAACTCATGATGGTTTGGCTATTCAAATTTTGAAAGATACTTGGTATATCAAGGATAGTAATGATAATATAATAGTTGAAGGAATTCAAAGAAATGGTCTGTATATTTTTGATGATTTTCATTCTGCATCCTGTTTTGTTTCTCAAAGTTTGAATAATTCAAAACTATGGCATGAAAGATTAGGACATGTTAATTATAGAAGTTTATATGAAATGGCTAGATATAATCTTGTGAAAGGTTTTCCTGTGTTGTCTTCTTCTCATGATGCGTGTGAAGGGTGTTTACGCTCAAAACAAAGTGCTAAACCCTTTCACTCACATCTTGAAGAGAGTTCCTCTTCCCCACTAGAACTTATTCATAGTGATGTTAGAGGACCTCTTGAAGTAGCTTCATTAAATGGTTCTTTATATGCTGTGACTTTCATTGATGATTTCACCAGGATGATTTGGTCATATTTTCTTAAAAATAAATCTGATGTACTAGGGAAATTTAAGGAATTTAAAGCATCTGTTGAAAACTCTTCAAATTATAAAATTAAGAGACTTAGAACAGATAATGGGGGTGAATATGTTAGCAATGCATTTGAAAAAAATTTGTATTGATTGTGGTATTAAAAGGGAATTAACTTCTCCTCATTCTCCCTAATCTAATGGTGTTGCAAAACGTAAGAATAAGACTATTTTAGATATGGCTCGCACTATGCTTCATTCTGCTAGTCTTCCCAAATTTCTGTGGGTAGAAGCAATGAACACAACAGTCTACATTCTAAATAGGGTTCCCACCAAAGCTATTCATCTTTCAACTCCTTTAGAAAAATGGTCAAATCAAAAACCTGATATTTCTCATCTAAAAGTTTTTGGTAGTCCTGCTTCTTTATACATTCCTAAAAAGAAAAGAAAGAAACTTGATATGACTTATTTCTCTTGTGTTTTCATTGGATATGGTATTAACACTACAGGTCTAAGGATTTACGACCCTGTAAAAAGGGAAGTAACTGAAAACCACAATGTGGTGGTTTTGGAAAAATGATTTTTGTTCATCTGATAATGGTAAAGATGTTCCTAACTCTGTCAATATTTCTAATAATGGTTATGATTCTGATATTGAGAATATAGTAAATGGTCATGATGATGTTTCTTGTGTTGATACTATAGATGCTTCTGAATCTCCTAACTCCCTAGTTAAGAAACCAAAATGGGCTCAATCTGTGTTAGAGAGTTCTAATCCTATTGATCTTAGGAAAATGACCAGAAGCCATCATACGTACCATGCATTAATGACCTTGTATGAACCTGAGCCGCAAAGTTTTGAAGAAGCTTCTCAGGATGAGAAGTGGATCAATGCAATGCAAGCTGAATATAATGCCCTAATTCAAAATCAAACCTGGGAGTTGGTTCCACCTCCAGAGAAAAGAAGTATTATAGGGTCTAGGTGGTTATACAAAGTAAAATATAATACAGATGGTAGTATTGACAAACATAAAGCTAGACTTGTTGCTAGAGGTTTCACTCAGAAACCTGGTATTGATTATGTTGAGACATTTTCCCCTGTAGCTAAAATGAGTACTGTTAGGACCTTATTTGCAATTTCTACTCAATTTGGGTGGGAAATCCACCAAATGGATGTGAAAAATGTATTTTTGAATGGTGATTTAAAATAAGAACTTTACATGTCTCAACCTAAAGGATTTGAAGAAACTGGTAAAGAAAACTATGTTTGTAAATTGAAAAAATCCTTGTATGGTTTAAAGCAAGCTCCTAGAGCTTGGTATGTGAAAATTAATTCTTTCTTTAAACAGTTAGGATTTGTTAATTGTTCTTCTTGACAATGATCTATTCATTAAGCAAGAAGGATCACATATTATCATTGTTTGTATATATGTTGATGATTTGCTTATGACTGGTGATAATCCTGCTTTAATTTGTAGAATTAAAGAAAAATTGAAACAATACTTTGAAATGACTGATTTAGGTCTCTTACATCATTTTCTTGGCATGGCTGTATTTCAAGATAAACATTCTATTGTTGTTTCTCAAGCACAATATGCAACCAATGTACTGAAAAAGTTTAACATGATTGATTGTAAACCAATTTCTACTCCTATGGAAGTTGGACTGAAAATTGATCCTAAACCTGCATGTGAAAAATTTGATCCTACTTTATATAGGCAGTTAGTTGGTAGTTTGATATATCTAACTATCACCAGACCAGATATTTCCTATGCAGTAGGAATTACTTCTAGGTTTATGTAGGAACCTTATAGAGATCATTGGAATCTTGCAAAAATGATTCTTAGATATATTAAAGGTACAATCAATTATGGGTTGCATTATACTAAGAATGAAAATGCTAACTTATATGGATTTTGTGATTCTGATCATGCTGGCGATGTATTGGATAGAAAATCTACTTTTGGTTATGTGTTTAAATTTGGTGCAGGTGCCATTACTTGGTGCAGCAAAAAGTAGCCAACTGTTTCTATCTCTTCAACAGAAGCTGAGTATAGAAGTGCAATGGAAGCTGCAAAAGAGGCTCTATGGCTAAAGAGGTTGTTCGATGAGATAAAGATGAAGGATCCACGTAGTGTTCCTTTGTTCTGTGACAACCAAAGCACCATAGCTCTTGCACATAATCCAGTACAACATCAGAGGATGAAGCACATTGAGATACATATACACTTCATCCGTGAGAAGGTGCTAAGTGGTGAGATAGATCTCAAGTTCGTGCCGACTGAAGAGCAGGTTGCTGATATCTTCACAAAGCCCCTGAGTGCTATAAAGTTTTGTCACTTTCATGAAAATATTGGATTGTCGGAGTTTCCATTGAGGGGGAGTGTGCATGACAATGTCACCTCCTAATGGAACTTGGTTTTTGTAAAAAGACCTTCAGGCATTTGTAAAAAAGACCTTCAGGTAAGTGTAAAAAGACCTTCGGGCATGTATACCTCCTCGGCTTATTTTTTAGAAAGAAGTGTAGAAAGATCTTAAAGGTGGTCTTTAGTAAACTCTTTAGTGCTATTGAGTTTACTGGTAAACATCAAGTACAAACATATTATTAAGGAGGTCCTTGGTTATAAAAGGCTCCTATATGCTTGGGTTCAATAACCTTTTATGAGAACCTGTGAGAATATGTAAAACTCACAAATCATACTTAGCCACTGATCATGGGATGATCTTTGGGATTCCAAATCCTTTTGTACCAAAAGGTAACTTGAGTATGATGAAGGTGTTATAATTCCTTCACCCGATATGCTAGCCTAAAACCTTTATGGTTTAAGGATTGTAAATCTTGTAGTGTACCATGGGCAGGTAATCTATTGGCATATGTTATCCCACTTAACATTAAGGGGGAGTGTTGGAACATAATGATTAAGTGGTCTGGCCAACCCTTAATTAATATGGGTCCATCACTATTATATAGGTTAAATATTTAATAATATGAAATACTTTTCTATTATTAAATATTCATACCTAGGTAATATACATTAGGTAAGTATTTAATAATGTGAATCATTTATGTTTATATTTATTAAATACACTCACCTAGGTATATGTGTCAACCATTTAGGTTGAAAAGGTGGGTCGAGAGACATACCCGATCACCTTATATAAAAAGGACTTTAGGTCCTCATTTGATATATTCGGGAAATATATCAAAGGTGTGCAAATCAAGTGATTTGGTTTTACCCTTGGTAAATAGGGTTTTAAGGAGGAGGTGATCTTACTAGATGTAAAATAAGTTCTTTGAAGTAAAAGGTTATTTTCAAAGTGGTTTTTACCCTTTTTGGGGTTTTCCACTATAAATACTGTGTCACATGTGTTATTTATTTCCTGTAAGTATTTCTTTATTTACTTATGTTATGATGTAATGTTTATTTGAATATTTATTGTAAACATTATATAATATGTAAGTTGATTAAATCTATATTTATTAGAATCAGGTGTACAAATTCCATACAGGTTTACAAATCAAGTATATACGTGATCAGGAGGTTGGGGAGCGGTATGAAAATGTTGATAATGAAGTATTTGGGCCTATGGACAAATTATTGATATTTTTTGAAGCTACTCTACCCTTGAGTATGTTTTTCAAAGTATTATTGAGCATTGTAGATGGAAAGTAGGGTTTGGAGGTCCAAATGATGGAATTTAGGGATGAAATTTTGAACATATCATTTTAACAAGGAGGGATAAAGGATTCAAGTGGTTTTCGGCCCCAAAAGGGTATACATTCCCAAGAATTTATGACACTGTTGAAAGTTGAAAGTGTGGTGCTTAAAGACCTAATATAAGTCAAACATTTTTACAAAGTGGGAGTGTCTCTTTTTAAATGAGCTCTCAAGGCAGATGATGGAGCTTAGTTGGCTAAATGGGTGTCTCTAATAGGTAAGAAACTATCATGAATTCTTATATATCAAATGACATATATGTTTCTTTAGGTTCCAGGGCTAGTTGACTGTGAATAAACAAGTTGATGGTGGAAAGATGGAACTGTGAATATTTTAGCTGCTTCTTAGAGTTTTATTGACATAAAAAGTTGTGTTGAAGTCTTCTGGTGGACCTTTGATGGTCAAAAGCATTATAAGGTACATTCAGATCTCCTAATATTTTTGGATTCACATGACTGAGTTAAAGAAACTGTATGTACCTACAAGTATGATCATTAGTGTGTATCAATATCGATGAGTCTAAGTCCCATAGAGAAAGTCCATACATGTGTAAAGATGTCTATATGCTTTTAAGTACATTGGTTGACTATCTAAGGAATGAAGAAGTATTTTTGGTCCTTTGTTATGCTTTGAGTAAGAATTGACTATCTATAGGTGAAGGGTATACACAGAGGTAGAGAATGTTCCATCTTTAAGTATGGGTGTTGTTGTGCATCATTTTTGTGGTTTTATATCCTTTGGACTATGGTTATGTAGTGGTAAAGGTGTACTTGAGACTTGGTCCATTGTTAAAGGATGATATCAGGTATGTAAAGGATTGAATGTTTCTTATATGAATAGCTACAGGTTCTTTACATATGAAGGAAAGAGTATGGTGGTATTCACATATGCATTATGCTTGTGTGAGTTAATTCTAAGTTTACAAGGTGCTCCATGAGTTGTTCTTATAGTTTCTTGAGGAAGAGGTCAAATGATTGCATGGAAAAGTTGGTCACAATGATCTTTGACTAAAAGTGAACTCCTACATGTATGATCATTGACATTTTGCATTATTGATAAGTCTGAGATCTTATGAAGATGGTATATACTTGAATTAAGGTGGTGTGAAGTCTTGAAGTCATGAAAAATGGTTGTTATGGTGATTTTCTTACTTCACAAGTGATATTATCTTGTCACAGGTATAATCTATGCAAGAGGTAGAGTATCATTGTTTCACATGCCTGTAGGTTCCCTAATGAAGTGTGTTGGTAGTGTATGAGAAAGGTTAGAATGTTTTCACTACTTCTTAAGTTCAAAAAAGTTGGTAAAGGTATGGAGAAGTGATTATTTTTTCTTAAGTTGATCATGTTGAGCAAAAATTTTGATCCCGAA
This sequence comes from Taxus chinensis, assembly GCA_019776745.2. Classification (NCBI taxonomy): domain Eukaryota; kingdom Viridiplantae; phylum Streptophyta; class Pinopsida; order Cupressales; family Taxaceae; genus Taxus; species Taxus chinensis. The sequence continues at coordinate 60,577,867 of CM034147.1, read as the reverse complement.
CCCCAAGTCTAACTGTTACAGTGAGGTTGTTTCTACTAGATAATACAATGTGCATGATCTCTTCATGATAGGGGGAGCTTGGGTGTATACCTATAGATGGTAATATGAAGACCTAAAGGCATTTAAGATGTGTATTGGGTGTTGACACAATGCATTGGAATTTTTTTTTCCTTGTATGCATGATCTCAGTCAATTGTGACTATTAATGACTGAAGAAATGGTCTAAGACTGAGAAAAAGTGTTCATGGTGATTTCTAGCTATCATAACAAGGCGAGTTACTCAAAATTATGCCTTTGAGCTAGATACAATGGTCTTGAGTATAGATGGAGTGTTTTTAAGGATTCAAAGCATGAATGACATGTTGTAGCATTGCAAAGTTGATTGAAAATACATTGAGAAGTTTGATTAAGGACTTGTGTTCTTGAGTTATCTTGGAAAGCAAGAAAGTGCATTGTAAAGCTAGTCGTATGCCTAGAAAATATGGAGTATGATAAGGAATGAAGGTATGGTAGTATTTTATGATTGTACATGACATTGTTGGAATGATCTTAAGTTGTATGGTTCAGATAGTAATCTATTATAGTTGATTCTTGAAGGCCGAAATAGGGTTGAGGATAAAATAACAACTTTTACATGTCTAAAAGGTGAAAAATGGTATTTTTGGATCCAATAAGGTAAGATGATGTTGTATTGATGTTTTATTTATGCATTCACATGATGTAACTTCTTGTCCCAAATGGAGCATGGTAGTTGCATGCTTGCAAAGAAGGTAAAATCTATTTTTGTGCAAATTTCAAGGTCTTGAGCTTGATTGAGATCTTTGGTTGAAATTTCTAACCAAAGAATGATATAATGAAGTTGTGGAATTTCAAGAACATGTTCCCACATGCATGCATTTGGAATTAATGTAAAAAGGGGGAGAAGCTCATGTAGTTTTCCATCAATGACAAAGGAGGAGATTGTTGTCATGTAATCCTATAGGTGATATTATTGATAAAAAACCATGTTAATTACAAAGTGGATGATGGAGTATGGTCGGATTATGTCATGTATGATGTTGACATGATGGTTCAGATGTGTACATGATGATATAGGGAGATTCGGTGAGGATAAATTGATCTTACAAGCCCATTCAGGTTCCTAGGTGATGTTGCATGATGGTATGAAATTCTTGGATTCTTAAGAATAATTTTTTTATAATGGATAACATGTTTAAAGAGTGCTTGGGCACTAACATTAGTTATAGGGTGCAGATATAGGTGTTCATGTGCTCATTTAGAATAGGTATGCATGCTCATAGGTATGAGATTAAGGTATAGAGACATATGAGCTCATTGATGCATGTGTATAATGATGTACCAGGTATGTTTGGGTCATTTTGAGTGCTTTCATGATGTGTTATAGTGTTTTTCCAGTTGACCATAGCTTCTACAGTGCAAAACCTTAAGGTATTTTTATACAAGTCTTAGTCTCTGGAGAGTTTGAGATATGGTGATAAAATTTTGATGATTTGAGAAGATAGTGTGATATGTCATGGTTCTTTGATAAAAATTTCAAGTTTCTAGGATGTTAATTTTGCAAGATATGTTAGTTTTGGTGAGACATGGTTAAGAACTAGTGCATTTCCAACTTGAATTGAATATTTTGATGCTCACCCAATTTGTTTTCTTTGCACGGGAAATTTTGGATTTCAGAGATGTTTATAAATTGAGTATATAAGGTTTCAAAAAAGTAATGAGGTCATTTCATCATCAGGTTTTTATGAACAAATGTTAAGAAGCTAAACAACTTTTTATGAGTGTGAAACCCTAGCTTGAAAGCGGTATGGAAGAATTTGTTACTAAGTGACCATAATTAATTCCTAGTGCATGGATGATGATTTTAACATGTAGAGGAATCCTTTATATTTTCAGAAAGGTATGGTAGAGGTCATTGTGATGAGTGGGCCCCACTCAAACAGGTCATTTTCTTAATAAGAGTGTGTTGGGACAAGGTTGTCCAAAGGAGTTGCAAGATAAATTGGCATTGTGGAATTTTTGTTTGTTGATATTGATGTACAAAGAGGTTTCAGGAAATTTTGATGTAATTTCATCATCAATTGAGCTCCATTCAGGTTGACTAGTCAAAAGGTAGTTTTGAGGCCATAAAAAGTAGTGTTCAGTAAAGTGAGCATAACAAGAGCTACTTGAGGAGTTAAGAAGATATTAAAGTTGTGTTGAAAAGAGGATTTAGATTTATTTCTATTGAAACAAGGTTGTCTCATGAGGATGATTTTTTCTAAGGTTTCCAGGTCAATTTTGGGACAAGAATATTTTTTCTAGTGTAGGACAATACATGATTTGCTAGAAGTTTTGAGTTGTTTGAAGCATGATGGATTAGGTGATACTTTATATCACCTAGAGAGTGAAGAGGGATTAATGTTTCATCCAATGAATCCATTTTTAGGTCTTCAATGTTCATGGAAGGGTGTAAACCAGCTGATATTTGAAAACATATTTTTGGGCAGTTTGTTTTGGTGAAGAAAAAAGTGATTGTGGTTTGAGCAAGTGATTTTTTCAAGACTTATAACTTTATTATAAGTGTTATACATGTTCTTCCATTTCATTTTATTGGTCACATGACATATTCTTTATTTTTTGAAGTGATATAGTGGCCTAGATAAGTTTTCAGGGTCTTGAAGGGTGTAGGAAACAATTGTTTTGAGAAATACAAAGAACATTGGGCCCATTAAATGAAATAATTTGATTGGTTGAGATAAATTACGACCATGTATTATTTTTAAATTTTTTTATAAACATGTTTGGTGATTTATGGGTCATGAATAAGTATGGTTTTTGTGTTATGACATTTTTCTCTTTGTGCCCATGGGGATTTGACCATGTTTGGAGCATGAAATGATGTTTTTGGCTTGTCCAACCTACTTGGGTCACTTGTGACTATTATGATTTGTATTTTTTGTTTTATAATGATGCATGTGTAAAGCCAAAGGAGGGAAAAGTTTTTTTTTTTAATTTGAAATGAAGAGGAAATTATAAAAGCATTGTTTTGGGTGCTTTTTGAAGCTAGTTGTGTGTGTGTGCAAGAAGTGTGATCTAGGTGTGTAAGTTTTGTAGGTGTATGAGCATGAATTTAAATAAAATCAAGTGTTTCATAGGTTGAATAATGTTGAAAAGAATGTGTGCATGTGTTTGAAGCTTGAAAATTGAAGAAAGTGATTATATGTGAGAGATTGAAGACATAGGGTTTGTATGAGAGTTTGAAGAAGTGTGAGATGATATTATGGTCTCCATAAATTTTGGAAGAAAAATAAGAGATCAAAACATCATAATGTGTTTGAGTGGGTGCTTGATCATCTTTGGGGGTTGTAGCCTCCTTGTGGAGTTGGTGCTTCACAAAATTAGGGGTTGGTGCTCCTTTTAGGGTTATAGCTCTACTAAACTAGGGGTTGGTGCTCCTTGTGGGGTTGGTGCCTCAATAAATTTGAAACATATAATTATAAGGATTATGTTTTAGTGGTTTTTATTCCCCTTTATGGTTTCCCACTTATATCTTGTGTCTTGTATTGATATCTTTCTTATGGTTTCTTGCACATGTATTAATTGATTGTATGCACACATACATGGATGGTTGAATGTTTATGAGTATTTGAATAAGTAAATGTGATATCTAAATTTAAAGTTTTGTAAGGAATGATTCACCCCCCTATTAGTCCATTGTGCTTCTAACATTGACACCTACATATTACTTCACCAGATGGACAAAAGATGTCACGCTTAAGGAGTCAACCGAGTTAGTCATCCTTGAATTTCTCAAAGGAATTGTAACAAGGTTTGAAATTCCTCAGATCATTATATCTGATAATGCAAAAGGATTCCTTGGTGCTACAATTTGTGACTAGGTGCTTGGCCTTGGAATCTATTTGAAGACTTCTGCTAACTATTATCCTAAGGGTAATGGATTGGATGAGTTTACCAACAAGAACCTAAGAAAAATCATGAAGCAAACAAAACATATCAACGAGAGGAAATGGCACACTAAGGTCTTGTGTGCACTCTGGGAATACATAATCATGATGAAGAAGGAAATAGGTACTTAACCTTAAAATATTGTTTATGGAAGGGAAGCTATACTTCCTTTATCTCTTGAATTTCCCTCATTAGAGCTTACCCAAAAGCTAGAGTTTGAGGGTGCATATCAAAGAGAAATCAAAGTGGAAGAGTTGGCTAATCTTGAATAATTGAGAAACTATACCATGCTCAAGCTAGAGAAATATCAACAATCAATAAAGAATTGGTTTGATAGAAAGGTGAGACCTCAAGCTTTCAAATTTGGTGATTTGGTATTAAAATGGGATACTGACATAGCCAAACCTGGGTGCCATTCAAAGTTTGATGAACTTTGGAGTGGCCCATACACTATCAGCTATTACAAGGAGGATAACTCTTTTGAGTTGTCTCACTTTAATGGAGTCATGCTACCAATCCTAGTCAATGGAATTTATCTCAAGCACTTCCATTAAGTATTCTACATCATTGTATATATTATAATAGTTTGAGTTTGTCCAAGTGCACTCTGAGAACATTTTTATGTATGTATATAGTTTTTTCCTTTCGTGTGCTCCTTGCGTGTGCACTTTTGTTTCTTCCAAGATGCAAGTTTGGTTCAGGTATCTTCCAACAGTTTTCAGAAGTCTTTTACTCTCATGAAACCCAAATTAGAATATATTCATATGAGAGTAGCAATTCATTTCAAAGTTCAGACAATGCTTCAAGTGACTTCGGGGGTAGTTCTTCAAGTTACAGATTAGAAATTCAAAATTCAGACTGACTCCATGCTTAATGTATGCTTTAAGGCTAATGATCTCCTTCATCTAGTAGGAAAATGTCCCCGAAAGTTGCCAAAATTTTGTCTAAAATAACTCCCCTCATTATTTTGACAACTTACATCCTCATTTTGACTTTGAAATTTAAGTTCAAAAATTACATGCATCTCGGTTGTTCCCTTGGTAAATGTTTCTTGACTGTATTTCTTCCGCATGCCTTTGCACAAACTTCCTTTTCTATTCCTCTATCTTCTCCCATTATCCCTTTGTGCACACTCCTTGCACACCCTCCTTCATTCCTATATTCACTCACTCCTTGCATGCACATCTACAGACTTTCCTTCTAATTTGGAGAATGCCCTGACATTCATATTCTGCATGCCCCTTACTTTCTTACCACAACACATTTATCAATTAAAATGCTTGCACGTTTGCATACTTACACTATTTTACAGATATGCACCTTTCTTCTCATTTATGCACACCTCTCCTGCATGCCCATCTTCTACTTTATTTTTCCCCTTGCTCACATACATGCTAAGTGCAAATATTCTGTGTTGAGTCATCGTACCATATCACAACCTATCAGATTTAAGTGTGCAACATGTAACCTGTTAAAGTGTGCAAATTGGATGTTGAATCCTTGCAACAAACCATTACACAACACATGACATAAATGATAAAATACCAGGACAGTCAATCAATCACATGGATCAATCAGAGTGCACCACATGTCTTTGTGTTATGCTTGCACTGCGGACTTCTTGATCAATCAGAGCGCGCCACATGTCTGTGTGTTGTGCTTGAACTGTGGACTTCAAAATGGCATAAATTTTGTTATAGGACTCAGATCCATGCACTCTTGGTATTGTTGGAGATTTTCTGATGTGAGATACACTCTAGGATATTCAAAATCTGATTTTAGTGGGATGTGGTAGGTGAAAAGTAGGGAAACACATTTCAGCCATTAATGCACAAATTTAGTTAGCTCAACCACCTTGATTTTATCCAATTTTCCCTCTTTCCTTCTTCCATAAGAAAAACAGACATGGGGAGGAGCATCTGACAGCATTGAAGGCATTCATTTCTAGTTGTTGGTGGTTGAAAGTTTGAATGCGAGTTTCCCTCTTCTTTCTTCTCCTCTTCTCTCCTTTTATAAATATTGGAACAATGCTCATTATAAGTTGTTGGACCCCTTTAGTTTTCTAATGAATTTTGTTCCTTATATTTTAAGTTGCATGCCTTTAGATTTGGCTCTCTGCATGTGGATATCAGCCTCATCCTCCATTTTAATCAACTGTGCATTTTTTTGAAGCAATAGAAGATTAGTTTTGTTTTTGTTCTCTGCCTTATCTCATTTTTATTGCATCTTCATGCATTTCTTTTGCATTGTTTATTTTTGAGCATGTTTTAGACTGTGAAGCACATGTCTATCCTCTCTACGTGCATTCTCTTCCATTTTCCTAAAAAGATAACTATGTTCATGCCCATTTTTTGGTGTTATTGCCTCCCTTAAGCTTATTTCCTTTAATGCATCTCCTTCTCACCCTACCCCATTGGAATCTTAGTGTAGTGATAGGTAGTTGTAATTCCCTTCATAGGAGTACTTTTAGTGTTGGAAATAGGTAGAGGAACCAGGCTTCTTTGAAGGTCTGTCTCAAGCGCACAATGTTCCACAACTTGGAAACAGTCCCATGTTGCCTCAAAATTCTAGTTCATCTTGATATGGGATGGGTGCAATTTTGATTTCCAAAAAAACCTATGGAAGGGGTAAAGCTTTTTAATCCTGAAAAACAAAAAGTAAGTCTATTGATCTATAAGATGTGGTTAAGACCTTGGTAGGGGTAGTTAAAGAAATATCCTAAAAAATGGAAAGATATAAGAAAGGTTTATCTTTGGGCCCTCGAGTTCAAAATCACAATTAGAATCAAAATATATTTAGAGGAGATCATAGAGAAGATGATAGAGGAAAGATACCTATGGGTAAAAAATGATAGGAAACATTCATGCAAAGATAATAAGGTTGTCCTTGATCCATTAGGTGCAATAGTTGTAGTAGTTAAAGAAGAACACATCATTGAGTAGAGTGATAAATGTATATTGCCTTATACTCCTTGTGAACAATCAGCCTTAGAGGTAGATGCTACTAGATCAAAATTTGATGATGCATGTGTTCTTGATCATCAAGCAAACTTTGAAAAAGGTAAAACCTCTACCGACCTTCTATGTACTAGAACTGTTGATGATTTTTGGGAAAGTGTAAACAATGTATTTTATCTTCCTCTTGAACTTGATGTTGAGATTGATATGGTTAAATCCTTTGAATTTCTCAATCATGATTTAGAGTATCTAAGAGATTTGATGATCAAGATGTGTGATGGATAATTCCCTTCCAAGGAGGATAAGGAACTATTGATAAATGCAATTGTTACCTAAGAGAAAGAGTACAATCTAAGAAGTATACAAGTGAATAGTCCTTCCCAAGTCTTGATAGCCAAGATGCCAATATTGACTAATGTTCCTAAAGGTACCCAAAAGAGGAATATACCATGAGAAACACTATTTTTGAGTCAAATCCAAGTGTTCCTCCAACTGTTCCCATTTTGAAAGATTATATACCATATGTGAAAGTGATCACTCTCCCTTCGAGTACATCCCTGCCCAAGTACAATTTTTGTGATATGGCCCATATCCTAAGCCAAATGAAGATAATTATCTCTTTGGTAGAGTAGCTTAGGATTCCTAAGCATAGAAATAGGGTATTACAAAAAAATATACCCCTCCCCTTATTACTGAAAAATGAGGTTGAAGAACCTCAAGAGGTCATTGAACCTTACCCTAAAGTTTATTTGGGCACATCCTTAGTTTAGATTCAATTGGATGTTGAACCCTTTACACCAAATTGATTGTAAATGGTTGGCTATTACATAATTATATGTTTGATTTAGGTTCTTATTGCAATATAATGCCATTAGTAATCATGAATGAAAGTGGTATAAAGATAAAAATTCTTATGGAATATGTTATGTCATGGATTCAAGAAAAGTACATGTCATTGGATGTGTTAAGGGATTGGTTTTACAATTGACAGCTCACCCTGACAAGTAATTAACAATGAATATTGTTTTTGTTGATTGCCCTTCCAAATGGGAAATGTTATTGTCAAGAAAGTGGGCAACAAGTGTGGGAGGTAGTTTGCAAATGGAACTTTCTTACTCCACCACCCATTTGGAAGGAAATTTAGTGAAGCTACATAGAGAATATAAGTTAATACATTTGATAGAAGACCCTATGAGTGCATTATATGAATTTCTATACACAGAGATGGATTTGGGTAATTTTATTGGCAATGAAGACTTTGAATATCAGTTCCTTAACCTTGTAACTTAGTTTGAAGACCCCACTAATCCTTCTACTATTTATTTTGATGGAGCATGTTCTAGTCTTGGAAATAGAGTAGGTATAGTGTTGTTTTATACTAACAAAGGATTCTTTAAATTTTCATTTAGATTATAATTTGAGTGTACAAATAACATTACTAAATATGAGGCACTAATACTTGGTTGAGGATTACTTAGAGACATGGGATAAATGATTTAAGTGTAAAAGGTGACTCTAATTTGGTTGTTAAACAAATTAGAAAAATATATGCAACCAAAAGTCAAAGGTTGAAGCAATATAGAAATCAAATGTTGGATTTACTTGTGTTGTTTGACTCTTTTAACATTTAATATCATAAAATAAGTTAAATTACAATGACTGAAAGGTTATAAGTACTAGCCTCCTAGTATGATAATGAAGTTGTATCGCCATACTGTAAGTTTGAATTTGAGATGCTTGTTAGGCCCTCCATATCTAAAAACATTCAACATTGGAAAGTATTTGATGATTATTATCACATCATTAAATTCATAAGTTGTAAATATATGTTTTTTAATAAATTGATTGATCTTGAGCCTAATGAAGAGGTGTGTGATGGGAAGGAAACCATTTTTGGGAAGGAGGTGATTCAATTGAAAACTAAAAAAAATCCTAAGAGGGTTGGTTAGCCTTGAATATAATTTTTATGATGATGAAAGATCTATAAAAAATTCCACCCACACTTCAAGAGATGTAATTAAACACAACCTAGGAAATTTCCAAGATCCAAGAAAAGTTTAGTTGCCAAAAACTTAGATGCAAATGAAAAACAATCCTATACCAAACTGTTAAGAAAATATCAAGACTATTTGGCTTGGTCCTATGTTGAGTTGAAAGCTTAGAGGGAGGATCTATTTTAGCATGTGATATCATTGGAGCCTCACACCAAATATTTTAGAAAAAAGAAAAGGCCAATCAACCCCATCCTTGTAACTAAATTTCAAGAAGAAATTAAGTGGATGGAGGCATCATGCAGTGTACAAGATACTCTTGAAGGGTTTCCAATATGGTTACAGTGAGAAAGAATAAAGGGGACATCATATTGTGTGTTGACTTTAGGAATTTAGTAAAGGCTTTATTGAAAGATAACTACCCTTCTCGAAACATGGATACCCTTTTACAAAAGGTAACAAGGTTAGAAATGATTTCAACATTGGATGGTTTCTCTAGCTGCAATCAAGTTGTGGTTAAGGAATCATAGCAATATAAGACTACCTTTACCACTCATTGGGGAACCTATGTATATATTATAATACCCTTTGGATTGATGAATGTTGGAGCTCATTTCCAAAGAGCAATGGATGTTGCACTTTTTTATTCATTAATGAATTTATTGTGGTTTACCAAGATTATATAACAATCTTCTACAAGAAGAGAAATGATCACTTACAGCACTTGAAAAAATATTGACTGTGTAGAGCATTTGGTATCTCATTGAATCCTCTGAAATGTAATTTTGGCATGCAGAAGGAAATTATCTTGCATCACATTATGTCTCGAGGATTTATGATTCACTCTAAAAGGGTGGAGGAAATTGAGAAAGTACCCATTCCCTAATCTAAGAAATATATACAATATATCTTTGGTGAAATTAATTTTGTGAGAATGTTTATATTTAATTTTTTTTATATCAATTTTCCTATCACAAGTATTTTGAAGAAATATAATATTATCAAATGGCAATATGAGGTAGTGCAAGAATTAAGAAGAGTGAAAGATGCATTGAAGGCTACCTTTGTGTTGGCTGGTCCATATTATAAGGAGTTTTAGATTTTCTTCTTTGCTTATGAATTTACCATTGCATCTGTTTTATTGCAAAAGGAGGATGAAGGCCATGATAAAAAAAATCATTCTTCACCAAGGAATTACAAGGATATAAATTGAAGTACACAATCATAGAAAAATAATCCTTTTCCTTGGTAAATTCCACTAAAAATTTTAGACCTTACATCTTAAGTTCAAGGGCCATTACCTATTTGCCACACACCATGGTCAAAGACATTATGACATAAATGAAAGCTTGAATCAAGAGGTGGAGGTGGGTAACCATAATCTAATAATATGACATGGAACTTCAAACCACCAAGTTGGTAAGAGGCCTTGGTTTGGCAAGATTGATTGCAAAAGTAAATCTGCAAGTTTTCGATCTATGTGATCCCCATAAAAAGTTATGTGCATCTTCTTAGTATAAGGACATTGTGTATTACTTGAAAATTATAAACCCTCCTTTTGACCTACACAAGAATCAGAGAATGACATTGAAGTTAGTGTTATAAAAATACATTTGGATAGACTTTCTCTTAGCTTGGAAAAACCTAGAAGAGGTCTTGTTAATATGTATAACTAAAGATGAAACACCTAGACTGATTAATGAGTTTCATGGAGGAGTTTGTGGTAGCCATTATGTTGCTAAATTAAATGCTGATAATATTTTTAGGGTAGGTTATTGATGGCCATATCTATTCAAATATTATTCTCACATGGTGAGGAAGTGTGAAGACTACCAACATTTCTCTGTCAGGTAAAAATTTTATGGGTCTTTCCCCTTACATAATGTGTTAGTTGAGGCCCCTTTAGACAGTGGGGATTGTAATTCATTGGTGAAATGATAGATGCATCTAGTATTGGCCATAAATGGATTTTGGTTGCAACCCATCATATTACTAAGTGATTTTAAACAATCCCAACCAAGAAGGAAAATCACCATGTTGTCATTGAATTCCTCTTGAACAACATAATTTGTAGGTTTGGTGTCCCCAAAAAATTGGTAGTTAATAGTACTATAAGTATTAGATCCAAACCTCTAGCTACTATGTGTGATAAATATGTGATACTATGAATCTATGCTTCTAATTATAATCCTAAAGGGAATGGGAAAGAAAAATCAAGCAACAAAAACTTGCTCAAAATACTTAGAAGAACACTATAGGTTAACAAGAGAAAATTTGGTGAGAAACTCAAATTTTCTTTATGGGTTGATATGGTTACACGAAAAAGGTCCACTGGAAGGATCCCATTTGAGTTGTTATATAATGTCCAAGCAATATTTCCTCTCCATTTTTAGTTATCAGCTTATTAGTTTATGCAATGATTAAGAGATGAGGAAGGATTTTATCCTTGTGTTTCAAGGATCAATTAGATTATAGAGCTTGATGAAGCTAGAAGAGAATCTCATCATAGGCATCTCAAATTCAAGGAAAGACCCAAGAATATATTTTACAAGAAGGTAACTCCAAGAATTTTCCAAGTTGGTGATTTGGTTTTGTTATGAGATAACATACATTAATATAAAGGAAAAAAATGGAATTTTAATGCTCTTTGGATGTGTCCTTATTCTATAGACATCAAAATTGGAGGAAAAAATTTCTTATTAAGGGATTTGGATGCAAAATTACTTTAATTACATGTTAGTGGTAGGTACCTCAAGCACTTTTTGGATTTATGGTGTGTCTGTTTGTAACATTTTATAGTGTAAAATTTTTGTTTTGTTTTTTTGTATTGTTTGTTTTTGTTCACTTCTAATCATTTGTGATCATTTTTTTCGATTATGTATGATTGTGGATTTTCATCTTGCTAGTAACCAGGTGTCTTGTTTGTGACTCCTTTCCCAATGGATTATGCATCTAGTCTACTTCATCTATGAAATTTTGTGGTTATTTGAATACCCACTGGGGGTATTCATCCTTGAGCTAGAGCCAATGTTTGTGCCTATTTTGATCCTTTTATATCCATGACACCATCTTTAATGAGTTGTCCATTGTTTTTGGATGTGGTTTTTCATTTTCCATGTTGTTCCTCATTTTGTTTATGCCTTGTGAGTTTTTTTCATGGTCATGTTAATGTGAACCTTGTCATGATATTTATGTGTCCCCTATTTTCCTATGGTACTTGCTACCATAGTTCAAAGAAGACTTGAAGGGATTCCTAAGGCTCATTTACAGGTTGAAGAAGTTCTAGGAGTGATCTTGCAGTTTTATGGTTGTTGATTTCTTACCTTGTCCATGATTTGAACAATTTTCAAGAGGCTAACTTATAGGATTGGTGGTGTTTTAGATGATTATTTCATTATTCAAAAGGAAGGAAGGGGTATTCAAGGTTAAAAAATAGGTTTTATCTTCATTCTAAGTGTTTTATGACATAAACAAGCGAGAAGGAGGAGTGTAGGGTTGATTTACAGGTTTTATGGTGTCTTGACCATATTTAGGGCTTCAATATTGCTTCATTTAAATTTCCCCCTATGATTATACTTCATTCAAGCCAAACACTTAGTCAATTTTGAAAATAAACTTCCCCTATTAGGTGAATCATCGTGTTGAGAAACACAAGGAACTGTTCCTTTGTTCCTTATGTTTCCCAATTCTCTACTTCCTTCATTGCACCACTTTGCCACTTGGGAAATTTACAAAAAAGATCAACTCCTCAAATCAGTTGAGTCATGAACCTTGGGAACTATTGGAATAGTTCCATGTTTCCTTTTTTGCCCCACTTTCTTGAACACCTCCATCAATCAGTTAAGTCGGAAAATATTATAATAAGTGAAAATATTGTTGTGTTCCACCTATTTATTATTTCCCCACTTTCCCCACATGTCTAACCTCTGCAAATAGGAATATTCAAGGCATCCAAGGAATGCATGTCCTTAGAGTAGTTTTACACTTTTTGTGAAAAAATGTGAATTGGAAATGCAAGTCTCAAACCCACAAATGGTATATTTAGGGAATATTCCCTTACCCAGTCTCAAACCCACAAATGGTATATTTAGGGAATATTCCCTTACCCAGACACTTATGTGAAAAATTTATTTTTTTGCAAAACTACAAGTTGTAATTACTTCCTTGACCTGAAATAAAATATCCTTTGAATATGAAATACACGGAGGAAACATGTAACTTCATAGTCTTGCATTTGGTAGCTTTGCAATTGCTGCATTTTTACAAACTACAATTTAATTCCTGAAGTCTGAAAAGGGACACATGGAACACTATCAAATATACAATGAATAAAGGAAGTGTTGTAATTTTCCATTTTAATACTTTCCAGTTGCTGTAATACTACAAATTACACATTCGTTACAGAGGCCCCCGAAGGGACATGTGTCATGATTTGGCAATGTTTGATCAAGAAATAAGTTACGTAGTTTTGCAGTTTGTAGCTTTGTAGTAGCTGTATTATTGCAAGCTACATTTCCACTCCCACACCTCCGATGAGTATGACACATGTCAGTGTCCTGGAACTATTATAAGAAAAAGTAGCAATGCAACTTGTAGTTTTGTAATTTTTACAAAATTACAAGCTTCCAGGATCCTTAGGAAATTCATATGAACATGAGCATCACTATGAGGATTATTGGATGGAATGCATGGATGAGGAGGAATTCATGTTGAGGGATTATTCCAGGATGACACTCACCTAGGTAACTAGGCTTGGTACTCATTTATGTAAGGCCAAAATTCAAACTTGAAAATGGAAATAAATGGACATGAACAAATAAAACATGAAGGTATATGTTGCCATTAATGGAAGCATGCAAAGACAAATATAGGGCTACAATTTTTGTAAACTCGTCACTTTGCCTCCAAATATCAAGTTCAAACAAACATCTGAAGCCCTAAAATGATGAAGAAACTAAGTTTGCGCATTTTAATCGATTGAATAGTGGATTTTTGAGATACAAGGATGATCTAGTAGTTGTTTTTAGTGTGAATAAGAACTATGACAATATTTGAAATGGTAAGACATTGACTTGATTCTATAAGTAGTTCTAAATCTTGTGGTGACTTGGAAAACTGTGTTGGAACAAGAAACACAAACTGATGTTGGACCTTTTTCATTATCATAAGTGTTTTCATTGATGTCAAGTTACATTGAGCAAAAAGATTAAACAAGTGTAAGCAACTATAAAACTTTACCCTTAGAGGATTAATGATGATTAAGGATAAGTTCTAAGGTAGTTTTTCCCAAACTTCCACCTTTTGAAATGAATATCCAATTATGTTAAAGACTAGAGATAGCCGTGGAGAACTATAAAAGCCGTAGATAGAAGAAAATAGCCACAAACATGAAACAAAGTCGTGGAATACTAAAGAAGGTAGCATAAAAAAGAGGAAATTTGTGAAACATTGCAAAATCCACAAAGTAAAGGAAATCCGTAAATAACTAAAAAATACATCATCAAAGAAGAAACACCACAGATCAAAGGATAGTGCCATAGTTCAAAGGAGAAAGTCAAAGAAGAAAATGAAAGCCGTGGAATGAAAAACTAAAGACTGGATAAGGCTCAAGAAAAATTAAAATGCTTTGAACATAAACAAGTGAGACTTTGTTCTCCAAAATTGATAGTGATTCAATTATTTGATTATTACAGCTGTGTATACAACTTAAGATCCACAAAAAACTAAGAAATCTTTGGTTCTAGCTGTCAACATTTAATGCTCTTTGAATTTGAGGAAATGCACTTACATTCTCATTAAAATTCCTGATTTCTAGGAAAAATTAAATATCAGAGAAGAAAGTGGGTTTCTCATCATGGTCACGTCAGAAATCCTAAAAAGATGAGAAATATATTTTAGGTATCTTCTCATAAATGGCTTCTGAACTAATTCATAGAAAATGGTGAAATCAAGCCAAATATAGAGAGAAAAAATACGGAGTTTGTTGCATGCATTTAATTGGCTAAATTTGTAGCTGACAGATAGAAAGAGTGCACGACACGCCAAGGATGAAAAATGGGATGTGTTGGTTATCTATAAAAGTAAAACTCCAAGAAAATAATGAGGTTGATCTATTGAGAAAATGATGCATTTGAGCTGAAGGAGCTACAGAAGAAAGAGAGAGAGGAAAAAGGTGATAAAAAAGATGATGGGTTGAAGATATTATCAAATGAGAAGAGCATCAGTGTGGATGATTGTTTGAGAAAATAATTCGAATCATATGAGAAAAAGAGAGTGATAGATTAAACACGTAAATATACAGAAAAGTGATCATAATCCATTGTGTAAGCAATCTTGATTATAAGTGATCAATGTATATGTAATAAAATTGTATTTCTAAGTGGGTGCCTAGATTATAGGGATGGGTGCTCCTTGCAAGCAGGTTCTTGCTAAAATATGCTAAGTGGATTCTCAATTTTTCTTCAAGTATGTTCTTGAAGAATCTAGAGTGGGTGCCTCAAGGGTTGATTGGGTGCTCAACAAAAACCATTGTAAGCTTTGGAATTTGTGTTTCTAATAAATCCTTGGTTTCAAGTTGGTTTTTCTCCTGAAAGGGTTTCCAACTATAATTTATGTGTTTTGTGTTAACTTGCTTGGAATTTATTTGTTTAAATGCTCATCATAGATTACTACACTCAACTATGGAATTTTGGATTAACATTAGTGTAAAACATTTTTTTAATCTGCACCGATTCACCTGCCCTCTTAGTGTTTGTGATCTCCAACAACTGAAATTCTGGTCTTGCTCTTATTACACCCAAGCGTATATTACGCTACCTAGTTTTCCCCAGTTGCAAGAACATGAAGACAACACTAAAATTGAGGGTTGGTTTCTAGTATCCATTTCAAGGAATAAAAACGTAAAAGTGCAGGTGGAGGAAGCATACCTTGAAAGTATTATTTCTTTGAAGCCACCCAAAACACCAAACAAAGTTAGAATTCTGTCAAGAATAATGGTGGGGCCTCAAGGAGAAAGGTTTGTGGAAGTTACACTCCACAAAATGATGTCTTAATGGATGAAGCTTCCATTTTAGATTACAAAGTAACCAAGATCCCACTTGGATGTTAGGAAATCTGGTGTTCATATGTGATTTACCATATGGTAAATATATTTTTATTTATAGGTTTGTTATTTACCGTATAGTTATTATGATATGTTAATAGGTTAGTTTATATATATATAGTTGTTCAACCAACTCACGTATATGGGAGAGTTGTTGAACAACCGCCATGATAATAGGAAATGCCATTTCCTATATAAACAAGATGTTTGTTGTGTAAACCTTATGTAGCCTTGTCATTTGGTATTAAAGCAAGATATTTGGAATGAAGATTTATAAGGAAAAAGGGATCAGTTATGTACTCACATGTTTTCTCCTGTGTATGCATATTTGTTTATAAAAGAAGCATTCTCGGGATAGTTTTCTTTATTTAGTGCATTTTAGTATTTTAATAATATTAGTATAGTGGATAGGGTGAATATTTATATTATAAGATAAGATAAGTGATATCCAGACGTGATTGATTAGAGAAAAGGAATTCCAAATTTTCTTTAGCATACAACTGTGTATGCAAATATAGTTAGAAAAGAAAGAATACTTTCCATCTTTGTTTGTATGAAGGAGACTTCCAAATACATGATTATCATATCAGTTTCAATCTAAATATTTCAACTAGAGATAAAATTGGGTTCAACAAAGGAAGATATCCATTTCTTTGGCATTATTTGATTTTTGCATTCATCATTTGGTAATTTCATTGGAGTTTGAATGTGTATCTTTAACCTTCCTCTTGAACTCTGCCCATGAAATAAAATCTGACAAGGAGAAAATGTGAATCAGCCACGAGTTATTTCCATGAAATTTTTTCCTTCCACATAGCAATTTTTGATTGGTTGATTATTTTATTTTTTTGTAAGACTATAGTTTTTGCTTAAATAATTACATTTTGAGGGAAATTAATGCATTTTTGGAAAAATTAATACTTTTTGGTGCTAGTTCTTCAAGCCATTGAAATTTTTTGAATCTTCTCTTCCTCCTAATTCCAACAAGTGGTCACACAATAAATTTTCTCTCCATCTTGAGAAATTTTTTAATTGTTGAGCCAATTTTAATTAAATTGGGACTTTTTACGGGAAATTGAAACCTTAATAACTTTTGCACCATAACTTTAAATTGAGTGCCATTTTTTTGTAAAAGTTCTTATTTTTCATCCTCATCACATTGGATTTTTTTGTTTTTAAAAATATAAAGTTTTAAAAATACCTTCTTTTTTGGCCATTTGTGGACATCTCTTTGTTCTAGGCTTGTGGATTTTTTTTCAGCCCCTTTGAACCTCATTGAGTCATTAGTCATATTGTCAAAAAAAATGAGTTCATAGTTATTTTGTGTGTTAATTCCTATGTTATATACAATCAAAATAAAAAAATTCCGTAAGAATGCATTATCGATGGAATCCGATATTCGATTAAGGCATGTAATACATGTTGTTTCACTTGCAAGAGTGAAACTATACCAATAAATCCAATTTGGAAACTATTGAGGTTTAATGCCATATTTTTTGAGTAACAATTATGTTACTATAGGAAAGAGGCACATGATATTGGAGGACAAGAAACATCATCTCTTCATTCACCAACAACAAGGCCGCATTTCTGGTGTGGTGACTATTTTTCTTAGTTGTGTGGTGTGGATTTTAGTTTTTCAGCTTGTCAGTGTGGTGTGAAAAATAAGAACATAGGTTCATTCTTGATCACTTGTATCTATGGATATTTCTTACAAAGTCCCCTAATGTAAACATATAGTGGAAAGATAAAAGCACAATGAAATATAACATTATGATACTTGAAGAGGTTAAACAGTCATATGAGTTCTTGTTCATACATAGGTTTGTGGTTAACTTTTATAAAATAATTGAATACTTTATAGATGGTTCCTACTTGATTTCCCACACTAAGTAGGTCATATTTTTTCCCTATAGTGATTGGTTGATAAACAAATTATTCTTGTACGTGTTTCCACACTAGCTGGGTACAATGTGTTCCTAGTAGTGTATGGTTGATAAGAAGTTGATGCATTCCTTCTTCTACATTCAATTCAAGTGTGTGCCAATATCATGAGTGAGAAGAGGTGAGAAAGCTATAAAATAAGTATGAATGTTTTTATACCATGTAAGAACTAAGGGGGGAATGCTAGGAAATCTAGTGTTCACATTTGATTTACCATATGATAAATATATTGTTATTTATAGGTTTTTTATTTACTATATAGTTATTACAATATGTTAGTATTTTAGTTAATATATATAATAGATGGGTGAACTCACCCTCCCTCTCTATATATCTTGAGGGGTTGGGGGGAGGGCCCTTTCTATATCTTTCTGAAAGGGGATGGGTGAGTGAAGCATAGAGTAGACCACTCTATCTATATGTCATATGCGGTGAGGATGAATCAGATTCTTTGCGTATACCCAGCTCACTACAGGGAAGGTTTGTTCTTGAGAAGTGGACTGATTAAGTCCTAAAAGCTTTAGTAATGTCCCTATTTAATATAAATATGAACTATGGGGGGTGGGGTGCACTCGACCAACCAAGAACTAATTCAAGACTCCATTTAGTAGCTTCTCAGATCAGTTCATTACCTTCACAAGTGACATCGAGTCCTTCATTATGAGATTGTACACAAGCTTATCATGTGACCCAATTAGATAATGCACCAGGTTCATTTACACAAGGGTGCATCAAAGTTCCTCCACAAAACTGTAATACATAATCATCCCCAAAAATCTTGGTTAGAGAAGGAATATTCCAAATGTGAATACCACATGAAGCTATATGCAAGACACCAAAAATAGAGACCCAATATTTAGTGAAATAAATACCACGACTTCGGTCTTCATAGTATATTATAATGACATTTCCTATTATTAAGGATGTTTTCCAACAAATATCCCATATACATGAGTTGGTTGAAAAAATCCAATAGTATATAATATATATATATATATATATATTGTTACAACAATAATAAAATAATAATAAGAAGAATGTTTTCTTTGTAAACATGTTGCAACCTTTTCACTGGAAAGCCAACCACTGAGGGCCTAAAACATGAATTTATTGTGGCTATGGGTGGAGTATTTCAGAAAATGGAAAAGGACAAGGAAAACAAGAAATAACTCAAAGAGAAGGTTGATATCTTGTCAACCTGTGTGTAAATGTGGACAAAAACTCCCAAGGGAAGTGAAGAAACAAATACATCCCTTAATCCTAAAATAATAAAAAATGTTGATGACTTGAGGTGTAGGGAAGAGGACATTAAAAATTTGGAGAAATAACTTGTGACCAAGGGCATCAAGATGATCAAGGAAATTATAGACTGCTAAAACCAAGTGTGTGAGAAAATAGAGGAGAGAGACATTAATTGATAAATATCAAACACACATTGAGTATTGGGATGAATTATTTCCCAAGCTTGAAGAAATCGGAACTTTAGATGATGAAGTGGTGGAGAAGGAAGGGATAGTTCCCCCATATTGTATAGGTAGACAAAATTAATATAAGGGATATATCAATTTCAGAATAGAAACCTTAGGGAATTGTATAAGAAAACTCCAAGATGAGGGATAAAATATGGAAGTATGTTGATGACATTTAATCCAAACTTGAAAGAATGCTTCTCTTAAAGGACACATACACCCTAGGTTCTACAGATGCAAAAAAGTTGGTAAAAATTCTTCAAAAACATATTTCATGGGATTTGGATCCTTTAAAATATTTTTACTATTGGTCTATTCAGAAATTCATTCACTTTGAGAGGTATATTAATAAATTGGACAAGAGAGTCAAGAAGAAGAGGGTTATTTATGTTGAGTTTGATATTATTTTTTCCAAATAAGAAATAGTATTTCTATATCATAGAGGGCCAGATGAAGACCCCATTTTGGGGATCTTTGAATGCTTTGACGTGTATAGCTATAAACTGGAAGAGAAAATAAAGAGTGAGAAAATTTATCTCAAACCTCCTTGAGCATTCTCTTTATTCTTAATTCTCCTCACCATATTCCTTTCTATTCATTATTATTTCAAAAATGAAATCAAGTGATTTAATTGAAATGAGTAACAAAATCTTCCTTGGAGCACACATATGAAGGTAAAAATGTAGAAGAAGAAAAAAGAGTTTGTTTGCAAAAGAAGAAATATTCTCCACTCCTCCACGAGTTTCATCATGGTTCAAAAATGTTATAGCCTAATAGATCAAAATTGAATATTTTTCAATTCACACATCTCTTCCATACACTTTATAGATCGGGGATGATAGCCCCTCATTTTTCTTTATTTAAGTGCTTCTTATGGGTATCTAGGCATATTCCCATAGGGGAAAATTTTGTATAAGAATAAATCCTTTTCTTCATTCGAGGGGTTCTAATTTTTGGGATTTTGTTAAGGTGATTACATTGTATAGTCACTAGAAATAATTGAGAGAATTTCCATGTCTCCCTTGTTGAATTGAAGTATACATAATTCTTTTTCATGCTTCAGTCATGAATTCTGGATTGTAAATATGAACACAAATAAGGAATGTAGTCTTTAATGTAATCTTGTATATGTTGAATGAAATACAAAGAATTTATTTTTGGTTATTGTGTGAGATTGGTTATTAAATGAATATTGTGTTATAGTGTTACTTTATAATGTTTGTTTAGTTATAAAATCCTTTCTGAAATATTACTTTGGAGATGACTACTTCCAGCCATTGAGTGTATTTTTGGGTGCTATGGAGTTGATGTTGTGGATACTTTATTGAAGTTTTATGAATAAGTGTTTGTGTCAAATATTTAGAGGTTACGTGATAGTTTTTACATGAATTTTGTATCAATGAATGAAAAATCCCCTTTAAAGGTTATGTTATTTTTATCTTTGTTCTTCTACATTTTTGAAAGTAATTTTCTGGAATGAAGTGCATTGATAATCCTACCTATTAGATCCACCTCCCCCTCATTTGACCAAGTATCATCCTATCCTACCATTGAAAATACCATCACCTTTATTAATTTTACATGTTTTTTCCTAAAAATCACACATATCCCACATATTTAAAGTGGATTTGCCATGATATATGAAGTGTAGCATTTCAACATCATCATACCCTAAGTTAACAGTTTATGCAAAGAGGATGTTTGTGATTATAATTTTATTTGTATTCGGTGGCTTGTGTCTAAGGTGTCATTTTTTTTCAATTATTGTGTGACTATTCTTTTGAATGATCATCAAATTTTGTGGTTACATTTGATCTCAGATTAAGGCTCCAACAAGTTTGAGGGTTTGAAGTATAATAAGTCCCTCTCTCTTTCAAGCCACCCATCAGATTATCTAACCTTGGTTTAGGTAGATCCATAAAATAGCATGATAACAACCACATACTTAGTCACATGCCTCCCTGTCATTCCCATAAGGCATGTTCAAGATAAACAAATAGATCCATCCATAACTATTAAATGAAACATAAACATGTATATATTTTATCCTTTTCCCTTTTCATCTTTGCCTTATTCTGGGGTGTTAGATTGGGAACTAACACAATGAAAATCAATCAGAATGTCATTGAACATCAACAGATGCAAGGATATTATCCCTAAAAAATATGCATATGTTGATATATCTCAGACTTGAATGTAATGGGACATAAGTGGTATGGGGAACCCTTAGAATACTGAATGAGACTCAACCAATCAGTAGTAGCCCTCTTAGAGGAGTGAATCACCACTCTAATGATTTGTTTTATGATTGGATGATAGGGTAATGAGGGAATGGTATGTGAAAGTTGTCCTTATATATCCCAAAATAATTTATGGGGACGATGTCATAGATTTTTTTTGTATTTAAGGCATATGCTCATAGTAACCCATCATGAAAGCATTACCTATAAGTGGGGAAAAGAGGTGAGTAAAGAGTTGAATTTTTTTTGAGATTAGGTCTCAAGCTGTAGACACAAATTTTTGGTACGCTTGTCCCCCATCCCACGTTCTCTCCCCTTCATCATCATCTTGCACATGAATACCTCTCTTTCTATTCAAAATCCTATTTTCCCTCCTACATCCCAATTTTCCACTTTCCCATTTTTATCCCATCATTTATTTTATCCTCCCTAATTCATCACTAATCACAATTAAATAATCCTCAAACACATCCATTATCCTAATCTCTTCCCTCAACACCCCATTTATCATCGCTAGACACCCACTTACCCTCATTTAATGTATTTCTATCCTCCAACCACCTTTTATCCTCCATATACAACCTTAGCCTACCTAAAAAATCTTGAAACCCTAATCTTCCATATTTAGGCCCCTTTGTATCTAGTTGATCACCATATCCACTACCTAGAGCAAGGGTCAGCCACAGTCGAAGGTGACCCATATGGGTCTCCATCAACCCTATAAGTATGTTTATACCCCCCTCTCCTCATGATACAATTTTGGACATTTTGAGCCTTCTTACAAGTTTTGTTGTGTTTCTTTCTCTTCTTTGGAGCTGCAACTATCAACTTGGAGCTATTGTGAAAATATTACACGCCATTTTTGGAGATTTTAAGTCCATTTCCTTTCTTGGATGCCTCATCATAGTTTCATCACCCCTTTTGCATTAGCCCTTGCAGGTTTACCAATTATCTTCGAGCTCTGCCCTTGCATTAGCCTTCATTGATCCTTCTTCACAGTTCATTTTCCCATCTATTTTTCCTCATCAAACCCTAGGTGTCTCCATGGTTTCCATTGACCTGATCCAGATTTACCTTATTCTCTACCTTTCACCCTTCCATCTATTTTATTTCTAACCCCCACAATACCTCAAGATTGTCTAATCTTGTTATTCTGCACACTTGTTGCTTTAGATCTCACCTTCATGATCAACAATCACTGTCAATCCAACCCAATTTCCATCGACCATGTCTGCATTAACTCTATTTTATATCTTTATCATCATCTTCCATATGTTATACAATTTCTTTAGTGTTTAGATCCATCTAGCCGAGTGATCCACTTGTTTATGAGCCCAAATCCTACTTTTTGGTCCCATATGTCATCGATCCATCTCATTTTCCATCAAAATAATAAACATTTGTAATTTTCTTATTTTATATATTAATTTTATTACATCATTTTTATCTCTCCAACATTCCAACATCAGATCTAGAGCCTCCTCAATGTTTTAGAGCCTATTGCAGACATGTTTTCTACTTTTTCTGATCTACTCTCCTGTGATCACCGTCGACTATCCATGTTAGCCTCAGGTCACCATAGACCTGACCAAGTTTGATCTTCCTCATCTCATATTTATCATTATCGACACTATTATATCTTTAGCACATATCTCAGATCTTTGTTTTATTCAGTTATTTTTTGCGTCCATTTTATCCATTATTATTTGTTTATCTCTTTTATAAAAGTGGGTTGACATCCATCCCTAAGTAGTTATCACTTCTCGGGACTAACCTTTTTAGGAAACCCACCATCTTATCTACTAATCCTTTTTCATGTTTAGTTTCTCTTTGTTATGTAGGTTATCAAGCTCACATCGGAGAGGATATTTTGTACCCTTATTTTCATCATCATTGCATATCAAGAGGTATCCTTAAACCCTCTCATAATTTGGAGTTTTTTAGTTTATTTTCCACCACTAATTTGAAATAG
This sequence comes from Taxus chinensis, assembly GCA_019776745.2. Classification (NCBI taxonomy): domain Eukaryota; kingdom Viridiplantae; phylum Streptophyta; class Pinopsida; order Cupressales; family Taxaceae; genus Taxus; species Taxus chinensis. Next base: position 60,554,226 of record CM034147.1, on the reverse strand, counting down.
GAGAAAGAAAATTAGATGAAAATTTTGGGACACTCAGTGGGACCCACCCTTTCTCATTGGTGAGTTCTATCACTATTTTCATTTTCAATTTCTATTTTTTTCTTTCTTACCACTAAATTACAAGTGGGAACTTCACTTGCTTACGTGTATAGTGGATTACTTGTTTGGATCAACAATGCGTGTGCTAAAAAAAAAAACAAAAAAGGAAATAACATTTATCCAAGTATTTCTCATTTTTTCCCTATTTGCTCATTTTTCATCTCTCTTATTCATTTGTTTGTGTGATCTCATCGAATAAAATATTTCATTTTAAGATTTAAAAATAACACCTCCATGGTTTCTTAACAATACAGTTTAACTAAGAGGTAATTCATTGCATTCATTCTTCTTCCACACATAACCAAACTCACAAATTAATTAACACATCTGAAACATTTTCTACCATGTGGAACTATTGGGATTTCATCACCCAATATAAAATAAGCCATGGTGTTTGGGCCGTGTAAGAATTTTTTAAATTATTAGTATAAAGGATAAGCACCCGACACCCTTATTGTTGTGGTGTGTGAAGTGAGGGGGTTGGCCCCAATACCAATCCATGTACCGATAATCATCACCTATTTTAGCCTCACGTACCTTTGGGTATATCAAGGATGCAAGCTAGAACAACTTGAAACCATCCTTAGATTGGCCACTTCTTAGGTTCTCTTTGAGCCCATTTATTTTAATTTTTCACACTTTTCTAATAAACAAGATAATTAACACTTTTTTTCTTGATTTGTTTGTCATAATTAAAAATCATCATAATTTCTTGTTTGTTGTTTCATACCCGTTGTCACCCATTCTTAGGCCAAAATAATGGAACAACTAACTTCTTTTAACAACATCCCTACTTCCAAAAAATATTTTCCAATAGGCTTCTGCACTTTCCATTGTTTCCTCTACACCCATGATCACCACACCTTTGATTTCACAACCTCTTGTTTCTACAGTACCTTCCCATGAGACCCATGTTATTCAAACTAATCCCCATCTTGAAACCAAACCTTTCCTATATCATCAGTCTATTTTTTCTAGACCAAATACACCCCCATCTTCCACATCCTTTAGATCCTTTAGACCTCCCACTATCCCTCATGGGTTTAAAGAGTTTCAAGATATTATTGATGTTAATCCCATTTCCCTTCACAACTATCTCATTTACAAATCTACTATTATCCAAAATAAGCCCCTTGCTTATTTTTGGCTAAACTCCCTTCATTCCTTCCTCCCTTGTGCCTCAGACAGAATTTTTCATTTTTTAGGTACTCAAAACCTTCTGGAAATGGCACCATTGGATAGATCTCCTTTTCAAATTTCCAGAAAGGTAAAGTTCTCCTCCTAACTCCATGTATTTTTGAAGTTATGGCTTGGTGGAGTTTTTGTGGGAAATTTTCCCTAGACAGGCCCGCCAACCAATCAGAGAGTGCCACGTCAGCAAAAGACCAGCGAAGCATGGAGGGAGGCTTGGAAAATTGCCAAAGTGTTTGGTGAGGGTGCTAAGAAGAAATTTTTCCCCGAAAGCCCACCAACCAGTAAGATCGTGCCACGTGTCTAGGGGCGTCGGGGTTCGGAAGTGCGAAAGAATTTTTTCCTTTTCACCCAAATTTGAAATGTTCAAAAGGAGAGCCCACCCCCCAAAACCCGAGCCAATTGGAGGAGGCCACGTGTCCTCGGAAACGCAGAGGTGGAGGAAAACTTGAAATTTTTACCAAGTGTTTGGTGGAGTTCAAAGAGGAAATTTTTCGACCTGAGGGCCCGCCGGTGAATAAGATGTGGCCACGTGTCCAGGTGGGGAGAAATTGGGAAAATTTCCCAAGGGTTGGCACAAATAAATTTTCGGCCCCAAGGCCCGCATCTAATAACATGGTGCCATGTGTCACTGGGGCGTCAGGGGTCAGAGGTGTGAGAGGAATTTTTCCTTTTCGCCCAAGTTTGGAAAATTTGAAAAGGAAAGCCTGCCCCCCAAAGCCCGAGCCAGTAAAATCATGCCACGTGTCCACGTGGCGGTAAAAAATATAAGGCAGGCCCGCAGAGAAAATAAGCATGAAATTCCTGCATCCAATAGCATCACGCCACATGCTCAGCCTAGGGAAGATGGTCAACAGTGGCGGAAAAGAGAGGGCAAATGCCCGCGGTGAATCACAACATGACACGTGTCCTCGGGTCATCCAGCCGACGGAGAATTTTTGGAAAATTTTCCGAAGGCCAAAACGGTGGAAAATGAAGCAGGAAGGACCTGCAACCAATCAAATCATGCCACGTGGCACCAAAGCAGCGGGGCACAGAGATTTTTGGGGAAATTTTCCCAAATGCAAAAAGATGGGAAAATTTCAAATTTTTTTCCCGACAACCCGTTTTTGGCCCTATTTTTCCCTAAATGTTCAAAGGGGCATAAATTTCGATCCAAAGCTCAGTATTTCACGTTGTTTATATAATTGGAAAGATGGTGAAATTCTCTACATGATTTCGGGCTCAATTGTGTGTTTTGGTGGGGTTTGGAGAGAGAAAATTGGAAAACACCTCTAGCACATGGAAATAGATAGAAATGACATTTCAACCACCATTTTAAAATAAGGAATGGCTCGCATTCTCTCCCAGCATGGTCTAAAACATTGGGAAGTGGATTTTTAAGGAATCCCATGTTTTTTTTATGAATTTGGTCAGTGGTTGAAAGCTCCTCTCACATTTTCCCACGTTTCTCTCTCATGAGCTCGAATTTGCATTGTAAAAGTCAAAAAATGAGCTCATTTTGGGGGTTGAACATTCTTGTTTTGCTCCTCCACTTCTCCTCTTGTCTGCAGGTGGATTTTGTGGAGTTAGAACCTCCCTTTTAAAACTGTAATGCAACCTTGTCTTTTGGCATCTTTGTAGTGTATTGTATCAATTTTGGAGCAAATAATGCATGTCTATGGTTGATTCTCAACCCTCTCTATGTTCATGCGCATCCTCCTAATCTTTCACTACAATTTGGTCATTTGTGTATGATTTTGTATTACATTTTAATAATTTGTGTTCATTGGCAAGAAAAGTGTTCTTCATTCCTTTGGTGCATCACCTTATTAGACTAGGTTCATTTTTGCATTTTCTCAACCCTGCCTCCTTGGCAAAGTTTGATTAAAATATAGGTAAATCCTCTGCAGAATGTTATGCACACTTGAATAGAGGAGTTGAGGAACCAACCTCTAATCTGGAGATTCTTTTCCCACTTTTTACAAGCCCCACACTTGGGGAAAAGAGTCAATGTTGTGCAATCATACTGGATGCTAAAATATCAAACTAGAAATCTGATAGAACATCCATAGGGTACTTTGATTTGCACTAACATCTACCAATCTCCCCATTGTCAGACCACCACTTTAACAAATCTATGCTTATCACTCACACCCTAAATCTACCTAATTCCTTACTTGTCAACTTTCCATGTTCTTTCCAAGGGCTATAACAAATTAGCAATGGCTTAAAATGAGCATGTTCCTAAAAATTATTCCACCATGCTCCCTCGATCCCATCAATCCAATCAATTACTGGTACCCATTCCACCCAACCTCCCTCACATCAATACCATTCCCACATAATCTATCTCCATCACTTCTTCCTCTACCTGGTCATTAGTGCCCTTACTCATACTCTTCAAGGGTAAAATTTACTCCTTCCACCACCCAAGAAAAATATTCCAAGATCGGTGCCCATTTCTACATTCTAAGTCCATGTTAATGTGGTCTTCTCGCAACCCCATCTTGTAGACACTCAAAATTTGGTCGCAACCCTCTAAGCCCCTTTAAACTAACACACACCCTTACCATGACCCCTTTCACACATTGTTATTAATATAATTATCAATATTAGATTAATTACCACCTCACCTCTCCACCTCAACTTGGACCCATTCCAAGGACATTTAACTAACTGATATTGGGTCATCACTCCTTGTTGGCATAAGGTTACATAGCATATATTCTATATAATTATATTGTGTAGATTAGATAATATCACATTCTTCTTGCATATGTTGTAAACCCCTCCTCCTATTATGGGGAATATTGTTAAGCTTCTCCCCCATATAATATGTATCGTCTTATGATATTTTAGTGAATGAATAAGAGATATCTAATGCTTGGAAAAAAATGAAGACAATCCTTAAGTTTGAAGGATTATGGGGCATTATCACCAGGTCTGTGACCATTCCCATAACCCTCGATGAATTAATGAAGTATGAGATGGCTAGTGTCAAAGACTTGATGCTGATAATGCTTAGTATCAGTGACAATGTGCAACTGCATGTTTAGAATGTGGAGAAACCAAAGGAGGTTTGGGACAAGTTGGCACCATTTATGAAACCAAAAATCAAACTAAGATCCTTCATCTTCAGTCAAAGCTACACACCCTCTCTATGTGGTCAGATGAGAAAGTTGAGGAGTTCTTACATCGTGTGGCTGAGCTACGATTGGAGTTATTAGCACTCGGTGAAACAGTGGATGACAAAATTATTGTGTCGATCACCTTGAGAGCACTCCCTTCTCAATTATGAGTGTTCATTATGACACTGAATGTATCTAAACAAATAGTGGAGTTTGAAGAACTCATGAACTTGTTATAGTAGGAAGAGGTCATCAATTTAGCCTAAGAGGAGACTCGTGATAAAGCCCTATTCTCAAAGCCATATTGTGGCCAGAAGAATCAGAAGGGTCCCTTAGAGAATCCAACTCAAGCGCAACCAAATCAACAATAAAAAGATCAAAAGTCAAAGAGGTGGTGTCATATTTACAGAACCAACACTCATGACACTAATCACACTAATCATTGTTGGTACAATGGCTTGAAATAGGGGTCTTTGAGTCAAACAAACACATCTAGGCATGAATATTTTCAAAAATACAAACAACCTCCTTGCCAAAGAAAGTAGAAGGGACATCTCGTAGCCCAACAAGATGATGAATCTGATGATGAGACATTAGAAGGAGACAATTTTGGTAAGAACCTTATACTAGTATCTCAAACTTCTCATCCCATGAATAAATTATGGTTAATAGAATCTAGTGCAAGTAAGCATATGTCAGGTGACAAGAAAATGTTTGATTTATTGAACGAACAACCCACTGGAGATCGTGTTCGGATAGAAGATGAGAAAGAGTACGTTGCAGAAGGAATAGGAAAAATCACCATTCCTCTGGGACCATGAAAACGTACACTTACAAAGGTACTATATGTTCCCGGCTTGACTACTAACCTCTTGTCAATAACTCAGCTCTTGAATAATCACCTAAAGGTAGAATTTCTCGTACAAAATGGCATTAAATCATGTTTGATCTCACGAAAAGGTATGGTTATTACTAGATCATTTCTAAAAGATAAGGTATTTGCTTTAGATATTATTTCATCTTCTGTAGTAGCTTTATCTACCTAAAAAGTAGAATCTACAGCCCTATGACATTTTAGATATGGTCACTTGTTGATTAGTTCATTGCATCAGATGAGTTCAAAAATAATGGTCCATGGACTATCCAAATTTTCCAGTTCCTTTCGTATTTTCCCTGGCTGTCTTGTAGGAAAACAACACAAGGATCCATTTCAGGCAAGCACCTTCCATGCCAAGAAGTCTCTGGAGGTAGTTCATACCGATCTTAACGGCCCACTTCCTACTTCATTTTCAGGATAAAAGTACTTCCAATTGTTCATAGATGACCACTCTCGCAAGATGTGGGTGTTTTTCCCAAAGAAGAAAAGTGAGTCTCTTCAACATTTCTAGAATTTCTATCATCATGTTGTGAAAGAGACCAGACAACCACTTCTTCTACTTCATTCATATCGAGGGAGGAATTCACATCAAATAATTTCTTGGCCTTCCTAAACTAACAAGGCATTAAGAAGAACCTGAATGCTCCTTACACACCCCAGTAAAATGGAATTGTTGAGCATTGTAATCACAAAGTGATGGAGATAGCTCGCTGCATGCTAACAATAGTAAAGCTAGAGGAATGCTATTGGGATGAAGTAGTATAAACAATTGTATATCTTCTCAACAGGGCACCAACAAATATTATACAAAATAAAACTCCATAAGAGGTATGGTATAAATCCATCAATTTCTCATTTATGATTATTTGGTTGCACAACATACATGCATGCCCCAACTCAGAAGAGAAAGAAGGTTGAGCCAAAGACACTCACGTGCATCCTACTTGGCTATAACAATACCTCAAAGGTATACCATCTCATGGATCCTGAGATGAAGAAAATTTATGAGATTTGAGATGTGGTTTGTGACGAGTCATCCTTTGACTCAGTAGTGACAATAGAAGAACCATTACCAACCACCTCTCACCAACTAGTCTCTGAATCAGATGATCATCCAGAGGAGACTAATCATAGAAAATATGTGTTGCCAAGAGAGATATTTGTTAACCTTGGAGAACAAGAGAATGTGACTCCAAATCAATCCACACATAAATGAAATAGTTCTTCTCAAAACCAGCCAAGTTTTCATCCAAAGTGGGTACAAAGCACATCAAGGACTCACATTTGCAATAAATCCCAGATACATCATTCAGATTCAAACACGAAATGAGGTAAACTTTCACTCATGAGTTCACTGATTAATAGCTCTGAGCCTGATAATGTTTTTGAAACACTTAGTCAACCTCAGTGGAAGGAATCCATGGATATAGAAATTGACTCACTCAAGAAAAATCAGACATGGGAACTTGTCGATCTGCCTACAAGAAAGAAACCCATAGGCTGTAAATGGGTTTTTAAGACAAAATATAAGGCAGATGGATCCATCACCAAACATAAAGCACAACTTGTAGCAAAAGGGCATGCTCAGAAAGAAGGTATTGACTATGAAGAAATATTTGCACCCACTACAAAGATCAAGACCATCAAAGTAGTTTACTTACTTGCATCACAAAAAGGATGGAGACTTCAGAAGATAGACATCAAGAGTGATTTCCTAAATGGTGATCTGAAAGAAGAAGTGTACATGACCCAACCTAAAGGATTTGTTGATGAAGAGCATCCTAAGAAGGTATTTCATCTCATCAAATCATTGTATGGACTGAAACAAGCTCCAAGGGCATGGCATATCAAGATCGATGATCACCTTTTGTAGCATGGGTTCACTTATAGGAATCATCTACTTGACATATACCAGACTAGGCTTATGCTATGTTGTCAGATATCTTTCTAGGTTCATGCAGGAGCCAAAGAAATGTCACTAGACTATAGCAAAGCATGTTTTGAGGTATCTCTGAGGTATAGTTGATTATGGTCTGGAATATAAGAATAATGATCAATTATTCTTACAGGGATACGCCAACTTGGACCATGTCAGATCTGTTGATGACAGGAAGTCAACCATAAGATACATATTTCATCTCAGATCTGGATGTATCTCATGGATAAGCAAGAAGAAGAATTTTGTTTCTATCTCATCCACAAAGGTAGAATATCACACCGCACGAGGAGCTGTGTGCGAAGTGATATGGTTACGTCACATTTTGAATGACACGGGCATTCCTAAAAAACAATCACCTATGCTCTATTGTGACAATCAAAGTGTGTTGAAGATCGTGCAGAATCTAGTTTTTCATGAATGAACAAAGAATATTGAGATTGATTGTTATTTCATTCAAGAGCACATCTTGAACCATAACATTCGGCTCTAGTATTGTCCTACAAAAGCATAAGTAGCTGATATTATCACCAAATCCCTTGGAAAAGTGAAATTTGAAATTTTTAGGGGTTACATTTGCAATAATAATGTAATAAGGGGGGAATGTTGGCATAAGGTTACGTAGCATATCTTCTATATAATTAGATTGTGTAGATTAGATAATATCACATTCTTCTTGCATAGGTTGTAACCCCCTCCTACTATTATGGGGAATATTGTTAAGCTTCTTGCCTAGATAATCTGTATCATGGTTATGATATTTTAGTGAATGAATAAGAGATATCTAATCTCTATTTTCTCTCCATCATTTCCTCCTCTCACTCCGAACATTGAGTCATCACTTCCCCTAACTAAATACAACTCTTTTTAAACCTAATATTTATTACTAATCCCTTTTTATATCAATTTCCTGCATGTTTAAACATGAACCAAGACTCCAAGCCCACAATCAAATCTTGACCCACGCCAAAAAGGGAAGAAACATGTTATTTTGAGTGAATTAAACTATTTCTCCCTAACTGATGTTGAATATTCCTTGCATCCCTTTAAATAAGGATTTTAAACTCTTTCCCCGCATTCTTCCTTTGGTGGGCTTTTGGATTATTCACTCGCATTCTGGTATTTGATTGAGCATTTGAAAATCAAACACAACACCAGAGCATCTAAGTTATTCACCAACAACCAACCTCTTGCTCTATAGCCTTGGATCATTTATAAGGAAGCACATGGGATTTTTTTCTATGGTACTAGATCCAGACTCGTTTCTCCTATAAACGCCCACCAACCACCTCATCTACCAATCTCTAGGTCTTTAGACAATTATTTTAACTAGATTTTTAGTTCTTAACTTCAATTTTAGATCTATTATTGTATTCTGTTGTATTGGTTCTTTCTCACCTAAATTCCATCCGTCACCCAACTACCTGATACCCTACCAATATGAACCTCTTTTCCTTTCCAATCAATTCTCTCACCCTTGCTGAGTCTTTACCCAAATCCCAACACCCTGTCTAAGCCTTACTAACACTCTATGTAATCACAAAGAACCTAAACCACCCCCTTTTCATCTTTGACACCTAATTTCCCCTACAGTGATTGGTTAGCCAACTGATACTGGATAAAACCAGTGACTGGCATCGGTTCCCCCAACTGGCATCACTCTTTGTGTCTGGCATTCTTTCTCAGACCAGCGAGCTAATTTACCTACCAAAAACCCTCCAAAACTTCCCAAACCTCACCTTGACCTCCATAACACCATCTATTACACCTAAAGACATTGAAAACCCAACACCTACTTTAAATTTATCTTGTATTCACTATTTAGATTAGATTTAATTTACCATGCTTGTGTGAGATACTGAAATTATACAACTACAGTATGCCTCTCTATTTCATGTTCTTATCAGCATTTAATTTATTTTAAATGTGGATTGAAAGCCTTCTAGGAAGTACCTCACTTCCTGGATCTAGCTCCCTCTAGGAAATCCACCAACCAATGTTTTTAATTCTATCTTTTGGTCTCATGTTCCTTTTCAGGTAGTCCTTCCCATACAAAAAGGAGTGCTCTCGATCGGCTTGGTCTTCAACAACGGTGCACAAACTCTTCACAAAATTCATGTATTCCTCATGTACCCAACCTTCTACCTTAAATTTTTTTATTATATGTACACTTCTTAATGGTGAAATTTTTTGGCACGCTTGGTGGGACCCTCATCATTTGTGGGTTCTCTTTTATTCATATAGGATTGCATTTTGTGTTTTTTTCCTTACGAAATCTTCACTAAATCTCTCTTTTGGTAACATTTTCTTTCTTTTATTTTTCTCTAAATGAAACATTTAGTTTGGTGAAAATTAAAACAAACCCTTCTTTATTTCTTCTTTCTTGCATTAGTGAAAGAAATAATCTCTTCCTATTCATTATTTTTGTCATCTAACTTCATTTTTTGATTTGGGCTTAAAACTATTGCATTACATCCTTATATTCTTGCATTTAGATCACATAGTATAAATAACAATCAAATATAAAGGAGGTCATGACCGGTTGATGATTGGGTAATTAAGCGTATTTCACTATTGCACACACTTCTTTTCCAAATCACTCAAACAAAAAAAAAATCTTAAACATTCCCCAAATCCCAAGAAGAAGCTATCAAGGATTTAAAAACCCATTGATAGTGGGCCCCGACCGGTGTTCTGGTCAGATTGTCATATCAGAGCTCGGACCTCACGTACTGAAAGGTATATTGAGGAATCCCCTACCTAAAAAATCCTAAAACCATCCATAGCTGGCTTTTAGTTATCATATATCTACTTTATTCTATATATTCACAGTCAGTCCTAAGGCTTAATCCATCATAACACTAAAATATGATTCCTAGGATAACGTGTTTGTTATTTTTTTCTTGTGGATTTTTCACTTTCTTTCGTTTCTTCTGCTATTTGAGGTGTGAGTTCATACTTCATCAATTTTCTTTATTTTTCACACTCAGTCATCACAACGAGTTAATTCTGGTTCTCTGAGTGTGTTAGATTAGATTTTGTATACAAAGCCTATTTCTTAACTTATTTTGACCAAATCTAGCTCAGAAATTTTAAATTTCTTCATTTTCACTGTAATCAACATCAATCCAACAATCAATATTGGTCATTTCATCTAACCAGCACCAGTTCACTCATCGGTATCAGTCTCCATGCTTTAAAATTTATTTCAAAAACAACAACCTATTTTCATCCACCAAATTCTTTCAAAAAAAATTTATGAGTTTTTGTCACTTCTACAGAACCCAGAGTACCTGTTTTCCACATTTCATATGGTTTGGACTCACCAACAGGTGTGAGCTCTTGTTGTCCAAGTGAGTTGTATATCATTACCTACTACCCCCTTTCCGCCTTCCATTTCATTTCTAATGGATCCTAATGCACATGCAATCGTACTCGAGGGTGACAAGGAATTCACTAGATTCCTTGATCATAACACCAAGGCCTTGCAAAATTATTGTTATTCAAATAACTCCCCTAGTTATTTGAATAAATTGTATTCACATTCTTACTCTGAGTTTCTACATTGTAGGTTACACACACTTCATTTATCTCCTTGGCACATCTCATTGGTTGTAGATTCCTCACTCGCCCTTGGGTGCTCCTCCTTTTGCTTCATGCTTTCATTTTCCTTTTCCTCTTTGTTCCATTTTCCCTCTTGCGCACCCTCTGCACATCCACCTTCTTCTTAGCAGTTCATACACTCTACACGCGCGACCTAAACTTGCTTCAAAATTGGCTGATTTTTTGGCACTTTCGCACCCCCTGCACATTAATTTGTAATAATTGTGCCTCTCCCATAGGTTTCTTCCTTGGGTATTTCTCCCACTTCTCCCACACATGTCACTTTTTTGCACACCTTCCCTCCGTCTTCCTTTCATGCCCTAATCTTCCGTGCACATGCTTTTGCACCTTCTTTTGCGTCATCCTATACCACCTCATCATCTAACAAGCTTGAGTGTTTTCCATGCAACCAATCAAAGCACACCAACAGGGTTTCAAATCCTGACAACAAATCATTGAGTGACACGTGACAAAAATGACAAAATATTTTACATAGTTGGCTAGACTTTCAGCCAATCAGTGCATGCCACGTGTCATTGTATGTTAAAGGTGACATGTAAAATTATAACATCCATCAATTTTGTTGCAGGGTTCTAACATGCACGTGCCCAATCTCATTCGAAAGATGCTGACGTCGTCTATAGTACAAGATATTCAAATTCAAATTCCAGTGGGATTTGGTAGGTGGGAAATGGGAAAACATCTTTCTAGCCATTAATGAGTAGATCTGATTACTCCAACCACCCGATTTGATATGTATCTCACCTCTTTCCTTCTTCTACATGCCAAACAGACATGGAAAAGCATATTTTTCAGATTTGCAGGCATATCTACATGCATTCAAACCTGTATGGTGGTGGTTATATTTAAAATTTGAGTTTTCCCTCTTTCTCTTCTTCTCCTCTCATCATTTATCTATAAATGTAAGATCATTTCTCTTTGTAAGTTGTTAGATAGCTTGGATCCCTTAGGGTTTTCCAAGACTCCATATATTTGTATTTTGAATTGCATACCTCTAGATCTTGCTCTTGCATGTGAATATCAGCATTCAGATGTAATTTTAATTGATTGTGCATGCCTAGAAGTAATACAAACATCATTTTGTGGCTATTTTTGGCCTTAACATGTTTATATTCTTCTTTCTTGCCTCCCTTTTACATTGTGTGCTTGTTGTGTCACTTTGAGTTCCTTGCAGCTCCATTTTCTAGTTGTGCTTCATGGAATCGATGGTGTAAATGTGTTTTGGTTTGTGATACATGTGCCTAGCCTCCCCTCATACTTTCTCCCTCGTTTCACTCAGAACATATAGTGTTCACCCCACTTCTCTTGTACTATCACCTCCCTTAGTTTAGTTTTCCTTTCTATTATCCTTTTATCCCAGGTCCCTTGGCATTGTTAGCTTAGGTTTCACTTTAAGCATTAGGAGTAGCAATTACAATAGAAAGAGGTAGAGGAACAAAAATTTATGGAGGTCTGTCTCAAGTGTGCAAGGTCTCACACTTGGAGACAACCCCATTGTTGACTCAACGAATTAGCTCTTCTAGATCTAAGAAACATGTGTAAGTTTGACAACCAACAGTTTTTAGCACGTATGATAGGACTAGCATTGAAATATTAAATTTCATAATTGTTAAGTTCTGATTTGTGGCCTAGCGATTTTAGCCTTTAGAGGCTCATTTAAACACCTCTGGCAACTCCTACTACTCAGATCTACTGCTTTAGTAGCTAGAGCACCTTTTTATGAGAAGAGTGCATACCAAACAGAGTGTTGCAACTAAAGGATCCTTCGAGTACCTCCAACTTTCTCCAAGAAGGTAACACAACAAAGATCTAGCACATGCATCTCCATCTCCAGTGCATCATCCACATTTCACTCCTCACAACAACATATAATTGCACCCTGCCATGGTGCTCCAGCCACCTCCTCTAAGGAACTTTTCTATCTTCACTGGTGGAAGCCCATTCAATCTCATCGCACAACATGATATGCCAACATCCACACTTAAGAGAATTCCATACTTCACGGGAGACAATCAAGTTACCCCTGTTGAGCATATCCAAGATGTAGCAAATGTGTGCTCTGTCTATCAGATCACGTATGATGATGTAGTAATCATGATGCTTATAACTTCATTCAAAGGAAAATCACTCTAGTGGGACCGAGGTTTGAGACCTACATCCATTACCACATGGGATGAGCTTGGAACAAATCTATGTAACTACTTTGAGGAAAATTTAGATCACCTGTCTTTGATGGAGCAACTGACTACAACAAAGAGGGCATCTAATGAGCATATGACTAATTTCAGCATCAGATTCCAAAAGACTTGGGACAAAATTCCACAAGTGGTAAGACCTACATCCCATCATGATTTCTTGTATTATATAACAAATTTGAATAGTGACATCTCATTCATGATTCAATCCATGGGAGGAACAACCTTACATGCAACATACAACATTACCATAAGGGCATAAAATAGTCTCATCCATGTAGGCAAGTTAGTGCCTAGGACGCCCATGCCCTTGTTTCTAGAGATGTCTCTAGCATTACAAAGTGTGCAACCAGTTGTATCCACATCCTACTCTCTCGTGTAGAAGAAATAAGATGAAGAATTAAATACCTTGATTAGAAACTTGTCCAATAAGGTCATATCGTTGGAAAAATAACAGGCGTAAGCCTACAAAATTAATTCTAATCAGGCACAAAACTAGAACAATCAACCCTGACAGAATCAATATGGAAACCAAAGATACACTTAGAAACAAAAAAATGACATGCTAATGCGCATCTACCTTTGCAAGTTGTCCCTGCAGCGTAACCTCTTCTAGCACCCATCTCAAGTCAAGCACTAGTTCCAATTCATAACAACATGGCTCAAGAGTCTGAATGGTGCTTCCCATGCAACATGCCTCATAGTCAATATCAATATGTTAATTCCATACGTCCATAGGCCTATATGATCCAGAATGCTTCTAACTATGAGTCTTCCTCTAGTGCAAGTGAAGCAAAGAATCAAGAAAAAACATAATCTCCTCTAGATTAAAATCTGATGTTCTTTGGCATGGAGTAATTATGTGTAATTAATTAAGCTACAGATGATGCAAACAAACCACATGCCGAGGTTGCAGATAAAATAAGGTACAAGAAGAGGATGCTCGAATCTGGTTCGCAAGTTTTGATTTCAGCAACACTGGTCGATCCTCAAAAGTAGAAGGATGCAACTAATGCATCTAGCAGTAAAGACATGCAAGTTCATACATGTAAGGTTCTACACAATTATCCTTCTAAAGCAGCACGTGCCCCTCCTTTGGTAGGTTAAGCCTCTTCTCCAACTAAGGCCCCTACCTTTGTGCTTAAACAAATAAATAAAGATGCTTCTATGCCCCAAATACACAAATCAGTGGGCCTTACATTTGATATTATGGACCAAATGAAGAAAACAAATGTGAATGTCATAATGTGGGATGCCCTAGCCATTCAATCTTAGCACAACCTGTTGCATGAAACTCTGACCCAACTCCCACACGTTGACCCAGTTGTTAAAAATTCGTGCGCTAATGCCAATATCTGTTAAGCGGAAGAGAAGAAAGTACGTAATGTTGCTAAAATACCATCCTTCTATATGTCCCTAATAATAGGAAAACACCTTGTGCATAATTACATGATTGAATTAGGCGTTAGTAATTTTGTCCTGACAAAGAAAATAGCTGATGTCCTAGGATTTTAGTACAAACATTTGTTTAAAGGAGTCCTGCAACTTGATGGCTCAATTTCTACAACTCTAGGAATCATCAAGGATCTTGACTTAACCCTCCATGTATGCCCAAGCCTAATTATAACTCAAGACGTGTCAATCGTTAACCTACCTCCTTTTTTTGCCTTATGTTTGTCAAGATAATTTACTACTAAAGTTGGTGGTTACTTGTCTTCTGACTAGTCTGATATGTTACTCAAGACAAGGTATGGTACCCAGTTTACCATACAAGTTGAGCATTTTTTTTTTCCTATCATGTAGAGTCATATGACCCATCTCCTCTATAGGCCAATCAAAGGAACAATAACCAAATCGTACCAAGCCAAGAACATGGATGATAATCAAACACCATGATCTATAAGATGAAAGTAATTTACCAGAATAACTTTACATAAAACCTTTGCAAAAAAGAGAGCAGCAATATCATATATTATTATGGAACTCAATGACATACAATGAAAATGGGCCTTGCTTATATAGGAAAGGACTAACAATCTAAGAACTACTCAAGGTCGTAGATCAAGCCATAAATTAAGGAAATAACTAGTCATCAAATAACTAGTCAAGATCATAGATTTAGGAGAGAACTAGACATCAAGGAAAGAACTATACCTAACAACTTGATAATATCTCCTAATATCTAAATAATATAAAAGAAATATCCACACACATAAGTGGGTGAGGATAAATACAATAAAGGTAAATAAAGTACCTAGGTGAACATGAGCTAAGGTGAATACCTAATCTAACACCCCCCTCAAGTGAAGCTAGGGGCCAAAATAGAAGTGGCATGTCCACAGTATGAGTCTTGGAAACTAGGCTTGATGAGGTACTCATGTACAATAACTAGGAAAAAAGAGACAACACAAGGTACCCAAAACCAGTAACAACAAAGTAAAGAGAGTAAAAACTTGCTACAAGGCATCCCAAGAATCTCGGCTCAAAAACTTGTACAATGTTGAAGAAGTTTGGTGTGCACTATGGTCTGAATCCACTGCTCGATCATAAAACTCAAAAACAACTGACGCTAGGCTTCACCAGAATAGCTCCATACAAGGAGAATGTCAACAGAGTGATGTCGAAAGTGTAAAAAACACCAAACATAAATCAATTAATTGTTGTGAAAAGGTGTTCCACGATCCAAGAACAATAACTAAAGGAACAAGGCAAGGACACAAAATCTAGAGTGTCATGATCCACGAAAAGCCAAGGTAACAAGGCAAGGAAACAAAACCCAAAGAAGCAGGATCAACACCACACCCTCCCATACTACTGAACGGGTGGAATGACACCACATATCTGTATGAGTTTTTGTACATGAATATGTTAGCAATGCAAAAAGAATTAGAACTAACACCTAATAGTCCTAAAACAAAGTTAAATTAGAATCAATGCACCACCATTCTTAGAGCTTAAACAAGACTAATCTACCAAC
Source organism: Taxus chinensis (assembly GCA_019776745.2). Lineage (NCBI taxonomy): Eukaryota > Viridiplantae > Streptophyta > Pinopsida > Cupressales > Taxaceae > Taxus > Taxus chinensis. The sequence continues at coordinate 60,538,217 of CM034147.1, read as the reverse complement.
ATCATTGCATTAAAACATGTATAAATATTCAAACTAACATGTTAATCCATTAATCTTTATCTCTATTGAATGTTAATCAAATGAAATGAACCTATTTAGATCCTTAGCAATCAAAGGTTTGATTGTATATTTAAATCCCAAGGTTTTCAAGAATGGAGTCTTGTCAATCCATGGCTATAAGACCATTTGACATATCCCCATATGACTTCAAAACTTGGATGGATGAATACAAGAAATGAAAATAGCTAGCTCCTCCGATGAAGAATGCTCTAAGATGATAAAATGGATATAGCTTAGGCTCTATTCTCTTTTAGGTGTGCAAGTGTAAATAGAAAGGTAGGAGGAGGTCTCCTTATATAGCCCAATAGATAGAATAATCTCTACATCCCTCTTCATGTGGGATAAATGGAGAGGTTGGGTTAGTTGTGGATAAGGAAGGTTTAGAAAGGGTTGAGTCAACCTTAGGAGTTTTTATTTTTTTCTTTTAGTGACTCATGGGGTTTGAGGGGATTTATTAATTAACCAAAGTGATTAATTAATAGGTGTGCAAGCTTATATAAACTTTTTAGAGGAATATTTAGTATGATTTATGTTATGAGAGGACTTTAATAAAAAAATGACGATTTATTGATTAAATAGAAGAAATAATTAATTAATGTAGATAGAAAGGGGAGCTTAATTAATTAGAAATAATTAATTAAGCTAGATAGAAATGGGAGCTGATTAACGGAATTTCATTAATTGGCATCATTGTTGGATAGAAGAGTTAATTAACTAATGTAATGTAATTAATTAATGACGATAGTAGAGAAAATGTGTGATATTGACGAACAATCGTCAATTTGTGAGAAAAGGTATAATTAGTGCAATTTAAGTATTTAAATTGCTTGAGATAAATTATAGGTGTCTGCATTTTCCCCTCTTTGAGGTGGTGTAAGTGACGCCAATTCAAAGATAGTAGAAAAATAAAATTTTGAATACGTAGAAGAAAAATTAGTAGAAGTGAGAGATGCCCCCTTGAGTGTTGATGGGGTGATGAAAGAAGGCAATCGACAATCAAAAAGGGTGAGAGAAAGGAAATATAATAATGGGCAAGAGTAGGATGCCCCAAGTGAATAAGAAGAATAGAATTGATAGGAGAATGATGTATAAGAGGAATGATAGATGGAAAGAAAATAGCAAGTTTTCATCTAGTGTATTAAAACAACTTTATTGTCATCATATTGCCAAAGATCTACGTCATTGGTCCTTATTAAAAATATAAGCATACAACAAAAGTAGGATGACATGAAATTCCATACTGAGAACAATTTTCCATTGTTGAAAACACCCACTCAATGCAACATAAAATGCGACGAGGACGATGGTGAGAGGACAAGCCCACAGGAGAAAACAAGTACAAACACACATATTCCAACCAACAACGGTCAAGACGGTTGTACAAATGTTGTGTTATCAAGTTGAATATTCCCAAATGTTTGTGATTGATGAAAAGATTTAAAAATGATTCCCCGAGTAAGGATACATGCAAGGGAAGATGATGAAGGACTTTAGGTCCAATGAAAAAGTGTAATGTGCTATGAAACAGTACCAAATGACTATATGTGCCCTTGAGTACTGATGAAGCAAGCAGGCTAGCTTTATAAATGGTTGTAAATTTGATGATCCATGAGTCATTTGATCTACCAAGATGTGAAATTTCCAACCAGATATGTAAATAATACCATGTGCAAGACACAAGTTTCAGCCACTATGAGCTGGTTTACCTAGTTTTGTGAGTTTTACAATTTTTAGGATTTTTGAAATTTTTTATTTTTTTTGGATTTTGGAAGTTTTTACAATTTTTATGATTTTGAAAATTTTTTTTTTTACGATTTTGAAAATTTTTTTCAATTTTTGGATGGGTTGGTAATTTTCTTTTTATTTCAAAAGAAAGTAGAACATAATTAAAAGCAAGAATCTCTCCTAAACAAAAGAAATGCCCCAGGGAGAAGAATGAAGCAACAGGTGGACAAATAATGCCCCATGTGACAACAGAAAAAATTAATGAAATAATTATTTAATAAAAAATAATTGCTCGATGGAACGTGTGTAGAAGAAGGGATATCACCTAGGAGCAATAAAATTGTCGCTAGGGAGAAGAAATTAGTATCAGATGGACAAATAATGTCCCGGTAACGGGGGTACAATGAAAAAAGTAAGGAAAATAATTATTTAGATTAAATAACTATTTACGGAAAGTAGAAGAAGTGTTAGAGCAACAACGGTGATTAAAATAGGCTTCCAGGCATCACGGCCGGTGAAATTTTTTTAATATACCCCATCTAAGGGGGTTAAATCATCGTGACCAATTAATTTCCTACCGACCACTGTTGAAATTTTACCATGAGACCCCCGATAGTGACGAGGACGATGGTGAGAGGATGAGCCCACAGGAGACACGTTGACCGAGTTCAGGAGTATACCCGACATGCAGATGATGGATTCTTTGCGAGTAGATTGACCTACTTCGTCAATTTTTCATTTAGTGCTTTAATAGTTAGGCTAAAGGTAGGGTTTAGCACATGCGCGGCGGTGCAGGTGTCCCTTTGGTGGCGCAGGTACCCCTAAATCTTATGTGCGCATGTACAAGCACTAGACACGTGTGCATGCACATGCATATGCCCCAAAAAGGTGTATGCACATCCACACACATACACATAGCACATGCGCAAGCATTAAAACCCTAGCACACACACGCATCACATAAGAAACATAACACAAGCACCCTTAGGCATATGCGTGCACGTGCGCATGCCAAAAGGGGGGTGCACATGCCACAAGGTGCGCACATGCCCAAAAGGGCATGCAGGCACCTAGAAGAGATGAAAAAAAGGGGAAAATGTCAAAAAATGACACTTAGAAGAAAATTAAAATTTGTAGCGGAGCTTAGAAGAATAGATAGAGGAACTTAGAAGAAGTTGTTAGTGTCTAACACATGCCATGTTTTTTGCAGAGATGGTTGCCAGCATTACAGATGCGAGAGTGACACACTCACATAGCTGGAGATGGAGGGGAGCATGCACTGACGTAGACCATCGCATGATGACGATACTACTTGAGGTGATTGGCCTAGCCTATGTAGCGCGGATGCCTTCTATTACCTTAGACCATGGCCTATTGACCACTTTGATTGATTTGTGGACATAGTGAGAGCTAGTGTTTCAGGCTCCTGATAGGAGAGATGACTGTCACACTAGAGGACGTGTGGTGGATCTTGCATGTTCCTATTATAGGCTCGATGATCGAGTATACGAGTGATTTTGGTCGGATTACTGGAATGATTAGTGACCTATTTGTTGCCAGGATGATACCCCATGAGGGTATGATAGTTTCTCGACATGATTGCATAGCTCATCTGAACCTTGCACCGGGGACCACTTTACTTGATGGCATCTTATCAGTGGGTTTTTACTCACTGATAAGATAGGGACATCATTTCTGATGGCTTGATTACATTAGTACATGGAGTGTTTAGTGGAAAGTTATACTACTAGGGCGATAGTGCATAATAACACATTTATACTGGTATTTGCACCTGATTACCTACCATCGTTAGAAGACAGTGGGGACTAGCTTCACTATTACAGATTTGGTCCTAGGGAGGATATAGGGATGGGGTGCCTTGTAGGTGCATTGCATGTCTGAGTCACCGAAGGAGCCGACCTTTATGGCCTGGGTCTCTGTTGGAGACGTTGTACAAGGGCACCTAGGCAGTCATGTCTACTTTTACTATCGTCGAGATTTTGATGATCTACTAGACAGAGACATAATATGGAGGCCCTACAAGAATATACAGTGGCCCGAGTATGGGGCAGAGCTTAGATGTCTGTGCAGTGGATCAATTTATTTCTTGGTATCCAGAACTACATTACTAGAGTTATACAAGGTAGACCAGTGTCAGTGACATCTGGGCTGGGTTCAAGGGGTTCCACAACTAGATTTTTGGTATGCTCATCAGGATGCGGAAAGGCGGACTATGGGGACCACGTATACAGGTAGCCCAAGCTAGGGATAGCTTCCTACATGTGGTACCATAGGTTTGAGACCCTTCTCAACATGTTAGAGACCCAGGTACCACATCAGATTTCATGGCCTAGTATGTGACCATTTTTCCGTTGCGGTTGACCATATCTGATGAGGCATGGGGAACAAGTGTGTGAGCACCATCCAAGGTCTCAGATAGTAGTGATGAGCTTATAGCTACAAGTTGGGCTGATGATCCATTTGATGGGCAGTGACATGATGGGAAGGGTCTAGTATAGGATCTTGGAAAAAGGAAGCAAGTGCCTAGACAGGGAAAGACATAAGGCTAGGCACAAGGATAGGGTAATGCAAAGGGTCTAAGGCCTAGATTACAGGAATAGGGACAAGATCATGAATAGGTACATGGCTAGGTATAGGGACAAGATCTGGTGGTGCCTCTGAGGTTAGCCTAAGCTCAGGGTGGAGATGTCGAGGCATAGCTAGCTACCCTAAGGCAACAGGTGCAGAATTTGATAGCAGAGAGAGATCAGGCTCGATCTCACATTATATCTATGATAGCAGAGTGAGATCTGACCAAAGCCCAGGATGGTTAGGGGAGATATGGTTCCACACATTTTCATAAAATATGCCAGATGTCCTCTCATATGGCTCAGGTGACGAACCTACTATAGTAGGCCCAGACCCAATTATAGCTAGTGATAGTTGAGAGAGATTGGCTTCACGCAAAGCGAGTAGTGGGTCAGGCTGAGGTTACATGGCTAGAAGCAGAGATAGAGTCATTTTGAAACACAGATGGGACAACAATGATAACTCACACTCATTGATACTTAGCTACAATGGAGGGAAAGCCTCATATTATCGATTTGTTTATTATGAGGCAGTTCTAGCTAGTCAGCAGGCACCTATATATAGTCAGCAGTTGAGTGGATCGATGAGATCAGAGAGGCCTCAGGTATCAGTGGAGCAGCCATGAGGGCAGCCTACAGGATCGCATGGGATATAGGTTATGGGTCCTTGTCCATTGTGTAGACCATCCACTCCCTCTTAGGGTTATAATTAGCTTTGATTTTCATTGTATTCTCTGATTGTACATGTATCATGATATACAAACCTCTTATGAAGGTGTTATACTTGACACATGTATATGATGTTCCATTTTTTTTATGTACACCTCTGATGAAGGCTTTATTTTTTTATCGTTGTCTAACAATGTTGATGTACACATCTGATGAAGGAATTTTAATGAGCTGTGCCCTTTGATGGCCCAGTTTATATCAATGATGTATATCTCTTGTGAGACAGACATTTTATACTTGTACACATGGACATTTTGATGTGGTAATGTTGTTATGAGATGATGGACTTTGATCATTTTTTATGATTGATTGCATGGATTATAGATGTGTCATGATGTTATATGATTTGATTTCACATTGTGTATTTATCATGATGATAGTTGAGATGTTGGTATCACATGTGTTTGATTTTGACATGATAGATGCATAGATGATATTACTTTTATTGTACATGTGATGCACTAGATTAGTGGATGGGATGATATGATGATATTGCTAAGGGGTGATATATTTTGATGTTTGTGATCCCTCTTGCCCCCATTTGATGATACAATATGTGATGATTAGTTTAGAATTCATGTATGATGTATACTTAGCTTTTTTATTCATACGATGTATAGATGATGTTAGATGTGATGATATTGATGGAGATATGATGATGTGATAACAAAACCATGTACATGCGACAAGTGAACACAATCAAATGTTAACAAACCTAATCACGTATACAGTGCCAACCAACATGAATTAACACAAATAAGTACAATTATTTACAAGCATGCAAAAACACACTTCATATGTACAAGTAAGAATGAATCTAATCTAAGCAAGAAAAGATGAAACTCACAAAATTATTTCTAAGAAACAAACTATACAAATGTACAAACAAGCAACAAATATACAAGCATACAATGTACACAAACAAAGCAAGAAACAAGATAAAGTAAGTAAACTAAAGTTATGTTTTTAAACACCTTTTTACTATTTTGCTATTTTGTGAAACAATTTTCTATTGTTTTGATTGTGCTTTTGTTTTGAATTTTGTGAAACTATTTTCTGTTGTTTTTGTGCTTTTGTGAAACATTTTTTTAATGTTTTTGTGATTTTCTAACATTTTTTATTTTTTGTGTTTTCTAACCTTTTTGAATGTTTTGTGTTTTCTAACATTTTCTGAAGATATACATAGGTAACTGAGAAACGTGGATGCCCCCAACATTAGATGAAGAATATAACAGCGAAGGCATCACGTGCTTATAAACAGGAAGGAGAAGTCACAAAGTTTCCCCAGCATTAGATGGGGAATATGCAAAGACCATCCCTTCATAGATTAACAAGAGGAGAAAAATCTAGATCAAGGCTTGACAGGATAGGTTCAGAGGGAATCTCAGATGCAGACATGGAACTAGCTCTAGGCTAAGTAAAATTACCCTCTAGATGCAAGATGCTCATGAAAAATGAATCCTCCCAAGGTCCGGAAACCATTTTTCACCGAAGGACCTATCCAACATGCCACAATTGTGTGGTTTTCACATATAGACGACCTGTTTTCTCTTTTTCTTTTTCTCTTATTTTATTTTTTTTGTATTTTGATCATTTTTACTTTTTTTGGTTTGCTTTTCTGATTTTTGCAATGTTTTTAAGCATAGAACCACTTAAGGTGCATGGCATTAAGAGGTTTGCAGAGATCATCATCATTGGGATGGGCAAGTTTGTATTCTCCCATACCATATTTTGCCACAATGACGTAACGTCCTAACTAATGCGGTTTGAACTTTCCTTTCTTCTCTCTTTCTGCTCTTGTGTTGAACTGATTTTCTTTCATGACCAAATCTTTGACCTCAAACTTATGAGGTATGATCCTTTTGTTGTAATTTATGGAGACTCTGTTCTAATACACTTTGATATGGTTAAGGGTGTGGATGCACTTTTCATTCAGGAGTTATAATTCTGCCAGCCTAGCTACTCTGTAATTCTCATCCTTGTCTAGATAATCCCTAAGAGATATTCTCAAGGAAGGAAGCTCAATTTGCAATGGGATGATGGATTTGGTTCCAAATACTAGGGAATAGGGTGTCACACTAGTAGGAGTGCAAATGGAGGTCCTATAATCCTAGAGGGTTGGGTGAATTTTCAAATGCCAATTGTGACTTGTCTTACTCACCATCTTTTCCATGATTCGAATCAATTTTTTGTTAGTGGCTTTAGCTTTCCCATTACCTTGTGGATAATATGGCGTAGACCACTTCAATTTTATTTTAAAGTGATGAAAAAGTTCCTTCAATATCTTTTTCTTGAATGATTTTCTATTGTTAGTAACTATAGCGGCAAGAATGCCATACCGGAAGATAAGGTGATTCATGTAAACTTTGAAATCTGAGCTCCTGTAACATAAGTCAAAGGAATAGCCTCCACCCACTTTGTGAAATATTTTGTAGCTATGATGATGTGAGTATGACCATCATATGAGGTAGGGGTGATCTTTCTTATTAAATACAATCCCCATTTGGAGAATGACCATGGGGTTGTGATTGGCTGCAACGACTGTGATGGCACATGGATGAAATTTCCATACTTTTGACATAATATGCATTTCCTTACATAGTTGCAGTAGTCTATTTCCATAGTAAGAAAATAGTAGCATACTCTCAAAAATTTCTTAGCTAGAACCATTCCATTTGTATGGGCGCCACACACCCCTTCATGTACCTCGTTAATCACTTGGACTGAATCTGCTACATCTAGACAATGTAACATATTTCAATCATAGCCATGATGATAGAGCGTATCTCCTAAGAGGGTGTAATGGATATCTGGTGGATAAGGATGTGTTTTTTGGAATGGGAGATGTCAGGTGACAAGGTGTTGTGTTTAATATAGGTGTAGATGTTCACATACCATGGGGAATATGTACTAACAACTTCACAAGCCAAATATGATTCGGGCATATCATACACATGCTGACGTAGATTCTCAACAAATAATGACATGTCTTTACTCTCTGGTGGAATTTTTAGAATATACCCTATAGTTTCCATAGCATTTGTAGATCTATTTTGTGCTCTTGGAATCTTCTTGAATGTGATACACACAAAATATGCTTTCAAATTTTCCACTAGTTTTTATAGGGGATGAGTTTCTCATCCTTGACTTTATATTCATCGTTTACTTGCTTGATGATAAATTGTGAATCACCAATGATCTTAACATGATGGATATCCCATTTGATTTATAGCTTCATCCCCACAATGAGCACCTCATATTCTGCAATATTTTTTGTACAAGGAAAACCCAGGTGAAAAGATTGAGGTATGGGGTCACCTGAAGGAGTAATTAATACCACACCTACCCCTAAACCATGAAAATTAAAAGATCCATCAAAGTGCACTTGCCACATGACAGATTTCTCAATATACATTAATGAAGCATCTTGAAGATCCAGACTTACAAGATTTTTTCCTGGTAATGATGCTTCTGCTAACTGATCGGCGAGTACTTTTCCTTTTACCGAATTTTGATGTACATAATCAATGTCAAATTCACCTAGTATAATGATCCAATTAGCCATTCTACCTATAAGGGTGAATTTTGATAACAGGTACTTGAGCGGGTCAACTTTGGATATCAGCTTGGTTTTAGTATTTAATAAGTAATGGCAAAGTTTTTGGAAGGTAAAAAATTATAGCCAAACAAGATTTTTCAATCTGAGGGTAATTGAGCTCATAAGCAATGAGAATACAACTAAGATAGTACACAACTTTTTATTTATGACCGAGGTCGTATTGGGTGAGAAATGCACCAATAGAAAATTGAGTAGTAGACATAAGGAGTGGCTCACCAAGAGTTGGAGGATTGAGGACAGGTGGATTGGATAAGTATTTCTTAAGCAAGGTGAAGGCCTATTGTTGCTCTAGTCCCCAAATAAAGGAAACATACTTTTTAGGTAGATGGGTGAACGAATGAAACTTGTCAGCAAGTTGGGAAATGAAGTGGTGGATGCCTTGTATCTTTCCTTACAAGTTGCACAATTATTTTATGTTTTTGGGAGGAGGCATTTAGTAATGACAGTAACTTTAGCTAGGTCTACCTGAATACCTCTTCGAGATAAAATGAATCCAAGAAAATTTCCTGATAGCATGCCAAACACACACTTCTTAGGATTCAATATGAATTTGTATTCCCGCATGCATTTGAAGATACAGTGTAAAATCTTAGGGTGATATTCTCTTGTCTTGGATTTCCTGAGGATATCATCCACATAGACTTCCATGATGTCATGAATCATATCATGGAAAATCACGGTCATTTCCCTTTGATAAGTTTCTCCTGCATTTTTAAGGCCGAAGAACATTACCTGATAACAAAAAGTCACATAGGGGGTTGTGAAGGTTGTCTTGTGTTGATCCTCATCTATGATTTTGATCTGATTGTATCCTGATAATCCATCCACAAGAGATAACATTTCATATCTTGTAGTTGAATCAACAATCATATCAATATTGGGCAATGGGAAATCATCCTTTGGACATGCCTTATTAATGTCTCTAAAATCCATGCATATTCTTATCGTGATAGGTTTCTTTTGTATGGGGACTATGTTTGATATCCATTTTGAGTAATCAATAAGTCGAATGAATCCTGCTGCTAACAATCTTTCTAGCACTTCTTTAACTAGAAGGGCCTCCCGTGGATGCAATTTTTTGAGTGTCTTCATACACTACCAAAGTTATATCCAAGGCCGACATATCCTTATAGGACCGTGTAAATACATATACAAATTCCGATAGAAGCATGGTGAATTTTTCTATTCCCATGCCGAGAGTGAAGCTCCTAGTTTGACTATCTTTGGATCATCTTCTGCTCCAATATTCACATTAATGGTTTCTTCCACTAGCATTTTTGAAAAATCCTCCATACATGTAGGATCAAGAGAAAGGTTGAGATCTTCTTCCAAGGGCATCTATACAAGATTTTCACCCTTGGTGTGGTCACTTTTCTTGTCTATTGATTTTTTACTTTTTTTTCACCCAGCGTCTCAAAGAGGTTTTCACTGTGTGACTTGGACTTTTGTTTTTCCCAAGGATTTTCATTGGAACTTTTTCCCCCACTTTTTCTCAAGTTTTTCTTACCACGAAGCTTAGCTTCCTCACCGAAGTATGCACAGGTATCTAAGTCAATGTAGAAACCCTTCTTATGGTCTTCAATTGGAATTGTACCTCGAATAGCCATGAATTTTGCAATGGCTTCATCATTTTCAAAGATCTAGTGGCACATGACATTGTTGGTTCCATTCGACAAGGAAAAGGTAAACAAGGTCAATTTTAGGTTTAGTAGGGGTTATGGTAAGGAAAGTGGTATTCATGAACAGGTTCATGGAGGCAAGATCCTCGTATTGGCTACAATGGGAATCTGTATCACTATTTAAATAATCAGAGCTATCCTCACACTTAGAACATGTGGCATCTTGGTAATTGGGGTGCGATCCATAGCATTAAATGTCAATACCATACCTTTCCATCTTGAAATGTGGGAGAGGAACTACTCTCGGTCCTTGTTCATTCTTTCTGCATCCTAGACCTTTGTAGCCCATGGAATACATCATTTGGATAGACTTCTCATACTCAGGGATTTGGTAATAAGTTGGTTGAGTATCTTCCAGGACCCAAGTATTAGGTGGGTCCAATAATTTCTCTTCAGCGAGAAACCCTCCAGGTAAAAATGACCCAATAGTTCACTCATCTCTAGGCCATCTGAAATGATAGTTGGGTCAGCCTCTAGTTTTAGGTGATAATGAGAGGTATGAAACCAAAAGAGCTTGTTACACATTATACTCCCCATAACCGTATTATAGAACCTTCATCTCCAATGAATCAAAAGGGGAAGTTAATGGAAAAGCCTCATGGGTGCAAGAACTTAGGGAATCTAAATCTACCCGTGACTCCATGGCTTCATATTAAAGAGGAACAACTATATCAGCAGAGGGGCATGTATAGGCACCCTTACGCACAAAACTATTGAGAGATATGGAGTGAGAAAATGGCTCTGGATCTCCTTGTGTTATGACAGTGTGTCCCTCATGTTTCAATTTGATGCATTAAAGAAACATTAATGGCATGACCTTCATGGCACTAATCCATGGTTGACCAAGAAGCATATTGTATGGGAGTTCTAAGTCCAAAACATGAAACTTTATGTGATGACAAGTGGGTACGACTTCCATGGGTAATGTGATTGTGCCAAATGACTCCCTTTCCACATTGTCGTAAGTGATTATGGTAATGATGTGGGACTCGAGATCTTATTATGTATGTCCCAATTTCTTAACTAACTTCAATGTGCATATATTTAACCCTGATCCATTTTCCACAAGCACCAGTTTTATCTTTCGGTGGGTAAAGAAGACCTCAATATATAAGGGGAGATTATGCACTGGATCTTAAATAGGGTTCTCCCTATGATTAAAAGAGATATACTTAGTTGGCACAATGTTAGCCACCGTAGCTTGAAGATGTGAACGGTCAACTTCTAATGGTACTCCTGACCCCTGAAGAGTTTTGTACAAGATGTCCTTGTGTACATTCAATATTTTGAGAATATCCATGATTGGAATCTTGGTAGTCATCTTCTCAAGTTGTTCTAAGAGGTTGTACTTACCATCTTGTAGGGTTGATGGAGAGGGTTCAGGAATCATGAGGTGGGTACGCCTTGTTACCGCAGCACAATCCTTTCCCTTAATTCAAATGATGTTCACATCATAACTAGGAGAGCGAATCGTAATGATTATTTTGCTTCTTAGTATATCTATAATTCTCCTCTTTATAACTATGGGATGAATCTTCTTGATCTACCTTTTTCTCATCCGACTTACCATGTTTAGGGAATGGTTCTTTGAATATTCCCATCTTTTTTTTGGTATCTGAGTTTTCTCCAGGTTATCCAATTCTATCCCCCATTGTCGATGAAGTCTTGGATGTAGTGACAAATTCATAGACATTTGTTTATTTTTTGTCCCTTAACATGATGTAATTCACAATAGTCATGTTATTTGTACCATGATGGTTTTGGAGCATTTTCATCAAAAGGTTGTGTCGTGGAATAAGTCACCATGTGAGCTGCATCCAATTGCTTCAATATGGCTGAAAAATGCTCATTAAGAGGAGTGAACATTTTATGTTTAGGTGGTGGTTGAATAGGTCCTTTAGTTAGTTTAAAAGGTTTACCAGTTTGAACCGTTTGCACTTTGGAATATGTGATTCTGTCTCCCACCATGTTCGTGTTCTTGTTGAATAATTTCAGATTTTCTGTAGGTTTTGGGTTTTGGTTATCCTTAGAGTGTGGCTTAATGGTTCCTTTGGCAATAAGGGATTTCTCTATTTGAATGTCCTTTTCAATAACCTCTTCAAAGGTGTGAACACAATGCATTTACAGATGAAAATCAATGTCTGGGTTGAGATTGGGCACAAAGATGCTCACCAACTATTTTTCAAGGAATGTACAAGGGAAGCAACTGGCTATCCCTCTCCATATTTGGAGGAAGCTAGCTAATGTCTCATTGGGATGTTGTTTAGTGCCACAAAATTTTTCCATGGTTATGTCACTTTCTATATTCTACAAGAAATTTCATACAAATCTTTATGCCAGTTTAGGCCATGTAAAAATAAACCCCTGAGGTAAGCGAGTGAACCATTCCAAGGATTGGCTCCCTAGACTCTTTGGAAAAAGTCTTATGAGGTAATTTTCACTGTAGGCCACTTCTTGGCATGCCATATAAAAATATTTTACATGGTATCATGGGTCACCTTTCCCTCTATATTTGTCAAATTTTGGCATGTCAAATTTTTTAGGGAAGGGTTGAAGTGTCATGGTTTTGTCAAATGGATAGGGGCATAGATCTTCATATTGATATTTTCTGTTATTCCCCACATTGCTCTCTTAGAGGCTTGTAAGTGTCACTTTCATAGACTATATTTATTGAACAAGTAATTGTTATTTGGTAGGAGAAGCAGGGATATATACATGATGGTGTTCCATATTGTCTTCTCCGTGATTGTCCAGTTGAAGTTCACTAATTTTGACCTTAGTTTTTTTCTTTTGTACATTTTTGTTTGTTTCTTTTTGCACATGAGATGTTAACAGAGCCAATTTTTGACTAAGGTTGCTAATTTTTTGTTGAATAGTGACTTCGAAGAGAGATTCCTCTTCTTCTTCATGTTGCAGAGGTTTTTCAACATTTTCGTGTTCTATTCTGACTTTACACGCTACTTTAAGGAAATGTATTCTATATCCCACTACATTATCGTTTCCCATATTAGAAGTAGAAGCATGTCCATGTGTTAAGATATCATCCATGTTAATAAGAGGTTGATCTTCTTCATTATCATCATTTATAGGTGGGATTGCCTCTTGTTCGATAGGAATTCTAGCTCCCAACTCCACAACTCATTCCAACACCCGATCCTTATTTCTAAAAAGGAATTCATCTAACAAGGTGGGGTCAAAGTCAAACTCTGCATGTGGGGATTCCAAATCATCACCGCTATGATCTATCATCTCTCCTACCTCTTTTTCCATGGAAAATAAAGGCCCAAGATCATGGCCAATAAATGTATTTGACCCTTGTTTGTTGGAGGCTTCCCAAGTTTGTGTTTGTCTTGCTTCCAAAGTTTTCTTTTTGAGTCCTAATTGTGTTTTAGGAGCCATAATGTGTAATAGGTTCACTAAGGTATTTGTGAATGTGTTAAAATATTTTTATCAAACCCAAGTGAAAGAAGGAATGTCAAGAAATTAAGGTATGTTATTAATGTCAAAGAACTAACATGACACAATAATTTTCTCTTAAATGAATGAGCCAAGAAAGAATCAGTCACACAAAGTTAAGTTTCAAACCAAATAATCAAACAAAGTACTTCCTAAATTTGTTTTTGGAAAGGTAGTTGGTGTCGTATGATGATTAACAAAATTTCCCTACTTATGTCAATTTCAAAGGAATGAACAAGGCGTAAGTAATAACAAGAAGTTAACGTGACCTCCAAACAAAGTATACTAGAAGCAAGCCCAAATTCAATCAAGACCTATATTCCAAAGGGTGTCAATTACGATTGTGAGTGACACAAAAATTTCACCGAGATATGTTAACAAAAATTTGCGAAAAAGTAAGGTATTTCACTGAGATATGTTAACCAAAATTTTCCCAAAGGGAATGTTGATCCAATTCAAGTTACACAATCAGCCTTGGAGGAAGAAAGCTCTAAAGAAGATCTTGCAGTCCCAACTTGTCCTCTAGAGCAGCAGATTGAAGAGTTTGACTTGACAAACTTCATGCTAGAGGAAGAGTTCAATAAAGAGCAAGATTTTCTTCAAGCAGTAGAGGAAGGAGAAGCTGCTCCAAATCCAAAAGAAGAGGAGCACATTCCAGTTGTGGAGGAGAAAAGTGTAGATCCAAAGGCTTTGAGCACAAAGTAGGCTATAGAAGAACCTTTAGTTCTTCTTTGTACTTCATCTCTCTCGAGTTCTATTACTGAAGAAGAGTTTGATCTTTCAAACTCAATGATTGAAGATGAGGAGAACCATGGTGAACAAGTTTCTGATCAAGAGGACACCATGGAGGAAGTTGAGCATTTGCAGAAGGACAGCAATGAGGCAGTTTATCTGTCAAATTTGGAGGACTATTTTGATGGAGAAGAACCGGTTGAGTTTCCACCATTCTCTCTTTCATCATCCACATTCCAAACACAAGAACCTGCTGTCATGGAGGAGAGCATTCATTTACAACAGCCTGCATCTTATAGCAGCTCTTTGGGATCAAGATTAGAAGCTTTAAATCTTCCATGTTCTTCATTGGAGGAAGAAGGAAAATAGTAGAAGAATTCCATCACCTCTTCCACACCATCCATCCAAAGAGGTCTACAAGAAGGCTCCATTCTTGGAGTTGAATTTCAGAGCTATGGGCATATCAAATGGATTAGACCTTGCCCAATAAGGTATTTGGCTTCATTGGAGCTAAAGGAGAAGCCACAACCAGTCATGCTTGCTTCTAAGCATGAGGAAGAGCTACAAAGTACCAAGGATCAGCTGTCATACCTCTTCAATCCAAATGCAGAGCAAATAAAAGAGGTATTGGATTTGTTTTCAGTTAACACCTTGTTGATTTGGGTAGAAGACCAGCTTCTTGTTGATTTTCCACTCATCCAACCAGCCATGTTCAGTGCCAAATCAGTTGCATGGCTGCCCATTTTGAAGAAAGGAATCTATTTTGCACAACCAGTTGCAGGGTTTGTTTAGCTCACCTTTGCTTCCAGTTAGAGTAGAGTAGGTAGGTTTTCTTTCAGCAGAAGAAGTGCTTGTGTACACTCTACATGTTCCATTTGGAGCATGTATGATTTTTAGTTTTGTACATAGTTTTTAGTGCTGTTGGTTTTGCTCTTGCACAGTCCATTTCAGTGGCATTTTGGTGAAACCAAATCCAGTTTAGTGGGTTTCCAAGTGGCTCAGAGAGGAATTTTTCAAAGTTCAGATCAGTTTATAGGCTACTACTCATGACTCCATGCCCAATGGATGCTTCAAAGGCTACTGATCATTCATCTAGCAAGAAAATGACCCCTTTGAGTCGCCAAAATTGTTATCCAAAATGAGGCCCCTACTTATTTTGGCTAACTTGGCTTCATTCTTTCCTTCCTTATGCTTCAATATTAAATTTTACACATTTCAAGAACTCAAGGGATTTTGGAAATGGTTCCATAAGATAGTATTTTTCCTCACCTTTCCAAAAAGGTAATAGTTTCCTCCTAACTCCAAGTATTTCTAAAGTTATGGCTCAGTAGAGTTTTTGGGGGAAAATTTCTCTTGACAAGCACGTGGCCAATGAGGAGGTGCCACGTGGTGGAAAAGTTCGGAGAACCGGAGACAGGTTGGAAAATTCACCAAAGAGGGTAGTGGAGTGCAAAGGAAAATTTTGGCCCAAAGGCCCACGGAGCATTTTGAAGCCGCCACATGTCCTATCAGTGGCAGGGGTCGGAGGCACGGAAGGAAATGAAAATTTTTGCCAAATTGGCTAGCGGACCAAAGGAAAATTTTGAAGTGCATGCATGTGGCCAATGAGGGGCTGACACATGTTCCCAGGACAGCGGAGTGCGGGGAAAAGTTGGGAAATTTTCCCAATGAAAAATCAAAGGATAGAAGCGAGGTTTGGGCCCGCGTTTCCATTAGCGAATAGGGAAGTGCCACATGGCAATGGAGCAGTGGGGCGTGGGGATTTTTGGGGAAATTTTCCCAAATTCAAAAAAGTGAAAATTTTAAAGTTTCGGCCCGCTAATCCATTTTTTCCCTAATTTTTCCCTAAATCTTTACAGGGGCATAACTTTTGATCCAGACTACGGATTTTTTCTTTCTTGGTGTCATTGGAAAGCTGGTAAAATTCTCTACACGATAGAGGGATCAATTTTGTAATTTGATGGAGATTTGTGGGAGAAAAATGGATAAACGTCCCTGGCATTCAAAAAATACAGAAAACAACTCAACCACCAAAATTAATGAAGTATGGGCCTCTATTTTGCTCGGTAAAGCAATGTACTATGGAGTATAGGATTTTTAATGGAAACCCATCACTTTACAGGCCAATTCAATCAATCTTTTTGGTGGTTGAATTTCAAAATAATTTTCCCGCGTTTTTTACATTTTTTCCATTCTACTTGATGGTTAAAAGCTAGATTTGGCTCATTTGTAAACGGTTGTTCATCTTTTCTGCTCTGCCCTCCCTTCTTTTCTTCCCCAGGGTTGAAAATGGAGTTTGAACCTCCTCCCCTACTCTATAATGGCGTTTTTGCCTCTTACCAATGAAATGATGTTTTGTGTAAACTTCTGAGCAATAAAAAAATGTGTTTTGTGATGCATTTGTCCATCCTTGCTCGTTTTTCTTTGATTTCTTCTTGCCTCTCTTCATTTCAGGTATTTGTGCATGTTTGAATGTTCATTGCAAGTTTTAGAGCTATGTTCATGGAGTTTTGGGACACTTTTTTTGTGAAATCTATCCTTGGGCTTGTGATGCATCTGTCCATCCTTCCCATTGCTCACCTTTTCTTGTTCCATAGCAGTTTTAATAGATGTTTAGCATTTTCCTTCTCTGGTGTATCACCATTTTAGTGTAGGATTTTGTTTTTCCTCTTTTCTCTCTCTCCCTATCTCCTTGGAAGTTAGATTAGGATTAGATTAGCTTGCTTGCACTGGAATAGCTTGTGGTAGGTAGTTTAAGAAGAGGAACCAACCTTCTCTAGAGAGCTTTCCCCATTTCCAAAGGTCCCACACTTTGGGAAAGCTCAATGTAATGCATTCACACCAAATGACATTGCCTTAGAAAAGCAAGATCCATAGGTTATTTTGGGGGTGCTGTGAATTTACACTAACTGTACTCTCACTGGGGTCACGATACAAACGACTTGTGACGCTAAATCTCACAAATGGTAATGTTAGTCAAGTAGGTTGTGTGGAGCACTTCCCGTTTCATCCACAAGGTTCCCTATTGTGTGGACTAATTTAGAGTTCCTAGGACCACCCCCATTGTTGTAGCTTAAGGCTTATGCCAAAGGGGTTATATCCTAGTTTTAAGCGGAGGGGACATACCCTTATCCGAACCTGCAAATATAGTGTGTTGCTTGTGGTGTGTTTTTTAAATTTTTAAAATTGGATGTGGTTTGCTTGAACACCTTTTGGCAACCTGCATGGAAACTGTATTTATATTTTAATTTTATTTCAACTCCACCCTTATTTCACAAGGGTTTCTGGTTCTACACAATGGATTAGTAATATTCCATAAAAAAGAATAAACTTCATTTTTGATTCTCAAGATCACCCTAAGATGCAAGATAAGAGAATACGTGACGCAAAATCCAATAATTCAACAAATGGAAACACTTAATTCAAATGTGAAATATATTTTTGCTCAATTTGGACATTCAACATATTCTTAAAGCAATAAAAGACATAAGAATCATTTGCGATTCCCAAGATCACCCCAAAAGACGCGAGGGAAGAGCATACTCGATCTTACTCTTATACTTAACATGCAAGGTTCATTCCATGTCTAGTCTAGCATATCCATACAAAAAAATAAAACTTGTAATGATGTTAGTACCTTAGGAAACAAATTTCCGCAAATCTAAATGTAATACACCAACTCGAACTGAAGTACTTGTGCGCGGGTCAAGGCATATGCATTTGGGTTAGGGTGTGTGCATGTGGGTTAGGGCGTCTGCACCCCTCTATGTAAATCTAAATCTGTAGTGCACCTATGCCACCTGAGAGATTTCTGTTCCAGGATATGGGTGTGTTTGCCATGGTTAGCAAAAAGGAGGTACGAAAAATCAGAAAATGTGCCTACGCCACTCGAGAGATGTAGGTGCCAGGATATGGATGTGTGTGCCAGGGTATAACACAGAATGCATGCGCCTAGGTTAGAGTGTCTATGATAGGTTTAGGATATGTGCGTCAGGGTTAGGGCATGTGCACCAACCTAACAAGTTTCCAGCAACGGTGAAAGTACAGTATGAGCAAAGTGTGTGCGTGCTAGAATGTGTGTCTACGCCTTGTTTAGTGTGTCTATGCCAAGTTTTGTGTGTCTGTGCCCATCCTGCATTCAAAATATAGCCAAAGACACCAAAAATCTCAAAACACTCCAAATTTTAGTATGTTAGCTTGAAATCGACAACAACCCATTAGAATTAAAGCTCTAAATGAGATCCTACACATGCAATATTAGCAAGATCCTAAGAAATTGAACATTATTTGTCTTATGTGTATATCAAGGGTTAGCCAAAAACTTGAAATAACAATAAAATTTGAACTAGAATGTTAAGATGACCCAGTTTCAAGTCCCACCAGGCATGCTATATGTGTACATAAATTTGTTAGCAATGCAAAAAGAATTATAACTAACACCTAGTAGTCTTAAAACAAAGCTAAATCGAAATCAATGCACCATTATTCTTAGATCTTAAACAAGACTAATCTACCAACATCATTTCATTAGAACATGAATAAATATTCAAACTAACATGTTAATCCATTAATCTCTATCTCTATTGAATGTTAATCAAATGAAATGAACCTATTTAGATCCTTAGTAATCAAAGGTTTGATTGTGTATTTGAATCCCAAGGTTTTCAAGAATGGAGTCTTGTCAATCCATGGCTACAAGACCATTTGATATATCCCCATATGACTTTAAAACTTGGATGGATGAATACAAGAAATGAAAATAGCTAGCTCCTCCAATGAAGAATGCTCTAAGATGATAAAATGGATATAGCTTAGGCTCTATGATCTTTTAGGTGTGTAGGTGTAAATAGAAAGGTAGGAGGAGGGCTCATTATATAGCCCAATGGATAGAAGAATCTATACATCCCTCTTCATGTGGGATAAATGGAGAGGTTGGGTTAGTTGTGGATAAGGAAGGTTTAGAAAGGGTTGAGTCAACCTTAGAAGAGTTTGTTTTTTCTTTAGTGACTCATGGGGTTTGTGGGGATTTATTGATTAACCAAAGTGATTAATTAATAGGTGTGAAAGCTTATATAAGTTTTTTAGAGGAATAGTTAGTATGGTTTATGTTATGAGAGGACTTTAATCAAATAAATGATGTTTTATTGATTAAATAGAAGAGAGAATTAATTAATTAAGAACAATTAATTAATCTAGATAGAAAGGGGTATTAATTAATTAGACATAATTAATTAATGTAGATAAAAGGGGAGCTTAATTAATTAGAAATAATTAATTAATCTGGATAGAAAGGGGAGTTGATTGACAGAATGTCATTAATTGGTGTCATTGTTGGATAGAAGAGTTAATTAACTAACATAATGTAATTAATTAACGATGATAGAAGAGAAAATGTGTGATATTGACGATATGTCGTTAATTTGTGGGGAAGGGTATAATTAGTGCAATTTAAGTATTTGAATTGCTCGAGCTAAATTATACGTGTCTATAGAGTTGCCCAAAATCAACTACTCGAACCCTGAAAAAATAACACTGGGCTTCAGTAGAATAGCTCCACAACAAGAGAGACTATCAACATGCCAAAAGAGACAAAAATACAGATACAAAATCTCTCAACAAATAGGAGATATATACTATACCTGCTAAAAAAATGCTCAAAACAAGAAGCATTACAATGCAGAAGGTATAGAAAGTAGAACAAGAGGCCGAATGATGGAGGAGCGATGCCTATAGATTCCTCTCAATGAATGCCTATGTCACCATCGTGAGTGATCAGATATTCACCCCAAATCAACATAGATGGATGAAGAAGATGCCTGCATATGAATTGGTGCAAAATGCACAATGGGTGCATGCAAAAGAACATCAAAATGTATGTCATGTTGATCATGTTTGACAGCTGAAATCTCAGGTTTCTCAAGCTTGAGTGAAGGTGAAGAATTCATGTGTTGCTCATGATCCTCAGAAAGAGGCAAGTAAACAAAAATAAGAGCTCTGTCAATGTGTGATCCCAATGAATTATCTACTCGAAAACCAATGTCATGGCCATGACACTTAACATGTGGAATAGGGGAAACAATACCCTGTGAATGTCTACCAATACCTCCTCCAATGAAACCGATAGAATGGAGCATGCGAGAACTGAATGTAATGGTATGCTTCTCAAAAGAGCCATGTATATGAGTAGAAGTAGGATACACAACATGTGCTACTATAATAGGCACAGATGTAGAAGAGCATGTAGTAACAAGCCTCATAGGCTTAGGAGCATCAAGAGAAGAAACAAGTTCAAAGACAGACATATCAATATCAGTGGGTACAAGAGCAACAACTGCAAGTGGACTAGGAGCATGTATATGGCTGTCCACAATATGATGGATATGTTGTAGGCTAGCAAGTTTTTGTTGCAGGGAATGTATTAGTGTATCCTTATCATGAATGAGTGATTGTAGAAGATAATTTTTCTTCTTGAGTGATCTATTTTCTTCCACAAATTGTACAATATCATCTTGAATTGCACACACTTCAGAGAAAAACATATCATTCTCAGAATCTATGATAGATACAAGATTGCAACTCCCAAAATTTTAGGACGTCAGGCTCAGCCGAAATTTCATCCACAATTGATTACAACACTCCTCCATAGTTAAATTCTCAAAATAAATATTTCCAATGGAAAGAGCACAAAAAAAATCACTTTTACAAAAAACGACACTCAAAACCAATTTACCGATCAAAAGATACAAGTTTTTCAATATTATGCTCTGCTATTTATATTAGTTGCCCCTAAAACAAAATAAAATGATCCTGCCTTCATCACAAAAACAAAATGAAAAGGGGCTAGAGTTAAGCACCTACTAGTAGGAATCAAAATATTTAATCCCTTTAATGACCATACCATATGACCAAGGGCTAAGGATTTCAATGGGTTAGTGCTTATTTCACCCTCGAAGAAGAAGTTGTGCTACCGCACGCGCTCAAACAAAACAAAGAAAATTCTTGGTTATGGAATTTTTTCTTTGATGGTGTTTCACCTCAAAGTAATGTGATAAAATGAAGTTAACGGGTATAGAAGGAATACCTGTCACTATGTATATGGTGTGCGCGTATAGAATGTTGACTAAGCTGATTGTAGAGAACTTCCTTTTGGCCAGAAGGAACTACCTATAAGAAATAGAACAAGACCAAAAAAAGTATTAACAATATATGTTGGTGGACTTCCTAGAAAGAGCTAGATCCGGGAAGCGAGGTGCTTCCTAGAAGGTTGTCAATCCACTTTCAAATACAATTTAATGCAACAAATAACATGAAATAAGTAAATCCTATTGTAATGGTACAATTTAGGTGTCTCGTGCTAATACAATAAGTAAATTTAATCTAATGGACAAAATTACAATTAAATCTAGAGGGGTGGTAGGTTGTTTTGGGTTTACATGTCTAACAGAGGTTGTAGGTGAGGTCTGGGTTAATTTTAGTAAGGTTCTTGGTTGTTTAGGAGAAGTTATGAGCTCATTCTTATAAGTAAAGTTACCAATCATAGATACCAATATCGGTTAGGTGACTAATGTCGGTACTGGAAAACGAATGACGCTAGTTGGGTGACTGATGTCGGTACTGGAAAATGACTCGCACTGGTTGGGTGACCGATGTCAGTAGGGGTAATATAGTGAAAATATAAAAAATGGTTGTTTTGGGTATCTCTGTGATTGCACAGAGAGTTGAGGGGGTTCAGAAGGATGATGTGATTTTTTTTTGGGATCAACAAGAGCGGTAGAGGTGTTAGGATGGGTGAAATGGTTTGGTTTGATGGAATAGGTGGTAAATACGTGAAAGGTGGTATTCAGGATAGAGAGGGATCAGATGAAAGAAGTAAATGAAAGACTTAAGATCAAAACAAAAGATTAACAAATAAGAATGAATTACTTATCTGGTAATCTATTTATTTGAAGTTTTTTGTTGGTTTATGAGAATTCATGGGGGATATAGGAATGTGTCCAGTGCCACGACAACAAATCCTATGTGCTCTATTGTGACGATCCAAAGATGTGGAGGATATGAATGGATGCTGGTGAAAACCTATTGTGCTCTATTTCATCGTCTAGTAGCTTGAATGCTCGAGAGTTAGAATGCCAAAGATAAGGTGAATGAATGAATTGGAGAAATTTTTTAAAGAGTTAGAAACTTGTATTTAAGGGTAACTGACGTCAGTTAAGGAGAATTGGTCTAATTGGCTAAAAATGGCTTGATTACTCCCATATTTAATGTGAGTCAAGTTTTAGTCCCCAGTCAAAAGTGGGAGCTAATGATAGATATAGTGGGAGAGAGGTTTGGGAGATCATACTTCATAATGGTTAAGGTTAGAACAAGTCCTAGTTAACATACACTTATCTAGGAAACTCATTCTTCTGACGCACAACTGGTAAACCCAAGAAAAAATGGAGAATTTTAAGGATATTCAGTCATAATTGGAGCTCCAAACCATCAACATTCAATTCATTAAGTTTTTTTCAGTTAATATCATATAAAATTTTTCCTCCAAACTCATTTGGGAGCCCGAGTTATCATCATCACAAGTTGGCTCAAGGAACGCGTTCGACACTTAGCCAAATTTTCAAGAGGACACGTGTAAGCTCCAAGATCCTGGCACATTTTGATGTCCCTTTCATCCCTTAATAAAATTTAAATAGGGGATTCTAAAATATGCCTAACCCTTTTTTCCCTCTGGTCACCCATGAAACCCTCTGCTTCGTCAGTTCAACCCCTAGGAGCTTGTTGGAGCCTATCCCCTCAGTCGTTCAGATCATGCCAAGTGTCACAACTTGGCGTGATGTGCAACTGATGAACCTATTATCCCTTTGGACAAGGGACATGAGGGACATGAAAATACACCCAGGCCCTTGTGGCCTTGAGGTCATCAATGTGACCTTCTACAGTGCAATTTACAACCCCCAGGTGTTTCCCGCAAGCTCCCTAGCCCTAATGCTCAATCATCCAGATCTTGAAAAATTTTGTGAGGAGGCATGATGTGTAATTTGATGACCATTTTTTCCCTTTAACTAAAGGTAAATTAGGTACATAAAAATGTGTCCCACCCCTGGTATGTGTTTTTGAATATCTTAAATCCGGCACTTAGCACTTTTTCCCTCCATTTCTTCTTCACAGCTTCACACCCTGTCATAGCTTTGACCATTCTTGTCCAGACACCCAATCCACCATTTTTGCACTCTAAACCATCTTCATAAAATCCTCCAAACCATGAAAAAAATTGTTCTCAAAGGATAGGTTGATCGAAGGAATGAAGAACAAAAGAGAAAACAAGAGAAATTCATCTAAAAACTCTCATAGTCGTGAATCGAAGAAATTAACATAAATTGTAAACTAGGGCATGGATTGAGACAAGGTTTTTTGATATCTTCACAATTTTCAAATTCCATTAGAACCTTGGTAACAAATCTCCCATTCGCAGCATAGATTGATCGCAATGAAGAAATCCTCATTCTTGCATAACAAGAACAAAAACCCAATTTCCCGATCAACTGGCGATTGGTTTGAAGAGAAAATTCACTGGCAGAACGAGAAAGAAAAACCCTTATTGAAAATATAATTTTCATTTTGATCAGAGGAGAAAACCAAACCAGCAATTTTTAAGCTTTGTTAATGGTTGTCCTGTCCATAGTTGTTAGGTACAAAATTTTAAATTTTAAAATCTCACAAATTATTGATCGGGTAAGTCTGAGATTTCAGAGGGGTGATATTAGACAAAAATGCATATCAAAAAACTACATTCCACTTTTATCTGACTACCAAAAGCACACTTACTAAAAATAGCAGGCCTTCTACATGGGAGACAACTATTTTAGGTAAGCTATCATCTGAAGAAGCTGCAAAGGAGATGATGAACATAGAGGATGTATTGTAGGTGAAAAACATCGGAAAGGTCACCTCATCTTGAAATTGACACTTACTAAAAATAGTAAGTGGTCCCACAAGCACCTGCTAAAATTAGAAGATTGGTTTAGAAGGTAAGAGGAATATAGTATGAGGAAGAAGTTCAAAATTTCATTGGCAGGTTGAGGCCCAAAAAAGCTTATTTTTACACTTACTAAAAATAGTAAGTTGCTTCATTCAAGAATAAAAAGCATTGAAGAGTCATTCATAGTTTCAAAAGTATGTTTTTTGGTACCTAGCACCTATACAGAAAAATTTATCATTCCGTAGGACATATTTTGGTAGAATAAGAAAGTGTTACAAAGGTTCATCACGAGAGAAAGTTTCCATCCTCAAATTCTTTGAAGTGGATCTCCATGAGCAACGCCCATGGTCACCATTGGGCTAACTCAACATTGTTTCTAAGCACTCAGTTCATGGAGTATGTAGGTCATCAAAAGGTAGTTTCTCGTCAATAGAAACTTGTCCACAACATGAGTGAATCATTCGTAACAAGGAATTCAAGGGAGTGGGTATCTTCTCATCGGCGTAAGATAGAGAACAATTCGGAATTGAGTGCAATTCTTAAGGAGTTTTTCAGGAGACAAAGGATTTAGAGATTCAAAGGTTCATCTCCTTGGAGCATTCCAATGATCACAATCAGCAACCTTCATTAGGATCAACATCCTTTCTTTTCCTTCTCTCTCTTCTCCCCCCACTTTCTTTCTTCTCCATGTTTTAATTCTTCATTGGGGTTGCACTTTTTCATAATGCCTTAATTAATTAAAAATGAATTTATTTTCATTTTAATAAGTCACCCTTAAGTTATAAAAGGGGACTTAATTTTTTCCTAAGAATGTGAAAAGTTTCAAGGCATATGAAGGGTCGATGGGGGATAGACAAAGAGACTTCAATTTTTTTATAAATTTTAATGAGATACTCATTCAAAGGGGTTCTAATTTTGAAATTCTTCTAGTTGGTTATATTCTTGTAAGTTCATGAGAGAGCTTTTGCTTTCTTGTGAGTGAAAATAGTTAGCCATTTTTTCTCTCTAATTTCTTCATTCCTTGACTATGTACAACTTTTGTTTAAGCATTATTACAAGAAGAAGGAGTTTCTAGCCTTTTTTTACTGATGGATTTATTGATACTTTGTGCTCATAAATTCTAATCAATCTTGTTGCTATTTGTAGATTTGTTTCTTCTTAAATTTAATGCATGTGATGAAAATTCTAACTGATGTGTGTAAGACTCTGATTTTCTACTTACAACATTAGTTCCCCTACCTCATATTCTCACTCCCTTTCCCGCTCTCTTGAAACATTCTTCTCTAGCAAGATATTGCTATATTTTTCACAGGGTCAATGGAGTGCCCCTGTTTGATTCCTGGCCGCAAGGCCAACCCAGATAAAACTCACCTTACTCGTGCATGAATATATAAAACCTACATCATTTAAGTAGAGGGAATTATATTCCCATCTAGCGTTGCAAAGAAACCCAAAAGTTTGTCCACTCGACAAAATTTCTTGCCAACATTTTTTGGCACCCACCATGGAGTAGACTTGGCAGCATCTACACCCAAAATCCAAAAAAAAATTAAATATTCAAAAAAAAAAAATCATATTTCAATAGAAAATCATTTTTGAAGGTTACTCCATCAAGGAATGAACCCCTGTCGTGTTCATTTCTACATTACGATGAATAAATTTCCAAATTGGAGTGAAGTACTAATGAGTGATAGTGAAAAATAAGAAGAAGATGTCTGCCTGTAGAAGAGGATCATTGATCAGCCATGGTTCTGGACCAAGCCTTACAAAAAGGAAAATTTAAGTACAGTAAAATGGTCTCCTACTTCAAGCAATAATCTACAAAAAATAGAACTTGCTAGTGAAGAAAAAGATAAGGAATGTTTGAAAGAGGCAAGAAGAAGATACAAGATGTTGTGTATAACCCAAGAAGATCAAGAATATGCCAAAGGTAATACTCTCAGTTATGCCCAACTAAATGAAAATTTGGGATCCATGTCTTTCATCACCCTCCCTTGGGATGATTTCCTTTTATATAGGAATGATAAAATGGGAGTCTTAAAAATTGAAGTATATGGAAATAATCATGAGCACTATATAAGGAAATTCAAGTCCCCAAATCTACCTTAAAATTTTGAAATATACTGAAGAGTTACAATATAAGTATGAGCAAATTGAAGCATCCCATAGCAAGGAAGAAGAAGATGAGATTTTTTATATGGAAGAATATCTTGAAGATCATTCATACTACAAGGTTTTCATCCCTGAAAGGTTTTTGAATGCTTCTGAAGAAGATTTTATCATGGAGCTTTTTAATGAGAATCAAACCAATCTTATAGAAGATGATGAAAGATAAGGTGGATCAGAATCCACTGAAGAAGAATTTTGTAACCTCAAGTAGCTCACTACAAAATTGAGAACATTATATTTCTTCTACCGCTCAATAAATACCTTCCTTGCATACGGTGATGAAGAAATGAACATTCTGAAAAGAGAGTATGTGGAAAGGATCTAGAGCATAACAGAAGGAAATTTTGTCCTTGAGGCCTATCATGAAATTTGGAGGTGTGCTTTATCTCTACAAAGAATGTATGAACACCTTGAATCACTTTGTGTTGTCAAAAATGAATAAATTCATGAAGATCCTAAAGATTGTTCATGCTATGAGGTGCTTATTCCTAGAAGATTCTTGGATGCTTGTGAAGAAGATCTAATCATAGAACCTTCCAATCAAAACCAAAGAAACTTCATGGAGGAAGAGGTAGAAGACGTGAGGATTGAACAACCATTCAAAAATTCTCTCTGGCTTGAGACACAACCCATTGGGGGAATAATACATTCAATAAAGGAAGATTCTTGTTGCATAGTGGATGATTCAATGCCCTCTTAAGACTCCACCAATGATGAAGAAGATGACCAATTCGAAGTAAGCATGAATAATCTCCTTTCAAACTTTGATCTTTCAATTAATGATGAAATAGAGATATGTGAAGAAATACAAGAAAGCCACCCAACATCATGGAAAAAAAATGATGAATTCAAGATGGTCATGGATGATTTTCCCTCCTATTTTGATCTTTCAAGGCATTTAGAGATGTTACATGAAGAAATGGAAACAGTAGAAGAAACAAATTCTTTTACCAATTTAATCATGGATGATTTGATGGAGGAGCCTCACTTTCTTTTCAAATCCAAGGAGAATGGATGGTTTTAACACAATCTATACTCACCCAGGGAATAGAATGATCATCACAGTGAGTATGGAGTCATTCATTGTCCATCCAAGGAAGAGGATTCAATAATGGATGATCAAGACAATGTTGAAAGTTCTTCCCACATTTTTGCTTCAATATGGTCCCATCAAGAATATTATATGGATTTCAAACTTGAAGGGGTGTCATTCCCACAAAGCATGTACCTCTTCTCCTTGTCAGAAGGTGTCGTGAATCAAGTGTTCCTGTGTTTGTAATAAATTTAATATAGGATAACAAAAAGCATGGAAGGAGTGAACTAGGATGTTTAAAATGAATCAATTGAATGCACGGATAAATTTTTTAACCATATATTAGAAGCACAATGTAGATAATCTTTCATTAAAAATGAATATGAACCTATGGAAAACTGGAAGAATCATCTATGCAAGAAATCTTGAAGGATGTAGAAGAAACTGAAGATCCTCAACTCAGTCTTGAACTCTTGACCCAAGCTATGGACATGCAAGATAGGTATGAATCAATTTGTGCTTCCCATTTTGGTACACCAATGTTTGATGTTGAGATGGAGCAGTTTGATAAATTTGATGTCCTCCTCAATGTTGTGGGTGGTAGTGGTAGAGTTGAAAATATGTAGTTTCCTTTATACAAAGAATTCCACGAGTGATAAAGAAGGAAGGTTCTTGAATCTCCTTTGGAGGTCCTTAATATTGAAAACAACATCTCTACCATAGGGGATGTTAATAAAGAAAATATTGAGCTGACTTGCATTGAACAAATTTGTTCAAGAACATGGTGAAAATTTGCAAGAGTATTGGGATTATATTCGAAACCAACTTATTCACACATTGCTTTGGAATGCTCTACTAAGTGCATAGAACAAGAGCTCATATGTAAAAATACACTCAAGGGAAAATGATTCCTCTATGAATAAATTTAGGGTTGCAACTTTGGAGACCGATATCACAGATGAGATTTGAAACAAGTAGGATATTGATGAGCAATTTCTCTGAGACGACAATGTGAGGGTAGGGCATAATTATTATGAAATAATTCAAAATCAGATTATTCAATCACTATTCTTCAAGCCCCTGATGTGCCTTGAACATAGTCTCCCATATTGCAACACTTTCACTGGAGATTGATAAAGGGCTTCACTCCCAATGATATAACCTCTATTTTGGGAAGTAATCGCTTATGAAAAACAAAACAAGATGTCTCAGAGAAGTTCATTAAGTGGGAAGGAAATCAATTTATTCCTCACTCCTTTTGAGTACCTTGCTAATACAAGATATGATTTTAAGATGCAATCCAAGGACAAAGAATGTCTCCATGCTAAGGTCGATATATCCAAACTCCAAAGTACAGAGTAATGGTGTCTCATGATTATAGGACATTAAGAGGAATCTTCAAAATGAAAAAATTTCAAGAAGGTGACCAAATTTTCAATGGATAAAGGAATTTTCTCAGTGCAATATGAGTACGAGGATGGAATCGTCATCAATATTCTTCTTCTCAAGCCATGAAAAGCCATCACAAAAGCATGGTTTGATCAAATGACAATTTTTGTGCTTCAAAGGTCACACTTCAATCTGCTATTTCATGGTGGCATGTACTTTTCTCAACCCATTTCTGGGTATGTGTATATTCTTTCCCCACCTTTGTAGATATCCCTTCCCTTGTATATAATTTCCCTTTCTTGTTGTGTTTATTTCTCTTTCCATGTATTTTGTGTGTTTCCTTCATTGTTATCTCTCTCTCTTGTAAGGTACATGACTTGGCAGGGCCCAATGGATAAGGCACTGGTGAATGCATTGTCTACAAATATCTTGGGATTCCTCATGTCATGTCTTCACTGTGCTTAGTCCATACCATGTCCCCAATATATAGCGAATTATGTGCAACAGGAAAATTTACAATTTTCGAGCATAACAACAATACCCCTGTGTCAAAATTTTCAAGTTTTACCTTTCCAAGACACCCTAGGTCCTACCCATCCTCATCACTGACCATACCTAGTCAGTACAATGAACCCTAGTGGATGTTAACTCAGTTCCCATAGGTGAATTAGGAAATTTAATTCAATCCCCCTAGGTGATTTTATGAGTTCTTGAAGAATGCAAATTTTGGACAGTGTTGGGAAGGGCCACCACTGGCCTTCCCAGGACTGGTGCAACCCCCCAGAGTGGAAAAGAGGAGATAAAATCTAATATGGAGATGAATTGAAGGTATAATAGAGTACCAATGAACTAATATTGGAAGATTCAGGAAAAATTTGGAGGAGTTGGGGCAAGATTCATCAAAAACAGGGTTCTTAGGCCTAGGCAGTGTGCAAGGCCAAAAAGCTACTGAGCTTCAGGAAGTGATTATAGGAGCTCTTGAAGGAGTTAGGATCTAAAAAATACATCTTCCGGAAAGGGAATTCATATCCTATACAAGATAGTGAAATAATTATTTTCACAATACTTTAGTGTAATAGTTCTATACCTAGTTTTTCCCATGCTCAACCTGGGAGCCAGAATAAAAATATGATTTTTCAGGGCTTAAAAGGAGGAATCAAGAGCTGATACCCCCACCATTAAATTCTGAAGAAATTTTAAGTCAAATTCATATAAATGTTTCACCTTAAAACTCCATCGGGAACTCTAGATTTGGCCTTCACAAGTTCACTCTAAAGTTCTCATACTTAGTATTTTTTGAAGTAGACATGTGTTAGCTCTAGGAGTTCTGAGTGAATTTTTATGTCCCTTTATTCCCTTTAGAAAAGGGACATAGTGGATAGTAAAATGCGCCCAACCCTTTTTAAGCCCCTAGAACACTAATATGACCTCCCGTTTTCCAGTTAAGCCCCCGAGAGCTAAGTTGGAGCCTTCCCTCTCCCTGCACAGATGATCGCCAAGTGTCGCGATGAGGTGTGAAGTGGAAATTGATGTCCCTTTCATCCCTTTAGTAAAGGGACATAGGGGAAAAAAATTCCCCAAGCCCACTTAAGCCTTGTGGTTCCTCGTGCACCCGAAAGTCAACTCCCATAATGCTTTTTCCTAGTTTCCCTCTCATTCTTAACTATAAATAACTTCATTCTCCTCCATCACCACCTTTGTAATATCTGAAGGTTGAAGACTTCCATTAATTTCCATTATGATGAATAAAACATAGATAAAAAAATGCAGTGAGATACCTCTTCACTTCTCAAGGTTCCAGTGGGTGAGATTGCGCGAAAATTGGAGGGAATGATCGTTGAAAAATCTAGTTTCACATGAACTAGTTTTCGTGCCAAGAAGTCCCTACTTTTTAGGGATATGGAGGACTGATTTTTCATCAACATTCTACCCTGTCACATGAATAACAGCAATGAAAAATGTCAGCGAGCTACCTCTTCACTTCTCAAGGTTCCAGTGGGCAAAATCACATGAAAATTAGAGGGAATGATCGTTGAAAAATCTAGTTTCATAAACTATTTTTTGCCATGAAGTCCCTATTTTTTAGGGATATGGAGGGCTATTTTTTTATTAGTATTCTTCCCCCACAAATGAAAATATCATTTTTCACTTGTTCAAATGAATAAATTACCCAAAATTTGGAGTGTGGAACCCTAGAATAAAACCCAGAATTTCAAGACTTGTTTTGTTGCAATCTGACACCCACAGTGCACTTACTAAAAATAGCATGTGTCCATGGTGAGGCATACTAAAAATATAAAGTGGATAAAAATGGAAAATGCATCATCAAAAAAGGAGGATTTAAATTTTCCAAAGGGTTCAAAAGCATCGGGATCAATTTGATTGAGCCTTTTTGGAGTTGATTCAGTAAAAGTGGGTTTTCAGGCCTAAAGGAGCATACACCACAAAGGAGGAGTTCAAGCCTAGGAGTAAAAAATCAAGATCCTAGAAAAGTACCTATGGAAGGTATTTTCCATTCCCTAAATGGTGGAAAAAATGAGACCTCGTGAAACATCATACACTTCCATAGGAAACTCATTCTTCCAACGTACAACTGATAATCCTAAGAAAAAATGTAGGAATTTTAAGGTTATGCAATTAAGAATTGGAGCTCCAAAATATCACCATTCAATTCATTGAGTGTTTTTCAGTCAATATCATTTACAATTTTTCCTCCGAACTCATCCAGGAGCCCAAGTTATCGTCGTCACAAGTTGGCTCAAGGAACGTGTTCAACACTTAGCCAAATTTTCAAGAGGACATGTGTCAGCTCCAGGAGCTTGGCACATTTTTATGTCCCTTTCATCCCTTAAGATAAGGTAAATAGGGGACAATAAAATTTTCCCAACCCTATTTTTC
The DNA here is from genome assembly GCA_019776745.2 of Taxus chinensis. Lineage (NCBI taxonomy): Eukaryota > Viridiplantae > Streptophyta > Pinopsida > Cupressales > Taxaceae > Taxus > Taxus chinensis. The sequence goes on along the minus strand of CM034147.1, from coordinate 60,506,167 downwards.
CCTCTGGTCACCCATGAAACCCTCTACATCATCAGTTCAGCCCCCAGGAGCTTGTCGGAGCCTATCCCCTCAGTCATTCAGATCGTGCCAAGTGTCATAACCTGGCGTGATATGGAAAATTGATGTTCCCTTTCATCCCTTTAAAAAGGGACATGAGGGACATTAAAATTCACCCAACCCCTTTTTCCCCCCAGGTCATCAATGCAACCTTATACAGTGTAATATTCAACCCTCAGGTGCTTTTCTCCAGCTCCCTAGCCCTAATGCTCAATCATTCAGATCTTGACAAGTGTCTCACATGTGCAATTTAATGACCCTTTTTTTCCATTTATTTAAAGGGACATCAAGGACATAAAAATGTGCCCCACCCCTGGTATGTGTTTTTGAATATTTTAAATCCGACACTTAGCATTTTTTTCCCTCCATTTGTTATTCACAACTTCACAACCTGCCATAGCTCTGTCCATTCTTGTCCAGATACCCAATCCACAATTTCTACGCTCTGCAAAAAGCTTCATAAAATCCTCCACACCATGAAAAAACATAAAGAAAGGAGAGGTTGATCGAAGGAACATAAGAATGGAAAGAAAACCAGAGAAATTCATCTGAAAACCTTGTAGCCATAAATCGAAGAAATCAATATATCTTGCAAACCAGTGCATGAATCAGAGAAAGGTTTTTTGTTGTCTTCACCATTTTTGAACTCCATAAAAAAATCACCTAACAAATCTCCCATTCGCAGCAAATATTGTTCACAGTGAAAGAAATCCTCTTCTTGGCACAACAAGAACAAAAAATCAATTTCTTGATCAACCGACAATCGATTTGAAGAGAAAATTCATTCGTGGAATGAGAAAGAAAAACCCATATCGAAAATATAATTTTTGTTGTGATTGGAGGAGAAAACTAAACCTGTAATTTTCAAGCTCCGTTAATGGTTGTCGTGTCTGTAGCTGTCAGGTGTAAAATTTAAAATTTTAAAATCTCACAAACTATTGATCGGGTAAGCCTGAGATTTCAGAGGGGTGATATTGGGAAAAAATCCATATCAGAAAACTTCATTCCACTATGATCTAACCACCAAAAGCACACTTACTAAAAATAGTAGGCCTTCTATATGGGAGACTACTATTTCAGGTAAGCCATCATCTGAAGAAGTTGTGAAGGAGACGATGAACACAGAGGATGTATCGTAGGTGAAAATCATCGGAAAGGTCACCTCAGCCTGAAATTGACACTTACTAAAAATAGTAAGTGGTCCCACAAGCACCTGCTAAAAGTAGAAGATTGGTCCAGAAGGTGAGAGGAATACAGTATGAGGAAGAAGTTCAAAATATCATAGGTAGGTCAAGGCCTAAAAATCTTATTTTTACACTTACTAAAAATAGTAAGTTGTCTCCATTCAAGAATACCAAGTGTTGAAGATTCATTCATAGTTTCACCAGTATGTTCGTTCAGTACCTAGAACATGTACAAAAAATGTATCATTCCAGTAGGAAATATGTCGGAATAATACGACAGTGTTACAAAGGGTCATCGTGGGAGGTAATTTCCATTCTCAGCTTCTTTGAAGTGGATCTCCATGAGCAATGCCCAAGGTCACCATTGGGATAACTCAACAATGTTTCTAAACACTCAGTTTGTGTTGTCCATAGGTCATCAAAAGGCATTTTCTCATCAGCAACAACTTGTCTACAACATGAGTGAATCATTCGCAACAAGGAATTCAAGGGAATGGGTATCTTCTCATCGGCACGTGATAGAGAACAATTCGGCATCAAGTGCAAGTCTTAAGGATTTTTTCAGGAGGCAAAGGATTTAGAGATTCAGAGTTTCATCTCCTTGGAGCATTCCAATTATCAGAATCAACCAACTTCATTAGGAGCAACATCCTTTCTTTTCCTTCTCTCTCTTCTCCCCCCACTTTCTCTCTCCTCCACATTCTAATTCTTTGTTGGGGTTGCACTTTTTCATAATGCCTTAATTAATTAAAAATGACTTTATTTTCAATGTAATAAGTCACCCTTAAGTTATAAAAGGGGACTTAATGTTTTCCTAAGAATGTGAAAATTTTCAAGGCATATGAAGGGTCAATGGGGGATAGGCAAAGAGACTTCCAAAATTCTATAAATTGTAATGAGCTCCTCATTCAAAGGGGTTCTGATTATGAAATTCTTCTAGCTAGTTGTATTCTTGTAAGTTCATGAGAGAGCTTTTGCTTACTTGTGAGTGAAAAGAGTTAGCCATTTTTCTCTCTAATTTCCTCTATTCCTCACACTATGTACAACTGTTTATTTAAGCATCAATACAAGAAAAAAGAGTTTCTATCCTTTTTTATCTGAGGGATTTTTTATACTTTGTGCTCATAAATTCTAATCAATCTTATTGCTATTTACAAAGTTGTTTCTTCTTAATTTAAATGCATGTGATGAAAATTCTATCATGATGTATGCAAGAATCTGATTTTTTACTTATGGCATCAGTTCCCCTACCTCTTATTCTCACTCCCTTTCCCACTCTCTTGACAAATTCCTCTCTAGAAAGAGATTGCTAGCTTTTCTACAGGGTCAGTGGAGTGCCCTTGTTGGATCCCTAGCCGTAAGGCTAACCTGAATAAAAACTCACCTTACTCACGCATGCATATGCGGAAGCTACACCATTTAAGTAGAGGGACTTAGATTCCCAGAGCATTGGCAATAAAACCATAAGTTTTTCCACCTAAAAATTTTTCTCGCCAACATGTTGTTTTTGAAAAAAATTCCAAAGCTATGTATAGGAAAACGAAGATGCGAAGATGCCCCCAGCGATAGATGGGAATATACAAGGGTGAATCCTACATATATACAGGAGGATTAATCTATTAGATCAAGGCCAAGATGGATAGGTTCAATATGATGATGAACTCAAACAAATGAAGTGCTAAGAAGGAGCAAGTCTGCCCCCGGTGTAGGCTAGCCAAAAAATAGATGATATAGAAAGAAGGACAAGATTGTTTATTAAAACAAGGGACAATTTCTTTCAAACATGGTAAAAATGAAATCTTATGCACATGGATGTCCTAAACGAAGTAGAAGAAAAGCATGAATGTTATGGAAGGATATGAAAAATGTAGCTAGAATACTCAGGATGAAAAGGTGATGAGCCAAAGGCACAAATTATGAGACAAAATAAGGACTAAATTCAGAGTCTGAACAAGGTCCAAAAAACACTTAGTAATAGACTAATCATGTTTGGTCATAGAGATCCAGTGTGTGCATGTGGAAATTAATTACCTCTTATAGTGAATATTTGATAAGCAATAAGTGAAGACAAACTAGCCAATGTGTGGGAATGGTTTATTTTAGAAATTTTATTTGTGAATGGAGGGTGGAAGAAGATCTGTATACTACTTTGCTTTAAACCAGATGTTCATAACCCCGATGGAGATGTAATTGATTCTAGTCACATCATTTATCTATTGTCATCCAAACATCCATAACCCTGATAGAGATACTGGAAATACCCCAAGAGAGAGTTGTATTTGTTTTTCTTTTGATTTTTTTAATTTTTTGATTGATTTTTACTTTTTGAAAATTTATTTCAGCTCTCTTGATTGTTTGAAAAGGGGTTAAGATCCACTGATGGCTTAATAGAAGGATGTGGAAGTTATTGTGATGAAGACACTGGCTAGTGTCAACAAATACACCCAAAATTTCTTCACAACAAGTTTATTAGATGTAGACAGTGATATGATCTCTAAGAGGTCATTCGCTATTTAAGTTACCATGGTGATAAAAAACCATGGTCAAATAGATACAATAGAGATCAATTTCACAAAAGGATCGTGAATAGACTAACCAAAAGGTCATCAAAGGGATGACTATGGTGGGAGACTTGTAGAGGAATGAAATGAAAGGAAAGAGAAAATCCATGTGTATGCATAACCTAATTGCAATGTTTGATCTTTGTACCTTTGATTTTTTGGTAATGTTTTAATTTTTTCTCATTTTTTTTATTTTTTTATTTTTTGAATTTGTTAAACTATGCATCCGGGCGTGCCAAATGAATGTATGATAAACTAACTAATATAATTAAATGAAACCAACACCACATAGTCTCAAAACAAAGCTATCCTACCATTAACATCAAGATAAAAGCTTAAAGGAAATAGATAATCTAATTCATAAACATGAATGAAACATCTAATGCTAAGTCATCCCTACTTTTTAATGTATGATTGTTATTCAATTATGAACCTATTTAGATTATAAGAAATCAAATTGTATGTTGTCTCCAAAGTGAGGAAAGAATCTTACCAAGAAATGGCTACAAGGCCATGTTTGGATCTTCCCTTACTATTTAAGTATGAGAAGAATAGATTCAAAGATGAAGAATCTATTCCAAAAATGAAGAATGCCTTTATCATATGCCTATAGTAATCACTAGAAAAAGTGTGGTGTGGTGTGAAGGGGGGATACTAGGTTGCATATATAGCTTTCCATTTAGGAGAAACTACAATCCTAGTGAATGTGGGATAAAATATAAATTAGAGTTAGAAGATATAAGCATGATTAGAGGGAATTAATTAGAGTTAGCAACTTATGGGAGTTGGGGATGGTTTAATTAATCAACTAGGATTAATTAATAGGCTAGTATAAGCTTAGAAAGCTCTTTCGAGATGATTTAGAAGGAAACATGTAGGATTTGGATTATTTGAAATGGGGATTTAACCAATAATAGGGTTTATTAATTAAATGCAAGGTTAAAAAGGATTAATTAACTAATAATAGTTAATTAATTAATTTAAGAAGGATTAAAACTAACGAAGTGTCGTTAATTAGCATCCGGAATGGGATAAAGACTAGTTAGTTAACAATTTTTTGTTAATTGACCAAATGGGGGGGAACATTATTTAGTTAGTGGAAAAACACTAATTATAATGGAAATGATGGTGAATATGATAGTTTATATTGTTTTAGTATTAAAAATGCATAGGTGAATTTTAGGTGTCTATAATAGTCAATCAAAAGAAGAGAATCTTAAGCATATGAGATGGGTTCTTGATAAATTGTATGAAGAAAAACTACTAATCAATCTTAAAAAGTATACTTTCTTGACAGAGCTGATCTACTTGGGGTGTGTGTTCTCACAAGAAGGATTGAAGATGGATAAGGAGAAGATAAAATCAATCATTGAGTGGCATAATCCTAAAAGTATCCTAGAGGTAAGAAGCTTTCATGGTTTGGATAACTTCTATAGAAAATTTATCATAAATTTTAGTGGGATTTGTGCTCCAATAGTGGATACAGTTAGAGGAGATAAGAGAGAATTTTAATGGACTGAGGTTACTAATAAGAGCTTCTATTTTCTTAAGAAAAATATAACAAAATAACCAATCTTGTCATTTCCTTATTTCTCTAACTTTTTCCAAGTTGAATGTGATGTTGGTGGAAATGTTATAGGTGATATTTTGAGCCAAGAAGGAAATCCTATTGCTTACTTCAATGAAAAATTTAATGATGCAAAGAAGAGGTATTCCTCATATGACCAATAATTCAATGTTATCATACATGATTTGAAGAAATGGACACATTATCTCATTCCTAAAGAATTTTTCTTGTTTACTGATAATCATGCTTTGCAATTTATAACTAGTAAACATAAATTGAGTCAAATGCATATCAAATGGATTGAATTTTTGCAAAGTTTTACTTTTTTTATCAATAATAAGAGTATTAAATCTAAAAAAATTGCAAATTCTTTGATTAGAAGGAGCTTGATCATGTAGGAATCTCAAGTAAGAATATTGGGATTTGATGACTTAAAAGAGATGTACAAAGAAGATGTTTATTTCAAAGATGTCTATGAAGCATGCATAGATCCTCTTGGTAGGCATAGAATTCCTTGGATGGATTTTATGGTACATGAAGGTATGTTGTTCAAGGGCATTCAATTATGCATACCAATAATCTCAATAAGAGAGAACTTCTTTAAGGAAAAGCATAGTGGCAGTTTAGCAAGGCATTTTGGAAAAAAAACAAGACACTAGCTCAACTAAGTGGTCATTACTATTGTCCAGGTATGAGTAATGATGTTAATAATTTTGTAGAGATGTGTAAAGTGTTTCAAAATTCCAAAGGAAGTAGTCAGAAAGCAGTTTTTCATCAGCCATTTCCAATTCCCAACATGTCATGGGATTTAATAAGTATGGACTTTGTACTTGGTTTGCCAAGAACTCAAAAAGGACATGATTAAATCTAATTAGTAGTTGATATGTTCTCTAAGATGGATCATTTTATTCCATTTACTAAGAAAAATGATGCTACTAACATTGCAAATTCCTTCTTTAAAGAGATAATCATATTGCATGGGCTTCCTAGGAGCATTGTTTCTGACAGGGACAAAAAATTTGTTGGTCACTTTTGGAGAACTCTATAGAAGAAATTGGGAACAAATTTAAGCTTCAACTCAGCCTACCATCCTCAAATAGATGGTCAGACTGAGGTAGTAAAAAATATCCTTGGGAACATCTTAAGAAGTTTGGTAAGCATTCATCCAAAACATTGGGATTTGTTACTAACTTAAGTTGAGTTTTCATATAATGAGTCACCAAATAGAAGTAAAAGTATGAGTCCATTTCAATTTTTTTATGGCATGCACCCTAGAGGTGTGTATGCATTGATAAATTTAGGAAAAATGGAAGCAAAGAGTGTTGATGGTGAAGAATTTGTCAGTGTAATGCTAGATTTACGTGAACAAGTGAAGAAGACACTTGAAAATAACACCATAAAGTAAAAAATAAGGGCATATAAGAAGAGGACAGAGGTTAATTTCAATATTGGAGAACTTTTTCTTTCTCATCTAAGAAATAAGAGGTTTCTAAAGGGTGAGTATACCTATCTCAAACCTAAGAAGATAGGTCCTTGTAGGATTCTAAGATTTTTTTCAAGAAATGCATATGAAATTGAACTCCCAAAAGGAGTTGGAATTTCCCCTATCTTCAATATTTCATATTTATATACCTATAAAGGTGAAGAACCAGACATCTAAGAACCAAAATTAGATGTAGAATAGATCATTGAATGGGAGCAGCAATTACCCAAGGAGATATTGTTATCCAAAATGAGCCCCTTGCTCATTTTTTGGCTAACTCTCTTCATTCCTTCCTCTCTTGTGCCTCAGTTATAATTTTTTATCTTTCATGCACTCAAAACCTTCTAAAAATGGCACCATTAGATAGAGCTCTTTCTCAGCTTTCCAGAAAGGTAAATTTTTTTTCCTAACTCCATGTATTTTGAAGTTATGGCTTGGTGGAGTTTTTGTGGGAAATTTTCCCTAAACAGTGCCGTCGGCCAATCAGACACTACCACGTCGGCATCAGAGAAATCGGGAGGTGGGAGAAAATTTTTGGATTTTTTACCAAGTGTTGGCTCAATGGGAAATTTTCCCATGGAAATCCTGAGCCAATAAGATGAGGCCACGTGTCCTCGGAAGGGCAGAGGCGGAGGTAAACTCAAATTTTTTACCAAGTGTTTGGCGGGGTTCAGAGAGGAAATTTTCGGCCCGAGGGCCCACCGGTGAATGATATGTGGACACGTGTCCAAGAGGGGAGAAGTTGGGAAAATTTCCCAAGAATTGGCATAAGTAAATTTTTCGCCCCCAAGGCCCGCATCCAATGGCATGCTGTCGCGTGTCACCGGGGTGGCGAAGGTCGGAGATGCGAAAGGATATTTTCCTTTTCACCCAAGTAAGGAAAATATTGAAAAGAAAGTTCGTCCCCCAAAACCCAAACCAATAGAATCATGCCATGTGTCTCAGGGGGCGTCAGAGCTTCAGCTGCCAGGGAGAAGTTGGGAAATTTTCCCAAAGGTTAGTGCAAAAGAATTTTTTGCCCCAAGGCCCGCTAACCAATCGAAAGAAGCCACGTGGCATCGAACCAATGGAGGTGGGGGGAAAGTTGGGATTTTTTCCCAAAGCAAAATCAAAGGAAAAATATTGAAAAGAAAGTCCGAGCCCCCAAAACGCCAACCAGTAGGATCGTGCCACGTGTCCACGTGGCGGAAAAAAACACAAGGCAAGCCCACGGGGAAAAATGAACATGAAAGGCCCATGTCCAATAGGGTTGTGCCATTTTTCCAGCCCAGGGAAGGTGGTTAACAGCGATGGAAGAGTTGGGAGCAAATGCCTGCAGCGAATCACATTGTGCCACGTGTCCTCGGGTCATCCAGCCGACAAAGAATTTTTGGAAAATTTTCCAAAGGCCGAAACAATGGGAAATGAATCAGGAAGGGCCCACAACCAATCAAATCATGCCACATGGTACCAAAGTGGCAGGGTGCAGAAATTCTTGGGGAAATTTTCCCAAATGCAAAAAGTGGGAAAATTTCAAATTTTTGGCCCGCCAACCCATTTTGGCCCTGTTTTGCCCTAAATTTTCAGAGGAGCATAACTTTCAATCCAGAGCTCAGCTTCTTGCGTTCTCTATATCAATGGAAAACTGGTGAAATTCTCTACATGATTCTAGGATCAATTTTGTGTTTTGGTGGAGTTTGGAGGGAGAAAATTGGAAAATTCTTCTAGCACGTGGAAATCAACAAAACTGACATTTCAACCACCATTTTTAATGAAGTATGGCTCGCATTATCTTCCAGCATGGTTAAAACGTTAGGAAATGGAATTTTGAGGGTGCCCATGTTGTTTTAATACCATTTGGTCAGTGGTTGAAGCATATTTCATGTTTTCCCATGTTTCTCTCTCTTGAGTCCGAATGGGCATTGTAAAAGCCAGAATGGGCTCATTTTTTAAAAAGTTAGACATTTTTCTGGCTCTACAACTTCTCTTTTCTTCCTCCTTTGGCAGATTTGTGAAAATTTTTACCTTTTCATACAAATACAACATCTCTTTTTGCCTCTTGGCCATTGTAGTGCACTGTATTGGACCTAGAATGATAATGTATGTTTTGTGATCAAAATTTTCTCAATCCTTTCATATGTTTATCATTGTTTCCTGATATTTCATTACATTTTGGCAATTTGTACATGTTTTGTGCTATATTTTCTTTTGGATTGTGTATTTTTTGCAGTAGCAGGTGTCTACTACTCCTTTAGTGCATCACCTTATTTAGACTAGGTTTATTTTTACATTTTCTCAACCCTGTCTCCTTGGAAAAGTTTGATTAAGTTATAAGTAAACCCTCTGCAGAATGTAATGCACACTTGAACAGGGGAGTTGAGGAACTAGCCTCTAATCTAGAGATTCTTTTCCCACTTTTACAAGTCCCACACTTGGGGGAAAAGATGCAATGTTGTGTAATCACACTGGATGCTAAAATGTCAAACTAGAAATCCGATAGAACATCCAGAGGGTCCTGCTAATTTGCACTAACAGATACCAATATAACCTGAGGTAATTTTAGAAAAGAAGGTGATTAAGAATAAAATGGATAAGGAGTATTTTTGGTGCTTAGTCAAATGGAAGGACAAACTACCCAAGGATTCAACATGGATGACTAAAAATGGGCTCATCAAATTGGTCATAAGTGTGGACAAGCTGATGAAAAATGAAAAGTGAAGGAAGTTTCTTTTTTCTCCTTGGTATTAAGATGCAGGAGCATCATGTGCAAGCAAGAGATGGTCTATTAGGTGGTCATGTGATTTAGGAGTGATGAGAATTTTTTTCCCTCCATTTACAGTTGTTTGAATTCAAATCATGTGTGTAATTAACATGGTGAATGTAAATGGGCTTGTAAGAGAGGTATATTAGGTTAATTAGGCTTGGTTTACACCAAATAATTTTCTTTGAACCATATCAACATGAAAAAATTTCATGTACACATTAGGAGGGTGTATTACAATATAATTTATCTTATTTCCATGCTTGGAATATTGTTGAGCTTTCATAGGAGCTAGTTGAGCCTTCTAAGGAGTTAGTTTAGGAGTTGATTTGATCAATTTTCTATGTTGAGATTAACAAATCTAATAAAAAAACATTTTAAATTGATATTTTTATAAGAATAATGAATGGGCATGTCGTTTAAGAAGAGATACAGTGTCAAATTTACATTTTAATGAGTGTTTGTTTTGTATTTTCAATCTAACCCTATGACATGGTAGTGAGTTGAAAGATTACAATCAACCCTAGATAGCATATTTCTTTCTACTGTCAAGTCAAACATGTGAAGGAGTTCATCATAAGGCCTTAAAATTTTAATTGAGTCTTAATAGTCAATTTTAAAGTTTTAATAGCAAAATTTATGTTCATGAACCCTAACTAGGGCATCAAAATTCAAGAGACTCACCTAGCCAATCAAGCTAAAACCTTGGAATGTTATCTTTCCTAGGAGGTACTAGAAGTGTGTGAAGTATCAGTTATGGATCACACGTGTGAAGGTTAAATTTTTAATTTCTCTATCTACAGACCAAAACAGACTTACAGAACTGTATTTTTTTCCATTTCTTTGATGAATTGATGTTTCAAGATTCCAAATTTATGGTGATCAATTTTGAAGGCCTTTACAAGCTCTTAGTAGTGATTTCAAGGTAATTTGAAGTCTTTTTTCCCCTGTTGTAACTAGATATCCTCAAAAATCTGACCTAAAAGACTGTCCTACCCTGTTTTCTTCAATTTTATACAAAGAAATCCTAGGTGAAAATTGTACATGACATCTAAACCCTTAAAGGGTAATTTTAATGGTCATTAGAATATTGAGATAAACATCACAAAGAAATTTATGCTACATGAAGTGTCTAAGGATACCTAGTAGATTGTAGACCAGGAACACTAGAGCAAGTACAAATAAATTCAAACAAATAACTCTGAGGTACCTTGGCATCTATTATAAAATTCAATGAGTCTTAAAAGATAGACTCTTCTCATGAAACGTATTCTTCACAAAATACCACTCTTCATCAAACTTCTTCCTCTCCTCTTGACTCTGGAACTAAATTTTATATCAAGAAAGAGAAAGCCAAAGAGGTGGAGAAAAAAGTAGAAACGCCATAACAAGGTGGTAATCAAGAGGAAATGCAGGATTTTAGAGAGGAAACAGATCCTAAGAAAACTCAGCAACATGATGAAGTAGGGGAAAATAAATAGGTTGAAGAAGGATAAGAAGAAGAAAGTGGGGAAAGTGATGAAGAAGAAGATGTGGTTGAATTAGATTCCACTAATTCAGGGAAACTAGTGTTTCAATGCCAAAAATGGATATGAGAAGACCGTCTTCCTCTTCTATTATAAATTCCACTATTGAGGTTCAATTTTCCCAATATCCAATTTCTCATATTGTTCTTTCATTTCCTCCTTTGACAACATCTTCTGAAGATCCATTTCCCTAGGTTCAACCCATAGCAGATAGTAGAAATAGAAAAGCTCAATCTAGGATTGAGGTTTCTAAGTTTGATGCAGTGTTTGCCCTCTTGGCACTTCCCATCCTCCTCCAAATAAATCCAAGACTACCTCTCATCTTGTTTCAGACTCTACAGGACATCAATTCCTAGAAATTGCTAGACAAAAAAAGGATAAGAATGAAAAGTATGTATCATTATCAGAACTTGAATTGAAAATAATCTCATTAGGAGAATCAGCTCTAGAGGGTGAATTACACAATCTTAGAGAAATTGTCTCTAAGGTTATTAAGAGAGTCAAGAAATGAGAGTAGAATCAAGAGCTAGAAGAACAGGTACAAGTAATCGCAAGTTTTATCAAGTCTTTTCTCTCATTGTACAAAACCCCATTGGATCCAAATCCTCTATCTACACTTGCACCCACTACTGCTACTATTGGTATTCATTTGAATGTAATCACAAAAATTCACAAACATTCCACTTTTGGAAAAGCATCAAAAGCTTGGCTTGAGAGAGTTCTTGTTTCTGGATTAGAATTCATCAATGAGGAATGTAAAATATATGATAACATCATTTCAGCTAAGGAACAAATCAATTCAGGGATTGATGGCATTGACAAAGAACTCAAAATTCAGGTTGATGTTATCCAATATTTCCAAATCAGGACTCTCATATATGAGAAAATCTTCCTTTCAGAGAATATTTTCGATGAATCTAAGAGTAATTTATCTAGGAATTGGAATTCTATTGGAATCGAGTGTTCGATGAGAGTGATGGACAAGGTCTAAAACCCTAGTTATTTTGATGGTAAGGATGATGTGAATAGGTTGGGAACTAGTCCAGGAAGGGGCGATGAAGATTAGCGCAAGGGGGATAGTGACCAAGGCTTTGGGATAACAACTACTGAGAAGAGCAACATGAGTCTCAATGGCAACAAACATGAGCAAATAGAGATTCACGATTTTCTTTCCTTATGTCATGAGGATAGAATAAAATACCTTGCACACATGCATGATGTTGGACTATTGAATCCACATCAGAAGCATTGACATCCTTCTCCTGGTCACCCCTTTGTCATCAAGAGAAAATATCCTCCCTCGGTCACAGTTGAAATTCATTCAGTGGCTTTCAAAGTTGGGGGCGGAGCTGTTCACAGGCTACCTGGTAGTGGAAAATACTCCTATAAATATGTAGCTTCCTTTAAGGATGCCATGAAGCAAAAACACTTTTTTCTTCTATCCAGTTGGCTTATATTGTTGATATAGAAGAAGATACTCCTCTCCTGAGTTTGGAGAAACTGTATGTTTTGGCCCATCTCCATTCGCTATCCCAGCTCATAGTCATTGGGAGATTCAATGAAATGTGGCTATCCTCCTCTGACCTCTCACTCTAGATTTCCAAAAACTCGACATAAAATTGCAAAGTCTCTTTCTACTCCAAGGGTTTCTTCGTAGTGCAGTTTAAAGAGGTTGAATACTATCAAAAATGTTTGATGAATGGACCATGGTTCTAGGGAAACATGGGGATGTTTCTCACGCCTTGTTTTCTAAATTTTGATCTGCATGCCTTTTCTATCTCAAAAATGTTCGTGTGGGTTCACCTCCCAAATCTCATATTGAATTTTTGGTATACTCTTGAAGAGATTGGAAATGATCTAGGTAAATTCTTAAAGGTGGAATTTTTTAAGAAGGATACGGGGCTTTGCACATATTCCAGATTCTACACGGAGATTGATTCAAGCAAGGATTTTCCTGATCATATTATGTTGAAATTTAGGAACCTAATACACTTCCAAACCCTCGATTATGAGAACACAACATTCAGGTGCCATATTTTCTGAAATCTAGGTCATCTGTAAGTTGATTGCCCATAGGGTAAGATAAATCAATGAGGAAAGAACACAGTGAACAAAGGAGGATGGACTAATCCCTCTCTGAACTCGATGTGAAAATTAGATCATAAGGAGGCTTCTGGGGAGGCTCAACCAGTATTTTCAAGGTATGGACCAAATATTCTAGTTAGCATGATCCCCTCAAATAGAGTTGAAGATTCTAGGATAGTTGCAGGTGGTGTGAAGAGGGGGCACAAATTCCAATGACCTCATTTTGGTGGTTTCTTCTGATAAAAATAAATGACATGAGGTTGTAAATAAAAAATGTAAAAAGGGGCGCCATGCGAATCTCCTTGGCTACTATTCTCTGTATAAAAAGTGATAGTTTTCTGGAGCCTTTCTTTCCCCCTCTTGTTCATCTCTTGTTTTTGTGTATTAGGTTTGGTTTGTTTTCTTTATTCTATTGCATGTATTCTAGTTCATAGATCCGGTCAAGATCATTTACCATATCAAAAAAAATTTATCCAAGACTTGGAATTTCAGTGTAGAGTGGATGATAAGAGTTCTTGAAGAAGCCTCAACTAAATTACAGAATGTAGTTTAGAAAGGAGAGTCATTAAAAGTTGAAATCTTTGCTGACTTACAAGCCCTTATCTGCCACTTGTTCAAAGAAAACTCATCAGAGAGAAATTCAGTTGATCAGATAAAAGGATATTTTGATGCACTCGTCAAGGAGAATTTGTTCAAGGCTAAATTGGTCAATAAGGATAGGATGGAAGTAATGTCAGAGCTCAACAACGTAATCATAGAGGTGGAAAAAGGAATTGCTGAATATGGTGAGTAGTGAAATAAATGGAATCTTCTCTTGATAGTTGTTTGACTAGTCTCTCTAACACCATAGTACCCAAAAACATGGAGATATCAACTACAATGACCAAGTTCTGAATGCACATTTTAAAAATCAAATTCCCTACCGCCTCTATCTCTTCTATTCCTTCTTCCTCCTATTCATAATATCACTAGTTGTTCTATTTTATAATTTACTTTATTGTATAAAAATTAAATTGTAATATAAATTCATTGAACATAAATCAATTAATTAAGTGTTTTAACACTTAATTAAGACAACTAGTTAGTTTGGGTAGTTATCCTCTCCCCTTTAAGTATACAAGACTTCATTTTATTTGTAAAAGGGGTTGGATATTGGTGCATTTGTATGTAAGAAACAAAAATTTTGAAATATAAAATAAGAACCCTCTTTTATCTCCATTCTTATTCTTCATATCTTATTTTCTTGTTCATATTTCATTTGGTAGGTTGTTTTCTTTATCAAGAATTTGAAGCTTTGTATTCTTGTTCATGGGTTAAGATTTGATGAACTTTGATTCAATTTGTACTTATTTTCTGTGAAAATTCCATTTATGCAAGCATGTATGTTCTTGAATTCCATTTACGTGCAATAGTATGATAAGATCTGCAATCTTCTTGTTTGAAATGGTTTTTACTACCCCTTCTCATCTTTTCATTCATGTGGTAATCTTGCGGAAACAAGGAGGAATAATGTATCCTTGATTGATGAGTTAGCTAGAACTATGTGTCCCTAATTTTTTTTCATTACCATATCTTCATTGTTGTGTTCTTCCATCTTCTCAATTCTTTATCTATCTTTTGTATTAAAAATCATGGGGTTATTCATCCTCATCAATATCCTCATTAAAAATTAAATAGTGTGTCCATTTCTAAATATTTTAGATTCCCAAGTTTTGGATTAAAAAGGGAACCTCCCCATTTAAGAGGATGGATTGTCGTCCCCAAACTGTTGATTGCTTCTCCAACGATAAATTTTCAAACCAACAATGTGTTTATGTGTGTATTTTTTGTGTGTGGATGTGTATGTGTGTGGGTGGGTGTATGTGTCTGTGCGTCTGTCTGTCGTAGTGTTACAAAGGTGATGCAAAAGTGGAAAAAAAAATTCACCACATTTGTACCACTATTTGCATCATTCAAAAAATAAAAACATATACACAAAATTAAAAACGATGTAAAATTGATCCTAGAAGTGGTGTTGATTACATTTCATGTAGTCGTGAGATAACCATTGTTCATGTCTATTATTGAATTTATTCTAAAGGTTAACATACCTTGATGCCTTATGATCTATAAAAAATCCTTATGAATTAAAGAATCCCTCCAATTCCTCGGTGCTTTTATAATGGTATAAAATTCATCCTCATATGTAGAATATTTCTTCCTTGCCTCATTCAAATTTTTACTATAATATTTTTTCAGCCTTATTGACTCAATGTTGTACCACACCCACATGTGAAGCATCACATTCTACCTCAAACACCTTGATAAAACTTGGTAATGTTTGAAATGAGGCCCATATCACCTAATTAATGAACTTCCCTATTATTTAATCCATTATTGGTGTCACATTACAACTAAAATTCTCAATGAACATTGTGTAAAATGTTGTTAAGCCATGGAAAATTATTACTTATGATACATTTATTAGAGTAGTCCACTCAAAAATTGTTCTTATCTTTTATCTATCCATTCTTACACTATCTTATGAATTGACGAACCCCAAAAATACCAAGCTCCTATGTGTAAACTTTAATTTCTCCAAATGTAAATAATTTTTTTCCTTTCTCAATAGTTCTAGTACCAATTTCAAATGCCTTAAGTGCTCTTCTTTCCTCTTAACAAATATTATAATATCATCACAATATACAAATACAAACTTACCAATATAATCTCATACTACAGCTTTCATTAGCCTTCATTGATTGCATTAGACAATCCAAACGGAATCATCAACCACTCATATAAGTTATCCCTATTCTTGAACATTTTTTTCCATCAATCTCCTTGTCAAGTCTAAATCTAATGGTAGTCACTTGGTAGATCAATCTTACTAAAATAATTATCTCTTACAAGTACATCTATCATGTTATATAGGTGAATTCAATAGTTATCTTGTTAAATTTCATGTTATCAGAAAAAATTATCCATATCCCATCTTTCTTTGTATTCATCAAAAAAGAGGTTTTATATGGGCTTATGATCTTCCTTACTACACCCATTCTCACCAATTCATTCACTTGCCTATTTAATTTTAATGTTCTACGGGACTCATCCTATAAGTTGTTTGGCTAGGTAGAGATGACCCTAGAATTAAATCAATATGGTGTCAAATATATCTTTGGTGGTAAATGATCTTGAAACTCATCAATTATAACATCAACATACTCTTCTGAAACTTATATGTCCTTTTTTCCAAATCAATGAATAACAAATTCTTTTCATCTTCATCTCCTTGAAAAAAATTGTTGATAACATACTTTCTTCCTACCCTTCTTTGTTAAGAGGTAAAATAACTACCTTTGAAACATCCTTACAAAAATCATATGTATTCTTCTCTCCATCATGTACTAATTTTCTATCATATTTCCATGTTCTTCCCTATAACACATGACATGCTTCCATTATTATTACATCACACCATATTTCATTCTTATAATTATTTTGCATGAAAAACTTGAATAGACACATATTATCCACAGTAACTTCATTCCCCTTTTTAATCCATGAAATATGGTAAGGATAAGGATTATTTTCACAAATTGCAGACTTGGTTTCTTTGTCATATCCTTAAAAATAATATTTTCACAAATTTCAACATTAATAATAATTGTTTATGCTTTTCCTCTTGAAGTGCAACTTGTTTGGAAAATATTTGTACAAATCCATGAGTCACTGCCATATTTATCTTGCACTTATACTTTTCTTGGAATAATCAATATTCTTCTCATCATAGAATTATCTCTTAAATATGTTAGAACTTTTGGATTTAGCTCATCATATTAAACCAAATTTACACTTGATTGATTTCCTTTCCTTATTTGTTATGCACGATAATGTTTGCACTCAAATTATATTTTCCATTCACCATATCTGTAGCAAATATGAGGTATTCTTGGGGCTTTCCACTTGATTAACAAAAACAAAACCTAAAGGCAACCTAAATGGGGGTATTAGGGTATTAATGCTAATCTAAATAGGATGACTAAAACATTGTAATAAAGAGGCTAAACAATAATGAATGACATCAACTGATATGCTAAAGTAATTGCACAACTTGATCTAATCAAAATAAAACCCTAGAATGCAAGAGGGGAGTAAGGAAATGACTCAGTTTGATTAAAGGTGGTTATCGTCAGGTTATCACAAATCTAGAAACTAAAACTCTAATAGTGCATGAACTATCACTCAGGGAACCCTGCAGAAGGGTAGATCAAGACTGTCTGAATTCACACAGGTGTCCTGGGGAGTGTACTATGTAGGGCACTCTAGGGCACTGAATTCTGATAGTCTGAGTGCTTGAAATAGTCTAAATACTCAAAACCCTAATTTGGCATGGTCATTAAGTGTCTTTAAATAATCTATATCTGTTGAACTAGATTTGTTGAATGAAATGGATGATGCTCTGCACATGATGAGGAAGAAGGGGTCTAATATGACTTCAGTTGTTGAATAAGTGGAGTCAGCGTTGCACTTTGCACTACATTACGGACCCTGATGTATTTTTGGTGAGTGTGTGTATGTCATGCCCTAGGTGCTCTTGTGTCAACTGTAATTTGTGAAGTAGCGAGCTATGATAGCTATAGAAGATATAGAATGTATAATAGAATAGATAGAATCCCTCCTCTAGGAATGTGTGAATGGATGTGATGCACATTTTTCTATCTAGAATGTATGGAGCTATGTGGATGGAGATGGTGTAATGGATGTAGCCCTAAATCGAGTGATACTAGTGATAGGATGCAATGACCTAGAACCCACAATATGGTCTTATAAGATTTATATTTATAGGGCTCTCAAGTTTAATTTCATAGTTAATCCCAAAAATTCTGACTAAGGAAAAGTTAAAGGAGACTAATGGCTAGAGGTGACCCAAAAAGGAGAGGAAGAGGTTATACATAGAAAGGGGTGCCCAGGGTGGGACCAGGTCTCCCCAAGGCACCCCAGTATAAGGTAGGGTTCCCAGGATCATTGTTATAATCTAAGGGAAGTTGTGAAATTGGTGGATAGGTATCGGGAACACGTGGGAAAGACAAAATAAATTATCAAACAAAGATGGAAAAACGTGGGATTAATTGGTACTTTGTACACTTGAGAACCTTTTAAATAGTTGTACAAGACCATGCTAAATATTGTCTAATGTGTAATATTTGTGTCTAGATTTTCCCCCACTTTATGTTTTTGAGCTAACAGCTTGGTAACATAAAGTAGTTAGAGAAGCGTACCTAAAATATGTGCATAGTGTAGAAGAAAGCATGCACCAATGGACTAGAAGCGTGGAATGAAGAAAAGAAAATAAATGTGGAGGAGTGTGGATTCTAAAGATGTAAAATATTAAATAAAAGTTATGAGAGTGAACCTATGGCATACCACATGTGTGGTTGCTACATGTGTGTGGTGTACTTGCATGGTTAGTATGGCAAGTACTGTTGCGGTGTTTTTTTGTTGTCATTGTCATTGTTTGTTGTTGTTGCCCCAAATTTGATTTCTTGTTTCTCCATACGGAGGAAAACCCTACAAGGAGTCTAATGATCATATGTATGTAAAATACATATGCATGTAAAGACTATGTAAATGTAAAGTACACTAGAATATAAAGTGTAAATGGAAAGATGGAACATGTACACCTGATCCATGTCGATAAAAAGGGTGTATAAGGATATCCTATAATGTCACGATAGTTTTGGGTGATCTCATGCCACCCTGGATGAAGAAGTGTAAGGAGGAAATTCTCTATGTCCTCCAAATCTAACTACTTCTGATGTAATTTGTTGAAGAGATATTTGTATTGCACTAGTTTTTGGGTGATCAAACACCATTAGATAGAGAAGTGTAGAAAGGCCACCCACTGTAATCCTTGAGCCTGTAAATGCTCTATAGAATTACAAAAGGACACCATGCCCTATTGAGGCCAATGTGTATGGATTTTGGTTTTATTTGAACTCACTTGATGTGTATGGAGTTCAGTATTATGTGAACTTACTCACCATGTACATGAACTGGTATAAAGATGTTGTGTTAGTAGAAGCCCATAATGATGCCCCCTCTTTGGGGGAGCATATAATGAACTGAAAATGAGAATGCAACACAAAATAGGACCAACTACACTCTGACCTATAACCAAACTCAATGCTACATGGGGGGAAAGGGAAAGATTCTTGGTAAAAACCAATGCGTGAACATAAAAGGGGGATGGCTAGCCAATCCAAGTGTTAGTCTGAACGCATACGTATGCAAATAAGTGTAAAATACAAAAATAATATAGAAAAAATACTAAGTACAATTATTGTAAACAATGAAAGAAACAACAAGGAGACCACACAAGGATCAGGTCTATCAAACATGGGACATCTCTCAAAATTTCAGCAAGACATGTAAAGGCCATTATGGCTGCAAACATCAAACAATTATGCGCACAAGCAAAGGGAAAAGCCCACATATAAGGGAAAATAAAGAAGATAAGTAGAAATACAAGTAATCATGGAAACATGTAGTCTTACAAAACAAGTGTTGCATATGAGAACACCCATTAGCATGTTAGGATGATAAACAACTATATCAAAAACGTGTATGAAACAAGCATTAAAATATGTTAAGTACAAAATGAAACAATAGCACATGTATGACACAGTTGAATGTGGATGCCCCCAACAACTAGTATAGTAAGGGTAGAAGGCGAGCATCCATGTCACATGTAGAGTCATGTATCTGTGATCACACTAGATAGAGGTGTGAATGTGTATGTCTGTATGATAATGACATATAGGAAAGCAAGCTAGCTAGTGTAGTAAATACAATGAGGATGCCAAAACACTAGTAAGAAAAAGTAAATTCTACGAAGACCATGTCAATATGTTATGGATGGATGGAATAGAATGTAATATGGAATGATAGGGGCAATGTGCCCCCTAGAGTGTGTGGAAGTGTATTAAGTGAGGTTCATTTTGGTTACCCCCTTAGCAGTCAATAATGAACTGAAAATGAGAGTGCATCATCAAGGAAATGGTCGAGTAATGTTGGTAGTGTATGTGTGTCTAACGTGCACTGCAAAGAGTGTGTATGTGTAGTGGTGATGTAGATGCAAAATTTTGAGAGATGATGTGTGTTAACCCTATATCGTGAAGCCTATATCATGAATTTTTTGAATAGATGAGTGATGATTTATCCCTAAGCATATATCACTATGGAAGAATTGTATGGTGAGGAGACATAGGTAAATACAAGCATGGACCCTATAACTGAAGCATATACCATGATATGTTGAATGGGTGAGTGATGATTTTTATCCCTAAGCAAATATCACTATAGAACGAGTGTATGATGGTGAGATGAATGTAAAGATGTACATGGACCCTATAGCCTAAGCTTATACCATGACTCATAGAATTTGTGAGTGATGATTTATCCCTAAGTGTATATAACAATAAGATGAATGGGTGGGAATGTGTTGTATAGAAAGGTGTGAATGAACCCTATAACCTAAGTGTATACCATGACTTGGTTGGATAGAGGAGTGACAATTTATCCCTAAGTGTAGATCACTATAAGATGAGTGGAAGAAGGTGACGATATAGCCTATAGCGTATGTCACTACTAGATGGGTCTATGAAGCATAGATAAGTAGATGGTGGGTAATAATAGGTGGTGATTTTAGCACTAAGCGTAGACCACTATGTGATGAATAAGATGAGGGTGGTGATTTAGCCTAAAGTGTATACCACTAAGTGATGAGTAGGATAAATGATGATGTAATAGAATGACTTAGAATAGGATGATAGAATAGGTGATGATTGTATGTAAGAGGATAATGTATAATGGGGAAAGAAGTGGTGATTTAACCTAAGGTGTATACCACTACATGATATGATGATGAGTATGGGTGATGATATAGCCTAGAGTGTTGGTCATGAGTCTGAGAAATGTGGTATTACTACATGTCACATGTAGGTAAGGTCCATTTGATTTCTAAACCCTCGGTAGTCGAGTATGGACTGAGGAACTAGAGTGCATCATAGGGTGGTGAGCACAACATGTAGAAAACAACGTAGTGTATATGACCAAGGTAGGTGAATGTGTGGTGTAGAATGTGCAGTGGGTATGGAATGTAATGTAATAAACCCATAGGTAGAAGGAGAATGTGTAATGATGATAGATAAAACTAGACCAAAGTATAAGGAAATCTAGTGTAGGATGTAGGATAGGTAAGATGTATGAATGTAATGATAGTAATGTATAGAAATGGTGGATGGAATGGTGATAGGTGGAACTAGACCCATGTGTAAGGGAATATAGTGTAGCATGTATGATATAGATGATGCACAAATGATTAGTAGATGAGGTATGTATAGGATAATGTAGGATGTCTATGTATAGGTTCGGTAGTGTAGTGTGTGTGGTTCAGTGTAATGGTAATCCCTCAACAGTCAAATGTGAAATGAAGTACTAGGGTGTGTCATCGGGTAATGAGGGTGCTATGACACATGATATGGGATGCTTGTGGAAAGGATGAAGATGTAGAGAAAATATGTAATGTAAGGATATGAAAGTATGAGAGGATAGAGAGGGGGGATGTAATGTGTTATGCCCCCAAGTTTTTGGAAAGGAGAAATCAACTGATAAGGTCGAAAGAGGAAGGTCCTACTACTGAAGCTTGAGATGATGAAAATTGAGGGTCACAATCTACTAGTGGGGATATGGTAGAGAGCGTTGGTGCCAGTGAGTGCAATTGATAGACGCACGAAGGATGGAGAAGTGAAGAATCTTGATATTGGGAAGACAATGTTATAGATTGGTGGTGAGAGGGTCTATGGATAGGACAAGTTTGACGCACACAAACTGGGTGAGCCTGAGGGGTTGTATGTAGGATAGGAGGAGGTGGTGTGCTAAATTAGAGGAGGCCTAATCATTAGAAGTATCTGATAACATGGGCGAGTATGTGACAAGAATCTGTATGATGTCCCATAAGGTAATGATGATGACAAAATGGTTGGTCACGAATGTGAGTTAACTACGGGTGAGGAGAAGAGTGAGTAGGTGGCAATGTAAGAAGATGGTGGTGAATAAGGTGACCCAGAATGTTTTTTCGGTGTAGCATTAGAGGGAAGGATAATAGGTGACGGTAATGGTGTAATTGGTGGATCAGGGAGGGGACTAGTAGGGGAGGTGGGTGGGGTAGGATTTCTAAGGGGAGTAGGAGCATGTTGAAGTTGCATAATCGTAGCATGAAGGGATAATATTTTGGCTTCCATGGACTGACATTGAACTTGTAGCATGTGTATATCCTCTTATAAGGGTGCATTAGGAGAAGGAATACACGAGTGAAAGTCAACAACTGTCTCAGAGGAGGAAGAGAGGATGGTAGGAGAAGGTGAATGGATGTTAACACAGGAGGGTAAAGGTGAGGTAAGGTCTTCTAGAGAATCAGAAACATAGGTATCAAAATTCTACTAGACAACACGAGAGACTTGATAAGCAAGGGTATGTAGTTAGTCATCCAAATAACTATGAATGTGAAAAATATGCGAGACCATGACATATTGTTTGTCGATAAAGGGAGGAAATGGGCATCCTAAGGCATACCAAATATTTTAGTTAGGTTAATAGCATAGAAAGGAGCTGCTATAAATGTGGACTTCACCAAATGGCATGGGAAAAGTGATATCAATGTGATCAGGATCAAGTGCCTCTCCTATATAATCTAGCCAAGATTTTCCAAGAGTGAGTGGGGCAGTATTAGGAGTAGGTGCAAGCTGAACTACAAGTATGCAGTAGTAAAGATGATAGAACCATGATATAGATGTGGATCGCATAAAGGAGAGTGGAGATAATTAGAGTTAAAACCTAGTCTAAAGATGCCCTCGTGGGAATATATAGTAGCGGTGTAAGATGTATCAAGTGGTATGTGTTCCCAATAAGAATTATTTATGAAGAGGGTACAAGTGAATGGCAGATGTGTGGAGGAAGGTTATAATGGTGGAGAGGTTGAAATAAGATCCAAAGAGGGTAAAGGGCCTTAGTATGGAACAATAGCAGTTGTAGGATCAAATGGTGGGGAAGAGATGGTGTTAATCATGTGGACAATAGTTGCAAATGGCATCTCGTAAAGAAAGGGTGATAAGGAAGGAATATGGAAATCAATGGAGTAATATGGGGTGGGTTTAGTGGATGGTGTCAAAGTAACAACAGAAGTGGAAGGGACTAGCTCAACCATGAAAACAATAGGGACTAAGGTGGGTGGATTTGGTAAGGGATGAGACTCGATAGTGGGTTGAGAGAGAGATAGGATTAAGAGGAAGAGTTTGAACTTTGGAAACAAGTTGGGCTAAAGTAGTAGGATTAATAGTGCATAAGTAATAGGTAACAATATCTCTAGTAGTCCAAGGATCCATCTCAGAGGATGGAAGGTCAATAAACGAAGGAAAAGGGTTAAAACCAGAAGAAACATTAGGATTATTAGTGAAAGTGCAGCCATGGCTATCGAATTGCAAAGTAACTGAAGACTTAGGAGAAGAGGACTTTTGAGAACGCTTACCCATGGTGGAAAGTGTGGATTTGAAACCCTAAAAGGGGAAAAAAGGGAGATAGAGAGAGATATGGCTCACCAAAATATTTAACAAAAATA
The DNA here is from genome assembly GCA_019776745.2 of Taxus chinensis. Lineage (NCBI taxonomy): Eukaryota > Viridiplantae > Streptophyta > Pinopsida > Cupressales > Taxaceae > Taxus > Taxus chinensis. Next base: position 60,482,307 of record CM034147.1, on the reverse strand, counting down.
AAACCTAAAGGGAACCTAAATGGGGGTATTATGGTATTAATGCTAATCTAAATAGGAGGACTAAAATACTGTAATAAAGAGGCTAAACAGTAATGAATGACAGAAACTAATATGCTAAAGTAATGTAAATTAATTACACAACTTGATATAATGGAAATAAAACCCTATAATTCAAGAGGGGAATAAAGAAATGACTCAGCTGATTGTTGGTGAGTATCGCAGGTTGTCACAGATCTGGAACTGGAACTCGGTAGTGTAGGTGAACACTTAGGGGCCCTGCAAAGGGAAGATTTGGACTATCTGAAGTGACACAAGCATGCTTAGGAGTGTACTGGGGTGCCTCAAGGTTCCTTGGTATGCATTTCGGACACTTAGAATAGTGTAAATGCTCAAAAATATAATTTGGCACAGTCACTAAGTGTCTTTGCATACTCTCTGTCTATCGCGATGGATTCTCCCGGATGAACTAGATGACTCCCTGCACATGAAGAAGAAGAAGAATGGGTGGGACTGACCTCAGCTACCAAACCAGTAGAATTATTCATTAGCATTGCACTACATTACAAACCCTGATGTAGTTCTAGTGAGTGTGTGTATGTCGTGCCCTAGGTGCTCTCATGTCAGTTGCACTTTGTGAAATAGCGAGCTATGGTAGCTATAGAAGATGTAGATAGTAGAATAGAATGAATAGAATCCCTCCTCTAAGAATGTGTGTGATGTAAACTTTCCTAGCTTGAATGTATGGTATTATGTGGATGCAAGATGATGTACAATGGATGAAGCCCTAGATGGAGTGATAGTAGTGATAGGATGTAATGACCTAGGACCCTTATTATGGTCTTATAATATTTACATATATAGGGCTCTCAAGCTTAATTTCGTAATTAATCCTCGACAAGGTCGACTGAGGAAGAAGGTAAAGAATGACCAACAGCTAGAAGTGACCCAAAATGAAGTGGAAGAGGTTGTAGCATAGACCAGGGTGCACCTGAAATGGGACCACGACGCCTCGGAGTGCCCTAGTACAGGCTTGGAGCACCTAGATTTCAGGGCTAGAATGTCAGGGAACGGTCATGAAAATGGGATGATAGGTATCAGGAAATATGTTAGGAAAGATGAAAGTAAAATATAAGACAAAGGTGGCAAAAAGGTGGGATTAATTAGTATTTTGTATACTTGAGAACCTTTTAAATAGTAGTATAAGACCCGAGCTGAATATTGTCTAGTGTGCAATATTTGTGTCTACACCACCATAATATTTTCCTCTTATAAATATTATTCATCTCTTTTGATTTTGAAACCCTTGTCTCCTATCTTATTCTTTCTCCACCCCACATGATTACTCTTCTCTTGCGGGATTAAATATATATATTTCCACTAATGGATATGATGAAGGTCCTATCTTCAACTCAAATGATATCTTAAATGTATTCCTACTTTACCTCTCTTCTTCCTTCTAATTTAGTTGATAAACACCTTCCATACTATGGATTTTATGTATATTTAATTAATCTTGAATAGTGAAAACCTAGGGTGGAATCGTGTGTGTCTATGTGTTATGCAAGCTCCATGTAAATGTACATCTTGCATAGTTCAGTATGGACAAGTATCGTAACGCTAATGTGTTATGCCTCATCGTCCTGAAATCGTTGTATAGGGTTTGCCCCCAATCTATGTGTAGGGATTTGTTTCTCAAACGACGGACTCTGTCAAGGAGAAAATGACTCAAGTAGTCTTAATATGTTATGTACCCTTCCTTTTCATTTCTGTTTATAAATGATCCCACTATATCATAGCATGACCCTGTAAATTTGGTGCAGAAAAATTTCAACTTATGTGCCTCTACCATGATTCGTGTAGACTTAAAAAGATGTATCCAGGATATCTTGTACTAGTCCATTCGAGTCCTTTTAGTTTTATATCTTCACGCCATATCCTAAAACTTGAAGAAGTGTAGGGAGGAATTATGTTTATTCTGTCCTCCAACTTGTTGAATTTCTGCTTCTTTGTATCTAAATCCATATGTGAAGAGTCTATTTGTACTATGTCTGGTTTCCCTCGTTTAGTTCATCTTACTGATTCATCTGGATCTCTGAGAAGTGTAGAGAGGCCACCCACTGTAATCCAATCTGACACTCTGTAATTACTAACGCAGAATTGTCGAAGGACACCACGTCCTGTTAAGGCATATCCTGTGTATGGAGTCTTGTAATACTGGTCTCAAACTCATTTGTTGTAAAGTGAACGGGTCCGTAGATAAAATTATGTAAATATAGATAGAAAAAATTACCAACAATGATGCCCCCCAATTACTTCTGGGGGCGCAATGCGATGACCTTGTTATGATACCAGAATGACGGCCCCAAAAGAGGACCAATGCGACTCTGACCTGTAATAAAGTCTACCCTGTGAATTGATTAAGAAGGAACCAGTGCTATGGTACATACCATGGTGCGCATAATCAAGGGGATGGCTAGCCAATATTTAAGTGTCAGTCTTAACACTATGCTTGTAAATAAAGTGTAAAAGCAACCCTAGATCTAATGTAAAGAAAAATATATATAACACTGCAAGCTAGTGTAAACACGCAATTTTTTGAAAACAATTGTTATTTTGGTAACTTTTGCATGCAAGTTCATATGGTTTTAATACATGGGACATCACTTATGATGTCGCAAGACACATCTAAGATCAAGTCACTAGCCGCAATTTCAACTCAAGTTCATGATGTGATACAAAAATATTAAAGGGCATTAAGCCCGCTAAACATATTGGCAAACTTGAAATGCAGATTTCTGACCGCAAAAATAATTGATGTCATCATAGAAACCAAGTGTTGCACATGTAGGTAAGCAACTTGTGCTAGTTATAACAGCCTAGAAATTTTTGAGGTATTACTTTTTTAAAAAGGCTCAATTGACTTTACAGATCAAAATTTATGGCCTTTGTAAGATAGGCTCTTGCATTAAAAATAATATTCTGTATGAGACGAATGTGGATAGCCCCAGCGACTCATATGTATTACGCTTTTTGGGTCTTAGAAAGGCGAGCATCCATGTCATGTGTAAATATCTTCCTGTCATGTCGATCATTCACTATGTTTTTCTTAAAACCATATTATAGTTGATGCAAGTTAAATTACACATTATATTTTAAATAATTAATAATATAGTGAGCATTATCTACTAGGATTATAATAAAGTGAGCATGCAAAGCACTAGTAAGCAAAGGTCATTAACTCACTTAAAATCACTCAAACATTGATCAAAGTAGTAAAATTGTGGACTGAATTTACTTAATGGAATGCAAGATGGAATTGATTAAGTAGTGAGACGATGCCTCCACGAGTTTTGTTCTTTTGATGGAGTGTGTATCAAGTAGAAAAGGATGGAAAAACTTATACACAAATATATTTGTTCGAAAAATCCCCCTCAGCAGTCAAGAATGAACCATAATACGTAGAATGTGCATCGTCGGGAAATGGGTCGAAATAGTCACACCCTATAGTATCTAGTCGCATTGTGCTACGAAAATCCTTGAGATAGAATCCATAGTACTGTGATGAAAACAACACCAAAATGGAGAGATGTATCAGTGAACCCTATAGACAAAGCGTATATCATGATTTGGTTCCACCATAAAAGAGTGATAAATCGGGGCATTAGCCCTAAGGACCACTATATCATGATAAGATGAGTGGAATCAGGAAGAAATGATGAACATGGTGGCCATATGGGGTGGAGGAGGGGGGATATCACACTTTCTTCCCCAACCTAAGTGTATACCACGAGGGCCTTTCGTGTTAGGTATGGGATCACATCTTTCATTCTAGTGCCTTTCTTTAGTTTCCTCGGCCTGCTAAGAAGGATAAATGGTGAGATCCAAGTGTGGAAACTTGTCCTAGCAAGGAACATACAAATCACTACCACCACTTCCTCCAATATGTTCAAAGCGTATACCACGATGTGTGGAGAGGTGTGAAATCCGACAGATTTAAGAGTGTAATGTTGTATATCATCCTACAGTGCGGATGGAAGAAGAAGGTTACAATGTAGCCTATAACGTATGTCCAGGGACGAGATGGTGGTGATGAGAGTCTGGAGGTATGGAGCTAGCTACAACTGAACACTCCCCTCATGTAGTGGAAAATATACTGAAAGGTGGTCCACCTAGCACTAATACGTGGACCACTTAAACTTATGATCTAAAGAACAACATTGGCAGATAAGAATAAACTTTAGCCTAGAGAGACATATATTTTTTTTCTATAGCTAGATGAGTTTCAGGATAACATGATTTTCTATCTGTCCATAGAATGACATACAATAGGATAATAGAATGTGTGATGTGTTGTCCACTCAAAATTCCCTGCTCTGATAAAAGTAAAATTTCAAAATTTTGAGTTATGAGTGTTTTTCTCTAAAGTGCCTAAGTTGTGAAAATCGAGAAAATCTGTGTTTTGGGTCATTTTGTATGTATTTCGGGCCTGTCGGACATTTTTGTCCCGCCTGTCCCAAGTACGAAAGTGCATTCTGTTCCCCGATCGGCCGAAATCCCCGAAGTTGTTCCATTTTCTAGCCCGTCGGAACTTTTTGTCCCAAGTGTCCCAAAACTTTTTGTGCGAGATGTTCCAATTTCGGCCGAAACACCCGAACCGCGTACTTCGCACTTTCTTGTTCCAAATGTCCCAAATCAAAAAGTGCAAGTTGTTCCATTTTCGCCCGAACCGGCCGAGCCGCGTACTCCGGAACTTTTTGTCCCAAATGTCCCAAGTTCAAATGAGCCTCTTGTTCCATTTTCGGCCGAAACACCCGAACCGCGTCCTTCGCGTGTTTTCGTCCCAAATGTCCCAAAATGCATTTGTGCGTCTTCTCCCTGTTTCACCCGAATAGGCCGAACCGCGTGTTTCGCGCATTCGCGTCTCACATGTCCCAAGCGTACCAAGTGTCATTCGTGCTTAGCTTTTCCCGCTCTACCCGAATATCATGCTTATTCAAATTGGTGGTTATGTATTAAATGCGCATTCATGGCTTTTCTCTCTCCTAAACGGCTATATAACGAGCATTTCCCCTTTGCATTTTTCGCACTACTTCCATGCTATCTTTTGCTCGAACCCTTGTAATTTGCAAACCTGCGCGTGTTCCCTTCCCTCTGTAATTCCTTCCCGAATCTGGTTTGCGGCTCTGTCCTCTTAGCTACTATCAATATGAAGATCAAATTTCAGGGACAGGAGCAAATTTCTCCACTTGAGTCTGCCGTTCGCAATATTGGGGACAGCGAAGCTCGTCATCTTGATTTCAGTGATTTTTGGGCAAGAATGGCGGACGCAAGCCCTACACCAATGGCGCAGATGATTCACGATAGTGGTTTGGATTTTGCTGGAGGTTTCCCAATCTCAGTACAGTGTGCTGACACCGTGCTTTCATGCGGAGCTCATTTCGACCCCGCTTCGGGTGAATTGACTAATATACATGGGGAACTCATCGCCAAATTGGATGCTGCCCGCCATTAGCACTGCTCTGAGGATTCCAGAGATGGACAATGCCATAGTCGTTTCCCGGGATCAAGCGCAGGCCCTGTTCGACCAAGACAGTGACAAATATAAGGCACGCGTGGCGAAGTCCTGGCTTAAAAACCCTAGGAAGGGAGCTTCTCGTCTGACCAAAACCCTCTTCCGAGCAGATTTCAATGAAGAATTGTCAGACTTCATAATCTTGCTAGCTCGAGTTATGGGTTTGCCCTCTACCAACGAATTTCACTTCTGGATGTGCCCGCTCATCAGCATGGTGTGCGAAGGAACGCAAAATATCAATTGGGCTGAAATCATAGGCATGAATTTGACGGAGCAGCTGTCCAATGTGCAGCAAACGAAGAAGTTCTACATGACTTCGTACCTGATGTATACTCTGGCAGCATCAAGGCAGTGGTTTGGTTTTTCTTATATAGATGCACACAAAGATGATCTTGTATATGCTTACTGCCCGCAGTTTACCCTAGAGACCAGCAACCGTAATTTCAGAAGGGTCAATGATGCTTTCACCATGTACATGGTCAGACTGCTCGAAGCTGATACTACTAGAAGGTTTTCAGATGAAGCCATGAACCTGATATCGCAGTATGGTGCTTATTTCATCCAATTCAGGAATTTTTCTTATATCAGGATTGCTGGCTATGAGAGCACCCCTCTGCGGCTTCCTATGTTCTGCAATGATAAGATGGCCTTGATTGAAGTATGCAGGCAGCTAGACAAGTTGCACAGAACTTGCAGAGATAAGAAGATTTCTGGCTTGCACTTTCCCATCTCTCTGGGAAACTACACTTGCAAAACAGCTCTGGATGCTCAGAACATAGAGAGAGCTCTGGTACCTATCACCGTTCACTTCTTCAAGCAAAGAACCTACTTTGACCTGAAGAAGTTTATTGAACAGAACATCAAGATAATCTACCATCATAGGGCAGATGCAGAAGACTATTGGGCCGACTGTGCAAATGATTTTGAAGCCAGGAGAAGGCATTGCGGCAGGTTCTCCCTGCAATTGATCCAAGAACTCGGTCTGTACCAAGTTCCTGAAGGTCTCCAAGATGACAATTCTGATCTATACTCGTATGAGTATGAAAATGTGGTTAAGCACACTCCTTTGGAGGACCTGGATTGGAACAGGAAAGAAAGAGATGATCTGGCTGAGATTATTGCCCCAGTCTTGATCAGAACTAGGGTCTGGTTCAGTAAGAAGATCCGAGAATTCAAGAGGCACTCAGGAGAATCCAGCTCCAAAGATGATTTGACACCCATAAGGGAGGCATCAGTTCCAGAGTCTGGGACACCAGTGAAAACCCCTCCTGCCTCAACAGCTCAGGGACCTGTAGGATCTACTCCTTCTCCATCTACCCAGGTATACAAGAAGAAACTCAAAGAGGTAAAGAAGGAGCCTGCAGAGAATGACCCTCCAAGAAAATAGGCAGAGTTGCCTATAGGGCCAGAGAACATCATCGTTCTCAGTGAAAGTGAAGACAGTGAGATGCCAACTCCTGCAAGTGTTCCTGAAAATCCAGCAGATAAAGATAAAGAGGTCCAGAGCACTGAACTTCCAGGTACTACTGATTCTTCTGCCGCCATTACCTCCAGTGTTCTGCCCACATCTCAGCTTGAGTCAACAGCTGCACAGACCTTGAGTGTCATGAGCTCCCTGTCTCTTGGTCCCCTTGCCTCTCCTGCAGATTCTTCTTCCTCTTTTGCTTGGGTGCAACCTCTGGTTGATAAAAGGAAGAGAAAATCCTCCTCTCAAAGCTTGGGACCAAATTTTGATGCTGTAGCAGCCTTGTTGGGCACCACTCCTTCTCGTGCCAAGAAAGCCAGAACTACTTCCAGGATTGTGTCAGATGCTCGAGGTCAGCAATTCCTGGAGATTGCTAAGCCCACAGTAGACAAATCAGAATCAGAGTTGCTGACATCTGACTTGGAGCTTTCAAGGATCCCTATGGGAGAGTCTACTCCTGAAGGTGAGATTCATAACCTCCAGGAAACAGTCAACAGAGTCATTGGAAGGGTAGAGAAAGGGCAGCAGACGATTGAACAGCTGGAAGAACAAGCCCAAGTTCTCACGAGTTTTATCAAGTCACTTTTGTCTAAGGACAAAGTTTTGGACCCTACTCCCTTGACTGCTCTACCTCCTCCTGTAATTCTAAGCCAAGATGAAGTGCAAGAAATTAAAGATATGGACAAGTATTCTGTCTATGGTAGAGCTATCGAAGCCATGGTGGATGACATGCTTGTTGCCAGGGCTAAACTTCATCGACGAAGCTTTTAAGCTACATGGAAAGGTAGACAATTTGCAACAGAAGCTATCCTCTACCATTGAGGTTATGGATAAGGAGCTTAAACTCTGGGGCAGTTGTATTGTAGACCTTCGCCTCATGGGACAGACAGATGAGAACATCTTACTGGCAAATAAGATTTTCGATGATGCCAAAGATAATCTATCAAAATCCTGGGTCTACAGCGTAGAGTGGAAAATCAGAGTCCTGGAAGAAGCTGTAGGAGAAATGAAGAATAGCTGGCAAAAGGGAGAAGCTTTCAAGACGCTAGCAGCTGCTATGCTTTCAAAGATATGCATTGTCATCTTCAAGATGAAAACTCTGGCGTTCCCTTGTCCTTGCAAGAAATCAAAGCTCAGTTCAGAGCTTTTGTCAAAGATAATCTTTTCAAGGAAGACTCCATCTCTAAGGACAAGATAAAGGAAATTTGTTCTCTTCAGTCTGCCATTGAAGAAGCAAACAAAGACTATCATACTCACGTCGAGTTTGATAAAGAGATGGAGAAATGCCTGGGATTTTGGACTCAGTCTGCAACTAACACATCAGTCCCTCGTGGCAGAGATATAGCTGAGTCATTGAAGAAGTTCAGGCAGCGGATTCTGAAGACAGTGGGTCCCTCCCAGTAGCCGGCCACCTGTCTCCTTCTCCTTCCTTTCCTCTTCTTTTCCTTTCTTTTCGTATTCTTTGTAATTAGTTAAGGTATTGCAATTGGCGGTACTTAACTATTCTTAGTTAAAAGAAACGGTTACGAAGAGTAACCGACTTGTAAGCTATATAATGGCCTTTCCACGCCATTTTGAAGGAGGAGGAACTTGGATTTTTGTTGAAAGTGTAAATAGATCTTGAAGAAATCAATACAAAAGGGCTTTCCGTTCTTTGTCTATTTGATTCTTGTTGTCTCTGTGTTTTCCTTTAATATCGTGAAGATCATTTTGTTCTTAACTCGTTTTGTCTCTCTGATTGCATACTGTTCAGTTTTGCAAGTACAGCGATCTTGTACAACCAAGAAGGAACTTTGTGTCCTTGATTAACAAATCTGAAGAAGGTTATTTATGGAACTTTGTGTCTGTAAATTTAATCTCATTCAAATGATCTTGTCTTAAATTCTTTGAAGCTTCGCATACACGAAGAATTATTCTGCTATCTATAATTCTGAATGTTGCTAATTCTGGCTCATCTTCTTATTCCTTTTCCTCAGTCCTTGTGTAACTGATAATCCTTGTGGAAAACACTTTCGTAATATCCAGGTTTAACCGTAAAATAATGTTCTGTGCAGTTGTAAATAAGTTCATTTCAGAATAAGGGAACCTCTCCCATTAAAGAGGAGGGACTTTTCGTCCCCTGTCTGTTGCTCTCTAAAAAGTCCTATTTGACGACCAACAGTTTCATGCAACAATAATTCGATGTATGAACCAAGTGAAAAAACTATGAGAACAACCTAGCATTAGTACACCATTCAAATTGTACGTGTACACACCAAGTCATTACTCTAACATATAACTAACCACTCCCTAATTCACATGTTACCTCATTTATGGAGTGTTTGAGCATCCGACATAACACCAAGTTGTTTTAGAAATAGCTTTCACCCACTCAACTAGTGTAAATATGAACACTCTAACAAAGATTGAATAAAAATTTTGTGTATGAGGATAATGGAAGATCCCAGGAGAATCTGGAAGTATCTAGCTATGCTACAAAGTTGAACAGGTCATGCATCTCTTTGGTGGGAAAATATACTAAAGGTGCTCCACCTCCAAAAATACGTTGTCCACTTAAACTTAGATCTAAAGATAAATACATTGTGATATTGGTGGTGAAACTTTATTAGAGTGACAGTTATTACTTGCATATTGCCAGATCTCAGTTTGGTCATGAGGTTACATGAGGTTTGTGATAGAGAGAGATTAGTGTGAAAGAATACATATGATCATGAAATATTTACCAACTCACCATTAGTAGTGATACATGTGGAGCAATGATCTGGAGAAGATATCTAAGAATATACGAATGGATTACGGGTAAGTCTAATTTAGGATGAGTTTAATCCATGTTATAAGTTCATTGAGAATGGAGATAAAACCAAAAAATATGTTTAAAGGTTTAATCTTGATGAAACTATGGAAAGTGGGATTCGAAACCCCCATTTTCTTGATCTTATTTATAATTAATAGACCATGATATAGAATACACCAGATAAAATGAGTTTTCTTAGGATTTACAAAGAATGAAAAATATTCTAGCGCAGACAACATCTACGGACCTTAATTAATTTAGGAGCATATGGATCTATAGGTAATCATGTATCAACCAAAAAATGTTGAACAATTAGATTCATTTGGTGTTTGGATTATGTTGTGCATTTCATGTTTTTAGTGAGCTGCACCTTGAATAGGTCTATTTTTGGAAAGTTGTGAAGTATTGAATTTTGTAGAGTGTGCAAGACTAGTGCACAATTTTTTTTGAATGTTCAATTCGTCTACACAATATCTAGTATGTTGCACAATTGTTCCAAGTGTACAACATATCCTGCGCAATCTTGTATAAAGCCACAAATTTTGGATATTTGAATGTTTGAAGTTTCATGTCTTGGAATTGGTGGTGTTTTTAGTCAATTAATTAGCCTTTTGAGACTTTTCATTTGAATTTTTTAATTTTAGGATACTTCACGTGGAATTTAATGGCTATATAAACAAATCCCAATTGCCTTAAGAAAGTAGTTCAAGTTGTAACCTAATTGTGCATGCTTAAGAACATAGTGTGGATACGAGCTTAAGGCTCAAAGCAACATGTCTTCATAAGATAATTTTATATGACATGAGTGTTTTGATATAATGTCTAGACAATTTTCCATATTAAACGATATAACATATGGAATTATGGTGATGCGCGATTGAATCGTTGAATATCATTATTATGTCATTTCTTTGAGTATATGAATAAAAATCTTTTTTTGCTTGATTGTTCAAAATCTATGTTCATTTGATATTTATATAAGTGCATTTGTTTTTGTTTGGTTTTTATTCTAAGAATATTTTGAGGGTTACGAGGTATAAGGTTGATCTTTTATAGGCACCATGACCTCCTTTGCATCATTTGGTAATAGAGCAAGGATTTTTTTCCTTATGAGTATAGACATAGAGGATATTTTTGGCTTTCCACATTTATGAGTGTGGGTAGAAAATTGTTGTAGGAATCTTCCAACAAGGTAATTATTAGGTAGAATAATCTCATGTTTTAAAGGATATAAAATGGAACACTATAGGAATGTTATGAGAGGACACAGAAATCAAGGCACAAGATTTCAATACTTGGTTGAGTTATCCAGACTATGTAAATTCACTTGAACATCATGGAATCCACACAACACAGAGGTGATGTTGTGGAGGATCAAATAGATTACAAAATAAAATATGTGCAACAAGGAATGCAAATTTTGAACACAAATACAAATGAATAATAAGTGCAAGATATACCTAAAGATAAATTGTTTTGTAAAATTGATAGAATAGAGAATAAACCTAAATTGAATAACCCTTGTTATTCTACAAGTTTGGAGCCAATAGAGATCATGGATTGCATAATAGAGATGAAGAAATATTTTCAATATTAAGATATGGAAGATCCTAGGAATTTTAAGTTTTTGTGCACAAAGTTGAAAGATCATACGTCTCTATGGTGGTAACATATCCATACCAACCAAGTGTAGTGTGGAAAGAAGAAGATCAACAAATGGGATATGCTTGTGGTAAATCTTAAGGAGAATTATTTTCCCACATATTACCACATTATTTTGTTCAAGAATTTGTAGATTCTATGATAGAGGGAGCTTAGTGTGGAGGAATACACTTAGGAATTTTATCAGCTCACTACTAGAGTAGGACATGTGGAAAATGATGTGGAGAATATATCCAAATATATGACTAGATTGTGAGTTGCAACGTAAGAGATGAGTTTATTATGTTTCAATTTCATTTTGTGGAGGAATCCTATCAGTATTATCTGAAGGAAAAGGAAAATATAGTGTCTAAACACTAGTGTTAACCACAAATATGGGAAGGTCTCGCAAGGTTGTAAACAAAGTAAAGGAAGATAAAAATATACACAAGGAAAAGGTGAGTCATGTTCAACACCACAAAGTGAAGGGTCATCTTGAGGAGGTGGAAATACATCCAATTCCAAAGGATTCTTTATACATGGAAGAGTTTCTGGATTCAACATCATATGTTACAAGTGTGGAGAGATAGGGCATGGAGCATAAGAGTGTGTGTATGCCCAAAATGGTGGTAAGAAAAGTGCAAACATTGCGCAAGTAGAGTTAGATGAATTTTCAAGTCATGAAGAGGAACCAGAGAAGGGATAATCATTGATGTTCAAGTGTGTATTGTTGAAACAAAAGAAGGAAGACATGCAAGTAACAGAGAAGTTTGTTTAGGACAACATACAAGTCAGGAAGAAAAATTTGCAAGGTGATAGTGGACAGTAGAAACACAAATAATTTGGTGGCAGAGGAAATGGTGGATAATTTGAATTTTAAGAGAATTGAGCATCAAAATCCATACAAGATTTCATGGTTGTAAAAGGGACACCAATTAGTGAAGTAACAATTTCTGGTTAACTTCCATATTGGGAGATATGATATTGAAGTAATGTGTTACATCATTCCCATGGATGCATGTCATGTGTTACTTGGTATTCCTTCGTAGTTTGATAAGAAGGTGTGACATAATGGACATGCAAATGCATACATGATGTATGAGGATGGAAAGAAGTATATTTTTGACCCGTTGCAGGATAAGAGTGAAGCAACACCGAAAGTTTAATTACTCTATGGTAAGTGGTTCCTAAGTAATGCAGGATAGTGCATGTTTTCCACTCATTGTATAGACTATGAAAATATGTGTCATAGAGGTGATTGAGAAGGAGAAAACAATTATGTGGGAGGTGAAATATATTTTAGAAAAAAAAATCAAAGTTGTGTATAGTGACTTACCTGAACGTATTCCACTTATGAGATACATTAGGCATTGCAGGGATTTAATTCTAGGACCATATTTTTTTAATAAGGTACCTTACATGATGATATCATAGGAGAATGCAATGATACAAAGGAAAGTACAAGAGAATTTTGATAGAGGAATCATTAGGGAGAGTTTGAGTTCATGCATATTATTGATAGTTTTAGCACCAAAGAAGGGTGGTGAGGGGTGTATTTGTATTGATTATAGATATATCAAGAAGAACACCATAAAGTACAAGTTTCCTTTGTTAAGCATGGATGACATTATGGATTTCTTGAATACAAAAAATTATTTTATCAAGGTTGATTGAAGAGGGTATACCATCAAATTTTCATAAGAGAAGGGGATGAAAGGAAGACAATATTCAATACTCAAGAAGGATTGTATGTGTTTCTTGTGATGTCATTCGGATTGAGAAACACACCAAGTACTTTCATCAGATTTATGAATCATGTCCTAAAACCATTTTTAGGAAATTTTGTGATCATGTATCTACATTATATTTTAATTTACAGTAGGATGCATGAAGAAAATTTGTTTCATATCATGTAGTTGTTGCAAAGATTACAGGAGGAGAAGTTGATTAATTTTAAGAAATGTATTTTTATGTAGGAAGAGATAGAATATATGGGATTTTTATTTCTAAAGAAGGACTGAAGATGGACTTGAAAAGGTTTGCACAATTGTGGATTGACCATCATCGTGAAGTGCTTCTAGGGAACGTATTTTTCATGAGTTAGCTAGTTTTTAGTGTAATTTCATTAGTAACTTCAATGGTGTGTGTGTTTCTATCACTTAGGTCATGCAAGGGGATAGGAAGATGTTCTTTTGGATCACATGCATAAAAAAGAGTTTTAAAGATTAAATAAGGACATAACAATTGGTGTTGGCATTTCCAAATTTTACAAAGGTATTTCATGTCGTTTGTGATGTTAATAGTATTTTCATTGATGCGGTGTTGAGTCAAGAAGGTGGACCTATTACATAATTCAGTTAAAATTTTAATGATGAAAGGAGGAAGTATAATGTATAGCATCAAGAGTTCTACACAATTGTACAAGCATTAAATAATTTTTAGGTCATCAAGATTTCTTCGAGACCTTTAGGTTGACACATGTATATTTCTTCTTTTAGGTCAAGCCATTTTGAGAAGCCAAAGGAAAAAGAATTCTCACAATGCTCATCTTAGCTACAGGAGAAAAAATCTCAACATAGTCAAGACCAAGTTTCTAAGTGAAACCACGAGCCACCAGCCTTTCCTTGACTTTTTCAATTTCTCTTACAGAGTTATACTTGATCTTATACAACCACCTAGATCCTACAATGCTTCGCTTAGAAGGAGGGTGGACTATTTCCCAAGTGTTATTTCTAATCAAAGCATTGCATTCATATTTCATAGCCTAAATCCATATATCATCTTGACAGGATTCTTCAAAATCATTCATTCATAAGGCAAAAGAATGTTTACTAAACTTTTCTAAGACTAACAGGATTAGAATCCTTAACAAGATTTTGATCCCATTTAGGAATCTTGGGATGCAACACATTTTTATATGACTCTCCCTCAATCTCCATCATATCTAGATTAGGATAATCATCCTCTTGAACTTTTGTTTCTAGCTTGTTAAGAGAAGGATTATCATACTCTATTTCAGGAGAAACATAGGAGGGTTCACAAGAAGCATCGCAGAATGTCTTTTCCAAGACATGAACATTCATGTTTTCCATGTCAAAAAGATCATATAATGCTTTAGTTTGATAACCATAACCAACAAAAATACAATAATAAAAGGTTGGATCAAGCTTCTTCCTTTTAACTTTTGGAATGAATATAGAAACATGACTACAAAATATTTTTAAGTGAGAGATATTTGGTTTTTGTTTTGTCCATACTTCATGAGTAGATTGACGAAGAGATTTTCTAGGAACTCCATTAATAATATATATTACAGTTGCATTTCTTCTACCCATTTTACAATTTTCTTTAGTACATAGCCATTTCTAAGATAGTTTTTTTCCTTTCTACAATGTCATTTTGCTAAGGAGAATATGAAGTAGTCAACTCTCTCTGAATCCCACATAACACACAGAGCTCATCAAAAATTTTGCTAACATACTCACCTCCATTATCAGTTCTAATACTTTTTATTTTCAAATTAGAATCATTTTCAAAAAAGGATTTAAATTATAGAAACTCAAACAAAACATCATAATTTTTCTCAATAAAATAAGACCAAGTCATCCTAGAGAAATCATCAATGAAGAAAACAACATATAAATCTCCACTAAGAGATGGAACTTCAAGAGGACCTCTCACGTCACTATGAATTAAATCTAATAGCTTAAAAGAATTTGGATCATTATGTTTGTGAAAAGATTCAAATAAGCAAATGTTTCATGATCATTTCATCTTAGGGAGACCAACTACAAGATTTAAGCGAGAAATTTCATACAAACTTTTGAAATATTCACATGACCTAATCTTTCATGCAAAATCTAAATATCATTCTTATAAGAAAAAGAAAAACAAGATTTAGAAACAAATCCATAAAAAAATATATAAGCCATTTTTCTGAATGCCAGAAGCAATAACATTACTAAGTTTATCTTTTACATACCATTTATCGTGCAACAAAACAAATTTACAATTTTCTTTAGTTAGATGAGAGTAAGGCCTGAGGAACATATAAAACATTTCTAATTTCCCCATTTGCACATTCCCACAACCTTTAAATCTAATGATGGAATTATATCCTAGATTATATATTTCCTCATTTATCTAAGAGGATACCAGAAATACAGGTCATGTGCCTAGAGGCACCACTATCTAGGATCCATTCATTATCATTTGAAGCTGAGAGAGAAGTATACAAGACAATAGACTGCTTAACAATATTTGCATGATTTTGCTTCTGATTTTTCTTTTGGCTATTAGGATTAATTTCTTTAGTATTCTTAACATATTTGTTAGCTTTCACACAAAAATCAAACTCTTTATGACCGGATTTTCCACACTTGTTACATGTGCCATTAAATTTGAATTTTAAATTATGATTTTTCTTAATAGAATTAAATTTAGGACTTGGTTTAAATTTTGATCTGAATTTAGACTTCTGATTATGATTATTATTATTATTCTTATTTTGAGCACACTTATGATTCTGGGAGAACAATGCCTGAGAGGAAGTCTCTTTTGAATTGAAATTCTCCATAACTCATTCTTCTTGAATTAACAAAGAAGATAAAATATTCAGATTAGGAAAATCATTCTCATCCTGATATTTAGAGTTAAGAATAGAGATATAGTTCCTAAATTTTTAATGAATGTTTATCTAAATGATACAGTACAAAAGCTTATCCTGAAATAGTTCACAATTACATTCATCGAATTGAGCTTTAATGTTCTTAATTTAAGCTAGATAATTAACTATTTACTCATCTCCCTTCATGGGACTTGTAAACAATTCTAAAATTAGCTTAATTATTTTAGACAAACAATTTTCTTCATGCATAGTCTCTAATTACTTCGAGGCATCAACAGGAGAATCCATATGACCTATATGCATTAAAATTCATCTTTTATGCTTTGCAATAGGATGGACATAACTTAATGCGATCTTTGAGAGGAGCTAAGATTTTCAGGATTTTCAAGTCTTTCGATGGGTCCTTTTTCCATACCAGTTACTAGATCCCATAGCTTTCTAGCCATGAAACAAGATTTTAACCTTACTCTCCAAATACTGTAATTAGTTCCATTTGATAATTGATATTTATCCATTGAAAACTAGCATTATCGGCCATTTTAAATGCACAAACAGATATCAAGACAAATGCAACTAAAAAATGAATCAACTCTTTAAAGGAGAGCCAAAAAAAGACAAAAAAAAAAAGCTATATATTCTTTTAGCAGTATACGTACACAAACAACTTAGGAAAAATCAAAAAACAAGCTGCAGAATAGAGATCTAAGCCTTTAAAATTTTGAAACCCGTAACACAAAGGAATGGACACCCACGGTACAAAGAAATTTTTGAAAGACACAATACACAAAAAAAATTAAACCCACAAATGAATCAAAATACGACACATGTTGAAAATCAAAACAAAGCGACACGACATGTGTCAGCTTTCCAAAAAATTCTAAAGAAAATCCCCCTGCAGATGTGAAGTCCCCGAAATTTAATTAAAATAGATAATTTATAGGTTTTGCAACAGATTTAAAAGGATGCGACAAAAAAACAAAGAAATACACGAAAAAATAAAAAATTGACACTACGAAAAGAAAAAAACACGTGGTGTTTTGCTATTAGATCATACGTCATAGTGCAACAAACAAGTCTGAAGACAATTAATAGAAAAAAAAAACTGTTAAACCATGCACACATGTTAACAACTTATTGGATCCCTTTTTCACACTCTAACACGATTATAATAAAGGACAAACAAAAAATGAAAGAATGTGGACATGTTCTATTGGTTCGCAATTGAAAAAAAATCAATTAAAAACTAACACGACGAAGCTATATGGAGCTTAATGATTGGCTCGAACTTCACAACTATCATAAGTAATTAATAAAAAATCTAACACAACGAAACTACCTGGACAAATCTTATTGGCCTAATCTTTGCAATTGCATAACTTCACAAAAACTAAAGATTTTTAATGTTGGGGGGATTTAGAAATATGAAATTAACTGTATTCTAAAGAAAACTTTCAGGTCTGTTCCTTAATCAAATCAAATCAAATCACGTGGCACAAATTTCATGATTAATTGAGGACGGGAGTCGCAATTCCATCACTTTTCCCAGGAAAAGCAAACTACAGACCTAAAAATCACGGAATAAACAAAAAAAAAAGAAATTGTAATTCCACCCCAAAAAAATAATTAAGCCCAAAAAATAAAAGAACTTATTTTAAATAAGACCCATAGCTATAACGGCTATATAAAACAAGCGTGAAATATTTGAAATAGTCGCAGATGACTATGATGAGCAAGAACAAAGAGCCAGGGTCGCAGAAACACATATATATGCATGCAAAATGCACAAACAAGATCTAAACAACCAATTAACCAATATTTCAAAAAATATTTGGGCAGAAATTGGAATTTTTCACCTAATTATCTTGAAGTCGACGGCGGAACAACTACGGTTTCATAGATATGAAAAACTTCAAGTTCTTTACTCTTGTAAACAAGAAAACATCCAGATCTAGCTCTACACAAGTGCTCTAATATCATGTTAGGGAAATTACAGGAAGATATAATTAACAAATTATAGATCCACAGAATAATTGCCAAAGATTATATATTATGATGTGTAGTTAAATTAACCATATATTTAGATGCTTATATATTGCAAATTATAGAATGTAATAATAAGAGCTGAAAGCAAATAATAGTAAAGTAAATGAGACAGAAAACACCAAATTTATAGTGGGGAAAACTGAAGGAAAAAACCCATTGAAATAAAGAACTTCTTGTATTAATAATTTCACAATAGCTTTAACCCAACACTTCCCCTTCACTCCTCGATCTCACAGAAAATAATGGAAAACATGTGTCTCACAATTTTACAGTTCACATATAAAATAGCTTGGGCATCCACATATAGTATGTATCTAAAATTGATATGTCATCATAGTATCAATCTTGTGAGGGATCATCCTATATATATAGAATGGGTGAATGGTCACACTGTCTCACTCTTTTAGTTGTGAAATACTGATAGGATAAATTTTATTAAATAAACTTTAAAATACCATGGGGTGGGAAGTGGTGGTCCACCTAAACTATATCCCCACTTGACATTATCACCCCAATAGAGAGAGGGATGGAAATTGGATTTTATCTTGTCATTAATGAAAATATTTTTTTTCCCTGCAACACGGATTTTAAACTATCAAATGTGTCTCCCTATCTCTATTTTTCTTGTAGAAGAAGGAAGGAGGCCAAATCAGATCAAATTTGGGTAGTTGAGCTGTCTAAAACTACACATTACTTCCTGATTGATGTTTCCCTATTTTCCACCTATCAACCTCTTCCAAAATATGATTTTGAAAATTCCAAATTTAAGGGCTTGAGGAGACCTTTCCAACGATATAAATTTTGTCCCATTTAGAGTAGGGAATCGAAAGATATAAGCATTTGAATATTTACATGTCGGGAAGAACAAGCGATGTGAAATGTTATGGTATTTGATTGGCTCGGGAGATTTCCTCTTCTTACACTATGTATTATTGATTTTATCTTTTCCACGTGTTATTCCTTTCATTGGTTTACGGATCATTGGGCCTTAAGAAACCTCCATCATTCTCTGCGAAGTATAAACTAATGAGAAATCTCCATGCATGTCCCTTGTTAGTTTGTTATTTATGTGGACCTTTTTAGTTATGGAAACATACCTTCACGTTCAGAGTTTTTCGAATGTTCTTATCCCCTAATAGTGAAGTGTGATCCAATGAGAAATCTCCATGCTCCTTTCAGCAATGTCAACAACTACAAAACATGATCAATTAGAAAGCTTCACACCCCTTCAATCACTAGATACCACTTCATTGGTGTAAAACATGAGCCAATGAGAAAGCTCCACGTATGGCACATGTTCAGATATTTCATTGCTTTCACTCTTCGTGTTGCACCTTCAATTTCTATCTGGGAGGACTTAAAACTATTGTTAGCTCCATATAAATGCTACCCGCATATAGTGCCAGTTGACCTTTTAGACCTTTCCCAGACCCAATGCCCTTTTGAAATTCTGGTCTATTCCATAGAAATTTACGTCCACAAAATGCATCTACCTTGATAGTTACCTATAATGCCAGACATGTGTATTGATTTGATCATTTATCCTGCACCATATGTCAACCTCTGTGCATTTTCCATGTGTTCTCTTGAGTCTCGTTGACTTTATCCTACCACAGCTTTAGAACCAAAAACCTGTTATAAAAGATTGGTTAATTTCATGGTTCTTGAGGTCTGAATCCTAAAACCTTTGGCTCATGGAGAGTGTCCAGAATCCTACCATGTGTCCTCACCTTTACTGTTGATCTTTTGTTTGGCCCCTATTAAAATTGGTGTTGAATTGACGGCCAAATGAATCACATGACCTTTTAAATATAACCCACGTCAATGGATTAGTTGAGCTCCCATAGATTTTTTAAAATCCAATGGTTAGATGCTTTGGAGAGGTGGAATTTGACTTTCATTTAAACATCCCTTGGCTTGTTTAAATGGCTAAGTCCATTTTAAACGGAGTTATCCAAATTAACCCAGGAGGGGTAAATTTGGGATAACGGTTTGGCGACCTCGAGGAGTAATTTTCCTGTTAAATTTGACCAGCAGTCTTTATGCATCCATTGGGCAAGGAGTAAAGCCTGAAACAACAAAAAATTGATCTCAACTTTAAAAATATTACCCCAAATCCCGTTATGAACTTATCACCAAAATGAAACTACCTGAAGTTGATCTACAAGCTGGTCCTGAAATTAGAAGCTTGGGATATCCAATTACATTCTCCGACCAAAAACCTAATTCTACCTTACCAAGGAATGGCATGGGGAGCCTTCAATTGATATGATGGCTCTTGGGGCTACCATAAATGCACTTTGAAAGCTTCCCATCTTATCTAACTTGGCCTTGAAATGAACTGTATGGCAAAAAAATAGGCACTAAAACTATGTAAAAAATGATAAAATCATACATGTTCGAAGTGTAAAGCATAGCAGAGTGTGCACAAGCACTTCTTTTGCTAAAAACAAACCTACATACTCTACTCTAACCAGACGTAAAGGAATCTAAACAAAATCTGCAACAAGTTATGAGAAATAACATCCTTTCCTCAAAAAATGTGGCCATGTGATCTGTTTGCCAACAAAATCACATGGTGAGGATGAAATTATGCCTTGCACTCCATGTTTCTTCAAAGTATCAGCTACAAAACTGATGAATATGTCCTCAAGTTTTTCTCCATTTGGTTAGAGGTGTTGAAGTTGACTTTTGGTACTTTGATGATCATCCTCATGATCTGAAGTAAACATGACTGGTTGCAACTCCTTCTTTGGCTCTAAAGATAGCCAAATACTTGATTGGGAAAGGATTGGTTTATCCTTAAAGTTTTTCATATTCTTTTTGATTCAACTCCAAGAATGGATATGGTAGACATATTTTCTTCATCATTGAGAGTGTCTTGCAAGCTGGTTTACACCTTGTTCTGCTTCCACAAACATCTTTGTCTCTTCCATGATGACCTCTGATTTGGCACTGTTGTCATCATCTTCCTTATTTTCCTCATCCAACATGAAGTTTGAAAGATCAAACTCTTCTTTTTTCTCTTCATGAGGACTATTTTGGGTAGAAGGATCTTCTTTGATGTTCTCCTCCATGGCAGGTTCATCAAAAAAATTAGGTTCAACAAAGGATGAAGGAAAAGATGGATCTGAATTGTTACCATAAAAAGAAAGTAAGAAATTTTCTATGATCTCCTCTTCATCCAAGACCTCTGAATCTGATTTTTTCTCCTCCATAGTTGATTCCTATGAAGATAAATCAGCAGCCTCCAAGAATATGGTGCCATGATGCACACTACACTCAAAACATAAAGATTGTTCATCATCTTCTTCTTGTTCTTTCTCTTCTGTAAAATCAGCCTCCACCTTTTTTTCTTCAGTCTCAACCTCTGTTGAAGGCTTGACCAGTTGTGTCATTTGATTGGTTTCAAATTTTGAATCCTAATCCTTCAAATTTTTTATGAGTTCCTCTCTACTGGGTTCTTTAACTTACCACCCTCCTTGACTGGTTTTCTAATTATTTTCTTCCCAAAATGGGTTTTGGAATACAAGAGGTGTGGGTTGGGTCTAAACTGATTTTTGCAATGGTTGCAATAAAGTGGGAGGTGTGATTTCTTCTTGTGAAGGAGATTGAATGGAAGGAGAAGCCTTGAGGAAGCTAGGGACTTTAACCTTGGGCTGAGGAGTGGTTTGAATAAGGATGGAGCATTAGATACTGACAAGGAAGGTAAGTGGGAACATCCAATTGAAAGGTTCCTAAACCTTATGCTTATCAGCTTCTAATGTACCTGCAATGAAGAAATAAAATCAACCATTTGAGTGAAGGATTCACTCATTACCTCAAGCTTTTGTTGTGGTCTAAACCAACTAGGTATAGGACCTCCCCATGGAAAGGGCTTCCTATAACCAGGTTGTTTAGAATGCAAAATTTGTAGTTGCTCCTTGAGAATCCTTGCAAGATCTACTCCATTCTTTTGAAATCTACTCTTCAAAATCATCTTTAGGTGCAGGATGGCCTCCAAAGTTTGAATACTCATAAGAACATGCATGCTCAATCTGATTTTTTCCATAAAATTGATCTAGAGGTGTGTTATAAAAACTTGAAGAAGGATTTTGAAAGGATGGAGGTGGATTTGAATAGCATTGTTGCTAAAAGTGTGGAATCCAGTGAGGAAATTAAGTCATGATTGCAAAACTTCATGGGAAAGATAAATTTAAATGATGGAAATAATCGAAATGGTCTCCTAAATGAGAAAATGGGTTGTTTGGACAAGTGGCAGTCATCAAATATGCTTGAAAATTCCTCCAAAGGATGGAAATTTCACCAAGAGCACATTAAACTTGGTGAAATGAAGATATAGACCTGGATGTTGTAATGGAACACCTGTGAAATATATGACTTTCAATGTTTATCCCACTGAACGTGCCAAAACTGTTATGTCTCAAAAAAGTAGCACCCTAGGATTTTCTCGTTATTGATCCCTACATTTTTGCTAACATGGGAGTCATCTCTCAAGTTATGGGACTTGCAAACTGAGATCAGACCTCTAGAGAAGGCAAGGCGGGTTCCTCTACCTAAATCTTAATGCTAACACTAATCCTAATGCTGAAATGTAAACTAACTAATCCTAAACTAACAATTCCAAGGGACCAGGGAGAGAGAAAGGGTTAGAAAGATGCATGAAAAGGAAATCCTAAGCTAAAAGGTGGTGATAGCACAAGAAAAAGGTGAGA
The DNA here is from genome assembly GCA_019776745.2 of Taxus chinensis. Classification (NCBI taxonomy): domain Eukaryota; kingdom Viridiplantae; phylum Streptophyta; class Pinopsida; order Cupressales; family Taxaceae; genus Taxus; species Taxus chinensis. The sequence continues at coordinate 60,459,450 of CM034147.1, read as the reverse complement.
GACACTCTAGTGAGGGAGAATGGGTAGAAGGAAATAAGGAGAAGCGAGAGGCCATACATAAGTGGACACAAATCCAAATTACATTTTACCATCTATTCTCAAATGAAAAATGTCAAAAGGAACTTGCAAAGGAGAAATAAATGCACAAAAAAATACATCAAGTAAAAGAGAGGAAAGGTTGAAGATAAAAATGAATCAGGGTTGAGAAAACACCACAAAACAATCTTTATTACAATAAAAGTATGCACATACCATTATAATTATAAAGGAAAGCATAAGTATATATTTCCAAGCCCAAGATGATGGATCAACAACTCACAACTCCTTAGGAACCATTTTTACATAGAGTTAGTTTGCAAATTCAGAATTTCCATGCTTTTGGAATAATGAAAGATTTTACAATATAGAGAAGAATGGGAAAGAAAGAGAAGAGGGAAAAAAGAAGGGGATGAGATCGGATTTAATCTTGTCATAACCACCAATAATCTACATTGAATTCTCCCTGCAGCATGGCTTTCAAACTTCAACCACTATCAATCATTCACCTAATATCTAAAAACTATCATCGGCACCCTTTAAAACCTGTTCCCCAATGTCCATCTTTACTTCTAGGAGAAGGTAAATGGAGCCCCATACTTCATCAATTAAGGTCGTTAAGTCATTTTTAATTGCACTATTTTTGTGCTCAATATTGTCTTCTCTCCCTCTAAATCTGTGTTTTCCATTTTCTCCCACCAAACACCATCAATTTTTTATTTTCTAAGTGATGCCAAATTTAAGGGTTTGAGGAGTACCTTTCCAACAAGACCTAATTTTGTTTGAGATTTGGAGCTCTTGATCAAAATATATGGCCATCTAAATATTTTCCTTTCGGGAAGCACATAAATATGACAAGTGTTAACATGTTATTAGCTTGGGGGTTTCCCTCTATCAACTTGCACACCATTTTTTCCTTGTGAGAAGGTCCGTTCCTAAATGAAATGCAAGAAAATAAGACAATGCCATGCTCCTTTTCAATGTCATATTGTCTATTACCATTGTTAAGCATCCACCAATGAGAAATCTCCACGCATGCTCACAATGTTAGTCCTTATTTTACCTCTTCTAACAGAGTGTGAATTTCCAGCCAATAAGGAATCTCCATGCTCCTTGTGAATGTTAGGCTATGTTAGACCTCTTAATAACATTTACTGACCATTATGAAGCATAAGTGAATAAGGAATATTTGAGCTACTTGGCATGACAATCTGTTTGATAATCCCTGGCTAAAAACCATGAAATGTGAGCCAATGAGAAAGATATATGCTTCTTGCAAATGTCAATATCTCTACCTCATGATTTTCTTTGATTGGATTTTCCTTTGTGTCATAACTTCTATCTTGTGTGGACTTAGAATGTTTTTGGCTCTGTAGAAATATGCCACCTGTCCCTTTTGACCCTTGCTGATTTTTTCTTCACCTCCGCAAACCTAAAAATGCTTTGAAACATCAATTAATACCATGGAATTGAGGTCTGTGAAACCCAAAACCTGTTGAGGTGAGTTATGAATCCCACCACGTTTCGTACCGCCTTGACTGATGGATCTTTTTCTGTGTGGCCCTGTTGATGTCTTAGCATTGAAATTAGATAACCAAATGAACGTCACGCGTATCTTTTAAACATGATCGCACTAACTGGATTATCTAAGCTATCCCATGGGTTTTTAAATGCCAATGGCCAATGATTTGGAGAGGTAGAATTTGACGGTCATTTGAATGTCTCAAGCTTATTTAAATGGCTAAGTCCATTTAAATGAGTTATCCAAACTAACCTGAGGGGGTAAATTTGGGATAACAACTGTCAACTTGAAAAAGTAAAATCTATCCATCGAAACTATTTTTTTACTTTTAAAATCAGGGAAACCATTCATCCCTAAGAACTTGGGTAAGAAACAAGGGAAGGAAATGAGGGTGGTGGATGAGAATTATTTCCTATTGTGTTGGCTAGATTTTCTGTATAGCTAAAAACCTAGGCAGTCATGAGATAAATCTCCCTCATTTACCGGTGAGGCTCTCGTGTAAGATTTGTCAGTTAAATATGCTAGTATCTATTTGTGGGTATTACTTTAACCATGCAGCTCATGAACCATAGCTGTATAGTTTTTTAGTAAGTAAGCAACTGTTTAAGAAAGAAAATATCTAAAGAAGAAGGAAATAATAAAAACACAGGAAAGAAAGAGGGAAGATGTGTAACCCAATCAATAGATTAAAGAGTTGATTGTATGCACATAGACATAACCAGATAGATATTAACACTCAAGAATTACAAACAAAGGCAACTTTCAGATCCAGATCTAAAATAACACAAAATTTAATAAGTAGATATAAGACAAAAAGATAGAAACAAAATGCAACCGTGACACAAAGTTCCCCAGAAATCTGCTCCTTTCTATTCCTTTGCTTCAAATAGCTATCAGGGCTTTCAACACAAAGTCTGGGAACACAAGAAATGCTGCTTACAAATTTTGATCCTTTAACCCGTAGGCTCTTCCTCTATTTATAGCATGTAGATGGAAAATTACAAATAGGAAGCTTTTAGTGAACTGACACATGTGGAAGTTGTAAACGAAAAAACTGACAATCTCCCTCCTCGAATTCCTCTTTGCATGACATGCATGATTTGCAACTGAAGATAAAACCTTCTATTTTGCATGTTTGCCACCTATTTCCAAGTAGTTGACTTCTTCAAGTAATGGATTTTAAACTAATCACTTAGGTTTTATAATTTAATTGATTGCTCAATTACTTTTTTGGAGGAAATAAGAGAGAGAAGAAGAAAGAGGAAAGTTGTAGTCTTGTTCTTTTTTCATATTCGGCATGCAGTTGATTCTTTTGCCTTTGATTCTCACCAAACTGGATCTAGAAGCGGCTGGATTTAGAAGTGGGTAGATCTAGAAGCAAGTGACTGGGATTTGCTTGCGAGTATTGTCTTTTCCTTGTTTTCCATCTTATCCTTGAATCTTTTGCAGTTCTTCTCCAGTACATGCATCCGTGCAATGTTTGTCCATAAATAACTCATCATTTTTATTTTTAATTACATATGAGCAATTAAAAATTCATGGAAAGGCACTCTGAGTGAATGCAACTTCAATGAAGGCTACAACTGGAAGATTTGGAGCACCTGCATAAGATCCTGAAAGGAATTTCTCATGCACTGATTTCTACATGAGCTGCATTAGAAACAAGAGGATGAAGCCTTTACAATTATGGATATGGATCTAGATCTAGAATCTAAATCTGGATCTGCGATATGGGCCTATTGACTTCAAAAATCTTGAAGCTATGCATGATTCCACAAAGATCCTTCCCTTTCATCCCATGCTTTGCCATGGCTGGAGCAATCTTTGTCTGAGAAACTCTTTTTCTTTTTATTCGGCTCAGAATTCTTTACAATTGGTGTAGATATGGGAATTTCTTTAGATTCGAAAGATATATTCAATGTATTGGACATTGATTTAATCTCCCTTTCAATTATATAAGCACCCGTAATGAATACCTGCAATTAATTTAGACAAAGACAGAATCCAAAGCATGAACACTTGATTTTTATCATAAAAATCTGCATATAAAGCCCGGTGCCCTAAAATTTGAGGCTTTGCTTGTATGCAAAGCAAACACAAATATTTGTAACTTCACCTGGGCACCCTGTACCATACTATGCAGATAATTAACCAGAGCCTAAAACAAGCTCCTCCAATCCTAGGCACCAAACTTTGAAGCTTCCCAGCAGTGGAAAATAAACTTTTTTCAATGCGTAAAATTCCTCCTTCCTTGGGTGCCAAAAATTGTCCTGGGCTGCAATCCTTTGCAAAAAGAATTAATTACATCCATTCACTTATGACAGACCTATGCTTATATAACCCTCAACATTCTATAACTAATTATTGCCCTCTCCTATTTCTGGCAATTAATTAATTAATAAATCATGATTTTCTCTATCAACTTGGGAGGCCTATTTTGTGCATGCTCATGGGGCTGCCATTAAATAAATTAAATTTATTTAATTTTAGCTTTCTACCTTCAGTCTTCCTTGACTTCACACTATTTTTTGACCTCATGCACCAAAATTAGGAATTAAATCCATTAATTAATACTTCAAAAGGTATTATTTCTCCTCTAGATGGGTCGCACTTTTTTGTATGTTATAGGGCTGCATTAAATAAATTAAATTTATTTAATTTTAGCCTTCTATTTCCAATCTCTTTTGACCTCTCATCATGCGTTGAATTTTTCTCATGCTTGGGCGCCAAAATTAGGAATAGAAACAATTAATAAATGCAATTAAAGTTATTCTTCTATTCCTAAAAGGGTCGCATATTTTGGACAAAGGCTGATTTCTATTTTAAAAGTCAATTTCTAATGGGATTATTCACCCTGCACTGCAGCTCCAAAAATCCCATGATCCACTCAAGTTGTTTGACTTTCATAATGGGATTTGTTACCCTATAAGGTAGGTAATAAATTCCCATCAATGCCTTAAGTGTTTTTCTTTTATTTTATAATGGGAATTTTCACCCTGCAAGGCAGGTAAGAAATTCTCACCTGCTTGTTGCCTCTAATTTTCCCATCATGACTTAATTGGCTTTGCTTTCTATGGGAAAAAGTACCTTGCCAGGTAGGTACAAAATTCCCACCTACCTGCTGCTACCAAAAATTCCATTGCAACTTAAAACCTTCCTTTCCCAAAAATGTGACTTGCCCAGAAGAGGCCTTTTTTTGTGCATGACTTCATCTTTTTAGAGAGAACCAGACTTCCTGTGGCAAATTCCTTCTGGCATGACGTCCGTAGATGATTTCTAGATACTCCAAGTAAGAAAACAGATTGAACTGGCAAAGGAATTGACCTAGGGGAATTTCACAGAGAAAAATAGGAGAAAAAAAAAACAAAAACAAAAAATGTTGCTAGAAGTCACAAACAAAGTCTAGGATTCATTCCTAGTGAAAACCCTACTAGTATATGGGAATATTGACATGTAAAACCTCAACAAGGTTAAACCAGACCAGAATTTACCTCAAACGAGGCTTAAAACAATTAAATAAAAATTTCCCGCAGGCAAACCCTAGCGACAGAATATAACGAGTTTTGGCATCTAGGTATTTGTCGAAATCAGCTTATATGACTCTCTAGGAATATCTTGACGTAATACAGATATTTTCTGGCAATAAAAACACAAAACAACCCATTATTTTAAAAGTATGAAATTTTTTAACATTGGGTAGTCTCAAATTTCAGAGTGAAATCTGGGGACACTAGTCGGCTCCGTCTGTGGACATTTTTGCCTCTGTCAAAATGACAGGGGTAAAGATGAGATCCCAACATCTCTGGTTTCATGTCTTGTCCATTGGGCTCGGGGTCAGGCAAACAAAAACAACACCAAAAACAAAAAGAAAAATAACAAAGTTTTATTTATATACATACATGTTTTACCCTATTTTTTTATGCCCGGAAAATCTTCATATGCTTCCCATTGAAAGGAAATGGTAACTCAATTCCATCCTGGTAGGCAAGGAAGAAAGTGCCCATTGTGATATCTCTTTTAATCATGAAGGGCCCTTTCCAAAGTGAATCAGATTTATCGTGCATGTCCTTCGGTTCATGTCTCATGTCCCACCAGAGTACCTAGTCTTTGATCTCAAACTTCCTTTCTCTGGCCTTCTTGTCAAATATCTTGGGCAAGTCCTTATCAACTTCATCTGGTGGTGGCTCATCCTTTCTTCTCTCTGTGGTGGATAAATCTGCATCAACTTGCTCCATTCCCAAATTTATTTGTTGCATTTCTGAGGAAGAACTATCACCATATGTCTTTGTTCTTCTTCAGGTACTGATCATGCTTGTTGAAAGTATCCACTAAGGAAACTAAACCCTTGGGGATTTTGTTACCTTTTGGTCTGGATTATTCCACTACAATCATCATAACCTAGATTAATCTTTCATGTGACTATTTTTTCGTGGTGGTGATTTACTACCTTCAACATTCAACCTATAAAATTTGTCTTGCTCCAGACATGCAAATGTTTTTTTGTTCATCATTGAAAGTCTACCATTGTTCAATATTATCAGGGACTTTGGGGTGGTAGACCATCTCCAATTTATAGTTTCCTTGTCTAAATATGGACAGTGGTCTATTTAGATTCAATAGTGCAGCCGTGACTTGCAAAGAATCTACCTTGGAATTATGATTGGTTGGAATGAAGTCAATAGAGAAGGCTGCAAAATCAAATGTGGCAGAAAAGTACTCTATCTCTGTAATGCTCTCAGCTTATCTCTTTTGACTTGACTTTTGCCCTCGAACCTGCTTTACTAGAAGTTCAACATCTCCTTGGGCTTTGAGGAGTCTTACTCCTTTCTTTATAGCTTGCTCCATTCCTAGAAGCAATGCCTCATACTCTGCCGTATTATTAGTGTTCTCAAACATCAGCTTGTGGGTGTATGGAAATATCTCATGATCTGGAGATATTAGTAGAACGTCGGCTCCTGATCCAAAAGAGCAATGGGTTCCTTTAAACTCTAGAGTCCAAAATTTTTTACCTTCTTTTGTTGGCTCTTGTTGAAATTTTGACTCTGGGATGTCTTTATCCATTTCTAAGAAATAGACCCCATAGTCAGATTCCTGAAAAAGAATTTGAGATCTAGGATCCTCAGATTTTATCACCATGTACTTGGAATTATTTGTTGGCTCTAGCTTCTGATTAATTCCTTTGATAGGAATATGAGCACATGACCAATCCATCTTTACTTCTCCTCCCAGCTCTTTGCAGAAGTTTCTGCTCAACAACATCCCGTAGGATACAGGATTATCCGGAACTAGGATTGTCATCTTTAATATTTGTCAAGAAAAGCTGCCAAAACAACTTGTGCATATTTTATTTGTCTGATTAAAGGGACTTGTCTCTCCATGGAATAACACATTTTTATGGTCTTTGTCAAGGTAAGCCCAAGAGCATTTGCAACTTTAGCTGGCATGACATTTTCAGAAGCACCCGAATCTAGAATGCAATTGCTTAACTTGAAACCATTAAGCAATAGGGAGACATAGAAAGGTTCTACTCTTTCAGAAGATAATGAGGGTTTAACAACTGCAGTGTTGTTCTGGGGAGGAGTATCCTTGGGCTTAGGAAAAAGGCCTTTTGATGTATTGGATTGTCTTAGTGATTGTACATATTTGACTAGCCTATTTAACTGCTCAGGAAAGGCTCTCAAGTATTCAGCTTCTGACATTTGAACTCTGGTTTTCTTAACATGATCAATAATGTCAAAAGAAGGAATAGATTCAGACACCTGAGATACTTTATATGGTTGAGATGATGAACTTCGCATGCTTACTTCCGGGAGCTAAGGAAGAAGGCAAAGGGGTGTCCCTTCTTTGTTCGTTTAGCTAATGCCTCAACTTGGTGAGTTTGTGATCTTGTAAGTACTACATATGCATGACCATGAGCATCTTCAAGAAGCCCCTCATAATCATGTTTAGATTTTTAGTTTAGGTAATTAATGTTGGAGTCACTAGCAAGACCTATAAAATCATAATTCTCGAGCTGATCAACATCAGCTTCCTAGGTCTTCTTCATTCATCTCCACGTTGTTTTCTGGGAGTCAACTTCAATTGCTAATATTTGAGGACCAGCAATGCGGTTCCGGTTGTTGTTGTTGAAATTCCGACCAGGGGCAATGTTGTTGCCCTGAGCCATTTGAGCCATTTGTTTCTTTATCTGTGACATCTCATTTGCTAACTTTTGCAACAATGAATTAGAAGTAGTAGCAGAGGATGAACTTTCAGCTCTAGAAGTGTTGCTCTTTATCTTTCCAGCCATGATGAGGTCTTCTTCAATTTCAACTGCCATGTTTTGGGCTGCTAACAAGTCAACAGGACAGTGCTCTTCACAGTTGATAGCTTACTTCAGGAAGTAAAGCATTGATGAAGAATACCTTTTGATTCTTGTCATTCAAAAGAAGCAGAAGCTAGAATCTTGTACAGTAATCTTTGGAATTTTGCAATAAAATCCCACATGTGCTCATGTGGCTCCTTCTTCAACTGAGTGAGATTGAGTTATCAAGGTACTGGAATCTTCGGCTGCCTTGAATCTTTTTAGGAATGCATCCCTCATAGTAGCCCAGTTGGTTATGGTACCAGGAGCTAGCTCGGTGGAACCATTCTCCAGCCAAGTCATGCAGAGTCTCTATGAAGAGTCTGACAGATACATCTTCATGTTCGACTGCAAGCACTCCATAGGATATGAAAAATGCCATCCAAGTGGTCATCTGGATTCCGCTTGCCATCTCCAAAGAATTTTGGAAAATTCTTTCTCATCCCTTTAGGTAGATCATGCATAGGAGGAGTTAGATTCAGAGGTCCAAAGGCTGCACCCTATGGAATAAGTGATGCATGGGCAAGTGGTTGATTCTGCATCATGAAAGGAACATGTCTTCTTTAAGAATAGACTTGATGAATAATTCCAGCTGCTGGATTATGCTGAAGATGATTCGTATCTGGATGTGTTTGCACTCTTCTTCCTAGTGAAAGACTGGATCTGCGGCTTCTAACTTCATAAAGCTCTGGTCTGTTAATTTGTGTTGTTCCCCAGCGAGAGTCCGCCAAAAACTGTTGGCTAGATTTTCTACATAGCTGAAAACCTAGGCAGTCATGAGATAAATCTCCCTCATTTACCGGTGAGGCTCCCGTGTAAGATTTGTCAATTAAATATGTTAGTATCTATTTGTGGGTATTACTTTAACCATGCAGCTCATGAACCATAGCTATATAGTTTTGCAGCAAGTAAGCAGTTGTTAAAGATAGGAAATAACTGATGAAGAAGGAAATAATAAAAACACAAGAAAGAAAGAGGGAAGATGTGTAACCCAATCAATAGATTACATAGTTGATTGCATGCACATAGACAGAATGGGTAGATATTAACATACAAAATTATAAGTGAAGGGAACTTTCAGATCTAGATCTAGAATAACGCAAATTTTATGAATAGATATAAGACAGAAAGTTAGAAACAAAATGCACCGTGACACAAAGTTCTTCAGAAATCTACTCCTTTCTATTCCATTGCTTCAAATAGCTATCAGGGGTTTCAGTACAAATTCTGGAACAAAATAATGTTGCTTACAAATTCTCTTTTAACCTATAGGTTCTTCCTCTAGTTATAGCATATAGAGGGGAAATTACAAATAGGAAGCTTTTAGTGAACTAGCACATTTGGAAGTCGGAAAGGAAACAACTGGCAATCTCCCTCATGGAATTCCTCTTTGCATGACATGCATGATTTACAACTGAAGATAGAACCTTCTATTTTGCATGTCTGCCACCTATTTCCAAGTAGTTGACTTCTTCAAGTAATGGCTTTTAAACCAATCACTTAGGTTTTATAATTTAATTGATCACTCAATTACTTTGTCGGAAGAAATAAGAGAAAGAAGAAGAAAGAAGAAAGCTATAGTCTTGTCATTTTTCATATTATGCATGCAGTTGATTATTTTACCTTTGATTCTCACCAAATTGAATCTAGAAGTGGTTGGATCTAGAAGCCACTGGATCTGGAATTTTTCTTACGGGTGTTGCCTTTGCCTTGTCTTCCCTCTTATCCTTGAAGCTTTTGCAGTTCTTCTCCAATACATGCATCAGTGCAATGTTTTTCATAAATAACTCATCTTTTTTATTTTTTAATTGCATATGAGCAATTCAAAATTTAGGAAAGCACTCCGGGTGAATGTAACTTCAATGAAGGCTTCAATTGGAAGATTGGGAGCACATGCACAAGATCCTGGAAGGAATTTTTCTTGCACTGAATTTTACACAGGCTGCATTAGAAACAAGAGGATGAAACCTTTACAATTATGGATCTGGATCTGGATCTGGATCTGGATCTAGATCTGGATCTAGATTTAGATATGGATCTGGGTCTGGATATAGAAGCTATACATGATTCTATTGATCCTTTTCTTTCATCATGCTTCACCATGGTCAGAGCAATCTTTGTCTAAGCAACTCTTTTTCTTTTTATTCGGCCGAAATTCTTTACAATTGGTGCAGATCTGGGAATTTATTCAGATTCAGAAGATATATTCAATGTATTAGACATTGATTTAAGCTCCCTTTCAATTATATAAGCACCTATAATGAATACCTGTAATTAATTCAGACAAAGACGGAATCTGGAGCATGAACACTTGATTTTTATCATAAAAATCTGCATATAAAGCTTCCTGCCCTAAAATTTGAGGCTTTGCTTGCATGTAAAGAAAGCATAAATATTTGTAACTTCACTTGGGCACCTATAATACTATGCAAACAATTAATTAGACTTAAATCAAGCTCCTCCAAACCTAGGTGCCAAAGTTTGAAGTTTTTCGACAGTGAAAACACTTTTTTCTAAGTAAAAATCCTCCTTTGGGCGCCAAAATTGCCTGGGCTGCACTCCTTTGCTAAATAATTAATAACTCCATTACTATGGAAACTCATGCTTATATAACCTTCATCATTCTATAACTAATAATTGACCTTCCTATTTCTGGCAATTAATTAATTAAAAATCATGCTTTTCTCTTTAAACTTGGGCGCAAAAATTTGCATGCTTTGGGGTTGCATTAAATAAATTAAATTTATTTAATTTTAGCTTTCTACCTTCAGTATTCCTTGACTTCACACTATGTTTTGACCTCATGCGCCAAAATTAGGAATTAAATCCATTAATTAATACTTCAAAAAGTATTATTTCTCCTCTAGATGGGTCGCACTTTTTTGCATGTTATAGGGCTACATTAAATAAATTAAATTTAATCAATTTTAGCCTTCTATTTCTAATCTCTTTTGACCTCTCATCATGTATTGAATTTTCCTCATGCTTGGGTGCCAAAATTAGGAATAGAAACAATTAATAAATGCAATTAAAGTTATTCTTCTATTTCAAAAGGGGTCGCACTTGTTTTGACATCGCTAATTTCTATTTGTAAAAGTCAATTCCTAATGGGATTATTCACCCTACACCGCAGCTCCAAAAATCCCATGATCTACTTAAGCTGTTTGACTTTCATAATGGGATTTTTTACCTTGCAAGGCAAGTAAGAAATTCCCATCAATGCCTTAAGTGATTTTCTTTTATTTTATAATGGGAATTTTCACCCTGCAAGGCAAGTAAGAAATTCTCGCCTGTCTGCTGCCTCTAATTTTCCCATCATGACCTAATTGAATTTGTTTTCATGGGAAAAAGTACCCTGCCAGGAAGGTATAAAATTCCCACCTACCTGCTACTACCAAAAATTCCATTGCAACTTAAAACCTTCCTTTTCCAAAAATGTGACTTGCCCAGAAGAGACCTTTTTTTGTGTATGACTTCATCTTTTTAGAGAAAACCAAAGTTCCTGTGGCAAATTCCTTCTGGCATGATGTCCGTAGATGATTTCCAGATACTCCAGGCAAGAAAACAGACTGAATTGGCAAAGGAATCGACCTAGGGGAATTTCACAGAGAAAAAAAACACAAAAACGAAAAACATTGCCAGAAGTCACAGACAAAGCCCAGGATTTATTCTTGGTGGAAACCCTACTGGTATATGGGAATATTGACATGTAAAACCTCAACAGGGTTAAATCGGAGCACAATTTACCTCAAATGGGGCTTAAAATAATTAAATAAACATTTCCCGCAGGCAAACCCCAGCGACAGAATATAACGAGTTTGGGCATCTGGGTATTTGTCAAAATCGTCTTATATGACTCTCTGGGAATATCATGATGCAATACAGACATTTTCTAGCAATAAAAACACAAAACAACCCTTTATTTTAAAAGTACAAATTTTTTTAACATGGGATAGTCTCATATTTTAGAGTGAAATTTGGGGACACCATATTGTTTAGTGCAAAAGGAGAGAACTAGAAAGAACACATAATTTTGGCTAAGAATAAATTCGGTATTAGAGGTAGGGCTCATAGCAAGGAGGGTAAGGATGAGGGAAAGAATGCAAGGGAAGAATCGGTGTCTGTCCTAGGAAAACTATCCATGATGTCTAACTCAATGAGAGGGAAGGACAAAGAAAAATTGAATGTGAATACTATCTTCTAAGGTGCGTTTGATGTTAAGGGTGACCTCTAAATGAGGATTTCCACTATGGAGAAAGCAAGGGACATCTAGTTAGGTATAAACAAAGGTCTTGTGTTGGAGGTTAAGAAAAAACAAGGAAATAAAACAGTTGCACTTGGAGATCCAGACGCTTAAAGGAAGCAACATTATTTTGTAGCAAAGATTGGAAATCATGGAGAACATGTAGGCTGATAAGGGTGGATTGGTAACCATCTCGGGAAATGAGGACTTGAGTAGCAATGAGGAGGAGGTAAAAAGTGTTGCAGCAAACAGAATAAAGAAAATAATTTTTCAACACAAGGAGGTAGGCCCCAACACACTCACTAGATGAAACCAGAGGAAGAAACTCGAACAAATGGAAGACAAGGACTCGGGCAAAGAGTGTTGAGATGGAAATCCATTGAAATCAATGGGCTATGTTATTATTTGGTTTTTAGTACCTTGTTTCTTATCACTTCCTCTATGATAAATTTTGGCGAACCTTTTGTTAATTGGTATTTTTTTGTAAAAAAATGTTTTATTGGGTTTATGATCAAACTATTTTGATTATGTTTGTTGTTGGTTGGTTGTGAGTATTCATTGTTAGATCTTTTATGGTCGTACAAGGTTTTGGGATTCTTTCAAATTCATATACTTTTACCTAGTCAAAAATAATTAATGATGTGTCCAAACAATCTTAGCATCCTTACCCTTGCTAAACTTCCTAGTTGAGTACTAGATTTGTCAACGAACTTACCCCAATCCCTTTGAAACCCAACTTGTTTCCAATGTGAATATGGTTTTGATGTCATGGCCTCTCTCTACAACATCAAATTTACCAATTTTTTGTTAAGAATATGCTTTCACACTAAATGATGTGTTTACATCAAATTTACTCCATGTGTATTCTAAATTGTTTCAAGTTAATTCTTCATCATTTCTCTTTTTCCCATCTTGAAAAGACATTTCCTTCACCTTCTCCACTTTAAAAAGTACCTTCTCTATATGAGCTAACAATGCCATATTTTCCATAAGCATCCATTTTTAAAAGGCCCAAGTCATATTTCTTAAGTTTTATTCATGTTTTCCAATATGTTTTGTATTATTAGGACTTACAATGAATCATTGTTTGAGGATAGCCACAAGCGAAAAATGATAAATCTCATCTCAAAAAGCAAATAATCGAAGATGGATGCAATTATACTTAGAGAGGAAAGCTAGAGAAATGCATAAAATAAGAAAACACAATTACTTTTGGGAGATGCAACCATAGAAATGAAAAAAGTCAAGCCTTGTAACAAAGTTTAAGAAAATATTTTTGGAAATGAGAATGAACATGAATAGTCATTATTTCTTATTGCATGCATGAAGTGGATTTCTCAAACACAATGCAATACAATGATATTGAATATCAAAAACCTGATATGAAACTTTGAAATGAAATGATTTTCTCGTTTGCATTTAACATTTATAACACTTTGAAAAAAGTATCTGTGTCATGAATACTAGATCCTAGTATGTAAAACATTTCACTATGTTGTTCTTGTGTTCATATATTGTTTCAATACATATGAACATAAGAGAATTGACCATAATGTATCATGTGTTATCATATTCATAGTTTGTTTTTTGTACATTGAAACTTTGTGGCACTAAAATTGAATGACAACAAATAAGCATTGCATTATAAGAACTAACACAAAACAAAAGATGATATTTCAAGTCTGACTTTCAACTAAAACATCATGCAATAGTATTCTTTTAGTGTCAAGAAGGAAATTTCTAGAATTTTAAGGAGTGCTTAAGCACATAAATTGTATTGTAACATCACGACCTTCAAATCCGAATGTACACATCTACCTAAAGTTTTCCTTATATTGTCGAAGTTTGCAACAATAGATTCAAGAAAACATTGTTTGATTTCCTTAAGTTTCAAAAATATCTAGTAAATATTCATGTTGTGAACATAAAATTCTTTCAATAGTCTAATCCATTATATTCCCATATAAAAACTCAAAATTCTACATGTATATCACTCAACCTATAACATACACCTATGTTACTTCCAATGGCCCACGGCGTGCTAATTTACTATAATTTCTTATACCTTTCCTAAATAATAGAAGCCTTAGATTCATAAGGATTATGGGTTTGGATCTCACTGCATCCTCCCTCATTGTTCTTGACTAAAGTATAATTAGATACTAGCACATTTACAATAGATATTATGAAATTAACGTACATTTTCAGCCCAAATTTATAATGAACCTTTTTTTCAATTATATACCTTTAATTTTTTATGCATTAGTTTCTCAAATGTCCTATATTGCATTGTAGCCATAATGTGCAACAATAGTGAATGAGTTCAACCAAGATGATATTGCTAACTTACAATAAGGTATACTATTTTCATTCTTACCTCTTGATGCTATTAATATTTGTCTCCTATAATAATTGAGTCAGGCCTTAATTTTGTACAGGCATATTAATTCAACCTTGTAATGTATTGTAAATTCATATTCCTTTCTTAAATAATGGAGACCTTATATTTAGAAGGCTTATGAGTTTAGATCTCACTACATTCCCCCTCATTGTGCATGACTAAGGTGTGATCAGATGCTTTCACATTTAGAATAGAGATAATGAAAATGACCTACATTTTCTGCCCAAATTTTATGACCCTTTTTTCAATGGTATACCTTTAATTTTCTATGCATTATTTTCTGACACATCCTATATGCTACTCTAGACATACCCTATTCTAACCATGAATGAGTTCCACTGAGATGATATTGCTACTTACAATAGGCTATACCACTTCAATTCTACCTCCTAATGGTATTAATATCTTTGTGTCTCCTAAAATATTGGAATCATACACCTTAATTTGGCACAGCCATATTAATACAACATGGTGATTTATTGTAAATTCGTATGCTTTCTTAACAATGGAGGCCTTAGATTCAAAAGAATCGAGTTTAGATCTTAGTGCGCCCTCTCTCATTATGCATGACTAAGGTAAGCTAAAATTATAGCATATTTAGAATGGAGATTATGATATTAACCAACATGTTTAGCCAAAATTTTATAATGACCCTTCTTTTTCAATTGTGTATCTTTTTATTTGTTATGCATTATTTTTTGACACGTCCTATATAGAGCTCTCTCCATAACTTGCAGAAACCACAAATGAATTCCACCGAGATGATATTTTTAACTTACAATAGACTAGATTACTTCCATCTTACCTCCTAATGGTATTAATATCTTATTCTCATTTAATATCTGAATCATAAACATTAATTTCGTATAACCATTATAATACAACCTGGTAATTTAATGTAAATTCATATGCCTTTCTTAAACAATGGACGCCTTAGATTCAAAAGGATTATGATTTTAAATCTCATTGCATCATTGCTCAGTGTGCATAACTAAGGTACAATTGGATGCTAGCACACTTAGAATAGAGATTATGACATTAACATGCATTTTCAGCCAAAATTTAATAATGACCCTTCTTTTTCAATTGTGTACTAATAATTTGTTATATGACACATCCTATATTGTGTTGTATCTATAACTTGTGGAAATCATGAACAAGTTCCACCAAGATGATATTGTTAACTTATTGTTTATGGTGATTTTTGGTTCGTCTATTATAATGAGAAGCACCAAGAAACTCATCAGATGACAGGGTTTAACGATACCTATACCGACAGTGCAATGTTGGGATGAATAGAAGCCAAAGACACGAGAGACTACTCTTTCCAGAAGACGAGAGAACCTACATGCACATACCTTTAAACAGGATAGACATTAGATAGATATTTGACAAGTTGCTCGACAAAAGCTGATCCAAGGAACCAATAGGCTTCCTCGAAGGGTGTGAAATCATTTTATAATTAAGTGATTTTGATAATAATATAATTGATAATACAAGGAATGATTAGAATTCTAGGGGAATAGAGAGATCGTGTTCCACGTGATAGGTGTCTCAAGCAAGGGCCACGGCAATCTCGAACTCCTAAAAGTAGTCAAACCAGAATTGTTCAACAGCGTCTTGTTCTTCTTGTATGACTTCGAGTTGGTATTCTATGTATTTGATTACAGGTGTCAAGGTGATAGCATAAAGGCTAAGTTTGTGTGTGATGTCAAACTACTCCCAGACAAAGGATGTTGAATGATTGGGAGATCATAAATGCTAGTTATGGGATGTGATTCACCTATCACTATCATCTAAAGGGAGACACATCTTGAAAACAAACTAACTAGACATAAACAGAATGATAAGATCATTGAAATTATGTAAATTTGATAAAAATGATAGAATGATAGGGATCACTAGTGATTTGGATAGAATCATTGGTGATTCAAACAAAATCGTTGGTGATTACTCATAAAATGATTAATTCTTTAATAGGATGCAGATTGAACGTAGAATTATTAATCTAATGATTGATTTGGACTAACTAATGATGAAATAATTGGGAACGTAATTTAGATGGATGTACTTACTTTGAATGTGTAAATAAGTGGAAAATTTTGAGGAATCCTTACTGATATTTGTGGATTCTCCAAGGGCTTAACAGAGGTGATGAAGATGTTTGGATGTTCATAGTCGTGTCGTCTTGGTCTTGAATGCAACTGAGATTCATTAAGGATTGCTAAGGATCCATTTCAAAGAGGTTTTATGATCTATTTATAATCTTTGGTGATTCTATTAGAATCGCTGACGATCCGAGAAAAGTGGGGAAACCCACTTGGAAATGATTTCAGCCACTTCCAAATAGGGTTTTCAGATTTTGATTCGATTGTAAATGGTTGGGGAGGTTTTTGGGAGGTTTGGTGGTGGTGGTAAAAAAGGGTTTAGATAGGTTAAGGGTGGTTAGGGAGGTTTAGGATAGGTAAATAGGATTTACAGTGGGGTAAAACATGATTTTACGAGGGTGGAGTGATGGTTTAGGATAATGAGATAGGTTTAGGGATTTTTGAATAAGGGTGTGAGGGGTGTAGCCATGAAACATGTGTCTACATTTCCCCATTTTTGTCAAGTGGTTTGTGATGGATAAGCTGCTGGAAAAAAACAGGAGAAATGGTCATATTTTTGTTGGATAGGTGAAGCCCCTCAAACTGGGGGTTATTGCGACAAAGTGCAATGATCACAAGTTTGAAAAGGTTGTTTAATGAGATAGGTGTGTATGATGGTGTGTATCGATTTAAGATGCCCCAAGAATAGGCATGAAAATAATTTTCCACAAAGGTGGACTTTTGTAACTAGAGATTCAAGTGATAGGGGAACCAATGGGTTCTCAACCGATATGTGTATGACTCATAGGAAACAGGTGCTGGAAAAAGGCTCCTGAAAGAGGTAGGGTATCCATGATGTATCGAGAAATGTAGGCTTGAAATAAAGGATGTTTCCACATGGGTGGGCTTACGAGACCAAAATTCAAATGATAGGGGAACCAATGGGTTCTTGACCTATAGACATATGACTTAACGACGGTGAGGGAAACGGTTTCCCTAATGGTTGTGAAATTCAAAATGGATTTAATACAGGAATGCTTGTATAGATTGATTGATATTGAAAAGGGTCTTAGGGCCCCAAAAAGGAAGCAAATTTTTGAAAAGTGTACAATTTTGGCAAGGAATGATGAAAATGATGGTTTTAATGAGGCTTGGAGGCCATTTTAATGGTGTTTTGGATAAATGTTTGATTGGAGGCTCATTTGGTCATTTGCAATTTAAGAACCTTGAGAGACCTACGAACCCTAATTGGATATGTTTTTGTTAATTTGATTGAGATGGAGGTAGTTGGAGGTGTGCAAAGGTGACATAGGCTGACACGTGCTAAGGTAGGTGGTGTACTTAAAATATTTTAGTCATTTTTTGTTGTTTTTTTGTTTTTTCTGAAAATTAAAAGTGCTTAAAAATAGGTCCATCAATTTCAGGCGTTGAGCTACAAGATTCTCATGATTAGACTAGCAGATAGATGGGACCACCTGGTAGTGTGGGTATGGCCAACTATCAAGAACTATGCAAGGATTTGTGGTACTATGAGGAGATAGTGCAAAGGAGGCTTCCAGATGAGCCTTGTTATACAGTGCTTTTAGCGCAGTGACAAGTGGCTCCATCAGGTAGTGCAAGAGAGAGTGTTCGTTTAAAGAACTTTCAGTTTACTTAGTAATTTTTTGTAGATATTATTTTGATATATGAGGCTCATTTGAATCCCTTTCTGATGATGTATATTGTTGATATACGGGGTTTTTCAAGCCCTTGATGATGTACATACATTTTGATATATATATATGATTTTTTCGTTGAGTTATGTTTTTAATTATGGTTGTAATGAATGTGGGTGTGGTTAATAATGTTTTTTATGATGGAAATATATGATTTATATTGTAGATGCATGTGATTATGAGATGATTTTGATGATTTTATCATGACAAAGGGTAATCTTGTTGTGTGAACTGCGCACTTATACGATGGGTAATAAATTCTTGTGAAATGTTTTTTTTTTAACTATTTTGGACACATATAGTGTATGATGGTAAATTGATTTAAATGTATGATACTACACATACAACCTTATACTAGATGTTAATGTATGACCCATAATGGTTAGTCATACTAGGATCATAGATAAATATGAGATAGTTTGATTTTTTCCTTTTTCGACACAAGAAAGGTTTTGTGTAGTAAGCACAAGGAAATGGGTTCTTCCTAATAGTTCCCATGGTTTTGCCCCATCTTTATTGTATTTGATACAAGTTGATTGATGTGGGAAGCTTTCATTTGGGAAAATTTGATCAATGCGGGAATCTTTCATGGGATGGTTACTTTTTTTTTTTGTATGAGGATTGATCGATGCGGGAAGCCCCTTTTTGATATGAGGACTAATTAATGCGGGAAGTCCTTATTGTGTATTTTGATTGATTAGCCATCCTTCAAGGGATTGGTATATGATTTTATTGATTTTTGATTTGATAGGAGCCATCCTTTGGGGGAGTGGTCTATGGCTTTATTTGACATGTTTGATTTTTAATAGTCGTTCTTCGGGGGATCGGTGTATATTTTGATTGTATCCATCCCATAGATATTTTGATTCTAAGCCTAGGGAAACCCTAGGGTGACCACGTAGAAGAGGATAAGATAAGTGTGCAAGCTACACTTATTTCCTTGTCATTTCATTCAATAGGATAAGATAGGGGGATGGTGTGAGTAACGATTTTGGGGTTCCCTAGCCATGAGCGGGGAACTTGTCCATGAGGAATATGCTATGAGAAGAGTCGTGGTGCCCATATTCAAGGTCATGATTGATATGATAACGGGGGAGACCACATGATTCCAAATCATTACGGGGGTGATTGAATGTGTAGATTAATGGAATAAGAGCATAGTTTTACTAAGACCTCGTCAGTTGAATAGTTATCAGTAGAATGGCCACAAGTGTAATGCATTAAGAGGTTACTTTTTAGGTTTACCACCGAGGGAGACTAAGCAATAAGCCCCAGACCCATAATTATGGGTGATAATATGCAATCCAAGCCAGTTTGGAGAAAAATCTCCACGTTTACTCTTTTTTCGTGTTAGTGACGTGTCGGTTTTCTTTGATAACAAGATCACCAATACTAAAGTCATGTTGTTTGAGATGTTTGTTATAGTCTTGTTTGATGCATTCTTAATAGACGTTGATATGTTCGAGGGTTTTTAAATGACATTCATCTAATAGTTCAAGTTGTGATAAGTGTTTCTAATGATAATCCTCATCTGGGAGAAGGTCTTCAATGGAAATGCGTAGAGATGGGATTTGGAATTCGAGAGGAAGGACGACTTCGGTGTCATTAACTAAGAAGAAGGGCGTAACACCCGTAAGTGTGTGAAAGCTAGTCTGATATGACCATAATGTGAATGGGATTTGGAGATGCCAATCTCTACCATCTTGGTCAACAATTTGTTAGAGGCTTCTGCTTGACCATTTGCTTGTGGATAGTAAGGTGAAGAAAAACTAAGCTTGATGTTGTAGGTGTCACAAAGTTTTTGAACTTTCTTATTTTTGAACGATTTACCGTTATCTGTGATGAGCTTATGAGGAATACCAAAGCGACATATAATGTGATGATGGATGAAATCGACGATTTTATCGTCTTTAGTGGAGATAAGGGGGGTTGCTTATACCCATTTTCTAAAATATTTATTTGGTGTAATAATGGAGTTGTGTCATTGTGATGAGTGGGGGTTGATAAGGCCGATGAGGTCAAGTCCCCATCGTGAGAAGGGCCAAAGATCTTGGCTTGGTATAAGAGTGTGACTAAGAACATGTGTGAGGTTGGCATGTTGTTGAAATTTGACACATTTCTTTACATAGTCACAACAGTCTTGATTAAGCGTAGGCCCATAGTAGCCCATGCGCAGGATGTGTTTGGTGATAGCCAAACCATTGAATTTTCCACCACATATGTCATTGTGGATTTCTTTGATAGCTAGACGAGCCTCCAAATTCATAAGACACTAGAGGAGGAGGCCGTCAAATCCTCTTTTGTAAAGGATACCCCATAGTATGACGTAGCGAGATGCACGTTGTTGAAAGGATCTTTTGTCAATTTTGGATAACTTTAGGGGTAGTTTATTGGTGGAAAGATAGTCATATGTTTGTGTGTGCCATGTTTCAGATGACATGTTCTCTACATGATTGATGGTATGAAGATCATTGGTTGTGTAAGATGGTTGATCAATCTTTTGTACGATGAAAAATAATTTAGAATCATCGGGTGATAGAGGAATAAGAGAGGCAAGAGAATCCATTATGTCTGTGAATTTGTTAGATGAGCAAGGTGTGGTTTGAATTTTGTAATGGTCAAAGAGTTGTAATAAGTCTTTGACGATGGTTTTATATTTTTGAAAGACCTCATTTTTGCATTGATAGATCCCTTTGATTTGATTGATGATAAGTTTTTAGTCACCATAAATGTCTAGAATTTGTACACCTAGAAAGGTAGCGGTCTGGAATCCCATAATGAGGGCTTCATATTCTTCCTTGTTATTAGTGCATTCGAAGTTGATTTTGAAAGACAATAGAATAGGGGTGTCCCAAGGTGGCATTATGAATATTCTGGAATCTCCCCTACCTACATTTAGATACGTAGAAAAACAAGGTCATTTTGAGAGGGGTATTATCTTGATCAAGCATGTTGATTGATTCGTTAGGGTAGTGTTCACATGGTAATTGATTAGATGGAAGGGGAGCTTCTGTGAGCTTATCAGCAATGACATGCCCCTTAATGCATTTTTGAGAGATGAACTCAAGGTCAAATTCGATCATGAGCATGAGCCATCTAATGATGTCATCATTTTAATATGGTTTGGAATGTATAGATTTCAATGGATTGAAATTTGTGGCTACATGAGTTTTTTGATTGAGGAGGTAGTGACGGATTTTAGAAGTTGCGAAGTATAAGGCACAACACAACCTTTCAATTTCAAAATAGCGAGTTTCATAATTAGAAAGTGTGCGATTAATTTAATAGACACCTTGTTATTTACCTTGTTCTTCTCAATGCGCAAACATGGCTCCCAATGCTTGGTGAATTGTGGATATATATATATATATATATATATATATAGATAGAAAGGCTCCCCCTCACGCAGAGGTTTGAGCATGGGTGGTGATAGTAGGTATTATTTTTTATCCAAAGGAGAATTTGGGACTTCAAGAGCTCCCTAAATCTCCATAAACCATGACAGTATGGTAGAGCATTTAGAGAGCTTTCCGATGGTATAAGGAACGCTAGAAATAAATATTGTATACTCAAGATACCGCTACTCAAATTTTAGTCAAATTTCAGACTCGGTAGGGTCAACTAGCCAATCAAGCAGCGACACATGGCAAAAGTGGAGTTTCAGCAAAAGGGTAAAAATTCGGTTTTGAGACACCGGTCTTCGACACTCATGTTCGGACAAGTGGGCCCTGTTATTTGTTGGCTGGGGACCCTCACCCAAGTCAACACACTTTTTTTAGAGAGGGGTGTCTTTGCCGCCAAATTTGAAATATCAACCTAATTGACGAATTTGCCACGTGGCGGGTCCTCAAGCCATCATGTGCCCTGCCACCACTTTGCCATATAGCACATTGCATCGAATAGATCGAGAGTCACATTAGGCAAGTAAGGGGAGCTTGGGGCTGAGCTAATATCCAACTCGGTCAACTTACCTACCTCCCAAATGGTTCGGGAAAACTCACCCACATATTGGGCTTATCTACACACAGCATGGCTAAGCACCGGCTGCACCAAGTTTGCCAGATCAACATAGCCCACTAACCTATCTACGTGGCACTTCAAACCACCACCCGCCCAACATAGCCCACAACTCAACCACAGACCATGTGGAGGAAAAAAGGGGTACATTTGTGGCCCAAGCCACATTAAATTCAGTGATCGACCTACATTTAAACCCACCGCCAACCATTAACATCATCAATGTGGGATTTTGATCCCCACATAGTGAATGCAAAGCGGTGAGTGGTTGGGAAGGATCAAACCCCTAACCACCCACATTCTAAAATTAGCCTCCACCATCATGCCAATTGAGCTAGATTAAACTATATAAGGGCTCATTTGTATTTGTATAAGCATGAGTTTGTGCTTGTGCTAGAGCTTAATAAGGCAGTTTTGTAAAAGGCAATTTTAGAGGCACTTGGGAGTATATTGGGTCTTCAGAGTAAAATAGAAATTTGTCCAAAATTTTGAGACGCTCCTTGTGGACATATTTTTTTCCCATTTTGTAGATGTTGTGATGATGTTTTATGTTGTGGAAGTCACTAGAGCACCTAGATTTCTAGTTCGGAGCCATACGGCAAACATCATATTGGAGGGAAAATATGGGAGATTTGATCTTCTGCACCAGACATTGTAAGTTAGGATATTGCTACTCGATGATCGTGGAGTAGATTATTGTTCATCTGAAGACTAGTTTGGATTCAGATGAATCAACTGGCATTCTGATCTTCTGCACCAGACATTGTAAGCTAGGCTATTGCATGTCGGTGGTTGTGGAGGAGTTTATTATTCTTCTGAAGAACAGTTCAGATTCAGACGAATCAACTGGCATCAGGTTCAAAACTATGGGAGTTCTGATATTCTGCACCAGAAATTGTAAGTCGGTGGTCGTGGAAGAGGTTATTGCTCTTTGTTGGCTCGAAAATCTGTCGCTTGGGCAGATTTATGGATAGACGAGGCAACAGTGTGCGGGGCATAGCCCCTCTTTGAGTCAGCAAAGCGAAACTGGTTTATTGCTATTCTACCAGCAGGAATCTGTGCAAGTCTCACAATATTCCTGCTGGTAGAATAGCAATAAACCAGTTTCGCTTTGCTGACTCAAAGAGGGGCTATGCCTCACACACTGTTGCCTCGTCTATCCATAAATCTGCCCAAGCGACAGATTTTCGAGCCAACATTTGGCGACTCTACTGGGGAACGAACAGATCTATCAGATCTATGATAGTGGTATGTTTTAAAAAATTGGAAAAATCAGAAAAATCACTATCTGTTTGCAAACTCTAACTTTTTGTCAAAAATCCAAAATTTTACAAAAGTGCTCTAAATTGAAAATTTTCTTCTGAGATCCACATATCTGGCCTAGTTGGAGATCTTTAGTTCGCTGAGTTTTTTATAAAAATTTGTATTTTTCCGTAGATCTGAGTGTTTGACTATTTACCAAAATTTTCAAACTCTTTGAAAAAGTCAACTTTAGATCCAAAAATCAGCTTACTAATCTTCACTGTCATTTTATCCTCATTTTTCTTTGTCATTAAACCGCAATCGGTTTTCAGAAGGGGATAAAATTTAAATATTTAGAAAAGTACATGCTGCTGGTTTTTGTCAGAAAAACTAGAAAATCAGCAAGTACAACCAAAAAGAAATTTTAAATATGCGCCACAACATTGCAGATCTGGAAGGTACGCTGGCGGGTGAGCCATTTACGTGCAGCAGGCGAGCTCGTGGAGAAGTCGATCCTACTTTTGATCTACTTCAAAGGCACAATTTCAGTATAACACTAGCGCGCTTTTCATCACTAAGTTCAGCTGATCGGTTAGCCAGAAGCGCCTCACCCCCACGGAAGAACCGGTTTTCACAAGGAGCCTCCACATCCCTTTGTAGCGCCTTGCTGCTCAGTGGAACTGTGTTTCCAGCCCGTGTTCTTTTTCCAGCTGTCCAGATGGCGGTACCATGGGGAAATGCTATGGGCCCCCTGGCTTTACCACATCCAGTTCACGCGCTCCCTCATGGAAACCGAAAGAATTTTCCCAAATTTGACGGGAGTGGGAACCAAAGCATAGATTCACACATATCTGCATTCATCATGTCATGCAGTATCCTAGATGTAACTCATGAAGATGTGTCAGTTCACCTTTTTCTGGAAACTTTACAAGGGCCTACAGCAGAATGGTTTCAGCATTTACCAGCCGGATCTATTACCAGTTGGGCCACCTTGCGGGATGCTTTTGAAGACAGGTACAAGCCTTCGGAAGATGCATTTGCATTGTTATCACATATCACTCACCTGAAGAAGGAGGCCAATGAGACCATGCGTGATTTTATCGCCAGGTTCAATGCATTAATCAACCGCGTCCCTGTCGCCATGCTTCCAACACCAGAAAATCAGAAGTGTTTCTTCGTGAATGCTATGAGTTCGAAAGTAAGTTTCTTACTCCTGCAAGAGCAAGTGGCTACCTTGATTCTCGCCCAGGCTGCTGCCATCTGAATTGAAGATAATTTGATAATATATGGCGAATTGAAAAGGGAATCCTCTAAGCCTAAATCTTCGGGCCCTTCGCCCACTACTTCGTCTAATCCGGCATTTCAAAAGATGGCGAACGACTTGCTTGCATTAAAGAAACAGTTAGCCCAAGCTTCCCCCAGTTCCTCATATTGGGATATTCCACAGAGGAATTTCGTTTCCAACAATGTTTCACAAAGGCCGCGCTTACCTGCAACTGCTCCACGGTTGGCGCTTGAGGCTCCTCCGGTTAACGCCTTAGCCAAAATTGAAGAAGAGGAACAAGATTACGAAGAACCTTCGTCTCAAGGTGAAGATGATCAAGACGTGTCGGTGAGCCGACTGGCGACTCTACTATCGGGTATATGGAATTTGAGGAGGAAGAATCTGATGAAGAGGATGGTACACAAGGCTATGCAAGTGGACAATCATATGTTGTTTTTACCCGCTCGCAAGGAAAAGAAGCAGAGGTCGCTGCCCATGTGCAGAAGGAGAAGGCCGTGTCAAACGCGCCTCCAACTATTGCTAAAAGAGGTAATCCTCTTCCTACTCAACTCCCTGTTAAGTCTTTTACAAGGAAATATTTTCCCCCCATTTCTCCTCCAAATCAGCCTTCTTCTATTCCCATGAAGACCAGTAATCCTACCCTACCATCATGAAGTGAGGGACTCATTCCTTCACCAACGCAACCCTTGGCCGCATTTGACATAATTGACCATGCTAAAAAGACCAAGATCCAAATGTTTGAAGCTGAGTATCTTCAGTCAAACCCCGAACAGCTGATAAGATTGACTAAGTATATTCAAAGTCAAGCTGTCATAACTCCCCAGGTTTCCCCAAAAGGAATCCTTTCCACTCCTCCTGCATCCCGCATAAATGTTGCCTCAACATCTGCATCAGGCAAGATAGAGCCCTTCTACCTCTCCCTCCTAATCAATGGCCACAAGTTAAGTAACTGCATAATTGATTCTGGGGCTTCTGATAACGTCATGCCGGCAAAAGTTGCCCATGCTCTGGGCCTCACCCTTACCAAGCCTTTTGGCAGATGTTATTCCTTGGAAACCAAGCAGGTTCCGTTGATTGGTCAAATCAAAGACGCGCAGTTTGCATTTGCAGGCGTTCCCAGAGAAAAGAGTAAAGATGACCGTCCTCATTGCCAACATTCCAGCAGCCTACGGAATTTTGCTGGGAAGAAGTTTTTGTAGTGAGGTTGGAGGAGAAATTCATATGGACTGGTCCAAGGCTAGAATCCCCGTCAAAGGTGTAATGCAGACATTGGAGCCAGAATCACAAAAGAAGTACTTGGTTACTAACTCTGAGGACCCCAAAGCTCAAATTCTTTTCGAATCATCAGGGATGGGGAACTATTTCTTGTCTACCGAGTCTGACAAAATGGTTGTTCTCGTCCAAGAAGAAGATCTTAACAAGGTCTGGACCTTGCAATTTGATGGCAGCTGCGCAACCAGTGGATGTGGCGCCGGAGCCGTGCTAATATCTCCCGAGGAAGAAATTATTCCTCTCTCTTTTAAGTTGCAGTTTTTCAACACAAATAATACTGCTGAGTATGAATCTCTGCTACTTGGCATGCAAGCCGTGAAGGAAAGAGGGATCAAAAATCTGAAAGTACAAGGTGATGCAGAGCTAGTCGTGAATCAAGTTAAAAGGATATATCAAGTGAAGAATGAGAGGCTCAGGCACTACCGTAATGCGGTGTGGGACAGCATTGAAGAATTTGACGCCTTTTCGATAGAATCC
Organism: Taxus chinensis; assembly: GCA_019776745.2. Classification (NCBI taxonomy): domain Eukaryota; kingdom Viridiplantae; phylum Streptophyta; class Pinopsida; order Cupressales; family Taxaceae; genus Taxus; species Taxus chinensis. The sequence continues at coordinate 60,432,810 of CM034147.1, read as the reverse complement.
ATTCCAAGAGCTCAAAATGACATGGCTGATTCATTGGCCGTTTCAGCATCCCTCATGCTCCCGCACCCAGGTTTGAAAATAGACAAATACACCATTGAGATGGTTTTCCGCCCAAGTGTGCCAGACAATTCTCAGCATTGGCAAGTATTCAACGATGACAATCAACTCATTGCCTTTCTAGAAAAGGTGGAAAATTTCAAGGAATTGCATTTTGAAGGATCCACTTCTATGTGCCGCGAATCAGTCACCGATCAAAAGGATGAATCCGAAGGGAATGACGGCATATGTCAGCTCAAAGGAAATAAAATTTCGAAGGGCCTGGTTTCTTTAGAATGGTTGTTCGATAGGCATGACCGTTTTGTAAAAAAGAAAAGGTGAGATGATACGGGCTCCTCCCCAGAAACCGAACCGGTTAATTTAGGTTCAGTAGAGCATCCGCAATTCGTGAACATTGGAAAATGTTGCACGCCTGAAGAGAAGCGGAAGTTTGTCAAACTGCTGAAGAAATACATGGATGTATTGGCATGGTCCTATGCCGATCTGAAATCTTTTAAGCCAAAGGACGTCCAGCATGACATCCCGTTGAAAGAAGACGTCAAACCCTTTCGCCAGAAGCAGAGGCATTATAACCCTAAGATCTCAGGTACTATCCAAGCTGAAATTCAGAAAATGCTGGATGTGAGAATCATTTTTCCTATCCATCACAGTACTTGGGTAGCAAATATTGTGCCAGTGCGCAAGAAGAATGGAGAAATACGCATATGCGTAGATTTTCGAAATTTGAATCAGGCTTCCTTAAAAGACAACTACCCACTTCCTATAATGGATCAAGTTCTACAATCAGTAACTGGATCAGAAATGCTTGTCCATGCTTGATGGTTTTTCGGGCTACAATCAGATTGAAGTCTCACCTGAAGATCAATTTAAAACAGCATTCACTACTCCCTGGGGTACGTTTGCCTACAGCAGGATGCCTTTTGGCCTGACCAATGCTGGTGCCACTTTTCAGCGGGCCATGGACCTTGCATTCAAAGGTATGATGGGGAAGGTCATTGTGGTTTATCTAGATGACTTAACTGTGTTCTCTAAACAATGAAGTGATCATTGTGATCACCTGGAGCAAGTATTGGCCAGATGCCGAGAGCATGGGATTTCCCTGAACCCGAAAAAGTTCTATTTTTGGAGTCACAGAAGGAAAGTTGCTAGGGCATGTTGTTAGCAAAGAAGGAACGAAGATAGATACTGAAAGAGTTAAGGCTATTCAGAGCCTTACTCTGCCTACAAGTAAGACCGGCGTTCATTCTTTCTTTGGAAAGGTGAACTTTCTCAGGCGTTTTGTTCCCGACTTTGCTGAAAAGACTCGTCATATATTGGACATGATGAAAGGGTCACCAACTTTCCGGTGGAGCGAGGAAGGGAAAAGGTCGTTTGAAGAAATAAAAGCTTCCGTCGCTCACGCGCCAGTCCTGGTATGTCCCGATTTCTCCAAAGATTTTATCATGTATAGTTATGCATCTGAGCATACTGTGTCTGCCATCTTGATGCAAAAGAATTCTGAGGATGTTGAATCTCCGATTGCATTCATGAGCTCTCCCCTCAAGCCTCACGAATTAAAAATGTCTCAATTGGAAAAGCATGCCTTCGCCGTTGTCAAAGCAGTCAAAAACTTCAGGTATTACATTTTAAATTCTCATACAGTGGTGCTGGTCCCTGACACGGCAGTCAAATCAATTCTAACTCAATAGGAGTTAGGAAGCTTGCGAGGAAATTGGATTGCAAAGGTCCAGGAGTACGACCTGGATATAAAACCAACCAAGCTGGTAAGAGGCAAGGGCCTATGTCAGCTTATGGCTGAAAACAAAGATTCAGAAAACCCTGAGGAAAAGGATGATTGTACCAATGAAGCGCAAAGCCAGCTGGAAAAAGCCCATTCTCTACCTCTGGTTCTATTTGTCGCAACCAGCGATGAGTGGTATTCCGATATTGCTTTCTTCCTCACCTACGGCGAATGCCTAGCTCACCTAACTGTAAAGGAGAAGCACACTATAAAGCTCAGAGCAGCCAAATATGTCATCTGGGATGACGGTTTATACAAACGCGGGATAGATGGTGTCTTCTTGCGATGTGTCGACAAGCCACAGCAGGTGAAGTTACTTGAAAGTTTTCATAATTCAGCCTGTGGAGGCCATTTCTCCTCTTCTGTGACAGCACACAAGATCATCCGGGCCAGGTACTATTGGCCGACGCTTTTCCAAGATACAGCCACCTGGGTAGCAAAGTGTGAACCTTGCCAGCAGTTCGTCGGCAAGCCCAAGTTGGCTGCTTTTCCCCTCAGGCTGGTCATTGTCAACGAACCATTCAGGCAGTGGGGAATTGATTTTATCGGTGCACTCAATCCCCAATCGAGTGCCAGACATAGTTATGTCCTAACAGCAATGGATTACTTCACCAAGTGGGTGGAAGCCATACCTGTCAAACATGCCACTTCCGAAGTTGTTTGCAGTTTCATCAAAGAAAATATCATTGTCAGATTTGGCGTTCCGAATAAGATTGTTGCTGATAATGCTTCTAACTTCTCTTCACGGGAAGTTATTAGTTTTTGCTATGAATATGGGATAACTTTGGCTCACGCCTCAGATTATTACCCTCAGGGAAATGGTCAGGCAGAATCCAGTAACAAAAACTTGGTGACCATCATACGAAAGCTGGTGGATGAGAATCAACGAATGTGGCACAAGTCCTTATACGACGCTTTGTGGGCAGATCGCATTACTCCCAAGAGGTCTCTCGGCATGTCACCTTTTCAAGTGTTATATGGCACTGATGCCGAGCTTCCCATTTCCGCTGAAATCCCTGCTCTGCGCTTGGCACGAGCAATTGAAGATGAGACTTTTCAAAATTCTCTTGAAAAGAGGATCATGTATCTGACAGAGCTCGAAGAAAAGAGAGTAAGAGTGATTGACAAGATCACCGAGCATCAGAATCAAGTCAAGAGACTGTTCGATAAAAAAGCTAAGCAAAGAAATTTCCAGGTGGGAGACCTCGTCCTTCTGTGGGACAAGCGAAGAGAGCCAAAGGGCATGCACGGGAAATTTGATTCTCTGTGGAGAGGGCCTTTCAAGATCAAGCAGCTCAATGGAGAGAATAGCTTCTATCTCTCATATCTAGATGGAACCGAGCTCCCGCTTCCCTATAGCGGGCAGCATCTGAAAATCTTCAGGAAGTAGAGCTTGCTCTCTTCTTTGTACAGTTTGCTTTAGTTGTGTGTTTGTTTTTGTCGTGTGTTTGCTTTTTGTTTGTTGTGTGTTCCCTTTTTTCGCCCTCTGGTCGCCCTTGTTTTTGACTCTCTCCAACCCAATGGATAGGCACATGAGATCTGGGATTCTCTACCCCTGAGGTTTGCTCAGGGATAGTCCCCAGAAAGAGCCAGCTGTTATCCCGTAAAATTGGCAAGGGCAATTTTACAGATAACCCTACCAAAAGTTTTGTTCCGATCCCTCGTCAGGGATTTCTTGCGTTCGGAACGTTGCAAAATCCCTTCCCGGGAAATCTAGTTTTCCGAACTTAGCCGTTTTTGGTCTTTTTGGGCGGGCGCATATAATGACTATGCAACATCAAATGTTCATGCACCCCCTTTAAAGCCTTTGGCGCATGTTTTCTTGTGTCAACAGGCGTTTTGGTGTGCCTCTCTATGTTGAGTCTTTCCTGCGTGCGCCAAGGCGCATGCGCCTTCCTGTCAACATATCTTTTGTTGCGCCCCTTTTTGGTGCGCAAAGGGCGCACATATTCCTCTGTCGACACCACTTTCGGTGCGCCATAGGCGCACATATTATCGTGTTGACAAGCATTTTGGTGTGCCAAAGGGCGCATGTTTTCTTGTGTCGACAGCTCTTTTGGTGCGCCACTTAAAAAGTTGGTGGCGCATTTATTGCTTCCTCACCTATAAATAGGCGCATCTGCGCTGTCATTATCACCAACGCAAATCACGTGATTTTCTCTGTACCTGTCTGCGCACCATCCCTGTCACTTTCGAGTTGCTTTGTGGACCCATTTGCACATTTCTTCGTTATAAATATCTGGGTAAGAGGTCCTCTTTCTTTTGTGCTTCGTGTTTGTGGTTTTTGGCTGCTTGTGGGTATGAATTGGATTGAAAAGAATGAAATCATGAACTTGCCCCCCCTGCTGTCTTTCCACATGATCTTCCCCCTCTTTCCAGATCTGCTGGTAGAGGAAGCTCTGTCCTGAAATATTAGCTTGGAACCCTTTGTTTAAAGCCATTTCTATCACCCCAAACGACCCTGCAAAAGGAGGCTTAACCACATAGAAACCCCTCAGAGAGAGAACTGATGCTTGAAAAGAAAACTGTATTTTTCTTCTCCTTTGGCGCATTGGCACACCCTGCAACATGAAGAACAGTTGCGCCAATGGCGCATCTGTCGCCCCTGTTACACAAAGAGCAGCCGCGCCAATGGCGCACATTCCCTGCCTGCTGCATCGTGAAAAGTTGCGCCCTCAAGGCGCACTGCCTTAGTTTGTTACAAACACTTTCCTCGTGCCCCCTCATGATGCACCAAATTCATTTGTTGCATTGCTAAAACCTGCGCCCTATGGCGCACCCTGCATGTGTGCAACATAGAAATTATCCGCGCCAAGTGCAAAGCTTTAAACGGCGCAGGCGCATCCATCATTGCAACAACAGCATGTCATGCAGACCTTTCATGCGCCGCGCCAAGTTCCCTTAAGCGCACAAAAAGCATATGTTACACAAACCTTATATGCGCCTTTGGCGCACCAAAGTTCCATGCAACATGAAAATTATATGCGCTTCTGGCGCATCCTGTTCCCGTGCAACATAAAGAATCCATGCGCCCTTTACAAAACGCATACATATGGCGCAGGCGCACCTGTGCTTACAACAACAAAGAATGCACCCTGCAGTGTCCATGCGCCATGCGCCCTTTGGCGCTGATTTATCCCCTGCAACAGCCCTTTCCTGTGCGCCTTACTATTTAGCCCTGTAACCTGCAGCATTCATGCGCCCTACGCCCTGAAGCCTTAAAATTGCTAACTCTTTCTTCTGTCAACATTTCAATGGAAAATCAAACAGCTGACATGGCTTTCTTCAATTGGGTTTCACTTCTTATTCTTGCAGATCAGCAACTAAGTTCAGAAGAACATATGTCAACATCAAGCAAGAAACCTATCAAATCTAAAGGCAAGGCCAAGCTCACAGAAGAAGAAATGAAGTATAAGTATCAGAGGGTCAGAATGCCCGAGTCCCAAGCAGAGTGTGACCTAGACATCAGAGACTCAGAGCTGGGTCATATTGATATGGAGGAATTCTGGGCCAGAACCCAGAGGGTCACGAGAAGTCCATGGATGGACAAGCTGATAGGCAGTGCCCTGCACCTTGCTGGTGGGATCCCAGTCAGTGCCGTAAACAATGAATTTATGATGGTGGTAGCCCGATGCTACAACAAAGACACAAGATGTGTCCATGGTGAGAAGGGCGAGGTTATAATTAACCTCACTGCCCGGCACTTTGAAGTAATGCTCGGCATACCTCATCACCGGCACTTTGTGGCCGTCAGCCAACAAGATTGCATCAAGGCCTGGGATGACAATGAAGATCAGTGCATGCAGCTGATGAATGAAGTTTATCTCAAGAACAAAAAAGTAGTGACTCGGTGGCCACAAGTCATTCATCGCAGTGACTTTTCAGAGGAACTCAGCGACACAATTACGTTCCTGAGCAGAGTTTTCGGGCTTCCTGACGCCCATTATTTTCACAAGTGGATGCTGCGGTACCTTGAGACAATGAACAAAAATGTGCCCGATCAACGCTTTGAATGGGCAGAAATTATAAGCAGCACAATCTCTGAGCAGCTACAACAACTCAACACAATGGGGAGGTTCTATATGAACTCCTACGTGGTCTATGCTGCAGCTTCAGAAAGGGACTATCCAGCTCTGATGCGGTGTGGGGTTTGGCCCCAAGTTAAAATCTATGAATACTATCCAGAGCTGAAGCTGGAAAATAGCATCCCCCAATTCACAAAGATCAATGATGCATTCTTCTACTTCATCATCTACCTGTTGAGGTCGAATATGACTCACGGTCGCACGACCAAGAGCATAGTAGCAGCTACTGAGAAGTGGGGGGCCCTGTTCACTCAATTCCCCACGTTTACCTATCTAAGGGCAGTCAATTTCTTGGGGGAACCGACTAGACTGCCAAGGTATGCCGGGCCCAAATTGATCCTGTTGGAGCTGTCGAGGCAGCTTGTTACTTATCATGAAAAGTGCCTAAAGAGAAAGAAGGGTGGAACTCCTTTCCCCCTCACAGTGGGTAGATATACGTGTCTCACTCACCACAAGGCAAAAGATATGTTTGCAGAACTGGAGCTGCTGAATCTGAAACATGACTTCCCAGCAAGGCCCACCTTCGACCCGAGAAATTGTTTGCCTAGGGCCAAGCTCGACCCGATCCACATCCCTCAGATCGAAGATATCTACATCGACATATATCATGAGGTTGAGCTCAGGAGGAAGGATCATTCTCGCTTGGCCTTAGCAGAAATCATCCAGTACGGGGTGGCCATCATCCCCAAAGGCTACCAAACTACTGAAGAGGAAGTGGATCAAGTGTATCTTGACACAGGTGGGGACGATTGGCCTTTCGCGATAATTGATAGAACTAAAGCCCCTCAGACAATTGAGGAAAGGGTCAAAGAAACTCTGCGTAGAACAGAACATTGGTGCCGAATGAACGGGCTCATCTACCTCGGGGTCGATTTCACAACCTCTCCGTTGGGAAACGCACCTCCTCGGGCTAAACAACAGCCAAAGGGCAAAGGAAAAGGCAAAGAGGGTGAATCCAGCTCCACCCAAGAGGAAGCTCCTGTAAGTCCTCCTTCCGCTGCACCCGAACAAGTTGTAACTCTGGCTTCCCCAGAGAAAGAAACAGCGGAAGATGTCCCAATAGGCCCATCCACTCAGGATGTCGCCACTGCTGTAACAACTGAGGTCCCTTCTGTTCCTTCTCCTTCCCCTCCTTCCCCTCCTCAGGTGACCCAAGCGACCATTCCTTTGGTCGTGTCCTCTCCCCCTTCTTCTACTGTCCCTCCTGCTTCTTCATCCATCTTCTCTTCTCTCGCGGATCTGTCCCCCTCCATTTCTTCCCTCATCTCTGAGCTCCCTTCCCTTCCTATGTCTTCCTCTCCTGCAGTATCTCTTCCTCCCGTGAGCGCTTCCTCGGCCTCCCTCTCGATGCCACCTCCAAGTGTCTCCACGTTTTTCCCTTCTACTACTGCAGCTGCCCCCTTCTCTGTTTCTGGTCCTTCTCCCATAAGTCCAGCTTGGATCTCCCAGCACCTGAGTCAGCAGAAAAGGAAAGTTCCCATCGCACCGATGGACTTCTCCGTGATCCCGTCAAAAGGGGTAAAGAAGCAGAAGCCCATCACACGCTTCTCTCAGAGTGCTTCGGGAGAGAGGGTAATGGAGATCGCGTACCCCAATCCTCTGAAGGATAAAAAGGATCTGTCCTCGACAGATTACACAGTGACTCAAGTCACAATGGGGACGTCTTCTGAAAGCCTTCAGGGAGAGGCCCTATCTGCAGTCGACGCCCTCTGCAAGAAGCTTCAAGAAGCAAAAGAAGAGAAAAGGCTACTGAAAGAGCAAAATAAACATCTGCTCCACGCCTTACAGAAGATGGGCAGTGCACCTCCCACAACTGCCACCGAGACTCCTGAGCCTCTGAGCCAGGATAAAATTAATGAATATGCAAAGATCGGCGAGCAGGGTATGGCAGTTTCCGCCTGGAGGAGCCAGATCCTCAAGGACAGTGAAAAAGTGATCGCCAAGTTCACCGATTTGTACCTGAACATCAACAAGGCGAACAAAGAACTCCAGGCGTTAGCAGGACCCATATCAGAAGAGCTGGACCATGCTAGGCTGCAGCGTGAGACCTTTCAAAGAATGTTCGACTGTTCAGTCGAAGATCTGGTCAAGTTCGGCGTTTTCGGTCATCCCAGGGCCCTCAATAAAATCCTTTCCACTCTGGATTACCGGATGGATCAACTGGAATTCATCCTTGAAAAGATCGATAAGGTAAAGGAAGAAGCCCTGGACGCGATGCACCAAATGGAACAAATCGTTCTCAACATGTCTCCAGGGTTGCTTACTCCTTCCTTCGCCTTAAGGAAAGTTGATGAAACCATCCAGATCTTCAAGGAGATCGTTTCACAAGGGCTGGGGCCAGAGGTCACTTTTGACACAGAATCCATCAATAACCTGCTGGCCTGTCGGGACTTCATCGGGTTCCTAATAGAAGCAGAGAAAGAATATTCCAAACTCCCAGAGAAGCTCATAGACGAGCGGGAGACTTGCGAGGTGATCAGCGAGCGACACAAGGATCCTTCCCAGGATCAACTAGAGCCCATGATCAGCAAGTTCATGGAATACCGTGCCCAATTCCACATCTCGTCACCTGAGCAGCAGCAGAAGCAGGATACCCCCTTTCGGCCGCAGGATGACGACGATGAATGAATTCTTTCTCTTCTTCTCTCTCTCCTTCGACTTTCTTTTTGTAAAATGTCTAAAGTATGTTGGCACAAATGATGACATCATCCATGTTGCACCATGGGATGATGTCATCCATCAAGTTGTCAAAAGTCAACATGACTTTGAGATATTTTTGTAGATATTTTGTATATTTTATGTAAATAGGTGGTTGGTTCCTTTTTGCCTTCCTTCTTCTCCTTCTTCTATAAATACTCAAATACTTGTTGTATTTGAATAGTGGATATCTTTTAGATGAAAAATAGAAGTGAGAAGAAAAGACTTTGAGCTTTTTGTAACAGAAGGAAATATTAATACAATATTTAGACTTTGTGCTGAATACATGTGTTATTTGCATTAGATCTTTCTTATGTCAGATCTGTGTGTTTATTCTGTTGGATCTACTTCTGTTTTATTGTCATTTATTCATCAGTATTGCTTTGTTCGTTTATGCAAGTAGGTTTGGCTCTGTTTACTACCAATCCCAAAACATAAACCCTCTGACCTTTCTGCTTTGGAATTCATTTCTTTTCTCCCTTCGGACCTGATCTTTCTTCATCCTCTCTTTCATTCCTTTCTTTCCGCAGTCGGAAATAACCCTACTGGGATGAGATCCCAAACCCCCGAAGGCAGAATATTGTGAGACTTGCACAGATTCCTGCTGGTAGAATAGCAATAAACCAGTTTCGCTTTGCTGACTCAAAGAGGGGCTATGCCCTGCACACTGTTGACCTCGTCTATCCATAAATCTGCCCAAGTGACAGATTTTCGAGCCAACACAAACTCCATTATCAACCGTTTGTAGTGTGTCCATTTTTGCATATTGTAATTTTTATTAAGTTGATAATATGGTGGAATGAAATCGGTAAATTAACAAATTTCCTATAGGGGTCTGAGGTCAGTGAAACTTTTTGGTTGTATTTTCAGATCAGTTTGAAGGCGTCAAAGGCATGTTGACAATTATCATCTCATTTGAAGTGGATATATTTTCGTAAAAGATGATGAAAGGGTTGACAGCGATTTGATAACTACGAGATGAAGCGACAGATAGATTGAAGTTTTCCTTAAAGGTTGCGAAGTTGCTTAAGATTAGATGTTGGAGGCATTTCGATGATGGCTTTGACTTTAGCAGTGTCAACTTAAATTCCCATAATAGACACAATGAATCTAAGGAGTTTTCCTATGAGAACTCCAAATACACATTTAGCAAGATTGAGACAAAGGAAGAACTGTAGAACATGTGCAAAGATCATGTCAAGAACAACTAGATGGTCTCTTCGGTGTTTGGATTTACCTAAGAGATCATCGATGTATTATTTTGTGGTTTTGTGGATGAGATCATGGAAGATGTAGTTTATGGCATGTTGATAAGTAGCTCCTACATTTTTCAAGCCAAAGGGCATTACTCTATAGTAGAAGGTTCCCCATGGGGTGATGAAATAGGTCTTGTGTTGATCCTCGAGTGCAATTAAGATTTGATTATAACCAAAAAAACCATCCATAAAAGAGAGCATTTTGTGGCATGTTGTTAAATCAATGAGCTGGTCGATGTTGGGAAGAGGAAATTCGTCTTTGGCGCAGGCAAGGTTCAAGTCTCAAAATTTTCGTGCATAATTTTCCAGTGGCTTTAGTGACAGTTACGATATTAGAAACCCATTGCAGATATCAATGGGTAGCATGAAGTTGGCTAAAAGAAGACGTTGAAGTTCTTTAATTAAAAGTGCAATGAAAGGATGCATCCTCTTAAGTACGAGCTTGGTATCCAAGATAACGTTATTTTGGATGATGATGTTAGGGTCTATACCTGGCAAGTCAATGTAGGATCACACAAAGGCTTGACTATGTTTGGACAGGAAAATAGTGAATTCTTGGAGTTCACGCGAGTCTAAGGCTTGGCCGATTTTGACAACGTGTGGCTCTTGTAATGTGCCAATGTTAACATCAACAGTGGATTCATTGAGGGTTGATGTGTCAGATGGAAGGGTCTTCTGAAAATAATGATCTTCAGCACCCATATAGGTCAGGATGTCATCGTCACCGTGATAGTGGAGGATGTCGATGGTAGGAGAGTCTTCTTCTATCATGTGAGGTAAGCTTAAGGGGATGGATTCAATTTTTTCATTAACCTAATAAGTTAATGGTCCAAGTGAAATGGTATTGACTAAAAAAATTAGGTGGGATGGATACAGTGTCTTCATTGTCAAAGGGTGAGTCCAACAACAGTGACACGAGTGCTTGAGATTCGGATGTTGATGGTGGTGGTTTAGAAGGAGACACTTTGAAGCCCAGACCATATTTTTCATAAGGTTCATTCTAGCCTTTAAAGACTAAGTCATGTGGATCTTGTTTGTATCAACTTAGACCGAAGCCTTTCCATGCACAATGGTAGAGGCATGTTTGGATGAACTGGGGTTTTCCTAAGAATGAAAATTCAGATGAAGAAGGGCTTTCCGTGTGGTTGATCGTCGAGTTGAGATGAAGGACGGTCGATTCCTTCATACACTAACTATGTTTGAAGGAATGGAGGGCCGAAGGAAATGATGCTTCCTACATTAGGCTCGTAAAGTGGTTGTTTGTCTGCCCTCCCATATGTTTTAGGTGTGGAAAGGGTGTTAAGGGCTAGGAGGTGGTACTCCCCCAGTGAAAGGCATTACATGATGTCATCAAAAGAGTCATCATTTGGAAGTTTGGATGTGGGGATTGAACAACTCATGGACGCTTCGTTTGTACTAGGATTTTGTAGAGGAAGCAAGACGTTGTGTCTGTATGTCATGTGGAAAGATTTAAATGGATTTGGGTCGGTAGGGACCATGATGGTTTTACCTTCGTGTTCATATTTTAGACATCGGTGTAGAGTGGATGGGACACAACACATTGTGTGTATCCAGGGATGACCAAACAACATGTTATATTGAAACTATCCTTCTACCATGTAGAAGAGTTTTTAGAGGCTTTTCGGACTTATTTTGATGGGTAAGATGACTTTGCCCAATGTAGGGGCTGCAGTATCATTGAAAGCACGTAGAATTGTGGGTGATTGAGCGACAATGGTGTCAAGTAGTTGGAGTTGTTTGAACGCATGAGTTGATATGATGTGTATGCTAACATCATTATCGATCATAACTCTTTTAACAAGAGTATCGTTGATTCGGGTGGTGACAAAAAGGGGAAGATCATGGTCTTCAGGTTGGAATGACAGGATCTCAAAGTCATTGAATGCAATGGTATTCAATATCTTCAAGGTGCCAACAAGGTTGGTAAAAATATGGGGCTCGTTAAAAGGAACTGAGATTGATTGGAGGGCTTCGATCATGGCTTGGAAATGTTGGGGAGAGTTCTGAACAAGCTCGTAGAGGGAAATTTTAACTGGAGCCTGTGTAGTTGTTTGAGAACGATATTTTGAATAGATGTTGTTGATGTATTCTGAGGGGCTGTGAGTATGGAAACTTTAGCTTTAGATGGTGATGGACTAGGTGACTTGGGAGGAGCCATAGAGATAGAGACTTTAGGCTTGTCTTGATTTTGGGCCTTCAAGTCGAGTGTGTGGGCTCTGGTGGTTATGCAGACATTGTCAATCTAAAAATGTGGTGGTTTACTAGAAGAGGGCACAATTTTGTTAAAGAGGATCTTAGATGATTTCTTTGGATTATTCGATTTAGGAACCTTAGGAGCAGGTGTGATATGATGTTTTGATTTGGTTGATTTGACGGGTGGACTGGGATGATCTTTATTGATTAGGAGGATTCCTTTATTAGAAAGGCTTTGAATGACAACGTGAAGGGATTTGCAATCTTCCGTGTAATGCCCTATTATTCGATGGTAAGCACTAAATGCATGGTAATTGTACTAGGAGGGTTTCCATCCCCGAGGGTCATAGAGTTTGATAGGTGGTAATGTGATAGTTGATGATCGAACGAGTTGTTCAAGGGTTTTAGTATAATACCCTGTCCGAGTCTATTGAGATGATGTCAAGGGGTAGGATTATGAGTGTCATCGAATGATTCAGAAGTATGAAACACATGACGTGTATCTGAGGTGGTGTGTCCAGATGTTGTTGTGGAGATTAGTTCAGATTCTGTAACATTGACTTTAAGCTTAGAGGACGGATGTAACCCCAAACTAGAGGGCAAAGGGATTGTTTTGGTTTAGTGATGGTCATGCGAGATTTGTACTTCATTGGTACGGAAGGTGGTGGGTTTTGACGTGTGATTGCTAGGGTTCTTGATCTAGTGCATGTCGATGTGGTTGTTAAAGAAGCTATGTAAAACCTCAACAACGGGTTTATTTTCTTTTGATGTCGAAGGAACAGTATTAGATGTTTCTATGGAAGTAGATATGATGTATTTTGAGGGTTGAGACCCGAATGGGCTTGAGGCCTCTGTAGTGATGTTATCTGTAGAGTTTGATTGTTCAGTTGGGATGTCAGTCGTAAAGACCGATAATATGTTGGGTGTGGGTAAGAGTTCATGAATGGTATTGACGATGTGATGAGACCCTATGACATTGGTTTGAGGTTGGTTACTATTCGGAGGATGATTTGTAAAAGGATGTTTAAACATATCCACATTTTAGTTAGGAGGTGCATTCGGATTATCAAGTTGTAACTCACCTCTGTCAAATGAGATCATGAAGGACATTTCTAAATGATCAGCACCTTTCGATGTCATCTCCTCAGACTTGGTGATATTTTAAGTAGTCGTTTTCTATATACCAAGAAGGTTTAGATGTGGAAACATCGATGGGTCAAATAGGAGGAAGCAAAATCATACAAGCGACAAGAAGTTTTTCAAAGATGGAACTATATGATTCTCCTAGGGGTGTATATTTTCGCTGAGGTCGGGATTTGTTAGAGTTTGATCGGTTTTTGGATGCAGTTTTCAAAACAGCTACATTTGCGGAGCCTCCAAATTTTTCTGTGCTAGAAGAAGCTTTGAAGGAGGGGTCAGGTTTGGGTTTCTTAGATTGTAATTTCACCTTACCGTCCTCGAGGGCTCGGAGTTCCAATTTTCGGGCCATGGTGAAGGCTTCATCAAAGGTTTGAAATTATTGGATTTGTAATGTGGATGATATATGTTTAGCACATGATCAAGTGAATAACTCAATTAGCTTAATCTGTGGAAGGGAGAAGGAGAGTTCATTGATAATCCCTCGCCACCTGGCGACGAAATCAGCAATAGACTCATCTTCAAATTCTTTAATAGCATAGAGATTGGTGATAGAGATCTTATGGGCTATGTTAATAGAAAAGTGTTCCAAAAACAACTATGCTAGTTGTGCGAATGAGAACGAAGATTGTTGGGGAATATTGTTGTACCGGTTGAGGGCAAGGCTAGCGAACGACATGGGAAATGTCCTCAACATCAAATCTTGATCATGGGTGATGAGGTAGCATGCATGATGAAATACTCGGATGTGTTGTTGTGGATCCCCTTAACTGTAAAATTTGATAAACTTAGGTAGTTCCCAATGATAAGAATAGGCTTTGAATTGTACATATGGACTGATAGGTTCATTGCATATTTGTTTATAAAAAAGAGTGTTCTTTGGTCCCATGGTAGCAGCTTCAATGCTCGTGATTCTACTCATTAATTCCTGCATGGGATCATTTTGAAGAGGTTGTTTGATATCTGAAGAGGATGGATTGGATTGATAGTAGATATGTGATCTGAAAATGCAAGTTATAAATTTCAAACTTTAACCATTCACAAGGATCTTGGAACTCAACATCAATTTTACATCTTAAACGCTATTGATTAATTCCCTTTCAAAATATGCACCTCAATCTGATTTTTTTAATCAAAACATTGATATGTGCATACACTTATTCCGTTGTGGATTATGGATACTGAAATTTACTTAAGTCCATTTTCCCATTTTAATTGATGAATTGCTTAGCCAAATTAATAAAAATCCATAACCGATTTCATATGATCAAAAGTTTTCCGGGGTGAAGGCAAAACATCCACAAAATGACAATTGATAACGGAGTTCACCCGTAGGCTACATCTCTGGATTCACAGAAAGTGAATCGGTCTATTATGTCCAATGAAGTACAATTTATCACCTTCAATAATGACAATAGAGGTTTTATACATGGTTTAGAGCTTTCAAACGAAGAATGTATCTAATTTCCTATCAGACTTCTTCCACAACTTCACATGTGGCTCTACAGGGTCTCGGAAGTGCCCTTTTCGTGCAAATGCGATCGAAAATCACCTAAACCAGAAAATTTGTAACACTTCATGGAAAATTGAGGACGTTTATGGAATCCTCATGAAATTTTTGAACACTTTCCATTTTTACTCCATAGCCATTGATTTGGGTCTAAGTTTCCAAAATAGGGACTTTCTCCAAACCACCTTGTTTATCATACACATCTTGCACCTTTTCTATACAAATACCATCGAGTTTCTTTATTAATAGATGAAATCGCCATTGGTGGAATGGCAAGGCATGTTCTTTTGGAACCGAGAGGTTCCGGGCTCGAACCCCCGTCCAACTTGGTGATCTTTCAAGTCAACAAAAATATTTTTATTACCTTAATAAGCTAGGGATAAAATCCACATTTCACACAGCTACAGTGGAAAACAGTGTATAAGTGCACAAGTGGAAAGGGTGTTGGCTTAGCGGCGTCTTGTTGGGCTGTGGATAAGCCCGAGTTGTTTCACCACATTGTGGTCCACTATGGATGTTGAGTTAGGTGCTTACCTTGTTGTGTTGGCCATAGAGTTGTTGATCGCGTGCCTTGAGGATGCGCCGAGGTGTATGAGATATGCCCAATGTGTTGGGTTGCGCATTGTTTATTATATGTTATTCGGCCGAGCTTAGGTTGTTGTGCACGCCAAGTTACATTCCATTGAGTAATATGGAATTCAGTGGATTAATAGGTAAGATTGTGGCATATAACATAGTCATCCCGAACATAGTGGAGATAAGCCCCATTCGATGCGGATGTGGTGTTATGATGAACCCGAACAATGTGCCATATAAATTGTGATCAACTCAATGGGGAGTTTATCACCCCACTGAGCCAATAGATAACTCACTTGAGCTAGATTCAAAACCTATCAATGATAGAATTCATCTCCAAATTGTATGTAGTCCCACATCAGAAATGTTAGAGAGATATAATGATATATAAGAAAAATGGCAATTGACAAATAAATAAAGGTGGCAAAGGCACCCGTCCTACAAAGAGTGAATGTCGACCCTATTGCTGTAGGATCCCGCGAGCAACGACTATAATAGGGCCCACCAAATTTTTCGTGTGTCGAAGACCGGAGACTTGAAAACACAAAATTTAGATTTGCCAAACTTGCCACATGTCAACGTGTAACTCGTCAGTCGACCATTTTGAACCGTTTTCAAACCAAATCTTTGACCTGCGATATCTTCTGCATGCAGACTTCGTTCTTGGAGTTCTGCATACCGTCAGAAAGGTCTCAAAATGCTCTACAACGTGGTCACGGTTTAGGGAGGTTTAGGAAACTTTCCAACACCCAAAAATCCTCTGGATCATTATGGGGATTAGATTGTTGGTATACATGATATGGTAGGTTATGATGTTGAAAAGGAGGTAGACCTCCCGGGATGGTATGAGGTTGTTGGGAGACTAAATATTGTGAAGAGGCCTGAATATATTGAGAAGGTAAAAGGAAAGATGTATTGACGAGGGGTTGTGTTGATTGTGGTATGTATTGGGAGGATGCATAACCGTATTGCGAGATGGCGACAATGGATGCCTGTTGTGAGAAAGGGAGAGTACTAACAATGACACTTGTGTTGATAGGCGATGTAGACACATGGATAAAACTAGATTTTGGATCGACAGCGCAGGTTGTTGTGAAGAAACAGGTTGAGATATGATCAATGGATTTGTAGAGAGAGGGACACCGGCTGAATTGATTGGCGGAGGAGCAGTGGAAACTAGGTGACTAGATGCGGATGGGGAGGTAGTAGTATGAGTCTGTGTACCCTATGGGTTAGGTGAGAGAGCCAATGACACAGGTGCATGTTGGTTGTCCGTGTTTTGTGATGATATGGCATTAAGGTCAAAACTAGCAATAGGGATGTGGATGAAGCAGGTGTTGACACTCCTGTATCACTAGTGGGGGGTAAGGAGAGATTTTTTGGATGATGGGTTGATAGTCGATCGTAAAGTTTAGAATAATCGCAAGTGTTGACCTCAGTAGATGGGCATTGTGTTGGATAAGGAGTGGTGTAAATGATACGAACACCTTTAGTAGCAAGATAACTACTAAGGGCAACGAGATTAGTGTTCAAAAGTTCTGCGAAGACCGGGTCACCACTTTGGAAGAATTGAGGAGGTTCGAGGCAAGGAGCCTCTAACATTTCGGATTAAGTGTTGGGGGAATGCGGGGGTTCCAAATTTTTTTCCAAGGGTTATTGTAGTGGATGAGACGTGTTTGGGATGTTTTGCATATGGGACTGAGTTGATTCTAAGGATTGTTGGAGTGAATCTGCCATATTTGAGAGGTTTTGAAAGTGTTGTAGTCTAGTAAAAACCATGTACTAATCAAACAATCAACAAAGATAGAAGGAAATGTGGTTATTTAAAACAAACAAAAGTAACACACACAGAAATTTTGGATTATTTTGATTAGTTAAAAGAATGTGAAAAAGAAAAGATGGTTAACAAAGGTACTACGAAAGAGGCTAGCTAAGGGTGGTTTTAAGTAAGTTTAAAGTTGAAGTTCCTTGATATACTCAAAGGTACGTGAGGCCCAGATCTGTGTTGGTGTCGGTACGAGGCGTAATATTGGGGCCTACCCCCTCACTTCACGATCACACATCAATAAGGGTGTCTGGTGCTTAGCCGATATATCACCCACCAGATTGTTTATACTTGGTTAGAACACCAAGTTAGATTCCTTCTTGGTGATGAAATCCAAGTAGGTAGACCTAGGAGGAGTTGTTTAGATGCAAGTTTGATTTAAGATGTGGTTTGGTTGTGTGTGAGGGAAGATTGTTAATGCAATTGTTTAACCCCTAATTAATCTAGATGAGCAAGCAGATATGAAAGTTTGTTTTAAGATCCAAAAGGAAATGTTGATTTTGATGAAAGTAGATCAAACAAAATGCAATGCTGAAAGAAAATGAAGGAAAATAAATGTACCTGAATTCACTTTCCCTTTTTTTTTTTTACGCATTTTTGAAGAAGTGAGAGTGAAGCACTCCAAGCTGTAAGGCTAGATGATTTGACAATAAAAAAAATATGAAATTTGAATAAAATGGGACTCGTGTCCTACTGGGTTGTGCTAGAATGTTTATGCTGATTTTGGTTCATCTATTATAATGAGAAACACAAAAAACTCATAAGACAACAGGGTTTAACGATACCTACATTGATAGTACAATGTCAGGATGAATAGATGCCAAAGGCATGAGAGACTCCTCCTCCCAGTGAATGAGGGAACCTACATGCGTATACAACTAAAAAAGAAAGAGATTTGATATAAATTTGACAAGTTACTTGGAAAATACCAATCCCATGAACCAATGGGCTTCCTCAAAGGGTGTCAACTCATTTTACAATTAAGTGATTATAGATGATATAAGATAATTGAAAATACAAGGAATGATTAAAATTTTAGGGGAATAGAGAGGTCATGTTCCACATGATAGACAACCCAAGTGAGGGCTATGACAAGCTTGAAGTCCAGGAAGCAGTCGAGCCAAAACTATTTTGCAACAAACCGTTCTTCTTGTATGATTTCGAGTTATTCTTTGATGTCTCCTATTTCATGTGTCAAGAAAATGCAACACAGGCTAAGTTCATGCATGATGTTGAATTATTCCCAAACAAAGAGCTGCCGTACGATTGGAAGATTGTAGATGTTGGTAACGGGATGTGATTCACCTTGCACTGTCATCTACAAGGGGGCACATATTGGAAATAAGTTAAGTAGATAGAAATAGAGTGATTGGATGACTAAAATTATGTAAACATGATTAAAATGATAGAGTGATAGGAATCACTAGCGACTCAAACATAATCACTGACGACTACTGATACAATGATTAATTCTTAAATATGATGTGGATTGAATGCATAATGATTAATATAATGACTGATTTGGATTAATAACTGATGCTGAAAGAATTGGGAATGTAATTTAGATGGATATAATTACTTTGAATACATAAAAAAGTAGAAAAATTTAACGAAGCCTTACTGAGATTTGTGGATGTTCTAAGGGCTTAACAAAGGTGCTAAAGGTGTCTAGATGTTCGCAGTGGTGTCATCTTAGTCTTGAACGCAACAGATATTTACTAAGGATGGATAAGGATCCATTTCAAAGAGCTTTTGTGATCTATTTATAATCACTTGTGATTTTGTTAGAATCGGTGATGATCCAAGAAAAGTGGGGAAACCCACTTGGAAGTGGTTTCAACCACTTCCAAATAGGGTTTTTCGGGTTTTGATTTGATTGTAAATGGTTGGGGAGGTTTTTGGGATTAAAATAATTAGGTGGTCGCAATTTTGTAAGAATGGTTGGTGATCCGGTAAAGTGGTGGAATGGGCTTCGTTTAATATAGGTCCAGATAGGTTTTACAGGTTGGTGGTTCATGATTCTAGATGGTTGGGGAGGTTTTTGAGTGATGGTTTAGAGATAATGAGATAGGTTTAGGGTAAAAATTTTAGAATGAGGGTGTGAGGTTGTAGCCAAGAAACATGTGCTACAAGAGGATAAATATATAGGTTTTACGGTGAGAGTATAACATGATTTTACGAGGAGGAGGAGTGAGGTTTAGAATAATGAAGAATAAGTTTAAGAATTTTCAAATGAAGGTGTGCGAGGGGTGTAGCCAAGAAACAAGTGTCTACACTAATACAATAGAGAATAACTAGTTCTAACTACTGTACTCTCCAAAGATGGATTCTTTAATATTTTAGTGTCTCCTATATTTCATATGAAGGAAAAACCTTAATATAAAGTGCAGTTCATATTGGATAGTAAGAAGATCATTTCTTATGAATATTTGTAAGGTCTCTATCTATTAAAAAAAAATTCACTTTTGCATACCTGACCCATTATCTAGCTTGGAGAATGTCATTGTATAAAATGTCTTTAGCGCATAGATTAGACATTACTTGAGTTAGATAAATAATTCCAAATAAGTTTGAATACATGAGGATTATTATTCATATACACATACATTTTCGGCGAGTAAGAGAGTAATTATAACCCTATCTAATCAAGTGGAAGAATCAAGACGATGTAGTTGCAACATGGGACTGAGGAATATTTCTTGTACATGGAACCTATAGAGATTAGAAAAAATCTAGATGAATATACTTATTTTAAGAATCATATTGAAATGAGTTCCGCCAACGTTTGGGATAATGTTGCTAATTGACATGGGGGCATGTTATGACTACTTCCATTCTAACCTCCTATATCGAGATATTTATATCTAACATGTGGATAAAATTATCTTTGAGCATATCATGGTCATATTTATTTATGATTTCCATATGCTTAGTTGGTCATCCTTGCAGTGTATTACATAGAATAGTGGGGTATATATAATGATTTTAAGTGAACATAACTGACATATGGATTATTCCATATTGAACACTTGAGTCTTATTGTGATGGTTGATCACTCCTTGAAGTGGTCAAGTCATTATACTCGAAATATTACAACTCATTGTATCTATATTTTAATTTTCTTTGGTGTTACTATTTATATTGGTATTCATATATACTCTAAGTAACAGACTTGATTGTGCAATGGCCAAAGAATTAGAAATATGATCACAAATGTTTTGGAACCTGTTGAGGTTTTTATAGGAGATATTTCATTTAGATGACATGTTTCGAGGAAAATTTCAAAATATGATTGAGATAATCACATGATGTCAAGGTTTTAGTAAGAACTATACAGACTACTTCTACAGAAAAAAATATATATCTTCATTTAAAACAATAGCAGTATTACACTGGCAGACCTTAGAATGTGTCTTAACAACTTTGTCACTCCTTGTCTATTCCATCTTCACTACAAGGCTTATCAAGAAATAGTGAGCTGGAGATACTACACATGAATCAACATATAGTAGATGTATTTGCAGCTGGGCTACAAGTTCAGTGATAGGGTTATATATCAGTAGCAGGACAAGATTATATGTGCCAAAACTACAGCACAGGTCAACCTGAATTGTTTCGATAAGGTCTATAGTGAAGATAGAGGAGAGTACCCTACTAAGATATTACAGTAATTGGGTTACAGAACGAGGTATGTAAAAAAATGAATAGAGAAAACATACATTTGAACCTATTGACTTCTCCTGAAAGTAAAGAGAAGCTTAGGAGATTAAAAAATAAGTAGCACTATACTAAATAATGTTCAATATACATGTAATAATAAGTCTAACAGGAGAGCCCATGGGGAAGGGAAATGAACTATTATCATGAAAAATAACATAATATAGTCTGGGGCAATCAATTGTACCTATAGGGTGGTCACTGATGCATCTATCAATCTCTAAAGAAGAAGTACACCGAGAGAAAGATCACTATTAGGTGGAGAAGGGGAATCTACCATTCTTGTCATAGTTATCACTTATAGATGATCTCAATAGTTACCAATCCAACCAATAAGAGAAGTTTCACAATCCAATCAAATCCAAGAATTTTTTATTGGTTACAAAGAGCTAAGTGATGTCCTGAAACAAATTTGGTGAAAAGGATCACTTTCTATTATTTGCTATTGCAGCTTTCAGGTCTCAGTAACAAATTGAGCTTCCTTCCTTACACTGAATGTCAAGAACCTGCAGATTTGAGCAAATGGTATTACGACACCATCAATCTCATGGGTGACTGGCATAGCAACTCAGCCTAAAGGAACATCTGCTACTGACCACCATCGCACCAGCTGCCAGGTGATGGCTTCATTCAAAGGTTATTTGAAAATGAGGTGATGTGGCATAGTAGAAGGATTAAAATAGGTGTTATGAATCAATGCAGATGGATGAAAAATCGTCGTCTCCAAATGGTGAGATACGAAGTCAATATGTTAGAGATCCTAGCTTAAATGTAGTATGAGTACATAAAGAGATAAGGATGAACTTAACTGTAGGGATAACTAAATTTGGGACCACATAGACAACTAATCTACTGTTGTGTAATTATCTATAACGCATGCCAATGCCTTACTGTGCAATAACTTTCATTCCCATTTAAAAAATCTCTCGTTGAGAGCCCCTGTAAAGATGCACCTAAGAACCTCATGAAATAGAGCAACATCACTTGGCTTCTTATATTCACAAAGGAAATTGTTACTAACATATATGAAAGATGAAAAGTGAAAAATATAGGTGTACAAGATATAGCTTACATACTGTTGATCACCACATTAGCCAGCAATGGTGAAGCATGGGGTGGTCAATGGAAAAAACAAAGTGTTTGATGGAATACCTGGAATTTGTGGAGCAGTACGATACTGAAAGTAACTGAGTACTAAAGCACTAGCATGAAGAATGAAATATGAACCACAAAGCTGCATATCTTGATAGTATCACTCTAGTCCTGAACTCTCTGTGTGCACGCTTTAATCAAGGTTGGAAACTATACCAGATCCATCAGAGAATTTTTTTATAAAAAGAAATCAATAGCAGGATTATCAATAAAATATGACATAAATCACCGAGCGTAAGGGCCCAAGGGACTGAATGTTGTGTCAATTAGTGTTGAACTCTGTTCATATTACTTGTATTTGTTTGTTTTGAAATAGGCACTAAAATAATAGACCGTTCACTCAGTCATGTGTGTAATAGGCTGAAATGACATGGTACAAGGCAATACAATTAAGACTTAACAAATGATGTGGGTTGTGCAGTTGCGGGAGCAAAAATGGAATTCATTTTAATATTTAGCCATAATCAAGCCGATTGAATTTAAATGGAAAATTTAGATTTTATGTAGTGATTTTGATTTTGATTTTCTTATTGCTATTTTTGGCCCACATTGAGAGAACTCAAGCATTGGAAGTTCCAGAATTTGGGTAGTATCAATATGACATCATTTACATGAGTACAAGGTGGTTCAACTGGAAGCCTGATTTAGGCAGTGCATGATAGTGGGGTGTGATCCTCTTCAGGTACAGTTACATTACCCATTTAATTTTTTTGCAGTAGATTAGGTGTTATTTGGTATTTTAATTCTTAGGGCATGGAATCATTAAAAACAAGATCACCCACCAAATATAACAGCATCACTAGAGAACATAATATGGTCGTCCCAAATCTTCGATGGAGACCCCCATACTAGTGAGTTTAGGCAGGAATTTAGATCATGGTTACCACGTTGTTTACAAGATCACTTTTCTAAAAGATCCATGAATCTTAGCCATAGTCTACTAAGGGCCGCAAATAATTAGTTGGCTAGACACCATATCAACCCTTTGCCTTGAAGATTAGGAGGTAAATATGGCATCATGCTATGGGGGGACAATATTGCTCATGGGAAGATGACATTTCGCATATAGGTCCAAATCGCATATACTATTGTTAGGATATTTTTTCCAAAGCAGTTAGATGAAATTATACACAGAGGGATGTGTCCTGTTGCAGGCTCATAGCACCATCTCTAAGGATGCAGAGAGAGAGCTTCTAGGGTGAGATAGGTATGACTGGCCCCCCTATCTAGCTAGATTTGATTAAGAGGTCCTTTTTAGTCTAGTCCCCAACTGGGCATTCTAATTCCAATTCCAATATACAGTAAGAGCATTTGTGCACTCACCATATAGATATATAGGCTGGTTCCTGATTCCTCTGCTTCAGATGCTACATGAAAAATGCAGAGGGCCTGTTTAGGGCTCAAAACCATCAATCTAACTGGGGGGCTCAAGGAGACAGAGAGCACTTGAGGGCCTACAGTAAAATAGGGCGACAACTCTCTATAGTTCTAATAGAGGTGCATGCACTTCGAGGAATGAAGAACGACCTGTCTTGCTGATAAACGGGAAATCATGACGCAGATATTCAAATTGTATAGGCACTTGATTTATGCACATATAACCCTAATACTTGTTAGTGAAAGACCACATTATCTGTGATGCAAATGAACATTGCTATTGAGAGGGTTTGAGAATCATCCACATTTTGTAACATAAGCATTACAATTGCCACCAAAGATTAAGGTACAATACATGTGACCAATGTGATTTAAACTAGCTTGCTTGATGAGCTTTCCAGCACATTACAGTTTCAAATTCCGAACAAAAGGTGATGCGCTGATGATATAATAGGTTTTTCGGTACTCTGTCCAAAAGCCTGTCCCGAACTGTCGCCTAGATCACCCCAAATAAGAAGAGATAAATTACTAAAAAGAGAGTAAATAGGCTAAACAAGTTGGCAGGTTTACAATCTCAATAGTGACTTGAGACCACCACAGAAGAGTAACAGTTTAGTTTCGGAAAATTATGATTTTCCAGAAAATTTCAGCACAGCATAAATGGCAGTTTTTGGAGGCCTTCAGGGCAGTTTTTTAACTTGTGAGAGCCTGACTGCCGAGTTTTAGCAAAATTAATGTGTTTCTACCAAGCAGATTTTTCCAAAAACATATTATAACAGAAATCGGGTAAAACCTAGAAATGTTAACCGTGGCAGAGTGGTTGGACTATTATTAGCAATTCTTCTAGAAGATACCTTATTATAAGAATTGTCCTATTCACATGCCTATGCATGCTCAATGGATATTTTTGTTTAGCTTTAAAATAGAACTCCTATTCACACACCTATATGTGTTGAGAAGATGTTAAGTGACCTTTGTTTATCTTTAAAGTGGTATACTATTATTAGTTTTCTTTAGCTATTACTATTAGACATGGGTCTACCCTATTGTAATTCAGAGTGGACAGCTGATATCTCTTCCACAGAGACTGCATTCTTTTCATAAACTCTCTTATTATCTTGTAATAATTTTTTATTTATTACTCTTGCAAATTTGTGTATATCCAATATAGAAGAGTTTGGCTTTATTATAACACAAAAATCCCTAGCAGCTGGTGTGTTGTCCACTAGATCGAATCCTCAATATAGATCAATGGTAAGAAAGCATGTTAGATCCTGCATGTCCCATCAAACAAGGTGGGACGATCAAAAGTTTGGCTTGGAAACAAGAGATCCATCTAACTATCTTCTTGTTAGACACAAGCCACCACTGATGGATGCAAATGGAGGATCAAATTCCTCAGACCTAGTTAAGAAAATACTCGACAAAGCTATGACAATGCAGAGAGCTGAAGAGATATTCGTGTCATTCAACAATGTCTTCTTCATGTTGGACGCTTAGGCACCCCTGGGGGTTCGTGACATTTTCCTTGGGCATCCATACGTGGTAAAGAGATGGAATCTATCAGTTCAAGACCCACAGTGTCATCATCAAATTGGAAATCAATCCTACAGGATCCTTGAGGATTCTGCTAACTAGATAGGGGCAATGCCTACTGTAGAGAGTTGCCCCAGACCATATATTTAAGCCAGAACTCTAGATAGGGGCAGTGCGCTTGATTAGCACGAAGCAGTGTAGGCATGTGATTGGTTACACTGGGAAGTTTGTGCTCATGTTTATCAGGCCATACATCACTTAATATGGCATTGCAACCACACAGGCTACCATACAGAATCAGAACATACAACTTAAGTAGCATAGCTTAACCGAGTACACAAATGTCTTCACTACACCTACTGGTGTGCCCCTACACTGCAAGGTGACACATCCCATTGACTTGATCCTTGGGACACCCTTGCTAAATGGAGCAGTATACAGGTACTCAGTGTTGGAAAATAAAGAGATCGAGCAATAGATCCAGGAGCTAATCCAAAAAGGTCATATTCGGCCCAATGTGCCACCATGTGGAAGCCCAATTGTGCTAGCTCGAAAGATGGGATGTGTTGACTTTGTATTGACTACAGTGCCCTCACCGAGATCTCTGTCAAGAATCAATATTCACTCCCACACATTATCCTAGACCACCACAATGGAGTAAATTCCCTCACAAAGATTGATATGAAGTTAGGTTACCATCAAGTACCTATTGATCCATATGACATTTGGAAGACAACATTTAAGTCCAAGGAAGGTCTCTTTGAATAGTTAATCATGCCCTATGGCTTGACCAATGCACTTGCAACATTTATGCAGAAAATGAATGATGTATTGCGACGATTCATTGATTCCTTTGTGGTTATTAACTTGGATGACATCCTTATTTTCGGCAAGACATAGGAAGAGCATCTGCAGCAGGTTCCACAAGTTATGGACAACTTATGGAGTCATAAGCTATATGCCAACAAGGATAAGTGTTTTTTTTCTTTATAAAGTGTGAAATATCTAAGATACACCGTAGACATTGACGGTGTACACATTGACCCAAATTAGATCAGAAACATTTGAGAATGGCCATCACCAACAACACTTACAGAACTTAGACGCTTCTTGGGGTTAGCCAATGTTACCAACGGTTCATGCTTGGATTCTCTCATCTTCCATGGCCCCTAAACCAAGCAACAAAAGGGAGAGCAAACGCCATGTTTGTGTGGAACACATCACATTAAGAATCCCTTTGAGATTGAAGTTGATGCTTCATGCGCTAGGTGTAGTTCTTACTCGACATAGGCACCCAATTTCCTACCACAATGAAACATTCACAGATACGGTACTCTGGTATTCTATATATGGCAAGAAACTTGATGCTATTCTTTAGGCATGATGGTAATGTAAACATAACATTCTAGGAATGGAGACCATCATCCACACAGATCACAAGCCTTTGTAGTTCATGCAAACCCAAGGAAAGTTTCAAAATGATTGCAATCAGAAATGTTCTATCTACCTAAAATAGTTTCGCCTTAATATTTGGGACAAGAAAGGTATTTCCAATCAGACCACACATTTATTTAAACTGCCCTCCAACTGTAGCACTCACAGCTGTCCTGGATACATGTGGCCTCAAGGCTTCTACATAGCCCATGTTGTATGGTAGTGTATACTAAGAAAAACTACATGACGAAAGAAACAATGCAAATAAAAGCAAACCAAATCTCTTCCTTCGTATCTCCTCGGAACCTTGGATGAGATTGTTGAAGGCTTGAAGCTTGGAATGAAGCACCGAGCTAGTTGAATCTCTTGATCAAATTTGTTTGTGGATGCTCCAAAGATGTTCCGAACGGAAGTAGATTAGCTACAAGCAAAGCGATTGAATGACTGATTTGATTGTAGATTTGTGATCAAATGGACAACATAACAGTATGTGAGATTGAATGATAATTCAACACAATGATGATGCAATTTTGTAAGGTCCCCTTTTCCGGGACATTAATTAAATAAAATATTGAAGACCTTTAATCCACTTTTCCCATGGATTAAAGGATAAAAATTGGGAAAATGTCATAACTCCTTTATTTTTACATTAAATATTAATTCTCCTCTTATATTTTTATTTCAAATAATAAAAAAGGGAAATTAATGTTCTATTTGGAGTTTGACTTTTCAGGAAAGAAGACTATTTTTCAAAATAACTCTCCTACATGAAGATTTGTGCCAAAAAGAGGAGGGAAACTTGGAGGTTTTAAAAGTGAAGATATAAAAGAAGATGAGGGCAACCTCTTGAAGACATGTGGCTGATCATATTCAATTTATCTTCATGCTTGAAGAGGGATGTATGCCCATAAGTTCTCATAACAAAGGTGTTTGATGAACACCACCATATTTTGGAGAGTGTGAAGCCTTCTTGTGTCATTGTGGAAGTGTTATTGCTGGCTATGCCCATTTCTAACCCTAGCGTATGATAGTTGAGTGTTTTTATGCATGATAAATCCTCCTAAAGCTTGGCGAAGTGATCTGGAGGTTGGCGCATTTATTTAGAGGGAAAATATGCATGTTTCTTGCTTATTTTAGAAGTGATCTTTGAAGGGTTTGAGCTATTTTGCTACTGTTGTTCACTGTTGTGTTTTTCCTAGCTATGGTGACTTGATTTGGAGGTTATTTTGGTATGTTTTGATGGTAAATGAGTCAAATCTGAAATTTGATTCATGTTAGCATTTATTTCTGAGCAAGAGGAGTTTATTTGGTGTGTTTGGAAGCGAAAAGGGGCTGGAATAATTTAAACCATTTTTCCCTAACCCTAGCGACTAGATCTGGAATTTATGGGCTTGTTTTGGAAGGGTTTTCATGATCAAAAAAATATGATTGTTAGTGCATCGGAAAGGTCTAAAAATCTAGTTTATGATGCACTTTGTTTCAAGTGAAAAGATGAAATATTGATTAAGTTACAGATTTTTTAAGTTTCAGTTGTCTACAAGCTCTTTTAATTTAATATCTGCTGTTATAAAAATCAGAAATAGAAAAAAATTGAATTCCAATTGATTCTCTCATCTCACCCATCACCTTGGCTACTTCCAACCCCATTTTGGGTTGTAATTAGCTGACATTGGGTTATTTGAGGTTGAATCAAAATGATCTAATCCTTCTTGATTTGATTTGTGTTGAAGTTTGTTGAAATCCCCATTTGTATAAAAAGGGGACATCACAAATTCTCAAAGCTTCCGAAGATGATACTTGGAGAAAAATGAGTGATTATTTATAGATGAGGGAAGAGAATCCCAAATCTTTAATTTGTGTGATTAATTTGTCTGATCCAAAATTAACTAAAGCATGATTGAATTGTTTAATGGAGTTTCAAATCTATTTGAGAAATTGAGCCATTGATTTGAACTTGCATGGATGAGTTATTTTTGAGTTGGAAAAGGTTGCACATGCTTTTGTATATTTAGCATTAAATATTAATTGCATGTCTTTTGTTTTATTCACCCAAAAAAGTGACGTGACTTTTAGCTTTTGGAGAGATTTGCTCTATTTTTGGAATGCCATGCTTTATGAGATATGTTCAGTTAACTCAAATGCATGATTTGATTTAATCTAGTTTTTTCCTCTTGTATATATTTAATGACTTGATCTTTAATTGATTTGTTTTGCTCTAGTTAACTTAGATGTTGACTAGTGAAGTAAAAGTGGATAAAGGGGTGAGGTGGAAATGGATAATGTAGGATTTATTTAGTTATTTTGATACTAAATTAGCTAATAGGATAAGGGATGAATAATAAGAGTGATACGATTATTTAATTAATCCTAGGAATAGGATATGAATGTAATAGGGTCCATAGTGAGAATATTTAATAATTCGAGACCATGTGTGAGCGATAGGAATGATTAAGGAAGTTGTGGGACAATGTCGTAGAATGTCATTAAAGGTCGTAAAATAGCGGAATATATCAAAAGTGGTCGAAAATGGTCGTAATGTATTGTGAAGTAATTATGGGGTGATTTTGGAGGTTTAAAATGCGTCATGCGATGTTTTAGGGTGTCTATAGGTAGTGGTACCAAGTTTTCCACCATATTTCAAGCACTGAATATGGGAAAAGTTGTAGACCACCATCTACAAGAAGGGGTTTTATGTCACTTGGGGAAACTGTGTTCCAACAGTAGAATGATGAAAGATGATTTGAGAGGCACAGTATAGTCAAGTTGCAAAAACTTTGGGTTGGAAAAGACAGAGGCAATACTCAAGAAATAATTCCACTAGCCAAAGCTTTGTCATGATGTGAGCAAGTATATGAGGTCATGCACAATATGTGCAATAGCAAAACCAGCCAACAAAAAGAAGGGGCCTTAAACACCGCTACTAATTCCTAATCATCCTTGGGAGTTAGTCTCTATGGATTTCATGTCAGGGTTTCCCACAATTAGGCATGGTCGTGACTACATTTTTGTTGTGGTTGACAAGTTTTCCAAGATGAGAGTGTTGGTGCCTTGTACACAGTGTATCAAATCTAAAGACACTACAAGAATCTACTTTGAGCATGTGCTTGTAAACATTGATTTACAATAGACCATTGTGTCAAACAAGGATAGCAGGTTTCTTAACACTTTCTGGTCTACATTAAGATCCATGATGGACACCGAGCTAACCAAGTCCACACCTTTTCATCCACAAATATATGGGCAAACACAATTGGTTAATTGTATGATGGTGCTTCTTGAGTTTCAGCCGCTAGCCCCCATTGATGTGGCATTACCCATTTAGTGTTGGGAGCATCTTCTAATGCAAAAAAAGAAAATCTAACAAAGCTACTAGATTTATTGAGTGCATCCGGAAAAATCAAAAGCAAGTGCATGAAATCATGCAGAGAACTAGCAAAAAAGTAAAAACAACACCATGACCAACATCGAGTTCGTCATCAATTCCATGTTGTTAATACGGTATGACTGCATTTGCTGAAAAACTGTTTGAAAGGTCCAAACAAGAAAGTCAAGCTTCTCTGATACGAACCATACACAATCATCAAGCAAATAGGCACTATTGTCTTTGAGCTAAACTTACCACCCTATCTTGGGTTGCATCCTGTGTTTCATGTGGAACTGCTCAGGCCTTATTTTCCACCCCTCTTGGACATTTCACATATTGATGAAGAGTAACAAGTCATAGAGTTAAATCCTAATTGTTCAACTCCATTCGTTGTTGAACAAGTCATAGATACAATGTTAAAGGATACCAGGAATACAAAAAATCACCTATACCGAGTGATCGAGGTAGGACAATTTGTGCAACAAGAAAAGTGGTTAACTAGAAATCCAATTCAACAAAAGTTTCCACATGTTTAAAGACTAGGTCGCAATGGGCCCATTGCCTTGCAAGGGGAAACTAATGATCCCGATAATAACTTGAAACCACCATAGAAGAGTAACAATTTAGTTTTGAGAAATTTTGATTTTCCAAGATAATCCAGCACAACATAAATGGCAATTTTTTTAGGCCTTTGGAGACTATTTTTGAACTATGTGAGCTTTGGCACCAAACTTTGGTTGGGTGGATCTGCTTCTAGAGAACCGAGCTTTCCAAAAACATTTTATAGTAGAAAATTGGAGAAAACATAGAAAAGTTAGCCCTAACATGGTGGTCGGGCTATCATTAGCAATTCTTCGAAAAGATCCCTAATTCTAAAGAATCTCCTATACACACGCTATGCATGTTGAAAAGTTATTATTAGTTTTGTTTAGCTTTAAATAAAACTCCTATTTGCGTGCCTATGCATGTTGAGCACATGTTTAGTTAGTTTTCTTAATCTTTAAAGCAATTTACTATTATTAGTTTTTCTTTAGCTATAAGACAAGGGTTTACCCTATTGTAATTCAGAGTGGACAGTTGATATCTCTTTCACAGAGATTGCTTTCTTTTCAGAAACTCTTTTATATCTTTTACAGCTTTGTTTATCACTCTTGCACAAAGATTTCTATCTTTACCCTATTGCATTTCAGAGTGGACAGTTGATATCTCTTTCACAAAGATTGCTTTCTATTCAAAACTCTCTTATTATCTTGTAATAAAGCTTTTTTTATTACTCTTACAAATTTATGTCAACTCAATATAGAAAAGTTTGGCTTTATTATCATACACTCCTAATAGCTAGAGTATTGTCTCCTAGCTCGAATCATCAATATGGATCAGTTTCTCAGTAAAATGAAATTAAGAACAATGCAAGTTAAATTGTGAGATAGCACAAGAAGCCATTTACATTAAGCTTGTCTCTTACCCAATAGAAAAAGTAGTTATCGAAATGTTTAGAAATAACACAATTGATTTAGATGTCTTCTTTCATTGAGAGGTTAAACCAGTCTAATGTAAACTTGAGTTACCTTTAAAGTTTATTTAGAGAGGGGTATTATATTTTAACGTAATCATGTCAAGGGTAAAAAGGGATTTCTTTGCTTTTAGCTCTGTTGAGAAATTTTGCACCAAGCTTCTTTCTTTTCATCAAGCATGATATATTTCTCACTAGCTAAAAGCTTGATTTAATTCTAAAGCTAGAAAGGCTTTATTTGCTAGAGCTAAGCTTTAATTTATATATTTATTATTTAATGAGAAGCTACAGGACATAAAAGACAGCTATGCTTTAACAAATAGCTTTTGTATTTTAAAAAGAAATTCTCACAACTAGCTAGGAGCTCATTAAAGCTTTCATTCAAATATTAGAAGCAAAGCTATAGAGGTACAATATATGGCAGGGAGTATCGAAATGTTTATTTTAGAGCGATTTCTTGAGCCACCAAAATTATTAGAATATAATCCTTATTTTAGAAAGTAAGGCTTATAATTAGCGTTAAGTTAATATTACTTAAGTGTTAACTAGTAAATGGTTGTGACCACTTCAACCACTTTGTAATCATCTCTCACATAATAAAATGACGTACACAAAATGAATAACGTGTGCATTCCAGTTACTCTTCATTCATTCTTTATACATTCTAATTCTTTTTTGTTCTTTCTCTCCACATATTCCAGCATTGGTATCAAACACTTTGGTGGTCAAAGGGATCTGCAAACTGAGCAGAGAGTAGGAAGAAGCATTCAGTGTATTTTCCAATGCATCAAGAGCACGTGACAAAAGTTTCAAGTCTTGGCAAAATACAAAAGACGTCAAGGAGAAGACTAAAGAAAACCACAAGCTTCAGGTTTTTATAAGAGATGATACATAGTGATCATGAGGGCTGAAAAAGGGCATGCAAGGGGTCGCAAGGGCTGGAAACTTAGTCGTCGCCAATACAAACTCCATTTCCACCATTAATACCACGGTCACAGAAGCTTGGATAGTCACAAAACCCTAGAATGTTAGAATCGCAAGTTACGAGGTGGCAGAAGTCAAACCTGCAAGCAAAAGGGAAACGCCAAAGAATATACACGAATATTCGAGACGTCAACCAATAAAATCATAAAATACAGTCGTAATAAAAATATTAGAAAAGAGGTCATGAAAGGGCATAAACAGTTTGTGTAGGGAACGAAAACATATAGTCGCATGGGGAAGAACAATACCACAATCATGAATCCAAATACACCCTTTTTAATAAAGAATAGCATATCTCAGTCACAAATAGAAGACGAACAACATGGGCACAAGTTTGAGGGTAATCAAAAAAAGGTTTCACGTTTTTTAAAAATTCTTGGATTAATTTCCAAGACAAGATTGTATTTCTTTCTGTTGACTTTATTTTTGCGCCCAAGTATAGACTATAACTTTCTTTTTTTTTTAATTAATTTGCAGATCCTAAATTAAAGATATTGTGTAAAAATGGATGACAAAAATTTAATATAGCCACTGTTGAAGATCCACCGGATGCTGAAAGTGATGAAGAACTCACTAATAAATAATACGTATTTTAAAAGAAACCCAACACTTTGAAGACAATAAGGGCTCCAATTTAAGTAAAACACAGCATGGATGGCTTACCAGATAGTTTGGGAGTTTGTGGATCTCGGGAATTTACCCTTATGAGGGTCATGAGACAATTTGATGGAGCACTGTGGGAGTAGTGCAGTATGGATGATTGTCCAAAAATTTGGGAGATTTTATAATTCGAGAGTTCACAGAGGTGGAATAGAGGAACTCAGGAATTCAGCTCAAAAACTACACCTTTACGAGGGTTGGAGAGGCAGCTTGATGGAGTTCTACCTAGTCAAAGCACTATTTTCAAAGGGAAATGCTTCTAAAGAATGTGTGGTCTTGTTTAGTTTTGTCACTTTAATCTTTTGTCAACATGTTCTATAATGTAAGCCTTAAAAGGGCATATTAGAATATATAAGGCTTATAATTAGCGTTAAGTTACTATTAGTTAAGTGTTAACTAATAAGCAGTTGTAACCACATCAACCATTTTGTAACCATCTCTCACATAATTAAATGATGGACACAGAATGAATAACGTGTGCATTCCGGATAATCTTTATTCGTTCTTTGTATATTCTAATCTTTCTTTATTCTTTCTCTCCGCATATTCTAACAAAAATTTGTAGGAGTTGGATAGACAAAGGGATAAATTGGAGGCTTTTCAATTAATTTCTCTTCTACTTTCGGCAAGAGAGGCTGAAAAAGTCAATTCTTTTCCCTTTCTTATTTTCTCTATAAAGCATTGCGTTCCATCATTGTAAATGGTTGATTGTTGTTGGCTCTCTCATGTTTCCATGGCCCCAATTTTTGTATATGTATAGTAGGCAAGCCCTTGTATAGCATTTTTGCAACCATGTATACTTCCCTATGATTAGAAAGGTGTTGCGGTCCTATCTTGTGTACCCCTTCGATTTTTATTGCTTCCTTCTTACCTCTTGCATATGTTCACCATTGTGTTCCAACCTATCTTGCATGTTCAAATACTCTGTGTTTATGTTCTAACAAAGGGGCCCAATTCCAACAATTTCTATTATGGTGCATCACCAACCCTTTTTATTTTATTGTTATATATTCCCTTTCCCCCAACATGTTTTAATTTTGATGTATTGGAGTAGAGAGGAGCCGACCTTCTCCGGAGGTTGTTTTAAAAGACAAGTTCTACACTGGTAGAAGATCCCATGTTGTGATTGTTTTGCGGGTGTAATTCAAGCAAACACATTGGACCATTAACAAACTCTTAATTCAAAAGATAAAATAATTATAACTGGCATGTCCCTCTTAACACATGCTTTGGGATATTTTGAAACATGGTGATTGTGTTGAGGGCTCCATTAACAAAAACTCTTAATTCAAAAGATAAAATAATTATAACTGGCATGTCCCTCTTAACACATGCTTTGGGATATTTTGAAACATGGTGATTGTGTTGAGGGCTTAACATTCATGCCCATAATATTCAAATTAAAAGACAATACCTTTGGAGTTGGTTGCATTCTAACCTTCAAAAAAATCCTTAGATTACCAAGTGTGGTTTGTAGAACACGTGCTTATACTAAGGGGGGGTGAATCAGTATATACAAACTTTTACTTATTTAAAACATTAACATCCATTAACAACAATCACATAACATATAACAATTGCAAGACACACAATTATGTGGAAACCCTTTCAGGAGAAAACCACGGAGAAAAGACTGCTTGGATCTATTGTCCAAATTCAGCCCTGATATTTTTCAATACCAACCTACTGGAAACACCAATCCCCAATGCTGAGCACCAACTCACTGGAGACACCCATCCCCAATGTCGAGCACTAACTCAGCTACTTCATAGGCACCAACCTACTAGAGAAACCAATCCCCAATTGTATGAGGCACCGACCTTAACAATGCAAAGATCCACCTATTGTAGTTGCTTCTTAAACCTGATGATGGCACTTAGATTACACTTCACTCTTCTTGTTGTCTTTGCACATTTCACACTTCACATTCAGCTTACTTCATGCATTGTTCGCTCTTTGTTCTTCTTCAACAATACAACATTCTAATATTCTTGAGTTTGCTCTTCCTCTATCTTCATAAATCTTCTTGATATATCTTCATTAATCACTCCTCTCTTCTCGCTCTCTTCCTTTCTTTTCAAATCGGCATCATAATGCCGTGAGTGCACACACTTGAATTCACAATTGAATTCATTTATATATCGTGTTCATTTCATGAACAGATATGACTTTTCAATGAGTCGGCATCCTTTTTGAATATTTTTCTCAAGTCAGCTTTAGTATACTTTGAAATTTGAATACTTAAAGTTTTTTCAACACTCCCGCGGACTTCCTCTATTTTCTCTTGGTCCCGCAGCATTTCATGACCATTGTGGACAATTTTGTACATTCTAGAGTTTTCTCTTTGTTGCGCAGCAACCCTCCTTTGTAAAACAACACTTGCTGACTTTTGTGGCTTTCTCTTCATTGCGCGACATTATTTCAAACAACCTAAAATACTTCAGTCTGGTCCTCTGTTACGTGAGGCACTACTACCACCTACGATACACCACAGACACCCGCAGAGCATGTTAAAACCCGTGAAGCACTACAAACACGCGCGGAACACTACAAAAACCCGCGGAACATTACAAAACCCACGGAAAACTACGAATACCTGCGGAACACTATGAAATAGTTTTCTTTGGCACGTGGCATGCAGAATTCAGCTAAGTCGTCTTTTTCATAAGGGGCACACAAATGTAAGCATGAAAGACAATATTTCTAACATAAGAGATACTTATCAGTATTCCTTTAACATCAATGACAATATTTCCAACATGGTTATTATGAGATCAAAACAAAATTGATAATCTTGAGGCCTTCCTTTTACATGGAAAGGAAATGAAAACATTTATAGGATTCATTTTTAAACAAATACCGGTTTAAACATATATCGGTTTTGGTGTCACCCAGATTTCATCCTGAAATCTATGACTACCCTATTCGAAAAAATTTCATACTTTTAAAATAATGGGTCGTTTTGTGTTTTTATTGCCTGAAAGTTCTTGTATTGTGTCAAGATATTCCCAAAGAGCCATAATAGCCTTTTTCGCCAAATACCCAGATGCCCAAAATTGTTATATTCCGTCGTCGGGATTTGTTTGCGGGAAATTTGTATTTAATTATTTTGAGCCCCGTATGAGGCTATTTGCTCTTCGTTTTAACCCTGTTATGATCAAACATGTCATTATTCCTATGTACCAGAAGGGTTTTAACAAAGAATAAGTTCTGGGCTTTATTTGTAACTTTTGGCAATTTTTCGTGTTTTTGTGTTGTCCCGTTTCGTTTTCTGTGAAATTTCTCTGGAACAATTCCTTTGCCAGGTAAGCCCGATTCTTGGCCTCGAGCAGTTGGAGAACATATACGCACATTATGCCCGGAGGAAGTCACTATCGGAGGTCTGGATCACTGGGAAAAAGCAAAGTCGTGCACAGAAAAGCCCCTACAAAGTTGGGCACATTTTTGGAAAACAAAGGATTTAAGCTGCAAATAGAAGCAGCAGACAAGGTGGGAATTTTGTACCTGCCTAGCAGGGTACTTTTTCCCGTGTTATAAAATTCACTTAAGCTGCAGTGGGAAAGTTAGAGGCTGCAGGCAGGTGGGAATCTATTGCCTGTCTTGCAGGGTAAAAATTCCCATAATAAAATAAAAGGAAAGTGACTTGAGTGAAATCATGGGATTTTAGTGCCTGCCTTGCAGGGTAAATAATCCCATTGTCAAAGTCAAATCACTTAAGTGGATCATGGGATTTTGGTGCCTGCCTTGCAGGGTAAAGAATCCCATTGTGAAAAATTCTTAAAAATAGAATTATATGTGCAAAAAAAGTGCGTCCCTTTTGGTGAGATGATGGCAGCCTTGAAGTGATTATTTTAATTAATCTATTCTTCTAAAAAGTGCGCCCAAGCTTGGAAGAAGTCAACAAGTCAAAAGGGGAATAAAAAAAATGGATTAAATGTATTTAATTTAATTTATTTAATGGCTGCCCCCTTCCTTTCAAAAAGTGCGCCCCATTTGGGAGATATTTAATGATTTTTAAGGCATTAAATCATTAAATTAATTTTTATTTTCAGTGGCTATGGTCAAGGCACATTGTGAATCTTAAGTGAAGTGAAATGTGAAGGATTAAATTGGATTAATTTAATTTATTGAATGATTGTCCTTAAACATGCTATTTTTAAAAGAGAAGAGCATGATTTTAATTGCTTTTAATTGTTAGGGCAATTATTAATTATAGAATTGTGAAGGTTATATAAGCATGGGCAGCCATATGGGTGAATTATTTGATTCACAGGTAAAAAATTGTAGCCAAGAGGAAAAGTGCGCCCCCATTTGAAGAAGGATTTTGCTCAGGCAAGGTGGTAACAAGGCTAAAAGCTTCCAGATTTGGTGCATGCTTTGAAGGAGGTTGATCTTTGTCTGCATAATTGTTTGCATAGGTGTTACAGGTGCTCAGGTGTTGTTGAAAGGATTCATGCTCTCTTTATGTGCAAATTAAACACCATTTTTTTGGGGCAGCAGGCTTGAAAAGTGCAGATTTTTACAATTAAAATTCACTATTCATGCTCCGGTGGCTATTTTTGTCTGAATTAATTGCAGAAATTCATTACAGGTGCTTTACAAAAGAAAAGGAACTTATATCAATGTCCAATACATTGAATATTTCCTCTGAATCTGAAGGATTATCCAGATCTGCACCAGTTTTGAAGAATTTCGGTCAAATAAGAAGAAAAAGAATTGTTCAGACAAAGATAGACAAAGCTATGGCGAAGAAAGATGAAAAAGAAAGCACAACGGAGTCATGCATCACTTCTAAATTTGCAGATATTGAAGACAGGGATCTAGGCTCGGAACCTCTTGTTGAATTGATAGACACATCCAGTGCAAGAAGAACTTCACTCATGCGTGCAGATTAAAAGCAGTGGAATTATTTGAGCTGTAACTTTTCCATCCACAGCCCAGTTGTCATATTTTGTTATATAGGTGCAAATCCATATGCAGATCCAGATCCAGATCTCATAGTTGCAAAAGCTTTCGGCACAAAGGCTTCATCCTCTTGTTTCGAATACAGCCTGTGAAGAAGTTAGTGCGTGGAAAATTCCTTCCAACATCTTGTGCAAATGATCCCATCTTCCAGTTGAAGCCTTCATTGAATTTTCATTCATCCGGAGTGCTTTTCAGAATTTTTAATTGCTCATATGCAATTAAAAATAAGGATGATGAGTTATCTACGGCAAACATTACATTGATGCATGTACTGGAGAAGAACTACAAAAGCTTCAAGGATAAAAGAGAAGACAAGGTGAAGGCAAAATCCAGCTGTTTCCAGATCCAGCTTGCCGTTTCCAATTCCAGCTGCTTCCAGATCCAGTTTGAATCAGCTGAATGCAGACATGAAAAAGGACAAGACTACAGCTTTCCTCTTCCTTCTTCTTTCCTCCGACAAAGTAATTGAGCGATCAATTAAATTATACAACTTAAAGTGATTGGTTTAAAAGCCATTACTTGAAGAAGTCAACTACTTGGAGATAGGTGGCGGACGTGCAAAATAAAAGGTTCTATTTTCAGTTGCAAATCATACAGGTCATGCAAAGAGGAATTCCAGGATGGAGATTACCAATTGTTTCTTTCCTCCGACTTCCACATGTGCCAGTTCAACTAAAGCTTCCAACTTGTAATTGCCCCTCTACATTCTATAAGTAGAGGAAGAACCTTCGAGTTAATAATCAGAATTTATAAGCAGCAATCTTGTGTTCTAGACTTTGTGCTGAACCACTGGGAGCAACTTGGAGCAAAGGAATACAAAAGGGCAGGTTTCCAGAGAACTTTGTGTCACGGTGTACTGGGTCTCTTGCTTTTAATCTTAGATCTCTTAATAAACTGTGTTATTTTAGATCTGGATCTAGAGCTGCCTTTGTTTTATAATTCTGTGTGTTCATATCTATTAAGTTTCTTCTATGTGCATGCAATTAGCTCTGCTATCTACTAATTCGGATGCACATCTTCCCCATTTCTTCTCTGTATTTCATTTACTTTCTTCTTCTATAAAATACTTCATTTCTTGAACAGTTGCTTACTTGCTGCAGAACTTTTACTTTAACCACTTAGTTCATGAACCATAACTAAGAGGTTTCCTGAATACCCTTATGGAGGAAACTTTTTCTATAGAACAAGGTTTAGAATACTTGTTCTAATAATTAGAAAGGTAAAGATATAGTGTATGCTAAACTTCATAATTTTTTATGCAAATCTACTTCTTTTAGTCTTGTTGGAGTATTCTGAATCAAATAATTCCACCTACTTCATCTGATCAACATCCAATTTTTAATTTATTTTCTAGATTTAATGATTAAGGAGGATGTTTTCTAAAAAAAGATCCTCAATTTATGAGATGCATGTCTTATATGACAATTTTATCGATAAGGATTAAGGTCAATTTGGAATTTGATTTGTGTGTTGTTGTACAGGAGCGCACATACCTCATTTGCACCACAATTTACACACATCTCACTTCAGACTTTACCAAGTGCCTTTTGGCACCCCACTTTTGTCAACATGCATAAAACATGCCAAGTCTTTTGTGATCGATTTGGGCCTTCCTCGCAATCCCCTTGAGGTCTTCAGCCTGGCCAGAGTATCTCACACTTTTGGACCCTACGTAGAACCTTCAGCATCACCCACATCTTATGCCATTCCACTAACCTTGCCTCACTCAGCCTTGTGCCAACTTTGAGGCACACTCCTATGTAGACCCCACATATTGCGCAATTTATCTTCTTCTCAACATCCACGTGGAGCCTCCCAAGTTTCATGTGCAAGTGGCACCTTCCTGGTTTTAGAGCATGCCAAGGAATCTCGTTGCATAACCATTGGAGCCAGAAGCATGACCGTCACACACATGCTGAAGGAAGTTCAACCGTCACACATGAAAGATGGAGTGACATGCAACTACTCCCCGTTATGATCGTGTATGGTTGTAACTACCCTCTCGCCATTGTTGTATAACTATGTAACATACACAGCAACCCAAGGTTGTTGATCTTTGGTTGATTGATTGTGATTGTTCATCCCAGATAGTAGGAATACTTGCATGCTCCATGTATGTTGTAATTCTCACACTACTCTGTAATCTTTTCCAGTCTAAGCAAGTCAATCAATTAGCATTCCCCTATTAGTCACAAGAGCTTGCTCTCTTCGCCTTACTAAGACATTGTACACCGTGGTACTTATTCCCTTTTCTTTGCTAATGAATAGAAGTTACATTTCCTACAAATAAGTCTTCCTTAACATCATTGTGTGTTTGGTTCATTGCATTCAATACCCTAATAATCCTTGCAACTCCCACTAGAGCAAGATTGTCCCCCACACATAGCCTAGGCTCCATGGTGTAGATCATTGGTGTCAAAGCATTACTCTTACATTTTTTGTGCTTGTAAACACACAAACGCAACGAGAGAGA
Organism: Taxus chinensis; assembly: GCA_019776745.2. NCBI lineage: Eukaryota > Viridiplantae > Streptophyta > Pinopsida > Cupressales > Taxaceae > Taxus > Taxus chinensis. The sequence goes on along the minus strand of CM034147.1, from coordinate 60,392,498 downwards.
GGACACAAAGTCGGTTCTATTTCCATGAATATTGTAGCAAGAGTAAGATGGCTAACATTCAGAAGCAACTTGAGGCAGCCCCAGAGATCCAAAATCTCATTAAGGACACCTTGGAAGCACAACACACCGAACTCTTTGGCCAATTCCGCGAGTTGATAGTTAAGTTGGACCCAATAGGAGTGCTCTCTTTCTCCGATTTGTCTCATGTGTGGTTAAGCATCAAACCCTTTTCAAGGTCCAAGTGAACCTCGACATTCTAGTGTTCGAAGGCAAGATTGATGTCGCAACATTGGATAAGTGGCTTCACAGGTTTGAGAGTTACTTCTTCGTCAATAACTTCATTGACAACGAGAAGATTACCTTCGCAACATTGAAGATGTCCATTTGAGTGTTCCACTAGTGGGAGACATTCAACACACAGCACAGCAAACAATTCTAGCCCGTTCAGACTTGGGATTATTTTGTCAGTGCTATGTAGGAGTAATACCCCCTCAGACAATATGAGGATGAATACATGAAGCTTCAGCAGTTGTGACATTGCAAGGAGCAGATGGTGGATGACTACACCAACGAGTTCCATGATTACAATCGAGGACCTCACGAAGTAAGATAAGGTGTTGACGTACATCAATGGACTTTCACCTTATCTACACACTAAAATGGAGTTCTTGATTTCTAACTCTTTGGGTGAAGCATAACACAACACCAAAAAGCTTGAAGCCAAGGCCAAGATGAAGCAGTGTTTTGCATCTTCATCCAACAACATACACAAGAGTCATCCTACGGACAACACTCCATCTCAAGCCCCTACACAAAACAAGTAAAATGCTTCACACAGAAGTGAGAAGTCTAAGAAGATTATGCAACAAAACGAGAACACTCCTACACCATCCAACCCAAACAAAATCAAGAAGAAGACGGGTGAGAAGTAATGTCATCGACACCACCCGCACTTCAACGACAATTCTAAATGTTACACGTAGCAATCATTGCTTGCACGATCTACATTAGGTCCCGCACAAATGGATGACACTGATTCAAACAATTCTTGTTTGAGCACTAGCGCAAATGTTGTCGAGGCTTTTGAGGAAGGAGGGTGCCTCTTCTACACGAACTTTTGGGTCAAAGGACAAATTCCCCATGCCATCATCGATGATGGAAGTCAAAAGAACATTATCTCTTACGACACGGCATAACACCTTGCAATTCCTACTTTTTTGCATCCTTGCCCATACTCACTTGGATGGCTACAGCTAGGAAAAGGTATACTAGGATGATAACAATATACTTTTCAGTATAAATTCAAGCCAACGGATGAAAACGTCACTTGTGACATTGCGCCTATCGAGGTCTACGATATACTACTAGGAAGACCCTACTTGTAGGACCATGATGCTACATATTGGGCTAAGCCACAAAGATGGATTGTTCCGGCCAAAGACTATTTTTTCGACCCCTTTGAGTCCTCACCAACGACCAAGGTCACATTGGTCTCTGGCAAACAATACGGCAAACTCATCTCACACACTCGGAAATTTATGTTGCTCATAGTTTGCCCAAAGACGCCTATGCAAGAGAAAAAGTAAGCATTGGCAGCATACACCACACCAACATTGTTAACAACTCGACAAGTTATAGAAGCAATATAGGGAAGTCTTCAGAAAACCATGAGGCCTTCCAATGCATCGCATAGTAAAGCACCGCATAGATTTGGTTCTTGGATCCCATCTTTCAAACAACCCACTATACCATAAATCACTTTGGGAGAATGATAAAGTTCGGTGCCAAATAAAAGAGCTCCTCGATCAGGGAAAGATTGGGCCTAGCTCTTCTCCTTGCGGCACCCAAATAGTCCTTGTGCCCAAGAAAGATGGAACATGGCACCTCTGCATAGACTATCGCACACCCAACAAGATCACAATGAAGAATCAGTATCCACTACCACGCATTGGAAACCTCCTAGACCGGCTCCAAGGCACACAATACTTCATCAAGATCAACCTGAAATCTGGTTACCACCAAGTTATAGTCCATCTTGAAGATGTCTAGAAGATAGCTTTTAAGGCACAAGAAGGATTGTACAAATGGTTGATTATGCCCTTCAACTTGACCAACGCACTAGCCATAGTTATGCGCTTGATGGACAATCTACTTAGGCACTTCCTCAATTCCTTTGTATTGTCTACTTGGATGACATTCTCATCTTCATCAAGACCTAGGACAAGCGTGTGGAGCACATCTCGTGCATCTTAGACACTTTGCGCAAACAAGTTGTAGGCAGACTTGGTGAAGTGTACATTCGGCACACCACAAATTCAATACCTAGGCTACATCATTGACCACGCAGTAATACATACAGATCTAGAAAAGACCAAAGTGATCCAAGATGGCCCTACTCTGCACAATCTCACAGAATTGAGTGTTCTTGGGCTCGCAAATTTCTACTACAAGTTTGTCCTTGTCTTCTCACACATATACTTGTCTCTCAGCCAAATAATCCATGCAAAAACCAAGTTCAATTGGACTCATACACAACAATGTACTTTCGAGGTTCTCAAGCAATGCCTTTATACAGTTCCTATTATGGCAATGCCCAACATTGCATAATTCATTGTACTTCACACCAATGCATCTAATTATTGCACTTGCCACGATACTCATGCAACATAGACATTTGATTGCATACCACTTAGAGACATTTAGCAACTTGGTGCAAAGGTACTCCACAAATGAAAAAGAGTTGTAGACTATTGTGGTGCCACTATATTTTGGGTAAGGAGACAATTTCTAATCATAACCCTCTTCAACTTTTGCAGCTGCAGAACAAAATGGAAAACACGCAACACATGAAGTGGATGAATTATCTTCAACAATTCCATCTCGTGATCAAGCGCAAGGGAAAGGACAAGGTAGCAGATTTCCTTAGCCGACCACTGGTACATACGCTCATCACAATGTTGGGCACGCACGAACGCAACTTTTCAGATTTGTTATCCCTCTACTCAACTGACAAGGACTCTGCAAGCGCCTTGTAGGCACATAAAATGTTCAGGCATTTTACTTGACAACCCTATGGAAAATTGTCAAATTTTGGTCAACTGGGTTAAAATTGTCAAATTGCCTCTTTTTAAAGATCAACTTCTGGGAAAGGTTTCGGGAGCCTCGGATCATTTCAAAAGCCCAAATTCCAGTCAACAGAAAGGTTTTAGAGTTTTCTCCATGACAGTATGGTTTAGAAGATATTTTGTGAGCTTCAAAATGGTCTTGGGAAAACTTTCTCTCTAGACGCTTTTTGAGGAAAAGGAGTGTGTGAACATTAAAGAAGGGCCAACTTCTAGGAAAGGTTTCAGGAACTTCAGGTGGTGTTGGGAGCTCAAATCACAGTCATCGGAAAGCTTACAGGGTCTACCACACGATGGAATATGTAGGACAAAGTTTTGGGAACATAAAAATAGCAAACCTTCCTAACACTGAGGCACAGTGGTCTTTCCGAACAAAGGAACTTGCACTGAAGGTTTCGAGCACCTCGGCTGGAGTCAGGAGCCTAACAAAGGGCCAAGATGAAGCACATTGAACCCCCCTCAAGACCCAAGTGTTATTCCGATTCATACTTGTCTCAAACATTTGGAAGAGTTAGCAAAGCTATTCATTTTTTCCCATATAAAAAGGACATTAAAGGGAATCACTTGGATCATTGTAAAATTGATCTACGTTGGACTTGGGTTACCCAAAATGCTTGCATCAACGCCTTGTCATCATAATTTCATAGTTTCAATCGTAAGTAATTTAGGTAATGTATACACCTAATTTTTCACTTTTCATCTTTCATACCTGTTACTTTCAATTTCCTTTGTGCAAATAAGGGTCATTGATGCATCTATTTTTTTAGTGGGTGCCTTAAGTGGCATGTCGAGAATGGGGAATGGTTATTCACATAACCATTATGGGTTAGAGACAGTACACAAAGAGAGTGTCGTTATTTGGTCTTGGCCTTAGTTGTCCTTGCACTAGTTATTTTTGTCCTCCTAGGTCTCACACACATTGCACTCCTAACTTCTTGCTTGTTTCTTACCACTTTGCACCTTGTTCATTCATGTTCTGGATCTATGACAGCTTACTTTCGCTTTTCATGATACATTATATCATTTTACCATCTTTGGCCGATGGCCGATGCCATCGCCCGCGGGTGATGGTGTCGTCGTTATATTTCTCTTGGAAGACGCCATCGCCCATGGGCGATGGCGCCTTATATATACACACCTCACATTGAAATCATGAAGGAAGGAAGCTTGGACCTTAGGAACTGCCATCTGTTCTGCTCTTTTGCGTCATCTTCACATCTGCTCACCCAACTCTTGGTTCATCTTGTTGTTGGAAGCACAATGGACTTAGGGGGGGTAAATCAATCCTACAAATTTATTACTTTATTTACCATTAGTTTCAGCATCCATTCAATCATATACATTCAATGAGAGCTTATTAAGTGTGCACCATACATTCAAATGAACATAACACATGAGAGAGAACACATAGGCACAAAATGTAAGTGAGAAAATCTCAAAAGGAAGAAAACCCACTGAAAAACTTTGTTGATATTACACACAACAAAGACTCAAGTGAATACTACACATCACAAGATATTTCTTTAGTGAGGCACCAACCCCACAAGGAACACCAACCCTTAAACCCTTGCTGATATTACTCACAACAAGAGGTTTGCATGAATATGACTCATCATAAGATATTTTGTAGAAGTATGACCACTGAAAATATGTTGATACCACAGCTGATTGTGATCCCAAATTTCAGCTCCAAATTCCTTCAAACCCTCATCAATATCTCTCTCCTTCAACTCGCTCTATCTTGGATATACATGGCCTGATTTGTCTTCAATCTCTTGCACACATGCTCTCAAACCTGCTTCATATTTTGCCACACATTCTCGACTTCCTTTTGATGCCCTCAAATAGATTTCACACTCTCTCTCTAGGTCATATTTTCCCCCATGCACAACTAGTTCAAAATTGAACTCAAAACATTTTTATATGCACCCTTCTTAACTCATAACATCAAGGGAGGTCAGTCCTACATGACTAACTTTACCAATACAAACTTAAAAACATCCAATAAAATTCATAAAAGCATTCATAATGGGCACATATAGGTCGTCCATGCCCAAAACCATCAAACTTGCACAAAACAAGCTCAAAACCCCATGACTTGGATGAGCTAAAACCACAAATGCCAAAACCATGATTATTCAAGATCCAAAATTCATCACACATGTGTAATATAACATAAAAACATCATCCATGGTCATTAATTAGCTTGGACCAATCAAATAATTCATAACACAAGCCAAAAGGCTCATATCCTTCACCAAACAGTTGCTTCCAGCACCCTGTCTTCACCTTTGGGCCTCAAGACCACCCAATAGCAACTCAAATATGGCATGTAACAACTATATGGAATACTAATGACCTTTAGATCACATCCATGCATGTTATAGCTCATCAAAAATCCATATGTGTAAACCACACCTACTTTCCTCTTCACCAAATCAAGCTTGCCCAGAAAGCAATTTTACAAACTCAACTAGTTTACACCCTTTCTGTCCACTTCCAAGACCTCCAAAGGCCTTCAAGTAGGAAAAAAATTCATCCCTCTTCACTCTCAACTAATAGCAAGCATCAACCAATCCATTTCATGCACTCATTCATCTCAATCATTCAACCTGAGAAAACCTGTCCTGAAAAAAGAAATAACCTTCTTCTTCACAAATAAAGACCTGGATGACCCATCAAATCTAATTCACCAAGAGACAAAACTTATACCACTGGAAATCCCTCTAAATCATCTTTCCATAACATATTATAACTCCTTCCAACTCCAAGTGGAAGGCCTTCAACCAAGACCATCTCTGCAAACTACTTCTTAAGCCTTCTAGGACTCAAGAACTGACCTTGAGCTCAACTTGCTCCATCACCTCAAAACTCACTTCCACACTTTACCAAATCATGGAACACCCTTATACATGATTTATAAGCACTCAGCAACCTTCAACAAGCAAAAACTCATAAATATAACTTTAGCTTATGAAGCCACTCAACACCCTGCTAGATCAAGCATCCTCCAGATTTGACCCTCAAAGAATAGGTCATAACTTCTTCATACCATATCAAAAACACAATTTTGATATACCAATGAAAATATATCTGAACCAAGATCACAACAAAACTTGAATGGAGTCCTAACTCTTCATGTAGCTCCTACAATCTCAATTTTACCACAAGCTGCTCCAAACTACCCCAAAAACCAGTCTTCATAAATAGGGTACACTTTTCCATTTTTCACTTCAACCATGATCTGAAACTATCATGGACATGTAGAAAAACTCTAGGGCTAAAAACAATGTCAATTTATTTTGCAACTCCTTTGGACAATCTTGACTTAAACTGAACTTCTTCAAAAACAAGCATTTTTTCAGGTGGGGCCCACATATTGTCACATGCACTAATACACATTTATAGAAATTTGGAGGATTCCTTTACAACATCCAATCATCACATTTGGAAAAATCAATCAAAACTGGTTCAGTACACACTTTTTCTCCAAGTCGCTTTGAGCTACGGTTTAGCTAGGGTTTCAAAGCAACTTATCTTCTTAACGATCGTTCATAAAAACCAGACGATCAAACCACCTCATTCTTTTTTTGAAACCTTCATAACTGACTAAGAAGTCTATTCTAAATATCTTAGGTCCCCATGAAAAATCACACAACTCACAGCGAGCATCAGAAGGTCCACTTTTGCTTCAAAAACGCACTTTATAGATTACCTGGTTTTACCAAAACTTAAGTATCTTGCAATTCCTTCTTCAGAATGACCTGAAACTTGTCATGAAGCATCATGACAACATCCTCTAACTTTCAATACTCACTTCATAGCCCAAATATCTCTGAAACTCTCCAGCCATCTCAGACTTAACCCATGGTTACCTATTTGTTTCTCACCTTCTTGCTTTCCCAAAGACCTCATACATGCATCATACCTCTGAGTTCTGATCTGAAACTCACCATACACCTTAAGTACATTATCATCATGTTTCTACCATGATTGGTTAGGACTGATCAGCTCCAAAACACATACCTCCATCTCATTGCAACTTGCTCCAGGGCTAGGAATAGGCCTGGAATTACCAGACTCAACCATGACAACTCATGAACTGACCTTGTTGACCTCATGCAGACTCATGTACACCTCTAACACACCTCATGGACCATGAATGACCTAATGAAAATCTCCAACCAACTCTAGGGAGACTCAAACCATGACTCTGCAAGCTAGAACCATGTCATGACACCATGACAACTTACCAAACTTGGATACTACCAATCAACCTTCATATTTGACATCAAACTAAGACCTCATGGAGGCTCACAAGACCTCATGACACTCTTTGCCATCAATGGACTTGACATCAATGACAACACAAACACACAATGGCCAATACTTGCACTTTGCTTGGATTGGATTGAACACTCTTCTTCTTGGTTGGCTTGCTTGAACTATTAGGTCATCTATAGTGAGTTTAGGACAGGAACGGTGTTCTCCTTCTCCACCTAATAGTGATTCTCTCTCGGTGTGTTGCTTCTCTGGAGAGATAGATGAATCAATGACCACCCTACAAGTACAAGGTGAGTGCTCTAACCATCTTTTGTCATTTTGCATAGATTAGTTCACTTCCCTTCCCTCATTGTGCTATGTTAGCTTAGTATTAAATATTTTTGGATGCTAGTTAGCATAATAGTCTTATTCATGATCATCTCCTTAACTTTACATTACTTTCATTTCAGTCACATTATGCATGTTTGTCTCATTTATTGTTAATCCATACCTCTCCCTACCCAATCACCGATATCTTAGTAGGGTTCTCTCCTCTATCTTGATTGTGGGCCTTGGAAACTCTAGGTTAACCTACTGTAGGGATTACTGCCCTCTAGATATGCGACCCTGGCACTCATTGTAGCCCCTTTAAATCTATCAATTGTATGTCGACTCATGTGTGTCTCTTACTCGTTGCCTCGATACCCTTGTAGAACGGATGATTTAGGAGTGCAATCTATTGAGACACATTCTTGGCCCGCCATACAACTAAAAATTTAAAAGAAACCATAAGATGAAGTAATAATGCCTATAGATTGATCTAACAATGAAATGGAATTGGATGGATTTCATTGATTCAATATTCAATGAGAATACATACATAATTAAAGCATTCTAGGTGTAAAAAAATTGGTTACTATGACCAAATCAACCTAATTCATAAAAACTTCCCCAAATAGTTCTATGTGAATGAATAGTACAATAACATCCTAACTTGTTGGAAAAATATTTTGTTGTGCACAAAATATGGGATTTTGGAAATAGTGTAATGAGACAAAGTCCCTCTATTGTGAACAAAGCAGCCTTTATTGAAAATAAATTGCATGAAAATAAAATATATGCAATATCTACAATGATCTATCTTTGGGGGGTGTGGGATTCCATCACAAAAGGTTGAAATTCTCGTGAAAGGAAATAGAAGTGAGAGGGAAAGGAAAGAGAGATTAGAAGGAGAATCTATAGAGAAGATAGAAAAGAAGATTTATACTTTCGAATGGGTAAACATAGATCTTATTTTAATCCAACAAGTATTTAGATAACAATAGTGACAATTTACCAATAATTAAATTCTGAGAATCAAAAGTTAATTGTGTATTTGACATAAGAACAAATAACAATCATAAGATTAATGATCAACAAAATCTCTCTTTATTCTCATGTTGGGAATGTTGAATACAAAGCTTCTACAGTCTCTTTTCTACAAAATTTCTCTACTGCCAAAAAGTGCTTAGCAATGACTTGCAACTACATATTTATAACAAAATAATTCCTAAAATTAAGGCTACATGCAGCCTTGACAAAGTCAAATTTCTAAAAATAGGAATCTACAAATTGAGAAAGTCAATTTGCAACTTGCAAAACTAGAATATGCAATTTTACAATGATGAAATACATGATACTAAAATTGCACATTTGACTTGATCAAAATCACTGAAAATTATGAGTCCTTTTGCAGCTGCTCACCGGCATCATAATGCACATCAATGACTTCCTCTTTCGAGACTTGGATTTTCTTGTACTCATCAAAACGCTTGAAAATCTCCTGAATCAACTTCTCATCTGGCCCTTGAGAATAGTTTCTGCAAACATAACTTTCCATGCCCGTATCCAGCATTTTTTAGGCCAGCTGCTAAAGCATACTTACATCCTTATCAAATTTATCAAAAAGCATTTTGGTAGTTGATGAATTTTTCAATTGCTTGAGCCCAAAGGTAGAGCCTGAAGCGGACTCACCTTGTACCAATTGCTTAAATTGATTAAAAAATGTTTTAGCTGAAAGGGCAGGCATTTCCTCATTAAGTTACAACAAAGATTTTCAATCATCTCTGAAATATCATTTGTCGCTTTGTTCCCTTCTATTCTTGCTTCTCTCAGCTTGATAACGCATTCTTCCAAAATCTGTATTCTGAAAATTGCAGCGTCTTGCAACTCAAACTGGTTCTCACAATTGGAATCCTTTAGAACGCCTTCAGCCATAAGGACATCTGAGTTCAATTGCTGCAAGGCTTCCAACATAGGCAAGTATTGCTTCCACAAATTAACCTCCCACTCAGATTGCTCTTTTGTTTCACTTATTGCCTCAATTGCAACTTCAATTTTCGAATAGGCTAGCACAACAGCCTCAATAGCTTCCTTTACATGTTCAATTAATCTCTCATACCATGCTTTGGTGGCACAACCCATATTCCCAATTTCCTCGGCTGCTGTGAGAATCTCTGAATCTGTAAGTTCCGAAGAGGAAATGGATGACTGAACAGACCTGGTGATTCTCTGAATGATGGAGGAAAGCTGGTCCACCTTATCTCTTATTTGTTCCTTTGTAGTCTTGTCCTTATCTATTTTCTCGAACAAAGTACCAAGGGCAACTTGTACCTCTTGTTTCGTCCCTTCTCTTGTACTTTTCCCCAAATAGACTTTGGAGATCTGATACTCTTGGGCTGAGATTTCTCCTTTGCACTTAACCGCGGGAGGCACAGCAATTTCGGCATACCTTTCTCCCTTCTAATCTATGATAATTTTGGAAACCAGTCTTGGTTTCTTTGTTGTTCAGGAGGAAGATTGACTTGGGTCCAAGGTATTGAAATCAATCATATCAAGCTCCACTACTGCTTTCCTTTTCTTAGGCCTCACACTACTTAAGCATTCGAAAACTTCTGGATTTACTTTTGTTGGCACCAATTGCTATTGTGGGTCCTGCTAGGTTGTTGAATCCAGAACTATAGTTTTTTTTACCTCAATAAGAGAAGTCATGGCGGCCTGATGGATTTGAGCAGTTATTGATGAGCCCAAGAAATAGCCCATTTTATACAATAGTTGACATTCTTTTTCTCTGCATATATCCAGTGGATCTAAGTATAATATCTAAACTTATGGTTTATTTAGGATGAAATAGAGAGTATATATCATGGTTATTTCTTTAGAATTCATTGTTATCTTTCAATTAGCTATTTCTAATGATTATTGGGAAAAAGATGTCAATTTGTGCATATGCAGTTCATACTTTGCTATCATCATTAATTAAGGCATTTTGAGCACTAAGCACCAGCTACAACCAGCCTTGGAAGATCTTCAAAATCTCTCATATCATCTCCAGAGATTGTTATTGTATTAGCTCCAGAGGTTCTTTCACTAGCTCCGGAAATGTTCAGCAGTTCTATGAATGGCTCCTTAAGCATATGTTTGGGAAAGGGTGAAAAACAGTCATCAAGAATATGCCCAAACCTATATCTGATTGCATATTCGGATTCCTCTCGAAAAATTATGCAAGTTCAAAAAAAAAATCATCTTGATTCGAGTTTGTATGCAAAAATTATAGCCATTTTAAGGCTGCCTAGGAGTCTTCCTAGAATGCTCCAATTTGCTTCGGAGTCTTCCAATTCGCGTCAGAGTCTCTTTGGGTCACTTCAGAGTTGATTATCATAGCTTCGGAGTTGGATATTAGAGCTATGAAGATGAATACTAAAATTGTAGAGATGAGTATAATTCCAAGGGTGGTATTGTGATCTATTTTTGGAATTCATTTTAAAAATAGATATTTCTATAAGTATTTTATTATTTGTAATATAAAGAAGAATCAATATTCATTTTGATCATCAATAAAAGAGTCGGATTGTTAAATAAGCATGGAATTATAAGTGAAACTTCCCACACCATTGAATGTAATCACCATTTTTATGATCAATTCTAAGACTCCATTCTATCCATTTGTAAATAACTTTTACTAAAATTCGCTTCCTAGGAATGAGCTGGCCACTCATTCCAAGAAAGCTGGACATGTATATTTATGTTTATTTTGCATTTTGTAATTACTTTTGTTGTCTTTTTCTCTTTGCCCAATGTAATTATTTTTGTAATGTACAGTTTGTTGTAAACCTGTAGACATTTTTGTGTTTTTCCTTTCTTTTCAATTCAGCAATTTCTTTTTATGCAAGTGTGTTTCCCTTTCAAGCAAGTGTGTTTTTAATTCCTGCAAGTGTGATATTTAATTTCTTGCAATGTGTGTTCAAATTTCATGCAAGAGTGTTTCCCTTTCATGCAAGTGTGTTTTAATTTCCACAAGTGTGTTTCTAATTACTACAAGTGTGTTTTTAATTTCTGCAAGTGTGGATTTTGGGTAGAAGGGACCATTTATCGAGATCTCTGTCCTTTTGCATACAACCTTCGAACACCAACCTTGAATTGACATTCTTTAATGAAGAGGATTGATGACCCTCATCAGTTATGGACATAATGGGTGGAGAAATTGAGATGTGAATAGGGTCAGATGTAGGCAGAGGAGGTGTTATGCAAGATTTAGGACCAGATGGAGTAGTGGAAACCTTTGGAAAAAATGTATGCTTTGAAGAGGTTGTCCCTTAGGGGGAGGAGGTGGAGTGGCTTCTAATGAGATGGTAGCGACCTAAGAGGTGAGGATAGAAATAATAGGAGGATCCACAACGAAATATGATTGGGAAGTATTAGAAATCAATGGTGGGGATTGTGGGTCTATAATTATGGTATCCACAAAGCTTTTTGAAAGTTTAGGGGTGCCTTGGACTCCACCACTTGTCCCTTTGAAAAAAAACCTATAAGTTTTATGTCTTTGTCCGGTGGACCCCTCTACAACCTTGTCTTGACCTTTTCCTTCATAGGAACCTTCTAGTTGCTTCTCCTCAGTGGGGCCCTCCTGCTTATCTTGCATGCCTAGGACACACCACTGGAACTAGCAAACTTGTTTGCATCGGTAGTGTTACTTGCTTATGATTCATTCCTTGCGCCCAAAGCCATTGTAGAGTTCGCAACATGACAGTGTTGATCCCATCTTCCAAAGAAATGGATTCATGTTTAGACCAATCAACACAAGGCAATGGTTGAAGCTCAATCTATTGTTGAGTATATGTAATGTCCCTTTCCAGGCTAAAATTGAAAAACAAAGGAAATAATACAAACCCCAATTGGTAGTAAACTGGATTTTGATGAACACAAACTTATACTGAGAGGTGTGGGTGAATCAATATAAGATAATCTTTTGCTTGTTTAAAAACATAATAACAACAATCACACAAGATCTGACAATTATTAAACACAAGATTTACGTGGAAACCTTTTCGGGAGAAAACCACGGAGAAAAGATTGCTAGGATCTACTGTCCAAATCCAGTCATACAATAATAAAAGTCTCTTACAAAAATTTGTAGGCACCAAACCACTAGAGACACCAATCCCCACCGTTAAGCAATTTGTAGGCACCAACCTATTAGAAACACCAATCCCCACTTCTAAGCACCAACTTAGCAAGAGACACCAATCTCTTCTCTTAGGAAGCACCAACCTCCAAAAAAAACTTCTCCAATGGATGACAATTAAATAGATCTCCTTCACTAAAATCTATCTTGAATGATCTCTTATTTTTCTCTCCTTCAAAAATTTGCTTGAGTTTAAATGATAAATCTTTATTATTCCTCATATTTTTTTTTTCAACAACATCTCCTTTTATACCTTCTCATGTCACCTCAAAGGGGTGTGATTTCTCCCAAGGGACACTCTTTATTTCCTAGGGAGCTAGACATGGGTCGGCCCATAATTTAAATATTAAAACCAAAATAGAGGGGGCTGGCCAGCATTCTTCAATGATCATAAACTTGTGTTTAATGCCTTGGAATCGTGCGTTCTCCCCTTGAATAATGGAGCTTTGAAACTGATTTTGTTTGGACAGTAATTCGTGGCCTTTGGCCTTCAACAATCAAATAATGATTTCCTTTGATAGCATATTCTTTTGACATCAATGGCAATTAATCCAGCAATCTCCGCCTTTATCATTGATGGCAACCTTGAATAGAAATAACCTATGAATATAACATGAACATAATGCTCCCCCTTTCTGTAATTCTCCCCATTTGGCATCAATGAAAAAGAAACCACAAAGCTATGAAATAATGCAGTGATTAACTCCCCCTGACATAATGTTTCTCCTTAAGAACTTAGTGACTAGATGAAAAATATATCACCCCCAACTCTTGTCTGAGATATTCAAAAGTTTCTTTTGGAAGGGGCTTTGTGAAAATATCTACAATCTGTTCTTGTGTGGCAATGTATTCCAACTTGACTTCTTGTCCTGCTACCTGCTCTCTTAAGAAGTGATATTTGATTGGAATATGCTTCGTTCTAGAGAGCATAACAGGATTCTTCAAAATGTTTATTGCACTTGTGTTATCACAAAATATTGAAATTGGATGTACATATTCTACCTTAATATCTTAAATATCCCCAACTGGATATTTTGACTACTACTCAGATTCATAGCAAATCCCAAACCCTTGATCAAATGATTCTCCGCAAAACTGACATAAATCTACAAAATACTACTTGGGTATGTGTATATGCTCACACCAAACAGCCCATAAATTATTATTTCTCACTCCCAAACATAAAAACAGATTTATAAAGTTTATGGCAATTAATATTATAGCAGATCTGCATTTATTATGAGAAAAGCGACTAGGGTATGGAGGAAAAATTTGTGCAACAAATACCCCAAACACTCTGAGCCTCTACCAAACTGATTACAATATTTTTGACAGCCAAAGTAGGAAGAAAATCAGATTTTTAAGAAGAAAAAAACCACTGGAAAATAGATCTGAAATCTGCATACAATCTGACTAGAAAATACCTTTCAAAAGCTCTTCAAAAAATCTGGAAATTATTTTTTTTATTCCAAAAATGCAGTACAACTGATAGCAAATAAAATCAGACCTGGAAAGACTCCACAACACTGAAAATCAACTAAAAGGTGGGTAGCTCCAATAGATAACACTGCTGCAGTTTTATCTTTCAAACCTTTGCCACAGAAATCTGCAAACTCCTTCGTACAACTGCTGGAAATGACTGAAAAATCTGTTTAGATCAATGAGATTACCTGAGTAGAAATCCCTCACATTCTCTAATAGGGTTTTCATCCTCTAGAGGTATAAACTAAGGGTTTTCGTCCTTAGTATATTTATGCAAAAGCTCAAGGCTTGAGACACAAATCAGAATTTGATATAATGAGTATGAGATGCCTTCTCCCAAGTTGAAATCTCCTTTACAAAGGAAAAGTGACCCAAAACAACCTCTACAATATCCAATCAGCTTACAATGATTTTCCCTATGCATTCATTTAATATTTTCCCGTATTAAATGTTTTTCCCAACAAATTTTTCCCTCCTAATGCAAGTCGCATTTTTCTAAGAAAAATACATTAATAAATCCCTTTACAATGATATTTGACCTTCAAGGCAAATCGTATTTACCATAGGGATTATAATTTATTTCTATTAAGCCAAATAAATTAATATAAGTGCTTTAATAATTTTATTTTATTTTTTTATAGCACTTCATAATAATTTATTGCGACTTAAGACACCCTTATGCACCCCCTTCAGCCGGCAGGTAGACAAAATGGGCCAAAATTCTTCAACAAGAGCTATCTGAAAAAGAGGGATATTACAATATCTTTGAGTTTGCCTTATCCAAAGAACTTGTGTGCAACAAGATGTCGTTGCTATGTATTCGGCCTCTATTGTGGATAGAGAAACAAAAGCTTGTTTCTTGCTTAACGAAGCTACAAGACTGCTACCAAGGAAAAATGTTTCTCCACTTGTACTCTTCCTTTCATCAATACTGCCAACCCAATGATGTAGGAGCATCATTGTAAATAGGCAATTTTGATGTGTCTTAGCTATCTAGGTGTGTGGTGAGTCCATATGGAGGTCTATGTAATGTAACTAGTCCATTTGGACTCATTTTTCTTGTAATAAGTGGTTTCCCTCGAAAACCACAAAATATGAATTTTCAAATTGTCTAGTTTGTAGGTTTAAGCCTAGGTGTTAGTGAAAGTATAATAAATGACTTAGATGGGGTCATGGGACTTCTTCACTACCTAAGACATGTCCTCATTAACTCTACTAGGGCTTTCACTCACTTGGTTAGACTATTCCTAGGTGAATTAGTGGTTTAAACCATAACTGCCTTCTTAATCTCCCATTATTATGAAGTGTTGGTGTCCCCAAATTTCACTCTGAAATCTGAGACTACCCCATATTAAAAAAAATTGTACTTTTAAAATAATGGGTCGTTTTGTGTTTTTATTGCCAGAAAATGTCTGTATTGTGTCAAGATATTCCCAGAGAGTTATATAAGCCAATTTCGACAAATACCCAGATGCCCAAACTCGTTATATTTTGTCGCTGGGGTTTGCCTGCGAGAAATTTTTATTTAATTATTTTAAGTCCCGTTTGAGGTAAATTGTGCTCCGGTTTAACCCTGTTGAGGTTTTACATGTCAATATTCCCATATACCAGTAGGGTTTCCACCAGGGATGAATCCTGGGCTTTGTCGGTGACTTCTGGCAACGTTTTTCATTTTTGTGTTTTTTTTCTCCCATTTTTCTCTGTGAAATTCCCCTAGGTCAATTCCTTTGCCAGTTCAGTCTATTTTCTTGCCTAGAGTATCTGGAAATCATCTACGGACGTCATGCCAGAAGGAATTTGCCACAGGAACTCTGGTTCTCTCTAAAAAGACGAAGTCATGCACAAAAAAAGGTCTCTTCTGGGCAAGTCGCATTTTTGGGAAAGGAAGGTTTTAAGTTGCAATGGAATTTTTGGTAGCAGCAGACAGGTGGGAATTTTGTACCTTCTTGGCAGGGTACTTCTTCCTATGGAAGCAAAGTCACTTAAGTCATGATGGAAAAATTAGAGGCAGCAGGCAGGCGGGAATTTCTTACCTGCCTTGCAGGGTGAAAATTCTCATTGTGAAATAAAAGAAAATCACTTTAAGGCATTGATGGGAATTTCTTACCTGCCTTGTAGGATAAAAAATCCCATTATGAAAGTCAAACAGCTTAAGTAGATCATGGGATTTTTGGAGCTGCAGTGCAAGGTGAATAATCCCATTAGAAATTGACTTTTAAAAATAGAATGCAGCCATGTCAAAAAGTGTGACCCCTTTTGGAATAGAAGGATAACTTTAATTGCATTTATTAATTGTTTCTATTCCTAATTTTGGCACCCAAAAATAAGGAAAAGTCAACGCATGATGAAAGGATAAAGAAGATTGGAAATAGAATGCTAAAATTAAATAAATTTAATTTATTTAATGCAGCCCTCTATCATGCAAAAAAGTGCAACCCACCTAGAGGAGAAATAATACTTTTTAAAATATTTATTGATGGAATTAATTCCTATTTTTGGCACATGAGGTCAAAGCATAGTGTGAGGTCAAAGCATAATGTGAAGTCAAAGTAGACTAGAAGTAGAATGCTAAAAATAAATTAAATTTATTTATTTAATGCAGCCCCAAAGCATGCACAAAATAGGCGCCCAAATTGAAGAGAAAAGCATGATTATTAATTAATTAATTGTCAAGAATAGGAGAGACAATTATTAATTATAGAATGATGAAGGTTATATAAGCATTGGTTGCCATAATGATGAATTAATTAATTCTTCTAGCAAAGGAGTGCAGCCCGGACAGTTTTGGCGTCTAAAGGAGGATTTTTGTTCAAAGAAGTGTTTTTCACTGCCGGAAAGCTTCAAAGTTTGGCGCCTAGGTTTGAAGGAGCTTGATTTAAGTCTGATTAATTGTCTGCATATTATTACAGGTGCTTATATAATTGAAAGGAAGCTTAAATCAATGTCCAATACATTGAATATATCTTCTGAATCTGAAGAAATTCCCAGATCTACACCAATTGTAAAGAATTTTGGCCGAATAAAAAGAAAAAGAGTTGCTCAGACAAAGATTGCTCTAGCCATAACGAAGCATGATGAAAGAAAAGGGTCAGTAGAATCAGGTATAGCTTCCAGATTTGTTGAAGTCAATAGGCCTAGAACCAAATCCAGATCCAGATCTCATAATTGCAAAGGCTTCATCCTCTTGTTTCTAATGCAGCTCGTGTAGAATTCGGTGCATGGAGAATTCCTTCCAGGATCTTGTGCATGTGCTCCCAATCTTCCAGTTGAAGCCTTCATTGAATTTGCATTCACCTGGAGTGCTTTCCAGAATTTTTAATTGTTCATATGCAATTAAAAATAAAAAAGATGAGTTATTTATGGCAAACATTGCACCGATGCACGTACTGGAGAAGAACTGCAAAAGCTTCAAGGATAAGAGGGAAGACAAGGCAAAGGCAACACCCGTAAGCCGCTTCCAGATCCAGCCGCTTCCAGATCCAGTTTGGTGAGAATCAAGGGCAAAAAAATCAATTGCATGCAGAATGTGGAAAAAGAACAAAAGTGTTGCAGTTTTCTTCTAATTCATTTTTCTCTTTCTTCTTCTTTTCTCCGACAAAGTAATTGAGCAATCAATTAAATTATAAAACTTAAGTGATTCGTTTAAAAGTCATTACTTGAAGAAGTCAACTACTTGGAAATAGGTGGCAGACATGCAAAATAGAAGGTTCTATCTTCAGTTGCAAACCATGCATGTCATGCAAAGAGGAATTCGAGGAGGGAGATTGTCAGTTGTTTCCTTTACAACTTCCACATGTGTCAATTCACTAAAAGCTTCCTATTTGTAATTTCCCCTCTACATGCTATAAATAGAGGAAGAACCTACGGGTTAAAGGAGGAGAATTTGTAAGCAGCATTTTTGTGTTCCAGACTTTGTGCTGAAACCCCTGATAGCTATTTGAAGCAAAGGAATTGAAAGGGGCAAATTTCCGGAGAACTTTGTGTCACGGTGCATTTTGTTTCTAACTTTTTGTCTCAGATCTACTTATAAACTTTGTGTTATTTTAGATCTAGATCTGAAATCTGTCTTTGCTTATAATTCTATGTGTTAATATCTATTGGTCTCGTCTATGTGCATGCAATCAACTCTGTAATCTATTGATTGGGTTGCACATCTTCCCTCTTTCTTTCCTGTGTTTATATTATGTCCTTCTTCATCAGATATTTCTTTTCTTTAACAGATGTTTACTTGCTGCAAAACTATACAGCTATGGTTCATGCGCTGCATGGTAAAAGTAATAACCCCATATAGATACTAGCATATTTAATTGACAAATCTTACACGGGAGCCTCACGGGTAAATGAGGGAGATTTATCTCATCACTGCCTAGGTTTTCAGCTATGCAGAAAATCTAGCCAACAAGTGTATTTGAATTGAGAAGGATGGTATGAGTTTAGGAGGTGAGAGGAAGTTAGTAAGGTGTAGGGAACACAGTATCAAGCCCTAATGGCTCAAGAAGCCTTGTATCATTCAAGAAATTGATCAAATAAGGGAACTTCTTGGAGCATTTATCTATGTTTTATGGAATATCTGTGATATATTGTGATTTAATATGATTTATGGTTGAACATTGAATGTTGTTTCCATTAATGGAGGTCTATGCAGGGTTGCAGGATTATGCGTAAGTGTTAAACAAGAATCATAAGACATTAAGGAACCTGGTAATTAGAGAAAACACTGACAGTGTTGAGAGGTATGAAAATTGTGATTTGTGAGTTAAGAACTATTGTATGATTGGTTATGAAGTGTTAAGAGATCTGAGACATTATTATATGGTTTAGAAACTGATGAAGTGTGTTAAGTTTGTGAAATGACAAGGTTTGGTACTGTGAACTATATTCTTGCATGAAAATCTGTGTAAATACCTTGACTGTGGAGGTTAATTAACAGTTCTAAGATGGGGTTTAAGACCATATAAACCTGGCTCAAAAGTATTTGTGGTGAATAACGTGGTTGTCTGATAGGTATCAAGGTTCTGAAGAGGAGCTTAGCATATAAGGAACCTCTCGGGATACAGTCCTCTCGGGATACTCTGTTCTATGACAAGAAGATTGAGGTAAATGCAAAACAAAAAATAACCTTGAAGGCCAAGATGACATAGAGGTTAGAGGGATTTGAAGTATTTCATATTAACATGAGGTTATCATTTCTTATAGGCCAGGATTTAAACTATAATTTTGAAAACTCGGAAAGATTGACTGTGCACAGTTAATGAGCCTAGAAGGAGACCATTTGGTGACTTGATGAACTCTGAAGGGTCATAATAGTTGAGGGAAGATTTAAAAAGTGTAGGAATGTCTACTAAAAGAGCTTGAAGGATGAATAATGTAACGTGTATGCACAGATCCTGAATGTCTAAGACTGAGACAACTTTAGTAGATTCAAGTAATGAGATCCATGGAAAGCCAACTGTCAAGGAAACACGGTATGACAAGGAATGGGAGAGTTAATAGGTTATGCTGGAGTCTTGAATAGGTGTTAAGTGTCTATAAAGGATATCTCAGAGCAAAGTAAAGAAGGAATAACACAGAGATGAAGTGACTATTAGGGTTTGAGGAGGACTTCATGAGAAGAGATCTAAAAGAGAAGCAAACATTTGAGTAAGAGTGTCTTTATAAGGAAGTTGTAAAGAGTGTGTGTGGGGTGTTGGTGAAGTGCCAAGGTCTTGAGAACTGTGAAGAGTCTAAAACATGTCATATTCAAGGGAAACCTATGACTGTCCTGTCACAGGCTTAGGAAGAAGCTTGGAAGAGTAAGTTAAACACTGGATAGAAAGTGACTTAAAGGAGCGTAAGAGGAGTTGTTAAGAGGTGAGGTGATAGTGAGGTAGTGTGTGAGTGACAAGAACATTTGAGAAGCTAGTGGGAAGCCAAGCAAAGAAGCAAAAACAGAGCTTAGTAACTAAGGAGGTGTGAAGAGCATGATAAGACTTTGAGGAACCAAAGTTGGAATCTAGCCAAAATGATGCTAAAGCAGTAAAGGAGCATGGTGAATAGCCTAAACAAAAAAGTTATAAGTTGATTAAGGTATTCTCAAAGTTAGAAACAGTGGCAAACCAACAAACCCTAGGCATTAGCTTGAAACCCTAGCCTAGGCCTAATTACATTAGCCTACAAGGAGAAAAGTGGAGCTGGGGAAGTTGTAGTTGGAGATAGCTCATGAAATTCATCTGAAAGCAAGAATGCCCAAATGGGTATCTGGAACATGCTTTACTTTTGCATGGAAGTTTGTAGTTTTCTCTTAACACTAAGATTTGCATGAAATCACGGCTAGAAAGGAGACCTATGCAAAAACGGTAGAAAGAGAATAACATTGCATGGGAGTGGAATTGGTTAACGAATCTTTGTAGAAACCTAAAAGGGCCAAATGGGTCCTAGGAAAACTTACCAGTAAGACCTAGTTCCTTGAAATATGGATTTTACATCAGAAATGCCTTTTTGGAGGGCTAGTAACAAATTTGAGGTCTAGAGAGAGACTGAGTGAAATTGAAGTGTTGAAACTTTTCCAAGCATTTGAACATGACAGTATGGTGAATTCAAACTATTCCAAATCATTCTTGAACTTCGAATCAGTTGTATAAATCATTTTGGATAAAAGAGCAAGTTTTGGCTTATTGAGTAAGGTGGAAAAATTGCATGGTTAGATTGATGATTTCAAGTATTTGTTCTAACATTTGCAGTGGTGATTAGTTGAAGGTCTGTCTTTGCATCACCCAATCTGCATCACTGTATGTTGCTAGGGTGAAATCTTCACCTCTTGGATACCACAAACCAAAATCAAAAGTGCCCTTTAGATATATAAATATCCTTTTAACTGCTTGCACATGGGCTTCTTTGGTGCAGCTTGAAACCGTGCCACCATGCGTACAGCTTGCATAATATGACAACTGAATTTTATGAAAGCCAACTGAAATTATTCTAAACCCTAGCAGCGAACTGAATTTGCACTTGTAGGGCATCAGACACCATCCAAACAAGCTGAAAATTTATGCATAAATTCTCCAAAATATTATACTCAACATATGGAACAAACGCCAAGCAAAAAAACTCCAAAGCTTATGCAAATTTGGAAATTCTACACAACTGTAATTAAATTTATGATAGCAGAATTACAGCTCACAACAATAGCTGGAAATGCAGATTCCAAACCCCAAATATCTCATGAAAGTGTTGAACCAGCCTCTTAAATTATGAGGAATATGAATATGAACTCCAAATGAAGAAATGTGCCCTAGATGGCACCCAACTCCACCTCCAAGCAAGTTGCTACCCTAGGAAAGGGGTTGTAAATCACTATAAGATCAAACCCTCGCTGAAAATCTGCAATATCAATCCTCTTGAAGTACTTAGGAAACCAGGGAATGGAGAATCCCCAATAAATTGATGAGTTTTCGTTCTTCAATCAAGGAAGGGAGGGTTTCATCCTCCTTGTTAGCCACACCAAAGTATTTTCGCCCTTAAGTGGAAGTGATTGAGCAATCAACCCAAAAACCATGCAAGTTATAATTTTTTGACAAGACATGATGCACAAATGAGCCAAGTAAACCCCCTTATATAGTTCATATGTGGTGCCAAGTCTCTAAAACATGATCCCCATGTGGACCAACCTCCTTGGGAGATATGTTTCTCCTTTATCTTCAAGCATGCAGTCCAAAGACCGAACTCTTTATAAAAATATAGGTTTCTTTTTCTTTTCTTTTTCCCATTCCATTTCCTTTTTTTATCCTTTTTGCCGACAAAAGAAATGAGTATTAAAAATATCTCTATATTAAAAATAATATTAAGTTGCCCCTAAAAATGGAGAATTGATCGGGCCCAACTTAAAATATTATTAATTACTTTATTTTAGAAAAGGGGGCCATTAAACAGAAGTATGCAGGGTCCATAGCAGTTCCCGTCATCAACCACACTGCCTCAGGGATGACTGCCATATCAAAATCTCTTATTCGACTCAAGGTCAGGAAGTGAGACCAATCTTGCTTCTTGACCTCCTCTTCTTGGCTAAAGAATCGAACAAATTGTATAATGAAAATACACCATATGGACTTTTGGGTCTTCTCCCAATTCATGATCCGTTACACCTCGAACATCAAAAGACGGATTGTCCTGCTGCAGGATCGAATGGTAGACCCAAAATGTGATTATGTCATAGAATCTATGTCCCCGGTTCTGACCAAAACTTAGGGGCATAGAAGTGTGCTACCATTGATGTAATCGATGCCCTTTATGATCAATCTGTCCATCAATGCACAAATATAGAATATCTGACATGTGAGTTATGGTGCCTCAAGATGGATGCCACATCCAATTCCTTGCTGATCAATGGACCCACCTGTCACTGACATATCTGTATAGATATCACATAATGTTTGAACCCTCAAATGTCTCTCACACGCATGATAGGAGAAATGTTGGGAATCTGTGATCAACTATGTCTCTTAAAATAGTCTTAATTTACTCAATCTTAGGCCATCTGAATCTGTATTTAAATCGGGTGCTAACCAATGTCCTGGTCTGCAACATCCCCGAATAAAATGAATACAAGGAATGCATCATTGACAGCCCCCTTTTGATAGTGATGGGAGTTAAGTACGCAAGAGTCACTTAGCTGAAAAGAAAGACTAACACGTACTGTGTAGTTATATTGAAAAAACATACGTGAGTGTAATACACATATACAAACATGATACGATATGGGCCATCATTGTATGCAAGTTATGAAAAATGTAATCCAAGGTATAAACTTATTTGTTTCTTAGTCTAGCGTACAAGAGAGAGCTCAAGAATTGTTGATCTAATGCAGGCGGTAGCAAAGATATAGCAATTAAACATGTCGGATAATAAGTATGTGTAGGAAGATGCATTCCTATAAGTATTTGAAAACATCAGTAGAAATAGATAACAACCACTAGAGTTGTTCGTAAGAGTAGAGATTAGGACACCGAGCATGTAATAACATATTTGTAACCTGAACACAACATAACTTCCCCAAGACTACTGAAAAAAGCATTTAAACTTTTCAAGCAAGTGCATGTTCACCATATTCACGTAGTGAACAAATAATGAGCAAACTAGTCAGTGTCGAGAAGCACCCAAGCAATTATGTCCACTTATATGATTGACACGAAAAAGCTGAAAAAAGGATCCTTCGACATATTTGGTACATCCACGACGGATAAGCAACTCACCTTGAACCAAGCCATGTGATTCACACATAAGCATAAAATCATGTAGTGTTCACATTGTATCATTGATAAGGTCAACATGTAACCATTAATGTAATGAGTCATCAACAAAAAGTAAGCACCAAGGCAAGCGATGTTAGTACCATCATAAGCAATCAATGTCATCATCATTTATAGCCCTAAAATACAATGGTCCATGGAAAGTAGCACTCTAGAAGTTCAATGACTAGGAACAAGTGATGTAGAAACAATCTACAGTGGACTCCAAGATGATGACAGAGGACTAACACCGTAAAAATAAAACCTTAAAAGTGTGTTGAGATGCCTCCATTTAATGTGGGTATCTCAGCGCGAGTCCAATTTGGAAGAGGTTGAGCACATTAATGAGGGCATGAAGGCAATGTTACAAGGGATCTAATATGCCCATGTCCTTCATTTAACTTGTCATGAGCATTGCATTCTAAGCTCATATGTAGTTGTGGAAAATATGTGCCTAAAGTGGACTATGTAAATGACCATGTATATGACAAAGGACATCAAATGAACTATATGTACCTTAAAAGTAAGTAGTGCATCATGAGTCTTGGTCCCAATTGGGGGCATTTTTGAATATGGGTTTAGTAACACAGCAAGTTGTGGCAATGAAGAAAGGATCGTTTGGCTCATTTGATGATCATCATCAATAGTCTACAAATCCAAAATTTCAGGGGTTGCTATGTGTCGATTGGAGAAGGTTACTGCATACTTTTGGACGATTACCCTCTTGTGTGGCCAAGTTGAGGAGCTTGTTACTTTGCTCTCTTATCCATTGGAGGACAAAAACCCTCTTGGAGAACCTATTGAGAATGAAACTCTCAATAGTCGAGCTGGTTTCCAAGATGAAACCCCTCAAGAAGATTGATAATGCAGGTGGTCTCAGCTAAGGAGTTATGGTTCTACAGATTTGATGGCATTTCCAGGCCCTCTCCTAGGTTGGTGCAACTTGCACCTAAGTGAAGGCAGTTTAGGGGTCTTCGAGGGCACGGACAACATCAAACTCAGCCATCATTGTGTTTCTCATATTTTTTAGTAGTTAGAATCTACATTTGGACTTCATTTTTGGGCTTTGACTCCTTTCAATTCCTGCCATTTTTGTAAGGGTATTACACTGGGGTTATTATAATTAATTAAATAAATTTCAGCTGGGTTTTGAAGGCTTATTTCTTGGTTTATATTTGTTCTAAAATATTTCTTAGTTGCCCTACATGTTCCTTTAGATGGTGTGAATGATGCATTTTTGAAGAGTTATTGCATTTTCTTTGCTGCTGTTATAAAAAATCATATTGTTGTACCTTGTCATAATTTTAAGTTGGCTGCCATAATTTTTAGATTACTTTCTATTGGGGTTTGTGCAATTTCCCTTTGTTTTCAGTTAGGGCCCAAAAAGGGACATTATAGTGGTATCAGAGCATCGATTTTCCCAACCTGGAGGGTATTCATACAAAAGGAGAAGATAAAATGGCGAACAAAATTTTTGATGATGCTAAGTTTGAAAGGTTTTCTAGAGGTTGGCTGATATAATGGCACGACTGATCCATAACATGTATCCAGGAAGTTCTTCATGGGAAAACAACAATCTTCCACCACCGAGATCTGTGATGGATCCTACAGTTATGCCTTTTCAGCCTACCTTCCTCCCAATGGAAGGATTCATTCTAAAAGTTGATACACAACATTCAGTAAGGCATAATATTGCGGCCAGCTATGAGGAGTATAGGGCTCTTCCAGCTGAGATTCGTGATGCCCTATCACTTGCATAGTTCATAGGAGTGAACAAAGGTAGGGGAGGCATGAACCTAGGTCTCAAGCACCACAGAAGGATCTTTTGCATGCCTTGAGAAAGGAGGAGAAGAGTTCCCAAGTTGCAATGGTGGAGCAAGGAGAAAAATCAGGCCCGCAAGTAATGGAGAGAGAACAGCCCATGGAGGAATCTACAATGCCAAAGGAAAGTGGGAAAGATGTTCCAGCCCAAGACAAAAAGAATTCTCCCTTTGGGCAAAATAGTGAAGAAATCGAGACAAAGAGGACATTACTAGTTGAATGCAAAGAGATCAAGATAGAGGCACATCCACCATCCTTCGAACTTCTTGAGGATGAGCCATTGACTGGTTTTAAGAACAGCCTTGTGAAGGGACATGTATTTGAAGAAAAATCAGATTTCCAGGAGGTTTATGAGGCTGAGTTTCAAGATGGCCTTGTTGAGAGGCATGCCCTTAAAAAGGGGGCCTCACCGGATACTCATGTTGATTTTCAGTCTGTTGGAATTTACATATCAACAACAAACGGTAAGCAATTTGATTTAATGCGTCACCCTCACACATTGTCTTTGCAAGATTTTGATTGTAATGAGAATAATTCTAACAATGATGAGAAGATGAAGGGTACTAATTGGAAAGAGGGTCGTTTCCAAGAAGCTCCTATAAATCTTCCGAGCATTCCGGAGATGGACCAAGAAAAGAAGAATTCGATTTGCAAAATTGTGGAGAAAATTTGGTGGTTGAAACCAAATCTCCAGTTGATAATGATGATGTTCATCTTGCTGGAATTTTTTGAACAGCAATCAAAAGAAATCAAATTGATGGTGTTCTTGACACTGGGGAGAACCATGATGATGTTCCATACATGTGTCCACAAAATATGGAAGGAGTCAAGGCGGGAAGATCTTCTCTTGTTGAAGAAGCTAAGGCAAAGGAGGTTGAGCTCCTTGCGGGCAGCCCAAGATATGACCATGATGACCATATTTCCGATTTGTGTCATCATAGAAAATATTTTAAGAAGCATGCTAGGTCCAAAAAGACAACTTGCAGCTATGGGCATGTTGCTTCTTCTATTCAAGGCCAAGATTGCTTGGGCATGGGTGGTTGTCGAAAGATCAAGGTAAATGCCATATCTTGCATTTGAAATGGAAGAACAATTATGAAAATGCATATCCCACTTTTTGTCACAAATGAGATATTTGCTAGGTGGGTCTCAACATCTACACTCTTGATTTTGAGTAAGGGAACTCAGCTTGACAACGATGATTCCATAATCCTATTAAGCATTGCGGGAGCTTTCAGCTTGAGGGAAATGATGATCATTATTGCTGGTAAGTTCGCCATACTATGCATTAGGATAGAAAGAAACTTACATATTGTGAATTATAGCAAAGTGGCAAAGGACCAATACTCGCAATTCATAAGTCACTCCATGGAGCCAATTTCTAAACTTGAAGGCAAGGTTAAGGAGAAGATCACAATCATTGGGACAGCAAGATGCTTGCTGTTGAAAATAAGGATCAAGAAGCGTGAGACATGGGAAAAAGGCGATCTTTTGTTTGTGTTACTAATTTAACATAGTTGGCATAAATTTGGGTAACAAGAGTTATGAATCATGGATCATTATGAGAACTACCTCCACTTTTAGGACTGTTGTTACCTACATTTCCAGCTCTCCTCACATTCTAGTGGCAGTTATAAAAGAGTTGTTAATCACAAGGGAGATGCATTTCCCACCCACAGTAATTGATGAGGTGCTTGCATTGGGACTAGATGGTTTCCAGCCACCACAATCCCAATTTTGAGTAATGAAATACAATGTTGCAGCCATGATGAGATGTTCTCCCCAATTTCATGTGTTGGACTGTGAATATCTTCTTTGGACAGCAATAGATGGGCGGGTTTGAAGACATTCTTTTCATTTAATATCGTGTGTAATAGGGTTCACTCATTGAAATCAATTAAGGCCAATGTCCCATCATATTTGGTTTTGTTTGGAGAGAAATTCAGGGCAAAGTATGACTGTTATACTTACGTACCAACACTCATAGTTCTGATCTGAACCAAATTTTGAAGAGATTAGTTTGGGACAACATGGTGAATTTTTGAACATCCATCACTTGAGTGGAGAATATGAGATAATTGCAAGCAATGGGAGAGAGTTGGCCATCATATCAATGAAGCATGAAGAAGCAATGATGAGAGAAACTCTTGTTTGTTTAATAAGTTTGTTCCATGAGCAAGTACAAGTATAAAATGGAAAAAGCAGTTGAGTTTGCTTTCCCCCCGAGCAAATTTTCATGTCCCTTTATCGAGACTAGCGGACTTGAAAACCTTAACCCATTCTTTCTCCCCGTGGGTTCAAGGAAAGAAGCAAGGGGAAGACGTGGATAACATTTTCTAAATAGATATTTTCATTATTATAATGTATTCCTATTGGGAAGCCAAGCACTCCAATAGAAGAACTTATTTGATTAGAATATAAAGTATTTTGAGTATGTAGGCTCCAAATACAAATTAGATGATTAAAAGGTAGTTATTATAAGGTCGGCCATATGTTATGATATAGCACCCTTTATGGCTACAAAAGGATGTTGCTTGGCGGTCATTTGATAATCATATGTGAATTCCATTATTTCGAAAAGATTGCTTGCGAAGCATCTCTCTCCCTCTCCTAAGGACAAAAACCCTTGGAGAGCCTTGTGTGACGAAACCCTTCCCCAAGACCAGGGAAGACTTCAACACAGGAGTCTCCACCCCCTTGAGGGATCTCTTTGTTGTTATAATCTTCATTTCCAGCCCTAGACAAATTGCCCTAAGGAGCTCAATTAGTCATTAATTGAATATTTTTGCACTACTTTTGGTTATAAATGCATATTTGCCCACTTTAAGGTGGAGCGACCTACATTGTGGAGTTTCCTTGCATATTTGTTAGTTGTTCTAAGTGGAGCGACCCATCTAGGGGAGCATTTCAATACTTTCTTGCAATAATTTCAAGGTTTTGAGATTGGAATAATATTCTCTATATTTTTAAGAGCCAAGTTATGAAGTTTCATCAATTTTGGTGGTGATTTGTTATTTTTCCAGGCTCGTGGAAGTTAGTTACAGTTCTGGAATATTTATTTAATTTCTGCAGTTGAAGATTTTATCATAAAAATCAGATCTCTCACTTCCAAGCTTATAAAAATCAATTTTCTTACATGATATGATTGCTGGTAATATATAATAATTTTAAAGATTTAAAGGTAGCTGATTTCAAGGGTTTTGAGGGCACAAAAGTGGGTTTGAAACCCCAAAAAGGGTCGCTGCCCTAGAAGGGTGTTTGCTGGCAATAGTTAAGGATTTTTATACATTTATTTCAGTCACTAAGAACCTACTAAAAATCTGAAAAGTGTTGTTAATATTCAGCTTTGAATAGTTTTCTGTGAGTCCCCAAAAAGGGACATTACACAAATGATGGAGCATATGAGGTTGCAGCTGAAGATGAAGATGACATAATGAACAATAGCAAGTTTTGATTGCAAAAAATCTCCAACAAAACATGGAGGGAATGTGGGATGATGTGTTGCTACCACCAAATGTTGGGAGAAGTGCTTCAAAGACAGCCATGCATCAAATTGCCATCATTAATGTTGTTGACATCATTTTTAGTAGCCCCCACATTATTTTAGTTGCATTCATGTATATGGTTAAAGGATGTTCTTCCACCATAGTTGACAAGGTTGAAACGGAAAGTGAAGATGCCACATTGGAATGTGTTGATTGTTTCTCAATTTTTTGCTCTATGTCTAAGATTATAGTAGATTGGAAGGCTTATTGTACACCTAAATATGCAAAGAGAAAGGTTGCTAATGCTACTTTTGAAGATGAAAGTAAAGAGGGCAGAATTGAGGTAGCAACTGATTTTTTTTCAAAGAAGTTAAACTTCACGGCCTGCCAAAGTATATCGATAACAAGAGGGACAGAAGATATATATGCTTGTTTTGGCAAGATCTCTTTCACTTGACAGGTACAGGATCTAGATTATTGGAGCATTACAACATATTTCTTCATTTTGGCATGATGGTATTCGGGCATGAGAGCTTGCAATTGCTTTTGGGTAAGCAATTTTTGGAGGGGTGGATCGTAATGTCTCTTTCTCAACACTAGTCCTTTTGGAAGACTTTGAGCCCATTCCACTATACCAAATGATAGAATAGAATAAGATTGCAATGACCAAAGAGGGACGGAAGCCTCACAAATATTATTGATCATGAAATCAGATTACATAACAATGCAAGAGCTGTAATATTTATAGATATTAGACAGCCTCATATGGATAGACATGACACCCTATCAGGCACCAACTACGAGATGATAAGACCCATCTCACATGCACATGTAATTACTACTAATACCAATATTGAATGTTATCCAACATAACAATATTGAATGCAAGTCACTAGACTAGAGTGCACATGTTGCACATTATTAAATAAAAGACAATGCAATAAAATGCAATAAATATGCCTATGCTAAATTATGCTAACATTCCCCCCCTTAATTTTGCATAGTTTCCAATGAAGTGGAGAGGAACTCTCTGAACAGTGTGAATTTGTCACGTGCAAGTGACTTAGTGAAAACATCTGCCTTCTGTTCAGCTGTAGGACAGAACTGGAGCTGTATGTTGTGCTTCAAGACATGCTCGCGTATGAAATGAACCTGTACTTCAATATGCTTGGTTCTCTCATGAAATACTGGATTGCGAACAAGCTTCAGAACTCCTTCATTATCAACATATACTGGAGTAGATTTCTGTTGTGGTAGACCAATTCCTTCCAGTATTCGGCGTAGCCATATTGCTTCACAAACAGCTTCACCTGCAGCTCGATACTCTGCTTCTGTAGAAGAGCGAGAAACAAAGTTCTGTTTCTTGCTTCCCCATGATATCGGTCCAGATCCCATAAAGAAGACGAAGCCTGATGTTGACTTCCTATCATCCATGTTTCCTGCATGATCTGAATCTGAATATCCTGTCAAGAAGAAGTTGTCGTTCTTCTTGTACTCTAGACCAAGGTCAACTGTACCCTTTAGATATCTCAGTATTCTCTTTGCTGCTTTCCAATGACATATTTTTGGTTCTTGCATGAAGCGTGATAAATAGCTGACTGCAAAGCTGATATCTGGTCTAGTATATGTCAGGTAAATGAGACTCCCGATCAACTGCCGATAGAGAGTTGCATTCACCGGTGGTGATGGATCGGAACGAGATAACTGAAGTCTCGCTTCCATAGGTGTAGCAATAGGAGTGCAGTCCATCATCCTGAATTTCTCGAGCGTTGTCTTGGTGTATTTCAACTGTGACACAAAGATATGATTCTCTTTTTTCCATACTTCCAACCCAAGACAATAGTGCATGAGCCCGAGATCTGTCATGTCGAACGATCGATTAAAATCCTTCTTTGTTGCATCGATCATCTTCACAGAACTACCTGTAATGACTAGATCGTCGACATAAACAACCACAATGACAATCTCCCCCCCTTGCTTTTTGAGGTAGAGATTGGGGTCATAAGGATTCCTTTCGAATCCATGACTTATGAGATGCTCATCAATTTTGATGTACCATGCCCGGGGTGCCTGTTTTAGGCCATATAGAGATTTTATGAGTCTGCATACCATCATCTCTTTTCCTGGTATTACATAACCCTCTGGCTGAGTCATATAGACTTCTTCTTGCAAATCTCCATTAAGAAAGGCACTTTTCACATCCATTTGGTGGACTTTCCAACCAAATTGTGCAGCTAGAGCAAAGATCATCCTGATTGTCTTGATCTTGGCTGTGGGAGCAAATGTCTCCTCATAATCAATGCCTTCTTGTTGTGCATACCCCTTTGCTACAAGCCTTGCTTTATACTTGTCAATAGTCCCATCTGATTTGTACTTAGTCTTGAATATCCATCTGCATCCAATGGGTTTCTTCCCTGGTGGAAGGTCGACAAGTTGCCATGTGTTGTTCTTCATCACTGACTGATACTCTGAATCCATGGCATCTTTCCAAGCTTTTGATTGTAGGGCTTCCTGAACTGTAGATGGCTCAACTGTTTCAACAACTCTGCTCATTAGGGCATAATTGACCTCTTCACGAGCTTGACTGCGAGTTCTAGGTCCAGGATTGGATGATGTGCTAGGTGCTTCATCCAAATTTGCATCTCTTATTAATTGAGTATACCATTTAGGTAACTTCTTAGCTGTTCCATTGGCTTGTGGTGGATCCAAGTTTTCACCATCATCCAATTCATCACTGTCATCTTCAGTGGGAACATCAAATTCTGTCTTCACAAGAGGTGTATTCTGCATGTTTGTTGAGTCGTTGAGTGGAGCATCTGCTTGTTTCTTCTCAAAGAACTCAACATCCCTACTTGTGTATACTTTCTTTGCTTTCGGATCCCATAATCTGTACCCAAGTGCTTCTTCACTGTATCCAATGAATATCAGTTTCTCAGCTTTCATATCCAACTTGTTCCTGTTCTTCTTGGGTATGTGCATGCTAGCTTTACACCCAAATACTCTTAGGTGTGCAATTGATGGTTTCCGATTTGACCATGCTTCTTGAGGTGTCACTCCTTCAAGAGCTACTGTGGGCACTCTGTTCAACAAATAGACTGCAGTTCTTGCAGCTTCTGCCCAAAATGTCTTTGTTAAACCTGAGTCATCAATCATACATCGCACCATTTCCATGATAGTACGATTCCTTCTCTCAACTATACCATTCTGCTGTGGTGTGTGAGTAGGAGGCATTTGTCGACGAATCCCATGAGCTTCCAGGTAAGTCTTGAACTCATTGCTTGTGAATTCCCCCCCTCGATCTGAGCGGAGAGTTTTGATCTTGCGACCAACTTCATTCTCAACAAGTGCTTTGAACTTCTGAAATGTCTCAAAGGCTTGACTCTTGTTTCTTAGACAATATATCCACATCTTTCTTGAGTAGTCATCAACACAAAGCATGAAGTATTGACATCCAGAATGACTTGGTTGCATGGGCCCGCAAAGATCGGTGTGCACCAAATCAAGCTTTCCCTTAGCTCTATATGTGTTCTTCTGGAAGGGTACTCTGTGTTGCTTTCCAGCTAGGCAATTGTGACACTTGTCAGTGTTGTGCTTGAGTGTAGGCAATCCTTTCACCATGTTGCCCTTTTGAAGTGTTTGGAGATAGCCAAAACTGATGTGACCATATCTGCGATGCCATAGTTCTGCAGATTGTGTGTCTTTGGCCACTAGAGCTTGATCATCCTTGTGGACAAAATCAAGTTGGAACATGCGTCCCACATTGGAGGCTCTTGCTACAATCTTGGAACCTCTTGACTTATCTCTTATCAAGCACACTTTTTCTCCATTATTACTGTCAAAATCCAACTTCAAGTTGTGATCAAGGAGTTGACTAACTGATAGCAAATTCTTGGTCAACCCAGGTACATACAATACATTTGTGATTTTGCAGTCATGCTTTCCAAGAGGTAGTGAAATGTTTCCAATCCCCTTGACACTGTATGATGAGTCATCACCTAATGACACATGGTTCTTGTTAGGTGAGTCACGTAGTGTGTAGAACCAATCCTTGCGTCCAGTCATGTGTCGAGTTGCACCCGAGTCAACATACCAGATATCTTGTGTGGACTTGGTTTCTTCATCAAATTGAGCAGAATACATGTGGTGTCCTTCATCTGAATCATCCTCATGTTCGGCAATGTACCCTTGTTGTTTGGGTTTTCTTTGCCAATTACCATTTTTCTGCCCTTGATTGTTGTTGTTGTTGGACTTCCCTTTATTTGAATTGTTGTTACCCTGTTGGTTATTGGGTTTTGAATTGCTTGATGAACCCTTTTTGTAGGAATTGTACCAACAATCTTTGATGTCATGTCCCCCTCTATTGCAAATGGGACACTTCTTGGTGTTGTCTCGTTGACTTTGGTCCCTTTGTTGACTTTGATTTTGTTGGGACTTCTTGTGATTGGACTGAAATTTCCCCTTTCCTTTATGATTGGAAGATAGTGCTTGCTCATCTTCATGATCTTTGTTGTTCATTGCCTCTTCTTGTTGGAGTAGATTGACCAACTTCTCAAAGGTGACTGTGTGTTCACTCATATTGATAGTTGTCACAAAGATTCTGTAGGAAGGAGGAAGTGCTCGCAACACAATTGGTACGAGGTCTTCATCACTTATCTCTTTTCCCAATGCCAATAGAGATGCCCTCAAAGTAGCAACTCGTCTCAAAAAAACTTCAACCTTCTCATTGTGCTTGAACTTGAGAGTATGCAGTTGTGATAGTAGGTTGAGGATGGCATTCTTGTTCTTTGCCTCATAGACTGTGCTCAACTTATCCCATGCATCCTTGGCCGATGTGGCATCTCTAATGTGGGGTTGCACATCGTCTGTTACGCTAAACAAGATGATCAACTTGGCCTTTTGATTGGCCCTGTCAAATTGAACTTGTTGTCTTCCATCATCAAGTGATCTTGTTGTTTTTCCATCTACAACTGTCCATAGGTCTTCAAACTCAAGTAACATCTTGATCTTCGGTTTCCATGCAGCATAGTTGTCTCCTCTAAGCAGTTGTGAATCTGGCAAGAAGAACTTTGGTGCTTGTGCACCCATTTCTGCAATCTGAATTTCTGAAACTCTGAATTTCTGACAAAGGGTAAGGCTCTTATCACTCCAGGTTTATGGTCTCCCTCTCAATATACCGTCAGGCCGATATACCAAACCTTTCTATATACGCTCCCTTCCGATATACCCATCGGTACGTGGAAGAAGATCACCCTTTCAATATACCCGTCAGTACGGAAAGAGGTGTTAACGCACGTGAAAGAATTTAGTACGTGGTACGTAGACAGTACGGAGAGGGGTTTGTGCAAGCACAAACGGATGGGAGGGCTCAAATGTGTGTGTATTGTGTCCTTATTACTCCCCGTCGATTTTATAGGGTCGATGCCCAGACGACGTTTAGGCAGCTGTGTTAGGCGTTAAGTGCAGTAGTAGTCACGACGGCATCACCCGTAAGCGCTTCCCAGAGGCACCGTATATACCGAACGCTGCTATGAGATCAAAGATCTCGTGTGATAGAACCAAACATAAAATAAAAAATTTGCACTTTTTTTTTTTTTTTTTTTTCACTTTATGCACCAAGATTAGTACAAAATGCTCCAAAAGTACATCAAAATGAAGTTTTTGTGTCCCCCCTCTTTACAAAAAAGGGTCTAGAATCACAAAATACACAATTTAGGCCAAAAATATTTTTTTTACCCCCAATAGGTGTTTTTCCGCTAAATTTAGCGGTGGCTCTAAATGTGTTTGGTGAGCTTCTAAATTTGGAAATCTCCCAAAATTTAGTAATTTCTCCAAATTTTCCAAAAAAAATAATTTAATAAAAAATATGGAGAGAGTGGGAATTGAACCGCTGACCTGTTTGTTCCCAAGATCCAAACAAACAATCTGAATATTGTTTTCACCTTTTCTCACAAACCGTGATCTGGGTTTTTCTAAAATTTTGACAGCAGCATCATACAATATTTTTCTTGAAACCCACAAAATTTCAGAAGAATCAGAATCTTAGTTTTTGAGATCTTACCAATTTACCAGCTAGATCTGATTTTTTTTCAGAAAAAAATGATCCGACTTGTACAGACTTTTCGTCACATGTAGAGGCCGAATCTGAAGATGATGTAAACTGCAAAGTTGTGCACCTCCTTCTTATCTTTCTAGAAAAAAAAATGGCACATCAATCCGACATTGTATGAAAAAGTTACGTCCTTTTTTCTAAGAGCTATCTGCTGGAATTTTGTTGACGGGACTGCTTCAACCTTTGCTCCCGAATTCTTCACACCTCCACTTTCAGATCTGATTTTTTTTTTTTTTTTAGATCTGATCTTTTTTTTTTCTTTTTTTTTTAGATCTGCAATTTTTTTTCAAGATCTTTCTCCTTTTTTTTTTTTCAAGATCTCTTTTTTTTCACAAATCTTTTTTTTTTTTTTAGATCTGCAATTTTTTCCAAGATCTTTCTCCTTTTTTTTTTAAAGATCTCCAAATCTGAAATATTCCGCCAATATGTTGGATCAATTGGCTATGCCAATGACTAATAAAAAAAAAATTACCTTCCAAATAAGTGGATAGGTCAAATTTTAGTTGAGGGATGCTTGGAAGGAATGGAGGCTGCGGGATGCTTCAATGGCTCTCCTTTGATGCAGATCTTCTTCTCCAATGGATCCTCTCCAATAGTGCTCCTCTTCAACCTTGCTTGGATAGAACCTGCTCTGATACCAAATGATAATAATGGTATAGCTTAGATACCAAATGATAGAATAGAATAAGATTGCAATGACCAAAGAGGGACGGAAGCCTCACAAATATTATTGATCATGAAATCAGATTACATAACAATGCAAGAGCTGTAATATTTATAGATATTAGACAGCCTCATATGGATAGACATGACACCCTATCAGGCACCAACTACGAGATGATAAGACCCATCTCACATGCACATGTAATTACTACTAATACCAATATTGAATGTTATCCAACATAACAATATTGAATGCAAGTCACTAGACTAGAGTGCACATGTTGCACATTATTAAATAAAAGACAATGCAATAAAATGCAATAAATATGCCTAATCTAGGAGTTCACTTGAGCACGACAACATCCAACTCAGTACTTACGTTGAGTAAATCATATGATTTTAGAATCCGGAATCTACATTTGGACTTCATAAAAGTTTGGGGAAGTTTGGAATCCTTGCATTTCCAGTCACTGTAATAAGGGTGTCCACTGCTGCTAACAAATTTAAGCAAGTAAATTCGAATCAGAAAGTTCAGGGAACACTGATTTCATTAGAGGGGGAGATTTATTCTAACGCTCCTCTCTACAAGCATGTCCCTATCAATGCTTTGGATGGTGTGACATGATGCATTTTTTAAGAGGAGATTGAATTTTCCTTGTTACTGTTATAGAAAATCAGACTGTTTGTCATAATTTTCAATTGAGCATGCCTGTAGATTCTTTTCAGTATAGCTTTCAAAGGCGGGATAAGTGACTAATTTTCCTGTTGTTATTACAGTGCTCAATGGACCGGAATGGGACCTAAGCTACTTTAGAAACATGTAACATGGAGGGCAATTTGTTATCATGATGACGATAATCTTGTTCAGCTAGTAACTACTCAATTACTTTCTTGCAACATTTACAGAGGCATAATGCGTAAACTTTTAATGGATAGATAGGTAGTTGGATGGATGAGCTCACTCAACTCCTCAGACAAAACTTTGACATGCTCAAAGAGGTGACAAGTCAGATGAAGACTATGTCGGCCTTTTGAGTCTGACGATTTCCAAGACATAGAGAATATTAGAGGAGATCCTTGGCCCAAACTTTTGACTTGCACTTGCAACAAAAAAATCTGATTAACACTACGGTGGAGATTGAAGGCAGCTTTCCCTTTTCAAGATGAAAACCTCAATACAAGACAAGTGAAGTACGCTTCCCGTTGCTCATGCAATGTCCCCTTTACCCAATCGAAGACGGATTTGACCCATTTGCATGTGAACTTTGCATCGGCCATCCTGTAAAGAATAGTAAGGGTGTTTTCAAGACCATCACCACTGAGGGCTTACAAGAATTTCTGATGAAAAATATTAATAAAGCACTATGAAATAAAATTATTCCACTTAATGATGAAATTGTAAAGGGCACTTGAGACGCATTTCTGAATCTGATCTTATAGAAAGGTACTTTAGGGTTAAAGGGACCCTACTAGGACGAAGACCCTAAATAAATTGCCTCTGGAGGACGAAAAGCCTCTGAAAATAAATAAGGGGTAAACACACAGGAAATAATAAAGGGCTAGCATGACCCATGTGGTTCAGTATTTTCAAGTCAGTAGTTGATAGATCATGTACCGGGGTGTGAGCAAGAACCCCCAAAGATTGCAATTGGGTTGATGAAAGTTTGATCCAGACTGCATGGTAGTCCCATCAAACATCTTTGGCCATGCTTGGAGGTGTTTTGAAGACATTTCAGTTCTGAAACTGTCATTGTTGTATGTTGCAATGTAATTTTTATGGATCAAATGCAAGCGTGTTTGAGCAATGTTCATCAAGGAAGTGTCTAGAGCTAAGGGGTTTCAGTCATTGGGTAATCCCCGGGAGGATTTCTGTATTAAGCATTCCACCCTAGTTTTATACCTCTCCTAAACATCCAGAGGCCAATCAGAAACTTGTAGATCCGATTTTCTGGCCCCTTGTATCGGCCCGTAATAAAGTCAGTTTCCTGATGGAGTGGAGTCTCTACGGACACCAAGGCGATAGATCCTATCACTAAGAGATATTATCATTGAGGAACCTTAGTGGTAGTGATGTGTAGATTATGATCGTTGCTCACACTAACCTAGACCCTCTGCAGTAGTGTGAAATCAACATATCATCCGAAAATCTGTATTTGTTGTTTTGTTTGATTTAAAACTCTAAGGGCTCTAAAGAGCTCCCTATACGGACCTTTCAGTCGTATTAGAGCGTGACAATCCTCCCATCTGAAGGAAAAATCAGGAATGTGCAGCCTAAAGAAGTTGGGCCAGACAGATATGGCTACAAGGAGTCAAGAAAATATTCGAACAGATTTTTGACTACTGAAAATGGAGCCGAGAACATGAACAGATAGATGTCGAAGGATTCACACAAATATTCCTCTACGAGAGCGACCTGATCCAGATGCTAATTTTCAGCGGTATGATTGACTCAGCAAGATTTCTAGGAATATAAGGTGCTAAACCATCACAACTAGCATTTTTTCCACTAAACAATCTTAGATTAGTGGGTCTATAGGACGATATTATATCGGAACCTGATAGATAGGGAAATGATGGTGCATCTAAAGGACTAACATGCTTGTGAAGTGCACAGTAGGGTACATTGACTGAAAAGGGCAGGTCCATAAGTATAAGGGTCAAGGATCCATTGTGCATAGGAGATTCATCTCGATAGGATAAGCAGACCCATCGAGGACTTTGCCAGATCGACTCCTCTACAAAACTACCATTCACTGCATAGAGGTTGCTAAGGTCATCATTAGTTGAGGATCACTATTTCAAGCATCACTTAAGGGGGGCCACTCAAGATAGAGGGTGAGGGCATTCACTTTAAGCCACCCTTGGAGAATCACTATCAAAAAAGGTTCGGACTGCCTTGAGCCCTTCATCAGTATTGTGCTCATATTTATTTGAGTGGAAAGCTTGACAACTAGACAGGTATTGAAGGCCATAAAAAACAGCATTTTAATATGGCTCATTTGTAACAGGCCAATCGCACTTACAAGGTGTCTCCAATGTTGGGCCTACACTTGACATGGTATGTGCAAATACTAGAGATAAAGCATGTATTCACAGAGCTATGGTCTGACACATATCTAATGTCTTTTATCCTGATGCATGGATCATGTGGCGTAATCCAATTTGCAACAATGCACCTTGAAAGAGTAGCCTGCATCATTTTTTCCAAATATGGGCTCTATAACTCATTGAGACTAACTTGAAACTACCACAAAAATATAAGTACTAAAGTGAGATAGCTAATTGCAAGATCCATGATCACAGGGACTGTAGAGCTTGTCACCATATGAACTTGGCACCCAAGATTCAGTATAAAGTGGACAAGTCTAAAATGCAGTACATCAACGAATAATGCCACGTACTAACACTTAGATGGTGCCAGATCGATGCACATTTGATTTAGGCGAGCTCGTGTTTGTCTTCTTCTCTTTGAAGCACTTCATGACAGGAGATCCAAATTATTTTTTCAATGGCTCTTCAAGGAAAGTCCTACAACTTTGAAATGTTTCGTAGCAAAAAGTCAGAGAGAGTTTGTCTCTTGACAATTTTCCAAGGGTTATCTACAAAGGAAGTTTATAAAGTCACGGACTTAAAAGGTCAGAATAGCAAGATCAGTCTAATTCGTCGAAGTTCTGAGTTTGCACCCATCAGGGAGACTGTTTCATTGAGTGATCATTCGCTGGATAAGTATTATGCTATCATTGCAATGATCCGTAGGAAGCCAGGTACACCCCTTGGGGTCTTGGGGTACGGCTAAAATACGCACCTCATATATGGGTGACGTACTTGAAGATTACCCTGAGGATGTTTCTGGAGCAACAAACACACAAAGTTCTACTCCACAAACGAAGGTTTTTTTTCCTTTTTTTCAGGAGCAAAAATACAGTCAAAAACAACTTCGTGTAAAAAATTAAAGGCACAATGCCCGGGTGTAAGATCATGGCACTACTGAGCTAGCAGGAGCTAGCACTACTACTTCCTTGATGGTTCATGATTGGTTCTACTTCTAGATAAGGTTTACCACGTGATGGTTCAGCATGTTATGTCTCTTTCTGAATGACGCTGGAGACCATTTAGATTATGAAAATCAGTGAAGATGCTTGATTTTGTCTTGCATTTTTGTGTATACATCGTAGGACTGTAATGTCCCCTTTTCCCAATCGAAGACCTTTGACCCATTTCGTCAACCCGACGGCCAAAGGAAAAATATAAGGGTGACTTAAGTCACAATGAGTTATTACAAAGTGCAAAAAAATATTAATAAAGCACTTGTATTAATTTATTTGACTTAATAATAAAATTGTAATCACTTATCATTTCTGAATCTGATCTTAAGCCAGTTGCTTTAGTATTAAAGTATTCTAAGGACGAAAACCCTTAGTATATTGCCTCTGGAGGACGAAAACCCTCTTAGAGTATGTGAGGGATTTCCACACAGGAAATTCTATTGGGCTAGCATGAGTATTTTCAGTATTTTCAGTCAGTAGTTGATAGATCTTGTACCAGGGTGTGGAGAATAAAGATTGTAATTGGGCTGTGCCATTTTGATCCAATGAAGCAACCCATCTTTTGGCCATTTGGAGGTGTTTTGAAGACATTTCAGGTCTGAAACTTATTGTTGTATGTTGCATTAATTTTTATGGATCAAATGAAGTGTTTTCAGCAATTTTTGGGAAGGTTTATACTGTTGTTTCAGTCATTTAACATCTGCAGATTTCTGTATTAAATTCCAGCCTGTTTTATATTCATAAACATCAGATTTTTATCAGACTTCAGATCTGATTTTTTGGGTTGTATCAGCTGTAATAAAGTCAGTTTCCTGTGTAATTCAGTCTCTAAATACCTGGGCAATCATTAGAAATCAGAAATATTACCATTGGGTGTTATTTTTATTAATTTCTCTATTAGACCCTAGTCGCATTTTTCAGATCTGCATTAGGAAAATCGCCATATCATACAAAAATCTGTATTTGTTGTTTTGTTTGATTTAAAACTCTTTGGGGTATAAAAGAGATCCATTTGGGGATCTTTCAGCTCGAGTACCTTGGAAAGTCCGAAAAACTCTTGTCGGGGTTTGACCTTGCTTAAAACACCTGAAAAACTCCAACAAACACTAAATGGAGTTTTGACTTGCAAAAACACATGAAAAATCCGATTGACACTAAAAACAACCAAACCCCAAGGGTAATTTGATGACTTCACTGTTCTTGATGTGTTTTTCTATCAAAACTCATTTTGACCCGACAGCATCCAACTTATCTATAAATGAGGCGCGTCCATCCCATCGCATTGTTCACACATCTATATATAGACAGAGCGGCTTCACCACATTCACTTTGAACAGGGTACAAAGATAGAAACCTAGCCAATATTGATCTAGGCTCATTAAGTGAAAGCAACAATCTTAAAGTCATACAAAAACACATGCAAATGACTACCAACCTAAATCTGAAATGGGTTTGAAGATTTTCTCAAAAATTACAAAGAAATTGCTCGAAAAATGCAAGGAGGGTTTTGGACCAAAGAAGTGAGATCAAAATTACAAAAGCATAGTGCGAAAATGACCTCCCAAAAAACCAATTTATAATAATAATATTAATCACGGGCATTTTGCACGTGTTAGCAGTATTTTTAGATTGCATTTATTGTGTTTACCAAGGTTCAGATGTCAAAGTGCAATTTGTATGTAAATTGCAAAAATGTTCCAAAACTTTGATTCCCCGATCAACAAAGAAGGCAAGAGTAAATCCGACTTCGAAGCTTGACGAGCAATTTACATGCAAATTGCAAACTTGCTCCAAAAGTCCAATTGACAATGGAGACACGCTTCGGTGGAAATCGGAACTCGGCGAGCAATTTGCATGCAAAATGCAAACATGCACAAAAAGTCCAATCAAAACTATGAAAGTGTTAATCGGAATCCAAAACTCAAAGTGCAATATGCAAGTAACTTGTAAATGTGCTTCAAAGGTCCGATTCTCCAATCAAAAAAGGAAATTTCATCACATAGGCATTTTTTGGGATTTTTTAAAATCAACCTAACTCCAAAAAACCTTTTTGACAACATTTTGTATGGTTGTCCCAAATGCT
The DNA here is from genome assembly GCA_019776745.2 of Taxus chinensis. Lineage (NCBI taxonomy): Eukaryota > Viridiplantae > Streptophyta > Pinopsida > Cupressales > Taxaceae > Taxus > Taxus chinensis. Next base: position 60,350,658 of record CM034147.1, on the reverse strand, counting down.
AACGAAAATTCACATTTTGGGATAGCATAATCTACACAATATGATCCTAACTTGTATGATACATTATTTAATTTATACAACATTTCCCCCCATAATACATCAATTTAAAAGTGACAGAGAGAATTTCAAAATTCACACGTGCAAGTGATTTAGGGAAGATGTTTGCGCGTTGATCTGGAGTGGGATAAAACTAGAGCTGAATATCATGTTGTTGAACATGCTCGCATATGAAATGGCACTGAACCTCAGTGTGTTTCATTTGCTCATGGAACACTAGATTACAAACAAGTTGCAAAACACCCTGACTATTGCAGTACATGATTGTTGGTTGTTTTTGTGGACTCCCAATCCTACTATTATATGACATCACCATATAGCTTGAGTGACAGCTCTTGCTACACAAGATTCTTCTTAGGTAGATTATCGAGAAACAATGTTTTGTTTCTTACTTCCCTATGAAATCGGACCAAAAACCAAAAAAAAAACAAATCTAGATGTGGATTTCTTGTCATTGTTAGTTAGATCTTGCATGGTCTACATCCATGTAGCCAATCAAGAAGAATTGGTCATTCTTCTTGTATTCCAAGCTTTGTTCCCTGGTACCATGACCATACCTAAATACTCACTTTGCTGCCTTACAATGACTCATATTTGGTTCCTGCATGAGCCATGAAAGATAACTAACAACATAGTCGATATTTGACCTGATGTAGGTTAAGTAAATGAGACTCCTAGCCAATTGATGATAAAGAGTGCCATTTACCTACAAAGATGGATCAAAACGAGACAACTGAAATCTTGTCTCCGTGGGTGTTGCAATCATAGTTACCAGGTCCGCAAATCTGGATCCGTTCAAGAGGGCAAAAAAATCCGAAAATCCGGAATTCTTGAAAATGTTTGGAAAAATCCAGTTCGAAATATATATGAGTTGAATGTTTAATATATAAGGTTGATAGTTGAATGTTTTTTACAGAAAACTATAGAAAAATTTATTAAAAAAAACCTAAATTAGGGCCAATCAGACCGAATTTATCCGGGTCGGCTGAAAAATACAGATCCGTCCAAATTTTGTGCAGATCCAATCGGATTTGGTAACTATGGTTGCAATAGGCTTACAATCCACCACTTGAAACTTCTAGAGTATAGTGGCATACTTCATCTAGGAAACGAAGATGCAGTGTCTTGTTTTTCATACCTCCAAGCCAAGACAATAGTGCAAAAGTCCGAGATCAGTCATGTCGAACAATTGCTTAAGATAATTCTTTGTTGCATCAATCATCTTCATTGAACTACCAATAATGACTAGATCGTCGACATACACAATGGGAATTACAACCTCCCCCCTTGCTCTTTGAGGTAGAGGTTCAAATCATATCGACTCCGATGGAATCCATGTTGCACAAGATATTCATCTATCTTGATATACTAGGTTTTGCGAGACTAATTGAGACCATAGAGAGATTTTATGATTCTGCAAACCTATTGTTCTTGATCAGGGGTTACAAATCCCTTTGAATGGGTCATATGGACCTCCTTTTCCAAAGCTCCATTTGAGGAAATCACTCTGAGTAAACAACAGGCCACAGGTCTTCGAACTCAAGGTGGGTTTTGACCTTTGTCTTCCAAGAGGAATAATTATTTCCGCAAAGGAGTTGAGAATCTGGCAGTAAGATCTTAGGAGCAGTGGAAGCCATGTTTTTACATTGTAAAAACTCACTTAACGATTAATTGCGACAAATTACTAATGCAAAGTCCAACGTTTCTTTACAAATAACGTTGACACAATATAAAAGTCAATCTGACACAGTTACAATTTATGAATCTGCTCTAATCAAAGGATATTAAATTAGTTTACTTGGCAGGGAAACCTCGTGAAACTTTTAATAAATTTTACAGAAAAAATTATATTTTTTGCACCATAAGAGTTGTACAAAAATCCCTTCTGAGGTAATTTTACCCTGACACTTAAGACATCCTCACAAATTTTTAGCAAAAAATTCCACCCGGGACTCAAGATATCGAATGAATTTGATTCTAAGAAAAGCTTGCAGAAAATAAGTAAATCTCACACAGCATAAGAGTTGTAGCGAAATGCTTTTGGGAGATGTATACTGCTATTGGACACCCACTGGTAAATATTTAGCCTCTCGGTCATCCTAGTTTAGGAGCTACGCAATTAGTTGGCACCAGGTTTACACAAGGGAATTAATTAAATTCAATTATAATAAACATACTTTTGCCTTAAATTCATATATAAAAGCAGATTTTATAAAAACATTATGGGAAAAAAAATATCTATCTATTTGTTTTGTTGTGTGCAGGTCATACAACCCTTGTGGATGACTGATTTACCCACTTGTGGGCTGCACCTAAGGCTGCAAATTTCAGTGCTCAATGAACTCGGCACTCGTTTGTGAGTTGTGTTCTTTTTTTTGTTCTCCTTCTTGAATGTCACTCAGAGATAGTGATTCACAAAAAATATACAGCTCTACAATGCTGCACTTTCTCTCGTATGGGCTGCTTCTATCTGATGATGGCTGTGCTACCTGTGTGCTCTCCTCGCAGTTGTGCACCTCAATCTTACAAAACAGAAATATGTTGCACTTTGTGGGAGGATGCTGAGTATTTGGGCACTTCTATTCTTTATTGCCAGTAAACCACACTTTTTGAGAAAACATGTACATCTCCACGCTTCAGCAGATCAATCATCAGACACTAATTCATCCACATGCTGTATGGTTCTCTCTCCTCAGGCTTAAAACTGCTGTGTTTGCCTAATGGGCTGCACCTCTACAAATTGCAATTTAAACAGCAAATATAACTTTTTGGAGTGAGAAAGCCTAGACAACCCAAATTTTCACAGGAAAAACAATAAAATAATATGTGCCACTTTGAAGCATGCACAGGGAAGGAAAAATGGTATTTCCTTGAGAATGCACTGCGGCTCCTCTCTTTTCTCCCTCTCCACGATCTACTTCCTGCTCTGATACCAAAATGGAATTGGAGTGATTTCATTGATTCAATATTCAATAAAAAACGCAAATCAGATTGATTTCATTGATTCAATATTCAATAAAAACGCAAATCAGGTTGATTTCATTGATTCAATATTCAATAAGAATGCATACATATTTATGGTAATCTAGGTGTAACAAGTACTGATTGCTTATGTTACTTGAGAAAACATGGTCATTCAAGGTTAGAGTTCATCAAAGTGAAAATTCAGTGCTGTAAAAATGATCTTATACATATTATAAATAGATACAACTAATGTGTTTACTTTGTTTCATTTTCTCAGGTTCCATTATTTGAGAAGCAGGCTGGGAGGGGTCGATATTGGGAGAACGTAACTCATCAAGTCCAATTTCTTGCTCAAGCGTGTTTTTGAACTCCCTTGATACTTCCTGTCAACAAAAATCCTCCAATAAAATATCTGTACATTAAGTGCATAATATACAAGAATAGAGATTAACAAGCACTTCTAAACACAGCAAACTTCTTATCTCTTTTCTAATGAATGACAAATCAAACTAACTTTGACCTTTTTGGTTTCTTTTTTATTTTTCATAAATTAACTACACACTTGTCTTAAAATTGTGCATGCAAAAATAATTGCAATTCATCACCAAAATGTTCAATTATGCCTATTCAAGGTACATACCAGTAACAGAAATTAGTTACAAACCTGAAGCTCTCTTATTGTAGGTTGAAAAGCACGGAGAGATTTTCCCAGTGTTCGAGCAACCTGCAAGGTCAAGACACTGAATAAGTAAATATTTTACAAAGAGAACATAATAGGACAAGGTAATGTGATAAATATTCCTTACAATTCTCACACATGCTATTCCATCCTATCAACTAAAAATGCCAAATTTTCTTATGAATAGTTGATGTCAATTTTGGCATTACCAAAGTTTATACAAAATGTAAGTAAGCATTTTATCCGTTTAATACGCTAGACAAATTGTATATGCTGAATTGTAAGATACTTGCAGATACCACTATTTAGATTAGGTATGAAGATAAAGTTTTACTATTGCACATGCATTCTTTAACATGTTGTATTGAACAAAGACTTAAATCTAATGACTGAAAGGGAGATCTTCAAGCTTCATTAGGTAGGAATCAGCCTACAACATTGTTTGTACGCAAATTATTGTAGCAATAAGTTGATGGTTTATCATTACCATATATATGTGGACTTTGTGACTAGAGCTGTTTAATTTGTGCCAAAAGGCAAATTTTACACCCCACGGCAACTTGGAATTTTAGTATGCATGTGTCAATAGACATGCAGGGAACCTTGAGGGCAGATATTTTTTATTGATATATACCTCTTAATAATAACAACATTTCCATGAAGGTAGCACATTCAAGCCTAAAGATATTAGGTAACTGCAAGTCAATTGCCTCTCCAGACTCTGGCTACATGAAGAAGCTAGAAAAAAGTCTATTACTAGAACAGATCCATAATTATTATTAACATGGATCTGATATGCATGGAGAGGTATCCAAAAGACTTGAGGTGGCAATCCCACCACATCATAAGTGTAAGAAAATAGGGAATGGCACCTCGAGTATTTCGGAAAAAATTCGGCGCATATCAAATTCACGTCAAGATGGATAAGATGGATATGTGGATATTAGTGTTTTCTAAAGCTACCCAATCATTGTTGGTGCTCTATAGAGCATCCAATCATTGAATTGCAGCTATTTAGTTCTTGGAGTCATAACACTGGAACTCAAGACCACCTTGTTATCGACCTATTTGCGAATTTCCATGCAAAGTATGGACACAATTTTTGACATGGCCGTAGATTTATGTGACAAGAACTGTCATCAATTTGTCCAAGCCATGGGTAATCGTGTATAGGATAGTCAATATTTTGATCATCTTTGAATCCCCTTAGCTTAAATTTGCTTTTCCATACCTTCCCTATTTAACATAAAAAGTTTATTAACATCTGCCATCACTCCAAACTACTCCATGTCAATTGGATGCTTTTTGTTGCAAATTTGAGATGATTTGGAAACTGATCCAAATGTTATTAATGCATGAGCTCTCTACAGCAGTGTTGTGAAACCATACACTCTATTCTGGTATTTAATTGAAATCCTATAAACCTCCTCCTTTTTGACACCCAGGTCGAATTGACCAGTTTCCAGATTTTTCTGCAACCCTTTAACAGTGACTTCTCTTTGGCTCACTTATCCTCAGCCTTTACATTAGGATAAAGTGTACAACCTGTTTTCTGCTCATTCCCCAAGGATTTTCCTATAAATTGATGTTCTAAGGAGCCTTCTGAACAGCTTGCATTGTCCTGATTCTGGTTGGCATTTATATCTAATCTGTGATTTGCCCATATCTTTCTTGATCAGTATTCTGATGTTTATACATTGCATTGTTGTTATTGAGCCATTATGTCCTAAGCAATATGTTGCTTGGAGATGCACACTGCACATCCATGTTTTCAAAACATTGCAAGGGTCTAATCTACATCCAAGCTAGTGCAAGCTGTATGCAGGCCAAGAATGATCTATGAAGAATTCTCTAAATTAGGAAAAGGTAGAAAACCATTCTAGCACCAATACATACAAATTGTCAGTCCACAAAGCAATCTAGGGCTGTAGAGAAGTGTCGTGCATAGCAAGTTGTAATGGATTTATATGGGCAATCTACATACAATTACTAAGGATGTAGAGTTTAGGACATTACTAGATCCGGGTGCCACTAGTCAAAAGTAAGACTTGTAATAATAAATGACAAGAATGTAAAGATAGAAATATGCTACACTATCTTATCGAATACATTATACAAAGAACAATCATCAACCAAAGCACCAAAAAAGAGGTTAGGGCTAGAAATACTTGGGATCAACTTGTTAGCACATTAATCTTCCCTTTAGGTTTGTAGCATCGTTTGAGAGATTTTTGTGAGTGAAGCCAAGATGGATAGATAAAAGACCTTAGTAGACCTCAAGATAGGGACTCTAAAGGCTAAGGTAGACCTTGTTCATTCATCTCTTATCCTTCATATATTCAACGGCCCAATGCTTCAACTTGTCTTCTTCGATGTAAGCTCCTCTAAACCCTAATTCCTTTTTTCCTTCCTAAGGTCTTCCATAAGCATTGGTTTCGCACAAGTTGAGTGTGTAATCCATGTAACTACAGAAAACATTGACTGTTCAATTTCCAAGACGGTTGGGAGCCCTTTAGTGCACAAAAGATCAAACCTAAGGCATGATAAAGAAGATAAGATAAGACAAGATAATTATATTAATGTCCAACGAATGACCACAAAAGTAGGTCAATGGGACTATACAATACAATGCAAGAGGTACCAGAAGGGAGACCCGAAGGGATCATCCAAACAATAAAAGAAGAGAGAAGAAGAAAGAGAGGAAAGGAGGGAGGAGAAGCAAGGGTCGCCGTGGCCGGAAGAGTGCAAATGGATGGAGTTGAAGAGGAGGGCGGGAGAATCCCACCACTGACATTGTCACCTAGCATCCGAGGCCGACTAAAAGTAGCTGGCAATATGCCTGTGTCCTGTAACTGAAGCCATGGGAAGACTGGGACGTCAGTGTCCCAAAGAAGGGCGAACAAAACGAGCCCTCTATGTTCTCCTGTACGGACGCGGCCTCTAAGAGAGGACCCCCAACCGAGTGCGATCATGAATACCTCTGGACTGGGAGGTAGCCCCCCGGGTCCTGACACATCTGGTCCGGGAATCCGGGCTGGTATCGAAGTGCCTCTTGGTGCCCCTCACCAAGGGGAGCACCATAAAGAAAGAAGTAATTTGTAGAGTAGCAGCTTGTCTGGGAGGAGACTAAAGGGTCTCATTCTGGAGCCTGAGAGCCTCCTGCAGGTAGAGAGCAAGACACCGCTGATCACGGTACTTGAAGAAATCTGCAAAAGTCGGATGCTCCCGAAATAAGCAATGGAATCTCCCTCTGATCTCGTAGTAGATAGGACACCTGAAGATGAAGTGATCCTCCGTTTTGATCTCCTGGAGAGAACAGAGCTGACAAATCCTCTCAGAGCCATCCAGCTGGTGATCCTCCACACGGAGCCTATGAGAGCCCACTCTGAACTGGCCTAGGGAAATGCAGAGTGCCTGTAACCAGTGTCGGGGGATATACACGGGCCGGCTGATAAGCCCGTCTGTGATCTCAAGAAAATGTGCAACATAGAAAGCCATCTTAGGGCGAAGACCATCCGGAGGGCTGATCCAAGTGTGTTGGATGAACTGCCTGTAAATGTCTTCTCTGATAATCCTGTGCAGATCTTGCTTACCCGGTAAGAGGTGGGCAGGTGCGTCAAGGGAGTATCTGTAAGGTGGGAGAGGGTCCATCTGAATCCCGAGAGATCCGAGAAGACGCGAGACTCCGGCATACCAGCAGCGGGAACGACCGCTATGGTCAGAAAGAGCAATAGCCTCAGAGGAACGGTAGGCGAGGTAGAGATACCTATCCCTGCCAGCAGAAGAGCCTGAAAGACCCTAGATGCGATGCAAAAACGAAACCAGGCTAAATATAGTCTCCAATCTAAAGGGACGAGCTCCGGACTCCGCCAAGATGATATTATGCAGAACTTTCTCTCTGCACCTGATGATGCGTCTGAGCATGAGGATCTGGACCCGCTCAACTGTAGCCCAATCGGAGTCAAGCAAGGATGGTCCCCAAACCTTGGAACCATAGAGAACTGTGGGTCGCACGAGAGAATCCGAGAGAGACATCTTCGATAAGATGTCGTGGAAATGGTGGCAGAAGCACTGTCTCTCCAAGATTGCCAAAGAGCCATAACCCTTGTTGACACGGGGTTGAAAGGCAGGCCGAAGACTGAAGCGGGGACCAGTAAATAAAACTCCCAGATAAGTATAGGAGTTGGTGATCTCAATCTCCTCCCCATGGTAGAAGAAATGGAAGTTCAAGTCTTCAACCCATTGAAGATCATGACTTTGGTTTTACCAAGGTTAATCGTCAGCTGTCTATGGTCGCTATAGAGGGCTAAGGCATCCAGCTGTCTCTGCAACCCCTCTGCAGAAGAGGAAAGGACAACGTCATCCGCAAAAAGGATGATGTAGATCAACACCTGGTGAAGAAGACAACCATCTCCTTCTTGGATATGGTCCCTGAGAAAGTCCTCCAACTCATCGATGTAGATACCAAACAAAGTAGGTGAGAGGGGGCAGCCCTGCTTAACCCCTATAGTACTCCTGATGAAATCAGAAAAGTCGACAGTAGTGTGAAGACGGCGCAGGACATCCTCGTATAGGCACATAATGGCAGCAAGAAGGGTTTCAAAAATACCAATATCTCTGAGTCTACGGAAGAGAGCTTCTCTGTGGCATAGAATCAAAGGCTTTCCGAAAATCAACGAAGCAACAAAAGACCTTAGAGGATCGGTGACGAGCCTCCTCAATGATGGCTCGAAGAGTGAGGATGTGGTCGATAGTCTGGTAAGCAAGGCCGGAACCCCGCCTGCCCCTTGGCTCTGCAATGGTGCTGCTCTAGGAACTCAGAAAGCCGCATGTGGAGGACCGTGGCATAGAGCTTGGAGAACGTGTGGCCAACCATGATCGTCCTGTAGTTATTTGGGTCGGAAGTGGGACCCGACTTGTGGATGGGGTGAATGATATGATGGGACCATGACTTCGGAAAACCTATACAAACAACCTGATTAAAGAGATCAACCAGGTAGTTGTTAAGAGTGTCCAAGCCGTGCTTGAAAAATTCGGCCTGGAAGCCCTCCTCATCAGCCACCTTGCTACTGTTCATGGCTAAAATGGCTTTCTTCACATTTGTGTAAGTAAAGATCTGGCAGGTAGGAGGAGGGGAAACCACCTGGATTTGGGGCTGGCCAGGAATATCATAAAGGGTGGAAGTATGGGTGAACATGGAATTGGGAGGTAAGTCCTGGGGTAAAGAGGAATGGCGGGGAAGAATGGTACGCCAGAAACGTTTAGGGGAATGTATAAGGGAAGCACGAAGCTCAAACCGGCGGCGAGAGATGAAGGTGCGTTTCTTGTGGCGGAGGAGACGGTGGTAGTCAGACTTGAGGGACGGGAAGGAGGGGAGAGCGTGTGTGAAAGCAAAGCGAAGCTGCCGGTGAAGGGCTTTGCAGTCATCATCGTACCACTGGTTCATGGGACAGGTCCTCATAGATGGAAGGGTGGGAGTGAAGTGGGGGAAGGAACACAGAGCAGCATTGCAGATGGCGAAGGAAAGGGTATCAAACATCACATCAGAGGAGAGTCAGGAAAATTGGGGTGTAGGGGGAAGAAGCTGACGAAGGTGAAAAGAGAAGTCTCTAGGGTCACCTTCATCAAACTTCCAGATGGTACGATAAGGGCAGTGAGAGGGAGTCGAGGAAGGGGGGAATTGCCTGTACGGAGAAGGAAAGGGTTGCATGATCAGCGAGGGGAATGGGGGATACACACAAATGGCGAATGTAGGGAATCAGATTGGAAGTAGTCATGATGTAATCCACCACGCTGGCTCCACCACCACAAGTTTGCAAGTGAAGAAGCGGGACCCAGGGAAGCACTGAATGCCATTAAGAATCAACAAATCATGAGATTCCCCCAACTGTAGGAGATGTCGGCCGTATGACGTCAAGGGTCCTGCCACGTCCTCAAAATTCAGCTAAAAACCAACGAGATCAAGGTCCATTTCCGATGTACAAAGTACGTCATCAGTCTTGTCATGTAGTGGAATCTGAAGGTTCCTAGTACGTGCATTAAAGTCCCCCAAGATGATGACCTCCCCGCTCACCGAGTACTGGGAAATGCCTGTATATATGTTGAAGAAGGGGTCCCCGTCTAGGCCATTGTGAATGGCAAAAGAAGAGGAAGCAAGGGGGAAATAAAGACTGCAATGAAAATATCTTTGAGGTGAGATGAGGTCCGTCTGAGCTTGATCCAAAGAAAGCGAGTAAACTCGTCCTCTGCGACCACGGAAATCCTACTCCAAAGAGACTCCCTAACCAAACAAGCAACTGCCCCAGAACCTCTAACCCCTCTAGAGCTCCGAGTTTCCTGTTTGCAAACCGAGAGCCAGTAGTAATTGCTGATGTCCGGGAGAGGGCAAACAGGGCTCGCATGAGTCTCAGTTACAAAGAGAAGGTTAGAAAGACCTAGAGCATCATATAGAGTACCCGAAGAAGACCAATAGGACCCGTTCCCGTTCCAGCAAGTAATGGAGGTGCCCCTGTTCCGACGCCGCTCCCAGGACCCGTCATTTGGGACCAAACCCAAGAACCCACCCTGGAGGAAAAGTATCTCGAATGACAGGCCTGAGATTGCAAATTACTGCCCACTTCCCTGCTTTCCTGGCTGCCATCACAATGGAAGACAAGGGTATGTGAGTGCCAAAGTTGGTGTTTAGTTGGTTGTAGAAGGAAGAAAAATTAGTTTACATAACCAGCAAGTGCTCACCATAATTTATCCTGGGAGAGTACTCGCCCAATAAACTTGTTGTTGAAACCCGCCGAGCCTACCTCAAAAACTCACCCGATCACTTGCCATACACTCACCCAAAACCAACGAGTTTCCCTTGCAGACTCGCCACATAAAAATGTTGGATGTTGCAAAAACACAAAAAATACGCTCAAAAAACGTTGTTTTTTGACTTATAAAGTTTCGCACTACCTCACTTATAATCACATAATTATTGAGCACTATTTGCATGAGTTAAAAAAAAATTATAGCAAATTTGAAGAATTTCATTTGGAGGTAATTTCCTTTTCCCCCCTCTTTTCAAGCACAAATTCTTTCTATATTCTTTATATATTGTATCCAAATATGATTTGCAAGTTTGAATGCATTCCATTCAATTTCCAATGATTTTAATTGTTATTTATGTTGTTTAACATCATTAATGAGCAAAATTGCCATAATATATTGTTTAAATGTTATTTCTTAAATTTTTAGGGGAATTTATTCTTGTTTGTAGGGTTTACAATTACAATTACATAGGGTTTCAATGTTGTTTTATTTTTTTAACGGTTTTATAATGTTGTTTTTTAATTAAATTTAAAGTTTTTTAATATTTTTTATTTTTTTAAATGTTCATGGTGTTGCAAATCAGAACTTAACATACAATGGCATCTGGGTCAGCATTAGGTTCGGCATCAAGCTCAGAATCACTAGCAAGAACCATTCCTGTTAATGCATATACCACTGCTTGGAAGTATCTTGCACATGGAGAGGTTTAGGGGACTAATTTGTAATTTTTGTGGAATGGAAGGTTTTTGGAGGCATCGGTCGCTTCAAATATCATCTTGCATTTACTGTTTATCGTGACGTCACGATATGTCCCAATGTTATAAAAGAGGCACAACAAGAGATGAAGGCAGAGTTGGCATCATTGGATGAGAAGAAACTAGTGAGGGAAAGGGTGCAAGCAGTAATAACAACAGCCATTAGAGCTAAAATGGAAGAGAAATCGGAGGTCGATGTGGAAATGATTGTGGGCTCTAGTTATAGTCCACAAATACAAGGAGACACATCCAGTTCATCGAGTTTGGGAAAAGGGATACATAGTGTTTTTGTACCTAGAAACATACCTGAGTCACAACCTTTGGTGCAAGGTACAAGTTGGAACAAGGATGTGCACAAGGAAGCAAATAAGGCATGTGCAAATTTTTAGTACTGCAACAACCTTCCCTTCAATGTGGCAAAGAGCCTATACTTGGAGTATTTGGTGATGCCATTGACAATTGCAAGGAAAGGGTAGGATGCACCCTCTCCAAGAGACTTAAGTGGAAAATTGTTCCAGGGTGTGGTTGCAGATGAAATGTCAATCTTGGAAGATCAAAGGAAGCAGTAGCAAAAATACAGATACACCATTCTTTCAAATGGGTGGAAAAATGGAAGGAACTACACCATCATCAATGTTTTAGCAGCTTCAAATGGTGAGATGTTTTTTTTTAAATTAATTGATGCCTCTAACATTATAAAAAATGCAGAAAAATTGAGCCTTATGTTGGAGGAAATTGTCTTAGAGGACTTCAAAGGCTCCTTAGCATTAGGGGAGGAGACAGAGGCAGAAAGTTGGATCGATGCCCAATGAGGTGGAGCATGTATAGGTGGTGATAAGTGCACGATTGTAGAGCTTAGCCCAGGTTCCAATTTTAGCAAGGGCCCCATTCATGAGGAACCCACAACAAAGGAGGTTGCCCCCATCTGTGGAGTGGGGATGGAGGAGTGGAGATTGTGGAGGCCAAAAAAAGGATCCTTAAGATTACAAAGATATAGGCTCAAGATCCAACATGGCAAGTCTGACTAACTAGGCCTCAATCCTCAATTTTGTTCTTATAGAGGGGAAGGTGGGAGTTGGACCTAATGGGCTTGTTCACAATAATTCCATAGGATAAATGGAAGAGATTAGATAATTTATTTGTTTAAGAAGCTTGTACACTATATTAAATGCTTTGTTAATGCTTTACAATGTTCCCATAGCTTGAAATAAGCTTTAACGGGAAGACGGTTGTATGCGGGACCCAACAATACATCAACCAACCCAAACTAACTATTAACCTCTAATTTATTGACACTAACTACATTAATGACTAACATTTATTTATTTACTACCGGGGGTGTCTCTCACGAGATGCATGCCCCTGTACAACACTAATAAACTAAACATAATAACAAACACATCTGGATCACATGACCCAATGAACCCCCTTGATCCAATGGAGTATATAGATGATCCAAAGCATATGACTGTGAAGTCACCCAACAGTCTCTATTGCACCTGCAAACTAGCACACTATACATCATGATATTGATCAACCGATGCCGTTTCACACAAAAAACTCGTTACCCTGCAAGTTGTGGCATGAATGATGAACATCCTACTACCATGTCCATCCCCTTTGACCATTTTGTACTCGTACTACAATATAAGCACAATGAAGGTTTTCTGAACTACATCAATCCACGTAAGGCTTCACCTAGAGGCTCGTCCAATTACTTCAGTATTGTGTATGCCACATCTACCCTAATGCCCAACAACGTTGACCTCCCTTTGTTAAACACTACCGGTGCTACTAACTCCCCTATCAACTCATACAATCACCGACGATTGATCGAAGACCATTACAACATCTTTCCCCACTATCAAGCGAAAGGTGAGAAGTCCTTGCAGCAAAAAACCAATTCAAACAACCATGTTTGCTTCTCATCAATGATTTCAAAGAACTAAAAACCAAAATTTGACAGAAAATAACACATCTATCATCTATCCAAAAGTGCCACTATAGCAAAACCCATTCTCATAGTTAGCAACTCACTCAAGATAGGTGGACCTTTGGCTCTATCAACCTATCAGATCCCTAGGGACCTGTAAACCTCGAAGTGCAACCTTGTTGTGTCTGACAGCACAAGCGGCAAAAAGCAATGTTACATCCATGGCTTTTAAGTGCATCAACCTCTAAGCAAAAACAAGGTGTCAATTTCCATCAAAAATGCACCCATTATACATTAAAGCACCTTGTTTCTCTAAAGAGATGGAAATTGCATCTACAATCACCAAGATAAAAAATTGTCCAAGAAAAAGTCTTTAGATGTTCAATTCCATGAAAAACAAATGGTCATAAGCCAGATTTGATTATTGTAGACAAAAGTTATGCCATATACATGTTTCCCACTAGTTTCAAGCTAAATACAACCCTCACCACTACGAATTCTGAATTTTTGTCTGTTTAACGGGGATTAAAAATTATTACATCAACAACATGTACCTCTTACTATACCCCTCACCACTAATTTCAAGCTAAATACACCCCTCACCACTACAACTTTTGAATTTTTGTTTGTTTTGCTCAAGTCAGATTGGGCTTCAACCGAGACTCCAGACACTTCTCCTTCATCACTTCATCAGGTGCAAGCAATTTGTTCGTCATCACATCATTCTTGCGGAGTTTGGGGCCCATCCGTTCAAGTTGGAGACAATTTTTGATCTAGATTCCTTTTTGCACAGTATCTAGAGCTTTGTTGACTTGATGGAGGGGAGAGATAGGTACCTGTATTTGGCATATTGTTCCTAGAAAAGCATTGCCCTTTCTAATTCTCCGGGTCGTGCACGTTGGTACATTGGGGTTTTTGCTCTCTTAGAGTCACTGGGTATTAGGATGTATCATCTTCCTCCTTTTCGATACTCCATGGACATATCGAATCATCTTCTAAATCCAAGTAGGAGTTGAACCGAATCATCAGAGAGGATCTTTATAGAAAGTTCATCCACACCACATGGGTGAATCCTCATGGTGGGTTACGCCCGAAGATGGCTTTTTATGCGGAGCACTTCTTGGAGTTAAGTGACTGATCCGAAAATAATCAGATTATTACTAACTGATCTCGGACCCTTGTAGGCTTTAATAATTTGCCGATAATTTACTCCTTTTAAGTAATCAATTTAAAATAAAATGCAAGACATTAAAGACAATTGCACAAAGATTGATTACGGAGTTCGGCAATTGCCTACGTCTCCGGGTTCGTGGTCGAACCGTTCACTAGTCAAAACTTGTAAATTACAATAGTACTTTCACAAGAAAACCTAATGGAATTTTACTTGCCTATTAGTAGAATAACCAGACCTTCGGACAACAAGGGTGAAAAATAGCACCCGACTTCCACCTTCCTGGCATACTGGACAAGCTTGATGGCTCCAGCTCCACCATTCGGAAACCTCCGATTCTCGATCGGCCTTCCAGACGCTAATACAACGCCCCATGGCTCTCCGGTCGATATACCAGGCTTCACAATAATTTACTGTGGCGCTATGGGCCGACTAGGTAGTTTGAATAACTCCTAGCCACAAATATTTAATTTATTATTGCCTAACAAATAATAGGTCAATAATAATCAAAATAATAATGCCTAAAATAATTTAGGTCTTCACACAACAACAATTCTCATTCGCCTTCCAAGCTCTGAGCTTGTCTTCGTATTTTGTGTGTGTTCCCACAATAAGCTTAACAAATAATAAGCTTAGGTTGTGTGTCCATTACAAAGGAACTAGGTACCCTATTTATACAATTTTGGGGCCCAAAAAAAAATGCAATACATATTATCCTTAGGCTAAAAATACCATAGCTCGTAGCATAGTTAATGGGATTAAATCCCAAATAGGGCGGCATAGCATTTGATAAGGGATAAAAATCCTATAGTGAGCGGCTTTTGTTTGAATGAGGGGATTAATTCCCATTTTAGGCGCTTAGGATAAAGTGGTATAAATCCCACATTTGGCACCATTTTATTTGGGTGGTTTAATAACCCTTACCCACTCCATCCTTCACGTGAAAACATCCACGCATGGCTTTAAGCCCCTACACCGCTTCACCTCCTTCTCTCCTCCACGTGGAAGATTCCACTACAACCGCTTTACAAAGGGGCTTAGCATAATGTATGGCGGCTAAGTGGGTATTTGGAATGGTGTGTAAGTGGACTTACCAAATAAATAAAAATTCGACCCATACCATGGGGTATCGAAATTAATTAACTCGGTCATCATGTAGTCTACTTGTCGTCTCCCGATAGGCAAATCGAGCGAATTCGACGAGCGATGGCAAGCCACGTGTCACAGTGCGATTCGGTCCAATATTGACCAATTGACCAGCGTTGACTTTTTCGTTGACCGAACATATCTAGAGCTCCCGATGTCCATTTGTCGCGTTCTCACAGTCGTTGGAAAGCTCTCGAGATGATCTTCTGCACTGACACCGTTTAGGGATGTTTAGGGAACTTTTAGAAATGATCCCCTGATCACACCTCCCCACTGAGAAAAGCTTTTTATCCCAAAAAGCTTTCATACTGTCTTGAATCTGAAAAACTTTGTTGCCACCTCGGAAGTGCTGCTGTAGTAGACCCTTGGGTCTTCTCCTCCAACCTTCTCACTTCGACAACTCTACTCCGATCCTGGGACTTGTGGGTTATGGGCTCATGACGCTTCCGCTGCGCCACTCTGATATCCGAAGAAGACCTCCACGCCTCCGCTTCATGGTGCTAAGTTTCTGAATGAAACCTCAACGCTCCTTCTGTGCGGTGCTAAGCTTCTTGATATCTGACAACAAGGATCTTCTTTTACTCTATAACACAGCTCCTGGCTTCGAGTTGATTCCGCAGAATCCAAACTAGTTTGAAGGAACTCCATGTTACGTAGAGCTTTGATTGATCCGATGTCAATGATGGACAATGACTTGTCCCTTTTCAGACCTCAACGCCTCCGATGCATGATGCTAAGCCTTTTTCAAGACCTCGAGCCTCCGATGCATGATGCTATGCCTCTTGCAATACCTCGAGCCTCCAATGCACGATGCTAAGTCTGTTGATCAACTACCATTCGTATGTGTGGTCACAATGCCTTGACACCGAATGACGTTCCGAGCTAATCCTTTGAGAGCTCTTCTTGTTGACATACTAATATCAGGTACCACTCTGCTGCACGGTCACAATGCCTCTACACAGAATGAAGTTCCGACCCGACGTCAATGCCAACGGTGATTCAGCTACCATTCTGCTGCACGGTCACAATGCCTCTACACAGAATGAAGTTCCGACCTAACGTCAATGCCAACGGTGATTCAGCTACCATTTTGTTGCACGGTCACAATGCCTCTACACAGAATGAAGTTCCGAGCTGATCTCTGCGAACTCTAATGTCTGCACAAATAGCAGATCAATCTCCAAGCTTTATATGAGTTAATTCCTGTATCCAAGCTGTAACAGGTACTCACAAGCTGATTAGGAGATATGTTTGGAGCATTAATCAAATTTTATAAGTAAGAAAATCCACTGAGTATTGTAAACCTTTCTCTCAGCATTTTCTCACAGAATCTGATCTCCAAACTTAATACTGCATACTATTCATTAGTCTGAATTATGCAATATATAATTGAAAAATTGTTGACTTACCCATTTTAAAGGACTTTCACTTTCAAGTAGTACCTGGTCCTGGGTTGACTTGTCAACTGGTGATGGAGTAGAAACCTCTTCTGCCTTTACAATAGGCCTCCATTCCATCTTTGGCTTGCCATTACTCTGATGGCGAGATGGATGCAGTTTCCAACAATTTTCCACCTAATGCCCATTCCTCTGGCAATGAGGACAAAAATTCTTCTTAATCTCCTTCTTCTGGGATGAGGAACTCTTTCTGCCATTTCTCGACTCTGCATGACGAGATTGGTCTTTCTGATTCGCCTATTTCCTGACGAACGACATCAACTTCTTCATCAGTGTCCTTCTCTTCCAGCATCTGGCCACTGAATGATTATGCAATCCACAAAAAGTACATGGAAAAGAATTCCACATCTTCTGAAAATCATAACCATACTTCTTAAGCTGAAAAAGTGGATCAGAAGTTTTACTGTGCTTACGATTATGGTAAGAAACTGGAGGTGGAATCTCATTACCTCTTCGCTGATTTCTCTTACCACATCTTGCCTGTGACAACAAAGCACAACTTTCCTGCTCAGAATCTTCTCACAGGACTAGTGGGGCAATCACTTTGCTTTCAGAAGCTTGTCTCCCGTCAGCGTTCTTGGAGCATTCTCCAATTTCCATTCCCGCACTAGGATAACCCAAACCTGCAAAACGAGGACGATCCTCGACCTGTATTGGGTTAGCAATACCTTGACCATTTTTACCAAGGCCTCTTCCATCAAATCCCATTTTATCTAGTAATTTGGATCCAATTCCTCTAGTATGCTTTTCAAACAAACCAAAGACTTCATTACTTGAATCCGAAACCGAATGGGAGGAAGAAGAAGATTCACGTGGTGAACAACTTACAGTGCAGTCATTTGCCATGGCCTCTGCATCTGAAGTTGAAGGTATTTCCTTCCTCTGATCACCACATTGCAACCTTGCCAAGAGCTCATCCTTGGTTTGCAGTTCTGATTTCAAACGAGCATACTCCTCTTCCAAGGAGTAATACATTGATCGCAGGAGAGAATTCTCTTCCTGGATCTGGTGATTATAAGCTTCAATTTCCTCGAGCTTTGCCTGTTTAGACATCTTGCCCATAGTGCACTTGTACCCTGTTCACACAAATTGAACCAACTGCACC
The DNA here is from genome assembly GCA_019776745.2 of Taxus chinensis. Taxonomy (NCBI): domain Eukaryota; kingdom Viridiplantae; phylum Streptophyta; class Pinopsida; order Cupressales; family Taxaceae; genus Taxus; species Taxus chinensis. The sequence continues at coordinate 60,332,587 of CM034147.1, read as the reverse complement.
AATCTTGAAACAATCACTCTGTTAATCAGATTTACTGAAAAACAAATATGGAGCTAAACCAGCTCTGATACCAAACTTGATCCGAAAATAATCAGATTATTACTACCTGATCTCGGACCCTTGTAGGCTTTAATAATTTGCCGATAATTTACTCCTTTTAAGTAATCAATTTAAAATAAAATGCAAGACATTAAAGACAATTGCACAAAGATTGATTACGGAGTTCGGCAATTGCCTACGTCTCCGGGTTCGTGGTCGAACCGTTCCACTAGTCAAAACTTGTAAGTTACAATAGTACTTTCACAAGAAAACCTATGAAATATCCCTTGTTGGGATCTTACCACAAAAAATAACAAAACACAGAAATTTGCAGCAATATGCTAAATCTGATTTTTGCAGATTTTATACAGAAAAGTACAGCTAGGGCAGCGAACAGAAAAATGTGAATAACTCTTAAAATACCCATCCAAATTACTTGAAATTTTAACTGGAACAAGATAATAATATGTAGAACACAAGGGAAATATTTTTGGAATTTTTCAGATAACAGAATGCTGCCAGAAATTTACAGCGTGCCTAGAACAGCCGGAAAACTTCGAAAATTAAAATCTTTTCGAATACAAATGCAATAAAGATGAAACTTTGGAAATAATATATATAAAAATAGTAGATAACTCTCCAACCTTCATATCTGAAAAAAGACTGCTGGAAACCCTAGAAATTAGGGCTGCAAATTCCCAAACAAGTCGCCCCCTTTGGAAAACAGCCAAAACCCCTGTGAAACCCCCTGTAGATGATGCCGAATCCTTCTTCTATGGCTGCCGTAGGTCTGATCCGAAAACCGGCTGAAAATCTCCACAAAAACTCTCAAAACCCTTCAAACCCTAATTCTGAAAATCCTGAAAATACCTCTGTAAAACAGCCCTGAAATCCACTCCAAATGACAAGTTAGGGTAGATCTTTCACTACCGAAGAATGCCCTGCTAGCTAGGGTTGGATCTTTCACCACCGAAGCTAGGGTTCCCGTGGGATTTTACTCCACAAGCTAAAAGTTGCAAACAGCAGTTGCACCATGAAAAGAAAATATGAGTGTATGTATGAATGAATCCTTTCACCCCTCACCTCCTTTTATAACCTTTTCATGCCAAAGAAACCCTAAAACCACTCAAGGCGCACTTTCCCAAAAAGAGGGCCTTATTAAAAATAACTTGAAGTTGCTTTTCCCTTCCTAGGCACCTAGGCCCATAAAGTAACCTCAATGAAGAAATATAACATTTAATGCCATGCATGTCCTCTCAAGTCGCCAAAAAGGTACTTTAAGTGGCCCCAATGATGAAACATAACATCTAGTCCCTTTTTAAAAGTACTTTATGACCCCGTCAATAAAAAATAATAACTGGACTAGATGCCCATACCCAATAGCAAAATAGTGTCCATAACCCCTTGGGCATGACTAGGGTTAGGGCACGCATTGGCCCTTAGGCCATGGGCGAGGGAAAAGGGACATTACAGTCCTCCCTTCCCAAAATTTGCTTGTCCCCAAGCAAATGCAGACTAGGATGCCGTAGAATCTGTTCTCCCTCCCAAGTAGCATCCTCAAGAGGCAAACCCTTCCATCGCACCAAATATTCTGTGATATCTCTGTTCCTGAGCTTCCTCTGTCTGACCTCAATAATAGAATCCGGTTCTAAAACCAGCTTCCCCTCCTCATCCACTGGTGGCAACTCTGTAGAAGGTACAATGTGCTGTCCTAAGGCCTTCTTAAGGCATGATACATGGAAGACATTATGTATCTTGCTGTGCTCTGGAAGATCCAACTCATATGCAACCGCACCCACTCGCCTGACTATCCTGTATGGACCATAAAACCGGGGCTTCAGCTTTTCCGCCCCCTTCTGCTTGAGTGATGACTGTCTGTACAGCTGTAGACGCAAGAACACCAAGTCTCCTACCTCGAAGGACCTCTCTACCCTGTGTCGATCCACATAAACCTTCTACTGATTCTGCGCCTTCTGGAGATTCTCCTTAAGAGCTCGCAGGATATCTTGGTTCTCCTGTAACCAATCCCGAGCTTTGGGAGCTCGACTATCTGATAATACTAAATCAGCAAATGACATGGCATCGTATCTATACAAAGCTCTAAAAGGCGTCATGCCAATACTCATCTGATATGTGGTATTGTAGCAATACTCACCCATATGCAACCATCTGATCCATGCCTGCTGATGTCCGGTCACATAACTCCGCAAATAGCCCTCTATCCATTTGTTGACAATCTCCGTCTGCCCGTCAGTCTAAGGGTGGTAGCTCGTGCTAGGAGTCAACTCGGTACCAGCAAGTCTGAAAATCTCCTGCCAAAAAGTGCTCATGAAGATCTTGTCCCTGTCGCTGATAATATTTTTAGGCAACCCATGTAGCCTAAAAATCCCTGTATAAAATACCTGAGCCACATTAGCTGCCTCATGCTTCTTGGGTAGAGAAAAGAAGTGCGCATACTTGGTCAATCGATCAACTACCACATAAATGCAATTGTGCCCATGCACCAGAGGGAGTCCTGTGATGAAGTCCATCGATATGCTCTCCCACTTTTGCTCAAGGATGGGAAGAGGCTGAAGTAAACCTGCAGGAAAAGAATGCTCTGATTTGGTTTGCTGGCAAACCATACACTCTCTGATATGATTAAGGACATCATCCTTCATCCCCTTCCAAGCGAATCTCTCCCTGATATACCTGTATGTTTTGAAATATCCGGGGTGTCCAGCTAGTGGTGTGTCATGTACTGCACGAAGGATCTTGTCCTTCATCTTAGACCCCTATACAAGGAAAATCCGATCCTTATAAAAAATGAGATCATCTACCACCCTGTATCGGTCATCCTTGATAATACCATCCATGATCTCGCATGCAAACTGATTCTTGGAGTACTCAACCAGTATGTGAGCCTTCCAATCTGCTGAAATCTCGGACATAGAACTCAACATAGTAGTAAGGTAAGGCTTCCTAGATAAAGCATCAGCAACAACATTATTCTTACCTCTAGTGTATTCTATATCAAAGTCATACGTTTGTACCTTGTTCACCCATCTCTGCTGGCGGTTGTTGAGATCCTTCTGTCCCAAAAGAACCTCAAACTATTGTGATCTGTACGTACCACGAACCTGCTGCCCACAAGGTACTGTCTGAATTTGGCCAAAGCATGCATGATGGCCAACATCTCCTTGTCGTAGATTGAATACCCCCTCTCCACGGGGCTCAATTTCCGACTCTCGTAAGCAATGGGGTGCCTATCCTGCATAAGCACTGCTCCAATTCCCTCACCTGATGCATCACACTCTAGAACAAATGGATGAGCAAAATCTGGTAATGCCAAGACGGGGCATGAGCTCATCACCTCCTTGAGATGATCAAAAGTCTGTTGTGCCGCTTCTGACCAAGCGAAGGCTCCCTTCTTGGTCAAGTCTGTCAGTGGGGCAGTCAATTGTGAGAAATTCTTCACGAACCTCCTGTAATAGGTGCATAGTCCTAAGAATCCCCTCAAATGTGTCAACGTCCTGGGTGGAGGCCAATCCAAAATTGCCTGTATCTTCACTCTGTCCACCTTGACTCCCCCTCCGCCAATCACATATCCCAAGTACAACAACTCTGTCATGCCAAACTCACATTTAGAAGCCTTTGCATATAGCAAATTAGCTCCTAGTATTCCCAATATCTCGTCAAGGTGGCGGATATGACTCTCCCAAGTCCTGCTGTAAACCAATATATCATCAAAGAAGACTAAAACAAACTTCCGCAAGTGGCGGTTGAACACGTGGTTCATGCAAGACTGGAATGTGGCTGGTGCATTAGACAAACCGAAGAGCATCACCAAAAACTCAAAATGTCCATAATGACATCTGAAAGCGGTCTTATGCACATCCTGCTCCCTAACCTTGATCTGGTGATATCACGATCGCAAATCTATTTTAGAAAAATAGATTGCTCCCTGTAGCTCATCTAGTAGCTCATCAATACGCGGCACTGGATATTTGTTCTTGATTGTCTTCTATTCAATGCCCGATAATCAATGCACATCCGCATGGTCCCATCCTTCTTCTTCACCAACACTACTGAAGAAGCGAAAGGACTAGAACTCGGCCTAATGTTGTCCCGTGTCAATAAGCTCATGGATGGTCCTCTCAATCTCGTCCTTAAACCATATACACAAAGACCATCATGAGACCCTAGCAGGACTAGAAAGAGACTTCCGAATAGTCTCCGAGCGCCAAAGACAAGAGGACAAAGCTTCACAGAACAAACTCAACAGCTCGGAGAATGATTTTCGACTTAGTTTTCTGGGTTATTATATGCTGGGATTACATTGCTCCAGTGCTTGGGTTAGGTCTTCAGTCTTTAAACGGACCATTTATTGGGCAGTTGTAGGTGTCGCATCTGGTGGTGTTTGTTTTTGTGGTGGGTTTTTGTGTGTGGGAAGGGGGTTTGTTGTTCAGGTTGGGTGGTTGTGTTTGTTAAATTGTTATCCTAGAAAGCATTGTCCTGTAAAAAGGGGCAGACTACAGAATGAATACAACTACTTTCAAATTGGTTACAACTGGTGGTGTTTTGGGTTTATGAGTTTGTGGAATGAAGGATAAATTGTTGCACTGGTTAGCTACGCTCTTTAAGAATTTGTGGTGTACCCCTCACATCAGTGGTTTCGAGATGACCTTCAAAGAACTATAGTTCAAGAATAGTAAAATGTAGTGTCGGCAAGTTTTGTATCAGCTTTCCTTTCTGGACCATAGGATCCCTTATGTTGATTTCCGCAAAAATATCTAGTTGCTTTATTGCTTGGATTCCCCTTCTCGACGGAGTTCCGTCGTTTTATCTAGTTCACCAAAAGAAAAAAAAAAAACGACTCACGAAGGACGGTACCCTTTGGCCTGGTAATGGGTGTCATACGGAAGGGTTGCGTGGCTTACCAACCTTATACATCACCAAAAACTCAATAAGATAGGTCGATAAGAGAGGCAAGACCGTGTGTCTGTATCCAGCATCCTCGTCCCTAACCGACGTAATTCAAAGCTCAAGCGTGTGTAATATATCTAGGATGGTTTCTGCGCCTGTCTCAGCGCGCCGCAATAGCGCCTACGTGGCCGTAGGAGGGGGTGGCGGGAGGTGTCGCGCGTGGGTTCAGGCCCGAGAAACAACTCAGCCCGCGTCAGTGTCCTCGAGCTCAATCACATGCTCAAATCCCCTCTCTGGCGGTACACCAGGTGGTATGTCGCTAAAAACTGTACTGTGCTTGTCCAATAGCCCCTGTATATCTACATGATACTCTGGCTGTCCATCCTCTGAGTTCTTGGTAGAAACCAAGCACTGTACTGCCCAATCAACCCCATTGTGTCTGTGAATCCTCTCGATCCTCTTTGCTGAACCAACTCTGGGTGCTTCTGAAGATAAACCTCTTAAGGTTTCATTCTTTCCTTCGGACTTGAACTTGAGTTCCATGGTCTGAAAGTTAGTCCGAAATTCTCCAAGAGAATGGAGCCACTGTACACCCAGCAAAAGGTTGGTCTCTCCAATACCAACCACATAGAAGTCATCGGTGACTGTATGGTTACCCATGGTGATACTCAACTGCGGAACTCGCTGCATGCATCTCATGGACTCACCATTGGCTACCACTACATTGAAACCCTCAAAGTCTTCTGCCTGCAATCCCCGCTTCTCTACCAAAGATGCATCAATGAAATTGTGGGTGGCCCCACTATCAATGAGCACTACAACTCTCTGGCCCTGTAATGTTCCCCTAACTCTGAATGCCTTGTACCTCGAGGTACTCGACAAAGTAGCAATAGTCTCCTGGGGAAAAGTCTCCTCCTCCTGTTCAATCCCTGCGCTATCCAATGCCTCCTCATCTTCATCTTCTAACTCCTGTTGGTACCCGCTCCTCGTTCTCACTCTCCTCAAAGACCTCTATGAATTGGGCCCTTCCTTTCCCTCTACAATCATGTCCTGGAACCCATGGTGTGCGGCAATCGAAACAAAGTTTCTTTCGCCTCAACTCCTCCCGGTCCTCTCTCGATACAAATGGTCTCCTTGTGGTATCCTGCCTGGGTGGGGGCCCCTTTGGCTGTGAACCCTCAATTTTCGAAGGAAAACCCTTAGGCTGATTTCGAGGGGGAAACCTCGATTTTGGAGTGGACAACTCCAAATCTCGTGCTCGCCTAATCGCCTCATGTAGGGAGGAAGGCTCAAATGCCTTTACAAACCCTGCTAAGGCGTCAGTCAACCCTGCCATGAAGAGTGAAGTCAACCTCATCTTTGAAACATCAGATACCATAACTGATAACCTCTGAAAATCTGCAATGTACTAATCTAGAGAACCTGTCTGCCTCAAGTGAGTCAACTCCCTGAAGTGCCTATCTGGGTCCCTCTTGTCGAACCTGCTCATCAACCTCTGTGTAAAATCTGCATAAGTAGTGATATGCATGTGCCCCTGTGTGATCAATCCATGATGCCACCAGTCATGAGCATCACCCTCGAGGTGTAGGATAGCAAACTTAATTGCATCTTCTTCGCGCATGGGATTCATGTCGAAGTAAGTCTTCAACTTCTGAATCCAAGACTAGGCGATACACTTCTTAGAGCCATCGAAGTGTGGAATAGAGATTTGTCCCAATCTCTTCTGAAACTCAGGTACCTGTGTTTGGTAATCTCTCCTGGGCCTGCTGCCAATCTTCATTTTGCAATACTCCTGAAATGGCATGTTGTCATCGGAAACCCTCACTCAAAGTCCGGTACTTCTCCCAGCAAGATTCCTCATCCACAATGTCAGCGGGCTGTCGTGTCTGCGAAACTTCCGGATCCTTCAAGAAAGAAGGCTCGTGGAGTCCCAAGGCCTGGTAGACGCATGAGGGGACCCTTGTCCCGAATGTCCACTCTCACCTCTATTGACCATATTGTCCCATATTGCTAGCTTCTCCTCTTCTCCGCATGAGTCTCAATCCTATCCTAGTGCTAACCTCTCAGTGAGCTGGCTCAAATAGAGGTTGGTAGTCTCCTGCTGCTTCACCATATTGGTGAACAGTTGTTTCATCAGATCTACTCCCATCTCTTCACTGTCTCTGTCTCTATCTCCCATCTTTCAACCCCAACAGGCTGGAGGAACAACTCTGATACCACTGTATTATCCCTTGTTGGGATCTTACCACAAAAATGACAAAATACAGAAATTTGCAGCAAATACTAAATCTGATTTTTTTCTGATTTTTATGCAGAAAATGTACAGCTAGGGCAGCGAACAGTAAAATATGAATAACTCTCAAAATATCCGTCCAAATTACTTGAAATTTTAAATGGAACTTACAGATAATAATATATAGAACACAAGGGAAATATTTTTGGAATTTTTCAGATAATATAATGCTGCCAGAAAGATTACAGCGTGCCTAAATAGCTGGGGAAACTTCGAAAATTAATATCTTTTCGAATACAAATGCAATAAATGATGAAACTTTGGAAATAATATAGGTATAGGGAATAGAAGATGACTTTCCAACCTTCAGATCTGAAAAAAGACTGACTGGAAACCCTAGAAATTAGGGCTGCAAATCTCCCAAACAAGTCGCCCCCTTTGGAATGGAGCCAAAACCCTTGTGAAACCCTTTGTAGATGATGCCAAACCCTTCCTCTATGGCTGCCGTAGGTCTGATCCGAAAACCAGCTGAAAATCTCCACAAAAACTCACAAAAACCCTCAAACCCTAATTCTGAAAATCTCTGAAAATACCTTTGTAAAACATGGCCCTGAAATCTGCTCCAAATGACAAGCTAGGGTAGATCTTTCACTACCGAAGAATGCCCTGCTAGCTAGGGATGGATCTCTCACCACCGAAGCTAGGGTTCCCGTGGGATCTTACTCCACAAGCTAAAAAGTTGCAAACAGCAGTTGCACATATGAAAAGGCTAAAATATAAGTGTATGTATGAATCAATCTCCTTTACACCCCCATCTCCTTATATAACCTTTTCATGTAAAGAAGCCCTAACAACCACTCAAGGCGCACTTTCATTCCAGAAAGAGGGAAACTAATGTAAAAGTATCTATGCAATTACTTTCTCCCTTCCTGAGTCGCCAAAAAGGTCCAAAAAGTACCCTCAATGAAGAAACATAACATTAAATGCCATACATATCCCCTCAAGTTCGCCAAAAAGGTACTTTAAGTGGCTGACCAACGATTTGGGTCCAACATAGAACATCTAAGGGCCCTTTTTAAAAGTACTTTCCCAGGAATAAGCCCGTCATCATAACAAAATGGGACATAACATGGAAATCAGATAGCAACCATACCCAATAGCAACAAAGTGTTAGTAACCCCTTGGGAATGACAAGGGCAATAAGGCACGCAACAATAGGGCCGTTAGGCCAACTGCTCGAGGGAAAAGGGACATTACACACCTCCCCTCATGGAATTTTACTTGCCTATCAAGCAATATGCAAGACTCATTCGATGCACATTACCCAAGTAGGGAAGATGTAGGGTGGTGCATCCAAAGCTTCCATTCCTGCTTGTAAATGGATGAAGTGTTGGGGAGAACTTTCTAAGCTCCACTATTCAAACAACCCCTAAAGGAAAGATAGGGGTGATCCAGCGGAGGAACAATGCCCCAACCCTGGCTGTCCGGTCGAGTGTACCATGGGGAGTCATTAAGGAGCATTTAGCTTTGCCAAGCTATGGGCTGCCGACTCAGAGTAGCTCTTATGAAGAAATCCTAGCCACAAATATCTTACTTTATTATTGCCTACCAAATAATCTTTCAATTACCCCTATTACACATCTAATAGTGACCTAAAATAATTTAGGTCTGTCAATTAACCTTTGGTAGTACAAGATTTGTACCCTACATTCGCCTGGAGGAAGAATTGAGCTTTTCTTCAACCCTAAATTAGTAGTTAAATGTTCCTACAATAAGGTCTTCATGTTCCTAGTAATAATAATCACTGATTTAGGGATCCATTACCTAAAGTATAATTGGTTAAATTAGAAGGTCATTACAATCATTGTAGGGACCCCAAAACCTATAAATTGACCATTGTTTCACTAAAATGCATAGACATCATTGTGCAATTCAGGTTAAAAAACCATAGCCCGTATTCAAGTTGATGAAGGATTGAAAATAACTAAGGTCGGCATAGTCCATTTGGATTTAAGGGATAAAACTATCCCTTTCTAGCCACCGTAACTCCTACAACTTAGAATTCCAGAGGATTAAAGTGGGCATACCATTTGTTACTCGCTTAGTAAAATAAATTTGCGAGTATAAGTATCACCCCATTTTTAAAGTCTAGGGTTTAAACTTTGGGTGGTATTTTACTAAAATATAGAGGGGGCATCATACATATAGTGTCAATGTGGAAACATGTCCACTTCAAATTGGCTTTAAACCGCCGAGACAATAGGGTTCACCCTCCTTATGTCACTCACGAGGAAACAGTTTGCACTACAACCGCTTTACATCATGTAATGGGGCTTAGTTTCAATGCATTGTGTTCAGCTGAGTGATTTGGAATGGTCTGTAAGCCAGCCTTACCAAATACAATAAAAATTCCAACCAATTCATACCAAGCTCCTAAACGCAGTTATTTTTGGGTCCCACTAGGTACCTGATGAAGCATCATAAGTTTACTCTAGACTTATCATTAACAGAACTAGCTATAGGTGCAACCATCCCTAGCAGCACTTCGACTAGGCTGATGGGCCACTTGTCACAAGGACCTTAAAAATCTTGGTCCAAATATTGTATCTGAATTGATGGACCACTAGCCTCCCATCTGTTCTTGTATTGGAAACTCACGGTGACCGAACATGAATCTAGACGCTCGCCTGATGTTGTTCTACGACCCTGATTATAAAGCAGTTCCTTGGATAGCCTCTCAGAGATGATCTATAGTATAAATCTGAACCATCTTAGGGATTCAATGGAACATTTTTCATGAAGAGTCTTACTATCCCCTATCCCAAACCTCTGCCCTACTAGAATCTCAATAGAGAAGGAAGCATGGGTTTTTAAAATTTCATAACCACACGCACTATGTAAGAGTAGGTTCCTCATAGTTTGGAATTTCGCTCCGAAAAGAAACTGGCTTTATTGAGAATGCCTGCAAGCACATTCTTTAAGAGTTAAGTAATGAGATATTTCTAAGTATTTTTGTCTCGAGTGTTTCCCTTCAACATTGGATTCATTGCTATGCTTGGCCCATGTTGGCCTAGGGAGCCCAGTTCTTACGCTGAAGTGGAGTTCAATCATTCGGCTTGAAGTGAGATTGGCCACAGGATTGATCAATCTAAATATTGTTCAAGATCCTCCTCTGAATGCCTGAAAAGGAATCTGAAAGCAAGCACATGCTCAGCTGTGAACCGCTCATTCACCTATGCAGATGGCCCTATCTATTGATGTCCAGGTTCTGGGGGGGGGGGTATCCCATTGTCTACTAATTGTTACTCAGAGGATGCAAAATTAGACAGGCTAATAGTCCCACTAATTCGTTGCAAATTTGCTTAGATATACAAATTCAGAATGCAAGCTTTATATGCAATGAGTACTCTTAGAGCTTCATTTTACACTATTCTGAGTACTTCAACAGAAATGCTTCCGCAGGGATCAATTCCTTCTTATCCGAATCTACCATGTTTTTGGAGATGGTGCAGTAAGCATGGAACCATTGAGTACCAGTACATTGTCAAACTCCAAAGCTTAGTACATCTACAGAGTCATTCAACCAAGAATCGCTAAAGGATGGGTGAAAACATATTCAATAAGTGACTTCTGAGCAATAATTTGTCAACCATATCACAAGAACACATTGATGTTGGTTAACTTCTAGTGATCCTAGGTTTCTTGATGCAGCTATGAAGAATGCTCAATTAGGCTTTGTAAGCTAGCAGTTGGGAAGCTCATCACACATTCTTGGGTTCCAGATTTTATCAAAGGCTTCAATTTTGTCAACCTAAATTTAAATACGTCACAAGTATCGTTATGCATTCAAAATCTAGCATCCATTTCTTAAGGACCACCACTTGATGTTGTAAGGAAGGTGCTTGCCTGAGGTATTATTTTGCAGAAATGGAGGCAATGATGCATAATATAACTGTCTAGAGGATGGTTCCTTATTATGATTTTGTGGTTGTTAACAATTACATTCCATAAAGTGCCAACATGTAATTGTCATTAGGACCTTCAATGTGATGTCCCTTGTCCGGGCTCTAACTGAAATTATGGCAAAGGGAAATTGCACAAACCCCAATAGATAGTAAACTGAAAATTATGACAGCCAACTGTTTATGACAGCAGTCTGATTTTATATAACAGCAGCAAGAAAAAATGCAATATCTCTTAAAAAATACATCACTCAATAGCCATCCAAAAACATGTTCAGGGAAACTTAGAAATATTTTAGAATAAGTCCTAACCTGTAAGAAATAAGCCTTCAAAGACCCAGCTGGAATTTATTTAATTAAAATATAAATAACAGCAGTGTAAAGACCCTTACAAAAGATGGCTGGAAATGAAGGATTCCAAGACCATATTTTAGATAGAAAATCACGACACTTTGGTAAATTTTTAGGCTCCTGAAAAAATATCATGAAACACAATGATGGTTTACAGTTGGATGTCCTAAGTCAAGAAAACTAGTGTTGGCGAAATAATTTGTTTCTGGGACAAATTACTTGATTTTCACCAACACTCTGGGACTAGGTCCCTCTGTTGGAATGGGCAGCTCCATTATTGTATGTGCAATAAAAACAAATATGTGGTTGGCCTACAGGCAAGGATCCAGCAAGCACACTCCACTGCACCTGCGGAAAATGCTTTCAATTTTGTGCAAAGAGGAATTTGCTGAAGAAGGTGGGAATGTGGGAGTGAGAAATTAGGAGAGGGGAAGGTTAATATTGCAAGTATGAAAAAAATCAGATTCTTTCCTAAGGATTAACAAGAAATATCAACACACATAATTGGAAAGAAACAACTTTGCTAAGAATATCAAGACAAGATGAAACCATGAACATAAAATTTCAAACTTATTCACTCATCCTGAAAAGCTGAAACTCCCTTCTTTATTGACATTTTCACAAAGTTGTGACAATGAGAGAGAGAGAGAGAGATGAACATGTAGAAAGGAAAATAGAAGAAAAATGCTATATTTTGCTTATTCTTGGTAGCTATCTACTCATGAACTTACAAAATTGACAACCTCTTGGAATGAGGAAGTCATTACAATATATAGATTTGCCAAAAAGACTCTTCACCTACCCCCACATGTCCTTTCACTTGTCTTTTGCAACTTGTGACTCTTGGCATTCCTAGGAAAGAAATTAAGTCCCCTTTTTATTAATTGAGGGAAACTTATTACAATTTTCAACTATAGTCACATTAATGAATAAGACGAAAGTGAATAAGATGAAAATGAAAAGTGCAACCTCCCAATGAAGAATTAGAACGTGAAGGAAGAGAGGAAGGGGGGAGTGAAGAGAGAAAGAAGATAGCTACTCAATTTGAAGAAGATGCTTCTGTCGATGGAGACCTACTTGCCGATGGACTTTTGGAAAGTTCTTCAAGAGAGATCTCAATACCTTTGAATTCTTTGTTGTATCGCGCTGTTGTAGGTGCAACTTTCTCAGCTTGTGGGATGTGGACAAAACTCAAGGACTCGACCCAGTTTTCAAAGAGAGAGTTGATGTTCTTGCATTCCATGAACCAAGACTGATGATCCCTTGCAGTGTTTGATATGATTGCCCTTATCTCAGCCAAGGACTCCAATGTGTCTTTGTTGAATGAAAACGGATCTTTGGCCTCCTTTTTGACGAGATCTTCAAATGGCTTCAACAGATCATCCGCCGAAGTGTTCTCACCCACTGTTGGCACTCCAAGTTTATGTATCTCATTATTTGCATCACTTTGCATCTTTGAAATGTGTTCCTCATACGTATCAAGTTCACCGAGAGTGCAATTTATCATTTCGTAATGAGCAACCAAAGTCCTAGCCCAGACTTGAGAGAAGTCATCCGACGCCGTATTGAATACACCCTTGCTCACCAGTAGAGAAAGAGTTAGCTTTGCCCATTTCAATGACCAGTGGAAACAATTGGTCCTAATGTTCCTTCTCTATTTCAATCTCCTCTCTAGTCATGTTTACTTTCGCAGCCGTTGCACTCATGTGCTTGAATAATGACAGGATCTCTGGAAGCAACACCTTACCCTTTTCTAGGATCTGGTTCGCCCACTTATTGTTTGCTCTGCCCTTCATGGTGAAGCATTGTGCTTTTCTAATAAACTTGGGGTCAAAGCTACTGAGGGGAGTAACTTCCTCGGCTGGGAGAGATGAAGCAGAATTTGGATCCATAAATGTTTACACGTATGAGGTGATTGTCCTTATATGGTCTTCCAATTGATCAATTCTCTCTTTATACTCTTGGTTCCTCGCGAGAAGGCGAGTGGAAGACTCCTGAAACAGATGAGCATCTCCCTCGTGTGTCATTGGTCCAAGGGGAATAGTGTTGATCTCATAATCCGATGGGGCCATCTCACTGATAGGCTTGATGACTTTAGGCCAAGCTACTTCCACATATTGGTTTCCTAAAGTGCCGCTGAAAAAGTGTAATGTCCCCTAATGGACACTTTTCAACCCCAAATAGATTTAAGGCAAATCCCTCAAGCCAAAAGCAGATTATAGAAGATATAATAATTATTTTTAATCCTGATCTGATTTATGTATGAAAAATGCGACTAGGGTAAGGAAGAAAACCCAAACAAATCAACATTTATATTAAATAATTTACATTCAAATCTGATTCAATGTATTTATAAGGCCAATATATGAACTAAAACCCAGATTTTAGAGACACAATAGGCTGAAATAATTCTGGAAAATCTGCAGACAAGCTGCCCTTAAATATGACTAAAAATGACACTTTGTATCCTTCAAAAAATTCTGAAAATGGACTGAAATGGTTCATAAAAATCTGATTTATTAATAGCAACCCAGATCAGATCAAAAACACCCTTACATACCTCAGGCGTGCCCTAGAAGTGAGTCGTTCAACATGATAGAAGGCTGAGAATTGTAGAAAAACACAGCTGCAATCTTTAACTTCAAACCCTTGGATATAAATCTGCAAATCTTCTCCTTCAACTGCTGGAAATACTCTGAATATTATTACAAATTCGTTGAAGCACAATGGAAATCCCAAAGTGGAGAATCCCCTTGATCTCTTGGAGGGTTTTCGTCATAGTTACCAGGTTCGGCCGGATTTGTATGAAATCCGGTTCGAACCGTATTTTTTGAAGCAACCGAATAAATTCGGTTCAGTTCGGCCTTTTTTTTTTGCACAAAAAAAAATTCAGGGCAGAAAAAAAATTGCCATTTTTGGAAAGGGTCCGGGAAGATGTAGAAACAAAAACTTGCATGTGCCATAACTTTCATTCTGTGGCTCCGTTTCAGGTGTCGTCTTCTCTAAAAGTGTATATTTTCTCGAGCTCTACGCATTGATGGCAATATTTTTCTTATTTTCATCAAATCCATTTTTGTACCTTTTTGGACTAAGCAACTCCTTGCAATCTTTTGAAAGAATCATTATGATGATGATGATTATGGTAGATGGATGCTTTTTTGTATGATTTGTCTATATATAATGATATAAGTATACAATAATATAAATTTATAAAAATATAAGTATATATATTCCGAACCGGATTTTTCCGTATTTTTTCGGATTTTTTCGAGAACTCCGAATTTTCAGATTTTTTTGCCCTTCCGAATTTAATCGGATTTCCGAACCTGGTAACTATAGTTTTCGTCCTCAAGAGAGTATTTCTAAAGGATTTCATCTTTAGAAATATTTTTGACAAAGCTAAAAGCTTCATACAAAATCAGAAATGATCAAGTGTGTCCTCCTAAGGCAAGTCGACTTGCCTTTATAGAACTTGTGACCCATATTGCCACCTTTGATAACCAATGATATTTTTCGCTCATTAAATGCTTTTTTCACACTTACTTTTGCCCCATAAGCAAGTCACATTTTCCTTTAGATAATTCTTTTTTGGCTAATGCTTTTAGTCTTTTGTTGTTTTTTCTATTTTATTTTAATATTAAGTTTATAATATTTTATTATAAGTGTTTTTATAATATTTCCTTTTTATTTTTTTGCACTTTATAATAAATATCATAACTTAAGTCTCCCCTTTAATTTATTCCTTAGCCGTCGGGAAGACAAAATGGGCTAAGGGTCTTCGAATGGGAAGGGGATATTACAAAAAGCGAGAGGCAACTTGAGCTTTCTTCCCCTTCTTTGCCTTCACCATTGGAGATATAGCCTGGAAATCTGGAATCACCGCCTGTTAGATCATGCGTGTCTCACCTCCAATCATATCTTGTACCCTCGAGAATGTTTCATTTGCTTCTGGCTCAATGTTGAGCATGATGGCAGTTTCTTGCTTTGGTTGAGAAGGCAAATCTTGGGCCAGTTGAATGGGTGTAGTTGTGGAATAAGAAATACTTTTGGGTTCTTTGAAGAGTTGGTGGCTCAGGTAGTTCAATCTCACCTTGTTCCATGCCTCCTGCAGGATCTTGAGCTGCTTTGACCTTGAGTGTCCTCTTGTAGTGATTTGGCTCGGATTCCATTGATTTTCTCTTTTGAAGCCTTTCAAAGTGGGTGGAACTAGAAGCTTTCTCAGTTGCCTTCGAAGCGGAGAGAGGAGATGATTGTTTCTTGAGAGCATGGAGACCTCCTAACTCAATGAATGTTGCCCTCTTCTTTCTGAAACACTCTCTAGATCTTCATATCACTACCTCAGTGCTTTCGTTTATATCCCCCGATTCTCAGATGCTCCAAGAACCTTGCGGGAGAGGCGAAGCTTTCACAGCCTGATACTCGAGGTCATACAACTTTGTTCCATCATCATCAATGCCCTCCTCGAACCAATCAAAACCAAACTGCCTCATTTGCCCTACTTTTATCCTCATATGATCCCTTTCCCTAACTTCAAGATCGTCAGAACAGTTCACCCAATAGTCCTCAATTGCAGCACGTGGTGCAAGTCAGGGATATAGAACATATCAAGAGTGCCTTGGATGTCAAAGTTAGCCCTCGAAGTGTAGGAATAGAGGTTCAACTGAGAGAAAGAGGCTTTTAAATTTGATGCATCAATGAGAGACTTGCAGGAGAAAATTCCCAAAAAGATAAGGAAAGACACACCTTTCTTCTTCCCGCTCTTGAGTTTTCCGTTAACATAGACAAGTTGTCTGCAAAGCTCGAACATGAAAATCTTGTCACTAAGGTACCTTGGAAGTTTTCGCGGAGCGAGTTCAAATCCAGATACCCTGATGTACGAGAAAGTCATGAATTGTGTGAAGAAGAACTTTGAATCAATGCAGCAACATGCGAGGACAATCTCAATTCCGGATTCCCTTCAAGCAATCTCACAACATACGTGGCGAATGCATCATTCACCCTTGCAAACTGGTGATTACTCTCCTTCAGCATCAGTTGTGGATATCTCTTGTAGGCGGGGGCCTTTTGGGAGATGTTTGGTGTGAGATTCAAACCCCTAAAAGATCGTGTACTGGCAAGAGCATACACTAAGTATGATGTCCTGGAAAACTTTCTGGTGACTGGAAGTTGGAGCAACTGAAAATGGAAATTGTCACTGATGATTTTTCTCCAGTCAATCATTTGCTTGCCTTCAATGATGGTAAGGATGAACAACGCCATCCAATCATGGAATTCCTTGGTGCTTTCCTCTCCCATCACTCTGCTCATAAGAATGATAGCATCCGAGAATCCTTTGTGAAACTCATGTATAGACCAAGACTTCGGCACACAGAAGGGTTTCCTTACCTGGTTTAACCATCAACCAAATGCAAGGCCCTAGAGGTATGAATTTGTCTTCAACCATGTGTGCAATGGAAAGTTGCAAAAGCTATGGAATGAGGCTAAAGAACCTCAAAGCTTCGCTAACTCATACATGCACCATGAGATTAGAGCTAAACAAGAAACTATCTATGCATATATAAATTTGAAAACTAACATTCAAACCCTAGCATATATACTACTCTCTACTCCATGAAAGCTTAATGAAAGTGAACCTAGTTAGATTCTAAGCAATCAAATTGTGTGTTGTTTACTCCCAAAAATAGTGAAGAGATCTCTCCAAGTTGGCTACATGGCCAAACTTTAGATCTTCCCCTACTAACTATATTTGGAATGGATGGATGCAAGATGAAGGAGCTCTCAACAATGGAGGATAGCCAAGATCAAATGCCTATTAGCTTGACTAATGCAAATGAGGTCTAATGCCAATATCTCCAAATGTGAGAGAGGACTTGTGAGTGAATTTTGTAGTTTGAATGGGTAGGCTTAGCCTTGTATTTATAGTTTTCCACTTGGGAGAATTTGGAATTTGGGTGCATGTGGGACTAAAGCTCAAAAAGCACTTTTAGATTAGATTAGGATAAACATGCTTTAGGCTTAGTTAAGCTAGGATTAGGCTAGTTAAACTTGATTAGCAAGTGATTAGAGACTCATTGAGAGTTGGGAGGGGTCTGGATAACCAATTGTGACTGATAGATAGCCTATGAAGCCAATAGAAGTGGTCTAGAGAGAACTAGGGAGGTTTTGAATGGTCGAAAGGAGGAATGCTTAGCTAATAAGAGACATATTAGCCAAATAAGTTGATTATAAGAGGAACACGACCGAAAGAGTGTCGTGAATGGGCATTCGAGAATGGAGCGAAGTATGGGGATTTAACGAAGTATTGTTAATTGATAGGATTGGATGAAATGCTACGTGTAAGCATATTTTAGGTGTCTACAGACCATTCTCTTGATGCAAACTCCTTTGGGATGATTACCATATTGCTCCAAGTTGGGATCTGCATACTTTGTGATATTCCCTTGGGGGTGAGCACTACCAAGATTGAACTATCATCCGCTCGTATGATTTGAGTGTCTGGTTTGTAGTGTTGAGCACAAGTCATCACCAATTATGTGCTCTGGATGGATAGTAGGTGGCCACCTGCTGCAAACAAAGCACTTGTGTATATCATTTCTTTCACAGGTTCCCTGGGTCCACCAAGCATCCGGTTTTTCAGATTCTCCAAGTCCATGTGAACGATATCGCTATCACCCACATCCGGATACTCTTATGTAAGCGTTGAAACGGGCTCCAAACCAGCAAATTTGAACTTCATGATGGCCAAAATCCACTAGGTGAAAAAAAATGAGGAAGACAACTTTCTACACCTAAAACGGACATTTCTATTTTTAGTAAGTAGGAGGTAGGGGCTGTTTTTTTCTGCTTTTTCTTGTATTTTTCAATCTCCAAAGGCTCCTAACATACTACATACACTTTCGTTGATGTCATTTTGATGATTTTTTACAGTTACTATTTTTAGAAAGTGTTTTTTGTTTTTCTGTGCTTTTTTGCTTTTTTGACCAAATTTGCCTAGTTTGCCTTCACCATTGATCTCTGAGTGCACTGACTTGAAAGGTTTTGATTTTTCAAAAAAAATCTATTTATAGTAAGCTAAAAGACCAGATACTTACTAAAAATAGAAATGGCACTTCCCCCTGTCGGTTTGCCACGAAAACTTCTCTGGAATAGACCCGCTCTCCGAATCCTGTGCTCAAAATTTCATCTCAATCTGCCTGCCGGAATGCTTGGAAATCAAAAAAGCATAAACCAAGGCATGGAACAAGGGTTTACTTCCGTAAATAATCCAAAGCATCATAGGGTTTGCAATCACTGTGTTCTTGAAGGTGCCTGGATTGTAGAACTGTTGAGAAAATTTTGTTCGGATCGGATCACCGGTTTGAAAGATATGACGATTTCTTCATTTCGGCGTTCATGGCTGCCCCAGATGAAATTGCAGGTATATCTGATAAATTTGCAAGTGTTCTTGAGCTTCAAGATGTCAACAATGGTTTCCTAGGTTGACTTGGTGAAGGAATGGAGTGAAAAAGGTTTGTAGAGCTCTTTAAAGGTTAAAAACAGTGTTATTTTTAACTCTTGAAAGCGTATTTTGAAACATGGTTTTGAAAGCAAAGGGGGTGGGCGGCATTTTATTGTCCCAACTGTCCCCATTGTCCCTTGGGCAGTTGGGATAGTTGGGGGAAGAAAATGCGCCCCATTCTCTAGGCTTGACAAGTGGCGGGAGATGAGTGGAGAGCTAAGAGGATGAGAGAGAAAGGTTAGAGCACTCGGGAGACAAATAATGGTCGCATGATGAACCTGAGCAAGGGCTAGGGGTGGGGCGCATTTTTTTGTCCCAACTATCCTGATTGTCTCGGACAGTTGGGACAGGGAAGAAAAATGCACCCAAGAGTTAAGATGTAAAAACTTGGCAAAATTTGCATCCATGGCCACTTAGCACTTGTCAGGAGGATTCAAGGTCGCATGAGGGTCCAAAGGCTACAACTAGGGGGTGGGGGGCATTTTGTTGTCCCTACTATCCCTACTGTCCCCAATGTCTCAGACAGTTGAGACAGTCGGGACAATCGGGACACCAAAATGTGCCACCCATCCAACTGTGAAATTGACTAACTCCCAAAAACATGAAACCACTTTTCCCGAAGCTCCAGTAGGTCTTTTTAGGCAAAGTTTTATATCAATTTGACTCCCAAGACCATTTCAAGATCAATGGGATGGTTTTCAAGGCTTGATTCTGCCTCCTCCAAAAAATGTTGCTTTTTCATTCGGGACCGTAAGGTGAGTCTGCTGAGATTGATCTACCCTGAGAAGCGTTTGGGTCTTGTGAAGAATGTGAAAGCTCCATCATGTAGAGGATTCTTTAAGCTTTCTGACGATATCTTGTTTTCCTCTTGACTCATTCCAGAGCACCCGAAATCTTCTATTAAATTTCAGGTACCTTTTCCTACTGCAAGCTCCTTAAGCCTTCAAAACCCGCTTTCACTATTCTTGTTCCATTGCACTTCAAACTCCTCAATGACATCTCCAGATGACCTTAGGCTTCTTGATCAACCCTGGAGGATGTATACTTGTCCCAGAAAGGCTAAGGAATAGCCTTTCTAGGCTTAGTACAGATTTTACCTTTTGACAATATTCAACTGAAAGGACCAAATGACCTCATGACCAAATTTCAAACACTTGGGAAGGTTGTTCATCACATAATGATGCTTTTCAAGGATGGCAAGATTATGACACAAAAGGCAGACTAACCCAGAGTATGACTCAGGAGGGGCACCGAGCAAATTTTTTGACACTTGGGTAAAGTTGTCATGTTTTCAACTTGAGTTTTGACCTTGCAAAAACACATAACACCTAGAAACCTCCAAACTCCTTTACAAGGTGGGTTGCTACCCTAGGAGAGGGCATGAAAATCTTTGCAGAACCCTAGCAGCCCTTCTTCAACCAAAGCCTAGCTGAAAATCTGCAAAATCAATCTTCTTTGAATCTCCTTGGAAACCCCGAGATGGAGAATCCTCAATGAATTGAAGAGTTATCATTCTTCAATCAAACAAGGACGATTTCCATCCTTGCTTGTTGGCCAAACAAGAGGGTTTTCATCTTCAAGTGTGCCCACTGGCAGTTGTTCATGACTGATAACTGCCCCAACAACATGTTTATGGTGTAATAGTAGAACTGGTTTCCTCTTGCACAACTAGAAATACTATAAAAATACTATAAAAGAGGTAACGAACTAGAAATTCCTCCATCTTTTGGGTACAGTAGCCACGCTTTGAACTCCATTCACTCTACCTTGAAGTATTGCCTCTTTCCCTTCATCCTTAAATTCCAACATAAGATATAAGCAATGCATGCCAACATTGATGCTCACCTCTTTTGGATTGCTGGCATAATGATTACCTTGGCCCCCAAAAGATGCTTCCAAGCTGCAACAAACTAATCTCTTTGAAATTTGGTTCGGATCAGAACTTATGAGTGCTGATAAGTATAACAGTCATACTTTGCCTTAAATTTCTTCCAAAACAATACCAATATGTTGAGACATTGGCCTTAATTGATCTCAATGAGTGAACCCTCTTACACGAAATACTAAATTACAAGAATGTCTTCAAACCTGCCCATCTATTGCTATCCAAAGAAGATAAGCACAGTCCAACACATGAAATTGGGAAGAACATCCCATCATGGCTGCAGCATTGCATTTCATTACTCAAAATCGGGATTGTGGTGGCTAGAAACCATCTAGTGCCCAATGCATACACCTCATCAATTACCATGGGTGGGAAATGCATCTCCCTTGTGATTAACAACTCTTTTATAGTTGCTACTATAGTGTGGGGAGAGCAGGAAATGTAGGTAACAGCAGTCCTAAAATTGGAGGTAGTTCTCATAATGATCCATGGATCAAAGCTCTTGTTACCCAAATTCCTACCAACCATGTTAAATT
The DNA here is from genome assembly GCA_019776745.2 of Taxus chinensis. Classification (NCBI taxonomy): domain Eukaryota; kingdom Viridiplantae; phylum Streptophyta; class Pinopsida; order Cupressales; family Taxaceae; genus Taxus; species Taxus chinensis. The sequence continues at coordinate 60,311,178 of CM034147.1, read as the reverse complement.
GATAACCAAAAGATCCCCTTTTACCTATGTCTCACCCTTCTTGAACCTTCCTTTCAAGAACAAGCATCTTGTTGTCCCAACGACTGTGATCTTCTCCTTAACCTTGCCTTCAAGTTTAGAAACTGGCTCCACGGAGTGACTTATGAATTGTGAGTATTGATCCTTCACTACTTTGCTAGAATTCACAATAGGCAAGTTGCTTTCTATCCTAATGCATAGGATGGTGAACTTACCAACACTAATGATCATCATTTTCCTCAAGCTAAATGCTCCTACAATGCTTAATAGGAGTATGGAATCATGGTTGCTAAGCTTGATCTTCCGGGGACCACCCATGTCAAAGAAATCTTGGCCTAAAATAGGAGCAACATACCCATAGCTTGGGCTGCCCGCAAGGAGCTCACCCTCGTTTGTCTTCACTTATTTAATAAGTGAAAAATTTCCTGTCTTGACTCCTTCCATAATTTGTGGACACATGTATGGAACATCATCATGGTTCTCGTTGAAGTCAAAAACACCATCAATTTGCTTTCTTTTGATTGTTGTTCGGAAAATTTCAGCAAGCTAAATATCATCATTATCCACCAAATTCTCTCCACAATTTTGCAAATCGAACTCTTCTTTCCTTGGTCCAATCTTTGGAATGCTCGGAAGATGGATAGGGGCTTCTTGGAAAAGATCCTCTTTACATTTAGTACCCTTCATCTTCTCATAATTGTTAGAATAATTCTCGTGATGATCAAAACACTGTAAGAACATAGTGTGAGGGTGATGCAATAAATCAAATTGCTTACCATTTGTTGCTGACATGTGAATTCCAGCAGACTGAAAACCAACATGAGTATATGGTGAGCCCCTTTTTTAAGGGCATGCCTCTCATCATGGTCATCCTGAAACTCAACCTCATACACCTCTTGTAAATCTGATTTTTTTTCAAATACATGTCCCTTCACAAAGCTGTTATGAAAATCAGTCAATGGCTCATCTATAGGAAGTTCGAAGGATGGTGCATGTGCCTCTGTCTTGATTTCTTCACATTCAACTAGTAATGCCCTCTTTGTCTCAATTTCTTCACTATTTTGCACAAAAAGAGAATTTTTTCGTCTTGGGCTAGAACATCTTTCGCTCTTTCCTTTGGCACTGTAGATTCCTCCATGGGTTGTTCTCCCTCCATTACTTGCAGCCCTGATTTTTCTTCTTGCTCCACCATTGCAATTTGGAAACTCTTCTCCTCTTCCTTTCTCAAGACATGCTAAAGATCGTTATGTGATGCCTGAGACCTAGGTTCATGCCTCGCTCTACCTTTATTCACTCCTATGAACTCTACAAGTGATAGGGCATCGCGAATCTCAATTGGAAGAACCCTATACTCCTCTTAGCTGGCTGCAATATTGTGCCCTACTGAATGTCGTGTATCAACCTTTAGAATGAATCCTTCCCTTGGGAGGAAGTTAGGTTAAAAAGGCCTAGCTGTAGGATCCATCACGGATCTCAATGGTTGAAGATTGTTGTTTGCCCTTGAAGAACTTCTTGGATGTATGTTATAGATCAGTTGTGTCATTATACCAGCCAACTTCTCTTCCCCTTGGGCAAACCTTTCAAACCTAGCATCATCAAAAAAATTGTCTGCCATTTTATCTTCTCATTTTGTATGAATACCCTCCATGCTGGGAAGATCGATGCTCTGATACCACTATAATGTCCATTTTCGGGCTCTAACTGAAAACATGGGGAAATTTCACAAACCCCAATAGATGGTAAACTAAAAATTATGACAGCCAACTGAAAATTATGACAGCAAGGTACAGCAATCTGCTTTTTTATAACACCAGTAAAGAAAATGCAATATCTCTTCAAAAATGCATCACTCACACCATCCAAAGCATGTAGGGAAACTTGGAAATATTTTAGAATAGTTACTAACCAAGCAATAAGCCTTCAAACCCCAGCTGGAATTAATTTAATTAAATAAAATAACAGCAGTAATATTTCTCTAACCCGAATTGTACTTTCACTAATAAATATGTGGCAAATCTTGTGGCGTGCTCTCAATACATAATTTAGAATTGATCGATTGTTGTCATGTTGTTCTAAATTATATTATACAACTAGTAATAGTATATGGGCCCTTAAACACTAAATTTGTTAGTACAGTACCATGTCCTCCTATTATGCATAGTTCTTTGACATTATACAATGTAAAAACTGAGGGGGAAAATGTATTGGGAAAAAGAATACAAAATGCTGAAATTGTTTGATGTTGTACGGTGTAAAAACTGGGGAAAAATGTATAGGAAAAAAGAAAACAAAAGGTATCATCTTGCAATTTTTCAAGCATATTTGTTTTTGAAATTTTTCAAATGTAACCTCAATTAATGTGATCAGAGATCTCTGACTGAAAGGAATCGAAAGCCCATAATATTAAATCTAAAAAAACATCCAGTTGTCTTAAGAGTTTCGAACTCATAATAAAAAATATTGGAGTCTACCTCATTTAGTTCATGTCCATCTTTTTTAAAATAACAAAATTACACATTACTGACTTGTAGGAAATAGCATTTGGCATCATGTAGTTTGGGCTATCTTATGCATGTGGCCAACACTCAACTGTGGTTTGCAAGACTGGATGTGCATATATTTATTTCTGAATTTTTGCGAGGCAGTTATTTACTCCCAGAGCATTTGCAATATCCTAAATCTGGCAGTTGATTACCGCTGACTGCTGAGCACCGTGACAACTTGAAAACCCTCCTTCCCACCAAGAGCTCCATTGGATCTCCGAAACACTTTTCTGCTTTCTTGATTTTAACAGCAGAAGTTCCATTTCTTCGTACAAAGAATACTCAGCAGCATAAAAGCATGAATCAACTTGCACCGGGCAAGGCTTGAAAGCTTGAATTTGAACAAAGGAAAACTAGTTTAGATGAAGGGGGAACTGAGACTTGGCAGATTAAGATTAGATTCTAAAACCATTTAGATTAAGGAAATAAACATAAAACAGTAAACTTCACCCAATACGAAGATTTTGTTTCCTATTTCCCCTTTGACAGGTTTCCTATTTCTCCTCCGACAGGTCAACGTGTTCCACCGAGTCACCTGTTGGTGGAGATAGGGAGAAACGGGACTGCAAAAACAGGATGCCAAGAAGTACCCCGGAAATCCTAGGAAGGATGTTTGAAAAAGGAAAAAGGATGGGAACATGGGTGGCAGGATGGGAACAGGGGAATGGGACATAAGGGAATGACGATAGGTACCAACGGATGGGGACACATCCATGGAACACCCAACCCAGACCAGAGAAGGTTTTTGGCTGAAAACTGATATTTCACGGTGAACGAACATTGCTGAAGAAGGCTGAAACTTCAATTTTTGTAAAATTTCCTGTAATTTATGATTGTTCAATTTGCAGTGCAAAGTGAGTATAATTCTGGATAATACATTAAGCAGTACTTGAGTGACTGCCATGTTGCATATTTTTACAATCAAAGGCCCCTATAAGCTGTCTCAGTGACCAGAGATTATTTCCTGCTTTATTTTCTTTTTTATGTAATATGACATATGCTCCAAACATAAGCTATTTGATACATCTATCTTCTGCAATTTAATGAACTGGGAGAAAATAATACCGTACTTTACATTATAGAGCTAGATTACTTAACCAGTTTGATAGACATTGCTCTTAGTGGACATTACAAAAAAGGATGCTGACTTAAGTTCTCTCAATTGAGGGTTAATCAGTACCTCGGCAAGACCCTTGGGTCCAAAAACAAGTAAAGCCACAACTCCAATAACCAAAGCTTCAGGTGCACCTACTCCAAACAATGAGGCCTTCACAAGTCTACGCCTTCCCTGCCTCCGGAAACCTGCAATCGAGGCAAAAAGAGTTATATACTTTTGCTCAGAACTGTGACACGCAAACCCACACATAGACATCAAGTTGGATACAACAATAGCTAATTCTTCAAGCATTGTCATTAATATAAGTAAAAAGAAGAGAGGGAGAGAAATTAAATTAGTGTCCACAGAAACTGGTCAATGAGATTTGAAAGTACAATTACCATAAATAACATGAGGGTGAAAAACGAGGCTGCAAGTTTAAACTATAGTAGAGCACAACACTAAAAAAATCTTGTTAGAAAGAGGAGTTGAACCCAAGGTGGATAAACCCTAAATATGTCATGACAAAACTGCAATGTATTACAAACATTTAAAATAATCACAAGAAAGGAAACAAATATAGGGCTGATGAAGAAACACTTGGATACACAATATAAACACACACCCACAGGCCTGTCCTCATATACACAGAAAATCGGTCTCATAAAGATAAGTTAATCTGAGGTCCAGTGACTGATATTACCCATATCCACATAGACATATAAAAAAGAGATTGCATTAGATGTATAGGCAGAAGATTATCATAGCTCCTCCAATTGAAAAATTAAACCCACATATGTATAAGACATACCCACATCTCCATACATTCCTACACCAGGACATAAGCAAAGTACATTTATTACTCCATCTGCAAATGTGCAAAGGAAAGCTCAGACTGATATATCCTTTTGGGTAACCCTTGAATAGATTTATGGATGCATACTTGGTGCTTTCAAGCAATCTGACTGAGGTTAGAAATGATCAAAAATTTAAATTTTAAAAATTTCAATTAAAGTTGTATACTCTTATAAATGAAATACAGTGTTTTCCCTACCTTTGTGTGCCATTAAACCTACATAAACATATACAAAGGTATACCCACATCTGCAATGTCTACAGTTGAATCGGCAATGTAAAAAGATTAGTCCAACTGATGATGCGCACAGGAAAGTCTCATATTGAGGAACAATGTCATTAGGGTAAGGACTATTTATGGAGGCCATCTTGGGATGAGTTAAAAACACTTATCCCCAAAAATTAGCAAAGTAAGTCATATTGATACATACTACCCCTCAGGCCCAAGCTTTAAATATAATGAGGAATGCATACAGCACAGCATGTGTTCTTCTCACGCAATATGATCAAGCCTAAAAACTATCAAGGATAAAAATAAAAATACCATCTGACAGTGTATTAGAAAGTCTCTGCTTGATATATTATTTTGGTACGCTTTTAATAGAATGATACACACATACGAAACAGCATGACAGGCTTCAAGCAATATGTCCCAGGCTAGATATCATAAAGGAATTTAATATTTAAAATATAGATATAAATATATCAGCTAAAGTGCAATGATTTATGAATGAATTAGTGTTTCAAAAAATCTTTTTTGAATATTCAATAAAAGTTGCAATGGTTGATGAATCAAATACAGTGTCTAAATTCATTATGAAAAATGAAACTCGGACTTTAAAAAAAATATTTACATCAATTGAAGTTGCAATGTTTTGGGAATGAAATACGGTATGTTTCTTACCTTTGTAAGCTGCATTGAACAGCAAGGGTTTACCCAAAAAGAAATTAGTATGCCCGCATATAAATAAGGAATGCCCACTTCTGTAAAGTGGCTTGTTTGCATGTTTAGGGTGTTTGAAGAGTGAAAGAGGAGGAGCCCACTTTTGGATTGAATGCAGCAATGGAGAGGATGAACAGTGGGAATAGGACGAAGGCTTGCAAAGTGAGAGTGCATATGAACCTGCCACAGTAACTGTAGCCATTGATCTCACTCTGTTAAAGAGTCACCATAGCCACTAGAAATTTGGTTTAATGGCTGTTTATTTATTCCGTTTGGGTGTCAAATTGGATTTGAAAGCTATGTTGGATTACATTTTCGGGAAATTAGTGTCACTGATTAGAGAGGAACTTAAACAAACCCCTTCTGGCCCAAAGTAAAACCCGAGGAGCTAAGGTCATAATTTTCCTTCACCAATTGTTTGAGCCGTTTGTATATCTTCATTTGGAATGGAGTGATAAGTTTGGGTGGTGGACAATACCTAAAGAGCACTCAGGTGAGAGAACTTATATATTGTGCAATACAAGGGCAGTTGAGACAGAAGCACACTTTATTCTCCATTGTCTTAAGTTCATGAATATTCGATCCAGATACGAAGGAATCCTTAACAGCGGGTCCATAATAGAGCTATTTGAGGAAAACAAAATAAAGGACTTGGGGGAAATGCTATCTCAAATCAGTGGAAAGAGGAACAACCTCTTAAGAGAATTCAGGAAGCCCGCTACGGTCTAAGGCGGTTTGGTACTATTATGTGGTCTCATATACCTGTCGGTCTCGTGGACGTAATTAAAAATCTTTCAATTTCAATTTCAATTTCAATGGAAGACGAGTGTTCAAATTCGGAAAGTTTTACATCATTACAATATATTTTGAGGGCCTCACTTTCTTTATAGTTTTTTTAGGGGTGGTTTGGGTAAATTTTGATTTCTTATAAGTTAACTAGAAATAATAATAATAATAATAATAATATATCTAACATAAATATTATAATTGAAATGTAATATAAATTTAAAAGAGTAAAACTAAATTTTATTGTATAAATTAATAAATTTGAATTAAAATAATTGATAAGGAAAGATTTTAGAGGAATAGTTAATTTATCATAATTTTGGAGATAGTCATTAGAAACAGATAGTACAACATAAGATTAAATAGTAAGGTGAATAAAAGCTAAAAAAATAACACAACATTAGATCAAATAGTAAGGTGAATAAAAGCTAGAAAAATTAGTACGACCAGATAACATTTGCCAAAAAAAAATTGTCTTCTTCCAATATCGTAGCAATTTAGTTCTAATTGTCCGCTAAGGAAAATCAAATTTCACAAGCTTTTTCTTCAACGTTAGGGATCCAAAAAACTTTGTTCTCTTTTCCCATATTCTACACAAATCTCTAAAAAAATTATCTCCTTCCTTGGAACCCTAATAGAGCGACAACGCGAGGGATGTTTTGAGGGGCTTATATTATCCCTCCATTATTATCAGGCCTTTTGATGGGAATAGTTACTTGAAGCCAACACACTTAGTATAATGCAAGTCAATATAAATTCCATTGTAGAAGTACTCAACCCTTATCTCTTTCAATGACCTAACTGTTATCCATTTTTACCCATAGGTAAAATGAACAACTAGAGAGACTTGGACTTAGGCATTTGACAAAGCTCCATGGAAAGTTAATCTGGGGTTTCATGTAAAATTCAGGTTTTGGAAACATTTACAGTGTTTTTTCGGGAAGTTCGGGATCATTCATTGAATTTTTTCCTCTTATGGGTTTCAAAGGGTCCATGACTTGGCCAAGGTGAAGGAACAAAGCTATGGGTCCCACATTCAGCTAAAATGGGTAAAATAGGCAAAATTGAGAAAGTGAATTTTTAGGGTGCCCTATTGCATCCCCATGGCCCTCTAGTTCGGAAAAGTTTGAGAAAATATAAAAATTTCAGGAGAAGTGAAAAAGAGGCAAAAATGGCCAAGGAGCCCCAAAACAGCTCGCAGAGTTGTTTGGCGAGATAAAACTAGCTCTGCGAGTCAGTAGGGGAGTCGGTTGGTTATGAGCTTGGGTGATTTGTTTCGTATCTCGGCAAGCTAATAAGGGGGACCAAGTCACCTTGTGGGGTGGGTCGAGTTGTGCATCGCAAGTTAGTTGATGATGAATCGACCTCATGGATTTAAAGGAAGCAACTCAGGGGTGAGATCGACACAAGATGGTTTGGCACAAAAGGCTAGCTCGTCGAGCCCGAGAGTTAGCACAAAGGTAAGGTGGGTGAGTTTTCAAGATGCAGAGGACTGGAAGATCCAGTAGGGAGCTCCACGAGTTAATTGCTGAGCACAAGGTCAAAGGGCTTTGTTGATGCAAATTCACAACACCCCCAAATCGACCTGCAGATCTACTGTTGGGAAATTGGTATTTTTGGTGTGAATGCACAACATGGAGTTTTCCCAAAGTGTGGGACCTTTGCAAATGGGGAAAACTCTCCAGATTGAGGTTGGATCCTACTCCTCTATTTAGGTGTATGCATGAAATTTGTAGAGGTTTGATTCAAAATCCTACTCTAACTGGCCAAGGAGACAGAGTTGAGAAAATGTGTGGAAATGGGAAACAAAACTAAGCAAAAATAGAACAATGATACACCTAAGGAGTGCTGAACTTCTTGTTTTGTAAAATAGACACAGAACATGGAGATGCAGTATCAAAACATGCACAGATTGCCAAAATGCAATGAAAGATCAGAAGATAATAATAAACACATGAGAGGATTGGAAAATCATTCACAGAACATGCATTATCATTCCCAAGTTTAATACAATGAATTACACTAGCAGAGAGGCAAAAAACATGTTACAGTCTTCATGGGAGGTCTGAAACTCCTTTAAATTCGCCTGCTAAGGAGAAAAGAAGAGCTTGCAGAAGCAAGAACATCCAACCTTTTTCAAATGAGCCAAAACTAGGTTTTTAATGAAAACGCAGAAGGCAGGGGAAGGAAAAAACACGTGCCAGGTGATTAGAGAGCTCAACCACCATCAGATCCATTTAATCCACCTGTAAAGTGATGGGCTTCATGGACAAACCCATACACCAAAGTACACTACTTCGCAGAGCTAAAAAATGACCCATACTTCATTGATTTTGGTGGTTGGAAACCATTTCTACGTTTTTGTGTGCCAGAGACTTTTTCTCAATTTTATCCCACCAAACTTGACCAAAAATAAAAATTTAAGATTCCATCATGTGGAGAATTTCAACATCTTTCCAATGACACCAAAATCACGAAAATTTGATCTCTAGTGCGAAAGATATGCCCTTCTGAAGATTTAGGCAAAAAACGGCATAATTAGGGCAAAATTCGGGTTTGCGAGCCAAAATCCTCCCTTTTTCCCTCTTTTTTTCAAATTGGGAAATTTTTCCAATAACCCCCCATGCCTCACTTCTCCAATGACACGTGGTGCCCTCTAATTGATCCGTGGGCTCCAAAATAACATTCTGCCCCTTTTACCCGCGAGGGCAAAAATTTAGAAAGTTCTCCGCCAACCCGACCTCCGCTGCTGATGTGGACACGTGGCGCCATCGTATTAGTCAATGGGACTGCGGGTTAATTTCATGCCTTTAGTTTTTTACGCCAAAAGGCCAAAATCTTCAACTTTCCTCTGACCCCCCCCTTGGTGCTACCGGCGTAGACTTAACACGTGGCGCTCTTTGATTGGTGTGGGGCCTTAACCAATTTTTCTTCATTTTCCATTGCGGGCTCACGGGCAAAATTTTGACCTTTGAGTTTTTAGCCAAAAAGGCTAAGTGTCGAAATTTTCTCCCTAGCCCTGTGAGTCCGCTTCCTTCCTTCGTCGGGCCTGCAGGCCAAAATTTTCCTTTGTGCCTTTTAACCCCAAAAGGGGCTAAGTGCCGAATTTTTCTCTGCGCCTCTACCAACTCACCAATTTTCCTTGGAAAATTTTCTTTCCCTACTCCGCCGGCCCGAGATTCCCTGGCAAAATTTCCTCCTTACTTCCACAGACTCGCCCAAGGCATATTTTCACTCCTAACTCCGCCAAGCCATAACTCAAAAAATACAATGAGTTAGGATGACTTCTTTCCCTTTCTGGAAAGGTGAAAAAAATATCTATCTAATGAAGTCATACCCAGAAAATTTTAAGTGCTTGAAGCATGCAAAAAATCCATTTTAAGTACTAGAAAAGTAAAAAGAGGAGTTAACCAAAGTAAGCATGGACTTATTTTTTATAACAAGCTCGCCACGGAGTTGCTCCCCGAGTAGAAGTGTTAAGCAAGCTGGTGCAAAATACAGGCTAACTCGGGTGAGTCGAGTCAAAGTAAACTCGATGAGTTAGCACCGAGCCCGCCAAGTCACATGTGGAAGGGTCATCAGGCGAGTTCAGTGGGGCAAACCGTGTTCAGATTTCGGGGGCATTAAATTTCAGAGTTAACACGACACAGAGCTCGGGAGCACATTGCATGGTGCGGAGTTCGGGGTCAATGCGGCATCGGAGGCAGAGATCAGAGATGCAGCCAATTAGAATTTGGGGGTCGTCAAACATGTAGGATGCGTCAAGGATCCTGAAGATGAGCCATTTTGGAGTTTCAAGAACGTAGAGGTCATTAGCAAGTCACATGGCATGGGAGTCAGATGCACGATTCATGTGGGTTCTGAAGCCCTCTGAGCTGAGGTGGGGTCAACGTGGAGTTCGGGGTTGACGCAACATCAGAGTTTGAAGTCGGAGGAACGTGAGAACTTAGGCGCACGTTACGGTGAGTCGATGAAACATGTCAGGCACGATGTGGATCCCAAAGCTCACCAAGCTGGGTCAGAGTTTGGATTTCAAGGCGAGCTGGTTGAGCCAACATTGAATGTAAAAGTACAAAGTTGGTAGGAGGAGCCCAAAATGTGACTAAGGCCAGAAATGCCATAGCTTCATCTACACTTATTTTCGAAAAAATATACTCGTTGGATTCATAATTTAGAGCTCTTCATCATGGAGACATAAAAAATGGAAATTAGGTGGGGTTGGTGGCCCAAAAAGTGCATAATATCTCCCATATTTGAAATGTAATGCCGAGGTGGATAATGGAGACATTAATGAAGCAAGGTGTAGTCATTTTTATACCATTAGAACAACAATTTAATCCCATGCGAGTCGACCTATCACCCAATGGGTGCTGGGAACTCACCCGAGGCATGTGCGGGTGCCAAGCCTCTCCTTTATGTGAGTCTTATGAGAATACATCATCTATGATCGATACTTAAGTGTAAAAGAAAGGAAGAAACCATGCGTTCATTCTGAGAACCTAGGATGAGTTATCATATCAATCCATCCATGAAAGAGAAATAACAAACATCATATAGAACTGATTCATACACAAAGGAAACACACTAGGATTATGCTCATGAACACAAATACGCTTTGGGACAGAACTTTCTATTCATATTATCATGTTCAATAACCACACTACATTCCTTGAAGTTATAACAGACCCGTATAACAATGCAGAGAAAGGTCATGCATCAGAAACTATACTACATCCTTCACATTACAAGGATAAACATAGACCCATCCCTCCAAGTATGCCATCACTCCTATATTTTCTCTAATCCCAACCCATAGAATCCTCCATAGTATTTTTGTAGAGCTTCACCTCTTTTCCACCACCTCTTCTCTCTCAGAAATGATCCCCTTTCTATTATCCGCACACCTCAATATATAGCTTTGTTGCCTTCACCACCATGCCTTATGAGGTAACAAATCAGTTGCCAAGTGTCCAAGTGGTCCTCCAATGGAGCATGCCTCCTTTGATCTGAGCTCTCAACTCTGTGCAATGATGTTCTTTTGGAAGCTTCCATCGCATGCATGTAATATTCCCTTTTTGATCCTACAGCTGCCAAGTTGGCACCTTATCCACTTTGCATGCTAGAGGAGTCACGCTTTCCTCGTGTGTTGTCTAGAACTCTACATATGGCTAATTCCCAACACCATCTTCTCTTGTGTGTGCACACTCTGTGTTCTGTTAAACCCTACAAGAACCCTTCCATGTGCATCTTTAATCTGTGTGCCCTTCTTCATATAGGTCCCGTGTGCCTTCTCGTACTTAGTCGATATTCTGGGGCCCAACATCACCCCACACTATACCTGTTCTCCATCCTCGGAAACACTTCTCTTAAAAAAAAAAAAGAATGACAGGCTCCGAATAGGGGAGAAAGAATGAAGGAATGAATAATTGGGAGAAAGAATGAAAAAATGGGGAGAATGAAGAACAAATGCTTATTTTTGAAAGAGGAGAGGGAAATCCTTCCCTATTTCTACCTCTAGCTTCTCACAAGTGTCAACCTCGTTCTGCGCTTGCTAAGAGAGGCCTCCGACTAAGGCGATCACCTTCTTAAAACTTAATTCCTCCATTTTTTCGCTCTTTGTTTCAAAAATACTTTCTAACTATTTACCCAAGTCATCAAGCGCAATCATCCTGCAAGTGATCTGGGGGTATAACTCCTTTAGCCAACTTTTGATCGAGCCTCGCAAGGTCTCTGTTATCCAAAATTCACCCCCTCAGGGTAATTTTGATAACATGCATCAGATCTTGGGGGGCCAGAAAAAATCATGAAAATCGGCTAAGTCCTAGTCCAGGCAGTCTGGGACAGTTGGGACATCGGGGCGCGAATCGCCCGAAAAGCCGCCAGGCAGTCCGGGAGCAATTGGGACGTCGGGACGCGCGGGATGCGAAAGGGCGAACCGGCCGAAGGTGCAAAAAATCACCAAGTTTTGTCCGGGACAAGTGGGCCAAGAGTACGCGGCGGACGCGAACCGGCCGAATCGGGCAAAACAGAGAGGATTTGTCCCGGGCCAGACAGTCGCGGAAAGGACAGAGTGGGACAATGGAAGTACGTGTCTTCACCTCAAAGAGGGACAGGGAAGCCCGAATCGGTTCGGCCGGAACAAGGGATTTCCCAGATGGTTTGGGACATCCGGGCCAAAAGTACGCGTGGGACGTGGGGAGCCGGAAAGAGCCGCCAAGCGAATCAGAATGTGACGCGTGTCACAAGGGAAGGTGCAATAAAAATTTCGACTAAGTGTTTTTGGCCGAAAAAATTTCAAAGGGAGCGAGTTGGAGCGTTGGCCCGAGCCAATAAAAAGAGGACGCGTGTCCTAAGGAGAAGGGGAGTGCGGAGCTCGGGGAGGACTTGGAGAATTTGGCAAAAGTTTTGGCCAAAAAACTAAAAGGTAAAAGATGCCCCCGCACCCCTGTCAACCAACCAAAGCGTGCCACGTGTCCCAAGTGGCAGGGCACGGGGGAAAAAATGGAAAATTTTCAAAGAGTTAAAAAGGTCGAAATTTCAAAGGAAAGCCCGCAGAAAGGTGGAGGAGAGAGAATTGCTCAGCGAACCAGCACCTGACATGTGGCATCCGACCAGCGGAGCGCAGAAATTTTTAAAAAAAAATTTCCAAAATGCAAAAAGGTCAAAATTTAAAATTTTTTGCCCGACATCCGTTTTTTGGGCCGTTTTGCCCTAAAACTTCAGACCTTCATATCTTTTGATCCAGAGCTCAGATTTGCACGTTCTTCATATCATTGGAAAGCTTATGAAATTATCTACAGGATTCCATGGTCAATCTCTAATTTTGGTTTAGTTTGAAGAGAGAAAATTCAAAAATGGCTCTGGTACGTGTCCATGGGCAGAAATGACATTTCAGCGACCAAATTTAATGCAGGATGGGTCGCATTCTCCTCCAATTTGGTCAAAAATGACAGGGTATGGGTTTGTAAGGTCCCCCATGCTGATTTAATGCATTTGCAGTCAATGAGGAATGGGCTCCCACGTTTTGTACATTTTCTCTCTCCTGGGCTCGACCCATGTAATGTAAAAAGCCAGATTTGGCTCATTTCAAAGGGTGGAACACTTTTGGCATAGAAAACTTCTTCTTTCACCTCCAGCAAGTGATTGTTGCAAGAATCAGACCTCTTCAAATATTGTAACAGGTTTTCTACCTCTCTGAGGTTGTAATGCAGTGGTTTTGACATTGGAAATGATAATGCAAGCTTTGTGAATGGGTTTCAGTCCTTTGTTTGTATTATTTGCTTCATTTCAGATCCTAAATTATATCTTATCAGCCTGTGTATGTTTTATGTTGCAATCTTTGGTTTGTGTCTATTTGCATGACAAAAATATTCACCACTCCTTTTGGTGCATCACCATCTTTAGTTAGTTTCAATTTTTGCATTTCTATCCCTGTCTCCTTGCAATTTAGAGTAGGATTAGGATCTGAACCTCTGTAGTTGTGCAAATATAGATCTAAATCAGAGGAGTTTGAGGAACCAGCCTCTAATCTGGAGATTCCTCTCTCAGTTTCACAAGTCCCACACTTGGAGAGAGGTTTCCATGTTGTGCAATCACACTGGATGCCTAGGACATCATTAGAACCTTGATTTGCATCCAGGGGTGCTGTGATTTTGCACTAACAGTTTTGGCATGCCAGTGGGACACTAGAGGTCTCATTTTTATTGCAGCAAAGTTGATGTGCATCTGATGCAATTTTCTTGCTTGAAAAGAGCTATTATTTGCATATCTGGCGACTCCAAGGGGAAGAATCAACTGGTTTCAGCAGTGCAGGCCTGAAAACTCATGAGAAGAGTCACCACAAGGTCAAGAGTTGGAGAAGAAGAAGTGTTATTTGAATACCTGCAATTATCTCCAAGAAGAAGGCAAAGAGGAAGAAGGATTCAAAGGTCTCCATCTCCACCAAACAGAACTCTCTCAACTCCTCCACCTGGTAGGCCTTTCATTCAGTATACAAGGGTTTTAAGACCAATTAGAATGGCACAAAACAACCCCTATGTCAACTTCACAGGCAAGCAGCCCACTTGCCCTCAATGCACAACATCCAATTCCTATTGCAGCCTTGAAGAACATTCCGTACTTCACTGGAGAAAATCAGACTACTCCAGGTGATCATGTTAAAGATATTGCTAACCTTTGTGCAATTCATGAAATCAATGAGATGCAAGTGGCTGTCAAGTTACTGGCATCTTCATTCAAGGGTAAAGCATTGCAATGGTTTAGGAGCCTTGGAGCTGGTTCTATCACAAATTGGAATCAGCTGTGTATAGCACTTCATGAGCAATTTGGAGAAAAGGGAGACAACTTGTCTCTTTTGGAGCAGCTGACAACCATCAAGAGAGCTCCCAATGAACAGCTGACCGATTTCAACTTCAGATTTCAAAAGACTTGGGAGAGAATTCCAGTGGCAGTCAGGCCAACAGCAGAAGGTGCTTTTCTCTACTATCTCAAAGCTCTAAATTCTGATATTTCTATGTTGATTCAGTCCATGGGAGGCATAAGTATCCCTATGGCTTATAGCATTGCCATTAGGGCTGAAAATTGTTTGATCCAAGCTGCAAACTTGCCCTTAGACCTCCCATGCCACTGTTTCCAAGTTTAGAGAGTCCAAACACCGATCAAGCACCTAATTTGACTCCTTCTCTCACTCCTAGAAATCAGAGTTCAAATGAAGCTTCCACTTCATCTCCAAGTGCCCCAAATGAGCTTCAAGAAGTCATGAAGCAATTGCAAAACCTAGGCAATGAGCTGGTTACTCTCAAAAGGCAGCAGGCCCAAGGTTTTAGACCTTCTTATCAACCCCAAGCTCAGCCTAACAGGCAGCCATACCAACCACAAAGGCCACCTAATCCAGCTGCAAATATAAATCAAACAAGGCCTCCTGCCAATAGACCATTTCAGCCCTATAATCCAAATGCCATATCTGCCTCTAAGGCATTGGTGCCAACACAAAACAACATTGCCCAGGAGTACGATTGGTGTTTTCCATGCAATGAGCCTCATAATCAATCCATGTGCTTCAATGGTGCTTTGACTCAAGCATTAATGGTGACAACTACTGGTGTGGAGGGTGAGAGCAGTCAAGGAAACAGCCAACAACAAGAAACATTCCAACAGCAATCAGCCCCAAATGACACCACATTGGTAAATTGGCAAGCAGAGGATTTTTGTGGCATGAACCAGGCAGTTTCTCAAGGTGTTGCAGCCAACACAAGGTCAAAAAGGAGGAATTTGGGTGAAGAACAGCCATTAGCCCCAACCAATCCACAACCTTCTATGGCTCCACAAATGATTGGCAAGCAAAATCCAATTTCAAATGCACAAGGGCAGCCAAGAACAGCTCCTAGACCAACTCAAATACCAGTTATTGCTGCCCACGTGCAAGGAGTGAATGTACAAGCAAAGGGACAACAAAAGGATACTTCATCCCCATTCAACATCATTGATCAGATGAAGAAGACAAATGTTAATATATCAATGTGGGAATCCCTATCTATCCCAGGCCAAAGAGATCTGCTACAAGCTGCCATGAAGGACTGGTCAACTTCAAATCAACAGGTCCAAAGGCAAGAGAAGGTACTTACAAATGCTGCCCAGCCTGAGGGAAATCATGGAGGACAGCAAGGTAAAATGTTGAAACCCCCTCCTTTCTATGTTTCATTGATCATTGGAAATCCAGCTAGTGCACAATTGCATGATAGACTCCGAGGCAAGTAGCTCAGTAATGCCTAAACAAATAGCTGATCAGCTAGGGCTCCAGTATGAAACAATATCCAAAGGGGTAGTGCAGCTAGATGGGACAGTAGTAGCAACAGTTGGGGTGATTAGAAACTTGAGTCTTACCTTGCATGCATGTCCAAATGTTGTTGTTTTACAAGATGTATCAGTCATAGACCTTCCACCACTCTTTGCCCTATGCTTGTCAAGGGACTTCATAGCCAAGATTGGGGGATATTTGTCTGCTGATTGGTCACACATGCTGTTCAGAACGAGGTATGGAACTAAGGCTACAATCAGGTCTGAACCTATTGCAAACTTCCACATTGAGCCTTACACTCCAAGTCAGATCAACGCCAATTGTTCAGCATTTGATCAAGAAGACCACCCAAGCACTGATGAGGCTGACACCAAGGTTGGAAGCATCCCGGATCTAACTCTTGATGAATGGGCAAACAAGATACATGCATTTGATCCTTATCAAGAAGTGGAAGAATCTGAGCTAGGGGTCTATTGCATACACGAAGAAAATCAGCCTATTCCTAGCATCACCAAGCCAAACCACAAAGATGACAATGAGGTATGGCAGCTGTTTTTTGATGGATCAAGGAGTAGACAAGGTGCAGGAGGTGGAGCTATGCTTGTTTCACCTCAAGGAATAAAGTACTATTCAGCTTTTAGATTTCAGTTTGCATGCTCCAATAACACTGCTGAATATGAAGCCTTGGTGCAAGGGATGCATTGGGCAATCAAGAGAGGAATAAAGAACTTGCAAGTCTTTGGTGACAGTGAATTGATTGTAAATCAGGTCAAGGGACAGCATGCTACCAAAAATGATCTTCTCAAGTGCTACAAGAACAGGGTGTGGGACCTCATGGAAGATTTTGAGGGTTTTGGCATCAAATCCATTCCTAGGGAAGAGAATCAAGCTGCTGACAGGCTTGCAGCAGTAGGGGCAGCCTTTGACATTGTGGAAAGCATTCAACAAGACAAGGTACAGCCAAACATCCACGTGATTGTGAGGCCTTCAGTGCCGGATAACAATGTCAGTTGGCAAGTGTTTGAAAATGACCAGCAAATCATCCATTTCTTGCAAGAAGAAGCTGAGTTCTCAGCCAAGAATCAAGAAAGATTGGAACAGCAGTATGGTGACCAAGTGGTACAGCTGAGAACTAACAAGCTGCCCAAGGGACTTATCACTTTGGAGTCCATTTTTAATCCCAATGACCAGTTTAGAAAGGAGAAAGCAAACATTCAGGTCAAGAGAGAGGATTCAGTATCCATCTTGGTAGAAGAGAACAAACCATTGCAAATTGGAAGGATGACAACTGAACAAGAAAGGTATGAGTTCATACAGCTGTGTCAAGAGTTCCCTGACGTGTTTGCTTGGAGCTATGAAGACTTGAAAGGTTTCAATCCCAACTTAGCTCAGCATACCATCGAATTGGATCCAAATACTAAGCCTGTCAGGCAGAAACAAAGACCAGTCAATCCACACATGGAGCCTCTCATGAGGAAAGAATTGGACAAGCTGATTGAGTCAAGGATCATATTCCCAATCAAGCATTCTAGTTGGGTTGCCAACTTAGTTCCAGTCAGAAAGAAGAGTGGAGAGATCAGATTGTGTGTTGACTTCAGAGACTTGAATAGAGCCTCTCTCAAGGACCATTACCCACTCCCTTCCATGGAGCAAATCTTGCAAGTTGTGGCTGGCTCCGAGAGGTTTTCACTACTTGATGGCTACTCAGGCTACAATCAGATTATGGTGAAGGAAGAAGACCAGTTCAAGACAGCCTTCACAACCAAATGGGGAACTTTTGCATACAGGAAAATGCCATTTGGGCTGTCCAACGCTGGTGCTACCTTCCAAAGGGCAATGGACATGGCATTCAAAGGTTTGATTAACAATGTGGTGCTGATTTACCTTGATGATATCACTATTTTTTCCAAAAATGCAGCAGACCACCTCTCTCATTTGAGACAAGTCTTCACGAGGTGCAGGAGATTTGGAGTGTCTTTGAATCCTAAGAAGTGTATCTTTCTTGCACATGAAGGAAAGCTCCTTGGCCATATTGTCTCCAAAGAAGGATTAGCAATTGATCCAGAGAGGGTTGAAGCCATAAGAGCACTACCATTGCCAAGCCACAAGAAAGCCCTTCAGAGTTTCTTGGGAAGGATAAACTTTGTTCGGAGGTTTGTCCCAGATTTTGCAGCCCTTGTCAAGCCCATCACCAAAATGTTAAAGAAGAGCATGGCTTTCAAGTGGACAGCAGAAGGCAAGGAGAGTTTTGAAGCAATCAAAGAAGCCATCTCTCAAGCACCAACTCTCATCAACCCGGACTTCTCCAAGGATTTCATCCTCTATGCATTTGGAGGTAATGACACTATTTCTGCCATTTTGGTACAGTAGAACAAGGATAATGATGAGTAGCCAATTGCCTTCTTCAGCCAGAGCCTAGATGACTATGAGGTGAGGTACTCTTTTATTGAGAAGCATGTACTTGCAGTAATCAGAAGCTTGAAGAAATTCAAGCATTTAGTCTCAAACAACAAGGTCCAGTTGCTGGTCTCACATGCTGGGGTTAAGGACTTCCTCCTCAACAAGGATTTGAATGAGAAAAGGGCAGGTTGGATCACCCGTGTCATGGAGTATGACATTGAGATCAAGATCACCAAGCTGGTAAGAGGGAAAGGATTGTGTGAGCAGCTGGTTTTGGGGAAGCAAAAAGAAGTATGCAATGAAGAAGAGGTTGTTTTGACAGTCTAGGACAGCCATGAGCCAAGTGGCAATCAAGAAGAAGACAATGCTGCCCCCACTCCTTGCTGGACCCAAGGCATTATACACTTCCTAGGCACAGGCCTATGCCCTCCGGAGATGAACAAGACCCAAAGGAGACACTTCAGATTGCAGGTTGTCCCGTATGCCATTGTTGATGGAGTTTTGTTCAAGAAAGATGTGAATGGAGTGCTGCTGAGATGCATTAGCACAAATCAGATTCAAAGGGTGTTGGAAGAGTTCCATGGTGGACCAGCTGGTGGTCATTTTGCACCAAGAGTGACAGCTCTAAAAATCATGAAGGCTGGTTATTATTGGCCTAAAATCTTCAGTGATTGCTATGCATGGATCAAGAGGTGTAAGAATTGTGCATTCTTCACAGGAAAAGAGAGACTTGCTGCCCTTCCATTACATCCAATCTCAGTTGACCAGCCATTCATGCAATGGGGTTTGGACTTCATTGGAGTCATTAATCCCAATTCAAGCCAAGGGCACAAATGGATTTTGACAGCCACGGACTACTTCACCAGATGGACAGAAGCAGTAGCACTCAAAGAGGCAAATGAGTCTAGCATCTTAGACTTTTATGAGGGGATAACAACCAGATTTGGTGTACCTGCTACAATAATCTCTGATAATGCATTGGCATTCATTGGATCTAAGGTGACTGAGTGGGCTGTCAAGAACGGTATCTACCTAAGCACTTCATCAAACTATTACCCTCAAGGTAATGGCCAGGCCGAGTCTACAAACAAGAACTTGTTGAGGATCATTAGGAGGACTCTTGACGAGAATCAGAGGTCTTGGCATACCAAACTGAAATCAGCCTTATGGGCTGATAGGATAACTCCCAAGAGATCCACAGGTAACTCTCCATTCAAACTTGTCTATGGAAGAGAAGCAATCTTGCCCATGTCACTTGAGTTGCCAACATTGGAACTCATGAAGCAGCTGGAGTTGCTAGAGTTTGAGCCCATGGAGGTGAGGTATGCAGAGTTGATGGAGCTGCAAGAGATCAGAAATCAGGCATCCCAAGCAATGGAAAAGGATCAAGCTTTGATCAAGAAGACCTTTGATAGGAAGGCCAAGGATAGATCTTTTCAGGTTGGAGATCTAGTGTTGAAATGGGATGTGGATAGAGCAAAACCAGGAAGGCATTCAAAATTTGATGCCATTTGGAGTGGCCCATACATGGTCACGAAGTGCAAGAACAACAATGCTTTCCAATTGGCCTCATTGGATGGTGAAGAACTGCAGATTCCAGTCAATGGAATCTATCTCAAGCGTTGCTTCTAGAGGGAAATTTATCACCTTGTAAATATTAGATTAGATTTTCATTCCTCCAAGTGCTTGTGCACATTGTTTTGCTGTAGGTTAGTTTTGTTTTCCCTAAGTGCTTTGGCACAGCTTGCTGTCCATGGAGATGTTTTGCAGTCCTTGCTTCCATCAGGTGATATTCCATCTTCCTCCTTGCACATTCTAAGTCAGTTGGGGTTCTAAACAGAATATTTGATGACTCCATGCCCAATGGACTGCTTCAGGCTACTGGCTTTTTCATCTAGCAGGTAGATGACCCCGCTGAGTCACCAAATTGTTATCCAAAATTCACCCCCTCAGGGTAATTTTGATAACATGCATCAGATCTTGGGGGGCCAGAAAAAATCATGAAAATCAGCTAAGTCCTAGTCCAGGCAGTCTGGGACAGTTGGGACATCGGGGCGCGAATCGCCTGAAAAGCCGCCAGGTAGTCCGGGAGCAATTGGGACGTCGGGACGCGCGGGACGCGAAAGGGTGAACTGGCCAAAGGTGTAAAAAATTGCCAAGTTTTGTCTGGGATAGTTGGGCCAAGAGTACGCGGCGGATGCGAACCAGCCGAATCGGGCAAATCGAAGGAATTTGTCCCAGATAGTCCGGGACAAGTGGGACAAGAGTACGCGGCGGACACGAACCAACCGAATCGAGTGAAACAGAGGACTTTCGTTTGGGGCATCTGGGCCAAAAGTACGCTTGGGAGCGAAAGCCGACAGAGCCGAGAGGAATGGAAATGTGCCACGTGTCTTTGTGGATCAAAGAGGGACGGGAAGCCCGAGGGTGATCGGAGAAGTTTGTCCCAGAGGGTTTGGGACATCCGAGCCAAAAATACGCGAAGTTTGGAAAAGCCGCCAATGAATCAGAATGTGACGCGTGTCACAAAGGGAGGCGCAATAAAAATTTTGACTAAGTGTTTTTGGCCGAGTTTTAAAGGGAGCGAGTTGGAGCGTTGGCCCGAGCCAATAAGAAGAGGACGCGTGTCCTAAAGGAGAAGGGGAGTGCAGAGCTCGGGGAGGACTTGGAGAATTTGGCAAAAGTTTTGGCCAAAAAACTAAAAGGTAAAAGATGCCCCCGCACCCCTGTCAACCAACCAAAGCGTGCCACGTGTCCCAAGTGGCGGGGCACGCGGGAAAAAATGGAAAAAATTTCAAAGAGTTAAAAAGGTCAAAATTTCAAAGGAAAGCCCGCGGAAAGGTGGAGGAGAGAGAATTGCTCAGCGAACTAGCACCTGACACGTGGCCTCCGACCAACGGAGCGCGAATTTATTTTTTTTAAATTTTCCAAAATGCAAAAAGGTCAAAATTTAAATTTTTTTGCCCGACATCCGTTTTTTGGGCCGTTTTTCCCTAAAACTTCAGACCTTCATATCTTTTGATCCAGAGCTCGGATTTACACGTTCTTTATATCATTGGAAAGCTTATGAAATTCTCTACAGGATTCCATGGTCAAACTCTAATTTTGGTTCAGTTAGAGAGGGAAAATTCAAAAACGGCTCTGGTACGTGTCCATGGGCAGAAATGACCTTTCAGCGACCAAATTTAATGCAGGATGGGTCGCATTCTCCTCCAATTTGGTCAAAAATGACAGGGTATGGGTTTGTAAGGTCCCCATGCTGATTTAATGCATTTGTAGTCAATGAGGAATGGGCTCCCACGTTTTGTACGTTTTCTCTCTCCTGGGCTCGACCCATGCAATGTAAAAAGCCAGATTTGGCTCATTTAAAAGGTGTGGAACACTTTTTGGCATAGAAAAAAACTTCTTCTTTCACCTCCAGCAAGTGATTGTTGCAAGAATCAGACCTCTTCAAAGATTGTAACAGGTTTTCTACCTCTCTGAGGTTGTAATGCAGTGGTTTTTGACATTGGAAATGATAATGCAAGCTTTGTGAATGGGTTTCAGTCCTTTGTTTGTATTATTTGCTTCATTTCAGATCCTAAATTATATCTTATCAGCCTGTGTATGTTTTATGTTGCAATCTTTGGTTTGTGTCTATTTGTATGACAAAAATATTCACCACTCCTTTTGGTGCATCACCATCTTTAGTTAGTTTCAATTTTTGCACTTCTATCCCTGTCTCCTTGCAATTTAGAGTAGGATTAGGATCTGAACCTCTGTAGTTGTGCAAATATAGATCTAAATCAGAAGAGTTTGAGGAACCAGCCTCTAATCTAGAGATTCCTCTCTTAGTTTCACAAGTCCCACACTTGGAGAGAGGTTTCCATGTTGTGCAATCACATTGGATGCCTAGGACATCATTAGAACCTTGATTTGCATCCAGGGGTGCTGTGATTTTGCACTAACAGTCTCGATAGCTTCTAAATTCTTTTCTACCTCGGCTAGGATTTTATCTCTTTTAGCCTTGTTCCCCTTATTATTCTCTTGAAACTCCTTTAGTTCCATTTCATGCATGGTGACCAGGATGCTTGCCACTCTATCCCTATCAGCACATTTGTCATATGCGGCTTCTGCGACTTACACGACAGTCTTTACTTTTGCAAGGAGTTTAGTATATCAAGCAACAATCTTGTTAAATTTTAGCTTCTCTTCCTTCTCTTGGCACACCAACACTTCTTCTGTAGATTCTAAGGAAAGTGGGCACCTTTCCATCATGAGGATACATGTCAAATCCTGAGGTTGATTCATATTTTTGCTCAAATGGCGCTAGGTCAGGATGTTTTAAAACAATAGCACCTATAATCATCTCAATCTTCTTGTGTAGCTCGTACACCCTTGCCTTCTCCTCTTTCATCTCACGCCTTAACTGCGCGCTGATAAGCTCTTCTTGCTTCAAATCCTTGCTCTTATCAGCGAGCTCATTCTTCTCCTTCTCTAATTCCTCCTCCAAGAATCTCACTATGTCATTCCTTCCTAATAGTTTGGCTTCAACCTCAACTGAAACTTTGTTAAGTGCGTTGCAGAGCTGCTCATCTGATAATTGATGAGTGTTCACCAAGGGATTTACTCCTTTTGTTTCTGGCACCTTAATCAGATCTCTTTAACTTACTTTGAACTCAGGTTCATCCACATGGGACTCGAATGCCCAAGATAGCATTTTCTTGGTTCAGGGATATGCGCCTTCTTCATCAAATGAAGACATTGTCAGGAGTTTCTCTGTTGGTACGGTGCTTTGGAAGTGCACATGTAGCACCTTACTAGGATCATTAATGTATCACATTCCCTTCTCTTGTGCCACCACTATGCCTTTCCCACTTGTTCGCGTAACTTTTAGGAAGCTTATCGCCAAATTGGGATTCCCCCCATGCTGCCATATTCTTTCCCAACGCTTTCTTCTTCCATCTCCTTCAAAATTTAATCCACGCTCTACTCCAAATCTTGTTCCACCAACTCCTTCATGATGCCTGCCACTTCTCTCTCCACAGCTTTCTCCACTTGCTCCTTGGTGAGGCTTGGGGTTCCTTGGTTTTTGGTGCTCACCTCTTCACTCACCCCCTTGCCTTGATCCTCTGTTTCTTCCTCGTCATTCTCCTCATCTTTCTTGTCATTATTCTCTTCATCTCCACCCTCCTCAAAATCATATATATCATACACTGGATGGTCTTCACCTCCTTCAGGCTCGTCATCATCCTTGTTGTCAATGTAGGCATCTAGGATTTTTGTCTCCTTTGAGTCTGCCTCTTCTACCACCTTCTGCTTCTTCCTAACTGGTGATTCCAGTATAGGAGATTCTTCTTTCTTCTTCTCCTTGATAGGCAACCTCTTCGTTGGTGATTCATCATGGGTGAGGGGCTTTTCATGCTCCTGCACCTCTTCTTCTGGGGTCTTCACCTTGACCGGGGAGTTCTTTCTGCGTGCATAAGTGTTAGGATTTGCGACTTTTTTAGGCGCGCCCATCGATTGTGTGGTTTGCACACTTGGTGCCTTCTTCTTTTTTGATCAGTCGGACCCTGGCACTTAGTGAAGAAAATATAGAAGGTTCGTGTGGGAAAGTGGAGTGCATTCAAAGGTGTGGAAGTATCAGAAAGGATCGTGCGCGAAGAACAGAAACATGTTCTGGACTTATCCATTTTCACGACAAGGATCTATTTTTGGAGGTAGCGTGTGGAGCACTCAAACCGATTGGAGACTTATGCGTAACACATTGGCTATTTTTGGAGGATCAGCTATGAAGCACTTTGCATGGACACATGTCAGGGAATAGATCTACTACTGTCAGTTAACTAACAATAGTCTATTGTTAGCACACTTACATGTGTGGCTATTTTTGTAACGGTGTGTGGCTAATAATAGCATGTGACCTATTTTGGGATTAGATAAGCGGTGAAGGGAAAGTCCCCACCCTTATAAGTATGTAGTAAACTGTGTAAAAATATATACATAGATCCATACATGGAGATAGAGAGAGAGCATACAGGTGTGAGAACTGAAATATAGTGAGATTATGTTGTTAAATCTGTTACGTGCATGAGCATATACTACTGTTATTGTAATGAATATTTTGTGTACTTATTGCATTTAATCTAATGGAGGTTATGGACTTAATCAAGGTGTTATCATGTTTATAGTTCAGTATTGCATGCTTGATTTCATTATGGGTATCTGTTAAGTCTATTATTTTCTAGATCTAGATCTGACTATGCACTATATGAAAGACATATTAATTATAGATCTGAATGATTGAAGTCTTCATCATGCTAACATCCTACAACAACAACCCTAAGGAGGGACCTAGTACCATTGCTCGCTTCGGGTGAGCACTCAATCTAGGCTAATTGATGTGCCAACATGCCTGGGTTTGTGTTGTTGAATTCTAGGCTGCATCATTGGTTCCGTTACTGGGACCTCTTTTTCAGTTGTTTTCAGGATGGTTCACAATGAAGACATACTGGTTGACCTTAGCAAGTGTTAAGGAGTGGATACATGATCTGGAAGAAGAATACGCACAACGGTTTAGCATTGGATCTGAGTTTAACACACGCGTATGGGTGGAATAGAACTTGTATGATAGTTTATATGAGAGCTTCTTCGCTATTTTTCTAGTAGAATTGTATGAGTGGCTGATTGATTATGCATCTAAGCAGAATTGGAGGTATCGTGCACTTGTTTAGATATAAGAATAATTTTAGGCCCTTTATGATGCTGATGTGATTTGGACTCAAGCTGTGGATACGTGGTGTTTTGAACAGTTATATCTTATTCAACCTATTCCAGTTATTCGTGTCCAGAGGTAGCTGAATTCCAATTTTTACGATATCCAAGGGAAACTTACCTACAAGGAATTCCACTGGAAATCAAGATCCTGATGATAACTTTGAATTTGGAGAGTAAACCAATGGCTAACTAAACCTCACCATGCGCGGGGGTAGGAGTAGGTTTGGTGAAAGATGGCAGACCTATAGGTAGAAAGGCAGAGAAAGGAAAGGCAGATTAAGTATAATGAGGTGTGCGAGAGGGAGATCGAGAACCAACGGGAGGTTGTAGAGTAAATGGTGTTGTGGAGAAAGATAGTTCGGGAAGGAGTTGAAGTTCATGTAGAAGACGTGGAACCCAAGCCTCAGGAACTCCCCCATTTGGGAAAACATGATAGGGAACCCTCCTCGGCCTCACGTAGTAGCACACCAACAGAGACAACCTGGGCTGCGGGTGTGCATCTGAATCCACCTGGCAACCTTGCCCTTGGGCTTGATTTTCCAGCATTTAGTACAACAAGTAGTCAGGATGTAAATTCAAGCAGTGGAAGAGTAGGAGCGAGTCTTATAAGAAGCACAGTATTGGTAGAACAAAAAAAATTGTTGTTATATGGGATTAATTTTTTGGGTGCATCATCCACACAGAATACAAGTGCACCTATTTTTGGACTGACTTCTGGGAGTGGTAATGCTTCGCTGACTGTCGGGGTACAATTCAGTTCTACTGTTGGGACACAGGGAAGTACATCTTTTGGTCTAATCCTAGCTACAGGTTTGGGATCAGAAGGCATAGGTAGCTCTAGTTCAGGTGGATCTGGAGGTAGGGGAAACACAGGAGGTTCTGGATCAGGTGGGCAAGGTCCGTACCAACCCTAGAATATTTACATGGAGATGTCTCTTCATCTTCTAGAGTATAGGGGGATAGAAGATGTTGCTAAACATGTGCATATGTGTGAAATACTGTGGCATGCAAAAGGAATCATGGCTTCTTAGTGTAGAGCAAGCCAATTTGCTACTACATTACAAGGGCGTGCACATAGTTGGTACATAAATTTTGACCCTGATCAGACTTGCATAGACTATACAACTTTAAAAGATGCATTCCTTAAAGAGTTTCACATCCCTTGAGTTTGAGCAGAAGAGTATAAGTGCACTCAAGGATATTAAGCAAGGCACTACTAAAAGTGTTAGAGAGTATGATGCACAGTTTAAAACGATGTTATCTAAGCTTTCTTATGACATACACACAAGCCAACATGCACAATGGTTCATTGGGGGCTTGATTACACCTTTTAGGAGGGCATTATCACATAAGACATACATTGATCCGTGCAAAGCACTTGAAGCAGCTTTACGAGTTGAGGCAGTTGGAAGCATAGACACTGGAGTGAGCCCATTTTTAGAAGCACAGATCACAGCTATGGAAAAATAGTTGGAGAACTATCAGCAAATTCAGCACATGAGATGTGCACATGAATTTGGTGCATATATTGTGAAGTAGAAGGTCACACAAAGGATAGTTTTCCTCGCAGATCAGTACACTCATTGTTGCTAGATTGTGAGATATGACATTTAAACCATGATGCTAGCCAATGCCCATTATTGCAACATATGATAAGAAAGAACGTTTCAAGCTATTGTAAAATCTATAGGTCCATGACTCATGACACGGAAGATTGTCGACTGATTGGTTAGATCCATGATGTTATAGATATTGGTGTACGACAGACATGATTTTCAGATAACTCTAAGGGCAAGAACAAGCATCAGGACTGGGATCACAATCAGGTGCGCTATGATCGGAATGAAGGGCATTTTGAAGGTGGTCATGGCAGAGGTCGAGGATACCATGGTGGATTTGGAGGACGAGGCCGTGGTGGTGGAAGAAGTGAGTTCCCTCACGGAACATGTTATACATGCGGATCTCCTAACCACTATAGGTGTGAATGTCCTCAGAATATTACATGTTCTTTTTGTGGAAAGAACCATAGCTATGAGGAGTGCCTGGACTTGTATGAGCATCTTAGTAAGCAACATAAACAAGAAAACAAAGGCATAGGGATGGTTAGGATACAACGCGCTGTTGAAAATCAATGGATGCCCAAGTTGGCAGTAGAGTCTGAAGAGTTGCAAGTGAATATTACGACCCGCGCTGAGGTGGCACGCGCCAGAGAAGCATTGCAGCAGAAGCCTACCATCACTAAGGAGGAGGTTCTACATGCACGGTACCCAGATCCTACCTATCAGAAGGAGGTTTATCAGGAAACCATGGAAGTTATCATGAATCTTCAGGGTGAGATACAATACTTAAAAGAGCAATCACGGAAGATAGAGCAAAAGAAAGTATTAGAGATGGTCCAAATTGATATAGATGACTTAAGGGAAGTGTGTAAAATGTTGCGCCAGGAAAATATCATTCCATTATTAGGGGATTGGTTAAAAGGAAACACTCCGTGTGTAAGTATTGAGATTGGATGGCAGATCCTGCATGCTAATCTTCCCCCCCATAGCCTAGATTATGACAAGGAAATCACTCTGAATGTTGTTGTGGATGGGTGGCTATTGAGTAATATATTGATTGATACAGGCGTGGAAGTCAATGTTCTTACCTTAGATGCATGGGTACAAATGGGAAGACCCCCATTGCAGCCATCCTCTAATATATTGTTCATGGCTAATCAGACTAAGGCCACTCCCATCAGAGTTTTGAAAGATGCATCCATTACCATACAAGGAGCCAAGTTCACTGGAGACTTTGAAGTTTTAGCGCTGGCAGAGTCAGATAGCTTCCCAGCTCTATTGGGCCATCCTTGGTGCTATGAAAATAATGTTGATCTTCGGTTCAACAAGGGCTATATCAGTTTTGAAAACAAGGAGGAGAGAGTTATTATCCCTTTAACAGATGGAAAATATGCACCCTATGTTGAGCCCTTAAGTGAAGAAGATGTGAATAGGATTTATGTATGTGCCATCCGAGATCATGAGATACTTGATCTGACCAAAGAAGGACTAATTCAGTGGGAGGATGCATAGTCTATTAGCGATACTACAAGTGTTGCTTGTGATAATTGGGCTCATATCACTTATGAGTTGGTAGGGCATGAAGTAAAGAGCATATTTCCTAGAGGCAGTAAACCACATTATGTCAGGAGGATAGGTAACAACTCGGTACCTTGTTACACCGGAGAAGGAGATCCTATGGTATTCCTGCATGCCATGGAAGAACAATGGATAGACCCACTGGAAAGAAGAAATATGCTAGCATATACACTACATGGAACAACATCACACTGTTGGGTAGCCCAAAAGGATAATCTTGTAGGATGGAATGAAATTAGGATTGTTCTTGCTACTAGGTTCTTCAGGAGTAATGCACCTACTCAAATATGTACTTATCACGGTAATCAACCTGTTCAGCACCACGTTCAGAAGTGTGAGAGACTTTGGATAGAAGGGTAGGAAGCTTTACCACCTTTGCTATGGGTGCACAAGTTTTATTCCACTTTACAAGGTTGCGCACGTGCTTGGTATGTATATGTAGAACTCCATAGAGAGACTGAAAATTGGAAGGATTTAATTGCAGGAATGGCCCAGACGTTTGACTTCTTCTCTACAAAGCCTCCAGTGGAAGAAGCATTAAAATTCATAAAGTGCTTAACTATGGGAGATAGTGCCAAGGCTAAAGAACTCCTTCAGGAGTTATTAGATGAAGGAAACTCAGGAGAGCGTCTTGTTGAAGAAATAGAGGTCAATGCCATACTACTTCAACGCACTTGCCTTGAGAAAGAAAAAGGCAAAATGGTCTACATAGTGGATGATGAAGAAGTAGAAAATATGGATGTAAACCATTCAACAGGTAGGTGTGAGGTATTGGACAGTGTAGATAAGACCACATGTGCCTATCATGAACCTATGAAGACAAAGAAGGTGAATATTGGAACAAATACTGAGCCTAAGGAAGCCATAATTGGAGACTATTGGTCAGACTCTTAAGTGGCAAAAAATCATAGAGTTACTAAGGGATTACTAGGACTTATTCCCTAGGGGGTACCATGAACTTAAAGGCGTGCATGAATCATTAGGGGAGATGAAGATAAAGCTTAAAGAGGGTGCACGCCTAGTTAGAAAGAGACCCTATAGGATGAACCCCAACTTGCATGAAAAGGTCAAAGAAGAGATTGATAAAATGTTGAAGTCTGGAATTATCAAGCCCCTTGATGAGTCAGAATGGGTTAGTCCAATGGTGATCAGTATCAAGAAGGATGGATAGATTAGAATATGTGTGGACTACAAGGAGCTGAATGTTGCATGTGTAATTGATCTCTTTCCTACGCCATTCACTGAGGAAATACTAGAAGGCGTTGTAGGGCGCGAAATCTATTCATTTACAGATGGGTTCTTTGGGTATCATCAGGTTTGAATTGCCTAGGAGGATCAGGAAAAGACTACATTTACTACTGAATGGGGTAGCTTCACCTATACTGTAATGCCTTTTGGTCTAAAAAATGCGCCTGCTATATTTTCACGCATAGTTGTCAAAGCATTCAAGGGATTTATTCACAACTTCTTACATGCATATTTAAACGATTAGAAGGTGTATGGATTAGTTAAGGATCACTGTGACAATATGCACTTAATGTTTGAAAGATGTAGACAATTGAGTATCTCTTTGAAACATCAAGAAGTGTATTTTCTACACCATTTGGGATACTATTAGGACACATAATCTACAAGGAAGGTTTATTGGTTGATCTAGCCAAGGTTGCAGTCATTATAGGCCTAAGGGAGCCTACCAGTCAGAGTGAGGTGCATGGATTTTTGGGTCATATAGGATATTACAGAAAGTTTATCAAAGGATATGCCAAAGTTGTCGCACCATTGGAAGAGTTACTGAAAGGGAAAGGTACGTTCTACTGGGGAGAACCACAGCAACGCACATTCGAGACATTAAAGGAAAAACTTACTACCACGCTTATTCTACATTTTCCTTCATTGGACAAACCATTTTATGTACATGTTGATGCCTCTGGCATGACCATTGGTGCGGTGTTAGCTCAACCTAGAGAAGGTATTGTAGATCATCCTATCTATTTTGCTAATATAAAGCTGACTCCTGCATAACAAAATTACACAACTACAGAGTGCAAAGCTTTGTCAATGATCTATGCGCTACATAAATTTCAACAGTACCTACTAGCTACACCATTCATCTTTTATGCAGATCACATGACATTGAAGTATTTGGTAAACAAGTCTATTCTACAAGGGCACATATGCCGATGGATGCTCTTATTTCAGGAATTTGATTTCACAGTTGTGGTAAAACCAGGGAAAAGTAATTCTAGACCAGACCATCTATCAAGAATACAGTCAAGAGAAGAAGCACATGCAATTGAAGATACCATGCCAGATGCATAGTTATACAGGTTACAACAAGTGCCATCAGAACTAGAGGACATTGTTGTCTTTCTACGAACAGGGATGACACAAGAAGGAATGAAATCCTTGGAGAAGAAACAACTTGCTATACGCTTCGCACCCTATATGTTACTCAGTGGTGACTTGTACAAATTAGGCCGAGATGAAGTATTGCATCGTTATGTATTGGAACATGAGCGCAAGGATATTATGGAAGATGCTCATGGTGGAATTGCAGGTGGCCACTATGCCGATGATGCCACTACGTGCAAAATTATACTCACTGGATTATGGTGGGAGACCCTATATAAAGATTGTAAGGAATTTTGTAAGGCATGTGATCATTGTCAACATCTTGGAAAACCAGGTCAATGAGATGAAATGCCTCTAAGACCTATTACTAGCGTAGAACCATTTGAGAAATGGGCTATAGATTTTGTGGGTCCTATTTCACCAACTGCGCATAGAAATGGATCACGCTACATCATAACTTGCACATATTATCTGACAAGGTGGACAAAAACAACACCTACAAAGGACTGTACAATGGCTACAACAGCTAGGTTTCTATGGGAAAATATTATTACAAGGTATGGATGTCCTTTAAGTTTGACCAGTGATAGGGCACACATTTTCTTAATGAGACAATCAGAATTTTATTGGATGAATTCATGATTGCACACCATAAGACTACACCCTATCATCCTCAGGTAAATGGAACTGCTGAGGCTTTCAACAAAATTTTGAGCCAGACATTGACAAAAATATGTGATGTTGGAAGAAAGGATTGGGATGATAAAGTATCTGTAGTACTTTGGGCATATCAGACAACATATAAAAGGTTGAACAAGGCCACACCATTTCAGTTAGTGTTTGGTGTAGAAGCCATTCTTCCTATGGAATTTATGTTACCTTCTTTGCGTATTGCGTGCACTGGAGGTCTTGCTGATGAGAAAGCATTAGAAGAATAGATTGAAAAGTTAATCAAGTTGGATGAGTGACAAGCCATAACACGTTGGAGTCAAAAACAAGAGAAGGACAGGTAGAAAGCATGGCATGACAGGCACATCAGGGATAAAAATCTTGAGATAGGACAGATGGTGCTCATTTAAGATTCTAAATTCTTGTGCCATCCAGGTAAACTCAAGGTACATTGGTTGGGGTTGTATGTTATCACTCACATACTTGAAACTGATGCATGTTAGTTAGAGGCCCTTGATGGAATACGGTTACCCGGTTACTTCAACAGGAGTAGGCTGAAGCCCTACTATAAATAAGTCTTCTTGGTGTTTGTAATAAGGAAGTGTTGCCATTTAGATTAGGTTTTTTAATTCTACATTTCCTTAATGTGTTTCCTTCTTTGTCGTTATGCTTTGTCAATTTAGTTGGTGTGTTTTGTGTAATAAGTGTGTTTACGCACCAGAAGCTAATTACTATTTGAAGAATTTTTATGCGTAGAGGACTGCACATACCCTTAGTGTGGGGTAGGTTGTTGATATCCAGGTACAGGACTGTTGAAAATAAGTCCACATGAAAGGAACTATCTACGGGTGCTATTCAAGGTTGGAGAATTGAAATAATCTAAACAGAGATTGCTTCTAGATATGGGGACCATAGAAAAAGATGAATGAAGAAACAAGTATAACACAAGGTAAGCAGAGGCCAGGAAGACTACCAGTGGAAGGCGTAATGATAAGGTACTCAGGCGCATAGAAGCATGTTGAAGAGAAGTATACAGCCAAAAGGTAGAAGGGCACGCTAGAAGGTTATATCTTGGGTGCGAAGATGTACCACACAGAAATAATGAAAATGGTCAATTAATGAGAGGATTGTTGGTAGGTGGAGGAGCAATCAATGAACTAAATTTTTGAAATTCTATATAAGGATGGGATGCAAGTTCATTTTTACCATTGCAATTGAGAGAATTTGAAAAGGGTTAAGTGCGAATGAGCTGAGTAATCGTGTTGAGGTGTGAAGAGTGTGAAACTAGACATGAGGAGAAGGGTTGTGCGCAGGAGAAGCTTGCGTTCCCATAGGAGAAGGGTTTGAGTGAAGCAGGCACATTACAAACAAGTTAGGGCACGCAATTTCCACTAGGGCACGGATATTTCAACTAGGGTTTTGACTTGCTTGATTACAGAAGGAAGGAAAAGAGAGATTTTTCAAATGGCACCAAAGAAAGAACCCACAACAGGAGATAAAGGGAAGAAGAAGGTTGAAGTGGAAGAAGAAATTGCTCCTAAGAGTAATTTTTCAGAAATGCAGTATCCAGAGGGTGTGATTGTGGGACAAGAATGGGATTCCCATATCCACCAATGTAAAATCAATGATTACAACCATCAGACATTAGACAATAAGAAGGAGCTCGATGCATTGCTGAGCATGAAAATGAACAAGTGCATGATAGAGGATATGCCAGTATATGATGACGCAGGAGAGAAATTGCTGAAGCAGAATGGAGTCTACCAATTGTATGAGCTGCCATAATTTGGAAAGTATGAACCATTGTATCAGTGGTTGATGAGCAGAGTCCATGAGGAATTCTTCTACTTTTCCAGATGGAGGGTAAGAATCACAACTGCCTTGATTTCAATGGTGACAGGACTAAGGGCCTTAGGGTTGGATTTGGATAATGATTTAACTGATAAAGCCACAATCTTGGAGATGAGGAAGGAGCTGGGGTATACCAAGGGTCCACACGGCATGGACATTGACAAGTTGAAGAAGTACCCAGTAGTGCAGGTAGCTGCACATCTTGTGACAAAGTTGAATGACCAAGGAAGGTGGTCATGCAGGTAAACACAATGTGGTTGCACATTGCCAAGAAGATGTCTCAAGGAGTGGTCTACAACATTGCAGATCACATAGCAAAGAAAATCATTGAAGAAGCACGTACAAGTGACAGAATAAGTTTTGGTGCTATATTATTGTCTTTAGTATTCATGGAGATTGGGGTGCCTGATGGGCCAAAGGAGAAGATTTGGGAGTACCCCACGGAACACAAGTCACATGATGAGAGGTTTGGAAAGTACTTGTGCGATGGATCAATGAGTGGACCATTCAAGTAGAGGGAAGAGATATGGTATGATAGAATCTACACGGTGTTTGAAGAAGAGTGGCACATACCCAAGGATTTTCCTTCAATAGTGGGTAAGATAGTTTAGTTTTTCGTATACCAACACTTTTGCATCGTACGATTTATGTTGAAGGACATGGCTTGGAGCCCATGGTGTAAACTATCATATGCCTTCACAACAAGGTATTTTTAAGCATCAGTTCATCAGTTTTCAGATGCCCTCCGCTTAACCTTCAATGCAGACAAGGTACATGTGACTACCACACACTGAGGAAGAAGTATGTATATCCAGGGCACAATGCATACATTGAAAGACTTATTTAAGATATTATAAGCATGAAACCTATAAGCTTGGTAGTTGGGGACACCGGAACAAAACTTGTGTACCTAGAAATCAAACCCAAGCTAGAGAATGCTAAGTATGTGGAGAATGAGTTCGCACTCCCAGGGCCAACAAAGGGTAAGCATATAATGGAAAATGTTTCCACACCCAAGCCCACATAAATAATTCAATTCGATGATGAAGAGGAGGAGCATGAGGATAGTGGTGGTTTGGAACACAAAGGTAGAAGACAACCTCCAAAAAAGGATGAAGCTGAGCATACGAACTACACCACCTCAGCCACAAGAGGAGGATGAAGAGGACTTAAGTGTGGACCAAAGAGAGCATCTGATTCAAGAGAGTGTTTAGGAGAATAAGGACCCAAGGTGTTACTCCGTAAACAATGTGCACAGATCACCTCGAATCTCTCCACAGAGGGAGACAACTGAGAAAAGGAAAAGGAAATTAAAGTTGAATGAGGAAGCAGAAGAGTCGAAGGAAAGCACGCCCAATTCTCCTACACCTCCAGAGAATGTGAAAGAACAAAAAGATGAAGAAATGAAGGATGAAGAAGAGGAAGAAAAAGGGAAAAATGAGACAACAACTGAGATTGCTCAAGACATAGCCGCAAAAGTTCCAAATCTTGAAGCCCAAGTTCCTACGAAGCCTAGATCAAGAAGAAAAAGTGGGGAATATATTACACTATCCATGGGTTACACTGAGGACACAAGTAAAATTTTTTGTGCCCATTTCCAGAGCACAATGACACAAAAGGAGTTATATGGCTGGGAGTTAATGAATGAAGATATGGAACACAGTGCGCACAAGGAAGTAATTTTCATGGTTGATGCACACGCACATGGATGAACCATATTTTGATGGGTGTGAGGAGTCATGCATGTCGAGGAGGTTGAAAAAGACACCTCAAGCTAGACACATAATAGTAAAGCCAACTGTCATGTTAGATGAAAAAGTGAGCAATGTATTGGTAAAAGTCTCGATAGAAGTGGCACAGAAGAATATGGATAAAGCTACCACAATTAAGGAACTAAGAGAAGAGATCAAGACTAAGGATGAGGAGATAACATGCCTAAAGTAAGAAAGAGACTTGACACAAAAAAAGAATATTGTGTTTATTAGCATCGTAGAGGAGATTGGTGACAATATCATGAAGGCTAGACCACACTTAGAGCCAAAGGTACCCAAGACATTTCCTTTGGAAATAAATTATGTAAGCACATTGGTGGACTTAGTTCTTGAAGATGAAACTTTACGCATGCCTGAGCCAAAGGATCCAGAAAAATAAGTAGAATGAGAAAAGGCTTTAGTCATGTGGAAGATTGCATCATATGAAGGATTGCTTTAGAGCTTACAGGAGGAACTGAAGAAGGCGGATCAAGCTCTGAATATTTTTATAGCACCAAAGGATGTTATAAGGACCAGGACCATTTTATAAGACAATGAGGTCTTGAAGGCCATGAAGGATGAAACATTGGGATGCATAGAATGGTTAGAACTTGTTAAGCAGAAGCGTGAGGCCCTTACAAAAACTTAGGAACCACACAGGGAAAGGATGGATGAGCTTGAAAAACTCATCACTCAAAGGATGGACTTGCTAGAAGGGAGAATGACTGGCATGTCCAACATCATGTTGGTCTTACAGAATTAAAAAGGAGAGATTACAAGGGAGGAATGGGAGTCAATTGTAGTAGATATTCCAGAGAAGGCATAGGCTGCGCTCAGTGACTGGTAGAAATTAGAGGTGGAAATATAAGAGGAATATCTATAATTGATTATTCCAGTTACAAAAGAAGATACAAAAAGTTGAAGGCATTCTTTCATTCATCCAAATTCTTTCTATTCTTCTATTTATATTCTTTGATTTGTTTTGGATATAACCATTACCGGGGTGATAATACAAATAGTGTGGGGTAATGTTGATAAGTCAGACCTTGAAATGTAGTGAAGAAAATATAGAAGGTTCACATGGGAGAATAGAACATAGTCAAAGGTGCGGAAGTATCAGAAAGAATCACGTGCAAAGAACAAAAATAGATTCAGGACTTAGCCATTTTCATGACAAGGATTTATTTTTGTGGATAACATGTGGAACACTCAAACCAATTGGAGACTTGTGCATCACGCATTAGTTATTTTTGGATTATTAGCTACGAAGTGCCTTGTATGGACACAGGCCGGGAATAGATCTACAACTGTTAGTTAACTAACCAAAAATCTATTGTTAGTGCACTTGCATGTGTGGCTATTTTTGTAATGGCGCATGGATAATAATAGCATGTGACCTATTTTGGGATTAGATAAGCGGTGAAGGAAAAGTCCCCACCCTAATAAATATGTACTAAACTATGTAGTAAATATAGATATATACATGGAGATAGAGAGAGAGAGCATACAGGTGTGAGAATTGATATAGTAAGATTATGCTACTAAATCTGTTACACGCATGAGCGTATACTACTATTATTGTAATGAAGCTTCTGTGCTCATCATTGCATTTAATCCCTATTGCCGAGTGTATGGCATCTAAATCATTCTGTTATCATGTCTTAATCTACCTCATCTAGTGCACCCTTTGCTTCTTCCTTATTGGAGTATTCCAATACAGGATGTTATTCTTCCTAGATCTAGATCTGACTTTTCACTGTATGACAAGTGATGTCTTATCCTCGGTAGATTCCTCAATGGGTGACAGGTTTCTTCATGCTAACATGGTGTAACAACAACTCTTCTTTTGAGGGACCTTAGGTACCATTGACTAGAGACTTTTTCCTGTGAGCATGTAAGTACTAGGCTTAACGCTTGTTTCTGGCACGCTCACCGTTTGGGTTTGTGTTGCTAACACTATGGTCTGCATCATTATCCTGCACCTCTTCTCTTTCTCTCTTCCTAGGCATACGACCTTCTTCCTTCCTGTAGGGTCTTCTAGGGATGGAGACATCATTCTCTAGAGTAAGAGCCTCTTTCTAAAATTTTAGGCCTTATGCGTAGATACACCCTTGTTTGTGGTCCTTCCTACAATCGATAGTGTTAAAGGCTTCATCATCTGTACTCTTGTAGGAGACATATTTTTCCATGTACGCACGTGCTTCTTTGGGTACAGTGAGCTTCTGGTGTAACTCAAAGCTGGTCTATGGTCTACCTCACTACGGTTGAACCTTAGTCTTTTGGCCTCCTTTAATCTGATTAACTCCTGGCTTGGAAGTATTGCGCTGGTGAAGGAGAAGGGTAGTATGCACCATGGACTCATATTCCCATCTATTAATGTAAATTTACCAATGTAGAAGTGTTGGTATACTGCAAACTTCTGCCTCTCCCATCCACGAGCGCATGGGCAACTGCTCTAGGAGCCTTCCACTCTATCCTAAATGCATCATGCATTCGTTTATACCACTTCTCTAGGCGCGTCTTGTGAGTGATTGTCTTGGTTTCACAAGTATACTTCTCAAACCTTTTCGCGGGAGAGGAGATCTTTTTTGGGTACTCCCAAACAAATTTCTGCAGCCCATCTGAGCACTCCAATGTCTGAAAAATACAATGGTGAGGAGGACATTACCAAAGAGTATCTTCTCTCCTTCCTATGGCGCGCTGCTTATGATTTCATCCGCAATAAAGGCAGACAAGTTATAGATGGTCACTTCTGATATTTTCTGACATACATTCAACCATGCCTTGTTCACTTGTGTCCATATTTCTTGATCATTAAGCTTGGTGACCAAGTGTGCGTCCATCCTCATAACTAGGGTCTGGAATTTCTGTGATGTCAAAGTACCGTGAACCCTTTTTGTAGTCATAAGCTACTACTATCTCCTTGATATCCTCTGTGTCGCTTAGATCATCATCTATGGATATTCCCCTTCACAATTTAGGCCAGTGAACTTGGATATCAACTGTGGTGTTATGCACATTTTGCGGCCTGCAAAGTAAAAATGGTCTTCATGCATGCGCGACATCAACCATTGATAAAGGCACTCAGGCTTGCCAAAGTAAGGCAACTCATACAGTTGCAATAGCCCTACCTTTTCTAGATTTTCTTTCACCTCATCATTGTAAATTCACATTCCATCTGGTGTCCTTTTGTTGGTTGGACAAACCATCTCTAGTGCCATTTCTTTCTCTGTAGTGCTTGTGCAATGGTTATAATTGCTCATGGTCATATGTCTCAAGTGCAACACCCACTCGTTTCCTAGAAACACTCCATCTAGGTATTACATTTCTGCATGTCATTCCTCATTGAAGCTTGCAGTGGTAGCAGTTTGTTTTCCTTTTCCCTTGCCCTTTTGTTTCTTTTGTGAAATGGTCACTTTCTTTGGTGTCATTCTTTTTGTTAGTTTAAAATATAACACTCCTTGCTCTTCTCTACTACTTTGCTCAATCTCAAAACCCAACTCTTGGAAGAAATGCTTCTATCTTCATGCCCTAGTTGACAAACCCTAACTAGGAAAACCTTCCACAAGACGGTGCACTACAAACTAACTTTTCTCATGCCCGTGTACTCCTTTCTCTTGGTTTGCAGATCCACTCTAGTCAGATAATTAGATTTCTAGGATTCTTCTTCCTTCACACAAATCTCTTTGGATGCCCTAGTTTGCAAGAGAGCTTCAACTTCATAATAGCAAGTTAGAATAATGACTTGCCTGACCTCATATTTATAGTTTTTGCTTTCCTCTAGCAATAAATGCTATAACACCTACCAACGTACTTTAACATTAAATGCAGCTTTTTCCACTAGGCCAACTTTAAGTTCCCTTACTCACACGTCCAATCCTACTTGAAAAACCTTCTACAACCTTCTGGCGCACAAAAATCCAATCTGATCAAAGACTCTTATGTGTGCGTCTACATCGCCAAAGGCACTTCTTTTGTCCTTTCCCTGAGTTTTTCCCTCACTTACCTCATGTTGTTCCTGCGCTCTTCATCCTTTGTACGTGGTATTTGTTACAACCTTCTTGACACCATAATTCATTATCCACCGTTTCCCCATGCGCTTTCTCAAACTTACACGCTTCCTTCTACTGGGCCACTTAACTTGTATTACATGCCTATACTTTGCTTTGCATTACTCCACCCCACACTAAACAGATGTGTGGTGCTATGCACATACACAACCTTGGAAAAATAATGTGGTTACCGACACACAAGGCACAAAAAGAAAGGAACAAGCAATGAGAAAGGGAAACACAAGAAAAGAAAAGCATAAAGGGAAATTCTAAGCTAATTGGCAATATTGCCTTATTTACAAACACCAAGAAGACTTATTTATAGTAGGGCTTCAGCCTACTCCCATTGAAATGACCTAGTAATCTCGTCCCATCTAGCTCTTGTAGATGGAAAACTCCTGAATCAAGAATGTACGAGATGATGTAGGGTCCCAAACCAATGGAATTTCAACTTCCTAGTATGACACAGATACTTGGAATCATACAACAACACAATTTGCCCAACCTCAAACTTCTTGTTCTTGATATGATGATCATGTCATGCCTTTTGTTCTTGCTTTTTCTATCTTTTGACTCCATCTAGCAAGTGATCACCTTTCATCTAACTGCATCAACTTATCAATCCTCTCTTCCAGTGCTTGTTCATCATCCAACCCTCTTGCATGTGCTATACGCAACAATGGTAACATGAATTCAACTAGAAAAATACCTCCGTGCCAAACACCAATTGAAATGGTGTGGCCTTGTTCAACCTCTTGTAGGTTGTTGTGTATGCCAATAGAATAGTTGATACTTTGTCATCCCAATATTGTCTTCCAATGTCACGGATCTTAGTCAACACGTGACTTAGTATTTTGTTAAATACCTCAGCAGTTCCATTCACTTGAGGGTGATAAGGGGTAGTCTTGTGATGGGCCACCATAAATTCTGATAATAGAATCCTGACCATTTCATTGAGAAAGTGTGTACCTCTATCACTTGTTAAGCTTAAAGGACAACCATACCTGTTGATTATGTTCTCCCATAAAAATATAGCAACTGTTGTTGCAGTGCAATCCTTCGTAGGTGTTGCCTCTTCTCAATGTGTCAAGTAATCAGTGCAAGTAATGATATACCATGAACCAGTCCTTCACGCGGCTGGCGAAATTGGCCCTACAAATTTGATTGCCCATTTTTCAAATGGTTCAGCACTAGCTATTGGTCATAAGGGCATTTCATCCCTCTTCCTAGGTTTTCCAAGGCACTGGAAATGGTCACAGGCCTTGCAAAACTCAATACAATCCTGGTAGATGGTTTCCCACCAAATCCTTGCAAGTAGAATCTTCCACGTGGTAGCATTTCCTGCATAGTGTCCTCCTACAATCCCACCATGTGATTCCTCCATAATTACCACGTGTTCATGTTCTAATACGCATCGGTGTAGAACCTCATCACGTCCTAACTTATACAGGTCTCCACTAATCAACATGTAGGGTGCAACGTGTATTGCTAACTGCTTCCTCTCCAGAGCCTTCATCCCTTCTGGTGTCACACCTATTTTCAAGAACACTGCGATATCTTCCAAGTTTGAGGGTGTGCATTACAACCTAAATAGTTGTGTGTTTGACATGGTATCCTCAATGCTTT
Source organism: Taxus chinensis (assembly GCA_019776745.2). Classification (NCBI taxonomy): domain Eukaryota; kingdom Viridiplantae; phylum Streptophyta; class Pinopsida; order Cupressales; family Taxaceae; genus Taxus; species Taxus chinensis. The sequence continues at coordinate 60,270,547 of CM034147.1, read as the reverse complement.
GCATGTCCTCCCCTGAGTTAATCCTTGATAAGTGGTCAGGTCCTGAATTGATTTTTCCTAGTTTTACAACCACTGTGAACTCAAACTCTTGGAATAATAGGACCCAACAACATATGCACCCTTGCAAAACGGGCTTGTTGACTAAGTACTTCAATGCCATGTGGTCCGTGTAGAATATAAATGGTGTTGCCAATAGGTACTGCCTGAACTTATGCAGCACGTAGATCATAGACAGTGCCTCATGCTCAGTAGTTGTGTAATTTTGTTTTGCTGGTGTCAACTTTCTACTGGCAAAACACAAGGGATGATCAACAATTCCCTCACCAGGTTGTGCTAGTACTGCTCCCATAGTTGTTCCCTAAGGCATCAACATGCACATGGAAAGGCTTATCCCAAGAAGGAAAATGTAGTATGGGCGTAGTGACAAGCCTATCCTTCAAAGTGTCAAATTCCCTCTGTTGTGCCTCTCCCCAATGAAAGGCACTCTTGTGTTTTAGCAATTCCTCCAAGGGCACAAAAATCTTGGCATACCCCTTGATGAATTTCTTGTAGTACCCCATATGCCCAAGGAATCCACACACTATGTTTTGTTTAGTAGGCTTCCCTAATCCCACAATAACTACAACTTTGGTGGGATCCAATAGTAAGCCTTCTTTGCATATAATATGTCCTAACAGGGTCCAAATGGAGTAGCAAAGACACATTTCTTAATGTTGAGGGATATCCTTAATTTCCGACATCTCTCAAACATCAGCCTCAAATTGTCACAATGGTCTTTTACCAATCCATACACAGTCTAGTCATCCAGGTAAACTTGAAGAAATTTATGGATGAAGTCCTGAAATGCTTGTACCACGATGCATGAGAACACAACAGGTGTATTCTTCAATCCAAAAGGCATAACCATGTAGGAAAAACTTCCCCATTTAGTGGTGAAAGTTGTCTTTCTCTGGTCTTCCTTTGCAATCCTGACTTGGTGATACCCTGAGAACCCATCCATGAAAGAGTAGATCTCGTGCCCGGCTACTCCCTCCAAAATTTCTTCAGTAAAGGGGGTTGGAAAAGGATCGATGAAACATACTGCATTCAGATCCTTGTAGTCAACACAGATCCTTATCCTCCCATCCTTCTTGATACTGATGACCATTGGGCTTATCCATTCTGATTCTTCCACTACCTCAATGATACCAGATGTTATCATCTTGTCTATTTCTTCCTTGACCCGTACATACAAATTTGGATTCATCTGATAAGGCCTCTTCCAAATCAGGCACACACCTTCCTTCAACTTGATCTTCATCTCCCCTAAGGAATGGTGGATGCCTTTGAGTTCATGGTACCCATGAGGGAACAAATCCTAGAACTCGTGCAATAGATCAATGACCTTTGAAACTTCTTTTTCCGACCAATAGTCCCCAATGATAGCTTCCTTAGGTTCTGTCTCTGTCCAATGTTAACCTTCTTTATTTTCAAGGGCTCATGGTAGGTGCGTGCTCACTCATCAATGCTATCTATGACTTTGTGTGTACCTTTAGAATGGTTAACATCCAAAGTTTCCATCTCTTCACCATCTACTACATAGACCATTTTTCCTTTTTCTTTTTCCATGCATGCGCGCTCAAGCTGTACTTCCTCTGATTCTTCTTCATTGAGGCACATGTTTCCAAATAAGGCTCACCCAATAATTCTAGTAGCCTATCTTCTGCCATAGCACTATCTCCCATTGTAAGGTGTTTGATTACTTGCAATGCCTTATCCATTGATGGCTTGGTACTCCTATACTCAAAAGCTTGAATGAGATCAGCCGCCAACTCCTGCCAATTACCTATTTGACGACACATCTTTGAATGAATATACCATGCATGCACACAACCTTGTAAGGTGGAATACAACTTATGCACCCATAACAAAGGTATTAAATATTTGGTGTGTCCCATCTAGGCCTTCTCACATGCTTGGACATGAAATGAGGTAGTCTCTTTACCATGGTAGTCTTGTATGACAGTGGGCATGTTGCTCTTGGAGAACCTTACAGAAAATGTGATTCTTACCTCGCACCATTCTAGGAGGCTCTCCCGATGTGTAGCCCACCAGCATGCTACAGTTTTGAGTAGGTTATAACTGAGCATTCCCCTTCTCTCGTCCTCATTCTTCCACTGAGCCTCCATTTCTCACAAGAAAATTTCAGGGTATGCTCCTCCAGAGTAACTTGGCAACTTCTTCCCTCCCAGTGCTTGACTGAATGCACCTTCATTACCCTTGTTATAGATCCTCTCAACTATCTCCCAATCAACTCATAAGTCCCATGCACCCAATTGTCACATGTCATGCTAGTGGTATCAATCAAGGACTGAGCATCTTCAAACTTGGATAACTCCCTCTGTGGGATGAATTATCTCAGAATCTCAGATGTAGTGCACATAGATTTTGTCAAGGACTTCCTCTCCTAAGGGCTCAGTATAGGGTGCTGATTTCCCATCTGTTAAAGGGATAATCACCCTTTCTTCCTTGTTCTCAAAGTTGATATACCCCTTGTTAAACCATAGGTCGGCATTGTTCTTATAACACCAAGGGCACCCAAGTAATGTTGGGAAATTATCTTCCTCTGGTGAGTGCCAAGACTTCAAAGTCCCCAGTGAACTTAGCCCCTTGAATAGTGATAACCACATCCTTCAAGACTCCAATGGGCATTACCTTTGTCTTGTTTTCCATATACAACACATTCAAAGATGGTTGTAATGTGGGTCTTCCCATTTGATGCCAGGCATCCAAGGTAAGAACATTGACCTCCGCTCCCATGTCAATGAGGATATTACTCAGAAGCCACCCATCAACAACTGCATTCAATGTAATCTCCTTATCATAGTCAAGGCTGTGAGGAGGAAGGTTTACATGTAAAACCTACCTTTCACACTCTACTCTAGCACATGGTACCTTCTCCCTCATTCATTCTCCTAGCAAGGGAATAATATTCTCTTTCCTTAACATCCTACATACTTCCTTGACCTCATCCAGGTCCTCCTTTGGAGCCTCAACATTCTTCCTTTGCTCCAACTACTTTGATTGCTCCTTTAGACATTGGATCTCCCCTTGCAAACTCTGAATCACATCCATAGTCTCTTGATACACCTCCTTCTGATGAGTAGGGTCTAGATACTTCCCATGTACCACTTCCTCTCTTGAAAATAGTGTCCTTTGTCTTGGCATCTCCCTGGCACGTGCGGCCTCTGCTCATGTCATCACCAATACAGGTTCTAGTCCTGACTCACGCACCACTCTTGGCATCCACTATGAATCAACCTTCTTGATGCTCACCATCCCAACACCTTTGTCTTTCTAGTGTTGCTGGTTCATATGCTCATAAATCTCTAGACACTCTTTGTACTTATGTTTCTTCCCACACCACGAGCATTGTAATAGATCAAGACACTCACATTTGTAATGCTCTATAGATCCATAGTTATAACAGGTTCCTCACAGGAATTCACTTCATCCTCCACCATGGTTACTACGACCATGAAATCCTCTGTGAAAACCTCTTCCACATGCTCCTCCATCTGCATGCCCTTCATAGCGATGATCATCATCCTTGGAACTACTTGCAAGACTAGTTTGGTGCACACCAAGATCAATAGCATCATGAATCTGATCAATCAGTATGCAATCCTTGGTATCATGGGTCGTAGAGGTACAAATCTTACAATAGCAAGAAACATTCTTATGGATTGCACATTGTAGTAGAGGACACCTACTTGCATCATGATCCCCATGGAAAATTTCATAGTCTACCACCATAGCATGTACCAAATTCTGAGGGAAACTATCCTTTGCATGCCCTTCCACTTCACAGTCTGTACACCAAAGCCCACTACGAACCTCATGCATGCTGAGTTTGCAGACAACTTCTCCAACTACTTGGCCATTGCAGCAATTTGAGCCTCCAGAAAAGGACTAACACTAGTATCAACACTCCCAACAGCCTCAGCACAAGGCAGCTTCCAAGGCCTTGCGTGGGTCTGTGAAAGTCTTGTGTGACAGTTCCCTTCTAAATGGTGTTATCAATCCTCCAACAAACCATTGAGCATGTTGAGAAGGGTGAATGTCATAGGATAGTTTTGACAAGAGAGTCTTGAAATGCATCATACTCCCACACACTCTCTGCCATTCCTTGTTGGATCTCCTTCAGAGCGTTGATGCTCTTCTACTCAAATTCTAGGATATGGAACTCTACTAGGAAGGCTTCAATGCAGTGTAGTCTACCACCATTTGATGAGGGTCATATTTCCGATACCAACTATGTGCGTGCCCTTGCAATGTTGTTGCAAACTGACTTGCCTTCCACTCCAGGGTAGTGATCCCTTTCACGTGCCATAGTAATTCACACTTGTGCACATGCTCTGCAACATCTTCAATACCCTTGTAGTCTGGTAAGTGCAAAGACATCTCAAAAAATACTTGTGGAGGTGGTTGAGGCCCTTGTCCTCCTGATCCAAAGCCTTGGTTCCCTCTGGTGTTTCCTCCTCCACTAGATCCATTGGATCCACCAGGTCCCATTCCTCCTAACCCACTAGATCCTTTAGATCCACTAGGTCCACCAGGTCCTCCAGCCCCTATACCACCAAATCCACCTCCTGTAGCCAGAAAATGGCCTAAAGTGGTCGTGCCTAGTGTTCCCAATGTCCCACTGAACTGTGCGCCGATGGTTTGTGATATTGTCCCACTGCCAGTTGTGTGTCCCATGCCACTCCCAAACGGGATACCCAAACCTTATGTACTTGCACCTTGTCCAAAAATTCCTCCAAATAATGGAATGGTTTGTGCAACCATGGATGTTCTAAACAAGAAATTATATCTCCTGGGCGCAGATTGGTTACTCCCACCGATACCAACTGGGTTAACAATACTTCTCCCTTGATCTAGAAAACCAAGTGCTAGGGGTTGGTCGTCAGGTGGGTTCAGATGCATACCGACGACTCTCCTTTCTCCATGCAATGAACTCTCATCAGAAGCTGAAGGAGCTTCTCTCCCACACTTGCCAAGATGGGGTAACACAGACTACTCAGGTTCCACATCCTCTGCGTGAACCTCAACTCCTTCCCACAACGTCTTCCTCCATAGATCCATCACACTTGTAACCTCGTGTTGTCTAGTCATCTCCCTTTCATGAGCTTCACTATACTTGAGTCATCTCTCCTCCCTTTCCTTTTCAGCCACAATGTCCTCCATCTTCCTCCACCCTAGCTTCCTCTCCCAGTGCTCAGAGAAGCTTAGCTGGCCATGGGAAATGCCTCTAAACTTAAACTAATGATCAAGATCTTCATAGCCAAAGGAATAACATGCAAAAATGATCCTCTGGGCTCCCTCAGAAACTCAAACTCAGCAACTTATGGGCAAGAATACATAGAAATGGTGTATTCTAGAGTATAACTGGTCAAGAGTCCTTTCCACCAGTGATCAACAATGCATGTCCAATTCATATCTACATCTTATAGCCTCTGATAATCATCTTGGGTCCATACGCGCAATCTATAGTACCAAATTGATCTGGATGCATATGCTGAAATCCATTCATATAGTTCTACTGGAAAATAACAGAAGAATGTCTCATACAACTCATGGTACAGGTTCTCTTCTACCCATCTACGTGCATTGAACTCAGGTCTAATGTTGAATCTTTGAGAAAATTCATCCTTCGTGCTCTTGAACCATGCTTTAACAATTTCCAACATCAGATGATCAGTCATCACACATCACAGGGACCAAAACGTATGCCATTTCTCACAACTTCTTCGAAAAGAGGTCTCAGAAATGGAACCAAGATGTAGTCATTTTTATACCCTTAGAACAAAAGTCTAATCCCATGCACGTCGAACTATCACCCACCGGGCGTTGGGTGCTCACCTAAGACACATGTGGGAATCAAGCATCTCCTTTATGTGAGTCTTGTGAGAATACATCATCGATGATAGATACTTAAGTGCAAAAGAAAGGAATGAACCATGCATTCATTATGAGAACCTAGGATGAGTTATCATATCAATGCATCCATGAAAGAGAAATAAAAAACAACATATAGAACTGATTCATATACAAAGGAAACACACTAGGATTATGCTCATGAACACATATATGCTTTGGGACAGAACTTTCTATTCATATTATCATGTTCAATAACCACACTACATTCCTTGAAGTCATAACAGACCCATATAACAATGTAGAGAAAGGTCATGCATCAGAAAGTATAGTACATCCTTCGCATTACAAGGATAAACATAGACCCATCCCTCTAAATATGCCATCACTCCTATATTTTCTCTAATCCCAACCCATAGAATCCTCCATAGTATTTATGTAGAGCTTTGCCTCTTTTCCACCACCTCTTCTCTCTCAGAAATGATCCCCTTTCTATTATCCGCGCACCTCTATATATATCTTTGTTGCCTTCACCGCCATGCCTTATGAGGTAATAAATCAGTTCCCAAGTGTCCAAGTGGTCCTCCAATGGAGCATGCCTCCTTTGATATGAGCTCTCCACTATGTGCAATGATGTTCTTTTGGAAGCTTCCATCACATGCATATAATATTCCCTTTTTGATTCTACAGCTGCCAAACTGACACGTTATCCACTTCGTATGATAGATGGGTCACGCTTTCCTCATATGTTGTTTGGAACTCCGAATATGGCTAAGTCCTAACACTGTCTTGTCTTTCACGTGCACACACTGTGTTCTATTAAACCCTACTAGAACCCTTCCTTGCACACCTTCAACCCGTGCACCCTTCTTCATATAGGTCCCTCGCACCTCTTAGCATATGGATTTGCACGCATGCAAATGTCATGCAACAATGTGGGAACAAAGTCCCTCCTTAATGAAGGTGAGGCTGCCTTTATTGAAAACCAAAACTATATTTACATTTGTACATTCAAAATTGTATGTGGGGGGTGTTTTGGAACATCAATTGAAAGAAAAGTGAATTAAAGAGATGGAATGAAATGGAAAGGAATGAATGGAAGGAACATGCAAGAGTTAGGTAAAATCATATCCTAATATTGCATGGATAAGAACAAACAATAACTAACACAAATAAAACAGAGTTTACGTTAGCTAAACAAGAATGAGTAAAAGGGAACACACATGAGCAAGTAAATAACAAAGCTTGATCATTGTGAACAAGAACAACAACTTAATAACATTGACAATAAGATCAAAGACAATATTTGCATGCAAGATTTAAACATCTAATATCTAATGAACATAAGAACATCAAATGTTATGAGAGACAATGAATGAGACACAAAGTTCGTATTTCATTAACTCCAAAATGTCTTCACAAAAAAACACAAACTTTCTTCCCAAAACAAAGCTTGCACACGAAAGTTTTTTCTTCTCCTCTCTCAAAGTCACCTTTACAAGTGAGCCCCTCAGTTCCTTTTATAACCCAAAAGTTGGTTACAAAGTAGTTAGGGTTTTACATGAACATTAAATAAGGCACTTAAGTGACCTTTGAATTTTTCAACCAACTTGATTAAAGTCAACTAAATATAGAAATCACTTAAGTTATCCACAATTTTCCAAAAGCAACCTAAATAACAACATTCATTTATTATAAACCCATTTTCAAAAACATACAATAATAACTAGTGCCTTATCCATTGAAATGGGGTCCACCTATCTCAAATGTATGAGAAATGGACTCTCCCACTTCATTAGATACCAAGAAAACTATCCCCTTGAACCGTTAGTGAAATTAGGATATGTCGCTTTCACCAATTGAAAGGATCTAAACCTTCCTAATGTTTTAAACATCTTTTCTTCTTCTAGAGTTTCATTTGGTTAAAGAATAGCCTCACAAAATACATGTAATTCTAGAATCCTACTTTGGCATATCATTTAAATTAACCATCTTTGATTGAGCATTCTCAAACAAGTTCTTTAATTTGATGCAACACCCCATTGAGGCTGACGAGAAATTATTGGCAGGAGTGTACAATGTCCTTAAACAATTGTGAAAATTGCTCTTCCACATGTTCTGATGAACACCTTTGACTATGCTCATTTATGAGGTTGCAAGGGATCTCAGGTATGAATTATTTAATTAAGGTGAGTGAAGTGAAGGATTCATTTCATATGCTCTCATAATGGATCATAGAATCCTCGAGAAGTGTCTTTCTTGATTTGAGATGTAGACACCAAAGAAAACGTGTCCCTCAATGTTCAAATTCGAGAATTCCTTTAATGGCTAAAACTGAGGATTCCATACTCATCATCTCTTGTAAACTGGGAAATATCTCATCCAAATTTGATATGTTAGAAACAAAAGTTTCCTTGAAATAAAGAATTGGATCATGATACTGATCTGAAAACCAAATTTAACTAGCAATTGTGCACACACATTTTTCTTGCTTTGTATTGATTTTCGATGTAAAATTTGAGCATTATTTATTTTTGTATTTTTAATAAAAGAATAAAAACTACAAGTACTGTGAAAATATTGAAAGAAATGAAGAGGATTCACCAGCAATGTGACGCAAGAATTGATAACAGAGTTCGGCGCTTGAGACCTACATCTCTAGGTCCGGTTGAATGGGACCGATCTATTAAAATCTTGAAAATAATTCTTTACAAAGAATTCTGCAAAATTCTGGCCTTCTCACAGTCTTCCTCTGTTGAAAATAACAGGGGTTTCTTTTTACATCTCCTCCAAATTCCACTCCTAGCTCAAGTTATGAGCATTACAATAATTCTACACAGTCCCGAATGCTATACAAATAAAATATCACTCCTTTTATATTGTTTCTACACCTCCTAGCATGTCGGCTGGGCGCTTATCCTTTTACACGGCCCACCCGGGTTCCATTCTCCTCCCTTGCTTTTTTCTTATCCTCTTGGGATCATTATCCCACATTTGGCGCATGCAATCTTTGACAAGGGTTTAAAAGGTAGGTGGGCGCGTTTTTTGAGTGGCTTAAGAGCCGCCTTAGCCTATGTGGAGGGCGCTATACTTGGGGCGCATTTCTTGGGGATGGCGCATTGTTTAGTTTTAGGCACCAAACAATCCCATCAAATATGCGTGGTACAGTTTAATGCGGTGGACATTATACAAATATGCATGGAAAATGGAATATAGGTAATGCGTTGAACAGTATAGAAATATGCATGGAAAATTGCAAATAGGTAATTAGGCATGGATAATTTAAATAATGCATGCCCAATGTCCCACATGCATGGCACAAAGGCAAATATAGGAGTTTATATACACAAGTTGGTTTAATGATTAAATGAGAAGGAGGCCAAGGCACCCCTCCATAATCGAGTGTGTCGAACTTGGCTGAGGGCCCCCAGCCAGTAAATAGCGGGGTCCATTTGTCCGAGAACGAGTGTCCAAGACCAGCGTTCCAAAACCCATTTTTTTAGTACGTCACACAATTCATCCACGTGTCGCAATAGAATCGAAACACTTGGCGAGTGTGCACATGTCCAACCTGCACAACACTCCAAATTTTGCCAGTTGCCCAAAAATTTCAGCGGGCTATAACTTTTGCAAACGAGCTCCGTTTCCTGCAAACAAGATGTCGTCGGAATCGTATAATTTTTCTCCACACTTTAAAAATGACTGCAACAATTTCTGAGAAGATCTTAGATTAGTGTTTCTCTGTGAGGATCCTCTGGATCAGATACACATTGACATCTTCATGGAGCTTAACCGTTATTTTGATCATCTCTTGGCCTAAAACGAGAATCTCTGAAAGCCAAGTTTTAGTGACATGGCCCAATATGTTTACTTATTTTGATAAATTGAGAGTTTCTTCATCAAGGGCAGCCACTGCATCCGGTACTGGGAAAGTAGATGATATGAGATTTATTAGATGTTGAACATATTCCACCAATTGATTCTTTTTAGCCTTGAGCTGAGAGTTCAAAGACTTATATTTCTCAAGTCTCTTAAGCATGATATCAATTGAATCTCGAGCCATTGCCATGTAACTTTCCAATGTGGACCTCCCAAGCCCAAGTCTGGAAACTTCATAATCAATAGATGTCATGGCATCATGCTCCTTGTCAACTTGTGGGATGGTAAGATCCACAAATCTGTTTCTGTCACTATCCACCATTATTCGAGAAAGAACTTTATGTTTCTTGGGAATGACATCATTTGAAAGTTTGAAAAGGGCATCAAAATCAATGTCAATTACCTTAACAATCATCTTCCTTTTCTTGACCTCACAATAACCCCAGAAAGGAGTATTATTCACTATTTCTGCATACAAAAGATTGGAGCTCGAAGCAACATTATCATTGTTCTCGACATCATGAGATTCTGTAAGAATCCTTTCCATGACCTTGATTTCAGGAAAAATAACCTTGATATTTTGGGAAATCTCTTCGTGAACTGTAGGCTCTAGAGTGTTTGATATTTGGACTACCTACACCTAAGTGGACACTTGTGCAAGGCATGGCTGAGGGTCGTTTGTCACTAGCTTTTGAGAACTATTAATAATGTGAATAGAAGAATTTGTACTTGAAGTAGAAAATCCCAATACATACTCTCTTCCTTCACTAGGGCTAGGACCCTTAGGTTTTTCTCCTCGTGACACCTTATTCGGTGAAGGGGATTTTCGCAACCACTCATTTCTTGCTGATTGCATATGATTGGATGACACAGAGGTCGATTGAGAAGGGGCTTTGGTTGAATGAAGACCTCCATGAGTTGGAAATTTTTGTGATCCTGAAGTATGATCTTGGATTGACTGTAACTTGGCAATTTATCTTTCGTATCAAGATATGCTTCTTTCAAGGATCAATTGATTCTTGTTATCAAGAGAAAACTCATCTCTTTTGGTCCAGTCAATTTGAGGCAACGGGGTAAAAGCAACTGCATCATATAAAATATCAATAACATCTTCATCATCATTTATGAATGAATCTTGAGGTCTCTTGATGTGAAAGGCCTTGATCTGAGCAAGGGTAAGGCGAGAAAAATCTCATCTTCTTACTTCATGCTCGTCTGAACAGGCAACCTAGAAATCCTCCATGGTAGGGTTATGTTTATACTTTTCTCCAAGAATCTTCTACATATATCCATTGATATCAAATTGGGTTCTCTTCACATATGGATGAATTGTGATGAGGGAATTTTTTTTTTTCCATGAGTTGTGCACTGAAGAGATTTGGATATTGGTATTCCCTGATTTGGATTGGGAAATGAATTCCTGAACAATGCTTGACACTAAGAAGATAGTGAACTTGGAATTGTTAACGCACAAGCTCCATTAATGCCCATTTTTCACTGACGTACTTAGGAAGTTTCCATGGAGTACCCGCAAAGCTGCTTACGCGAATGTAGGAAAAAGATGAAAATTGAATAAACCATGTTCCCCATTGGGAAATGACATTCATGGTTTCTTTGTAAAATCTTTCCTCTGTATTCCTATTCAAGTTCCAAATCATATGGAAGGTAAATTTATCGTTGACCCTTCTGAAATGCTGAGAGATATTTTTGAAACTTAGTTGCGGATAATAATGGAAAACACTATTTGATGGACCCACAATTCCTCTTGTTTCGAGTCCAGAAAATAGCTTTCTTCTTACCAGTACATAATTCAGATATGATGTCATGTAGAAACATCCAGTCATCTTTACTTCAATCAACTGTTTATGAAGGGTATCATTGATGATGGTGGCCCAATCCACAAACTCTCTCTTGGCAAGGATGATACAGATAAACGGATACATCCATTGGTGGAAAATTCTGGTAGAGGGTAAACCAAAAAATTGACTTAGGAGAGTAATCATGTCCTTGATTTCTTCCACGAAATCAATGCGGTACAATTATTTAGGAAGCCAGTCAATTCGAGGCCTCTTGGTCACTAACCAATTGTTATTAACCATTTTTCTCCACTTAAAGGGTTCTTCATCCCAAAATTCTTGTGTTGATTGTTGAGTGATATCCGCATTCTCAGGTAAGTCAGGTATGTTGAGCAATTCTTCAATGTGCTCTGGTGTGATTAAGAGAAAAGGCTCACGATTATCTTTAAAAATTCCTTGTCTCTCAGGATCATAATGCTCTGCGCAAGCGATAACTAGCTTTGGACACTGCACCAAGATAGGAAATGCTGCTGCTTGGGGTAGACCACTATGGTAAAGCCTATCTGAGAATATGGTTTTGCCTTCAGTTTTCACCTGTTCATAGAATTGTTGCACATTGATGTGGTCTAGATTCGTATCAGTGATATTGTCATATGTTGACTTAATGGAACTGGGTGGGATGATTCCTTGGAATTCATACTTGAGTGCAAATTTGTTTGATTGCTCCACTGGCTTCCTTGATCTTCCCGCATATTTATTAGATTTTTCGGCCATAATGAATTTTACAGAATAATGACTCACATGCAAAACAATGCAAGCGAGGCCGGGTGTTAGTCTCCAAAACACCCCATCAATGTAAGAATAATATGACTTGTTTAATTATTATTATTATTATTATTATTATTGTTTTAAAAATAATAATAATAACAACCAGTCCCGGCTACAATTTTTTTTTAATAATACAACACACCGAGACTAGGCTTAAATTTCGACTCCAACGACAATGATTTTTATTTATTTATTTTAAATAAACAAAATCACCCGATTTCTAATATTCTATTTTTTTAATTTAATTCATAGGAGAAAATCCTCCTTGGTATGTGTGAAACTCGCTTGATTTTAATGACCGTGCAATTTGAGATTTACTTCTTCGATGTGATCTTCTGATCGATGCGTGACTATACTTGTTGAAACTTCTTGTAAATGCGTTGATACACCTAGAGAACGCATGGTTTCTTATGTTGGAAATAGAAATTATTTAATCTTTGCTCGGTTTGGAAAATGTTTTCTTCTTTGCAAAGTTTATTATTTACTTTATTTCCTAGAAAACTCCAGCTATCCTTGGCACGTGGTATCTCTTATGCATGTGTTTAAAACTATATTCTCCTCCCTATTGTGTGGTGATTGACCTAAATGAATGCGTGGAGGGTGCTGTAGTTTTGTTGTTTCCCTTTTATTTAAATTTCTGTGCCAAAGTCCATGCGTGGACTGTTTTATTCTAATTTCCAGGTGCTGAAAACCTTTTTCTTTTTTTTGTGTGTTTGCCTCTTCTCCCACATGGCCTGTTTTCTTTCTTGTTGGAGCTAGTTTTCTGCCTTAATGAATGCATAGGATCTTCAGCTATTTTTGTTTTTGTCTGATTTCCCTCCTAGGTGTTGAAATTTTTTGTTCCTTTAACTGCATTTTGGACTGTTTTACTTGTGCTCCTTTGATGAATGTGGGGATTCCTTCCTTGGGCATGGGAACTTTTTGGATCGTTTTGTGCTAATTTTCCTCTTATCTTACTTTGCACAAAAAGATGCGTGGAAAATGCTATTACTGTCTCACGTGGTTAAAAATGTTTGTTGTTTGGAATGTGTGAAGAATCCCTTCCTGCTCCTGCATGGTGTTTTGGACTGTTCTCCCTCTATTCTTTTGGCTACGTTGAAAATTGATGTTCCTTCTCACCGCTGCATGGTGATTATCCTAGAGAATGCATGGAGCAACTTGGAGAGTGAGTTCTAGTTCTTAATTGCTACTATGTTTTTCTTTCATGCATGCATGTGATCTTCAAACTGTTCCTTCTTTCTTACTTCAACGTGAGCTTTCTCTATTCTTTTAAAATCTATGATGAATACACCTAGAGGAAATAATAAGGAGTTTGGAAAAACTAAAAATCCTTCAAGCTTCTTATTTACTTCGCACGACTTTTTCTAAGGAGTTTGACGAATGAGGATTTAGGAAGCTTCCTCACAACCGTTTCTTATTCGTCCCGTTAGAACAACTTCCCTCTTTCCCGAGTAGTGGAATTACTTGCCAGGGGGAAGTGGGGAAATAAACAACCAATTGCCAGTGGAAATGGCAGGCTAACAATACCCATTTTATTTCCCCATGTGGGAAATCGGGATTTTTTTTCCCATTTGACAATTCATTAATTTGGCAATCGGGGGAAGAAATCCTACAAGCGGGGATTTAAAATAAATTTTCCAGGAAAGGGGAAATCTGGGTATAGGAAGCCAATTTGGCATCCTCAACAATGGGAAGTGGAAGCTTATTTTTCCCCCGACAATTAAAATAAATCTCGTCGGATGAATTTTAATTAATATTTATTTAATTAAAAACCCCATAGTTATTAAAAATTGATTTTATCAAACAAAGAGTAATTAATTAATTAAATATTAATTGATTAATATTTAACGTAGTTTGAGACCTGGCAGGAGGAGTTCTCGCCTAAAAAGGATGAAACGAAGACCAGAACGATCACAAAAATGAGACGATCACGATGAGAGCGATAGATCACGTAAAGTAACACTTAATAAAATTTTCAAAATTTCCATTTTTATTAATTTTGTGTAGTAAAAATTGGTTGATAATAGCGCCCATGCACCTTCTCATACTTAGTCGATATTCTGGGTCCCAAAAATGGGGCATTTTTCTTCTACAACAAGCTATGGTACAAAGAGGGATGGGCATTTGCAAGGACCCCATGATATGTTGCAGGCAGTTAATGCCCTCTGTGGGTTGTTAGTGCCCAAAAAATATGAATTTCTCTTCCCCTCCCTCTCTCATTCAAAATTCTATATATGTAATGGGGGCTCATGTAAAAATGTTAGTTGAACATTCTCTAATTGCTCCTTTGTTCTCTACAGGTGTTGCAAGTGCATCGTGAACTCAAAAACTTCATTTTAAAGCATTTTGCAAGGAATGCATGCCTCATTTCCCTATTGTAATGAACTATGTCAACATTTGAAGCAATAAAATCAAGTTTGTTGTGATTTTGTAACACTTGTTTGTGTTTTATTGGTTCCTATAGTCACTTCACTACATTTAAAGGTATTTCGTGCATTTTAATAGTTTCTTGCAAGCTTTAGATGATTGTGTTTAATGGAAATAGTAGTGTAAATGTGTGGTATAGACTATGATGCTCTATATATCCTCTCTATCCCCATTTCCTCTCATTTCCAGCTCTTGGAGAGTGTTCAATCCATCCTTTTCTTGGTGATATCACCTCTATAGTGTAGGATTTCTTCATTTTCATTTTCTTTCCTTCTCCATGGTCCTTTGGAATTGATAGGATAGGCTTAGATAGTAGATTTTCCTTCATTAGGAGTAGCAGTTTCATTCGATTAGGAAGAGGAACCAACCTTCTCTGAAGATTTGTCTCAACTGCAAGGTCCCATCCATGAAAATGTTCATAGTAGCAGAGCTTTCTTTACATCACAGAGCTCTCTCTTATGCACATTGCACAATAATTTTCTTATCCATCTCCTTCTCTTTCTTCTAGAAATGATCCTCTATATCAAGCAGTTGAAGGAATATTCTCTAATAGTCCATCATCACCTGTGAAATCCTACTGGAATGTCCTCATGATTTCTCTACCACTACTTAGGAATCTACCAGATGTCACCATGCGTTTCCCTTAATCGAGTTCCTTTAGCATGCATGTGTCAGCTAATCCTTAATAACCTCAACTCCTTATCCTCTCATGATAACCATAATGATTCCTTGGAATATCAGTTTCTTGGATCGCAAGTCTCCATGGCTTATCCACATCTGTATTTGGTCACTTTTCTGTTCGCTCCTTATGCGTGTCTTTTTTTGTTTGTCCAAAATTTACTAAGTCCTAACTCCATCCTACCCTGGCGTGACCCTTTGTGCCTCTCCGAGGACTACTTCTATATGTGCCTTCATGCCTTGTCTCTGCGCACCACAATGCTTCATGCCTTAGGTACTTAGTTACTTTTAAGGGTACAACATCACCCCACATTGAACTGGTTTTTGCCTCGGCACACCCTCGTCCTAACCAACCAAAATCCTTGTCAACCAAAACCTGTTATGGTAATGATGCTACTCCAAAGAATAAATAATAGTGGTAGAAAAAAATATGAGCAAAGAATTAAAGAATGGGGGGGGGGGTGCTTATACGACTAACTGCAAAAGCTCAGGGAATTTTGCATTTATCTCATCCTTCAATTCCTCCCAGGCCTTTAATTTTCATAAGGCCTTTCTCAGTGTGTCCCCTACGACATTGGGCACCTAGTATAGGATAATTTCATCCACCTTCACCTTTAATGTGTAGATGACACCCCCTAACTCTGTGCATACACCCTCAAACTCATCCATCCGCTCAGTGATTGAGTCTCAAAGTTCGTCAATTCTAAAATCTAGCTTCTCGCACTTAGTTTTGATCTTCTTTTTTTCGGTCATGGTGTTAACTAATAGTTGTGCATGCTTTTCCTTGTTGGTGGGGATGGTCTCCTGTAAAACTTTAAGGGTTATCTCCTCCTATGTCACCCACATGTCAATTATTGGCTAGCATTTTCTATAGTTGTTTAAGCCTCTATCTGCTAGTATATTCACCTCTTTGAGTTTGGAGAACAAGTATTCCAACTTAGTGATCCGGGCTTCAAGGATGACCTTGTTCTCTTCCTTTTATTTTGCGAGCTCTGTAGCTATTGAGCCCATGCCATCCTTGATGTTAATGAGTAACATCCCTATGCGTTCCTCAAGATACTCCATCTCATCCCCGTAATTTTTCCTGGCCTAGAATACCAATGCCACACATTGCCCCAGAATGTTCTTCACGAGTGCGTCAGCTTGGTCGAAGGCATCCTTTATCTGTGCCTTCTCTCCCTTTAACCCTTGACATAACCTGTTTATTTATTTCTCCTTGCTTTTTATTTCTGTGATCAGGGTCTGAACACTGACTCTTGTATCTAGATTGCGTCATATCACCTCTAAAGACATATTTTACAAGGCATTACAAGCCTACTCATCTGTAAGAGGGTTAGGATCCACCACCTTATATGTATCTCCCCCCTTCTTCTTTAGGTGAATGGTCTTGATCACATGATCAGTGACTTCGAGCTCAGGTTCCTTGACATGGCAGTGCATAGTGCAATTGAGCATCTTCCTAGTTCTGGGCACACCCCCATCCTGATCCATTAAATCCCAACCATGCAAATTATTTGGTGGGAGGGTGGCGTGAAATATTACGCACATGAAATTCTTGGGGTCATCTAAAACGTCCATAGGTGGGGACACAGGTGTCCACTTCTTCCTTGTATCCTTACACTTTTTCCTCTACTTCTTAGTCCAAGGGGTGAATCCCATATCCTCCTTTATAGTAAATGAGTCCCCCTTGTCTTCCTTTGGGCTGGTGTTTTACAGCATAGAGGCTTCGTGCATTAGACTCTTCCCAACCCCTACCAAGTACTCCTCTCCTTCTTCCTACACCTCATATGCATCTATGGATTTCACCCCAGCCTCCAACTCCACCTCTAATTCTACTTTAAAAGTGGTGGGGTATTCTTCCTCTCCTTCCTCCGAGCCTGTTGTGGGGCTTGATGCGTCGCACGTCCTCTATTTATTTTCCTCAGGATTTTCCTTCTCTTCTTACTCTTCCTCAAGCCCTGGTGATGAGGCATTGGTGCCACCTTGTTTTGAAGAGCTGACACCCTTGCTGTTATTCCAGCGTGTGTAGTACTTCCTCTTCTGTGAAGTATCTAAATTCCCTTCTTGTTCTTGTTCTTCTTGCACTACCTTCATGTGTGGGATTGATGTCTCATGTGGTTTTGGAAAGGGAAGTTTGTAACCTCTACCTCAATCCCTCCCTATGTTTTAGGGCACAACTGTATGAAAACCTGATGGACATACCCCTTGATGGTAATGCTGACTTGTGGGTGTAAGTCCAGGAAATATGGCTCCAAAACCTCAACATAGGCAGGCTGAGTGCCATACTTATATTTAGAGTGTAATGTGTGGACATCAACATTTGCCTTATCTGCATTAAAAACTAATCTTTGCACATCCTTAATCCTGTTGATGGCGCACTTCATGTATCTGGTAGTGAATGTAAAGGGGAGCTTAGACCATGGCCCCATCTCTCCTTTGGCCATCATGAACCTTGCTACACATAAGTGTTGGGTGATGAAAATTTTTACCTTGTCACCATTAACTTGTGGCAACTCATGGGGGATGCACCACTCATTCACGAAGGCTCTGCTCAATCGCTCAAACCACATATTCATTCCTGCATTGTAATCATTTGAGATGGTCCCATGTCATGTGAACTATGCAAATTAGAATACAGGGGAAGCGTGCGTAGGTGTGTGAACCCAAATGTTCTCGTCTGGTCTATCTGGGATGCCAATCTCCCAGAAAATGATTAATAGCAGGATGGATCCCCAGGTGATCTTCACTGCTACCTCGTTATGTACCAGTGCCTCTTCGATAATTCCATTCACGATGAATTAGGAAAAGTTGTAGTGAGACCTCTTAGACACCCTGTAAGCCACGTACAAATATCTACGATTGATGTCCGTCCACCCTTCTGATGCCCCAAATTTGTAGCTAATGAGTCGGGAGGTGACTCTTAGCACTAGGTTTGGGAGATCTGCAATTTTCTATGCCCTACCCCCCTTCTCCTAATGTAGCTTCTTTCCTAGCTCCTTGATCTTGGTAGTGACACATAAATCAAGTGTCATATCTTCTCCAGTATTTTGCAGGCATGTTACCATTCAAATTAGATGGTTTGTGATTCTCATTCTCCTTCCTGTGAAGTAGAAGAAATCTTTATGTACCTGTGACATCAACCACTTGAAGAGCAGGGAGGGTTTGGAAAAGAAGGGAAGCTCCCATAGCTATAAGACCCTAGTCTTTTGTAGCTCCTGCTTTACCGAGTCATCAACCCTAGGGTTTATGAGCCCATCTACCATCAGAGTGTTTCACACAAGGTCCACCCGCATAATATTCTTGTTGTCAGTCATTTTGTGGGCGTACTTGCTGATTTTACACTGATATAGCTTTGAGCTCCACTTCTCAGCCTTGATAACTCTAGGAGGGTACTGCATCTCTGAGTAGATCTCCACGGAATCCTCCTTTTCCACCACTAGTTTCTTTGTGTGTGCCTTCTTTGGTGCCATCTTTCTTTCCTCTGCTTCATACCCTAGGTGCTATGTTCCTTTCTTTTGATTGTCTGAACTCGACAACTTCCCTGCTTCTCTATCACGTAACCTCCCTTTTGCTTCGTTTTCTTCTTCCCTCTGTGTTATGTCACATATTCTACTATAGCTTTACACAATTCCACTAGTTTGTGGTAGTCCTTCAGGTCATTCTTCTTTGAAAAAACCTCGTCGCACTTTGAGCTCAGGAGCACAAAAGAAATTCTCTAAGGCAAGGTAGTCGAAAAGTCACTTTTATACTTATCTCTTATTTATACTTTATTGATGCCTTGGAGTTCCTCCGACCATGTGTCCTAAAGTCACTTTTTAATAAAATGATTTCCTTTGCTTAAGGAAACTTCCATGACATCCTCTCATGCTTCGTATCTATAACCTCTAGGTGCTCCAACACTACTTATATTGTCACAGACCTCCTTTGCGTGCATCTTTGTGCCAAAGTACATAACCTTTACGTTGTCTACTAAGTAGTTCCCAGTAATGTTTCATACCTCATTTTATACCACATGATCCTTCCCTTATTATGGTGTTCACGTTCTCAACCCACCTTTGTAATCGCACAAATTTTATGCACCTTTGTCATCCACGCACCCTTGCCATCCCATCGCTCATTCTTCTACCTTTGCACTAAAATTTTCCCAACATTATGGCCTCGTTCAATATAGCTACTACCTCACCCCACAAAAAAATGTATGCGTGGTCCCCTGCGCATATAACCTCTTACAATGAAATTAGCTACCGGAACACCAATGTGAAAAACAAAGATGAAAACGATGACGAGGGAAACAACAAAAAAGATAAAGAAAACTAAACTAATTGGCATAACTGCCTTATTTCAGATTACATAGAATCCTTATTCATAGTAGGGCTTCAGCCTACTCCCATTGAAGTAACCTGGTAACCTCGTCCCATCCAGTGCTTGTAACTTGCATGCGCATGAATAAAGGATGTACAAGATGATATATGATCCTAACCAATTTATTTTTCAGTTTCTCAGGATGACGCAAAAATTTGGAGTCATAAAGAAAGACCATCTGCCCAACCTCGAATTGTTTGTTTTTAAT
Organism: Taxus chinensis; assembly: GCA_019776745.2. Classification (NCBI taxonomy): domain Eukaryota; kingdom Viridiplantae; phylum Streptophyta; class Pinopsida; order Cupressales; family Taxaceae; genus Taxus; species Taxus chinensis. Next base: position 60,250,453 of record CM034147.1, on the reverse strand, counting down.
ATGGTGATCATGCCATGATTTTTTTTGTGCCTTTTTAGTCTTCTAACTCCATCTAGCAAGGGATCACCTTTTGTCCAACTGCATTAACTTCTCCATGCGTTCTTGTAGTGCTTTTTCATCAGCTAATCCTCCCACACACGCAATACACAAGGATGGTAACATAAACTCTACTAGTAAAACAACTTCTGCACCAAACACCAATTAGAATGGTGTGTCCTTGTTCAATATCTTATAGGTTGTCCTATATGCCCATAATACTGCCAAGACTTTGTCGTCCCAATCTTGTCTTCCCACATCAAAAAATTTGGTCAGCGTGTGACTCGATATCTTGTTAAATCCCCTGGGACTCTGCAACACGATGGGTTGAAAGTCTCAGTGCGATTGCACAACATGGAGCTTTTCCCAAGTGTGGGACCTTGCGAAATCGGAAAAGCTCTCCGGATGAAGGCCGGCTCCTATTCCTCTGTTCAGATGCACCAATAAAACGCAGAGGTTTACCCAAAAAACCTAATCTAACTACCAAGGAGACAGGGAGAGAGAAATGCATAAAAATAAACCTAAGCTAAGGAGGTGATGCACCGAGGAATGTTGGACACCCGTTTTGCAAGATTAAACACAGACCACATAGATGTAATACAACACCATGCACAGGTAACCAAAATGCAATGAGAGATCAAAATGAAAGCAATGAATATATGAGAGGGTTTAGAATCAATCACAGACATACATATATTGCTCAAGGATCGATTCAATACATTGCAATGGCCAAGAGGCAAAAAACAACATTACAATCCATATGGGAGGCTTGAAAACTCCACAAATTCTCTTGCAAGCAGGAGAGAAGGGAGGGTGCAAAGTAGAAATGCCCAACCCTTTTTAAGAGCCTCTCCTTACCATTTATATGAGGAAAAATGAGGGAGAAGAGAATGAATTCGGAGCTCTGCCCCAACCACCTCCAAGACTGCACCTAACTCCTCATCAAATCATGGCGGTAGGTGAGAATCTCAACAACCCAAAACATGGCGAACTGTATTTTTGCATTTTTAAGAACTTGTTCCCACCCAATTAAAGATATCCAGTCGTAGTTGCGTAGAGGACGCCGAGAGCTTTCCGAAAAGTCCAACCTTGTGTGAATCTGAGCTCCCTGTGAAAAGTTATGGCGATCTGAATATTTCCCGCGTCAGGGTCTTCTGCCTGTCGGGTTCGGGGTTCTCCTCTGCATTTGCATCGGGTTTGGAGGATGCCTTGACATGTTTTCACCCCGTGCTTCTGCACCATGTTTCTCCACCTCCGAAACCAACTTTCCCTTTGTGTCGGGTTTTCGGAGATGTTCTTGCATATGCTGTCGGGTTTATTTGCCCCTCGAGCGACATGTTTTCTGCCTTCATGTTTCTCCCGACCCGAAACCTGATTTCCTTTGATGTCGGGTTTTCCAACCCTTGCGACATGTCCTTTGCTGTCGGGTTTTCCAACCCTTTCGACATGCTTCTGCCATGTTTTCCCCCTCCGAAACCCGACATGTCTTCTTGCTTTTGTCTCCTCGGGTTTTGGAACCCCCCGACATGTTTCTGATGTTTTTCCACCATGTTTCTCCACCTCCGAAACCCGATTTCCTTTTTATCTATATTTACCCGGGGGGGGGGGGGGTAAATATATACAACAATTTGGCGACTCACGGGGTTACCTGCCTGCTAGGTAGAAGATCAATGGCCTTTTAGCGATCCATTGGGCATGGAGTCATAAGCAACCCTGAAACCAACCTGATACCGCAACTCCTTCTCCGAGAACACGCTGAACTGTAGAAAACCAACCCAGGAGCAACAAAACCTGTGCCAAAGCACTTAGGGAAACTGAAACCTAACTACAACAAGACGAAGTGCACACGCACTTAGAGGAATTGAAATCTAGGCTAATATTTACAAGGGTAGAACTTTTCTCTTTTCAGTAGCAATGTTTAAGATAGATTCCGTTGACCGGAATCGGGAATTCTTCTCCGTCCAATGTAGACAATTGGAAGGCATTGCTATTCTTACATTCCATGACCATGTAGGGGCCACTCCAAATGGCATCAAACTTGGAATGCCTTCCCGGTTTTGCCCGATCTGCATCCCATTTCAGAACTAAGTCCCCTTCCGAGAAGGTCCTTGCTCTTGCTTTCTTATCAAACCATCTTTTCACTAAGGCCTGATCTTTCTCAATCATTTGAACTGCATGTTCTCTAATTTCTTCCAATTCCATCAACTCTGCATACCTAGCCTCCATTGGTTCGAACTCAGCCAACTCCAACTGCTTCATGAACTCCAATGCAGGCAGTTCTAATGATATAGGCAATACTGCCTCTTTTCCATAGACCAACTTGTAAGGGGAATTACCTGTAGACCTCTTTGGTGTTATTCTGTCAGCCCATAATGCTGATTTTAGCTTGGTATGCCATGTTCTTTGATTTTCATCCAGAGTCCTCCTGATGATTCTTAGCAAATTTTTGTTCGTGGACTCTGCCTGTCCATTACCCTGCGGGTAATAATTTGAAGAGGTGCTCAAATAGATTCCATTCTTGATAGCCCATTCTGTAATCCTGGAACCTATGAATGCCAATGCATTATCTGATATGATAGTGGCCGGCACACCGAACCTGGTCACTATTCCTTCATAAAACTCTAGTATATTAGACTCGTTTGCCTCTTTGAGCGCTACTGCTTCAGTCCACTTGGTGAAGTAGTCCGTTGCCGTGAGAATCCACTTGTGGCCTTGGCTTGAGTTTGGGTTGATGACCCCGACGAAGTCCAATCCCCATTGCATAAATGGTTGGTCAACCAAAATTGGGTGCAATGGAAGTGCTGCTAGTCTTTCTTTGCCTGTGAAGAGTGCACATTTCTTGCACTTTCTTATCCATGTATAGCAGTCACTGAACACCGTGGGCCAATAATACCCTGCCTTCATTATCTTGAGAGCTGTTACTCGTGGGGCAAAATGTCCTCCAGAATCTCCATCATGAAAATCTCGTAACACCCTCTCAATTTGACCTGTCCCAATGCACCTCAATAGAACTCCATTGATGTCCTTTTTGAACAAAACACCATCAACAAGCACATATGGAATGGCTTGTAATCTAAAGTATCTCCTCTTTGCTTTGCTCATTTCTGGAGGGCATAGGCCTGTCTGTAGGAAGTGTATCATATTCTGAGTCCAACAAGGAGTAGGCACATCATCATTTTCATGTTCTTGACCATCCTGTAGTACCAAGGTAGTCTCCTTTTTCATCACCTATTTCAACTTGTTGACTCAAGGCTAGCTGTTCACATAGTCCCTTTCCACGTACTAGCTTTGTGACCTTGATCTCGATGTCATATTCCATGACACGAGTGATCCATCCTGCACGCTTCTCATTCAGATCCTTGTTTAGAAGGAAGTCCTTAACTCCCGCATGGGAGACCATCAATTGGATCTTGTTGTTTGAGACTAGGTGCTTGAATTTCTTTAAACTCCTGATCACTGCAAGGACATGCTTTTCAATGAAAGAGTACCTAGTTTCGTATTCCTCCAAGCCTTGACTGAAGAAAGCAACTGGTTGTTCTAATCCTCCTTTGTTCTATTGTACCAGGATTGCAGAAATTGTGTCTCCACCACCGAAGGCATATAACATGAAATCCTTGGAGAAGTCTGGATTGACAAGAGTCGGAGCTTGAGATATAGCTTCCTTTATTGCCTCGAAACTTGCCTTGCCTTCAGATGTCCACTTAAATGCCATGCTCTTCTTTAACATCAGCGTTATTGGCTTTACGAGAGCTGCAAAGTTTGGAACAAACCTGCGGACAAAATTGATCCTTCCTAAGAAGCTTTGAAGAGCCTTCTTGTGACTTGGCAATGGCAATGCTTGAATTGCTTCAACTCTTTCTGGGTCAATCGTCAACCCTTCCTTTGAAACAATATGGCCTAGAAGTTTTCCCTCGTGAGCCAAGAATATGCATTTTTTGGGATTCAATGATACCCCAAATCTTCTACACCTCTGAAATACCTGCCTTAGATGAAAGAGGTGATCCACTGCATTTTTTGAGAATACAGTGATGTCGTCAAGATATATTAGAACTATTTTATTGATCAACCCCTTAAATGCCATATCCATTGCCCTTTGGAAGGTGGCTCCAGCATTTGATAGCCCAAATGGCATCTTCTTGTAGGCATAGGTCCCCCATTTGGTGGTGAAAGCCGTCTTGAATTGGTCATCTTCTTTCACCATCACCTGATTATACCCTGAGTAGCCATCTAGGAGAGAGAATCTCTCTGAACCGGATACTACTTGCAATATTTGTTCCATTGAAGGAAGTGGGTAATGATCTTTGAGAGATGCCCTGTTGAGGTCTCGGAAGTCCACACATAACCTAATTTCTCCGCTCTTCTTCCTGACCGGAACCAAGTTCGCAACCCAGCTTGAGTGCTTGATCGGGAATATAATGCTTGCCTCTATTAGCTTGTTAAGCTCTTTCTTCATTAGAGGCTCAATGTGAGGGTTGACTGGTCTCTGCTTCTGCCTGATGGGCTTAGCATCTGGATCCAATTCTATGGTATGTTGTGCCAAATTTGGATCGAATCCTCTTAAGTCTTCATAGCTCCAAGCGAAGACATCTGGAAATTCTTGGCAAAGTTGTATGAAATCTGATTTCTCTTGCTCAGTGGCCACTTTACCAATTTGAAGTGTTTTGCCTTCCCCAACCAGAATTGGCTCTGAATCTTCTCTCTTGACCTGTATGTTAGCCTTTTCCTTACGAAACTGGTCGTTAGGGTTGAAGATAGACTCCAACGTTACTAAACCCTTAGGAAGCTTGTTTGTCCGTAGCTGCACTACTTGATCCCCATACTGCTGCTCTAGCCTATCCTGATTTCTAGCTGAGAATTCAGCCTCTTCTTGCAAGAAATTGACGATCTGTTGATCGTTCTCAAACACCTGCCAGCTTGTGTTCTTATCTGGAACTGCTGGCCTCATAATCACATGGATATGTGGCTATGTTTTTGCTCTTCTAATGTTGTCAACCACATCAAACGTTGCTCCAACTGCTGCGAGCCTATCTGCGGCTTCATTTTTCTTCCTGGGTATGGACACAATGTTGAAAGCTTCGAAATCCTCAATGAGGTCCCATACCCTATTCTTGTAGCTCTTTAGCAGGTCGTTCTTTGTAGCATGTTGTCCCCTAACTTGGTTGACGATTAGCTCGCTATCTCCAAACACCTGCAAGTTCTTTATGCCCCTTTTCCTGGCCCAATGAAGTCCATGAATCAAGGCCTCATATTCAGCTGTGTTGTTTGAACAAGAAAACTGGAAACGAAAAGCTGAATAATACTTGATGTCTTGTGGTGAAATCAACACTGCACCACCTCCAGCACCTTGCCTGCTTCTCGAACCATCGAAGAAATAATTTCCAAACTTTGTTTTCATCCTTTTGTTCAGGCTGAATGATGTCGGGAATGGGTGAATTTTCTTCGTGTACACAATACACGCCCAATTCAGATTCTTCAATTTCCTTGTATGGGTCAAATTCATGACTTTTGTTTGCCCATTCATCCAAAGTTAAATCAGGAATTCCCTCGACCTTAGTACCTGCTTCTAGATCACTTGAACACTCCTCCTGATCAAAAACTGAGCAATTTGCATTGATAGGACCTGGTACATGAGGCTCAATATGGAAATTGGCAATTGGTTCTGACCTGATTGTTGCTTTAGCTCCATACCTTGTCCTGAAAATCATGTGCGACCAATCTGCAGATAAATATCCACCGATCTTTGCAGTGAAGTCCCTTGATAAACACAACGCAAAGAGTGGCGGGAGGTCAATTACAGACACATCTTGCAAGAACTGTAACATTAGGACATGAATGTAGTGTTAGGCTTAACCCCTTGATGACCCCAACTGTTCCCACTGCCGTTCCATCTAGTTGCACTACTCCTTTCAGCACTGGCTCATACTTCAGACCCAGTTGATCCGCTATTTGCTTCGGCATCACTGAACTACTTGCTCCTGAATCTATCATGCAGTTGTGTACCAAGTGGTTTCCAACAATCAATGAAACATAGAATGGTGGAGGCTTCAAATTTTTCCTTGTCTGGCCCCCATCATGTTGCACTGCATTAGTGAGAACTTTCTCATGTCCCTGGTTTGATACATTTGTGGCAGACCAATTAGCCATTGCAGCTTGCAATAAATCTCGTTGCCCTGGGATCGCCAGTGATTCCCACATGGAAATGTTCACATGTGTCTTCTTCATTTGATCGATGATGTTGAAGGGGGATGAAATTTCCTTTTGCTGTCCCTTACTTGGTGCAACCTTTTCTGGAGCTTGAACAGGTGCATGTGTTGCTACAACAGGTACCTTAGGCTGATTTTGCACATTTGGAGCTATGTTTGGTCTACTGACCCCCTGTTGTGTAAGAGTGGGTTGAGAAACAACTGGATTAGATGGTTGTCCCTCTACTATGCTTCTCTTCTTTGACCGTGTGTTGGCAGCCACGCCTTGAAAAGGCTGTTGGTTAACTCCACAGAAGTCTTCCGTTTGCCAATTGGCCAATGTGGTTTCTGTCGGAGGTCCTTCTTGTTGCGTTCCTTGCTGCTGATTCTCTTCCTGGCTTGGTTCTTGAGGAACACCAATGGTTTGCACCATCAAGGCCTGATTCAGTGCACCATTAAAACATGCTGACTGATTGTGAGGTAGATTGCAAGGGTAACACCAGTCGTACTCCTGTGCCATGTTATTTTGTGTCGGGACCAAGGCTCTTGAGGACGTCGCTGTATTTGGATCATACGGCCGAAATGGCCTGGCAGCTTGAGGCTGTCCTTGGTTTTGGTTTTGATTTGCAGCCTGAGGTGGTGGTGGTCTATTCTGTTGGTATGAGGGCCTAGCCTGGTACTGCGCTTGAGGCTGATATGGTCTAGCACTTTGAGCTTGCTGTCTTTTGATAGTCACAAGCTCATTTCCAAGGTTCTGCAGTTGTTTCATGACCTCCTGCAATTCCTTTGAAGTATTTGAAGATGTGGATGCCTCATTATTGCTTTGATTTCTAGGAGTTGGAATGGGATTCAACTCTGGTGCTTGACTGGTTGTAGGATTTCCCATATCTGGATAGAGAGGCATTGGTGGCCTTGGTGCAAGCTTGCCAGCTTGGATCAAACAGTTCTCTGCTCTGATCGCTGTGTCATAGGCCCCTGGCAGCGTTGTCCCTCCCATTGATTGGATCATCATGGCTATGTCTGAATTTATAGCCTTTAAGAAATAAAGGAATGCTCCTTCGGCGGTTGGTCTAACAGCTATTGGGATCCTGTCCCATGTCCGTTGGAACCTGAAGTTGAAATCTGCCATTTGTTCGTTAGGAGCCCTTTTGATTCTTGTCAGCTGTTCCAATAAAGACAAATTATCCGCCCTCTCCCCAAATTGGTTGCAAAGAGCTGAATAAAGTTGGTTCCAATTCATAATGGACCCTGCTGTTAGGCTCCTAAACCATTGTAAGGCCTTGCCTTTGAAAGATGAAGCCAACAACTTGACTGCAACATCCATTTCATTTATTTCGTGGATTGCGCATACATTAGCAATATCCTGGATGTGATCAATAGGAGTAGTATGATTTTCTCCTGTGAAATAGGGTATATTCTTTAGCGCTGCAACTGGAATTTGGTTCTGAGCATTTAGGGCAAGTGGACTACTTCCCGTGAAATTGACAAAGGGATTCGGTGGTAGATGCGCCATTATGATTGGCCTAAGAACCCTGGTTGATGCGAGAAAAGGCCTACCAGGTGGAGGTGTAGACAAAGTCCTGTTAGGTGGAGATGGTGATCTTTGTGGTCTTCTTCCTCTCCTTCCTCTGCCTGGTGAAAGTTGCAAGTGGAAAAATAGCCCTTCTTCTCGAGTATTAGACCTGGTTCGAATTCTTCTCATGTGCCTGGGCAACTTGTGCTGCTACACCACTGAACTCTATCCCTTCGGAGTCGCCAGATGTGTTAGAGAACAAGCCTCTAAAAGGCTGGATTTTGCCAAGTTACACACCAAACTTGACAGTATTGAAAATATAATTTAAAATTTGAAGGACCCAGAGGAGACAATCTTCAATCCGGAATTCAGGCCTTGTTGTGCAGCTGCGGATCCCCGAAAAGTACAGGCGGAACTCAGGTCATGCGATGCAACTCACAAAACCCGAATTGCTATGTGTCAGAACTTGGAACATGTCCGACATCCCTCAAAACCTGAAATCACTGCTGTCGGGAATAGGACCATGCAATGCATCCCCCAAAACCCGAATTGCTGCTTTGATGTTCTCGGACCCCGAAAACCCGAAATCACTAAATACCTGAAATTTTGAAAGTCAAAATATCAAAAAACTAAAGATACCCTTTTGAAGATTACCCTCAGATCTACCAACTGTTGAAATTTTGACCTGTTTTGAGCAAGATAAACCCTTGAAAAATGATTTCGGAGTTCAGGCTAGGAGGTGCAAAATCCAAAATTTGTAAAAAACTGCAATTTTTTGTGCAAATTTCATGAAAACTCCTTCAAATTTTGATGGAATGACCTCTTGGTCCCACCGGGCGTGCCAAAACTGTTGGTGTCGAAACGCAGCACCCCTGGGACTCTGCAACACGATGGGTTGAAAGTCTCAGTGCGATTGCACAACATGGAGCTTTTCCCAAGTGTGGGACCTTGCGAAATCGGAAAAGCTCTCCGGATGAAGGCCGGCTCCTATTCCTCTGTTCAGATGCACCAATAAAACGCAGAGGTTTACCCAAAAAACTTAATCTAACTACCAAGGAGACAGGGAGAGAGAAATGCATAAAAATAAACCTAAGCTAAGGAGGTGATGCACCGAGGAATGTTGGACACCCGTTTTGCAAGATTAAACACAGACCACATAGATGTAATACCACACCATGCACAGGCAACCAAAATGCAATGAGAGATCAAAATAACAGCAATGAATATATGAGAGGGTTTAAAATCAATCACAGACATACATATATTGCTCAAGGATCGATTCAATACATTGCAATGGCCAAGAGGCAAAAAACAACATTACAATCCATATGGGAGGCTTGAAAACTCCACAAATTCTCTTGCAAGCAGGAGAGAAGGGAGGGTGCAAAGCAGAAAATGCCCAACCTTTTTTAAAGAGCCTCTCTTGACCATTTATATGAGGAGAAAATGAGGGAGAAGAGAAGAATTCGGAGCTGCCCCAACCACCTCCAAGACTGCACCTAACTTCAACAAATCATGGCGGTAGGTGAGAATCTCAACAACCCAACATGGCGAACTGTATTTTTGCATTTTTAAGAACTTGTTCCCACCCAATTAAAGATATCCAGTCGTAGTTGGGTAGAGGACGCCGAGAGCTTTCCGAAAAGTCCAACCTTGTGTGAATCCGAGCTCCCTGTGAAAAGTTATGGCGATCTGAATATTTCCCGCGTCAGGGTCTGTTTCCAGTCGGGTTCGGGTTTCTCCTTTGCATCTGCATCGGGTTTGGAGGATGCCTCGACATGTTTTCACCTCCGTGCTTCTGCGCCATGTTTCTCTGCCTCCGAAACCCGCTTTCTTTGCGTCGGGTTTTCCAACCCTTGCCATGTTTCTCGCCATGTTTCTCCACCTCCGAAACCCGCTTTCCCTTTGAAGTCGGGTTTGCGGAACCCTCGAGCATCGGGACATCCTTTGCGGTCTACATGCTTCATGTTTCATGTTTCCCGAAACCTGAAACCTGATTTATTAACCTTTGATGTCGGGTTTTCCAACCCTTCCGACATGCTTTGATGTCGGGTTTTCCAACCCTCCTTTGACATGTTTCTTCTTTCTTTGCTGTCGGGTTTTCCAATCCCTCTGACATATTTTTGCCGCTTCCCGAAACCCGATTTCCTTTGATGTCGGGTTTTAGAGGCCCGACATGTTCTTTTGATTGTCGGGTTTTGGAGACCCCCCGACATGTTCTTCATGTGTTTCTCCGCCTTGTTTCTCCGAAACCCGATTTGCTTGTGTTTATCTATATTTACCCGGGGGGGTAAATATATACAACAGGGGTGCACACCATAACCTGAATAGTTACGCATATGGAATTGTATCCTAAATGCTCTATGTGTCCTCTCATGAGTCAATCCTTGATAAATGGTTAGGCCCTGAGTTACTCTTTCCTGGTTTCAAAAAACCTTTAAACTCAAATTCGTGGAACAACAAGACCCATCAACATATGTGCCCTTTTTAAGCGGGCTTGTTCACCAAGTACTTCAATGTCATGTGGTCTATGTAGAATATGAAGGGTGTCACCAAAAAATATTGCCTGAATTTGTGTAGTGCATAGATCATTGATAACATTTCATGCTCAATAGTAATATAGTTTTTCTCTGCTGGTGTTAACTTTCTGCTAGAAAAAAAACAAGGGGTGGTCAACAATTCCTTCTCCATGTTGTGCTAAGATAGCCCCAATCGCCGTTCCCGAGGTATCAACATGTACATGGAATGTCTTATCCTAAGAAGGACAACATAATATGGGTGCAATGATAAGCTTATTCTTCAATGCATAAAATGTAGTTTACTACGTCTCTCCCCAATGGAATGTACATATGTACTTCAACAATTCCTCCAATGGCATAATGATCTTGGCATACCCCTTAATAAATTTCTAGTAGTACCCCGTATGCCTAATGAATCTGCGCATTGTGCTTTGGCTAGTAGGTTCCCCCAATCCCACAATAATGATAACTTTGGTGGGATCCACCAACAAGCCTTCCTTACATATGATATGACCCAATAGGGTTCCAAATGGAGTAGGGAAGAGAAAATTCCTGATGTTGAGGGATATGCGCAACTATCAACATCTCTCAAACATCAACCATAAATTGTCACAATGGTCCTTCACTAGTCCATGCACTGTCTAGTCATCAAGGTAAACCTAAAGGAACTTATGGATAAAATCTTGAAATTCCTAGACCACTATGCATGAAAACATAGTAGGTGCATTCCTTAGTCCAAATGACATGACCATGTAGGTAAAACTTCCCCATTCAGTGGCGAAATTTTTCTTTTCTTGGTCCTCCTTTGCGATTCTAACTTGATGATATCTTGAGAATCTGTATGTGAAAGAATGGATTTCATGCTCAGCTACTCCTTCCAGAATTTCCTTAGTGAAGGGGGTTGTAAAAGAATCAATTACACATACCACATTCAAATCCCTGTAATAAACACATATCCTTGTCTGCCCATCCTTCTTAATGGTGATGACCATCAAACTTATCCATTCTGATTCTTCCATAGCTTTAGTGATGCGTGATGCGATCATTTTTTCTATCTCCTCCTTAACTCAGACATGTAAATTTGGATTCATTCAGTAAGTTCTCTTCCAAATTGATCATGCTCCTTCCTTTAGCTTGATCCACATCTCCCCCAAAGAATGGTGAACTCCCTTAAGTTCATGGTACCTACGCGGAAATAAATCCTGAAACTCACACAATAGATCAATGATCTTTGAAACCTCCTTTTCTGACTAATAGTCCCCAATAGTAGCCTCCTTAGGTTCCATTTCTGAGCCAATGTTAACCTTTTTTGTGTTGAGGGGTTTATGGTAGGTGCGTGCTTGCTCATCAACACTATTTGTTACTTCACGTGTACACATAGTATGGTTAACATCCAAGTTTTCCACTTCCTCACCATCTATCACATAGACCATTTTCCCCTTCTCTTTCTCCATGTAAGCTTGTTCAAGCTGTATCTCATTTGATGATTCCTCATTAGAGTGCTCTTCTAAGCCAAGCTCACAAAATAATTCCAGTATTCTATCCTCTGCCATGTCACTGTCTCCCATAGTTAGGCACTTAACAACCTACATCACCTTGTTAGCCAAGGGCTTAACACCTTTATATTTAAAAGTTTGAATCAAGTCATTTTTTAACTCTCGCTTGTTCCCTATTTGATGACATAAGTCTAAATGAACATACCATGCACATGCATAACCTTGTAGTGTGGAATAAAACTTGTGCACCCAGAGGGAAGGGGGTAGAGCCTCTGTTCCTTCCATCTAGATCCTCTCGCACTTCTGGAAATGATCTGAGTCAGATCCTTTCCCATCATAGATACAAAGTTTAGTTGGCGTGTTGCTCCTGAAGAATCTAATAGAGAGTGAAATTCTCACCTCACGCCACCTTAGAAGATTTTCCTAATGCATCATCCACCAACGTGTTGCGGTTCTATGCAAATTGTAAACAAGCATGCTCCTTGATTCGATCTCACATCTCCATTGGTCTTTAATGGATTGTAGGAAAACATTAGGGTTTCCATCCCCATTGTAGCTTGGTAATTTCTTCCCTTTTTAATGCCTAAGTGCGTGCGCCCTTATCACTCTTGTAACATATCCTCTCTAATGCCACCTAATTAACTCATACGTCCTGTGCACCCAATTGTCGCATGCTATAATAGTGGTATCACTCATAGATTGAGCGTCTTCAAAGTGAATAACTCCTTTCGTAGGATTAATCACCTTAGGGTCCCTGATAGAGCACACATAGATTCAGTCAAGAAATTTTTATCCCAAGGGCTCAGTATAGGGTGCTTAATTCACATCGGTCAAGGTGATGATAACTTGTTCTTCCTTGTTCTCAAAAATTATGTACCCCTTATTGAACCATAGGTCAACATTTCTCTTATAACACCATGGGCACTCAAGTAATGCTAGAAAGTTTTCCATCTTGGCTAACACCCAGACTTCGAATTGTCCAGTGAATTTTGCTCCTTGGATAATGATAAAAAAATCCTTCAAGACACCAACGGGCAACAACTTTGTCTTGTTATCCATATACATAACATTTGAAGAAGGATGTAATGGGGCCCTTCCCATTTTATGTCATGCATCTAGAGTGGGAACATTAACTTCTGCACCTATGTCTATCAGAATATTTCTCATAAGCCACCTATCGACTACTGTATTTAAGGGAATCTCCTTATCATAATCAATGGTGTGAGGGGGAAGTTTAGCGTGTAGGACCTATTGCTCACACTCTCCTCCGGTGCGTGATAATTTTTCTTGTAACCACTCCCCCTAGTAAAGGAATGATATTCTCCTGCCTCAACATTTTACATACGTCTTTGACCTCATCCAGATCTTTCTATGGAGCCTCAGTGCTCTTCCTTTGATTAAACTATCGTGACTACTTCTTTAGGCACTGGATCTCTCCTTGTAGGATTTGAAATACATCCATGGTCTCTTGATAAACCTCTTTATGATAAGTAGGGTCTGGATACTTCCCGTGCACCACCTCTTCTCTTGTAACCAACGGTTACTACCATGGTATATCCCTGACACACGTAACCTTAGCTCACGTCGTTACCAGTACAAGTTCTAGTTATGACTCGCGTGCCACCCTTTACATCCATTATGAGTCAGCCTTCTTCACGCTTATCATTCCTGTGCCTTTATCATTTTGTTGTTGTTGGCTCATATGCTAAAATAGCTTAAGCACTCCTCATACTTTTTCTTATTTCCACATCAAGAGCATTGTAATAGATCAATGCACTCATGCCTTATGTAACACCTTTGAAAAACTGTTATATTTCTCTTTTGCATTGTAAGCATTGACATGTGATTTTCTTGAAGCAGTGTGCTCCTTTGCTTGTTGAAAATCATGCTTGTAAGGGATAAATCATTTCTGCTCTTGGATTCATTAGACTGAAATGCTGATGCTTGCAATAATCCATTTTCACTTCGGATAGGTGAGTTGTAATCTGGTTAAGATGGTTGCAAACTTATCTCTATTAACTGACTCATCCTTGGATCAATTCCATTGATCCAAGGAATGTTTTAAATCTCCTTACCTGGTCTGAATGGTAAACTGACATTCATAGGTTGAGAGACATAGTGGACTGAACTTTTGTATGTTTACAAATTATTTTTGGTCTTGTAAGATCATACCTGCATTCAGTTGTATGTTTTGTGCTCAGATCTTTAGGATTGATCTCTTGAGGACATTTCATGGCGTAAGTGGAACGAAGCCTACTTCACGACTATGAAGGGAATCTAAGTCCTAAACCTATGGGATTGATCCTAATGGTATTCTAAACTAAGGTAAGTGCACCTACTTCCTAGCTATGTCTACTTATTTGGGTGACAATCTATCCTAAGCTTCATATTCTATGTTGGGATGGGAAAAAACCTAAGGTGATGTTAGGTATACTCCTAACCTATTACCTACTACTAAATTGGTTGGAATTCTACCCTATCTTAAGTTGGAAAATTACTATGGAAATGTTTATAAACCTAAGGTAATTACTTTTTAGACTAACCTAAGGTCATAACCTAAGTTATGGATATCTATCCTAAACTAATGAAAGGGACCTAGGGTCTCATGGTAAGATTGGTGACGGTTCCAAAGGCATTTAATTGATTTGATTTTTTGAATTAATAGGGATTACTTCAAGTTTTGGCAGAGACATGTAAACTTGGTGGAAGCTTACGTGGAATCATAGTTAAACTTGGAAATGCATGTAGAGGTTGAAATAACATTCACTAATTTTAGGAGGCAGTGGTAAGGAGAGATAGGAAAGAGATTGTGGAGTAATGGCATTAATGAACCTTGAATTTTGTGAGAAAACCATCTTGGAAACTATGAGGGTGGATTTGTTGGAGGTTGTTTGGTCTTGCATGCTTTGCAATTTTTTCTCTGCATGGAGCTATCTGGTTCTTCAAACCAAGAGTTTGACTTTCACTTTGTGGCTATTTTTGGTTTCTCTGGTCTATTTTTGATCCAAGGAAAGTATATGAGGCATTGGAGAAAGAGATGTTTGGTTTTTGATCTTTCTTGGAGGAGAAAAAGAGTTGGAAGCTCGGCTGGAAGTCTCCTTCGAATTGGCAGAAGCACTATCAGGAATGATAGGCTCTACCCATTAAGATTTCTTACTTTCCTCTAAATGTTTCATTAAAATAACTCTTCTCTCATGAGATAAATGGTTACATGTTTTGTCTGGTTATTTACTTTCATGATTGAATGAATCTCTGTGATTTTTGGATATGAATCCATTGCATGATAATTTTAGTCTTTGGATGTTTTTCTCTGTGCAAGTTCAATGTTGATAATGTATGGAATTTTAGAGGCTTTGTGTTTGTTTGGAACTCGTATTCGGATTGTCTGCTCGAAAAGAGCTTGAGAAAATGGTTTTTGATTTGAGTTTGAAATGGTAGTCTCTTTTGAAATCTTCACCTTGATGCATCTTGAGTTTGGAAAGGTTGTAGTACTTCTATCCCAGACTGTACCGTTACTTTGAGCATGTAATGGCATGTAAATGTTTGAGGATATTCTACTCTTCTCTATTCTGGGTAACCCGCATCTTGTTTGAAAGTATTTGATTGTTTTGATAGAAGGATGTTGGACCTTTTATGGAACTATATCTTGTTGTGGGGATATAGAACCTCTAGTTCGATATTGTATTGTTACTTACCCTTCGGTATGAATTCGAGCTCGTTTGAAAGTAATTAATGGGATCTTGAGTATATGGAAGTGTTGTGTTCATACTTCTACTTGTGTTATTTGATTGGAACAATTACCTTCTCTGTCTCGATCTTTATGTGCTAGATGGAGTTGTGAAAGTTATTTTAGTTGGTGATTTCTATTACCATCATTCATGAGTAATGGAGACCTTTATTTGACTTATTACTTAGTTTTTGAAAGTGTATTCTCTTTAGAAGGATTTTGGACCTTTTATGGAACTGTATTTGTTGTGGTTTTTTAAAAAAAGATACTTTCGATACTAATTGTGTTTTCGAGGATTTTGAAGCAATCTAGTTTGAAGTATAGTGTTGTGTTCATACTTCTTCTTTGTTATGATTGGAACTTACCTTCTCTGTCTTGATCTTTATGTGCTAGATGGATCTGTGAAAGTTATTTAGTTGGGATTTCTGTTACAGTTCGAGTTTGTGGGTAATGTTGAAACTTTGTTTGACTTAAAACTTGTGTTGGGTTTTCGTATTCTCTTTCAGATCCATTTGAATGGATTTCTAGTTTTTAAAGGAGATAGGAGTTGAATACTCTTGTGGAATGTATCTTGTTTTGCCAAGATTTGTACTTCTGCTTTGGGACTGTACTGTATACTTTTCTCTACAGCAGGAACCTGAACTTGTGTTTAAACAATGACGAATAGATGAATAAGGATTTGGCATTATTGCGTCCTGGATTACATTTTGTATACGAACTGGGTTAGTGTTGATATTTTTGTTCCGATAAGGTTTGAATTCATAAGGAAAACTAGAAGTGTTATTTTCTATAAATTGTGTGTGTGGTTTTGTATTCTCTTTTGGGAACTAGTGAAATAACTTCTGAGTTTGAAATGGAATTTGGAATTCAATTGATAATACAAAGGTGAATGAATTCTTGATCGGATCCTTTTCTATTGAGTTTCCTTTAACTTTTGTAAAGTTAAGTTTAGTTTATTCAAACTTCTCTATAGATTGAGTCTCTTCCATGTTGTAGAGTGATTACTATTCTAGGCCTGTTCGACTTCTTGAGTTCAATTTTCTTTCCTTTCTATCTTGTATGAAATAGTGTGAACTCACTCTTCTGAAAATGGAAACTTCCTTGTGGATTGTTTAGTTTAATTTGTTACTAGTCGACTATAGAAAGTTCACGGAAATAGTTGTATGTTTAGGCAACTTTGGGGCTGTCATTCTTAATACTAGGAAAACCCAATCATCCCTGTTTAATCTTTCTTGATCTCAGCTAATTTGTATTGATTCAATTGTTGTATTCGATTGGAAAGTGTAAGCTTGAGTCTGTCCTGTAGAAGGGAAAACGTAATCATGTTTAGACTGACTGTTTTGATTGATTGAGTCATGCTTCATTTGGATATTGTTTTTGGAAGGACTCCTCTTTGTGCACTCTATAATATTATGAATCTTCCCTGGATGGACACGAGAAGAGATTATCCTTGTGTAAGTCTTGCTTTGATTTTTGGAATGTATGGTTTCAGATCTCTGAATGATATCTTCTATAATGTAGAATTTATTTAAGGCTTGCAAGTAGGATGATGACTGTTTTGATTCTCTCCCTTCTCAGATTGGTTTGGGATTCTTTTATCAGATGTTGTCTCTTAAATGGTGAATCCTTTTATTGGTTTCCTTGATTGATGCAGTTATGTAGGTAATCAGTTATGTACTTTCTGAACATGTTTTCTATCTTTTAGATGAATGGTGAATCGTGGATAGTCTGTATTGATTCTTCTTCTTATTTATTTAAGTTGTAGGATGAATCATCCTAAATATGTACTATGTTGAAATGTTGTCTGTACATGATTCTTGGAAAAATAACAATTTTTTGTTACTCTTTTCATAGTAAAGTTAAATTCTGTATTTCAATTCAGAAAGAATTATGAAATAATTAGACGACAAGATCTGTTGTTTGTTTTAAATAAGTAATTGATTGGGTCAATTCTTATATGATATAATGCAGTAGTTGCTGATTATATTATGCTCTTTTCTTAAAAGTGAATTCAGACTCATTATTTGTACTTCTTTTATGGTTGTTATTACTTATGCTTATTTGTATGATATATTAATTGTTTCATTAAAGAAGAGTTGTTTTAATGGAACAATTAGTGGAATGCACTTCATTTTAATGCTTAGTGCTTATCATGCTCAGTTCAATGAACTGACCCATGCTAGCAATTTTTGCAGATGGACTTCGTAAGTGATAAAAGAAGGCAAAAACTTTTATGATGTATTGGCTTATTTAAAGTCTGGTTCTTTTGTAAAGAATTTCAATTCATTCTTGAGTTGTATTGAAAAAGAAAAGTTATGTTCTTTTATGATCTTAATGTTGATCGACATGCAGTATGCCTGAAATGCATAGTCTTGTAAAGTGTATATTTTATCATGATGAATTGAAAGGTTTGGAGACTGACTCCAAATTGTGGTGTAAATTCTCTTGTACTTTGTATGAAGGAAATAGTAATGCTATCTTGTCGATATTCTTTATATTTGTTTGTATACTTATTACTGTTATCATTTAATAAGTTGGAATAAGGGAATAGTTCAATCTCCCTTACTAAAGTGTAACTTTTTAAGTTGCAAAAGATGTCGTTCTCTATCTAAACAACTATAGTATAATAATGAAATATGTATTGGACATACAATTAAACTATATGAGTGGTGAATGATAAAAAGGTTATGTTAACCCTAACATTTAATCATGTAGAGGAAGACTCTTCCTCTCTCAAAAGAATGAAAAATAAAAGGAATGGTGGTTATGATCTTTAATCTTTGTACTTTGTTTTATACAAAGTAAACACTAGCTGAACCTAGGTGGATGATACACCTTCTTTGGACAACTAAGTTACATTAAAAGTTAACTGTTTGATGTTTGCTTTTCCCTGTTTTGGGATAACTACTTGTTATGCCAAGTTAATGAACATAAATGCAAACATGAGTTAATGAAGTTCTTAATATCAAATCAGATTAATTATGGATAAAGAACTTAATGAATGTTGGAATTAGGGTTAGGCATGGTTGCTGCAATCTGAATCTTAATCCAAATTTAATTATGAATTAATGACCACCAAGGGGTATGTACATCATGATGAATCAGTTCTAACAGATGTTGGCACATGCCAACTACAGGACTGTACCTTCGAGAAGACTAAGGGCTTCTCGAGGATACAATGTTGTAGTTGACATGTGGCAACACCCTTCCATATTTGTTCATCTAGATCTACACACATCTGGACTTGAACTTAGTTTCTCTCTAGGTCAAGTTAGTAGCATGATTAGAATAGGAAGTAGCTTTCTATGACTCAGGGTACCTAGGCACATTCGGATGACTTAGGTCGGTCGAGTATGCCCATATACCCTAAGTCATCGTGAGCATCTCCCTATAACAAATTATGTCACTAACCTGGGTTAGGGTCAAACCTTGGGCAAGTGGACTGACAGAAGTAGTAAAGACCATTCTAGATAACAGTAGAGTGAGATGAATGACATGTTCTGAATTGATGAGTATGTCATCTAGGAATAGTAACATGAATAGTATGTTGAAAATATTTGGCCAAAGTATCGCAAGATACTGTTGCATTATCATATGTCACCGAGTTTAAAGAAACGTGATGTCAGATGAATATTGGTAACAAATATTCAGATAGGTTCTTTAAAAAGATCACTCAGTACCCGGAATAGGGTAGGAAAACCAAGTATACATAGTATACATAAAGTATTCTATACTTTAAGACAAACATGAGAGATCAGTTGGTAACCGAGTCATGAAATGAGAGATCGGTAATTTACCGAGTCATTACAGCTGCATATGGTTATCTGTTATGAGATTGATTGGCATGGAATGTGTGTTCTAAATGATGTTTTATTTAGAATAGAGAACATTGTGTAAAAAAAAAATCCCTTGTTTCTAAAGTCTTAAAATGGGAATGTTACATCTTGGTATCAGAGCTGAAGGTTACAGCTCTTGGACCTATTGTGTCCATAATCTGATAAAACTTAAATTTTCTTGTTAACATAAAATGGTTAGAACAAGAGGAAATGTTGCAAATAATCCTCCACCTGAGGAAGGAGCAGCAACTGCCCAAAAACTTGATGAGATCCTTGCTGCCCTGTTGGACACAAGGGATCATTTGGATGTACTTGAACAACAAGTAATGGGAAATGAGGAGGAAGAAGATGCTGGTAATAATAATCAGCCACCTCCTAAGGACAACACCAATTTAGGTGTTGATAATAACAATGTGAACATACCTGATCATCCTGAGAACAAAAAGGCTAGGCTGGCAGCTGAACTCACTAATGATATAAAAAGGATAAGTCCACCCAAGTTTGATGGCACCACATTAGGAGATGGAGCTGAGAATTGGCTCAGTGAAATGGAGAAGTACTTTGCAATAAGGAATTTCTCAGAAGAAACAAAGGCGATATGGGGAGCATATCAGCTTTCCCATGAGGCATCTTCATGGTGGGACAACCGTAAGGCTGAGTTGAATATTGATGAAACTAATATCACTTGGGATCAATTTAAAGGTTACTTTAGGCAACGTTGGCTACCACAACTTTATTATGATAAGAAAATGACTGAATTCCAGAACTTAGCTCAAGGAAAGCTAACTGTAACTGAGTATTGGGAGTGGTTTACTAAACTCCTTAAGTATGTACCTCAGTATCAAACTGACGAGAAGTTTAGGATATAGAAATTCATCATGGGATTGAATCCCATTATAGGAGGAGAGGTGGATGTTCACAGCCCAACCACGATGGAAGGGGTTGTTGAAAAATCCATAAGGCAGGAACAAAAATTGAAGGAAATTTCTGCTCATAAAGAGGAAGTAAGGAAGAAATTCCCCAACTCCTCTTCATCATCTCTTGCACCTAAGAAAGGACCATGGAAGAAATTTGGAATGAAAAGTAAGTTTTCAGCTGATAATAGTAAGAAAGAAACAACAAATAAGTCTGTTGGTAATGCACGAAACAACTTTGTCAAGAATAATAATAACAGACAGAAGTCCTATGGAGGTCAGAATGATAACTCTAAGGCTAGAAATAAATCCGAGCCTAGAAAGGGACCTGTAGGAGGTTGTTATAACTATGGAAAAGATCATTACGCAAATCAATGTCCTTTGAAAAAGGATGATCGTAATCAGCAACACAAGATACATGTCATAGTAGCTGACAAGTAGGCTGAAAAATAGGCCACACCCATAGAGGTTCCGGGTAAGTTATTTGGCATACCTATAACTATTATTTTTGATACTAGAGCTACTGAATGTTTTATTTCTAGTAAATTAACATCAAAACTAAAAATAAAAGTTGGAAACATGGATAAAACATGGACTGTACATTATGGAAACAATGTTGTTCATACAGTTAGTATGTGTCTTTTTGGAGCAGTCCTTGACTTACCTAGTTTTTCCACTGAAGTTGATCTTTATGTTGCACCTTTGGGGTCTTATGATGTAATCATAGGTGTTAATTGGTTAGCTGAACATAAGGAAAAAGTGGATTGTTTTGAAAAACATATTAGTTGTTTAGATGACCTGTAGAAAACAACAGAGATTCAGGGTGTGAAACGTGAGATTTCTGTTAGGAAACTGTCAGCTATGCAACTTAAAAAGGCCAAAAATAAAGGTTGTACCTTATATGTAGTAAAGATTTTAGAAACTGCTAAAGAGAACAATGATGTCATGGAATGATATCCATTGTTACGAAACTACAGTGATGTGTTTCCGGAAGAGTTACCAGGTCTTCCACCCAAAAGGGAATTTGACTTCACTATTGAAATCAAGCCTGGAACTGAGCCTATTTCTAAGGCACCATATCGAATGACTACTATAGAATTAGTAGAGCTTAAGGCTCAATTGCAAGAAATTTTGTCTAAAGGTTTGATTAGACCGAGTGTTTCACCTTGGGGAGCACCAATAATTTTTGTGAAAAAGAAGGATGGAACACTTAGATTGTGCATTGATTACAGAATGTTAAACAAAGCAACAATCAAGAATAGATATCCACTCCCTAGAATTGATGATCTATTTGATCAGATGCATGGAGCATCGGTATATTCTAAGATAGATCTTCAATCTGGATATCATCAATTATGGATTAAGGATGAGGACATTCATAAAACAACTTTCAGAACAAGGTATGGACATTATGAGTTCACAGTTTTACCTTTTGGATTAACAAATGCACCTACAAATTT
This sequence comes from Taxus chinensis, assembly GCA_019776745.2. Classification (NCBI taxonomy): domain Eukaryota; kingdom Viridiplantae; phylum Streptophyta; class Pinopsida; order Cupressales; family Taxaceae; genus Taxus; species Taxus chinensis. The sequence continues at coordinate 60,228,770 of CM034147.1, read as the reverse complement.
TATGAATTTAATGAATAATATCTTTCAAGAATACTTGGACAAATTTGTGCTTGTATTCTTGGATGACATTCTCATATATTCTAAAAGTATTGAGGAACACCATGAGCATTTGAAGATAGTTTTGGAAATTTTGAGAAAGAGACGGTTATATGGTAAGCTATCTAAATGTTCTTTCTATGACACAGAAGTGCACTATTTGGGACATGTAATAAGTAAGAATGGAATTTTTGTAGATCCTTCTAAAATTGTAGCTATAACTGAGTGGCCTGCACCAAAGAATGTACATGAAGTTAGAAGCTTCATGGGTCTTGCTGGTTACTATAGAAAATTTGTAAAAGATTTTTCTAAAGTGGCTACACCAATAACTTCATTACAAAAAAAGGATAAGAAGTTTGTTTGGAATGAGAAATGTGAATCTGCATTCAGAAATTTGAAGGAACAGTTAACATCAACACCTATTCTAGCAGTACCAGACCCTAATGGAGACTTTACTATTGTAAGGGATGCATCTGGGGAAGGTCTAGGAGGTATTTTGTTACAAAATGATCATGTCATAGCTTAAAAAAGTAGAAAACTAAAGTTACATGAGTTGAATTATGCTCCACATGATTTAGAGCTTGCTGCCATTGTTCATGCACTACAAGTTTGGAGGCATTATCTGCTTGGTAAACCTTTTGAATTAAAAACTGATCATCTTGGGCTGAAGTATATTTTCACTCAGCCAAATCTAAATGCAAGACAATGAAGATGGTTAGAGTTTTTGTCTCAATATGATTTTGACATAAATTACATCAAAGGTAAGGAAAATAGAGTGGCTGATGCTCTAAGTTGTAGGAAGCACATTTCTGCTCTTATAACATTGAGAACTCAGTTTAAGGATGAAGTAAAAAGTGTCATGGAATCTGATTCTTACTTTCAGCAAGTAAAAACAACACTTGCTGTAGATCCAAATGATGTGAGGTATAAAGGTTTTCACTTTGACAATGAAGGAATCTTAAGATTTGAAAACAGAGTATACATACCTTCGCTAAATGATTTAAGAAAGAAATTGTTAGCAGAATTTCACAATTCACCTTTTTCTGGACACCCTAGTATTACAAAGATGCTTGCTGATATAAGACAACAATATTTCTAGAAAGGGGATGAAAAAGGACGTTATTGATTTTGTGACACATTGCTTAGAATGTCAACATGTTAAAGCTGAACATATGCACCCAACCGGTTTATTGTATCCTCATAGCATAATGCAGTACAAATGGCAAGTAATAAGCATGGATTTTGTACAAGGGTTGCCTATGTCAAGAAATAAACATGATGTTATTTTGGTAGTTGTTGATAAACTAACAAAAGTAACACATTTTATTGTTGGTAATCTGAAGGATGATTCTCCTATTTTTGGTAAAGAGATTTGTACATAAAAAATTTTCAGATTACATGGAGTACCTGAATTAATCATATCTGATAGAGATCCTAGAATGACTTCAAGGTTTTGGCAAACACTTAATGCAGCTCTAGGAACTAAGCTAAATTTCAGTTCTATGTATCATCCAGAAATGGATGGACAGACTGAAAGAGTTAATCAAGTTTTAGAGGATATGTTACGAATGTATTGTATGGATCAGCAGTATAAGTGGGAAGAGTACCTTCCACTAGTTGAGTTTTCTTACAATAACACATATCATGCCTCTCTTAAGATGGCACCTTTCAAAGCACTATACGGAAGAAAATGTAGAACCCCCGTTAGTTGGGACAACATTGAGGATAGAGAGGTAATTGGACCTGAAATCCTTACGGAAATGGAACAAGTTAAAATGATTCGTGAATGCTTGAAAGAAGCAGCAGATAGGCAAAAGAGTTATGCTGATTTAAAGCGGGTTGATAGGAAATTTGAACTTGGTGAGAAGGTCTTTCTTCGGGTTAAACCGAAAAATATCTCTATAACTTTTGGCAAGGCTGCCAAGTTATCACCTCGTTACATGGGACCTTTTGAAATAGTTGAAGTAATCAACCCTGTAGCTTACCGTTTAGCATTACCTCCTGCTTTGTCATGAATGCATGATGTTTTCCATATTTCTTTGCTTAAGAAATACATTTCAGATTTATCACATGTGTTAAATTGGAATTCCTTGTAGGTCCAAGACCCAGGAATAATCGTGGTTAAACCCATACGAGTGCTGGAAACTCACTAGTTGCATTTAAGAAATCATGAAATAAGTCAATGTAAGGTCCAGTGGGACCAGTTTAACGAAGAAAGTGCAACCTGGGAAAATCTGGAAGATATGAAAACTAATTTTCCATATTTATTTGAATAGAATTGATTCTAATGACTGATAAAAATTTGTGATTTTATCTTTATATGACAATAAGTCTGCCAGTTTGGGCAGATAACTATTTATTTTTAAATAAACAACTATGTGAATGTTGATTTCTGGAACTTTAAAATTCTAATATTGTTACAAACATATGATAAGAAAGTGAATAAATTGATTGTCCTTAATGCAATGGTCAAAATAAGATAATCATCAGGACGATGATTCTTTTTAGGAGGGAAGTATGTAACACCTTTGACAAACTGTTATATTTCTCTTTTGCATTGCAAGCATTGACATGTGATTTTCTTGATGCGGTGTGCTCCTTTGCTTGTTGAAAATCATGCTTTCTAGGGATAAATCATTTCTGCTCTTGGATTCATTAGACTGAAATGTTGATGCTTGCAATAATCCATTTTCACTTTGGATAGGTGAGTTGTAATCTGGTTAAGATGGTTGCAAACTTATCTCTATTAACTGACTCATCCTTGGATCAATTCCATTGATCCAAGGAATGTTTTAAATCTCCTTACCGGTCTGAATGGTAAATTGACATTCATAGGTTGAGAGACGTAGCAGACTGAAATTTTGTATGTTTACAAATTCTTTTTGGTCTTGTAAGATCATGCCTGCATTCGGTTGTATGTTTTGTGCTCAGATCTTTAGGATTGATCTCTTCAGGACATTTAATGGCATAAGTGGAACAAAGCCTACTTCATGACTATGAAGGGAATCTAAGTCCTAAACCTATGGGATTTATCCTAACGATATTCTAAACTAAGGTAAATGTACCTACTTCCTAGCTATGTCTACTTATTCGGGTGACAATCTATCCTAAGCTTCATATTCTATGTTGGGATGGAAAAAACCTAAGGTGATGTTAGGTATACTCCTAACCTATTACCTACTACTAAATTGGTTTGAATTATACCCTATCTTAAGTTGGAAAATTACCTAAGGAAATGTTTGTTTTTAAACCTAAGGTAATTACTTTTTAGACTAACCTAAGGTCATAACCTAAGTTATGGATATCTATCCTAAACTAATGAAAGGGACCTAGGGTCGCATGGAAAGTTGGCGACGGTTCCAAAGGCATTTATTTGATTTGATTTTTTTGAATAAATAGGGAATGTACTGCTAGTTTTGGCAGAGACATGTAAAATTGGTGGAAGCTTACGTGGAATCATAGTTAAACTTAGAAATGCATGCAGAGGTTGAAATAGCATTCACCAATTTTAGGAGGCAGTGGCAAGGAGAGATAGGTGGGAGATTGTGGAGTAATGACATTAATGAACCTAAAATTTTGTGAGAAAACTGTCTTGGAAACTATTAGGGTGGATTTGTTGGAGGTTGTTTGGTCTTGCATGCCTTGCGATTTTTTCTCTGCATGGAGCTATCTGGTTCTTCGAACCAGCAGTTTGACTTTCACTTTGTGGCTATTTTTGGTTTCCCTGGTCTATTTTCAATCCAAGGAAAGTATATGAGGCATTGGAGAAAGAGATGTTTGGTTTTTGATCTTTCTTGGAGGAGAAAAAGAGTTGGAAGCTCGGCTGGAAGTCTCCTTTGAATTGGCAGAAGCACTATCAGGCATGATAGGCTCTACCCATTAAGATTTCTTGCTTTCCTCTAAATGTTTCATTAAAATAACTCTGCTCTCATGAGATAAATGGTTACATGTTTTTTCTGGTTATTTACTTTCATGATTGAATGAATCTCTATGATTTTTGGATATGAATCCATTGCATGATAATGTTAGTCTTTGGATGTTTTTCTCTGCGCAAGTTCAATGGTGATATGCATATGGAATTTTGTTTGTTTAGAACTCATAGGCTTTGTGTTTGTTTGGAACTCGTATTCGGGACTGTCTGCTCAAAAAGAGCTTGAGTAAATGGGTTTTGATTTGAGTTGAACTGGTAGTCTCTTTTGAAATCTTCTCCTTGATGCATCTTGAGTTTGAAAAGGTTGTAGTACTTCCATCCCAAACTGTACCATTTACTTTGAACATGTAATGGTGTGTAAAATATTTGAGGATATTCTGCTCTCCTCTATTAAGGGTAACCCATGTCTTGTTTGAAAGTCTTTGATTATTTTGATAGAAGGATGCTGGACCTTTTATGGAACTGTATCTTGTTGTGAGGATATAGAACCTCTGGTTCAAGAGATGTATTGTTTACTTACCCTTCGGTATGAATTCAAACTCTTTTGAAAGCAATCGATAATGGGTTCTTTGAAGTATATGGAAGTGTTGTGTTCATACTTCTACTTGTGTTAAATTGACTGGAACAATTACCTTCTCTGCACTGTAATTCTCTGCCTCAATCTTTATGTGCTAGATGGAGCTGTGAAAGTTATTTTAGTTGGCATTTCTATTACTGTTCGAGTTCGTGAGTAATGTTGAAACTTGTTTGACTTAGAATTGTGTTGGGTTTTTCATATTCTCTTTCAGATCCATTTGAATGGATTTCTACTTTTTAAAGGAGATAGGAGTTGAATACTCTTGTGGAATGTATCTTGTTTTGCCAAGATTTGTACTTCTGTTTTGGGACTGTACTATATACTTTTCTCTATAGTAGGAACCCGAACTTGTGTTTAAACAACAGTAAATAGATGAAAAAGGATTTTCCATTGTTACGTCCTAGATTGATTTTTGTATAGGAACTGGGGTAGTGTTGATATTGTTGTTCCGATAAGGTTTGAATTCATAAGGAAAACTAGAAGTATTATTTTCTATAAACTGTGTGTTTGGTTTTGTATTCTCTTTTGGGAACTAGTGAAAGAAATTTTGTGTTTGAAATGGAATTTGGAATTCAATTGATAATAAAAAAGGTGAATGAATTCTTGATCAGATATTTTCTATTGAGTTTCCTTTAAATTTGGAAAGTTAAGTTCAGTTGTTCGAACTTCTCTGTAGATTGACTCTCTTCCATGTTGTAGAGTGATTACTATCCTAGGCCTATTCGACTTCCTGAGTTTGGTTTTCTACCCTTTCTATCTTGTATGAAATAGTGTGAACTCACTCTTCTGAAATGGAAAATTCCTTGTGGATTGTTTAGTTTAATTGTTACTAGTCGACTGTGGAAAGTTCATGGAAATAGTTGTATGTTTAGGAAACTTTGGGACTGTCATTCTTGGTACTAGGAAAACCAAATCATCCCCATTTGATCTTTCTTGATCTCAGCTAATTTGTATTGAGTCAATTGTTGTATTGATGTGGAAAGTGAACAACTGAGTCTGTCCTGTAGAAGGGAAAACATAATCATGTTTAGACTGACTACTTTTTTGATTGAGTCATGCTTCATTTGGATATTGTTTTTGGAAGGACTCCTCTTTGTGCACTCTATAATATTATGAATCTTCCCTGGATGGACACAAGAAGAGATTATCCTTGTGTAAGTCTTGCTTTGATTTTTGGAATGTATGGTTTCAGATCTCTGAATGATATCTTCTATAATGTAGAATTTATTTAAGGCTTACAAGTAGGATGATGACTGTTTTGATTCTCTCCCTTCTCAGATTGGTTTGGGATTCTTGTATCAGATGTTGTCTCTTAAATGGTGAATCCTTTTATTGGTTTCCTTGATTGATGCAGTTATGTAGGTAATCAGTTATGTACTTTCTGAACCTGTTTTCTATCTTTTAGATGAATGGTGAATCATGGATAGTCTGTATTGATTCTTCTTCTTATTTATTTAAGTTGTAGGATGAATCATCCTAAATATGTACTATGCTGAAATGAATTGTCTGTACGTGATTCTAGAAACTAGTAAACAATAAGGTTTTTGGCTTCTGAAATAACTCTTTTCATTACATAGTAAAGTTAAATTATGTATTTCAATTCAGAAAGAATTATGAAATAATTAGACGACAAGATCTGTTGTTTGTTTTAAATAAGTAATTGATTGGGTCAATTATTATATGATATAATGCAGTAGTTGTTGATTATATTATGCTCTTTTCTTAAAAGTGAATTCAGACTCATTATTTGTACTTCTTTTATGGTTGTTATTACTTATGCTTATTTGTATGATATATTAATTGTTTCATTAAAGCAGAGTTGTTTTAATGGAACAATTAGTGGAATGCACTTCATTTTAATGCTTAGTGCTTATCATGCTCAGTTCAATGAACTGACCCGTGCTAGCAATTTTTGCAGATGGACTTCGTAAGTGATAAAAGAAGGAAAAAAACTTTTATGATGTATTGGCTGATTTAAAGTCTGGTTCTTTTGTAAAGAATTTCGATTCATTCTTGAGTTGTATTGAAAAAGAAAAGTTATGTTCTTTTATGATCTTAATGTTGATCGACATGTAGTATGCCTGAAATGCATAGTCTTGTAAAGTGTATATTTTATCATGATGAATTGAAAAGTTTGGAGACTGACTCCAAATTGTGGTGTAAATTCTCTTGTACTTTGTATGAAGGAAATAGTAATGCTATCTTGTCGATATTCTTTATATCTATTTGTATACCTATTACTGTTATCATTTAATAAGTTGGATTAAGGGAATAGTTCAATCTCCCTTACTAAAGTGTAACTTGTTAAGTTGCAAAAGATGTCATTCTCTATCTAAACAATTATAGTATAATAATGAAATATGTATTGGACATACAATTAAACTATATGAGTGGTGAATGATAAAAAGGTTATGTTAACCCTAACATTTAATCATGTAGAGGAAGACTCTTCCTCTCTCAAAAGAATGAAAAATAAAAGGAATGGTGGTTATGATCTTTAATCTTTGTACTTTTTTTATATAAAGTAAACACTAGCTGAACCTAGGTGGATGATACACCTTCTTTGGATAGCTAAGTTACATTAAAATTAACCGTATGATGATTGCTGCCCTATTTTTGAGATAACTGCTTGTATGCTGAGTTAATGAACATAAATGCAAACATGAGTTAATGAAGTTCTTAATATCAAATCAGATTAATTATAGATAAATAACTTTTGTTTTATGTAAACACTAGCTGGAACCTAGGTTGAACACCTTCTTTGGATAGCTAAGTTACATTAAAATTAACCATTTGATGTTTGCTGCCCTATTTCTGAGATAACTGCTTGTATGCTGAGTTAATGAACATAAATGCAAACATGAGTTAATGAAGTTCTTAATATCAAATCAGATTAATTATGGATAAAGAACTTAATGAATGTTGGAATTAGGGTTAGGCATGGTTGCTGCAATCTGAATCTTAATCCAAATTTAATTATGAATTAATGACCACCAAGGGGTATGTACATCATGATGAAGCAGTTCTAATGGATGTTGGCACATGCCAACTACATGACCATGGGCCTTCGAGAAGACTAATGGCTTCTCGAGGATATAGTGTTACAGTTGACATGTGGCAACACCCTTCCGTATTTGTTCATCTAGATCTACACACATCTGGACTTGAACTTAGTTTCTCTCTAGGTCAAGTTAGTAGCATGATTAGAATAGGAAGTAGCTTTCTATGACTCAGGGTACCTAGGCACATTCAGATGACTTAGGTCGGTCGAGTATGCCCATATACCCTAAGTCATCGTGAGCGTCTCCCTATAACAAATTATGTCGCTAACCTAGGTTAGGGTCAAACCTTGGGCAAGTGGACTGACAAAAGTCAGTAAAGACCATTCTAGATAATAGTAGAGTGAGGTGAAGGACATATTCTGAATTGACGAGTATGTCATCTAGGAATAGTAACATGAACAGTATGTTGAAAATATTTGGCCAAAGTATCACAAGCTACTGGTTGTGTTGTCCTATGTCACCTAGTTTAAAGAAACATGATGTCAGATGAATATTGGTAAAAAATATTCAGATAGGTTCTTTGAACAGATCACTCAGTACCTGAAATAGGGTAGGAAAACCAAGTATACGTAGTATACATAAAGTATTCTATACTTTAAGACAAACATGAGAGATCGGTTAGTAACCGAGTCATGAAATGAGAGATCAGTAATTTACCGAGTCATTACAGCTGCATATGGTTATCTATTATGAGATTGATTGGCATGGAATGTGTGTTCTAAATGATGTTTTATTTTTTTCCCTTGTTTCTAAAGTCTTGAAATAGGATGTTACATGTAGTGCTCAGTAGATTCACATTTGTAACAAGTTCCACACAGGAACTCACTTCTTCCTCCTCCATAGTTGCCTCGACCTTGGAATCCTCCTTGAAAACCTCTTCCATGCATCCCTCCATCTGCGCGCCCTTCATAGTGATGACCATCATCCTTGGAATTGTTAGCGATTTTGGTTTGGTGCACACCAATATCAATGGCATCATGTATCTGGTCAATCAATCTATAATCCTTGGTGTCATGAGTAGTAGAGGTGAAAATATTGCAATAGCAAGACAAATTTTTACGGATCGCGTGCTGTGGTAGTGGGAACCTTCTTGCATCATGAACTCCATGGAAAATATCATACTCTACCATCATGGTGCATACTGATCTTCGAGGAAAACTATCCTTTGTATGCCCATCTACCTCACAATTCGTGCACCATAGGCCACTGCGAGTCTTATGTGCCAAGTTCACAGACAACTTCTCTAGCTGCTTCACTATTGCAGCAATCTAAGCCTCAAGAAAATGGATAACACTGGTATCCATGCTTCCTATAGCCTTAGTGTGTAGGGAAGCCTCTAAGGCCTCACGCGGGTTTGTGAAAGTATTGTGCGAAAGAGCTCTCCTAAAAGGTGTTATCAACCCTCCAACAAACCACTTAGCATGTTGATAAGCATGATTATCATAAGACAATTTTGATAAGAGAGTCTTAAAACATGCATCATACTCTCGCACACTCACTACAAAACCTTGTTGGATCTCCTTCAATGAGTTAATGCTCTTATGTTCAAACTCATGGATATAAAATTCAGCTAAGAAGGCCTTTCACAACATAGTGTAATCTACCACTTTTTGGTGGGGGTCATACTTTCGGTTCTAACTATGTGCGCGTCCCTACAACGTTGTTGCAAACTGACTTGCCTTGCATTCCGTGGTAGTGATACTCTTCACGAACCATATCAGCTCACATTTGTGTACATTCTCTATAGCATCCTCAACACCTTTTTAGTATGGTAGATGCAAATACATTTTGAAAAATATGTGCTGAGGTGGTTGAGGCCTATGTCCGCTTGATCCAGAACATTTATTACCTCTGGTGTTTCCTCCACCACTAGATCCACTAGATCCACTAGCTCTTGTCCTTCCTGACCCACTAGATCCTCAAGATCCACCAGGTCCATTAGGTCTGCTAATTCTTATTCCACTAGATCCACCTTCTATAGCTAGTAAAGGCCCTGAAGTGGTTGCGTCTAATGTATTCACTGTTGCGCTGAACTGTATGTCAACAGTCTATGATATTGTACCATTATCAGATGCATGTCCCGTACCAATTCTAGAGACAATAATCAACCCTTGTGTACCCGTACCTTTCCCAAATGTCATTCTAGACAATATACCTCCTAGCACAGGAAATGATTGTGTAACCATAGATGTACCAAATGAAAATTTATACCTCATAGGTGCTGATTTGTCACTTATACCAATATCAAATGGGTTAACAATACTTATCTCTAGATTTGGAAAGCTAAGCACCAAGGGTTAGTCACCAGGTGGATTCAGATGCATGCTAAATACTCCTCTCTTTTATTCATATGATGAGCCTTCTCCAGAAGCTGAGGGGGTTTCTCTCCCACACTTGCTAAGATGGGGTAGCACAAACTTCTTAGGCACCACATCTTCTGTGTGAACCTCAATTCCTTCCCACAATGTTTACCTCTATAACTCTATCAATCATGCAACTTCACATTGTCTATCTAGCTCCCTCTCATGTGCTTCATTATACTTGAGTCATCTCTCTTCCCTCTCCTGCTTAGCCACAAGGTCCACCATCTTCCTCCACCCTAGCTTCCTCACCCAATGCTCAGAAGAAGCTTATCTGGTCATAAGAAATGCTTCCAAACCTAGTGTAATGATCATGATCTTTATAGCTAAGGGAATAACACGCAAAAATGATCCTCTAAGCTCCCTTAAGAACTCAAATTCAACAACCTTCACACAAGAATACATATAAATAATGTATTCCATGGTATAACTAGTCAACACTCTTCTTTAGTAATGATCAAAAACACGTGTCCAAGTTAGATCAACATCATGTAGCCTCTAATATTCATATTGTGTCCACACACAAGATCTATAGTACTAACTTGATCTAGATGCATACGCTGAAAGCCATTCACACAACTCCACTAGAAAGCAACAAAAGAAGGTCTCATATAACTCATGATATAGGTGCTCTTCTACCTATTTACGTGCATAAAACTTAGGTCCAACACTAAATCTTTGAGAAAACTCATCCTCCGTGATCTTAAACCATATTTCAACACTGTCCAGTGTCAAGCATTCTATCATCACACATCATTCTCACAACAACTTTGAAAAGAGGTCCCGACAATGAAACCAAAATTTAGTGTCCATTAACACTGCCTATTTCAGCAACTAATCCCAGGTGCACCGACATATCATCTAGTATTAGTCTGGAAGCTCACCTGAGGCATGAGTAGGCATTGAGTCCCTCCTTTATGTGAGCTTCGTGAGAATGTTATTTATGAACATGATGATGCAACATAAGCGGAGAATGAATGTAATTATCTAGAGGATTTTAGATGTAAGCTTGTACTCCTAGTTGATGTATTCCAAACACATATTTAACATGATCAACTAATAGTAGAATCGACCATGAAATAACATTGAGGAAAGTAGTAACACACACACACATGAATGAAAGGGAAAACACATATCAAGACCCATTGCAAGAGTGTTACAAAATTGATTCATTATATTGACAAGTCAAATACAGTAGCTACGATTGCATCAAGAAGTTCCATCCATGACAATGTTCATAGTAGCAGATATTTATTTATATCACAAAGCTCTCTCTTATGCACATTGCACAATAATTTTCTTATCCATCTCCTTCTCTTTCTTCTAGAAATGATCCTCTATATCAAGAAGATGAAGAAATCTTCTCTAACCATCCATCATCACCTGCGAAATCCTGCTAGAATGTCCTCATGATTTCTCTACCACTACTTAGGAATCTACAAATGTTGCCATGAATTTCCCTCAGTCAAGTGCGTTAAGCATGCATGTGTCAGCTAATCCTTAATAATCTCAACTCCTTATCCTCTCATGATAACTGTAATGATTCCTTGGAATATCATTTTCTTGGATCACAAGTCTACATGGTTTATCCACATCTATATTTGGTCACTTTTCCATTCACTCATTATGTGTGTCTTTTTCTATTTGTCCAAAATTTACTAAGTCCTAATTCCATCCTGCCCTGGTGTGACCATTCACATTTCTCTAAGGACTACTTTTATGCGTTCATTCCTGCCCTGTCTCCACGTGCCACAAGGCTTCGTGCCTTAGGTACTTAGTTACTTTTAAGGGTCCAACAACAAAACCACTTGGAATCACTTAGAATAACCCAACATCGCATGAAACTTACACAAACATGGACCCACATATACAACAAGATGAGAAAGTGATTGGCATCACAAAAGAGGCAACTCACACTACCAAGGCAACTTGCGTGGCTTGCAAAAGGGGAGAGATCTTCATTGAAACTACCATTTATCACTCCATTAAGGAATATTGTATAGTATTTGTTTCCTCCAAGATGAAATACCCCACATCAAATCTGACATGCCCCTTATCCCTCCATTCTAATACGTTCTTATCTCTCCACCAAGACTAGCCAAGAATTCCTTTGGTTCCTCCAAAACAAAACAAACAATACTCCTTATTTATCCCTTCACTAGCTACACCTTATTCCTCTAATAATCAATGATGCAATCCCATCCCAAAAATAAGAATAAACATGCAACATGATAACACAAGATGCATATCAGTGCCACACTTTCTCAAATGAACAAATGCAAAATAACGAGCCAACCATAATGTGAACTCATAGATAGGTACGTTTCATAACACAACATTTCTATGGTTACATCTTTATTACAATTGAACTCCATTATTTAACATGTTATCACTGAATCACATCACCCTCTGATTTTCACAAGTGTGTGTGCTTGAGCTCATGGTGTGATTGGGTAACATGGGTACTATCTCCAAGTGTGGGACTCACTCCTTGAGATAAACCTCCAAAGAAAGTTAGTTCTTTCTCCTAAAATACCTGCCACAATCTACTCACAATACAAGAAAAACTATCTAATCCTAATCTAGCCTTTCAAGGGACCAGGGAGAGAGTGCATGAAAATAAAGCCTATACTAACAATAGAAATACACCAAAAAGGAGGTTGTTGATCACAATCCCTACTGCCTGAAGTGGAGAGAGGTGAGAAATGGAGAGGATGGAAAAGATGCATCACATACCAAAGATGATATTCACACAAAACAACACTTCAAACCCATTAAACACAATTCTTAAAACCTGTAATAGGAATCAAGAGATATGCACAATATACCCTACAATTGTGAGAGGCAAGAAGAGACAATAAAACATGTAAAGGATGGATAAAATACATCAAAAAATAGATTTGATTACTCAACGAGTTCACATAATACACCACTATTGGGAAAGAGGCAAGAAAATTCCATTACAAAGAAAAGAGAGGAGGCTTAAGCTCCACATTCAATCCTAGCAGAGAAGAAAGAGAGAGTGGGGCAAGAGAGAAAAATGACCAACTCCTTTTACAAATGAGCCCAAGATTACAATTTCTAGAATGAGAAAGAGAGAGAGAATGCTTTGCCGGATTTGTCTTTTCAACCACTTGTAAGTTATCATAAATGAGTGCAATTCATGGTATGTTACTTTCAAAAGGATCCCCATGTTGTCCCATGACCTGCAACAGAGAAAGAATGATGACCATGCCTCTTAATTGCATTTCCAACCACCAATAAAATCAGTGTTATGAAATTTCCCCCTTTTCCTTAAAAATATCCCATGAATATTCATCAATTTATGGATTTCTTGATTTATGTTTGATGGGAGCAGACCCACGTTTCCAACGAGTATTCATTTGCACAATATTTTTGAGAATTTCTCAAGATATGAGCTTCTGAGTGATTGTAGTTGTTTTGAGTTTGTCAGGCATTTCTTTTTCTCCATGAGACAGACAATTAAATTTCTGGTTAAAAGGATATTTTCCTCTCTCTAATGTCTCAAAAATATTTTTTAATATCTCGAATCATTAAAACTTAGTGGGGCCCATCACCTTTCTTTCCTTTTTCAATGGGAGAGGGGTTACGTGTGCTTGGCAATTTTTATAACCAACCAGCTCAGCTGAGCTGGCTCTTACTTCCACCGCCAAACATTTCCTGTTATCCAATTTTCACCCCCTGGGGGAAAAATTACACAACATGGGCCTATTGGAACTTAGGATCGGAAAAGACTCTCACAAAATAATTTTGGGTGGTAGGCACAATTTTGGTGTTTAGAAATCATTTTAACTTTTTAGGGAAATTTACAATTCTTAGAAGACATTTTCATCTTTTGGATTTTGAGGAGCTCCGATCCTGCCTAGAGATTGTACACTAGGTTATGTAGGGCACACATCTACCCAATATAATCAAAATGGTTACAATTAGTGTGTAAATATTATCAAGGGTTTTACTCCATCTACATAATGCCTTGGATTTGAAAAATCCTTAAAAGATTCAAAGGGTTATTGCAAAGTTTAAAAATGTGTCAAAATGACTTAAAGGTAGTTGAGTTGGTTGATCATCATCACAGAGTGGCTTGGCATTGTGTAATTTATACAAGGCTATGACGAAGTCAAATACCATCGAGCTAGGAGGAGATATAACTCGATGTTTCACTTGACACAACAAAGAAATAACTCATCTCATTATGTAAGGTTGCAGAATGACAATCAATATTGAATTCATTGAGCTCATAAGGAGGTCATTGTTAGGTATTCACAGTGAGCAAGAGATTGAGATGAATGTCCATTTAGGGATTTAAATGTGCCAGAGTTTAGTCAGATTTCCTGAGTCATAAGATATTCACGACTTAGGACACTTGGACTGCTCGGCCTTGATTTAATGGGTGCATTTAGAGGTTAATTCCATGTTGGGACCAGGTCCAATATTGCAACACAAGGAAATAAATGTTTTGATCTTCTCAATGGCTTGTGATATTAATGAAAAAACTTGGATCAAGCCAGGTTGAAGAGTCCACTCGGAGATATCCAGGTGGAGGGCTCATGACAAGAAAGATGGTGATAGGTCATCATGGCAAAACGACAAGTGCTGAGTTGAGTCAGCTTGAATGTAGAGTAGTGGATATAGCTCGTGAGGAGTTATTGTAGATCGCTCATGATCAAACCAAAATTCTAAGCTTGATTACAAATTGAGTAATTATTTGAGTTGGCTCGACATGAAAAATATAATGACGCAGGAAGATATAGCTCAGTGAACCTCTCAATAGGTAATACGAGAGTAAGAAGTTTACAGTGAAAGACCGAGCCATGAGTAAAGAGCTCGTGAGAGTAGATCGAGATGGTATTAACTGACGCTAGGACATTTCAAAGGTTGTTGGGTACTCAAAATGGAAATTTAGGATTTTATTCTTGCGAAGTGATATTCGACACAGACCGAGTTGGCATAGAGTGGATCGGAAATAAATCAAAAGGCTTGTATCAGCCATATAGCCATGGGAGTAATGAAATCGATTCAAAAATTGACTTGTAAAGTTTAGGACAAATGTGCAGGGTGTTTGAAGCGGCCCATGTAGTGAGCCAATGAAGTCACATAAGCATTGAAAGGAAGTGGGATAGGTTGATGGCTCAATGTTGTTGGCCATTTCTAATAGGACTAGCTTGGCTCGACATCATAGATGTATCAACATGCATGGTGATCCAGTGTTTTGCATTGCATGGAAAAGTGAGAGGAATCAACAAGGGATCTTGGTGCTTTGGGAAAGATGGTTTTGGCTATACAAGAGAGGAGCTTGTTGTAGCAAGTGTAGGATGACAAAGGCAGGCCAAATGTTGGGCATCGATCTCAGAAATAATTAAAACCGAGATCGGCTAGGCGTAGCTTTTCATTTAGATGGTGAGTCAGTTCAGGAAAGGATTGACACCGAGATGCTCATAGTAGGTTAAAGGCAATGCAAGAGAAAACTAGGTAAAGTTGAGTCGATTTGGGATTAGATCCAACTCAATCTTTCGGGGATTATTGTTCTTGGGCCTTACATGAGGTGGATAGATGAATCAACACAAGCTATATTGGATTTCGAAGTCAAGCCTTTCATCATACTTCTATGGAACCAAATACCAAGTTTCTTAACATCCAAGCCAATTCAACACGGGGAATCCAACATTGGCACGAGGTGAGTCACGGGCGAGTCTCAGTGGTTCAAAATAGTAGAGGTATTCATCGAAGTAAAAATGACATATCCATTGAGCTTGTGCAATATCATGAATGGCTTGGTGAGCCAAGGTCAGTATAGCTGGATGATGTGGGGTGTTTTTGGATTATGAGAGGCATTCACTTAAGAAATTTTCTCGGGTGCATTGAGGCCAACTCAGCTGTGGCACAGAATGAGGAGAAACCGCAGATGAGAGCTCATGAGTGGGTGCAAAGGAGCCATTGAGTTTAGTTTCACGAGAAAAGATTAGAGAGGGTCCAAATCATACGCTGAGGTGTTAAGAAATGTGTCAAAGGAGCTCGCCCAAATAGATTTATAGTGTGTGCTCACTATATCAGGTGAACCATTAGAGTTGTCCTCAAGCGTGGTGAATCAGATCTCGGGTGGCTCATCGAATAGATTAAGATATGCTGAGTCACATCAATGAGCTTGGTATGAGCTACCTAGGGTTGATGTGGAGTTTTGAGCTTGGCTCATTGTGTAGAGTAGCTTGGATTGGGTGAAGCATGGAGAATTTGAGTGATTCAGTTGGGCAACAATATACCAGTATTAAACCCATGATCTTCTTAGAAGTATGGAAAATTTAAAGCTCGTTATGAGAATGGGATTTGAAGTCATACCAAGTAAATGCAATTCATAACATGAAGTGAGTGATGGAATAGGCATGGCTTGTATAGGAAGAAAGGGCTGTGTAGCTCATCAATCGATTGCATAGGAGGGTCAGGTAAATAAAAATCTTGATAGTGGAATAAATTTAGGGCTCGGCTCGCAGACAACTTGTGGTCATAGAAGATTAGAGATCACATTAAAAATCTGAGCTAGCTCAGAGGAAATGCAAAGATTGACAAAGAGTTGGAAGTGGCTCGGGAGGATTAGGTTTGAGCGAATCTTGAAACAAGCCAAAGATAGATGATAGTTGAGCTCAGCTTGTACTAGGAAAGCTTTCAGAGGTTGTTTCGGAGATAGCCCTTTCAGGATTTCAAATATTTTTTATTCAGGATTCACCTTGGACAAATTAGTAAAATTGGAGACAAAGTTCCAAAAGCCCGAACTCTGAAATTCAGAGTTTGGAAGTTCATGTCTTCGGATTTCATTACCACATGGAAAGTTACCAACTTCAACTCATTGGACCAAGTCAATGGTAAGCCCGCCAATGTTGGACGTGGTAAGTAATTGCGACAGGTGAGATGTGAAGAAATGTAAAAAACGTGGAATTTGCCTTTTGTTGATGAGTGGTTGCGTGAATAAAAAGAGAGAACATGGCAATAAGATCCTAAAGTGAGCTATTTTGGTGTGGTAATTTCAAATACAATTTATGGAAAATGAATAACTTGCTATAATTAAGGGGAGACCGTGGAAATAATACAATAAGCCTGATGGAGTCAATAAGATGTGGTTTTCTAAAAATGTGGAAAGGTTCTTTTACAATGCGACAGTTGGACAAATTAAATATAAGCCACATGGCAGAGGGGTTGATGTAGAAGTCACTCAGTGGGTGGTCGAGCTTGGAGACAACGAGGACACATGGAGAATTTTGTTTGGTCATTTAATGCAAGTGTTATGTGGTAGACAAGAAATGCGAGGAATTCACTATGAGCTCGATAGAGAATAATAACACCCCTCCTAATAGTGAATATTGAAATTTGTGAAGTCATTATCAGCAAGTTGGTTAAGCACAGTGCCCTAGATGCCCTAAAAATAACTTTTCACTCAAGAAGCCATAACTTTCTCCCCGGCTGCCCATTTTTCACAAAATTATAGTCAATGGAACTGGAAGAACAAGGGCTACGCCATGGAGCCATAGAAGATGAATTTTTAGAGGATTTTCATTCCAAATTTTCAAGTTTCCTTCATTCCTTGAGTGGTTCCCTGAAAGGTGGAGGTGTAGTAAATGAGAAAACATGGCCAACATCAGTGATGAATTATTTCCTACATTCTGGCCTAGATTCTAGGGTTTCTTCCTTGTTTCTATCAACCACTCAGAGTTTTCTATAAATATAATGGGGTTCTTATTCCAAGAGTTAGACATTTTTCAAGATTCCCCTCTCTTCATAAGTTGAAATGTTGTGAATGTGTAGGCTCTCAAGCGTTTCTTCTCAAGTTGTAATGGAAACTTATGCCTTTTCCCTGATGTAATGATGTACTATGCAAGTGTGTGAAGTAATGGAAATTACGTTTTGTGATCAATTATATGTTCTTTTGTGATTTTTTTGCTTCTATTTGTCTCTCTCATGGTTGCAGGTGAACTGTGCAACTAGAGTTTCTTTTGCAAGTTTTGGAGGTCATTGTGCTTACCAAGGAGTGAAGTACTGTATGTAAATTGGGTTGTAATGCATATTCATTCTTCCTTAGGATCATCTCTCTTCATCAAAATTCTGGAAGGTTGTCTAGAAATACCCTTTCTTGGTGCATCACCACTTCTAGTAGAGGTTTTATTTTCTTGCAAATCTCTCTCTCTAACCCCTTGAAATGTTAATAGAGGTCTAGTTAGCCATTTTTATTGCATTAGGAGTAGTGTAGTGCTTAGTTTAGGAAAAGGAAGTTGGCCTTCTCTGGAGGTCCACCTCGAGCCCAAGTCCCACAGTTTGAGAGGTGATCCCATGTTTCCCAATCACACCAAATGTCATGTTCACTTTCAGGCCATGGGAGGGGTGCAGTTATTTAGTGAAAACATTGCCCACATTGTCCTTTGCATGTACCGAACCCTCTACATTGATTAACTGAGTCATTTCTCCAACATGAAATATTTTGAATTGTTTTGTGGGATTTAATGTATTGGGTTATGCCTTACGGTGGGTTACATTCACTTGTCTCCACTTTGGCTAAACCGACAACTTACTTGGCACTACCTCAAACTTCACTGCATCAGATTGTGTGTTGCATAGATTGACCTGACTTTCCACTTGGTGCCACATGGACCTCCTAAACTTTGAGTCATCCTATCATTCCATCATGGCATCACTGAATTGAATGTCGAGCTCCTCTAGTGCTATGTGGGTGTTGTGTGTTTTTTCCGCACTCACGTCCCATACTACTTGGGCTCAAGAATCCCACATTCGCCACATCACTAATACCTCCACACCCTGAACTTGTGTGCTTTGATTAAGTCCTCCTTCACACGTACCGAGTCCTGCGCTAGCTTGAGCCTAAGTTTCTGTAGATCATCTCTTCTCTGTACAAGTCTTCAACGATCCTCTCTTTGATCCACTGGATGGGTCGTTGACCCTTGTTATGTCTGCATCCATTGTCTCGTGGTGATTTTGACCTTTTCATGCACAACTTGTCTAAGGGTAGTGAGGTCTCACCAACTCTGCCTTTACCACAACAACATTCTGCGGACACTTCGGGATTTTCTCGCACTAACATCCCAAGTGCATGTGTGCCGCTCAGGACTTGATCCCCTGATTTTTCCACAGAGCAGCTTCATCCAAGTCTCGGCTTGATTTTGTTAAGTGTCTTGACCCTTTCATGAACTAGACATCCTCATGTTGAGCTGATCCTGGTTCGACTCGGCCTCCTCCCTATGTTGATTTTGTAGGACTAGATCCTTTCAATATGTATGCCCCCATTTTCTAAGGACTCACGACTTGATGGAAAAATGGTTTGACTTGGTTTTTCAAAACTTCCTTGATGGTCATGAGCTCACTCATCCAAATAGACCTCTACATCTATGTACCATGCTTTTACACTACTTAAGCATCCTCGCTCCATGCATTACACAAGTCAATCCTAAGCCAACTATCTTTTACCCTATTAAGCTGGGTTTCAAGAATTTGTTAATATTTCACCTTTGGACGTGAACATATCTCTTGATCACTTCGGATATGCCACTCGGCTGAGCTTAGCATCCTTGTACTGAGTTATTTGATGCACTTCCAAGTACCAACTACATCCCCAGACAATTCATAATTTGAGCCAGGCTTAACATTAAATTGGTTTGGTATCCTCTTGAATTGAATTAGCCACATCATGAACTTTGCGACATGGAAAACTTGTTTAACACGTAGCTCACCATTTCAAACCAGCTTGGCTATGCATGGATAACTCAAATTGGTTCGGCTCTAATTTGATGGATTTTTGATACGATCTTGTTCCCTTTTGTTTGATCAGCTCAATGAATGATCAATTCAATGGACCTAATCATAACTTTCTCGCTTTCATCACAATACATAGCTTGATAGTCATATAAAACCATCTCGATAGCCCCTTTTAAGAGATGAATCGATTTAAATTTCGATCTCTCATTAATATGGCTAGTTCCTCACATTGACCATGATATAGATAAATATGAGCTTGATTTGTGTCTAGCGCCAACACCAGGTTTCCTTATACATTGCCATATACCGATTACACCTCCCATGAGCTTGGTAGGTGTTTTCAACAACTCATCCTCATAGCTAGCGATACACCAACCCAAATTTTTCAATGTGGCTCACTAAGCTAGGGAAGGAGCTCAGTCATGAGTTCGGTGCACTTAAGGTCCAAAGATACATTTTTTAAGAAACCATTCAGCCTTCCCTGGATCTTGTCAATATTTTAGATTTCCTTAGGCACATTAAGAGCTCTGCATAGTGTGTCAAATCGGTCTCACGTAACTCAATACACAATTAAGGGGCTCAGTTTCCCGTCATATGAGCTTGATTTCTAGCATGACTAGCTCATCCGAGTTTTGTAGGTAGTTTTTCAGGGCTTCAACCCAGCTTGGCTATGAGCTTGGTTAACTCATCCATGAGAAGAGTGTAACTCTCCCAACCTCCTTCATCTCTTTACCATATTCTTTGTGCTAAGAGGGTTTCCTAGATAAAAGGCTAGATTTTTCCATTTCTTACCAAGTGGAACCCGTAATACAAGCTTGATAGTTGTGCATTTTGATAGGGTAGAAAAATTGGATAACATATCCTTTTTGGAGAACATTTAACATGTAAACATATATTCCTATTCTCAAAACTACATTTTCTTTATTTCATCTGACTTTTTACTTATAATAAGTACACTCAATTTGATTTATTTATCTATTGCAATTAATTGGTATAAGTCAATTGTTCATTATAATCATTTTAAATGCATACGAGTCTCTTAATAACTCATTCTTATGCCAAGGGCTAGTTTCTAAAAAATATATTTACTTGGAATTTAGTTTTAATTTCATTACACAAGGGAACTAACATAAGGTCAAGTAGGAATAGTACTTAAGTTTAAAATATTAAGGTTCAAGCTTCCTTTTCATTTGAATAATTGGTTGGATTCATTTTAACGTTTACACATCATGAGTTTCATTTTCCCAAATAAGAATTTATGTTTTCACAAATGATCGATCTCACATGGAGTGGTTTATATTCATTTGCAACAACATAATAAGGCTTAATCAAGTTATAAAAAGCATTGAATTTCACTTTACTGATAAAGCAAATTCTCATGAATATAATTTCAATGACTAAAAGTTAATTACAATTTTTTTCCACAATTAAACTCTTAATGTTGTGCTATAGAAAACCAATTTTGATAGATGAAATTAAATTTAAATTTCATCAGCAACCAATTCTATAAGATGTATTTCAATAATCATGTCTTATTTGTGTCCCCCAAACCCTCCATTATACTTATACATCAACCTTAAAAGGTTTGCATTAGACTTGAGTCGTGATTTTCTTTGAGGTACTAACATGAAGGAACCACCTCACTTTACGATTCACGAAGGCTTACTTGATCACCCATAAATATTGTAAACTTATATTTCATAATTATATTTATGATTTCGAGCTCTTACATCGTTTATCCCTTTTATTGTAGCTTAGCTTCTGAGAAAACTATACAATTAATTTGGCCAAACATTTCGTCCCACATGTCACAATAGTGACTCTATACCTTTTTACCTATAAAATTCTACACACTTCCACACACATGAGTACCCTTCACTATGTTATTAAGGGAAACACACATACTTAAACAATGTTAAACCATTACAATTCCTACAACGTAGTTTCACGACTTATGTGTATGAGCATACATGTTCATGCAACAACTAGAATTTGTGAATTTATTTCCTCTAAGCTAAGAGGTGTCAAAAAGTGTTAAGACAACTAGGCTCATCCTTACAATTCCATTTTTCTATGTTATGAAGGTGATCACACAAAAAGTGTATACCATACAAGAATTTTATTATAAGGTTGTCCTTTTTGATTTGGTTATTTTCCTAAAAATTCAAAAGTAATTAGTAAAACACACAAGAGTTCATTCATTAATTACACATAAGAGCATGCTATAAAAGATCATTTCATTTCTAGTTAGTAGGTACATTCAAACCATTAACAACATATACTCCCGCAAACAAAATCACCCCCATGACAGAATGCCCATTTTTCCAACATCCCAATATGTTAACAATTTTGTACTCATCACAACAATCAATACATAACATTTCCATTTATAACAATAATGTTGATTTATACTTATAATTACAATGTTTCAATCAAGATAACATGTTATCACTAAAATATAAGTAACACTATGTTATACCTATAGACACCTGTAGTTTCATCAAAGCACTATTATTTCTAATATTGCACTAACTATTCTCTTCTTCACAAATTGACGACACATCGTCATTTAGATCTATCTAACTCCCCTTTTACAACATTATTTGGGTCAAATTCCTCTTATAAATCAATTAAATAGGCTATTACAGCCTCTTCTTGGCTAAAATCCTCTTCTTTACCGCTTCTATTAGCTTCCTAAACTATTAATCCATTTCATTGGATTGATCAGGCCTTTCAGAACCCTCCCAGAACCCTAATTTCTCTCTAAACAAGATTAATTAGTCTAACCTAGGTTAATTACCCCAAATCATGATCAACCTCTTCTAAACTTAGTCAAATATATATATAGCCCACTAGTCCCCTCTCATTTTCAAGAACACTTCTTCCCTCTAACATAAAATATAGTATTATTGCTAGGATTAGGAGTTTCATTTCATCTTATTGAGCTATTTTTCTTTATCTTTTGCATTTCACCACACAACATGGAGTAAATGGGAAGAACCATTGGCCTTGAAGCCATTAATGGTGAGATCCCATTCTCTTAAAGCATAAACTAATTTCTTAGATCATTATTAGGCTCATTTAATTAAGCTTTCAAGAATAGAGGTTAATTACATTTGTTAAGTTTGCTTGTTTGCTTTAAACTAATGCATGCAAAGTAGGAATCCTTGTTTATTTCTTAACTGATGGTCCATTGATTGATTTTGCACAAATATTTGGGGTTCTTGAGTGTTCTTACCCCATTCCATAGCTTTTGCAACCTTTCTTTGAACACATTTGGCATGCCCATTGGGACACTTATGTCCATCCTCCATTAATGGAGGTCTTTTAAGTTTTTCAAAGTTCACTTATAAGTTTTTTTAGAGGAAACAACTTGTTATTTGCTTACATAAATTTCTAAAACTAGTTAAATCACCCTTGTTTGCATATATTTTATGGGTTTAAACTAGAAATAAGATTCTTTGACTAACAAATAACCTTTTTTCTTTTGAAAATTTCAAAATCTATGAATTTTGTAGGTTTTTCAGGGGGTACATGCAGGTGTCTTGATCGAGTGTGTCTTCGTCAAAACCCTATCATTGGCGTTGACTTGGTTGTGCACTTGTCTAAGCATACTACATAGTTGACAACTCATTTAGAATGGGCCACATCTCTGTTGAGAGGTGGGCGTCTCCGTTGGTTGGCGAGCGTACCTGTCACTCTGGACACATTGGCGTATATTGGATTACTGTGTGAAATCTATTATTTTGACCTAGGCCATGTCTCTGTTGAAATGTCAGTGTCTCCATTGACCATTGAGTGTCCCTGTGTCTCTGGATGCATTGGTGTCTACTGTTATACTATGTTTTTTGACATTTTTTCTTGTAGGTGTACTCATTAAACAAAGAGTGCATGCGTCAAAACCCTAGCATACCTGTCTTATAGGACCGCGTAGGTGTTATACCCTTATGTTATTTTTTCCTACCACACATTTGTGTCAGTTAGGGTGCGTATCCATTGGCTAGGGTGTGCTGGTGTCATTCTAGGCACGCATGTGTCTATGTTAAAATTTGAAAATCTTTCTCCAGGATGTAAAATAATTTTGTTAAACATTTCTGAGGTTTTTTAAGACTAACAAGCTAGATGTAGGGTCTTGTTTTGTTATTGTTATCCAAAATGTGCCCCTGCTCATTTTTTGTGGCTAACTCCTCTCATTTTTTCCTCTCTTGTGCCTCAGTCATAATATTTTGCTTTTCAGGCACTCAAAACCTTCTAGAAATGACACCATTGGATAGAGCTATTTCTCAGCTTTCTAGAAAGGTAAAGTTTTCCTCCTAACTCCATGTATTTTTGAAGTTATGGCTCGGCATAGTTTTTTAGAAAAATTTTCCCCTGAAAGGCCCGCAACCAATGAGATGCCACCATGTGGCACCTAGAGTGGCAGAGTGTGGGGAAATTTTTAAAAAAATTTCCAAATGACCAAAAAGGTAAAAATTCAAAAAAATTTCCCACCAACCCGATTTGGCCCTGTTTTGCCCTAAAACTTCAAATCGCCATATCTTCCGATCCATACCTCGGTTTTTTGCGTTCTTTATATCAATGGAAAGCTGGTGAAATTATCTACAAGATTCCAGGGTAATTTTTGCATTTTGATCGATTTTGGAGAGATAAAATAAAAAATGCTTCTGACACGTGGTCATGAACAAAAATGACGTCTCAACCACCGATTTTAATGAAGAATGGCTCGCATTCCCTCCCAGCATGGTTAAAAATGTCAGTGAATGGATCTGTCAGGGTGTCCATGTTGTTTTGATGGCATTTTGGTCAATGGTTGAACCCCTTGCATGTTTTCCCATGTTTCTCTCTCCTGGGGGTCGTGGTTTGCACTGTAAAAGCCAGGATGAGTTCATTTTGCAAAAAGAGACACTTTTTCAGCTCTGCAACTTCCTTTTTCTCCCTCCTTGGTAGAATTTGTGAAATTTTTTTACCTTTCCATGTAATGCAACACCTTTTCTTGCCTTTGGATCACTGTAATGTACTGTATCAGATCTGAGATGTTGATATATGTTCTGTGATTAAAATCCCTCAATCCTTTCATATATCTATCATTGCTTTCTTGATCTTTCATTACATTTTGAGCATTTGTGAATGTTTTGTGCTGTGTTTCCTTGTGGATTGTGTATTTCATGTAGCATCAGGTGTCTACAAATCCTTTGGTGCATCACCTATCAGCATTAGTTCTTTCTTTTTTACATTTTCTATCCTTGTCCCTTTGAAATTTAGAGTAGATTTAGGAGTTTAAACCTCTGCAATTGTGCAAGCAAATAGCTGATCAGAGGAGTTGAGGAATCAACCTCTAATCTGGAGATTCCTCTTCCATTTTTGCAAGTCCCACACTTGGGAAGAGGATTCAATGTTGTGCAATCACACTGGATGCTAGTATGATCAAACTAGAAATCTGATCAACATCCAGGGGGTGCTGCTGATTTGCAACAATAGTTTTGGCACGCCCGGTGGGACCTTAGAGGTCTTCCACTTTATCTTTTACAGGTTAGTGTGTTCCTGTTAAAGATTTAGCCTTTTGGAGGCACTTTCAAAAGCACATCTAGCGACTCCATCTGGTAAACAGCTCATTCTTTAAGTTGCAGACCTGTTTTCCATTCATTTCCATTCATTCTTCTTTCCATCATTTTCATTCTTTTCCATTCCATGAAGTTGTGCAATCATGAATTCATTTCCATCATGGAATTCACATTTATAACAACATTATATCACACCTCCAACATGTTTTACAAATCCTCCAAATCAGCATTTTGATCAAATTCAAAATCAGCATGTCTACCCATATGAGCAGCAGTGCCAAAGTCAGTTTAAATATGAAGCATGTCAAGCACAAGGGTATGCTGGTTGTGAGGGCAGTCAAGAAGAAAATGCAGATCTGCTGGAACAAATCCAAAAGATGGAGGAAAAAATGGTGCAATCAAGAGCAACAGCTCAAATGAAAGCTTTCAGAATTGGTTGCAGGACTCCTTGTCCATGGGGAGGCCCTTTTCCAAGACACTTCAACCCTCAGGAGAAGCTGGACTTCATGATGGAGATACTGCCCCAACTTGCACAATGGATAGCAGAAATAGAGGCCTATACACATGGTGTTGAACAACCTTGTCAATGGGTAAGTTCTACACCATCATCTGGTTTTTCTCTTCCCATTACTCAAGCAGCATCATCTCATTTGGAATTTCAAATTCTAAATCCAGTCAATGCTGCCCTAGGAGTTAGTTCCATTTCTCCATTCCCTAGTCTCCCACCACACCTCGATTCTTCTTTCCCCTTTCCTTCCAAATAGTCATCCCCTCCACAAGAGCTAACAAAAATACCCCCTCCTCCAAAGAAACAAGAGTTTCTACCTCCTCCACCACCACGAAAAATTTCCAAATCAATTGAGTTACAATCCACTTCTCCTCTTTCATTCCCAAATCCATGTTGGGAGGATAAAAATCAAAATGCCAGTCAAGGAAAACAACAACAGAAAGAAGAGCCAAACAAGGATGAAAAAATTCAAAGTCTGAAGAGTTGGGCTCTTAAATTTGGGATGACAAAGATCCCCTTGATGGTTAAGCCTTCAGAAGAGGTTGGAGTTGGAGAAAAAGTGATGACTAGGACTTATTTTGTGGCAGCAGAGGAAGAGCAAGAGAAAGAAGCATATTAGCAATCAGTTTTCTCAGAAAGTAGTGTCCATGTTAGCACTCTATTTGAAGGGAATGCTGATTCAATTCAAGTTGCACAATCAGCCATAGAGGAAGAAAGCTCAGAAGAAGATCTTGCAGTCCCAACTTGTCCTCTAGAGCAGTAGATTGAAGAGTTTGGCTTGACAAACTTCATGCTAGAAGAAGAGTTCTATCAAGAGCAAGATTGTCTTAAGGTAGTAGAGGAGGAAGAAGTTGCTCCAAATCCAAAAGAAGAGGAGCACATTCTAGTTGTGGAGGAGAAAAGTGCAGATCCAAGGGGTTTGAGCACAAAGCAGGCTATAAGAGAACCTTCAGTTCTTCTTTCTACTTCATCTGTCTCGAGTTCTAGTGCTGAAGAAGAGTTTGATCTTTCAAACTCAATGTTGAAGAAAGAAACCATGATGATCAAGTTACAGATCAAGAGGACACCATGGAGGAAGTTGAGCATTTGCAGCAAGACAACAATGAGGTAGTGTATCTGTCAGATTTGGAGGATTGTTTTGATAAAGAAGAACTAGTTGAGTTTCCACCATTCTCTCTTTCATCTTCCACGTCCCAAATACTTGAGCTTGCTGTCATGAAGGAGAGCATTCATTTGCAGTAGCCTGTATCTTATAGCATCTCTTTGGAACCAAGATTGGAAGATTTTAATCTTTCATGTTCTTCATTGGAGGAAGAGAAAGGGTAGAAAAGTCCTACCATTGCTTCCACATCACCCATCCAAGAAGGTCTACAAGAAGACTCCATTTTTGGAGTTGAAAATCAAAGCTATGGGCATATCAAATGGATCATACCTTGCCCAATAAGGTATTTTACTTCATTGGAGTCAAAGGAGAAGTCACAACCAGTCATGCTTGCTTCTAAGCATGAGGGTGAGCTACAAAGTACCAAGGATCAGCTGTCATACCTCTTTAATCCAAATGCAGAGCAACTAAAAGAGGTATTGGATTTGTTTTCAATTGACACCTTGATGATTTGGGTAGAAGACCAGCTTCTTGTTGATTTTCCACTCATCCAATCAGCCATGTTCAGTGCCAAATCAGTTGCATGGTTGCAACTTTTGAGAAAGGGAAGCTATTTCTCCCAACCAGTTGCAGGGTTTGTTTAGCCCACTTTTACTTCCAGTTAGAGTAGGATAGGTAGTTTTTCTTTCAGTAAAAGAAGTGCTTGTGCACACTCTGCATGTTCCATTTTGGAGCATGTATGACCTTTAGTTTTGTACATAGTTTTTGTGGTGCTGGTTTTGCTCTTGCACAGTCCATTTCAGTGGGTTTCCAAGTGGCTCAGAGAGGAGGTTTTCAAAGTTTAGATCAGTTTGCAGGCTACAACTCATGACTCCATGCCCAATGGATTACTTCAGGAAACTGGTAACTTCATCTAGCAGGCAGATGACCCCTCTGAGTCACCAAAATTGTTATCCAAAATGTGCCCCTGCTCATTTTTTGTGGCTAAATCCTCTCATTTTTTCCTCTCTTGTGCCGCAGTCATAATATTTTTCTTTTTAGGAACTCAAAACCTTCTGGAAATGACACCATTGGATAGAGCTATTTCTCAGCTTTCTAGAAAGGTAAAGTTTTCCTCCTAACTCCATGTATTTTTGAAGTTATGGCTCAGCGGAGTTTTTTGGAAAAAATTTCCCCTAAAAGGCCCGCGGCCAATGAGATGCTGCCATGTGGCACCTAGAGTGGCAGAGTGTGGGGAAATTTTAAAAAAAAATTCCAAATGACCAAAAAGGTAAAAATTCAAAAATTTTTCCCACCGACCCGAATCTGCCCTGTTTTGCCCTAAAACTTCAAATCACCATATCTTTCGATCCAGACCTCGGTTTTTCACGTTCTTTATATCAATGGAAATCTGGTGAAATTCTATACAAGATTCTAGGGTCATTTTTGAATTTTGATGTAGTTTGGAGAGAGAAAATAAAAAACACTTCTGGCACGTGGTCATGAACAGAAATGACGTTTCAACCATCGATTTTAATGAAGAATGGCTCGCATTCCCTCCTAGCATGGTTAAAAATGTCAGGGAATGGGTCTGTCAGGGCGTCCATGCTGTTTTGATGACATTTTGGTCAATGGTTGAACCCCTTGCATGTTTTCCCGCATTTCTCTCTCCTGGGGGTCGTGGTTTGCACTGTAAAAGCCAGGATGAGTTCATTTTGCAAAAAGAGACACTTTTTCAGCTATGCAACTTCCTTTTTCTCCCTCCTTGGTAGAATTTTTGAAATTTTTTTACCTTTCCATGTAATGCAACACCTTTTCTTGCCTCTGGATCACTGTAATGTACTGTATTAGATCTGAGATGTTGATATATGTTCTGTGATTAAAATCCCTCAATCCTTTCATATATCTATCATTGCTTTCTTGATCTTTCATTACATTTTGAGCATTTGTGAATGTTTTGTGCTGTGTTTCCTTGTGGATTGTGTATTTCATGGAGCATCAGGTGTCTACAAATCCTTTGGTGCATCACCTATCAGCATTAGTTCTTTCTTTTTTACATTTTCTATCCTTGTCCCTTTGGAATTTAGAGTAGATTTAGGAGTTTAAACCTCTGTAATTGTGCAAGCAAATAGCTGATCAGAGGAGTTCAGGAACTAGCCTCTAATCTGGAGATTCCTTTTCCATTTTTGCAAGTCCCACACTTGGGAAGAGGATTCAATGTTGTGCAATCACACTGGATGCTAGTATGATCAAACTAGAAATCTGATCAACATCCAGGGGGTGCTGCTGATTTGCAACAACAGTTATTTCAACTTGCATAGCTTAAGTGTATTCATTTATTGGCTTGTACAAATTCTGTAAAGTGTGTATGCTCTCTCCTCACACCTTCTAGGTGATCTTGGAGATCAAAAGCACTTGTACAACTTTATGTCACACTTTAAAAACACTTGTTCTATGATTCTAAAGAGTAAAATAATTTCCCTTTGATTTGTCTTAGTATAATTTTCACATTGCGTATTCTCTTCCTTCGCACCATTTGGAAATCTTAGGAATCAAAAGAAAAGTGTCAATTCTCTTTCTTGATATTAATTTGCAAAATGGAAAATTACTAAACTCATTGTCTGTAGGACCTAACGCTTGCTAAAAAAAGGTGTCAAAACAAAACACAAAACCTCTAATACACATGTTTTCATATAGGTTGCCAAATGGTGTGCTACTTAAAACCACATTTAAGTTAAAAAGATAAAAAACACCCCATTCCCCTTCACAATGTATTACAGGTTTTGGAAAAGGGTACGTCCCTATTTGCTCAACTAGAACATAACCCCTTTGGCATAACACATTAAGCTACAACAATGGGGATGGTTCTAGGAAACCTAAAGTAATCCACCGCTAAGTAACCTCGTGGATGAAATAGGAAGCGCTCCACTTACCCACTTGACTAGTACGCCTTGTGAGTTAGAGTCAAAGATTGTCTGTATTGTGGCTCTAGTGATGGTACAACTAAATGCACTAGTTGCTCATTGTATCAGAAGGGGGTACCCTAAAGCTGAGATACTCCCAAATCAGTCATTGTGACTCTTTGGGAAAATCACGCTCACATCTAGACAATATTCTGACACCTAGTTGAGAGAACTTATTAAGGAGGCCATTCTATCTTGGAGCCCACTTTGCTAGTCCATTGTCACATCAAGCCATCATGAAGTGATGACTCACTTGGATTTTGAACCTTGTTTCTCGAACAAGGCAAAGAACCCACGTAAGTTTGAGCTAAGTGTCTTTCATCACGAAAATTAGACGACGTCTCACTTAGCTTAGCTTCTTTCTCACCTTCAGACGAGGTGAAGCTCTACCCAAGTGGCACTTGGTTTATTTTTCATCATTTTGATCTATACCCTTGCGTTCTCACTGCCTATCTTTTGGGGTGAGAAATAAGCATACCTCGCGCATCTTATCAAAGATAGTACTCACCACTTTTTTTCTGTTTATGCCCATCCATGTTTACAGATGGGTTGTTAAACGTCTAAAGTGTGTAGGTAATTTTTCATATCTTTGATAGTCCTTCAATATTGATTTCAAGATCATCTTCATTATTGTGAGTTCAGCTCATCATTTGTATCTTCTTGAGTTGATAGTTTTGCTCACATTCTAGTCACATAATCTTGGTACTTACATCGTGTTTTCATTTTTTTGAGAACGTGATATAAGTCCCTTTATTGCGTGGTTACGCTGCTCACACAATTAAAAACTTCTTGTCATACTTATTACTTGGTTTCAGTTTCGACATCATCTGAGTCTTTTAAAAAGTGTCGATATTGCCTTATATATATCGCAATAATGTTTTCTTGATACTAACACCTTGCTTGCTCGGTTAATGTATCAAGATAGCGTTGTTATGCTATATCTAGTCGCGACTTCCATTTTTCAGAAGAATTAGCTTTCATCAACATTCAAACTAGTTTTAAGTATACCTCACCAGGAGATTGTGTCAATACCGCTTTGATATTTAGGCCTTGTTAGAATTCTAACTTGACCTACGCATTGATACGATATTGTCACTATTCATTTTAGGGTATAAGCTTGGTAACAACAAAAATTGAGTGATCATTACATTTAGGTGTGCATATGAGTGTTCTTTGATAAAAATGACTTGCATAGCATTGCATCTAGGACACACTATGGCATATTTCAAACATCACCTCGAACAACTTGCAAAATCATACATTTAGGATCCACACTAGCTTCATACAAATGTCAGCTATTAATGCCTAAAATCGTGAAGATGGAAACCAAATCAAATGAGCATGACTTAGGAGAAAACCATTTCGAAACCTTCCCATTTAGTGGTAACAACTTAGTGCCTCTCTTTTCTAAAGTCAAAGATGCAGAGCCATTAATTGACCATAGTGGAGAAGAGTCTGACTCTTCCAGAGAGCAACAAAGATTAGAACTAGGAATATTTGATGAACTCCTATATTATAATAGAGATCAAGTACTCCCTAAGAGTCTTAGAATTAGGAGCTAAAATTCTACACGAACGTGAAGTAGAAACCAAGGTCATTAATCTCAAAATAGGAGAATGAGTATCACTCTTAGACATAGATAACCCCTTTGAGACAGGGTACACTTCTACTTCTGGGCAACATCATGCCACTGTCGAAGGAGACCCATCATGATGGCCTCATTACAAAGCTTCATAGTAAAGTGAAGATTGAGCGTAAGGCTTCACCTCCTCCCAAATTCAATGAACAAGAGGACCCTCTAGTTGAAGAGGATATCCTTCAAAAAACGATCTTGAAATTGAGCCATAAATTAGCAAACCTAGACTCTTCAAGATAAACATATACAAAGATAAAGACAAAACAAAATCTAGTGAGTTTCACTTTGATCCATACACTGACACTACCTTTAAGGTGGCTCAGACACAAAGACCAATGTCACCTACTAAAGAACAACTCATTCAGAAAGAATTACAATCAATGAAAGATACGCTTGCTATGCTACAGGAAGGAAACGTAGGCCATAATAGGAAATATTCATATGAAGAACTATGCCCTTATCCTTTCGATAAGGACATGTTACGGAAACCCTTCCCAAAACACTTTACCGTTCCCAAGTTTGATAAGTATAAGTGCAAGAGTGATCCTCATGATCATATAAAAGACTTTTACATGGCTTTCCAAGAGGTCGCATATAGTGATAACTTCTTAATACAACTTTTTCCTCGTAGCCTAGGAGCACTGGGATTGGAATGGTTCTATAGTATTCCCAAGGGATCCATTACAACATGGCCCACATTAGCAGAAAAATTTGTACGACATTATTCCTATAACATGGAAAATGATATCACAATGAACGATCTATGCAATACGAAACAAAAACCCAATGAGACCTTTGCACCTTTTTACAATGATGGCAAGGGTTAACAAGTCGTTTCCCTTGTGCATTACCAGAAAAACAACTAGTGAGCATATTTGTTCCTAACTTAAACCCAGAAATAGCCTTCCATTTACAGATGCATCTATGGCTCAAACTTCACAGAGGTCATAGAGAAAGGTGGTCAAATCAAGAAATCTCTCATTTCAAAGGGAACGCTTAAGTCTGTCATTAAAGACAAACATGAAGCCAAATCCATAGACAAACTGAAATTTTTCAATAAAAACAAACATGTTGTTGGTGATGGCATTACGGACTCCAAGAGAGTCCAAGCCATGCAGATGGGCCCACTTTTAAAGCTTTCACAAGGACCTCATCCCAAGGCACCCACTAAACGTATGTTCATGCCATTAACAGAATCCCTATCTGCCATACTAAAGTAGTTAGATAATGTAAAAATGGTGGAATATCCAACTGCGATAGTACCATACCCAGAAGATGCTCCAAAACCTGGTTGGTTCAAAGACCATGAGTACTGCGACTTCCACCATGTTAAAGGACACAAGACAGATAGGTGTTTAAGACTGCATCATTACATACAAGACCTCATTGAAGAGGGTAAGATCATCGTAGATTCTCCCCCTGACTCAGGACAAGGTCCAAACGAGAAAATGGGTATCTACAAAGAGCCTTTTCCTAATCATGTAGATAAAAAGAAAAGGAAGCCAGATCATGGACAAACCTCCAACGATTATAGGACTGTTTTTTATATATACCCCACTAATGACAATCCTTTTGATTCTCTCATAGGATGTATTCGCTCATCTGATGAACAAGTCAACACTATCTGGATCTTAGAAAAGAGTTGCATAGTGGGAACGAGACGTGCTCGTTTAATCATACCAGATCCCATGCCTATCCCTCAAGAAGGTCAGTACAATTTGATAGACCAGTTAGAGAAAACACCTGCTAGGATATCCATTCTCGATCTCCTCAAAATCTCTACTGCCCATAAGAACATACTGTATAAAACATTGCAAAATTTAGGAGTCTCTATAGATGTAGATCCCACACACCTCCAAGCCATGATTACACACCTTGACTCCAATGATCATATTAATTTTTATTGCACCGCAATCCCGCGTAACAACCCAGAACACAACTTACCCTTATACCTAGAAGTGGTGGTTACCCGTCACAAAATCAAGAGGGTACTTGTGGACGGTGGATCTGGTCTAAATATTTGCACTTTGAAGTTGTTAAAGCAGCTAGGCCATTCAGAAACAGATCTAGGAGCTAAGACTATTACGATCACAACCTATGACAATGAAGAACGTGAATCAGTGGGTACTATAGTAGTTCCCATGGAAGTAGGCCCAACTTTTCATGACACGACATTTCATGTCCTTGACTTAGACCTTCCATATAACATGCTCTTGGGGTGCCCATGGATCCATGCCATGCAGGCCATTCCATCGACTTTCCATCAGTGTATCAAACTATGTCATGAAGGACAAGTGGTTACCATTCTGGGTGACCTAGAACCATTCACACATTGTAGGGCATTACACAGTTTTTCTCGTGTGGCTTATGAATGTCCTTCAGTGGATGTTGTTATCCCCCTACAAATGGAAGCTATTAAGAAATGGGTAGATTCAGAGTCACTCACACCTTATAATCAATATTTTCCTTCGTTAGTCAACCCATTCTCTTCATGGGAGGAAACATCAGAAAAATATGCCCAGGTGATCTATTCACTCTTGAATAGCTTTGTTAATATCAGATTTATCAGTATCTCCCAGAACATGGGGTAAGCCTTATTTTCAGTTCAAGAGTACTCAGGAGCAGTGTCCTAAACCATTGGAAAAGTTTGTCCATAGTGGTCTCCTATCTGAGGAGAAGATGTTAGAAGATCCTACTAGCAGAGTGCCAGAAGGTACCATGGCTTCATGCCATCAAGCACCCCAGTACATCAAAGGTCACCACATGATGTTTGTCATGGGTTATAGTGGGTTTGGATGTGGAATCAATGCACAAGGCCAGCTAGAGCCTATTCCCATCCCCTGTTTCAAGTTTGATAAGCATGGCCTGGGGATAAGGCCTCATAAGGCTCTACCCTTTGAGATTGATGCCACCTCTTCTGAACGTGAGGATGTTTCATCTCATTCTGATAGTGACACAGATTCCCAGTGTAGCCTCTATGAGGATCTTGCTTCCACTAACCTATTCCCAGATTCAGTTGTCCTTACCTTATCTGAATCCAACCCCCTAACCAATTATCAAATATCCCTTGTGTATCCTGAACTTATAGATTGGGATCAACAACTTCACGTGCCACTAGACTTCTTTGAAAATGATGAGGCATTTGTAGAGTTCATGGGACTCAGGGATTCTATTCCAGCTGGGGATCACAAGAAAGGATTTTCAATTCAACTAGACACATGTGCATACTTTGGAGAAGAGGTAGAGATGTGTGGACATTTGAATAAGAAGGTGGTAAACAAGAGTACAAACACTTCAGAGAAACCTTGCAGAAAAGATAAACGGAAGTCTCACAGTGACAAACTCTTTGAAACACTCGTAGATAAATAGAACAAAGAGTCTAAGGATGAAGTGGTTTATCCATTTAAATATGATGATGAGCTACTACAAGAGGT
Source organism: Taxus chinensis (assembly GCA_019776745.2). Lineage (NCBI taxonomy): Eukaryota > Viridiplantae > Streptophyta > Pinopsida > Cupressales > Taxaceae > Taxus > Taxus chinensis. The sequence goes on along the minus strand of CM034147.1, from coordinate 60,193,850 downwards.
TGATCTTACTCTTCCCCCTGATCCTACATGGATGGAAGATGCTTCTAAGATTCTTGTTGAGGAAACAATTAATGTCAACATTGGCTCAGAAGAGCAACCTAGAATGATAAAGTTGGGAGCTTCACTCTCAACTTAGGAACAAAAGGTCTTTGTAGAGATCTTACGAGAATACATGGATATATTTGCATGGAAATACAATGATATGCCTAGTTTGGACCCAGAGTTAGTTTTGCACAACCTCGTTGTGCACCCAGATGCCAAACCCATCAAGAAAAAGTTGAGAAAGATGCACCCTAAGGTGGCACTCCTTGTCAAAGAAGAATTGGAAAAACTATTAGCTGCTGATTTCATTAAACCCATTGACTATTCAGAGTGGATCTCTAACATAGTCCCTGTACAGAAGAATCCTGTCAGCATAAGAATCTGCACTGATTTCTGTGACATCAATAAAGCATGCCCTAAGGATGACTTCCCCTTGCCTAACATTGACATGATAGTTGATTCCACCGCTGGTTATGAAATGCTTTCATTAATGGATGGGTTTTTAGGTTATAACTAGATATGGATTGCAGAAGAATATCTACATAAAACAACCTTCATTACCCCTTGGGGGACCATTTGCTACAAGGTCATGCCTTTCAGACTCAAGAATTTTGAGGCCACCTATCAACGAGCTATGAATGTTATCTTCCATGATATGATGAATGACATCATGGAAGATTATGTTGATGACATCCTAGCTAAATCCAAGAGTAGAGGAGAGCACCCTGAAGTGTCGAGACACATTTTTTAGCATCTACCAGATTATAAGGTTTGCTTGAACCCCAAGAAATGTGTCTTTGGTGTTTTATCAGGAAATCTCCTAGGGTTCATTGTTTCACAAAGAGGGATAGAAGTGGACCCTGTAAAGGTTACAACTATCACAGAAATGCCACCACCTACCACTGTCAAATAAATGAGGAGCCTACAAGGGAAAATTCAGGCAATCCATCACTTTATTTCACAACTTGTGGATAAGTGTCACCCCTTTACCCATTTACTGAAGAAGGATGTTGCATTCAACTGGGGACCATATTGCCAAAAGGCCTTTGCACTACTAAAATAGTACTTGGTCAACCCACCTGTACTCATGCCACCTACCCCAGGCAAACCTCTCCTCTTGTACATTTCCGCTACCCAGTTTGCTATTGGTGCACTGCTTGCCCAATATGACCTAGACCATAAAGAAAGGGAAGTTTACTATCTCAGTCGCACCTTGATTTCTTACGAGTTGAATTACCCGCAGATTGAAAAGGCCTACTTGGCAGTTGTCTTTACCTTCCAAAATATTCGCCATTATCTCCTAAATAATAAAACCAAACTCATATCTAAAGTTGACCCTCTCAAGTACCTTTTATCCAAACCCACCCTCACAGGCTGAATGGCTAATTGGATCATTCTCACGAGTGAATTTGATATTGAGTTTATGAATTAGAAATCCTTGAAAGGACATGTATTGGTTGATCAATTGGAAAAAGATCCTCTACCAGGAATTGAACCTTTGTGCCTGGATCTACCAGACAGGTCTATGATGTAAATTTAAGACTCTGTAGAATAGCAGGTCCATTTTGATGGATCTTTCACCTTCATGGATCTGGAGCAGGAGTGGTGCTCATCACTCCCACAGGGGAGGTCATACCAAGAGCATTCTAGTTGGGATTTCCATGCACTAATAACATTGCAGAGTATGAGGCACTCATTGCTGGCCTCAAGCTAGCTATTACTTGGAATATTAGGCAACTACGAGTCATTGGAGACTCCCAACTTATCATTAAACAAGTTAATGATGAGTATAAAGTTAAATATGAGAAGCTCATTCCATATAAGAAAATGGTCAAAACCTTGAAGGAGTACTTTACACAGATCATATTTGAGCAAAAGCCAAGGTCACATAATAGATCCGCAGATGCTATGGCTACAATTGGGTCTCTGTTACGCATTCCACCTCAGGAAAGTAAAATTCCTTTCTTTGTAGAGCATTTACAAGTGCCCACATATGATATGCCAGAGTCATGTTTGGCATGTGAAGTTGTTGGTCCATTATCCCCCTGGTATGACCCTATCTTTCGATACCTACAAGATGGCACTTTTCCACCAGACATCACCCATTCTGAAAAGAAAACCCTTATCCACCGTATAGCCCATTATACCCTCCTAGGAGGCACCCTTTATCATCGTGGCTATGACAGGAATCTACTTCATTATTTGGATGTTATTGACTCAATCCATGCTATTAAGGAAGTACATGGTGGTATTTTTGGAGCACACACTAGCGGCATGGTCTTAGCTAAAAAACTATTAAGAGTAGGCTATTATTGGCCTACCATGGAATCAGAACTGCTACAATTTTGTAAAGAAATGTGAACTATGCCAGAAGTATGGAAACTTAATACATGCACCAACCCAGGCTTTGCAGCCTATCGCAACACCTTGGCCATTTTCTAAATGGGGTCTAGATCTCATAGGGAAGCTCCATCCTTCTTCTTCAGATGGCCACACCCACATTATCACTGCCACCGAGTATTTTACCAAATGGGTAGAGGTTGTGCCTCTTACTTATGTCACCAGTGCAAAAATTTCTAAATTCATTATGAACCATCTCATCTACCATTATGGTATCCCCTCCGCCATTGTCACTGATAATGGTAAGTCCTTCAAAAATAAAATGGTTAAGACATTGTGTCAACATTTCCATATTCAACTCAAGTGGTCTACCCCCTATTACCCCCAAGGTAATGGACAAGCAGAGGCTACTAATAAAACCCTTGTATGGATTATGGAGAAAATGGTCAGTAAGACTGGTTGTAATTGGCACTTACAGATACATCCCACCCTCTGGGCCTATCGAACCTCCATCCGCACTCCTACTGGTGCAACCCCATATTCACTTATCTATGGAACCGAAGAAATCATACCTCTGGAAGTGGAGCTTCCTTCCTTGAGAATATCTCTCAGGGACTATCTTGATAAAGAAGAGGACTACAAAGTTGTGTGACTGACAGAGTTCGAACTATTAGATGAAAAGTGTATCAGAGCGCTCAATCACCTGAAAGTATATCAGAACAGAGTATCTAGGGGATACAAAAAATGCATCATTCATCAGGAATTTGATGTAGGTGATCTAGTCCTAAAAGAAAATCAGAAGAATACCGTCAAAGATAGAGAAAAGAAAGGTAAGTTTGAAGCTAACTGGCTAGGCCCTTATGTGGTGGTTGCTAAATATGGATCAGGAGCCTATAAACTTGCATACTCAGATGGTGAAGAGCTTCCAAAACCTATGAACACCATGCACCTCAAGCGGTTCTACACTTAAGCATGACGAGAATATCAGATAAGAACTAAAATATAGAAAAACAAAGAAGAAAAAACAAGCAAAAAAATAAAAAAATAAAATTGAGCAAACAGTAAAGAAAAAGTAGGTCGTCCACAGGTGAACACCATGCAATTGTGGTGCAGTGGGTAGGTATTTGAGTGAAAACTAGTCTCCAGTGCTCAAAGAAGATTTGCTAGTCACAAGTAACTCTTTCAGTAAGATGGGTAACCCTCACTGCTTTCTAGATATAACTTCCTTTGCTAGGTCTAGGAACCCTACCGAATCCATCTTCGCTGAGCCATGATCTAGCTTATTTTCTCTTATATCTGCGTGAAGGATGTTGCCTTTGTATATTCCCATCTAATGCTGGGGGCACCTTTACATTCCACTTTCTCATATATACATGCATGGCATTTTACTTGTTGTATATTCCCACATCACTTTGGGGACATCCACGCTTCTTTGTCCTTGTACATTTCTTTCAGAATAAGACCTTAGAAAATACAAAAACATTTGAAAAAGACACACAAAAAACCCAAATATTCAGAAAATCCCCCTTCTAGGGATGAAGCTACACCAACTACATAACATTTTCTTATAGAAGCCTCAAAACAATGTGAACAATAGCCTTGAAAATTTATCTTTCTAGATGAACCCAAAAAACATTAGAAAATATATCAATGTTGTCTCACAAAAAAAGGTAATAATTTAATTACTTTTAGTTGTTGGTTTGTATAGTTTTGATTGAGATACTTTTCGTGTGATGTGGTGATTCATTTGCTTATCATGGGTTGGATCTTGTTTGATTTAATTGTATATGGCATTAGGTTCATTCATAGCTTGTATGCATCCATTAAGATTCATTTTACTTACTTATATTGAATGTCAATTTGATCTCATTGGTATGTTTATAAATTCATGTAGTTTTACATCATAAGTTATGTTGTGTTGTATAGGTACAATTGTTTAGCTTTGTTAACTTTTGCTTGTGTGTTTGTTTCTTGCACAGTTGTTTGTTATCACATCTATCACCTATCATTCATCACATATAAACATCATCTACTACATCATATATACAAAAATGCTAAGTATTACATCATGCATGTATGCTAAGCTAATCATCACATATCATATCATCAATGGGGGCAAGAGGGGTTGCACATAATCAAAAATCTATCCCCCCCTACACCAATATCATCTAGTATCATCCCAAGTGCTAGAATAGTAATCAACAACATTCCATAAATCCAAAGCATGTGATACTATCTATAGATATATCATCAATATTCAAACATGGAACATAAACATCTCTAAATCTAAGGTATGTCACATACATAGAGGAAAGGGAAATCATACATCATGATACAATAGTTGCAGAGTAATAACCATAAATCGTAAAAGGCATAATCACAATATAACATGAAAAAATCATCATCGAATGTCCATATGATACATGTATAAATGTCCATCTCAAAACTCAAGTATACATCATCGATACAATATGCCATCTAAAAGGGGCATGCATTAAAAAATGAGCCTTCATCAAGAGGCGTCATAAAAATAATGGTACATGAATCTATACATCAAAATCAACCTTCATAAGAGGCATGTATACAATACATCTATACAAAAGGAAAAATGAGGAACTCAACCACAACTCGCACCCTCACCAGGGCTCCTGGGTCCATGTCCTGGGGGAAGGAAGAGTGGTGGCTGTGATGGACCGGCACAAGGGGTATCACCCTGCTATCTGGCTGGCTATTGTCCAATCGGATTCTCTTTAATAGGTTGCTAGAGTGATCTAACTGAGTGACCTAACCACTATGATTTGGAACCTATCATACTCACACATGACTACTTAAAAGGTGATACCCGCTGCCCTGTCGGGACTACTCTGAAATAGGTGGTCCTATAATATAAGGCCTCACCACCATCCCTCATAGCATCATTTATCAAATCTACATCTCCAAAAGCAGTAGCTTCTTTACATGGTGGCATCTCACTCACCTATCAATCTACCCCTGTCAGCATGAGCCTGTCTAGTAGCAGAAACCTCTCAGTCTCTATCTGGAGTAATAGTCTACACCTGGGCTCGTGTATGATCTCTCTAGATAATATAACCCTATGCTTGTGCCTGGGGATGGTCCCTCTATGTAGAAACCATCTGCACCTGAGTCTGGGGCTGATGTAAAAGGCTCAGTATCTAATCCCCCTGTGTGGCTATCTCACTAATCTGGCTCTTTCATGAGGCACTATCCCCACCCTGAGTGGCCTGTACTCTGGCCTGATCCCTCTCAACTGTCAAAATTTGTACCTGAGCACTGGCTTGATCCCACTCTGCTGTAAGGGCATGTACCTGTGCCCTGGCCACATCTCTCTCTCTAGCCACCTTTAACTGAATGACAATCACTGCATGTAACTATTGCTAAAGGGTAGCCAACTACCCACCATTGCCACCTCTCCCTAGAGCATGAGGTGGCAGGCCTACTCTAGAAATACCTACTCAAGTGGGGCATATATCCCCACTGGAATGCCTACTGGAGGAAAATATATGTCTGGTGCCCTAGGTTCCTGTCTCTGTCTAAGTTAAGGTCCCTGTCTAGGAGGCTGCTGTAATGGAGGACCCTATCCCCTACCCCTAGCATAACGTTGTGCGTGTCATCAGTCGTCGTCCACATCATCATCATCCATCCATCATCTTCATCATCATCACTATCATCATCCATCATCATCAGCTCACCACCCTCATCACACCGTTGGGAGGCCCCACTAAAGGAACTCTCACACCAGCATTATAAGCCACCTTGGAAATAGTCAAATGATGTGGAAGCACACCATGGTACCATGGCGCATACTCAGGTGTGGTACCAGGATCTCTGATCTGTCTCAATGGAACCCACATAACAAGTACCACATGTCGGAAGCTTGCCAGTGCTCTATCCTAGGAAATCTGTGGACCCATATCACTGTACTCTCGAGCCTTACGAGCATACCATATATCTGGCCTAGGAACATCTTGGGTAATACCAAACTGTCTCTAGAAATGATCTACTCTATACATCTCCCGCATATAGCTAGGGATTCCGAATATGAAGTGCTCAACTGTGGTAGTGGCTTTAGTGTTGAGCTCTAAACCGTCCTCAGGCCACTAGAAATGTCTCTAAGGCCTCCATACTATGGAGACCTGTTGTAGCTCATCAAGCTCATGGAGGTAATGATACGCATCTCCCATGTATGGCCGCACATTGTCCCCGATTGGGACCTAGCCCATAGTATAAGGATCCTCTGGAGCCTAAAATTTCAAAACACCTAAGGGGCGACCAATAGCAATGTGGTCCCTTGCCCAAATATAAAGTAATCTGGCTGGTCCTACCATCTTCTAATGGTAGTAGGTGATTAAGTGTAGGTCCCAGTATAAGTGTGCTAGAATGTACTAACCCCAGCAGTAGGTATCTCCATCTATCAACCCGCGTATCACTCCGAGGAGGCCAAGCAAAAATGAAGCAATGGTCTTGTTAGGGAGTAGAACTCCATTGATAAAGGCCATCATATAAAACACCGCGTGATCTAACTCTGGATCCTCAATGCACCGCGATAACTTAATAGTCATCCCATGATGTGGTATCGCCAGGACACCAAACAACTCTAAGATACACCGCTGAATATCAACCCAATGTCTCATGTATTGGATAAGATGACCCTAAATTAGGACCCGCATAATGTGCCACATGTCCTCTAGAGTAATCATGATCTCCCTAGTTAGAAGTTGAAAGCACTGACTCTCGCTGTGCCATCTCTTAGCTATGGCTGTCAGAAGACTGTGATCTAATGTATCTGAGGCATATCAACCACGTAGGAAATCTCATGACATATAGGACGCTATCTAATATCACTCTATCATCCTTGTCAAACTATGCCTCTATCGTCGATAGCAGACCATATCACTCGTGTGTATGTAGAATGGATAATATACGCTGCAAACAAAGAAACAAATATGTATTAAGCACATTTCTATCTACTTCTATCTAATTTACTGGTAAAATCCTTCATTTTTCCATCTCATTTCCTAAATTTTCACCTTCTTCTAGTCTACTTTCTTTTCTCCTTGGCCATTTGGCTGGAAGGGTGTTCTGCTCCCCCTTCCCCAATGCATATGTTCCTTTCCTAACAAATGCGCACCTATCACAACGCATACGCACCCCCTATTTTTCTACATTTTTCCCCAGTCTACACATGACACATATGTACCTAGTGTGACACCTATGCGTCTGCTTCAATGCATGTGTGTATGTGTCCCCATTCCCCTTACCCAGGATGCATGCACGCCCTCTTCAACATGCTCGTGTGTGTGTTCATGTGTTTTCGCTCCAGTAGATACACGTGTGCGTATCCATTTTTTATGGATACACGTATGCATACCCACCAAATTTGACGCATACGTGTACGTGTATATGTCAAACAGGCGCATGCGCATACATCCAAAATTCCCTAATCGAGTCGAAAATGCCCTAAAAATGACATTAAATGCGTAATTCACAAGGAAGGAAGGACCACTCACATAAGGTCCATCCGCTGGGTCCCGCATGAACTCTCAAATATGATCTTCCAGGACTATTGCTCTCGCTCATGGTAAAAATTTTCAAAGAGCTCTGGTGCAAATGAACTAGTCGTGATTGATTTACCCCCCGGGTGGGTATATTAGGCTGCCACGATGCCCCTGGGGCATGTTTTCTCTGCCATGATCATTCTAGCCCTTCTTCTACCCATAATGATGATTATTTTTCTATTAAAATAACTATTTTTATTCCTTTTCACATGCTGGGGCACTTAGTGCCACCCTGCGACCACTTCTTCATTGCATTGGAATAATTTAAAAATATTCCAAGTGCCTTTACCTATCATTTTCTTCTATTTTTCCTCTCTTTTACCTGTCGTAATGATTATTTTTTATAATTATTTTGGGCCCGTATTTCTTCTCGTCAGGACATGTTATGACTCTCTAATGACTGTGCATTCACCTTCGCACCTTCACACGTACTTTTAGGATATTTTCTATCTCTCAAATTCTTCTGACCAATCAAAAAATTTAAAAATTGTAAAATCCTCCAAAAAAGCCAAAAGCATCAAAAAATTCAAAAAGTGAACTAAAATTGGTAAAAGGCTCATTTGTAACTGAAATTTGTGTCTCTCACATGACACTCATCTCGTATCTTGCTGACGGTTTCAATTTTTTTTGAAACAACGAATCATAGATTATCTAAATCTTCAATCATCTAAAAAAGCTACGCTGCTTACTTCATCTGTACTCTGGGGCACTATCAGTTTCCTGGTACTATTTTCATCATGCATGCCTATTTTTCATTGGACCCAAGTGTCCTCCATATTTCCCTTTATACAGATTTTTAATCATTTTTAACCCTTGTCCTTTTTCAGAACATTTGGGACTACATCTTGATAAGAAAAATATTTGTGCAACTATCTTGAATGTTGTTGGTTTGAGTGTGTGTGATTGTACTTCTTTCCCTATTAAAAGAGTTTGTTTACTTCTTATATTACATTGCATGTTTGTATGTTGCATGGAGTTGTTATTTTAACAAGGGAAAATTGTTTGTATCATGGATTTTTCATGTCATTTTACGCTTCTGTCGTATGCTTACATTTTAATAAGGGATGATGATGAGGATTCTAAGAAAAATGATGATTTAAAAGTTGTTGGCATTGGTTTATAGATATCTCAATATCCCCTTTTCTTGTTGTTTTTCTCATCTCCTCTTTGCACTTTTTCTTCCTTTTATTCTCTTTTCGATTGTCAATCAAGTTCTTCTATCACCCCATCGACACTTGAGGGGGCATCCTTCATCCTACCTTCATCCTATTAATTTTTCTTCTACCCCTTCAAAAAAAATTTCTACTCATTTATACTTGTCTACTTTATTCAAAGTGACGTAGCTTACGTCACCCCAAAGAGGGGAAAATGTAGACACCTATAGTTTGATCAAAAGCACTATTATCTCTAATATTGCACTAACTATTCTCTTCCTTCATAAATTGATGACACATCGTCAGTTAGATCTATCTAACTCCCCTTTTACGACACTCTTCTGGTCTTATTCCTCTTATAAGTCAATTAAATAGGCTATTATAGCCTCTTCTTGGCTAAAATCCTCTTCTTTACCACTTCTATTAGCTTCCTGGACTATCAATCCATTTCATTGGATTGATTAGGCCTTTCAGAACCCTCCCAAGAACCCTAATTTCTCTCTAAACAAGATTAATTAGTCTAACCTAGGTTAATTACCCCAAATCATGATCAACCTCTTCTAAACTTAGTCAAATCTTACTTTGACTTGCTAATTAGCTTGTTGACTCCCTTTTAGTCCCACATGCACCAAAAATCCTTCCATTTCCCAAATTGAAAACTATAAATATCCCACTACCCCACTCTCATTTTCAAGAACACTTCTTCCCTTTAACATAAAATATAGTATTATTGCTAGGATTAGGAGTTTTATTTCATCTTATTGAGCTATTTTGCTTTATCTTTTGCATTTCACCACATAACATGGAGTAAATGGGAAGAACCATTGGCCTTGAAGCCATTAATGGTGAGATCCCATTCTCTTAAAGCATAAACTGATTGCTTAGATCCTTATTAGGCTCATTTAATTAAGCTTTCAAGAATAGAGGTTAATTACATTTGTTAAGTTTTCTTGTTTGCTTTAAACTAATGCATGCAAAGTAGGAATCCTTGTTTATTTCTTAACTGATGGTCAATTGATCGGGTTTGCACAAAGCTTTGGGGTTCTTGAGTGTTCTTACCCCATTCCATAGCTTTTGCAACCTTTCTTTGAACACAATACCTAAATTTTACCTACCCCTCTTTAAAAATTTGATAGCACATTAAAGCGTCCTCCTTTGTCCCTTCTTACATTAAATATTGTATATGGCTATCATTTCATTTTTAAAGTGGTTTCAATACATTTACACGTTGGTATTAATAGATTAAGTATTCACATTGACATATTTATGCTATATTGGAGACTTTAGAGATTGATGGTTACAGTTTCATTAAAGATGTCATTTGAGTTTCAGTTTACATTAATTATCTTCAGTTTCCAAGATCATGTTTTTATCTATATCTTCTTCCCTTTTTGAAAGTAACTGATATCGGTAAGTGTCGCTTTCTTTAACTTATACTAATTCTACATTATGCAAAACCTATTATGATCAGTTGAATAATATTATGCTATGATGACATTCATGAATTCCTATTAGGATATCATGGTATCACTGTTTGAGACTTCACAGTGTTAAGATGTTTAAACTAAGTTATTTTTTCATAAGGTCACATTATGACACTTCATTTTAAGCTTGGATTATTGGATCCGAGTGATATATTTGGTCCTTCTATTAATCATTCAAAAAGCATTTAGAACATTAGGTCATAAAGCATGATTTACATTGCTTAGCTTAGTGTTCATTTTTAAGGACATCACATGGAATATTTGGTAGTTGATTTGATCCCATCATTTAATATTTGGCAAAATGACAAGTGACATTTTTTGATAATGAAGTAGGAATTTTAGGGTTATGGTCATTTATGATCGGCAAAGGCAAGTTTTAATGGTGCAAGGCTCGAGGTACCTTGAGCATTGAATGCTTGACCTTGATCCCATTCTTCTATCTTCATTGTGAAGTTTGTATGTTATTGCATTTCATTGTCCTCACAACGGCGAAGCCTTGCAAAAATTTGGTATTAACTGGTTTTATTTTGACATGAGGTGCTCTTAGAACTCAGTTTTGGTACTCAATATTCCTCTCAAGGTATGCATAGAATATAGACTAACTGTTGGTTGTTCGATGAGTTTGAGATTTCATTTGAAGACTGTGTTGAATGGTATTATCATTATATGTGTATATTATGAAGTTTTCCATTTGTCTACGAACTGGGTTTGATTATTTTTGAGAATGTATGAAGTTTTGTGACTCTGTCTTGCTCTGGTTGTGCTTCTTTCACTTGTGATATGGGTTTTAGTTGTTGGTTTCTTGCTTGCCTGTAGAACATTTAGAGTTAAAAGGTTGTCAATTTGGTGAAATGCTTAGTTTGAGATGGAGAGAAAAGGGTTTAATTTGCTAAGAGCTCTAAAAATATTGCTTTACTACTCATAGTTTTAACATGCTTTGGAATTTTTGATAATGACTATGAGTTGATTGTGATTTCTTGAAGCTATTCGTGGTTTCTGCGGGCTCAATATTGAAAATTTTGATGGAAGTTTGTTCTCTGTTCTCGAGACTGGATTATCATACGATATATATAGTTGCAAGTTTTGTTTAAATTGAAATAATTGTGGAATGCTAAAACCCCTTTATGGGTAAAGAGATAATGAGTATAATGACTAACATTACAAGGTTTGGTGTGATGAAATGACTTTCTATAGATCTTTTTGTGTTGCTCACATGGTATTCTTTGTGCTTTGAGGCCTGTTTTTGATTAAAACCTTGGTTTTACTATTGATGAGAATGATTTATCATTGAATAATGTAGAACTATTGGCATTTTGTGGCCTCGATGAGGTTCTGGTTGTCAGGTATTACTTGTTTTGGTTGAAAATGCAAATATTTATGTATGTTTAAGATGAATGATGGTTGATATTTATAATGGTCTTCAAGTCATGTGCATGCAAGATACAGTTCGAACAAAGTTTTGAGGGTGGTGTTTGACTATTTTATTAAAGGAATTGTTCTATATGTAGATGCTCATTATTAATTTTACAAATTACATTTGAAAATGATTATGAATTTTCATTTAGATCTGTGAAGTATTTGGTTTAACAAGGTCTTTGTAAACTCTCAGTGATGATGAGTTTGATTTAAAAATACAAACTATGGTGTTTGCAATACATGGTTTGTATAACACTTGCTCTGTGTTTTGATTTGGAGTCTGGCATGAGGTTGATTTGATAGATAATAATGGAATTCTCCTTCAAGATATTTGTCTTTAATTTCTTGGTTTCAGATGATGATGTTGATTAGAAGAAATAATGTCATTTGAATATAAAAAGTGATATAATTATCAGATGTTTGACATGAGTCAAAAATTTGTTAATGATGGTTATTTTTGTGAGTTGATGATATTGTATAATGATATAATCACATATATTCTTGAATTTTGGTTTTTTGGGATGAGCTAGTTCTAAAAATGATATTTATCATAATGAAAAATGTGAACAAATACCTAGGTCTAGATGGAGTGGATGGGGAACTTCATGGGGTTCTTGGTCCAATACAGGTTGGCATGGTAATGATGGATTTTAACCACACATTCTCCTCATGGTAGAAGAAGAGGTTATAACTCATTTCAGGGCCATGTTACAATTGTCTACCGAGGTGTTCCTACCCGTGTTTCCATCCATTTTGATTCTAGAGAGCCCATCATCCATGAAGTTCTGCAACTAATTGATTGCCCAAATGTTCAGCCTGCTTACTGTTTTCGTGAAGTAAATTACCCACATGCCCATCATCATTCACACTCTGATAATGTAAACTCCATTTCTTGAAGGCCAATCTATTTTGATTCCCCTTTACACAATGTAGAGGTTAATCCTACACTGCCTCCCTTAGGAAATTCTAATGAAGGACCCTACAATTCTCCTAAATGGGTTAGGTCCTCTTCAACCATACCAACATAGTTGCGTCCCATCAAGGGTTTTAAACTAGAAGTAGATGCATAATTTGTTACTGTGACACATATAATGCTGAATATGGAGTCATATGAGTATAAAAAGTTGAGGGCATTGGATTGCACAATAGTTCTTGATTTGACTAGGGATGATTAAAACATGATGCTTTATGTTGACTTTAAAACTTTGGTATTTTGGGACATTTTTTTATTTTGATTCAGTGGAATTATTAGTATTATGACTTAGTCATATTTTGGATTCACTTAGACATATTTATTATGATGTGAATATATTTGATATATATGGTTGCTATAATATAGATGTTTTGGAAAAGATTAAAACTTTATGGTTTAATGCTGATTTTTATGGTTTTGAAATATTAATGAAAATGTTATGGTTATGTGGATGATTTTTGGATTAATTTTTTATTTAAATGTAAGTGGGTCCCCCGCCCCTATATATGTGATTGTTATTAATATTTTGTCCATAATAAATTTATGATATGATTGTTAATCATTAATCATAAATTTAAATGATATATATTAAGTCAATTTATCTCTATATCGATTAAATGGTCTCCTATTATATAGTATCTTTATTTTATAAAGATGTTGGTTATAAATGCTTTTTTGGAGGAGATCATAAAATAATATGAAGGGCTCATTTTCACGGAAGGAACACAGAGGTAACTTTCATATTGAGTTAAGTGCATTTCATTCTATATTTTTTGTGAAAATATTCTGAATGAAGATTTGATTATATGGACCTAATATTTGAGGATCTAAGTGTAAACATTTGATGCAACAGGTATATGTAGTTATTACTATCATTATTCTAATTATCTAAAGATTAATTTTGTGTCTAATCTATTAACTGATTGTAGATTTAAATTTACATATCTAGAGGTTCATGAAGGTTGTTTACATAAGTTTCTAAGCATTTTGGGATCTATAATTTACCATTTGTCTATTGTATTCATCAGATCTTGATGAAGGTTGATTTTAGTGATTTTTGTACTTCTCATTTGTGAGTTAGTTTCTCCGATTAATAAAAAAACTATGTTGGTCTCTAAAGACTTATATTTCTGTGTACATGGTGTATATTTTTGTTAGTTTCTTACTCGCATTCTACTCTTACACATTTGAAATTTGGAGTTAAAAGAATATATTTGATTCTTATTTTAAAATCAGGAGTTAAAAGAATTTATTTAAATTTTATTTGAAATCTGGAGTAAAAAGGGTATTTCTAAAATGGGAGTCAAAAGGGTTTATTCCAGATTGTATTACTGTAAGTGTTATGACTTTAAGCTATTGAATACAAATCAATGTATGAAGGATGTTGCGATCTTTCTTTCTTCCCTCCAAGAGGTTATCTAGTTCATAGAGATCACTATGTTAGATAGGGTTGATTACATGCAAATTATAGGTTTTGTTTCTTTGTTGTTTGCTTGTTTGTGTTTTTTTGTTTTCTTCTGTTTGTATAATATTTCTTTCTGAGTGAATTGAGGAATTTCCTAGAATCTTAGGTTTATTTTTCTATGAATAACTTGAGATATAAACTACCATAAGAACTTAGAATTTTTCTAAGTCTCCTACATTATTAAAGCTGGTTTGATTCTGTCCTAACCTTTTGTGATAGGTAAAAGGGTTGATTATTTGTCGGTCAATTATCTATCAACAACACGCTACATTTCTTTCTTGTCCTAGCTATTTGCAACCAACATAGGGTTAGTCCTAGGATTGGTATGGAAAACCCTTACACTCAAGCATAAACTAACACATTCATCATTTCAAGCAATCCAAAACAAGAGCAGGGAAAACTAGATATAGGGAGAGTGAGAGAGAGAGAGAACATTTTCCCCCACATTCACACTTCCACATTCATTTGTACTTTTCTTTTTTGATTCTAGAGAGAGTAAAGAAGAGACAAAAATACTAGGAGACATTTTATTTTATATTCACAATATCATAACCATTTACATTTCACATTCATTTTCATTACAAATCCATCTACATTTTCAATACATTTACATTTTTGAGGTCAACTATAATTTCATAGTTATTTCTAAAGAGTGAACAGGGAGGATAGAGAAAACATCATAGATTTCAAAATCCATCCATACAAATTAATTGATCAAATCATACTATTTATAGTATTGTGATGATATTAAAAGGTTTCACGAGTATTTACAAGTCAAATGAGAGCCTTAGAAGGAATTTCTGCCTAAAGTTGCAAGTTTGTGAAAATTGACCAAAAAGGCCAAAGTGCTTAAGAATTGGGTCATGAAAACACTCATTTTAAGTTTGAGAACAAATTTTGTCAATTCCTATTTACTCCCCTATACAAAAATAACCCATCATATTCGACGGAAGTTGATTACATGAACAAGGCTCATGTTACAAAGGAAACTCTGAGGTTGATTATCATAAACACGTAAAAAATTCTTGTCACACAACGACCAATGGGCCCTAAAACCCACTTGTAAAACTATCCTCTGAAATTATTTTCGAGGAACTGAGAGTTGGTTTCAATTCTCCTATTAGAGGTCTAGAGGTAAGTAGATGTGGTTTTTAGTTTCTCCTAATCGAATTGAAACGTAAATCATAAGCCAAAACTGATCGTGTTTTCTTAAAACAAGAATGTCACCATAAGTGACTGAAAGGCTAAAAGGGGATTCAAATCACGTCTCATTAAGGCATCAAATTGATCTTTTTATATTTTTTAAGGGCCTTCAAAGTATCCTATGTTGACATGGATCATGTTATTAGAAGCACAATGGACTGAGAGGGGGGGTTGAATCAGTCCTACAAATTTCTTACTTCATTTACCATTGTTTGCAACATCCATTCAATAAGAGCTTATTAGGTGTGCACCATACATTCAAATGAACATGAAACATGATAGAGAATTCATAGACACAATATGCAAGTGGGAAAATATCATGGGCAATAACAACCTCTAAAAATAATTGCTTATATTACTCAAAGCAAGGACTCAAGTGAATATTACACATCATAAGAGATTTATTTAGTGAGGAACCAACTCCGCAAGGAACACCTACCCCTAAACCCTTGCTGATATGACTCAAAAAAAGGAATCCTATGAATATGAATCATCATAAGATATTTTGTAAAATAATGACTACTGAAAATATGTTGATCTTACAGCTAATTGTGATCACAAGATTCAACTCAGTACACCTTCAAACCCTCTTCAAGTGAGCCTTCTTCTAACTCACTCAAACATGATCAAAATTGGATTGATTTAGATCAATAAACTCACACAATATGTCCTCATCACTCTTCATATGTATAAACACATCCTTAACTCTATCTTCATCCCCCTAATCCACTTTCACTTCCTTACCTAGGTCACATTTTCCCTTCTTAATCAACTAGTTCAAATTTGAACCAAAATAAGTATTTTCTATGCTTCTCAACTCAAAAAAATAACATAGGTCGGTCCAAACTGAATATCTCAACCAATTAAAATTAAAAAAATAACAACACATTCATAGAAATTCATAATATGGACCCATGTAGGTCGACCATGTATCAAGACAACTAAACAAACCAAAATAGGCTCAAAACCCCATCACTAAGCTCATCAAAGACCTCCAAACAAATCACCATGATTATTTAGGCCTTAAAAGTCCTAAAAAAATATAAAATAAATCATAAAAACATAATGAATTCTTGCACATTATCTTTCACCAATCATATTCTTCATAACTTTATCAAGTAGAATCATTTCCTACTCAAAACAGATGTTTCCAAGAACCAGTCTTCACCTATGGAGCTAAAGATCACACCATAACACCTCAAATATGCCATGAAACAATTAATTGGAAATAAATTGAACTTTAGATCACATATATGCTTGCTAGACCTCATGACAAATCCAAAAATGCAAATGAAGACAACTTTCCTCTTTACTAAATTGAATTGCCCAAAAAGTAGTTTTGGAAACTTAACTAATTTGCACCCTTTTGTCACTTTAAAGACATATAAAAGAATTAAATAGGAAAAAAAAAAATCCCTCTTCACTCTAAAATAGATAGTAAACATTAGATAATCCAAAACATGAGTCTTTTACATCCATCTTCTATCTAAATCAGTCATGTCCTGAAATAGTCAAAGTTGGTCTTCACAAACTGAGTTGGTTCACCTATAAAAACACATCATCAAGATACAAACCATATACCATTGGAAATTTATTTTAATATAATTTCCAAAACATCTTAAATTTCCTTCCAAATCTAAGTGGAAGTCCTTTAACCAGGTCAATCTTTGCAACTGCTCAAAACTACCTTTACAAGCTCAAAAACCGGTCTTCAAAGATAGGGCACACTTTTCCCTTTATGTCCTCAACCATGAATTTAAACTATAATGTACATATATTACAACTCTAAATATTTCATAAATTGTGATTTAGTAAATACCTTCAATAGACAACTTTGTCACAAAATGAAAATCTCTAGAAAATTACATGTTTGATTGGGGAACACATACTATGACAAGCTCTATCATAATTTTATGGAAATATGGAAGATTACTATATAACCTAAAATAATAATACTTGTAAAAGGAATAAAAAATGGGTCCTTACAATTAATTTCCTCCAATTCGCTTTGAGTTAGAGTTTAACTAGGGTTTCAAACCACTTTACCTTCTTAACGATCGTTCATAAAAACATGACTATTAAACTACCTTATTATTTTTTCAAAACACTATTATATCAATGGAAAATCATCCCCCAAAACCTTTGGGTCCCATGTAAAGCATACAATTCACAATGAGCATATGAAGTTCATAATTCGAGCTAGTTTTTCCTTCTTCTCAACCATGTTTTACCAAAACTGATGTATCTTGCAAAATAATCTTCATATTGACCTAAAATTTGTTATGAAGCATCATGAAAACATTATATAACTTCTCATACTCACCAAAACACTCAAATATGCATATAAATCTCCAAATGCAATGACTTACATGTATTTTTCTAGCTTGTCTTCATTTTATTGCTTACTAAAGACCATGAAACACTATCAAGCCTCTAATAACTAACATGAAACTCATCATAAATTTGCTATATCATGTCACATCACCTTTAACATGCTTGTATAAGACTGATCAGCTCCAAAACTCATACCTCCAACTCATTCAACATGTTCTATTACTATGAATAGGCCTAAAATGACCACTAGAACCCATGACATCACATGAAATGACCTTGATGACCTCTTACAAAATCATTTACACTTTTAACACAATTCTAGGACCAAGATTGACCTCATGAAAACCTTCAAATATCTTAGGAGAGCTCAAAGTATGACTATGCGTACCAGGTCATGTTCCAAGACCTCATCGAACATCACAAAATATGACACTACCAATCAACCTTCATGTTTGACATTTGAATAACACCTCATGGAGACTCATATGACCTCTACATACCATTTTATATCAATTTATTTGACATCAATGATAACACTAAGATACAATGGCCAACAATCTCCCCCTTTGTCATTGATGATAACCATAAGACAAAACACTCCTATAAGACATATTTTCCATGTTTATGATGATTATATCCCCCTTTTAAATCTATGATAAAGGATATAATGAAAACTATACATGGAAAATGACAACACACAACATGACACGATGGAAACATTGCACTAGACACACTTACTTGCTCAAATAGATCCCCCTTGGACTATACTTGTACTTTTCTGACCTCAACAACAACAAAAATGTTCCACATAGCCCCCCTAGAATGATATCCTCCAAATTTGTATTCATTCACACTCAACATCACCTTCTAGGTCTTTATTGAGTGAAAAAATCAACCTAATTCATCATTCAAGCATATCAATATGTCTTACCTTCTTTAAATTTGTTTTTGAGTTCTTCGTGACTTGACAACACTATAAAACTTCCTTGAACAAAGGTATACAAAACATCCACTCATGATAACTAACATTTAACCATCATTCCTAGATCCTATTCAGACCATTCTTAAATGAAGATCACATAAACGATCCTAACTCCACCTTTTACTGGTTATAAGAAACTTGAGGGAAAATTTCCCTAACTCCTTTAGTTCATTTTAGACCAATTTCTCCATGCTCTAGAAGCCAAAAAACACTATAACATATCACGTTATAGCTCCACTTGGAATAATACTAACCATATTTCACTAAAAATGCAAAAACTCAAGCTTTTACCTTGTTTTCATGTCACGAAGATGGATTGAAACAATAACCATATCTGTGAAACAAATTTTCAGTATCTTTGGTCTTCTTTACTTGTTATCATAGTTGATCAGCTCATAACTTACTCCCATTTGGAGTATGCCTGATAATTATGACTAATTATGCCACATATACCTTCTTCACACCTTGTATACCTGATCCATGATCAAAATAGGTTCACCATGTCTCAAGAATATCCCACAGACTTATAACACACTTCCTAACCTCATAACTCTATTATCTTATCAAAGGACAAATCCTCTTCATCTCTAATAGACCTTTGCATTTGAATACTCAACTCTTCCTTGAAATTCACTGTAATTAGACCTTCTTGAAGACATTCACATGACACAATAGGATTCAAAAAATGTAAGACCACATTCTTAAGATTTATACCTTGATGGTTCTTCACACACCTATATAATCTTGAGTTGCCTTGATGGCTATCTAAGGAACAAATATCCAAAAATAACTTCATACTTTGGATTATCCACCAAACTGTGAATCACTCGATGTATACAATCCTTATTAACTCATATTCACATATATCAATATTAACCATTTCTTGTCACACCATCAACTAGACTGGGAGAAAACTTCACACCATGAACTCTTAAATGTGTAAGATACATGATCAGGACACTTTTACAACCCAGATAACACTGTTTTTATCTTCACTAATATTTCTACATTTCATACTTATTCTAACAACCTCTATGAAGCATGGTGAAACTAAGAGTCAAAGATACACCTGTAGACATAATCAACTTCATAAACACACCTGATTCCTCAATCATTTCTCAACTTTTCTTTTTAATGATATCTCAGATATGGTATTATATTACCTTGAATTTCTTTGATACTTACTTGAAGCATTTACACTTCATATACTGATAAAGACTTTATATGCAGTCATTACACTATCTGAGGGAAACCATAGCCTTTTTAGGTTTTCAAGATAGTAGGAACACAGGGTTAGGTTCCAAAGATACAAACTGTAAGATCAAATAGAGGATATATCATCATAAAACTTTATGGGCCATTATATGATCCTAAGTTTACATGATGTACTTCATAGTAGTTAATACCCAGATACTAGAGTCCTCCTTGCTTTAGTAGACATAGTGCACCTTTTACTCTGACCTTAATTTCACCACTAGAATATTATTACTCTTCTTTTTCTTCAAGGGTTTATTTCCTAAACTTGATTATAAAACTTGGATCAGATGCCTAGAACCCTCTAGAAACCTTTAAAAAAACATCAACTCAGATACTTCTAGATCATTGTTGTTTTCACCCACCCAAAAATGTGTAATTTTAGATTTTTTTTTGTATTTTTGGTTATGTGACCCCTTTTCCTTAATGTATTTGTCCCTATTTAAGTCTAAGGATTGAAAAAACTAGGCAATTAGTTTATTTGAGTTGATTTGATCCTTTTCAATGTTGTGCGGCAATTACAGGTTCCAACGGAACTGGAGGAACAAGTTCCTCTAGGCCTCTAGTTCCCCACATCTCCATTTGACCCGCAACACATTGAGTCCTAGTGTTGTGCGAATTTTGCATCTCCTCATGGAAGTTGTTCCACCTAGGTCATTGTTCTCTACAATCCATCCTTTTCCACACAACACTTATTACCTAAAATTCTTAGTTATGACTTCTTCAGCGACTCGTGGAACTTGTGAAAGTTGTTCCTTTGGGCCCTTGGTTCCTCGCTCATCTACTTTCTCCACATTTCTTTGATTCCTGTATGTTGTAGACAAAGTGGAGATATTTGGAACTCAAGGAACTTGTTCTGCACGAGCCTTTGTTCCCCGCATCTCATGGTACTTTACATTGTTCTTTTACTTGCAAAGCCTTTCCTTCAACAATTTTGTAGATATTTTCCCCTCAGGAAGAATTATTCTCCAGAACACCTTGTTCCCCACAACCTTCAATGTCCCACGTGTCATTTGAATTCTTTATGTTGTGGATGATGTAAACTTATCAGAATAAAAGGTACTCATTCCCTCGGGCCTCCAGTTCCCCACATCCCCATAATATCTGCACTATTGGGAAAAGTTATTAAATGAGTTCCTTAAGCATTACTACCACCCGCATAGCACCAAAATTTCCGAATTAACTCATTTTATCAAAAATTTTTGTTATAAAAGGGGATAAAGTCAAAGCATTTTACCATTCCAAATTGATTATTCTCTTTATACATAGTTCTTTCTACTCACATGTCCTAAAAGATGTTTTTGGTCATAACTTGCTCATTTTTTACCCAATTTGAAAAATTCAAAGTGCATCAGGACCATTTTCAAGGCACCGCTATTTTTATGCTAGAGGTGAGTAATGTCATGCCTTCTTGATTTAAATTGGTATTGGTTTTTATTTTTCACCTTCTCATCGAAAAACCTCCTGCAACTCATTGTTGAGCCTCCATTTTCCTTTGAGTTTTTTTCACACATCTTCACCATGAAGTTCCAATACGGGGGGTATTAAAATATATATTATTTGGATACCTTTGTACTTAGTATTAGAGATAGTGATGTTAGGCACCTGAATTTGGAGGATTTTTGGGTCTAAATTTCTGAAGACAATCTTACCATCATTGCTCAATGTATAAAAAATAGTGGAATTACCTTTGCTGCTAGTTTTCCTCTCTCTGTCCAATGTAATGACACTATTTTGGCCTATTATTCAAGCTTTGACCTTGAAACCAAAGAAGTCAAAGACCCTCAAGGACAAATTATTATAAAAATTTCCAATTACATAAATGTAGCTATGGGGATTCCCACCTTTGAGAACTCCAATACCTTAACCTAGGCCCAGGCTCAAAATATTTTTTAGAAAGACAAAGATAGGTATAAGATAATGATATCCAAATCCTGGCTCAAGGCTCAAAAGAGAGGCGCTTCCAAATTTCCTAAGGTCTTATACAAATCAGATTTCAGAGAAGAAATGTTAAATGTTAAAGATTGATGGGCTTGCCTTTTACCAATGAATTTCAATATTGGATGTGTGTGTGTGTGTATTAATATCATTTGTGAGGAAAAAAAAATTTGAATTAGGGGAGATCATTTGTGAAAACTTGAGTGAGTAGTTGGTGAATGTACAACATAGTAAATCATTCTACATGACATCCCACATCATGTACACCATTGTATCCTACATGGTATGGGTAAGGTTGTCACCATAAGATGATAAGAATAATGCACTAGTTTATGAGTTCTACCCTTAATTGACTTATGAAAACAAAAAGACTCATCACAGGAGAGTCAATGATGCCTTCACATTGTTTATAGTTAGACTACTGGAAGGGAATATAATTGAGAGGGTATCTGCAGAAGTAAGACAATTAATTTCCACCTATGGCAACCTCTTCATCCAGTTCAGAAAGTTCTCATATATCAGGTTAGTTGGTTTTGAGGGTGTGCCCAATAAATTTCCTATGTATTCTAATGAAAAGCTGGTGCTAGTAGAATTTTGTAGGTAGCTAGAAATGTTGCACATAACATGTAGGGATAAGAACTAGTTCTCTATTTCATTAGGAAATTATTCATGCAAATCTACCTTGGATGTACAAAATGTGGAAAGAACCATTTCCAATTTCAAATTCCATACTTATCAAAAGATACCATCCTTTGATAGTAAGGGATTCATCTCCAAACATATTAGAATGAATTACTATCATATTCCCACAATTGAGGATTACTGGGAATACTGTGCAAATGAGTATGAGGTAAGGAAATGGTATTTTGGGAGGCTTTCATTGCAAAAAATTAAGAATATCAACTCGTACCATGTCCTTGAAGGTCTAGAGGATAATTTTTATGATGTGGAATATCTTTGGACTATTCCAACACATGCCTATCCTAACCATTGATTGGTCACAAAAGGAGAGAGATGATCCTTCTGAGTTGGATAATCCTGTTCTAGTAAGGATGATACACGGGTTCGGTGGGAGAATGAAAGAATACATAGAAATAATGAAGCAATCCTCTACTCAGGAAGGCTCCACCTCACACAAAGAAGCCTAAACTCCTCCTTAAGAAGTCCCAACATAATTGAATTTCTCTTCTTCACCCTTGGATTCAACAACCAAGGTGTATATAAAGAAATATAAGGCAAAGGATGTAAAAAATATTGATGAAATACCTGAGAATGAAGTGGAACAAGTAAAGACTCAAGAAACAATTTAAGAAGTTTCTCCTGTGCTTGAATAAGTATCACAACATTCAAAAGAAGGAAGAGTCGGTGAGGAACAAAAGGATTAATCAGAACAAGAAAATAATGATGAAGGGGAAGGAAGTGGTGAAGAAAGTGAAGATGAGGTAGATGAAGTAAAAATCATAGAGCTAGACATAGGGAAAACCAGTGCCTCAAGGCCTAAACTTGCAATCAAAAGACCATATTCCTCTTCTATTGAGGTACCTACTACTGAATCTCTTGGTCCTCTTAATGTCCTTGCATTGACACCTCCTCCAACTCCATATTCTAGTGATTTATTCACATGGGTACGACCCATGATTGACAACAAAAAGATGAAGGCTCCTTCACAAATTGTTTCTCCTAGTTTTGATGTAGTGGCTAGTTTGCTTGATACAACTCCTCATCCTCCACCAAAGAAAGCTAATATAATCTCCCGTTTGGTCTTAGATTACAAGGGATAACAATTCCTATAAATTACTAAGCTAAAGGGAGATAAGGATGAAAAATACATAACTGTTGTAGACTTGGAGTTGAAAATAATTTCACTTAAAGAGTCCAGTTCTGAAGGAGAAGTGAGAAACCCAAGGAGATTGTCTAAAAGGTAATTAAGAGGGTAGAGAAAGGGAGGAAAAATCAAGAACAACTAGAGGAACAAGTTCAAGTTCTCTCTAACTTCATAAAGTACTTTCTCTCAACTGATAAGACCCCTCTGGATCCCACTTCTCTCTCTTCACTACCTTCTGCAACTGTCCTTTCTGAAGATGATATCAAGCCTATAATATAAATCCAAAATCATGCAACATTTGGTAGAGATTATGAGGTTTGAATTCAAGGTATGTTGATTTCTGGTTTGGGATTCATTGATGAGGCATACAAAATGTATGATAACATATCTTCAACACAAGATCAATTTAATGCAACAATCAGTTCCACTGATAAAGAACTCATGATTTGGATGGATAGTATTCAAGATCTCATAATCATGAGTACCATTGATGAGAATATTTTGTTGTCTCATAAGATCTTTGATGATTCTAAAAATAATCTACCTGAGAAATGGGTCTACAGTGTTGAATGGGGAATCAAAGGCCTTGAGGAAGCTGCAATTGAATTGAAGAATTCATTTTAAAAGGGTGAATCTTTGAAATCATAAATCTTTGCTGATCTACAAGATCTTTGTGGCTAATTTTACAAATATAATTCTACAAAGAGAAAATCAGTTGATGATGTAAAAGACAAATTAAATTCAATGATAAAATAAGACTTATTCAAGGTAAATTCAGTAAACAAAGATAAAATGGAAGAACTCTCCAGATTGCACAATGTAGTTGTGGAAGCCACCAAAGGCCTACTATAAAATGGTGGAATAGGAAAGGAAATGGAGTTCTCAATTGGGAGTTGGCTGGCTTCCAAGCCTAATATAATTATCCCCAAAGTTATGGAGATATCTGATAATGTGGCTAAATTCAGGGTTCACGTTCTCAATATGAAGGTTCTAGTTGTGCCACTTTATAATGTTCCTTCTCTAATTCATAATATTTTTCTATCTAATTGTTATGTTTTTAAGTTGGATTTATTATTTTGAAAATGAAATTTTAAAATAAATCCAGTTTATGTAATTAACTAATTAAGTGTTTAACACTTAATTAAAAGAAAATTAGTTAAAAATTTGGTTACATCCTCCCCTCAGTCTATATAAGGCTTCTTTCCCACTTGTAAAAGGGTTGGATATTGGTGCTTTGGAATGTAAATACAAAATTTTGATAAACATAGAAGAAGACACTTCTTTCCCTCCATCTGTGTTCTTTCTACTTTATTTTCCTGTAATTTGTGAATGTGAAGATTAATATATGTGAATTGTGAAACTTTGTGTTCAATTCATAGAATGTGAAGTGAAGAAATTTGTGTCTATCTGAATTTATATTTTAGGGTTTTTATATGTATTGAATCACATGTTCTTGATATCTTTCACATGCATTAGTAAGATATAAATCTACAGTAAATCACAGCCTTCTTCACTTTTTTCCTTATAGTAGTGGGTAATATTGTACAACCAAGGAGGATACTTGTCTCTTTGATAAATGAGTTAGTCTAAACTTTGTTTCCCTTATTCATACTTCTTTTCCTTATTCATACTTCTTTCCCATATAACTTGTTATTTCTTCCTCTAAAACCCTATTTCCTAGTCATCTTCTATATTGAGAATAGGGAGCCATTCACTGCACCAATATCCTTATTTAGATTGAGTTAGATTGTACATTTGTAAATAATTAGATTCTTGAGTTTTTGGTGAAATAAGGGAACCTCCCCATAAAGAGGAGGGACTGCTGTCCCTTTAGCTGTTGATTATTTTTAATGACCAAATTTCCAACCAACTATCAAGGCCTTCAAAGATACATCATGACTGTTTGACACAAAAATTCAATCCATTTACACCTTCTTCATGTGGATTCTATTAGAATTTGAGGATTCTAATAAATACATATTTAATCAACTTACATATTACATAATGTTACAATAAATATTTAAATAAATATTACATCATAACATAAGTAAATAAAGAAATACTTACATGAAATAAATAACACATGTGACACAATATTTATAGTGGAAAACCCCAATAGGGTAAAAACTACTTTGAAAATAACCTTTTACTTCAGAGAATTTATTTTACATCTAGTAAGATCACCTCCTCCTTTGAAACCCTATTTACCAAGGGTAAAACCAAATCACTTGATTTACACACCTTTGATATATTTCCCAAATATATCAATGAGGACCTAAAGTCCTTTTTATATAAGGTGATTGGGTATGTCTTCCGACCCACCTTTTCAACCTAAAATGGTTGACACATACACCTAGGTTTATAATATTTAATATTAGAAATATAATCATTTCATGATATTAAATATTTAACCTAAAGTATATACCTAGGTTAGCATATTTAATAATATAAATATAAATATTTCATATTATTAAATATTAACCTATATATTAGTGATGGACCCATATACATTAAGGGTTGGCCAGACCACTTAATCATTATGTTCCAACACTCCTCCTTAATGTTAAGTGGGATAATATAATATATGCCAATAGATTACCTTCCCGTGTTACACTACAGGATTTACAATCCTTAAACAAAAAATGTTTTAGGCTAGCATATCGGTTGAAGTAATTATAACACCTTCATCATACTCAATTTACTTTTTGGTATAAAAGGATTTAAAATCCCAAAGATCATCCCATGATAGTGGCTAAGTATGATTTGTGAGTTTTACATGTTCTCATAAAATGTTATTGAACCCAAGCATATAGGAGCCTTTTACAACCAAGGACTTCCTTAACAATATTCTTGTACTGGATGTTTACTAGTAAACTCAATAGCACTAAAGATTTTACTGAAGACCACCTTTAAGATCTTTCTACACTTCTTTCTAAAAAATAAGTCGAGGAGGTATACATGCTCGAAGGTCTTTTTACACTTACCCGAAGGTATTTTGCAGATGCCAAAAGGTCTTTTTACAAAAACTAAGTTCCATTAGGAGGTGACATTGTCATGCACACTCCCCCTCAATGGCAACTCTGAAAATATAAGTTTTTTACGAAAGTGAAAAAAATTTGTAGCACTCAGAGACTTTGTGAAAATGTCAGCAACATGCTCTTCAGTCAACATGAACTTGAGATTTATCTCATCACTTTGCACCTTCTCACGGGTGAAGCGTATATGTATCTCAATGTTCTTTGTCTTCTAATGTTGAACTAGATTCTTAATCAAGAGTAATACAACTCTGACCACCACATAAAAGATAAATACTTCCTTTACCTTCCATGTGTATCTCTACCAATAGCCGTTGCAGCCACATGAATTCTTTACTTCTTCTATTGTACTTCTCTGCCTCAGTAGAAAAAATGGCGAATGTTGATTGTATTTGTTGTTCTAAGTAATGGCTTCTATACCAAAAAACTTGAACACATATCCAATATATTTTATAACACAACATAAGTATGGTTAGAATCAAAAAATCCATATAACATAGCATTTTCATTCTTATTAATATGCAACCCATAATTGATTATTCCTTTCAAATATCTAATTTTTTTTTTACAAAATTCCAACGATCTCTAAAAAAGGTTCCTGCATAAACCTTAAAATAATTCTTTTTGTATAGGAAATATCTGATCTAGTTATAGTTGGATAAATCTAACTATCAACTAATAATGTATATAAAATAGGATCAACCTTTTTCATATTCATATTTATGATCAATATTTATTCCAACTTCCATTGAAGTAGAAAATGGTTTACAATCAATCATAAGAAACTTTTTAAATACAATGGTTGCATATTGTGTTTTGAAAAATAACAATAGAATGAAATACAATCATACAAATAACATGATGTGAGATACCTAACTCATTCATTTCAAAGTACTACTTCAATTTCTCTTTAATCCTATGAGTTAAATCAAAATTTTCACCTGATATAAGCAAATCATCAACATATATACATATAATGATAATATGCGACCCTTATTGCTTAATAAATATATCATTGTTAGAAGAACAATTAACAAAAGTTAACAGTTTAAAGAATGAAACAATTTTTACATACCAAGCTCTAAAAACTTGTTTTAAACCATACACAGATTTCTCAACGTACAAACATAGTTTTCTTTAATAGTTTCTTTAAATCCTTTAGGTTGAAACATGTAAAGTTCTTCTTTTAAATCGGAATTCAAAAAAGTATTTTTCTTATCTATTTGGTAGATTTCCCATCCAAATTGAGTGAAAATTGTAAATAAGTCCCTAACAGTACTCATTTTAGCTACAGGACATGTCTCAATATAATCAATACCAAGTTTCTGAGTGAAACCTCTAACAATAAGTCTAGCTTTATGTTTGTTAATATTACCATCACCATTATATTTTACTTTGTAAATCCACCTAGACCCTATAATACTCCACGACTCAAGTTCATACAAGGTAATTAATGCATGGTACATATGATGGCTTCTGGTCATTTTCTTAAGGTTAATAGGATTTTAGTTTTCTAACATAGATTGAACCCAATTTAATTTCTTATCTAGTAAGATAAGAGTTTCAGAAACATCTATAGCATCAAAACATCATTATGACCATTTACTAAATCAGAATCAAAACCATCATTTAGAAGAATTTGATGAAGTAACTTCAAGAGAATAAGACAACACATGTAAACCTTTCACTAGACTATATCTATACATTTCATATAAGCTTCTATAATTAACATGTCATAACCTTTCATGCCATAGTTTTGAATTATTCAAACTTTGAGATATAGAACAAGATGCAGAAGAAAATCATCAAAAATATATAGATCATTTCTTTAGCTATTATACTCTCATTACTATCCTTGATATACTGAGTATCCTTCATGTATGGATTCTAGTTGTGTCCATACCGTCTTTTAGATGTTCGATATTACCAATATGTAGAAGGTACTTATCATTCACATTGCATAGAAAGAGCATCTTACATTCATTGCAAGAATGCATTCATGTTATCTAAAGTTGCTTGATGACTGGTGGGAGAAACCTCAGATCTAGAAACAATCGTCTAGAGTTTCCTCGCCATAAATTCTATTTTGACCCAAATGATGTAGTTGGTTTCATTCAAGATTTAGGTTTTGTCAAGACATAAATAGTTGGATGTCATTATTTTCCTAAACCTTCAAAACACACTCCACTATAATATACAATGTACCACAGAGTTAGATACATATTTATTGATAAAAACAACACTTTTAATAGAATCAGATCTAAAGAAACTATTTGATCATAACTAATTCTGTCATTACAATGCATACTAATTAACCTCCCATGATCAAAATAATAACCTACATTATAAAGGGCTTTGCATTATACCCCAGATTTATATAAAAAATATTTCCGACCATATAGAAGTGAAGAAGAAATCCCTAAGAATGCATAAAAACTTCAAATTTCTGAAAAAAATAACGTAGACAAAAATTTGGCCATCTTAAATTTGACGTCTAAATGACCGTCATAATGATTTTTTTTTGTCTATCATGACGATCATTTCGTCAATTTTAACACAGTTAAAGTTTCTCGGAACCTACGAGCTTAAATTTGATGTCTAAATGACCGTCATATTGTCTTATGTTTAGTTCACCATGACGGTCATTTGACCGACAAATTTAATGAAGCCAAAACTTGTTGGGTATTTCTAGAATGTGAAATTTAAGAATTTGTTCTTCTGTATAATATTAGGGAGGTTATATTTTAACACATTATAATAACCTATTACAATTTATAATGTAAAAATATATACATTTTTTAATTAAAAAAATGTATATAATTTATAGAATGAAAATAAAAAAACAACATATAGTTCATAAAAATTATAAACTATAATATATATTTTATATTAAAAACACATGACCCTTATTAAAGGGGTTTAAAGGACATAGACCAGGTTAAAAGAATTTTACTAGGTGCAAGTAGATTTATGAGAGTATAGATTAACTTGCATATTTTACAGAGGGGACAAGTAATTTCACCCAACCAATGAAATAAATTGAAATCCCTATTTTCATGAACCTTGTCTCGTCCCTTCATTTTCTCTTAATTTTACCCCGCACACATTTAAAAGTATGGAAATATTACAAAATATTTTATATAATTCCTGTAAATTAATTTTTTTTAAAACTTTTATGTGGCTATAACTATCAATATTTTAATAAATATTTACCACACTTCACGTGGGCCACCAATGAACTAGCCCTCTTTTTTAATTCTCCATTTATACTTGAGAGTTCCACATTTATACTTGAGATATTATCTCATTTTATTCTCCACTCCTACTATTGTATAAAAGAAAACCTTTAAATAAGTTTATTTATATAGTTTTTATAAACTATAAGATCTAAATGAATGGGGCCGCCCCCTTACATGGATAATATAAATGGTTAGGGACACATGTTAGGTTTTATTTAATAAGTATTAAGATTTAAAAAGTAATCCCTTCATGGCTAAGAATAAAACACATGCCCCCTTACTAAAAAAAGTAAGCACTTTGATTTTTTTTTTTTAAAACATATATAAACCAAATCTACTAAAATTTATATTTTAAGCGGTTTAAAAGAACCTATATATAAAATATGATTCAAACTTAGATTTGTTTCTTAAAAAAAAAACTATATATGCATAAATTTATAAGTTAAGTTTTAATATGATTTAAACTTAGGCTTAGAATATGGTTTGTTGACTCTTCCCTCAATCCCATGTAATTTTAATATGGTTTAAGGATTTTAATATATAGATTTTTTTAAAAAAACTGTATAAATTTAATATGATATTTATATAAATTATTATATAAACCTTATTCTATATTATAAATATTTTTATTTAAAAATAATAATATAGTTTTCAAATTATATAGGATATAGTTATAGATTAACTATACACTATAGTTTTTCCAATCAAATCCTTTTAGAGGGGACCAAAGAACACGGGTATGAATTTACCTTCCGAAATATTTAACCTATAAACATTTAAAATTATAGAAAACATGAAAATTATTTCATATAGTAATAAATCCTTTCTTTTTCTGTATGTCACTTTCAAGTAGGTAAATATTTGAAGCCTCTTTCACTTGTCTCCAAACCCTTTCAGGTTGGTTGAAAAAACTAGTAAAAATTAAATAAATAAAATATAAAACATTTGATCTTAATTTATCTAATTAACCTCGCTTTGTTACCATGTTAGAATTTGATGATTCTAATAAATACGGATTTAATCAACTTACATATTACATAATGTTAAAATAAATATTTAAATAAAGATTGCATCATAACATAAGTAAATAAAGAAATACTTACAGGAAATAAATAACAAATGTGACACAATATTTATAGTGGAAAACCCCAATAGGGTAAAAACCACTTTGAAAATAACATTTTACTTCAGAGAACTTATTTTACATCCAATAAGATCACCTCCTCCTTTGAATCCCTATTTACTAAGGGTAAAACCAAATCACTTCATTTGCACACCTTTGATATATTTCTCGAATATATCAAATGAGGACCTAAAGTCTTTTTTATATAAGGTGATCGGGTATGTCTCCTGACCCACCTTTTCAACCTAAAATGATTGACACATATACCTAGGTTTATAATATTTAATATTATAAATATAATTATTTCATGATATTAAATATTTAACCTAAAGTATATACCTAGGTTAGCATATTTAATAATATAAATATAAATATGTCATATTATTAAATATTAACATATATATTAGTGATAAATCTATATACATTAAGGGTTGGCTAGACCACTTAATCATTATGTTCCAACAGATTCAAACTCAGGACTTCATTCATGTCATAAACTCCAAACTCTATTTTTCATGCCTCTTGGCCATTTAGGATACTATGTCATCTTTCTTCAAGGGTTATGAAACTTTTATGTCTCCTTACATCCATACTAAATCATGAACAATAAGAACAGGGAGTGACAATACTTTTGAATATCTTACAACACTATTATATCATTTGTGAAATTCACTTCTGAATTTAGAAATCCTAAACTTCTTTCATACTTCTCTATACAAGCTTTAATTTCAAGAGTCTTACTTTTCATCAATCAAATTGTGAAGAAATATCAAGGAGATGAGAGCAACATACCTTGTTTAAGACTCAAATCACCTCACCATGAATGCATAGATCTTCAACACACCATTCATCCTGTTGGACTAAGATCAGATAGAGGACCCTTTGAGCAACTTCAATCACCTTTATAGAACTTCCATATACATTTGTTTCAAGTTGTAGACACCAAAATTTGGTACTGCTACTCTTGTCACATGCATTTGCTTCCTTTATAATGATTAGCTATCTAAAACACACCCTTTTTAATTAATTCAATTTTTTAATAACATTTCCATCTTTCCCATTCAATATCCTATCTATTTTAATTTATTATTAATCTTCATCAATCATCTCCTAATCCTCATCTCATTATTCAATTAATCCTAATTATTCATAATTTCCTTTCTCTAGGTTGTTTATCACCCCTAAAAATTTCTAGTTCCTAATCCCTAAGCTTTCTATAGATTTAATTTATCCCATTCTTATCTTCCACATACCAATATCAATTCCCTAAGAAACTCTAACCAACCTATATGCTTTAAACCACTCATCCTAATCCATAAAAGCCCCATATCTCAAATAAATCACTCTTCCACTGCCCAAAGGGACGGTTCGCTGCAATTGGCGGTGACCCATCCGGGTCACTGTCAACCCTATAAAGATGGTTTCACCCCCTTCAAAATGAGGAATAATAAGAGTTTTCTTACGTTGTGTAAACTTTTCTTTGAGCTTGAGCTTATTTGCAACTATGCCAGTATTATTGGAGTCTATTTGAGCTTGTTTTGTATCACTTGTGGATACTTTGGGAAGTTCACCTTAACTTTGTGTTGGTTTATGTTATCATTTCTCATCATTAATATTGTATTTTAGAAACTAACTCTTTGCAGGTTCAATTGCCATCAGAGCTTCATTTTCAGCCTCTTCTTTTAGTCATCTTGTCTGCAAATTTTTTGTCTAACCCATCCACCCTTGTCCTTATTCAACACTGCCCAGGTCGCTGTTGCTTCTTTTAGGTCACCATCGACCCAGTTTTGTTCTATCACCTATTCTGACCTTCAGATCTTCATCAGTGTGCTTCCCTATTCTGTTACTATTTCCAGTTCTCAGATCTACCACTTTGCTTCTCTGTTAGTCCAAATCTATTTTACCTCTCTTCAGTTACCACCAACTGACCCAAGTTTCTATTGAACCCTATCTTGCTAGTCATCCTATACATCCAAAATCCCATTTTGCTTGCATCTTATTTGTTTCTCTATCTCAGACCTTCCTCTGCTGATTTCTACTAGTGCCTACATGTATATGTCATCACCAGATCTACACTCAAATCCCTCCAGATATGCATTTATAGCTTACCATCCAGATCCATCCACTTAGGTCGAGGTCAAACTACCCTCTATAACTTGGGTTGCCGTAAACCTAGCCAAGTAAATTTACTATGTGATTGATTTAGATCAGATCTATAGTTTTCTTCAATTTTTACAATTTCCAGATTCTGTTTAACTTCAGTTTCTACATGTTATTCAATCCTTTTATTGATTTTATCATCTTTTATCAAACACAGGGGTTGACATCCGCTTAAGGAAGTTAACGCTTCTTGGAACTGAATTCATCAGGAAACCCCCTCATACATCATCTAATCCATTTTTCTCTTAGTTAACTTTGTTTCAAAGGTTCATCAGATTTGTAGCGAGATCATCTACTTTGCACCTACCCATTTCCATCCATCATACATCAAGGTACCTTAAAATTTTGCATTTTGGAGTTGTTTATTTTTATTTAGTATTTAGTTAAATAATCTAAACATTAAAGAGAAAATTCGGTCAACATCCTGACACACTTGGTGGGACAAACCTTTTAGGTGAGTGTCTTATAGTTCATTTCATTTCATTTTTTTTTTTCATATTTATTCTATTTTCCAATAACATTGCAGGTAGTGTAGACACCTATAATTTGGATGAAGTAATTTAAATACTTAAATTATGCTAATTATCCCCTTTCCTACAAATTGACGACATATCATCAATAACACACCTTTTCTCTTCTATCACTATTGATTAATTACATTACACTAATTAATTAACCCTTCTATCGCTCAAGACGCCGATTAATGACCTTATGTTAATTAGTGTTCTTTTCTATCGAGATTAATTAATTATTCCTAATTAATTAACTTCCCCTTCTGTTAAATCGATAAATCACCATTTATTGGATTAAACCCCTCTCATAACCCAGATCATACTAACTTTCTTCTAAAAAGCTTCTATAAGCTTACACCTACCTATTAGTTAATCACTCTTGATTAATTAATACACCCCCATCAACTCCCATGAATCACTAATGATATATTAAACTCTTTTAAAGAAAACTTAAAGTATGCTTATCCATTACTAACATAACTTTACTATTATCCCACATACAATAGGATGCAAAGCTTCTTCAAACTAAAGGGTTGTATAAAAAAACCTAGAACCCTCCTCCTACCTTTATTTTTACACCTTTGCATGCATATAACATAAACTATAGGCATTTTCATCTTTGAGCATCCTCCATTAGTGTAGAGCTCGGTATATTCATCTTGCATTTCATCCATCCAAGCTTTAGAGTCATATAGAGAGAATCAAAATGGCCTTGTAGCCATGTCTTGATGAGACTCCATTCTTAAACCCTTAGGATCAAACAAATAATCACATTTTTATTGCTAAGGATCTACATAGGTCCATTTCTAGTTTAGCTTTCAAAGAGTAGAGAATAATGTCTTAACATGTTAGTTTGATTTTCCTTCAAAGTTCTATGCATGTTGTTGATATTTAGTCTCTTTAAGCTCTTAACATGATGATCTATGTTTAGTTAGATTTGTTTTGGAACTATTAGGTGTTAGTTTCAATTCTCTTAGCTTAGCTAATTAATACATGGATACATTTGGCATGCCCGGTGGGACAGATTCATAGTCTCTTTGATTTTAATGAGTTTTACTAGTTTTTCTCAAGTTTTGCTAACCCAAATCATGCACATGTGAAATAAATTAAAATCCTTAGGTTATTTCACTAAATTTATATGCATTGAGTCTCTCTTATGGGGTTTATTGTGATGGGTTGTCATTAGATTTGAGTTAAATTAGGAAAAATTTGATCTTTTTGAGGTTTCATATGTCTAAACTTCATATTTTGACATCATCTACAGGTACACGCATAGGCACTTTTTGCAGGGGCACACACATTCAAAATTACATGCACACATTTAAACTCACACACAGGTGTCTAAAAGAGAGTGCACATGCACTTTATTCCGAGCATACGTTTTGCTACTAGTTTTTACCTTGCGTTAGTTCTCGGTCAAATCCACACCTGTATTGAAAAGGCTGCACATACAACTCTCTTCCCACGCACATGAAATTAAGCCCTCTTTATTTTCCTACAGTCTGCTTATCCATGCATATGCTAAAACCCATGTGCAGGTACCTCTTTGGGTGCACACACATTTGCTATACCTCTATTTTACCCTTTGTTTGACAGTGCACATATCAACTTGCCCATGCATGCAACTCTCTTCTCGCGCACATGGTTAGCTCACTATCATTTTTAACTGAGGCGTGCACATGGTGTTATCTACACACACATGTTACTAAGGGCACACATACACTCTGAAGGGCATGCAGGCATCACAATACAAATTTGAATGGTATTTTAAAATTTACAAAAGCTTGCATTCTTGATGTTCTAACTCCTTGCAGATTTATTTGAGATTAACTTCTGTTTTGCAGGGTATATCTTCATGTTTTTTTCTAATTTATCTTGTTTAAGGTTAATGAATGTTGCATGCTTGTTTATGAGATTAGAATCATGTATGCTCTTCCCTCACACCTTTTAGGTGATCTTGGGAATCAGAAATGATTTCTACATCTTTTCTATGCTTTTGAAAACATCTCATTACACTTATTGCTAAGGGAATGAATGTCAATTGGCTAAAATGAACAAATTGTGCGTTTAAGTTAAGTATTTTTCCATTTTATTTAAATAGTTAGATTCTACGTCATGTATGCTCTTCTCTTGCATCTTAGGATGATCTTGAGAATCAGAAACAATGTCTTATCCTCTTTTTATTTGTGGAAAACTACTAAAATCTTCATGCAGGACCTAAAAACACTTGCCAAAGAAAGGAGAATTGAAACAAACTTTCTAATTACATGTGTGTTGCAGGTTGCCAAATGGTGTGTGAAAAAAACCACATTAAGTCTAAATGATAAAAAAATACACCACATTCATCACACTGTATATGCAGGTTCAGATAAGGGTACACCCCATGTGCTTAAAACTAGGACATAACCCCTTTGGCATAAGCCTTAAGCTACAACAATGGGGGTGGTCCTAGGAACCCCAAAGTAGTCCACGCAAGAGGGAACCTTGTGGATGAAATGGGAAGTGCTCCGCACACCTACTTGACTAGTTTACACGTGAGATTTAGCATCAAAGTTATCCATATTGTGACCCCAGTGAGAATACAACTAAATGCATTCATTTCTCATTGTATTTGAAGGGGGTAAAGTAAATTCGAGATACTCCAAGACTAGTCAGTGTGACTTTCTTGGTAAACCAAGCTCACAAGGGTATCTTGTGACACCTAGTTGAGGGAACCACTTGGGAAGCCATTTGACTTTTGGAGCCAACTTGAGCGTATCAAAACCAATCATTTTTGTAAAGAGCCTTCGTAAATGGAGAAATTTCTTGGATTCAAAACCTTGTTTATCGAACAAGGGGAGAGTCCATTAAAGTTCAAACTAAGCATCATTCACCACAAAATTTGTGAAGCATTACTTTTTCTTAGTTTTTCACTTGCCATAAGCTGGGGCAAAACTTTACCAAAGTGAAACCAAACACTTTTCAACCTCACTTGATCTACTTCCTTTAATTTATTTTGACACTTTTTTGATCAAAAGAAGAGAAACCATATGTGTGTTATCAATCGATCGTGTCCACCACTTTTGCACCCATTTACATTCGTCCTTGCTTGAGACTGGATGGTAAATGTTGAAAGTGTGTTGGTACATTTTCATATCTTGATAGCCATTTGATCTTGATACCCAAGTCAATATTGTCATTGTAGTTAGGCTTGATTCTTCACTTGATTCTCCTTTGAAGTGTTATGTTTCTTGTATCGTATCGCAACAATTTTGATACTTACATCTTGTTTCTTGCAAACTTGACCTAAGTGTCTAGATTGTAATGTTACGCTATGCACACCTTAACAATTCCTTGGTATACTTTAGCCTTGGTTTTCTTTCAAACATTACCTTGATTTTGAAAGGTGTTGTTGTTACCTTGTGTGCATCGTACTAATATTATTTTGATACTAATACCTTACTTTTCTATAAATTTTGGTTAGTGTATCTTTCTGGTATTGTTGCGTTGTTCATATTCGTAACCCCCATTTTTTGTGATTTAGATCTTGCTTGGACTTAAATTCACTTTACCTATACTTTATTTTAAATCACATCAACCTCTTGTTATTACTTACACCTTGTTAATTTTGAACTTGACATAAGTGGTGACATTTTGTTGATCATTTTAAACATCAAAATATTACTTGGAAACACTTAAGAATTACTTCATTGATTGATTGATTTAGAATGAATTTTGTGTGATTGTGTCTTGTGATTATTCATCATTTTAACTTATCCATTTAGGACAATCACTTTGATCCCTTGATCCCTTGATTCATTGAAATTCATTATTCTTTAGGATATTGACATTCTTTGTGCATCCTTAGTAAACATCTCATTCTAGGTTTTCACTTAGGTTTGATTATACCATTAGACAAATTCAACAAAACACCTTAGTGAAATTCTCATTTGCTATGGCCCCCATAACAAGAATGGGATCCAAGAGACAAGCATGGGAAACATCAAACAAACAAGGGTCAAATCCCTTTATCGGTCATGATTTAGGACCTTTATTCTCCGTGGAAAAGGAAGAAGATGAGATGGTAGACCATAGTGGTGATGAGTTGGGGTCACCACACGTGGAGTTCAAATTTGATCCCACCCAATTAGATGAGTTCCTCTTTCTAAAAAAATATAGAGTGCTTGCAAGAGTTGTGGAATTAGGTGCTAGAATGCCAACAGAACATGAAACTATTCCACCCACCAACAATGCTAATGAGGAAGAACACCCCCTCATTAATATGGACGAAATTGTAGGACATGGACACGCTTCCACCTCAAACACTAGAAACGACAACACAGGTGGTTTTAAAATGCCACTCATCAAAATACCAAGTAGGGTAAGAGTGAAACATGAAAATACGGAACAACCCCCTCTCCATGAAAATGAAGAGGAACCTCAAAATGAAGAAGTCACTATACAACAAAAAATTCAACACCTTAGTCAACAATTAGCTTTTCTAGCTTCCCATGTGCAAAAAGAGACAAACAAAAATGTGCATCGGGAAAAACCTAAGGTTAGAAATAGTGAGCTTCACATAGAAAACCAAGAGGGAGAAACGTCAAAATATAGCTGCGTGTATATGCTAGCTTCCCCCACTAAAGAGAAACTTCTTTCACAAGAGTTACAATCTATGAAAGCAATGCTCACAAGCCTTCAAGAAAGCAATGTAGGACATATCAAGAAATATCAATATGAAGAGCTATGCCCTTATCCATTTGATAAGGCTATGTTGCGCACACATTTTCCCAAGCAATTTGATTGCCACAAATTTTATAAATAAAAAGGGAAAGGTGACCCAAGGGATCATGTAAAATATTTCTACATGGCATGTCAAGAAGTGGCGTACAACAACAATTACCTCATATGACTATTTCCAAGAAGTCTAGGAGGACAAGCATTAGAGTGGTTCCTTCACTTACCTCATGGGTCTATCTTCACATGGCCAGAACTAGCAGAAAAATTTGTGTGACATTTCTCATTTAATGTGGAAAGTGACATAACCATGTTAGACCTATGTAATGCCAAAAAAAACCAAACGTGAAACCTTTGCAAGTTTCTTACAAAGATGGTGGGGCCTAACTAGTCACTTCCCTTACTCAATCCATGAAAAACAACTCGTTAGCATATTTATACCTAACCTAAATACATAAATTTACTTTCAACTACAAATGCATTGTGTCAGAAAATTTGAAGAGGTAATTGAGAAAGGAAGCCAAATAGAAAAGGCCCTAATCGTGAAAGAGACAATCAAATCATTTTTAAAAGACAATCAATCTTTAAAACCTATAGACAAGCCAAAATTATTCAATAAAAACAAGAATTTCATAGGATATGGAATCAAATATTCTAAATGCATACAAGTAGTCCAAGTTGGTCCACCTTTTAAATTGACTAAAGAGCCAATCCAACCACTAGTTAAACAAACAACTTTCACTCCCTTGTCAGACTCATTGTCCACAATCTCAAAAAATCTAGATGTAATACACCTAGTGACATATCCCACAACGATACCATTTGATGAAAATACACCTAAACCTTCATGGTATAAAGAACATGAATATTGTGAATTCCACCATGTCAAAGGACATAAGACAAAAAAATGCTTAAAATTAAGCCAATTTGTCCAGGATCTTATCGATAGTGGAGAGATAGAAGTTGATTCACCATAATCAAATCAAATTCCAAATCAAAATATGGGAATATTCAAGGAGCCTTTTCCACAACATGGTAGACGTGGCGAGAAAAATTCAGATTAGGGAGAGTCTTCCTAGAGCTACAATGCTAAAAATTATGTTTATACCCAAACCGATAAAAATCAATATGACTCACTTATTGGATGTGTTCGCTATTCTGATGAGCATGTGAATACCATTTGGATACAAGGAAAGGATTACACTATGGTAACAAGGTGCACTCATCTCGCGATCCTAGAACCTCCTCTGTCTACCACTCAGGATAGTCAGTATAATATCCTAGACCAACTTGAGAAGAATTCTGCTAAGATTTCAATCTTAGATCTTCTTAAAATATCAAACATACATAAGGACATCCTTTATAAAAATATCTAGGGGTCAGGAGTGTCAACTAAATTAGATCCTTCTCACCTACATGCTGTGGTGGAAAATAATGCGCCAAGTAAACACATTACATTTAACCACAATGAAATCCATAATGAAGATCATACGCAAAACCTTCCTCTTTACATAGAAGTATTTGTTACTCTCTGAAAGATAAAAAGGGTACTTGTGGACAACGGGTCAGGATTAAACATATGTACATTGAAACTAATTAAATAGTTGGGATACACATAATAAGATATAGAGTCTCACATTTTTGGTCAGTCAAAATCTGGTACTTAGCGAAGGAAATACAGAAGTTTCGCGCAAGAGAGAAGAGCACATTCAAAGGCAAAGAAGTATCGGGAAGGAATCACGCGCATAGAATAGAAACAGGTTCGGGACTTAGCCATTTTCATGATGATGAGCTATTTTTCGAGATAGCGTGCCGAGAACACAAATCAGTTAGAGACTTGCGTGAAACACCTTGGCTATTTTTGGATGGTCGACTACGAAGTGCTTTGTATGAATACATGCTGTGAATAGATCTACTACTGTCAGTTAACTAAAAGTAGTCTATTATTATTGCCCCCTTTAGTATGGCTATTTCTTGTAACAGTCACATGTAATATTAGACATGCTAATTATTGTGATCACATAAGTAGTGAAGGGATTAGTCTCTCACCTTTATAAATATGTTAGATGAATATTTTTAGCAGTAGGGAGAGTGTGGAGTATAATATTCAATGAATGTTATTGTCTCAGATTATACTTGTCTCCAAAATAAGATACAAAACCCAATTAGCGTATACATCCTTGTTATTAATAAACAATTGGAAAATTTTGTGTAGTTACTCCTTTTTCCTATGCTAATGGAGATTAAGGGCCATGAATCAAGGTGTTAGCATGGTTATAGTTTAGTGTTGTATGCTTTATATTCAAGGGGCATGGTTATCTTTTAAGTTTGCTATTCATCTAGATCACTAGATTTGAACATGCATTGTAGAATGAAATATTAGTCAAGTAGATCTAAATTCTTTAAGTCTTTATCATGTTACAATCCTACATGACAACAACATCTAAAGAGGATCCTGGTACCTTTGAAAGTGCTTCGGAGTGAGCAGATCAATCTAGGATGAGTGCATGTGTTAGCGACTTTTGGGCATTGTATTGGTTGAATTCTATAGCTGTATCACACATTATCACCATTACCGCTTATGAAAATGTAGAACGAGAATTGACTAATATAATAACACTACTAATGGAAGTAGGGCCCACTTGTCATAACATGAAGTTTCATGTCTTAGATTTGGAGCTTCCACACAATATGCTTCTTGGTCACCCATGGATCCACGCCATGCAGGCCATACCATTTAAATTTCACCAATGCATCAAATTGAAACACGAGGGACATACTATTACTATTCAAGGTGATCTAGAGCCCTTTGCCCATTACAGAGCTCTTTATAGCTTTACGTCTAGGAATGCATAAGACTATCCCTAAGCCAATATTTCTATCCCCCTTCAGTCAGAAGCTCTTGAGTCACGAGTAGATTTAGATTCTATCAGTTCTTATGCTCACGATGCTTCTACATCTACCATTCCCGTTGATTCATGGGAGATGAAGATTCTTGATTATGGTTGTGGAGAGTATGATATTCAACAGGCTCTCCTAGTCTTAGATTTATCCTTATCACCCAAGACAAGAGGTAAACCAAACTACCACTATAATAGGCCTAGAGATGAAAAAATAATTGGGACCTTCTTACCTGGTGGTTTGCATTGTAGAAGAGAAATTACTAGACCCTCCTACAATTTGGGTCCCTGAGGACACTAAGCCTATCGACTATAAAAATCCAAAATACACAAAATCTAGTGAAATGATGTCCTCCATGGGTTACACAGGACTCAGATGTGGAAAGTTTGAATAAGGGATAAGGGAAACAGTCTTAACTCCACATTTCAAAATAAAGAGATATGGTATCGGTATTCAACCCTATGGGGCACACTTGATAGACCAAGATGTTGCCTCCTCTGAACACGAGGACAACTCTGTTTATTCGGATAGTGACACAGATTCCCACCATAGCCAATACGAGGATCTTGTCTCTACGAATATATTTATGGATACTACTATCTTTACCGTAACCCCTACTAATCCTAAAGTTGACCTTGTTATACCCTACCCTTCCCGATTGGTACCAATAATGTCATGTACCACTGGACCTCTTCAAGAATGATGAGGCTATTACAAAATTTATGGGCATATGTGACACTATTCCTATTGGAGACCACAAGAAGGGTTTCTCCATTGATCTGGATACCTGTGCATACATTAGGGAGGAGGCTGAGATTCGTGGTCAGCAAAATCTAAGAAAAAGTGAGGGCAAAATTTCTTCTTTAAAGCCTCAGAAAAATGTAAGTCCAAGTTACACAGTGAAAACCTCTTTGAGGCACTGGCCGAAAAATAAATAAAAAAATCAATGGAAAAAATAAGTGACCACGCTGAGGGTGAAAATATCGTTGATACAAGATCTCAACCTCCCTCCTGATCCTACACATATGGAGAATATGTCAAAGATTCTTGTGGAAGAAACTATTGACGTTAATATTGGAATGGAAGAACAACCAAATATAGTCAAGATGGGAGATTTACTTTTAGTACAAGAACAAAAAACTTTCACTATGCTTCACAGAGAATTTTTAGACATATTCACATGGTCTTATACAAATATGTCGAGATTAGATCCATCTTTAGTGGTGCATAACTTAGTTGTGCATGTAGATGCAAAGCCCATTAAACAGAAGCTATGGAAAATACATCCACAAGTGGCCCTTTTGGTCAAAGAAGAGTTAGAAAAACTGTTAGCAACAAGGTTTATCAGACACATTGACTACTTAGAGTAGATATCTAACATAGTTCTAGTTCAGAAAAAACCTATTGGAATCAGAATTTTTAGTGACTTTCGAGACATCAACAAGGCATGTCCTAAGGATGATTTTCCCCTACCCAACATCGACATCATTGTTGATTTGACTGCAGGCTATGAAATGCTATCTCTTATGAATGGATTTTCTGGCTACAACCAAATCAAAATAGCAGAGGAAGATCAACATAAGATGACCTTTACAACCCCTTGGGAGAGATTCTATTATCAGGTAATGCCCTTTGGCCTTAAAAATGACAGAGTGAATTATCAAAGGGAAATGACCATAATATTCCATGACATCCTTAACGACATCATGGAGGACTATGTGGATGATATCCTAGGAAAATCAAAGACAAGAGAAGATCATCCCGAGGTCTTGAGGCACATTTTTGAACATCTCCTAGAATATAAGGTCAGATTAAATCCAAGGATGTGTGTCTTCAGAGTGTTATCAGGGAAGCTACTGGGCTTCATTGTATCAAGAAGAGGGATCAAGGTAGAACATGCTAAATTAACTGTTATTACTGAAATTCCTCCTCCTAATAACATCAAGTGGCTGCGTAGTTTGCAAGGAAAAATACAAGCTATCTATTGTTTTATCACTTAGCTTTCCGATAAATGTCACTCCTTCACCCATTTGCTTAAAAAGGATGTTGAAGTAATTTTGGGACAAGAGAAACAACATGCCTTTTCCTTGCTCAAACAATA
The DNA here is from genome assembly GCA_019776745.2 of Taxus chinensis. Lineage (NCBI taxonomy): Eukaryota > Viridiplantae > Streptophyta > Pinopsida > Cupressales > Taxaceae > Taxus > Taxus chinensis. Next base: position 60,150,077 of record CM034147.1, on the reverse strand, counting down.
TTTGGAAAATCCATCAGTCCTCATGCTGCCAACCCCAGGTGATCCGCTTTTGTTATATATATCAGCAACCCAATTTGTTATTGGTGCCTTGCTTACTCAGTATGACCTAAGCCAAAAAGAAAAATTAGTGTACTATCTCAGTCATACCCTAATTACATATGAGCTCAAATATTCCCAAATTGAAAAATCTTATTTGGCCGTTGTTTTTACCTTCTAAAAACTTCACCATTATCTATTGAATACCAAAACCAAGCTTATATCAAAATTTGATCCGCTCAAGTACCTGTTGTCGAAACCCTCCCTTATAGGTAGGATGGATAATTGGATCATCCTACTTAGTGAATTTTACATTGAGTATGTACACCAAAATTTAGGAAAAGGACAGGTGCTTGCAGACCAGATGGAGGAGGCACCCTTACCTGGAATAGAGCCGATATGTTTGGACTTGCTAGACACATCATTAATGTACATTGAGGAATTTTTCATATGGAAAGTACATTTTGATGGATCATTTTCTTTCCATGGTTCAGGGGCAGGTGTAGTGCTAATCACTCCTGCAGGATACACCATGCCCCAAGCCTTCTATCTTATATTTCCATGCACAAATAAAATTTTAGAATATGAAGCGCTCATCGCTGGGATGAAGCTGGCTATAAAATGGAATATTCACCACCTCAAAGTCATTGATGGCTTAGAATTGATTATAAAATAAGTAAACAATGAATACAAAGTCAAGGATGGAAAGATCATACCATATAAAAGGTTGGTAGAAACTCTAAAAGAATATTTTGTGTGCATTACCTTTGAACAAAACCCAAGGGTACAAAATAGGTTTGTAGATGTAATGAAAACAGTGGGTTCTATGTTACGGATTCCACCAGAGAAAAAGGACGTCATTTTTTGTTGAAAATATACATAAACCTATATATGACATTGTAGAATCATGCCTGACATGTGAAGTTATTGGTCCCTTCTCCCCATGGTATGAACCCATCTTTAACTACCTCTAAAGTGGTACCTTTCCTCCTTACATCACCCATTCTGAAAAAAACAAATCTTTATCAGCAAAATATCCCGTTATGCCCTCAAATACAAAGTCAAGGATAATAAGCTCATCCAATATAAAAGGTTGGAAGAAACTCTAAAATAATATTTTGTGCACATTACCTTTGAATAAATCCCAAGGGCACAAAACAGGTCTGCAGATGCAATGACAACAATGGGTTCTATGCTACAGATTCCAGCAGAGAATAATGACATGCCATTTTTTTGTTGAAAATATAAGTTAACCTCCATACCACATGCCAGAATCATGTCTGGCATGTGAAGTTATTAGTCCCTTCTCCCCATGGTATGAACCCATCTTTAACTACCTCAAAAGTGGTACCTTTCCTCCTAACATCACCCATTCTGAAAAATAAATCCTTATCCAAAAAATAGCCCGTTATACCCTCCTAGGAGGCACCCTCTACCATTGTGGATATAATGGGAATCTGTTGCGTTGTTTAGATATAATAGAGTCAGTACGTGCAATCAAGGAGGTACACGAAGGAGTGTGTGGAGCCCATACAAATGGGATGGTTTTAAAAAAGAAGTTATTAAGGGTAGGATATTACTGGCCTACCATGGAGATAAATTGCTACAATTATGTAAAGAAGTGCGTGTTATGCCAGAAGTACATGAAATTCATCTATGCATCATTGCAACCTTTACAACCAATCACAAAACCATGACCATTCTCTAAATAGGGATTGGACCTTATAGGGAAGCTTACCCTTACCTCATATGATGGTCATACACACATTATAACAACCACATAATACTTCACCAAGTGGGTAGAGGTAGTCCCAATGACATATGTTACAGGTTCTCAAATATCAAAGTTCATCATGAAGCACCTCATATGTCGTTATGGCATTACTTCTACCATTATCGGTGACAATGGAAAATATTTCTAGAATAAGACAATGAAATCCCTATGTCAGTGATTTTAGATAGCATTAAAATGGTCCACGCCATATTACCCTCAAAGCAATGGGCAAGAAGAGGCCTATAATAAAACATTTTTTTGGATCATGGAGAACATGGTGAGTAAAATAGTCCACAATTGGAATTTGTAAATTTACCCTTCCCTCTAGGCTTATATGACCTCAATTCACACCCCTATTGGTGTGACACCTTATTCCCTAGTGTTTGGAACTGAATCCATCATCCCCCTGGAAATAGAGCTTCCCTCCCTGAGAATATATCTTAGGGACTATCTACATAAAGATGAGGATTACAGAGTGGATAGAATGGTAGAAATGGAGCTACTAGATGAAAGGCGCATTTGCGCACTTAACCACTTAAAAGTGTATCACGATTGAGTTTCCTAGAGCTACAAATAAATAATCATAGCTTGTTAGTTTTAGGTAGAAGATTTGGTGTTGAAGGAAAATCAATTCAACACAGTGAATGAGAGAGAAAAGAAAGGAAAGTTTGAACCTAATTGGTTAGCACCCTATGTCATTGTGGCCAAATTTGGGTCAGGAGAATACAAGCTTGCCTATCCTGATGGAGATGATTTGTGAGATCCCATGAATGCCATGTACCTCAAGTGGTTCTATTCTTATACATGGCACAAAAATAAAAGAAACAACCAAAAAACTATAAAAACAAGAAAAAAAGAGAAACAGAAAAAGAGAAAACACATCATCCAAATGTGAAAACCACACAATTGTGGCACTTTGGATAAGTCCCTTAGTGAAAATAGGTTTTTGGTGCTTGGGAGGATTCGTTGTTCACAAGCATCTCATGTCTGAGGGGGTACATTTTCTTAATTTAGAGCTAGTTCCATACCCACATTTGAGATCCGTTGTGAGCCTATCATGTCAAAGCCTTAATCCACCTAGTTCCCCTCTTATAAATCAGTGAAGAGATTGCTTGTGTATATTCCCATATAATGCTTGGGGCATATTCACATATTTTCACCTTCTTGTTTATAACATGTGGCATCTACCTTTGTATATTCCCATCTAACACTGGGGGCATCCATGTTTCTTGGTTTCCTGTACATAGCTTCAGAAAACTGTTCGAAAATCCAAAAACATTCAAATATGTTGAAAATCACAAAAAACATTCAAATATGAATAGGATTGAAAACCCCAAAACATTAGAAAAACAAAAAAATACAAAAATAATAGAAAATTGTTTCACAAAACTCCCAAAAACAACACAAAGCACATGGAAAATAGTCTTACAAAAACATAGTAGTAGTTTACTTGCTTTGTTTGTGTGTACATTGTTTGTATAGTTTTGCTTACTTGTACATTTGTATAGTGTGTTGCTTGAACACACCTCTTAGATTTATATTTTCTTGCTTAGATGAGATTCAACCTTATTTGTACATATGGAGTGTGTTTTTGCATGCTTGTGAATGACTGTACATAGTTTTGTTGTTAATTTTTTAGTGTGTATATTTGGTAGATTTGTTAACGTTCTCTTATGCTTGTTTGTTCGCTACTTGTACATTTTTTGTTATCACATCATGATCTATATCATCACATCTAACATCATATATTAATAAAATGCTACGTCTACATCATACATATATGTTAAGCTAATCATCACATATCGTATCATCAATGGGGCAAGAGGGGTTGCAAATATCAAAATCTATCCCCCCCACACCAATATCATACAATTCATCAAGTGGACTAATAAAAAACATCTCATGTAAAATAAAAATGATATTATCTAAGGATTTATCATACATCAAAAACATGTGATACATGTACAACACCATCATAATCATCATACATGTCCCATCATCAAGTAATCTATATACATATGTATCTCAAGGTATACATCATCAGGATACAAAATGAGCCTTCATCACAAGGCATAATAAAAAATGATACATCATATACATCAATAAAAAATGAGCCTTCATCACGAGGCATAAAAAAAATGATACATCATATACATCAATAAAAAATGAGCCTCCATAAGAGGCATACATCAAGAGTACATACATATGTGTATACATCACAAATGAGTCATGTCTGACTTGATCCCTCATGGGGACTAGGTGGCCTATGATTTGGTGGAGGACCCATAACCTATGGACCTTGCTACCCTATCTGATGCCCTCGCGATTGCTCCAATGATCTAGCTGAGGCCGATGGTCTCTGTGATCTCACAGACATCGTCTGATGATTGTAACTAGGTGTTCTCTAGCCCTCTGGAACAACCTCGTAATACAATCATCTATAATAATATGCCATCCCATTGGTTGTTGCTAAGTCCATGTGTATGCACAGTGTCACCATGCCTCCATCAGTACGTCAGAATGAGGCCACCTCTACAGACAGTCTAGCAATCTCAGTCATGTCCAACTGCCTACTCAGCCTAGAGCTTGATCTCGCTCTACTATCACTGATCTGAGCTGTGTGCCTTTGTATACACTCAACTGATCCCTCTCTGTAGTAATAATCTATACCTGGGCCCTGGCCTGGTCTCTCTCTGTAGTCAACTATTGTACCTGGGACATGGACTGTTGTAATAATCTTGATGTCACCTGCAACATATGGCTCCATCTCCTGAATCTTCTGGAACCATCTAGCTTCATCTCCTCCACCTCCATCACCACCACCGCTCCACCTCTCAGTGGACTGTGTGATGGGATACCAATCAGCCCCTATTGTGCTACTCTCTAGGGAGAACCTTATGGAACTACTCTCTAAAGAGGCACCTATTGTAATGGTACATGTATCCCAACTACTATGGCCACTTGGGGCATATGTATCTAGGGAGCTACTGGGATATATCTCTATATGGGAACCTACCTTTCACCCTATCCCTATTGCTGTAATGGTGGAGGACCCTGTCCATCACTGCCATCATGGCCCTGACCATCAAATAATCATCATGTTTGATCCTCATCATTATCACTGAAATGCTTGTCAGGTACCTTGACCCCTGCATCCCATGCGACCTGCAGAATGGTAAGATGACAAGGAAAAACTATCATATACCAGGGTCCATACTCTGTTGTCACTCCAGGATCCCTAATATTTCTCAAAGGATCCCAAACTTGTGGTACCATCTGATCAAAGCTAAGATGATCCCTAGTTGTATGGATCAGCGGCCTTATATCAAATATCTCTGTGGCCGAACGTGCATACCACATCTCCGAATGAGGTACATCTTGCATTGCACTGAACTATCATTGACATCGGTCTACTCGGTAATACTCCATTATGTATCCCTGGCTGACAATCAGGAAATGCTCTACCATGGCTATACTCAGCTCATTTGCATCCTCGGCCCACTGATACTGTTGGTAAGGCCTCCACACTATCATATGCTACTAAATATCATCAAAGACTCTACGGTAATGGTAGGTATCCCCCATGTGCCTCAAATATCATCTCCAACAAGGACCCATTACATCACTAATGGATCATCTGGAGCCCAGACTTGTAGAATTCCTAGGGTGACCAATGACTATGTGATCCCACACCCATATATGTAGCAATGTGGCAGGACCCACGGTCTTCTGACTGGTGTATGTAATCAAGTGTAAATCCCAATATAGATGTGCCAGTATGCACTGTGCCCAACATCATCTCTCGCCTCGTAGCAATCCTTGTATAACACCAATGAGGTTGAGTGGAAAGGAGGTTCCTGTCTTGTCAGTGAGCAAGAATCCACTGACAAGAGCCATCAAATACACAAGCATGTGATGAATCCTTGAATCTACAATACATAGGTGTAGATGCATTATCATACCTCGACGAGTTATCTCATCACAACCAAAAACCTCGATCAGATAGTCTGTGAACTAATCTCTGTCACTGATGTACTCAATCAACTGCCCCACGATAAGAAAACCCAATATGCACCACACATCCTCTAGTGTGTTGGTCATCTCTCTAGTAGGGATCCGAAAGCACTAACTCTCACTGTGTCATCTCTCAGCTAAGGTTGTGAGTAGGCCATGGTCTAAGGTAATCTATGGCATCCATGCCACGTGAGCTAACCATGTGACCTCTAACAGGATGTCCATCATCTTCCTGTCTCACTGAAAGAAGCTTGCCTCTAAGGTAGCTAGTCAGCCATGTCACTCTCTAGTCTGTAGCACTGATCTTCATATCTACAAGATCACACAAAGCTTGTTAGTACTTTCTTTTCTTTTATCTATCTTCTTCTATTTTTCTTAATAAAGTAATAACTTGTATTTCATCTACACTATCCTATTCATCAACTAAATTTCTTATGGAAATATCCTTTTTTTCTTCTAACTCTCAAATTTTCCTTTCTTCAGCACCTACATGCCCTTTCTGGCATGTGCATGCCATAACGCCTAGTGCATGTGCACACCATCTATGGCACATGCGCACTCATGTTTTCATGTACACAAACAACCTAACTAACCCACCCAACTTGTGGCAAATGCACGTCCTTCAGGATGCATGCATGCACATTCTAACATGTGCACCTGCACACATAATTTTTCCCTCCCAAGATCGCATGCGTGCCTATTTTTATGTCTGCCTCCATGCACACACATTTTTTGTGTACACATGCACAGATGCATAGTGCACATCCGGTGCATGCCCTGTACGGCCCTAGGACGCTACACACATTTTTACCCCTGATTAACCTAATAAATGCAATTAAATGCTGAAATTGACAAAGAGGGATGTCATACTCATGAAAAGTCCATCTTCTTCCTCCCATGTGTACTCCCAAATGGTGTCAGCGCACCTCATGTGGTTCTGCACTCTTTCCATCTTTCTCTTAGCTCACGGTGGATCATGGTAAAAATCAATAAGGGTTTGGTAAAAATGAACTATTTGTGATGATTTACCCCCCTATGGAGGGGTATATTTAGTTGTTTTAACCTGCTATGCTGGCCCGTGGCATGTTTTGACCGCCATGGTCAATCTACCTTCTTCTAGCACCTGCCATGATAGTTAATTTTATTAAATAATTATTTTTTCACTCATTTTCATCGCATCAGGGCATATTTTTGCTAGCTGGCACTTGTTTCTTTTTCACGGGGATTTTTTTGCATGCTTTTAGGCTATTCTCCCTCATCTAATTTCTTCTAAAAAATAGAAAATCACTAAAAATTACAAAATCAATATTTTCAAAATAATTCAAAAAATTAATAAAAAATCCTAAAAAATGTAAAAATACAAAAATTTGTAAAAATTTGGTAAAAAGCTCATACACAGCTGAAATTTGTGTCACACACGTGGTATTCATTTCATATCTTTTTGGCATCTTCACATGTTTTAGAATCAAACGACTCATGTATCATCTGGATATATAACAATGTACAAAGCTAGACTGCTTGCTTTGCTTATACTCTGGGGTACATCGAGTTACCTGGTAATGTTTCGTAGCACACAAAGCTTTATCATTGGACCTTACATCATTCATCAATTCCCCTCACATGTATCCTTTCTTGGGGCATCATTTTTAACCCTTTTCATTCATCATGAACATGTGGGATCTTCAACTTGATAACAAAACATTTGTGCAACCGTCTTGACCGTTGTTGGTTTGGGTATGTGTGTTTGTACTTGTTTCCCTATTAAATGAGCTTGTTTACTTCTCGTATTGCATTGCATATTGTATGTTGCATTGAGTTGGTGTTTTCAGCAATGGTGAATTGTTCGTATTATGGCTTTCATGTCATTCTACACCTTTTTCGTATGCTTATATTTTAATAAGGACCGATGATGTAGATCACTGGCAATATGATGACACAAAAGTTGTTTAAGTACACCAGATGAAAGCTAGTTCTTTTCCCTCTGTATTAATTTTTCTTCTGTATAGTTCTCCTATCAATGTTATTCTTCTACTTCACTTGGGGCATCCTACCTCTCCTTATTCTTCTATCTGTTTCCTTCATCTTTTTGATCGTCGATCAACCTCTTTCATCACCCCATCGACACTCGAGGGGGAATCCTTCACTCCACTAATTTTTCTTCAAAATTCATGTGTTTGTACTTGTCTACTATCTGTGAAGTAGTGTCACTTACACCACGCCAAAGAGGAGCAAATGTAGACACCTATAATTTGGATCAAGTAATTTAAACACTTAAATTGCACTAATTATCCCCTTTCCCGATAATCGATGACATATCGTCAATAACGCACCTTTTCTCTTGTATCACCACTAATTAATTACATTACACTAATTAACTAACCATTCTATCACTCAAGACACTGATTAACAACCTTTTGTTATAGACACCTATAATTTGGATCAAGTAATGTTAATAAATAAATTATGCTAATTATACCCTTTCCTGCAAATTGACAACATATCGTCAATAACACACCTTTTCTCTTCTATCACCACTGATTAATTACATTACACTAATTAATTAACTCTTATATCGCTCAAAGATGTCGATTAATGACCTTACATTAATTAGTATTTCTTTCTATCTAGATTAATTAATTATTTCGTCTCTCTTTCTATTTAGATCAATAAACTCATTCTATCAGATTAACCTCTCAGATCATGCTAACTTTCTTCTAGAAAGCTTCTATAAGCTTACACCTACCTATTAGTTAATCACTCTTGATTAATTAATACACCCCCCTCAACTCCCATGAATCACTAATGACTTATTAATCTCTTCTAAATCAAGATTACTTTATCTAAAGCAACCTTATCCATAACTAACCTAGCTTTGCTATTATCCCACATACAATAGGATGCAAAGCTTCTTTAAACCAGAGGGTTATATAAAGAACCCTCCTCCTACCTTTCTTCTTACACCTTTGCATGCATATAACATAAACTATAGGAATTTTCATCTTTGAGCATCCTCCATTAGTGTTGAGCTAGGTATCTTCATCTTGCATTTCATCCATCCAAGCTTTTGAGTCATATGGAGAGAATCAAAATGGCCTTGTAGCCATGTCTTGATGAGTCTCCATTCTTAAACCCTTGGGATCAAAAAACAATCACATTTTTATTGCTAAGGATATACATAGGTCCATTTCTAGTTTAGCTTTCAAAGAGTAGAGAATAATTATTAACAATTTTAGTTTGATTTCCTTCAAAGTTCTAATGCATGTTGTTGATATTTAGTCTCTTTAAGCTCTTAACATGATGATTTAGGTTTAGTTAGCTTTGTTTTGGATCTATTAGGTGTTAGTTTTAATTCTCTTAGCTTAGCTAACTAATACATGGATACATATGGCACGCCCGGTGGGTCAGATTCATAGTCTCTTTGATTTTAATAAGTTTTACTAGTTTTTCTCAAGTTTTGCTAACCCAAATCATGCACATGTGAAATAGGTTAAGATCCTTAGGTTATTTCACTAACTTTATATGCATTGAGTCTCTCTTATGGGGTTTATTATGATGGTTTTTCATTAGATTTGAGCTAAATTAGGAAAAATTTGAGCTTTTTGAAGTTTCATATGTCAGAGCTTCGTATTTTAACATCATCTAGAGGTATATGCATAGGAAAATTTTACAAGGGCACGCACACGTAAAAACTTACGTGTAGGTGTTCAAAAGAGCGCACACATGCACTTTGTTCCACATATACACTCTTCTACTAGTTGTACCCTGTGCCATTCCTTTGTTAGACCCACACATGCATTGAAAAGGCTGTGCATACATCGTTTTTCCCGCATCCATGAAATTATTATCTCTTTGTTTTCCTATAATTTTCTTGTCTGCACATATGATTAAACTCACATGTAGTCATCTCTCTAAGTGTGCACACATTTTCTACGCTTCTCTTTTAACCTCTTTCTGATAGGTGTGCGCACATGCTAACTTTCCCTGGCACACAAATCTCTGGCCACACAATTTTTTAGCTTACTGACATTTTTAGTAGAGGCGTGCACATAATGGTATCTGCACACACACATTGATAATACACTTTGAAGGGAGCAAAAACATCACTGTATAAATTTGAATGTTATTTTAAAATTTTCAAAGGCTTGTGTTCTTGATGTGCTAACTCCTTGCAGGTTTATTTGAGGTTAAATTATGTTTTGTAGGGTATATCTTCATGATTTTTGCTACTTTGGTTTGTTTAAGGTTAATGAATGTTGCATTCTTTTTTATGAGATTAGAATCACATATGCTCTTCCCTCACACCTTTTAGGTGATATTTGGAATCAAAAATGATTTATACATATTTTCTATACTTTAAAAAAAATCTCATTACACTTATTACTAAGAGAATGAATGTCAAATTGGATAAAATGAACAAATTGTGCATTTAATTTAAGTTTTTTTCCATTGTTGATTTATTAGTTGGATTTTGAGTCATGTATGCTCTTCTCTTGTGTCTTAGGATGATCTTGAGAATCAGGAACAACGTTTTATCCTCTTTTTGTTTGTTTATGGAAAACTACTAAACTCTTCGTGTAGGACCTAAAATACGCTTTCAAAGAAAGGAAGAATCGTAAACAAACTTTTCTAACTACATGTGTGTTGACAGGTTGCCAAATGGTGAATGAACTAAACCACATTAAGTATAAAAGATAAAAAAACACACGACATTCATCACACTGTATATGCAAGTTGAGATAAGGGTACGCCCCATCCACTTAAAACTAGGACATAACCCCTTTGGCATAAGCCTTAAGCTACAAAAATGGGGGTGGTCCTAGGAACCCCAAATTATTCCATGTAAGAGGGAACCTTGTGGATGAAACGGGAAGTGCTCTGTACACCTACTTGATTAGTTTTACCTTTGTGAGTTAGATTCAATGTTATCCGTATCATGACCCCAGTGAGAATACAATGAACGCATTAATTGCTCACTGTATTTGAAGGGGGTAAAGTAAATCCGAGATAACCCAAGACTAGTCAGTGTGAATTTCTTAGTAAATCAAGCTCACATTAGATAACTTGTGACACCTAGTTGAGGGAACCACCTAGGAAGCTATCTTGACTTGGAGCCAACTTGAGTGTACCAAACCAATCGTTATTGAGAGCCTTCGCAAATGGATAATTTTCTTGGAGTTGAAACCTTGTTTATCAAACAAGGGAAGAGTCCATTAAAGTTCAAACTACATGTTATTCACCATGAAATTTGTGAAGCATTACTTTTTTCTTAGTTTTTTCACTCACCATAAGGCAGGGTGAAACTTCGTACAAAGTGAGGCCAAACACTTTTCAACCCCACTTGATCTACTTCCTTTTGCTTTCTTTTGACACTTTGTTAATCAAAAGAAGAGACAAACATATGTGTGTTATCAATTGATTCGTGTCCACCACTTTTGCACCCATTTACATTCGTCCTTGTCTTGAGACTGGATGGTAAACATTGAAAGTGTGTTGGTACATTTTCATATCTTGATAGCCATTTGATCTTGATACCCAAGTCAAGATCGTCATTGTAGTTAGGCTTGATTCTTCACTAGATTCTCCTTTGAAGTGTTACATTGTTTGTATTGTATTGCCAAAATTTTGATACTTACATCTTGTTTCTTGCAAACTTGGCCTAAGTGTCTAGATTGTAATGTTACTCTACGCACATCTTAACAATTCCTTGGTATACTTTAGCCTTGGTTTGATTTCAAACATTACCTCTATTTTGAAAGGTGTTGTTGTTACCTTTGTGTGCATCATACTAATATTATTTTGATACTAATACCTTACTTTTCCATAAAGTTTGGTTAACATATCTTAGTGGTATTTTTGTGTTTTCCATATTCGTAACCCCCACTTTTTGAAATTTAGGTCTTGCTTGGACTTAAACTTGATTTAGGTATACTTTGTTTGGAAATCATATCAACCTCTTGTTATTACTTATGCCTTGTTCATTTTTGAACTTGACATAAGTGGTGACATTTTTTTGATCATTTGACGTGAAACTACCATTTGGAAACACTTAGGAAGTAGTTTATTGATTTGATTGGTTTAAAACAAACCTTGTGTGATTGTGTCTTGCGATTATTTATCATTTTGAGTTATCCACTTAGGACAATCACTTTGATCCCTTGATTTATTGACATTCATTATTCTTTAGACTATTGACATTCTTTGTGCATCCTTAGTAAACATCTCATTCTAGGTTTTCACTTAGGTTTGATTATACCCTTGGAAAAATTCAACAAAACACCTTAGTGAAATTCTTATTTGTTATGGCCCCCAAAACAAGAATGGGATCCAAGAGACAAGCATGGGAAACATCAAACAAACAAGGGTCAAATACCTTTATCGGTCATGATTTAGGACCTTTATTCTCTGCACAACAAAGGAAGAGGACGAGATGGTAGACCATAGTGGTGATGAGTTTGGATCACCACACGTGGATTTTGAATTTGACCCCACCCAATTAGATGAGTTCCTCTTTCTAAAAAAAGATAGAGTGCTTGCAAGAGTTGTGGAATTAGGTGTTAGAATGCCAATGGAACATGAAACTATTCCACCTACAAATAATGATAATGAGGAAGAATGACCCCTCATTAATATGGATGACATTTTAGGACATGGACATTCTTCCACCTCAAACACTGGAAATGAATCAACACGGGTGATTTTAAAATTCCACTCACCAAAATGCCACATAAGGTAAGAGTGGAACATGAAAACACAAAACAACCCCCTTTCCACGAAAAATAAGAGGAACCTCATGATGAAGAAGTCACTTCACAACAACAAATTCAACACCTTAGTCAACAATTATCTCTTCTAGTCATCCCATGTACAAAAAGAGACCAAAAAAATGTACATCAGGAGAAACCTAAGGTTAGAAATAGTGAGCTTCACACAGAAGATCAAGAGGGATAAATGTCAAAAAATAGTCATGTGTATATGTCAGCTTCCCCCACTAAAGAGGAACTTCTTTCACAAGAGTTGTAATCTATGAAAGCAATGCTCACAAGCCTTCAAGAAAGCAACGTGGGACATCACAAAAAGTATCAATACGAAGAGCTATGCCCTTGTCCATTTGATAAGACTATGTTGCTCCACCCCTTTCCTAAGAAATTTGATATCCCAAAGTTCAAAAAATATAAAGGGAATGGTGATCCACATAATCATGTAAAATATTTTTAAATGGCATGCCAAGGAGTGGCGTACAGTGTAAAATTACCTCATATGATTATTTCAAAAAAGTATAGGACGACAAGCACTACAGTGGTTCATTCACTTACTTTGTGGGTCTATCTTCACATGGCCAAAACTAGTGGAAATATTTGTGTGACATTTCTCATTTAATGTGGAAAGTGACATAACCATGTTAGAACTTTGTAATTCCAAAAAAATGACCAAATTAAACCTTTGTAAGTTTCCTACAAAGATGATAGGTGCTAGCTAGTCACTTCCCTTGCTTGATCCCTCAAAACAAATTTGTTAACATCTCTGTACTAAAATCAAATCCAAACATTTTCTTTCATCTACAAATGCATTGTTTTTCAAAACTTTGAGGAGGTTATCTAAAAGGGCACATAAATAGAAAAGTCTCTAATCATAAAAGGGACACTCAAACCATTTTTAAAAGATAATCAATCTGCAAAACCTGATAGAGAAGCTGAAAATATTTAATAAAAACAAGAATGTCATAGGAGATGGAATAAAAGATTCTAAATGTATACAAGAAGTCCAAGTTGTTCCACCTTTTAAACTAACCAAAGGGCAAATCTAACCACCAGTTAAATGTAGAACATTTACTCCCCTGTACAAATTCCTTATCCACAATCATTAAAATAACTAGATGCAGTGAACATGGTGACATATCCTAGATAATTATACCATTTGACGATAATTCTCGTAAACCTTGGTGGTATAAAGAACATGAGTATTTCAGCTTCCACCATGTCAAGGGACATAAGATGGAAATATTCTTAATACTACAACACTTCATCCAAGACCTTATCAATAGGGGAAAGATAGAATTCGATTCACCATAATCAAATCAAACACCAAATCAAAATATGGGAATATTCAAGGATCCTTTCCTAAAATCATGGCAAACAAGGTGAGAAAAAGTTAGATCAGGGAGGTTCTTCCCAAAGCTATAAATCCACAAATTATGTTTATACCAAAAATGATAAAAATCAATATGACTCACTTATTGGATGTGTTCACTCCTCTTAAAAGCATTTCAATACCATTAGGATCAAATGGGAAAATATTTTTCTTTAGGAAAATGTGCACTCATCTCAAGATCCAAGAACATCCTCTATTTACCCCTCAAGATAGTCAGTATAATATCCTAGACTAACTTGAGAAGACATCTACTAATAATTCAATCTTAGATCTTCTTAAAATATCAAACCTATATAAAGACATCCTTTATAAAAATCTTTAGGGGTCAGGAGTGTTAATTGAAGTAGATCATTCTCACCTACACATTGTGGTGTCCAATATTGCACAAAGTGAACACATTACATTTAACCACAATGAAATCTCTAATGAAGATCATACACATAACCTACCTCTTTACATAGAAGTATTTGTTAATCGTCGAAAGATAAAAACAGGTTCTTGTGGAAAATGGGTCAGGGTTAAACATATGCAAGTTGAAAGCTAATTAAATAGTTGGGACACATAAAAGAAGATATAGATTCCCAAATTATCACCATAACCACATACGACAACAAGGAGTGGGAATCAACTTGTACAATAACACTACTGATGGAAGTATGACCCACTTGTCACAACATCAAGTTTCATGTATTACACTTGGAGATTCCAGGCAATATACTTCTTAGTCTCCCATGGATTCATGCCATACAAACCATATCATCAAAATTTCACCAATGTATCAAATTGAAACATGAGGGGCACACTATTACTATTCATGGAGATCTAGAACCCTTCCCCCACTATAGATCTCTCAATAGCTTTACTTGTAGGAATGCATATGAATATCCCTCCATCGATATTAGTATCCCCATTCACTCAGATGCTCTTGAGTCATGGGTAGATTTAAACTATCTAATTTTGTTATGTTCACCATACTTCTACATCTATCTCTCCCTTTGATTCATGGGAGATGAATGATTCTTGATTACGGTTGTGGAATATATAATATTTAACAAGATATCCTAGTCTTAGATCTATCTTTTCTGCTTAGAAAAAGAGGCAAACCCAACTACCGCTTCAAATGGCCTCGAGATGAAAAAACATAATTTGGACATTCTTACCTGGTGGTCTTCTTGCAGAAGAGAAATTTCTCTACCCTCCTACAATTTATGTGTTCGAGGACACTAAGCCTATCTGCTATGAAATTTTAGAATACATAAAATCTGCATAGAATGATATTTTCCATGGGTTACAAAGGACTTGGATGTGGAAAGTGTTATGGCAAAATCATAGCGCCCCTGATTTATTACAAGTGGATGGTTCAGGAAGTGGAGTGTAATTGCATAACATGAAGTTATCCAAAAGTGTGGGACTTTGCAATCGGGATAACCCTCCAGATGAATGCTGAATCCTATTCCTCTATTCTGATACACACACTCAAATTGTAGAGGATCTACTCTAAAATCTAATCTAACTTGCCAATCGGAGGACAGGGTTAAGATGGATTATAAGAAATTGAAGCTAAACTAACTGAGGTGATGCACTAAAGGAATTGATGACATAAGTTTCATTGCATGGAAATGCAAAATCCTCGGATAGGACTTGAAGAGGATGAACATACACACAAATAATGTTTTTTATCACAATTTCATTCACCATTAAACACAAACCATATTTGAAAATGATAATACAATCACCATACATATTTTATAGCCATAATTGTAATTAGATATCAGGAGAATGAAATGGACACAAAATAAGGTTGAAATTCATCCAAAGACTTATATTATTAATCCAAAAAGTTGATACAGTACATTACAATGGCCAAGAGGCACAAACTTACATTACAACTTTAATGGAAGTTTTGAACTCCACAAATTCACTAAGCCTTAGACAAGAGAATTGAAGGGAAGGTACAATGCAAAATTATCCAGACATTAGAACAATGCCATTACCTCCTTACAATATATAGGAAGAATGAGAGAAGGGGGAGAGTGAATAATTTGAAATATTACTTCAACCACCCAAAAATGCATTAAAATCACCTGAAAAAATGATGGGTGCCACTACAAAACCCATACCTCTAAGTACTTTGACTTGTTGGGTAAGAAAGGAAACCCGTACCTAATCATTTAGGTAGGTGAGAAATCTAGAAACACCCTCTAGTTGTGGTGGACTGTATTTCTTCAGTTTTTATGACACTGAGAACTTTAAAAAAATGTCCTATCTTGTGCAAATCCGATATCCACAGTTCAAACGTTATGGCCATCTGAATATGGGGGTCCCATTCTGCAATAAATGTGGGAGGTTGGCTCTGTTTGCATTCAACGTACTCTCAAATGCATCGCAACCTTCCAAAATCAAAAACATTTAGACTTTCAGTCATTCAGAACTTTAGGGTTTTCCATTTTGGAGGTCAGGTTACTATTCATCCACTTGAGTAAATTGAAAACCTTAGTGGATACTCTGAAACTCCGATAGTTTCATTCTGAAAGTTCAACACTTCAGGTTTTGGACTTTAAGTTCACATTTTCATGTTTTGGGAGCTTCTAAGTTCCGAAGTGCTGAAACCTCGAAGTCTGACCAAATTTATACTTCAGGTTTTCGATTTTTGGGGTTTCAGCATTTAGGAATTTGGGATTTGTTCATAACACTCGAGCTTTTCATGAAATCTCTGAAACTCACAATAGATCCAGATTTTTGACTTTGGGTTTCAGACTTCATTTTATCCCCGCATGACAATGTTCATTTCTCGACCCCACCGACAACTCTTAAATTCCAAATGTATCAAACTCTGAATTTTAGACTTCAATGACTTCCATGATGCACCATTTATTCATTCACCTATTAATATTCAAAGTTGATTGTGGAAAATCATCGTCTTCAAGACAAGCTCATCGTCGTCTTTTCTCTTTAGGCCTACCTCTGAATGGCTCCATCCTCAGAAGTCTGTATTTTTGACTTCATAGATTATTCATTTTCCATTCTCCTTTGTAATGTTATCAGCCCTTTTTAACCTATTTTTAAGATTCCAAAGTGTGATCTCCCCTAGCCGATATGATCCTCCATTTTTTCTATGTGCAAGGTCACGTTTTTCCAATTTTTCCTCAGGGGAAATATTGGATAACAATTTTTTTAAAAAAAGGAATAAGATAACTAGTCCCACTTCAACATTTTCAAAACAAAATGATATGGTATTGATATTCAGCCATATGGGGTGCACCCCATGGAGGATGATGCTACCTACTCTGAACATGAGGATAGCTCTATTTTTTTACATAGCGACACAGGTTCAAACCATAGAAAATATAAGGATCTTACGTCTATAAAACTTTTTATGGATACCGATGTCCTTTCCATAACCCCCACCAATCATTAAATTGACCTTGTGTACCCTACACTTATCGATTGAGACCAACAATGCCATATGCCACTGGACCTCTTTTAGATTGATAAGGCTATTGTAGAATTTATGATGCGCATAAACATGACACTATTCCTATTAGAGACTAGAGAAAAAGATTCTAGATTGATTTGGATACCTAAGCGTACTATGGGCAAGAGGTTGAGCTTTATGGTAAACTAAATCTAATAAAATGTGAGGGAAAAATATCCTCTATAAAGCATCACTAAAATCATAAGTCTAAGTCACACAGTGACAACCTCTTTGAGGCGTTGGCCAACTACCAAATAAAAAAATCAATGGAAAAAAGAAGTGACCATGTTAAGGGTGAAAATATTGATGAAACTCCCTTAGAAGGATATCTCAACCTCTCTCCCAATCCTACCTGTATGGAGGATATGTCAAATATTCTTGTGGAAGAAACTATCAACGTTAATATTGGAATGGGAAGAGAAACCAAAGATATTCAAGCTGCGAGCTTTTCTTTGAACACAGGAATAAAAGAATTTCACTATGACTTCTTAGAGAATTTGTGGACATATTCACATGGTATTATGAGGATATTTTGGGCTTAGATCCATATTTGGTGGTGCATAACTTAGTTGTGGATGTAGATGCAAAGCCTGTTAAATAGAAACTATGGAAAATGTAACCATAAGTAGCCCTTCTGGTCAAAAATGAGTTAGAGAGATTATTAGTAGCAGGGTTTATCAGACTCACTAAGTAGTCTAAGTGGATACCTAACATAGTTCTAGTTCAACAGAAACCTATTGGAATAAGAATCTGTACTGAGTTTTGAGACATCAACAAGGAATGTCCTAAAGCATGATTCCCTACCCAACATTGACATGATTGTCAATTCCATTGTAGGATATGAAATTCTATCTCTTATGGATGGATTTTTTTTCTACAACCAAAATCAAAATCAACACTTCCTCTAAAATCGCACGTGGACAAATCATGTCGCTAGTAAAATAAAAGATCAAGAGAAGACCATCCTGAGGTCACGCGTCAATTGAGGTGCATTTTCAACTATAATGGCTCTAAGAATATAAGGTCTCTGGTTAGATTTGAGGATGTGAATGTGTCTTCATAGTGTTATCTTTAAATCTATTGGGATTCATTGTATCAAGAAGAGGGATCGAAGTAGACCTTGTTAAAGTAGTTACTATTACTGAAATTCCTCCTCCCAAGAACATCAAACAGTTGCGCATCTTGTAAGGAAAAATACAAGCCATCCACTGCTTTATCTTGTAGTTGACTGAAAAATATCACTCCTTCACACATTTACTTAAAAAGAAATTTGAATTCATTTGGCACCAGAGCAACAACTAGGCCTTTTCCATTACTAAAGAAATATTTGGAAGAATCCACCATTCCACATGCCACCGACCCCAGAGCGACCCACTATTATTCCACATATCTGCAACCCAATTTTCTATTGGTTCCTTTCTTGCTCAATATGACCTAAGACAAAAATAAAAATTAGTGTAACTATCTGAGTCATACCCTAATTGCATATGAGCTCAACTATCCCCAAATCAAAAAATATTGTTTGGCTCTTTTTTTACTTTCTAAAAACATTTTCCATTATCTGTTGAATAAGAAAATGAGGCTTATATCCAAAGTTGACCCGCTCAAATACCTATTATCAAAACCCTCCCTTACTAGTAGGATGGCTAATTGGATCATCTTACTCAATAAATTTGACATTCAGTATGTACACAAAAGGTCAATAAAAGGACATGTACGAGCTGACCAACTAGTAGGAGGCACCCTTGACCTAGAACAAAGCCTGTGTGTTTGGACCTTCAAGATGCATCATTAATGTACATTGAAGAGTCTATCATATGACAAGTACATTTTGACAGATCATTTACTTTCCATGGTTCCAGGGCAGGTGTAGTGCTAATAATTCCTATAGGAGACCCCATACCTCAAGAGTTCCATCTTGGGTTTCCATGCACAAATAACATTGCAGAATATGAAGCACTCATTGTTGGGATGAAAATGGATATAAAATGGAATATCCACCACCTTAAGGTCATTTGTGACTCACAAATGATTATCAAACAAGTCAACGATGAGTAAAAATTCAAGGACGATAAAATCATCCCATGTAAAATGTTGGTAGAAACTCTAAAATAATATTTTGTGTGTAACACCTTTGAAAAAATTACAAGAGTACAAAACCAATGTACAGATGCAATGGAAATAGTGGGTTCTATGCTATGGATTCCACTAGAGAACAATGATATGCCATTTTTTGTTTAAAATATATCTCAACCTACATACTTCATGCCATAATTGTGCTTGACATGTGAGGTCGTTGGTCCCTTTGGTATGAGCCCATCTTTAACTACCTCTCAAGTGACACCTTTCCTCCCAACATCACCCATTCTGGAAAAAAATTCTTATCCAGAAAATAGCTCATTACACCCTCCTAAGAGGTACCCTCTACCGTAATGGCTATGACGGGAATATATTTCGTTGTTTAGATGAAGCAGAGTTAGTACGAGTGATCAAGGAGGTACACGAAGGAGTGTACGAATCCCATACAAATGGGATGGTTTTAACAAAGAAGTTACTAAGGGTAGGCTATTACTGGCCTACCATGGAAACATATTGCTCTAATTATGTAAAGAAGTGTGTATTATGCCAGAAGTATGGGAACTTCATACATGCACTGCCGTAACCTTTATAGCCAATCAAAACACCATGACCATTCTCTAAATGGGGATTATACCTAATAGGGAAGGTCACCCCTACATCATCTAATGGTCATACATACCTTATAATGGCCACAAAATACTTCACCAAGTGGGTGGAGGCTGTTCCATTGACATATGTTACAGGTTCTCAATTATCAAAGTTCATCATGAACCACCTCATCTGTTGTTATGGCATTCCTGCCACCATTTTCACGGACAATGGAAAATCGTTCAAAAATAAGATAGTGAAAGCTCTATGTCAGTGATTTCAGATATGATTAAAGTGGTCTACACTATATTACCCTCAAGGTAACAAGAAAGTAGAGGCCACTAATAAAACACATGTTCGGATCATGAGAATATGGTGAGTAAGACAGGTTGTAATTGGCATTTGCAAATTCACCCTGTCCTTTGGGCTTGTAGGACCTCAATTCGCACCCTTATTGGTGTAACACCTTATTCCCTAGTGTTTGGAACAAAATCCATCATCCCCTGGAAATAGAGCTTCCCTCCCTAAGAATATCTCTTAGGGAATATCTAGATAAAAATGAGGATTACAGAGTGGCTAGATTGGTAGAACTGGATCTACTAGATGAAAAGTGCATCTATGCACTCAACCATATCAAATTGTATGAGAACAAAGTGTCATAGAGCTACAAAAAAAGGACAAAAACTCATCAGTTTGAGGTTAGATATTTTCTATTGAAGGAAAACCAATTCAACACAGTGAAGGAAAGATAAAATAAAGGTAAGTTTGAACCTCACAGGTTAAGACCCTATGTCATTGTGGCCGAATTTGGCTCAAGAGCATACAAGCTGGCTTATCCTGATAGAGACGAGCTCTGTAAACCCATGAATTCCATGCACCTCAAGTGGTTCTATGCTTGAACATGGCATAAAAATTAGAAAACAACCAAAAAAGTAAAAAACCATGAAAAAAAAAATCATAAAAGAGAAAAATAAAAAGAGAAAACAAGTCATCCAAATGTGAAAATGAGGAAATTTTGACACTTTCGATAGGTCCCTTGGTGAAATCTAGTTTCCATTTCCTTGGAAGGATTCATTTTTCACAAGCATCTTGTGTCTTGGGAGTACCTTTACTTATCTTAGAGCTAGTTCCACACCTGCATCCAAGATTCCTTGTGAACCTATCCGGTCAAATCCTTGATCCGGATGGCTCTCCCCTTGTTTGTATTTAAAGAGATTGACTTTGTATATTCCCATATAATGCTGGGGGAATCTTCGTAACTTCACCTTCTTATATATAAGGCGTGGCATCTTCCTTTGTATATTCCCATCTACCACTAGGGGCATCCAAGTTTTTTCATTTTCCTGTACATAGCTTTAGAAATATGTTGGAAAACACAAAAACATTCAAATATGTTGAAAATCACAAAAACATTCGAATAGGATTAAAAACCCCAAAACATTAGAAAACCATAAAATATAAAAACAATAGAAAATTGTTTCACAAAAATCCCAAAAACAACACAACACATATTGAAAACATCCTTACAAAAACATAGTAGTAGTTTACTTGCTTAGTTTCCTTGTTTATTTCTTGTTTTGTTTGTTTGTGTGTACATTGTTTGTATAGTTTTACTTTCTTGTACATTTTGTATTGCGTGTTACTTAAACATACATTTTATATTGATCTCTTCTTAGATTAGACTCATTCGTATTTGTAAATATGAAGTGTGTTTTTGTATGCTTGTTTATAATTGTGCATAGTTGTGTTGTTAGGTTATTTAGTGTGTATATTTGTTAGATTTGTTAAAATTTTTCTTATTCTTGCTTTGTTACTTGTACATTGTTTGTTATCACATCTATCATCTACCATCCCTCTCATCACATCTACCATCATATATACATTATATATCAGCCAAATTCTAAGTTTACACCATACATGTATGCTAAGCTAATCATCACATATCATATCATCAATGGGGCAAAAAGGATCGCAAATATCAAAACCTATTCCCCCCACTCCAATATCATACATATCATCACGTGGACTAACCAAAAGTGTCTCATGTACAATACAAATGATATCATATAAGGATATATCAAAAATAAAAAACATGTGATACATATGCAACAACATCATAATATAGAGTCCAATTATCATAATCATCATGCATATCAAAATAAAATGTCCATATACATATGTGTCTCAAAGTATACATCATTTGGATACAAAAAGAATGCCATCATGGGCATGAGTCAAAATGAGCCTTCATCATGAGGCGTAATCACAACTGATACATCATATACATCGATAAAAATTGAGCCTTTATAAGAGGCATACATCTAATAAATGCATCTATAAATAAATGATAAGTGAGGAACTGTCAACCACAACTCTCTCCCTCTCCTAGAATTCCCATCCTAGGGATCTGAGGAGGAGGATACTACTAATGGGATGGCCTTACAGAGGCCACTACGCTCTGTTGTACTATAGGATGCTACACAGGTTTAGATGATTGATATGTCCTTTGGGACTTAGATCTAGACCTACTAACATTCAGCTAATCAAATGGAGTAACCCTCTGGCCATCTAGAAATACCTGGTGATATGTGACCTTGTGACAGGAGGCCTCACCACTATCTCTCATAACATCTGATAAAATATCCACTATGCTAGCTGTTGAGGATGCCTGTAATAGAGCATCATGCTCTCCGGTCACTCTGGCCACATCGGCCTAAGATTGTGTACACTCTGTAGTTAGATGTTATC
This sequence comes from Taxus chinensis, assembly GCA_019776745.2. Classification (NCBI taxonomy): domain Eukaryota; kingdom Viridiplantae; phylum Streptophyta; class Pinopsida; order Cupressales; family Taxaceae; genus Taxus; species Taxus chinensis. Next base: position 60,127,215 of record CM034147.1, on the reverse strand, counting down.
TCTCTATAGTAATAGTATGCACCTGTTCCTAGGCTTGGTCCCTCTTTGTGGTAATTTCCTATAACTGGGCTGTAGATTGCTGTAATAGGCTAGTAATCTATGCCATCTGAGTGGCTAGCTGCTAGATCTACTAAAACCACATGGCACCATCTCCCCCACTACCACCATCTCCCCCACTACCCCCATCCTCTCCACCTCCACCACCATCACCCCTCCACCTCTCAGTGGACTATCTGGTGGGCTAGGCATTAGAACCCGTTGTGCTACTCTCAGAAATGAAATATGTGGAACAACTCTCTAAAGAGGCACCTACTGTAATGATATGCAAACTCTTCAACTTTGGAATTATCCACAAAATCACAATTTTTGTTCTACTTTTGATTAGAAAATGACAGAGATAACTAGTGAATGAATTTTGCTTGTGCTTAGAATCAATAATTGTAGGAAAGGAAAGAATATAAACTCACAAACACCAACAATTTTTTATCCTGGAAACCTCCAGAGGAGGAGAAACCAGTCGGGAAGGGAAATTTCTCTTTCTTCCCACTTTTTATTGCCCAATTCAAACAATAAGTACAAAATTTACAATAAGTATGAAAGAGAAGTAGATAATATCTCACACTTCCTCCCAATTACTTGCTTTCTCTATCTCAACACTCCGTTCTTCTACAAAACAAAATTCTAGCACTAAGAACTTCTTGCTCACTTGTTTTCATGCTTTGATGATCTTATTATCTTATAAAAACATGTATTTATAGCCTTTCTCATGTCCTCCAGTGCACAGGAGAATGGGAAAGTTCATGGAGGAGAAGAGACACAAACAACCTTTCAAATTATGAGGCTGTTCATTTCATGTTTTATTTTCTGTCTGAAAGAGCTAGGACCACCACCCAATGCAGACCGGTGGTCTCAAGACCGCTGCCTTGGTTGGGCGATGGTTCTATAACTGCCGCTCTACACATAACGGCGATCCTATTACTATAAAGACAGAATCTCTGTGCATTTATTTTCCTTCTTCGTGTTGACTGATTTGATGAAGTAGAGTCATTTTGGATCCCTATGGATCACACCTCCTCTGCTTAGGAGGATTTTGGTCCAAAAAAATCTTAGTGGGGGAGTAGATGAGGAAATAATTCCCTCCCTTTCTCCTTTGAGTACCACTGGGCCTACCTTAATGTCTTTCCTTTTAGTCCAATCTGCCAAGACTCCTAAGGACCTCTCCTAGTCTCTCTGATCTTCTACTGCAACACTACATCCTCCTCCAATTCACCTTGTGATTCCAAGATGCAATCCTTAATGGAAGGTAACAATTGTAGTCCTTCATCTTCATCTAACATGGATGGCTCATATAGATGTAAGATCTCACAGTTTACTACATAGTACATCCTCATGAATGACGATAAATCAAATCAAAAGACATTTTCTCCAACCTGCTCCAATATGGTGAAAGGCCCATATCGTAGTGGCTTAAGCTTCCGTGATTGACCTTATAGTCTCTCCTTGTTCAAGTAAAGCCAAAATCTATCTCCAACATGAAGCTTATGTTCCCTCTTATGCTGATCATGCCTAGCTTTGTACTTAGCTTGAGAGTTTTCTAGCTATTCTTTGAATTTGAGATGGATTTGTCAGATCCTCTCAATGAATTTGTTTTCTCTAGCCACCTCTGTGTCTTGTGTCCCCTCATATTGCTATCCAACTGCTATGTCCAACAGATTTTTTAGGTAGATACCCTAAGCATGCTTCAAACATCAACTTCATAGTGGATGTGGGTACTGCCCAGTTATAGGAATGCTGAATGTAGGCTAAGGAATCATCCCAAGTCATTGGGTATTTGCTGTTATACCCTCTGATTAACTGTATTAAAGTCCTGTTCACCACCTCTGTCTGTCCATCTGTCTGTGGATGGAAAGTTGTACTCCTATGTAACCTGGTATCCATCCTATCCCAAAAATTAGTCCAAAACTTACCCAAGAACTTGGAATCCTTTTCAGAAATAATAGACTTTGGAAAACCAAAATGCACCCATACATTAGCAAAGAAAAGATATACCACCTCATGTGATTTTACTGTCTTTTTACATTCCATAAGAATACACATCTTACTGAATCTATCATCAACAACATAGAGATAGTCATGGCCATGTTTAGACATAGGTAATCCTCCTACAAAATCCATAGATTTTTCCTCCCATGGATGAGTAGGTACTGGCAAAGGCATATACAAACCCTCCTTCCTAGTCTTAGGCTTGCTAGTACAACAAAGTTTACATCCATGTATAAATTTTGATACTTCTTCTTGCATATTGGGCCAATACACATACCTTTGCAAGTGGGCTAGGGTCTTACCAACACCGAAATGTCTCACTAATTTTGAGGCATGTACTTCTCTCATTAATAGAAGTCTTTCTTATTTAGGCACACAAAGCTTCCCCCATCAGTAGAACAACCCATCCTTGAGATAACAATATTCAATTACTGTCCTTTCAGTCCCTTGGGACTACAACTGCTAAAATGTCACCCCAAAGTCTCTATCCTAGGAATATGCCTCTCCGTAAGCTTCCTTCGTGAAGGGCCTGATCTAAGAGATAGTGGCCAAACAGGAAAACTTATCCTATGTGGGTGGCCTAGACAACATGTTTGCCACCAAATTTTTACTACCCTTCTTGTATTTGATTTCCAGATCAACCTGCTAAAGGAACCCCATCCATTTGTAGTGCCTTGCCTACTGTAATTTAGAATTTGCTTGCAAATACTAGAGAGGTTTGTGGTTAGTGCGCACAATAGTTTCTTTACCCAACAAATAATGCTTCCATTTTTTAATTTCTTGAACTAGTGCATACATTTCCTTATCATATACTAAATATCCTTTAACTGCTAAAGTGAAAGTTTCAAAATGATAGCATACGAGTTTACCTCCTTGAAGCAACACTACACCCATAGCGTAATCACTGGCATCTATCTCTACTTCAAAAGGATACTACAAATTAGGAAGAACAAGTACTAGAGCATGACTAATCTTGTATTTCAATAACTCAAAGGATTTGTCTTGTTCCTTACCCTAGTCAAAATCCTTACTCTTTGCAGCCACTATGTGTAGAGGTGCTGCAATCACAGAGAAGCCCAAAATGAAATTCCGCATGTACTATATTGCTCACACAAAAATCCTAGTCTCTGTGACACCTATTGGTGTTGGTCAATTAGTGATGGATTATATCTTCTTTGGATCCACTCATAGCTCTCCTCCTCCAATCACGTGCCCAAGATAGACAAGTGACTATTTGGAAAATTAACATTTCTTCATATTAAAAAGCAGTTGTCTCTCCCTGAGAACTTGCAAGACTTGCTGTGAATAAGTTATATGTTCTTCCTATGTGGCACTAAAAATAAAGCTATCATCTAGATATACAATGACACATGAATCTATGAAATCCCATAATACATCATTCATCAATCTCATAAATGTAGTGGGTGCATTGTGTAACCCAAAAGGAAGTACTAACCATTCATGCAAACCCTGTTTTGTCTTGAAGGTAGTCTTTCATATATCCTCCTCCATTCTAACTTGGTGATAACCTAAATTGAGATATAACTTCATGAAGAATTTGGCATGCTAAAGCTGGTTCAAGAGATGACCTATGGGGGAAGTGGATATCTATTCTTTATGGTGATATTGTTCAAAGTGCGGTAGTCGATGCACATTATCCAAGAACCATACTTCTTTAGCACCATCACAATAGGAAAAACACATGGTGAGGTGCTCGGATGTATCACCCCTTGGTCTAGTAGTTCTCAGAGTTGTTTCTTTACTTCAGTAATCTCAAGCAAGGATTTTCTATACAACCTGATCTTCGGTAGAGGGGACTTTGGCAATAGATGAATCTCATGCTCTACTTCCTATTTTGGTAGTAACCCACTGGGAGCCTGAAATACTTCCTGAAAATACTGAATAATACTATCCAAATCATTCTTTCCTTGGTTAGAAATATTTGAAACTTCTACCCCATCTTTTTTATCCTTTAACAAAAGTAAACAAAACTGATTATGATTTTCCTGAATAAGCCATTTTGCTTGGTTAGCACTCACCATAGTAACCCGTGTCTTAGGTTGGTGTGCCCAAATGTTGTAGTTGATCCCATCCTTGACCCATCTATACTAGTTTTACCTTATCATAAATATAACATCCCTAATATAAAAGTAAGGACTCTTGAATACAACATCAAAAACATCAAGTGGAATAACGCTAACTTCCAAAACATCAATATACTAGGAATTTATCCCAAACTTGACCTTACATATTATTTTTACATAAATTTCAACACCCTACTTCACCCAAACAAAAGGATAAGGGTGTGGATGCTCGTAAGTCTCAAGACAAAGCTTCTTTACAACTCCTTCAGAAATAAAGCTAGACTGAGAACCAATATCAACCAAAGCATTTACCATAGTTCTCTTGATTTGGAATAGTCTACTCATCTCCTCTTCCTAGTTGTCCATGTTGGTGACCGTGCATCCAAGCCTTTCATCTACATCAGATTCATCTTCAATTTCCACTTTCCCTTCTATTTTTATAGCTATCATGGACTTCTTTGAGTTCTTGGTTTGGTTCTTTGGGTGTAACTCCGGATGTAACTTTAAACATGTATCGTCAGTATGACCATTGATATCAGAGTTCTTAAAAAATTCTTGGGATATTTACAAGTATTTAAAGTAGTGATAACTTGTTTACCTTTCCCTTTCCACTTACCCTTGTTAATTGTTTTCCCATACTCATTTTTCTGCTGATTTTTTGACCGCTTTTCCCTTGGATCTGATTCTCCTTGCTTCTTTTCATCATCTATGTAGTATGGATGCACACATGTCTCGTTGAGATATTTGGGATTTGTGGAGATGAATTTTCTTTAAAGGTGAGTGTGAAGCCCTCCCAAGTACTCAGTCAGAATATCCTCATCCTCCAAGTCCATGTTTAGCAACAAGGCCTACCTATGAAACTTTGTAGTATAGTCCTGCACACTTTGACCATTGCCTTGTCTAAAATACTACCATTTAATCATTTGGTCAATCTTGTGGCCAATAGGATAGAAGTTAGCTCTAAGTAATTCTTTAAATTCTTGCCAATATTTCACAATAGGATTCTTCTTATTTTCACAAGTGGTTAGATGGGTTTCCTACCAAACTAGAGCGTGTCCCTCCATTTTGAGATGTGCAAAGGTGATCCTCTATACCTCAGTGATATTATGGATGCTAAAGTAGACTTCTAACTATTTTAACCATTTAAATAACAACTATGAATCTACTTTTCCTTCAAAGCTTTTAATCTCAAATTTCGTCTCTACTTTAAAAGGAGTATGATCATATTTTACCTTTTCTCTTGTGTTTGACGTCTCTTCTTCATGCTCTTCCCCATAATATTCCTCATGGTGGCTCCTCCCTATGCCAAAATTTTCAGCTAAGCCTCAAACCACTGAGTCCATGGAGTATTGCTTGATAGAAGCTATCTTATGAAAATCTGAAATTTCTTCTTGCCTTATAAACATCCTATCCATCATGGTCTCCAACATCTCGATTCTATGGACCAAGCTCTCTTCCTCCATTTGTCCCTGAATTCTCTGCTTTCACTTTCTTGTAGAAATTTCTGGATCGTAAGGTAAAGCCTCTTTTCCTTTAGATCTCATCACTTTCATAAAAATGTAAGAATGAATACCACAGTCCTAGATACTTGTTAGCTTTGATACCAAAATGATTTGTAAACTCTTCAACTTTGGAATTATCCACAAAATCACAAATTAAATATCGTTGTTATACTTTCGATTATAAAATGATAGAGATAGATAGTAAATGAATTTTTCTTGTGTTTAGAATAAAAAATTGTAGGAAAGGAAAGAATATAAATTCACAAATACCAACAATTTTTATCCTGAAAACCTCAAGAGGAGGAAAAACTAGTCAGGAAGGGAAATTGCTCTTTCTTCCCACTTTTTATTGCCAATTCAAACAATAAGTACAAAATTTACAATAAGTATGAAAGAGAAGTAGATAATATCTCATGCTTCCTCCCAATTACTTGCTTGCTCTGTCTCAACACTCCTTTCTTCTACAAATTTTTTTTCCAGTACTAAGAACTTCTTTCTCACTTGATTTCATGCTTTGATGATCTTGTTCTCTTCTAAAAACATGTATTTATAGCCTTTCTCATGTCCTCTTGTGTACTGGAGAATGGGAAAGGTCATGGAGGATAAGAGACACAAACAAGATTTCAAATTATGAGGTTATTTGTTTCATGTTTTATTTTCTATCCGAAAGAACCTAGACTACCACCCAATGTAGACCGGCAGTCTTAGGACCGCCACCTTGGTTGGGCAATGGTTCTATAACCCCCCCTCTACATAGAGCAGCGGTCCTATTACTATAAAGATAGAATCTCTGTGTATTTATTTTCATTCTTTGTGCTGACTAATCTAATGAAGTAGAGTCATTTTGGATCCCTATGGCACCATATCCTCCACTGCCACCATCTCCCCCACTACTCCCATTGGCTCCACCTCCATCACCACCACCCCTCCACCTCTCAGTGGAATATGTGGTGGGCTAGGCATAGGACCCTTCTGTGCTACTCTCAATAGTGAACTCTATGGCACAAATATCTAAAGAGGCACCTGTTATAACGATGCTTGTATACCTGATGGTATGCCCACTCGAGGCATATGTATCTATCAAGAAATGGGGATCTGTCTTTATCTAGGCATCTTCCTATATCCCTGTTACTGTAATGGTAGAGGACCATATCCACCACTGTTTTCGTGACCTTGGCCATCAAAGCCATCATCATCATCGTCAGCATTGTCACTATCACTGTACTCCTCGAGAGATAGCCTAACCCTTGCATCCCATGCTACCTGCGGGATGGTAAGGGGGCGAGGTAAAAATATCATGTACCAGGGGCATAATTTGCTGTAACCCTAGGATCTTTGATCTATCTCAGAGCAACCCAAACCTATGGCACCATCTGGTTAAAACTAGCTTGAGGCCTAAATATCTGGATCGAAGCCCCCATGTCAAATGTCGATTTATTGGATTAAACTCCTCTCAAAACCTAGATCATGCTAACATTCTTCTAGAAAGCTTCTATAAGCTACACCTACCTATTAGTTAATCACTCTTGATTAATTAATACACCCCCTCAACTACCATGAATCAGCAATGACTTATTCGGACCACATATTAGGACCAAGTACATCCTAAACTGTACCAAAATTTTGCTGACACCGATCTACTTTGTAAAACTCTATAATGTAACCCTAGATACCAATTAAGAAATTCTCAACCATGGCTATAATCATTTCATCAGCGTCCTCAGCCAACTGATACTAATGGTAGGGTCTCCACACTATCATGTGCTACTGAATATAATCAAAAACTTGGTGGTAGTGGTCAATATCTTCTATGTTCCCATGGATATCATCTCCAATGGGGACCCATCCCATCACTGATGGCTCATCTGAAGCCCAAACTTGTAGAATTCCTGTAGGATGACCAACGACTATGTGATCCTAGGCTCAAATCTGTAGCAACATGGTAGGACCCATGGTCTTCTGACCATGGTATTTAATCAAGTGAAAATCCCAATGTAAATGTGCTAGTATACACTGGCCCCAACATTATCTCTCACCTCATAGCAATCCTTGTATAAAAATAATGAGGCCAAATGGAAAAGAAGTATCAATCTTGTCAGTAAGTAGAACACCACTAATAAGAGCCATTAAGTACACATGCATGCAATGTAGACTGAGATTTGCAATGCAACGGTGCAGGTGCACTGTCATACCTCAATGAGGTATATCATCACATCCAAAAACCTCAATAAGACATACTGTAATCATAACATCATAAATAATATACTCAATCAACTAGACAACAATCGAAACTTGCAGTATATGCCAGACATCCTCCAAATTCACATTTATCTCTCTAGTAGGGATCTGGAAGCACTTTCTCTCACTATGTCATCTCTAAACTAAGGCTATGAGTAGGCCATGGTATAAGGTAATTGCAGGCATCTGCACCACATGATTTAACCTTGTGACCTTTAACAGGATGTCCATCATCCGCCTATCTCGTTGATAGAAGCTCACCTCCAGGGTAACAAAATGAATGTGTCGCTCTCTAGTCTGTAATGAAGATAGTCATCTCTGTAAAATAACACAACACATGCTAACACTTTATTTTATTCCATCGTCCTTTATTCTTCTAAGTACTGCCTCATATTTCATCTACCCTATTCATCAACTAATATTCTTCTAGAAATTTCATCTCTGTTTCTTCTAAGTCTCAAATTTTAGCACCTGCATGCCATTTTGGGAAAGTGCCTTCCCTTTCTGGCATGTGCACCCCTAGCGCATATCCAGGCCGTCTATGGTGTTTGCGTGCTCATGTTTTCATGTGCATGCGTAACCTGACTACACACATTTTTAACCTCCTAATTACCCTAATAAATGTAATTAATTGCTAAATTGATGAAGAGGGATGGGTAATCAAGATAGGCTCATCGTCCTCATCGCATACGTAATCCCGAATTGTGTTAGCATGCCTCCTATGGGTCTACACTCTCGCCATCTTGCTCAAAGTTCACGATGTCCCACAGTAAAAATTAGTAGGGTTGTAGTAAAAAATGAACTATTTATGATGATTTACCTCCCATGGAGGGGTATATTTATCTATTTTAACCCACCATGCTGCCCTTGGGGCATGTGTTTGACCATGGTGGTCATTCTAAATTTTTCTTCTACCCACCGTGATAATTATTTTTATTAAATAATTATTTTGAACTAGTTTTCGCTACACCAAGGCATATTTTTGCTACCTGGCACCCGTTCCTTCTCCCTGGGGAATTTTTATTGATTTCTAGTGATCCTCCATCCTCTCATTTATTCAAAAAAATAAAAAAATCACTGAAAAATAAACAATAATTTTTTTCTAAAATTAAAAAAAAAATCAAAAACTCCTAAAAAATTGTAAAAATTCAAAAAATTACAAAAATTAGTAAAAATATCACACATGACTAAAATTTGAGTCTCACATGTGGTATTCATCCCATATCTTGTTGGAACTTTCACATGTTCTCAAACCAAATGACTCACAGATCACCTGGATCTAAAACCATCTACAAAGCTAGACTGCTTGCTTCATTTGTACTCTAAGGCACATGGAATTGCCTGGTACTATTTCGTAACACACAAAATAATTATCATTGGACCCCACATCCTTCATCAATTTCCCTTGTATGTATCCTTGCTTGGGGAATCATTTTTTAACCCCTGTCATTAATCATAAACATTTGGGATCTTCAGCTTGATAACAAACCATTTGTGCAACTGTCTTGATAGTTGTTGGTTTGGGTATGTGTGTTTGTACTTGTTTCCCTATTAAATGAGTTTGTTTGCTTCTCGTATTGCATTTATTTCTATATGTTGCATTGAGTTGGTGTTTTCAGCAATAGACAATTATTCGTATTATGGATTTTCATGTCATTCTACACTTTTTTCGCATGCTTATATTTTAACAAGGACCAATGACGTAGATCACTAGAAATATGATGACATAAAAATTTGTTTCAATACATTGGATGAAAGCTTGTTCTTTTCTTTCCATCTTCATTTTTCTTCTATATCATTCTACTATCAATGTTATTATTCTAATTCACTTGGGGCATCCTACCCCTCCCCATTCTTATTTCAAATCCTTCATCTTTTTCAATCATTGATTGACCTCTTTTATCACCCTATCGAAACTCAAGGGGACATCCTTCACTCCACTAATTTTTCTTCTATCTCTTCAAAATTTCACGTGTTTGTACTTGTATACTATATTTTAAGTGGTGTCACTTACGCTACCCCCAAAAAGGGGCAAATGTAGACACCTATAATTTGGATCGAGCAATTTAAATACTTAAATTGTGCTAATTATACCGTTTCTCGCAAATTGACGACATATCGTCAATAACACACCTTTTCTCTTCTATCACCATTGATTAATTACATTACATTAATTAATTAACTCTTCTATCACTCAAAGACACTGATTAATGACCTTACGTTAATTAGTATTTATTTCTATACAGATTAATTAATTATTCTTAATTAGTTAACTTCCCATTCCATTAGATCAATAAATTATCATTTATTGGATTAAACTCCTCTCACAACCTAGATCATGCTAACGTTCTTCTAGAAAGCTTCTATAAGATATAATTACCTATTAGTTAATCACTCTTGATAAATTAATACACCCCCCTCAACTCCCATGAATCACTAATGACTTATTAATCTCTTCTAAATCAAGATTACTTTATCTAAAGCAACCTTATCCATAACTAACCTATCTTTTCTATTATCCCACATACAATAGGATGTAAAGCTTCTTCAAACTAGAGGGTTATATAAATAACCCTCCTCATACCTTTCTTATTACACCTTTGCATGCCTACAACATAAACTATAGGCATTTTCATCTTTTAGCATCCTCCATTAGTGTTGAGCTAGGTATCTTCATCTTTTATTTCATCCATCCAAGCTTTTGAGTCATATGGAGAGAATCAAAATGGCCTTGTAGCCATGGCTTGATGAGTCTCCATTCTTAAACCCTTGGGATCGAAAAAACAATCACATTTTGATTGCTAAGGATCTACATAGTTCCATTTCTAGTTTAGCTTTCAAAGAGTAGAGAATAATGATTAACAATGTTAGTTTGATTTCCTTCAAAGTTCTAATGCATGTTGTTGATATTTAGTCTCTTTAAGCTCTTAGCATGTTGATCTAGGTTTAGTTAGCTTTGTTTTGGAACTATTAGGTGTTATTTTCAATTCTCTTAGCTTAGCTAACTAATACATGGATACATCCGTTAATTGGTGTTCCTTTCTATCTAGATTAATTAATTATTCTTAATTAATTAACTTCCCCTTATGTTAAATTATTAAATCATCATTTATTTGATTAAACTCCTCTCATAACCCAGATCATACTAATTTTCCTCTAAATATATTCTATAAGCTTACACCTACCTATTAGTTAATAACTTTTGATTAATTAATACACCCCCGTCAACTCCCATGAATCACTAATGATATATTAAACTCCTCTAAAGAAAAATTAAAGTATGATTATCCATTACTAACCCAGTTTTGCTATTATCCCACATAAAATAGGATGCAAAGATTCTTCAAACCAAAGGTTTATATAAAGAACCCTCCTCCTACCTTTTTTCTTACACCTTTGCATGCATATAGCATAAAGTATAGGAATTTTTATCTTTGAGCATCCTCCATTAGTCTTGAGATAGGTATCTTCATCTTGCATTTCATCCATCTAAGACTTTAAGTCATATAGAGAGAATCAAAATGTCCTTGTAGCCATGTATTGATGATAATCCATTATTAATCCCTTGGGATCAAACAAACAATCACATTTTTATTGCTAAGGATCTACATAGGTCCATTTCTAGTTTAGATTTCAAAAGAGTAGAGAATAATGATTAACATGTTAGTTTGATTTTCCTTCAAATTTATATGCATGTTGTTGATATTTAGTCTCTTTAAGACCTTAGCATGATAATATTTGTGTAGTTATATTTGTTTTGGAACTATTAGGTGTTAGTTTCAATTCTCTTATCTGAGCTAATTAATACATCTTACAAATTTAATTCTTATACAATTAATACTATAAATCAAACACCTCCATCCATACCTATCTCATCCACTTCGTCATCTACTCCTACCTTAGCATTGTGTCTACAAATTCTTCAATATCTAACCCCTTATCCACATCAACCATATCCATGACTACCACACCTATCACATTGAATTCTACCACCATCGATGCCTACCTTTACCTTTACCACATCCACATTGAATTTTACTATACCTACCACTTCCTCTACATCTATCATGCCCCAACCTATCATATATAACCCCTTATTCACCTGTACATCAAACAAACCTATCACTACATCACTTGCATCCCTAAACATCCCAATTGTACCCATCTCTTAGTTAATCCTAACTACCCCTATATATACCACATTAGCGAATTCACTAACATATACGTTGACATATTAATCACATATTCCTATATCCTTTCCCATCGCCACATCACCTATTTTACCCCAACATATACCATTTCCACATCTATACCCACTACCACACCAATGACATCTTCTCGATTTGAAAACATATCAATGATACCCCTTGAAACATTTATGACACAAAAACTGTCACCTAAGACAAACACAAAGGGTATTCACGTCTCCTTTACAAAATCAATTGTTCCCACAGTAACCCATATATAACCTACACAATCCACATCTCACATAGACCTCATCAATCACATCATTTAAAAACCTATTTCTCCACCAATCATATCTACATCTACATTGACATCTACCATTGATTCTACACCTATATCTACTTCATCACTTATCACATCCACTTCATCGGATTTGATCGTACCTAGTACTCCACCCACATCTATTCCACCCTTACCTATTATACCATCCTCAGAATCAATGCCAGTTCCTCTTTCTTCAATTTTACCCTCACCAACCATGTTGACTATTGTGACAACATCTACACCATATTCTCCTCCCACATCATTCTCATAATTTTAAGAGTTTTTAAAAAAACTCCAAATCATAATAACTTTAAATGATGACCCTATATCATACAAGAAATTGGACATTCTCACATCAAGCCAATATTCACCTTCCTTAGATATCATCAAACATAAATTAATTCCTCCACCAATACCAACCAAACAACCTTTAGATCCTCCAGTTGATACCATTGTCATTCCTTCAAAGGGTACTTCTTCACAAGAAAAATCAAGGACCCTTGACACCTTTCCTCAAAGGTATCTTTCACATCCCCATAAAAAATAGACATTCCTCTACCTAAGATCAAGCAATCTAATGTCACATCATCTATCTTAGGACCACATCCATCTCTCCCAGGACTAGCCCCTTCATTAAAAATATCACAATCAATTAATCAACCCAAACCAAAATCATCCAACACTTCTTCTAGAACACCGACCATCACCAAACCTGAATCCAAGACATTAAAACCTAAAAATACAAGGACTCAACCTTCAACATCCAAAACATCTCACACATCAACATCTCAAACATCTACCTCTTATTCTAAATAGAAAAATTCTCACAAAGATAAGATTCTTCCTAATACCTTGGTTAAATCATATATGGAGGTCCTTCAACACTTTCTTCAAATTTATTCCATTAAACTTCCTCATATCAAAACCTTGGATCCACACAGTAGGAAACCATCATGGTTTGACCCCAATAGCATTTGTGCCTATCATCATACCCTGAGTCATAAAAATTAGCATTGTAAGGCCCTCCAAACCATCATTCACGATATGTACTCTCTATTTCTTGCTCAAATTCCTAAATGCACTGGAAAAACACTATGACAGATCTAAGTGCTCACCCAAAGCATGCAAAGGTACTAGGTCCCTATTTTTATAAGAGCCTTGTCAAGATGTTAGAATGTTCATTCATATATTCCATAACCATAAGTAATTGAAGGCAATGTATAACAAGAATCATCTCACAACTAGGGTGCATAATAAATAAAACAAGGATCAAGATCATATTCACCACACAATAGTCATGAGAAGTAAAATCAACAATCAATATCCATACAAAAAGATCCATTATATTAAGTCATAAAAAACCCATAGCTAAATACATTATAATTACCATAAAAAAGTCATGCACACAAAAAATACCAGCAACATAACTCTATTAAAATTCCAATGGTCCTCTAAACCCTACAAATAAATACATATATATTGGGGGTGGGGAATTTCCCTTCATCGCCCATACACTCTCAAAATAGGCTACATGTTTGAAATAGACATGCACCACTACAAAAAAAAATTAAGGAAGGATGCAAACTTCACCTAATAATAGATCATCTATAATTAACTCTAGATCTAATCCTATTATTAGCTTAAACTCTGCATGACTCTTCAGTTTCCTCTTGTTCCAAAAATAATCATTGCTTCATCCACAAGTCCTCTTGTCTTTATCTAATGCATGCTTTGTACTTAATCCTATTATTAGGTCATGCATGCAAAATAAATAAGTTCCAAACTCTATCTTTCCTTAGAGAACCCCTTTATCTGCTGAACTCCAAAGTGCCTACGTGCCCCCTTCCTATGTGCCCTGATCTTATGTGCCCCTCCATACATAGGAAATATTTTTTCCAGCAACATTACCCGACACTAGCTTCATTTCTGCTCTCGACAATGGGTACTAATGCCTTGTATCTCCAAATAACAAAGAATAATCAATAAAATAATGACTGTAAACAATGAAAGAAAATACATAAAAAATAATTTAGGTGCTCTATTCCTCTAAAGGTAGTAATAACACAGGGTACTCATTATTGATGTATGCCTTATAGCACCTTCTTTGTCTTTTTAGGAATGTCTATAAGCACTCCATCCATCTCATCCTAGGTCATATTTTCACCCTCATTCTGTAGCACCATAAGAACATTTTCCAAACCTAAAACCATCGCATCCATTACATCCATATGTTGGGATATTAGTTTACCAATTTCCTTTATCTTCTCCTTGTGAGGATATTGAGTTGCTGTGAGCGTATCATGATTTTTTGCTAACAATGTCAGTCTGTCCTCGTGCCCAATAGTTTCATTTTTCTTTGCAGTAAGGACTTCAGTTTCTTTAGCCAATGTCCTTGTTCTAATGATCAGCTCTGGATATGCACATAGATTTAGCACCGAATCTTCCTTCTTCATCTTGTCCTTCAATGTTTGGAGTAGAGAGTCATACCCAACTACTTGGCATGCTATCGTTGCCTTATTTATTTCATTCAATAATGCAAAATCCTTGTCTCCTCATAACTATTTCCTCCTCACTTGGTGCTTGTACTGTATCTTCATCCAAAATCAAGTGAACCAACATGCATAAATAATGCAATGTGGATGGGAATCTCTTAGATACATTTTCTTCATATTGTGGCCTTGCCTACAAAATTTCATCGCCAATATCCTCTGCCATATCCAAAACAACACATACCTTCACCTCATCTCTCCCTTTTCCCTCTTTCAAGCACTGAATTTCCTCCTCTTTATCCTTCCTATCTTCTAATAGGGTTAGAATAGTATCCATTTTATCTATATTCCTACGTGTGACCTCTGCAGATATCTTTGTTAGGGCCTTACTTTCTTTATTATAAAAGAACCAAGTTGGATTGCTAGCCACATGTCTAGAATGTGGTGCCTTCTTCATTCTCCTAGAGACACATGAATATTTACATAAAAATTAGGCTGATCTATATGATTCTGCATAATCCATGATAACTATTTTCTAGTGCGCATGTTCACCATCTCTGGATCCATTAGCTACCATCCAAATAATTATGTCATGGCAATAATTCTCTAGAACATGTTATATATAATATTTGTTGGGTCGTTGATGTACCTGAGGTCTATTGTCTGTACCATTTCTTATTTATTTTTCTCATTGGTGCGCTCAGCTATATTTCTCTATGTTTCAGCTCCCTCCTTATTTTCTCCTTCAATTTCACCCTCAGGTCCCCCATTTAGGTGAGAAAATTTTTCTTCAATCTCTGTATCTTCACCAGTATAGTTTTCTTCTTCAGGCCCATGCACACTTACACTGGGGATGTCTACATCAAATGATGGTTGCTTGCCACCAATCTCTCCATCTTCTCATAATTCCAAGCAAGGGGTGGCAACATCATCATGTGCACTCCCATGTGAGGACTTCTCCTCATCACTATCCTTCACAAGCACATACTTCCACCTCTTCTTTCTATCCTCTTTAGAATTCTTTATAGGTGTGATGCATGGTGATTATATCAAAGGCTATGATGTTCTAGCACCTATATCTATATTCTTCCATCCCATGTGTAGTCTTTTCCTACCATGATCAAGGGCAGTACTACCTTCTTTATCTTCTTCTCCCACTAAAGGAAATTTTGTAAGCCCTCATGTTCTTAGTTTTCCTACCTAGGGGGTGTATTATCAAGCAGCCTCTTCATGCCCATAGTCTCTTTACCATTAAGAGGATCTGGTAATGACAAGTCCTCATTTGTAATCATTTTTCCTTCCTTAAAAATCAGCCTAAGGTATACATACATGCGCATGGGCTCAATTTTCCTTACAACCATAACCTCTAGAGTGATATCAATATTATCAAACTTCATTGTTTCTATATATGATTTTTTATCAGGGTAGACACATGTGTTGTGTAGAATATGGATATCTACGTCTACTTTATCGACATAAAATTGTAACTTCCATGCAATATGTAACATATTCACTGAATCCTTAAAATAACAGGTTGTAAAGGTGAAAGGCAACTTACAACATGGGTTCTTCTTGCCAGTGTTCTTGAAAAAGTGGCCCAAGCAGAAGTGTTGGTATGCCATGAACTCCGCCTATCCTTCCAAAAAAGAAAATTAAAATAAGTCTTCATGCACGCGCAACATGAGCCACTGGTATATGCATTCGGGCTTGCCAAAGTATGGTAATTCAAATAGCTATATGACTCCAACACTCTTAGGTAGCTTGTAGATCGAATTGTCAATGACTCTTTATCCATCTGCAGTCCTCCTATTTATTATTAAAATGGTCTCTACCTTTAAATCCTTCATGGTATTCTTAGTTTGGTGGTTAAAATTGTTGATCTTGCATTTTTCCAATTAGGAATTTCATGACCGTCCTTCAATAACTTCTGCCAGGTATTACATCTCTGTGAAACACTCTTGTGGTTTCTCTTCTGCCATGAGCTCCTTCATCAAAACTCTTTTTGGTGCCATTACTATGTCACCCAATAACTTGCTTTAAAAGGCTTGACTCTCTACTACCTTACCCTTACACTTCTTGATCTCCTCTAGTTTTTCAAATTTTCCCATGCCCTAGCATTCCCTAGCCGTAAATTTTCCTTCTTGAAACCCTAATTGTGTGAGCCTTCCTTCTTCACACACTCACCAAGCTTAAACATACCTTCGTCTAGAGCTTTGTCAATGTTGTGTCATGAATTCACTTGGTTCTTCATTCAATCAACTGTACTTTTCACTACGCACTTTGTCACTCATTGCGGCTTGAAAACTCAAGGGGTGTAAGGTGAGAATAGCTTCACATTGTACTCCTTTTATAAATATTTACTTCAATTTTGTTGGTCTTGGTTCTCCATTCAATCAACTGTACTTTTCACTACAGGAACCTATGCAAGTCTCACAGATTCTGCCTTCGGGGGTTGGGATCTCATCCCAGTAGAGTGTTTCAGGCTGCAAAAAGAAAGGAATGAAAGAGGGAGAAGAGAAAGAACAGATCCGAAGGGAGAAAAGAAATGAATTCCAAAGCAGAAAAGTCAGAAGATTTATGTTTTTAGTTTGGTAGTAAACAGAGCCAAACCTACTTGCATAAATAAACAAAGCAATACTGATGAGCAAATGACAGAAAAGCAGATATGAATCCAACAGATTAAACACATACAGATCTAACGTAAGAAAGATCTAATGTATAACATAGCTATTGAGCACAAAGTCTGAATAATTGTATTACTGTTCTCTTCTGTTACAAGAAAGCTCAAAGTCTTTCTCTCCTCACTTCTATTTCTATCTAAAAAAATGTTCACCCTGAATACAACAAGTATTCCCATATTTATAGAAGATGAGGGAGAGAGAAGGCAAAATGGAGCCAACCACTTATTTACAAAGATATTTACAAAATATCTAAAAGTCATGTTGACTTTGACAACTTGGTGGATGACATCATCCCATGATGCAACATGGATGATGTCATCATTTGTATCAACACATTTTAGACATTTCAAAAAGAAAGTCGGAGAATAGAGAGAAGAAGAAGAAGAAGAAGAAGAAGAAGCTACTCATCATCATCATCCTGCGGCTGAAAAGGGGTTGCCTATTTCTGATGCTGCTCAGGAGATGATATGTGGAACTGAGCGCGGTATTCCAAAGTATTCCCATATAGCAACAAGTATTCCCATATAGCAAAAGTTTGGAGAGCGGGTCCACAGGGCGATGAAAACGACGGAGCAGAGGCTGACAAGTCTAGAACGATCACGTGCTTTGCAAAAGAATGAAAATGACATTGGGCGCGCACGTATATTTATAGAAAAACTGGTCATCAATGCGCCAACCACTTTTGAAATGGCGCATGAAAGTTGTTGTCGACAGGGGAAAGCGTGCACCCTTTGGCGCACCATATGCATTGTCGACATGAAGTTATGTGCACCCTTTGGCGCACCAAAACCACTACTTCTCATCCATAGACCTCCTTTCACACACTTCCCTGTGCCAAAGTACCTATCCATTATGCCTCATACCAAGTAGTTACCCATGATGTACACATTATGTCTCCTTAACTACCACCATAACCGACATTAATTCTACCCTTTCACTCTTTTGCACGTCACGTCGTATTCTTCCACCCCCTAGTCATAACCTTTTGGCACACCCACTACTTCTCATCCATAGACCTCCTTTCACACACTTCCCTGTGCCAAAGTACCTATCCATTATGCCTCATACCAAGTAGTTACCCATGCTGCTACCTACCTTGTGTTATAATGCACATCCATCCATCTATGCGTGTTCTTCAATAAGAGAAATTTTCCTTAAATACCTTGAATCCATGAACCTATAACCTTTTCTCTGCATGCACCAGTCTATAATATAACACCAATAACTTATTATTTCTAATCCACCCCACACTAAAAGTATGTGTGATCCTCTATGCATGAATTCAATAGATAGTAATCAACTATGGGTGTGCAAGTATGCTTACTACAACAAAACACTGAACTAAATTTACAAAGCATAACAATGATGAAAGGAAAACATATAAAGAAAATGGATTAAAGGGAAATCGAATCTAAGTGGCACCACTAACTTATTACAAACATCAAGAAGACTTATTTATAGTAGGGCTTCAACCTAATCCCATTGAAGTAATCGGGTAACCAAGTTCTATCTAGTGCCTGTAACTGATAATTTCCTGAATCAAATATATATGTAACCACATACAGGCCCAACCAATACACCTTCAATTTCCCGGGGTGGTGTGAAAACTTGGAGTCATAAATAAGAACCATCTTTCCAACCTCAAACTACTTATTCTTAATATGCCTATCGTACCATGCCTTCTCCTTGGCATTTTCTATCTTTTATCTCCAATGTGCGATGACGTGCATCTTATCCAACTGCATCATTTTTTCTATACAATCTTCAAGTGCTTGTTCATTATCCATTCCTCTTGCATGTATAATACATATGGAGGGTAGCATAAATTCCACTGGTAAAAAATCCTCTGTACCAAACACCAATTGAGATGGTGTGGCTTTGTTCAATCTTTTATAAGTAGTTATGTATGCCCAAATTACAACAGATACTTTATTATCCTAGTATTTTCTTCCAACATCATAGATATTTTCCAACGTGTGTCCTAATATCTTATTAAAAGATTCAACAGTCCAATTGTCCTATGGGTGATAGGGTATTGTCTTATGATGCACCACCATAAACTCAGCCAATAATATTCTAATAGTCTTATTAAAAAAGTGTTTTGCCTATCACTTATCAAGCTCAATGGACATCCATACCTAGTGATAATGTTCTCCCATAAGAACCTTGCTACTATAGTTGTCATGTAATACTTTGTATGCATTGCTTCTTCCCACTTAGTCAAATAATCTATACATTTCATAATATAGCACAACCCATTCCTGCATGTTGGTGGGGAAATATGGCCCACAAAGTCAATTTCCCATTTCTCAAAAGGTTCTTCACTCACAATCAGTCTTAAAGGATTTTCATCTCTATGCCCAGGCTTCCTGAGGTGGTGACAATGATCACACGCCCTGTCATACTCTTTACAATCCTTAAATAGTGTTCCCCACCAAAGGACAACTAACCAAATCTTGTGCGCGGTATCATTTCCTATAAAATATCCTCCTGTAACCCCTCCATGAGCTTCCTCCACTATAGATTTTCTCTTATGTTCAAGTACACATCGACACAAAATATCATCACAGCCTAGCTTATATAAATCTCCACTGATTAACATGTAAGGCATGATGCCTATGGTAAGTTTTTTCTTCTCTAAGTGCTTCATCCCCTCAGGCACCACACCAATACGCAAAAACACAATAATATATTCTAAATTTGAGGGAACATAGTTCAATATAAATAACTATGCATCCAACATTGTGTCCTTAATGCTCTACACATCCTCACATGAGTTAATTCTTGATAAATGATCCGGTCCAAAATTGCTTTTCCCTGGCTTTACAATGACTATAAAGTCAAATTACTGAAATAAGAGAATCCAATGGCATATGCGCCCCTAAAAAACAAGCTTATTAATCAAGTACTTAAGTGCCATGTGATATGTATAAAATATTAAGGGAGTTTCCAATAGGTATTGTCTAAACTTGTGCAACACGTAAATCATGGACAAAGCTTCGCACTCTGTAGTTGTATAATTCTGCTCAGTTGGGGTCAACTTCTTACTCATAAAATAGATAGAATGATCAACAATAAATTCTCCAGGCTGTGTTGACATGATGCCAATCCCATTCCTGAGGCATCAACATGTACATGAAATGGTTTGTCTCAAGAAGGAACGCGCAGAATGGGTAGAGAAGTAAGTCTTTCCTTCAACGTTTCAAATGCTAGCTATTGTTCCTCATCCCAATGGATCTTTCCTTTAATTTTCAAAAATTCTTCTAAGGGCACAAAAATCTTAGCATATCACTTTATAAAATTTTTGTAATACCCTGTATGTCTCAAAAATCTGTGCACCTCCCTCTGATTGGGGGGCTCCTTCAAGCCTAAGATAACTACAACCTTAGCAAGATCTACCAATAACCCTTCTTTATAGATAATGTGCCCCATCAAAGTCCCAAGGGGTATAAAAAAGATACACTTCTTATTGTTGAGAGAGATGCTCAATTTCCAGAACCTCTTAAACATAAGTCTTAATTTGTCATAGTGATAGTTTATTGGTCTATAGACAATCAAATCATCCAAATAAACCTATAAAAACTTGTGTATAAAATCCTCAAATGCTTGCACAACAATGTGCAAAAAGAATGTAGGCGCATTATTCAACCCAAAGGGAATATCAGCATATGCAAAAATTCCCCATTCAGTGGTGAAATTTGTCTTTTCTTAATCTTCCTTAGCAATCTACACCTGATGATAACTAGAAAATCAATCTGTAAAAGAGTAAATATTGCACCCTATAATGCCCTCCAAGATATATTTAGTCAAAGGAGCGGGTAAAGGGTCTATGAAACAAGAAACATTCAAATCTCTATAGTCTACATAGATCCTTATCCTATCATCTTTCTTGATGCTTATGAACATGGGGCTAACCTAATATGACTCCTCAATGGGCTCAATGATCCCATATTTCAACATATTATTTATCTTTTCCTTTACCTTGACACACAGATTAGGAATCATCCTGTAAGGACTCTTCCTAACTGGGCACATACCTTCCTTTAACTTGATCCTCATCTCACCCAAAGAGTGATGCACTCCCTTCAACTCATGATAGACTCACATAAATAAGTCCTAGAAGTCATGCAGTAGATCTACAATCTTTGCCACCTCTTGTTCAAACAAATAATCGCTAATAAATGGCCTCTTTAGTTTCTACATCTATCCTAATGTTGAATTTCCTCATCATCAAAGGCTCAAGATAAGCACGTGCCTTATCATCAGCATTATCTAAGACCTCACACGTACTTATAGTGTGATCAACATCTAGATTCTATACTTCTTCATCATCTATCATGTAAACCAACTGAATTTTTTCTTTTTCCAGCTAGGTGTGCCCAAGATGATTCTCATCTATTTCTTATTCTTTAAAGTGCACCTCCAAATATAACTCTCCAAACATATCTAATAGAAGTTACTCATCCTTTGCACTATCTCCCAAAGTAAGGTGCTTCATAATATGCAATGCTTCATTCACCAGAGGTTTAGTAGAAAAATAGTCAAAGTTGTGAATCATACCCAAGGTCATTTCCTACCAATTAACTATTTTTCTTGTTAGCTCTACATGAACATACCATGTGCACGTGTAACTTCTTAGGGTAGTGTAGAACTTATGTACCTAGAGTGATGGTGGAAAGGCCTCCAGCCCCTCAATACAAAGTCTCTGACACTTCTGAATGTGGTGCGAAGCATAATATTTCCCATGAAATTCACATATCTGAGAAGGTACATTGTTCATTAGAAACCTAGTAGAAAAGACAATTCTCACCTCCCGCCATTCTAATAGGTTATCTCTATGTGTAGTTCAGTAACACGATGCTATCCCACACAGGGTATAAATTAGCATATTTATTCTGTCACCCTCATCCTTCCACTTGGCTTTTATGGTGAGTAGAAATACATCAGGGTTCCCTTCACCAGTGTACCGAGGTACTTGGTTATGACTCAAACACCAAAAAACACACGGTTTGATCATGCATGTAACTTTATTCTTGATCTCTCACCTAACTATTTCATATGTTCCATGCACCCATTTATCATAGGTAATAATGGTTGTATCACTCATAGATTGAGCATCATCCCACTAAATAATATCTTCTTTATATGGCTCAAGAAATTTAGGATCTCTAACTGTGCGCGCATATATCCTATTTAAATAATCTTCACTCAAGGGTTCTACATATGGTGTATATTTCCCATCTGTCAAAGGAATAAATATGTGATCCTTTTTGTTCTCAAAATTGATATAACCTTTATTAAGGAATGGATCAACATTATTCACATAATACTAAGGGCACCCAAGAAATGCTAGAAAAATATTTTCTTCTGCAAGCACCAAGACCTAAAATTCCCCAGTGAACTTGGTCCCTTGTATAGTAATAGTGGCATTCTTTAATACTCTAATGGGCATGGATCTAGTCCTCTTTTCCATATATAACACATTCAAATAGCGTTGTAAAGGTGGTCTCCCCATTTGATTCCACACATCCAAAGTGAGTACATTTACTCATGCACCTATATCATTCAATATGTTACGTAACAACCACCCATCAATAATTTCATTCAAAGTGATCTCTTTATCATATTCAAGACTATTAGGGGGTAAGTTCACATAAAATATTTGTCTCTCGTGCTCAGATGCAACATGTAGTATATTTTCCCTCAGCCAATCCCATAACAAAGGAATGGTATTATCTTGGCATAACATCTTACAAACATCCTTAAAGTCATCAACATATTTATGAGAAAGCTCAACTGTCTTTTCTTACTCCATCTTTTGTGACTGATCCTTTAAGCACTATATCTCATCCTGTAAGTTTCTAATGACCTCCATAATCTCTTGATAAAATTCCTTCTGATGGTAAGGATATGGATATTTCAAATTTATCACCTCTTACTTTGTAATAACAATTTTCTGCTTCGGTATATCATGAGTGCGTGTAGCCTCAATGCATGTAGTCACTAATATGGCTAACATCTCAGGATCAGGCACAATCTTAGACATCCACTAGTCTTCTATGATGCACTGCACTTTAACATCCCCGTGTCCTTATCATTATTCGTATAGTTATTACTCATGTGCTCATATAACTCAGGACATTATTCAAACTTATGCTACTTTCTACACCATGAGAAAAATACATTTTGAGGGCATTCACACCTATAATGATAGGAGGATCCGCATGTAAAACATGTTTTGTGAGACAAGTCACTTCTTCCACCACTGTGACCATGACCTCTATATCCTCCATGATAACCTATACCTCTACCACCTCCATTAGAGTTCCTTTCATGATGTTTTCCTTCCTGTTGCTTTGAAATATTTGTGACGCTAGTCTAGCGCATGCTAGTTTTGATAACTTCATGAATCTAGTCAATCAATCTATAGTTTTCCATATCATGAGTTTGAGACTTACAAATCTTACAATAACATGATACTTCTTCCAAATCATGTGCTACAACAATAAGCATCTACTCAAATCATGATCTAAGTGATAGATCTCATAATCCAACAATATGGTGTGCATCGATTTATGAGGATATCTATCCTTAGTGTGTCCTTCAACCTCACAATCTATACTCCATATTCCACTGCGAGTTTCATGTATCAAATTGGCCAATTATTTCTCTAAATTATTTTCCATGGATGCAATCTATGCCTCGAAGAATAAACAAATGTCTATGCTCCCAACTGCATCATTGCTTAAAGATGCCTCCAAATCCTTGCATAGATTTGTAAATGTTTTATGAGAGAGATTCCTTTTGAATTATGTTATGAAACCACCAATAAACCACTGTGCATGCTGGCTAGGGTGAATATCATAAGACACCTTTGATAGAAAAGTTTTAAAGTGTGTATCATACTCCCTTACGCTCTCAACCATGCCCTGCTTAATATCCTTCAACGCGGTGATGATTTATTGTTCAAACTCAGGTATATGAAACTCAACCAAGAAAGCATCACACAACGTGTTGTAATCTACCATAGTCAGGTTTAGATCATACTTCATATACCAACTATGTGCATGACCTTGTAAAGTAGTGGAAAATTGGCTCACCTTATGCTCAAGAGTTGTGATTCCCTTAGTGTGCCATAGTATCTCACACATGTGCACATATTTCGTTACATCCTCAATGCATCTATACTCTAGCAGGTGAAGAGACATCTTGTAATAGACTTGTGGTGGCTAATGTGAACCATGCCCACAGATACATAACATGTATTACCTCCATTATTCCCTCCACCTCCAGAGCCACAAGATCCACTAGATCCCGAGCCTCCATATCCTCCCGATCCACCTCCTATAGTGGGAACTAGACTAGAAAATGAGCTAATTTATATGCCAAATGTTGTACTAAATTTAACTCCCATAGTCTACAAAGTTGTGGTACTTTAAGATGTATTACCAATGGTCTCCGCACCCATGCTTTGTCCAGATGACTTTCCAGAAAATATACCACCAATCAGACCTCTAAACAAAGAAGATGTTTGTGTAGCCATAGCTGAATCTTTCATTTTATGAAATTTTGTACTCAACAAAAAATGAAATCTACCTATCGCTACTCTATCACCAACACTAGTCTATTTCTCAATAACTAATTTAGGAAGTGGAACACCAAGTGCAAGGGAAAGGTCACCAGGTGGGATCAAATGTGCATCTATGGTCCTTCATCTTTCTTCTTCTGACATGGTTTCATATGAAGCCGAAGGGGATTCTATTCTATGCTTTCCTAAATGGGGGAGTACCAGATGGTTAGGTTCCATGTCCTCCATGTGAACCTCAAATCCTTCATGCACCACTTGTCTCCACAAATCCATAGACTCTGAAACCCCACAATTATTCACTAATTCCATTTCCCGTGCTTCATTATAATTAATCCATCTTTCCTCTCTTTCATTTTCTACCGTAAGGTTTGTTATCTTTCACCACACCTACTCTTGCCCCTGCGCATGGTAGAGGTTTAACTAGTCATAATTCATTCTTCCAAATCCAAAGTCACCAACAAGATCTTAATTTCTAAAGGGATGATGCATAAATAAGATCCTCTGGGTTCATGCAAGAACTGAAACTCAACAATCTCTGGAAAGGAATAAGTATAAATAGTGTACTCCAACATGTAACTATGCAAAAATCCACTCTATTAATGGTCTACAATGCGTGTCTAAGTCACATCAACATCATACAAAGTCTGGTAATATTCTTATGTCCAAACAATTGTTCTATACCTCCAATTCCACTTTGATGCATATGTTACTATCCACTCGTATAAATCTATAGGAAAACAATAGAATAATGTCTCATAGAGTTCATGATATATATGTTGTTCAACCCATGTGCAAGCATCATAATTGGGGCTAGTATTATATCTATGAGAAAATTGGTCTTCTATAACCATAACCCAACTCTTAATGGTACTCAAAGTCAACCAATATGTATTCATCATGCCACATCCTTGCAACAACTTGAAAAGAAGTCCCGACAATGGAACCAAAATGTAGTCTCTATTTTTTGCTCAAAACCCTAGATGTGCTGGCACATCACTTAGATAGATCTAAGCTCTCACATGAAGTGCAAAAAGGTACCAAGTCACTCTGTTTATACCGGTATTTTCAAGATGTTAGCATGTTCATTCATTTATTCCGTAACCATAAGTAATTTAAGGCAAGGTATAACAAGAATCAACTGACAACTAGGGTGCATAATAAATCAAACAAGGATCAAGATCAGAATCACCACACAATAGTCATGAGAAGTAACATCAACAATCAATATCCATCCACAAAGATCCATTATATTAAGTCATAACAAAACCCATAGCTCAATACATTATAATTACCCTAACAAAGTCATGCACATAAACATTCCAACAACATAACTCTATTAAAATTCTAGTGGTCCTCTAAACCGTGCAAATAAATAAATAAATAAATAAATACATACATACATATATACATACATATATATATATATATACATACATACATACATACATACATACATACGTACGTACGTACGTACGTACGTACGTACGTATGTATGTATGTATGTATGTATGTATGTATGTATATGTATATGTATATATATATATATATATATATATATAGGGGGTGGGGACTTTCCCTTCACCACCCATGCACTCTCAAAATAGGTTACATGCTTGAAATAGCCATGCGCCACTACAAAAACAAATAAGGAAACATGTAAGCTTTGCCTAATAATAGATCATCTATAATTAACTCTAGATCTAATCCTATTATTAGCTCGAACTCTGCATGAATCTTCAACTTCCTCTCATTCCAAAAATATCCATTTCTTCATCCACAAGTCTTCTTGTCTTTATCTAATGCGTGTTTTAAACTTAATCCTATTCTTAACCCATGTATACAAAATGGCTAAGTTCCAAACTTTGTCTTTCCCTAGTGTGCCCCTTTATCTGCTGAATTCCCGTGCGCCTACGCACCCCCTTCCAACATGCCTTGATCTTATGCAACCCTCCATACTTAGGCAATATTTTTTCCAGTCTACATAATCTTATTGAGGATGAAGAATCTATCATCTAGGGGGATCTTCCTTATCCATCCACCACAGAAAAATCAATTTCTACATCTCCTTTCACTGAATTATCCATATCTCCTCCTTTATCCATATCATCCCTTATCATATCTCCCCCACATATCATTCCTCCTAAAGAGGTTCCCCTCTTGTTCATCGATAATGTTTATATTTCCAATCACCCCTATGATCCCTAACCATCTATCCAATCCATATCCAAATTTATCATCATTCCTTTCAACGATCCCATCTAATCTCCTTTGACATCCATTTGCTCATCCATATCCAAGTTTCCTGATAAAGTATAGTATATTTTGCTGGGGAAGCATATTCCCCTCGTTATTGATCCTTACATGCCTACATACATTATTCACATAAATTCATTCCCTATCCATCCAAAATTCCCTTGATGCTAGGGGAATTCACTTTAGGATTGGTGTACCATCAGGTTAATTCCTCTTCATTCTTGACACTGTCTCATCTTAGCCAATCAATCTATCTATCATCTCGTTTTCATCCCAAGACCACATTTGTGGCCATATTTGTGCCCCTCTTGAGGGCACCACATCCTCATCCTAAGACCACTCTTGTGACCATTTTATCATCTTGTAAATACACATATATCTCACTTTCTCATTCTCGAGGTGTTGCGTATTTTTAATCATATGCATCTCATATAATCTTATCTAATTTATCTAGTCTAAATCTTCTTATCCATCCACCTCGTCCAAATTCAACTCTTGTGGCCATATTTGTGCCTCTCTCGGGGAACCATATTTTTCATCCTAAGTCCACTTCGTGGCCATATTTGTGCCTCTCTTGGGGTTCCATGTTTCATCAAAGTCCACCCTTGTGTCCATATTTGTGCCTCTCTCTGAGCACCATCATTTTCATCCTAAGTCCACTTTGTGGACATATTTGTGCCTCTCTCAAGGAACCATATTTTTCATCCTAATTCTATTCATGGCCATATTTTTTCCTCTCTAAGGGAACTGTTTTTCATCAAATTCCACCCTTGTGGCCATATTTATGCCTCTCTTGGGGCACCATGTTTCATCAAAGTCCACCCTTGTGGCCATATTTGTACCTCTCTCAGGGAACCATCTTTTTAATCCAAATTCCACCTTTTTTGGCCATCTTCATCTTGTTAGGGACGCATATATTTCTCACTTCCTCACTTTTGAAAGGTAGTGCATAGCTTCCATCTCCTCTCATCGTATCTATCTAATCCAATTTATCATCTCATCTTATCCAAGATCTTATCCCATTTCTCATCCTAAGTTCACTCTTGTGGCCATTTCTTCATCTTGTTAGGGGCACATATTTTCTTTGCTTCTTCAAGGGTAACACATAGCTTTTATCTTCGCTCATCTATCTCATCGTATCCTATATTTTGCAAGTTTTCAGTCTACCTATCCCAACTTTAAAGAAAATTAAAACGTTACTACTCTAGAAAGGAGCCAACGTGGAAATTTTACCCCCAACTGGATTGGACCATATGTTATAAGACATATGTATGGGTCAAGAGCCTATTATTTGACCTCCCTTAATGGTAAACCAGAAGTTAAACCACTTAATATATTTCACTTGTGACCATTCTACTGTTAGCATACTTACAAGTGAATACTTAGTTGTATCCCTAGATCATTCCTCCATCATTAGCCTCTTCCATCTATCATTGTAATGATTTGGAATTATGTGGTCTACTGTCACTTTCTTATACATCCATAGAATTTTCCTTATGGATAGGTTCTCCCTTCTTGGTGAAAACTTTTCCATCATCACATCCATCGCTCTCTTGTTCACCTCTTGGAACCACACTAAGGGTCCTAAAGGTGTCACTTATACATCTATCATCCCTTCCAAAGTGGTCTACCTGGATATTCCCAACTCTTCCCCATGTAAAAGTTAAAATTCATGGGGGGCCCTATCAAAAATAAAAAATGGACCGCTCCCTCAAAAGACAACTATTCATGTAATAAAAAAGAGAAGAAATAAAATCAAATAAATAGACTGATCCCTTGAAGGATGACTATCATGTCTATCAATCTTTCCATTGGAATTGTATATGTATAAAGTAGACCATACCCTCAAAGGATGGCTACTGTCTTATATCATGGCGATGAAGGCTTCCCACATTAATCAACTTTATATCTTATTAGCATCCTAAGAAAACTTCCCACATTGATCAACTTTCTCATAACAAACTTCCCACATTGATCAATTTGCTCTTTCCCCTACCCAGAGCTGGGGAATAGACTTATGGAACACCACTTATGGAGAATCCTCTTCCCCCATACAAGTTACATCCTAGAACCCTTTGTCATGGTGACGTTAGGTTTATGAGATCCTTCATCCATATTTCCCTCATGGTATTTTGATATAACTAGCTATTGTTGGTTATATGTCAACACATGTTTTGGTTGCATGTGCATTGCATTACTTGGATCCCCTTATTATTTAACTCTAATACGGTTAGAGGAATTTTTCCTAACACGCTCCTTGATACAACGTAGCATCCTTCATACCCATAGGTCACCAATCATAAGGTTACGTTCTTTTTAAAGTTTTCCACATCTATGATTTATTACTTTACAATAACATCTACTATGTATCAATAATTTGTGTACTATCCATTAAAAATCACACATCTAATTTAATTATTCAATCATCATCTATCTTTATCATTCATCATAATCTATCTTTATCATTCATCATCATCTATCCTTATCATTCATCATCGTCTATATTTATCATTCATTATCATCTATGTCTATAATTTATCATTAAACATCACATATTACATATTAAAATATCCAACCATTGTATATAAATTCACCACCATCATCAAATATAAAGGAAAAACATATAATAATCATTTTCATCACATATCCACATCACATCATCATAAATCAAATAATCAAACACCACATAATTGACACATGCTAGAATATGGAAAAATCATATATATATATATATATATATATATATATATATATCATTAAATTAAAGTGTATCAGTATATCATTGACCTCTAAGGGTCCTCTCTCAAAGTAGAAATTCTAGTAAAACTAGTAAAGTTCACAT
Source organism: Taxus chinensis (assembly GCA_019776745.2). Taxonomy (NCBI): domain Eukaryota; kingdom Viridiplantae; phylum Streptophyta; class Pinopsida; order Cupressales; family Taxaceae; genus Taxus; species Taxus chinensis. The sequence goes on along the minus strand of CM034147.1, from coordinate 60,096,986 downwards.
CAGAAAGCCTAAAATATTTCCCCTGTGAGGAAAGTCCCTCTGTCTTTCTCTCAGCCTCATTTCCTCCACCCTGACCCTCTCCTGGATGCAACTAAGCCACACTCATTGTACTCTTAGATGGTTCGACCTCCACTCACCACTACACATACTCCCAATACATCAGTGTCTGTGGAAACTTCTTGATCACAATCCCCACATAATACTTACCCTAAGCGAATAATGCTCTGAATTGATCTATGGATATCATACTGGGAGGTGCCATATCTCCTCCTCCCTGTGATGCTATAGGTTCACCACCCATATAATCTATGGCTACAATAATAGCAAGATCTCCAAAGTGGTATCTATAGGCCTCTATATGTTGTACCAATATTTCTCCTCGATGTCTTAGTCCCTCTCCTGCTGAAGGGTATGGGACTGTTATTGCATAATATCTCACTCTCGATGAGTGGCATCCCTCTTAGTGCTCACCTGAGCTAACTCCATGTGTATCTGCTCCATCTTTATGGTCTCCCCTCCATAACCATCTCCATTTCTGCCTCCAGGATCAATCTATACATCAATATCCATCTCCTCCTCCTCATCCCCTACTTCTTTAGCCACCCTAGCCACCCAAGTAGTAGTCATCTACTAAGAAAACCCTGCTCCAACCCCTACATCATCATCCTCATCCCATAACGTTGGTGCATCCTCTATCGGGTCTACCATATCAAGACTAGGAAAATACCTATCTATCACCTCATGCCTATATGGGATGGGCTCTGTGATTACCATCTGAATGAACCTAAACTAGCTTTAGACCCTATAAAACTAAATGAATTCAATCATCTTTAGCCTACGACCCTAAACCCACCTCATCCTCCTCATACTAATCAACTCTCCATATATTGTAAGCCATATAAGGAAGTCCCTATATGGTTTTCATATGATGTGCTCTTCCTCAAGCTCTAAAAACCTATCACTGTACCAATCTACATCCCTCACTCCTCTATCCCCATGAACCTGGTCGGCTCATCATCTTAAGAATCCCATTGCAATATCTATATAGTTTCGTGTGAATCATGGTAGCCCTAGTGGCTTGATGACTAAAATGTGCTTATAAGCCCAACAGTTGAGGAGGAAGCCTACATCTAGTCATGTCCTCCTCTCAGATCTATACATTGATAACTCATAATACACCTGTGCTGGAAGGGTGGTACCAAATGAGAACACTATCTGATAATAAACCATATAAGAAAAGACCCCTGCTAATGCCCATGGAAACCAACCTCCACCTAAGTCTGACAGTGCATAGTAAGAAATGGCCATCATGTACAAATAAATAAATCTGCTTCATGCATCCTCACACACATAACTTATCTCATAAGAGAACCCCCTAACATAAATGTAATATGGGGTGCATTGGATCCAAACAACCATGTCAACATTGTTAATTTGTTGTCTATTATAATGAGAACTCTCTACCCCCCTGTATTGGCAGTCTAAGGATGTGATACAAATCCTATAGGGTGATCATCTTCTCACCCATCCTAAAACAAAAGGTGTGTGTATGCATATCCCACCTCTCAAATAATGCAATCATAAACCCTCCATCCCATGGGATCCTTTGATAGTTTCTGAATCCTCCTAATACCACTGCTACTAAGTGATCCCACTCAACGTCAGCCACATTCCTTATGATCTAGCCATACAACGCTAGGATCTACTCCCTCAAATACAAGGTCTCCTTGGCCTGTAATCATACAAAAAACAAACAAACATCAATTTTTCATCATCATTTTACCCCATAATCTTTTTATCTCTCAAAACCATCCATTTTGACCCCAATCGATGCCGACCCAGGTTTGGTCAATGCGCTTGGTGCTCGATCAATGCATTTTAGGGCTAAGTTAATGGTTATCCTATCCATTCGCCACCGATCGCCCATGACACTAATCCAAATTTCTAAAAAAATACAAAAAATAAAATAAAAATTAAACAAATTAAAAGAAGCTAGGGATTTCATTACTCACCATCTTGCAAACCCTCTGGAATTTCTTTATTGCTCCTCTGGCCTCCATCTCTCTCCAAATCCAAATCTCCTTTTATAGCTTTAAGCTGTCAATTTGCCACTCACAGGTGTGAAAATGACCTTGATGAGTTAACTTTGAGGCTTATATAACCACCAACATAAGTCACCACCAACCCCTTGGGTCACTGTTGATCTACCTATTATCAACAAAACACAACACCCCCCGAATTACTAGCATGTGACTAAGGGATTTGGTGTGACTGGGTAATTGCAGGCTTGAGGTGAACCTCTGGAGAAGGCCAGATTCCTCTTCATAATCCTAATACTACACTACTCCTAATGAAAGGAAAACAACTAACTAAACCTATACTAACATTCCAAGGAGACATGGAGAGAGATTGCATGAAATAAAACCTACACTAGAAGTGGTGATGCACCAAGAAAGGGTTTTTGCTAGACAAATTTCCAACTTCCTGATGAAGAAGGATAAACATGGGAAGGATGGACATACATCAAAAACCCAATTATATACAATACTCCATTCCCAGTAAGCACAACATCTTCCAAAACCTGCAATGGAAACAAGGGTTGCATAATAAACATGAAAATATGGGAGAGGAAAATAGAAGCAACAAAAATGGTGCAAGGACAGGAAATCAGTAAAAAAAATCATTTTAACTCCAAGAAAATGCACGACGCATCATTACAGTAGGAAGAGGAAGAAGTTTCCATTACAATTTTAAGAAGGAAGGATTTAAAGCCTATAAATTTACAACAACTTAGCTTGAGAAACAGATGGGAAGAATGGATTTTTTTTCTAACTCTTTGAAATAATGCACCCTTTTACATTTTATAGCACTGTTGAGTGTGTGAGAGAAAGGAGGATTCCCTAAAATATAGGCATAACTACAACAAGGTATGGCCCCATTATAATTTCCCTTGCTTGCTTGTGGCACTCCATGCCTAATTGCATCATCAATTACATCTAAAGAAAAATCCCCCCATGCCTCATAAATTTTACATTTTTCCTTTGATTACAAAATAATATTTTAATAAATATTTTTAAAGGCACCTCGGCCTTTTGGTGGGACCCAAAAAGTTGATTTCTACATGGGGGCTATGTTGGTTGCTTGGCTGGTTAGCTCACTAGCCAACTCATCTAAAATATTGACGCGTTGGTTGGTGAGCTCTGTGTTACATTATTTGTGGGCTACTTTACCACTCTCCACGCTTCACATTCTACCAGCCACCGCTTTTGCATTGGGTGCTTCGTAATTTTTTTGGTGTCCAATTCAAATATACCTTGGTGAGCCATTTGACATGTTACCACCGATCCACATTTCATTAGCTGGGATCCTTTTTCGGTAGGATAACCATAGTACTCGCAAAAAACTCCCCGAATTCTCTATCAAATTTCTCAAGGAGCTCCCTACCACGTCTCAATTTCCATCTCCTTAATGAAATTTTTTGACTTCCCAACCACTCGACACATAACCTAATCCTTCCACGGTGCTACCTAACTCACCATGTGGACGCATTGAATAGGTATCCATTAGACATTGGAGTCCAAATTTCCATTTGCATGATGAGCACCTCCAAAAATGAATGAGTCTACAATTTGAAAACTCGATCTGAATTTGGAATTCGAACTCAGAAACTCCCATCACGTTTACACCTAACTCAGTGATAAATGTCCAAAATACATCGAGTCTAAAATCTGAAGACTGAAATTTACACTTCAAAATTTTAGATTTTGAGCCCACTACTTGTTTTCCAACACTACTCAAGCTCTAATGTTCAAGCCATTTTTATTCTCCCCATGGTGATATTCCTTTCCTTCAATGATGCAATCTCCCACACGCCAAACACATTCAACATCACAAAGCATTCATCGAGCACTCCTATGCACGACCTTCCATGATGGTGAGATCTTAAACACTCATACCTCCTTCTGCCTAGTCATGTATGTCGAGCCACTCACTTAGTTACATAGATTGATGAGCTAAATGCTCATCATGAACACTTTTCCCACACTAAACCCGAGCTCAGTCCCCTCCAGTTAAGTCAACTCGGATTTTGAGATTGACTCCTAAACTCCCTTTCCTGACACCTTCAAACTCCTTCATAACCTTCTGAACTTTAGATATGACACCGAGCTCCTTCCTACGTAGTTACTAGCCTGTCCTTGATGACCAAGCCACCATCCATATGCTTGGAGAATTGATCTCCCTTATCGAGCCGACCCGGCGAACATCTCCATGTTGACTCAATTCAATGTTTCAATTGACTCGATGCTAATCCCTCGTCATTCACTTCTTTTCATGTCAGCTAACCTTGAGCACCTCCCAATGGCTCGGTACCCCAAGCTCTCTTTATTTTGATTTATCAGAGGCTCAACCAACTCTTCTTTGATTTAAATGTCGTGATGGCTAATATGAACTTGCACTTGTGAGATAATTTCTTCCAATTCACTGAGGAGCTTGATCCCGTGCCCCCCTGCCATTTACCCCCCTTACATGTATCACTGACCTGTATTGAGTCTCGAGCTGAGGTTTTTCCCTTAGTAAGTAACTCACACCATTTAGCAAGATAGCTCACCTCATTTAGCTCACCCAAGATATATTGGAACTTTGCACTCCTTTGCATGCATTTCCAACATTGCATCCAAGCTGGCTCCATTCTTGTCTACCCTGTCGAGCTATCAACTCAGGCCATTAAAGTAGATCTTGATGCATCAAGATATTTACTAGCTCAAGCCCTCCATCTTCAAATTAGCTCACCTGAGCCAGCCTACCCACAACCTTAGGCAACTTGCCCTAGAGATAATAGCCCCAACTGACCTACTTAGATCTCCTATCATCATAAATCCATGTCAACTCACCAAGCTGATCGACGAACTAATTTTAGCTCAATTCCATTTGGCCCCCTAAAAATGATCATGTCCTGATTTTTGATCTTATGTGGCTCCTTCTCAAAACCAAAGTGTAATGGAAGTACAATAGGACCCCTTAAACATGATTTATCAATTTCAATAATTTTTTTCCCTTGTTGGTTGGAAATAGGCTCGTTGGGGCCAATTTTCATCTTAGGCAAACATAGAGCTCCCTAAACAATTTTTTTTACTTGAAATGCCCCAGAATGTTTCATGAAGACATTTTTGTGCTATGGATCCAATTCACCCCCGTTGTCCATTTTTCCCAGAGGAAAAAATGGATAACATTTTTGGTGACTCACGGGGATGCTTTCCTGCTAAGCACTATTCTAGTAGCCTTCAACATCCATTGGGCCTGGAGTCACTATTGGTATCTCAAAACTAATATAATTTCCCACAATGGATCCCAAATTCCTCTTGAACACCACTACTCCTAGATCTGCATGTAATTCTTGAATTTTCTAATTTCAAAAGAAATTTTCAAAATTAATTTTATGACACTGGAAAATTGTGTCAAAATTGGATTTTCATCTTCTTTCTCTATATGTGATCTATACAGACTGGAACATGTAAACATAATCATGTAGCTCAATTTGGTTGTTTCCAAGCATGAAGCATAATAAAGGAATATTTATTGGTAATTATGGGAACTATAGAATAAAAGAATTAGGACTACCTGTCAAAACTGAAACTTTCTCATCTTCTACATGCTACTTGGGCAATGCTAAAAGTTGATTCTCCCTAAAAATCCGTAAAATTCTCAACTGAAATAAACTCATCACGAATTTGAGGTTGATCGTCTACTTTCAGACCTGTGGAATCTTGAATGATTTGGGAAAGAGTACTCATTTTCTATAACTTATCTAATTTACATGGGGCACCGAAAACTCAAGTTTGATTGACTTGGAGGGACAAGAGAATGGAAACACTGAAAGTTATCCCATGTCTGATTTTAGTTTCTTTGCATTTGAGGTCATTTGAAAATAAATTTTCCCTATGGCGTAGATCATTTCAGGGGTTCCACTAAAATGTGGTACACTATGCTGGAGAAAACACAAATAAACACTATATACAAAAGAGAAAATCATACATGCCCAAGTAGGATATGCAGAGTGTGCATGTACTTGTTCTTTTGAAAAAAAACATAGTCCTACTCTACTCTAACAAGAAGCATAAAAAACCTCAAACAAAACCCAAAAATGGTATGGAAAAGTAGCTCCCTCATATTAAAACTTGGGACCATGTAACTGATTCGACAAAGGACATGGCTATGTGTATGCGTGAAAGACTAAAAAGGCAAAAAATTTCTACCCATATTGTCAAAATATCAACATTAAACAAATGAAATACCTCCCTTTGTAGGCATTCCTGGAAAAATGGTTATCCATGAGCTGATTTTTCCCTTGTTGCTCATCTATAGGCAACTGATATCTAACACAGACGACTCTTATGAAAGTGGTGTCCTCTTCGTTCCCTTTTCCTTCTTTCTTGACAATAAGAATCCCCTCTGTAGAAACCTATAATTGGATCAAAGAAATTTTATTACTAACATTGCACTAATTATTCTATCCCTCGTAAATTGATGATACTTCATCAATTAGGGTTATTTTCCCCTCAACTCCTCTTAATTAGATACTATATGTTGATTAGGCCTCCTATATTGCATTTAACCAATAAAACTTCTTATTGGCTAACTCTTGCTTCCAAAACATTCAAAATCTAGTAAAAAATCCTCCTGATACTACCATAAAGCTTTGTAAGCTTACTTGGGATTCTTAATTAATCCTAAAATATTAATTAAATTCAAATTCTAATCAAAAGTGTATTAACTTGCAAAAATTTCTTTTAGGACTTACCTTTTGTCCCACATGCACTAAATTCATACCATTCTTGGAATGCAAAACCTATAAATAGAACCCTCCTTACCATTTCATAGAGAACTTTTTCTCCCTTAGCATAAACTATAGGAATTTAGGATATTGAACCTTTCTCCATTGGTATTGAGCTAGCATCTTCATAGTGCATCCATTAACTCAAGCTTGAGCAATATGTAGAGAACCAATATGGTCTTGTAGCCATTGTTAGTGAGACTCCATTATCAAAACCTTGAGATAATACTATCAATCATATTTGATTGCTAAGAATCTTCTTAGGTTAATTTAAAAGTTAGTATTCAAAGAGTAGAGATTGATTTAGGCATGTTAGTTTGATTGTTTTCAAAGTTTTATACATGTTAAAGAAGTTAGTCTCCATAAGATTTTATCTTGATGGTTCTTGTTAGATTAGTTTAAAGCTTTGAAAATATTAGGTGTTTAGTTTCAAGTCTTATAGCTTTCCTAATTTACACATGAACATATTTGGCACGTCTGGTGGGACCTTATTCCATGGTCTATAGAAGTTGATTTCAATCTTTGTGATTTACCTCAATTTTCTAACCATATCATGCAGTTTGAGGGTAAAATAGATTTGTCTTGAGCATTTTTCTAACCTTATGTGTCTTAAATATTCCTTTTGTATGCAATATTAATGGTTTTATGTTAGAAATTGGTTTAAAAAGAAAAGTTCCAAATTGTTGGAAATTTCAAAAATAATTTTGCCATTTGTTTTCACATTGTTCCAAGAACACGCATAGGTGTTAGAAAGGGGCGCGCATACGTCCGAACTCATGCACACTTATAGCTGATAGCACACATACGTTCCCAGAGACATGCATACACTTCCTAATCCATGCATATGCTTTCCTATATTTTGGCCCCTTTGTGACAAAATTTACTTGATGCACACATATGCTTAAAAGGACATGCATACGTCTCTCGAGACACGCATACGTTTACCAACCATCTATGTTATCTTACCTCTTTGATAGATGTGCACATACGCTTATAGAGGCATGCATATGCCAAGAAGGGTCTGTAGGTGCTTCTCATCCCATGCATATGTTAAAGGTTGACTGTGTTTTTGACAAGGACATGCATATGCTACTATATGTGTGCATATGCTGCTAAGGGCATGCATGTGTTGCATTATAAAGTTGAAAACTATGTTTAACTGAATTTTTTTTTTTTCTTGGATTTTCTAACATTTTACAAAGGAATGAACTTAAAATTTGGGTAAAAATAATGAATAGTACATTTGGTTTGTAAATTTTACTTTATTATTCACTAACTAGTTGGGTTTCTTGCTGTATATGCTCTTCCTTTGTGTCTTAGGATAATCTTAGGAATAAGAAACAACATTTAATCCTCTTTTTATGATGCCTTAAACTACTAATATTTTCATGAAGGACCATATCTCTTATGAAATAATCAGGATATAAACAAAATCTAACACATTTGTTATAGGTTGCCAATGGTGTGCAAAACCTCATTAAGCTAAAAGATAAGAGAACACACCATATTCAAAACTCTTGATATGTAGGTTCAGATAAGAGTAAACCTATCGACTTTGAATAGGATAAAATACCTTTTACATAAGAATTAAGACAACAAGAGGGATGCTTCTAGGAACCCCAAAGTAGTCCACGCAAGAGGGAACCTTGTGGGTGAAACGGGAAGCTCTCCCCTTACCTACTTGACTAGTTATACACTTGTGAGTTTAGAGTCAAAATTATCTCCATTGAAACCCCATTGAAAATACAACTGAATGCATTTTATGCTTATTGTATCAAAGGGTGTAAAGTAAAGCTGGGATACTCTAAGGTTTAGTTAGTGTGACTTCTTTGGAAAACTGCACTCACAGAGGTAATTTGTGACACCTAGTTGAGAGAACCAAATAGGAAGCTATTTCATCTTAGTAGTCCAACTCTTATCATATCAAACCAATCATGTTTTATAGATATTTCATGAAGTAAGAAATTGATTCAGAGTAAAAACCTTATTTATCAAATAAGGAGAAAGTCCAGCCACAGTTTGAACTAAGTGTAATTCATCACAAATTTTTACAAAGCATTACTTTTTCTTAGTTTCTCAGTCATCCTAAGGCAAGGTGAAACTTTTCCAAAGAGACGCCAAGTATCTTTCAACCTCAATTGATCTACATCTTTTGCTATCTTGTTATCCAGTTTGGGATAGATAAGATACAAACACATGTGGATACAACTAAAAATAATCATGTCCACCACTTTTGTAGTCTACTTGCATGACTAGGTTATACTGTCTGGAACGCAAGTGTTAAAAGTGTTAATGGCACATCTTCATGTTTTAATAGGCCCTTTATCTTGAACCCATATTGTGATGCATTATAATCATGGAGTTAGGCTTGAGTCATCATTAATATTCCTTATAATTTTTGTGTTAGTTGCATTGCCTTCACCACAATTACAATACTTACATCTCATGTTTCTAGTAAATGTTAATCTAAGTGGCTATAGTGTGACGTTACGTTGTCCACATCTTAGAAAATCCTTTAGCCTACTTTAGCATGCTTTTATTTCAAAAATTACCTCGATCTTGAAAGAGTGTTGATTTTTTTTTTTACATCATATGAATACTAGTGTGATACTAATACCTTACTTTCTTGTAAAGCTTGGATAATATATCCTAGTAGTATTGTTACGCAGGCTCACATGTGTAACCTCCACTTGTTTTAATGGTTTGGGTCTTGCTTGTCCTCTAAAATTATCATATGTATTCTTTGATTGGAAACTACATGCTAACCCTTTACTAATAGTTATGCCTTGTTCATCTCAAACTTAAATTAAGTATTGGCATAGTGTTGACCATATAGCATGGAGAACCGTTTTTGAAAAACATTAGCAGTATGGTGTAGTTTCTTGTTGATTGATTGGTTTACCAAAAACTTGCATGATTGTTCCTTATAAAACTCATAGAATTAATTGATTCATTATTATGTTATCCCATTATTGACATACTTTGAGACCGTACAAGACATTATTGCACATTACACTTAGGCTTGTTATATCCTTGATTACGCATTAGACAAAACCTTATGTAAACAAAACTCACAATGCCACCCTATCACAAGAATGGAATCCAAAGGAACATGAGTGTTAAATCCTTTTTCTGAGTCGCAATCTAGGTATCCATCATCTTCTAAGGCAAAGGACATAGAATGGGTTGATTGATCATAGTCAGCATATGATAGTGACTCATTTCAAGATATCAATAAGTTTGGTTTCACTCAATTTGATGACTTCCTATTTCATAATAGAAATCGAGTGCTTGCACGAGTTTTAGAGCTAGGTGCTACAAAACCTCCATAATAAGAATCCCCTAGCCAAGATATTAATAAGGAATAAGAAGAAACACAAATACCTCCCCTTACTGGCGTGGATGACAGCATGTTTAGGGAAAACACACTTCCACCTCCGGTACCAATGTTGAAGGTGAAACATCAAAACAAAAAGGTAGCTCTTGATTGCCACCCATTAAATTTTTTCATGCAAGGTTCAGATAGATTACGTCAAAATTAGGAGTTACCTCCTCTTTACAATGATGATGAAATAACATTCTCTAAAAATGAGGAAGTGCCACTATACAAAATCAAATACAAACCCTTAGCCAACAACTGGCAAACTTGGATTGCTATGTAAATAAGAACCCAAGAAAGGGTGCACGTCAAGAGAGACCTAGGAATGAAATTAGTGAACTTTACACTAAACCGCAAGAAGATGAAGCCTTATCGAAAATTCATGTTCCCATACCATCTTCTCTTACAAAGGAGAAACTCTTTACACAAGAGTTATAATTAATGAAGAACATGTTTACAAACCTTCAAGAAAGTAACATAGTCTATAGCAAAAATTATATGTATGAGGAGCTATGTCCTTATCCTTTCAAAAGAGACATGCTGTGGACACCATTCCCAAAGAACTTCGATTGTTCTAAATTCGATAAAGATAAAGGCAAAGGTGATCCTAATGATCACATCAAGGAATTCTATATGGCTTGTAAAGAAGTAGATTTTGGTGACAATTACCTAATACATTTGTTTCCTCACAGCTTAGGAGGATAAGCGTTAGAATGGTTCCTTGATATACCAAAAGGGATGATAGTCACATGGCCTACGCTAGTAGAGAAATTTTTAGATCACTTCTCATTAAATATGGAGAATGACGTAACCATGTTAGATGTATGAGGTGCCAAATAAAACCTTTTCCGGTTTCTTACAATGATCATGAGGGTTAGCTAGCCATTTCCCTTATGTAGTTATTGAGAAATAATTAGTTAGTATCATTTTTCCCAATTTTAATACAGACAATGTGTTTCAATTACAAATTCAATACATCACTAACTTCGAGGAAGTTATCGAGAAAGGAAGCCAAATTGAGAAGGCTTTAATAGCAAAGGGAACAATAAAATACTTTTCAAAGGATAGAAAAGAGTCAAAACCTACGGACAAGCTTAAATTCTTTTAAAAAAATAAGAACGTTGTAGGAGATGGCATAACTGACTCTAAATGAGTTCAAACAGTTCAAAGTGGTCGTCTTTTAAAACTTACTAAAGGGCCTAGCTAAAATCCAGTCAAATGACGAGTATTTACTCCCCTTACAGACTCATTATCCATGATTTTGAGACAATGAGAGATAGTGAACATGGTTCAATATCTGAACATGATGCCTTATGCCGATGATGCACCCAAACATGGATGGTATAAAGATCACAACTACTATGGTTTTCATCATGTCAAGGGACACCAAATAGATAAATGTTTAAAAATGAGACACTTTATTCAAGACCTCATAAAATATGGGAAGATTAAAGTGGACTCACCTGAATCAGGACAAGGACCTAATAGAAAAATAGGAATCTTTAAACAACCATTTCCTAAGCATGATAGACAAGGATCCAAAAATTTAGATCAAGTTCAGTCATCTGATGACTATAGAGCTACAAATTATGTGTATACTTACACTGATAACCCCTTTGATTCACTCATAGGATGTGTTTATTTTTCCAATGAGTATGTAAACACCATTAGAATCATTAGCAATGATTGCACCGTGACAACACGACATGCTCATCTAGTGATCCCAAAACCTTCTTTACCTACCCCTCAAGATAGTCAATATGATTTGTTGGATCAACTTGAGAAAACCAAAACCAAGATTTCGATCTTAGACCTTCTCAAGCTATCAAGATCTCATAAGGATATCCTTTATAAAACCCTTTAGGGGTCAAGAGTGTCAACAAATGTCGATCCTTCACACCTCCAAGCCATAGTAGATAACCTTGCTCAGAATGACTACATTTACTTTGACTAGAGTGAAGTCCCACTTAATAACCACACACACAATTTACCCTTGTACATTGAGGTATTTTTCACTCATAGAAAGATTAAAAGAGTACTTGCGGATAACGGGTCAAGTTTAAATATTTGCACCTTGAAGCTAGTTAGACAGCTAGGGCACACAGAAGTAGATCTGGATTCTCATATAATCACAATTACAACTTATGATAATGTTGAGTGTGAATCTACTGGTACCATTGTGTTACCTATGGAAGTAGGGCTGAAAAATCATGACACAAAGTTCCATGTCCTTGATCTGGATCTTCCTTATAACATGCTCTTAGGCTGCCCATAGATCCTTTCCATACATGTTGTACCTTCCACTTTTCATCAATGTATTAAGTTTTATCATGGGTGGCAGATGATCACCATCCTAGGAGATCCTGAGCCATTTACACATTATAGAGCATTACATAGTTTTTCTTGAGTAGTGTATGAATTTCCTTTAATGGACGTTGTTGTACAATTATAAATAGAAGCTCTGAAAGCTCGAGTTAATCCTGAAAAATTACAGGTTAATAATAAGACCCTTCCTTGTCACTTTCTCCCTTTTCCTTATAGGAGATAAAGGTTGGACCGTATGGCCCAATCAAGGATTTCAATATTTAACAAGACCTTTTGGTCTCTGACCTCTTGCTATCACCTAAAACACATGGGAGGCCTGATTTCTAGTTCAAGAGCTCTCAGGATAGCTGTCCTAGTCCCTTTAAAAAACTTGTTCCCTATGGCCTTTTGTAAGATGAGAAAATTTTGGATACACCTACAAGTTTGACCCCTGAAGGAACAAAAGTTACATGGCACCAAGTTCTAGAATACACCAAAACACACAGAATGATGTACGAGATGGGCTATCATGGATTCAGGTACAACACAAATGCATAAGGTAGACTAGAGCCTATCCCAATCCCCCCTCAAAAATAAAATATACATAGCCTTTGCATTAAGTCTCATAGGGATACTCCCTCGAAAATTGATGAAACTTCTTTATAACGTGAGGACAATTCACCTCATTTAGACAATGAGATATATTTCTATTGTAGCATATATGAGGACATTACCTCTACCAACCTTTTCCTGGATTCTGGCATCTTTACCCTTTCCCAGTCTAATTCTCAAGATGATTTCCAAATTACCCTTGTTTATCACCTCATTGATTAGGGCCAACCACTTCATGTGCCAGTTGATTTATTTGAAAATGATGAGGAAATCGTAGAGTTCATGGGTATTCAGGATGCCATTCTAATCAGTGACCATAAAAAGGATTTCTCCATTGATTTGGATGCATGCGCGTACTTTGGGGAAGAGATAGAGTTGTGTGGTCATTTAAGAAAAAAATAAGAAAGAGAAAAAATCTTATAGAAAAGCTTTGTAAAAATAATAAGTCTAAGTCCCATAATGAAAACCTCTTTGAGGTGCTTATGGAAAAAAAAAATAGAAAAATTAGTGGACAATATAGTTGAACCACTTGAAGATAAAAACCTCTTTGAGCCACATATATAAGAGGATCTTACTCTCCCCCATGATCCTACGTGTATGGAGGACACATATAAATTGTTGATCAAGGAGACTATTAGTGTTAACACCAGGTTAAAAGAGGATCCAAAAATAGTAAAGCTGGGAGCTTCACTCTCGTTATAAGAGTAGAAAACATATTTGGTACTGCTAAGAGAATTTGTGGAAATATTTGCATGGTCTTATGCAAATACGCTAGTTTTGGACCCAACCTTAGTCATGCATAACCTTATTGTGCACCCAAATATGAAACATATCAAATAGAAATTAAGGAAGATGCACCCACATGTTGTGCTTCTAGTCAAAGAAGAACTAGAGAAGCTATTGGCAGTAGGTTTTATTAGACCTATTGACTATTCATAATGGATATAAAACATAGTGCTAGTACAAAAGAAGCCAGTTGGTATCTGAGTCTGCACAAAATTTAGGGATATTAATAAAACATGCCCCAAATATGATTTTCCTTTGCCTAACATTGACATGATTATTGATTCAACTGTAGGTTATAATATGTTGTCCTTTACGGATGGATATTTAGGCTATAACCAGATTAAGATTACAGAGGAAGATCAACATAAAACTTCCTTCATAACCCCTTGGGGAACATTTTTCTACTAAGTGATGCATTTTGGTCTCAAGAATGCTAGAACTACTTATCAAAGAGCAATGACATTCATCTTCCATGACATGATGAATGACATCATGGAGGACTATGTGGATATATCTTGGGAAAATCTAGGACCAGAGAAGATCACTTAGAAGAGATAAGGTGTATTTTTCAACGCCTCTGAGAATACAAAGTTAGATTGAATCCTAGGAAATGTGTCGTTGGTGTACAATCAGGAAAAATATTAGGTTTCATTGTGTCAAGAAGAGGGATTGAGGTAGGTCCCACTAAAGTTGAAGATATCACTGAGATACCTCCAATAAAGAGTCTTAAGAAGCTATATAGCTTACAAGGTAAAATTCAGGAAATCCACCGATTCATATCACAACTTGTAGATAAGTGTCATCCTTTCACACATCTACTCAAGAAAGATGTTACCTTCAATTAGGGTCATGAATGTCAAAATGCCCTTGAATTGCTTAAACAATATCTAACTCGTCCTCCTATTCTCATTCTACCTACCTCAGATGAACCTCTATTGTTGTACATTTCAGATACCCAATACACTATTGATGCACTACTTGCCCAATATGACATAAGGCAAAAAGAGAGAGAAATTTATTACCTTAGCCACACTTTGATTACATATGAGCTGAATTATCCCCAGATTGAAAAATCTTGTTTAGCTGTGGTCTTTGATTTTCAAAATCTTTGCCACTATCTACTGAATAACAAAACCAAGCTTATTTACAAAGTTGATCCTTTAAAGTACCTTTTATCTAAACCAATGCTCACCGAACGAATGGCTAATTGGATCATCCTCCTAAGTGAGTTTGATATTGAATTTTTCAACTAGAAATCACTCAAAGGACAAGATGTTTGCAGATCAACTAGCTGAAGCTCCCCTACTAGGAAGAACCAGTGTGTCTGGATATTCCAGATGCTTCTATGATGTACATTGAAGAATCCATCATATGGAAGATACACTTCTATGGATCATTCAATTACCACAGTTTAGGAGCTGGTGTGGTACTTATCACTCCAACATGAGACTTCATCCCGCATGCTTTTTGACCGAGTTTTCTGTGTACTAATAACATTGTAGAGCACGAGGCACTCATTACTGGTTTGAAGATTGATATTAAAGGGAATAACATACAACTAAGAGTATTTGGTGATTCATAATTGATCATCAAACAAATCAATGATGAATATAAGGTCAAGGATGGCAAGCTCATCCCATACAAAAATATGGTTGACAATCTCAAGGAATATCTTGTACGTATTGATTTTAAACAAATTCCAATGGTGTAAAATCGATCAACTGAAGCCATGGCCACAATTAGATATTTACTTTACATTCCACCTTAGGAAAATAAAATGCATTTATTTTTGGAACATCTCCGAGAGCCTACGTATGACCTATCAGAATCATGTATGGAATGTGAAGTTGTTGGTCCTTTCTCCCCTTGGTATGAACCCATATTCAACTACCTACAAGGCAATACCTTTCCTCCAGACATTTCCCACATTGAGAAAAGAGCCCTCATCCACCACATAGCATGTTCTACCCTCTTAATAGGCACCCTTTATCATCGAGGCTATGACAAGAATCTACTGTACTGTCTTGATTTGGCCGAGTCAGTCCAAGTGATCAAAGAATTACATGAAGGATTTTGCAGAGTACACACAAATGGAATGGTTCTCGCTAAGAAACTAACAAGAGTAGGTTACTATTGGCCTACCATGGAAACATATTTCTATAACTATATCAAGAAATGTGAACTTTTTCAGAAGTATGGAAACCTGATTTATGCACTAGCAAAAAATTTGTAGCCAATTACAACACCATGTCTATTTTTAAAATGGGGATTAGATCTCATAGGGAATCTCACTCCTACTTCTTTAGATGGCCATACCCATATCATAACTACCACCAAGTATTTCAAAAAATGGGTAGAGGCTGTCCCTCTCACATACATTACTGGTGTGGGAATTTCAAAATTCATCATGAACTATCTCATCTGCCATTACGACATCCCCTCCTCCATTGTAGCAGACAATGGTAATTATTTCAAGAATAAGACAGCTAAAGTGTTATGTAAATGCTTCCAAAATCAATTTAAATTGGTATACTCCTTATTACCCTCAAGGTAATGGACAAGAAAAGGCCAATAACAAAATGCTTGTTCACATAATGGAAAATATGGTAAGTAAAATGGGCCAAAATTGGCACTTACAAATACATCATGGCATCTAGGATTATAGAACCTCCACCCACACTCCTACTAGTGCTACACCCTACTCAATAGTCTTTAGAACTGAGGCCATCATACCATTAGAGATTGAGCTTCCTTACATGATAATATATCTCCGAGACTATCTGGATAAGGATGAAGATTACTAAGTGAATTGAATAACAAAGTTAGACCTAATAGATGAGAAACACATACTAACACTTAACCATTTAAAGGTATATCAGAATCGAGTGTCACATGGATATAACAAGTGGATGAGACCTCACCAATTTCAGGTAGGAGACTTAGTCCTCAAAGAAAATTAGTTCAAAACCACTAAGGATCGGGAAAAGAAAGGAAAGTTTGAGCCAAACTAGTTAGGAACATATGTGGTCGCTAAGTATGGTTCAGGAGCATACAAATTTTCTCATTAAGATGGAGAGGAACTGTTGGGACCCTATTGTAGCTACCAAATCTTAAAGGTTTGTAGGTGCGTATGGCCGGAGGAAGCACACAAGTGAAGGAATTTAAGGCAGAGTTCAAAAGGTTTCTTGGAGAACCAAGGACGTGCATGCTGCACGAAGAACAATTTGGGACTTATCCATTTTTGGCCTTTTGGATAGGACACATGAAGAATGTGTTCCATTTGGATAAGGTTCCAGCCTGGCGATAGGGTATCCTAGAAGGAATATACCTTGTAATAGGAAGATCTAAAAATCTAATCATGATATGGAGAGTCATGCGCCTGGGGTGACCCACACCTTGACACTTGGGGCCAGATCTGAGGCTGCAGAGGAGTTTGTTAGAGCTCAGTTGCCTATTTATATGCCCACCCTTGGCAAAGAAGAGAGACACAAGTAAAGTAGCGAAGCTCTATAGAATTATTGCGAGAGCTGTGGGATAAATGGGTAGATGATTCTAGGAAGGATGTAATGGGGAAATGGGAAATTTAAATTTTATTTTGTAAGCATACATATATGGATCCAGATATGGCGTATGATTGTGGTCCACCTCTCTATGATATTTTGGAGCACTACTATGAATGAATGTGATAAGGTTACCACTATGTTTATGTTAAGATCTCCTTCCTGTATTGCCTACATGCTTTCACTATGCCTTTGATCTTGTATAATCATGAACTTTACTTCAGGGATAATTTTAGTGGCGAATATTCGTAATATGGCGAAAATTTCATTTTAGGAAAATTTGAAAAGGTGAATTATTCGGAGTGGGTCGGTGTCCTGTTCGCCTAAAATATAAAGTATATTTTTTTTGGGGGGTCGGCTTCGCCTTCATTTGAAAACATCTGCTATAAAAACCTATGTGATTCGCTGGGTAGTATACCTCAAGTAGCTTACCAAATTACCAATACTGTGAAATTTGAACTCGCATACCCTTTGCACCAGAGATTCATATTACTGTTATCCTGTGATTGTTGACGCGCGACAAATGCAGTATTGACGCGTGACAAGGGCAATATTGACGCGTGACAAGAGCTATATTGACGCACGACAAGAGCTGTACTGACGTGCGACAAGAGCTGTATTGACGCGTGACAAGAGCTATACTGACGCGCGACAAGAGCTAAGAAGTGACGCACGACAGAGGAAGGCTTGACGCGCGACATCAGATAGTTCACGCGCGACAAGACCTCAGAGACTGTACAGAGTCGCTTCTTGGTTCTTTTGCTGACGCAGGACTCTTTTCAGAATAATGGAAGGTGTCAGCTCAAAGAATACGAATAACCTAAAAGTAAGTATGAAATCTCAGAAATCACTCTTCAAGTATTTTGGAAACTCTGCAGATACAGATAATGTAAATACCAATCATATAGATGCCAACAAAAAGAATCAGAATACTGACTGTGTGGAAGGCATTATTGAGGTGGACATGCATTCTGCACAGTATCACAGTCAAACAAATGAAACCTATGATAATATGCCAAATCTTGAAGATATTGTTCCTGTTGGGGTGCAACCAGAAGTACAGCTAGATATCACAAATACAAACACTCAGCAAAATGGAAGACAGAAATCAATATCAAACTCTGGTCTAAGAAAGAGGAAACCAGGTGATTGCGATATTGCTCAAAATTCTACTCAAAAAAGTAAAGCATTGAAAACAAACAAGAATATGTGGACCATTGGCAGGACATACAAGTTTGATTGGGCAGCTAAATTTCCATTTATTGAACCTGTACAATCATCAAATTCTGAAGAAATCCCATGTGAATGTACATGTACAATATGTACGTGGAAATTGGGAAAACAACAAAAAATGTAACTGAAGCTGGACACAATAGAAAAACATTGTGGAAAACAATATTTAACTGTAACAGGGGCGGATGGCCAGAAAATCAAAACACATAGGTGGAAAACTGAAAAGGAGTGCATGCATGTCAGATACGCAGCGGAATATGAGGCAGAGCAGAAAAAACACAGACATCTGTTGGAAAAGGGAGGAACAATCACATCGCATATTGGTAAGATGAAAGAAACAAATCTACATGCAAAATTCATACAATTCTCTACTCTTTTTCAAATACTTAAAAAAGGAAGGGCGATGTCAGATTTCCTTGATTTCAAAGTTTTGTATCAATTTAACGGAATGCTGAATGTACCTCAGTCTCATTGGTCTGAGAGTAGTGGATGGGAAATGGCAAAATGCCTCTCAATGATAGAGAAGGAAGATTTGAAAGAGAATGTAAAAAAAGCAAACTTTATCTCTCTTTCAATTGATGAAGTGACAACAGTCGACAACACCGCATGGGTATGTATCCACATATATACTTTAGAAAATCATATAAGGACTCATCTGTTGGGTGTTATGAAAATGGTTGAAAACTGCAATGCTGAAAACCTATATAAAATAGTTGTTTCTCATTTGAAAGATGTTGCTGGTATGACTGATTATGAAATTGCTACGAAGTTGGTATGCATTGAAGCAGATGGTGCATCTGTCATGCAGGGTCACTGAACAAGGATGTGTGTTAGATTACAAACAACAGTGGCCTCATATATGCTACCAATTCACTGTATGGCTCACAGAATGAATTTAGCGTATAAAATGGTAAGCAACCATGAAAATGTTGCTAAATTAGAAGACCTCATAAGAGAACTTCATGCCTATATGTCAAGCAGCCCAAAGCGTTTTCTCGAGTTCCAAAAATTTGCAATTGGAATTACAGACGGCAAAAAACTTCTGAAGGATGTGGAGACTAGATGGATCTCTTTCTATGAACCAGCATGCAGAGTTCGTGAGGAGTATCCTTCATTGGTTGGTTTCATGCACAAATACCGTCATGAAGTTGATAGGGCAAGGGACCTGTTGTTCCGCTTAACTGATTTGGAGACTTTGCTTACATTGGTTGGTATTCTTCCAATGTTAAAGGAGATCAATACACTGATGAAGCATGCACAGGGCAGATTGATCTATATTGTGGATTTTATACGGATGAGGAAAATGGTATGTCAAAGTCTTGATATATTGTATTGTTCCCAGGATAGTTTTGATGCACCTGTTTTTGAAAATTGGAGAGATTTATTAGATCTTAAAAATCCTAACACCTATTTGAGATTTATTATCCACAATCACCTATGCATCTCTGTTAATGGGAAGGAAATACCTATGCACATTTTGCAAAGACGTCAAGATATTACAGGATCGGAACGAGAAGATGTTCCTGTGACACGTAATTTGTTTGAGTCTGTGATAGTTGAAACTAGAATAAAGCTTAAAAAAATTTCAGAAACCTTGTCATCAGAAATTAGGGAACGTTTCTATAAAGATAAAATTCTGGAAGCCATGGGTGTGATGAATCCGAATTTTTGGAATACAGAAGGTGGCCGTGCAGACTTTGTCAGTAAGCATTTCCATAAATCAATGGGTACAATAATGGAACAATTTACAAAGACATCAGAGCTCAAGGGTACGGAAATCAAAGGTATACTGAATGCCGATTTATTAAATTTTCAGTCAACCAATTTTGTAACAACAATGAGGAACCAATATAAGAATTTAGATCAACCTTCTGAAAGTGGTGCTATTACAAGGCTGTGGAGAGGAATCTATCAAAGTTCTATCTTACAAGAAGATATCAGTGAGTATTTCAGACTATATGAATTATGCCAGACAATGATTTTGGGGTCTGTGGAGGATGAAAGAGTTTTTAGTGCATTGTCATTTATAAAATCAAAACTGAGAAACAGGTTGGATAAAAATCTGGAAAGTTGCATGAGGTGTTACGTTTCACGATACTCCCTCGAAACCTTTCTGTTTGACAGAGCAATTGCGCACTGGAATTCCCTTTGCGAAAGAAGAGGTGTAAATAATACAGCTACAAGTACAAATATTCCCAACCTTGAGAGTGTAATTGGCTCTTCGTCACATTCTACAGAAGACAACATCGACTTTGATGAAGCTATTGATAATGGATTGTTTCAACTTTAAGTAGGTATCTTCTTTATCTATCTTTTATCTTTATCATTAAAGATGTTACAGGTCTATATACTAAAAATGTCAGGTGATTCACCCATCTATCTACTAATCCATTTCTCTTGTTGGATTTTTTTAAAACACAGATCTAGCTCATTACCAGTGGCAGTGATGATTTCAACTTTAAGCAGGTATCTTTTTCCCCTTAATCTTATTGTTTGTTACTATTCATTTTTTGACAGAACAATTGCTCACTGGAATTCCCTTTGCAAAAAAAGAGATGTAAATAATACAGCTACAAGTACAAATATTCCCAACCTTGAGAGTGTAATTGGCTCTTCATCACATTCTACAGAAGACATCATCGACTTTGATGAAGCTATTGATAATGGATTGTTTCAACTTTAAGTAGGTATCTTCTTTATCTATCTTTTATCTTTATCATTAAAGATTTTACAGGTCTATATACTAAAAATATCAGGCAATTCACCCATCTATCTACTAATCCATTTCTCGTGTTGGATTTTTTTAAAACAAAGATCTATATCATTACCAGTGGCAGTGATGATTTCAACTTTAAGCAGGTATCTTTTTCCCCTTAATCTTATTGTTTGTTACTATTCATTTTTTCAGCTCTGGTTATAATTAAAGATGTTACAGGTGTATGTATTTACATTTAGTTAAATACAAAATTTTTATTTTTTGAAAACGTGGGTTGACATCCCTCCGAGGAAGCTTTTACTTCTCGGGAATGACAACGTCAGGCAACTCACCCATCTATCTACTAATCAATTTTTTGTGTTGAATTTTTTAAGACAAAGATCTAGCACATTGCCGGTGATGATTTCAATTTTAAATAGGTATCTTCTTCAACATAATCTTATTGTTTGTTACCTTACATTTTTTCAGCTCTTGTTATCATTAAAGACATTACAAGTCTAATTCTTTATATTTACTTGACCTTTAAAGATATTGTTGGTCTATATATTTAAAGATGTTGCTGGCACTTCTCAGGACTGACAATGTCAAGCAACTCACCCCTCCATCTACAATGTCATGGGAAACAAAGATCTAGCATGTTACCCTTGATGATTTCATAGCAATCTAATACGCAAGAGGTAAGCTAAACCCTAGCATATTTGTAATTATGTTTAATTTCTTACCAGTGATGATTCTTTCTTGATTTCTTAGAATTATATTAATTTATTTTTAATATATTTTATCTTCCTGTAGACCAAGGATTTTTTTTCTATTTACTATCTCTTTATTCTCCATTTGTTGGTGAGTGGTAGCTTCCCAAAAAATAGATATTCCTGCCACATGTCACAATACTACCAAATTGGAAAGTGATGTCGAAACATGTCACAATAATACCAAATTCAATATTCACATTTCCCTGATTCAAACCACAAGAGCCTTGGCTGAGTCACCCTCTGTTAATATTAAAGTACATTGATCAGAATTCTTCCCTCCTGCTTGATTTGCATCAAGTTTGGGAACATCAATTAATTTCCCCTTCTTGGTTCCATCAGTTTTCTTAAGATATTTTTTTTGTTTAAACTTTTCCACTGCACTCATCAGGTCAAACAAAGTTACAAAGCTCATCTTAGATAACCTGACCATACACCATGAATCTTCTTGTACTGTTTCCAATTACCTTACACATATCACATCATCTTTCACACTTTCATTAACTCACAACCTTTATAGGCAATAACCTTGTGATGCAAAGATAGATGAGCATTTGAATCAACGCATTCCTGGAGCCACTGTCAAACCTTGCATTGACCTCTAAGAATCCTTTAAGAAACAATGTGTTATACTCTTCCTTACTATGCACAAATCTTATGACAAGGTAACATCAATATGAGATTTCTCAACTTTATAACATTTGTAGATACTCATTTTTCCCTACTTTGAGCATGAATCAGAAGTATAACCTCTATTACACAATACATCTTCTTGTAGTAGCAATACATTCTTGTCTCAACACCATGATAGACCACATAATGACACATAGAAACAATGTGTTATACTCTTCCTTACTATGCACAAATCTTATGACAAGGTAACATCAATATGAGATTTCTCAACTTTATAACATTTGTAGATACTCATTTTTCCCAACTTTGAGCATGAATCAGAAGTATAACCTCTATTACACAATACATCTTCTTGTAGTAGCAATACATTCTTGTCTCAGAACCATGATAGACCACATAATGACATATAACATGACATTTGGGTCTTGACAGACCTTGAGATTTTCTCAAAGATGTGAAAACATTTCTTAAGGCATAAAACAAGGTCCTTTTAATATGTCACCTTTTAGAACTACAAGACATTGATGAATCAACACCTTGACATGGTCTTATACCACTTTTAGAGAATTATAAATCTCCTTGATGAAATTCTTTCACTTTGTACATCATGAAGCACTGATAATTTTCATCACCAACTAGGACTGAGTCAGCTTGAAGCACTGACAGAGTAACTTGCACTTGACACTCCAATATTCAATTCATGAATTCCTTAACAAGGATGAGCTTTACCAACTAGATAACAGGACAGATTGCTAGACCTTAGCATCATTGACTTGGATATCTTTATTTTAGACTGATAAAGGTCATTCATAAAATCCAAACACACTTTGAAGTCCTCAACACGTTGAAAAATCATAGTACAACACAGATTCTTAACCTATCAACCTTAAGTCTACTTTCATAGACAGTATAACCCCACAGATACAATTAAAGTCCCACGACATAATTTTCAAGATAATTAAAGTCCCTCAAGATATTCAGGCACTAAATTTTACATTATACACATTAAATCGATCATCGTCTTTCATCATCATCTATCATTGATTATCAATTGTCATCATTCATCATCTACGTCTACATACTATTCATGACAATGCAAGTAAACAAGAAACATACATATAATTCATGATAATCACCATCTAATCACCATATAATTAAATTCAAATAGCATAGTACAAACTCAATAGTTGAAGTTTTCAAATTCAATATTAAAAGTTTAGTCAATAATAAAAGTTTCTAATTTTCACAACCCTCTTTTTCTTTAGAAAATTCTGCTCTGCCCTCTTCCCCAACGGCTTCTTCCACTCTGGCTGCACCTCTTTCCCCAACAGCACAAATAACCCCTGAACTTATAAGATCTTCTGCAGCACTGTCGAGATTTTTTATAATTCTTTCTTCTTGATTTGTTGCATCTCCATGCGACAGCAAATTTGGATCAGCAACTGCTTTGGCTTTGAACAAGATGTCAGGGTCGAGACCATGCTCTTTAATGATCCGCTTTAGTGTATTATTTTGTTTGTTAACCAAAACAATATTCAGCTTCAAATTTTTTGCTGCAGATAAGCTGTTCTTTGCTGTTTCCAAGTGAACTTGCAAAACCTTCGCCTGACTCTTCAAATTTTCATATTTCAACTGCACAAAAAGAGTAACGTCAATTCAAAATATTAATGTAAATTCAAAATTTCAAATTAACAAAAATGATTGTTAGAATGTAATAGTACTTACAACTGCTCTGTCTCTTTCGGCATTTGCGATTGATACCAAATCCTTGTCCTTTGACCATTTGTTAAAATATGCCTGGGCCTCGGCACTAATATTTTCCAATTTGTTTAGTGCCTTATCTAAAATGCCATCTTTATAGTCGTTATTAAACGTGACAGTCCCACATTTTACTTGGGTAAGTAAGGAATCCATCTTCGCAGGTTGATTCTGGACTGCAGCGTATAAACTATCCCTTTGCCAATAATTTTCATAACGACTAATAATATCATTGATAAGAATTTTAGCCCTTTTCTCCCATTCTATAAGCTGTTGGATTTGAGGAATAATAAACTCACTGACATGGGATTGACAATCATTACCAATTAAGTTATCCAAAGGAAAAGGTGGAAACTCTTCACTATCTGAATCTGATGCAGACGATCTT
This sequence comes from Taxus chinensis, assembly GCA_019776745.2. NCBI lineage: Eukaryota > Viridiplantae > Streptophyta > Pinopsida > Cupressales > Taxaceae > Taxus > Taxus chinensis. The sequence continues at coordinate 60,072,036 of CM034147.1, read as the reverse complement.
GCTGGAGAAGTGTGGGGGCTTTCACCATGAACAAGATCAACTGCTCCTTGTTTCTGTCTTTGGGTGGGCTGATCCTGTTTTTGAAAAAATAAATCAAGATTTAGATAAATAAATTTGAAGACTGAAGATTTAGATTTAGATAAATCAGAATGTAATTAAAAATTGTAAAGCATATTAAAATTGAAATTTGAAGACTGAAGTATACCTGCTGGCCTTGAATCATCTCGCAGGTATCGAAAAACCCAGTTGGGTCATTTCTATCAATGCCCAAATAATCTTCATCTAAATTTATATTGTTCAAAACAGATATGCCCGTTGCGCTGGGCAAGCCACTAAGTGAGAGAGTTGGAATTCGAAACGAGGAGTCAAGGTTTAGTGTCCCACTAGGGGCCGGAGCAAAACTCATGCGTTTACCAATGTTCTTTTTCACTGTTCCTCTGGTTGGCATTTTAAAAATTAATGGTTGGGTGGGTGTCGATGCGGTGGCTTGATCATGACTGACATGTGCTGAAAAGTACAAGAAAAAATGAAAAATATTAAAACAATTCATAAAGTCAAAACTATGAAATTAAACGTTCTATAGAAAAGTTGTACCTTGTTGTCGAGGGGTTGTTTTTTTCAGTGCTACGGGTGGCCTTGTAGGAGTTGTACTCAGTGGTTGTTCAGAAGATATCAATGCATGCAACTGTATTGAGTGAGTTGGGGAAGAAGGTTCCATAGTCCCTGCTGTTCATCAATATTAAATGTTGTCAATTCATTTTGCTAAAATTTAAATTGAAAAATAAATCTGCAACTTTGGAATTTGTAATTAATATATGAGAATGTATTACTTCTCTGGCGTTTAACGAGTTCAAACTGTTGAGGGTCTGGAGAGGAGTGAGCTTCCATTTCAGAATGGGAGTCCCCCGAAGCCTCCACGTGTAGTTGGCCTCTTCCTCTCGACATCTTTTTTTTTTTGGGAATGGCTTCAAGATATCTTCTCTGCAAAACATTAAAATTTAAGTTTTAATAACTGCACACTGTAATGAAGAAAATTGTAATACAATTACAAACTAAATAGTTTATACCTGTTGTTCTGCAAATGGAATTGAGAATTTCTTCAAAGCCTCATCAGAGCAAGTAGGAATTTCTTTAGCTTTTAAATTTAAAAGTGCCTCATAGTAGAAGCCGAGGAGATAGTTTGTTGAATAAATGAAAGGTTTTTCTGACATTTTCGAATTTGATATGTCAGCTCTTATTTTTTTGGATAGAAATGTGCACCAATCGAATTTTTGTTTTGAGATAGTGGCACAAATGTATGCAATGGCCCAATTTGGTATATCTGTTTGGTGACCCTGCATAACAATTCTGGCTTGAAAAAATGCAATAAGTGCAGCAAGAAAGTGGTGTGCAATTGATTGTGTATCTATACCACGCCTGGATTTATTGACATGGGCTGCAAATGCGAAACAATGAAAATTACTATCAATTTATAACAGCAAATTGTATCAGAATAAAAAACAGAATAATTTTTTTGAATTAAAACGAATTATACTTACAATCAACATGGAAACCGTACTTTGATTCGAGAAATTTCTTGTTTTCTTCCACGAGTGTTGCCTTGGTTGTAACAGTTGGTAAATTTCTGATAGGAAGGCCGGTAAACCGATGTATGTCATTCGGTTCAATAGTGAATTGGAACATTTGGCCATCGTTCAGAGTCACATAAAATATACCGTCCTCTGAATTGTAGCATGACAGAAGGTAATTCAAAATATCCGGATCTGTTTCGAAATGGGGCATATTAACGAGCCCTGTAAATCCACACTCTTCAATTATACCTTGATATTCTGGGGACATCCTTAAAGCCGTATGGATGTGAGGGCATAAGGGATTCCTGTAGGTTATCTTGGAAATCGATTGACTTGGATTCTCTTCATTTTCTTGCTGAACTTGCAATTGGGAGGCATGTGAAGTCGACATTATAGCTGTAATTGCGTCTTTGTCAAATATTTAGACCTGTAAAAATTCAAGAACGGGAAAACGTAAACGAGAAAATGAGTGGCATAAGGGTATTTATAACCTAAATATGTGTGTCACTGTCCCCTATTGACGTGCGTCATTTGCTTCAAATGACGCGCGTCAATAGGAAGCAGTGTCGTGCGTCAATAGAAGGCTGTGTCGCGCGTCATTTGTTTATAATGTCGCGCGTCAATAGATTACAATGTCGCGCGTCAATAGAGGACAATGTCGCGCGTCAATTAAGGACAATGTCACGCGTCAATATAGGACAATGTCGCGCGTCAATAGAGGACAATGTCGCGCCTCAATAGAGGACAATGTCGCGCGACAATAGAGGACAATGTCGCGCGTCAATAGAGGACAATGTCGTGCGTCAATTGAGGACAATGTCGCATGTCAATTGAGGACAATGTCACGCGTCAATAAAGGACAATGTCACGCGTCAATAGACTGTAATGTCGCGCGTCATTTTGTGACTGTGTCGCGCGTCAATAGAGAATAGTGTCGCGCGTCAATAAAATCAACTGACGCACGTCATTACGATCTAGTGTCGCTCCAGTGTCGCGCATCATCAGAGCTATTGTCGCGCCAGTGACGTGTGTCATTACGGATTACTGTTGTCGCACGTCACTGATTTAGCCTTGAAAAACCAGGCGAAAATTTTGTTTTTGAATACTGTCAAATTCACCTTTCGCTGAAAGTGGTTACGGGGATATTCGCCAGGTATTTTCCACCTTCAATTTTATAGGGGTGTCTTAAAATGAACCCTGCTTTACTTGAATGTTAGTCTAATTATGGATTTACAACTTCTTGGTTCTAAGTTAATTCGGTTGGGCACTTTGTTACTATTATGACTGAAGGGGTGTAGAAGTTGTCCTGAGCTCTATAGCTTCCTCATGTTTGTTAAATCACTAAGTTAGAATCATGAATTATGTCTTCCACTAAACTCACATAAAGGAGAGACTCGACTCCCTCTTGTGCACCTCAGGTGAACGCGTAGCACCTGCTGGATGATAGGACGACACACTTAAGGTTCCCTTGTTATTAGTGGGGTGCAAAAATGACTACATCTTGGTTCCCTTGCTGAGACCTCTTTTTGAAGTTGTAGTGGAACATGGCATACATCATGATCTATGTAAAAAGTGATGGCATAGCACTTAACAGTTGAGGTGTTGAAGATTGGTTTAAAATCATGGAGGATGAATTCACTCAGAGATTCAATACTGGACCTAGGTTTAACACACGAAGATGGGTGGAGGACACTCTTTATCATGAGTTGTATGAAACCTTCTTCTGTTGTTTCCCAATAGAGTTATTTAAATGGATCTCGGCTTATACATCTAGATTGGGGTGATATCATAAGTCACACCCTTGGACCCAAGAAACATATTAGAACTTGCAAGATGCTGATCTAACGTGGACCCATGCTATAGATCATTAGTGGAAGGGAGTATTGACTAAATACACTCTGGAATATGCCATTTCCACGTACTCCTGTCCATAAGTTGTTGAGTTTGAGTTTTTATGGGATCCCAGAGGATAATTTCTGTGTGCTATCCCCCTGGTAATCAAAATCTTGATGGTAACCATGGGTTTAGAGGCATTTCCTATGGCCGGCTAAACCACTCTGAGTGCTTGGCGCGGAAGCTAGGTTGGGGATAGATGGATAATACAACGACTGAAAAGGAGAGGGAGGAGAGATGACTCATGTAAAATGAAGTGCGTGAAAAGGAGATCAATAGACAACGCGGGATTACAAGTGGGTTATGGAGCCAGACATGGTGGAAAGGAGTTGAGGTTCAGGCAGAGGATGTGGAACTCAAATATTCTGTGATACCCCATCTTGGTAAGCATGGGAGAGAAAACCTTGCAGCTTCTGATGAGAGTCTATCGCGTAGAGAAAGAAGAGTCGTTAGCGTGCATCTAACCACACCTAGCGACTAAACCTTAGCACTTGGTTTTTTTGAACAAGGGAAAAGTACAGTTGATCCATTTGGTACCAGTGGAAGCAATCGATCAACACCCAAGGGATACAAATTCTCATTTTGGATTTATATGGCTTTACACACTATTCCAGTATTTGGTGGAATGTTTGGACATGGCACACATATAGCTGGTTTTGGAAGCACGTTAGGAAGTGGTGTGGGAAATATGACTGGAAGTGGTGTTAGTTCACAAACTATCGATGTGAAATTCAGTGGAATGATGGGAGTGTTTGGCATGACGAACACAGGCCCTGTAACTAACACAGGAGGATCTGGAGGAGGAAGTGGAAGGGCTGGTGCCTCAGGATCTAATGGATCTAGTGGAGGGGGAAACATTGGAGGAAACCAAGGGAATGGATTGGGAGGACAAGGACCTCAACCACCTCCACAAGTCTTTTTCAAGATGTCTCTACAATTACCAGATTACAGTGGGATAGAAGATGCCGCAGAGCATATGCATAAGTGCAAGTTGCTATGGTGCGCAAAGGGGATAACGACCCAGGATCAAAAGGCCAGTCAATTTACGATGACCTTGCAAGGACACACACATAGTTGGTATAGAAATTATGACCCTCATCAGACTGTTGTGGATTATACCACACTGAGGAATGCATTATTGGTGGAATTACACATACCTAAGTTTGAACAGAAGAGCATCAGCTCTCTCAAAGAAATCTAGTAGGGAATGGCAGAGAGTGTGCAGGAATATGATGCGCACTTTAAAACTCTATTGTGTAAACTGTCTTATGATATCCACCCTTCATAACATGCTCAGTGGTTTTTCAGAGGGTTGATCACACCCTTTAGGAGGGCTTTGTCTCATAAAACATTCATCGACCCACGTGAAGTGTTGGAGGTTGCTTTACACGTTGAGGCAGTTGGTAGTTTTGACACTAGTCTTAGCCCAGTTCTGGAGGCTTAGATTACTGCCATGCCTAAGAAATTGGAGAAATTATCTGCCAACACAGTTTCAGAGATTCGCGGAGGGATGTGGTGCACAGATTGTAACGTAGAAGGGCAAACAAAGGATGATGGTGGGATATGTACTTAGAAGGTAATACATGCCATAGCAGTAAACTATGAAATATGTCATGAGGACCGTGATGTAAGTAGGTGCCTCTTGTTGCAGTGTGTAATCTACAAAAACGTGTCTTGTTATTGCAAGATATGTACCTCAACCACACATGACACTAAGGATTGTAGATTGATTGACCAGATTCATGAGGAAATTGATCTTGGTGTGCACCAGACAGGGATTGCCAATAGTTCCAAAGGGGGTGAATGTTAGTATGAAGAGCATGGAGATGGAGATGCGCATGGAAGAGGGTTTCGCGGAGGATTTCATGGTTGTGATAACTGTGGAGGAAGAAGTGAGTTCCCGTGTGGAACGTGCTTTAATTGTGGAGCCACAGACCATTAGAAGCGTGAATGTCCAGATCTTCTACAATGCTCCTAGTGTGGAAAAAAACATAAGTATGAAGAGTTCCAAGAGTTATACGAACATATGAGTTAGTAGTACCAGAAGGATAAGGGCACTACCATGGTGAGTATTAAGAAGGCTGACACACAATGACTTCCATGAGTAATACATGAATCAGAACTACATCCTATTATGGTAACAACAAGGGCAGAATCTGCACGTGCAAGGGAAGAGCCTAGGTAGAGACCTTTGGTTTCGAGAGAATAAGTAGTACACAGGAAGTATCCAAACCTGACTCACCAGAAAGAAGTCTACCAGGAAACCATGGATGTAATTTTAAGCTTACAAGGGGAGATCCAATGCTTAAAAGAGAAAACTAGAAAAGATGAACTAAGAATACCAGTAGAAGCACCAAAGGATGACTTGGATGAGGTTAAGGAGGTGTGTAAACTGCTGAGGTAGGAGAATATTATTCCCCTGCTACAGGCATGGTTGAGAGAAAAGGTGCCACGCAATAGGGAAGAACACGAAAGGCAGATCTTGCATGCAAACCTCCCACCTCACAGCCTTGATTATGACAAAGAGATTACCTTGAACGCAGTAGTGGATGGATGGTTTCTTAGCAACATCCTCATTGACATAGGCATGGAGGTTAATGTTCTCACTCTAGATTCCTGGCATCAAATGGGAAGACCTGCATTATAGCCATCTTCAAATGTGTTGTATATGGAAAATAAGACAAAGGAAATGCCCATAGGTGTCTTGAAGGATGACGACCATTACCATTCAGGGGACTAGGTTCACTTGGGATTTTGAAGTCTTGGCGCTTGCTGAGGCAAATAATTTCCTGAGCTTTACTTGGGCATCCGTGGTGTTATAAGAATAATGTAGATCTCTAATTTACAAGGGGTACATAAGCTTTGAGAACAAGGAAGAGAGGGTGATTATACCGCTGGTTGATGGGAAGTCCACCCCCTATACTGAACCCCTTAGGGAGGAAGTCCTAGATAGAATATATGTGCACTCCATAAGAGATCTGGAGGCCATCCACCCTATAGGTGGAGTCATCCGGTTTGATGATGCTCAATCTGTCAGTGATACTACCAGTATAGCATATGATAATTGGGTGCATGGGACTTATGAAGTGATTGGGTGACATCTGAAAGGATCAGTGACCAAGGTAACAATGGCGTGTATAGTTCGGCACTTGGGAGGAAAGGCAATAACCAAGTATTCTGGGGATGCATAACCTGAGGTCTTTTTGAGAGAAATGGAAGCTCACTGGAGGGAGGATGAGTGATGAAGTATGCTAGGTTATGTTTTGATAGGCAAAACAAGCAAGGTGGTGGGCCGTACATAGTGAAAACTTGTTGGAATGGTATGAATTAGGATTGTCACTCACTGTCTGATTCTCAAAGAGCAATATACCCACCGCTATCAAGGATTACAATGGCAATGGACCCACCTCTTCCCACATTCAAGCTTGTGAGAGGGTCTGGGGAGAAGGCACGGAAGCTTTACCACCCTCCCTTTGGGTGCACAAGATGTATTCAACACTACAAGGATGTACGCGCACCTGGTACATCCATTCTAAAACTCGCCACCAGATGGGAAATTGGCAGGAGTTAGCAGCTGACCTGGTTCACACATTCGAGTACCGAAGTACCAAGCAACCAGTTGATGAGGTGTTGTAGACTATCAAGTGCCTCACTCTGGGGGATTATGCCATGGTGGAAGATAGATTAGTAAACTTACTTGGTGGACCTAGCTTGGAAGCGTGGTTCGAAGAGGAGGAACCAAAAGACCTACAATTCGAGTGTGTGTGTGTTGAAAAGGAGAAAGGAAAGATGGTATATGTTATTGATGGAGAGGAGATGGAAAGGCTGAATGTCGACCATTCAGTTGGAGCACGTGAAGTAGTTGATAGTGCGGATGCATGTGCACGCACATACCATGAACCACTCAAAACCAAGAAAGTTAACATCGGCTCAGAGAAGGAGCCCAAGGAAGCTATCATTGGGGACTACTGGTCTGGACAAGGAAGTATCAAAGATCATCAATCTCTTGCATGAATTTAAGGATTTATTCCCATGTGGATACCATGAGTTGAAAGGTGTCCACCATTCATTAGGGAAAATGAGGATAAAGTTTAAGGATGGTGCGTGCCCTGAGTCAGGAAGAGGCCTTACAGGATGAATCCCAACATGCGCATAAGGGTTAAAGAAGAGCTAGACAAAATGATAACATCTGGTATCATTGAGGCTGTGGAGGAATCAGAATGGATAAGTCCAATGGTGATCAGCATAAAGAAGGATGGGGATTAGGATATGTGTGGATTATAGGGAATTGAACACTGTTTGTATCATAGATCCTTTTCCCACCCCCTTCACTGAAGAGATTTTGGAAGGAGTTGTTGGGCACGAGGTCTATTCCTTTACAGATGGATTCTCAGGATATCACCAAGTAAGGATTGCCAAGGAAGACCAAGATAAGACAACTTTTACCACCGAGTGGGGAAGTTTTGCATATACGGTCATGCCCTTTGGATTGAGGAATGTGCCCACTGTATTTTCATGCATAGTGGTACAAGCATTTCAGGACTTCATCCACAAATTCCTTTAGGTGTATTTGGATGATTGGACAGTGTATGGGTTGGTCAGGGACCATTGTGATAACTTGAGATTGATGTTCGAAAGATGTTGGCAGTTGAGGATTTCCCTCAACATCAAGAAATGTATCTTTGTAACTCCTTTTGGAATGTTGTTGGGGCATATCATATGCAAAGAGGGCTTACTGGTGGATCCCGTGAAATTCATAGTTATTGTGGGGTTAGGGGAGCCTACCAGCCAAAGCACCATGTGTGGATTTCTTAGACACACTGGGTACTATAGAAAGTTCATTAAGGGATACACCAAGATCACGCACCTTTGGAAATATTTCTCAAACACAAGAGTGCCTTTCAGTGGGGAGAGGCGCAGCAGAGGGCATTTGACACTCTAAAAGAAAGGCTTATCACCGCACCTATTCTATGATTCCCATCCTGGGATAAACCTTTCCATGTCCATGTGGATGCCTCTGGTACAACAATGGGAGCCATTCTTGCTCAACCAAGAGAGGGGATTGTTGATCATCCCCTGTGTTTTGCAAGTAGGAAGTTGACACCAACAGAACAAAATTATACAACAACTGAGCGTGAGGATGTCAATGATCTATGCACTCCAAAAATTTAGACAATATCTGATGGTGACTCCCTTCATATTCTACACTGACCATATGGCCTTGAAGTATCTAGTAAACAAAGTAGTGTTATAAGGGTGCATATGCCGTTGGGTACTTTTATTTCAGGAATTTGAATTCAAGGTAGTGGTAAAACCGGGAAAGAACAATTGCTGGCCGGATCATTTATCAAGGATTTATTCAGGAGAGGACATGCAAAGTATCGAAGAAACCATGTCGGACACGCAACTATTCAGGTTATGGTGTGCGCCCTCAGAATTAGAAGAAATTTATATTTTTCTCAAGCAAGGTGTGGCACCCGAAGGGATGAATGCCCTGAAAAGGAAAAGGTTAGCCATACACGCCATGCCCTTCATGTTGATTAATGGGGATTTGTATAAAATGGGTCATGATGAGGTTTTGCACCGGTGTGTATTAGAACATGAGCTCGTAGCTATAATAGAAGAATCCTATGGTGGGATTGTTGGAGGAAACTATGTGGGGAACGGAACCACATGCAAGATCCTAGTCACTGGGCTATGGTGGGAGATGATTCACCAGGATTGCATTGAGTTTTGCAAGGCCTGTGACCACTGCCAGTGCCTTGGAAAACCTGGAAGAAGGGATGAGATGCCCTTGCACCCCATCACCAGCACGGAAGATTTTTAAAAGTGGGCAATATATTTTGTTTGACCAATCTCACCAGCTGCACAGTAGGACTAACTCACAGTATATTATTGCCTGTACTGATTATCTAACAAGGTGGGTAGAGGCCGCACCCACTAAGGATTGCACCACAGCCAGGGCTGCTAGATTTTTGTGGGAAAATATTATCAACAGGTATGGGTGTCCATTAAGTTTAACAAGTGATAGGGGCACTCACTTCTTAAATGAAACCATCAGGATTCTATTGGCAGAATTCATGGTAGCCCATCATAAGACTACCCCTTATCACCCTCAGGAAAATGGGACTGCGGAGGCATTTAAAAAAATCCTTAGTCACACATTGACTAATATATGTGATGTGGGTAGGAAGGATTGGGATGAAAAAGTATCAATAGTTCTTTGGGCATACATAACAACGTATAAAAGGTTGAACAAGGCCGCACCATTTCAACTGGTGTTTGGCACGGAGGCTATTTTACCGGTCGAATTTATGCTACCATCGGTACATATAGCGCATGCAGGAGGGTTGGACGATGAACAAGCACTGGAAGAAAGAATTGATGAATTGATAAAGTTGGATGAAAGGTGCTCACTAGAAAGATGGAGCCAAACAACTAAAAAAGCTAAGAAAAAGGCATGGCATGACTGCCACATTAAGAACAAACAGTTTGAGGTTGGCCAGATGGTATTGCTATATGATTCAAAATTTCTACGCCATCCTAGAAAGTTGAAGGTGCATTGGTTGGGTCCTTATGTAATTTCATACATCCTTGATTTGGGCGTGTGCCAGTTACAAGTGCTGGATGGAACAAAATTACCTGGACACTTCAATGGGAGTAGGCTGAAGCCCTACTATAAATAATGCTTCTTGGTGTTTGTAAATAAGGTAGTTTTTCCAGTTAGCTTAGAATTTCCTTTTATGATTTTCCTTTCTTGTATTTCCCTTTCGTGTTGTTGTTTGGTTTTGCGCCTAGGGTGCCGGTAACATTATTACTTTTTATGAATGCGTAGAGGACCGCACATCATTTTAGTGTGGGGTAAGGTGATAAAGACAGACATGGAGTTATTCTACAAGAGGATTGGGTTGGTAGACCATTTGAATTGGCCCTGCTGAAAAGATGCATTAGGAGAAAAAGAAGGTAGATGGGTGGAGAAGTAAGGTTACATTGGAAATCCACGTACAGAGGAGAAAATGTGCAAAAACATGAGGTAGGAAAAAACAAGAATCATGAGGATGGAAGAGGTGCCTTTGGCGCTGGTAACACATGCACAAGATTCTTTTGTCAAGATGGATTGTTTACATGCTAGAAGGTTGGAAAAATTTTCACGCAAGGATTGGGCGCAGGTGGAAGCAGTTTCACGCAAGGATTGGGCGCGGGTGAAAAAAAAAATTCACGCAAGGATTTGGCACGTAAGGAAAAGCACTGAAGTCGGGTTTGTTTGGAAATGCCGCATTAAATATGGCCATATGGTGGTAGGTAGCCTAGCCTTAAATGCATAAAAGTGGGAAAATCTATAAATACAAGAGTGGGCATTTCATTATTTTACTTTGTGAAAACAAGAAGAGTGATTTTCTTTCAAGAGCTAGGGTTTCAAAGACTGACTTGTGTGAAGGAAAATCCCAAAAACTTAAGCGAAATTGGTCCATTAGATCTATAAACCAGTGCAAAAGTGATTCACAGGTGTGAGGAACGTTGTGAAGAAGTGTCGTGATCGAAGGAGAAAATTCTGAAATTAGGGTTTGTGTTTTAGGGGATAGGGCACACGGCGGGGGAAAACATTCAAACAAAATCTCAAGTTAACCTGGGAATGAAAGCAAGGGGTAAAATGATAGCCACAAAACTAGTTGATAAACCTACAGTACAATCCAAGAGGGGAAAGGGTAAGGGAAAAGGAAAGAAGAAAGAAGAAGAAATCCCCTTGGATACCAATGAAGAATGGTACTCAGAAATGTAATACCCAGATGGGGTTTTGCTGGGGCAAGACTGGGAGTCCCACATCAGGCAGATGCCCATGATTGACTACAATCACCGGTCAAGCATAATTGCAAAGGAGATGGCGCTGGAGCTGGTGTGCCCAACAAATAAACGAACACCTGACGGGATGCCAATCTACAACAACGTAGTCAAGGTGAAAATGGAGAAGGCAGGGCTTCTCTAGCTTTACGAGCTGCCATATTTTGGGAATCCTGAGTGCTTGTACCAGTGGCTGATGATGCACATGCACGAAGACTTATTCTACTTCACGGGGTGTAAAATGTGCATAACTCCTTAGTTAATTTCACACTTTACAGGCATAAGCTGTAAAGGGGATGCACTCCTAGATGACCTCTAGGATGAGGAGGCAATTAAAGAAACCATTGCATCCTAGGAATATAAGAAGGGATCAAGGTACTATGATGTCACGGATATCAATGATCCGGTGATGAAGATGGCCATGTACCTTATCTCCAAGCTGAATGGATAAGAAAGGTGGACCCAGGTGAGCAAGCCCTGGCTGAATGTCTACAGGAAGGTCACGGAGGGCACCAAATACAACATCTCCCAGTACATAGCAGAAAAATCATAAGCAGCGTGGAGAACGGGGGAAAGATCCTTTTTGGAAACATCCTGTTAACCATTGTGTTCTCAGAAATCAGGGTGCTAGATGCATCTAATAAGTTCATATGGGAATACCCCGATGAAGACCCTTCCCCCATGGAAAGATTCTAGAAATACACTTGTGAATCAATGATAGAGGTACACAAGGTGTGCTTAGAAAAATGGTATACACACCTCAGGAATGCATTCAAGGTTGAATGGTGGATCCCAGAACAACTCCCCATGGCAACTGAAGGAGAAGTAGAGTTCATGGTATACCAACACTTCTGCATTGGCAGATTCATCTTGGTGGATGGCAGTTGGAGTCCCTGGTGCAAACTGCCCTTATCATTTACTGCCCAATTTTTCTAGGCGGGAGTGAACAATTATAAGGAGTTGAAGAAATTAAAACTTGACCTGTCCACCCTTGATAGTGAACATAGAGAAATGAGAAAGAAGCTGGTCTACCTGGGGAAGTGTGCATACGTTGAAAGATACGTATCGCAAGATGTGCACATCGTAAGGCCGTTGACCTTACCTATTACTAAGATTGATGCTATCAGGATCTACCTATGCATAAGGCCCAAGTTTGAGAAGGGTGCATACGTGGAGAATGAAATATCCATCCTAGATGACCCCATGGGAAGAAAGAAGCCAGCACCAAAGTGCAAGGAGAGGGAAGAAGAGGAAGAACAAGGGGCGGTGGAAAGGAAAAATGTAGGTACTGTGGGGCCGAGTACCTACATCCGGAAGAAGAGGAGAATGGTGGTCAAGGAAAAGACCCCGGAGCCTATGAAGCCACCATCCCCTGAAGAACCCTCAGATGAAGAAAGGACAACATCCCTAACTCTAGAATTTTCAGCAAAGGAAGAAGAACAAGGAATGGAGGAACAAGAGTTTGATGATACAGACGACCTGAACACCTATGTAGGTGAGAAGGATGTTGATGAAGGGGAGGAGTTGGAAGTGAATTAGGAACCGGTTGATGTCCATGATTTAGAGGAAGAAGGAGCAGAGGATACAAATGATGCTTTCATCTTTGTAAGGAGGAAGGGGGCACCCAAGGGGAGGGAGGTGCACGGAGTGAAGAAAGGAGTGAAGGGGCAAGCACCAAGGAGCAGGAAATGCCCAAGCTCACCTAGGAGGAGATAGATGAAAAAGTGACAAGGGAGGTGGAAAAGATGATTGATGCCTTGGTCGATGAGGAGTTGGGGTGCAGTGCGGAGCTCGTGCTCAGTGAGTTCAAGAAAGAACAAAGGGAGAAGAGTGGAAGTAGCACAAAAGGCCCAACTCTTTCAGTGACTATTCCAAAGGGCGTGTGCACAGGAAGTAAATGTGTGGAGGAAGGAAGATCAGTGATGGAGTATATTAATGACCCTAACAGAGTTTTGCGCATGTGCTTCCAGAGTACCGTATGCCCACCAAGGAGCTCACCAGCCATGGAGTCTTTTGATCTTGAGGGTGGATACCCATGCACAAGGAAAATGCTATCATGGGCGTTCGACTCCCACATTGATGAGCCTGAATTTGAAGTTAACCAAGAGGCAATACTGGAGCTCTCCGAGACAAAGGGGGCCAACCCCCTCATAAACACACAACACTTGTCAGATGAGAAAGTGTGTAATGCACTCAAAAAGGTCTTTGTGGAGGTAGAGGCAAGGATCTTCTATAGAAATGACAAGATTAAGGCCTTGGAGGACCTATTGGAAAAGAGGAAGGAAGAAGTAGTTAAGCTGATAAAGGAACTCAGCCTTGAAAAGTTGATTAGTGCTCAACTACAATGGGAGTTACAGGAGGAGAAAGCTAAAGTGTGTGAAGTCTCCAAGAAGGTGGAGCTCATCTCCCAGGCTATTATCATGAAGCACCCAGACCTTAACCCTCCCACACAAAAGTATGGTTCATCCCTGGAATGCCTAGAGGACTTGACTCAGATCCTCACCATGGAAAGGAAGCCTTTGGCCTTGGAGTCGGCAAAGGATATAGCTACACGTTTGGAGAAGGGAGATAAGCTAAAGGTAATTACGCTCATAGCTGAATACAATAAGGTCCTAGTTGATGTAAGGGTAGCTGCACAAACCGCAGGGGTCACCTACAACCACTACGTGGATCAGGACAAGGTGACATGCATGCTACTTGTAGAAAATGAGGCTGGGCTAAAAGACTTCAGGGAGAAGAAAAAAGGCAATAGAGTAGAACGAGAGAATATTTTAGCCAAGGTAGAAAAATATCTGAAGCTATTGAGGCCCTTCAAGTCTCAATCAAAACATGTCTTAAAGAACTCTACAAGACCATTACAAGGAAGATGGATGCCTTGGAGGATAATGTGATGGAACTAGAAACTGTGGTGGAGACCATCACCACAAAGGGGGAAGGGTTAACCTTTGATGAGGTGAGCGCATTGGTCGGCAACCTTTACAAAATGGCATAGGATGAGGTGGGCACGTGGGATACGCTGGAGGCCAACCTACGGAAAAATTTTCCCCTTCTGCTTCTTTAGGAAAAATTTTCCTTCTATTCTTTCTCTTCCTCTCCCCCCATTCTTTATTCTTTCCCTCCATTATTTTCCAAGGCAAGGCCTTGCATTTTTGTACTGCATTCTTTGAAAAGGTTCCTGAGGGTGGAGAACAGGTGAAGTGTGGGGTAATGTTGGGACCCTATTGTAGCTACCAAATCTTAAAGGCACGTAGGTGCACATGGCCGAAGGAAGTGCGCAAGTGAAGGCGCACAAGGTAGAGTTTAAAAGGATTCTTAGAGAACCAAGGAAATGCATGTCGCGCATGAAGAACAATTCGGGACTTAGCCATTTTTGGCCTTTTGGGAAGGACACATGAAGAACGTGTTCCATTTGGATAAGGTTCTAGCCTAGCGACAGGGTGTCCTGGAAGGAATATACCTTGCAATAGGAAGATCCAAAAATCTAATCATGACATGGAGAGGCATGCGCCTAGGGTGACCCACACCTTGACACTTGGGGCCAGATCTGAGGCTGCAGAGGAGTTTTTTAGAGCTCAGTTGCCTATTTATACGTGTGCCCTTGGCAAAGAACAGAGACACAAGTAAGGTAGCGAAGCTCTGTAGAATTACTGCGAGAACTATGGGATAAATGGGTAGATGATTCTAGGAAGGATGTAATGGGGAAATGGGAAATGCAAATTTTATTTTGTAAGCACACATGTATGGATCTAGATATGGCGTATGATTGTGGTCCACCTCTCTGTGATGTTTTGGAGCACTACTATGAATGAATGTGATAAGGTTACCACTATGTTTATGTTAAGATCTCCTTCTTGTATTGTCTGTATGCTTTCACTATGCCTTTGATCTTGTATAATCATGAACTTTACTTGAATGTTAGTCTAATTATGGATTTACAACTTCCTGGTTCTAAGTTAATTCGGTTGCATGCTTTGTTACTATTATGACTGAAGGGGTGTAGAATCCATCCTGAGCTCTATAGCTTCCTCATGTCTATTAAATCACTAAGTCAGAATCATGAATTATGTCCTCCAATGAACTCACATAAAGGAGATACTCAGCTCCCTCTCGCATGCCTCGGGTGAGTGCCCAGCGCCCACTAGGTGATAGGGCGGCACATTTGAGGTTCCCTTGTTCTTAATGGGGTGTAAAAATGACTACAAGAACTAATGTAACCCATGAATGCAATACATCTCAAGTGGTTCTATGATTGAATATGAGGTTCCTAAAAAATCAAAGAAAAAACAAGCAAAAAAAAGAAAAAGTAAAAAGTAAAAAGAAAATAGGTCGTCCAACCATGAAAACCACACAATTGTGGAACATTGGACTGGTCCCTTGGTGAAAACTAGTTTCTGGCACCTTCGGAGGATCCATTGTTCACAAACATATCTCATATCTAGGAGGAGTACACTTGCTTTAATTTAGGGCTAGGTTTTCTTGAGTTTGAGATCCTTTTGAAGCTTATCCTTCGTGGCCTTGATCCGACTGATCTACTCTTGCATATATCAGAAGGGCTCATCTTTGTATATTCTCATCTCATGCTGAGGCCATCTTCACATATTCACTACCTTGTGCATATGCGTGGAATTCTACCCTTGTACATCCCATCCATTATTGGGGTCATCCACATTTCAAAATAACAAAAACATTAAAAAATGTTTAGAAAATCACAATGAAAACATTCATATAAATTTTAAAAATCCCAAAACATTCAAATATATTAGTTGGAAAAATCAAATCATTCAAATACATTTCCATCAAAAACTCAAAAACAATATAAAACTTTCACAAAAATATGAAAAATTTGAAAACATCCCATAAATAATTTTTTTTGTAAAAAGCATGCATGCAGCTGAATCCTGTATCATATGCATCATACTTAGACATCAAAAATCATCCTACAAAACATCTATCTTTTGTCCTTCCCTGTTCATGTGCATGACTTGCGGATCATTTAGATCTACCTTTCATTAATAAAAGATGGTTTTCTTACTATGTCTATTTTCCCTTACACGAACACGTTGCTTGGGTTAGTATCATAGTGCACAATTGTTTTTCCATGGGACCCCTACATGCCCCACATATTCCCCTTGCATGTATCCTTGCTTGGGGCACCATCATTAGCCCTTTTTGTTAATTCACACAAGTCGGAATTGAAACTTGATAACAAAAAAATTGGTGCAACTGTCTTAAACATTGTTTTTTTGAGTATGTGTGTGTGTGTTTTTGTTTTCTCGTATTACATTACATTATGTATGTTTTATTGAGAAGCATTTTTAGCAATGAACAAATGTTAGTATTATGGATTTCCATGTCATCTTACACTTTTTTTGTATGTTTATATTTTAATAAAGGACTGATGATGTAGATCATTGATAATATGATGAAATAAAGTTATTTACATTAGCTAGCTGCAAGCTATTTCCATCCCCTTCATCTTCCTCTTCTTCCATATAATTCTCTTCTATCAACACTATTCTTCCAACTCACTTGGGGTAATAGGGATCACTTGCTACAAATCATTTCTACAAATCTGTTAAGAAAAGCATATCCCGTGCTTCACAACAATACCCCATGATTTTTTCAACAAAAGATTTAGTACTGGTAATATTTAGGGATCGATGCCCACATCTCTAATATATATAGATATTTGGTATACCACCATCTGTCTCTCTTTGCAATGGTATTTTCGCTCTCTTTGGCTGTTTATCTTCATCTTTTCGATTGTAGATCGACCTCTTTCATTAGCCCATCAACACTTGAGGGGGAATCCTTCATTCTACTAATTTTTATTATACCCTTTCAAAAAATTTACATGTTTATGCTTGCCTAGTATCTTTGAAGTGGCTTTTCTTACACAACCCCAAAGAGGGGAAAATGTAGTCACCTAAAATCTGCTTACACGATTTTAATACTTAAATTGTACTAACGATCTTCACTCGCTCTCACTTTGCTCAAATAATGACACTTCGTTATATAACTATGCTTCTAATTCACTCATGATGCCAATTAACGATATTTTGATTAGTGATAATCCTCTTAATTAGCTAATTAAGCCTCTAATCTTGTATTTAACCAATAGATCTTCTTATTGGCTAAATCCCACTTCTAGAACTTCCAAAATATATCAAAACCTCCTCCAGATGCTCTGAGAAAGCTTCCTAAGCCTACTTAGGATCCTCAATTAATCCTAAAAGATTAATTAGCTCTTGATCTAATTAAAAAGTGCATTGACTTGTAAAAAGTATATTTTTGGGCTTACCTTTTGTCTCACATGCTCTAGGATTCTAGACTTTCCCAAATGGAAACCTATAAATACAAGCCTAAGGAATCCCTTTCAATTTTACACCATAATTTTAATAGTATCTCATATAAAAACATATGATCTTGAGCCTTACTTCCATTGTTGAAATAGCTTGCTCACGTTGCATCCATTCTTCATGTTTAGCTAGTAGAGGAATATCTAACATGGCCTTATCGCCATTGTTTAGAGAGATCCTTTCACCATATTGAAGAAAAAACAACAAACCCAATTTTATTTCTATATAATCTAACTAGGTTCACATGTAGATTAGCAATCTAAAGAGTAAAATGACTTAGCATGCTAGTTTGTTTCATTCATATTGCATGCTCTTAGAAGTTAGTTTTATAAGCTCTTATCTTGATATTCTTCTTTAGTTATCTTTGTTTTGAACTACTAGGTGTTAGTTTCATTTCTATTATCATAGCTAATATTTTCATCCATACACCCTCCAAAACAAACA
Organism: Taxus chinensis; assembly: GCA_019776745.2. Lineage (NCBI taxonomy): Eukaryota > Viridiplantae > Streptophyta > Pinopsida > Cupressales > Taxaceae > Taxus > Taxus chinensis. The sequence continues at coordinate 60,053,930 of CM034147.1, read as the reverse complement.
ATTCTTTGGAATTACTTACAGCCTCTAATGGAATCATTGTTAAATCACTCCAAGTATTTGAAGTTTTCTGCTCATCTAGAAGATTTCCCTCTTCTGTTTGAAGACAATATTGACCTGTATTCCTAATCTACTCATTAATCATGAAATTTGAAAGGTCAAACTCTTCTATTTGCATCTCTTGAGGGTTATTACAGGAAAAAAATCCTTCAAGGACACTCCGTCATCACATGTTCATTAATTAAAGCAGGCTTCATAATTGAAAGTAATAAGCTTTCAATGATATCATCTGCATTCAAGGTTTCCAAAGCTGACTTAGTTTCTCCTGTGCACTCCTATACTTCTTTGTTAAATGAGAGATATGGAAAATTCAATTCCTCTAATTCTAATTCAAGAGAGTTATTTGAAACCGGATACTCTTGAGCACTTCCTTCCATGGCACTAGGAACTTTGTGTTGAAGGCTAGACGATGGGAAATCAATATTAACAAGTTCTATAGAATCTTCTACATCAAAACATTCCTGTAAATCTGAAAAAATGTCCACCTCTCCATTTTTTAGTTGTTTCAAGGATTAATCTTCCATTAAAATGTATTCCAAATTAATAACTTGTCCACCATAGCTTTCTTCATCTTCAAATATATAATTTTAAGATCAAATTCATTCAAAAATTCAGAATTCTAAACAGATGAGGGGAGAATAAATTGAAATTTCCTGCATGGTCTACTCTGCACTCAAGAACTCAGAGTCTAAATTGGTCTTTTCCTTCATGGATTGTAGCTACTTTTAACATTTGATGAGACTATTGGAAAGTAAGTGTAACCTTCTAGGAATGCTGCAAGTTATTGGCATAAATGGCAATTAAGATCACTGCATTCATTAGAATACCCTTGCACACTTGAGAGTTTCTCTTCATTCAATTTCACATGCTCGAATATTAGATTTGGAGCCAAATATTTCTCTTCTACAATAGTATTTTCAACTTGTGATGAATCAATAGCCTTTGTGGTTAAGGTTCCCATATGAACACTACATTTTGAGCAAGCAAACTGTTCATATTCTTATTCTACTTATTATTTTACATATTTAGTTTGTACCACCTATTTTTGAACTTAAACCCTAGCTGGGGACTTAGTCATGAGTGGAATTCACTTGATGTCGAGTCTTGTAGCCCACCTTCAAGTATTTTGCAAGATCCTCCTTGCTAGGCTCTTTAACCACATCTTCCTCTTTGCTAGTTTTTTGATTTGTTCCTCCCAAATATATTAAAGAATGTAAGAGGAGGGGTGAGATGGGATTCAACTATTTTGTCAATGGTTAAAGGTGATAGAAGAGGTACAACCTTTTTTTCTTGTGGAGGGGAAGTAACCTTAGAAAATAAAAGGGCAGAAAATTCAAGGTGAGATGGAAGAATAGGAGATGGAGAAGTGAACTCCACAATGGGGGAAACAACTAGAAAGTTAGGATTATAGGGTTCAAGCTGAAGTTACATGGATGAAAGCATGGGAAACATTGATAGGATTAACTAGCATTATATTCATAAGCTTCCCTCTTCTTAGTCCATTTTCTAATTTCAAACAGTGTTATAGTTATCCAATGGAGATTTTTCCGAGGATTTAACTCACCTAGTATAGATCCATTTTAGGGGTATGGAATTCTGAAACCAATATGGGTTGCTTTTGTCATTTCCTTAATCCTTATTCACATCATGCTATACTCTAACTCTTGAACCTTTCTCTGCAAGTATCCTTCTTCTGGTGTAGGATAGCCTCAAAAATCTATATACGATTTTTATTCAACAAATCCAAAGTTTGGTGGATGACCAAACTGATCCACATCTTGTTCATGTGGAAATGCATGCTCAAACTAAATTTCATCATAAAATTGATATGGGGATGGATTATAGTAGCCCAAGGATGGATAACATTACTGCTGCTGCAAGTGGGGATTCCACATTGGGAATGAATTGATGATTGCACAACTTCATGAATGGGAGAAAATGGAAATATGTGGAAGAAAAATGTATGGAAATGGGTGGAAAAGAATGGTCTGAAACTCAGAGAGTGGGTTACTTGAACCAATGGAGTTACCAGTTATGCTTTACATGTGCCTCCTAAAGCTAAAATTTCATCAAGAGCACACCAACTTAATGAAATAAAGTGAATATAAATACACACACCTGTGAAAAATCTGATTTTTTTTTGTCCCATCGGTTCTGCCAAAACTATTATCAAATAATCACAGCACCCCCTGAATCACTAGCATGTGACTGACGCATTCAGTGTGATTGGATAACATGGGTACCACCTCTCAAGTTGTGGGACTTGCGGGCCTAAGGTGAACCTTCAGAGAAGAACGAATTCCTCTTCCTAATCCTAATAATACACTACTCCTAATGCAAGGAAGAAAACTAACTAAATCTATACCAACATTCCAAGGGCACAGGGAGAGAGAATGCATGAAATAAAACTTGCACTAGAAGTGGTGATGTACCAAGAAAGGGGTTTTGTTAGGTAAATTTCCAACTTGTTGATGAAGAAGGATGAACATGGTAAGGATGGAAATGCATCACATACCCAATTGCATACAATAATCCATTCCCATTGAAAACAACATCTTCACAAACCTAGAATGGAAACAAGGGTTGAAAAATATACTTGCAAACATGAGAGAGGAAACATGAAGCAACAAAAATGGTGCAAGGATAGGAAATTAGTCAAAAAACATCATTTTATTACTCCAAACACATGCACAATACATCATTATATTAGGAACAAACAAAAGTTTCCATTACAATTTTCAAAAGGAAGGCTTCAACGCATCTAAATTCACAATATCTCAGCTTGAGAAAGAGAGGGGAAGCATGGAAAAATTTTCTAACTCTTTGAAATAATGCACCCCTTTACATTTTATAGCACTGCTGAGTGTGTGAGATAAAGAACAAGGATTCCCTAAAATCTAGGCATAACTGTAGTAGGGTATGGTCCCCTTGTAACTACCCTTTCTTTCTTGTGGCACTTCATTCCTGATTACATCATCAATTGAATACAAAGAAAACTCCCCCCATGCCTCATAAATTTGAACTTTTTCCTTTAATTACAAAATAATATTTTAATAAAAAAAATTTAAAGGTACCTCGGCCTTTTGGTGGGACCCACGAAGTTGATTTCTACATGGGGGGTCAGTTGGTTGCTTAGCTAGTTAGCTTTCAAGCTAGCTCTCCTACCAGCTTGGTGAGCTAGTTGATGAGCTCTACGTTATATTGTCTATGGGGTACTTTGTAACTCCCAACACCTCATGTTCTACCAGCTACCACTTTTGCATTGGGCACTTTGTATTTTTTTGGTGTCCAATTCAAATATACCTCGGCAAGCTGCTCGACACATTATCCCCACTCCACATTTCATTGGCTGTGATCCTTTTTTGGTGGGCTAACCATACTACTCACCAATAACTCCTCGAGTTCACCACCAAATTCTTTATAGAGCTACCTACCACCTCTCAATTTATAGCTCATTACTCAATGAACTCTGTTAACTTCCCAACCACTCAGCATGTAACCCAATCCTCCCGCGGTGCTACCTAAATCACCAAGTGTATGCATTAAATAGGTCTGCATCAGACATTAAAGTCCAAATTTCCATTTACATGATGAACACTTTTGAAAATAAATGAGTCCAACATCTGAACACTCAAGCTAACTTCAGAATTTGGATTTGGAAACTCCCACCACATTTACACCTAACGAGTAACGTCTGAAATGCATCGACTCTGAAATCTGAAGTCTAAAATTTAGACTTCAAAATTTTGGATTTCGAGCCTGTTTTTCCAACAACTTGCTGGGGTGAGTTTGGATGCATTATCTCTGAAATCCCGAAATGGGATACCTCCAAAATGAGCTCCTCCTGAAGTCCAAAATCTCCATCCTTTAGTGAGCTCATGGCAAAAGCTCTAAAATCCTCCATGTGTGTTTAACAACACTTCTCGAGCTCCAATGTTCAAGCCATTTTTACTCTCCCTATGGCAACATGCCTTACCTTCAATAATGTGATCTCCCACACATCGAGCACATTCATCACCATGAAGCATTCACCGAGCACTCTTATGATCAACCTTCCATGTCTCCGAGATCTTCAAAATTCAGACCTCCTTCTACCTGGTCATATAAGCCAATTCAATTGCTTAGTTTACACAACTTGATAAGCTAAACACTTACTATGAACATTTTTCCCACACTACATCCGAGATCAGCCCCTTCTAGTTGAGCTGAATTGGCTTTTGATCTTGACTCCCAAACTCCCTTACATGACACCTTCGAATTCCTACACATCCTCCTAGACTTTAGATATAGCATCGAGCTCCTTCCTACATAGTTACTTCCCTGACCTTGATGATCAAGCCACCATACATATGCTTGATGAGTTTACATCACTTATCAATCTGACCCAAAAACCATCTCCATGTTAACTCAATCCAATGTGCTGAGTGGCTCGATGCTAATCCCTCGTCATTTTCTTCTTTCCATGTCAGCTGACTTTGATCACTTCCCAATGACTCGGTACCCCGAGCTCTCTCTATTTTTATTTCTTAGAGACTCAACCAACTCATCTTTGATTCAAACGTCATGATGGCTAAGATGAGCTTGCACATGCGAGTTGATTTCTTCCAAATTGTTAGGGAGCTCGATCCTATGCCCAATGTTGTTTACTCCCTTGCATGCATCACCCTATTGTATTGAGTATCGAGGTTGGGGTTCCCCCTTAGTGAGTAACTCACACCATTTAGCAACATAACTCTCCCCATTTAGCTAAACTAAGCTATATTGGAACTCAGTACTCCTTTGCATGTATTTCCAACGTTACACCTAAGTCGGCTCCATTCTTTTTTAATCTGTCGAGCTATTAAATCAGGCCATCAAAGTAGAGCTTGATGCATTAAGCTATTTATTAGCTCGAGTCCTCCAACTTCAACATAGCTCACCTGAGCTAGCCTACCCACAACCTTAGGTAACTCATCCTAGAGATGATAACCCCAACCGACCTACTTAGAGATCCTATCATCATAAATCAATGTCATCTTGCTGAGATGCTCGGCGAACTAATTTTAGCTCAATGTAATTTGGTCCCCTAAAAATGACCATGTCCATATTTTAGATCTTTTAGGGCTCCTTCTCAAAACCAGAGGGTAATGAAAGCATAATAGGACCCCTTAAACATGATTTATCAATTTTGATCATTTTCTGACCTTGTTTTCTTGAAATAGGTCCATAGGGGCCAATTTTCATTTTAGGAAAATATGGAGGTGTTATACCTCAAATTTTACCTACCCCCTTCTTTTCTTAAATAATTTTTTTTACCACTTATTTAAAGTGTCATCCTTTATCCCTTCTTATATTAATATTAAAAATACATGCAGGGGCCACTTTGTTTAATTTAAAACTTTATTTCAATTTCATTTCATGTTTAAAGTGGTTTCAGAACATTTGCATGTCAACATTAATATGATTAGATATTCACATTGATATAAGATGTTACCTTGGGAACTTTATAGACTGATGATCAAAATTTATCAAGATGAAAATTAAGTTTTATCTTACATTAACCATTTTCAAATTTCAAGCTCACTTTTTGGTATATATCTTCTTTTCGTGGTGGCCGTAAAGAGTGTTGGTAAGTGTGGATTTCTTTGATTTGCACTAATTTTTGTATTATGTGACATTAAACCTGGCTAGTTCAGTGATATTCCACCCATATAATAGTCTTGATTACATGTTGTGGTACCATGTGGCATTTTTGGGATCCTGGAATATAAGTTTTGTTCAGAACATATGCCATATTCCGCCCCTTCATCGATTATAGATTATTGAACTAGTTGTTATTTAGATCCTTCAATTGAATTGATAATATAAAGTGATTAAGAGGCCTGAATGTATAATCACATTTGATATTGTTTAAAACTAACATATCTATTGTGAACAAGATCATTTAGCAATTTTTGGGTGGTTAACATTAATTTCATTGTTTTATTTGAAGAAATGCCAAGTGGCATCCTTGACCACGAAGTAGGAAATTTGGGACTACAATAATTAATGGTTAATAAAGGCAAGTTTTATGGCACCAAGCTTGATGTACCTCGAGCACCAAATGTGTTAGTGTTCAAATAGGTCTCACCCTTGAATCTTATATGCCTTTGTAAATTTTACTCTGACTGGTTTTCCTATGTTTTAAAATGTATGCTTAATGATAGGACCATGTTAGAAACATAAGTGAGTCATGTGTTTAGGGCGTGAATACTTTTTTTTGGTCGAGGAATGTAATAATTATGTTTCCGCTATAAATTTTTTTAAAAATGGCCTCTTTAATCCTCCTAATATTCTTTTGTGCTTCGTGGGACTCGAATTTATTTAAGGAGCAAAACCAAATGCGGAAGGTGTCCACCTATTCCTTCGATGCATCGTTGGAAAGGTGAAAAGAATTAAAGACTCTCAAGGAGTGAGGATCCACCACATGGATAATGGCATGGCAAGGCATCCCTGGTAGGCTGAAAAGTCAAAGAAAAGAGGGAGGGATCATAGGCTTCCACGTGTCGCCTAGGCACAAATTCAGAAAAGGAGAGAAGGAGAGAAGACCCAAGGATGTGTGGGGTATCCATATGTCATGAAAAGTGGGCACCACTTGCAAGATAACTAAATGAATAGGCAGAGGACTTAGTGTTTTGAAAAATTTAATGTGGTTTTGGGTCCCAAGGCTTACAGATTGAAGGTGTGGCTAAAATTAGAGTTAAGGCTCTTTAAATGGAGACATACATGCGGAAACTTAACAAAAATCATGGGCACCATTGATTGAACATGAGGAATTTTTGTTGAGTAGAAAAAGTATGACACTAAGGAGAGGGCATATAGAAGATTCATGCATGGGAAAAAGGCACATTTGAAGGCTCAGAAGGATAGGAAAGGAAACGAGTGCCAAGATAATCTGATTTGAGACTTAGCCATTTTCATAGTTATGGGCTATTTTTGGAGATAGTGTGTGGAGAACACAATGGGATGTAGACTTGCGCAACATGTAAATGCTATTTTGGGGATGAGAATATACTAAGAGCCATGCATGAGTTTGGGATAATAATAGGATTACTACTGTTAGTTAACTATATGAGATCTATTATTAGCACACTTGCATGTGTGCATATTATTGTAAAGGTGCATGGATATTTTAAACATGTGACCTATTTTGGGAAGTGCGTATGTGGTCAAGGGAAAGTACCCACCCCTATAAGTATGTATTAGTCTATGGAGAGACACAAAGACAATGTGTATGAGTTATTGTAGAGTTATGCTGCTGGATCTGATGCATGCAAAAACTTATGGTAATGTTATATGATGTGATAATCTTCTATGTTCTGCAGTGTTTAATATAAAGGAGTATATAGGGTGGATAAAGTGTTACATGACTGTAATTGGTTCTTGTATGATCAATATTTTCATAGTTATTGTTCAATTCATGATTCTTTAAGATCTAGATCTGGTTATGCACTATTGAATGATTATGCTCTATGGAATGTTTGTGCTTATTATGGTCTTAAATATGCTCTATATTCAACATGTTAATGTCCTACACAATAAAATCTAAAGAGGGGCCTGGTGCCTTTACACACTTCAGGTGAGTGCTCAACTTAGGCTAAGTGATGTGCCAACGCACCTAGGTTATTCATAGTGGATTCTAGGCCATTGGTTCCATTGTTGGGAGCTATTTTAAAGTTGTTTACAAGATGGTTTGTGATGAATATGTACCGGTTGACCCTAGAAAGTGTTGAGGAGTGGATAAAAGATCTAGAAGAAGAGTGTGCATGAAGGTTCAACACTGGATCTGAGCTTGATCCACGTATGTGGGTGGAACAAAATTTATATGATTGTTTGTATGAGAGCTTCTTTGTTGTCTTCCTAGTAGAACTGTATGAGTGGCTGGTTGCTTATGCATCTAAAGGGAAATGGGGTTATCACACACTTTTCTAGACACACAAAGAGTTTCAGGCCCTGTATGATACTGATATGATTTAGACACGTGCTGTGGATACTTGGTTATGTGGTGTTTTGAATATCTATATTTTGGAGTACTCAATTTCCCCTTATTCTTGTTTGGAGGTAGCTGAGTTCCAATTTTTACGTTATCCTAGGGGAACTTACTTGCAATGCATTCTAATGGTGATAAAGATCTTGATGGTGACCCTAAACTTGGAAGAAAAACCGATGGCTATCTAAACCCCACCACACATGAGCGCAGGAGCAGGTTTGGTGAAAGATGGTGGACCTAGTGGTAGAAAGGAAGAGGGAAGAAAGGTGGCTTAAGAATAATGAGATGTGTGAAAGAGAGATGGAGAAGTAGTGGGATATTGTAGAGTGGATGGTGTTAAGGAGAGGGATGGCTCATGAAGGATTTGTGGCTCACGTAGAAAGCATAGAGCCATAATATTTGAAACTCCCCCATTTGGGAAAGCATGACAGAGAACCCCCTCAGCCTCACAAGGAGTGTGCCAGTAGAGATGACTTGGGCCATGGGCATGCATCTGAATCTACCTGGAAACCTAACCCTTGCACTTGGTTTTCCAGTATCTAGTACATCCAATAGTTAACAAGCTAATTTAGGCAACAAGGAAGTAGGAGTAAGTCACATAACAAGTACATCCATGGTGGGGAAAATGTCTTTGTTGTTGTTTGGAGGTACCTTTATAGGCACATCATCAACACATAATTCTAGCATGAAAAATTTTGGACTCACTTCTGGGAGTAGTACCACCATATAGACTGTAGGAGTTCAGTTCAATACTAAAGTTGGGACACAGGGAAGTACATCTCTAGTTCTAGTGGATCTGGTGGTTCTGGAGGTAGAGGTAACACAAAAGGTTCTGGATCAGGTGGACAGGGTCTGCACTAACCCCAAAATATTTACATGGATATATCTCTCCATCTTCTAGAGTATAGAGGCATAGAAGATGCTACTGAACACATGCACATGTGTGAGATACTATGGAGCAAAAAAGGGATCACATCTTCTGAGCACAAGGCAAGTCAATTTGCAACTACATTACAGGGATGCATACACAGCTGGTACATGAAGTTTGACCCTAATCAAACTTGTGTAGATTATGCAGCATTAAAAGATGCCTTCCTTAAATAGTTATATATCCCTAAATTTGAGTAAAAGAGTATAAGTGCGCTCAAGGATATTAAGTAGGGCACTATTAAGAGTGTCTGGGAGTATGATTCCCATTTAAAAACACTTTTGTCTAAGATTTATTATGATATTCATGCAATCCAACATGCACAATGGTTCATTGGAGGACTGATCACACCTTTTAGAAGGGAACAATCACATAAGACATACACTGATCCACACAAAGCACTTGAAGCAGCTTTGCTCGCTGAGGAAGTTGGAAGTATAAACACTAGAGTTAGCCCATTCCTGGAAGCACAAATTATAGCTATGGAAAACTAGTTGGATTTTTTTTTGGCAAATTCAACACATGAGATGCACATTGGGATTTGGGGTATAGACTATGAAGTGGAAGGGCAAACCAAGGATAGTTGTCCCCGTAGATCAGTGCATTCATTATTGCTAGACAATGAAATATGTCATCTGAACCATGATGCCAACCCTTGCTCATTATTACAATGGGTGATATGGAAGAATGCATCTTGTTATTGTAAAATTTTATGTTCCATGACTCATGATACAAAAAATGGTAGGTTGATTGGTCAGATCCATGATGCTTTACATATTGGTGTGCGAAAAACAAGAGTATCAGATAAATCTAAGGGTAAAGGTGAGCACCAGGATTGGGATCACAATCAAGCGTGTTATGATCAGAATGAGGGGCGTTATGAAGGAGAACATGGCATAGGTCAAGGATATCATGATGGATTTGGTGTCAAGGCTATGGTGATGGACGAGGTGCTTTTCCTTGTTGGACGTGTTTTACATGTGGATCTCTTGACCACTACAGGAGTGAATTTCCTCAGAATATTTATTGTTATTTTTTGGGAAGAGTCATATCTATGAGGAATTCCCAGACCTATATGAGCATCTTAGTAAACAACATAAATAGGAAAAAAGGGAACAAGGATGTTTAGAATACAACACACTATGGAAAATCAGTGGATGCCAAAGTTGGCACCAGAACCTGAGGTATTACCTATGAAGATTACTACATGTGCTGAAGCTACGCACACCAAATAAGTGTTATAGTAAAATCCTACCATCACTAAGGAGGACATTTTCAATGCAAGGTATTTATATCCTACGTACCAGAAGGAGATTTATCAAGAGACCATGAAGATACTAAGAAACCTTCAGGGGAAATACAATGTTTAAAGGAGAAATCACAGAAGATGGAACAAAAGAAGGAAGAAGAGATGATCCAGTTGGATATTTATGACTTGAAGGAGGTATGCAAAATGTTGCACCAGGAGAATATCATTTCATTATTGAGAATGGAAGTTAGATCCTGCATGTAAATATTCCCCCTCATAAATTAGATTATGACAAGGAGATCACTCTAAATGCTGTTGTGGATGGATGGCTCTTGATTAATATATTGATTGACATAGGCATGGAGGTAAATGTGTTTACTTTAAATGTATGGGTATAGATGGGGAGACCTCCATTAAAGTCATATTCTAATATATTGTTTATGGCTAATCGAATTAAGGCCACTCCCATCAGAGTTTAAAAATATGCATCCAATACTATACAAGAGGCCAAGTTCATTGGGGACTTTGAGGTTTTAGCACTTGTAGAAGCAGAAAATTTCCTAGCTCTACTTAGGGTGCCCTTGGTGCTACATAAATAATGATAATCTATGGTTTAACAAGGGATATAAAATTTTTGAGAACAAGGAAGAAAGAGTTATTATCCCTATAACAAATGGGAAATATGCACCTTATGTTGAGCCTTTGAGTGAAGAATATTTGAACAAGATTTATGTACGTGTCATTCGGGACCCTGAAGTACTCAAGCCATCTAAGGAAGGGATCCTCTAGTAGGAAGATACATAGTCTATTAGTGATACCAAAAGTATTGCTTGTGATAATTGGGCTCATGGAACTTATGAGATGGTTGGGCGCAAAGTAAGGAACACATTTGTGTGGAGAATCAAACCTTATTGTATTAGGAGGATAGGTAACAACTCTATACCTCGATACACACCCTACAGTATTCCTACTCATCATGGAGGAATAATGGACAAACAAATTTGAAAGAAGAAATATGTTAGCATATACCTTGTGCAGGATATCAATGTGGAGGTGGGTGGTTCACATGGATAATCTTGTAGACTAAAATGAAGTCAGGATTTCTCTAACAAATCAGTTTTCTAGGAGCAATGCACCTACTCAAATATGCACATATCATGGTAATAAAAATTTTCAACACCATGTTCAGCACTATGAGAGGCTCTAGATAGAGGGGCAGGAATATTTACTACCTTCACTATGAGTGCACAAAATTTATTCCACTTTACATGGCTGCGCATGTGCTTGGTATGTATATGCAGAGCTACATAGAGAGACTAGAAATTGGTAGGATTTTATTATAGGAAAGGTCCAAAATTTTGAATACTTATCTACTAAACCTCCAGTGGAAGAGGCATTAAGGGTTATAAAGCACTTAACTATGGGAGACAGTGAAAAGGTAGAAGAACTCATCCAGGAGTTATTTGGTGAGATAAAATTAGGAGCACACTTTGATAAAGAAGAAGAGACAGATGTTGTGCTACTTAAGTGCACTTTCTTTGAGAAAGAAAAAGGAAAGATGGTATACATAGTAGATGATGAGGAAGTATAATATCTAGATATAGATCATTTAATGGGTATGCATGAGTTGTTAGGCAATATGGATAAGAACACGCACACCTAGCATGAAACCATAAATGAGAAATAAATGAATATTGGTATGGATGTTGAACCTCATGAGGAAATAATTGGGGATTATTGGTCTGACTCTGAAGTGGAAAAAATCATTGAGTTACTACATAATTTTCAAGACTTATTTCCTAGGGGATACCATGAATTAAAAGGAGTGAATGAATCATTAGGAAAGATGAAGATTAAGCTTAAGGAAGGTGCATTCCTGATCAGGAAAAGGCCCTACACAATGAACCCTAAACTGGGCATAAAATTTAAGGAAGAAATTAACAAGCCCCTAGAAAAATCAGAGTGGGTTAGCCCCATGGTTATCAATATAAAGAAATATGGTTGGATTAGGATTTTTGTGGATTATAGGGAACTTAATGTTGCATGTGTGATTCATCCCTTTCCTACACCTTTCGTAAAGGAGATATTAGAATGCATTGCAGGGTGGGAAATCTATTCCTTTACAGATGAATTCGTTGGGTATCATCAAGTCAGGATTGCACAAGAGGATTAAGAGAAAATGAATTTCACCACTGAATGGGGAAGTTTTGCATATATTTTGATGCCCTTTGGTCTGAAAAATGTGCCTATTGTATTTTCACACATAGTTGTTTAAGCATTCTAGGATTTTATTCACAATTTATTACAGGTTTACTTGGAAGATTGGATAGTGTATGCACATGTTAAGGATCATTGTGACAATTTATGCTTAAGGTTTGAAATATGTAGACAATTAATAATTTGTTTAAACATTAAGAAGTGTGTGTTTGCTACACCTTTTGACACTTTGTGAGGGCACATAATCTCCAAGGAAGGTTTCTTAGTGGATCCAGCTAAGGTTGTTGTTATTTTAGGCCTAGAAGAGCCTACCAGTTAGAGTGAGGTGCACGGATTATTGGGTCACACTGGGTATTATATAAAATTTATCAAAGGATATGCTAAGATTTTCGTAACCTTGGAAGAGTTACTAAAGGGAAAAGGGACATTCTATTGGGGAGAACCGCAAAAATACACATTTGAGGCATTAAAGGAGAGACTTACTACAACTCCTATTATGTGTTTCCCCTCATGGAACTACCCATTTCATGTACATGTGGAAAACTCTGGCATGACAATTGGTGTGGTGTTAGCTCATCCTAGACAAGGTATTATAGATCATCCTATCTGTTTTTCTAGTAGAAATTTGACTCCTGCAGAGTATAATTATACAAATACTAAGCACAAAGCCTTGTCAATGATCTACCCACTACATAAATTCAGACAATACCTGCTAGAAACACCTTTTTTATTTTATATCGATCACATGGCATTGAAATACTTGGTTAAAAAGCCCGTTTCAGATGGGCGCATATGTCTATGGGTTCCCTTATTCCAAGAATTTGATTTCATAGTTTTGGTAAAACTAGGTAAACATAATTCTATCCCAGACAATTTATCAAGAATTCAGTAAGGGGAGGACACGCAAACAATTAAATATATAATGTTATATGCACAATTATATAGGTTACAATGCGCACCTTTGAAATTGGAGGATATTTTTGTAGTTTTACATATATGTACAGTGTCAGAAGGAATGAAATCCTTAGAGAAGAAACAACTTGCAATTCACACAACACATTTTATGTTGATCAGTGATGACCTATACAAGTTAGGCCGAGATGAAGTATTGTACCAGTGTGTACTAGAGCACAAGCACATGGATATCATGGAAGAGGCTCATGGTGGTATTACAAGTGGGAACTATGTAGGTGACACCATTGTGCTCAAGATTCTAATCATTAGATTATGGTGGGAGACCCACTACAAAGATTGTAAAACATATAGTAAGGTGTGTGATCACTGTCAACACCTTGGTAAACATGGGAAAAGAGATGAAATGTCTTTAAGATCTATTCCTAGTGCAGGTCCATTTGAAAAATGTGCTATAGAATTTTGGGTTCTATTTCGGAAACCACGTGTAGAACTAGATCATTCTACATAATCACTTGAATAGATTATCTTACAAGGTGGACAAAAGCATCACCTACCAAGTATTTTACAACATCTACAATAACTAGGTTCTTATGGGAAAATGTTCTTACATGGTATTGATGCCGGCTAAGATTGATAAATGATAGGGTACACATTTTTTGAATGAGAAAATCATGATACTATTGGATGAATTTATGATTACACACCATAAGACTACACACTATCATCCTCAGGAAAATGGGACTGCTAAGGCCTTCAACAAGATCTTGAGCCAAACATTCACAAATATTTGTGATGTTGGAAGGAAAGATTGGGATGATAAAGTTTTTTCTGCACTTTTGGCATATAGAACAACATACAAGAGGTTTAACATGGCCACACCCTTTCTATTGGTGTTTGGCGTAGAATAAATTATTCCTATGGAATTCATGTTACCTTCTTTACATATTACACACATTGGAGGTCTAGCTGATGAGAAAGCATTAGAAGAAATAATTGATAAATTGATACAGTTGGATGAGAGGAGCACCATAACACATTGGAGTCAGAAGGTGGAAAAGGCTAGGTAGAAGGCATGGCATGACTGACACATTAGGAACAAAAAGCTTGAGATGGGACAGATGGTGCTTCTTTATGATTCTAAGTTTTGTGCCATCTAGGAAAGTTGAAAGTGCATTGGTTAGGATAGTATATTATCACTCATATACTTGAATCGGGATCTTTCTAGCTAGAGACACTTGATGGAATATTGTTACCTAGTTAATTTAACAGGAGTAGGATGAAGGCCTACTACAAATAAGTCTTCTTAGTGTTTGTAATAAGGTAGTGTTTCCATTTAGAATAGGTTTTCATTTCTATATTTCCTTCTTTGTCGTTATACTTTGTAAATTTAGTTTGATGTTTTGTGTAATAAGTGTGTTTGCACGTTGGAAGCTAATTACCATCTGAATTATTTTTATGCGCAAACGAAACTGCACATACCATTGGTGTGGGGTTTTTATTCACAACTAGGTACACATGAGAAAAAAAACTATTTTAGGTGCTAGTTAGGTATGGAAAGGAGCTGTTAGAAAGGATATTTCTCTACAAGATGACCATAGATGAAGATAAATGATGGAACATTATAATACGAGATAAGCAACAGCCATGGAGACTACTAGGGGAAGGTGTAGTGGTGAGGTACTCAAGCATATGGAAGCGCACTAAATAGAAGTTTGTATCCATAAGGTAGGAAGGTGCACTAGAAGGTTATAGCTAGTGCACAAAGATGTACCACATAGATTTTGTGAAAATGGTCAATGAATGAGAGGATTTTTTATAGGTGAAGGAGCAATAAATGCACTAACGTTTTGAAAATCTATATAAGGACATGATGCGGATTCATTTTTACCTTTGCGATCAAAAGTATTTGAGTGAGCTAAGTATGACAAAGCTGAGTGAATCATGTTGAGGTGTGGAGTATTGTGAAACCAGACATGGAGAGAACACTATTGCATGGAAGAGGCTTGCATCCCCATTAGTGAAGGGTTTGAGAAAAGTATAAGTGTTGAGAAGAATATAGGGCACATGGTTTCAAGCTAGGGCACACAGATTTTAGCTAGGGTTTGAGTTTACTTGTTATAGACAAAAAAGGTAGGATTTTTTATGATGACACAGAAGAAAGCACCTGCCAAATGCATGAAAGGAAAGAAGAAGGTAGAATTTGAATTTGAAATTGCTCATGAGATTAATTTTTTAGAGATGCAGTACCTAGAAGGAGTAATAGTTAGACAAGAGTGGGATTCCTACATCAACAGATGAAAAATAAGTGACTACAACCACAGTACCACTGACAAAAAGGGATATTTGGATGCTTTTCTAAATAAGAAGACCAAAAAAAACACGGTGGAGGATATGCTAGTGTATTATGATGCTAGGGAAAAATGAATGAAGCATGTAGGATTTTATTAGTTGTATGAGCTCCCATATTTATGCAAATATGAACCCTTATACCAATGGTTGATCATCTAAGTCCATGAGGACTTCTTTTATTTCTTCGGATGAAGGGTTGGGATCATAGCATCCCTAGTTTTGACACTAATAGGATTGAAGAGCACAAGGGTAGACCTTGTTAGCAAAATGACGGATAAAACAATGGTCATAGAAATAAGAAAGGAGTTGGGGTATACCAAGGGTCCATGTGAAATAGACATAGATGAGCTTAAGAATTTTCCTTTGGTGCAGGATGCTAGGAATCTTCTCACCAAGTTGAATGACCAAGAGAGATGGTCACAGGTAAACACCATGTGGTTCCATATTGCAAAGAAAATGTCTCAAGGAGTAGTATCCAACGTAGTAGGCTATATTGCAGACACCATTGTTGAGGAAGCTCGCATAGGAGAAAATATGAGTTTTTACGCTTTCCTATTATCTCTTGTGTTTTTAGAAATTGGAGTGCCTAATGGGTGAAAGAACAAGATCTGGGAATAACCCTTAGAAAATAAGTCCCTCGCGGAGAGGTTTGAAAACTATTTATGTGAAGGATCAATGAGTGGGCCATTTAAGAAAAGGGTATAAATGTGGTATCACTAACTTCACGAAGCATTTGAGGAGGGGTGATGCATTCCCAAGGAGCTACATTTGGTAGCAGGAAAGGCCATACAATTCATGGTGTACCAACACTTCTACATCACGTAGTTTTCCATAAGGGATGGGACATGGAGCCCATGGTGAAAACTACCCTATGCCTTCACAATGCACTACTTCTAGGCCTTAGTTTATAGATTTATTGATGCATGCCATTTGAAATACAACATAGACAAGGTAGACTGTGAATACCACACACTTAGGAAGACATATGTGTATCCAGGCCGGATTGCCTACATTGAGAGGCTCATTTCAGATGTTATAAGTATGAATCTAGTAACCTTGGCTATTGGGGATAGTGGATCCATGCTCATATACCTTCAGCTTAAGCCTAAGCTTGAGAATAACAAGTATGTGAAGAATGATTTCATGCTACCAGGGCCGCCTAAGGTCAAACATAAAGTGGAGAATGTGCCATCTCTAAATCCTACACTGACTATAGAGGTAGATGAGGAGGAAGAAGAACACAAAGATAGTTGAGGCTTGGATCATCGGGGCCAAAGGAATCCCACAAATAGAGTGGATACTGAGTGTGTGGATATACCACCTCAGGTGCAAGAAGGATACAAGGACTTAGACATGGTAGCAGTCAATGAAGAGAACTTCTTTAAGAGTGTATTAAAAAGACAAAGGACCCAAGGCGTGGGAACTCCATATTCTACAAGAAGATTATCATGACTCTCCCCTTAGAAAGAGGAAACTGAGAAGAAGAGGAGAAAGAAGAAGATGAATGAGGAGGTGAAGGAGTCTGCAGAGAGTGCGCCTAGGACCCCAGTGTAGCCAGAAGATATAGAGGATCCCAAAGATGAGGATATGAAATATGAAGAGGAAGGGGTAAAGGATGCAAAATAATCAGAGTATGAGCAACCTCACATGCATAATACTACTGAGTGTGTTGAAGGGCTAACTCCAAACCTTGGCACTCAAGTTCTTAAGGGGCTAAGAATAAGGAGAACAAGTGAAGAATATGTTGTTTCAAGTATGGGCTATGCTGAGGACACAAGTAAAATCATTCACTCCCATTTTCAAAGCACAGTGGACCTGAAGGATTTATATGGGTGGGAGCTGATGGAACCAGACATGGCCGCTATGTGTGCAAGGAAACATTTTTCCTGGTCCATACAGACTCACGTGGATGAGCTAGATTTTAATGTATGCAAGGATTTTTTCGTGTCAAGAAGAGTGAAGAAGGCACCTTAGAGAAGGCACATGACTATAAAGCCCACTCTCATGTCTGATGAGCAGTTGAGAAATGCCTTGGTTAAGGTATCTATAGAGGCGACGTGAAGGAATATCGATAAGGCTGCCACTATTAGAGCACTACCTAAAGATAACAAGGCAAAATCTGTAGAAATAACATGTCTTAAAGGAAATAAGGATCTGGAGCAAAAAAAGAATGAGGCCTTCATCAACATGGTGGAATAAATTGGTGACTATGTCCTGAAAGCAAGACCACATCTGGAGTCTAAGATACCTGAGAATTTTCCTTCGGCTATGCATTATGTGCACACATTAGTTGATCTGGTGCTTGAGGATGGACCGACTCGATTATTAGCACCAAAGGATCTTGAACAAGAAGCAGAGAGAGCAAGGGCATCTGTGGTTAACAATATTTCATCTTACAAGGCATTACTCCAAACTTTACAAGATGAGCTAAAGAAATTATATCCATCTCTAAACATATGTGCATCACCAGAAGAGGTGATTAGGATCAGGAATATGATAGAGGATAATGAAGTTCTAAAGGCAATGAAGGATGAGACTTTAGGGCATGCAAAAAGATTGGAATTGGTGAAAAAAAAGCATGAAGCCCTTTCAGCAACACAAAATCCACATAAGGAGAGGCTATATGAGATTAGAAAGTTCATAGTACAATGGATGGATCTTCTAGAGGGAAGGATGCCTACTATGGCTAATGTGGTCCTAGTTCTGCAGAATGAGAAAGGAGAGCTTACCCAAGATGAGTTGGAATCCATCACCACAGATGTTCCAGAGAAGACAAGAACCACGTTGGATGACACACAAACATTGAAGGCTTAGATTAAAATAGAATATCTAGATTTGATCCTCCTAGTTAAAGAGGAGGGTGTTGCAGAATAGAATTCTATTCTTTGTACACTGATTATTTACATTCTTATTCTTTATTCTTTTGGAACATCAGAAGGAATCACCATTTTCTGGTCAACAGTGTAGTTTAGTGTAGGGTAATGTTGAGTACACAAATTATGACACTAAGGATATGGCACACAAAATATTAGCGCATGGGAACAAGGTGCATTTGAAGGCACAGAAGGATAGGGAAGTAAATGTGCACCAGGACAAGCTGATTTGGGACTTAGCCATTTTCATGGTTACAAGCTAATTTTAGAGATAGTGTGCGCAACACATAAACATGATGGAGACTTTTTCAATACAAAAATTCTATTTTAGGGATGAGCGTCTACTAACCTCCATGCATGAGTTCGGGATAATACTAGGATTACTATTTCTAATTAACTGTAGGAGATATATTATTAGCATGCTTACATGTGTGCATATTATTGTAAAGGTGCATTGTTGTTTTTAGCATGCAACCTATTTTTAGTAGTGTGTAGGTGGTGAAGGGAAATTCCCCACCCCTATAAGTATGTATTAGTCTGAGGAGAGACACGGAGACACTATGCGTGGATTATTGTAAAGTTATGTTGTTGGATTTGATGAGCGCACGACTTAGGGTGATACTATTTATTGTAAGAAGCTTCTTTATTTATTGTGTTTGATATAATAGAGTATATTGGCTGGATAAAGGTGTTAAACATGACTGTAAATGGTTCTTGTATGGTTTATTTCATTATTATTATTGTTTAATTTATGATCCTTTAAGATCTAGATCTGGAATGTGCTATGTGGAATGTTTGTGCTTATTATGGTTCTAAATATGATTTATCTTCAACATGTTAACATCCTATATAAGCAACTCTAAAGAGGGGCTTGGGAACTTTGCACACTTTGGGTGAAGTCTCAGCTTAGGTTGGGTGATGTGCCAACATGCCTGGGTTGTTCATGGTGGATTCTAGGTTGCATTAATTACAGAGTTGCAATCAAAGCCGCGGGAACGCAAAAAAAAATGGGCCAGTGTGGGGTGATTTGAACAAGCAAAATTCAAGTTTTCAAACATCTTGCCGACTCATATAATGAAGATAAAGAAGCAGTTTCATATATAAATTAAAAAATGGGGTTCTATAGGGGCCCTAACCCATGATGAATAAAGTTTTATACATGTATAAGTAAGGACACAAGAAGAGTAACAATGCTCAGTTGTCACTTACTCCTACTTTGAAATTTTATCTGAGTGCAGGAAGCTTGTTCAATAGCTTGTTCTTCCTCAACATGAATTCATTTGAGCCTTTTGCCATCTGAAAAAACACAAAGGAACCTGCTAGATCCCGATACATCCCCATATCCATCAATGACTCAAGGTTCATTCTGAGACTGTCCATGATTTTATCCACTTCGATCTTCTTCTGATAGGAAGACATCCAGTCCAGATGATCCAAACCACCCGTGAAGAACATTGTCTTCCCTTTCCCCTTGTGAGGAGTATAATTATTGGGAGTGGACTAAGGGGGAATGTCTGGAGTGTCCAAAAGAGTAAGAACTACACCATGGGGACCAAGTGGAAGAAGAGATCTTGAGCTGGACTCACCCTTCCATCTCCTTATGAAGGGTGGGTGCTCTCTTAGAGAAATAATTAGTCAGGGTAATGAAAATGCCTACTCTATTGGAGGAGCAAGATGCATATAACGAGTGGAATATTGGACAACAAACCTAGCCTTGTTTTCCTTGATAGAGGAAATTTCTACCTTAGACAGATGAGAAGATAGAGACATTTCTTCTTCTCCATTCGAAATGATAATTAGGGGTTGGGAGCTTGATTTCCACTTCTTCTTTCTTGAAGATAGTGCTAGTGTGGTGGATGGTTGTAATGGCACAGGTCCTTCCTAATATTTCTCTAGAGAAATGATTCTCCACTCCAGTTAATCCATTTTTTGAGAAACGACATGCACTATATCAATGGAAGACTTGTCATACAACACATAGGACTCTTTGGGAATCTCCTTTAACAAAAATTATTCATTACATAAGAAAAAGAGACATTGCTAATATGTCTTCCCTAATACAGAAGGCCTCCTTTTAATCTAGAACTTATTCAATCTCATGAGGAGTACAGGCCAAACTTATCGATAGGTTAGGGGCCCTCTAGTATCCCTTGGGACTACGATATCAAACAAAGCTTTGAAAAAGGCTTCATCTGGACCATGCAGGTAGAAGATTTGGTTTAAATATTATGAAGAAATCTCTTTTAGACTATTTTCCACAACCATATTTGCCATTATGATGATAAAATCTATGCAAAAATTCTTCACTTTCAAGATAGAAAAAGGAATGCATAGTGGTGAGAAAGTAGAATTGAGTTTAAAATGAGGATGGTGTAGACATGTTGATTCGAGTGAAATCGTTACCATCAGATGAAAGAATATTTTTCTCAACTCACATGAGAATAATAAAATTGAGAGAAATTGGCACTATGCGATAGAAGGAGTTTTATTGATGTGATATAATCCATGTGAGGAAACTCAGTTCGGAGAGGTATGAATGTAGGTATGCATTGATCGAGGTAGATTTTCAAAGATGAAAAGGATTGCTTGTAACATCAAGCCATATGGAATCACCTATGAATGATTAAAAATGGGTTTTAAGAGGAAAGAAATGATTAAGAACTATCAAATGGCAGAAACATGGTGCCCCGATCATATCTGATGAAAGTAAGAAACGTGAATGGCTCACAAATTTTCCACCTGGAAAAAATAGAAAATAATATTCTCTTTAAAGATTTATGTTTTTTAGGGGGAAATAGAGGATGAGTGGGTGAGTGAAATTATATAAATGCAATGAGAATACTCTTGCATAGGGGGGTGTTTAAAATTTTCTAAATTTTTTAGAAGAGAAAGGCAAAAACTGAGAGAAACCATTTTTCCAAGAACTTGTCTGAGAAGCCTGTTAATTTCTTGAGCCTTAAAATAAAATCATGTCAAGATGGTTGTGAGTGTACAACCATTAACAAACATTGAGACTGTAAATTAGAATTTCCCTTGTTGATAAATTTGATGAGCCCTGAGTTAATTGTGTTAATCATAGGCATTGTTGTGTCTGTTTCAAGTTCAGGTGTTTCAAGTAGATATTCATGTTCCTGTTGCAATCTTATGTTAAGAATTCCTTTGAATCACATAGGATCTTATCCTTTTGGTAGCATTTTGGTAATCACAATTGTGTTGTAAGAAGAGATTTCATCTCATTTTGCAATAAACAATATTAAATTCATTTTGTTGATACATATTGTTTATTAACCCATGAGTGTATCTTAGGCATGATAGATCAAGGATTCTTGATGTTTAATTGAGTCTTTATCACGAGCTTTTATGTTTAAATTCTCAAAGAATGTGTGAAACCATGTATCTTTGGGCTTCCATGGATGCATATCTCCTGGTTGAAGGTTCATTATTGATTATTTAAAGTGTTTTTATCATCTTATATGCAGATCTTCCAATATTTGTTAAGAGTTCCCAAAGATTTGGTATAATTAACTTTATCCTACTTAATTCCCCAACAAAATACATCTAAAACCAACAAATCACACTAGAACTACCCATGCTTGCCTTGTTAAAGGTAAAATATGCATAAGCAAGCTAGTTCTATTGCTATCTTTAGTAGTCAGAGCCTTATTTTAGGAGACATCTGCATTGCCTAGATTGAAAACTCATGAGAGTTAGACTTTGTTGAATTGACCATGTCTTCCCAAGGTTATTTATAATTTTCCTTATCAAAGAGTGTCAAATACTACTAATATATTCATTTCCTTTACAAATACAAACTACAAAATGGGTCCTCTCACACTGGAAAAAGGTAGAGCCTAAAGTAGGAGGGTAGGTCATATCCTTAGCATGGCGCTATCCAACTCTTCCAAGCTCGAGTGACCAAGAGATGATGAGATCCTTTCTTGGATGTAAAATGACTTAAATCTTGATCCATCATTCTCTAGGCATCCTGATTAGCCTGTTGATATTACTCGAATAAAAAGGGAGGACCGATTTGAGTACCAACATAATGTTCAACCTCAAGCCCATCCTTTTATAGTCTTGCTAAGTTTATATGTCATTTGATTTTTGTCTCTACAAAAAAGCCCTGCTAAAATTTTCCTTTAGATATGTTCCATCCTCCATGTTTGGCCTCAAAGTGCATTGGGAAGATCAAATTTAGTGTTCAATCTGTCTTGTGAGATATGTTTGGCATAAAATCTCTATGGATGGTTGATTTTCATGCATGCAGACTCATTTTCTAAACTAGGTTGAGTGTATGATCTTTGTATATCATGCCTACATGTATTTTTAAGGTTTTTTTTTCTATTTAGGTGATGTGTTGGGACCCTGATTTATTGGCTAAGTACAAGAAGGCGCGTGAGCATGCAAGGCCTTGTTAAAGAAGAGCACGTAAGGTGAAAGCATGTAGAAATTAGCTTTAGAAGGTTTTAATAGAACAAGTAGCATGCACGCAAGGCAAAGTAGGATTTCAGGACAGCCATATTTGGCATATCAGGTAGGAAATGTGAAAAACATGACCTGACTACACATGCGGAATGGATAAGGTGCTAGCCTGGTGAAAATTTGTCCTAGGAAAAAATATACCCTACGATGGAAGCTTCTAGAAGATCATCATGGCAAGGACTGGATAGCTCAATCCTGGAGGAGCATGCTCCCATGGAGGACCACATTTGGACACTTGGTGACAGATCTGAAGCCTCAAAAAGGTGGATTGGCAGTTCAAGAGGCCCTTAAATACAAGAACCCATAGAGGAATAGAAATATATAGATCAATAGAGAGTAGAGCTATGTAAAAGTGTTGTGAGGAACTCTATTGGGTTAGGTAGATGACCTATAGGGGAAGGATGTATCAGGGGGTTTGGGTATGCAATTTTCCTTTCACATTTAGGAGGACTCTAATCTAGTTATGATGTATGACTTCGGTCTGCGATACTATGATATTTTGTAATGGATCTAATGTATGTGATGAAGTGGTTAGGTATGATGGGATATCAATATAATAGACTCTGGTTTATACATATATCTACGTATTTCTGTTTCATGTGTGTTATATGAATGAATATAAACTCCTATACATTTCCTTTTTTAGTTTAGTTCTATAAATTGTTAAATATACTTTTTTCTGAGATGACTACATTGATCTAGAAGTCATTCTGAGATCTATGATGAATGTAAGTCTCGTGTCCACTCGCTCTTTTTAAAGTTCCTTTCATAGATGATTATTTTCCACTTAACTCACATAAAAGAGAGACTCGACACCCGCGCATGCCTCGGGTGAGCACCCAATTCCCGCTGGGTGATAGGCTAGTGCACATGGGATTCATTTGTCCTTTAGTGGGTGTAAAAATGAATACATCTTAGTTCCGTTGCCGGGACCTCTATTCGAAGTTATAGTGGGAAATTGAAAGAGGGTTTAAAACCTGCAAGCAAGGATCACGAGGGACAACGTGCACATCAATGGACATGCGAACGACAATGTGAAGAGATCTCGAGAGGAGAAAGCATCAACCGAATGTGCATGCAAAGATTTGATAAATGGGCAGAACCTCGATAAGCCAAAAAACTATCCTCTATCTCATAGATCAAATGGGGTGTACATATAGGAGGTGTTGAGTAACCCCCAGTGCTGCAATCATGACAACTCAAGTAGAGAGGGGGAGTTACAATTCCCAGAATAGAAGTGTAACTCCCAATGATGCATATGACACACTGACGCACTGATGCGTAAGGGAATCTCATAATGACCCCTAAATGACACATGGACCTACGATCTCACCTAAGTGAGATGACTCACATAATGATGTGGAAAATATACACACCAACACCACCCTTCATCGTAACTTAGGATGAGGTGGCAAGTCAGAAATGAGAAATGGGTCCTAGTGCAAAGCCTGATGAGGTACCCATGTACAAGAAAGAAGTCCCAAGTAGTGAAGGAAAACCCAGTTGGAAAAACATCCACCACAAGAGAACAAAACACACTCTCTAATCTAGGAAAGATGCCAAATATGGGTCCCAGCCATAGACGAGCTTGAAAGGGTACCCATGCACAAATAGGTAATCTCTTCGAAAGAAGAAGAAGAGGGAAACGAGAGGAATGCAAAAGATGCCATGGACGGATCTGAACTCTGCAGCTGTAGGAAGTCTCCCAGAAGAATTTCGATGGCGAGATCCTCTGCCTCTAGACTAAAGAAGAGCCACCCACACCAAACTGTGTGCCTACCCTTATGAAGGACAAAAATAACATGCTAGAAGTCTGCCCACTCCGCAAAGGAAACCGAATGTAGAAGCACGAAGAACTTTGAGTCTGTTGCACGAAAGTGTGACATAGGTCTAGCGAGTGAGTGCTAAGGAACTGAAGGTAATGCCACATGAGTAGAACTGTTAGAGTGAAAAAGAGGAACACCTACAGAAAGGATGTCCAAGTGATGTGAAGAAAAAAAAATCCTCCACAACAAAAAAGGAATCCACAGCTAAGGGTGGATCAATGAAGGTCTCTGGAAATGTGGAAGTGACATGATTCCCGGAAGGGGCACTCCCAACAACAGAGATGATGAACTCCTCTGAAACACCTGTAGATGGATGAGGGACTTGTAGTGCATCACAAGTAGAATCTGCGAAAAGATAACTAAGGTCAGGTAGATACTCGTCCCAATGAGGGGGATTAACAAACATTAGAGTGATGTATGATAGGTATGAGTCATCTAATGAAGGTAGAGGAGTGAAAAGGGCCCCACACACTGGAAGTGGAAAGGAGGCAGGTGTGATGACTATATGAGACTGAGAAGGGGACTGCTTGATATCTGATGAGATGTGGGAAGTGTCAACACTCTCTAGAATAGTGAGAGAAAGAGGAGAACAGTCCTCTGCAGTACTCTCAACATCAGAACTGGATGCACAATCCTCATCATTAGAAGTAGAACCAAGTGATCCTGTGTTAGTGAAACTTTCATCACATGAAGAAATGGAGGAGATAATTGAATCATCAGCAGCAACAATGGCGGCAGTATGTGAAGGGTCTCCACACAAGGACTGAAGAATACTCCAGACACAGTGAGGTGGATCTGAATCTGCCATGTGAAACCAGAGAGAACGAGAGACATGTATCATCATGTGACGAAAGACATGGTCACAAGTGTCGAGGAAGTCCTCTAGATGACGATGATCAGCTGGTGTAGGAACTGACCCAAGCAAGAAGGGTAAAAGACCCTCGTGGGCGAAGTAACGTTCCATGGAAGCATGCCAAGCTGAATAGGTCTCTCTCTCGGTGAGAAGTGGCGGAGGCTGTAAGGTGATCCTATGATGCTCATGTCTAGAAAGAGCACTCTCCATGATGAAAAAAAATGCAAGATGCAAGGTGCAAGAAAGCAAGATGTCAGACTTGCCCGATAATGTGTCTGTGTGTGAAAACCCAAGAGTACAAGCAACCCCCCCAGAATGCGGCACTTTATAAAAGTAGTGCATTTATAAAATTAGCAATTCCATCACGTAAAGTGTAGAAAATCATGCAAATTTTACTAAAGAAGTTCTCAAAAATGAGCAGCGAGTCAAAAGTTATAGCATTAAAATGATTCCCGCAACTGATGGAAAAATGCACTAGACACTGCAAATGCATTAAAAAAGTGCATGAAATGGGTGCAAAGGGTATTGTGTGGGTACTCATTGGAAATGGCATGAAATTTTAGGTAGAGTTTGTTTTGACTGCGAGGGGGGATTACTCTCTTACCAACCTTGAACCTCACCCTCCGTCTTTGACACTCATAGGAGGGTATTAAATACAAGCAAAAACAATTGTCTAAAACTTATTACATGCCATGAATGTTTTTTTTATGATCTTAAAACATTAAGAAAAGATAATGAGGGGGCCCACGTTGGAGGAGCTGTTCGAATGCCAAGTTGGAGGGTCGACGTGATGGGCTGTTTGGAGGGAAAACCACCAAAAGGAGTTGTACAGGCTATTGATGGTGCTGCAAACATGTGGGAGGCTGTTGAGGGTGTTGGGAGCAGGTGTGGCAGGTTTGCACATGCGGGAGGAGCCGTTTGAAGACCCAAAATGCCCAAAAAACTTTTCAAGCAAAGACTGAGCCATTGAATATGACGTTGCAGGTTGCTGGAGATGTGTAAAACAGTTACTGGAGGTGCTAGGAGTAGATGTTGTAGGTCTGCACAAGCTGGAGGAGCCGTTTGAAGACCCAAAATGCCAAAAAAAGGCCTAAAAACGCCCAAAAATGGCTGAGCAAAGTAAAAAAATGTTTTTCCAATGGAAGAGGACGCTGGAGGAGTCGTTTAAAGGGAAGAAGGCAAGTTTGCAATAGTAACAGAAAAAAATGGTGAGCCAAGGATAGTAATGCGGCCAAGAACAAATTCAAATGGCGAACACCATAGATGATTCCTTTAGCGAACACCACCATAGATCCAAATGGCGAGAAAAATTTCAATGCAAGTCCTAAACAGGTCCAACACAGGTGGCTGAGTGTGCAAAAAATGTCCACAGTCAGAGAAACGAGTTGCAGGAAGCAAGAGCTGAGTCACCAGCAAGTTGTCGGTCAAGCTAATGTCAGAACGAAGAACCAATGTAAACTAGCACAAAATACACATATATGCAACTCGGAATGCATTAGACCTCAAGAAAACACCTCTAAACACACATGTAAACCCAAAGAATTGAGCGGTCAAAGACACTAAACTCGAAAAACACTAGAAACTCGAACACAACCAAATGAACCACGAATAACCCAAACACTGAATAGAGGTATAAATGCCTGAATCAATGCATTGAAGCACATAACAGAATATCCATTACGACACACGCAACGAGAACTAGATATCACGCTAGAAGCCAGAAAACACGCACAGAAACATCGATGAGTGCATGGATCCACAAGATCTGCTTTGATACCATGAAAGAGGGTTTAAAACCCGCAAGCGAGGATCACGAGGGATGACGTGCACATCAACGGACATGTGAACGGTAGTGTGAAGAGATCTCAGGAGGAGTGAGCATCAACTGAATGTGCATGTAAATATTTGACAAATGGACAGAACCTCGATAAGCCACAAAACTCTCCTCTATCTCATAGATCAAATGGGGTGTACATATAGGAGGTGTTGAGTAACCCCCAGTGCTGCAATCATGACAACTCAAGTAGAGAGGGGGAGTTACATTCCCAGAATAGAAGTGTAACTCCCAATGATGCATATGATGCATTGACGCATTGACGTGCTGGCACACTGACATGTAAGGGAATCTCATAATGACCCCTAAATGACACATGGACCTACGATCTCACCTAAGTGAGATGACTCACCTAATGATGTGGAAAATATACACACCAACAGAAATAGCATACATCATGATCTGTGCAACGAGTGATGATAGAACATCTAACTCTAGAAAGTGTTGAATCATGGTTCAAGAGCACGGAGGAAGAATTTTCTCAGATATTCAACACTGGGCTTAAGTTTTATGTATTCATGGATGGGTAGAAGGGAACCTCTACCATGAGTTGTATGAAACTTTCTTCTGTTTCTTCCCAGTAGAGCTATATGAATGGCTCTCTACATATGCATCTAGACAAAGCTAGTATTATAAATCATGTGCGTGGACCCAAGAAGAGTACCTGAGGTTGTAAGATGTAGATTTGACATAGACACGTGCTATTGATCACTGGTGGAAGAGGGTTCTGACTAGCTATAATTTGGAATACACCATTTTTACGTATTCTTTCCCAAAGATCACCGAGTTCGAGTTTCTAAGAGATCCTAGAGAATCATTTTTACGTGTTATCCCTCTGGATATGAAGATCTTAGTCGTTACTTTGAGTTTAGAAGCATTCCCCATGGCCGGCTAGGATCTCCGAGCATTGGGAAAAGGAAGTTAGGGTGGAGGGAGATGGAGGAAATTTCAGCTGAAAATTAAAGGGAGGAGAGACGACTCAAGTATAATGAAGCTTGAGGAAAAGGAGATTACTTAGATAACGCAAGGTAGCAAGTGTGATGGATCTATAGAGGTAAACATTGTGAGAAGGCATTGAAGTTCACGCAGAGGATGTGGTATCCTGAGAAGTCTTATGCTACCCCATCTTGGAAAGTCACGTAAGAGAAGCCCCTTCAACTTCTGATGAGAGTTTCATCGTATGGAGAAAGAAGAGCCATCAACACACATCTGAAACCCACCTGGTGAGACCGATCCATAGCGCTTGATCTTTTAGATTTAGGAAAAGAGTATTGTTAACCCATCTGGGTATCAGTAGAAGTGACCGATATACACCCATGAGATATAATTTCTCATTTGGGACTTCTATGGCTGCACATACCATTCCAATTTTTAGAGGAACTTTTGGAGTAGAGTGTGGATACACAAGCCTTCGGTCTCGCATCTGGAAATGGCACAAGGTACACTATTGGTAGTGGGACATTATCACAAACCGTCAGGACATGTATTTCAGTGGAACTTTGGGGGACCATTGGTGTGACCACTATAGGACCTAGTGGATCTAGTGAATCTAGGGGGTCAGAAGGAACAAGATCCTAGTGGATCTGGGGGGTCAGGAGGAACATAACCTAGTAGACCTAGTGGATCTAATGGAGGGAACAATGGAGGAAACATACCGGGGGAAACCAAGGCTCTGAATTGGGAGGAAAAGGACCCCAACCACCCCTCAAGTGTTTTTTGAGATGTCTTTGCACTTACAAGACTATAGGGGTATTGAAGATGTTACAAAACATGTGCACAAGTGTGAGTTACTATGGAAAGCAAAAGAGATCACTAGTCCTAGAGTGGAAGGAAAGCCAGTTTGTAATGATGTTGCAAGGACGCGAGCATAGCTGGTACCAAAAAATATGACCCTCATCAGACGGTGGTGGATTATATTGCTTTAAAAAATGCCTTCTTTAGAAGAATTCCACATCCCTGAGTTTGAACAGAAGAACATTAGTGCCCTAAAGGAGATTCAACATGGAATGGTAGAGAATGTGTGCGAGAGTATGACACATGGTTTTAAGACTCTCCTGTCAAAATTATCATATGACACTCACCCTTCACATCACACTCAATGGTTTGTTAGAGGGTTGATAACACCATTTAGAAGAGATTTATCTCATAAGACTTTCACAGACTTGCGCGAGGCGTTAGAAGTTTCTCTATGCACGCTGAAGCTATCGGAAGTTTTGATACTAGATGGTTAGCCCATTCCTGGAAGCTCAAATCACTGTTATGACTAAGCAGTTAGAAAAGTCATCTGCAAACTTAGGTCATGAGACTCCCAGCGGAATGTGGTGTATATATTGTGAAGTGGAGGGGCATTGCAAAGGATAGTTAGCCCCTAGAAGACAGTACGGTCCGTAGTGGTAGATTGTGAAATTTTCCATGGGAACCATGATGTGAGTAGATTTCCCTTGTTACAACACACAATGTCGGAAGAATGTATCTTTCTCAGTGTAATATCTACACCTCTATAGCCCATGATACTAAGGATTGTAGGCTTATTGACCATATCCATGATGCCATTGATCTTGGTGTGCGCCAAACTAGTCTTGCTAGTAGTTCTAAGGGTGATGACTACCATTATGAGGAGCACGCAAATGGAGGTGCATGTGGAAGAAATTCTTGTGGAGGATTCCATGGGGTCGTGGTAACTATGGAGGAGGAAGAAGTGAGTTTCCAGCGGGGAACATGTTATAATTGTGGATCCACATAACATTATAAATGAGAATGTTCTTATCTATTACAATGTTCTTGGTGGTGCAGAAATAAGCACAAGTATGAAGAATGTGTCCAAAACTCTATGAGCATATGAACCAGCAACACTGAAAAGATAAGGGCACTGCTATAGTGAGCATAAAAAGGGCTGATTCAAAATGGATGCCAAGAGTGGTGTGTGAGTCAGAGATAAAACCTGTACTAGTGACAACGCATGCAGAGGCCTCGTGCACCAAGGATATGCCCAGAACAAAGACATTAGTTTCAAGAGAAGAGGTGCCACATGGAAATTACCTAGACCCTACCCATTAGAAATATGTATATCAGGAGACTATGGATGTAATTTCAGAGTTTACAAGGGGAGATACAGTGTCTCAAGGAGTAATCGAGGTAGGTGGGGTAGTAGAAGGATAACAAGGTTCCAAGAAGTGACCTAGATGAGGTCAAAAAATTATGTAAAATGTTGAGGTAAGAGAATATTATTCCCTTTCTGGGAGAATGGCTAGGGGAGAAGTTACCACGTGCACCAGAGTGGAGCACAAGAGATAGGTTTTACATGTACAAACCTTTCTCCTACATAGCCTTTAATATGACAAAGAAAGTAATCTGAATGCATTAGCTGATGGATGGCTCCTAAGCAATATCCTAATCAACATAGGAGTGAAGAAGTGAATGTTATTACCTTAGATGCTTGGCATCAGATGGGAAGGCCCGCATGTTGCAGCCTTCTTCAAATGTGATGTCTATGGAAAAACAAAACTAAGGCAATTCCCATCAGAGTTTTAAAGGATGTAGTGATCACCATTTAGGGGGCCAAGTTTACTGTAAACTTCAAATTCTTGGTGCTCGTTGAGGCAGAGAATTTTCCAGCATTGCTTGTGCACCCATGGTGTTATAAGAACAATCTTGACATAATGTTTAACAAAGGATATATCCAGTTTCAAAAATGAGGAAGAATGGGTGGTCATCCCTTTAACAGATGGAAAGTTGGCACCCTACACAAAGCCATTAGGAGAATAATTCCTTGATAGAATATATGTATTCACTCAATCAAAGATCCTGAGATAATTCATCCCTACAGAAGGAATTATCCTAGTTTGAGCATGCCCAGTCCTGTGAGTGACTACTATAAGCATGGCGTGTGAAAATTGGGCACATGGGACCTATGAGTTGATCAGACGAAATTTAAGGAGGATCAATAACCAAGGTGACAAAGGCACGTACAGTCTGATGCACCTAGGAGGAAGAAAACTACCAAGTTACTCAGGAGGGGCTAATCTGGAATATTTCTTATGGGAAATGGAGGCCCATTAGAGAAATGAGAATGAAAGGAGGAAATTGTTTAACTATAGCCTACTCGGAACTGCTGTGCACTGGTGGGTGACAGATCGGGAGAACCTCTTGGAATGGCACAAGGTGAGAATTTCCTTCTCCATAAGTTTTTATAGGAGCAATGCACCCATTGCTATAAAGGAATACCATGGTAAAGAGACCGCTTCCTTCCATATTCAATCATGTGAGACAACCTAGGATGGGGAGCACAGAAGCATTACAAACTTCATTATGGGTTCACAAGTTGTACTCCACCCTGTAAGGTTGTGCACGTGCATAGTATATCCACTCGGAGATGTGTCGTCAAACTGGTGATTGGAAAGAATTGGTGGCTGATCTCATTCAAACATTTGAGTATTAGAGTACGAAGGCCATCAGTGCATAATGTGTTCTATGTAATCAAGCACCTTACAATAGGGGACAGTGTTATGGTAGAAGACAAAATACAAGAATTTCTAGGTGAACCTAGCTTGGAGGTGCACTTTGAGGAAGAAGAAAATAGAAGAGATACAACTTAAGCATGCATATGTATGGAAAAATAAAAAGGGAAGATGGTGTATGTTCTTGATGGGGAAGAGGTGGAAAAACTTGGATGATTAACCATTCTGATAGGGACGCGTCGAAGTCATAGATAGTGCTGATGAATGAGTGCATGTGCCTACTATGAAACTTTGAAGATGAAAAAGGTTAATATTGGCTCAGAAGCTAGAACCCAATGTAGGCAATCATTGGAGACTATTAGTTAGAGAAATAAGTATCTAAAATCATTTATTTGTTACATGAATTCCAATATTTTTTTCCCATGTGGGTATTATGAGCTTAAAGGCATCCACCATTCCTTGGTGGAGATGAGGATAAAGCTAAAGGAAGGTGCATGCCCAATTAGGAAGAGGCCATACCATGGATGAATCCCAATTTGTGCGTAAAGGTCAAGGAGGAGATAGAAAAAATGATAGCATCAGGTATCATTGAGGCTATGGAAGAATCAGAATGGATAATTCCAATGGTGATTAGTATCAAGAAGGATGAGAAGATAAGGATCTATGTTGATTATAGGGACCTGAATGCAGTGTGTGTCATTCATCCTTTCCCAACCCCATTTACTAAAAAAATCTTAGACGAAGTGGCAGGACGCGAGGTCTACTCTTTCATGGATGGATTCTCAGGCTATCACCAGGTAAGGATTGTGAAGGAGGACCAAAGAAAGATGAATTTTTGCCACTGAGCGGGGAATTTTTTTCCTATACAATCATGCCTTTTGGGTTGAATAATGTGCTTGCTATGTTCTCATGCGTATTATGGTGCAATAGCTTTCCAGGATTTCATCCATAAATTTCTTCAAGTTTACCTGGATGATTGGAAAGTATATGGGTTAGTGAGGGACCATTGTGACAACTTAAGGTTGATGTTTGAAAGGTGTTCGGTAGTTGAGGATATCCCTCAGCATTAAGAAATGTGTCTTTATCTACCCTGTGTGGAACATTATTGAGGACACATCATATGTAGGGAGGGCTTACTTAGTAGATCCTGCTAACAGTTGCAGTAATTGTGGGATTGGGGGAAGCCTACTAGTCAAAGCATAGTGCGCTGATTCCTTGAACACACGGGTTACTACATGAAGTTCATCAAGGGATACACAAATATTGTTACACCTTTAGAAGAGTTACTTAAACACAAGGGTGCCTTCCATTGGGGAGAGGCACAACAGAAGGCACTTGACAATTTAAAGGATAGGCTTGTCACTATGCCCATACTACGATTCCCCTCTTAGGATAATCCCTTCCATATTCATGTTGATGCCTCAAGAATTGCCATTGGAGTCAGTACTTGCACAACATGGTGAAGGGATTGTTGATCATCCTTTATGCTTTACAAGTAGAAATTTGACACCAACAAAACAAAATTATACTACAACTGAGCACGAGGCATTGCCTATGAGCTACGTGCTTCACATGTTTCAGACATTATTTCCTAGCACACCCCTTTTATATTTTACACTGGCCATATGACAGTTGAAATATTTAATGAACAAACCCATTCTACAAGGGCGCATATGTCGGTGGGTACTATTGTTCCAAGAATTTGAGTTCACGGTGGTTGTCAAACCAAGAAATAGTAATTCCGGACCTGATCATTTGTCTAGAATCGATTCAAGGGAGGACGCACAAAGCATTGAGGATACCATGCCAAATGCACAACTATTTAGGTTATGGCACATGCCATCAAACTTGGAAGATATTGTAGTATTTCTCAAGATAGGTATAGCACCGGAAGGAATGAAGGCATTGGATAAAAAATCAGTTGGCTATACGCTCCGCGCCCTATATGTTGATTAGTGGGGATTTATATAAATTAGGACGTGATGAGATTCTACGCTCGGTGTGTGATAGAACATGAGTTCCTAGACATAATAGAGGAGGCAAATGGAGATTTAGTGCAAGTGGACATTATGCAGGTGATGCCACTACACACAAAATATTAATGGCCAGATTATGGTGAGAGACCCTCTATCAAGACTGACAAGGAATATTGCAAGGTGTGTGACCATTGTTAGCACATTGGAAAACTAGGGTGAAGATATGAAATGCCTTTGTGCCCTGTTCCCAGGGCACTGATCCATTCAAAAAGTGGGCTATAGACTTCATAGGCCCTATTGCACCATCCATGCGATAGGAATGGGTCACATTATATAATCACTTACAAAAATTACTTGACAAGGTGGGTAGAAGCAACACCTACTATGGATTGTACAATAACTACTGCAGTAAGGTTTCTATGGGAAAAAATTATTACAAGGTATGGGTGCCCTTTGAGTTTGACTAGCGATAGGGGTACACATTTATTAAAATGAGATAGTAAGGATTCTATTAGCGGAATTCATGGTGGCTCATCACAAGACTACCCCTTAACAATCCATAAGAAAATGAAACCACAGAAGCATTTAACAAAATACTAAGTCATACCCTAACCAAAATTTGTGACACTTGGTAGACAAGATTGGGATGAAAAAGTATCAGTTGTTCTTTGGGCATATAGGAAAACCTACAAGAGGTTAAATAAGGCCACACCATTTCAATTAGTGTTTGGTGTGGAGGATGTCCTACCAGTTGAATTCATGTTACCTTCTCTATGTATAACGTGCGTAGGATGATTGGTCTGATGAACAAGCACTGGAGGAAAGAATTGACAAGTTAATGTAATTGGACAAAAGACGATCACTTGCTAGGTGGAGCCGAGAAGACTGAAAAAGAAAGAAAAAAGGCAGGACATGATAATCACATTAAGAACAAAAAGTTTTAGGTTGGGTAGATGGTGCTGCTATATGATTCCAAGTTTCTGCGCCATCTTGAGAAGTTAAAATTCCATTTTTTGGGTCCCTACGTCATCTCGTACATCCTTGATTCAGGTGCGTGCCAGTTATAAGTGTTGGATGGGACGAGATTGCCAAGACATTTCAATGGGAGTAGGCTAAAGCCCTACTATAAATAAGTCTTCTTGGTGTTTGTAATAAGGTAGTATTGCTAGATAGTTTAGGATTTCCTTTAATACAATTTTCTTTTCTTGTGTTTCCCTTTCTCGTTTTTTTTTTTTGTGTTGCGCCTTGGGCACCGGTAATCTCATTACTTTTTAAAAAGGTTGTGAATGCGCGGACAACCACACATCATTTTAGTGTGGGGTGGAATGATGTGAAAGAAAGTTAAAGGTGTGAAGTACCAGGAAGGATTATGTTGGAAAGCCCGGATTGGATGGCCCTGTGAAAGGAACGTAAGGGTAATAAGCACGTAAATAAGAGATGAGCGCAAATGGTTAGTGTCAAGAAATCCATGAAGAAACCACGTACCAAAAAAAAGGAAGAGTGCAGGAACAACATGAGGTAGGCGATGGAAAAAATAGGGAAAATGAAAGAAGTACCTTCGGCGCTGGTAACACATGTGTAAGAGTCTTCTATCAGATAGATTTTTTGCATGCTAGAAGGTTGTAGGATTATCTGCACAAAGGTTGGGTGCGTGAGTTGGAGTGCTAGAGTACAAATTAGTGGAAAACACCTTAATAAGTGTTGAAGTATGGTGGTAGGTGAAGTAGCATTTAATTCTAAAAAGAATAAAAAATCTATAAATAGGAGGTTGGGCACCTCATTATGGACATTGCGAATATGAAAAAAGTAAGCTCTTGTAGACTAGGGTTTCCAGAATTGATCTTTGTGAAGAAATTAATGCATGAGTGACTAGATTTGATCTGCAAACCAGAAGGAAAGAAGTTCACAGGTGTAGAGAAAATAAATTTTGTGGAGAAGCACCATCTGGTGAAAAAGGTTATTCATAAGATTAAGGTCTGAGATTGGAGAAGGTAGAAAAGTGGAGTAAGTAAGAGAGGTTGAAGTGTTAAGATAACATAAACCATGACACCTAAGAAACTAACTATATCACCTAAGAAGCCGAAGGGAAAGGGCAAGGGAAAACAACTAGAAAACCTCGTAAGCATGAATGAAGAATGGTACGCAGAGACGCAGTACTCGGATGTGGTTTTTCTTGGGAAAGAATGGGATTCCCACTTAAGAAACATGACAGTGAGTGATTACAACCATCGCACAAAAAAGATAGAAAAGGAATAGGTGTTGGAGTTGGCACGACTGACAAACAAGAGGACACCAGAGGGTTTACCTATCTATAGTGACGAGGTAAAATTAAAATTTGAGAAGGTGGGATTGTTATAACTCTATGATTTTCCTTATTTTGGAAAACCTGAGTGCCTCTATCAATGGTTAATGTCACACGTACATGAGGACCAATTTTACTTTGCAAGGAGCAAGATGTGCATAACTCCTCAGCTGATCTCAAGATTCACATGCCTCATATGTGAAGGAGAAAGTATAGATGATGACCTGAGTGACAAGGAAGCCATAAAAACAACCATCACTGCATATGATTATAAGAAGGGGTCATGATACTTTGATATCACAGAGATCCAAGACCCTATCATGAGAGTGGCCACATGCCAGGTGACAAAGTTGAATGACCAAGAAAGGTGGACATAGGTAAATAAGGCATGGTTAAATGTGTGTAGGAAAATATCAGAAGGAACTATCTACAACTTTTCTGCCTTCATTGCAGATGAAATTATCAGCAACGTGCAAGAAGGAGACAAGATACTCTTTGGCAATGTCCTCTTCTAATTTTTTTTCTCAAAAATTGGAGTGCTAGATGTGGTAGATAAGTTTGGTTGGGAATATCCAGAGGAAGACCCCTCGCCCGTGAAAAGATTGGAAAAGTACACTTGCGATAGCATGACGACTTCTCACAAAGCACACCTGGAAAAATGGTATAAGCACTTAAGGGATGCATTTGGGGCGGAGTGGAGGATCCCAGAGCAGCTTCTAATGCTCATTGATGGAGAAGCCAAATTTAAAGTGTACCAACATTTCTACATTGGCATATTTAAATTGACAGATGAAAACATGGGCCCCTGGTGCAAGCTCCCCTTCTCCTTCACCGCTCAATATTTCCAAGCAGGGGTAAACATGTTTAAAGAGGCCAAAAGACTAAGGTTTGACCT
This sequence comes from Taxus chinensis, assembly GCA_019776745.2. NCBI lineage: Eukaryota > Viridiplantae > Streptophyta > Pinopsida > Cupressales > Taxaceae > Taxus > Taxus chinensis. The sequence continues at coordinate 60,016,709 of CM034147.1, read as the reverse complement.
TAGTGAGGTAGATCAATACCACAAGGAGTTGCGTAGAAATCTCGTTTATCCCAAGAAGTGCACGTACATGGAAAGGTATGTCTCCCATTTAGTTCAAATGACAAAGCCCCAGACTTTTCCAATGGCAGGAGAGACTACAACAAGGGTATATCTATGCATAAGACCAAAGTTTGAAAAGGGTGCATATCTGGAATGTGATGTTTCCATCCCTGAAGACCCCATGGGTAGAAAGAATCCCATGCCGGAAAAGAAAGGAAAATAAGTGGTGCAAGGGAAGAAGGCACCAAGTGTCCAAAGTGCACCACAAGTGGGTGCCCCATGGACAAGTGCTAGAACTAGTACCTACACACATAGAAAAAGGTCTCTAGTCAGAGAAGAGGCACCAGAAAAAGAAAATCCTATCACAAAGGAGAAGTCACTAGAGGAGGAAGAAGAAAGATTTAAATCTTCTATATTGGAATCCCCAGTTAAGAAAAAATAGAAAGTGATGGAGGAGGTTGATTTGGAGGACACAGAGAGTTTGGAAGCCTACCGAGGTGAGAGGGGTGATGACGAAGAAGATGAACTTGAAGGAAAGTAGGAACCACTAGTGTTTGATGTACATGATTCAGAGAAAGAGGGCGAAGAAGAGAAAAATGAGTTTTTGTTCATGCAAATGAAGGGTAGCTAGGAGGAGGAAGACACCCAAGATAAGGGAGGAAGCGAAGAAGTGAGTATGAAAAATTAGACTCCAAGCCTCATGCAGGAGGAGATAAACGAGGTGGCAGAAAAAGAAGTGGCGAAAGTCATTGAAGCCTTGGTAGAACAAGATTTGGAGCATAGCACTGAAATAGCTATGAATGAAGATAAAGAAGAAAGTGTGGGAAAAGATCATGGCAGCATAGGAGGAGGCCCGAGTTTGACGGTATGTATTCCTAAGGGCACCACATAGGAGGAAGGCACACGGATACCCAAAAACCTAGAATGGGCTATATCGATGATCCAAGTAAGGTGTTGTGTGCATGTTTCCAAAGCATAGAACCAAGAGAGAAAATATTGGCCATGAAGTTGTTTGATGAGGAAGGTGCATACCCTTGGATGAGGAAATGATTTCTTGGGAAATTTATTCCCACATCGATGAGCCATAATTTGAGGTAAGCTAAGGGGAAATAATTAAGGTTCATGATTGAAAATGAGATAACCCCTTGGCGAGTGCTCAACGGCTATCAAACAAGTAAGTTTGCAACGCGCTGAACAAGGTCTTGGTTGAACTAGAAGCCAGGTTATTTGGGAGGAACGAAAAGGTAAAATTCCTAGAGGCATAGCTAGAAAAGAGGGAAAAAGAGCTCGAAGAAAGGACCAAGGACTTAAAGTAGGAGGAACTAATCAGCGTGCATCTAAAGCGTGAACTAAGGGAAGAGAAGGAAAGGGTGTGTGAGGTATACAAGAAGGTAGAATCCATCATATATGCCATTTTTTTGAATCATCCAGACCTAGCACTGCCCACACAAAAGCATGGATATTCCCTGGAGTTCCTAGAGGACTTAAAACGTATTCTCATCATGGAGAGGCAGCCACTAGCCTTAGAGTCCATGGAAGAAGTATCAGCGTGCTTGAAAAGGGAAGACAAACTGAAGGTTTTTGTACTCATTTTTACCCTTAACATAAATAAAGGAACCCCATACACACCGGCCTATCACCCAGTGAAAGCTGGGTGCTCACCCGAGGCACATGCGGGTGCTGAGTCTCTCTTTTATGTGAGTTTAGTGGGAAACATCATCTATGATTTGTGTTTAAAAAGACCTTCAAATGGGTTCAGGACATACAAGAACCATAGGGCTTAGGACGGACTCTAGATCCTTGCAGTTCATTCCAGGTAGAGTACTTAACAGAATATATAATGCATATCACTTCAAAAAGAAACATACAAGCATCCTTACTTAGCATGAAAGTAAAGAGAACTCATGAGAGAGAAGTATGCATCAGAATCAATAATATTCATGTGTATATATATATATATATATATTATATATAAAATAGGTAACCTCATTACATCCATTGAGCCATTACAAAGGTGTCATAGAGAAGCAGACCACAGTCATGAATTATAACTAGACTTATGTAACTAAGCTATCAAAAAGAAAATTATAATCCCCATGCCTAATACATCCCTCTCCTGAATGAAATTATCCATTAACAAGAGTCCTTGTAGAGAGAATACTCTCACTCTCTCTTTTACTCTGTAATGCTTGTATTTATAACATTGCCAACTAGTGCCATCAGATCTAAAGCCAAGTTTTGAATTTCATCCTCCATGCAAGCATGCTCCTCCAAGCCTGATACTTTTTCCCATAAGAGGCAATACATGCTCCTTCTGGGCCAACCTGTCACTAGGCTGGCACCTTATCCATGGTAATTGGCTCATGCTTTTCACGTGTTCTAGAATGTCCAATTTGTCTAAGTCCCAAACCCTTGGTTCTAGAATGTTCTTTAAACCATTTTCTAAAACCCTACCTTACATGCTTTAGACCTTTTGTGTTAATATTCCAGGGGCCCAACATCATACACCTGTTATTTTTCAGGAACATTTTCCTTAGTGAGAGAAAGAATACAACTCACGCCTAGGAAAATAATAAGAGGATGAAAGAATGGGAAAGAAGAAAGAATGTGAGAGTGAAAGAATCATTACAACAGATTAGGAAAATCCTTTTACAAGTCGGCCTCCAGTTTATTCCAGGCATCGACTATGCCTTGCGCTCTTTGACGGACATCACCAACTAGGGTAATTACCTCTTCAAAATTCAATCCATCTCCTTGCACACTCATAACATCTGTGATTTTATCCAACTCTTTTCATATATCCTCTAATGCATCCATTCTTTGTGTGATACGCGGATATAGCTCCTTTAACCGGTTTTTGATTGAAACCCATAAGGTTTCAATGGCCTCTGATTTCTTCTCAACCTTGGCAAGGATTTTGTCTTGTTCCACCCTATTCCCCTTGTTTTTATCCTGGAACTCATTGATTTCAGCCTCATGAGTGGCAACCAAGGTGCCTGCCACTTTGTCTTTATCCGTGTAATTTTCATATGCGGCCTTAGCAGTCTGGGAAGTGGCCTTTATATTAGCAAGCACTCTTCTGTACTTTGCGATGAGTACCACGATTTTCAACTTATCTTCCCTCTCTAAGTGCGTGGAAACTTCCTCTATAGATTCCAAGGATGGTGGCTATCTTTCCATGGTGAGCACTCTTGTCAAATCCTCCAGGCATCCCAAGGAAGATCCATACTTCTGTGTGGGTGATGCCAGGTCCAGATGTTTTAATAGTATGGCCCCATTGCTGGATTCTACCTTCTTGTACACAACACTCACCTTGGCCTTTTGATCCTTCAATTCCCACTTCCATTGGGTGCTGATTAATTTTTCCTAGCTTTGCTCCTTAGTTAATTTTGCTAGCTCTTTTTCCTTCTCCTTTAGTTCCCCTTCCAGATCCCTGATCCTATCATTACGCCTGAAGAGTCTAGCTTCTATCTCAACGGAGACTTTGTTAAGCACGTTGCTCAATTGTTCATCTGAGAGCTGCTAGGTATCCACCACTAGGTTATCTTCTCCTAGTCCTGGAAATGTTAATATTGCCCCTTGGATTACCTCAAACTCTGGTTCATTAAGGTGGGACTCAATTGCCCAAGAGATCACTTCCGTGTCCGCGGGTAGGCAACCTCTTTGTCAAAAGATGACATGCATACAAGCTCCTCCATTGGAAGTGTACCCTAGAACCACGTGTGAAAAACCTTCTTGGGGTCATCAATATAACTCATCTCTAACCTCCCTCCCTCTACACGCATTCCTCCCCTGCGCGTTCCCTTGGGAATACTTACAGTCAAAATCGGGCCTTTGGTGCCACCACATTCCTCTTCCATGCTCTCCTTCTTGTTTAAAATAGGATCTGCACTGTGCTCCACCTTTTCCTCCACCAGGTTTTCAATGTTCCTTGTTTCTTCTTCTTCTACCACCTTGGTTGCTTGTTCTTTTGTCGAGCTTGGCACCTTTTGTTTCCACGCGCTAGCCTCTTCATCTTTTACCATGCCCTAGGCGCTTCCTTCTACCTGGCTATCCTTGCATCGGACAAAAAGAAACCATTGTTCTTCTTCTCCGCATTCCTCCTCCATATCATTTATATTAAAAATAGGTGGCCTTTGATATTTCTTGTGGTCCTCCTCCCCACTTACTTCTTCCTCACTACCATCTTTCTCTTCTATGCACTTATCCATACTCCCAGCTTCTTTTGAGGTGGTCCCCTCTTCTACCTTCTTCTTTTTCCTAACCAGAGATTCTAGTGTAGGTGACTCCGTTTCTTCCTCTGAAGACTCCTTATCTAATGGTTCCTTTGGTTTAGAAGTATTTTCTCTAATTATAGCCTTTTTCTTACATGCATACGTGCTGGTTCTGGCACTTCTCCCAAGGGAATCTATTTCCTGTGTCCCCACCACACTAGGTATTTTCTTTTCTAGTTATTTTTCCTCCTATTTGAGCGTGGGCCTTTTCCTCATAGTTGGATCCTAAGGTATATATACCTCATTCTCTAGGTATGTGCCATTCTTTGACTTGGGCCTTATACGAATGAAAATGCATGCCGTGGATCCTCCTGTAATGGACAGAGTCATGGGCCTTATCATTTGTACTTCATGAGACACATACCACTCTATGTACACACACTTGCCAGGGTAGACCAACCCTTTGCGTAATTCCCTATGGTCGTTTTCCAAGCCACCAAGGTCCAACTTAAACTTTTTGGATTCCTTGAATTTGTTTACTCCCACTTGGAAGTACTGAGTTGTGAAGGAAAAGGGGAGCTTGCACCAAGGGCTCCATGAATCATCTATCAACTTGAATTTACCCAGGTAGTAATGCTGGTACACAACAAATTTTTCCTCTCCCTTGGTGGCCATTGGTAGTTGTTTAGGAATTCTCCATTCTACCCCAAACGTGTTCCTTAGGTGTGTGTACCACTTCTCCAGGTGTGCCTTGTGCACTGTTGTCATAGTGTCACAAGCGTACTTCTCAGATCTTTTGGCGAGTGAGGGGTTTTCATCAAGGTACTCCCATATAAATTTATCTAATGTGTTTGGTACCCAAATCTCTAAAAACACAATGGTCAGCAACACATTTCCAAAAAGGATCCTTTCACCTGCCTTCGTGCAGTTGATAATTTCATCTGTGATGAATGCGGATAAATTATAGATGGTGCCCTCTGAAATTTTTTTGCAAACGTTTAACCATGGCTTACTGACTTGAGTCCATCTCTCCTAGCCATTTAGCTTTGACACTAGGTGCGTGGTCATCTTCATTACTGGATCCTTTATGTCTGTGACATCATAGTATCTTGACCCCTTTTTGCAAGCAAGAGTGGCGATAGTTTCCTTAATCGCTTCCTTTTCTGTCAAATCATCTTCCAACCTATCTCCTTCACATATGAGGCCTGTGAATTGTGAAATGAGATAAGGAGTTAGGTGCATCTTGTGCCCCATGAAGTGGAAATAGTCCTTGTGTATGTGTGACATCAGCCATTGGTACAGTCACTCAGGTTTCCCGAAGTAGGGAAACTCAAAGAGTTGTAGCAACCCTACCTTCTCCAACTTTATCTTCACGTCATCATTATATATAGGAAAACCTTCTGACATCCTCTTGTTTGTTGGGCACACTAAATATAGCACCAAATCCTTTTCAATTGTACTTGTCTGATGATTATAATCATTTACATACATATCCCTAAGATGGGACTCCCACTCCTTCCTCAAAAACACTCCATCTGGGTACTGCATTTCTGCATACCATTCCTCATTTGTGCTTGCCTCAATTTCTTGTTGTCTTCCCTTGCCCTTTCCCTTTCCCTTTTTGGGCGTACTAGCTGGTTTCTTGGGTGCCATTTTATAGGTCTTCTACCCACTTCAAATTACTTCTGCTACTTTGTTCTTCTGCTCTCTCCAACCCTGGATCTCAAACTTGTGAAGAAATTTACTTAACCCCATGCCCTAGTTCCTTAAACCCTAACTAGGATACTCCCTTCACAAGATGACATCTTCTCACACTTTCTCCCACGCCCGTGAAATCCCTTCCTCTTGGTTCATAAATCCGAACTAACTACTCATGCTTCAATTTCTCCAAATTTTTCTTCCCATGGATCAATTTTTGGAAGCCCTAGTTTACAAAGGTGCAAAAAGCACTTCGTTCTCTTATAGGAAAATCAAAAAATGAAGTGTCCTAACCCCCCTTATTTATAGTTTCTCCCTTTTTTATAATTAAATGCTACTTCACCTACCACCTTACTTTCTTCATTTAATGTGGCTTTTTCAAATGAAGCCTGACTTGAGCACTTTCCCTTCTGTACCGAACCTTTGTGAAAATTCCTCCAACCTTCTAGCGCGTAACCAATCCAACCCGACAGGAGACTCTTACACGTGTAAACCCAGTGCTGACGGCACTTCTTCTGTTCTAATTTTTTCTCTCACCTACCTCATGTTGCTTAATGTGCTTTCTCCTCTTTTGAACATGGGAACTAAAAGTAGCTTTATCTTAGCACTAATCATACTTTTTCTCTTTTCTCTCCATACACCTCTTTCAACTAGGCCATTCAATAGGGATTTTTAACACAAACATCCTTAGCACTCTAACCATGCACTCCTTCACATTACTCCACCCCACACTTAAAATGATGTGTGGTCCTCTGCACACTTAAAAATTCTCAAAAGTAGCAATAAGGTTACCGGTGCCCAAGGCACAAAACAAAACAACAACGCGAAAGGGAAACACAAGAAAAGGAATGCATAAAGGAAATTTCTAAACTAACTGGAAAAACTACCTTATTTACAAACACCAAGAAGACTTATTTATATTAGCACTTTAGCCTACTCCCATTGAAGTGTCCAGGTAACTTCATCCCATCTAGCACTTGTAACTGGCACGCACCCGAATCAAAGATGTATGAGATTGTGTAAGGACCCAACCAATGGACTTTCAACTTCCCAAGATGGCGCAGAAACTTAGAATCATATAGTAAAACCATCTTCCCAACCTCAAACTTCTTGTTTCTAATGTGGTAATCATGCCAAGATTTCTGCTTTGTTTTCTCTGTTGTTTGGCTCTGCCTGATGAGTGATCATCTTTCATCCAATTTCATTAAATCCTCAATTATTTCTTCCAGTGCTTACTCATCAGCCATTCCTCCTACGCACGCTATTTGTAGAGAAGGTAACAAGAATTCAACCGGAAAAATAGCTTACACACTAAAGACCAACTGAAACGGTGTGGCTTTGTTCAGCCTTTTATACATTTTCCTGTAAGCCCATAATACTACCGATACTTTATCATCCCAATCTTTTCTTCTGACATCAAAAATTTTGGTCAGGGTATGACTCAATATTTTGTTGAATTCTTCTGTGGTTCTATTTACTTGTGGGTGATAGGGTGTAGTCTTGTGATGAGCCACCATGAACTCTGATAGCAGGATCCTCACAGTCTCATTCAATAAATGTGTACCCCTATCATTGGTCAAACTCAATAGACATCCATACATTGTGATAATGTTCTCCCACAAGAACCTTGTCGGTGTGGCTGCTATGCAATCTTTAGTTGGGGCTGCCTCTGCCCACCTGGTCAAATAATCCATGCAAGTGATGAAATAGCGTGACCTAGTCCTACACACCACTGGTGCAATAGGGCCTACAAAGTCTATTGCCCATTTTTCAAAATATTCTACGTTAGGGATAGGGCATAAAGGCATTTCATCTCTCCTTCCAGGTTTTCCAATGCGCTAACAATGGTCACATGCTTTACAATAGTCTTTACAATCCTTGTACAGGGTTTCCCACCACAAACTTGCCATTAATATTTTAATTGCGGTGGCATCACATGCATAATGCCCACCCACACTTCCTCTGTGTCCTTCCTCCATGATGGCCAGGAACTCATGCTCTAATACACACCTACACAAAACTTCATCATGTCCTAACTTGTATAAGTCTCCACTGATTAACATGTAGGGTGCGGCGCGTATGACCAACTTATTTTTCTCTAATGTCTTCAATCCTTCCGGCACCACACCTTCCTTTAAAAATACTGAAATCTCTTCCAAATATGAGGGCAAGCGCCGCAACCTAAATAGTTACATGTCTAACATTGTCTCCTTAATACTCTATGCATCCTCTCCCAAATCAATTCTCGACAGATGATCAGGTCCACAATTTCTTTTCCCAGGCTTCACTATAACGGTGAATTCAAATTCTTGGAACAACACCCACTGACATATGCACCCTTGTAGAACAATATTTTTAACAAAATACTTTAACGCCATGTGGTTGGTGTAAAACACAAAGGGTGTTGCCAACAGATACTATCTAAACTTGAAAAGCACATAGATCATTGACAATGCCTCACGCTCAGTTGTGGTATAGTTCTGTTCTGCTGGTGTCGGCTTCCTACTTGCAAAACACAGAGGATGATCAACAATCCCTTCACTTGGCTATGCAAGCACTACTCCAATAGCGATCCCTAAGACATCTACATGGACATGAAAGGGCTTGTCCCAAGAGGGAAAATGTAATTTAGGTGCGGTGACAAGCCTATCTTTTAATGTATCAAACACCCTTTGCTGCACCTCTCTCCAATGGAAGGCACTTTTATGTCAGAGTAGTTCCTCTACAGGCATGGCAATCTTGGCATACCCTTTGATGAATGTCCTATAATAGCCCATATGTCCAAGTAATTCGTGCACTGCACTTTGGCTAGTAGGCTCCCCTAACCCCACAATAATTGTAACTTTAGCAGGATCTACCAGCAAGCCCTCATTACATATGATATGCCCCAATAAATTCCTAAAGGGTGTAGCAAACATGTACTTATTAATGTTGAGGGATATCCTCAACTACCTACACCTCTCAAAAATTAACCTTAAATTGTCACAATGGTCTCTAACTAGACCATACACTGTCCAATCATCCAAATAGACCTGAAGAAACTTATGGATAAAATCCTTGAATGCTTGCACCACTATGCATGAGAAAACAATAGGCACATTCTTCAACCCAAAGGGCATGACCGTGTATGCAACACTTCCCAACTCAGTGGTGAAAGTTTTCTTCTCCTAGTCCTCCTTTGCAATTTAGACTTGGTGGTACCCTAAAAATCCATCCATGAAGGAATAGATTTCACGCCTAGTAACTCCTTCCAAAATTTCTTCAGTGAAGGGGGTCAGAAAGGGATCAATTTCAAAAACTGCGTTCATCTCCCTGTAATCCATGTAGATCCTAATCTGCCCATCCTTCTTGATGCTAATTACCATCAGACTTATCCACTCAAATTCCTCCACTGCCTCAATGATCCCAGAAGCTATCATCTTGTCTATCTCCTCATTAACCTTCATGCGCAAATCGGGATTCATCTAGTAGGGCCTCTTCCTGACTGAGCGCACACCTTCCTTCATCTTTATCTTCATCTCCCCCAAGGAATGGGGAACACCTTTGAGCTCATGCTACTCACGTGGGAATAAATCCTCAAATTCACGCAATAGATCAATGATCTTAGAAACTTCCTTCTCTAACCAGTATTCTCCAATAATAGCTTCCTTAGGCTCTTCTCCCAAACCAATGTTAACCTTCTTTGTCTTTAATGGTTCATGGTAGGTGAACGCGTGAGTATCAACACTGTCCACTACCTCACGTGTCCCTATAGAATGGATAACATCCAAACTTTCTGATTCCTCTCCATCAATCACATACACCAAATTTCCTTTCTCCTTGTTCAAACACATGTGATCAAGCTGTAACTCTTATGTTTCCTCTACTTCTTCAAAGCGTGCCTCTAATCCTGGTTCACCTAGTAAATCTAATAGCCTATCCTCCGTCATGACACTATAACCCATGGTAAGGTGCTTTATACCTTGCAAGGCCTTATCAACTGATGGCTTGGCACTTTGATAATCAATGGTTTGAATAAGGTCAGTTGCAAGCTCCTGCCAATTCCTTGTCTGGTGGCGTGTCTTTGAATGAATGTATAATGTGCGCGCACAACCTTGTAGTGTAGAATATAACTTGTGTACCTAAAGGGATGGTGGCAAAGCTTCCATTCCTTCTCTCCGGACCCATTCACACTTCTGGATATGGAAAGAGGCGGGCTCCTTCCCATGGTAGTCCTTGATGATGGTGGGCACATTGCTCCTAGAGAATCTGATAGAGAGATCAATTCTTATCTCGTGTCACTCCAAAAGGCTCTCTTGATGTGTAGCCCACCACCATGCTACTATACCAAGAAAGATATAACTTAGCATCCCTCTCTGTTCCTTCTCATCCCCTTACTGAGCTTCTACCTCCTACAGAAAGATCTTAGGGAAGGCCAATCCTGAATACTTGGGTAGTTCTTTTCCTCCTAGGTGCTGAACTGTGAGCACCTTTGTTACCTTGGTCACTGACCCTCTCAACTACCATCCCATCAATTCATAATTCCCATACACCCAATTGTCACATGCTAGACTGGTGGTATCACTTACTAACTGAGCATCCTCAAACTGGATAACTTCGTTAGTAGGATGTATTATCTCTGGGTCCCTGATTGAGTGCACGTATATCCTATCCAGCAGTTCCTCCCCCAAAGGTTCAATATAGGGTGTTGACTTCCCATCAGCCAGGGGTATAACAACCCACTTCTCCTTATTTTTAAAGCTTATGTACCCTTTTTTGAACCAAAGGTCTGCATTGTTCTTGTAACACCATGGGCACCCAAGTAGCACTGGGAAATTGTTTGCCTCAACGAGCGCCAAGACTTCAAAGTCCCCAATAAACTTAGCTCCCTAGATAGTAATAGTTACATCCTTTAAGACACTGATGGGCATCACCTTAGTCTTGTTTTCCATATACAACACATTCGAAGATGGTTGTAACACAAGTCTTCTCATATGATGCCATGCATCCAAAGTTAGAACATTAACCTCTACGTCAGTGTTAATGAGGATATTGCTGAGGAGCCATTCATCTACAACTGCATTCAACATGATCTCCTTGTCATAGTCAAGGCTCTGAGGGGGAAGGTTTACATGCAAGACCTTCCTCTCATGCTCTCCTCTGACATGTGGTACCTTCTCTCTCAACCATGATCTTAACAAGGGAATAATATTCTCTTGCCTTAGCATTTTACACACCTCCTTGACCTCATCCAGGTCATCCTTAGGTGCCTCGACTCTCCTTCCTTGTTCCTCCCACCTGGATTACTCCTTTAGACACTAGATTTCCCCTTGTAAGCTCCGAATGACATCCATAGTGTCTTGATATACCTCCTTCTGATGCGCAGGGTCTAGATACTTTCCATGAACTACTTCTTTGCTAGAGTCTAGGTTCCTCTATCTTGGTATCTCTCTTGCATGTGTAGCTTCTACCCTTGTTGTTACTAAGACAAGATCCAAACCTACATCTCATGTTACCTAATATATCCACTGGGTTTCTTCCTTCTTAATACTAACCATTGCAGTGCCCTTGTCCTTCCGGTGCTATTGATTCATGTGCTCAAACAATTTTGGGCACTCCTCATACTTATGCTTCATTCCACACCACGAGCACTGCAACAGGTCCAGGCATTCACATTTGTAATGATATGTGGATCCACATTTGAAATAGGTTCCATGTGGGAACTCAGTCCTTCTTCCTCCATGGTTACCATGACCATGGAACCCTCCTCAAAAACCTCTTCCACAAGTGCCTCCATTTACACATTCCTTATAACGGTGATCATCACCCTTGGAATTATTGGTAACGCTGGTCTAGCACACCCCATGATCAATGGCCTCATGGATTTGATCAATGAGCCTACAGTCCTTAGTATCATGGGTTATAGAGGTACAAATCTTGCAGTGACAAGATACATTCTTCTGGATTACATGCTGCAGTAAGGGGCACCTACTAGCATCATGGTCCCCATGAAAAATTTCACAATCTACTACCACGGTGCATACTATCCTCCAGGGGAAATTATCCTTAACGTGCCCCTTTACTTCACAATCTGTTCACCATAAACCACTGCGAGTCTCATGGGTTGAGTTCATGGACAAATTTTCCAACTACTTGGCCATAGCAGCAATCTGAGCCTCCAGGAATGGGCTAACACCAGTATCAACACTACCAATAGCCTCGGTGTGTAGAGTAGCTTCCAAGGCCTCGCGCAGATCTGTAAAAGTTTTATGAGATAAGGCCCTTCTAAAAGGAGTGATCAACCCTCCAACAAACCACTGAGCATGCTGCGAAGGGTGAATATCATATGATAATTTAGACAAGAGAGTTTTAAAGTGTGCATCTTACTCCCACACACTCTCTACCATTCCTTGTTGAATCTCATTCAAAGTGCTGATGCTCTTCTGCTCAAACTTAGGAATGTGGAATTTTGCCAAGAATGTATTCTTTAAAGTAGTATATTCCACTACTGTCTAGTGGGGGTCATACTTCTTATACCAGCTATGCGTATGCCCTTGCAATGTGGTTGCAAAAGGACTAGCCTTCCGTTCTGGGGTTGTGTTACCATTCACGTGCTATAGTAGTTCACACTTGTAAAAATGTTCCACGACATCCTCAATACCTCTGTAATCAGGAAAATGTAGAGACATTTCAAAGAAAACTTGTGGGGGTGGTTGGGGCCTAAATCCTCTTGAGCTAGAGCCTTGGTTTCCGCCTGTGTTTACTCCGCTTCCTGATCCACCAAGTCCACCAGGACCACTAGGTCTTGAACCACCAGATCCACCAAACCCATAGCTCCTATTCCTCCTAAACCACCAGGCCCACCAGGTCCTGAAGCGGTAGTGCCAAGGGTCCCCATAATTCCACTGAAATACGTGCCTATAGTATGAAAAAATGACCCACTACCAATAGTATACCCCACACCACTCCCATATGTGGGACCAAAATCTTGTGTGCATATACCTTGCCCAAAAATTCCTAACACTGGGTTGGTGTTTGCAGCCATAGAAGGCCCAAACGAGAAATTATACCTCCTGAGTGTAGATAGATCACCTCCAATGTAACCAACTGGACCGATAATATTTTCCCCTTGATCTGGAAAACCAAGCACTAGGGTCTGGCCACTAGGGGGCTCAGATGCATGCCAACATTTCTTCTTTCTCCGCGTGACGAACTCTCATTATAAGCTGAAGGGGTATCTCTCATGTGCTTGCCAAGTTGGGGTCACATAGAATGCTCAAGTTCCATGTCCTCCACGTGAACCTAAAATCCTTCTCGTAATGTTTTCCGCCATACATCCATCACACCTATAACCTCACATTGTCTAGCAATCTCCCTTTCATGTGCTTCACCATAATTGAGTCAGCTTTCCTCCCTATCCTTCTCCATCGCAACATCTACCATCTTCCTCCACCATAGCTTCCTCGCCTAGCACTCAAAATGATTTAGCCAGCCATTGGGAATGCCTCTAAAATCATGGTAATCATCAAGATCTTTAGAGCCAGAGGGAAAACACGTAGAAATGATCCTCTGGGCTCCCGCAGAAACTCAAACTCAGCAACCTCTGGACAAAAATATGTGGAAATGGCATACTCTAGAGTGTAGCTAGCCAATACTCCTTTCCACCAATGATCCACAACACAGGTCCATGATAGATCTGCATCCTACAACCTCTAGTATTCTTCTTGGGTCCAAACATGTGATCCATAATGCCAAATTTATCTAGATGCATAGGCTATGAGCCATTCATATAGCTCCATTGGGAAATAGCAGAAAAAGGTCTCAAACAGATCATGGTAGAGATTCTCTTCTACCCATCTACGTGCATTAAACTCAGGTCCAGTGCTGAATCTCTGAGCAAATTCATCCTCTATGCTCTTAAACCATGATTCAATAATTTCCAAAGTTAACTGCTCTGTCATTACTCACTACACAGATCATGATGTATGCTACTTCCCACTACAACTTTGAAAAGAGGTCCTGGCAACGGAACAAAGATGTAGTCATTTTTACCCTTAACATAAAGAAAGGAACCCCGTGCGCACCAGCCTATCACCCAGTGAAAGTTGGGCGCTCACCCAAGGCATGTGTGGGTGCCGAGTCTCTCTTTATGTGAGTTTAGTGGGAAACATCATCTATGATTTGTGTTTTAAAAGACCTTCAAATGGGTTCAGGACATACAAGAACCATAGGGCTCAGGATGGCCTCTAGATCCTTGCAGTCATTCCAGGTAGAGTACTTAATAGAATATATAACGTGTATCACTTCAAAAAGAAACATACAAGCATCCTTACTTAGCATGAAGGAAAGAGAAATCATGAGAGAGAAATATGCATCAAAATCATTAATATTCATGTATATATATAACAGGTAACCTCATTACATCCATTGAGAAATTACAGAGTGTCACAGAGAAGCAAACCACAGTCATGCATTGCAATTGGACTTATGTAACTAAGCTATCAAAAAGAAAGTTACAATCCCCATGCTTAATACATCCTCTCCCAAATGTAATTATCCATTAACAGAGTCCTTGTAGTATTTCTGAAGAGCTCCACCCATACTCTCCATCTCTCTCTTTTACTCTACATGTGCTTGTATTTATAGCTTTTCTAGACTACCAACTCATCCTTCAACGCCCTCAGATCCAATGCCAAGTTTCTGAATAGGGTCCTTCATGTGAGCATGCTCCTCCAGGCTTGAGCTTCCCACTTTATCCCATGATGTGCTTCTAGAAGATACTACCATAGACATGCTCCTTCCTGGGCCAACCTGTCACCAGATTGGCACCTTATCCATGTGTAGTCAAGTCATGCTTTTCACGTGTTTTGCTTCGAACATCCAATTTTTCTAAGTCCCAAAGCCTTGGTTCTGTCCGTATGCATTGCACGCACCACGGGATTCCTTAAACCCTTTTCTAAAACCTTTCCTTGCGTGCTTTGTCCTACACACCTTTTTTACTTAGTTAATAGTCCAGGGGCCCAACAGTTGTAGTAATCATTGCCGAGTACAACAAGGTCTTTCTTGATGTAAAAATTGCTACCAAATTTGTTGAGGACACGTATGACAACTGTGCAGATAGGGATAGAGTGACAAGTAGTCTTGTCACCACTCATGAGGTAGAGTTCAAATAATTCCAAAAGAGAAACAAAGGGAACATAGTGGAGAAGGATAGGATCTTAGCCGAGGTTGAGAAGTAGTCTAAAGCCATTGAATTCCTATGAGGTTTAGTCAACAACTTGTTGAAATTGTTATACCCATAGATAACAAAGGGGATGGATGCGATTGAGGATGTGGGAAAGCAACTGGAAGGGGTGGTTGAGAAAATAATTACTCAACGAGACAAACTGAGTTTTGATGAGGTAAGTGCCCTAGTCGGCGACCTCTGCCAAAGAGCGCAGAATGAAGTTGATGTCTGGAATAAGTTGGAGACTGAGTTGAAGAAATATTTTCCTCTCCTGTTGCAGCAGTAACAACACTCCCCTTTCTTTCATGTTTCCCAATTCTTCTTTCCCTTATTCTTTTCCAAATCATTATTTCTTTCGAAATCCGTTGGGATTCTTTATTCTTTGAAGATGTGTTCCCACGGGTAGAGAACAGGCATAGTGTGGGTGATGTTGGGACACTGATTTATTAGCTAAGTACAAGAAGGTGCGTGGGCATGTAAGGCATTGTTAAATAAGGGCGTGCAAGGTGAAAGTGCATAGTATAGGGCTTTAGAAGGGTTTAATATAACAAGTAGTGCATACGTGCAAGTCAAAGCAAGATTTTGGGACTTAGCCATATTTGACATATTAGGAAGGACACGTGAAAAACATGACCTAATTAAGCATGCAGAATGGATAAGGTGCCATCCTAGTGACTGGTTAGCCTAGGAAGGAATATACCTTGTGATGGAAGCTTCTAGAAGACCATCATGGCAAGGAGTGGAGAGCTCAGGCCTAGAGGAGCATGCTCCCATGGAGGACCACATTTGGAAACTTGAAAACGGATCTGAAGCCTCATAAATATGGGTTGGCTATTCAAGAGGCCTATAAATACAAACACACACAAAGGAATAGAGATATATAGATCAATAGAGAGTGGAGATTTGCAAAAATGTTGTGAGGAACTCTATTGGGTTAGGTAGATGACCTGTAGGGGAAGGATGTATCAGGGGGTTTGGGTATGCAATTTTCCTTTCATGTTTAGGAGGACTCTAATCTAGTTATGTTGTATGACTTTGGTCTGCCATAGTGTGATATTCTGTAATGGATCTAATGCATGTGATGAAGTGGTCTGGTATGATGGGATATCAATATAATAGACTCTGGTTTATACATATATCTATGTAGTTCTATTTCATGTGTGTTATATGAATGAATATAGCATCCCATACATTTCCTTTTTCAGTTCAGTTCTATAAATTGTTAAATATCCTTTTTTCTGAGATGACTACATTGATCTAGAAGTCGTTCTAAGCTCTATGATGAATGAAAGTCTCATGTCCACTCACTCTTTTTAAATTTCCTATCATAGATGATGCTTTTCCACTTAACTTACATAAAAGATAGACTCAGCATCTGCGCGTGCCTTGGGTGAGCGCCCAATGCCCGCTAGGTGATAGGCCAATGCGCATGGGATTCCTTTGTCCTTTGGTGGGTGTAAAAATGACTACAAGATGGGTTTGAGAATTTTCAAGACTATGTAAAGTTGTGACTCTGCCTTGGTCTAAATGTGATTCTTTCACTGTTTATTTGATTTCATTTACTCAAGTCTCATTTATGAAGAATGTTTAGAGCTAAAAGGGTGGTTTGGTGAGATGTTGAGTTCAAATGAAGGCAAAACCTTTTGAGTTTAATGGGATATGTGGAAATAATGTTGTTTTTTTTCTCATGTTTATCATACTATGGATTTTAAAAAATGATTGTGGTTTCAGTATGCCAATTTGAATAAAAATTTCGAATGGAAGTTTGAATTTTGGAATAACATGAAACTCGTTTTTGTTTTCAAGTTTAGTGTGTGAAATGATATATTTCATACTTTTGACTTTAGGGATTTCATTGATAGCCGAGAATCTTGATGGGTAATAAAATAATGAGTTGTTTCGTTCTTTCTTTATGAAATGTGTAGAAATACATTTTTTTGACAATTGTTGTGGTTTTTTTACTTACCCATTTAGTGTATTTTGATTATTTTGACAAAATATTGTCTACTATGAATAAAATAAAGACATTTATTAGGAATTTTGTCATTCTTACATGTTTTGAGGTCTTCATGGTATCCAAACTTTTGGGTATTATTCATTTTGGGTAGATGATGCAAGCATATCCCTATTTTAGTCAAATATTATAAAATTGATAATAGTTTTCAAGAGGAATTTGTATTCAAGTCGTATTGGGGTAGATTATTGGATGATATTGTTGAAATAATTTATTATGTGTGTTTACAAACTATTGACTTCACAAATTTCAATTCAAGATAATGAGGAAACTTTCACTGTGTCATCTAAAATATATGTTTAGTTCACTATGATATTTTAGATTATGATTATTTTATTATAAATACTAAGGGGTTGCAAAAACGTGTTTACATGAGCACCTATCTATAAATGTGGTCCATAATATTGGTTGAATATTGAAAATAGATTTAGCTTTTGAAATTTTATTTTGGATTTTCAAGTTACAATATGATATACATGGTAGAAATGGCGTTTCCTTTTAAGTGTAGAGTGATGATTTAAAAAGGTCAACAAAAATATTATAATAATGATGATATTTTTATATGATCTCATGAATGTTTGATCTCTGTTTTTGAGGATGAAATGATTCAGAAAGTGATGATTGTCAAAATGATTACTTTGAATAGATTCCTAGATCTAGATGGAATGGATGGGGAACTCCACTGGGTTCTCAATCCAACGTGGGTTGGCTTAATAGAAATATACTCTCACCATGCAGAGATTATCCTTGTGGTGGAATAATAGGTTCTAACTCATTTTGGGGTTGTGGAACAGTTGTCCGCTGAAGTGGTTCTACTCATGTCTCAATACATTTTGATTCTAGAGAACCTATCCTTCAAGAGGTCCTGTAGTTGATTGACTGCAAAAATAATCATCCTGTTTGCAGCTTGCTAGAAGTAAATTCCCTGCGTGTCTTACATCACCAGTCACATTCTGATCATGCTCATTCTATCTCTTGCAGGCCAGCCCACTCCAATCCTCTTCCACATAACACAAAGAGTAATCTACCATTACATACCTTGGGGAATTATGTAGAAGATCCATGTCCTTCTCTTGAATGGGTTAGGTCCTCTTCGACCATACCAATAGAGTTACGTCTGGTCAAATGGGTAAAATTGGAAGTGGATAGAGAGTTTGGTGCTATGACACACATAGTTCTAAATCTAGAATCATATGAGTAAACAAAACTTAGGGAAGCTGATGGTACTACATTGCTTGATTTGGTTGGAGATGATTAAAATATGATACTTGGCTTTTGACTTTGAAATTGCTATTTTGAGACTGTGGTTATTTTACTTGGTGATATTATGGCTTGATCATATTTTGATTCGAATGTACATATTATATTATTGTGATGTGAATGTTTAATCTTTGAGGTTGTGTGTGTGTGTGTGTGTGTGTGTTTAGAAAATATTAAACTCTATATTTTAATGCTGATTAATATGGTTTAGAAATATTTAATTCAAATGATATGGTTATGTGGATGACTTAGAATTAATGCTTTATTTTAATATTGTGGGTCCTCCGCCTTATATATTTGGTTCTCGTTATTATTATTTACCATATCAATTTATTATATGATTCTTAAACATCTATCATAAATTTATTTTATGGTTTTAAATAATTTTTGGTTATATCAATCAAATGTCATTATTTCATTAAGAGATTATTTTTATAAAGCAATTATTTTATGAAGAGACCGGTTATAACTGTTTTGTGGGAAAAGAACATAAAAGAAGGACTCTTTCACACAGAAGGAACATTAAGGTAATTCACATTTGAGTTTAGTGCATTTCATTCTATATTTTTCTATGAAAATATTATGAATGAGGCTTTGCTTACAGGATTTCGATAACCTAAATTTGAGGATTTGAGTTTAAACATTAGATACAACATGTATATCTAGTTATATTACTATTATTCTGATTATTTGAATATTAATTTTCTGTGTCTAATCTATAATTTGATTAGAGAATTATATCTACATATCCAGGGGATCATGAAGGTTGTTTACATGGATTTCTAAGAATTTGGGTTTATAAGTTTTCCCTTTGGCTATTGTATTGTTGGATCTTGATTAAAGTTGATTTAAGCGATTTTGTGCTTCTCACTTGTAAATCAGTTTCTCATCTTAATATAAAAGTCATGTCGGTCTCTTATGACTTTGTATTGCTATGTATATGTTGTATAATTTTTTTGGTATTTTACTCACATGTTGTTGTTTTAAATCAGAAATCTGAAATAAGGAGTATATTTGATTAAAGTTTCATTTGCTATATTGTATGAAATTTGGAGTAAAAAGGATAATTTATAATCGGGAGTTAAAAGGATCTATTTCAAACTATATGCAAGCATATTTTTATGTAACTGAATATAATGTATGTATTTAAGATGTTATAATATTGTTTTCTTCCCTTCAAGAGGTTATCTAGTTCATAGATATCACTCTGTTGGATATGGTTGATAATATGCAGACTGTGGGTCTAGTTTCTTCATTTTTTTTGTCTTTCTTGTTTGTTTGCCTTGTATTTGTTGCTTTCTTATTTGTATATCATCTCTTTTTCTGAATGAATTAAAGGATTTTCTTATAATCTTAGGTTTTTTTTCTATAAACAATTTAAGATATAAAATTCCCTACACTTAGAATATTATCTAAGTCCCCTATATGATTAAATTTGGTTTGATTTCATCTTAACCTTTTATGATAAGTAAAAGGGTTGATTAGTTGCCGGTCAATTTTTTGTTGACAACAGGGGCTCCCTAAACACAAAATTTAACCTGAAATTCCTCAGAATGTTTCATGAAGACCTTCTAGTGCTATGGATCCAATTCACCTCCATTGTCCATTTTTCCTAGGGGAAAAAATGGATAACAATACCTAAGGCTCTGTCGACTCACTTTGAGCACCGTCGACTCGACCTCCCCTTGTCCATTTTGTACTCTTTTGCTAGGGTACCATGTCATCATCTCTGTTTCAAAGTCCACCTTTGTGGCTATATTTATTTCCCCTTGGGGAATTTTTCATCCTCAATTTTTTTCATATTTTACATTTTTGGTTTTTTTGTGTCCTTTACCAAGGCACCATTATTTCCATTTTCATCCTCCATGGAGACATACCTCTCATCGATTCCTCATGTTTGAAGGATTTCAAATTACCTTTGCATTAAGTTGTGCATAATTTTGATGTGTTCCTATGACCCATTAGTCCCCACGGATTGCATCCATATTGATTAGTTTCCCATTAAATTCCCTCCATTTCAATGTGATTTTCGCCGACTCACGGGCCCGTAGGACATTGTTATCATCTCCTTGAAGACTGAATTTTTTTTCCTACCGACGTGACTCCTAAAATCACTTCCATAGTTTAAATGTTTGAATCATTCTAGCTTTGGGAATATTTCCTCGCCTTATAATTTTCACCATTCTTCTCTTCCCACCCACCCTTCTCTATTTATCTTTTTCAAACTTGTGATCAATTCCCCTTTTGTGTCATTGAACCCTCATTTTAGGGGGAACACCTCAAAAATAATCATCCATCATAAATTATCTTATCAATCCCTTCTAGTTTTTGTTTCACAGATTTCCCAATGTAAACTGCTCAACAAAAATGAGAAAATGTAGACACCGAAATTTGGTATGGCTCACCTATGTAGAACCCCCTTTTAATTAATTCATATTCTTACCAATATTTCCATATTTCCCATCCACTATCCTATATGTTTTAATTTATTATTAATCTTTATCAATCATCCCCTAATCCTCATCTCATTATTCAATTAATCCTAATTATTCCTAATTTCCCTTCTATAGGTTGTTTATCACCCCTAAAACTTCCTAGTTCATAATCTGTAAGCTTTCTCTAGATTTTATTTAACCCATTCTTATCTCCCACCTACCTATATCACTTCCCTAGGAAACCCTAACCTGCCTCTATGCTTTAAAAAACTATTCCTAATCCATAAAAGCCCCATATCTCAAATAAATCACTCCTCCACTATCCAAAGGGATGGTTCCCTACAGTTGGTGGTGACCCACCTAGGTCACTGTCAGCCCTATAAATCTAGTTTTTCCCCCTTCAAAATGAGACATAATCAAAGTTTTATCACACTGTGTGAACTTATGTTAGAGCTTGAGCTTCTTTGCAGCAATTTCAATCTTCTTGGAGTCCATTTGAGCTTGTTTTGTATCACTTATGGAGACTTTGGAAATTTCACCTTAACTTTGTGTTGATTTATGTTATCAATGTTATTATATTTTGGAAAATATTGCTTTTCATGTTTAGATGCCATCAAAGCTTCATTTTCAACCTCTTCTTTCAGTCATCTTGTTTGTCCTACCCATCTACCCTCGGCCTTGTTCAACACTGCCCAGATTATTGTCACTTTTATCAGGTTACCGTCGACTTGGATCTATTCTATCACCTATTCTTCCCTTCAGATCCTCATCAATGTGCTTCCTTATTCTATTACTATTTATAGTTCTCAAATCTACCACTTTACTCCTCTGTTAGTCCAAATTTATTCCACATGTCTTCATTCACCACAAACTAAGCAGAGTCACCATCGACCCCTATCTTTCTAGTCAGCCTATCCATCCAAAATCCCATTTTTCTTACATCTTGTTTGTTTCTCTGTGGCATACCTTCCTCTGTAGGTTTCTACTAGTGCCTATAGGTATCTATCATCATCGGATCTACACTTAGATCCCTATAGATATTTCTTTACAACTTGTTGTCCATATCCATCCACTCAAGTCACTGTCAACCTGTGCTCTACAACTTGGGTTGCCATCGACCCAACACGGTAAATTTACTTTGTGATTTATTTAGATCAGATCTTCACTTTTCATCAATTCCTTGATTTTTTTTAGCTTTAGTTTCTGCATGTTATTAAGTCCTTTCATTGATTTTATCCTCTTTTATCAAACACAGGGGTTGACATCCACATAAAGAAGTTAATGCTTCTTAGAACCGAATTCGTCAGGAAACCCCCTCATATATCATCTAATCCATTCCCCACTTAGTTACCTTTATTTTGTAGGTTCATTAGATTTGCAACAAGGTCATCTACTTTTCACCTTTCCATTTGCATCCATCATACATTAAGGTACCTTAAACCCTTACATTTTGGAGTTGTTTAGTTTTATTTAGTTTCTAGTTCACTAATTCGAACAGGAAAGAGAAACTTTGGTCAACACAAGCTTTGATATCATTTAATGATTTGAAAAATTTGTACAGATCTATAACATCTCTTAAATATATCTCATCACCATTCATGCCTTAGAGTCTTTTCCTCAAAATCTAAGAAGCCATACAGAACTTAATGTGCATACAAAAACATTTAATCAAGATGACACTCCTTTTTCTCAAGAACACATATTGTCACAGGTACTTCTTTCTTGATTCACTTCCACATGAGGCATAATTAACATAATAGATAATTTACCACAAAATTTATCCTTATTGGATCCTAGAACATATGCTTGAAGTTCATACCTACTCCTCATGTCTCAAGAAGCTTCATATAACCATTTATCTATCTCATACCTTTGATGATTAACTTTGACTCAAAACATTTAACACATTGAGACTCACATGTACCAAACATAGAATTATATTTTCTAGGGTCAAGGAATCCTTTATGAATGATAAATTTCACAACAAAAATTCTCTTTTCTTTATCAAACACCTAATCTTGACTTTCTCAGAGCAGAAAATGAGCATTAAAGGACCTCTAGCAATCTTCAAATGCACTCATAAATCATGACAACAAATATTTCTTCACAAGACTTTAATGGACTAACCAAGACCATATCCTTCACAAGTAAGAATCAAACATACTTGGACAAGATAGATCTTGAAACACAAACAAGATACTTTGTTTCTTCTTCCAATTATCTATAGACCGCCTTGATGACTTGAACCAAAAGCACACTTTGAGACACAACTTGACAATAACACATACCTTAACCAAACTATGTCGTACTAAGAAATATTTTCATTTTGGACTAGAAATGAGTAAAACCACCTATTTATACCTTATCATGATTATAAAAACACCATTAATCCTTCAACAATATGTAGAACATCAACTTCATATCTTACTCATGGCAATCAACTTGGGACAAACCTTGACAAAAACATGTCCTTCAAAACACCTTTCAAAATATTGATCTCTACTCACATGAACTCATGACACTAACTTTTGATGATAAAATATACCTTATTGGACCAAACTCAGAGCACAACTTCAATATACATATGAATTATGAATCCTTCAAACTCAAGCTTGGTATGACTTATATTTTCACATCTTGATATGATAGACTCTCACTTAGAGCTAGACTTCTGACTTGATGAATAGGGAAAATAAGAACACACACAGAGGCTTAGAATCAACTTTGATTCTTGTAATAGACATCCTACTAACCTACAAATAATCCTAAACTCAAATCTTATGGATAATAATATTGTATACCTTATCAGTTTTGATGTATCCTAAATGTCGAGCCTTCTCAACTTGTCATGCATACCTTGATATACTTTGAGCTTGAGTGATTTTTCTTCCTCCTTGTTTTAAATAGACCCTTCTTTGACAACCTTCATTTGATCAGTATTT
This sequence comes from Taxus chinensis, assembly GCA_019776745.2. Taxonomy (NCBI): domain Eukaryota; kingdom Viridiplantae; phylum Streptophyta; class Pinopsida; order Cupressales; family Taxaceae; genus Taxus; species Taxus chinensis. The sequence goes on along the minus strand of CM034147.1, from coordinate 59,992,902 downwards.
TTACTAAGCACCTCTGATTTTGAAGCATACTTATTTTCATACCTTGGATCTTCAACTCTCACACTTTGCATATAACTATGAGAATTAGTTCTCTTGGTCTCATTTGCGTGAACAACCAACTTCTTATCCTTTGGATCTGACATGATAGAATTAGAATCATCCATGGTACTAATTTTCCTCTTGAATACTCTTCCATTTTTCCTATAAGTACCTTGAAACCTGTTGTTGACTCTTTTAGATTCATCTTGGTGAAAAAATATAGTAATGTGTTCATGTTTGTGGCACTTGTAACACACAAACCCTTCCAAATTTTAGGCTCAAATACACTAAGGATCCAACCAAAATCCTTAGCCTTGTGACCATACTCACAACATGAGAAACATTCACCTTTGAAGATACTTTCAACATTCATAGAAGACCTTATTTTGCAAAATTTAGCTATGTGACCAAAATAATGACAAATATAAAAATAACCATTGAAAGGAACATCATACCTCAATGCATTAGGTTGTCTAATAGTGTTAGAACTACTTGAATAACCCCTTTTGGTCACCTTGATATATTATTGAGTTATTGGTCTAGCTTCATCATCATTCTCTACTTGCTTTCCTTTGTAACCTAAGCCACTTTTGTCATTTTTTATCCTTTGGTTATTCAACATGTCATCAAGGGCTTCTGATCTTTTCTCCAACCTCTCACAAGTCTTCAACCTGTTATGTACTTATTCTAATTATGATTTTAAGAGTCTTAAATCATCCTCATATCTGATACAACCCCTTATTTAGGGTTTTATACACACTCTCCACTTGAGATTCGAGTTCTTTGACTGCTTTACCATGCTCTAACTCCATGAAACTGATACGATCTTATAGACTATGAATAAAAGACTCAACAACTTGATATTTCTTCCTTAAATAAAATTTGACATTTGAATACTTACCCATGATTTTACTTCAAGAGGATCTCCTTTAAGTTTTCAAACTTGCTTCACAAGGACCAGCTTTGATACCAAATTTTAAAAGCACCATGGACTAAGAGGGGGTGAATTACTCTAAAAACATTCCTACTTCATTTACCATTGTTTACAACATCCATTAAAAATTCATTCAATCATACACATTAAATAAATGTTTATTAGGTGTGCACCATACATTCAAATGAATGTGAAACATGAGAGATAACACATAGACATAAGATGTAAGTGGGAAAACCTCATGGGCAGGAAAATCCACTGAAAAACTCATTTCTTATATTACTCAAAGCAAGGACTCAAGAGAAAATTACACATCATAAGATATTTATTTAGTGAGGTACCAACCCCAAAAGGAGTGCCAACTCCTAAAATATTGTTGATATGACTCACAAAAAAGGAATCCTATGAATATGAATCATCATAAGATATTTTTTAGAAGAATGAAGACTGAAAATATGTTGATCTCAAGCTGATTGTGATCACAAGATTCAGATCATTACACCTTCAAATCCTCTTCAAGTGCACCTTCTTCTAACTCGCTCAAACATGATCAAACTCTTGACAATGAATACTTGAAAACAATATTGACACAGAAGCTTTGCACAGAAACAAGACAATGCTTGTGTATTTTATTAATATCAAAATCAAGCATTACAGAGAAATGAGAGAGCTGCAATATTTATAGATATTAGACAGCTTCTATCTCATCCACAATATATGGAAACAAATCATCTAATCTAAGCAAATATGCAGAAATAGTATATTGCCCCTAACTGCCCCTATTGCCCCTCATGGAAATCATCTAGGAAAAAAATATGCAAGATAGAATATGATCCCACAAACATTGAGATGATAACACTATCACTTAATTAACAACTAAGGACAACTAATATCTATTGACATACGTTTAAAGTATTTAATTAAATACTTTAACTTATTACATTTATTCAAATATCAACTAATGATTAATTAAGATAATTTTTATTCATAACATTCCTCCCCTTAATTTAGCATGGTCTCAAGTGAACAGGAGAGAATTTCTCTAAAACCCTCAAATTTACCTCGAGCATGTGGCTTTTTGAAGACATCTGCACCTTGCATATCTGTTGGGCAATATTGGAGCCGGATGTTGTTGTTCTGAACATATTCACAAATGAAATGTACCTACACCTCAATGTGTTTGGTGCGCTCATGAAAAACTGGATTCTGAATAAGTTTTACTACTCCATCGTTATCAACATGTAGGATAGTTGTATACTTCTGTGGTATTCCCAATGCTTCAAGTATATGTCAGAGCCATATCACTTCATAGACAGCTCCACCTGCTACACAATATTCTAATTCTATGGAGGATCTTGAAACACAAGTCTTCTTCTTACTCCCCCATGATATTGGTCCAGACCCGAAAAATAATACAAATCTTAAAGTGGATTTCCTATCATCTATGTTTCCTGCATGATATGAATTTGAATATCCTATCAAGAAGAAGTTATTACTCTTCTTGTATTCTAGGCCATAGTCCATAGTTCCTCTGATGTACCTCAGTATCCACTTTGTTGCTTTCCAGTGAGAAACCCTTGGTTCTTGCATGAACCCTGAAAGATAGCTGACTACATAGCAGATATCCGGCCTAGTGTAAGTCAAGTAGATGAGACTCCTGATCAACTACTAATAGAGAGTTGTATTTACTTGTGGTGATGGATCTGTTCGAGACAGTTGAAGTATTGTCTCCATAGGTGTGGAAAATGGCTTACAATCCATCATATTTAATTTCTTGAGTGTTGTCCAGGCATCTTTCAATTGCGACACAAAGATATGATTTGATTTTTGCCAAACTTTAAGTCCAAGACAATAATGCAGAAGCCTGAGATCAGTCATGTCGAATGATCGTGTTAGATATTTCTTTGTTGACTCAATCATCCTCACTGATCCTCTAGTGATGACTAGATCATTGACATATACTACAATAATCACTATCTCCCCCCTTTCTTTTTGAGATAGAGATTAGGATCGTATGGACTCCTGTTGAATCCATGTTGAATGAGATGCTCATCGATTTTTATGTACCATGCCTTGGGAGAATGCTTTAGACCATATGTGATTTTATTAGTTTACATACCTTTTCCTCTTAACCTGGTATGACAAAACCTTCTAGTTGAGTCATGTAAACTTCTTCATGTAAATCACCATTAAGAAAGGCACTCTTCACATCCATTTGGTGTATTTTCCAACCAAATTGTGCAGCTAGAGTGAATATTAACCTGAAAGTTTTTATCTTAGCTGTGGGAGCAAAAGTCTCCTCATAATCAATGCCTTCTTTTTGAGCATATCCCTTAGCAACTATTCTAGCCTTATTTTTATCAAATTTTCCTTCTACTTTGTACTCCGTTTTGAAGATCCATTTGCATCCAATCGGATTTTTACCTATTGGAAGATCTATAAGTTGCCATGTATTATTTTTCATAAGTGACTTATATTCTACATCCATAACATCTTTCCAAGGTTTAGACTGTAGGGCTTCTGAAACTAAGGATGGCTCAATAGTTTCAACAACTTTACTCATTAAGGCCAAATTGACCTCATTTCAAGCCATACTGTGAGTCCTCATTCTAGTGGTAGATGTGTTGGGGAAACTATCCAATTTTGCATCTATAATCATACTTATATACCATTTAGGCATACTTTTTGTGGTTCCTATGGGAGGTTGAATTTAATTATCTTCCCCATCATCACTGTCGTCATCAAAGTGATTACCATCACATGTTTTTACTATAGAGATGATTTTTTCATCATGTGAGTGTATGGAAGGAACATCTTCTTCTTTCTTCTCAAAGAACTCAACATCCTAAATAGTGTATACCCTTCTTGTTCTAGGATTCATAAGTCTATAGCCAAGTGCTTCATCACTGTATCCTAAGAAGATAAGTTTTTCTGATTTCATATCAAGCTTAGTTATTTGTTTCTTAGGAATGTGCATACTTGCTTTACATAAAAAAACTCTAAGGTGTGAAATAGATGGCTTATGCCTTGACCATGCTTCCTGTTGTGTTACTCCATCAAGAGTTGCAGTGGGAACTTTGTTTAGTAAATACACTGTTGTTTTAGCTGCTTTGGCCCAAAATGTTTTTTGATAAACCTGCATCATCAATCATACATCGTACCATATCCATGATAGTATGATTTCTCCTTTCAACACCATTTTTTTGCAGTGTGTGAGGAGGAGCGATTTGATGATGAATGCCATGTGTTTTCAAAAAATGATTGAACTCATTGCTGGTGTATTCTCCCCCTCAATCTGAGTGGAGTGTTTTTATTTTCCTACTAGACTCTATTTCAACAAGAGCTTGAAACTTCTTGAAAGTTTCAAAAGCTTGGTATTTTTTAGAAAGACAATATATCCATATTTTTCTTGAAAAATTATCAACAAAGAGCATGAAATATTGAAACCCAGAGTGGCTAGGTCTCATTGGTCCACACAAATTGGTATGCACCAAGTCAAGTTTTTCTTTAGCTTGAAATGTACTATGTTTGAATGGTGCTCTATTTTTTTTCCTGCCAAACAATGTTGACATTTATCTGTACCCTTTTTTAGAGGTGGTAAACCCCTAACCATGTCATATCGATGAAGTGTGTCAAGATAGCCAAAATTTACATGTCCAAGTCTTTGATGCCATAGTTGGGCTGATGATGTATCCTTTGCTAAAAGTGCTTGATCATTTCATTGAACAAAATCCAACTGAAACATTCTTCCAACATTTTGAAGCTTTTGTAACAATTTTGGAGCTTCATGACTTATCTCGAATTAGGCACATCTTTTTACCACCTTTACAATCAAATTCAATTTTGAGATTGTGATCTGATAATTGACTCACAGATAACAATTTTTTTGTTAAACCAGGGACATAAAGAACATCTGTAATTTTACAATTATGTTTCCCAAGTGGAAGTGAAATGGAACCAATTCCTTCAACACTTTATGATGTATCATCACCCAAAGAGACATGATTTTTGGTGGGTGTTTTACTCATTGTGAAGAACCAATCTTTCTTTCCTATCATGTGTTGAGTTATACCCGACTCGACATACCAAATTTCATTTGTAGAATTGGATACTTCATTTGACTGTGCAGAATAGAGGAATTCATCATCATCAAATTGATCTTCCTATTTGGCTACATTTCCTTGTTGAGTTGTTTTCTTCTTCCACTTTTGATAATTTTGTCCCTATTTACTCTGTGGTTAGTTTGATTTTGTTTGTTGGTAATTAGTCTTTTTATCACTTGATGATCCTTGTTGGAATGTGTTGTACCAACAATTTTTTAACTCATGTCCTTTCCGACCACAAATAAGACATTTTTGTTGGTCCTTTTGGCCTTGTTGAGAATTACCTTGCTTCTGAGGCTGTTTACTAGACTTCACCTATTTTTTCCCTTTTTGATTAGAAGCAAGTGCCTGCTCTTCAGTTTCAATAGTTGAGTGAATAGATTCTTCTTGTTGGAGCATATTCACTAACTCTTCAAAAGTTTTTGTTTGACCAATTATGTTTAACGTGGTCACAAAAATACTATAAGAAGGAGGAATATCTCTCAATACTATAGGCATGAGTGATGTGTCAGTTACTTTTTCTTCCAAAGCTTGAATTGGTGCACGCAAAGTTGTCACTCTTCTAAAAAACATTTCAACTTTATGAGTTGGTTGAATTTTCAAGTTTAATAGTTGACTTTGGAGATGAAGTATTGTGTTCTTATTTTTTGACTCATATACCATTTTCAACTTGTCCCAAGATTCTTTTGCTGTTGTGGACTCACAAATATGAGGTTGTACATCGTCTGAAACACTAAACAAGATTATTAACTTTTCTTTTTGATTTGCATGATCAAATGTATTTTGTTGTGTAACATCTATTGTAGATCTTGTTAATGTACCAAAAACAACGGTCCATAGATTTTCAAAATCAAGTTGTGCATGAATTTTTATTCCATGTTAGCTAGTTATTAAAATGTAAAAGTTGAGAATCTGGCAAAAAGAACTTTGGCATCGTAATTGTGGCCATTGTGAAAAGTGATAAACAATAGAATAAAAAATTGAACACTTTCCCCCCTTAAAACATGCACATGTCCCCCCCAAATATTATTTTATTTATTTTTAGGCTCCTTTTTGGTTGTGTATAATGAAATTTTGGCACTATTGGCCCTGTTAAAAATTTGGCTCTGTGGCCGATTTGCAAAAATAAAATGGCTCTCTTGGACTCTTTGGCCTCTTTTCACATACAAAAATCTTATTTTTGCAATTTTTACAAGATAAATATTTTCCAAATCTGATTAAAAACTAGAACAAGATGTAGAGCTCACAAAAACACAAACTTAAAAAAAACGACACCTCAATCCGAGGTACCAGTTGAAAGCTATGCCTTTTTTAAATTGCAATTTTAATATCTTTCTTGGCCCCTTTCTAAAAATGGAAAAAAAATCCTTATTTTTTTCACGACGTCCAAAAAAGGAATTTTTTTTAAAATCAATTTTTTAAAAACTGAATGCAGGTAACGACTTACATGCATGCCTAGTACATTTTAGGGTGTAACTACAGTTCATTCACTTTACATATGCGTTATAATAACCCTTGGCCACACTTTTTATTTTATTGTTTCTCTTTGTACACAGGTATTTATTTTTCTTGGAGGCAGCTTGTTCTTCCTTCTTCCAACATAGCTCTTTTGTTGTAGGTTACAAATCTTCTCCCCATTCAATTTGTAGTATTTGTTTTGGATGCAAGCATGTTGCAGATCATTCAAATATGTGATCTTCTACTCCTCTGGAAAATGCAGGTTCATAGAGAACCTTCCATGTTTGATTGGATCTACTTTTTTTAAATGCTCAAATACAAAGAAGAGGAAGAAGAATAAAAAGTATAGAGAAGAGGAAGAACAAGTAATGTGGGGAGCTTGAAAAGCTTGGGTACCCACAGATCAAAAATATTGTATATATTTCTTTTTAAATGCTTCCAATTTTAAAAAAATACACGTACAGGTAATTTTTTTTATAAAATATACCAGAGAATGAAATAATGTCATCTTTTACAAAAAATTAGCATCCAAGTCTGCAAAGGCCTGTGATTGTGCTCTAGGTGTTCTTCAACTACAAATCAACCATGATTCAGGGTGTGGAGCCAGGTAGGGGATATTAAATGGATAGGGGCATCTATGGATCCTCCTAGCTCTGTAATTTCTCCAGATCTCCCTAAACTTCCCTAAAACTTCCTACACTCATCTCTGGATCAGAAAACTGCTCTGATACCAAATCTTGACAATGAACACTTGAAAACAATATTGACATAAAAGCTTTGCACAGAAACAAGATGGTGCTTGTGTATTTTATTAATATCAAAATCAAGCATTACAGACAAATGAGAGAGCTACAATATTTATAGATATTGGACAACTTCTATCTCATCCATAATATATGGAAACAAATCATCTAATCTAAGCAAATATGCAGAAATAGTATATTGCCCCTAACTCTCCCTATTGCCCCTCATGGAAATTATCTAGGAACAAAATATGCAAGATAGAATATGATCCCACAAACATTGGGATGAGAACACTATCACTTAGTTAACTAACAACTAAGGACAACTACTATCTATTGACATAAGTTTAAAGTATTTAATTAAATACTTTTAACTTATTACATTTATTCAAATATCAACTAATGATGAATTAAGCTAAGTTTTATTCATAACACAAACTTGGATTGATTTTGATCAATAAATTTTCATAGTAGATCCTCATCACTCTTCAAATTTTCAAACACATCCTTGTCTTTATCTTGATTCCCTTAATTCACTTTCACTTCCTTGCCCAGGTCAGCTTTTCCCCTCTTATTAAACTAGTTAAAATTTGAACTATAAAGAGAACTATATATACTTCTCAACTCAAAAACATAAAACAGTTCATTACAAACCAAATATCTCAACTAATAAAAAATTACAAATAACAACATGTTCATAAAAATTCAGAATATGGACCCATGTAGGTCGACCATGCACCAAGACAAATAAACAAGCCAAAATAGTCTCAAAACCCCATCACCAAGTTGATCAAAGACCTCCAAACACATAACCATGATTATTAAATTCTTCAAATACCTCAAAAATTTCAAATACATCATAAAAAAATCACATATGCTCCCGTATTACCTTTAACTAATAATTTTCTTCATAACTATATCAAGTAGAACCATTTCTTACTCAAAAAAGTTGTTTCCAGGAGCCAATATTCACATATGGAGCTCAAGATCACATCATAATGCCAAAAATGTGCCATGTAACCACTCATTGGAAATATAATGACATTCATATCAAATTCATGCTTGTTAGACCTCATGAGACATCTAAAAATGTAAATGAATCCAACTTTCCTCTTCACCAAATTGAACTACCCAAAACGTAGTTTTGGAAACTCAACTAGTTTGCACCCTTTTTGTCACTTTCAAGACCTCTAAAAGCATTAAAGAGGAACAAAATAAATTCCTCTTCACTCTAAAATATATATTTAACATCAGCTAATCCAAACACATGAGTCTTTACATCCATCTTCCAGCCAAAGCAATCATGTCTTGAAATAGTCAAAATTGGTCTTCACAAAATGAGCTGGTTCACCTATTAAAACAAATCATCAAGATACAAACAATATATCATTAGAAATTTATTTGAATATAGTTTCCAAAACATCTTACATTTTATTCCAAATATAATTGGAAGGCTTTTGACTAGGTCAATATTTACAACTGCTCAAAACTACCTTTACAAGCCCAAAAACCAGTCTTCGAAGATAAGGCACACTTTTCCCTCTAGGACCTCAACCATGACATGAAAATTTCTGAAAGAGTTGACGAATCATATCAAAAACTATGCACCATGATCAAGTTACACTCTGGTTGAATTGTAATGGCTCCAACATAATCACAAGAAGAATCGATCAATAACTAAACAATCTTGCATAACAGAAAAAACCTTGCACATAGAGAAAAGACAGCGGAGTGTCTTGGCATGCTCATAAATGAATAGTGAAAGGGTATATATAGGGTGCTGAGTAACCCTAGTGCATGAATCAATAGCAAATCCTAAACCTAACCCATGTGAGATGACCCTCCAATATGTGAGGAGGACACATAGGATAACTCCCACCAATAGTGGTATCAAAGCACCATGAAAGAGTTGACAAATCATATCAGAAATTGTGCACCACGATCAAGTTGCACTCTGGTTGAATCGTAATGGCTCCAACATAATCACAAGAAGAATTGATCAATAACTGAACAATCTTGCATAACAGAACAAATCTTGCACATATAGAAAAGACGACAGAGTGTCTTGGCATGCTCATAAATGAATAGTAAAAGGGTACATATAGGGTGCTGAGTAACCCTAGTGCATGAATCAATAGCAAAACCTAATCCTAACCCATGTGAGATGACCCTCCAATATGTGAGGAGGACACATAGGATAACTCACACCAACACCCCCCTTTATCGAAGCTGGGGTAGCGGCTATGATGAGTCAGACTGAAAGAGAAGAAAATCCTAAACAACTAAGAAAGATGTGTCAATGAGGCCTGGAAAATAAAGGCCTAATAAGGTGCCCATATACAAACAACATCTTCCTAGAAGAAGAAGAAGAAGAAGAGAAATCGGTCCTGACATAAAGCTTGATGAGGTACCCATTCACAAAAAAAATTCCCAAGCAACAAAGGAAAACCCAATGGGAAAAACATTCACCACAAGAGAACAAAATAATACTCTCTAATATAAGAAAGATGCCAAAGATGGGTCCTGATGATAGACTAGCTTGTAAAGGTACCCATATATAAAGGGGAAATCTCTCAGAAAGATGAAAAAGAGAGAAGAAGAGGGAGACGAGATGGATGTAGAAGATGCCATGGATGGATCTGAGCTCTGCAACTCTAAGAAGTCTCCCAGAAGAATGTCGAAGATGAGATCCTCTACCTCTAGACTAAAAAAGATCCATCCGCATTGTACTGTGTGTCTGCCCTTAGGAAGGACAAAAAATATGTGCTAGAAATCTTCCCACTCCACGAAGGAAACTGAAGGTAGTAGCATGAAGAACTCTGAGTCAAGTCCACAAAAGTGGTCTAGCAAGTGAGTGCAAAGAAGCCGAGGGTAATGTCATGAGTGCAGAACTATCAGAGTATGAAGGGTGAACACCTGTAGAAAGGATTTCCAACTAATTTGAAGGCAATAAAACATCCCCCACAATAGAAAATAGATCCACAAATAAGGGTGGATTAATGAAATTCTCTGGAAAAGTGGAAGTGGCAAGAGTCCCAAAGGGGGCACTCCCAACAATGGAGATGATGAACTCCTCTGAAATACCTATAGATGGATGAAGAACCTATAGTACATCACAAGTGTACTGTATAGGAGACTGTTTAATATCTAATGAGATGTGGGATGTGTCAATACTCTCTGGAATAGTGAGAGAAGGAGGAGAAGAGTCCTCTGTAGTACTCTTGACATCAGAACTGGGTGCACAATCCTCATCATCAGAAGTAGAACCAAGTGAGTCTATATTAGTGGAACTGTCATCACACGAAGAAATAGAGGAGATAATTGAATCAGAAGTAGAGGTGAAGAAAGAGTGGGGTCCAATGAAATTTGAGCGAGTATGTCTCATATCTGAAGTATCTCCTGTTAGGAAATTAAATATTAATGTTTACATTCTAGTTTGGTATTTACCGAAAGGTAAATAAGTAGTTTGTTAGTTAATATTTAATATGGTTATATATTAAATATTAAGTTTGAATATTGTTATAATATATTGTTTCAACAATATATTATTCATAGAGTATGTTTTACCCATGAATATTATTTCGGGTTATTTGTTGTAACACCTCCCAATTTATTAGGAGGTGGTTTGGCTGTACTTCTGGCTATATAATACCCCTTATACAGTGACATAAAATATAATACAGAGAGTGATATTACTGTGTAAATTTGGTGTTGTTTTTATATTTGGTATCAGAGTGATGTAATGGTCCCTGTGGTAGAGCTAAAGGCATATATTTATTCCAATCTATTTGTTTGGAGTGGTGATCAGATTGTATGTTAGATTGATATGTTTTTATTGGGCTGAGAACAAAATTTGAGCAGTGTTGTCTCTGTGTGCATCCAATTCGAGTATGGGCTTGTGAATATTTATTAAGGGGATTCTCCAAATTTGTTGCTGCCCCTGGTTGAGGAGAATCAAATTGATGATGTGGTGCTATTTTAATGGTAAATATTAATTCATCGTTGTTGTTTTGATCTTCGATGTCATCTGCAACATGCAGCTCTTCCGCCAAGCTTGATCCAAAATCGATCTTCAGTAAAATACTCGTAACTTTCTCATTTCTTAACGAAATTGAGAATTTCAAAGTGTTCTGAAAATCTTGCAACGCGGGGAATAAAACCTAGAAATCATTTTTGAAAATTCGTTTTGATAAGTGAGTAGTTCTGTGCAGAAATGTGACAGGTTTTGTGCCTGTGTTTGTTCCTGTAAAGTGCTTGCAAAAATTTCATGTTGTGTTTGGAGAAGGAAAGGCGTCTGAAGATTACATTGCATTACACACTGACTTGCACTATCCTCCAAACTGGTGATCAGGTTTTCTCATCTTACGGTTTTTACTGCAGTATTGGAATGACATTACATCTACGCTAACATGTAGTGTAGTCCGATAGACATCTCCTAATTGCTGGCAGGTGTATGAGGTATGGGTGAATTCATAAATCTATTCAAACATTCCATATGTGTTGCAATCCATGTTTAGAGGAAGAATTAATTTGCATCAGATCTCATTATTCCTATATTCAACTTTTCCCAGCGTTGAATAAATTGTTGAAATCACTTTTCATACATATTGTATTCTTCAGACTATGTGTATCCATCAAACTCATTATCTACATGCATCCAAATCTTATGTTGTGTTCTTTCCTTCTTCTCTTTGATCTGATCTTGACAAGCCGTGATCTACTTCATGCATTCCCATGTGATCTACCGACCCTCCTTACACTCAAACCTATGTGGAGTCTTCATCTATCATTTTTTCCCTGACTAAAAACATGCAAAATAAAATAATTCTATGTAGAATGGCATGGCAATGTGGTAGCCTAGAGGGCAAGAAATGACAAAAAATTGCTTGGTATGAATTGATTACTATATTTTTGTTATATGGGTAGTAAAATATTATTGGGTCCGGGGTCTATAAGAGTCAAAAGTTTGATTAATATTACTTTTTTTTTGTTGGCCGATTTGGTTTATGTAGACAAAAGAGAATAGTCATTATTGTCTATTTGTTTGTAAAAAGGTGCATTTTCAGTTTTAGCTGACACCTATTTTTTTTAATTTGTGAAGTGTTATAATGGATAAGTTGAGTCACATTGAAAAATTTGAAGGTAAAGATTTTCATACCTAGCAATTATGAACTCAGCTGTTCCTAATTAACAAAGACTTGTGGCATATTTTTGATGGAAAAGAGAAGAAACTGAAAAATGCTGATGAAGCAGCAAAATGGGCAAGCAGACATCAAAAGGCTACAGCGATTATTGGATTGGGTCTATCAAATTCCTATTTGCATCATATAGACTTAAAAAATTCCTCTGACACAATTTGGGAGACATTAAACAAATTGTTTGGATCACAAGCTAGAAGTGCAATAATATATTTAAAGTAGAGATTGTTCGGCCCTCAAGATGGAAGAAGGTGATAACATGGTGGAACATATTAGTAAGTTTCGTTCTATTTGCAATCAACTAGCAGGAATAAAGTGTAGATGTCCTTGATGATGACGCTAAAGCAGTGTTACTCAATAGCATGCCTCCATACTATTCTAACATGGTCTTTACATTGAGTAAAATAAATCCAAGTTTAAAAGAACTTATTTCTTCTTTGTTAGATGAAGAAAAGAGAATCATGTTTGTAGAACCAAAGGAAAAATCCCTGTATGGTAAGAAACAAGATAAAAGAAGATCTAAATATTCTTTTAGACCTAGATCATCTTCTAAAGATTCAAAGAAGTGGCTCACCTGTTATTACTGTAGACAATCTGGCCACTTGTCCTCAAATTGCAAGAAAAGAGCACAAGACTTACTTGATGGAAAACTGCAAGATAATGCCATGGCTGCTGATGACGAAGGAGAAAATGAAGAGGAAGGAAATACTGCTTATACAGAAAATCAAAGTGATGAAGATTTTCTCTATTAGATAATTTCAATTGGAGGACAGAGGCATCGGAGGCTGGAGGTCAGACAGTGACCTCTCGTTAGTCACCAACGACAAGGCTACACGAAGCTATGGTGGCACATTTTGTGGTGTGAGTGTGCTTTCAGTATTTGATGTCTAGTGTGATTCTTTTTCAGAGTTCTTGTTTTGTGTTGAATAAGTGAAATGTTCACATTGAGGGGGGAACATGATCAGCATGATCCAATGTTCCATTTTCAGTTTTTCAGTTGAGTATGTGGCTATTCCTATTTCTCCAAATGCAAAAACATAGTGCAGAACAAATAACACATTGAAACGCAACATCATGAGGCTTGATGAGGTAGAACAGTCAGATGTGTTCCTGTTCGTACCTAGGTTTTTGGTTAGCCTCTTGAAAACCATTGAAGGTTGTTCATATGTGTTCCTGCTTGAGTTCCCACACTCCTAGGTCAGATGTGTTCCCTCGAGTGACTGGTTAATAAGCAAATGATTCCTGAGTGTGTTCCCATCCTCGTTAGTTAGATGTGTTCTTGACAGTGCTTGGTCGATAAGAAGTTGATATGTTCCTTCTTCTACCTTCAGTTCGAGTGTATGCCAAGATCATGAGCACACAGAGGTGGTAGGCTGAAAAGGAAGTGTGAAAGTTCTAATGCTACCATGTAAACATTAAGGTGGGAATGTTAAGAAATTAAATATTAATGTTTACATTCTAGTTTGGTATTTACCGAAAGGTAAATAAGTAGTTTGTTTGTTAATATTTAATATTGTTATATATTAAATATTAAGTTTGAATATTATTATAATATATTGTTTCAACAATATATTATTCATAGAGTATGTTTTACCTGTGAATATTATTTCGGGTTATTTGTTGTAACACCTCCCAATTTATTAGGAGGTGGTTTGGCTATACTTCTAGCTATATAATAGCCCTTATACTATGACATAAAATATAATACAGAGAGTGATATTACTGTGTAAATTTGATATTGTGTTTATATCTCCAGCTAAATCTCCGACACTTTGCAAAGTTTTCCTAACCCAAAGAAGACCAGGAGAATCAAGCTCAGAGTAAGAAGATTCTTCACTCGAGTGAGAAGGGACATAGTCCTCATCATTACTACTGTCAAAATCGAAAGACTCAAAAGTCTTAGATTCATGAAGAGGAACACGCTTAACAACATCATCATATGAGGAGTTAGAGTCCGAATCAGAGAACTGAAGAACCTCAGTAGGTAGAGAAGTAGAAGTCGAATAGGACTTAACGCTTCTCTCAATATCAAGCACAAAAGTGGGCATCGAATTAGAAGTAAAATGGGAAAATGTATACAACCATGAACGGTGATCTGCCTTTCCCTCAGCCACTGTAGTGTCATCATTAACCTCACAAATAATCGCTGAGTTAGGATCAAATTCCACTCTCATTCCTTCACCAAGGTGAGTAATTTGGTAAACCGATAGGAGATTTGTAGAGAGATAAGGAACACTCAACACTTGGTTGAATGTTTCCCCATCTATCTCTACCGATCCACTACCGGAAACTGACATTTTCATGTTATCACCTAACGTAATTTAGGACATATCACAAGGTTCGATGTTGGAGAACTCAACATGTAAAGAAGCCATGTGGTGCGAGGCACCAAAATCTATAATCCACATCAATGAAGGAGCAACTCGAGCTACGAGGGCCTTTCCTTTCTTCTTATCAGATTTAGAACCTTTTGCTATGGAAGACTCGGCCTTCGGAGCATTTTGTTTTATGGATTCAGGAACACTTATTTTATTATTCTCAAGTAAATGAGATAAGTGATCAATATGTTTCCGAAAACAGTGGTGCTCGTCATGACTAGACTTCTTGCAATAGGAACACAAATACCTGTCTTTCTGTGCTCTAGGCTCAGAAGTCGAAGTGTTCATGTTAATTTTAGTTTGGTCTTGGTTTATTTCTTAGGTTGATCCTTTTTCTCTATATCATTATTAGTCTTCTTTTCCTTACTAGTACTTGCTACAAGGGCATGTGACGTGGACTTGAGAGACCCCATTTGAATGAGTTTTTCCTGTTCTCGAATGAGTTGGGACAAAAAATAGTCAAAGGAGGGCATATTCCAATCCTTGCCTAAGGAAGCTTTTGTAGCATAAAAATTTAACACAAAGACAAAATATTCAAGACCTAACTTAGAGATAATTAACAAGATCAGTTAAGAATCTTTCTTCTCTACTTGACATTCCTTTAACAATGATCTAGTGTAGACAAACTTTGAAAAGAATGCTTGTAGGTTTTCAAAATCACTAGGATTTAACCCTAGTAGTTCATTTTCCAACTCATGCACTCTCATGTCATCACGTTGTCCAAAAATTTCATCTAACATTGTCCACGTAGACTTAGGTGTTTCAGATGACTTAATGTGGAAGAGCAAGTTGGGAGAAATGGACATACAAAGAAGACCTAAAGATTCATCACTGTAGCTTAACCACTTAGATTTTTTAGGTTTGTCGTCTGGTTCAGTCTCAGTTCCCATGGTGATGTGGAATAACCCTTTACCCCTTAGTTTCATTATTATTTGTGATATTCATTCAAAAAATTTGAACGGGGTAAGAAAAGGAATTGAAAGTGCATCCATAGTGAAGAGAGAAAAAAGAAATGTGGAAAAGAAACTCAACCACCCAGGACAATATGACAACCCCCTGCTTTCAGCACTTTATAGTTTAGTGCATTGATTACAATCGGGTTCGTGCGTGCAGTTTGAAACACTTAGTAGCCTGTCTTGTAATCAGCATAATAATGCACAAGAGGGGAGACCACAACAGTGTTTCGTGGAGAGTAACAAAAATAATAGGACACCGTAAACAAGCACAAAGTAAAAAACAAGGAAGGAGGTGAAAGCAAATCCTGGTTGTGAGAAAGAGCATCTCACGTCACAAAGAGTACCACTTTGTTGCGGGTTGTGGCGGATGCGCTCACTAGTCACAAGCAATAATAAGGGTAAAATACAATGTTTCAAATGAACTCGAAGGAGTTCAGAAGCTCCAGAACACCAGAAAAACGCTCAAAAGGTAAAAGATGCTCACAGTGTTACTGCACACTAGAGCACACAATTAGTGAAAAAAATCAACAATAACATTCTTTTTTTTTAAATATACCGTTTTGGAACGTCCAGGTTAGCTAATTTGGAGCAATTTGGACTAAAAAATGATAAAGAATGTTAATTAAAAGAATTTAAAAAACAAAACTTTATCTAATCGTAAATTATAATCGTAAATTAAAAAAATTAATTTTATTAATTACGATTATTTAAAAAAACTTAATTAAATATGATGAATTAATTAAGATTTTTTTTTAAAAAAAAAATCCTAATTTAAAATATTTAAAAAAATACTTTCCCTCTTTAATTTAAAAGCAAATTATTCCAACTAATTTTTTTTTTTAAATGGTTGAAAGAAAATCTATTAAAAAGGGAAAGATTTTTTTTTTTTGAAAAATCTTAAATTTTTTACCAAAAAAAATGTGTAGGATTTTAAATACTTACTAAAAACTGAATTTTTTAAAAAAAGTATTTAAAGAAAGTAATTCAAATACTTACTAAAAAAGAATTCCACGTATTTTTTAAAAGGAATTTTAAAAATTTGATTGTATTTTTAATAAATTAGAAAGTTTCCCACGTTTTCTTTTAAAAAAAGAAAGATTTGCAAAGGAATTTTAAAAGACTTCCATATTTAAAAAAAAGGAATTACTTACCAAATGCGTGAAGGTGCAAACCGATGGGAGGAGACACTGTAGCTTTGAGGAGACAACGTGCTGTGAGGGAGAGTGCAGGTTGGAGCAGCTCGTTGGGAGAAGGATAAGCCGTAGGTGTTAAAGACCCACTGCCCCGACAAAGTAAATAGCAAGCTCAAATATCAACAGCTCGGGGAGGAGCTTGCAATCAGTGTAAAAAAAACGTCCACGTTTCAACAATGCATGAATCAACAAGGGCCAAAATACAAGCACCCAATCAATGAACAAGCACCCAATCAGTGAGCCAAAGGTAGACACGAAGCAGCTATAGACTAATGCAGAGGAATGTTCACACTAATGCGAGCCAAAAAATAGACAAATACAGATCAAGGAACTGATCATGAAAGAGTTGGCGTTGTAGCTTGCAGGAAAAAAATGCAAATACAAACTTGAAACCTGGATCTCTGCAAAAAAATATGCAAACACAAAAAAGACCAAAAAAAAGGATCTAAAAAAAATTCTAGTTTAATAAATTTTTTTATAGAGAAAACCAGAATAAAGAACCTCCTTTTTTTGTCAATCTGCTAAATTTAGTTGCAGCTAGCTAAAAGTAGCTACAAAACCCCTGAAAACTTGAGGAGATCTGCACATGCACGAAGAACACAGCAAAACCGAAATCTTTCAAAGAGCAACTTGTTAAATAAATTAGCAAGGAAAAACCAGAATATAATTATCGAAAACTTGCACAAGTTAAAAAAATAAAAAACAAGAGTAATCACAACTCAAAAAACGAGTGCACGTTTACTCGATATCATCTTTGATACCATGAAAGAGTTGACGAATCATATTGGAAACTGTACACCATGATCAAGTTGCACTCTGGTTGAATCGTAATGGCTCCAACGTAATCACAAGAAGAATCGATCAATAACTAAACAATCTTGTATAACAGAACAAAGCTTGCACATAGAGAAAAGACAGCGGAGTGTTTGGGCATGCTCATAAATGAATAGTAAAAGGGTACATATAGGGTGTTGAGTAACCCTAGTGCATGACTCAATAGAAAACCCTAAACCTAACCCATGTGAGATGACCCTCCAATATGTGAGGAGGACACAGGATAACTCACACCAACAATTTCATGAAATCTATTAAAACTCCTAATATTTCATAAATGGTGATTTAGTTAATACCTTCAATGGACAACTTTGCCACAAACTAAAAATCTCCAAAAACTTACTTGTTTGAGTGGGTCCCACATCCTATCACAAGCTCTATCATACCTTTATGGAAATATGGAAGATTCCTATATAACCTTTAATCATGAAATTTGTAAAAAGAATAAAAAATGTCTCAGTACAATCAATTTCCTCCAAGTCTCTTTGAGCTAGGGTTTAATTAGGGTTTTAAACCATTTTACCTTCTTAACGACCGTTCATTAAAAAATGACAATCAAACTACCTAATTTGTTAAAAAAAATACTCTTATCTCAATGGAAAATTATCCCCCAAAACCCCTAGGTCCCATGCAAAGCATACAATTCACAACGAGCATTTGAAGTTCATAATTGGAGCTAGTTTTGCCCTCTTCTTAACCTTGTTTTACAAAAACTGATGTATCTTGAAAAAGTCTCTTCATACTAACTTGAAATTTGTCATGAAGCATCATGAAAACATGTTATAACTGATAATACTCACCACCATCCTAAAATATTATTGGAACTCTCCAACCATAGTGACTTACCCATGTTTTCTTAGTCTGTATTCACCTTTTTACTTCCCAAAGACCATGAAACACTACCAAACATGTGATGCCCATTAAAACAACCAACTTGAGACCAAAGAAACAACCTAGGGTTAGTCAAGAAAATTATGGAATATTTTTTTTTTAAAGGAACCAACAACCAGGTTGCAAAGCAACAGTTGTCACTAACAGGTTCTGAAATAGGTTTAATCTACTAGAACATACTTTTCTTCTATTAACAATTATCAGAGGTTACAAGGTCTAAATTTTAGGGTTAGAAGTTTTAGTTAGGTTCAGGGGGTAAATTAACACCATATCCTCTCTCAAACAGGATTAGAGTTTCAACTTGAATTTTCTCACACTTAATGCATTCAAAATTTCCCTCAATCATTCTCATTGGATAGGAATTTTTCTCACCTTTCCAACGATATAAATAAGTCCTCCTAACTCCTTGTAAAACTCCAGTTATGGGTCAGCGGGCCTTGGAGTGAAACTTTTCCCAAAAGGGACACATGTAGAGCAGGGAAGAAAGCCCATTTTTTGGGTTGGTGGGTCGCGGGGCAGTGTTTAGAAATTTTTCCCGTGCCAGTGCAAAGTCCACAATTTTCCCGCGGCTCCACAGGTCCTCCTAGGACATGTTTCGGGCTCCAAGCCAAAGCAAGAAGAGGATGAGGGAAGGGTGGGAGGTAGAGAAAGTTGGAGACATTCGTCAAAGGGGAGAAAGACCATTTAGTGCCCACGCGCCCGCGGGTCCGCCACGGACATGTGGCACTCAATGACCCAAAGCGGAGGAGAAAGAGAGGGATGGGCAGGACAACTGGGTTAGTTAGTGAAATTTTCCAAAGGGAGGGAAAATGGGTAAATGGTGCATGTGGGTCTACGCGTCCATGGAAAGGTCTCACCAAGGCGTGGGCGGGAGTGCAGGGCCGCAGAGGTAAACTCCAAAATTTTCCAAAAACAAAATTTCAAAAACAATAAAGTCTATGAGGGTTCCACCCCTCCACCATGCCACATGGAAGCCTCTAATTGGCTATGGGCTGGTGGAGGAAATTTTAAATTTTTTTCCCAATAATTTTTAAAGGGAATTTTTTAGGCCGCGGGCCCGCCAAGGAAAATTTTCCCAAATTTTCTTGCCAAGGAAGGAAAACTTCAAAGGGCCATAAATTTTGCTAGGAAGCTCAGTTTTGGGAAAACAAGGACTTTCTGGAAAGCTCTCGATGCCCTCTTTGCACAAAAATCATAAATTTTACATTTTGATAAAGTTTGAGGGGTCATTTTAAAGAAAAAATTCTGCAGACTTTTTAAAAGAAAACTGGTAATTTTTAACTTATAAATTTGGTCCAATTTGATCTCCTCCTTCACTTAACATGCCAAACAGACATGGAGGATTATTCTAGGAAGAATTTAGGATTTTTTAGGGAGGTGATTTGCTCAATTGATTCCAATTTGATTTTTTTCCAACAATTGATAGAAAAAGGCTGCAAAATGATTGTGAAAGGCTTAGGCCCTATTTTAGCAATGTTCTAAATGATTTCCTTAAGTGTTTTGTCAAATTTGAGTTCTCTGATATTATAACATGCTAGATTTCAATATTTCAGTGTTGATTATTAATTGCAGGTTCAAACTATGCATTTTAATTAAATCATTTACCAATTTTAAAATTGACAATGAGATCAAATTAAAAGGGGTCCATCTGACTTTTTTCATCATTCAAGTATGGAATTTCATTTCTAATCTAATACATTTAAATGATTTAAATAACCATTCTAAATCAAATGCAATACTGAATTCAATTTTATACATTTCCAAAAGATATAAAATACTGCATTATTCACACATACATTTCTTCCTTTCCAAATAGAGATTTAACTATCTCTTTTGCCATACAATGAAACATTGAATTCATTCCATGTTGGCCTTAAATTTTTTTCCTTCTCAAATCAAACATTAAAATAAGAATGCATTTTTCTATCCTTTCCAAAATCATACATTTTAAACAAGGAAAAATAATACAATTTCATCTCACGTGTTTCTTCCTTTTTTTTCCACTTTCTAAAATAGGGATTCCAATCACAATTTGATATTCTAGTTCAACACAAAAATGCATATGAAGAAAGGTATAGAAATCCTTTATTGATTTCAAAAATAAATACATCTTTACATTCTTCCATTCCTTGAATGCAATTAGCAAATTTCACTTTTTTTCTTTCAAACGTACAGAACAAAATATAAATATCTTTCACATTTCAAATATGCAACTTCCATAACCAATTACAAACATCTTCTCTTTAAAAAATACATTACAATTTCATCCACTTTAAAGTGGGAAGGATTACAATAAGATTTAGTTCACAAGGGACTGTCAAACTGTCTTCTTTTCTTAGCTCCAGGACAACAACATGCAAGTTTCCTTTTTCTTCCAATTTGATCACAACAAAAATGGGGGAAAGGCAATGATCTCCACCCAACCAAGACATCCAATGAAAGGAGAAGCCATCCTTCATCATTTTCCCCCAAGCCCCAACCACAATGTAATAATAAATGGATATCAACCCATGGCAACAACATGATTCCACAACACATAACATTCTTTCAACATGCATATTCAAATTTAAAACACATTTCAACACAAGACAATAGTTTACAACTGCATTTGAAAACATTCAAAATAGAACTCGGGCTTGATCATGCAAGCCAAAGGAGCAAGGACTATGGGGAATCTACTTATGCCTCCCAAAGGGAAATTGGGCATCCACTTGTAACAAACCGCCAAAATAATTCATCACAAAAATCCTTATGCCCCCCACAATCCCTCCTTATGCCCCCCCACAAATTTCCTTATGCCCCCCACAAAGTAAGAAATGCAAGCTATTTCTTTTCCATTGTGGATCCCAAACCCAAACTCCCTCCACAAGAATTTTGATGCCACTAGAATTCCCTTATACCCCCCCACATGAATTCCCCATAGCCTTCTCCTACACCATTCCTATGGAAGTCTACCCAACAGCCAACAAATACACAAAAAAAACATTCACCATTCATTCATACACAAAAGAAATAACAATCATAAAAGAAGAGATAAGCTCCTACCTCTCTATAGTAGCTTTTGTTTCCAAACAACAAGCTCTCAATGCTAAGAACACAGTCCCAAAATCAGGAGCCAAAAAGCATGCAAAGTTTTCCAAACTCCTTCTGAAAGGAAGAGCTCCAAGCATAAGAAAATTCTTCCCTAAGGAAGCATGCAAAATGATTCAACAACCCAAAACAAGCAAAGAGTTTTGAATTTTATAGAAGAGGGAAAGGAAGAGGATGAGGTGGATCCATGTAGGATGCCACTTCACACATCCTCCACTCCAACACAAAAGTACAAATTTCATTCTTCAAATCATAATAAAGACGGGGGTGAAAATATGACAAATTTACTTGCACACTCCAAAAATCCCACACCCCAAAGTACTGAATTAAATAAAATGTAAGAAGAGTGGAATCAAAAATTGCAACATGATTAATAAAAATGCATTAAAAGGGTCTAAAATCAGCCTTCCAACCATAGGTATGGTTGGTAAATTAAATTGAGAGGTATGGGACAAGTTTTACTTGTCCCACAAGTCTCCAAAAACAACCTCCAAGGACAAATTCGAATTTCCAAAGAGGTGGAGTGTTTCATACTCCAAATCTGACTTACACACTCTTACACATACTTACACATCCCTTATCTATTTAATACAAAGAGACAAAAACTTCCATTATTACTTTCTTATATCCAAATTTAATTAATTAAATTTTAACCATATGTTTTCTCACATTAATCTACCACAATTTAATTAAATAAAAGAAAGGGACACATCACTAATAAAATACATACAAACAATAATACAAAGGAACCACATTAATAACATACAAAAAACCCATGGTCACATTCAAAGGTGATTCCCCCCCATGGGAATCCCTAACAAAATGAAACACACAAACAAAAAATATGTTGCCATGGTGACTGTGTTGAATTCATCTAGAATTATAATGTGGTTGATCTCCAATCCCCCGATGTTTGTTATGATATTTTAAATTGCAAAACACAAATACCTCCTTCGGCCTCATAGCCATATCAGAACATCCAACATGATATAAATATAATCACAAGATCAACTATACATATGAATCACACCACATCAAGGTAATCAACAATATTACTGACAACTTATATCAACAACTATACCATCATCATATAATGTCCATTTCTAAGTCTACTTACAATATCCAAAAATCGCATGCCTGAAAAACATTCACAATATATCCATGACAAATAGTATATCATCATGCATCATAAACAAATCAAGATCAACAATAATCCATGGTCAAATGTCTAACATCATACTAAATCAGAACTATAATAGTTTCTATAATGAAATCAACAGTATCAAAATAAGCATCAAAAGGTGTTAAAGGGAAATGGGCACTACAAAAAATATTATAACTAACTTAAAACTCATCATACACCTGATATATCATGTCACGTCACCTTTATCATGCTTGGATAGGATTTATCAGCTCTAAAAATCATACCTCCAACTCATTTTTTATGTTCTAGGACTACGAATATGCCTAGAATGTCCACTACAACCTGTGACATCACATGAAATGAACTTGATGACCTCTTACAGAGTCATTTACACCTGTAACACACTTATATGAACATTCTTGACCTCATGAAAACCTTCCAAAAGCTTAAGAGAGCTCAAAATATGACTATGCCTACTAGACCATGTTCCAGGACCTCATAAAACATCACCAACCATGACACTACTAATCAACCTTCATGTTTGACCTTTGACTAACACCTCATGGAGACTCATATGACCTATACATACACTTTTCCATCAATTTCTTTGACATCAATCACAACACTAAGACACAATGACCAACACATGTTATAGGTTTCGACTTGTAAAACAATTTGGGTTGGCACTCCATGTGTGTGGTTTCTGAGGTCAAATTTTTATGTTTTAAAATATTTTTGGGTAGGGTAAAAGATATATTATTCATTCTAGTTGCATTTTCTATTAATAAAACATATTAAAATATAAAATAAAGAAATGATGAAGTGTGCAGTTTAGTATGAGAGGAAGGGAGATCCATACCCATTTTGATGCTTGTTGGAGGCATCTGCTCGAGCTTTTCATCATGAATCTTGACTGGAGAATTATGTTTTCTTGAAAGTTTCCAACACCCTTTCTATGAATCCATTTTATGTAGATCCTATGGACATGGAATTCCATGATACCTAACACTTTGAGGAATTTTTTTGAACAGTTCACATGCCATGCATTTTCTTCCCCATTTTACATAAAGCCTATTGGGGTACTGTAATGACAACTAACAAAAATATGCTTTTCACAATGCTTTGATGGATGTACATACCCTGTCCTGAATCTTCCATTGTGGTACAAGTTGGAACACTACTACAAGTCTGGGTGTTTGGATTTACACCTTCTAAAGGTGTTTGCTTTGTTCCTGTAGAGTGCATAAGAATATGAGTCTTCAACTCTTCCTTTTAAATTGGATCCTCAAAAACCTATAACTTATTTTCTTCCATAGACACAAAAAAATATAATAAATTTACAGGAAATGTCATGGGAGATGAATAAAATAGGAAGGGGATGTTGAAAAATGTTACAAAACTTGGCATTGTTCCCTGCCAAACACATTTTCTTGAAAGTTTCTAAGTCCATTTCAACAACCCATTTTGTGTGTATCCTGTAATTGTGACATTCTATGAAACCACATTTCTTCAAGAAATTTTTTCAAATAGTCCACGTGCCTTATCTAGGCTCCCACATTCATTTTACACACACATCTACTAGTGCATTTGTAACTACAACATCAGGAAAAAATCATCTCCAAATGTTTTGGTGGATGTCCATACCCAGTTTTAAAGATCCTGTTTCGATGCAGGAAAGGAGGATACTAGAAAAAGGGAACTAGCCACATGGAAACATGTTGGTTTCATTTGATGAAACAAAAACATTTTTGCATGAGGATGCCCTTACGTTGTTCCAACATTCAAAACATAGGCTGGGAGGATGATCGTAGTGGTTGGGGAATATAACTTTACACTTGTCATTGCATTTGTGTGAAATTTTCTAATGCCATTTTGACATATCCATTATGTGTGTGGCCTCAAACATTGTTTCCCAAGGAATATATTTCTTTGAGGCACTTTTCCCAATAGTTTATATGCCTTGTCTATTCTTTCACATTTACATGCATACCTACCATATCACTTGAACTATTAAATTTGACAAGGCTTGCCTCCTGCTCTTCCCCCAAACCTCTAATCTTCCTTCTCACACATCTAAGCCCCATACACATTAATTTAATATGTCTCCTTCACCCATCACCCTTAAATTTTCTTTAATTCACCTTATTTCATTTATTTAATACATTTCTATTTTTTTCTTTCTCCATTCATTCCATCATTTTTATTTTTATTTTTTTATTTGATTCTCATTTTATTATTTATTTTAATATTTATAAATGTTAAATTTCAACAATCCATTTTTATTTTTTATTGTTATTTTTTTTATTGATAAGGCAGGTTGAAGGGACCCATTCCCTATTTACATAAACAAAGGCCAAACTTCAAATGTTCATGAAACCTTTGACAAAACAAACCAGGTCACATTGACATACTAACAAAAACCAGTACTTTATTCTATAGACTACTAACAGGACCTAAAGAATTTACACAACATATTCACCGAGACAGAGAGACTTTCCACAAGCGAACCATCATCACCCTCAAGCTCAGCATCAGAATCTAAGACAACAATTTTTTCCTTAAGCCATCCCCACCACAGATACTCTTAAGCATCACCAACAGAGACCCGCAGCTACTTCCACTAGCACAACACCAGTTCCAATGGTTAACTGAGGGCTTTCAAATTTAGGAGCTTGATACAAGCACGACCCGAGTTTCTTTCCCTTACGAAGGCCACAAAATTCTCTGTGAATTCCACCAGAACCTTGAAACACTTCTCTAGCTTATTGAAAGCACCATCATTAATAGCAGAAGGACTCATATTCCCATCACTCGCCGCCCATAATAGAATGTTGAAATTTGTAACCTTGGAAGCTAGATTCCCATAGAAGGAGGGCCTAACCTAGTGTGTGGAAAGATTAACCACCTCCAATTTCAAGGAATGAAGGACAAGAAAATTCTCAATGAAAATAGAAAAAATGTTACTGTTTACCCATAGTTAAGTGCACAAAGTTGGGGGGCCAAAAAGCGGACAAGAAACCGAAAAATAAAAAATCACTCGCATTTTAATTGGTTTAGCTTGGGAATCACCGAACCATAACGTGTACACGTTTCAAACAAGCCAAAATGCGTACGCGTTTCAAACAAGCTAAAATGCGTACGTGTTACAAAACACATATGCGTTATGTGTAGTATGGACCATGCATATTTGTTTTGGTGGGTTATACTTACAAAAATAAATGTTTAAGTATAAGTTTTCTTTTATTAATTCTTATACTTTTATTTTTCTTTTATTGTTTCTTATACTTTTAATATTTCTTTTATTATTTCTTATACTTTCATTTTTCTTTTATTATTTCTTATATTTTAAATTTATTTTAGTAAATATAAGAAATTAGGGTCACTCTGCACCTTATGGAAGTGGTCTCATAGCTCCAACAGTTATAATCTAGAGGATAGTTTTTCAAAATCTAATCTGGTCAATACTTACTCATTTTTAGGATTTCAGCAAACGACCTAAAACTTTCAGGGCATATATATTGTAGTCGGTCTTTGTTTTGGGAAAGCATATAGTCATTTTTTAGGTTTTTTGACCTTCTAAAATAGATTTTGGCCCTACCACTGCTTGAATTGGTACTAATTTTTAAATTTGGTCCATAACTCACTTTAGTGACCATGAATTAACTCTATGTTGTTTGTCTACTTCTTACTAAAAAGAGATCCTCACTTTGTACATAGAGGATTGTTCCCTGAATGGGATTCCTGTCCTATGGCCAAAATGAGATGATTGTACTGTGCTTCCTCCTTAAGGTGTGATAACACTACTAGGTTTTGAATGAGTTACAGTTACGAATAGTACCAAGTGAATTGCATCAAGTGAACTCATATGATTGCTCATTCTTAGAAACATGGTGCTCCATATAAAGATCATCCCCTCACCTTTCATAGCTCTAAAATAATCCTTTCATGGAATAAAATTCATGATTCTCATACATGATTTTTCTCATATGTCTCTTATGGAGACAAACGATGCCTTAATACTTCACAAATAACAGTCCTTGATAACTCGGTGACATGACTAGCTCATTTTAGCTTGATCTGAAGGGTGTTCAATTAACTACAAAATGGCCAAAAAAGCCTTTTTAGGCCTTCAAAGGAAGTAGTCTCTCATAAAAAATAAATGAGTCGATTGATCACCTTAAACACTATTCCCTACACAGTGAAACATGCTGAATGATCTTTTTAGGACTTTCCTTTGGGTTAGGGTTTAGGACTCAAGCTTTAGATTTTAGTGTTTAAGGTTTAGTTTTTAAGGCTCATAGTTCATATTTTAGGGTTTAGGGTTTAGGTCTCAGGGCTTAGGGTTCATGGTTTAGGGTTTATGGTTTAGGGTTTAGAGTTTTGGGTTAAGGGTTGAGGGTTTAGGGTTTAGTGCTCAATGTTCAAGGTTTAGGGTTTAGGGTTCAAGGTTGAGGGTTTAAGGTTTATGGCTCAAGGTTTAGGGTTTAGGGTTGAGGAATCAGGGTTGAGGGTTTAGGGTTGAGAGTTGAGGGTTTGGGGTTTGGGGTTCATGGTTTAGTTCTTAGGGTTTGGGGTTGAGGATTTAGGGTTTATAGTTTAGGGTTTAAGGTTTAGGGTTGAGGATCTAGGGTTTATGATTTAGGGTTTAAGAGTTAGGGTTAAAGGTTTAAAGGTCAGGGTTCAGGGTTTAGGGAAAAGGGTTCAGGGTTTAGGGTTTAGGGTTTAGGGCCCATGGTTTAGTTTTTAGGGTTTAGGGTTTATGTTTAAGGGTTCAAGGTTTAGGGTTTTGGTTTAGGGCTTATGGTTTAAGGCCTAGGGTTTAGGGTTTAGGACTCAAGGTTTATGGTTGAGTCAGGGTTTAGGGTTTAGGGTTTAGGATTTACGATTTAGGGCTTAGAATTTAGGGTTTAGGATTTATGGTATATGGTTTAGGGTTTAGGGCTCATGGTTTAAGGTTTAGGGTTGAGGATTTGGGCTTTACAGTTTAGGGTTTATGAGTTAGGGTTTAAGGTTTAAAGGTCAAGGTTCAGGGTTTAGGGAAAGGGTTCAGGTTTTAGGGTTTAAGGCTCAAGGTTTAGGGTTAAGGGTTTAGGTTGTAGAGTTTAGGTTTTAGTGTTTAGGGCTTAGGGTTTAGGGTTTATGGTTTAGGGCTTAGGGCTTAGGGTTTAGGATTTAGTGCTTGGGGTTTAGAGTTTAGGGTTTATAGTTTATGATTTAGTTTTTAGGGTTTAGGATGTAGGGTTTAGGGACCTTTAGGATTTAACATTTAGGCCTTAAGGTTTAGGGTTTACGGTTTAGGGCTCAAAGCTCATGGTTTAGGGTTTAGGGGTTAGGATGCATGGTTTAAGGTTTACGACTCATGGTTTGGGGTTCAGAGTTACGAGTTTAAGGTTTAGGGGTTAGTTACGGGTTTAAGGTTTAGGGGTTAGAGATCAGGGCTCTATATTTAGGTTTTAGGGCTCAGGGTTTAAGGTTAAGGGTTTAGGGCTCAAGGATTAGGGTGTAGGGTTCAATGCTTAAGTTTTAGGGTTTATGGTTTAGGGATTAGGGTTTAGGGTTCATGGTTCATGGTTTATGGCTTAAGGTTCGGTTTTCAGAGTTATTGGTTTAAGTTTTGAGGATTAGAGCTCGGGGCTCTAGATTTAGTATTTAGGGTTTAGGGTTTAGGGCTTAGAGTCTAGGGTCAAGGTTTTAGGGTTATGGGTTTAGGGTTTAGGTTTTAGGGTTTAATATTTGGTGTTTAGGGTTTAGGATTTATTATTTTGGTTTTAGGGTTTAGGGTTTAGGTCTCATCATTGAGGGTTAAGGGTTTAGGTCATAGAGTTCAGGGTTCATCAAATTTGTAGGCAGAATATTCAAAGAGAGTCGTCAAAATTTGATGTTTTTCATCTGTTGATATTTTGAAAACATCCATGGGTTTATCATATAACGAATTATCAATGAATGGAATGTCACTAAGTCATAGACCAGGTAACTCCCATTTAGAACCAAACAAGAAATATTTACTAGGTGATTGATAACCCCTTAGTGTTCCTAGCCATTCCCCCATTTTCTATGCTTATTTTGAACACTTTAGGAAGTTTTTTCAAATCTACTATCCATTCCAGTAGAACACTTAAAATTTATCTTTCTTCGGAGGAGAGGATACTACAAGAAATTCAATTATGTTCCTATACCTCTGCATTGATATATTCTCTATGTTTCCTTTGTTCCCTTAAGATAAATTTTTTTGTTATGATGGTTATTTTTTCTAGCTTCCAATGGGTCATCCTAGCTTGTATAATACCATACATGGAAATATGAGAAATGTGAAATTTTTTTCAGAGTGTGAATAAATTTACATTCAAGAGCGCAAGTATATGTGGGAAGAAACAAGTTTGGAAGAGATGTGTAATATATGCATTACAAGGCACACGATAGATGTCATATCCATTTAGTTACTTATCCCACCTCTCATAAACAAGGTAGTTCCATAAGTAGAATAAATGATGGTTCTAGGCACGAGACTAGGAAATATTGATGAAATATGGTTTGGGGTTTAGGGTTTATGGTTTAGGGCTCATGGTTTAAGGTTTAGGGTTTAGGGTTTAGTGTTTATGGTTAGGGTTTACGGATCGAGGTTAAGGATTTATGGTTTAAGGTTTAGGGTTTAGGGTTTAGGATTTAGGTTTTAGGGTTAAGGATTTAGTGTTTATGGATAAGGGTTTATGGTTTACGGTTTAGGTTTTAGGGTTTATGGTTCAGGGTTTAGGGTTTAGGATTTAATGTTTAGGGATTAAGGTTTAGGGTTTATGGTTTAGGATTTAATGTTTAGGGTTTATGGTTTAGGGCTTAAGGTTTATGGTTTAGGTTTTAGGGCTTAGGGCTTAGGGTATATGGTCTAGGGTTAGTGTTTAGATTTTAGGGCTCAGGGATAAGGGTGTAGGATTCAAGGCTTAGGATTTAGAGTTTAGGATTTAGTTTTTATGGTTTAGGGTTTAGGGTTTAGTAATTAGGGATCATGGTTCATGGTTTAGGGTTTATGGTTTAGGGTTTAGGGCTTATAGATTAGGGTTTAGCGCTTAAGGCTCAGCATTTAGGGCTCATGGGTAAGGGATGAATGTTTAAGTTTTAGGGTTTAGGGTTTAAGTTTTAGGGTTTAGGTTAGAGGGTCTAGGGATCATGGTTAAATGTTTAGGGTTTAGGTTTTAGGGCTCAAGGTTTACAGTTTAGTGTTTAGGTTTATGGCCTATGGTTTAGGGTTTCAATTGTAGAAGTTAAACGCTAAAATATTTACGCTGAATGCTGAAATCTTGAAAAATTACCTATGTACTAACCAAATTATACTTTAAAAAACTATCTCCTAAACCATGACTCATGGAGCTGTGAGACTAATTCCATAAGGTGCAGAGTGACCCTAATTTCTTATATTTACATAAATAAATTTAAAGTATAAGTTAAATGAAAAACTTATACTTAAACATTTATTTATGTATATAGAAGCATGTTAAAATCATACATAATGTTTATACTACACAGAATGCGTACTCGTTACATAACGCGTACGCGTTATGTTTATACTACATAGAATGCGCACGTGTTATGTAACATGTACGCATTTTGTGTTTTCTCTTTTCCCAAGCCATGCCTCAAGGCTTGGGATCTTGTTTGGATCCCCAAGCCTGAGGCATGGACCTGCACAAACATAACAAACAATGTGTTTTTACAAGAAAATGTAAAAATGCCACTTCCTCTATGATAAATCAAAATAAAACAATCGATCCATTTTAAAAAAATTATACCACGCCATAGAGCAGAATTTCTTCTTTCTAAAAATATAATTTTTCAAAATTTCTTACTAATATAAGGTTTCCATATTATTTATTTTCTAACTATGCCTTTTTATAGATATTTTTTGAAGTGTAAATATGTCTATCTTTCATGGTGTATCTTTTTTTTTGGTGATTGAAATTTAAAAAAAATTATACTAGCCCAAACTAGGCATAATTCTATACATATTCAAAAAAATCTAATTTTCGATATTTTTTGAGGTAGTTAAGGGGGGGAATGGTTGGAGCTCCGTTATTTTTCAAAACATAAAATTTCTGTACTAGAAAAATCATAAATAAAAAATATTCGCTAAAAAAATCTTTAAAAAAATGGAGCCCAAACTAGATGCTCCTAGCTAACTTTCTACCAAAGGGTTTTCAAAAATACTAAATGGTGCTAAAAAATGGTGGGGGGCACGAAAGTCACTCTATTATGTTTTTTAACAAAAATAGGAGTATCTGTTGGTATTTTAGTTGTTTGACCCACTTAAAATTATCCGTTTTCAATAAAATTTAGTAGCTTAGAAACTAGACTCAAAATTCTACGATTCATATTTCTACAACATCTTCCAATTTTGATTGTAACTATTTTGAAAAACTCGTACAAGTTGAATTTTTTTTTCCAGAAAAATGCATCCACTTAAGACTCCCTTTTGGTCCCCCAACTTGGTGCACTTACCCCTGCTGAAAACCTTCCACTTTCATAAAATCCTCCCCTAGGACTGACTTAACAACCACTAAATCTTCTGCATAGGAGATTCTAAAAATATTTTTCAACTGATTATCAGAGACATTATTCTTGAATTCCATTTCCCTCATATCGCAGAGTAAAGCTAAATGGGGGGGCCTAAGAGGATCCTCTTGGAGAACAAGCAGATTTACACAGCAAAATAATAATATATTCTCTATATCTTGATGTTCAGATTCATTTACATATATATAGGACATATAATTCCTATATTTTAGGAGGTAGCCTTAACTACTTCTCCCACGAATATCTCCCACACTCTATATACGTGAGTGGTTAAAACTCACCAACAAATAATTGTTATATGTTGTTTTATATAACAACCATATAACATAATATACTAACTTAAATAAATATTACACACAAATAATGGAGCACTAATAAATATATTTCCCAACATTTCCCCCCTTAGTGCGAACATGGGGAAAACCTGCCTTTGTACTTGTACCTACTTATGATCTGGTGATTTTCACAGGATGATCAAAAACGTCAAGGATGGTTTTGCAAACGGTTGACCAAAAACTGAGAATGGTGGTTTTGCAATTGGTTTACCACAAACCAAAAAGTGATGGTTTTGCGAATGGATTACCAACAACCAAGAATGGTGGTTTTGCTATTGGTTTACTAAAAACCACAAATGAAGGTTTTCAAGTGGTTTACCTACAACCACATCATGATGTGCCAAGTACTATTATTAGCCCTCATCACATCTCACTACAGGGAATAACATAGGAAATTCTGCTGACATCTGTTGCTCATACATACATAGAAAAAGCTGACATACTAGAAATGGAACATTGGAATCATGTTCCCCCCCTCAATGTGAAATTTCCACTTCTTTAAAACTGCAAACAGGAACACACCACACCACTTGTAACTGGAAGAACTAAAATCAAACTACACACACACATGTCACCAAAGTTGATATATGGCCCCGTCGTTGGTGACTGACGAGAGGTCGCTGAATGACCTCCAACCTCCGATGCCTCTTGCCTCCAGTTTCATGCTACTAGCTCAGCTAGATTTGGATATGAAGCTCAACTGTTCCACATTGTTTATTCTTTTCTTCCCTCCCGCAATGTGAAAAACTTTATTTTTTTCGGACGTCGGGTAACACTGAAAATGCGTCCGTGAGGATTTTTTTTTTTTTTTTTTTTTTACAATTTCCAACTCTTGACACCACAATAACAAAAACCTAAAATCACCTATTTTATTTTTACAATGACACCTTTACTCAAATAGAGATGACTTCTTACAAACTTTTTACAATACTCTATCAACAATAAACCTTATATCACATAAGCCCAAAACTATGTAACTTTATATTAACAAATGATTTGATGACCAATACCCAATCAGACTTAAAACATTAAACCCAACTAAATAAAAAACAAGACATATACGACACAAATATAGGAATAAAACCAATATTTACAATATAAAATACCTATATCCCAAAAAATGTTGATGAATGCAAATACGACCACAACCAAATAATGTGAGATCTCATTTAGTCTTTTTAGAAGAATATGAAACTGATGTTAAGGTAGGAATCCACACTGGAGATAAGAGTCTCAATGAAGCAAAGTTGGAGAGCTTCAATTCACAATATAATTGTTAATGATAATCACCAAGCCGCCACGTATAAGCATCCAGGAACTTGTTCAAAGATTTAATGCATATTGGAAGGGTTGAACGACATATCTCAGGAGGATGTCCGACCAAAACTCCTGAGGAATGGCACGGCTGAGCAACTTCAATATCATAGAGAATTATTTGAAAAATGGCAAGACTCGAATAGGTGTAGCCAATATCAATCAGATCATTCATGCAACACCAAATTCAACTCCACGACTGAGAAACCGAATCTAAATACATAGAACCCAATGCAAAAAATTGTAGGATAAACATCCATTAAGAGACAAGAAGATGCAGATATAAATGGATGTAAGATTATGCAAATTTTGAATGTTGACTTCGAGCCCTTGGTGTGATTTCTATGGTGATGCTAGGAAAAGATACTAGTCTATGCAGTTGATTAACAGATTTGAAACTCCTTTGAAGCAGGTCGATCAAATCTAATTCAGAACATTGGAAAATGAATCCTTTGAAGAAGTTTTGAAATGCACATATATTAGATTGGCAGGGAAGACATCCTATTCCTGTGCACGTGAAATCTATCCATACCAAATGAAAATGCTAAATAATAGTATTGAACACTAAACTCGAACCTCATAAAATGACACTTATTATTCACGCCTTTAAGTTGCAATCATGGACGCATTCATATCTGAGAAACAAAAAAATAACACTATATGCCAATGGGGTTCTCTATTCTAATATTTCTGTGAACCTGCAACTAAAAAATCATCTTGATGGATTTTCCCTACTCTGAAACTTATAACGTCTAATTACAAAATTATAGCATATAGAAAATATTCTCTGTAAAGATAAGACTTCTATTCCTCAAGGAAATGTAATACACTATTGCCCCTATACAAATTAACTCTCCATTGTATGGATCAAACGCTGCTATGATACCAAATCTTGGAGAACAAGCAGATTTACACAGCAAAATAATAATATATTCTCTATATCTTGATGTTTAGATTCATTTACATATATATAGGACATATAATTCCTATATTTTAGGAGGTAGCCTTAACTACTTCTCCCACGAATATCTCCCACACTCTATATACGTGAGTGGTTAAAACTCACCAATAAATAATTGTTATATGTTGTTTTATATAACAACCATATAACATGATATACTAACTTAAATAAATATTACACACAAATAATGGAGCACTAATAAATATATTTCCCAACAGATCCATCGAGGCAGAAGCATAATGAAAACAAAACAAAGGAACCCCATCTCCACCCTCATTATAAAGATGCCATAGTTTCCTCATGCGAGAGAGTACTGGCGTTGCAATGTTGATGAGGCATTTCCCTTAAAACCATCATTTCAAGATCCTCCCACACAAAGCAATTAAAATCCACTTTATCCAATTGATCTTGATCATTCCCTTTATTTTCCAGCCAGTCAGCACACTGATACCTTCTCTATACACTTGCATTATACTCCAGGAAGTGAACTTTGATAATTTCCATAACACTTTTTGAATGCCCAAATCTAGCTTCTAAGATATGACCCTTTTTTTAATGATGGCATTAATAATGACCAATGAATCACCCTTGATCTCTAGATTCTCAACATTAAGGGAGGCAGTTAGATTCATAATTTTACTAAGAGCTTACAATTTATCAAAGTTGTAGGTCCCATCCTTGAGAATAAACGAAGCCACCCATACCACCTTACCTATTAAATTATGAACTAGAAATCTAACTCTAGAGGCACCAAGATTACCCCTGACAGCCTGTTCAAAATTGATCTTAAAGAAACCATGGGAAGGGGGGACCATTTAGTATTATTTCGAGCCAAATAAGAAGGAATATTATATTTTAAGGCTTCATCCCTAGGTTTGACAATCTTAGGCCAAATCTTTTCCATCACCCTATCATGAGAATTAAAAGGACAATATCTAGACCAATTTGAGGACACTTCTTCAGAGATAGCCCCTTCTAACCTAAAAAGGAATATGTCCACATAACTACTTTCCTCCCTAAAGATCCTTTTATTCCTTTCCCACCAGATGTGCCATAGTAGAAGTACTAGGATGCACAACCAAATGGAGGAAAGAGCTCCAGAGTGAAATTTTTTAGGGCAAGCCAAAATGGCTTTAGGAAGGGAATTAGGTTACACCCAAGAGAAGTTTAGTTTAGCACACAACCAATTCCAACATTTCACAAAAAAGTGGTAATGCAACAATAAGTGATCTCTATCTTATTTTTTCACCTCACAAAGATAACATTTAGTGGGGTCTTGAAATACAAACATTTTCCTTCTTTCCTGAGTAAGAATTTTACCTTGGAAATCCATCCAAGAAAAAAGGCCTTCCTTCGGAGGGAAAGAAGGCACACAAAAATCCTTCCAAATCCTATTCTCAGTGGTAACCTCAGAATGTAACAAAAGATAACCCAAATGTGGGGAGTAAGAGCCTAAAGAAGATGCGGTCTAGACAATTTCATCCTATTGATTAGTCAACAACACTTGCCTATCTTAGAGGGCTGAAATGATATAATTTTTTCTTTCCTCATGAAAGTCAAATTGATCAATATTTTTCCATTGGATCACAGAGTGGAAGTGATTAACATCCCAACCAAAGTTAGAGATAAAAAGAGCCTATTCTTCTAAAAAAATTCTTTTTATCTCCTCAAACTTCAGAATGTCTCCCAGGTATGATAAACTGTTCCAAGGATCATCCCAAAATAAAAAAATTTCTCCATTCCCCAATCTCCAGTCTGCATTATTTAAGAACAAAGATCTGCACTCAAGCATAAAATTCCATATGTGGGATCCCCTAGGAGGATTTTTGATACGAAGGATGGATTCGGGAAGAGGGGCACCAAAATATTTCTTCTCAATCACCTGACTAAGATAACTGTTAGGTTCGGAAATAAGGTTCCAAACTAACTTAGCTCCAAGAGCCAGCTTTTGAAGACCCAAATTAAGAATACCAGCTCCACCAAGAGCTTTGGGTTTAGGGAGAGTATCCCAACTAATCAGAGGTATTTTTATTTCTTTAGAAAGACCTTGGAAAATAATGTTTCTCATTACACATTTTAATTTTTCCAAAATACTCTTGGGAATTTCTAGAACAGAAAGCAAATACAAGGGGGAAGTGCAGAGGATAGACTTTATGAGAATCAATCTCCCAACTAGATAAACCCATCTACCTTTCCAAGAATTTAATTTATATTCAATAAAGGAAAGCATTTCCTTCCATAAAGAATCTTTTCCAAAACCTTTAAACAAAGGGATACAAAGATACTTAACCAGAAGACTTCATTTTTTTAATATGAAAATATTTAGAATTCGAGCTTCAAGTTGAGGAGAAACATTGAAGAAGAAGATACATGATTTAAGAAGATTAACCTCTTGACTGACAACTAATGAGTAAGCATCTGAAGAGGATTTCAATTCCTTTGCTTCACGAATACTAGCCTTACCAAACAAAAAAGGTATCATCCGTGAACTACTGGTGGGAGA
This sequence comes from Taxus chinensis, assembly GCA_019776745.2. Lineage (NCBI taxonomy): Eukaryota > Viridiplantae > Streptophyta > Pinopsida > Cupressales > Taxaceae > Taxus > Taxus chinensis. The sequence goes on along the minus strand of CM034147.1, from coordinate 59,956,266 downwards.
AAGGATAAACCCCATCAGTGATTTTCAAACCCATTAATTTTCCTTCTGCCATATTTTTCTTGATAGACTTGCCAAGATATTCCAAAACCAAATATAAAGAAAAGAAGACAGAGGGTCCCCCTATCTAATACCCTTGTTGCTTTTAAAAAACCCTTGGACACTCCCATTAATCAATATTGAGAAATAAGGACCACAGATAAAACTAAAAATCCAATTACACAGAAGCTTGGAGAAACCAAACTTTTTGAGAATTCTGATGTGAAACCTCCAATTAAGCTTATCACAAGCCTTGTTTATGTCAAGATTCAACAACATACCCAAAACAATATTAGAAGAGAGGGAGTGAGTCACCTCTTGAGACAGAATAATACATTCATAAATAGACCTACCTAGCATAAAACTAGTTTGTTCCTGAGCGATGAGAGGATCCAAAATAACTTTCAATCTAACAGAAATGGCCTTATATATGATTTTATACATAGTATTACAGAGGAAAACCAATCTAAATCTGCAAAGGTGGAAGGCTCGAGTTGTTTGGGGAAGAGGCATATAAAGGTGCAATTCAACATTTTGAGCACTGAACAATATCTCCTCGAATATTCCACCGCCGCCTAAACATCATACCCAACTATATTCCAAAATATCTGAAAAAAATAAACTGGGAAACCATAAGGGCCTGGAGCTTTATTCTTTTCCATAGAGAATACCACTTTTTCAATCTCTGAAAAGGAAAAAGGCTTCGGAAGGGCCGAGTTTTGATCCTCATTGATAAGAGTGGGAATACACTCCAGCAGGGAAAATTTACCATCCTCAAAGGAGGCTACATCCCCTCCCAACATGGAAGAGAAAAAATAAATTCCTTCATCCGCAATATCCTTCTGATTAGCTAGCAAGGCCCCTTCGCTATTCTTAATTTCTGAAATGAAATTAAAATTTCTTTTAGACTTGACTGAGGTGTGAAATTTTTTAGTATTTATATCTCCATATTCAAGATAAAGGTCCCTTGATTCTTTTCTTCCAATAAATTTCCTCCCCAAGTAGCATCTCACTAAGAAGAGATTTCTCCTGATCAAATTTAGCCTACCCCATACTAGAATTGAACACTTTTAGGTTAAGAGATTTCGTATTTGAATCAACACGAGATTTTTCTTGGATTTTTTTTAAAACAATTCACATTCCACTCAAGCAAATACCTTTTCAGTCTCTTAAGCATATATGCTAATACAAACATCTTCAAACCCTAAAATTGGTAATATTTCCACCAAAGGTTTATCCTATCTTCAAGGGAGGCATCCATGAGCCACATTAGTTCAAACTTGAAAGGGGATTTGTGAGGAGCTTCATTAAAAATTACCACAAGGGACACCAGAAAATGATCCAACCCAGACCAAGGTGGCACAAAACTTTTAAAATAATATCTCTAAGAGACCAGTTGGGACTAGCAAGGAATCTATCTAACCATTCAACAATATTACTGAAGCCCCTCCTCCAGTTACTCCAAGTGAACAAACTCTTTTTAGGTTCCAAATCCAGTAGAGAGATTTCCCTAATAAAGGAACATAAGTCAATTTGAGATTGAAGGTTTCGACTCATGCCCCCTTTCTTATCCTTACTCAAAGTGATGACATTAAAATCCCCCCAGAATGAACACATGATCATCCAAAGTAGATAAGGATTGGAAAATATCAAACCACAGATTTCTCTTGCCAAGCAAATTATTAGGAGCATACATATTAAAGAGAAAAAACACTAATTGAGAGCGGTGAGGGCTAATGCTTACTAGTTTCCAATTATAATTCTAGGATTACAACTCTATCTTAACATGAATTTCCTTCCATAGAATACTTAGACCACCGGAAGCACCATTCGAGCCTAAGAAGATATCTTTTCAACCTTTACAAGCCCTGCCCCAAACAAAATTATCTTCAACAATGATTTTTTTTCCTATGATAAAACCAAACATGCCTCTGAGGAAAGGAGATAATGCTTCAACAAGTATTGTTTTTCAGAGGTATTGAGACCCTTGACATTCCAAGAAAAGAGATTCATTGGTGACATGGAAGGATTTTCACCTTTCTCAGAGTCAGAAAATCCAAACTTCAAAGTGCTCTATTTACCTAAATCCACTTCTTTCTACGTTGCTTCCTACTTTGATTTTCTACCTCTCTTACCTGAAGAACCACAGATAGAAGCAATTAATCCTTCCTAATCACCAACTAATTTAGAAGGAACTTCCTTTGAAGCTAAGCCTTCTGGGTCAATCTCCCCATCCCCCAATACACCACCTGAGGCAATGAGTTGCTCCAAGAGTAAAGTCTTATTATTCAAAATTCACCCATTTAGAGTTTCCAATGAAGAGGCATGTCCCTTCTCCATTCATTCCTTAATCAAGGAAGCTAACACTCCTGAGTCCCTATGAACTTCTTTTGTTTCCTTCAAAAGAGAGCAAGGAGACAACTCCTTCAAAAGGACAAAATTATCCAGAACTATATTTGACAAACCAGTATTATTACCATCCTTGGGACAAACCTAAGAGAGGGGTAGACCATTAGGAAGAACAGGAGAAATCTGTAAAACTTCAGCAGGAGGAGAAGGGAGACCAACTATCCTCCTAGATTTTACTAGGAAATCCCTCATATGACCCAATTTTCCACAATAAAAGCACTTTACATTCAAACCTTCATAATCAATATCATGGGCCTAGGGACCTCTATCAGATTTTAGAATAACCGAGCTAGGGAGAGGAGAAGAAAAGTCCATTTCAACACAAACACGAGCTGAAGAATACCTCAAGGAAGAGAGAAGGATTTTTTATTAGAATAAACGAACCAAGGGAATTTACAATTGCCTTCAACATGGACTAATTCCGGAATTCAAAGGGAAAATTATGGAAACTCAACCAAAGTGGGGCTCAAGGAATTTTTTTGGATAATGAATTCAAATCTGAGGACCAAGGGAGAAAATACAAGTTGGAGGAATTCAAAAACCAAGGCCCCCCTTTATAAAAAAAATTCTATAAAAACCACTGTGGAAACAGAACTTAAAAGAAGCCATTTGCAAGAAAGCTTACCTTGGGTTTCCTCTCCTTACCCCAAAACCAAAAGACCCAATTTAAAATTTTCCTTCTGGAAAATCTTGCCCCCAAAAATTTGTAACAGATTGCCCTTCTCAAATGAACATCCACAAATTCGACTCTCGAACCGGTAGATAAATCCACATTCATTGTTTCCATGGAGATTTTGAACTCAATACCATCCACCTTAATCTCTTCCCTGCCATTCAAGCTAGCAACCCCAATCTCATTTAGGTTCAAATGGACCTCATCCAGCAAAACAAGGGCTACACTACCCTTCACCAGGATCAACAAAGCTTTAACCAGCAAATTTTCCAAAGAAAAAAACACTAAAAATGAAGCCAAGGATTTGATAACTAATCTAGGGCCAAACTTTTGAACTAAAGCAAAAATTTCCTCTTGCTCTTAAGCTGCCAACCCTTTACCCAACCATTCCAAACTGCTTCCATTACCAAGCGCGATCCTGTTAGCTCCAGTAAAAAATTCCTAGATACTATGAAAACCTTCTGATCCATCCTTTGTGGCAACGATCTCTTTCTCTCACGAAAATTAAAAAAAAATTGTTGTTTTGGTGCTCCATCCGGTTTATTCTTAATGTGGAGAAATAAGTTAAGTGTGTAGTAAAGGCCAAAAAAGTTCAAAAGTCGTGATGAGATTTTGTAATGCAGTAAATTCTGCATGACGATATAAAATACCCATTTTATTTTATTTTAATATTTAATCATTTTAAATTTTAAATTCCAATTTTCTATTTTATTTTAAATATTGTTATAGTTTTCATTATTTTTATTTTTATTTGATATTATCATATGTATAACAGATGAAATAAAATTGATAATAATAATGATATTATTATTATTATTATTAATTTCCCATTGATTAATGTTCCTTACCCACTTCGACCCAGGAATGCTTGGTAGAGAACAAGTGAAGAACTAAGGTACACACTCACAAGCAATAATCGGATGAGGCTTCCTAAACAACTCACAAAGACACACTAAACCAGTGCACTACGCACGTGGCAATGACAAAGTAAATACAATGATTGATTGATTAATATGTACAAAAAAGTCTGTAATGAAATTATTATCAAACCTAATGGCCTTAGAATGGTTTAACGACCACACACAATTGATCAGGGCACTACACAAAGTCAATAGGGCTCTAAGAGGAGGGAAAATAGGGTTGGTTGGGAAACGTAACTTTATACAAAGTTAAGGTTACACAACTACCAATTTATACAAGCATCTATTGCATAAATATTGTTGAAGTTTCACCTGTATTCATAAGACATGTCAATAAAGTCCACTAAATAGAGTCTCTTCCTACTTTCCCAACCCTTGAGATTCTTCACCATGTGAAAGGGATAAATTTATAGTGTGTAATTGGTTGTAGAAGAAATATTATTATTGGGGAACAAAGAGGAAAAACTTAGGAGAAATGTATATGTGTTTATGCATGTCCTACATATCTTTATATATCCCATAAGGAAAATGGGAAACTAGGTAGTTTCCATTCCCAACCAGGTTTTACCCATGCTAGGGTTTTCTAGGATCAAATTCTTATGTCTATGGTATACATATTAAGACATTTTTTATATATTATTTCCTATTAGGATCCTTCATCCTACCTTTATCTTTATAATCTTGTTGTAATAAATATTTTAGACACATATGGTTTATAAGTTGTCCCTCGAGCTATTGAGAATAATCTTGCATATATTAAAGGTAATAATCACCTTGAGTAGAACTAATATAAAAATTATGCTAGTCTAGTGTAAAAGGATCCAAAAATTTTATTATATTGAGATTCTCAAAGGATGTTTCCCCCTCGAAGCAATTTGTGATCTTGTAATGTTATTTCAATATTCAATGCAATAAATTTATTTGTATTTTCAATTCTCTGCAAATTTTTGTAGACACAAATTTTTGGTAATTTATCACTTGATAATGTCAATATTGGTGTGATCCCTAATGCATGAATTATGCACCTATTTTGAGCCTAAGTTTTGTATCCCTAGTCCTATTGCAAGACTTGTTCTCCTCATTGCACTACTAAGTCATCTTGTAGACACCAAAATCTGCATAAAACCATTATTACATCATGTTTTTATTAGGTTTTTATAAACATGAGTTTTGAACAATGGAATAATATCTTAGTGGCAACAACATTATTTTGTATTTCTCTTTGTGACTTGATTTAACACCATCTCTTACTATTATATCTCTTTGATTTGATTTTTAGTCACCTTACAAAGATCTCTAATATCCCCCTTTCACTGTTATCCATTACCTAATCTTGGTCCAAGACCATAATACAAGTTCAAGGCCATACATATAGACTTGACTATTGTGTATGGTCTTGGGCCCTTTTTTTTCACTTGCTTTCTCTTCACAAGACCATTTTTCACTCTTTTGTCTTTTGGATTATATCTATTTGGTTGGCCTTATTTTCACCCTTTTAAATTTGATTAATATGTACACACAACTAAAAAGGAATGAAATATATTTACAGGGGGTTATTTTGATTAATTAAATTCTAACATTAACCATTCAATCTCATAATAAAACATTAATACTTGTAAAAAAAATACTTCCAAAGTGAGATTCGAGGGGAGAATTAGGTCCATTTAGAGGGAATTATAGCAATTCCTCAATCCTAACGAAGGATAATGAATCTCATCCATAATTCTAGGTAGGATCCCCTTGAGTTGGTGGGGCCCTATCTATATAAGGGGTGTGTGGTGAAGGGGGAATGCATATAATATAATACAAGTTTATAAATACATGGGATTTAGTGCACTTAACTAATTACAAATGATTATGGACAATTTTGGATGATTTGAATGATGGAAAAGGGGGATATGGTCTTGAGAATATTTTGAAATTGAAAATTTGACCTGAAGATGCTCCCAAGAAGGACCATACCTTAGGGATAAGAACACCTATACAATATTGATCTCTTTGTATGATCTTGACCCTACTCAAAACTAGGATTTGTAACTTTTTGGGGTTGTCACTTGTCTGAATATCCTTGTCACTCTTTGTCAGTTATTGTTGGTCATGTAAAAATTAATCTGATCTAATACATAGAATCCATGAAATAGCTACACAGACAATAATTGAAATCAACAACTCTATATTATATTTTTATTATTTTTTCACTATTTCATTACACTCCATTATATAGGAGATGTAAAATAACAATCCTTAAAACAACATTTTTCTTCATGTACAACCATACACCCATATGGTTTCAACCTCTCACCAATATAATAATAAAACAATACTAATTGTTTTATTATTCTAACTTACTAACTTACCACATACTAACCACATTTTACATTTACATAATAAATGTACTTTCACTAATTTACCATAATAATAATTACACATGTAATTATTATTCACCCGTACATACAAATGGAGCACTAAGATATATTTCCTAACATTCCCCCCCTTAGTGCAAACATGGGGAAAACCTGCCTTATACTTGCACCTGCTCATGATCTGATGATTTTACAGGATGATCATAAACCTAATGGATGGTTTTTCATAGGGTTGACCATAAACCAAAAATAATAATTTTTCAATTGGTTTACCATAAACCAAAAAGGGTGATGGTTTTGCATAGGGTTTACCAACAACCAAAAATGGTGGTTTTACAAGTGGTGTACCACAAACCAAAAGGGTGATGGTTTTGTATAGGGTTTACCAACAACCGAAAATGGTGGTTTTACAAGTGGTGTACCACAAACCAAAAATGAAGGTTTTCAAGTGGTTTACCTACAACCACATCATGATATGCCAAGTATTATTCTTAGCCCTCATCACATCTCACTGCAGGGAATAACATAGGAAATTCTGCTGAAATCTGCTGCATATATAGAAAATACCAGAAATGTAGAAAACTAGAAATGGAACATTGAGATCATGTTCCCCCCTCAATGTGAAATTTCCTTTATTCTTCAAACCACAATAGGAACACTGAAACCAAACACTCTACCAAAAATACAAAGAAACAATAGGAACACACTGTATAAAAAAATAATCACCATAACTGAGACGGCCCCGTCGTTGGTGACTGACGAGAGGTCGCTGAATGACCTCCAACCTCCTGTGCCTCCTTCCTCCAAGAAATTAAATTAGTATAGAAATTATTCATATTTATAGTCAATTTCATCTGTTATTTGTTCATCTCTAGCTTCCCATTCTACAATTTTGCTTATATCTGTAGGTGTTTTTTCTTTTCCATCTACTATCCTCCATAGGTTTTTATTCATTAACTGCATCTGAATTTTTACTCTCCATGTATGGAATTTCAGCCCATTAAATTTATATAATGGTGTGTCCATTTTACTGAATCTAAATGTTCAAAAAAAATTGAATGTAGATTTGAATTACCTTTGATTCTCTGATTTCTTCAAAAAAATAGCAGTGATCAATGTGTTGTATAGTAAATTGTACGTTTCTCCCAAAATACGAACTGGGTTTTTCTGAAATTTCTACTGTAGCTTCTTGTATAATAGATCGTTCCACGCACAAAATTTTGGAGAAACCTAGATCGGGAAACAAAATTTATGAGATATTCTTCGAGACAGATTTAACCTACTCTGATACCAAATGTAAAAATTAATCTGATCTAATACAAAGAATCCATGAAATAGCTACACAGACAATAATTGAAATCAACAACTCTATATTATATTTTTATTAGTTTTTCACTATTTCATTACACTCCATTATATAGGAGATGTAAAATAACAATCCTTACAACAACATTTGTCTTCATGTACAACCATACACCCATATGGTTTCAACCTCTCACCAATATAATAATAAAACAATACTAATTGTTTTATTATTCTAACTTACTAACTTACCACATACTAACCACATTTTACATTTACTATTTACATTTACATAGTAAATGTACTTTCACTAATTTACCATAATAATAATTACACATGTAATTATTATTCACCCGTACATACAAATGGAGCACTAAGATATATTTCCTAACAAGTCACACAATAGGAACCTTATAATTGTTTTCTTAACCTTTTAAACAAAATCCATGGATAGATATTTCTGAAAAACAAACATTAGTTGGGTTTTTGGGAACCCCCGCCCATCACCAAGGTTGGAACTACTCCGAAGAGGCCTCAAACTACATGTCGTTATCCACCTATCACATGACATCTAGTTGTAATGCAATTGGATTTTCCATTCTTTATTTGAAAATGATTGAATTAAGTTTATCTCTTGAAAATATACTTGAGTGAGTGACTTTGGATGCTTAAAAAAGTGAGGAGAAATCCCCTAGACCTAATGAGAAGCTTTAAACTTATAGACAATGTTGCCCTAATGAGTGTGCAGAGGTATTTGTGAAGTGTATGGATATTTGGGTGCATTTTGTGCTAGATTTTGCAATAGGATTACATAAGAGTGCTAGGTTCTATATAATGCGAGTTTCACTTGCTTATATATGATTTTGAAGGTGATTTAAGTTAATAAGGCCAATTGAGTAGTAAATGACCCAAAGAATAATATGCAATTGAAAGTTCAGGATCAAAGTGAGCAAGGTCAAAACTGTATAGTAGAGTTAATACCACATGACACAAACTGACCCTATTATACATTTTTGACCCATTATCTTGCATTTTTGCAAGCCCGAAAATTCAAATCTTGAACCATGACAACTAAGCCAAATGTTAAAAATTTCTCCTAAATCCCTCTCTCGGTTAGTTTTTCTTTTGGGTCATGATCATATTGAAATTATAGGTACTCCCAATGTATTTAATAAACATGTGCAATTTTTTGAAATTATGTGACAAGATAAATTCTTTCATCCAAAAACTACAAATTAAGACTAATTCCCTACAAGACTTAGAAAAGCTAATTTTTACCATTTCAAGGAAAGTGTGCATCCTTTAGGAAGGTTCCAAAGACTAATAATCATATTGAGGTGGTATTGGATATCTAAGAATGTGTTGGAAGTGGTTTAGGAATATTTAGGTAATATTTGGTGGTCTAGGGACAAAGTGTGTAAGGTTTTTTCGGGTGTAAGGAATGAATGGTCAAGATATGAACCGAAGCTTCTTCAATTGATTTAGGGATCTCCATGAGGAAATCACCTAAATAATCTAGAAGAAATAAAATATACATTAGAAATCTGGAGTAATTCTATACATGGTGGAAGAATCATATTTTACACAAGACCTAAGGATATCTCAAGCCACCTCAAATTTTTTAGAAACACCTTACTGTCCTCATCAGAACAAGGCCATTTTGGATTTGAAGGAAAAATAAAGATCTAAAACCTATTTCATTGGTTTAGAATTGTATTTTTATTTATTATCATATAAAAAAATTTCTCCAAATAACTCTCCAAGCTCTGGGAATGTTGTTTTTTAGTTTCCTCTAGCGCAGATTGTGTTGATCCCATACTTAACCAATTTTCTCAGTGCCATATGTCATTATTTCACTCCTAGTGCTCCTTTTTCCCTCTCATCTATTTCCTAAGGGAAAAAATGGGACAAAAATGAGTTCCCCACCAACATTCCCCTCTCTGGTCCCTCATATGACCCTCTCTAGCTCCGTAGGGGCTTAACTTGCTAAACTGCTCTCTCTCACACTACATCAGATTGTGCCACTTGTCAATATATTACTTCAAGAGCCCATTTATGTCCCTATTGTCCCTTCTAACCAAGGGGATAGAAGGGAAAAATTAGATCCACCCCCACTATCCCTCATTGTGGTTCTCTACGTGACTTGTTTTCATCCCTCAGGTGCTTATCATGATTTCTCCATCATCCTCACATTACATCTAATGGAGATACTTAGAAGAATCTTGCTCCAGGAACCCATTTTTTTCTCTCTTGTCCCTTTTATCTAATAGGAAAGAGGGTAAAAAAATGAGAACCACCCTCACTAGAAATTAAACCCAACTTTTAACCCACACTCAGCTATCATTCAACCATGGTTAAAAACCATTTACCGAGAAGACATAAAACAAAGTTATCTTGTTCTAAGTTGGTTTTCTTTGAAAAATTCGACCCCTACTCCATTTTTGATGCTCCATAACCTACAAAAAAAATAGAGTTTGGCATAAGTGCATCCCAACACGTTCCATACCAGCCATGACTGCTAAAATGAATATTTGCTCATAACTTGCTAACCAGAAAATTGATTGCACCAAGGTTTTGACTGAAGACTCCACTCTCAGGAAATTTTTTATCATTAAAAAGTAGCACCCTGAGATTTGGCAATGCATATCTCTACCTTTTTCTAGCATGGGACCATCTCTCATGTTGTGGGACTTACGAACTTGAGATGGACCTCCGGAGAAGGTCGACTTCCTCTTTCTAATCTAATGCTAAACTACTCCTACTCCTAGAAAGGAAAATGTGGCTAACTAGTCCTAAACTAACCATACCAAGGGGCCAGGGAGAGAGAGAGAGGGTTAAAAAGATGCATGAAAGGTAAATCCTAAGCTAAAAGGTGGTGACAACACTAGAAAAGGGGTGAGAGAAACTCTAGTGAGGGAGAAAGAGAAATAAATGAAGGGAAAGGCCAGACATAAGTGACATAAACCCAAAGCTTCATTTACCATCTGTTCTCACATAAAAAGGAACATAATGAGCTTACAAGGAAAAATAAATGCACAACACCATGTAATAAGTAAAAGAGAGGCAAGGTTGTAGCTAAAATGAGAAAGGACAGACAAATGTGTCACAAAATAAGATTTATTGCAATAAAATTATACACAGACCATTACAGTTGTAGAGGAAGGCACAAGAACATTTCCAAGCCCAAAAATGAAGGTTTTACGATTCACAACTGCTTTGAAACAAATTTAAAAGAGTTCCATTATAGTTTTTGAATGTCCATCCTATCAAAATGAAAGTTTTTACAATATATAGCTCGAATGAAAGAGAAGGAAGAAAGAGAAGAGGGAAAAGAGAAGGGGCACAACTTTTCTAGAATTCAACTGCCAACAATCTACATTCAAATCCTCTGTAAACAACATGGGCACCTTACAAAGCCATTATTCAGTCTATTTCATCTTGAAAAAGAAAATGAAGCCATGCCTCATCAATTCTGGTAGTTGAGCTACCTGATTTGATCATTTGTGTGCCCAAATAGTCTTCTTCTGCCTCAAAAATTCATTTTTTCCATTTTGACCCACTAAACACCACCAAAATAAGATTATGATGATGTTAAATTGAAGGGCTTGATGAGATATTTACAATGGTATGAATTTGGTATAATTTGGTGTAGGGGAACAAAAGATATGGCCATTTGAAGATTTTCCTGTTAGGAGGCACGTAAATTTGACACGTGGCAGCCTTTAATTGGTTCAGGGATCAACCTCTACCAATGTGTACTTGCTTCACCTTTTTCCAAGTGTCAGTTTCCCATTTGTTCACAATATTGGGCTTTACGTTCCCGCTTGCCATTTGTTCTTGTCTTTTTTACCTTTTGTAGACTTTAGCCTTTATGAAAATATGGGCCAATAGAACTTCACCACATTCCTTCAGGATGTTAAGTTGTCCTTAGACCATAGTTAGTATCTATGACACGTGGACCAATGAAAAGGATCCATGCTCTTTCATATTGCATACCTTATTAGACCCCCTAGAAACATAAGCCAATAAGAAACGACCACATTTCTTCACAATTTTCCCCTCGACTGACCATTGTGAAATGCAAGCCAATGGGAAGGCTCCACGTACTTCACATGCCATTCCCTTTTTTGATCTCCATCCTCTGACATCCGTAAAATATTTTAGCCAATGAGGAAGCTCTATGCTTTGATGCATTGTCATACTTTTGATAGCCATTTTGAAAATTTGTGAAGTGCGAGCCAATAGAAAGTATCCACGTACTTCACATTGTAATTATTTTATTTGATATCCAATGATAACTTTAAAACATGAGCAAATGAGAAAGCTCAACATTTCCCCATTGTCAGAACCTGTCAGTCTGCTACTTCATGCTTAGATCTAATTAGATGAGCCTTCACATTTATCAGATTATGAAAGTGTGAGCTAATGAAATGGCACCACGTAGCTCTTCACATTGCATTTTCTAAGTCCGAGGGACTTATAAACTTTTTTTGGCTTTTTAATGTGGCTGCTAGCTGTTTTCTTTTCCTGGACTATTGATCTTTTGCCATGTGTCCCCGCTAATGCCGACTCTAATTTTGACAGGCATTTGAACATCAGTCAGATTTTATAATGAACTTGCCAATGTTTTAAATTGTGCTCCCATGGTTTTTTGAATACCAATTTCTAGTGCATTTAGGAAGGGCAATTTGACAGCCGTATGACCATCGCAAGCCCGAAAAAATGGCTAAGTCCATTTTTAATGCTGTTAAAGTCAAAATTAACCTTCGGGGTAATTTTGGATAACAGAACCTTCATGATCACTAGATATTCAATCCTCCGTTAATTTTTTTTCATCACTAAAAATCAAATCTTAAACCCTCCATCCAAAATTTTCCTTTTTTATTTGCAATATTTCTAGTAGACAGATTACAATGAAAATTGGAGCACAAGATCTCGATGTAGAGCCAAATCCAACAATGATGTTTTCATTGAAAATCTACACTAGTATGACCAGTTTTTTAAAATTAAGATTATATATATATTTACTTACTAAAATAGTAATTATCTCAAAACATCAAGCTCTGGTCACTTAGAACATACATAAACAACGCAAAACAACAAACAAGGTAAAACTGACAATTTTCCCAAAACGGAAGGTTCCAAAAACATAACCTGCTAAAATTAGAAACTTGCCAAAAATGGTAAAGCATCGTCAATTGAGGTGAGTTGAGTGTTCCAGGAAATTCATAAAACAATATTTGAGAAAAAAATAAAAAATTCTAAAAATAGCAACTCCTGGTCCCACCTGCCAAAAATAGAAAGTTTATGTTTTTAGTGCAGAAAGTTTTTTTTGGATCCATTTTCACTCACCTCACTACTTTTTATCATTATCATATGGTCATAAGGTAGTTTTATATCTCAAATAAGGAAATAAACTCTCTTTAAGGATCCCCGAGCATCATTCTGATCTCATTTGTGTTAATGAACGTGACAAATTGTATCGAGGCACAAGGGGTGAAATACGAAGACATTATGCGGTATGTACATGATTTTAAAAGATTAAAATGCCCCTTTAAAACCCATGATTCATGAAATTATGTTGTCATGATCATATTTAAAATGATAAACTCTTCAGGAAAGCTGAGAAACATCGTGTCTTGAATCCATCATCATCTCTTTGAGAAGCAAGATGAAGTGAGTTATTCAGGACATTAGAGTATTCAAGCCTTCATGTGCAAAGAATCAAAGGATCCTAATTTCACATCAAAATAATTTGAGTAAAAAGGTATGCAAGCATCCAAAGCCATATTTCATTCAAGTACTCTTGAGTAATGAATAGGTGATCTTCATGTGTGGCATCATGAAAGAAAGAAAGAAAATTCATACCAATCTCTTTTGATGTCATATTGTTCTTAAAAACTCAATCAAACACCTATTAGTGCAGTCACTCCTACAAGGATAAAGCATTACAAGTGAAACTAAGATCCATTGATCACGAACCTTCAAAAATGAAGACAATGAAAAGAGAGTGTACAATTGTTCTTATTCCAAGAGGATTCATAATAAGGCAAAGCTCATTGTAGATCACATAGAACCTCTTGAGTCAATCAAGAGTGATCCATCATATGCTCTTTATCTTTAATAACATAAAGTGCATATTTATCAATGACAAAAACCTTCCCATGAGAATCATGTGAACAAGATGTGTATAAACAGGTCATGGAGCCAAGAAAGGCAAGAAGGTAATGATCTTCGTTTAGAGCATTGTGTATACAAGAATGAGAAATCATCTTTGTTTAATTTTCTACCACCCACTTGGTAGTGTTCTTAAACACTTACCTAAATAATTTAAGTGTGAGAATATCTCAAGAAGGATAGATATTTCCATCATGTCATTCCATTCCAACTAGTGGCCACTTCTCAAGAATATGTTTAGAGAAGAAATCCTCTATCTGCAAAGTGAGGGTTTATTTCAATGAATGAAAGATAAACATCAAGAGGTTTGAGCATCATGGATTTTTCTCTCATGACTATTGGATCCATTTGTGAAATTATAATTAGAAATAAAGTGATCCTCAATTTCACTATGAGATTAAGAAGAAACCATCATGAGCGATTCTTGCAGTCATCTTAGGATCACATTTTAATAATTGAAAATAGTGTTTCTAAACACTCCTTTAGTAGTCTGGGGTGTTCATGCTTTTTCAGGGGGAGGAAATTTTTATTATCATGCTTCAAATTAGAAAATTCTTCATCAACAAAGCTCATCTTCATAAAATCCATCAACCCCTTCTCTTTCTCTCTTCTCTTTCTCTTTCTCTCTCTCTCTCTCCATATTCTAATTTTAAATTGATAATGTATTATTTTCTATTTCATCCTATTCACTTATGTGACCCTTAACTAAACATTATGAGAGTCCTTTTTCCAATGATAATAAAAATACTTGCTTCATAGGAATATGAAAGGTCACAAGTGAAGAGGATAGGTGAAGAGTCATGTGGGGGGTAAATGAGAGGACCAATTGTAATGCTATAAATTGGAATGCATTCTTCATTCCAAAGGGTTGACAATTATTGATTAAATGCATATTAACAAGATTACCAATTATACATTAAGAAATATAAGTTATAATTATTCTATTTCTTGTATTATGTTCATGTACTCTCTCTTTCCAACTTTGCATATATTATAATATTGTAAAACCAAGAAAGGAGTCTGCGCCTTTGGTAAATGAATCAATGGAATTCTATGTCTATGATTTTTTATATCTTATCATGATTTGCATTTTTGTGTTCTTCTAATTGGACGTGGACTTACATTAGTTATTGTATGTGAAAACTGTTAGTGCCTACTCACAACAGTAACCCTCTCTCTCATTATTTCCCCAACTCCCCTTTACCTCTCTTTGATACAAATTCCTCCCTTGTAATCCATACAAGAATTTTCCATAGGTATAGTGGATTTTTTTTGTGTGATCCCTAGCCTATTGGTGACCCCAAAAATTTAACTAGTTTTCATTTAATAATGGAAGCCTTTACATACACGAGAAGGAAGGGCTTATCCCCGCACTGTTGGTGAAAAATCAATAATTTGCAACATGACATTATTTCACCAACTTTTTTTGGTGAATCAATTGTGGGGAGATCTGCCCTTATGCAACCATAAATATATCTAGAAAATACAAAAAATATATATTCTAAAAATTAAAAACCAGGTTTTGAAGAATAAACAAATTTTGAAGGTAAATCTATCAAGGAAGGAATCCATGTCACATTTGTTTCCCGCATCACAATGATGAAGTTTTGGTAATGGTGTTTAGCACCAACGAGTGACAACAACAATGAAGAAGAAGTTAACCATAAATATATATAATTTTTTTATCGACCATCATTTTGGACCAGCTCTTTCAAAAGAAATAATTTAGGCACAATGAAGAGGTATCTTTCTTCAAACAAAAATTTGCAATCAGCTAAGGGAAATAATATTAGTATCGTTTCTGCAATAGTAATGAAAAAATGCCTATAATGGAGAATATTATTATTTTTGAGGATCTTGTTATCAAATCTTGGTGGATTCAATTCAAGTGGACTACTGCTAGAGGAAAGAAAATGGGAATTACACCTATTGATGATCAAGAATCCAAGAAATTGATGAGGAAGATGTAGTAGAGATATGAAATGTTGTATGAAGGGCATGATGGTGAAGAATCCACTTACGGTAATATTTTCAACTTCACGTAACTGAATGATAAACTAAAATCCTTGTCTTTTATCTATCTTCCTTTGGATGATTTTATTACATATGGAGATGAAGGAATGAAAACCTTGAAAGGAGAGTTTGTGCATAGAATTTTGAGTTTTGAAGAAGGAAATTTTGATCCCAAAACCAACCACTAAATTCTAAATTATGCTAAGGCTATGCAATGAAGGTATGAGTATCTTGAAACACTCTATAATAATGAAGCCGAAGAGATTCATCCTTCAGAATAAGATTATGATGATTTCCCGTATTATGAGGTGTTTGTTTCCAAAATACTCTTGTGTAATTCTCATGAATTCTCTATCCTTGAACCTTACAATGAAATTCAAATCAACACCTTGGAGGATGATGAAGAAAGAATGAAAGATAAACCTCCATTCATAAATTTGTTTTGGCTTGAGGCACAACTCTTTAGAGGATCAATGGATACGAGAGATGAATAGTATTATTCCATTATAGATGATCTAGTTTTTTACTAAGACTCCAACAACCATGAAGATATACAAGAAATTGATCCTCCATCTCGGACTCAAGTTCTTCAAGAAGATAACTTCAAGGTAATCATTAACATATTTCTTTCTCATTCTAGTTCTTCATTTGATGCATAAATCCCTAATGATGGAATGAATCAAATCAAAGAGTCTAAATTCCTTCTTGATACAATCTTAGATGGATAAATGTTAAATTATGAAATGGAGATAATTGACGAATCAAATTCCCATCTTGAGACAAATTGATTAACTAAAAATAGGGTTTTTAACTATTTTTATGAGCTAATCTAAATAGAAACTAAGTGTTATATCGAAGTGCTAGATCTAGATATTTTGCTTTTGTATTTGAATGGATTGAAATAATAGAAATGAGAGGGATATGTTACTAACCTATAAATAATGTACCTTATTATGCGCTGGACTGTAGTAGAATGGTATGCAGACTGGACAGGCTATGACTGAATGATTTCAGGAAGGGCAAGAGCTAACTGTCTGTCTTTATTGAGGCACTTGGGAGTGTACTGGGGCACCCTGGGGCGCCATGGTCTAGATTCTAAGTGCTAGGAACTATGAAATACTTAGGATTTGTGTTCACCAGTGTTACAAGGAGGTCTGAAACCCTAACTAGCTGTGGCACTGGTTCACCGGATGAACTGAATAGTGACCTATAAAACAAAAGGTTAGTGGGGTCGGACTGTCCTCAATTGCCAAACTAGTGGACTTATTGTTGAGCGCTGCAATACATTATAGACCCTGATGTAGTTTTGGTGCATGTGTGAATACTTTTGTGCCTAGGGTGCCCTAGTGATAATGACATGGTAATAAGGGACAATAACTAGATGTAAAATGCAAAATAATGGATAGAATGGAAAGAATACAACCCTTTCCCTTTGTGCTTGTGTGATGTGGATGTAGAAGAAGCCCAAATGTAGTCCCTTTCCTTAGTAGATAGTTTTTATTGATGTGTGTGATGTCCACCCATAATGGAGTGATTATGCTTTCTTTATATAGGGATCTCTTTCTCAAATTTCAATACTAGTGACCTGAAACTGTTGACTATGAGCCAAGGGAATACATGGGGTAACCATTAGGACCAAACTCAAATAAAGAAATTAAGACCACAAATCATGATGACACAGGTGCCTAAAATCATGGATTGGGCCTCCCTGGGATGCCCTAGTGCAACCCTAGGTGCCCCAATGTAGACTAAAATATGATAACTGTGCTGACTACAACATCTGAGACACTGTAAGAGATGACCAAAACTACAAAGACAACTGACGACTGAACTAGACAAACAAACATGATGACTAACCCACTGATCATAAAACCCTAGAAATAGGTCACTAGTGAATACTTTTATCATGCAAGATCCCTATATAAATTAACATAACCGATTGTATAAATGTAATAGTAAATGTGTGATTTTGTGACTACAAAAATATGCATGAGAAAATTGAAGATGACCTCTCTAAGGAGATGATTTCACCATCCTCACTAAAGTAGTATAATGTTAATCACCATAGTGAGTATGGATTTTTCCCGTTTCTTTGCAAGGAAGAAACATTTATAGGAGATGTTCAAAATAGAGTATAAGATTATCCTCATGATGCACCCCCAACATGGTGTTCTCCTTCTTATCATAAGGATGATCTAATGAATCTTGTAAAACAAAGAAAGGTGTATGCACCTTTGCTAAATGAATCGATGGAATTTTGTTTCTATGATTTTTTATGTCTTATAATGGTTTGCATTGTTGTGTTATTCTAATTATATGTGGATTTAATCTAGTTATTGTATGTGAAATCTTATAGTTCCTACTCACAACACTAACCCTCTCTCTCCTTATTTCAGCAACCCCTCTTTAACTCTCTTTGCTATAAATTCCTCCCTTGTACTTTGTTCAATAATTTTCCACAGGTTCAATGGAGTGTTCCTATGTGATCCATGGCCTATTGACCATCCCTCAGATTTAGTTAGTTTACATTTAATAATAGGAGCCTTCCCATACACAAGAAGGAGGGGCTTAGCCCCACATTGTTGGTGAAAAATCAATAATTTACAACACAAAAAATTATTTTTCCAACATGGCCCTAGAGGAGAAATCTTAACTCTGAGGTTTAGAAGCTGACAAGTGGAGTTTCTAAATGGATTTCATGCATTCAGTTCTTAGAAACTATCTAAATATAAGTGTGTATGAATAAGAAAGCTAGAAAATATAAGTAGAGATGTACTAGATGCGAATGGTTATTTGCTTGTTTGAGCAAGAGAGCAATGTCAAAACCAGCAGTGTCAAAGAGTAGAATTACCAACTTTTATTGTCTACATTTTCCCCCTTAAAGTATGAAATTAAATTATATTCTTAAAGAAAAATATACTCAAGTGTGTAGAAATAATTTGTCTTTGCTCAATGTTTGTTTTGCAATACCTTGATGTGTTGGTGTTGGAACGCTCCATGATGAAACCTGCAATACAGAGTGTTTTCAATGTCCATGATAAATAATTAAACATTAACTCAAATTAAAAGATGTAATTGTAAATGAAATTTGAAACCACAAATAAGAAATAGAGAGATGCAAAATGTGGAAGGAATACACCTATTTTTTTGTGAAGGAAAGAGTTTCTCATTCTTTTATTTTACTTGGAGATTTGGATTGTTAAAATTTATGAATAATTGAGGGTGATCAATCCCCAATTGTGCTAAGGAGATGACAGAGTATCGGGTGTATGGAACCCAACACATCAATGACAAAGAGAGAGAAGAAGAGTGAGGATCCAAAGTTCCCCATGAAGAAATACAATTTTGTATCAAATTCATTCATCAACTCCAATATATTCCCCTTTAAGTGTAAGAGGAGATGAAGGACTTCCTATGAAGAATTATTTGCTTTGATACCTTCGATGACCCCACAAAATACACTCATGTAGATAGATCTAGGCCCAAATTTTCAAATTAGGATACACAATATAAAAGAGATAAATTTTCCTCATACTCTCCCTATGTGCCAAAAGATTGGTTAGAAACTGAATAGAGGTGAAATGTGTTGAAATGTAGCCAACAAAAAAGGATACACATGCCCCCAATATTCCTGAAATTAAAACTAAAACTGAGTGTTGTAGAGAAGAAGGAATTAAATACTTCATATCCCCTAAAATTGATCTAAGATGAGTCACTCGAGTTTGAAATTATGCCAAATAAAGTTCCTATAAGTGAAAATAAGAAATTTATAATAAAATTTGTGTAACTTCCTTGAGTAAAAATAGTTAAAATAGGTCAACAACATTAGTACGATCATAACTGTATTGTACGTTTTTAAACCTTATACTTGTTTTTTTTAAAATTTATGTCCCTGATGTTGTTTCTAAACAATTTTACGACATGCCTACCTATGTATGAGCACAATATTTTGTATTTTTTTAAGGTGTAGAATATAACCAGATGAATTCCCCCTCGTTTGAGGTGCGCACAATAAAGATTTTGAGAACACGACTCAAAAGAATATATGTGTAACCATATTTGATAAGTATGATAATATACATAGAAAACATATGAAGGGATGATGTGGTGGCCTCCGATAATAACATGTTTGTGCAAAGAGGATGTGTATGCTAGAGACCATGGCATACACCAAGCACATTAATAGTAAAAATAATAATAGTAGAAACTATTTCAACAAGAGAACTAGTAACAACGACAATAATAGTGCATATGTAAGTAGAAATAAGTGAAAATAAGGCAATTTAAATAGTTTCACATAAAAGGATTATGACCTGCAAACATGGGACACCAACGGTGTCCCATGTCCATTAAGGCCTTTGAGATAACAATCAATAAATGTCATACGGGAAGGCATGATGGCACAAAAATGGGATACCCATAGTATCACAAGATTAACAAGGCCCTTAGGCCATAATCAAAGTAGAAAAAAAGTAACTACACAAACAAATAGCAAGCATGTATAGAAAACAATAATATCATAATGTGATGAAATGACATAACAAGTGATATATAAAAATGTGTAAAATAATAGTTGTCAAACATTTCATAAGACACATGTGCTATTATTATTAGCTCAAAAGATAAGAAATACACTATGTATGTAATCAAGTGTGATAAGGAAGTGAAAAAGGTACTATGATTAAATAATAGCACCTGGATTGTGTGGAGGGATGCCCCCATAAAAAATATGTAAGGAACCATGATAGCTCCCATAATCATGTATTGATGTGTATGTCATGCATAATGCTCACTATACCCCACAAACGTAAGTTTGTGAAGAATAAAAATGTTACTCATCAAATTAGAAGGATAAAAAACATGTATAATGTAAAGTGCTAACAATCTATGCAAGAGAAACAAGTCCTGATTTTTGCATTATTAAAAATATGTGAATATTTTTGCTTTTTCTGATTGTATCAGTGTTTTTGTATTTTCTAGTGCATAGATATGTAAAATAAAGGGGATGGAATGAAATATATCTAATAATAACCTCTCGATGATGTGAATCAATAATTACAAATGATGGAGGACCATGCCTCAGATGTGCCAAAGAATATGACTCAACTAACAATGGAACGGTGGTAGTAATATGTGATAGAAAGGGCCTAGGAGAAGAGTAATTTATATTAGAAAAATGACCAATATGTGATGTATGAGATATACATGTTGGAATAGAATAATGAGTATCCCTCAAAGACCAACAAGGAGATGTAGAGAAACATTGCATATGAAAAGATTGATGCGGAATCCTATGAGAATATAAGCCACTAAAGGAAATGTGTGTGGAGGAAGGGATAGTTGGAGGTTGAGGAAGACTAGAGCTATGACAATCAACATGTGCAACCAAAGGCCTAACATGAGGACTAGAAATATGTGAATCAAGATGTTCAACCAAAGTTATAGCATAACACCTAGGAGGATTGGAGCTATGTGAATCAATGTGTGAATCCAATATAATATTTGTAGGTGTACTAGGAGTAGGGATAAAGGTTATGGGAGAATGAATGTGCATGTTAGGGGAAGGAGACTCAAAAGGGATACATTGAATAGTAATATCCCATTGATTATGAATGAACTTGATGTACTAGTGAATAAATAACAAGATAGCCTTAACATCATATAACCAAGGGAGATAAAGACATAAGGTACTAGAGCTAAGAGAACTAGAAACCAAGAATGAAGTAAGAGGTAACATGATATAATGATATCAAGGATCATAATCACATGTAAGATTCTAAATAGAGATACTAAGAGATTGAAGCAATGTACATGAATACACATTATCTTTTTTGTGCAAATAAACTAGTACACCATATATATGTACTTGATGAATAGAGATAAGAATAGATAATGTATTAGAAATAAATGTTTCATTTATACCAGAGTTTTCAAAAGTAATGCAGATTGTAGAAGGAGATATGTGAGTAATAGTATCAACCATAACATCTAAGGGATTATCACAAATGGGCAGTAATGACACCACGTGATGAACATTATGTACTTTAGAAGAATATGTATCACTTGTATGCTTAGGAATTGGATCATTGAATATATGTAAGTTAGAATCATCATTTATCGGCTTACAAGATTTAATGGGCTCATCCCATTTAATGGAATTAGAGTAAATAAGGTCTTGAATAACATGAAAAAGTGTTATGCATTTGTCCATAGAATGAATAATATGTCATCGATAATCACAATATAATTTTGCATCAAAACTCTTACTTTGAGGCTTGCTTGCATCAACCTCAGATGGTGGAGGGAGAGACACAAGATTGCACTCAAGTAATTGTTTTAAGAAAATATGAGGAACACATGGAAAATTGTAAATTGTCATCATGTGGGTTGTTTTTTTATAGATAATATTTGGTTAGGCACAAAGGGCCATTACAGAGGATATTCAATGAAGATCACAAAGATACAAAAAACTATCAAAATGGGAGGAGGCATAAAAATTTTGAATCACAAAACCCAACTACAAGACAAAAATAACCAGAAAGAAGATAGATAACAAAGTAACAAAAAAATACATAATAACGAGTCCGCAAAAATTCAACACAAGAGCCGCCTACAGAGTTTTCTTCCTTTTTATTGAACTCGGACCCTCTTACATGGTTTGAATCTACAGAGGGGTCTCTTCATCTTCTGAGTTTCTGAGAACCAATCTCAACCTTTTCCCTTTGGCTTTTTCATCTACCTCCCGATCTTGAAGAAGACCTAACCTCTGCGCATGAATAATCACTTCAACATTCATCCTTTTAACCATCCTGACAAGATTTCAATTTTTTAGCCTTCAAAGTAGCCACCATGCTTTCCAGAGTTTCCAATTTTTGTAAGAGGAGGTCTTGGAGATTATTGTTCAAGCTATCTTCATGGCCAAATTTCTTACCTGAACCACCAACGAGACTTTAGAGAGCTGAGATAACATTGAAATCAATTTTTACCTTTTTCTTCATTTGCAACAATTTCATTCTATTAGAAAGAGATAAATAATCCTCTCAATATTCATTGACGGTAATAATACTCCCATTCATCACACGGGCTATAATTGTAGCTTATTAGGTTGAGTAATAACATTTCCAGTTTCTTTATAAGTAACCTTAGCATCATTATTCTTTCATTTAAACATGGATTTAATATGAAATTTTGCATTATATGTATTGGGAGTGTTAGCAACATAGTTAAGATTATTCATATGTAAATAATTAGCTTTGCACTCTTTTAGTGTATGAAAAAGATGGTAAAATGATCTAAATTTTTTGAACATGACCAATTCTTGTAGAAGAGGAAGAAATATTGATGTAAAAATGTCTTGTAATTCACTCTTAGCCAAGATATTATTCATCTTAGTAATCATGGTCTGATAACGCAAGACATAATCATTGATATGTTCATTAGATCTCTGGGGTAGCTTGGACATTTATGCATAAGAAACATTATCCCCAATGTTGGTAAAAATGTGTACTAGAAATTAATTTTCCAATGTAGTGGAAAAGTGCACAAAATATGTAGGCAGATTATAGAACCATTCTAGTGTAACGTCTTTAAGACTCCTAGGAAATAATGTGGTAAGAAATATGCATAATCAATGCAAGCCACATGAAATGATATAATATGTTCCATAAGATAACCTTTTCCATCATAGATGGGAATTTTAGGTGTAAAAAAAAAGAGGCAAAGGATTATAAGCCACCTCATAAGCTAATGTATTATGTAGTAAATTAGTGGAATACATAACATGATGATAATTAGATACACCTTTGCAATTTCAAGATATTATCTTGTAATGTGTGAACAAGGGTTTCAAGATCTTGTGTACCATATGAAGAAGCATGTGGGTCATTAGATATGGGAGGTGTATTCATAACAGTGGTTGCATAAATATACACAAAGATATTGTGCATCATAATGTTATGAGATAATGGATTATGTAGTAATTTAGTGGAATACACAACATGATGATAATTAGATACACCTTGTTGAAATTTCAAGATTTGATCTTGTAACATGTGAACAAGGGTTTTTAGATCTTGTGTGCTATATGAAGAAGCATGTGGGCCATTAGATATGGGAGGGGTATTAGTAATAGTGGTTTCATAAATAGGCATAGATATATTGTACATTAGAATGTTATGTGCCCCTGAGAATGTGGACACTGGGGATGTAGAAATAGTAGGTGTCTCTACGTTAGATAATGGGGTTTGTTTAACTTGATCTTGTATATCATGTATACAAATAAAATATAAAATATGAGAAGAAAAAAAACACGATGTCCAAACTTGATCATTCCTTCATATCTCCTTACAAACTTAAACGAGATTGGTTGAATCTTGGAATAAAGCACTAAGCTTGTTGAATCTCTATAATCAATTGGATGTGGATGCTCCAAAAAATTGTGAATGGAAATATATTTCATCTATGAGAAATGCAAGTGAATGATTGAATTGATTCATAGATTCTTGATCAAATGGACAATGTAAGGACGTGTAAATTTGAATGGAAAGTTGACAAAATAATAATATAAATTCTTAAGCTTCCAAAGATGATAAATGGAGGGAATTGAGTGTTAATTTATAGTTAAGAGAAGAGATTATTAGAGCATTGATTTGTGTGATTGCTTTTATGATCTGAGGCTGATTGAAACCTGTTTGGAATGATTTGTCCAAGTTTCCAATTTGATTGGTAAGATAAGATGATGCTTTGAGATTGATTGAGTGAGTTTTCATTGATTTTGGAAAAGGGTGGAATATATTTTGAATAGTTAAAATTTTTCTTTGAATTAATATATCATGTCTTTTTTTATTCATCCAAAAAGTGACGTGATTTTTATCTTGGAGATAATTTTTCTTTAATTTGGAAATGCAAGATTCAAGGGATATGTTTTGGTTAACTCAAATATATGATTTTATTTAATTCAAACTTGCAATGTTGAATACATTTAATGATTTTTATCCTTAATCATGATTTTTTTCTTTATTTAACTTGAAATTTTTAACTAGTGAGGTGGAAATGGATATGTGGAGGATTTATTAATTATTGTGATATTAAATTAGCTAATAGGTTAGGAGATGAATAATAAGAATGATAGAATTAATTAATGAATCCTACAAGTAGGATATGAGTGTAATAGACTTTACAGTGAAAATATTTAACAATTTGAGACTTTGTGAGAGCGATAAAGGTAATTACAGAAGTTATAGGGATGATAGAAGGTTATTCGGGACAATGTCGTAGAATGTCATTAAAGGTCGTAAAATAGTGAAATATATCAAAAAGTGGTCCTAATGTGTGGTGAAGTAATTATGGGATGATTTTAGAGGTTTAAAGTGCATAATAGGATATTTTAGGGTATCTACATTTTCCCCTCTTTAAAGTGTTATTAGGAAGTAATAATGCTTTAAAGATAGTAAACGTGTGTAGATCAGTGAACAAATGATAAATAAGTGTGGTGGGTTGTCTGATTTACCCCAGTGACACAATTGGATGCCCCAGTGGGTCTGGATTATGCCAAGGTAGTTCCCCCTCGGTTAGATGGATGACATGATAAAATAGTGGACATCCATTTAATAGGATGAAGAAGAGATTGTCATGGGAGAGACACACAAAAAAAGATTAGAAAATGAGATTTGTAGGGTTAAAGGTCAAAATTAGAGTTTTGGGACTTGAATTTGAGTTTAAAGAAGGTTTAAATAGGAGAGAATGGGGAATAGAAAAACCATTGGCCATTTCTGTTATTAGAGTTTACTTGTGATACATCGATTTTTTTGGTCTGAGGGTGTGATAGATAGGGCTCAATATCCTAAACATATTCATCACACGTACTGGATACAAGAGTACATGTAGGGTCCTGACGATGACACTTTGGTGAGTACACTAAAAATTTGATAGCTAGAAGAAAATAGAAAAGGAACAATAGCACAAGGATGTACATGCGTTAGAGTAGGCCATGCAATATGCTAGCACATGATTGCCTATGTTAGCACTAATGTAGATGCGCTAGTGCTTATATAAGTACACTAACATAATATTTATGATAGTGTTATGTCAAATGTGCTAGCATAATATTAATTACGCTAGTGTTGTGTGCATTGGCATTTGGAAAAGTGTGCTAGTGTAATATTAAGTGAGCTAACATGAGTTAGTGAAATATGTAATGTGAAGAAGTGATAAAAAGTTGAAAAATTATTTGGAAAGGTACTAATGAATGAGTTAAAATGTTTGCAGGAGAGACTATGTGAATTGAATGTATGAGAGAGACATTCATGATTGTGATCATTCAAGAGACGGATGCTGAATGCATAGTAGAGAACTGTATGGGTGGTGTTGGAGGCGACAAGTTTGGCATACACAACAAAAATATTGGAGATTAGATTATATCATTCTACTTTAGTGAATTGATTGCATAATGAGTCTTAAACATTGATATTTCTACTCAAAGAGATGATCATGATATTGGAGGATGTGTACCAGATATTGAGGGTGCATATGCAGGGAAAATTGATACATTGGGATGGGAGATCATCACATATTCATGCTCATATACAGATGTTGTTTGGATTGAATGATATTTACATAGAGGGGTTATTAGTATACCTTGCAGAGTTTATGGAGGACGATGATCTAGTATAGATACCTATGTATTTGATGGCTCTTATCATTAGAATTTGATTTCCCAATAAGATTAGGAGGTAGTTTTAGTTGGGGTTGATAGGTATGATGGTGGAGTTGATGGATTCAACAACATTTTTTGCTCATGGACCATGCATACTAGTACATCTATACATAGATATGCATATGGTTATATACAAGAGTCAGAGGAGTTTTGGCCTAGTGAATCTACTATTGATTTAGGCATGGGACCATATAGTAGTGGGTTAGTAGGAGGGGTTATTGAGAGACAAAAAAACCAAGGGTCCGTCAATTTGTGCATGACAACTAGTGGTTAGTGGAAGAGAGGTAACTAAGTAGATATATTATTTTATAGATGGGCGATAGGTGATATACAATTATTTCATAACAGATGGAGACCATACAAGTCCTATAGGTGGGAAACATATGCGATGGAGCTGGGGACAATGGAGGTGGCAAATTACATGATTGGGAACCGATCATACATTATGGAGCGCTATATACTAGACAGGGTCATGCGAAAACTCAAAGTGAAAAAAGAGATACCCAATGCAGAGCAGTGGTATGCATAGGTAGCGTGAGAGACTATAAATTTTGGGTTACGCATCAAGCCTAACATAGAGAGGGATGATTTTTTATGGGTCTTAACACATGTGTAGGATGAAAAAGTAGATATTGTTGATCTAGGGTGTTTCAGTAGGTTATGCACCATGGTACGTTGTGATAGTATAAATGTATTTGACCATTCCCCAGGTAGTGATGGAAGCAGGGATGGAAATGACATTGAGGTTAGCGATGTGATAGAGAGGGAGGAGAGGGAGAGGCTGAAATCACCATGGAGTAGGATGTGGATAGGGACATGCACTAGTATAGGGACATGTATAGGTTTAAGTATAGGCATCAACACAGGGTCAGGTATAGGGTGTATAGACACATGTTGGACATGGTGTATTGGTTCAAGTTTTATAGATACCAGTCTCTCCAAAGAGGTCACTGTGTTCAGGAGGAGGAGGAGCTGATGGGGATGATTAATGGGGAGATAGATGAGAGACAGATGTGTGGATTCATATACCACTATTACAATATCTAGGTCCATCAGTAATAGATCTACACATAGTCTAGGCACATAGGGACAAAGCAGTGTGGTAGAGAGATGCCCCTCTAATTGCAGCTCAGATGTTACAAATGCAACTAGATTTTATAAGGGTCCATATGTAGTAGAGGACCTTTGAGAGATATGTTAGCATTAAAACTACAACAAGTTACATCAGAGAGGGATGTGGCCTGTTGTATGGTTGGGGCAAGTGGGATGGGGGATGTACTGCATGAGATATTGATAACTTCTCATGATGTGGGTTATTACAGAGGTTTGTATGAGGAATTTTTCCTAGAGAGCTAAAGAGTGTCAAGCTATAATTAGAGGATAGGGATGAGGTCAATGAGATTGGTTAGATCACACAAGCCATCTAGATTAGTTAGATTAGTCCTGATGCCTCCACTGAGGTGAGATGGTGGACCATGTTGTTTAGGGGTGGGAAAGATCCATGGTTGTTGTATGATAGACATATGTTCATGGTGATATTAGGTTAGTTGTGATGGTGGTGAAATACCAAATAATCTAAATAAAATAGGGTTTACTGATACCTGCATCAACAAACACAATTTTGGGATGAGATAATATATGAAAAATTTAAGAGACTCCTCCTTTCACCAAGCGAGAATACATGTATGAAAAGATAACTAGACAAGTCAAATAATAGATTTGGATTTAACACGTTGCTCAGAAATGGCTGATCCCATGAATCAAAAGGGCTTCCTTGAAGGGTTCCAACTCATGTAATATAATCAAGTGATATGATAAATAAGATAAGATAAATGATAATAAATATTTACAACTTAAGAGGGATGGAGAGATCCTACTTTTCTTGATGTGAAACCAATGTCAAGGTTGTGGCGAGCTCGAAGTATAGGAAATATTCAAACCAAGATTGTTCTGTTGTGCCTTGTATTTCACATATAATTTCAAGTTGTTCCTCAACATCTTCAATTTATGGTGTTAGTGTAATGGCACACAAGATGAGATCATGTGCAATATCAAACTACTCCCATAATAAAGGTTGAGATCAGGAGATTGTATATGCTAGTGCTGGGGTCTGATGGACCTGGAATAGTCATCCATAAGAAAAAATCTTGCAATACAACATATTATACCGAAATAGATTGATTATTATTTGATATATGTTAAAAATGACTAAAAAGACAAGGATTGATTATGATTGGGGACAAAAGGGCTTATTTTGATTAAAGATGATAAAACATATTGTCTTTGATAAAAGATAAAATGTGACAATGCTAAGATGGATAAGGAAAGCTCTATAAATAGATAAGACTCAAAAAAAAAAATAAAAAAAAATTGAGAGGCTAATGAAGGTAAAATGTGATTAGGAAATTGAAAAATGGTGATTGGGAATCGACAACGATCACTGTTGAAATTGGAGATGTTCTAAAAGTTGATCAAATGATTAAACAAAGGACTGAACGTGGAGTGGTTATGGAAGATTATATAGATGACTTATTATAGAAGGTAGTTAATGTAAAATAATTCTAGAAAGGAAAAATTAAAACATATTAATCTTGTTGAATACTTATGAGGGTGAGAGAGATCCAAAAGGCCAATATATTGTTTGACAAGATCTCCTCAAGTAAAGGAATTAGAGTGTTGATATTTCCTAGTGTAGTGATGTCGTATGGAGGTATAAAATTTTGTTCCCAAATCTAATCTATGGCTGTGTCTAACTGTGAAAATGGGCATGAAGGTGGTTTATATAGGATCAAAGACAACCAAAATGATTGCTGACGATCACAGATCACCATCGAGTTTTTTGAAGATGTAAAAACCAATTAAGGAAAAGATGGAAAATGGTTAAAACCACTTACCATCCAAGGATTAATGTTGTTTGATGAATGGTGGGAGGTTAGGAATATAGGTTGGGAGAGGTTATGAAGGTTGGGAGAGGTTATGAGGGTTAGGATGGGTAGGATATATTAGGATAGGTTGGTTTAAGGTGGTTAGGGGAGGGTAAATAAGGTTTTACGATGATAAATGGGGTTTACGACGGTAAATTATAATGTAATTAGGATAAGAGGAATACTGTAAATAATGAGTATCTGATTAATGTGTGTGGGGTCACCTAGGGGTAAAAAGGAAATTTCTACATTTACCCCTTTTGTTAAGCTTTGTGTAGGCACAAGTTACGAGACAAAAACTAGCTCGAAGATGCCCCAATTTTGTGCTAAGGATAATGTTCCCCCTCAAGCCAATGGCCAATTTTTTTGGTCATTGGATTGAAAAAATTTAGATTGATTTGGTAGGTTTACTTTAAGATGCTCTAGGGCTTGATTGTAGTCCGAAATGACCATGTCGGAGGAGTTTGTAAGGATGGTAATAGTTTTGTAAACACTTTGTGGGGTATATTACACAACCTCATGAGGGTAATGATAATGTGTACATTCTACGAATGAGTGTTTCAAGAAGACCACTACATGGAGAGGATCTAATGGGAGTGCTCTTGCGAGGATGTGTGAAGCCATGGGACCAAATGGTTAAAGTAAAACATCCATAACATGTGTAAATATGGATTGTATGGTTAAAAATAGAGTTTTGACAAGGCATTGGCATCAAAGCAAAGACATATAAGCTCTTGATGGTGTCATGGTGTGTTCAAAAAAGGTCTAGGTGAAAAAAATAGCTAATATGGGTAAAAGAGGCTAGGATCAGGGGTGATTACGGATTGCCAATGTTTTAAGATAGTCGATCAGTGACAATTGGTGACCACTGGCAATCTTAAAAATAACAATTATATAATCCATGTTAAGCATGCAAATGGCTCATTTGCGATGTGTTGTTTTGTGATTCGAGAGCTCTAATTTATTGATTTTAAGCATTTTTGAGAGATGGAGGTGAGAAGAAGTGGATGGAAGAGGAAATGAATGAGGTGAGGGGTAAGTAGGTTTAAATTTTGTTTTTTTTTTAGTTTTTAATTTTATTTTTGTGTGATTTTAGAGTAATTTTAATCAGGAGTGCCCAATCATTGGTGATCGTACAATCGACGGTAATTGGATGGATTTTCATCGATATGCATAAAGAAAACATCACCAATTAACAATTGGCAACAATTTATTTGTTTTTTTATAAAAATGTTAAGTGATGTGTTTTTTGTTTGTTTTTGCAGGTGAGAGACATCATATACCTTTGTGACAGAGTCCTTGAGATGCTAGAGAGGTTAAGGTGAGATGTGATTGATGCTGAGTGGGAGTATTTGAATTTTTTTGGTTTGGGAGGATTATGACACTAACAATTGATTTCTAGAGATACATGGTTTATGGTTGTATTATTGGATCAGTGGGAGATAAGAAAAGGGACATTTTTATTCTACATTGGCAAGATGATTATTACTTTGGAGGATGTGTATCAGATTTTGATACTACCTATCCAAGGTGAGCAGATAGTTCCCATTACCTGAGAGGCACGTCTAGATACCATGAGATGGTTGTATGGAGATGATTCCCCTGATATTAGATACATAACATGAGGTTTCTTATTGAGAGCTATTACAATGTAGAGGTATCGGTAAACTAAATGATGTCAATGATTATGTTGGTGATGTCTTTTTATGCACTGTTAGACTCAGGGGGCTGAAGATTTCCATGGACACTTGCAGGTGTTGTGGACGAGATTATGAAGCACCATATAGTGTATAAATGAGGATGTGTTTTTCTAGCTCGGGTGCACTATGAGCTATGGATGTTCGTGACTGGTAGAAGATTTGGATTATATGTGTGGTTTTTTGAAATTGTTGGGATTATGAGAATATGGTTATTGTGAGGCCACTAGGCCTACTGTGGAGAGTAGGAGACATGTTGATCAAAGAACACTTGACAAAAAGCACACATGAGAATTCCACACGGGGAAGCGAGTCATATTCAAAGGTGTGAATGGATAGGGAGAACGTAAGCATGTGGAATAGAAGTTCATATTTCAGAGACTTAGTTGTTTTTTCTTATGAAGGTCTATTTTTAGAGATGGGATGCAGAGCACACAAACGAGGTAGAGACGTGTGCATGCGACACGCATTGGATATTCTTGAAGGATTGGATATAAAGTACTTTACATAGACACAATCTAGAAATAGATTTGCTACTGTCAGTTAGCTAGTAGTAGTCTATTGTTAGCACACTTACATGTGTAGCTATTTTTGTAACGTTGCGCACATGGCTAGTAATATCATGTGACCTATTTTTAGAATAGATAAGTGGTGAAGGGAAATTCCCCACCCTTATATATATGTAGTAAACTATGCATAATAGATGGGGGTCAATATTTACAGAGATATTTTTGTTAAATATGCTATGCACATACTACTGATATTGTAATGAATCTTTTATAAACTTATTGTAGTTGAATATAATGGAGGATATTAACTGAATCTAAGTGTTAGTTTTGTGTGTATCTGAATATATTATGTTTTTGATCTCATTATGGTTGGTAATTAATTCTACATTTCCTTAGATACAGATCTGGTATACTCTATGGAATGATGAGCTAGTAATAGGAATATATATGGTAAGTCTCGTCATGCTAACATCCTACAACAGCAACCCTAAAGAGGGACCTAGTACCTTTACGTGCGTTCAGGTGAGTGATCAGTTTAGGCTGAGTGATGTGCCAGCGCGTCATCGGGTATTCATTGAATTTGTATCACTGAATTCTAGGCATGCATCATTGGTTCTGTTGCTAGGACGTATTTTTTAGTTTATTTCAGGATGGTTCATGATGAAGATGTACCAGTTAACTCTAGCAAGTATTGAAGAGTGGATACACTATCTAGAGGAAGAATACACACGGTGATTCAACACTGGATTTTAAGTTTAACACATGCATGTATGGATGGAACATAATATGTATGACAAGTTTATATGAGATATTTTTCGCTATATTTTTAGTATAATTGTACAAGTGGCTGATTGCCTGTGCATGTCTAAGTGGAAATTTGAGGTATCGCACACTTGTCTTGATGCGGGAAGAATTCCATGCCCTATATGATGCTGATATAATGTGGACTTGACCTATGCAGATGAGTGGTTTCATGTTGTCTTGAATAGTTATATTTTGGAATAATCAATTTCCACTTATTTTTGTCCAGAGGTAGCCTAAATTCCAGTTCTTACGACATCTAAGGGGAGCTTACCTAAAAGTCAGTTCCACTCATGATCAAGATCTTGATGGTAACTTTGAATCTAGAGAATAAGACGAAATGGCTAACTAAACATTCACCACACGCAGGGGCATGAGCAGGATTGATAAAAAATGGTAGACCTAGCGGCAGAAAGGTAGAGTGAGGAAAGGTGGCTTAAGTATAATGAGGCGTATGAGATATAGATAGAGAAGCAACATACCATTGCAGAAAGTAAGGTGTTGAGGAAAGATATGGATCATGAAGGATTTGAAGCTCACGTAGAATACATGTGGAGCCATAGAGTATCAAGAACTTCCCCATCTTGGAAAGAATGACAGGGATTCCCCTCAGCCTCACATATTGAAGCGTGCACCAATAAAGACAACCTAGGTCATGGGCGCGCATCTAAATTCACCTAGTAACCTTTCCCTCGCACTTGGTTTTCTCAACATCTAGTACAATAAGTAGTCAACTAGCTAGTTCAAGCAGTCAGGAGAGTAGGAGCAGAGTCCTATAAGAGGCACAACAATGGCAAGCACATAGATGGCTTCATTTTTATACGGGAGGCATGCTTTCAGGCACATCATCTACACAGAATATAAGCGTGCTGATTTTTGGATTAACTTTTGGGACTAGTAACTACTTTGCATACTGTCAGGGTTTCAATATCATTTCTACTATTGGAGACACATGGGAGTACATCTATCTTCTGGTCCTGACACCAGCTACAATTTTGAGGATTAAGAGGCGTATGTGAAGCCCCGGTTCAGTTGGATCTACAGGTTCTTGAGGCAAGGGAAACATATGAGGTTCTGGATCAGGTGGGCACGGTCTGCACCAACCCCAAAATATTTACATGGAAATGTCTCTTCATATTCTAGAATATAGGGGCATAGAAGATAATGTTGAACATGTTCATATGTGTGAAATATTGTGGCGCACAAAAGGGATCATAGCTTATGAGTGTAGGGCACAGCCAATTTGCCACTACATTACAAGGGCGCAGCACACAGCTAGTACAGGAATTTTTTGACCTTGATCAGACTTGTGTAGATTATACAGCTTTAAAGGATGCATTCCTGTAAAGAGTTTCATATCCTTGAGTTTGAGTAGAAGTGTATAATTTTCACGCTCAAGGATTTTAAGCAAGGCACTACTGAAAGTGTTAAAGAGTATGATGCATGGTTTAAAATGTTTTTATCAAATATTTCTTATGATATACACACAAGCCAGCATGCATAATGGTTTGTTGGGGTCTTGATTACCCCTTTAATGAGGGAAATATCACATAATATGTACACTAATCCGCACGAAGCACTTGAAGCAACCTTGCGCACTTGAGGCAGTTAGAAGCATAGATACTCTGTGTGAGCTCGTATTCTTTAGAAGCACAAATATTATCACTGAAAAAATAGTTGGAGAAACTATTAGTAAATTCAACACATGAGATGTGCACACAAGAATTTGGTCCATAAATTGTGAGGTGGAAGGTCACACAAAGGATAGTTTCCCTCACATACCAGTATGTTCATTGTTGATGGATTACAAAATATTCCACCTAAATCATGATGTTGGCCGTTGGCCATTATTACAACGCGTGCGATAAGGAAAAATGTTTCAAGCTACTGTAAAATCTACAGGCCCACGACTCATAACACGAAGGAATGTCAGTTAATTAGATAGATCCAAGATGCTATAGATATTGGTGTATGGCAAATAGGAGTTTCAAATAAATCGAAGGGCATGAATGAGAATTAGGATTGGGAGTAAAATTAGGCATGCACTATGATCGGAATGAGGGGTGTTTTGAAGGTAGTTCATGGCAAAGGTCGAGGATTGCCATGGTGGATTTGGAGGACAAGGCCGTGGTGGTGGAAGAAGCGAGTTTCTTGGTGGAACATGTTATATATGCAGATATCCTGACCAATATAAGTGCAAATGTCCTCAGAATATTACATGTTCTTTCTGCAGAAAAAATCATAGCTATAAAGAGTTTTTGGACTTATATGAGCATCTGAGTAAGTAAAATAAACAAGAAAACAAAGGCACATGGATGGTTAGGATACATTGCATTGTGGATAATCAATAGATGCCCTAGATGGGAGTATAATTTTAGGCACTACAAGTGAAGATCACGACCCGCGCCAAGGCAACACATGTCAAAGAGGCACTACAACAAAAACCCACCATCACTAAAGATGAGGTTCTTCATGCATGGTACCTAGATCCTGTCTTATCAGAAGGAGATTGACCAGGATATCATGGAATTTCTAAGGAATCTTTAAGGTGAGATACAAGTACTTATAAGAGCAAAATAACAACATCAAAGATGGTCCAAAATGACATAGATGACTTGAGAGAAGTGTGTAAAATGTTGCACTAGGAGAACATCATTCCATTGTTAGGGAGTTTGGATTAAAAGGGAACACTCCATGCGCATAAGTACTGAGACCGGTCGGAATAGATCCTACATGAAAATATCCCTCATCATAACCTAGATTATGACAAGGAAATCACTTTGAATGTTGTTGTGGATAGGTGGATGTTGAGTAATATAACTAATTGATACAGGTGCAGAAGTCAATGTTCTTACCTTGGATTCATGGGTACAAATAGGGAGACCCCCATTGCAACCATCCTCTAATGTATTATTCATGGCTAATTAGACTAAGGACACTCCCATAGGAGTTTTAAAAGATGCATCCATTACAATACAAGGAGCCAAGTTCAACGGAGACTTTGAAGTTTTAACGCTGGCAGAATCAGATAGCTTCCTAGATCTATTAGGGCATCCTTGGTGCTATGTAAATAAATGTTGATCTTTGGTTCAACAAGGGCTATATCAGTTTTGAAAATTAAGAGGAAAGGGTCATTATCCCTTTAATAGATGGAAATTTTGTATCCTATGTTAAGCCCTTAAGTGAAGAATATCTAAATAGGATTTATGTACGTGTCATCTGAGATCCAAAGATGATTGAGCGAATCAAAGAAGGACTATTTCAATGGGAGGATGCACAGTCTATTAGCAATACTACAAGTGTTGCTTGTGATAATTGCACTCACATCACTTATGAGTTGGTAGGATGTGAAGTAAAGAGCATATTACCTTAAGGCACAAAACCACATTATATCAGGTGGATAGGTAACAACTCAGTACCCTTGTTACATAGAAGAAGGGAATCGCATGGTATTCTTATGCACCATGGAAGAAAAATTGATGGACCCCACTGGAAAGAAGAAATATGCTAGCATATACACTACATGGGATAACAGCATGTTGGTGGGTGGTCCACAGGGATAATCTGGTCAAATGGAATGAAATTGGGATTGCTCTTACTACCAGGTTCTTTAGGAGAAATGCACCTACTCAAATATGTATTTATCATGGTAATCAACCTATTCAGCACCACGTTCAGGAGTGTGAGAGACTCTAGACAGAAGGGCAGGAAGATTTACCACCTTCACTATGGGTGCATTGGTTTTATTCCACTTTACAAGGTTGCATGCGTGCTTGGTATGTATATGCAAAACTCCATAGAGAAACTGGAAATTGGCAGAATTTAATTTTAGGAATGGCCCAGACATTTGAATTCTTCTCTACAAAACCTCTGGTAGAAGAAGCATTAAAATTTATCAAGTGCTTAACTATGGGGGATAGTGCCAAGGATGAATAATTCCTTCAGGAGTTATTGGATAAAGAAGACTCAGGAGCGTGTCTTGATAAAGAACTAGAGGTCGATGCAACATTACTTCAATGTGCTTTCCTTGAGAAAGAGAAAGGAAAAATGGTCTACTTAGTGGATGATGAAGAAGTAGATAATTTGGATGTAAACCATTCAACAGGAAGGCGTGAGGTATTAGATAGTGTAGATAAGACAATGCGTGCCTATCATGAACCTATGAGGACAAAGTGGGTGAATATTGGAATAGATATTGAGCCTAAGGAAGCCATAATTGGAGACTATTGGTCAGACTCTGAAGTGGAAAAAAATTATAGAGTTACTAAGGGACTACCATGACCTATTTCCTAGGGGGTACCATGAACTTAAAGGTGTGCATGAATCATTAGGGGAGATGAAGATAAAGCTTAAAGAGGGTGTGCACACTAGTTAGAAAGAGGCCTTACAGAATGAACCCCAATTTGTGCACAAAAGGTCAAAGATGAGATTGATAACATGTTGAAATCTGGAATTATCAAGCCCCTAGATGAGTCAGAATAGGTTATTCCAATGATGATCAGTATCAAGAAGGATGGAAAGATTAGAATATGTGTGGACTACAGGGAGCTGAATGCTGCATGTGTAACATATCCATTCCCTACACCATTTACTGAGGAAATAGTAGGAGTTATAGGGCACGAAATCTATTCGTTTACAAATGGGTTCTCTGGGTATCATTAGGTTAGGATTACCTAGGAAGATCAAGATAAGACTACATTTACTACTAAATGGGGTAGCTTCGCCTATACTGTAATGCCATTTATTCTAAAGAATGTGCCTACTATATTTTTGCGTATAGTTGTCCAAGTGTTCAAGGAATTTATTCACAAATTCTTATAGGTATATTTAGATGATTGGATGCCGTGTATGGATTAGTTAAGGATCACTGTGACAATTTGTGCTTGACGTTTGAATAATGTAGACAATTTGAGTATCTCTTCAAACATCAAGAAGTGTATATTTTCTACACCATTTGGGATAATTTTGGGACTCATAATCTGTAAGGAGGGTTTGTAAGTGGATCTAGCAAAAATTGCAGTCATTATATGCCTAGGGGAGCCTACTAGTCAAAGTGAGGTACGTAGATTTTTGGGACATACATGATATTATAGAAGAATTTATCAAAGGCTAAGCCAAAGTTTCCACACTCTTTATAAGAGTTACTGAAAGGAAAAGATACATTTTACTGGGGAGAACATCATCAGTGCGCATTCGATACATTAAAGGAGAAACTTACTACCGTACCTATTCTGCATTTTCCTTTGTGGGACCAACCATTTCATGTACATGTTGATGCCTATGGCATGGCCATTGGCATGGTGTTGGTCTCAACCTAGAGAAGGTATTGTAGATCATCATATCTATTTTGCTAGTAGAAATCTGACTCCTACATAACAGAATTACACCACTACAGAGCGGGAAGCTTTGTCAATGATATATGTGCTGCATAAATTTCAACAACACTTACTAGCTGCACCATTCGTCTTTTATATAGATCACATAGCCACTAAAGTATTTGGTAAATAAGCCTATTTTACAAGGGTGCATATGTCAGATGGGTGTTCCTATTGCAAGAGTTTGATTTCACAGTTGTGGTAAAACTAGGAAAACATAATTCTGGACCAGACCATTTATCAAGAATACAGTCAGGAAAAGAAGCATAAGAAATTGAAGATACCATGTCAGATGCACATTTATACAGGTTACAACATGCACCATTGGAACTAGAGGAAATTGTTGTCTTCCTACGCATAGGGATGACACCAGAAGGAATGAAATCCTTAGAGAAGAAACAACTTGTTATATGCGCTGCACCTTATATGTTAATCAGTGGTGACTTGCACAAATTGGGCCGCGATGAGGTATTACTTTATTATGTATTGGAACATGAGCGCACATGCATTATGGAAGAATCTCATGGTGGAATTGTAGGTGGCCATTTTGCAGGTGATGTCATAGTGTGTAAGATTCTACTCACTAGCTTATGGTGGGAGACCCTCTATAAAGGTTGTAAGGAATTCTATAAGGCATGTGATCATTATCAACATCTTGGAAGAATAGGTCAGTGAGATGAAATGCCTCTGAGACCTATTGCTAGTGCAGAACCATTTGAGAAATGGGCTATAGATTTTTTGGGTCATATTTCACTAGTTGTGCATAGAACTGGATCACGCTACATTATTACTTGCACAAACTATCTGACAAGGTGGGTAAAAGTAACACCGACCAAGAATTGTACAATGGCTACAACAACCTGGTTTCTCTGGAAAATTATTATTACAAGGTATGGATGTACTTTGATTTTGACCAGTGAGAGGGGCACACATTTTCTTAATGAGACAATCATAATTTTATTGGATGAGTTCATGATTACACACCATAATACTACACCCTATCATCCTTAGGAAAATGGAACTGTTGATACTTTCAACAAAATTTTAGGCCACACATTGACAAAAATCTGTGATGTTGAAAGAAAGGATTGGGATGATAAAGTATCTATAGTACTTTGGGCATATCGAATAACATATAAAAGACTAAACAAAGCCACACCATTTTAGTTAGTGTTTGGCACAAAATCCATTCTTCCTATGTAATTTATGTTACCTTCTTTACATCTTACATGCGTTAGAGGTCTAGCTGATGAGAAGGATTTAGAATAATGGATTGAAAAGACAATTCAGCTGGATGAGCGATGATCCATAGCACGTTGGAGTCAGAAACAAGAAAAGGATAGGTAGAAAGCATGGCATGATAGACACATAAGGAACAAGAATTTTGAGATTGGATATATGGTACTTCTCTATGACTCTAAGTTTTTACACCATCCAGGAAAACTTAAGGTACATTGGTTGGGGCCATATGTTATCACTTACATTCTTGAAATATGCACTTTCCAGTTAGAAGAACTTGAAGGAACATGGCTACCCAGTTACTTCAACAGGAGTAGGTTGAAGCCCTACTGTAAATAAGTCTTCTTGGTGTTTTTTATAAGGCAGTATTACCATTTAGATTAGGTTTTCAATTCTATATTTCATTAAAGTGTTTCCTTCTTTATCGTTATGCTTTGTCAATTTAGTTGGTGTGTTGTGTAATAAGCATGCTTGCGCGCATGAAGCTAATTACTATATGAAGCATGTTTATGTGCAGAGGACTACACATACTTTTAGTGTGGGGTGGATTATCAATATCTAGGTAAAAAATCATGGGAATTGAAAGGTGAAAGGATAATCTACTATGGGTGCTCTTCAATTCAAAGTATTGCTTCTAAAAATTGACCAAAGCTGAAGATGAATGAAGGAACAGTATAACATGAGGTAAGCAGAGGCCATAATAACTACCAGTAGAAGCTGTAGTGATGAGGTACTCAGGCGTAAGGAAGTGTGATGAAGAGAAGTCTGTGATCAGAGGGTAGGAAGGTACACTAGAAGGTTATAGCTGGGGCACAAAGATGTAATGCATGGAAAGGACGGAATTGGTAAATTAATGAGAGGATATTTGATAGGTTAAGGGGAAATGAATGGATCACAAATTTAAAAATCTATATAAGGATGAGATGTGAATTAATTTTTACCATTGTGATTAATATTATTTGACAAAGAGATAAGTATGAAGAACTGAGTGATCAAGTCGAGTAGTAAAAAGTGTGTAACCAGTCATGATGAAGAGAGTTGTGTGTAGAAAGAGCTTGCATCCCCAGTGGTGAAGGTTTTAGTGAAGCAAGGCAATAGAGAGGAGCTAGGGCATGTGATTTCACTTAGGGCATGTTGATTTGAGCTAGGGTTTTGATTCACATATTATAGAATTGTTAGTGTAAATCTACAACACCCCAAAATGACCTTTAGATTTCCAGTCCAGAATTGGGTCATTTAGTGTGATTGCACAACATTGAGTTTTCTCCAAGGTGTGGGACCTTGCAAGGTGAGAAAACTCTCTAGATTGAAGTTGGTTCTTACTCCGCTATGTTCAGGTGTATGCATGAATTTTTAGAGGTTCAATATTAATTCCTACTCCAAATTCTAAGGATACAGGGTTGAAGATGCAAGAAAGGGGGAACAAAATTAACCTAAAATGGTGATACACCAAAGGAGTGAAGAAATTATGTTTTTCAAATAAACATAGATCATAATAATGTAACATAGAACATGCACAAATTGCCAGAACATAATGAAAGATCAGAAGACAATGATAAACACATGAGAGGATTAGAAGATCAAACACACAACATACATTATCATTCCCAAGTTTAATACAATGCATTACAATGGAAAGGAGGAAAAAATATGTATTGCAGCCTATATGAGAGGTATGAAACTCTAAAAATCTACATGCTAAGGAAGAAAAGAGAGCTTGCAAGAGTAAAATGTCCAACATTACAATAGAGTACATAGTTTTGCATTTATAGCTGAAGAAAACAGAGGGAAAACAGAGAAGGAAGAAAATTTGATCCTTTTTCTCAAACCACCCTCCATTAACCCTTTCAAATTAGCCTGTAATCCATCAAATCAAGCTCCTCTACTTCTATGTTTTGCATGTTGGAGAGAAAAAATGATGAATTTGGTGAAACACATCTCTCAAAGCAATCTTATCTCACATTTATGGTGTGAGAAGATATTTTGTAAGGGTTTTCCTCCATCAAAACGATTTGATTCTTCATCCTTGGTGTGTGGGAGAAAGAAATCATGGCGGTTTCGACCAAAAAACAACTCATTTTGAAGTAAATCTGGTTTGTATTAAAGGCATGAAAGATGTTTTTAGCATTTTATCCATAAAAACCTGCAAAAAAAATGATGTTTTTATTCCTCCAATGAATAGAGAGGCTCAAGACCTTTCCAAAAAGTCTGATTTTGTTCAAATTTGATCTCTGGATCAAAAGATATGCCTGCTCTATATGATTTAGGGCCAAAATAGTGCAAAAGGTTTGGGCACAAATTTCGAGGCATGAATTAGGGCACACTTTGCGGAAAAAATTGGACTTTGAAAACGGGTCCATGTAGTCATAATTTATTTTTTACACTTTTGGAAAATTTTCCAAAAAATCCCCATGCCTCTACCACTCCGAGACATGTGGCACCTCCTGGTTCATGCCGATGGAATCGCGGGCTAAAACCTGTCCTTTTCCTTTTTAAATTTTCATTGGGAAAAGTTCCCAAAATTTCCCCCACACCCCCGCTCTCCCGGTGACACAGTGTTCAGCTCTTGGTTACTTGGTTGGGGCGTGCTTCTATTTTTTCCCTTTGTGCCTCTATCACTTTGGCAAAGAACCAAAAATTCCTCTACACCTCCGATCCCCACTGCAAATAGGGACGCGTGGTAGCTTCAATATGATCCATGGGCCTTTCAAGCTGCAAATTGGACTTTAGGCCTTTAACCCCCCAAGGGCTAAATACCAAGTTGTCCTCCATGGGCCCGCGCCAGCCCATTTCCTTCCTTCGTCAGGCCGGTGGGACAAAATTTTCCTTTACGCCCTTTGACCAAAGTGCCAAAACTTAAAACTTCCCCCTGATGTTCACTGCTCTACCCTGCCATGTGGCACCTTCTCATTGGCCATGGGCATGTCTAGGGAAAATTTTGCCAAAAAAACTCTGTCGAGCCATAACTTGAAACATTATAAGGAGTTAGGAGGAAAATTTTACCTTTCTGGAAAGGTAAGGAAATTCTCTATCTAATGGAATCATACCCAAGAAATTTTGAGTTCCTGAAGTGTGCAAAAATTTCATTTTAAGTACCAGGAGAGGAAAAGGAGGAGGAGTTATCCAAAAATAAGCATGGGCTTATTTTGGATAACAATTCTAGTGACTCAAAGGGGTCATCTTCCTGCTGGATGAAGTGACCAGCTACTTGAAGCAATCCATTGGGAAATGGAGTCATCAACTTAACTTCCTGTTACTCTCAATTCATTAGAAAACCTCTAGGATGGAGATTGTGAGAGTAGAAAAATCACTTTGGCCTGGAACATGATCTGTAAAGATGCATCCTTGGGGCAACAAAAACTGTGCCAAAGCACATTGGGAAATGTAAATATAAGCTATAATAGAACAATTTGAATAAGCACTTGGAGGAATAAAAAATCTAAGTTAACATGTACAAGGTGAGAAGTTTCCCTTCTAGTAGAAATGCTTCAGATGGATTCCATTAACTGGAATCTACAATTCCTCACCATCCAATGTAGACAATTGGAAGGCATTGTTGTTTTTGCATTTTGTGACCATGTAGGGGCCACTCCAAATGGCATAAATTTTTGAATGCCTCCCTATCTTTTCTTGGTCTGCATCCCATTTCAACACTAAATCTCCAAATTGGAAAGTTCTAGCCTTAGCTTTCTTATCAAAGCTTCTCTTGATCAATGTTTGGTCCTTTTCCATTGTTTGGGCTGCATGCTCTCTTATTTCTTGGAGTTCCATAAATTTTGCATATCTAACCTCTATGGGCTCAAACTCCAACAATTCCAATTGCTTCATGAGTTCTACTATTGGTAACTCAAGTGACATAGGAAAAACTGCCTCTCTCCCATAAACAAATTTGAATGGAGAGTTATCTGTGGATCTCTTGGGAGTTATCCTATCAGCCCATAGAGCTGATTTGAGCTTAGTGTACCAAGTCCTTTGATTTTCATCAAGAGTCCTCTTGATGATTCTTAATATATTCTTGTTTGTGGACTCAACTTGGCCATTACCTTGAGGGTAATAATTTGATGAAGTGCTCAAATAGATCCCATTTCTAACATCCCACCCAGTTACCTTTGATCCTATGAATGCCAATGCATTATCTGATATACCAAATCTAGTTGCTATCCCCTCATAGAAGTTTAGAATGTTGGATTCATTTGCCTCTTTGAGTGCCACCGCCTCAGTCCATTTGGTGAATTAGTCTGTTGCTGTTAAAATCCATTTGTGCCCTTGGTTTGAGTTTATATTAATGACTCCAATGAAGACCAAACCCCATTACATGAATGACTGGTCAACTAAGATTGGGTGTAATGGAAGTGATACTAACCTCTCTTTGCCTATGAAAATTGCACAATTCTTTCACCTCTTGATCCATGCATAACAATCACTAAACACTTTGGGTAAATAATAACCAGCCTTCATGATCTTGAGAGCTGTCACTCTTGGAGCAAAGTGACCCCTAGCTGATCGACTATGGAAATCTTCTAACATTTTCTCAATCTGATTTATTCCAATGCACCTCAGCAACACTCCATTGATATCTTTTCTGTATAGGACACCATCAATAAGTGCATACGAAATAGCCTGCAATTGAAGTGTCTTCTTTTGGATTTTTTCATCTCTGGAGAGCATAGGCCTGTTTACAAGAAGTGCATTATGTCTTAAGTCCAGCAAGGAGTGAGCACACCACCATTTTCTTCTTGAACATCTCTTTGTTCTTGGCTGTCCTGCAACATCAAAACAACATTCTTCTCTTTGCTTGCTTCAATTGGTTGACTCAAGGCCAATTTCTCACACAATCCCCTTCCTTAGACCATCTTGGTGACTTTGATCTCAATGTCATACTCCATGACACGAGTAATCCACCCTGCACATTTTTCATTTATATCTTTGTTGAGGAGGAAGTCTTTAACTCCCACATGAGAAACCAGCAGTTGAACCTTGTTGTTTGAAACTAGATGCTTAAATTTCTTCAAGCTCCTAATCACTACAAGAACATGCTTCTCAATGAAGGAATA
This sequence comes from Taxus chinensis, assembly GCA_019776745.2. Classification (NCBI taxonomy): domain Eukaryota; kingdom Viridiplantae; phylum Streptophyta; class Pinopsida; order Cupressales; family Taxaceae; genus Taxus; species Taxus chinensis. The sequence continues at coordinate 59,912,060 of CM034147.1, read as the reverse complement.
CCTCACTTCATAGTCCTCCAAGCTTTGGCTAAAAAAGGCAATTGGCTGCTCTACATTTTCCTCATTCTGTTGTACTAAAATTGTAGAAATTGTATCACTACTGCCAAATGCATAAAGGATGAAGTCTTTGGAGAAATTTGGGTTAATGAGAGTTGGATCCCATGAGATAGCTTCTTTTATTGCCTCAAAACTTTCCTTACCCTCAGCTATCCATTTGAAAGACATACTTTTCTTCAACATCATAGTTATTGGCTTGACAAGGGCTACAAAGTTTGGAACAAACCTTCGAACAAAATTGATTCTTCCCAAGAAACTTTGAAGAGCCTTCGTATGACTTGGAAATGGTAGTGATCTTATTTCTTTAACCATCTTTGTATCAATTGCTAACCCTTCTTTGGAAACAATGTGGCCTAGGAGCTTTCCTTCATGAGCTAGGAATATGCATTTTTTGTGATTCAAGGATACCCCAACACTTCTACATCTTTAGAACACTTATCTCAAATGAAAGAGATGGTTTGCTACACTTTTAGAAAATACAATAATATCATATAGGTATATCAACACTATTTTGTTAATCAATCCCTTAAATGCCATATCCATTGCCCTTTGGAAAGTAGCTCCGGTGTTAGATAGCCCAAATGGCATTTTTCTATATGCATAGGTTCCCCATTTGGTGGTGAAGGATGTTTTGAACTGATCATCTTCCTTTACCATGATCTGATTGTACCCTGAATAACCATCTAGCAATGAAAACCTCTCATAGCCAACAACAACTTTCAAAATCTGCTCCATAGAAGGAAGTGGGTAGTGATCCTTGAGGGATGATCTATTCAAATCTCTAAATTCTACACACAACTTGATTTCCCCACTCTTCTTTCTAACTGGAACCAAGTTTGCAACCCATCTTGAATGCTTGATGGGGAATATGATACTTGCTTCTATTAACTTATTCAATTCCTTCTTCATGAGAGGCTCAATGTGTGGATTGACCGGTCTTTGTTTTTACCTGATGGGCTTAGCACTTGGATCTAGTTCAATTGTGTGTTGAGCTAGCTTTGGATTGAAACCTCTCAAGTCTTCATAGCTCCAAGAAAATACATCTGGGAACTCTTGGAAAAGTTGCATAAATTCATACCTTTCTTGCTCGGTTGCCACTTTACCAATTTGAAGTGACTTACCTTCTCCAACTAAGATGGGCTCTGAATCCTCTCCCGTGACTTGGATGTTTACTTTCTCCTTCCTAAATTGATCATTAAGATTGAGTATAGACTACAAAGTCACAAGTTGTTTCGGTAGTTTGTTGGTTCTCAGCTGTACAACTTGATCATTATACTGTCATCCCAATTTTCCCTAATTTTTGGTTGATAACTCAACTTCCTCTTGCAAGAAATTGATGATTTTTTGGTCACTCTCAAACACTTGCCAACTTGCATTGTTGTTTGGTACTGATGGCCTCACAATCACATGGATGTTTGGCTGCATTTTATCTCTTTTAATACTCTCCACAACATCAAAAGTTTCTCCAACTGTTGCAAGCCTATCAGTAGCTTAGTTCTCTTTCCTAGGGATGGAGTTAATGCCAAAACCCTCAAAATCGTCAATGAGATCCTACACCCTATTCCTATAACTTTTGAGAAATTCATTCTTGGCAGCATGTTGTCCCTTAACTTGATTAACAATTAGCTCACTATCACCAAATACTTGTAAGCTTTTGATTCCTCTCTTCCTTGACTAATGCAATCCATGTATCAAAGCTTCATATTCAACAGTGTTGTTAGAACATGCAAACTGAAATCTAAAATTTGAATAATACTTAATGCCTTGAGGTGAAACAAGCATAGCTCCTCCTCCTGCACCTTGTCTACTTCTTGATCCATCAAAGAAAAACTACCATACCTCATTCTCATCTCTTTGGTCTGGCTTGGTGATGCTAGGAAGAGGTTGATTTTCTTCATGCATGTAATAGACTCCTAGTTTAGATTCCTCCATTTCCTTATAGGGATCAAAAGCATGTACCCTTCTTATCCATTCGTCAAGAGTCAAATCTAGAATTTTTACAACTTTACTGTCAGCTTCATGTGTGCTCAGATAATCTTCTTGATCAAATTCTGAATAGTTGGCATTGATTGGGCTTGGAGTATAAGACTCTATGTGGAAGTTTGCAATAGGTTTGGACCTGATTCTGGCCTTTGCTCCATATCTTGTCCTAAACAACATGTGTGACCAATCAGCAGATATGCAGCCTCCAATTCTAGCTGTGAAATCCCTTGACAAACATAAGGCAAAGAGTGGTGGCAAATCTATCACTAACACATATTGCAAAACAATGACATTGGGGCATGCATGCAAAGTAAGGCCCAAATCTTTAATTACCCCAAATATTGTTATTGTTGTCCCATCTAATTGCACCACCCCCTTGGATATGACTTCATATTGAAGGCCCATATGATTAGCTATTTATTTGGGCATCACGAAACTACTTGTCCTAGAATCAATCATATAATTATGTATCAGTTTATCCCCAATGATTAATGAAACATAGAATGGAGGGGGCTTAAAATTTTTACCTTTTTATCCTTCATGATTTCCCTCAGGCTGAGTGGCATTTGTGAGTACCTTCTCTGGCATATGAGCTAGCTGATTTGAGGTTGACCAATTCTTCAGGGTAGCTTGTAATAGATCCATTTGTCCTAGGATGGATAGTAACTCCCACATAGATATGTTCACATTGGTATTCTTCATTGGTTTAATGATGTTAAATGGGGATGAACCATATTTTTTCTACCCTTTATTCTGCACATTCTTTTCTTGTACCTGGGCTACAATAGTTGGTATTGGAGCTGGTCTAGAAGGTGGCTTGGGCTGTCCTTGCACATTTGGAACCGCATTTTGCTTGCCAACACCTTGTAGAGTGATGGGAGGTTGTGAATCAATTGGACCTAATGACTGCCCTTCACTAATATTCTTCTTCTTTGACTGTGTGTTAGCTGCTACACTCTGAGAAGGTGTTTGATTCACACCACAAAAATCTTCAGCCTGCCAATTCACAAGTGTAGTCTTATTTAGAGTTGTATCTTGTTGAGATGTCCCTTATTGGTTTTTTTCTCCACTTGCTTCACTCTCCACACCAGTTTTTTTCACCATCAAATCTTGGTTCAAAGCACCATTGAAGCACATAGATTGGCTGTGAGGTTCATTGCATGGGAAACACCAGTCATACTCTTGAGCTATATTATTTTGCACTGGCACTAAGGCTTTAGAGGTAGATGCAACATGGGGGTTATAGGGCTGAAATGTTCTATTGGCAAGAGGCCTTACTTGATTTTGATTTGCAGCTAGGTTGGGTGGCCTATTAGGTTGATATGGTTGTCTATTAGGTTGAGTTTGAGGCTAATAAGAAGGCCTAAAACTTTGAGCTTACTATCTCTTGAGTGTAACCAGCTCAATGCCTAGATTTTGCAATTGTTTCATAACTTCTTGGAGCTCATTTGAGGCACTAGATGATGAAATACAAGTTTCATTTGAACTCTGGTTTCTAGGAGTAGGAATAGGAGCTAAATTAGGTGTTTGATGAGTACTTGGGATTCCCAACTCTAGATATAAGGGCATAGGATGCCTAGGTGCAAGTTTACCAGCTTGGATCAAACAATTATTAGCCCTAATGGTGATGTTGTAAGCTGTAGGTAGAGTTACATCTCCCATGGATTGGATTAACATAGAAATGTTAGAATTTAAATCCTTGAGAAAGTATAAGAAAGCACCTTGAGTTGTTGGCCTCACTGCTAATGGGATTCTATCCCACATTCTTTGAAATCTGAAATTGAAGTTTGTTAACTACTCACTATGAGCTCTCTTGACAGTTTTCAGTTGCTCCAATAGAGACAAGTTGTCCCCTTTCTCTCCAAATTGGTTATGGAGAGCTATGCAAAATTGGTTCTAATTATGGATAGATCCTACCTCAAGGATCCTAAACCATTGCAAGGCTTTCCCTTTGAATGAAGATGCCACCAATTTGACAGCAATATACATCTCAACAATCTCATGGATTACACAAACATTAGCAATGTCTTGGACATGATCACCAGCAGTGGTCTGATTTTCTCTAGTAAAGTATGGAATGTTCTTAAATGCTGCAGTTGGAACTGGGTTTTGTGGATTGATAGAAAGTGGGATACTACCAGTAAAGTTGACATAAGCATTGGGTTGTGCCATTTTTATTGGCCTGAGAACCCTTGTTGATTGGATGAAAGGTCTACCAGGTGGAGGAGTTGATATAGTTCTATTTGGTGGAGATGGAGACCTTTAAATCCTTCTTCCCCTTTCTCTTCTTTCTGGGGATAATTATAGGTACTCAGACAATCCTTCTTCTCTAGTACTTGACCTTGTTTGGATCCTTCTCATGAATCTTCAAGCTTGGACTACTAAAACCAACTGATTCTATCTTTTTGGATTCACTAGATGTGCAAATCAGGGCTCTTTCAAGCAAGAAACTTATAACAATTGTGCATCAACTTTGTTATAATGAAGATGAAGACCTCTAAGGTCCCACCAGGCATGCCAAAACTATTAGTGAAAATCTACAACACCCCAAAATGACCTTCAGATATGCAGTTCAGAATTGGGTCATTTAGTGTGATTGCACAACATTGAGTTTTCTCTAAGGTGTGGAACCTTGCAAGGTGAGAAAACTCTCTAGATTGAAGTTGGTTCTTACTCCTCTGTTCAGGTGTATGCATGAATTTGTAGAGGCTCAATACTAATTCCTACTCTAAATTCCAAGGAGACAGAGTTGAAGATGTAAAAAAGGGGAAAAAAAACTGAGATAAAACAGTGATACACCAAAGGAGTGATGAACTTCTATTTTGCAAATAAACACAGATCATAAGAATGTAGCACAGAACATGCAAAAATTTCCAGAATATAATGAAAGATCAAAAGACAATGACAAACACATGAGAGGATTGGAAAATCAATCACAGAACATACATTATCATTCCCAAGTTTAATACAATGCATTACAATGGAAAGGAGGCAAAAATATGTGCTGCAGCCTGTATGAGAGGTCTGAAACTCTACAAATCTACATGCTAAGGAAGAAAAGAGATCTTGCAAGAGAAAAATGTCCAACATTACAATAGATTACATCCTTTTCATTTATAGCTGAAGAAAAGAGAGGGAAAATAGAGGAGGAAGAAAATCTGATCCTTTTTCTTAACCACCCACAATTAACCCTTTCAAATTGGCCTGTAATCCATCAAATCGAGCTCCTCTACTTCTGTTTTGCGTGTTGGAGAGAAAAAATGATGAATTTGGTGAAGCATGGCTTTCAAAGCAATGTGATCTCATATTTATGGCATGAGAAGATATTTTTAGGGTTTTTCTCCATTAAAATGAGTTGATTCTTCATCCTTGGTGTGTGGGGGAAAGTAATCATGGAAGTTTTGAGCAAAAACAACTCATTTGAAGCAATCTAGTTCGCATTAAAGGCATGAAAGAAGTTTTTAGCATTTTTTCCATCAAAACCTACAAACAAAAAAATGATTTTTTTATTCCTCCAATGCATAGAGGGGCTCGAGACCTTTCCAAAAAGTTTGATTTTGTTCAAATCTGATCTCTGGATCAAAAGATATTGCACTTTCAAGATTTAGGGAAAAAATAGGGCAAAAGGTTTGGGCACAAATTTCGAGGCACAAATTAGGGCACACTTGGTGGAAAACTCAGATTTTGAAAACGGGTCCACGGGGTCAAAATTTACTTTTTGCACTTTTGGAAAAAATTTCAAAAAATCCTCGCACCTCCACCGCTCCGAGACACATGGCACCTCCTGGTTCACCGATAGAATCACGGGTTCAAACCTGTCATTTTCCTTTTTAAATTTTCATTGGGAAAATTTCCCAAAATTTCCTGTGCTCTACTCTTCTAGTGACACGTGTCAGCTCCTGGTTGCTTGGTGGGGGCGTGCTTCTATTTTTTCCTTTGTGCCTCTGTCACTTTTGCAAAAACTAAAAATTCCTCCGTGCCTCCGATCCCCGCCACAAACAGGGACACGTGGCGGCTTCAAAATGATCTACGGGATTTCGGGCTGAAATTTGACTTTGGGTATTTAACCCCCAAAGCACTAAATGCCAAGTTTTCCTCTGTAGGCCCGCGCCAACCCATTTCCTTCCTTCGTCTGGCCGGTGGGCCAAAATTTTCCTTTGCGCCCTTTGACCAAAGTGCCAAAACTTAAACTTCCCCCCAATGTCCACCGCTCCGCCCTGCCATGTGGCACCTTCTCATTGGCCATGGGCCTGTCTAGGGAAAATTTCCCCAAAAAACTCTACTGAGCCATAACTCAAAAATTACAAGGAGTTAGGAGGAAAATTTTACCTTTCTGGAAAGGTAAGGAAATTCTCTATCTGATGGAATCATACCCAAGAAATTTTGAGTTCCTAAAGCATGCAAAAATTTCATTTTAAGTACCAGGAGAGGAAAAGGAGGAGTTATCTAAAAATAAGCATGGGATTATTTTGGATAACAATAATTCAAGAGACGAGTATCTACAAAGGATTACAAGGTAGAAATGTCACCCAAGAAAACAGTTGTAGTAGGAGTGAAGGGAAAGAAGAAGGTGGTCAAAGAAGAAGAGGAGATGGTTCCTGAAAGCAATTTTTCTTAAATGAAATATCCATAGGGGGTTATTGTAGGCTAGGATTGGGATTCTTACATAAGAAAAAGTAAGGTGAGTGAGTGCAATCACCATACCATAGAGAATAAGAAGGAGCTCAATGCCTTGCTGAACACAAAGATAAATAAATGCAAGGCGGAAGACATATCGGTGTATGACGATGCTAGAAAGAATCTCTTGAAGAAGATTGGAGTTTACCATCTATACAAACTCCCTTAATTTGAGAAGTATGAGCCCTTGTACCAGTGGCTCATGAGTAAAGTGCACATATTATTTTTCTACTTTGTAGGACACAGAGCCAAAATTTCAGACGTGCTCATCTCCATGGTAACGAGATTGAAGGGAATATGAGAAGACTTGTGAGATGATTTAACATACAAGGCCAAAATATTGGAGACAAGAAATGATTTTGAGTACACAAAGGGTCCATGTGGTATGGACATTGATAAACTAAAGAAGTATCCAATTGTGCTAGCAGCTACACATCTTGTTACAAAGCTAAATGACCAGGAAAGGTGGTCACAAGTGAACACCATGTGGCTGCATATTTCCAAAAATATGTCTGAAGGGGTAGTCTACAACATTTCATGCTATATTGTAGAAAATATCATTAAGGAGGCGTGTACAGGAGGAAAGATCAACTTTGGAGTTGTTATGTTATCACTGGTGTTCATGGAGATCAGAGTACCTGATGGACCAAAGGAGAAGATATGGGAGTATCCCATAGAACACAGGTCACCTGCAAAACACTTCAAAAAGTACTTGTGTGGAGGATCCATGATAGAATAGGTCAAGCAAAGGGCTAAGAAATAGTATGATAGGCTCTGTGTGGGATTTGAAGAAGAATGGCACATCCCCAAAGACTTACCTTTGGTGGCTAGAAAGGCAATTCGGTTCATTGTATACTAGCATTTTTGCATAGCGCAGTTCACCATGAAGGATGGAGCATGGAGCCCTTGGTGTAAGTTGTCATATGCCTTCATAGCAAGGTACTTCTAAGCATCAGTACAAAAGTTCTCAGACATGTGGTGAATTACATTCAACGCGGATAAGGTAGATTGTGACTACCACACACTAAGGAATAAATATGTGTATCCAAGATGGGGTGTATAAATTGAAAGACTCATTTCAGATGTATTGAGCATTATACTAGTAATTTTGGCTATGGGAGATGTTGGAGAAGCATTGGTATACCTCCAACTAAAGCCCAACTCTAAAAATAATAAGTATGTGGAAGATGAGTTCACACTTCTAGAACCACCGAAGGGTAAGTATACAATGGAGAACATCTCAGTGCCTAAGACCACAGAGCCAATTAAGGTAGAGGATGATCATGAAGATAGTGTTGGTTTGGAGCATAGAGGTAGAATACATCCTACAAATAAGGATGAAGCTGAGCACGCCACTACACTACCTCAGTCACAAGAGGGGGATGATGAGGACTTGGATGTTGTCTAAGGAGAGAACATGTTTAAGAGGGTGTTTAGAAGAAAAAGGTCCCAAGGTGCTACTCCATAAACAGTCCACAAATCACCCAAACTCTCTCCAAAGAAGGAGACAACCACGCAAAGGAGAATGAAACTGAAGTTGAATGAGGAGGTGGAAGAGTCAGAGGAAAGCACGCCTAATTCTCCTACACTTCTAGAGAACATAGAATAACATAAAGATGAGGAGTTGAAGGGAGGAGAAGGTGAGGAAAAGGGAACAAATGAGACAGCTACAGAGACTTCTCAGGACATAGAGACACAAGTCCCAAATCTGGAGGCTCAAGTTCCTAAGAATCCTAGGTCTAGAAGAACAAGTGGTGAGCACATTCCACCAGCCATGGGTTATGCGGAGGACCTAGATAAAATTCTCCGTTCCCATTTCTAGAGCACGCTGACACAAAAATAATTATATGGTTGGGAACTAATGGATAAATATATGGTTATAGTGCACACAAGGAAACAGTTATCATGGTCAATGCACACACACATGGATGAGCTATATTTTTATGTGTGTGAGGAGTCATGCGTATCAAGGAGGTTGAAGAAGAAACCTCGGGCTAGACACATGACCATAAATCCTACTATAATGTCAGATGAACAGGTAATCAATGCATTGGTGAAAGTCTTAACAAAGGTGGTGAGGTAGAATATGGACAAGGCTGCCACAATTAGGGAACTCAGGGAAGAGATTAAAAATAAGGATGGAGAAATAGTGTGCCTAACACAGGAGAGATACTTAGCACAAAAACAAAATGTTGTATTTATCAACATCGCAGAGGAAATTAGTGATAATGTTGTAAGCGATAGGACACACTTGGAGCACAAGGTACCAAAGAAATTTCCTTCGTTAATACACTATGTAAGTATATTGGTGGACCTAGTGCTTGAAGATGAATCTTTGTGCATGCCAACGCCAAAGGATCCAGCACAAGAGGTAGAATGAGAGAAGGCTTCAGTGATACATAAGATTTCATCATATGAATGACTACTGAAGACGATGCTAGAAGAATTGAAGAAAGTAGACCATGCCTTGAACATCTGCAGAGCTCCAGAGGTACTCATCGACATAAAGACCCTGGAGGAGAATAATGAGGTCTAGAAAGTGATGAAGGACGAAACATTGGGCCACACAGAAAGATTGTCACTGGTGAAACAGAAGTGCGAGGCCTTGGTAGCAGCCCAAGTGTAACAAAATAATCAGATGGAGGAGCTTGGGAAGCTCATTGCGTGGAAGATGGATTAGCTAGAGGGAAGGATCACCTCAATGTCCAACATTGTGTTGGTCTTGAAAAATGAAAAAGGGAAGATTGCAAAAGATGAACTGGAGTCCATTGTTGTGGGTATACTAGAGAGAGAAGAGGAAGGACTCATTGAGTGGAAGACCTTGGAGGCTGAAATTAAAAAAGTAATATCTTGAATTAGTTGTTCAAACTGAAGAAAATACTACATAGTAAAAAAATTCTTTCATTCTTTCCATTCTTCTATTCTTTACTTCATTTTTGGATATGAGCATTGTTGAGGCAACAATGAAATTAGTGTGGGGTAATGTTGAACAAAGAACACTTGACAAAAAGTGCACAATAAGTCCGTGCGGGTAAGCGATTCATATTCAAAGGCGCGAATGGATAGGGAGAACGTGCATGTGGAACATAAGTTCAGATTTTTGGGACTTAGTCATGTTTCCTCATAAAGGTCTATTTTTAGAGATGGTGTGCAAAGCACATAAACAAGGTAGAGACATGTGTGCCACACATTAGCTATTTTTGGAGGATTGGATATGAATCACTTTGCATGGACACAGGCCGGAAATAAATCTATTACTATCAGTTAGCTAGTAGTATTCTATTGTTAGTGCACTTGCATGTGTGGCTATTAGTATCATGCAACCTATTTTTGGAATGGATAAGTGGTGAAGGAAAAGTCTCCACCCTTATATATATGTAGTAAACTGTGTAATAGAGGGGGTAGAGATATATAGAGATATGTTGTTAAATCTACTACGCACATACTACCGATATTGTAATGAAGCTTCTATAAACTTATTGCATTGAATATGATGGAGGATATTGGCTGAATTTAAGTGTTAGTTCTGTGTGTATCTGAATCTAGTATGTTTTTTTATCTCATCATGGTTAGTACTTAATTCTATTTTTCCTTAGATACAGATCTGGTATACTCTGTAGAATGACGAGCTAGTAATAGAACTATATATGTTAAGTCTCATCATGCTAACATCCTACAAAAAAAACCCTAAAGAGGGACCTGGTACCTTTACACACTTTGGGTAAGCACTCAGTCTAGGTTGAGTGATGTCTCAGCGCGCATAGGGTTTCATTGGGTTTGTATCACTAACTTCTAGGTTGCATCAACACCTAACAGAGTATGTGGCGGGTTTTATGATGTGGAGATAGGATTGGATGCATGATGACAGCGTGGAGAGGGATCAAACATATTATATGGATCAGCTATGTGGTTTATCTGTGGATAATGTAGCTTGGAGGTTATATGTAAGATTTCATGTGTGTCTTGGTATAGATTTGGAGTTTGTCGGGATATGAGACGGGTATCGGTGGATTTGGGGTAAGAGGGTGGAGATGATTTATGTTTACGTAGTTCCATAGGGTGCATGGAGGTATGTTTGGACACACATAACAGATACTAGGTGATACCGATTATATATTGTTGAGAATGATTCTAGAGAGGGACCTTCCAGTACCAACAGTAGATGAGGCCGAGTTAGGTAGAGGAGAAGGCGAGAGATATAGGGAATATAATGTTGATGATACTAGCTTCGTATAGGGTTTTAGTGAGTGGTGGACATGTAGCATTGGGTGGCTTGAGGAGATATGAGTGGGAAGGAGGTATAGGGGTGGAGAGGTAGAGGAGGAGGTTGATGGTGGTGAGGAGTTAGCTAGGTTATAGTATCAAATTTTTATGCGCTGTAGTTGGAGAGGGATCAGGTTGATAGTAGAGTGTGACACCACTCGTTAGGAGATAGATACCTCTATAGTAGGAGATGGGATCAGGCACTGCCTGGAGTCATGATATTTTTCAATAGTAGAAGTGATACGATATTACAAGCAACTGAGAGGACACTGTGAGTGAAAAGTATGGAGAGGTAGGGATGGCTTCAAAGGCCTTATGGATTGCATAGCATAGGGTAGTATGGTCTAAATGTACAAGGCAGGATGTAGTACGTATGCAGTAGGAGTGCCAATAGCTAGTGGGGGCAGATGGGACCTCCTATTGTTTAGACTGTTGAGTATTATCACATGCTAGGAGAGGATATTTGCAATATTCTATGAGTGATCTCATGACAAAGTACTTTACCTATTGTACTACATGTTATGCTGAGTAATAGAGATAGCGAGAATGCAGATCAGGTAAATAAGCTACTTCAGTTAGGACTAGGAGTGTCACACAGCCTCAGGAGAGATCCGTGACTTGATGGAGGACCAGAAATGAGGCCAAGGTGGAGATTGAGTGTCCAATTTGGAGTTTACCACATAATATGCATATTTTGTATGATTCAGATGTATATAATTTATTATGTTATCTCTTTTGAGGCATTTTAAATAAACTTTATTGATGAGATATATATATATATGATTATGATTTTGGATCCATATGTTGTTGATTTATTTTCATGTGATGTTGTATATGAGCTTGTGATGAGATTTTGAGATGTTGAATAGATTACATGTATTGATATTGATGTTAGATGTGTAGAATGTTGATATGATGTTAAATGTTTGATGTGATGTGACTCAAATGTAGTGATCTTGATGTATGTTTCAAAATGTATTTTATCATGGTTAATAATAAATGTGAAATGTTTTCTTTGAACTGGATTTGATATATGTGATGATCTGATGGTAAATTTAATGACAATGATAATGCACTTGAGGCCTTGTAACAAATGTTAACATATAACTAATAATAATTAGTCACATGTAGGATCATGGATATATGTGGAAATGAGCTTATATACCTTCTTTAAACATGGGAAGGGTTCATATGTAGTTTGTATGGGGGAAGTAGGTTATCCTTTGATGGCTTATAGGCTTATGCCCCAGTTATATTTTTATTGCACAAACTAATCAATGCGGAAATTTTTCTTTTGATGGGAAAGTTGATCGATGCAGGAAGATTTCTTAGGATGCTCTTGATTATTTTGAATTTGATATGAAGATTGATTAATGTAGGAAGACTTTTTGTAATGATTATGGGTAGCCATCCTTCGAGGGAGCAGTCTATAATTTTTATTTTTTATTATTTTTTATTTTAGATAGTCGTCCTTCAATGGATTAGTCTATATTTTGATAGATTTTGATTAATAATTGTTGTCTTTTGAGGGATCATCAGTTTATATTTTTGATAGTGTGTATCCATACATATATTTTTTATTTTTAAGTTGAGGTTAGGCCTAGAAGACCATTTAGGGAGGGGAAAATACATGTGTGTACAAACTACACATGTGTACCCCTAACATGTTTTAGTTGGTAGATAAAGGGAAGATGGGAGTAATGATTGTGGGGTTCCTACTTATAAGGAGGAACTTGTCCATGTGGAAAATGTGATGAACAGAGCTATGGTGCTCATCTTTAAGGTCATAAATATAGGATATTGATGAAAGACCACATAATTCCATATCATTACAATAGTGTATGATAGGTTGGTGGTGGAATGAGATCTTTGATGTGACTAATGTCATGAAAGTAGATGTGTTAACAATAGAAAGGCCACAAGTGCAAGGCATTTAAAGGTTCCTTTTCAAGTTTACCATCAAGGGAGGCTAAGTGATAGGCTCTTGACCCATACTTATGAGTGATGACATATGGACTGATCCAGTTAGGGGAAAAATTTCCACGTTTACTCCTTTCCAGAGTAGTGACATTTTGATTCTCTTTGAGGAAAAGATCACCAATGTTGAAGTAACATTCTTTGACATGTTTGTTATATGATCTTTTGATGCATTCTTGATAGACATGATGATGTTTAAGGGTTATTAGGTGGCATCTAACAATTCAAGTTGTGTTAAGCACTCTTGATGGTAATCCTCATCAGAGATAAAATCTCTGAGAGACCCGTGGAGGGATGGAATTTGGAATTCAAGGGGTAGAACCACCTCAGATCCATAGACTAAAGAAAAGTAGAGTAGCACCTATAAGTGAAAAAGATGATAGTTCAATAGGCCTAGAGATAAAATGAAATTTGGAGATGTCAATTCCTTCCTGTTTGATCCTCGATTTTCATGAGGATTTTGTTGAGTGTTTTGTTAGAGGATTCTACTTGACCATTTTCTTATGGATAGTAAGGGGATGAAAAGATAAGCTTGATGTTATAGGTGTCACAAAGCTTTTGAAAATTTTGTTTTTCAAAGGCTTACCATTATCTATGATAATTTTGTGAGGAATGTCGAAATGACAGATAATGTGATGGTGGATGAAGTCAATGATTTTATCAGCTTTAGTAGAGATGAGGGGAATAACTTCCACCCATTTTGTGAAGTATTCGGTAGCAATAATTATGGAATTATGTCATTGTGATGAACGATGACTGATGAGGCCAATGAGGAAAAGTCCCCATTGTGAAAAAAACCATGAATCCTGAGCGGGTTGTATGGCCTGACTTGGAATGTGAGTAAAGTTAGAGTGTTGTTGACAATTAATGCATTTCTTGACATATGCATAACAATATTGATTGAGGGTAGGACAATAATAGTCCATCCGTAGGATGCATTTAGCAACATCCAAACCACTAAAGTGTCCACCACATATGTCATTGTGGACTTCTTGGATAGCTTTAGTGGATTCATGAGATTTGAGGCATCGAAGGAAGAGGCTATCAAACCTGTGTTTGTAAAGGATTTCACCTATGATGACATAGCAGTTAGCACACTATAGAAAATATATTTTAGAATTTTTAGATAAATCAGATGGGATTTTAGATTGATAAAGATAGTCATAGATTTGAATGTACCAGAGGTCTATTTGATTGTCTTCGATGAGATTAATAGTTGGGAGTTCGTTGGTACAAGATGGTTGATCCAGTCTATGCACAAAATGAACAACTTGGAAACTATAGGTTATAAGGGGATAATCAATGCAAGAGAATCCATAGTGTCTGCAAATTTATTGGATGAATGGGGAATGGTTTGGATTGTGTACTAGTCAAAGGATTCAAAGAGGAATTCAATAATGTTTTTATATTTTTGTAAAATTTCATTCTTACATTGATAAGTTCCTTTGATTTGATTGATGATAAGTTGAGATCCCTCCCATAGATGTCAAGGATTTGAACACCAAACATGATGGTAGTTTGGAGATAGAGCTTCATACTCGGTCATGTTTTTAGTGCATTCAAAATTTAGTTTAAAGGATAGAGGGATAAGATTACCCCAATGAGGTATAATGATGACATTGACCCCTCCCCCCTCATGAAACTTATAACCACTGAAGAAAAATTTCATTATGAGAGGATTGTATTATTGATCGATGGTGTTGATGGATTCGTCAAGAAATTGTTCATGAGGTCATTGATTACTAGGAAGGGGAGCTTCTGTGAGTTAGTCAACGATGGCTTGCCCCTTGATAGACTTCTGTAACATGAATTATAGGTCAAATTCTATCATAAGCATGAGCCATCGAGTGATGCGATCAATGTGATATGGTTTAGAATGCATATATTTGAGAGGATCAAAACTAGTGATGACATAAGTCTTATGATTAAGGAGACAGTGGTGAAGCTTAGAAGACGCAAAGTATAAGGCGCAACATAATTTCTCTACTTTGGTGTAATGAGTTTCATAGTTTTGAAGAGTGCAACTAACATAATAAATGACTTGCTCTCTACCTTGATCATCTCAATGTTCTAGCATAACACCTATGACATGGTTGGTAGAAGATATTTATAGATAAAATGGATCCCCTCGCGTAGAGGTGTGAACACGAGTGGTGATAGGAGATATTTTTTGAGGTCGTCGAAGGCCTTTTGATAGTTTTCATCCCATTTGAAATGGAAATCATTTCGAAGGAGATGATGAAAAGGTTGGTAATGATAGAAGAGATGAGAGATAAAGAAATAGACTTATTAGATTCTACCTTGGATACTATGAAGTTTTTTTATGTTGGAAGGAGGAGGAATCTCAATGATATCTTTAATTTTGGCAGGGTCTACTTCAATAATCCAAGTAGAAATGATAAACCCTAAAATCTTGCCAATGAGAACACCGAATACACGCTTAACCGGGTTAAGACAGAGGAAGTATTGAATAAGATGGGTAAATATGATATCAAGGAAGATGAGACTTCAGTGCTTAAATTTACGTATGATATCATCAACATAATCTTTTACGATTTCATGGATGAGAACATAGAAGATATAATTCATAGCACGATGATAAGTGGCCCCTGCATTCTTCAAGCCGAAGGGCATAACTTGGTAGCAAAAGGTCTCCCAAGTGGGGATGAAAGATTTTTTATGTTTATCTTATAGTGTGATGATGATTTGATTATATCTTGAAAAACCATCCATAAGAGATAGAATTTCATGGTCCACTGTGAGGTGGACAAGCTGATCAATGTTAGGAAGAGGGAATTTTTCTTTAGGAAGGTGAGATTTAGATCTTGGAAGTCTGTGTAGATACGTAAATTTCTAGAGGATTTGGTTATGGGTACGATATTAGATACCCAATATGGGTAATCGATAGGTAGGATGAAATTAGCAGAGATAAGATGTTGTAACTCTTCTTTTATGAGGAGGGCTATGCGAGGATGCATCCTACATAGAATTTTATTGATGGGATTTTCATTCGGAATCATGACAATGTCATGGAAAATGATGTTAGGGTCAATACCTGACATGTCACTGTATGACCATGTGAAGGCCTGACTGTGTTTAGAAAGGAAGGTGGTGAAGTATTTTAAATCTTTTGAATCTAGAGACTAGCCAACTTTGACTATGTAAGGTTCTTAAAAAGTCCCTATGTTGACATTAATATTGGATTCGTTAAGGAGTGTAGATGTGTTAGGTGGAAGATCCTTTGGTAGATAATGGTCTTCAACCCCCATATAAGATAGAATGGATTTGTCATCGTGGCATTTAAGAATGTTGATGGTAGGGGATCCTTCCTCTACCATTTCAGGTAATACATGAGGAAAGGTCTTGGTGTCTTCATTAGTTTGATAAATGAGTGGTTCTAAGGTGATTGTATTGATTAAAAAAAGTTAGGTGGGATGGATATAGTGTCTTATGTGTCCATGGAGTCATCATGTACAAATGAGGATGATGGTTCTATTTCTTTTTTGGATTCAGATGTGGTGATTATAGAAGTATCTAAGGAAGATATTTTTGAAATATAATTTTAATCTTTATGAGGCTTCTAATACTGGTCAAATACCAAGTCATGTATGCCTTGTTCATAACATCCTAAACCAAAACCTTTCTAGGAACAATGATGAATATACATCTATGTGAATGATTTATTGTATAAGAATGAGAAGTTAGATATGAAGGGTTTAACATGATGTTGATTATGGTGGTGTGTGGGAGGATGATCAATTCATCTGTATATGAGGTTAGTTATCATAAGGGGAGGACCAAAGGGAATGATTTACCCTATGTTTAGTTATTACATAGGTTTTTTGTCAGGTATCCCTTACATTTTAGGTGTAAGGAGTGAGTTGTTAGCTAGAAGGCAGTACTCCCCAGTGAGAGATGTTGCATAACATCTTCGAATGAGATATCATCTAGTAACTTAGATGTGGGGGTGGAAGAACTAGTGGAATACTTTTTAGAAAAGCCCAAGTTTGTCTTAGGAATGAACACATCATTAGTTTGATAAGTCATGTGACATACTTTGAAAGGATTTGGATCAGTGGGAATAGTAAAGGTTTTACCTTTATGTTTGTATTTTAGACAATAATGTAATGTTGATGAGATACAACACATAATGCATATCCAAGGTCATCCTAACAACATGTTATCATGGAAATATAATTTTACATGATATAAGAGTTCATGAGGTCTTTTAACACCAATTTTGATGGGTAATATGACCTTTCCTAAAGTAGGGATGATGGTGTCATTGAAGGCATGCAACATGATAGGTGATCGGGAAATGATTGTCTAGTAACTGAAGTTGTTTTAAGTTGTGCAAAGATATGATACTAATTTTAGTTCTGTTGTTAATCATAACTCTCTTGATAAGAGTATCATTAATTTGGGCGTGACGAAGAGTGGGAGATCATGGTCTTCAGGTTGTAAGGATGGAATTTTATAATTATCAAAGGAAATAATGGCAGACATCTTAATAGTTCCAACCAGATTTGAAAATAGTTGTGGGTCATCTAATGGTACCTAAATGGATTGGAGAGCCTCAATCATTTCTTTTCATTGTTGTGAAGAGGTTTGAACAATATCATATAGAGACATCTTCATGGGATCTTGATGGAGTTGTTTGATGGTAGTTTTTGGTATAGATGTGGTAGGTTGGGTGTGTGGAGCAGTAGGGATGGATACCTTAGCCTTAGAAGATGATGGGTTAGGTGATTCAGGAGTAAAGGAGATAGATACTTTGGGCATGTTTTCATATGAGGCTTCAGGGTATTACGCGCATGCTCTTATAGTTATATGGACCGCATCTATTTAATGGAGTGGGGTTTTAATAAAAAAATACTCACTCTTGTTAGATGTGGATATGGTGTTAGGTGACGGTTCAAAAGGGGTGGTTTTAAGTTTTTAATGAGTTATTTTGATTTGATGGATAGATTTTACTATGTTTTAATGATTTAGATCTGTGAGAGGAAGCCCTTTGTTGGAAAGGCTTCAGATCATATAAGGGATGGATTTATAGTCGTTGATGGAGTAGATTGTTGTCTGATGGTATGCACAGACCACGTTGAAATTATACCAAGAGGGTTTCTATCCTTGGGATCTAGATGAATTGATAGGAGGTAACGTTATGATGGATAGTTGGATGAGATTTTCAAGGATTCTAGTAAAAAATCTTGTCATAGTTGTCTGAGGTGATGGTGAGAACAAAGGTTTCTATACATTGTTTGATGATTCAAAGGTTTACAATGATGGGGTAATTTTCTATGCCATAAATTTAGGGGTCGGTCGAGGAACGAACATGGATTTTGTAAAAATGATTATGAATTTAGACAATGGATGAGACCATAAGATAGAAGGAAATTGCCATATATTATGTGATAAGGTCGTTTGATGATTACATGGTGCATTTTATGTTTTTCTAGATGAGTGGTTAGTGGATTATTTGATATATTTGTTAATATTTTTGATTTGATGTTGAGTGACATGGTCTTCGAAGGATATTTTAAGACTTCTATCACAATTTTATTTTTTAGAGCTTTCAAAGAGGTAATATGTATTTCTTAAGAGGATGTGCTAGAGGTGGGAGGACTCATGAGCCTGGTAGTGGCAAGATCGATAGAGTTAGATGATTCGGTTGATGTTTATGTGGTAGAAACACTAGAGTTTGAAGGTGTAGGTGAGATATCTTTAACTTTGTTGATGGTATGGTGAGAGTTGATGGATTTACACTAGGGTTGACTGGTAGGCGGGGTATGATTAGGAAAAGGTTGTTTATAAACATCCAAGTTTTGATTAGGAGGCATGTTTGGATTACCAAGCTACAATTCACCTCACTTGATAAGATCCTGAAGGACGTTTCTAAAAAAATGAAACCTTTTGATATCGTGGCCTTGAACCTGATGGTATATAAATTAAATATTATCTCGATACCATGAATTTTTAGATGTAGATGTGTCGATAGGTCAAATGGGAGGAAGCTTGATCATGCACATGGATATAATATTATCAAAAAGCATACTATAATACTCTCCAATAGGTGTGTATGTATGTTGAGGTTGCGACCTTTCGAAATCCCAACATCCTTTAGATTTGGATTTTACAACAACTGTGTTTTCTGAGCCTTTGGATTTATCATTACTAGATGAAGGTTTAAATGAATACTCGGGCTTGGGTTTCCTAGATCTGAGTTTGAATTTACTATCTTTAAGGGTACGAAGTTCTAATTTACGAGCCATGGTAAAGGCTTCATAAAATGTTTGGAAGGATTGGATCTACAAAGTTGATGATGCTTAGCACAGGATCAAGAAAATAACTCAATCAACATGTTTTGTGGGAGAGAGAAAGATAGTTACTTGATGATCCCTTGTAAGTGGGAGATGAAGTCTGTTAAAAACTCCTCTTTGAACTGTGTAATAGTGTAGAGATATTTAATAGAAATCTTATGGTCGATATTGATGGATAAATGCTCTAAGAATAATTACGTGAGTTGTGCAAAAGAGAAGAGGGAGTAGTGTGGAATTTTTTTAGACCAGTCAAGAGTGGACCCTTCTAAATACATGGGAAATTTCCTCAATATAAGGTCTTGTTCAAGTGCGATGAGATAACATACATGATGAAAGGCCCTAATGTGTTATTGTGGGTTGTCCTTACTATAGAATTTAAGGAACTTTGAGAGTTCCCAATGTGGGGATATGATTTGAAAGGTAATGATGGGTGGATGGGTTTATTGTAGATTAGTTCATATGATAAGGTTATTTCAAGACCCATGGTGGTTGCTTCAAGGCTTGAAATCCTATTCATTAATGCTTGTAACAGATCATTTTTTATTGTTGTTGTGGGTTTAAAGATGATGATTTGGGTTAATGATAGATATGTGGATTTGATTGCTAGTATAGATGATAGGGTAACAAAAATTAATGATGAAGAGGATGAATCATGGGGATATTGTAGAGATGCTAAGAAGCTAAGGGTTGTGATGTTTGAATGTAATGATAAGGGGTAGAAATGGAAGTGTTGATAAGGGGTTGAGATGTTTTTGGTATGTACTCAGATGGAATAGAAGTATTGATAGGAGGTTAAGATGGTTGTGGTATGTACTAAGACAGGGTGGTGTTATACTATGAGACAAGGGCAGTCGATTCTTGGTATGATAAAGGGTGAGTGTTGGAGATGGAACTAATATTAATGAGGAGTGTAGATGTGGGGATAGACATGACTATATTCTAGATTGAGGATGCAAGCTATTGTGATGAGATAAGAGTGGTCATATTAAGAGGAATAACAATCAAGCTCGCAGTATGTGGATGAGGATCATTGGAGGCTACGATATTAGATATGGAAGGAGACATCGTAACATTATTTTTTGAAGATAATGAGCTCAACAAAGGAGATCATGATGTTGGTGGTTGTTGATTAGACATGTCTTGTGATGAGATAGCGTTAATATAGAAGGTGGTAAGGGAAGATGATGAAGCATGTAATGATGTCCTTGATTCACTAGCAGTGAAGTAACAATGAATTTATTGGATAACTGGCTCATGATTAGGGTCAATGAGCTAGGAATGATCGAAGGTGACAGTAGTGATGGTAGGGCGATGTTATGGATCTATTTATTGGAGGAGGACACCTTGGGAAGATAGGTAGGCATTAAGGGCCACCATGTTAGAATCCAAAATTTATGTAAATATTATATCACCACTATTGAAAAACCATGGGCTAGGTGGGTCTGGCATCTCTGATTTGGTTGAATGAGTGCTAGGAGAATGTGGAGGTTCTGTATTGTTGTTTGAAGATTGTTGTAATTGATTCATCATGATTTGGATGTCTTGAAGGTGAGAATCAATACACTTCAGGGTTTTTTCTGAAGAGGGATTGACATATCGTTGGTGTTTTGAAGATAGGATTGTTATCTGGTTAAAACCATGAACTAATAAAATAATCATTGAAACTAAAATAAAAAATGGTTTCTTAAAACAAGTGAAAACAAATCACACAAGGATTTTAAGTATCTTGGTTAATTTAAGAAAATGTGTGAAATGAAAAATGGCTAAAGGGTTACTAAGAGAAGGTTAGCTAAGGCTAGTTTCAGGTAAGTTTAAGGTCAGATTACTCAATATACCTGAAGGAACACAAGGCCTAGATCTATGTTGGTGTTATTACGAGGCATGATATTAGGGCCTACCCCTTCACTTCACAGTCCCACAATGATAAGGGTTTTGGGTAGTTAGCTGATATACCGCCCACCATATTTTTTATACTCCTCCAGAACACCAAGATGGCTTATCCGCTTGGTGATGAAATACAAGTAGGTCCACCTTTGAAGTATTTTTTAAATGAAAATTTGATGTGATATGTGGTTTGGTTTTTTGTGAAGGGAGCTTCGTGAATGCAGTTATTTTAATTCCTAATTAGAGTAGATGAGAAAGTAGAATGAAGGTTCATTGTAATATCCAAAAGGAAATGTTTACTTCAATGAAAACAAACCAAAAAAATACAATGCTGAAAGGAAAAAAATGAAAGAAAGGGAAGTACTTGTGATTGTTATTCCTTTTTTATTTTTAATTTTTAATTTTTAAGTGTGTTTTGAAACAACAATATGACACTCCAAGATGAAAGGTGAGCTAATATGACAAGAAAATAAAATGAAAAATATATTAAATATAAATGAGAGAGGGACTAAAGACATTCCATCAGGCGTGCCAGGATGTTTATGGTGATTTTAGGTTATTTTCTATGGTGCTAAAATAGCAAAAACTCTAAATAAAATAGGGTTCACTGATACTTGCACCAAAAAACACAATCTTGTGATGAGAGAATACATAAAAAATGTAAGATACTCCTTTTATCAAGTGAGAAGACTTATATGCAAAGACAAGTAGACAAGACAAATATTAGGTAAGAATTTAACATTTTGTGTGGCAAAGGTCAATCCTAGGAATCCAAAGGGCTTCCTTGAAGGGTGTCAACTCATGTAATATAAGCAAGTGATATGATAAATAAGATAAGATAAATTATAACAAATATTTAGAACTCAAGAGGGATGGAGAGCTCATGCTTTGCTTGATATACGGCCCAAGCCAGGGATGTGGAGAGATTGAAGTCTAGGAAATATTCAAACCAAGCTTGTTATGTTACATCTTGTATTTCATATATGATTTCAATTTGCTCCTTAATGTCTTTAATTTCCATTTTGAGTCTAATGGCACACATGTTAAGCTTGTGTGTGATATCAAACTGCTCCCACACAAAAGGATGTTACACGATCACGATATCGTATATGTTGGTGATGGTGTGTGATGGATGATGTAGTCACATCAAGTATCAACCACAGAGTTATACAAATTATATAAACCATAGAGTTAGACAGCTTATATAAACCACAAAGTTAGAAAACTTATATAAATTCACTTAAACACTTTCAAAATTTACCTTGTTTCCTATGCTTGGAAAGACCAAAACTTGCACTTTTTTCCTTTAGGATTAAACCATATTTTGTAATGTTGAAAACATGTTTGTTACTCCTAAATAAACCTATCTCATCTACCTAGGCCACTAGTTTCAAAGGATTTGGAAGACTTGTTCAACTTGGCCAAAACTATGTTTCTAAGCTTCTTAAGAACTCCATGCATGGAATGAGTTAAATTAGAAGAAACCACTAGGTGACTGGGAAAAGTAATGATAGTTTTAGGTTCCCTTTTATAAAGTATAGGTGTGAGAAACTCTGTTCTATCCAACTCCTAAGATGACTATTTATTTCTTTACAATTTATCCTTCTAGCCCAACTATGCTTCTACGAGGCCTGTCACAACTCAATTCTTGATATAACTTTTGATTATAAGGTCACATCCACTGTCAAATAAATCATTCAAATTCCCATTTGGCTAACTAATAGGTATACCAAATTTCACCATAGGTTATTTTGTAATGATGTACTCAAAAATCACAAAACAGTGTTGAAACTAGATTTGCATGCATAGCTACAATACCTTCATCATAACTCTAAATATTTCCTTCTTTAGACAAATTAACAATACAATTTACCCCGAAATATCACTAAGGAATGAGTCGAGGTTATACCGTAGTAGTTGGATTTGGTGATTATCCTAAAATTGCATTTACTTCTTTAAACATTATTTTCTTCCAAACCTTGTTCGACTGTAACATCACACTGTCACAAAATTCTCTCTCCCTCGATGAAGAATCAACTCAATTATTTTTTCTACTCCTTTACGACTCTATCACCATAAAATATGTTAAGTTTCAATATTTTTGGACAGATGAATATCGAGATAGGGATTTTTATTACTTTGATGCCCTAACTCTAGGTTTCCTTTATTATATCGACCCACGAGTTAGTTAATTTCAAATTCCTCACTTTTCTTTCATTATTGATCAAATATTTGATTTTTTCAAGGTTACTCACCCTTTTTAGGAGGTTCTAAAACTCTCTACTCTCCTTGAACAATTATCCAGATCCTTGCATGCTCGAGTCTCCAACAAATTTACATTAAGCTTTGTAATCACATGAACCTCACCCTCTCGTATTCTAATTTACAATAAGATTACATCATTATTTATTTTCACCCAAGTATCCCACAACTACAAACATTCAATAAAATGATACCACCATAAAATTCTTAGTGCCATCGATTGCACAGTATCAAAGTTGAAAATATTACACAATCAAGCTTTCTAAACTGAACCATAATGTATTTCTTCTAGTTTCTTAGAGCTTTAATACCACACAAATATTTGATTGATTAATAAGTTGAATTAGATACAAATTGGAGTCTTATACCTCCACGGTTTTAATGGTTTCCCATAATTTTTTTCTAGGTATCATATGACCAAGAGTTCATGGAGTTTGTATATAAGAAAAAGGGGCTTAAGTGCCATTTTCAAATCACATGACCAATCATACAACATAAAGAGCCTTCAAAGACACTCAAGACCAAAAACAAGACCTAAATACAAGTTATAACTACAAACTAGATGACCCCTACACCTAATGAAGACTTAAGAGATTTTCAAAATTTTGAATGGATAAAAATGGAGGGAAACTTGTAATTCAAAAATTTGAATTTCTAAATCCTAAAAGACAACAAAATTGACTCAAATTAACCATTAAAGACCCTAGTAAACCAAAATTTGACTATCATATACCTAAACTATCTCTATGTTAGCCCTGGAGTAATGATGCCCCTGCATCAATGGACCTGGAACATGCATCTACAATGAACACATATTGCAAGACAACGTATTTGACTAAAATAGATTGATAAATATTTTATATATGTTAAAAATTACTAAAAAGATAGGGATCGATGATGATCAAGAATCGACAACGATCAGGGACAAAGGGCTTATTTTGATAAAAGTTAATAAAAGATATTTTATTTTATATAAGATAAAATGTGACAATGCTAAGATCGACTAGGGTAACATTAGAAAAATATAAGACTAAAAAATCATAGATTTAAATGTGTTTGAGGGGATAATGAAGGAAAATTTTTATTAGGACACTGATGGACAACAATCAAGAATTGAAGGTGATTACTATTGAAATTACAGATGTTCTAAAAGTTGATCAAATGGTTAAACAAGGGACTGAACGTGGAGTGGTTATGTGAGATGATATAGAAGAATTATTATACAAGGTACTTAATGTAAAATAAGACTAGAAAGGAAAAATGAAAATGTATTAACCTTGTTGAATACTTTTGAGGGTGATAAAGCTCCAAAAGGCCAATAAATTATTTGACAAGATCTCCTCAAGGACAAAAAAAATAGTATTGATATTTCCTAACATAATGATGTTGTACAAAGGTACAACAATTCATATGCAAATCCAATCTCTGAGTGTGTATAATTGTGAAAATGGACCAAAAGATGGTTTATATAGGATCGATCACATCCGCAACAATCATGGGTGATCACGCATCACTTTTGATCTGTCTAGAGATGTAAAAACCAAGTAAGGAAAAGAATGAAAATAGTTAAAACTACTTTTCATTGGAGTATTAGGGTTTTTGATGAACTATTGGAGGTTAGGAATCTGGGTTGGATGAGGTTAAGAGGTTAGGATGGGTAGGATAAATTATCCTAGGGTTGTTTCAAATAGTTAGGGTAGGGTAGATGAGTTTTTACGTTGATAACTAGCAGTTTGTGAACTTAGTATAGGAGGAATAATTTGAATAATGATGATGTGATTAATGTGGGCGGGGTCACCTAGGTGTAAAAATGTGGTGTCTGCAACATCTATTGTTTTAAATATTCCTCATGATGAAGAAACATTCATTGTATAGATGCTCATTGGGGCATGATGATATATATATGCATATGAATTTATTGAGACATTGGACATTGTATATGATGATGTATATAGATAATGATTTGGATAATTTTATTCATTTGTACATTATTATGTTTTGTGATTACTGAATTATGATGTTTTTGTTTTCTGAATGAGATGTATGAATGAATGATAATATGACTAATGTTTCTCATAGCTTGCATTTCCATTCACATTTTTTATTTTTGAGAAAATTGATTTACTTTTTCACAGTAGAGTTAACACCATGATTATAAAAGAATCATGATGATCAACCCATTATGTTTGTAAACACACATACACATAGTAAATAGAAAGGTAAAAACAAACCTAATATACATAGTAGATGTTTGTACCATGAATATAAAAGAACCATGATGACTTGTAAGTGGTCAAAGAATCAACTAAGAAAAGTAAAAAAACCCAATATACACAGTAGATGGTCACATCATGGCTATAAATGAACCAATATGAAAAACAATAAAATTGTAATTGGTAAAATAATTTACCAAGAAAATAACAATGCAACAAAACTTTATATAAATACACTTAAAATATGTCCCTAATGTGTTCCATGATGAAGATTGAGTGATTTGGTTTTCCCCTCGAAAGGATGCATGCAAGAGGTAAGATGATTTTTGATTGATTAGGTCATTACCTTAAGAAAGGATACATACAAGGGAGTAAATGAGAGCTAAGATATCCCCAATCAAGGATACACATAATGGATTTAGATTAGTTTTTTTTTATTGATTGATTGATATTTAGAACAGATAGTAGGATAAGAGTCAATGAGTTGAGTTTTGGGATTTTTTGTTTGTTACAAATGTTTAGGATTTTGTGATAATTTGGATGTTTATTAATTTTTAGATGATTTTTCATTTTTTTGTAGATTTTTGACATATTTAATATATTTTTTAGTAATTTTGGAAGAATTTTGTTGTGACTTTGCGAGATTGTTGGGATTTTTAGGATCATATTTAGATGTTTAGAGATTTAGAGATTTTTGAATTTATAGGGATTTTTGAGATTTTTGAATGTTTACGATTTTTTGAAACATAATTAGATATTTAGGGATTATGATATTTTTTATTGTTTGGTAGCCAATGAGATACTTTAGGTGATCTAGGACCCATATGAGCATTCATAATAATGCAAGAGCTTTATAAGACCAAGGGATGAATGAAAATGGATATGAGTGAACATGGATACTATAAAAAATTGTAAACGTCTGAACTATGAGAAATAAGTGACAGAAAGTGGTTTGAGATTGTGAAGAAAGATAGGATGAAGGAGTGATATAGGTGGTTGTGCAAAAATTCAACCAACACAAAGGTTACTCATGGATGATTCAAGAATACAATATTTTCATATGAACTGTATTCATGGGTTATTTAATCTCTTGTTCATCTTTAGTGGATAACGCGTATGTTCCAAATCCAAATTTTGGAGTGATAACATAAAGACCTAACAAATTAGGTTCAAATTTTCCTTAATTTTCCCAGTCCTTGTTGTCACTCTAAAAATTCCCCTCTTTTTGAAGTCAAGTTTCAAAAATTTTGAGTCGGTACCTTGGAGTAATGGATCACATCGAGCTTGGTATTGTTTTCAGTTTTTCATTCCATGGAGAACAATTAGAAATTCAGGCATAAAGGTGGGGTTTTCCCTTTCTTGTTATTTTTCCACAGTCATGAATGATGGGCTTATCTTCCCTGTCAATTTTTCCCCAACATCCATGGGTAGTACGTGGAAATCTTTGATTAGATGCGGTGTGGCCATGTTTCAAGTGGCAACGGAAGCCTCCACATGTTCCAATGACGCTACTCCAAGGGCAGGGCCCAAGGGGTAGTTCTTAAATAAGCGTAGGCTTTCCACGTGTCCCAGGTCCAAAATGAAAATAGAACAAGCCTAAATTGGCTAAGTATGGAAGGTTTATCAAATGGCGCCATGTGCCTCATTGGAAAAAATTCAAGGGTTGAAGCCAAGGGTGGTTCCCCAAACTTGCGCCAACCCTCCACGTGTCCTAGGTCCAAAAATGAGACAGAGTCAATCATTTAATTGACTAAGTATAAAATAACTAGCGTAGATCTCCATGTGTCTCTACAAAAAAACTTCAAAGGAAGAATCAAGAGTGGGTTCCCAAGTGTGCACCAGCTCGCCATGTGGTCAGAGTTAAAGGAGAGATAGAGTTGGCCGTTAAAAATTCCAAGACCGACGAAAAGAGCCACACGTCAGCTCGGTGCCCTTTCAGGAGGTGAATCCAAAGTAGAAACTCAAATGAGCGCAAGCTCTCCACATGTCTAGGGTTCAACATAAGTCAAGTGGGAAGTAGGCCCAAATCGGATAAGTATAAAAGAACCAGCGGAGCTCTCCACGTGTCTCTACGATGCTGGGCTCACCACGTGGTCAGAGTCAAAGAAAGGGTAGAGCTGGCCATTGAATCGACTAAGTATATAAGGGTTTGTGGAAGCCTCCACATGTCAGCTTGGTGTAACTTCAAAGGAAAAATCTGGAGGCAGGTCCCAAATGTGTGCTGAGCCTCCACGTGTCCAGGGCCAGGCATGTGACCCCACTAAAAAAAGGGACTTAGTCAAAAAACAAAAAAATATTGAACTGTCTCATAAAGGACCGTGGCCATGTTTCAAGTGTTAGCAGGGAGGTAGACCCTTTTTGTGTTTTGATGTCATTGAAAAGTCAAAGCGGGAAAGAAGCGGGCCATTGGAGCGATTTGGGAATTTTTCCTTTGTTTCCTTAAGGTAAAATGTCAAATATTAAGCCTACATCAAAAGTCAAAGCATGAAGGTGGGCCATCAGAGCGATTTGGGAATTTGGGCTTTCTTTCTATAAGAAGCTTAAAGTTATAAAGTGACCCGCAGTCCTGCCCATGCCAAGGTAAAAAGTCAAATGTTGAGCCTGCATCAAAATTCAAAGTGGGGAAGTGGGTCGGCGGAGCAATTTGAGTTTTTGAGCCCAAGTTGAAAAGAAGTAAAATTATAAAAGTGACCCATGACTCTGTCGCCACTCAAGTAAATCCATGTGTCAAGCCCATATCAAAAGCCGGTGAGCAGGCCAAAATGTTCCAAAGTTCCATTTCTCCAAAAGGCACAAAATGAAAAAGGCATCCTCAGGCCCACTTTAGTTTTAATCTCTCCCACGTGAATGACTCAAATTCAAAGTTTGCAAAGGCAAATTGAATGGTTTTGATTCAATGTGTCTAGTTTTTCCACTAGGCATAGAAACGACTGAGGCATTGGAGAAGCTCAGACGTTGATTTCTTGAATCAGTTTCATCAATTTTGTAACCAAATGTAACCATTCTTGGGAGCTATTTAATGGCTTCTCCACATCATTGTTAGGGTTGTTGGATCCCCATACTCTGCAAAGGTAATAGATTCGAAGTAATTAATACAGAAGTTTTCCCCTTTCTTCCTATGCTATTCCTTCTTTCCTTGTCTAAATATTTGGGAATCATCCATCTTTTATGATAGGAAACTTTGTGTTCTTGTTTATATGATTTCTGGAACTTTGCATCTGTGGAATTATATTGGTTATGAAAGTGAATGATTCTATTTTGCATCTCCCTGGTTCAATACGTATAAGGTTATAATCTGCTATCTATATTTCCTGAAGGTATTGTTATGTTCTTCCTTCCTCATCTCCTTAATTCTTCCATTCTTTTGTATTGATGATCTTTGGGCATAAAAAATTTCAAAGTATTAGGAATCCACACTTTGAAAGTTGTACATTTGGATATAAGTTTTGTTGTTTTCTTTCGAAAAAGGAACCTCTCCCATTAAAGAGGAGGGACTTGCATTCCCTTGATTGTGGTTTGTTAAAAGTAGCATTTTAAAACCCCAATAGTTTTTGGTGACTCCAATGGGTATTTTTTTCAAACGGATCCATTTCTAAAAGAAAAACTTCAAGATCATTTTTGGTGTGGTGAATCTATGGTATACACATGGGAAGAAAGTTCTCGGGGTTTAGGATTCCCATTTTCTACTTTTGGAGTAGAAAAACGTCTCTCTTCTAGCAATAAGGAACAAAGGAACTTATTCTACAAGCACACCTCCTGTTAAAGACAGAAATTCCAAGGATAGCATTCCTCAGGAACATCTTAGTCCTAATCTCCGTACTTTGATACTTTCTAGTGTTTCAGTTCCCATTCAGTAAATTTTTCCAAAGATGGCAGCCCCTTTGTCCTTGGGGGACAATAGGTTGGGCCTCTTTCTCTTCCTCAGCCATTGTATGAGTTACCTAGGGGTAACAGGAAAAGTTTTCCCAAGTTCCAGGGTGATGGGAAGGTTCATCCAGATGAACACATTACAGCCTTCATTGTTGCATGTGGGATTCTTGGGGTTGAACATGAAGATGTCTCTGTCAAGATTTTTGTGGAGACATTGCAGGATAATGTTGTTGATTGGTTTTATCATCTCCCTGTTGGGATGATCACTAATTAGAATACCATGACAACTTAGTTTTAGTAGCATTTCAAACCTGCTGAATATGTGCATGCTCTATTAGCACAAATTTCTCATATCAAGAAGGAACCATTCGAGCCCATGAGGGATTTTGTGGCTAAATTCAACAAGCTAATTAATAAAATTCCACAGAACACTCGTCCTATGGATCAAATCCAAAAGTGCTTCTTCCTCAATGCCCAGTTGCCTGAAGTGAGTTATGCACTAAGGAGAGCTAACCTTGCAACTCTGGATGTTGATCAGCGGTTAGCTATCAGTGTTGAGGATGACTTAATCATGTATGGTAACTGAAAATAAAATCCCAATTCTAAAGCTTCTTCTTCTTCCTCTTCCCTTGGAGCCAATTCTGATCAGTTGGTACAGAAGCTTGCAAATGATCTCATTACTCTCAAGAAACAATTGGCTCAGCATACTCCTTACCAAGATGTTCCAAGGAAGAATTTTCAGCCTAGGAACCATCTTCCTGCTTCTCAAACCAGATTGGCTATTGAAGGCCCACCCATCAAGGTTCCATTCAATGCAACTTGTGAAGTTGAAGAACCTGATGATGAGGAGTGTAATGAACTCTATGAAGAACTAGAAGAATAGGTTGATGAAGAACTAGAGGAGCTTGGTGGATCTCAAGTTCATTTCCTCACCACTAAAGGTATGGATGATGAAGATGAATATGATGAAAGAGTGGCAGATATGAATAGTGAGTCATATGTTGTTATGACTCAGGAGCAAAATGAATAGAAAAGAAAAAGTGGTGCAGCCTGCTAAGAAGTCTAAGGAGTTTCCTATAACTATTCTAGTGGTTGCAAGAAGAGGAGCTCTTATTCCCACTGCCTCCACACAAAAGGTGAGTAATGATAATTCCCCTTCTCCTACTTCTGTTTCCAAAACTCCTTGTCCTTCAAATCCTAAAACTGATAGATAAAAAGTCTCTCAAGTTCCTAGCAATGATGCCCCATCCACCTCTGGATCTTTTGATATCATTGATCACCTCAAAAAGACCAAAATCCAAATTTCAGAGGCAGAGTTTTACCAGACTCATCCAAAAGCTTTTGCTAAAATGGTAAACTTTGTCAATTCCAAATCCAAGGCCTCATCCAGAACTTCTAAAGGTCTTTTTACCACTCCCTCTTCCTCACTCAATCAAGCCTTGTGGCTGCAGTCACTTCCCCTAATGAGAAAATTGAACCATTTTATGTGACTCTTCTCATAGCTGGTCATAAACTCAGTAATTGTGTTATAGACTCAGGAGCATCAGATAATGTAATGCCTG
Organism: Taxus chinensis; assembly: GCA_019776745.2. NCBI lineage: Eukaryota > Viridiplantae > Streptophyta > Pinopsida > Cupressales > Taxaceae > Taxus > Taxus chinensis. The sequence goes on along the minus strand of CM034147.1, from coordinate 59,880,995 downwards.
CAAAATAAGCTCATGATTTGGGCATGACCCTAACACGTGCCTTTGGTTCCTATTATTCCATGGAAAGTAGGAAAGTGACATTGGTTGGAAGGATTAAAGATGCACACGTAGCTTTTGCTAATTTTCTAGAGAAAAGGGTCTTAGCCACTATTTTAGTAGCTGATATTCCTCCCTCATATGGGATGTTGCTAAGTAGAAATTTCTATAAGGAGGTATGAGGTGAAATTCAAATGGATTGGTCACATGCTTTGATCCCGGTCAATGGAAAAATGAAGAAGCTACTACCTAGAAAAGCAAACTGATTACATTGTGCAAAAGACTGATGATTAAAAAGCACAAATACTCTATGAAGATATAGGGCATGGTAACTAAATGATCATGTCACAAGATGAGACGGAACTTCCTAAGGGAGTGATTCATGACCCTAATGGCCTTTGGAATCTAGAGTTTGATGGAAGATGCTCTTCAGCTAGTTCTAGATCTGGAGTGGTGTTGACCTCTCCAGAAGGGAACATTCATCCTTTTTCTTTCAAGCTTCATTTTGAAAATACAAACAATAATGTTGAGTATGAGGCACTCATACTTGGATTGAACATGGCAAAAGAAATGGGAGTGAAGAATATTTGTGCTTGTGGTGATGTAGAGCTGATTTTGAAACATGTCAGATATCTTTTTCAAGTCAAGAATAGGAGATTGAAACATTATAGAAATCTTGTCTGGTATTCCATTGAGTTTCTTGATGCTTTCTCAATTGAAGTTGTGCCAAGAGAAAAGAACACTAGAGCTGATTCTCTAGCTGTCTCAGGATCTTTGTTGATTCCTCACCCAGATTTCTCTCAAGAGAAATTTACCATTGAAATGATTCATAGGCCCAATGTACCAGATAATGCAAATAACTGGTAGGTTTTCAATGATGATCAACACTATCTCTCATTCTTGGATCTTAAAGATAATTTTTATCAGCTATATTTTGAAGGAAGTGAGACTTTCCTAGAGAGTGTGTATCCTCTAATGAAGGAGCTATCAAGGAAGAGATGGATCAAGATGGCTACATCAAATTGAAAGGTAACAAGATCCCTAAAGGGCTGGTGAGTCTAGAAGATATGTTTGAAAAACATGATAGGCTACATCAAATTTGAATCTTCTCAAGGGACTCAACAATGTCTTGAGTATGAGAAGGTCAATATTGGAAAAAATGATGAACCCAAGATGGCGAATATTAGAAAATGTTGCACTCAAGAAGAGAAGAAGAAAGCAGTAAACCTATTAAAGAAGTATGTTGATGTTCTTTCCTATAAATATGAAGATCTTAAGGATTTTCAACTAAAGAAGATGTAACACTATATCCCTCTGAGAATTGGGATCAAACCTTTCAAGTAGAAGCAAAGGAAGTATAATCATAAGGTTACTGATACTATTTTCCAAGAGATCTAAAAGTTACTAAAAGCCAAGATTATTTTCCCTATACGTAATTCAACTTGGATTGCCAACATTGTGCCTGTCTGAAAAGGGAATGGTGAGATTCGAATATGTGTGGAATTCAAGAATTTGAATCAAGCCTCTCTAAAAGACAACTATCCACTCCCCATGATGGATCAAGTTTTGCAAGGTGTCTCAGGATATGGAATGTTGTCTATACTAGATGGATTCTCTGGATACAATCAAGTGGAAGTCAGTACCCCAGATTAGCACAAGACTTCCTTTACTACCCTTTGGGGCAACTTTGCATACAAGAGAATGTCATTTGGTCTTATCAATGTTGGTGCCACTTTTCAAAGGGAAATGAATTTAGTTTATGGAAGTCTAAAGGGAAAGTGTATTGTTGTGTACCTTGAGTATTTGATTATTTTTTCCAAAACAAGGGCAGGGCATCTTCGGCATCTGGAAAGAGTTCTTCAAAAATGTAGGGAACATGGAGTTTCCCTCCATCCTAAGAAGTTTGTATTCTGTGTTATTGAAGGAAAGTTGCTGGGGCATATTCTTTCCAAAGAAGGGATCAAGATAGACCCAGAAAGAGTTCAAGCAATCCATCAGATTCCTCTTCCCACAAGAAAAAAGGGTGTTCACTCTTTCTTTGGCGAGATAAATTTCCTGAGGAGATTTATTCCATATTTTTCAGAATTGACTATGAGCATTTCTCAAATGACGAAAGGGAAGAAAAAATTTGGTTGGTCTTGTGAAGCTAATGGAGCATTTGAATATTTCAAGAAATCCATTGATAAAACTCCCATCTTAGCATGTCCTGATTTCAGCAAGGATTTTATTATCTATTTCTATGCTACAAAGAATAACTTGGCTGTTGTGGTAACTCAAAAAAAATTAGAATCATGAACTTCCAATTGCCTTCATAAGCTATGTTCTGAGAGTTCATGAATTAAAATATACTATGATGCAGAAACATGCCTTTGTAGTGGTCACAACTGTTAAGCAGTTTCATTTATTTATTCTTAATTCTCACTTTGTTGTGCTTGTACCTGATACAACCATCAATTCTATTCTTACTCAACAGGAGTTTGGTACTAAGAGAGGCAATTGGGTAGCAAAGGTCCATGAATATGACCTTGATATCAATCCAAATAAGCTAGTTCAGGGTAAAGGATTGTGTGAGCTTATTGATGAAGGGGGTGTGGAGAGCCATGCTAAAGAGTTATGTAAGTAGAAGTCATTATTTTAAATAATTTAGACATGTTAAGTTTTATAATATACTTCTTGAAAAATTCACATTTCTTACCCACTTAGTAATATGTAAGCTCAATTAAATTATTCTGTAAAATATTACAATGAATTTAATTTTTACGCAATCATCATTATATATTTATATCAAGACATGAATTATTTTTATGACAGGATTAAATTCCTTCTAATAAAAATATGTCTGAAAATGAAAGGTGGATATCAATTTATTCATAGTCTAAAATATAATCAGGTGGTCATAGTTTGTAGTGCCCGACAAAAACAAAATCTAAAATAAATTAAAAAACAGAAAATCTTAATGCATTTTTGTGAGATATGACAAGCTCGTGGGTGAGTGGAGGGAGTCAAATTTGTAGGTGGAGTAAGTAGCCTACAAACTGTCATTGTCCAACGCATAAACCACAAGGAAACCACTGTTAACATTGTAAACTTAGCAGTATTGGATAGTTACAGCAAGGGCGGTTGAGTGTGCTTGTTAGAAAGCATGGGTGCCCTCACACGCATTCAATCCAACGACCAAAAAGGCTGTCAACACATCTTCTAACCGTACAGTCGACCCATGCCAACACACTCCAGTTCTGTGCAACAAACATATCTTCAACCTGATCAGTTTACTTATGCCCACATACTCCTAGCCTGTGCCAAAAGGTGAACGCTAGAACAGGGATTGGACGTCCATCTAAGCATAAAAGATATAGGAATTTTTTCAGATTTGTAGTTGCAAGTGCTCCGGTAGATATGTATGTAAGTGTGGAAGCATGCACTTGGCATGTGAACTGTTGACTGAATGCCTAAATTAAATGTGGCCTCGTGGACTCCAACGGCTGCAATGCAGAAAATGGGTTTGTTAAAAAGGCTTAGAATCTTTCGAGCAAAGACAATAGGCGCGTGTAAATCTAAATCTCACGACGTTTTCCAGCCTCCTCCCTTCCTGTGCAAAATACGATCTCTGGAACAAATGGACGTCCAGCATGGCATAGATAAAGGAATTTTTTCAGACGTTGTAGTTTCAAATGCTCTCGTTGACACGGATGTAGAATGTGGGTATTCTTGTTTTCAGCAAATTTTATGTCTTGTAAGTATTCCTGTTTTAAGAAAAAACTCGTGTATTTTCATATTTTGAGCACTGTAAATCTTGTGAGAGTGCATTGCAATCAGGATCCCTTGTTTTTTATTTGCCCTCATCTTGGTGGTTTTGTGCCATAATTCTAAATAAAAATATCTGGATGGCTCAGTATGCTTTTCCTTCTAAACCAGCCTTCTTTTTAGTCGGGACAAAATACATAAACCTTGAGGAATCCATGGTAAGTTTGATTCTCACTCATTTTCGATCCTGTAATAAAGTTTTATGCTTTACAAATCATCAACTAATTTCTCTTGGCCTGAAAACATTCAGACATTCAGAAGGGTTTTCCAAGGAAGGAATTCGATGGTTTCTCATACAAACTTGTCAATGCCAAATGTAAAAGGATTAGATGTGGTACTTGATCTGTTTTGACCAAATACCTTAAAAGGAAGTTTCCATATTTGCGGCAAGGTTAGAACGATGAATGGGAGCCTCGGTTCAGGGTATGGAAACCCATCAAAGCATAATGTAAAGGTCATGTTTGTGCGATGTTGTAATTGTTAATAACCTGAACACAAAAGGACTGTAGATGAAACCAATCAGTTCACCTTTGCCACCATAACTATACACTCAGCATGTGTGAAAATAAGAGCTCTCAAATAGAATATCGTCTTCAATGAAAGGATAATGGAAAAAGGCTATTTTACAGCTCCGCAACAGTGGGTGTATACCCTATTCCATGTTGGTGAGAGAAACCTGAGACGGTTATCGTGATTATGAAATAAGTGGCCTGAGACGGTTATCGAAATTATTCGTTTAATGGCCGACAAAGTATGGTCATAAAGGTCATAAAGGCTTCTTATACCCCTCTGGGATAATCTTTGAATGAAATGCAATGGTGGAATGTGGATGCATGCAACCGTTTAATGAAATGCCTAATTAAGATGTAGACATGGTTCATCTATCCTTATCTTTCATAATTCTTATTCTTTATTTTTTCATTCGCAACAAAAATAAAATTTTAAACCATAGGATTATTGTACATTTGATTTTTTGAAATAAACTTGTTTTTAAAACAATAAAATGTTATATCGTAACTTACATAATTCTAGATTTCTTGGTAGACAACCATGACATCAAACCCTCATTTTGAGATGACCTAGCAAACTTCCTGACAAAACTGGATTGCTAATTAAGTCCTCATTTTTATTGACAGGTCGAAGTTGAGCTTGTTGTAAATGTGTTGACCACTCCCTTGTTAAAACAGATAAATCACGATTTTCAAGGACATGCAAAACAATCTTTGTAAATCCGGAAAAGAGATGTTAATTTTCACTTGTGTTTCTTGTTATGTGAGGAGTCACTTCAAAGTTTAGATCGACCATAATTGATCATCTTTTCTCTTTTCAAAGCTCCTGTTGGACCCCTATTACCTCCTTTTGCAATTTTAGGAAGCCACCAGAACTGAAAAGTTGGCTTTCGTTTTGAACCACCATTCATACCCTGAACAATGAAATGCCTATCCAATGTCACAAACCTCTTGTATTTTTAATAAACAAATTCTTGTAACCTTCGGTTTGGGAAAAAACACTCTTATTTATAGTTTGGAAAAGACATTTTTTAGGCCTTTGGTCGTAGTTTGACTAGGTCAAACTAGAAAAATTACAACCGGTGGCTCCAGAAAACCGTCGGGGTTTAAAGCCCGTTTTCTAGTTCTCAGTCCCGTTGACTCTGATGAATTATCTATAAATAAAGAAACTTTCAGGAAATTTCTCGTGGCATGTTCGTATATTGAACATTAGTTTTTGATGTGGTTTTCTTAGCCCTTAAGCTAACTTTTGATCATTTGCAACTAGGCCAATTACAACCGATGGCCTCAAAAAATTGACCGCCAATCATAAATTGTTCGTCAGTTTTTTATTCTACCTGTTCCTGTGAAATTTTGGTGTATATGAGGACATGTATAAATTTACTCGTAGTGTGTTTGTTCATCAGAAGAGAACGTTTAAAATTGGTTTCTTAGCCTTCGAGCCTAAATTGAACATTCTTGCAACTACCAAGAAAACGTAAAAAAGAAAGTCGTAGGACCCCGTCAGGTTACCAAACCATCATGGAAACTTGTTGACACTTGTAAACAACTGTTCAAACTCTATCATGAGACTTTTTGTTTGAAATTGAAGTTTTGGAAAAATATGTTTCTCTCTCCTTTGCTAAGAAATGAAGTGAAATGAAATGAAATAAATACGTGTCTCTAACTGTCTCCTTTCAAATGCAAATTATTATTATTATTATGTCAATGGAAAAATAAAAAATGTTAATTATGCTAGATCTATGTGGGTGACATGTCAGTGATTTATTTTTGATTTCATGCTCACATGGTTTTTCTGGATGTAAGAAAGATGGTGAAAAGGCGTGGTGTAATTCATTGTTTATTATTGTAATTTATATAAATCATTGTAAAATGTATATATGTATAATGTATTTTCATATCACAGAAAATTTATATTTAAAATTTTGTAATATGTATGAGATGCTATTTTTAGGAATGCCTTGAGAAATGTGCATTTAATCATAGGTGCATTTTTTATTTAGATTTGAGTAGGGTAAAAAGGTCGCATATATATATGTTTAAAAAAATTAAATTTATTACCTTGTAGTGCACTTTCATTGTGTAATTGTTGATTAAATAATTGACATCTTCTTCCTTACCTTAAAAACGTAATAGAGAAATTTAAATAAAACAGTCAACCCTAGTTTTATACATGTGCATATATACCTTTCTCGCACGATCCTTCATAGCATAGAATAAATTGAAACTGTACAATGAAATTGATATTTTGCACTCAGTGGCACCTTCCATTTTAAGTAAATAAGAGCCCAATTTTGAGTGTCATCATAACTGGTATGTTTAACGACATCATCGTGAACCCGAAGATCAAGAAAAACATAGACAAACTTTATCTAGAGTAAATAGAACTAACACTTCCTTAGCATCCTAGTGGACTACCACGTCTTACAAAGTTAGATCTAGAATTCAACTTCATCATCAAATGAATTCTTCGTTGGATCTAGGTGACACAATGGAGCTAGTGAAATAGTGGTACTATGACTTCAACTCTTGTTAATTATTTCTTTCCTTCCTCACAGCTAAATGTGTTACCTTGGTATAGGGTAAATATGTTTTCACACCTTAATCTGATCTATAATAGGGAGTAGAGCCCTGAGTGCAAATTTGAATTAAACTAAACCTCAATTTATTAGGAGGTTAACTTGTTGTTAGAAAACTGTAAGTAACTATTTGTAAATGAAGTCTATTTGAAATATGTGGACTTAAGAGAAACCAGGAAATGAGAAACTTGGTCCCATAATCCCTTCTTATTCCCTTTCATGGCATTAAGAATAAATAAATTTCACATGTGAAATTTTGAAATGAGGAAACAAGGGATCTTACCTTGAAAATAAATCACTTGTATTTCGTGTGTAGTTATAATGCTTCCAATCATGTACTACTTCAAGATGTTAGAAAAGTAATTTTGTAACTCATTTTGTTATAAAGTGATGCTAATAAGTTACCTTAGAAATGATAGCATGTAGCAAGCCATCTCCATCACTGTGTGATTACGACGCTCAACAATGCCATTTTGTTGGGGCATGTAGGGAGCAGTCAGGTTCTGCTTAATTTCGTGATGGTTCAGGAAGGCGAAGAACTTATTTGATGTGAATTCCCCCCCTCGATCTGACCAGAGTAGAAGAAGTGGTTGTCCGAACTCTTTGATAACACGATGATAGAAGTTCTGAAAGTGTTGAAGAGTCTCACTTTTCTTCTTTAGGAAATATACCCACATCTTGTGAGAGTGGTCATCCATGAACAGTTGGAAGTACTTGTATCCTGAAAACGAAGCAGGTAATGGGCTGTTCAGATTAGTATGAACTACCTCTAGACACTTCTTTGCATGGAAGGTGCTTGCTTGAAATAGATATCTGTGTTTTTTTCTGCAAGACAACCAAGGAAAATAAGTAAGGAACTGGACAATTTGGGTAGTCCACGGACCATTGCTTTTAAACACATCTGGTGCAATGAACTGACTGACAAGTGTCCATATCTAAAATTCCATAGGGTAGTTGATTCTAATGTTAAAGAAGATAAAGCTACTGTAGAAGATGAAACAATATCTAAAGCAAATAACTTATCTTTTACAAAAGCTTTAGCAAGAATTCTACCTTGTTGGGTGATTAAGCATGATTTAATGACATTTTGAACAAGAAATTCTACCTCAAGGTGATGATTCAAGAGCTGAGTAACTAACAAGAGGTTGCTAGTCAGGCCAGGAACATATAGTACCTTTGTAAATGTACATTTTTGTGGTCCTAGAGGAATGGTCACATTCCCTATTCCTTTTACAATATACTCTTTGTCATCCGCTATCCGAACTCGATCTGTAGTTAGTTCTTCGTGTAGTGAATCAAACAGCTTCTTGTCACCTGACATATGCTTGCTTGCACCAGATTCTATCAACCAGAATTTCTTCATGGGCTGAGAAGTTTGAGAGACGAGTACAAGATTCCTACTACAATGGGCTCCTTCTGATGTCTCCTCATCAGAGTCATCATCTTCTTGTTGGGCTGAAAGATGTCCCTTGTGCTTTCTGCAGTGGGGACATCATTTGGACTTTTGAAAATCTCCACACCCGAATGTGCTTTTATGGCTTAAAGACCCCTATTTCAAGCTATTGTGCCAGCAGTGATCACTGTCATGAGTATTGGTTCTACAAATGTGACACCATCTCTTTGACTTTTGATCTTTCTATTGTTGTTTGTGTTGCGCTGGATTTGGCTTCTATGGGGGACCTTTCCGATTCTTTTGTCCACGATAAGGCTTTGAGAATAAGGCTTTGTCCTGAGACTCCTCATGCGATGAAGTGATGGCCTCTTCCTGCTGCAGCAAATTCACAAGCTCTTCGAATGTCACTATTTGTTTAGACACATTCAGTGTCGTAACGAACACTTGGAATTGAGAAGGGAGTGCTCTCAAGGTGATTGCGATGAGAAGTTTATCGTCCACCATTTCACTGAGCGCTAATAACTCCAATCTCAGCTCAGCCACGCGACGCAAGAATTCCTCCACTTTCTCATTTTACCCCATAGAGAGGGTGTGCAGCTTTGACTGAAGATGAAGTATCTTCGTCTAATTTTTGGCTTCATAAATGGTTGCCAAATTGTCCCAGGACTCCTTGGGTTTCTCCACATTCCGAACATTGAGTTGCACATCATCACTGATATTGAGCATTATCAGCATCAAGGCTTTAGCACTAGCCATTTCATATTTTATTAATTCATCAGGGGCTCTGGGAGCAGACACAAACCCTATGAAAATTCCCCATAATCCTTCAAACTGAAGGATTGTCTTCATTTTTATCTTCCAGGCCGTAAAATTGGACCCTTTGAGCAACTGAGCATCAGACAGAAGTAACTTCGGAGCAGACATCGTAATAAAAAATATATTTATTTATTTGAAGAGTTATTACAATTTTGACTCATTGATGAGAATTACTTGCTCGTAGATGCTCGTGATATTTGTGTGTTATGAGACGACGACGCTTTGTAGGGCGTTCTTCTTCATCATCACATTCGGTGTCGTACCCGGCTTCTAATTCTTCCCATACTCACTTTTCTTGGCAGCTGACGTCGAAAAGAAAGTATTCAAGAAGTCCTTCTCGAACTAGCTTTTCGAATGCTAGATTACTAATATTTTGAAGCTCATTTAGCAAAGCAAAGTAGAACCTAGAGCTCTCAGGGGCTTCTTCACGGTGTTCTCTGGCTAAAAAGTTGATATTTCAGCTTTCAGCTATGGTGACTGTGTTATGACGCTCTCAATCAAGTTGTCTACACTCGACATTCAGTGTAGTGTTATAGGATTTACTTCTTGTCCTTCGTCGTCTTGGTGGAGAGGATATTCGAGAGATGCTTCTTCACCAGGCACTATAGTCTTTTTTTTGTCAGCCACTTTTAGTCTTTGTGTTCACACACCAGTTTCAGACATCTTCGTAGCTACATGTAATTTTATACACGTTCCACATCCTTGGAATCAAAAGCTACTCCATGCAGCAGCAACAAATTTCCTTCTCCCAATTATCATGCTAAAGACAAAATACTTCTTCTTTCCACGCAGGTTTTTTTATTGGCTTTCCACACAAGAATCTAAACCTTCACACGGATTTTGGAGTGGATCTTGTAGTAGGATAGAATAACAAATAATATTCTCTTGCATTAGAAATTTAAAATTCCACGCAACAGCTAAAGAACTCAAAAAATACAACGCAGGATGTCTACTTATCTTTCCACATAGATAGCTAGTAATTCTTCTCCATGTAGGAATCACTAAAGACAAAAATAAAAAAATAGATTTTTTCATGTAGAAGATGACAAGAAATTTCCTCTCCACGCATCTCCTATCCATGCAGGTTAAAGGCTCCAAGTAGGTAGCTGGAACACACTAAATTGCATGCAATTTCTTCCTTCACGCAGGTTATCTCCTTCACGCAGGAAAAAAAATAGACTTCTCTTCCCATTGCTAAAGACTTTGACTCTCCACGCAAGTGAATGCTCAAGCTGTTGAATGATTTTGCACCCTCCTACATAGCTGACTGTGTATTTCTTCATGTTGCTCCATACTAGGCACACATGCTAGAATTTTTTTGCTCTGTTACCAAAGTGTGAGGCAAAAACAGAGGAGAGAGAATAGAGATTGATATCTCTTATTATTCTGTTGAACAAAGAACCCACGTACACTATTTATAGGTACAGGAATAAACAAGACTCCCCTAAATGGATGGAGAAGTTACAAATAAGAAGGATAGAATAATGGAATATATAGAACAACTAGTCTAATAATAAAAAACAAAGTGCGTAGACTATGCTAACATTTTCCACAGTTGTGAATGACAGGCATATCTTCCTTGTTAATTTTTCCCCCAAAATCCACAGGTAGTACATGGACATCTCTGATTAGATGTGGCATGTCCATGTTTCAAGTGGCACTGGAAGCCTCCACGCGTTCTAATGGCACAACTCCAAGGGAAGGGCTCAAGGGGTAGTTCTCAAATAAGCGCAAGCTTTCCACATTTCCCAGGTCGAAAATGAAAATAAAACAAGCTTGAATTGGCTAAGTATGGAAGCTTTAGTGGATGATTCCACATTCCTCATCAGCATAACTTTAAGGTTCGAAGCCAAGAGTGGTTCCCCAAACTTGCACCAACCCTCCACGTGTCCTAGGTCCAAAAAAGAGATAGATCTGATTGTTTAATTGACTAAGTATAAAGAACCAGTGGAGCTCTCCACGTGTCTCTACGGCACAACTTCAAAGGAAGAATCAAGAGTGGGTTCCCAAGTGTGTGCCATCTCGCCACATGGTCAAAGTCAAAGGAGAGAAAGAGTTGTTCATTGAAAAGTCCAGGACCAGCGGAAGGATCCACATGTCATCTTGGCACCCTTTCAGGAGGTGAATACAAAATGGAAACTCAAATGAGCGTCAACTCTCCACATGTTTAAGGTTCAACATAAGTCAAGTGGGAAGCAGGACCAAATCGACTAGGTATAAAAGAACTAGTGGAGCTCTCCACATGTCTCTACGGTGAAAATTCAAAGGAAGAATCAAGATCGGGTTCCCAAGTGTGCGCGGGCTCACCACATGGTTAGAGTCAAATAAAGGGTAGAGTTGGCCATTGAATCGGCTAAGTATAGAAGGGTTTACAGAAGCCTCCACGTGTCAGCTTGGCACAACTTCAAAGGAAAAATCTGGAAGCAGGTCCCAAATGTGCATTGAGCCTCCACATGTCTAGGGTCAGACATATGACCCATCCAAACAAAAGGGACTTAGAAAAAAATGCAAAAATACTAAACTTGACCGCAAAGGACACATGGCCATGTTTCAAGTGTTAGTGGGGAGGCGGGCCCTTTTTGTGTTTTGATGTCCTTAAAAATTCAAAGCAGGAAAGCAGGCCATTGAAGCAATTTGGGAATTTTGGCTTTGTTTCCTTAAGGTAAAATGTCAAATATTAATCCTGCATTGAAAGTCAAAGTGCGAAGGTGGGCCATCAGAGCAATTTGGGAATTTAGGATTTCTTTCTATAAGGATCTTAAAGTTATAAAGTGACCCGTAGCCCCGCCCATGCCAAGGTAAAAAGTTAAATTTTGAGCACACATCAAAATTCAAAGCGGGGAAGTGGGTCAGTGGATCATTTGATTTTTTGAGCCCTCATTGAAAAGAAGTCAAATTATAAAAGTGACCCATGACTCTGTTGCCACTCAAGTAAATTCACTTGTCAAGCCTGTATCAAAAGTGGGTGGGTGGGCCAAAATGTTCTAAAGTGCCATTTCTCCAAAAGGCATAAAATGCAAAAGGCATCCTTAGGCCCGCTTTAGTTTTAATCTCTCCCAAGTGGATGACCCAAATTCAAATTTTACAAAGGTAGATTTAACGATTGCGATTCAATGTGTCTAGTTTTTCCGCTAGGCATGTAAACGACCGAGGCATTGGATAAGCTCATACGTTAGTTTCTTGAATCAGTTTCATCATTTTTGTAACCAAATGTAGCCATTCTTGGGAGCTATTTAATGGATTCTCAATGTCATTGTTAGGGTTGTTGGATCCTGGTACTCTGTAAGGTAATAGATTCGAAGTAATCAATATAGAAGTTTTCCCCTTTCTTCCTTTGTTGTTCCTTCTTTCCTTGTCTGAATATTTTGGAATCATTCATCTTTTATGATAGGAAACTTTGTGTTCTTGTTTATATGATTTCTGGAACTTTGCATTTATGGAATTATATTGGTTATGAAAGTGAATGATTCTATTTTGTATCTCCTTGGTTCAATACATATAAGGTTATACTCTGCTATCTATATTTCCTGAAGGTATTGTTATGTTCTTTCTTCCTCATCTCCTTAATTCTTCCATTCTTTCGTATTGATGATCTTTGGGCATAAAACATTTCAAAGTATCAAAAATCCACACTTTGAAAGTTGTACATTTGTATATAAGGTTTGTTGCTTGCTTTTAATAAGGGAACCTCTCCCATTAAAGAGGAGGGACTTGTTGTAATGAAATTAATTGTATAATTCAGATCATGAGTAGAAATATAACACTGAATAACACAATATGCCATAATAATGATCTCAATGTGCAATTATAATAGCTTCACCACTTTGAGGGGGCAACCTCTAAACCATACAATAATACTCAAATACTCCAATGATGATGAAATACTACCTACAATACCCTATATATACTATTCATATGTTATGGCCATCACCAAGGCCGGCCTACTAAGCATGAGAAAGTATAAATGATATAATAAAATGATATGGTAAGCCACAGGTCAGCTACTCATATCCTAATAAAAGAAATAGGTTAAGGGCGTAGCATGCCCTTCCCCTTCAAAGCAACATTGTCCCAAATGTTGAGAAGCTCCAGATGTGGTTGTAGGAGACATTTCATATCCTCCCATGTTGCATCTTCATTGTCCATATCCTTCCACTTGATCAGGCTACTTAGTAATAACCCTTGTCCTCGATCTTTTAGTGTGTTTTTGAAGGATGCATTCAAGTTCCAAGATTACTCTCCCCCCTCCTCATCGAGCTCAAGCAAAAACTATTTGGGTTGATACCCTCTTGTCAAATCACTTTCTTCATGAAAGAAACATGAAATAGTGGATGTATTATGGTTGATCTGTGTTATTTCTAATTTGCATGTTATAGTAACCAATCTTCTACAATACTTGATAGGGGGCATAATACTTAGGTGAAAGTTTTTTATCCTTTCTGATGTTGTTTCAAATACATTTGCTTATATGGTTGTAAACACACAAAAACACTAGTCACCGACATTCAAAATTCCTTTCCAGTGTGATGTTGATCAGCTTGTTCCTTCATGTGGTTTTGTGCCATGGCCAAGTTCTCCCTGAGACTAGAGAGGACCTCTTGTTGATGTTGAATGTGTTCTTCTACTGATCTAACCCTTGGTTTTCCTCTCAATGATGATGTGATGGATGGTGGATAGTACCCATAGAGTGCTAAAAATGGATACATTTTGGATGAAGTATGGAAGGAAGTGTCGTACCACCATTCTGACAAGTGGCAGCCATTAGACACATCTCGCTTGTTAATCTGAGGTGAAGCAATGGAGATATCCTTCTAAAAACTTATCTACATTTTCTATTTTCCCATTAGACTAGGGATGATAAGAAGAGCTATGAGCTAATTGAGTACCCAAACATGAGAATAAATCAGTCTAAAAATTACTAGTAAATATAAGGGGTCCCGATCACTTACTATAATCTTCGGTGTCCCATGTAGAATTTTTAACTGGTGTCCATGAAGGATGTTGCTACCTGTGATTGTAGCAAATGGATGTGAGAAGGCGCACAAATGAACATATTTGGTTAGTATATCCACCACAACCATGATGATTTTTTTTCCTTCAAATTTAGGAAATCTTATGATGAAGTCCTATGGAAACTTCTTCCCACTGTTGGCTAGGAATAGATAGAGGTTGTAGAAGACCTAGGGGATCAAACTATTTCACTCTTATTTTGTTGAAAAACCATGCATTCTACCACCAATATTTGGACATCCACTTTTGGACCTTCTTAGAAGAAATATTACTTGATTCGATGATAAGTCTTCAAGAATCTAGAGAGCCAACCTACTTTTGAAGCGTGAATCTTAGATAAAACCCTAATTTTTAAGAGTGAAGAGTTATTGCATAGGTATAATTTATCTTTTTACCATAAAGTATCCCCTTTCCATACAAATTTTTTAAGACGTTCTTGGATCATTCTATAGATTATGAATGTGGTTTTGTGTAGTTGGTTCATTTCCCCATTTGGACCTCTGCCTCCTCTACCCAATCTTCCTATAAGATGGATATGGCACACAACAATGTTACATTTGATTCATCTTTCTGCGACAGAGCATCCGCATGGCTACATTCCCCTTCCCTTTCTTGTAAATAATCTCAAAATCATATCCTGACATATTTGACACCCATTTTTGTTGGTTCTTCAGATGATAAGCTCTTGCTCCAAGAAGTATTTCAAACTATCATGATTTGGCTTCACTTTAAAGTGTCTTCCTATGAGATATGGTCTCAATTGCTCTACTACATGCAGTATGAATAGAATTTCCTTCGCATAAGTTGGATTTAAAAGATTTATTACCTTTGAATTGATTTCTTAAAAAGGAAATAAGATGAAATTCTTGTAAAAGAACTTCCCCATACCAAACCATGATGCATCACATTCAAAAATGAATGTTTTGGAGAAATCTGGAGTATCCAATACTCGAGTGGTGCAAATGGCCTCCTTTGACTTTTCAAATGATTTGGTATCATCCTCATTCCAATGGAAAGATTCCTTTAATAAATATGTGAGAGGTGCTGCTATACTTCCATAATGCCTTACGAAACTACGATAATATCCTGTAAGCCCCAAAAAATTCTCAGATATTGTTTAAGGTTTTTGGAACCTTCCACTCACTCATGGCCTTGATCTTATTAGGATCTACTTTAACACCTTCATGAGAGACAATGCGACCCAAATATTCAACCTCCTTGACTCCAAAAGAACACTTAGAGGGCTTTGCATAAAGTTGATGTTGCTTAAGGGTTTCCAAAACCTTATTTACATGATGCAAATGTTCCTCCCATGTTTTTCTATAAATTAATATCATCAAAAAACACTAAAACAAAATTCCGTAGGAATGACTTAAAAATAGAATTCATCAAACTTTGAAATGTAGAAGGTGCATTTATGAGTCCAAAAGGCATTACTAGGAATTCATAATGGCTTTCATGTGTCCGAATGAAAATAAAGCTTTGTAAAATAAACAGCACCATGCAACGCATCAAGTAAATCATCAATAACAGTAATAGGAAACTTATCTTTGATTTTGTACTTATTAAGTTCCCTATAATCAGGACACATGCGCCACATGTCATCTTTCTTCCATACCATCACTACTGGAGAAGAATAAGCACTCTGAATATGGCGGATGATTCCTGCTTCTAACATCTCTTGTACAATCTTCTCGATTTCACTCTTTTGCACATATGGGTACTTATAAGGTTTAATATTAGGTGGTTGACTTCCTGGTAATTACTTGTATAATTCAGATCATGAGCAAAAATATAACACCGAATAACACAACATGCCAAAATAATGATCTCAATGTGAAATTATAATAGCTTCGCCACTTCGAGGGGGCAACCTCCAAACCATACGGTAATACTCAAATACTCCAATGATGATGAAATACTACCTACAATCCCCTATATATACTATTCATATGTTATGACCATCACCAAGGCTGACTTACTAAGCATGAGAAAGTATAAATGATATAGTAAAATGATATGGTAAGCCACAAGTCGGCTACTCATATCCTAATACAAGCAATAGGTTAAGGGTGTAGCACTTGTTGTCCCCTGAATGTGGTTTGTTAAAAGTATCATTTTAAAACCCCAATAGTCCTTAGTTGTGTTTTTCTAATTTTCTTTTAGTACAAGGTGAGCGATCTTAAACTGTTTGGGTTTTATCCCTTTATTGTATTTGTGAAAAAGTCAATTCTGATATGTTTTCAAATGGTTTATGAAATTATGTCTCTTTTCATCTAGGAGGTTAAGTTCAACAAGATGAACATGTATGTATTCATCTTCATTGATCAAATATTTGAGAGATATATAGAGTGATGAGAGCTCAACCTATATGGGTAATATATATTCAGAGCTGTATATAAGTGAAAAAGGTGTGGTTCCTATTAGAGTACAGTAAGATGTGTGATAGGCCCATAGGGAAAGATAGACTTATGTATGCCAATTGTAACCATGTTTATCGAGAATATTTTCCAAGATGGGTTTGATTGTCTTAAAGGATGCTTAAGCTTGTCCATTACACTGTGGATAATATGGAGTGGACCAACAGAGGTAAATATGGAATAGTTTGGCTAGATCTTTAATTATTTTATTTTTAAATAACGTATAGTTATAAGTAACTATAGAGGAAGGGATGTCAAAACAACATGTGACATGTGGTTAAATATGAACTTGGAAATATTAGTACCAATGAAATAAGTGAGAGGCATGGCCTTTATCCATTTCATAAAATATTTGGTTTCATTGATAATGAATGTATGACCATCGAAATATTGTCATGTTGTTGCAACACCAAACATTTATTAACGAATTAACAAGCATTAGACTCCATAGTAGGCCAGTAATAACCCATGCATAAAATATATTTTAGCCAAAATTATGCCACTTGTGTGTGTGCTGCATATACCAATATGTACCTCAACTAGATTTTGGTGTGCTTCATCTTGATTGAGACATCTTATAAGAGTTCTATCATAGCCTTTTTGATATAAGGTGTCAGCAAGGATAGTGTAGCGTGAAGAATGTTTTGTTGGGGCTCATTTGTGTTTGGAATTCATATTTTTAGGGAAATTTTTATCATGGATTAAGGTATAGATATCTTGATACCAAGGGTTTTCCGGGCCAACTATTTCACATATCATCATTCACTCAGGAAATATGTAGGTTGGAATCATAAGATGTTATATGAGAAACTCATTATGTGTTTGATTTAGAACAAACTCAATAATAGATCCGATAATCATCATTACATCCATTGACTTGTTTCATGTGCGAGAAACTTCTTGAGATTC
Organism: Taxus chinensis; assembly: GCA_019776745.2. Classification (NCBI taxonomy): domain Eukaryota; kingdom Viridiplantae; phylum Streptophyta; class Pinopsida; order Cupressales; family Taxaceae; genus Taxus; species Taxus chinensis. The sequence goes on along the minus strand of CM034147.1, from coordinate 59,863,519 downwards.
CATAAAATAGTGAATTTCAATCTAGATATGAGAGCTTCACATTCAACAATATTGTTGGTGCAGGGGAAGCCAATGTGAAAATATTTAGAAATGACATTTTCATCTAGAGTGAGTAGTAAATAAATGGCTCTTGACCTATGGATGTTACATGAGCCATCAAAAAATAGAGTCCAAGAGGGAATTGCATAAATATACAAGAGTTCCTCATCAAGAAATTTAAAGTGAAGAGGTTTTGATCTTGGTAGGAGTGTTGCAACAAGTTGATCTGAAAGGGATTATTGCTAAATAGATTTTTGATTGATGAAATCTATATCAAATTCACTGAGTAAAATAACCCAGCTAGACATTTTTCCTTTTAGGACAGGTCTAGATAATAGATATTTGAGTGGATCTACTTTTGTGATAATCTTAATTGTATGATTGAGAAAATAAGACGTAGCTTATGAAATGTGAAATCTATTTCTAAGAATACTTTTTAAAATTGGGATTATTTTATTTCATGATCAATTGAGGTCCTACTGAGATAATAGATAGATTTTTCTTGTCCTTGATCATTATGGTGTGCTAATAATTCTCATATTGCATATTGTAAGGAAGAGGTATAGAGAAGAATTGGGTTTTCTAGAATAGGTATCATGCACACTAGAGGACGTGATATATATATTTTATATTTGGAAAAAGAGTCTTGAAATTATTAATTCTATTTAAAGTGTACATATTTTTTTAGCAACTGATTGAAGTGATGACACTTCTCTGCTAGTTGCAAGATGAATTTTTTGATGGATTGGATTTTTCCTTTAAAACCTCTTGACTGTATGAGATTGTGTGGGGGAGGCATTTCGATGATAGATTTTACCTTTGCATGGTCAACTTTGATACCTCTCCATGAGACAATAAACCCCAAGATTTTTCCCAAAGTTACACCAAACACACATTTCTTTGGATTGATTATGACCTTGTATTCACGCAACCTTTCAAAGATTTTCCTTAAAAATGTTGGATGATTAATTCTTAATTTTGATTTTGAAATTATATCATCCACATAATATTACATAATGTCATGCATCAAATCATGTAAAATAAATTTCATTTATATCTGATAGGTTACACATGCATTTTTAAGGCCAAATGTGATGACATTATAACAAAATGTGCCTTGTTTTAGTTTGATCTTCTTTAATAATTTTTATTTGATTATAATAAAAAAATCCATCCATTAGGGATATCATTTCATGGCCCACTATAGAGTCAAGAATCATATCAATATTTGGTAGCTAAAAGTCATCTTATAGACATGCTTTGTTTATATCACAAAAGTTTGTATAGATTATGATTCCTAGGGTTTATTTAAAAATTGGTACAATGTTTGATATCCACTTTGAATAGTAAATTTCTTTGAAAAAAAATATTTCTAAGAGTTTATAAATTTCTTTAACCAGTAATATACCTTTTGGATGTATTTTTCTTAGTTTTTATTTGACTGGTTTTGCATCTGAACGAACCACCCGGTGGTGTACCAAAAGGGAAGGATCCAACCCTAGCATATCCTTGTATGTCCATGAGAATAAACCTTATAACTCAACAAGGAGTGTTGTAAATTCTTTTATTCTACTTCTATTAGACTTGCACCAAGTTTTAATAGTTTAGGATGCTCACTTGTACCAATATTGATGCTAATGGTGTCTTCTACTAGCATTTTTAATGTTTCTTTTCTCTTGATAAGATGTTATAGGTTGATGTAGGTCATGAATTTGATTTGAAGGAAATTCCCCCATCTCTAGTGCCTTGGAAAGGATTTCACTAGGAGATAAATCCTTTTTTTTTTTTTTTTTTTTGGGATAGTGCCTCAGCAAGGGTTTCACTATGGGAGATTTTGTTTTTCATTTTTTTCATTTTTCTATTTTTCTTGTTTTTGTGGACTGGGGTACTCAAATTCTTTGCTAAAATAATTTGTGAGGTATAGGTCAATATAGAATCCCTTCTCATGATCAGAAAGGGGTATATGGCTCAAGTCTTGAGGAAATTTTTTATTGCCTCATTATTTCGGAAGAGATCCATGGATATATCATTTAATTGGTCATGATTTATGAGACTAGGATGTATAAGATCAAATTCAATAGTGTGTATGGAAATGTATTTGAATAGAATAGTTTCATCTAAGTCATCAAAGAGGATATGTGTGGAACTTTTCTCAATTTTCAAGTCATTATTCTCATCACTAGCTGATACATCAAGCAATATGGGCATAGTTTCAAATGTTTTGAAACCTAGACAATAACAATAGATATTTTCTATATACATGGTAGGATCAAGGCGGTATTTTTCATTTTTTTTAGTCCATTATCTTTACACTATATGTTATTCACCATTTTATTTTTTTTACTATAGTCGGGAGATTCATAACATGTAGCCAACTGATTTGGTTCAATGGCAAAGAGGTAAAATTGCGGTTATTGAGTTGTGGATTTAAATTTTTAAGGTTTAGAAATATGCTTGGACATGTGTATGAATTTAGATATTACAAGTATTGACAAATAAATTTAATTCATTTAGTTTATGGCAAAAGGGTAAAATTGTGGTTATTGAGTAGTGGATTTAAATTTTTATGGTTTGGTAATATGTTTGGACATGTGTATGAATTTCGATATTATAATTATTGACAAATTTATGTAATTACGTTATATCACATTATTAATTAATTTAATTACTTTAATTAAGTTAATTTACACATCACCTAGACACCTCACCCAGGACCCATTCCAGGGGAATTTAACTCACAGTGACCAAGTCGTCACTCTCAGCACTGAGTCATCACTCCTAGTGCTAAGTAACCACTTAACCTAACTAACTAAGACTTCTTCCAAAAACCTAATTGGACTTCTTTTATGATCTTCCTTCCTTATCTCACGTGAAATCCACTTCCCTAAGCGGACTCAATCAATATCATGCCAAAATAGTAAAGATCTAACTATTTTTAATAAACCTAGGATTTCCTGCTATAACCAACACCGATTATCCCTCAAATGACGTTGGTCACCTTAACCATCATTAGTTACCTCATATACACTTTCACAACTCTTTACTTGGGTTGGTCATTTTCCAATTTAGAGAGTTTTATTGCATTCAAGCACGAATCATAGACTTCCCAACATCCATACAATAGGATATACTCAACCACAAGCCCAAGAAAGCATCAAATGCTCATTCTAAGGCATTAGAATATTCACAGGAACACTCTAGGAAGTATTTCCATAGTCCTGACCACAAAATTTCTTCACAGATCAACTACTGCCTTCCTTCACCTACTAGACCTGCAAATACAAGTAAGTATACTTGATTTTCATCATTCTGTACTTTCTTAAAGTGTAGGTTTGTTATCTTTTGTTACTACATATTATTCCTTCATGCACTTTTCCATCCCCACCTTCTTACCAATCTACACATCCAGCCAACAATGACCTTATGGCTCTCTGTACCTAAATTCTATGCATTCATGAGTCTTCTTAGCACTATTACGAACCCAACCATCCTCCTTGCATTCTTTGTACAATCACAGAGAATTCTAAAACTACTTTTATTTAATTACCACCAAATTTCCCCTACCGATGCCAGTCACCTTAAGAATCATGGTCACCCCTCTTTACCAACATCGGTCATTAGATCAATGTCGGTTTCTATGTTTTTTGCTAATCTTCACCAAAATGCCTCCAACATCACCCAAATTTCTCCCAGACCTTACCAGATACCTTTGTGACCTTACCTAACACCCCTGTGACCTGTCCCAACTAGAAACATACCTTTCCTGATGCTAGATTAGTTTATATTTTAATACTTTTCTTAATCTACTTTGTTGATAATGTTTTGAGATACCTAAATCAAAGTGTTAGCAATAGGACCTTAATTTCTCATATTAACTTTCATTAGTTTGATAAAAACAAAGGATTGATAGCCATTCAAGGAAGCATCATGCTTCCTAGATCTAGCATTGCTAGTCAATACTCTGACTCTTGCTATTTAATATCATTTTGTGGTCTTTATTTGTATCTACATTTAGTCCTTCCAAGACAAAAAGGAGTTCTCTACAAGCAGTTTGGATAAATTTAGTAACGCACGCGTTTAACCTACCATCTACTTAATAACAGGTATTCCTCCTTAACCTTTTACCTTATCTGTTTTATCACACAACAATTCGGTGAAACATTTTGGCACACTCAGTGGGACCCATTAGGGTTTCTTTTGCATTGTTCATTCCTAGGTGAAAGATTGTGTGTCTATTTCCCTTTGAAAGCATTCACATTAATTTTTATCCTCTGCAACATTCTCTCTCTTCTACTTGTCTCATTGACACTTGTATTTTAGACTAAAAAGAACCATTGTTTTTATTTTTGTATTGCATTAGTGAAAGAAATATTCTTTCCTATTCATCTTTTCTTTCATCGAATACCATTTTGGATTTGGGTCTAAAAATACTTGCATATCATTTCTGAGTGTTGCATATTTATCTCATTTAAATATTGTGAGCAATCTATATGCTGGAAGTCATGCCTAGTTGATGGTTGACTAATTGAATCATAGTGCATACTATCTTCTCTACACCAAACCACACAAAATAAATTACTCATTTTCTTAAACAACATCCTACCCAAAAGAAGTTGTCAACGATCACACGATAAGAGGATTGACAGTAGGCACCAAACTAGTTTCTCTGTCCAGTCATTATCTCAGAGAAGGAACCCCCCTCACCAAAAATTTACCTGAAACTATCCTTTGTTATTGGATTTTCGTAGGGAACCTTTTATCAAACCAAAAACTCTACTCTATTCACAAGTTAGTCCTAAATGGAATAAGCCAGAACATAAATTCCACCACATAGGATTTCATGTTTTCCATTTTTTTCTTGATTTGTGTTTTTGAAGTGTGAGGTCATATTCTCCATTCTTCTTTCCCTTCAAACTCCATAATCATAGTTGGTGTATTCTAACTCTTTATGAGTGTGTTAGGATTCATCATTTTCATAATTAGGTTTTTGGGTTAGTATTTTATTTGACCTAAGTTACTAAATTCATTTTTTCCATATTTTCACAAATTTCACAGTGACTAGTGTCATTCCAGTGACCGTCATCGGTTTACTCATCTGACCGTTGTCGATTTCCTGTTGTTTTGGTCATTTTAACCAAAGTAACACTCATCACATTTCTATTCTTTATGGGGTTCCTTAGATACATCAACATATCTCTGGGTCTTTGAAGTCACTGTCAAAATCCATATTTTACTTCATTTTCATCATTTATTGCCACATTTACAAATATTTTGATTTTCCACAGTAACCAGTATCGATCACCTTAACCGTCATTGATTACCATCTATCACCGACATCAGTTACCCAACCTCCATCATTTTCTCGGAACTATTTTCTCCATTCCTTATATGCCTCTGTGTCATCTAGAGAGATCATATTACTAGGTCTACTATAAGTCACATGGTTTTGACTCATATCCAAGCCAATGCCCTCATATTCCATGCTATCCTGCATCCACTCCTGCCTAGCCCATCACTACCTTCCATTTTATCACCTATGGATCCCAATCAGCCTATTATAATCAGTAACAGTGACGATGATTTTTCAAGACTCCATGACAAAACCCCGTTACTTTACAAAATTATTTAGCCCATTCATCCATTCATGATTAATCATGGCAGATAGTATATGGCATTCATGTGTGCGTTCCTCCTACCCTCTCATCTACTTCTGCATCAACTACTACTAGCTTCGCCTTACCATCTTCCCCCTTACCACCTACGGTGTCCCAACTTGACCCTATATCATCGATATCTACTACACTTGTGGCATCTGCTACACCTTTGACATCAGTTTCTCCTGTGATGTCAATTGTTCCTTCATCAACTGCCTTGAGTGTAGACCTATCGGCACCCACCTCCTCTCATATACCCATTTCATCTTAGCCACCCATGGTGTTGGTAGCCCATACCCCCTTCAAAAACATTGTCCTCTCCATCCCACAAACTCTTCCTCCAATTTCTACAAGAGTTGCTACATCCACTCCACCCACCTACACTTATCACCAATAGCCCCTATCACATCTATCGCTTATTAGGATACTTGCCACTTGCATCTATTCCTCCCTCACAATTTTTCATACTTGGCACTACCATATACTGGGATTCCATCCATGTCTTACCTTCATCATCTACCCCCTTATACTGCAGGGGGTTCCTAGTCATCACAACCTACTAACAATGTTATAAAAATGATGATGACAAGATGTAAATATTGGAAGCATTGGTCTCCGGCTCACATAACTCTCTGACATACGAAAAAATTTGAAAATGAGACCATTCATCTGTCCATTTCCATTTTTCCATACCCTACACATTAGGAAATGCCTAAATTCAACTGATTCAACAACAAAGAAGACCTGCAGCAAGACTTGTGGTCTTTTAAACATGGGTGTTATCTGATCACTCATGATGACACTCTACTCTTGTGGACATTCCCAATGTACTTAATAGGACCTGTGTTGGATTGGTATAGTGGTCTACCTAGGCACTCCATTTAATCATTCAACCAAATAGCTCAAGATTTCCTAGACCACTTTTCTATCAATATTGTCAAGAATGTCACCATGATAGACTTGTACTGGACATGAAAATTTGAATACGAATCTATTGCAGATTTTTTCAATCGTGTGCGAAGCCTAATCAACTAGCTCACATTTGAACTACCTCAAACCGAGTTAATAGAGTTGTTCATCATGGCTTATGTTAGACAAATCTCACCAACTCTCCAAGTTGAAACCTTTTGTACATTCAATGAGGCATTCACCATGGCTCGAAAACTTGAAATTCATGCCATTGAAGAGAAGAAGATACAATTTTGCAACAAGAACACTGAATTTACATCCAACGATACCTCTTCTTCTTCCAAACCGAAAAATAATTACTCTAAAGAAAAAGGATCTTCCCATGCAGTAATTTTGAAAGTCGGCCTATCTCACCCATCCAACCAATCAAATCCTTCTTCCAACCTTTCTCCCATTTATATTTTCCAGTTCAAGCGGGAGCAACAAAAATACACTCCCATTGGAGAACCCTATTCTTCAGTTTTAGAAAAACTTCTAAAAGCTAGAGTAGTCACTCTTCCACTCATTAAACCACATATTGGTTTTGACCCCTCTCATCCTATGCCCACGTGGTACAAAGAAAATTATTACTGCAATTATCATTACATTAAAGGCCATAATGATAGTAATTGTATAACTTTAAAAATATCACCCAATAAATGTTAGATAGTGGAGATCTTGTCTTGGATAACCCTAACACGCTGACTAATCAGAACCTTCAAATATTCAAGAATTTTTTCCCAAATCATACCCCTTCGTCTAACCAAACCAGTGAACCTTCTACCAATGGTAGTAACGTTCGTGAGGTTCATGATGTTTTCAACATCATACCGGATCTTCCTCAATTTTATCCTACTCCATCTATCAAGGAGATTCTTGCACAAGATACTTCATCCACAAAGGAACGTATTTCATTTTCTCCTTTACCCAGAGAGGAGTCTTCCTTATCTCCCCCTTCACCCATAGAGGATTTTTCTATATCTGTCAATGTAGTTTCCCCATGCACCTCTCAACCTGACGAACAACCCATAGTATTAACTCTCCTACCCACAGGAGTGTCATACTCACTTTCCTCTTCACCAAAATATGAACCTACATCATCCTACTTTTCATCTCCCTTACCCATAGGGGATCCATTAGCAACACCCCTTCCTATTGGTGAAAATTCTCCATTATCCTTCAAGGATCCAATTGATTTTCTCTCTGCTCTTTTACCCACAGAAAAAAACTACAGTAATGAAAGATACACAAATAATAATGCAAACATCCCTGTAATCCTTTAGTGCAAACCTCAGTAAGGTTGTGGAGACTTTGTCTATGGAACCTTGCAAATTGATGTGGGTGATCTTGAATATTCTCCAAATGTGAGTGTAAATGCTATAAACATAGATACTTTGGAAAGCTTCAGATTGCGAATTGACAGAGTTTATTTGTAGACAATTCAGGAGGATTTGTAAGAGAGTAAGCTTGCAATTAATAGAGGAAAATTGGTTGGAAGTTGGTTGAACACAATTGAATGTACATGCTAAAAATATCATTGGAGGAAGTTACAGTAGTATCAGGGCATTTAGGGGCAGTAATGGATTTAACTGCAGAAGTTACATTCAGAAAGGTGGTTGTACATGCAATTCAATTGCCCCCGCCTTTCTAGGATTCTAGAAGTGTAGTTAACTACGATAAGGATGTGGAGTACCAATAGAGTCCAAGTGGTTGTTGACTGAAATAGGTGGAATTAAATAACTAAATTTAATTATTATTTAATTGTAAGGAGATAATTAATCATTTAAATAAATAAATGTTTAATTATATTAGCTAGAAGGTGTTAGGAATTAATTTAATTAATTCCAAGAGAATGGTATATTTAAATTAATTTAATTGTGAGGAGATAATTAACCATTTAAATAATTAAATGTTTAATTATATTAGCTAAGAGGGTGTAGCAATTAAATTAATTAATTCCAAAGGCATGTTAGAATTAAATTATTTAATTCTAATGGGTAGGAATATAGCTTAGGTAATAGAATTAATTTGAATTTATTCTAAAGGGGGATATTTTAATGATGAAATTAATTTAATTAATTCCAAACGGGAGTACTACGGTGAGATAGAATTAATTTAATCAATTCTACTTAAATATAAGTGGGATAGAACATGTATGTATTTTTAGGGTGTCTACATTTTCCCCCTCTTTAAATTTTTATTGCGAAGTAATAGTGATTTTAAATATAGTAGACACATGTAGATCAGCGAGTAGAAAAATTGTGAAGCATTGAGATTCGCCAACAAACAGAATAATAGAGGAATGTCCCCTCAAGTGGATGGATGATGCAGCAAGGTGGTGGACAACCACTTGATATGAAGAAAGAAAGGGATTAAAACAAGGATGGGAAAGGACTATGTTCGTAGCATGAGCATTCTTTGGAGAGTAATTTTTAGAGAAAACTAAAAATTTTGTTGTTTCACAATAGATTTGTTACCATGATTATAAAATAATCAATATGGTTAACCCAGATGTGTGTAAAAAACACACACACAACAAAGAAAAGATAAAAAATAAAACAAACCCAATATACAAAATAGGTTTTGGTATCAAGGTTATAAAGAAACCAAGATGTGATTACACTACTTGTAAGTTTTAAAAAAAAATTAAACATCAACAATGCAACACAAATTCAAAAAAGAAGACAATCAACTATGCCCCTAATGCATGCCACAATGATGATTAAGTAGATACAAATGCTACCAAGTGGGAATAGAATCAGACTGAAAGAGTGGAGTTAAAGCGACTCCTTATGACACTCTTGTTGAATCCATTGTGCAAATGATCAAACTTGAAATTTCCCTAGGTGAAGTTATATCATGAAGGAAAAACAATTGTGTGACTTACCCCAAGTAGAGTTAGCATATCATGCAAAGGGAAGAAAGTGATAGTTGTAGAATTGACATGATCACTAGAGTAATAGATAAATGTATGACGTTTATCAAGATTTTATTGAAATGTTGAATGATGCACTTTAATTTTTTTCCAATTATAGGATTTCTATGATAAGTGAATGTTTGTCTGAAAGTTTTGTAATTTTTTTTATTTTTTTTGGATTTTTGAAATTTTTTTTTTTTTGGATTTTCATAAGTTTTGAAATGCAAATGCAAACAAAAATGAAGACATTCCATGGCTTAAATAAACCAAGAAGAAAACACAACACGTGCAAATGACAAAAAGATATAAAATAAGTAATAGAAAGAAAACCAATATGAACAGGAAGGAACCACACCAAAGTTATTTGTGAACTAGGATGCGAATAAATTTTCTGAAATTGGTCTACAATAAAGGAAAACAAAGTATAACAAAAATAAGAAATTGAAAGAAGCAAATGTTAGTGTAGGTGTTTTTTTATCACTTTATTTAATCATTTAGTGTTATTTCCACCTACACCATGTGATTCATCTCACTTAGGTGGACATGGATCTAGGTGTCATTTTAGTTATGACAGATTCTCTTACAGAATCTGTCATATGTGTATGTGTGTCATAGGAGTTACATTACCATTTGGGAAAGTAACTCCTCTTCTCCATTATGGAGGAATCTTCTCTTACATGGGAGTTACACATTTACTCCCCTATTTGTACTCCTCTTCTTTTTGGTCCATGGCAATCCAAGAGCATTTTATTCCACTCCATTTTCGAATCTTGAGCTTTCTATGCATGCACATTTCTTCTTAAAAGTTTTCTCGCCTTATCTTGCAACTCCTTTCTTGGTGAAGTGTAGTTGTTTAGTGCACGTGTATTCCTTCTAGACCCTCTTCCTGCACTCCTTCATGGTATTAGAGCTTGGGGACTGGAATCACGCTACTCGCCATTGTTGCTCCGCAGTATAGTTGCTTGTGCAAGTTTTACTTCTTGCATGTGCTTTACTTGCATATTTCAGATTCTTGTGGTTATTTTTTAGTGATTTATTTGTGTGTTTCTTTCTAGTTTACGTGTGATTAGGGCCAAAAAAGAATTCTATCCAACTTATTGTGTTGGAGAGCCAAGGAAGAATACATCAGTCTTCTTTTGCACAGCAAAACTCAATTCTGCATATTGAGTGGTACAACGTTGAAGAGTAAAACGTTTTTCACTAAAGAAAAAAGGAAAACTTGTTTGGACATGCTCTTTGATGTTGCAGATCTTCTATTCTTTGCTGCACTCCTTCTCCACGCACTGCACTCCTCAAGCATGTCTGCATTTCACCTTCTGCGTATGCATTCTTGTGTGTTATTGCTGAGTTAAATCTGTTTCAGATTTGCTTCTTTTTGGGTCTACATGAGGACATTTGTGCATTGGTCTTTATGTTCACCATCTTGGTGCCTAAGACTTTGATCTCCAAACCTGCTGGTCATGGTCATCTCTGCAAAACAAGCATAGAACTCAGCATTTCTTTTTCCTGTTTCAGCAACACGTGGTCTGCACATTGAGCATTTTTAATCCACTGTTGACTGGTCTCTGCTCTTGGATCTTTTTTCTGCACATTCCTTTTCAAACACGTGGTTTTCCATGTTGAATACATGGCTAAGACCTATTGTTCACCTTCCAGCACAGCAGATTTACCAATATTGGGCACTTGACTTGGTTCGGTCAAATAAAAACCAAGTTGAATGGTTTTTAAATGCAGGGAGTGTTTGAAGGTAATTTAAATCAAATCAGACCTCTTCTAAATGTTTTAAGGTGTTAAAACATTTCATATTATTGGCTATTTTTTAAAAATTTGGGCATTTTACTTGTATTGGTGGCCCTTCCTTTGAGTTTCGAAGAAGGAGGGTGGGGTCCGGGGTTGGTAGGAGGCTAATCCCCCCTAGCAGTCAAACCAAACCCCTTCTGAAATTTGATGTTGTTTCCAATGGGCACAAACACAATACCTTTTAAATGTGTTTCGGGAACTTTTTTAATGTTTTACCGGGCTAACTAGCTTTTTTTTAATCAGTTGCAGAAATTTCGTTAAGCCATAACTTTTGACTCGTTGCTCCTTTTTGAGCACTTCTTTAGTCAAAATTGGATGTTTTTCTGCAAACTACATGATGGGAATATTAGTTTTGTAAAATGCACTATGTTGTAAAGTGCCACTTTTTGGGGGGGTATCATCTTTCCTTTTTTGCACATTTTTTTTGTCATGGATAATCATGGTGTTCCCTTACTCACCCCATTCAACTATCAAGAATGGTTTAATGATATGATCACTACCTTAAAAGTAAATAAATTGTTTCACATTGCCACCAGTTTGCAAGCTGAACCTGATGATGAAAGAGATAGAGAAAAGTGGCTTGATAAGTGTGATGAAGCCATTGGGTTCATGAGCATGTGTGTATCTCTAGAGCTGTGTTTTCGCATTTCCTCTTCCACCACACCCAAAGAAGTTCTAGAGACTCTCCAAAAAAATTTTGGGAAACAGGATGAAATGTGGGGACATGAACTTAAGAATAACCTAATAAGCATTAGTCCCAATGATTTTGACACCCTTCAAGAATTCTTCTCCAAATTCATATCACTTAGATTGTAGTTAGAAGATTGTGGAATAAAGAAAAAGGAATCTCAACTCATTTTATCCATCCTTACCAAACTTGGTCCCGAATACTTTGTATTTGTCACCACCTTCCATGCAACAAAAAGGGCACTTGGAAAAAGTTGGTCTATGCCCTCTCTTGATGAGTTTATTGCATATTTGATTAGGGAACAAAGTAAATTGATTCAAATGGGCAGCTTGAAATACAAAAAATCCCATGCTCTCATTGTTGGAAAGGAAAAGTCGAGAGCTTCTAAGGAGAAGAAACTGGATCATGAAAAGAAGGACAAACCCCAAAACAACTCTTCCACCTCCCAAAATTCCAAAGAACGAATCAAATGTGGATACTGCCATGGCATACATGATGAAGAAAAGTTCTTGAAGAAAAAGATTGCTTTCCTCACTAATCTACTTGATAAGCAAAATATTGGAGTCCCAGATTCTCTCAAAACACCTTCATCATCCCACGATAGTTCTAAGGAAAAAGAGAGTGAAAAAGAGAAAGTACAAGAGAAAGAAAAAGTAAAATAAACCAACAAGGAGAAACCAAAAGGAAGAGCTCTAGTGACAGTTGTGCCACCTACCCCTACATGGATCATTGATTCAGGTGCAACTCATCACATGGCATCATCAGAAATTGAGTTTGATTCACTTGAGCCATGTGACATGTCCTTTGATCAGCTTGGTGACAATACCACTACACAGGTTTTTGGAAAAGGATCATTTGAAGTCAGTGGTGGTACTTTCAATAATGTTTTAATTATCCCTTTACTTTCAACAAACCTTCTTTTAGTCTATCAAATCACTCATCTTGGGCAGGGCATGCGAGTTGAGTTCACTCCGGACTCATTTTATGTTAGGTAGCTCCACAATGATGCTATTGTTGCAGTTGGTATAGCTGACCATCACACTCGGCTGTACTCATTCTCTGACTTTTCTCCTTCTTCTGATTCTTCATTCGACTCAGCTAGACTTGAGGATACTTCTGAGCCCATTTATGATGTTTTTGACATCTCTTCTAGCATAGTTGATTACCATGATGATGGGGACCCACCTCCACCATCCACTTATCACTTGCCACATATTGAGGATTTGTCTCTTGATCTGCCCACTTCTGGCCCACTTTAGACACTTCAGGGAATAGGCACTATGATTCAAGAATCATCAGGCATTGGGTACACTTCTTCACAGATTCAAAGCATTCCACCTTCCTTCATTACCACTTCTTTCGGATCTGCACTTCTTAATGGAGCATATGGATTTTCCACCTCACATAAGAAGCATTGTTCCCTTGATTGGAACAACACCTTGGCACTTCGGGGGTCCTCTTCCTCTTCTTCACTTAGCACAGGGTGGCTCATGACTGGATCATATTCTTGGGAGGCAGGATAGACTCCTTCTTCTCTCCTTCTTCTTAGTATTTTAGGAGAGTTTGTTTGCTATCTCTTGTAAGTTGAGGTTTTTCCCACTGGGTTTTCCCCTCACTACTTGAGACCTTTTGTGCATGGGTACCTCATCAGGCTTATAGCCGGGACCCATTTCTTGTTTGTCTTGCTAACTTACCTTGCCCCATCCTAGTTTTGATGAAGGGGGGTGTTGGTGTAGGTGTTTTTTGATCACTTTATTTAATTATTTAGTGTTATTTCCACCTACACCATGTGATTCATCTCACTTAGGTGGACATGGATCTAGGTGTCATTTTAGTTATGACAGATTCTCTTACAGAATCTGTCATATGTGTAAGTGTGTCATAGGAGTTACATTCCCATTTGGGAAAGTAACTCCTCTTCTCCATTATGGAGGAATCTTCTCTTACATGGGAGTTACACATTTACTCCCCTATTTTTACTCCTCTTATTTTTGGCCCATGGCAATCCAAGAGCATTCTATTCCACTCCATTTTTGAATCTTGATATTTCTATGCATGCACATTACTTCTTACAAGTTTTCTTGCCTTATCTTGTAACTCCTTTCTTGGTGAAGTGCAACTGTTTGGTACATGTGTATTCCTTCCTGACCCTCATCCTACACTCCTTCAGCAAAAACATCATCGCAATGTTCCCAAATAGCAACAGTACAACACAACGTGTAGAAATGGCATCTAATAACATTATGAATGTGTTCCATATTGAAAAACTAGAAAAATTTGAATGCCTTCAAGTGATAGCTTAGCACCCAAGAGGATTGGATCAGGGTGAAGAGTGGAGTGCTACTTAGATACTCCAAAAGATACTCTTGTCAGATCCCATTTAACTAATGTAGCTACCAAATCTTAAAGGTGTGTAGGCACGCACGGCCGGAGGGAGCGTGCAAGTAAAGGCACACAAGGTAGAATTCAAAAAGGGTTCTTGGAGAACCAAGGATGCGCGCCCGTGAAGCAAAATTTGGGACTTAGCCATTTTCAGCCTTTTGGATAGAACACATGAAGAATGTGTTCCATTTGGATAAGGTTCCAGCCTGGCAATAGGGTGTCCTAGAAGGAATATACCTTGTGATAAGAAGATCCAAAAAGCTAATCATGACATGGAGAGGCATGCGCCTAGGGTGACCCACACCTTGACACTTGGGGCTAGATCTGAGGTTGCAGAGGATTTTTGTAGAGCTCAGATGCCTATTTATATGTGCACCCTTGGAAAAGAAAAAGAGAGACACAAGTGAGGTAGCGGAGCTCTGCAGAATTACTGCGAGAACTATGGGATAAAATGGGTAGATGATTATAGGAAGGATGTAATGAGGAAATGGGGAATGTAAATTTTGTTTTGTGAGCATACATGTATGGATCCAGATATGGTGTATGACTATGGTCTGCCACTCTATGATGTTTTGTAGTAATACTATGAATGAATATGATAAGGTTACCACTGCGTTTATATTAAGATCTCCTTCTTGTATTATCTGCATGTTTCTACTATGCTTTTGATCTTATATAATCATGAACCTTACTTGAATGTTAAGTCTATTTGTGGATTTAAAACTTCCTAGTTTTATTAATTCTGTTACGCGCTTTGCTTTTGTTATGATTGAAGGGGTGTAGAAGCCGTTCTGAGCTCTATATATTTTTCATGTCTATTAAATCACTAAGTCAAGATCATGAATTATACCTTCCACTAAACTCACATAAAAGAGAGACTCGGCTCCCTCTCACACACCTCGGGTGAGTGCCCAGCACCTGCTGGGTGATAGGTTGGCACACATGAGGTTCCCTTGTTCTTGGTGGGTGCAAAAATGACTACATCTTGGTTCCGTTGCTGGGACCTCTTTTCAAAGTTGTAGTGGAACATGGCATACATCATGATCTGTGCAAAGAGTGATGATGGAGAGAATAACCTTGGAAGGTGTTGAAGATTGGTTTAAAAGCATGGAGGATGAATTCACTCAGAGATTCAATATTGGACCTGGGTTTGACACGCGAAGATGGGTGGAAGACACTCTTTATCATGAGTTATATGAAACCTTCTTCTGTTGTTTCCCAGTAGAGTTATTTGAATGGCTCTCAGCTTATACATCTAGATCGGGGTGGTGTTATAAGTCACACCCTTGGACCTAAGAAACATATCAAGAACTTACAAGATGTTGATCTAACATGGACCCATGCTATAGATCATTAGTGGAAGGGAGTATTGACTAGCTACACTTTGGAATACACAATTTCCATGTATTCCTGTCCAGAAGTTGCTGAGTTTGAGTTTTTACGGGAGCCCAGAGGATCATTTCTGCATGTTATCCCCATGGCAATCAAAATCTTGATGGTAACCATGGGTTTAGAGGCATTTCCTATGGCCGGCTAAACCACTCTGAGCGCTTGGCGAGGAAGCTAGGTTGGGGAAAGATGGCTGATATAATGATTGGAAAGGAAAGGGAGGAGAGATGGCTAAAGTATAATGAAGCACGTGAAAGGGAGATCGATAGACAACGCGGGATTACAAGTGGGTTATGGAGCCAGACATGGTGGAAAGGAGTTGAGGTTCACATGGAGGATGTGGAACCTGAATAGTCTATGATACCCCATCTTGGTAAGTGCAGGAGAGAAAACCTTGTGGCTTCTGATGAGAGTCCATCGCGTAGAGAAAGAAGAGTCATTGGTGCACATCTGACCCCACCTAGTGACCAAACCTTGGTGCTTGGTTTGTTTGAATGAGGGAAAAGTACAGTTGATCCATTTGATATCAGTAGAAGCAACCGATCAGCACCCAGAAGATACAACTTCTCATTTGGGACTTCTATGGCTTCACACACTATTCTAGTATTTGGTGGAATGTTTGGACAAGGCACATATACAGTTGGTTTTGGAAGCGCGTTAGGAAGTGGTGGAGGAAATACGACTAGGAGTGGCACTAGTTCACAAACTGTTGGCACACAATTTAGTGGAACGATGGGAGCATTTGACACGACAAACACAGGCCCTGTACCTAACATAGGAGGATCTGGAGGTGGAAGTGGTGGAGCTGGTGGCTCAGGATCTAGTGGGTCCGGTGGAGGAGGAAACACCGGAGGAAACCAAGGGACTGGATCGGGAGGACAAGGGCCTCAACCACCTCCTCAAGTCTTTTTTGAGATGTCTCTACACTTACCAGATTACAGTGGGATAGAAGATGCCGCAGAGCATGTGCATAAGTGCGAGCTGCTATGGCACGCGAAGGGGATCATGACCCAGGATTGAAAGGCTAGTCAATTTGTGATAACCTTACAAGGATGCGCACATAGTTGGTATAGAAAGTATGACCCTCATCAGACTGTTGTGGATTATACCATGCTGAGAAATGTGTTCTTGGTGGAATTCCACATACCTGAGTTTGAACAGAAGAGCATCAACTCTCTCAAAGAAATCCAGCAGGGAATGGTAGAGAGCATGCAATAATATGATGCACATTTTAAAACTCTATTTTCTAAACTATCTTATGATATCCACCCTTCACAACATGCTCAGTGGTTTGTCAGAGGGTTGATCACACCCTTTAGGAGGGCTTTGTCTCATAAAACATTCATAGACCCGCATGAAGCGTTGGAAGCTACTTTGCACGCTGAGGTATTTGGTAGTGTTGACACTAGTGTTAGCCCATTTCTGGAGGCTCAGATCACTACCATGGCTAAGCAATTGGAGAAATTATCTGCCAACATAGTTCCAGAGACTCGCAGTGGGATGTGGTGCACAGATTGTAACGTAGAAGGGCACACAAAGGATAATGGTGGGATATGTACTCGGAAGGTGGTACACACCGTAGTGGTAAATTGTGAAATATGTCATGGGGACCATGATGCAAGTAGGTGCCCCCTTTTACAGTGCGCAATCTAAAAAATGTATCTTATTATTACAAGATATGTACCTCAACCACACATGACACCAAGGATTGTAGATTGATTGACCAGATTCATGAGGTAATTGATCTTGGTGTGTGCTAGACTGGCATTGCCAGTAGTTCCAAAGGAGATGAATGTCGGTATGAAGAGTGCGGAGATGGAGGTGCGTGTGGAAGAGGGTTTCATGGAGGATTTCATGGTCATGGTAACCACGGGGGAAGAAGTGAGTTCCCACGTGGAACATGATTTAATTGTGGAGCCACAAACCATTATAAGCACAAATGTCCAGATCTTCTACAATGCTCCTGGTGTGGAAAAAAACATAAGTATGAAGAGTGCCCAGAGTTATATGAACATATGAGTCAGCAGCACTGGAAGGATAAGGGTGCTGCCATGGTGAGTATTAAGAAGGTTGACGCGTAATGGCTCCCATGAGTAATACGTGAATCAGAACTAGAGCCTATTATGGTAACAACAAGGGCGGAGTCCGCGCATGCAAGGGAAGCGCCTAGGTAGAGACCTCTGGTTTCAAGGGAAGAAGTAGTACATGGGAAGTATCCAAACCCGGCTCACCAGAAAGAAGTCTACCAGGAAACCATGGACGTAATTTGAAGTTTACAAGGGGAGATCCAATGCTTAAGAGAGAAAACTAGAACAAATGAGCAAAGAAGACCAGTAGAAGCACCAAAGGATGACTTGGACAAGGTTAAGGAGGTGTGTAAACTGCTGAGGCAAGAGAATGTTATTCCCCTGCTAGGAGCATGGTTGAGAGAAAAGGTGCCATGCACCGGGGAAGAACACGAAAGGTAGATCCTACATGCAAACCTCCCACCTCACAGCCTTGATTATGACAAAGAGATCACCTTAAATGCAGTAGTGGATGGATGGCTACTTAGCAACATCCTCATTGACACAGGCATAGGAGGTTAATGTTCTCACTCTAGATGCCTGGCATCAAATGGGAAGACCTGCATTACAGCCATCTTCAAATGTGTTGTATATGGAAAATAAGACAAAGGCAATGCCCATAGGTGTCTTGAAGGATGCGACCATTACCATTTAGGGGACTAAGTTCACTGGGGATTTTGAAGTCTTGGTGCTTGTTGAGGAAGATAATTTCCCATCTTTACTTGGGCACCCGTGGTGCTATAAGAATAATGCAGATCTTCGATTTAACAAGGGGTACATAAGTTTTGAAAACAAGGAGGAGAGGGTGATTATACCACTTGCTGATGGAAAGTCCACACCCTATACTAAACCCCTTGGGGAGGAGGTCCTTGATAGAATATATGTGCACTCCATAAGAGATCCAGAGACCATCCATCCTATAGAAGGAATCATCCAGTTTGATGATGCTCAATCTGTCAGTGATACTACCAGTATGGCATGTGATAATTGGGTGCATGGGACTTATGAATTGATTGGGTGACATCTGAAAGGATCGGTAACCAGGGTAACCATGGCATGTATATAGTTCGGCACCTGGGAGGAAAGGCAATAACCAAGTATTTTGGGGATGCATACCCCGAGGTATTTTTGAGGGAAATGGAAGCTCAATGGAGGGAGGATGAGCGACGAGGTATGATAGGTTATGTTTTGATAGGCACAGTAGTGAGGTGGTGGGCCACGCATAGTGAAAAATTGTTGGAGTGGTGTGAAGTTAGAATTGCGCTCACTGTCTCGATTCTCGAAGAGCAACATACCCACCACTATCAAGGATTACAATGGCAATGGACCCACCTCTTCCCACATCTAGGCATGTGAGAGGGTCTGGGGAGAAGGCGTGGAAGCATTACCACCCTCCCTTTGGGTGCACAAGCTATATTTGACACTACAAGGTTGTGCACGCACTTGGTACATCCATTCTGAAACTCACCGCCAAACGGAAAATTGGTAGGAATTAGTGGCTGAATTGGTTCACACATTCGAGTACCAAAGTACCATGCAACTGGTTGATGAGGCGTTACAGACTATCAAGTACCTTACTATGGGGGATTGCGCCATGGTGGAAGATAGATTAGTAAACTTACTTAGTGGACCTAACTTGGAAGCATGGTTTGAAGAGGAGGAACCAGAAGACATACAATTCAAGCGTGCATGTGCTGAAAAGGAGAAAGGAAAGATGGTATATGTTATTGATGGAGAGGAGATGGAGAGCCTGAATGTCGACCATTCGGTTGGGATGTGTGAAGTAGTTGACAGTGTGGATGCATGTGCAAGTGTGTATCATGAACCACTCAAAACCAAGAAAGTTAACATCGGCTCGGAGAAGGAGCCCAAGGAAGCTATCATTGGGGACTACTGGTCAGACAAGGAAGTATCAAAGATCATCAATCTCTTACGTGAATTCAAGGATTTATTCCCACGCAGATACCATGAGTTGAAAGGCGTCCACCATTCATTGGGGGAAATGAGGATAAAGTTGAAAGATGGTGTGCACCCGGTCAGGAAGAGGCCTTACAAGATGAATCCTAACATGTGCGTAAGGGTTAAAGAAGAGCTAGACAAAATGATAGCATCTAGTATCATTGAGGCTGTGGAGGAATCAGAATGGATAAGTCCAATGGTGATCAACATAAAGAAGGATGGGTGGATTAGGATATGTGTGGATTATAGGGAATTGAACGTTGTTTGTATCATAGATCCTTTTCCCACCCCCTTCACTGAAGAGATTTTGGAAGGAGTTACTGGGCATGAGGTCTATTCCTTTATGGATGGATTCTCGGGATATCACCAAGTAAGGATTTCCAAGGAAGACCAAGAAAAGACAACTTTCACCACTGAGTGGGGAAGCTTTGCATACATGGTCATGCCCTTTGGATTGAGGAATGCGCCCACTGTATTTTCACGCATAGTGGTACAAGCATTTAAGGACTTCATCCACAAGTTCCTTCAAGTATATTTGGATGATTGGATAGTGTATGGATTGGTAAGGGACCATTGTGATAACTTGAGATTGATGTTTGAAAGATGTCGGCAGTTGAGGATTTCCCTCAACATCAAGAAATGTGTCTTTATAACTCCTTTTAGAATGTTATTGGGGCATATCATATGCAAAGAGGGCTTACTGGTGGATCTCGCGAAATTTGTAGTTATTGTGGGGTTAGGGGAGCCCACCAGCGAAAGCACCATGTGTGGATGTCTTAGACACACTGGGTACTATAGAAATTTCATCAAGGGATACGTCAGGATCACTGCGCCTTTAGAAATATTGCTCAGACATAAGAGTGCCTTTCAGTGGGGAGAAGCGCAGAAGAGGGCATTTGACACTCTAAAAGAAAGGCTTATCACTGCACCTATTCTACGATTCCCATCATGGGATAAACCTTTCCATGTCCATGTGGATGCCTCTGGTACAGCAATGGGAGCCATTCTTGCTCAACCAGGAGAGGGGATTGTTGATCATCCCTTGTGTTTTGCAAGTAGAAAGTTGACACCAGTAGAACAAAATTATACAATGACCGAGTGCGAGGCATTGTCAATGATCTACGTGCTCCACAAATTTAGACAATATCTACTGGTGACTCCCTTCATATTCTACACTGACCATATGGCCTTGAAGTATCTAGTAAACAAAGCAGTGCTGCAAGGGTGCATATGTTGTTGGGTACTTTTATTTTAGGAATTTGAATTCAAAGTGGTGGTAAAACTGGGAAAGAACAATTGTGGGCTGGATCATTTATCAAGGATTGATTCAGGAGAGGACGCGTAAAGTATCGAGGAAACCATGCCAGATGCGCAACTATTTAGGTTACGGCATGCACGCCCTCAGAGTTAGAAGACATTGCTATTTTTCTCAAGGAAGGTATGGCGCCCGAAGGGATGAATGCACTGGAAAGGAAAAGGTTAGCCATACGCGCCACGCCCTTCATGTTGATCAATGGGGATTTATATAAAATGGGCCGCGATGAGGTTTTGCACTGGTGTGTATTAGAACATGAACGCATGGCCATAATAGAAGAAGCCCATGGTGGGATTGTTGGGGGACACTATGCGGGGAATGCAACCGTGTGTAAGATCCTAGTCACCGGACTATGGTGGGAGATGATTCACCAAGATTGCATTGAGTTTTGCAAGGCCTGTGACCACTGCCAGTGCCTTGGAAAACCTGGAAGAAGGGATGAGATGCCCTTGCACCCCATCGCCAGCACGGAACCTTTTGAGAAATGGGCAATAGATTTTGTCAGACCAATCTCACCAACTGCGCGAAGGACTAACTCGCGGTATATCATTACCTGTACTGATTATCTGACAAGGTGGGTAGAGGCCGCGCCCACTAAGGATTGCACCGCAGCCACGGCTGCTAGATTTTTGTGGGAAAACATTATCAGCAGGTATGGGTGCCCATTAAGTTTAACAAGTGATAGGGGCACTCACTTCTTAAATGAAACCATCAGGATTCTATTGGCAGAATTCATGGTAGCCCATCACAAGACTACCCCTTATCACCCTCAGGAAAATGGGACTGCAGAGGCATTCAACAAAATCCTTAGTCACACATTGACTAAGATATGTGATGTGGGTAGGCAGGATTGGGATGACAAGGTGTCAGCAGTTCTTTGGGCATACAAAACAATGTATAAAATATTGAACAAGGCCACACCATTTCAATTGGTGTTTGGTGTGGAAGCAGTTTTTCCAGTCGAATTCATGCTACCATCTCTATGTATAGCGCATGCAGGAGGGTTGGATGATGAGAAAGTGCTAGAAGAAAGAATAGATGAATTGATAAAGTTGGATGAAAGGTGCTCACTAGCAAGATGGAGCCAAACAACTGAGAAGGCAAAGAAAAAGGCATGGCATGACCACCATATTAAGAACAAATAGTTTGAGGTTGGCCAGATGGTATTGCTATATGATTCAAAATTTCTATGCCATCCTAGAAAGTTGAAGGTGCATTGGTTGGGTCCTTATGTAATTTCATACATCCTTGATTTAGGTGCATGCCAGTTACAAGTGTTGGATGGGAAAAAATTACCTGGACACTTCAATGGGAGTAGGCTGAAGCCCTACTATAAATAATGCTTCTTGGTGTTTGTAAATAAGGTAGTTTTTCCAGTTAGTTTAGAATTTCCTTTTATGCTTTTCCTTTCTTGTATTTCCCTTTCGCGTTGTTGTTTTGTTTTGTGCCTTAGGCGCCAGTAACCTTATTACTTTTTGACTTATGAATGTGCAGAGGACGGCACATCGTGTTAGTGTGGGGTGAGATGATAAAGAGAGGCAAGAGTTATTCTACCAGGAGGATTTGGGTCGGTGGAAAAATTGAAGGTTGGCATTGTTAAATCCATGCATTAGGAGAAAAGAAGGAAGATAGGTGGCAAGATAAGGTTACATTAGAAATCCACGTACAAAGGAGAAAAGCACAAAAACACGAGGTAGGCAAAAGCAAGAATCATGAGGATGGAAGAAGTAATTTTGGCACCAGTAACATGCATGAAAGACTCATCTGTCAAGATGCATTTTTTTTGTGCCAGAAGGTTGGAAAAATTTTCACGCAAGGATTGGGCGCGGGTGGAAACATTTTCATGGAAGGATTGAGTGCGGGTGGAAAAAATTTCGCACAAGGATTGGGCGCGTAAGGAGAAGCGCTGAAGTCGGGTGTTGTTTGAGAACACCACATTAAACATTATTGTATTGTGGTAGGTAGCCTAGCCTTAAATGCGTAAAAGTAGGAAAAGCTATAAATACAAAAAAGGGCAGTTCATTATTTTACTTTACGAACACAAGAAGAGCAATTTTCTTTCAAGAGCTAGGGTTTTGAGAACTGACTCGTAAGAAGGAAAATCCCAAAAACTTAAGCACAATCAGTCCATTGGATCTACAAACCAAAGCAGAAGTGATTCATGGGTGGAAGGAACATTATGAGGAAGCGCCATGATCATAGGAGAAAAATATGAGATTAGGGTTTGTGTTTTAGTGCAAGGGGCACATGAGGAAAATGCTTAAAAAACTCACAAGATAACCTGGGAATGAAAGCAAAGGGTGCAATGATGGCCATGAAACCAGTTGGTAAACCTACAAAACAATCCAATAAGGGAAAGGGTTAAGGCAAAGGAAAGAAGAAACAAGAAGAAATACTCATGGATACAAATGAGGAATGGTACTCAGAAGTGCAATACCCAGATGGGGTTTTGATAGGGAAAGAGTGGGAGTCCCACATAAGATAGATGACCGTGATCAACTACAATCACCGGTCAAGTACAATCATGAAAGAAATGGCATTGGAGCTGGTGCGCCCCACAAATAAATGAACACATGATGGGTTGTCAATCTATAGCAATGTGGTCAAGGTGAAAATGGAGAAGGCAGGGCTTCTCCAACTTTTCAAGTTACCATATTTCAGGAAGCCTGAGCACTTGTACCAATGGTTGATGACACGCGTACACAAAGACTTCTTCTGCTTCATAGGGCACAAAATGTGCATAACTCCCCAACTAATTTCACACTTCACAGGCCTAAACTGTAAAGGGGATGCGCTCATAGATGACCTCCTGGATGAGGAGGCAATCAGAGAAACCATAGCATCCCAAGAATTGAAGAAGGGATTAAGGTACTACGACGTCTCGGATATCAGAAATTCGGTGATGAAGATGGCTGCACACCTTGTGTCCAGGATAAATGGACAAGAAAGGTGGACCCAAGTGAGCAAGCCCTAGCTGAATGTCTACATGAAGGTCGCGGAAGGCACCGTATATATCTCCCAATACATAGTAGATGAAATCATAAGCAGCGCAGAGAAAGGAGGAAAGATCCTAGTTGGAAACATTCTATTGACAATTATGTTCTCAGAAATCGAGGTGCCGGATGCACCCGATAAGTTCATGTGGGAGTACCCTACTGAAGATCCCTCACCTATGGAGAGATTTTAGAAATACACATGTGAATCAATGATAGGGGTACATAAGGCACACTTAGAGAAATGGTATAAGCACCTTACGAATGCATTCAGGGTTGAATGGTGGATCCCTGAACAACTCCCCATGGCGACCAAAGGAGAAGCAGAGTTCGCGGTCTACCAGCACTTTTGCATTCGCAGGTTCATTTTGGTGGATGGCAATTGGAGTCCATGGTGTGGGTAGCACAAAAGGCCTAACTCTTTTAGTAACTATTCCCAAGGGCATGCACATGGGAAGTAAACGTGTGGAAGGGTGAAGAATAATGATAGGATATGTTGATGACCTCAACAAAGTTTTGTGCACACATTTCTAGAGTATCATGCCCACCAAGGAGCTCATTGCCATGGAGTCCTTTGATCCTGAGGATGGATACTCATGCACAAGGAAGATGCTATCATGGGCATTCGAATCCCACCTCGATGAGCCCAAGTTCAAAGTTAACCAAGGAGCGATACTAGCATTGTCTGAAGGAAAGGGGGAAAACCCCATTATAAACATAAAACAACTATCGGATGAGCAATTGTGTAACACACTCAACAAAGTCTCCATGGAAATTAAGGCTAGGCTCTTCTACAGAAATGACAGGGTTAAAGTCTTGGAAGACCTATTGGAAAAGAGGAAGGAAGAAGTAGTTAAGCTAACAAAGGACCTCAGCCTTGAGACACTAATCAGTGCTCAACTACAGAGGGAGCTTTAGGAGGAAAAGGTCGGGGTATGCGAAGTTTCCAAGAAGGTGGAGCTCATCTTCCAAGCTATTATCATGAAGCACCCAGACCTTAACTCTCCTGTGGAAAAGTATGGATCCTCCCTGGATTGTCTAGAGGACTTGACTCGGATCCTCACCATGGAAAGGTAGCCTTTGGCCTTGGAGTTGGTAGAGGACGTAGCTACGCACTTGGAGAAGGAGGACAAATTGAAATTCATCGCACTCATGGATGAATACAACAAGGTGCTTGCTGATGTGAAGATAGCCACACAAACCGTGGGGGTCACCTACGACCATTGTGTAGATCAAGACAAGGTGACAAGCATGTTGCTTGCCAGTGATGAGGCCGAGCTAAAGGACTTTAGGGAAAAGAATAAAGGCAATAGAGCTAAGTGAGAAAAGATCCTAGCCGAAGTGGAAAAGAAGTTTGAAGCTATTGAGATCCTATGAGTCTCAATCAAAACTCAGCTAAAAGAGATCTACAAGTTCATTACGAGGAAGATGGATGCCTTGGAAGATCACACTAAGGAACTGGAGACTGTGGTGGAGACCATTAACACAAAAGGGGAAGGGTTAACCTTTGACAAGGTGAGCACATTGGTTGGTGACCTTTGCACAAGAGCACAGGATGAAGTCAGTGCATGGAATACACTGGAGGTAGACCTGTGGAAAAATTTTCCCCTTCTTCTTCTTTAGGCAGTTTTCCTTCTATTATTTCTCTCCCGCATTCTTTATTCTTTCCCTCCATTCTTTTCTAAGGCAAGGCCTTGCAATTTTTTTGTACTGCATTCTTTGAAAAGGTTCCCAAGGGTGGAGAACAGGTGAAGTGTGGGGTACTGTTAGGACCCTAATGTAGCTACCAAATCTTAAAGGTGCGTAGGCGTGCACGGCCAGAGGGAGCGTGCAAGGTAGAATTCAAAAAGGGTTCTTGGAGAACCAAGGACGCGCGCACGCAAAGCACAATTAAGGACTTATTCATTTTTAGCCTTTTGGACAGAACACATGAAGAACTTGTTCCATTTGGATAAGGTTCCAGCCTGGCAACAGGGTGTCCTGGAAGCAATATAACTTGCGATAAGAAGATCCAAAAATCTAATCATGACATAGAGAGGCCTGCACCTGGGGTGATCCACACCTTGACACTTAGGGCCAGATCTGAGGTCGTAGAGGAGTTTTTTAGAGCTCAGATACCTATTTATATGTGCGCCCTTGGCAAAGAAAAGGAGAGACACAAGTGAGGTAGCGGAGCTCTACAGAATTACTGTGAGAACTACGGGATAAAATGGGTAGATGATTATACCTAAAGAATGTAATGAGGGAATGGGGAATGAAAATTTTGTATTGTGAGCATACATGTATGGATCTAGATATGGTGTATGACTGTGGTTTGCCTCTCTATGATGTTTTTTAGTAATACTATGAACGAATATGATAAGGTTACCACTATGTTTATATTAAGATTTCCTTCCTGTATTATCTACATGTTTCTACTATGCTTTTGATCTTATATAATCATGAACCTTACTTGAATGTTGAGTCTATTTTTGGATTTACAACTTCCTAGTTCTATTAATTCTGTTACGCGCTTTGATTTTGTTATGACTTAAGGAGTATAGAATCCATTCTAATCTCTATAGCTTTTTCATGTCCTTTAAATCACTAATTCAAGACCATGAATGATGCCTTCCACTAAACTCACATAAAAGAGAGACTCGGCTCTCTCTCGCATGCCTCGGGTGAGTGCCCAGTGCCCACTGGGTGATAGGACGACACGCATGAGGTTCCCTTGTTCTTGGTGGGTGAAAATATGACTACAAGTATAGATATACACCATAGAAAAGAAAGATGAGTATGATCTGGAAAAATCATGAGGAGTAACACCAAATGGCGAAGTTGTTGAATTGTGTTATCTAGTTGCAAAAAATTTCTCAAACATTGTATGAATGTTTTTTTGTGACAGTTTGAAACTATTTTTGGAGTTTTGGGAAATTTTTTATTTTTTATTTTTTTTGAACAATTTGATATTATTATTTTTTTAAGTTTTGCGAGACATTTTTTATTTTATTTTTGTATTTTACAACTCAGTAAATAGGTACACTGCTTGAAAGTAGGTACAAATAATTAAAAGCATTCCATTCCATTGGCAGAAATGTAGATGGTAAAATGATAGAGAGTTTCATTCCACTCATGGCTCCACTTCACACAACAGGGAAGATGTGAGGGATCATCACCTTGAGCTAAAAAATATGTGAAAACAAGGTGAATATTGATATGAAAGTGATGATAATTGATGAGAAGACACAAGCTGTAATAATGATCCGTATGAGAAAAATGTAACTCATATCCAGTGAAGATTATTTGAATGATTACAAGATGATTCTACTTTATAGGTTTTGACTCGACTTAGATCTATAGATGGCCTACTGATTGGAAAATTCCAAGTGAAGCAATTGTTTTTCTCTCTTATCATGAGTAGCTAAATTACTTCTTGGGATGTTTTTGATTA
Organism: Taxus chinensis; assembly: GCA_019776745.2. Taxonomy (NCBI): domain Eukaryota; kingdom Viridiplantae; phylum Streptophyta; class Pinopsida; order Cupressales; family Taxaceae; genus Taxus; species Taxus chinensis. Next base: position 59,835,936 of record CM034147.1, on the reverse strand, counting down.
AGCACTTTGATTCAGATTTCATAAATGCTTTATTGGTTAATTGATTTTTGATTTTTGTGAAGGACACCCTACATGTTTCCCCATGCCATAAGGATAAGGAAAGGGCTCAACACTAAAGACAAAATGTAGGTGAGTAAGGGATTTCTCTATTCCTAGTCTCATACTGCTAGTAAGAAGTATGGGATTATCACCAAAGACTATGAAGAACGAAAGGTGTATTGATTTTATCATTTTTTTGTATTTTTTAATTCATTTAATTTTCCTTGTATGTTGATAGTGTGCTTATTGGGAAGGAACACCCCAAGTCTCAGCCTCATGCGACTAGTAGGACGCAAGGGTTCAACATTGTAGATTGAGATGGGTGGTCAAAAAGGACCGGGTAAAGAATTTTAGTGCTTTCTATTAAAGAGATATTATTTGAAAGGAGAATTTTTCCATCAGTAAGCTTCAAGAAAAACCCGTAGGTAAAAAGATCTGAAATAGTAGAAAACATAACAAAAAAGAGACACATGATTCCCAAGAGGAACAAGGTTAACATGTGTCGTAATAAATGAAGAAGGTGAGTATATGATAATGGTATTATTAATGTATTTTCCAATAGATGGAATGATTATCATTATTTGTACACACTTTTCCATTTTTGGTTGGCAAACAATGCTCTAATATAGAGTTTTATTCTCTCTTTGTGTTTTTTAAATAATTGAACATGGTTAGGAGTTGAAATGGACTCATCAAGAAATGGCTCCATGTTTAGTGAAGTTGAATGGTATTGAGATACAAGACTTCTGTAGACAAAATGCAAGTCAAGAGGGAGAATCAAAATATTTGATAAGTCCTAATATATGAGACTTGGACGGACATGAGCCAAGCCAAAGGAGTGAAACTGAAGTTTTGATAAATCCTGAAATACAAGACTTGGGTGGACAAGATCCAACTCAAAAGATTGAATCAAATGATTTGATGGATCATGAAGTACTAGACTTGGATAGACAGGATCCAAGTCAAAGGATGTGTGATAAATGAATTTTCGATGAGATCAAAATATGTATGTGATGATAGAATAAAATTGTCGATGTAGGGAAGATGTTGAGATACATATTCACCTATGAGCGAAAGAGTGTGAGGAATGAAGAATATATCTCTAGATGTATAAGCAGGGCTCCTTGTATTCCATAGAGAGGAAATAGTCAATATTTCTCCTTCTAGGTTGTGAATTAGTTGATTTCACGAAATATTTGTAATTAAAGCTTGAAAAGGTTGAATAAGGATATTCCTAGGTATATGTACCTCAAATAATGTGTGCATGTAGATATCTTGACAGGTAGGAATCATCGTTGATGAGATTCCTAGAGGATGGGTCATGTGAGGTATAATGGACATAGAAGGTTGTGTTGCCGCAAGCATCCAATCTTATTGTTGTTGTAATTTGACAACAATACTAGAGATGTTAGGTTTAGGAGATGGAATGGAAAGAATAGAATAAAGCTCAATGGTGCTTGACGATGGACCCTATTCTGCCATGTCAAGGGTTGAAAGAGAGTCTTGAAGTAAATTCAAGTTCTCGTTAGGTGTTAGAAGATGATCTAAAACATGTTCAATATCTTTTTTGGACTATAGGAAGAAAATATGTAGAAGAAATGGATTGGTTTGAAGGGGGATATACTTGACCTTCATCATGATCTCGCAAAATTTCATTTTGAATAGAAGTGGGAATAACAGTCAACTCTTCATTTGAAGGTGTGGAATTTGACATGTCATCAGTTGCGAGAGCTTTATCATTAAGATATACAAATATCTATCTATCATCAATTAAGTCTCAGACATAGTTCTTAAAATGCACACACTTATATGTTGAGTGTCCATTAATGTGATGAAAATAAAAATATGCATGAGGTTTTTACCAATATGTCTTAGCTTCTCCTTCAATCCAAGGTCTTGTAAGGGGATATTTTATCATCCTAGCCACTTTGAGTTGATGAAAAACACTATAGAGACTTTTTCTGAGGGGTGTAAACTTACGTTTAACTTTACATGGCATAGTGTCTTGTCTAGGTTGTATGATTGGATTTTTGGTTGATTGGTCATGTATGTTGGCCATATTATGATTATCTGTGACATTTACAGTAATGAAATTGCGGTTGTGATTGATGCACCAAGATTCATCGTGAGAAGCTCTAGTACAGGGATTATTGTGGGTGATTTTTGTTGAAAAATGTTTGAAAAACTTCTCTGAGAGGTCCGTGAAGGTGGTAATAAATCCCTTTGGAATGTGTAAGAACCAATCCAAATCTTTTCGTTCTAGACTTCTAGGAAAAAGGAACAAGAGAAAGCTATCGTTATATGTCACTTCGTGACATGCTATGGAAAATTATTTGATATGTTGTATTGGATTAGTTTTTCCCTTGTATTTTTTGAATTTTGGTGTCTCAAAAGACTGTGGGAAGGGTATCTATAAGATGTCCATATTAAAAGCGTATGGACACAATTCATAAAATTTGAATTGTTTGCATTGTTTTTGTAAACCTGCAATGATGTCTTTCATCATTTTCCATTCTTGGGAAAAGGATGAATTGTATAAATCCACCATTTTAATGAAAAATTAGAGAGAGTGAAGAAAGGAATGATGAATAATGCAACCCTTAGCAAATTGAATGATAAGATGGAAGTAATGAATTTAAAAAAAAAAAAATTGGCTCCTAGCAAAGTGGATGCTAAGATAGAAGAGGGAAGAAGATGGAAAAAGTTTGACCCATAGCAAAATGAGTGCTAAGAGGGAAGAAGCAAAAAAGGTTAATCAAGTTCCCATATCTTAACAAAATGATGGTAAAGAGAAAAAGGGACAATAAGAAGTTATATGTGCTCTATTCCATAACAAAAATGGGTGTTAAAGGAAAAGAGACTTAACAAGGTAAACATGATCAACACATAATCAAAATGAATGATAATAGTAATGAAATGATGTAAAAAAGTTTAACTCCTAACATGGTAAGTGTGAAGAGAAATGACAAGGGGAAAAGTGAAACGTTCTCGACGCGTAACAAAAATGATTTTCAAGGGAGACAAGACTTAACAAGATGAAGTTGATCAAATCCTAACAACAATGTGTGATAAGAGTGACGACAAGAGGGGACTTCAAAACACGTAAAAAAAATGAGTGATGTTAAGGTGGAAGATGGGTTGAAATTTTAGTTTAGAGGATTCTTAATAAAGTGAGTGTTAAGAAATATGAAGAGGTTTGAAATGATTTTACAATCCTTTACAAAGGTGAACATAAAAAGGGGAGAGAAGAAAGGTTAGAGCTCAACTAGCAACCGTTGTAAGTGCAACAAGAGGAGACCTTTAACACAATGAAATATGCTCAACTCTTAACAAAAATATGTTAAGTGAAGAGACGTAGGGATTTTCTCAACTTTTAATAAGATGAATGGTAAAAGGGGAGACTTAAGAAGATGATGAATGATGTCAAATGTTAACTAAAAATGTGTTAAAAGATAAGACACAACAAATAATTGAAAGCACTAAAAGAACGAAAAAGGTAAATGTCTTCACAAGAAGTGAATAAACGATGATAAAAAGGTCAGAATATCACAATGGAGATAAGATACAAGGGGAAAGTGATGTGATAAGTGAGCTCAAATTAAAGAAAAGTGAATGCGTTAAAGAGAGAAGTGATGAAGTGATGATGAAGAGAAAATATGACAAGAAAAATAAATGAATGTCAAGTCCAAATAAGGATAAATTTGGAGATAGTGAACACAATAGAAGGTGAACGCAAATAAGGAGTATTTGGGATTTCAAAAAGAAGGTGAAAAATAATCCAAGTAAAGTGTACTTGGAAAGATGAAAGGAGAATGAATGTAGAATCCAAACAAGGAATGTTTAGAAAATGACAAAAAGATACGAACGTGAAAGATGGATCCCACATAAGGAGTGTTTGGAAAAAAACAAGTGTGGAACACTATGACAAAGAGAAAGTAAAAAAAAGAAGAAAATAGAAAAAGAATTCTTGTTTAACTGTTTGTTTGTGGCCTCTACCTTAGATTGGCTTAGAAAATGTTTCGCTTCTTGGTGGCTCTCTCAACTAGGTGTCAACAAAATATCCGATCAAGCGTGACTCTATTGCTAGCTAACAGCTTTACTTTACCCCCTTTAAAACCCTGAGAAAATACCTTGCTCAAAATGAATCGCATTGGGGTCACCACTAAGGATATTCGTGACTTAACTCACAAAGGCTTTACTAGTTAGGTAGGAAAAAAAGTTCATGTTTCGTCCACCAGTTCCCTCAAGGTGTGGACTACTTTGGAGTTCCTAGAACCACCCCCTTTGTTATAGCTTAAGGCTTATGACAAGGGGGTTATGTTCTAGTTAAGCGGTTGATCCGTAGCTCTTAACCGAACCTGTAAATACAGTGTTTTGAATGTGTTTTTTTTATCTTTTGATTTTAATGTGGTTTGGTTGAACTGCTTTGGCAACCCACAGTTAGTAGTTTTTGAATGTTTTATCCACCTTGTGAGAGAGGGTCCTACAAGAAAATATTAGAAAGTTCTCCAAAAGGAGGTAAAAGAAAAAACAACATAAGCAAGTTCACACTTTTGATTTCCAAGATCGCTTTAAAAAGCGTGAAGAAAGAGCATACACATAAAATAAGCTTTGATTAAAAAATTAAAGAAAGTTTAATTCCCAAAACAAAAGAAATAATCATGTTTCTGATTTCCAAGATCACTTTTAAAGTGTGAGGAAAGAGCATACGCATGAGGTTGTTACGTTAAAAAAAATAAAAATGAATTAAAGTTAAAAAAACTACTATTTTTTATTTTTTTCAAAAATAGACAAGTGTTAGAAGAAATGAAACCATAAATGTTTTGTAAGCCCAAATCAGAAAATTATTTTTCCATTGCATAGATCTTTTCAATACCTTTCTGTAAAAAAATGAATTAATTCATTCTGATTTTTGGAGCAAACGTTATGGCTTCCAGAGGATGGGCTACGGTAGCGCTCTCAGTGAAAAATTTGAATATGAGAAAAATGCCCCGGAAGTTGGCTTTTTTATTTTCTAACTTCTGTACTTCACCTGAGAAGCTAAAATTTTGACAACAAGGTTAAAAATTAACAATAAACATAAATAACAAGTTAGATCACAAAATTATTAATTAAAATGAAAGAAAGAAAATGTGGGGAGTCCTAACGGGTGTGCCAAAATGTATGCAGAGAAAAAAACTATAGTAATGAAAGATACATTAATAATAATGCAAACCTCCCTATAATCCTTTAGTGCAAACCTTAGTAAGGTTGTGGAGACTTCATCTGTGGAACCTTACAAATGGATGTGGGTGATCTTGAATATTTTCCAAATGTGAGTGTAAATGTTACAAACATGGATACTTTGGAAAGCTTTAGATTGCAAATTAACAGAGTTTATTTGCAGATAATTCAGGAGGATTTGTAAGAGATTAAGCTTACAATTTATATAAGAAAAAGTGGCCGAAAGTTGGTTGAACATAGTTGAATGCACATACTAAAAATAGCATTGGAGGAATTTATAGTAGTGTCGGGGTATTTAGGGGCAGTAATGGATTTAATTACAGAAGATGCATCCAGAAAGGTGGTTGTACGTGCAATTCAATTGCCCCCACCATTCTAGGATTCTAGAAGTGTAGTTAACTAGGATAAGGATGTGGAGTACAAGTGAAGTCCAAGTGGATGTTGACTGAAATAGGTGGAATTAAATAACTAAATTTAATTATTATTTAATTGTGAGGAGATAATTAGCCATTTAAATAAATAAATGTTTAATTATATCAGCTAAAAGGTTTTAGGAATTAATTTAATTAATTATAAGAGAATGGTATAATTAAATTAATTTAATTGTGAGGAGATAATTAACCATTTAAATAATTAAATGTTTATTTATATTAGCTAAGAGGGTGTAGGAATTAATTCAATTAACTACAAAGGCATGTTAGAATTAAATTATTTAATTCCAATAGGTAGGAATATAACTTAGGTAATAGAATTAATTTGAATTAATTCTAAAGGGGAATATTTGAATGATGAAATTAATTTAATTAATTCCAAAGGGGTGTACTGCGGCGAGATAGAATTAATTTAATTAATTCTAATTAGATAGAAGCGAGATAGAATATGTATGTATTTTTAGGGTGTCTAAAACTACCAAATCAACTTCAACTCCTCCTACAATGGTGTCGTTTTCACATCTGGCATACCGCTTGGATTATGTCGACAATTCCATGTTTGGGGGACACCTTCAACTACCTTTTTCAACTCAAATGTAAATTTTGTCTTCTGATACTTCCATGATCTATCCAAAGGTGTTTCAAATAACTATACCAACCATGCCCATGCCATTTATAGCGACCTATTCTTCATCACCGTCACCCACACCTAAACCTTTACCAACAACTGAAATTTTTCCTGTGCCTAAAACCTTACCTGCACTTATACCTTCCCCCACATCCAGAACCATTACAACATTGGGAGTCATTCTGACATCAAGCCTAGTCCATCCTCTTGTCAAACCGGATTTAGCCACGTCCTTATAAGCCCACACAAAGACTAATCCCCCACCTAAGAGGAAGACATAACCTCTTAGACCACATACACTAGCTTCACCCACTACTTCTCTTTCACCTTCGCCACTTCCATATATCCTAGGACCCCAACCATAAATCTTGGCCAAGCAGCCTCCTACTCAAGGTAAACTAAAAGCACAATATCCCACCTCCTCATCACGAGCCTCTGTTACACCCAAATTACATACACAGCATATGCCTTCGTCGTCACCTGCATCCTTTCTACTGCCTATACCTACACCACTTCCAATATCCTCATCATTACCTATGATTTTTCTTCTCTTCAACCAATACCTTCCACTTTTCCTCTTCCAACAACCTTCATCGCACCTCCATTATCACCTTGGCTAACTCGTCCTCTTCCATCATCTGCCTTCCCTTCTACATCACACACTCCGCCTTCACCTTTACCCAAGAAGGTGAAACCAAAGTATAAAACCCCACTACCCTCCAAAGAGGTAGTTGAACTTACAACACCTTCCACCACTAGTTCATCTACTACATCTTTTCCCAATAAGGTAAAATCCAAACCTAAAACTGTGCTACCTACAAAACAAGTTGTCAAAATGACTTAACCTCCGATTCCACCTCTCGTGGCACCTCTCCCACCAAAATCACCCACACTTCCATCTAGACCCACACTTACTTCACATTGTGATCCATTGGTAGGGTCTTACACCAACATCTTAGCTAACCTTTTGGAAACCTCTGTCATCAAATTTCCACCACTCATACCTTATGACCCACTCAAACCTAAACAAGAAAGGTTTGAAGATACAAAAATTTGCACTTACCATTGTGTGCCAAGGAATGATGTGGAAAATTGTAAGGCTCTCAAGAATATTCTTCTCCAACTATGTCCTACTGAAAAAAAATTGGAGGATGATAATATTTTAGATGAGGACCCTAGTCCACTTCCACCTATCACCACACATCCTCCTTCCTTACCTATTCAGCGATCTTCATCTCCACCTCCACAACCATTTTATCCTCCTCTAACATTTGAGATCAATATGATCCATATAAGAGAACCAGCAAAACCTCCACAATATGCCAATGCACTGCATCCTTTTCACAAAATGAGTATATTCCCTCACCATATTTTTTCATGTCATGTCGCTACACCTATCACAACTCACTTGGTCCTTTACGCCATGTTAATATGGTTAACATTACCACACGAGCCTAGAAGGAAAAAGGAAAGGATAAAATAACCAGCCCATCCAACACTCTTTTACCCAGTATCCCATCCGCACCTGCACCAAAAATCACCATCCATGGACCCACATACCCTATTTCTAATGGGGCTTCCCATTGTACAATGATTAAACAATTACACCAATATCCTCTCAAAATTTCTTTATACGATCTTGTCCAAACCTCTGAGTCTCATCGACAGAACCTCATTAAGGTTTTGTAATCCATTGAGGTTTTACATAATGACCCTACTCTCATGGCATTCATTATCATGCCTCACCATGTGTCCTCTCTCGCCAATTCATCCCTTTCTTCTATGCGTACTACCACTCATCAAGTAGTCACGCTCAGTTTCTGTGACAACAAGATTATACCTCTCTAATCAGATGATCATGATCCTACCCTCTTCATTTTCATCTACATTCATAATATACATGTTTGACATGTTATAATTGATGGCGGTTCCAGTATCAACATCATTTCTTCCCATTTATACAACCAAATGTGCATCCCTACTAATTACATGCATTATAACCCAATTATGTTGCATTCATTTGACGATGCCATCACTTCCACCATTGGCACCATCATTATCCACATTTGTGTGGGCCCCCATCCATTCCAAAATTATTTTATGTCTTAGATGGGGAATTCTAGTATAACTTATTGCTTGGCCAACCTTGGATCTATGTCATGGGTTATGTTACTTCAAACTTACACCGTTATTTAAAATTTGAACATGAAGGACACAACTATACCATTCCAGCTGACCCTTCACCATTCAATACCTGTAACATGTTGTATCGACCTAATGATGTCCTTATACCAGTTATGGTATCTACCACCATTGTCACTTCCCCTTCACCCATAGCCCCATCCACCAACGTTGTCGCTGCCTCTTCCACACCTAACTCCTCTATTCCCACTGCTTCCATAGCTTTTGTAGTTGACCCATCATCTAACCCATCTACTTCTCAACCAACTAATGCATCCATTCCCGCTACCCACATATCAACTACTGATCCCTTAGAAGGTGTTTTTCAATGCCTCACTCTAGGGGACCGCCTCCTTTATAATATTGACACATTCCTTACTCCTCAAGAGTATGTGATCCGAAAATAATCAGGTTGTTACTACCTGATTTCAGACCCTTATAGGCTTTAATTATTTGCCGATAATTTACTCCTTTTAAGTAATCAATTTAAAATAAAGTGCAAGACATTAAAGACAATTGCACAAAGATTGATTACGAAGTTCGGTAATTGCCTACGTCTCCGGGTTTATGGGCGAACCATTCCACTAGTCAAAACTTGTAAGTTACAATAGTACTTTCAGAAGAAAGCCTAATGGAATTTTACTTACCTATCAGTACATCAATTCTTTAAAAACTTTCGATGATCAGTCGAATTGTTCTTCACTTTCCTAATGCACAATCTCCTTTGGCTTTGATCGGCCTTCCCGATGCTATCAATGCGACGCTAGCACTCCGGTCGACAATCCAGGATTTACAAGTAATTGGTGTGGCTCAATGGGCCTATTGGGTATCTTATACTTTACTCCCAATCACAAATATTTCATCTTCTATTGCCTAAAATAATAGGCCAATAAACAATATTTTTCAACACATCTCACAAATAAGCTTAAAAAATAATAAGCTTCTCGGACTAATGTGTGTCCCCACAATAAGCTTAACAACTAATAATCTTGGGGTGTGTGTCCACCTTTCCGTGCTCTAGCAGTGAGCTTCTCCATTGTGCCAGTGTGTGTCCATTACAAAAGAATGGGTTACCTATTTATACAAAAAAAAGGGCCCTTGAATAATGCATTACAAATTATCCTTAGGCTATTTTTAACCTAGCCCGTACATGAAAAATGGAATAGGCTTATCTCCATTTGGGCGGATTTGCATATTTTAATGGGCTAAATACCCATGTTGGTAGAGAAGCATGTTTTAATTGGATAAATATCCCAAATAGGGCGGTGGGATAATAGTTTAGGCTTTATTAAGCCTTTCCACACATTTTTATAGTGGTCAAAGGACCACCTTAGGCTTAACCGCCCCCATCTCCACCACTTCACCACCTTCTCTCCTCCACGTGGAAGATTCCACTACAACCGCTTTACAAAGGGGCTTAGCATAATGTATGGCAGCTAAGTGGGTATTATGTGGTTTATACTAATGTTTGAACATTAATATGTGTGTGTGTGTGTGTGTGTGTGTGTGTGTGTGTGGGGCATTTGGGAATAATGTATAGTGGACTTACCAAGTAAATAAAAATTTGACCCATACCATAGGGTATAGAAAATAATTAACTCAATCATCATGTAGTCCACTTGTCATCTCTTGATAGGAAAATCGAGTGAATTCGATGAGTGTGGTGTCAAGCCACGTGTCACAGTGCGATTGGTCCATATTGACCAGTTGACCAGAGTTGACTTTCTCGTTGTCTGAACTTTGACCAGACATATCTAGAGCTCCTGATGTCCGTTTTCTGCGTTCTCACAGTCATTGGAAAGATCTCGAGATGATCTTCTACACTAACACCATTTAGGGATGTTTAGGGAACTTTCAAAAATCATCCCCTGATCACACCTCCCCACTAAGAAAGGCTTTTTGTCCCAAAAAGATTCGATATTGTCCTGAATCTGAAAAACTTTGCTGCCACCTCAGAAGTGTTGTTGTAGTAGACCCTTGGGTCTTCTCCTCCAACCTTCTCACTTCGACAACTCTACTCTGATCCTGGACCTGTGGGTTATGGGTCCACCACGTTTCCACTGCACCACTTTGATATCTGAAGAAGACCTTCACACCTCCACTATATGGTGCTATGTTTCTGAATGAAACCTCAACACTCCTTCTGTGTGGTGCTAAGATTCTTGATATCTAACAAAAAGGATCTTCTTTTACTCTATAACACAACTCTTGGCTCCGAGTTGATTCCGTAGAATCCAAACTAGTTTAAAGGAACTCTATGTTACGTAGAGCTTTGATTGATCCGATGTCAAAGATGGACAATGACTTGTCCCCTTTTAAACCTCAATGCCTATAATGCATGATGCTAAGCCTCTTTCAAGACCTTGAGCCTCCGATGCACAATGTTAAGTCTATTTCAGACATCAACGCCTCCAATACATGATGTTAAGCCTCTTTCAATACCTTGAGCCTCTAATGCACAATGCTAAGTCTGATGATCAGCTACCATTCAAATGTGCGGTCGCAATGCCTTGACACTAAATGACGTTCTGAGCTAATCATTTGAGAGTTCCTCTTGTTAACATACAATATCAAGTACCATTCTGCTGCACGGTCGTAATGCCTCTACATAGAATGAAGTTCTGATCCGACGTCGATGCCAACGGTGATTCAGTTACCATTTTTCTACATAGTCATAATGCCTCTACAAAAAATTAATTCTGAGCTGATCTCTGCAAACTCTACTATCTGCACAAATGGAAAATCAATCTTCAAGCTGTATATGAGATAATTCATGTGTCCAAGCTGTAACATGTACTCACCAACTAATTAGGAGATATGTTTGGAGCATTAATCAAATTTTCTAAGTAAGAAAATCCACTGAGTATTGTAAACCTTTCTCACAGAATCTGATCTCCAAAATTAATACTGCATACTATTCATCAATCTGAATTATGCAATATATAATTGAAAAATTGTTGACTTACCCATTTTAAAGGACTTTCACTTTCAGGTATTACCTAGTCCTGGGTTGACTTGTCAACTGGTGGTGGAGTAGAAACCTCTTCTACCTTTACAATAGGCCTCCATTCCATCTTTAGCTTGCCATTACTTTGATGGCGAGATGGATGCAGTTTCCAGTAATTTTCCACTTGATGCCCATTCCTCTGGAAATGATCACAAAAATTCCTCTTAAACACCTTCTTTTGGGATGAGGAACTCTTTCTGCCATTTCTCGACTCTACATGATGAGATTGGTCTTTCTGATTTACCTTGTTCCCGACAAACGACATCAACTTCTTTATCAGTGTCCTTGTTTTCCAGCATCTGGCCACATAATGATTATGCAATCCAAAAAAATTACATGGAAAGGAATTCCACATATTCTAAAAATCATAACCATACTTCTTAAGCTGAAAAAGTGGATCAGAAGTTTTTCTGTGCTTATGATTATGGTAAGAAACTGGAGGTGGAATCTCATTACCTCTTTGCTGATTTCTCTTACCACATCTTTCCTGTGACGACAAAGCACAACTTTCCTACTTAGAATCTTCTTGTAGGACTAGTCGGGTAATCACTTTGCTTTTGGAAGCTTGTCTCCCATTAGTGTTCTTAGAGCATTCTCCAATTTCCATTCCCACACTAGGAAAACCCAAACTTGCAAAACGAGGATGATCCTCAACCTATATTGGGTTAGATATGCCTTGACCATTTTTACCAATGCCTCTTCCATCAAATCCCATTTTATATAGTAAATTGGATCCAATGCCTCTAGTATGCTTTTCAAACAAATGAAAGACTTCATTACCTGAATCCGAAACCGAATGGGAGGAAGAAGAAGATTCCAGTGGTGAACAAATTACAGTGCAATCATCTCCCATGGCCTCTGCATCTGAAGTTGAAGGTATTTCCTTCCTATGATCACCACACTGCAACCTTGCCAAGAGCTCATCCTTGGTTTGCAGTTCTGATTTCAAATGAGCATACTCCTCTTCCAAGGAGTAATACATGGATCGCAGGAGAGATTTCTCTTCCTAGATCTGGTGATTATAAGCTTCAATTTCCTTGAGCTTTGCTTGTTTAAACATCTTGCCCATAGTGCACTTGTACCTTGTTCACACAAATTGAACCAACTACACCAATCTTGAAGCAATCACTTTATTAATCAGATTTACTAAAAAAAAATATGGAGCCAAAACCAGCTCTGATACCAAACATGATCCGAAAATAATCAAGTTATTACTACCTGATCTCAGACCCTTGTAGGCTTTAATTATTTGCCGACAATTTGCTCCTTTTAAGTAATCAATTTTAAAATAAATGCAAGACAATAAGATAACTACACAAAGATTTATTACGGAGTTCAGCAATTGCCTACATCTCCGAGTTCGTGGTCAAACCGTTCCACTAGTCAAAACTTGTAAGTTCCAATAGTACTTTCACAAGAAAACCTAATGGAATTTTACTTGCCTATCAGTATACCAGTTCTTTGAAAACTTCTGATGATCAGTCAAATTTTTCTTCACTATCTTGATGCACAATCTCCTTCGGCTTCGATCGGCCTTCCCGATGCTATCAATGCGACGCTAGCACTCCGGTCAACAATCTAGGATTTGCAAGTAATTGGTGTGGCTCAATGGGCCTATTGGGTAGCTTATACTTTACTCCCAATCACAAATATTTCATCTACTATTACCTAAAATAATAAGCCAATAAACAATATTTGTTGACACATCTCACAAATAAGCTTAAAAAATAATAAGCTTCTCGGACTAATGTGTGTCCCCACAATAAGCTTAACAACTAATAAGCTTGGGGTGTGTGTCCACCTTTCTGATCTCTAGCAGTGAGCTTCTCCGTTGCGCCGGTGTGTGTCCATTACAAAAGAATGGGTTCCCTATTTATACAAAAATTAGGGCCCTTGAATAATGCATTACAAATTATCCTTAGGATATTTTTAACCTATCCCGTACATGAAAAATGGGATAGGCTTCTCTCCATTTGGGAGGATTTGCATATTTTAATGGGCTAAATACCCATGTTGGCAGAGAAGCATGTTTTAATTGGATAAATATCCCAAATAGGGTGGTGGGATAATACTTTAGGATTTATTAAGCCTTTCCACACATTTTTATAGTGGTCAAAGGACCACCTTAGGCTTAATTGCCCCCATCTCCACCGCTTCACCACCTTCTCTCCTCCACGTGGAAGATTCCACTACAACCACTTTACAAAGGGGCTTAACATAATGTATGGTGGCTAAGTGGGTATTATGTGGTTTATACTAATGTTTGAACATTAATATATATGTGTGTGTGTGTGGCATTTGGGAATAATGTATAGTGGACTTACGAAGTAAATAAAAATTCGACCCATACCATGGGGTATAGAAAATAATTAACTCAATCATCATGTAGTCCACTTGTCATCTCCCGATAGGAAAATTGAGTGAATTTGATGAGTGTGGTGTCAAGCCATGTGTCACAGTGCGATTGGTCCAATATTGACTAGTTGACCAAAGTTGACTTTCTCACTGTCTGAACTTTGACTGGACATATCTAGAGCTCCCGATGTCCTTTTACCGCGTTCTCATAGTCATTGGAAAGCTCTCGAGATGATATTCCATACTAAAACCATTTAGGGATGTTTAGGGAACTTTCAAAAATGGTTCCCTGATTAGTATGGTAAACTTCAACACCCCCACTATGATCACCACATAGACGAGGTTTTCCCTTACGATCCTCCCCACCTTCACACCAACTTAACGTATGGGGTAATTGATGTTTCTACCTACTCACCCAAGCCACCTTCCCAAACTCAGCCATTTTCCTTTGACCTCCATCATTGTGCTTATAAGGGCTTTTGTTTCTATGAACAAGGACACCATATTATCATCCCATGCACCACTCATAAACATAAAGACCACAATGGTATTGTATTTTTTGAACCATCTCCCAAGAAGGCCCAAGTAAAACTCATTGAGAATGATAAACCTTCTTCACCTCGTTTACCAACTTCACCACCTTCACCTACAAAGTCTATGGATCCATAATCCATTCCTCCTAAAAAAATTCATGAACACCATTTCCCTGGGACCTCTAACTTATCAATGAGATGGTGAGGCTCTTTCTTCTCTTCCCTTCCTATATCCTGACATGATCGATGACGATAAACCTTCTATTAACATTGTTGAATGTCAGGATGATGAGTCTATTCTCACCTACCTTGGTGTGGAAGATTCTTATATTCACCAATCATTACCTTCTAAGACACAAAACATGTTAAATGAATCAACCATCGAAATCAATATTCACACTCAGGATGACCTGCACATTGTAAAAATAGGCCAATCTGTAGATGTTTCTAAATAAGAAGCTTTTACTTCTTTCCTTCAGGACCATGGCAAAACTTTTGCTTGGTCCTACACTGATATACCCGGTATTGACCCAAACATTGTGGTCTAAAATATCATCACTATTCCTAAAGACAACCCCATGAAATAGAAGCTGTGGAAAATGCATCCTCTCATTGCCCTTCTTATCAAAAGAAGAATTCTAGCACCTTCTTTCAATTTCCTTCATCCTACCCATTGATTATCCCCAAAGGATATCTAACATTGTTCCTGTCACAAAAGTGATAGGGGGACTCTGCATTTTCATGGATTTCCATGACCTTAACTTAGCTTGCCCCAAAGATGACTTTCCTCTACCTAGTATTGACCAACTAGTTAATCTCACCACCAGCCATGAGATGTTATCACTCATGGATGGTTTCTTGGGTTATAACCATATATTACTTGCCCCGAAATATCAACACAAAACCTCCTTCATCACTTCTTGGGGGACCTTCTGCTATCGTGTCATGCCCTTTGGCCTTAAAAACGTTGATGTTACATATCAGCGGGTTATGACTAATATCTTTCATGACATTATGCATCACATATTGGAAGATTACGTTGATGATATTCTTGCCAAAACCAAACATCGGGTTGACCACGTTACAGTACTTAAGGTCATCTTCAATTGTTTCATCAAGTATTGTGTTTTCCTTCAACCTAAGAAGTGTGTCTTTACAGCTCTCTCTAGAAAGCTCCTTGGTTTTATCATTTCTTTTCATGGCATTAAAGTTGATCCCACTAAAATCAAGGCTATTCTTGAGATGCCTCCTCCCAATAACCTTCATTAACTCTATACTTTGTAAGACAAGTTGCAATTTATTTGTCACTTTATTTCGTATGTTTCTAACTATTGCCATCCATTTCATCATCTCCTCAAAAAGGATGTCTCCTTAAAATGGGATGATGAATGCCACAAATCCTTCAACGAATTAAAACAATACCTTTGCGAACCACCTATGCTCATTCCCCCTAAGGATGACCAACCATTTTACATTTACATTTCTACCAATGATCATTCCTTGGATGCCATGCTCGCTCATCATGATGCACAACACAGGGAACAAGTGGTTTATTCTATAAGTCGTATGCTTTTAGACTAAAAAACTAGATATACTCATGCCGAAAAACTCTACTTATCCTTAGTTTTTGTTTCCACTAGACTTCGACATTGCCTACTCAACCACAAAACCTTTTTTGTCACCAATATTGAACCCTTACATTACATGTACGCTAAGCACTACCAAGATGATCATGTTTCACATTGGCTCATGTTTCTTGCATACCTAGATCTTGAATTCACCCATCAAAAATCTGTCAAAGGAAAAACCATCACTAACCAACTCGCAGACGCACCTCTCTCCAGAAATCAATCCTCTAACTTTAATTTCCCTTATGAATCCATTGCTACCCTCTCTTTGGGTGATACCATTTACCAGATGACCTTATTCTTTGATGGTTCCAAATGTATGCATGGGGGTGGTGCCAGAGTTATCCTCATTCTTCTTGACAGTGATCCTATGCCATTATCTTTCAAACTAGATTTTGATTATACTAAGAATATCAATGAATATGAAGGACTCGTATTAGGCCTTCAAGACACCATCGCCCTAGACGTTAAATCAATTAATATCTTTGGCACCTCTCAACTGGTTTTGAACCAAGTTAATGGTATATACTAGTGTTGTAATGAGATACTTCAAAAGTATAAGCATCATGTTGACATACGTTTGACTACTTTTGACCGTTATGAACTTCAAACCACCCCGTGTTCCACTAATAAATTTGTGGACACCATGGCATGTCTTGCTTCTCAAATCCCCGCTTTGCCCTCCGAATCAAAAATATTTGTCATAGTAAAAAGGTTGCAATCATCTTCTTATCTATTTTGAGACATCAACCTTGTCAGAACTATTGAAACTGACCCGTGTGACCTTTGGTATAAGTAGTTTGCTTACTACCTTTCCCTTTCCATTTTTCCTCCAAATCTTACTCGCAATGGACAGTGAGCCTTTCTCAAAATTTTATCTCGCTATGTCATCATAGGTGGTCTTCTCTATAAAATTAGCTTTGATGGAATCCTCTTACGATGCCTTACAAGTTCTTAAATCCCATACACCGTCAAGGAAGTTCATAACAAAATTTGTGGGGGTCACTTCAGTTATTTAGCTGTCACTAAACACATTATGCTCCTGGGATATTACTATCTAACCCTAAACTTTGATTGTTGTGACTATGTTAAGTGTTGTGTGAAGTGTCAGCAACATTCTAATCTTCATCACATCCCTAGTCACACCTTACAGGTCACACGAGACCTTTGGCCTTTCTCTCAATGGGGTTTGGATATTTTCAGAGAGATTAATCCTCATTCTTTCCAATGTCATCAATGGATTATTACCATTACCAAATACTACACTAAATTAGTGGAAGCCATGCCTCTCATTTCTACAAAATCTAAGAAAATATGTGAATTCAACAATCATCACATCATTTTTTGCTTTGGTGTCCCTCACCGCCTCATCATTGATAATGGAAAATAATTCAAAAAAAATACCTATGGAAAATTTGTGATGCCTTCGGAATTCAACTCAGTTTTTATTCACCTTCCTACCCTCAAAAAAATGGCCAAGAGGAATCAACCAATAAAGCATTAAACAAAATTATTATGAAAGTGGTTAACGATATTGGAAAGGATTGGCACACGCACATTTTTTTTCCTTATGGGCTTATCGTACTATTATCCGTACCTCAATTGTTGCCACACCTTTCTCTTTGGTATATAATACAGAGGTTTTCCTACCTCTCGAAGTCTGAATTCCATCTCTTCGTATATCACCCAAAGATATGCTCAATGATGATGATTTTCACCAGGACCGTTTATCACAACTCGAGTTATTAGACGAATGTCATCTCAATGCTCTCGATCACCTCCAAATTTATCAAAAATGTATCACATGTGTCTAAAATAAACATGTCCAATAACAAAACTTCCAATTCGGTGACCCATCTTGAAGGAAAATCAACATGTAACAAAAGAGGATAAAATTAAATGGGCAAAATTTTCTCCTAATTGGCTTGGACCCTATATCGTTACTCATACCTATGGATTGGGTGCTTATCATTTGTCTTCACTCAAAGGTAAAATCAAACTTGATCCCCTCAATGCCTTACATCTTTGACCATTCTATTTTTGAATCAAGTCCTAGATCATATTATGTCTATTAAACACTTATCTCTTGAGAACCATTCACATTCTAGTTACCTATTTTAAGGGTCAATGACTAAACAAGAATCATGTGATTACCCGTCACTTTTTAGTCTGATCTTCAATATGCGTACCATGGCTCTACTCATGGCATGATTCTCATGAATACTTTTTTTCTTTTTTAAGATGGAATCCCATGGTCATTAATTCCTTAAAACCTCTCTTTCATAGCTAAACTTTGTGTTATGGTCTTTTCTTCATAAAAAAATCCTATACTTCTCTATAGTCTTTTCCATGACCTCAAAGTCTAAAATAAATTCAAAAGTAATATACGGGATTTTCAAATTCCATCTAATTGAGTCAAAATTTTAGAAAAAAGACATATGACTCCCTCTAAAAGGACATCTTTTCTTTCTATCTTGCTTATATAAATAGATTGCTCCCTTGAATGACAGCTATACAAAGCTAGCCATATTGTACATAGTCTATCACAAAAAGAATACTATTCTTGTTAAAATAAAATAAAAATATTTTGAATCTTCCCGCATCGATCAACTTAAAGAAGACCTCAAGGAGATACTCTACTCATCCCACATAGACTTCTTGCATTGATCAGTCTAGAAAAACAAAAGAAAAAATAAAAAGATGACTTTTTCATCATGGACTTGTCTATTTTGATCTTGGGCCTCTTGTCAAAGAGGCATATTGTGTCACACCAAGTTATGCTCACCGATTTTTCACCCTAATCTTCTTCCTTCTCAAGGGATGTACCGCAAATATGAAATTTTATGATCATGTGACCTTCTTCACCCTTAAAACAGTCCATCATGCAACGCATTTAGGGTCTTATGTTCATAAGCCAATCGTTGGTATGGTCGAGTCGTTATGGTTCTTATCAATTAGGTGGAAAATTTGTCTCCCCTTATCATTCACCTTTTTCTTACTTATTTATTCTCCTATATAGGACTAGACCATCGACACCTACATTTTAAGAATTCCTCTTTCACCAAACTTAACCCAAAATCTCCCATACCCATTCAACCTCAATATCACCCATGCCTATTCAAACTCAATTCAGCCATGCCTAAATGACCTAGACTCAACCATGTCTAAATGACCTACACTCAAACATGCCTGACTGACCTAGACTCAATCATGCCTAAAACCTACCAACCCATTCCTCAACCTCATCATATTCTTCCCTAGCTTATAGGAGAACTACATCAGCCTGAGGCCCCTTTTCATCAGGGCTGTGTAGGTAGCACTCTGAGGGCATGGGACCCTTAGAGGTTATCTCAGACACTCTTTCCCCTAACTAATTTTCCCTCATTTTTATATTTAGATTCTAATTTAATGAGTTTTCCATTTTACACAAAACTGGGAAATTAAAACAATCATAAAAACATACCTACCATTTTCTCACATCATCATATCATACATTTCACATTTCCCTAATATCAACTATTTGGAAATTTACACCACAAAAACATATACATCATCATTTATTTATTTTCCATACTGCCAATAACTTGGAAATTAAATCAAACCCAAAAACATGACCAAACCATGTCTAAATCACCTAAACTCAACCATGCCTAAATCACCTAGACTCCACCATGCCTAAATTACCTGACTCCACCATGCCTATACCTGACTCCATCATGCCTAAATGACCTAAAATCAATCATGCCTACATGACCTCAACTCAAATCATACCCAATTCACATAGTTTCCATCAATACACAAATAACAATAGAAATTAAATTCAAGTACATAAATCATCTAGTAAATAAAATCAACTTTATAAATGGGAGATTTTTTGTATCAATACATATATACACATATATAAATAAATATCATTACCTCAAAAAATATCATATACAAGCTCACGTCTTTGGCACGCAGGTCGGTATATATATCAAAAATCACAATGATTATATAATGTCACATATAGTGACTAATCAGCCCCACCCGATACCCTCCTCCATAGTCTTATCTATCTCCTCCTCCTCCCTACCTGTCACCCACCCTGCAAGCATCTCTCCACCCTCCATGGGTCTCATTCTTGTCTCCTCCTAGCCTTCACCCAGACCTAGCCTCCAAAAAATCCTAACATCTCCCTGGCCTTTTCCATGGGCTCAACAACCCCCTTTACTCCCAGAACTATGAGTATTGGATCTAGTCTACTTACTAGACACCTACTAGTATTTGAACTTGGCCTATGAGGGAACTGCTATACCAGAATTCATCAAGCGATCCTAATAGTAGCGAGCCTCATTCATGACATCCTTGAACCTTGCCATCAACACAGTCTTAGGTGGTGTCATGGGTCTCACTACTACCTATGAAATCTTCCCTGTTCATAATGGCCTCGACCCCTGTCTAGATGCCTTCCCTCCTACATGTGCTACGGGACTCTTTCCTGGTGCAAGTTCCTGTAATATGCGACCTTATCCCATGGCCTGTGGGGGTACCTATGCTGCAACCTAGGATTGTAATGCCACTACATGTGCCTATTCCTTAACCAAATGTCCCTATAAACCAACCATCCATTCCTATAAGGTGGTGACCTTTCCTCCATCCCCATCTCCACCTTCCAAAGGCACCTACTCTTGTGCTACCTGGGCCTATAGTGCCATCACCTGAGCCTATAAAGTGGCTACCTTTGCCTCTAACCATGTGATTTGTCCCTATAACCATGTAATTTATGCCTATAGAGTGGCCACTTGACCCTATAAAGTATCCCTCTGCACTATGACAATAGCTAAATCTAGATGTCATGACCTCAGTAGTGCCGCCCATAGATGTGTCTCCCACCACTGCTTGTATCCATCTCTAACTCCTACATCATCAATCCACTTATCTCGTGTATTCTCATCCTATCCTATCATCACACTCAAACATGATGGAGACATGGTTCTCTCCATGTCATTCCTACGGTACTATGGGAACAATGGGAGCACATTCTACCGTAGTCAAAACCATCATCTGACCTTGTCCACATGTATCATCTCATGCTCCACATCCCACCACCCCTATATCCATATCAGTAGTTGGATCTCTTCTAACTCTTCATCCATGTGTTTGTATGATGATAGTCAACCTATGGCCACTAAACAATATCAACTACTGAAAGGCCCTCTACTCATTGTCTATAGTATGACACATCATATGTGTCCCTCATCACCCTCGGTTGTCCACTGACTGGTACCCATCATCTGAAACCAACTCTAACTAAACCACCCTTAAACCAATCATGTTGTGGCAAACTAATTGGGTGCAAACACACAATGTGCTCCTATGCCCAACAGTGTAATAAATAGGTACAACACACACCAAATCTACTCAATCTCCCATAGGCCTGTACCTCTATATACAACTAAACTAGGAAAGCCAATGCCCAAGAGAAACATATATTCTCCTCGATCATATTGTGTAGCACTCCCATCAATGCTCATAGAAACCTACCACCCTCAGAATTTGGAAATTTGAAACAACCTACTATCACCATCATTAGAACTGATAGTCTGGTCTCATGTGGGTAGGCCACATACATGTCCCCATAGCTTAAAATCATATTGTGATACCTTAGCTCACCCATCACATCACCAAATACTGCCACTATCGGCTCCAATGATGTCTTAGATGAAATGGAATATACTAGCTCCCCAACAATAAGAATCCGCAGGATCCTATATACTTCCTTCAAGGTGGCGGTCATCTCGCCCATCGGTAAGTGAAAGGTATTGATCATGGAATCCCATCTATCAATCAGAGTGACCATTAAACTATGATCTTGGGATCTATGCCTATAGCATTAGATCGCACTAATTCCAACCTTGGTCATGTTCTCCCACTCCTTCGCAATCGCGCTAGGCCACATCTGTACTAGTAGGTGTGGTACTTTGTTTTGCATCCTCAGTATATCTCTCGCCACCATCATCTAACATAATATTTTCAAGACTCTACCACCTCAAATCACCTATTATCCACTACCCAATTCCTAACCACATTAATCATGCCAACCCCCTTTAACCAATTCACCTTCACACCTACTTTCCCTTATCATCATTTACCCACTATCTTAGTTCATTTCACCTGAATTACCTATCCCACCTCACCAAAATAGCATTTTACCCTCTTACCTCTACATAAATATTCACCGACCCCTCCCTCATCTATTTTATTTTCCTACCTAGCCCTTCTTTCACCTATTTACTCTTAACCTTAACCGTTGTCAGTTGCCTTGACCGTCATCGTTCTCTTCTGACCGGTGTTAGTCACCAAGACCTTGATCAATGCCAGCCAAAGCCGACTAACGTCAACCAACCCTTGACCATCATCGGTCTCTGTTTCGTGGCATCAAAACCAAAAAATCCATCCCCCATTCTCAAAAATTCACAAAAAAGGAGCTAGAAACCTACTCTACCCACCAAAACCTATCTTATCTTCATTTCCAATCCTATTTAACCTACAATTGACCTTCCCACCCCTCATTTCCTTCATTTTAACCCACAATTTTTAAAATTCGAATCCCACCCAAACTTTTAACCAAAAAAAAATTCAATAATACTATTTTCAACCAAATGAGGGATTTGTATCATCTCCTACCTCTAATCAGTGTCATCTCCATGGTGGCACATCTAGCCACTGTGCTAGTGGTCCACCCGATCCCTCTCCCACCTCTACCATGCCAAAATCAACTCCTTACCTCCAAACCAATCGAATAGATCTCGTGGACCCACCAATCGAATGCTAATCACCTGCTACGAGGCTCATCAACTCAGCTTACCATCTTGTACTATCATTTTCTACTCCTCAACTTCTCCTCTGTCATTTTATAAAAGTGTAAAAGTCAAAATGAATCAATAAAACACAGATTATTCTTTTTGGGCCCCGAATTGACATGACCGACATCATTCGTGTTGTTCCCTAGCCAACTGACGTCGGTTAGACCATAACTAGCATTTTTCACCTAACATGCCCATTTGACCCACCTCATGCCTATTTTTCCTAAAACCATTATTGATCCAATGAATTTTGACCTTACCAATACCTATTACAACCTACTCGAAAGCCTACACTACCTATACATTTCCTTAACTACGTTTAGGGACATGTTATTTACCTATACCTCGGCCTTTCCAGTTCCCTACCCAATATGCCCTAGCCTGAACCACCTTTTTGTGACATTTGAATTTTCGTACTCGTTATACCTGGCGATGTTTTTACCCATGTTGTTTAGCCTGATGACCTTACCTTGCCTAATGATGTGATGTTTATCCTCGACCATACCTTTGGTACCATGGAACAAAACCTATTACCCATTCCTACACCTGACCTCGTTGTGCTTCATGACCATATCTTATACCTTGGATACCTGAATCACTTCAAACTCATTTGGATAAACCTATCACCCTTTTGACAATGTAGAGTTTGCAAGCTCTTCCACCTGGTACTGTATCGCAATCTATGCATGTGCATGCGTTCGATTGACCATTACCCATTACCCAATATGACCACTACCCATTACCCAATATACCATACCCTTACCTACACCCTCAGTTTCCTCATTTATCACTTACCCATTTATCAAACCACTCACCAAATCTATTTAACACCTCATCCATTCTTGGTTTGAGGGGATCACTTCCACCCACACTTGAGGCAACCTAACCTCCACTTATACCTGGGACACCGACTTCCTGTTTTTTTTAGCATCGCTTACCAATACAAGCTATGTGAAAAAGGGGGGAAATGTAGACACCAAATTTGGGTCATAGTCCACTTGTCCCCCTTTTAATCAATTAATGTAACATTTTCACCTAATCATGACCCCTTTACCCCACATTCGTGTTAATTTAATTACTTCCAATTGAATTAATGTTCATCCTCACATTATTAATTAATTTAATTACTTTAATTAAGTTAATTTACACAACACCTAGACACCTCACCCTAGACCCATTCCAGGGGCATTTAACTCACAATGACCAAGTCATCACTCCCAGTGTTGAGTCACCACTTAACCTAACTAATTGAGACTTCTTCCAAAAACCTAATTGGACTTCTTTTATGACCTTCACGCCTTATCTCATGTGAACTCCACTTCCCTAAGTGGACTCAATCAATATTATGCCAAAAATATTAAATATATGCCTATTTTTGGTAAACCTAGGATTTCCCACCTTAACCAACATTGATTATCCCTCAACTGATGTCGGTCACCTTAACCATCATTGGTTACCTTATATACACTTTCACAACTCTTTACATGAGTTGGTCATTTTACAGTTTAGCGAGATATATTGCATTCAATCATGAATTAAAGACTTCTCATCATCCAGATGATGGGATATACTCAACCACATGCCCATGCAAGCATCGAATACTTGTACCAAGGCATTAGAATATTCACAGGAACACTCTGGGAAGTATTTCCATGATAGTGACCACAAAATTTCTTCACGGATCAACTATTGCTTTCCTTCACCTACCAAACCTGTAAATGTAAGTAAGTATACTTGGTTTTCATCATTTTGTACTTTCTTAAAGTGTAGGTTCATTATCTTTTGTTATTACATCTTATTCCTTCCTACACTTCTCCATCCCCACCTTCTTACCACAATACCCATCTAACCACCCACGACCTTCTAGCTCTCCGTACCTGATTTCTATGCATTCCTGAGTCTTTTTAGCACTATTACGAACCCAAACATCCTCCCTTAATTCTCTGTCCAATCACAGAGAAGTCCAAAACTAATTTTATTTAATTACCACCAAATTTCCCCTACCGACATTGGTCACCTTAACCATCACGTTCGCCCCTCTTTACCGGAATTGGTCGTCAAACCGACGTCAGTCTCTGTGTTTTCTGTTAACCTTCACCAAAATACCTCCAACATCACCCAAATTCCACCCAGACCTTACCAAATACCTTTGTGACCTTACCTAACACCCTTGTGACCTATCCCAACCAGAAAATAGCTTTCCTAATGATAGATTAGTTTATATTTTAATACTTTGTTGATAACATTTTGAGATACCTAAATCAAAGTATTAATAATAGGACCTTCATTTCTCATATTTAATTTCATTAATTTGATAAAAATAGAGGATTGAAAGCCATTCGAGGAATCATCACGCTTCCCAGATCCTACCATCTACTTAATAATAGGTATTTCTCCTTTACCTTTTACCTTATCTGTTTTATCACACAACAATTCGGTGAAACATGAAGCATTAGGATTTTTGTAATTACGTGGAGATAAAGGTAATTTTCCAATAGGGAAAGTATTTTAGAATTCATATTCACCAATATATTTATAAAGGATCTTAAGTTTGGATGGAGAAGAGGATATAGAAGGTTTAAGTTTTAAAAGGATATCTAGATCAACATGATTTTCATCTATAAACAGAATGATGCAAGGCTGAAGATATATCTCCATAAGGGAAATACTTTATGAGCTTATCTCCCCTCTAGGAGCTTACAATTTTCAAATGGTTTAGTATCAAAAAGTAGGGTGAAATCTTTTCCTTCATAAGGGAACTTAATGCACTGATGTAAGGTGGAAGGAATGACTTGCATGACATGAATCTATGGATGACCAAGGATAATTTTATATGAGGTTTCAAAATCCACAACATGATAAAAGGTTTCCAACATTTGAGTTCTAACTTTTATGGATAATGTGATTGTACCCAAGGATTAAATTTTTTTATCATCATAACCACAAATAGTGATGACATTAGCTCTTAGACTTTCTTCATTATGACCAAGGTATCTTAATAATTTCATGGAGTACATATTCAATGCAGATCCATTTTCTATAAGCATTCTTTTGATTTTATGATGAATTATGAATGCTTCAATAAATAATGAATTTATATTTTGTATATTTGGATTAAAAAGGTCATGACGACCAAATGAAAGGATTGGAATATTAGGCAATAGATTTGTAATCAAGGTAGGAACTGTTGAGTATTGATATCCTTAGGAACATGTGAATCATGAAGTACACAAGAAACATGTCTTGAAGTTCAGGTGATGAATTAGGTAAGAAAATGAGGGATGTTTGTGTATACATCTTCTCTAATTGTTTTATAATATTATAAGAGTCAAAGGAAGATTTTGCATTGGATATTTTTGGATCAGTGGTAGATTGGGGATTAGGCATTTGAGGTATATTTGATGTGGAGGTTTACTTTTCTATAGGAACTTAAACCTTTTTTTGTCGTGTTTTCACCACATAATTAGTAGTATTGATTTTTATAGTAGCCAAAGAGTTAGGTGTATGTTCTATAAGTGAAATGATGGAATTAAATTCAACGTTGTTTTAGGATTGACACTTATCTTTAGCTTTATTGTTTGTACCATATTTTGGAAAGGATTCGTTGAACACCTTTAATTTCTCATTTGAAATTTTTGTATTAGATGTGTTTTTTATTTCAATATCTCCATGATCAATTAAATATTGAATGTAATGGTGGAGTTTCATACAACGATCTATATGGTGATCCTTAATACTGGTACTTCCAATATTAATTTTATTTGTACCATGTTATTTTTGGTTTCCCTTCTCCAAAGGGTATTGATATGGGATAGATGATCATATCTGCACTTGCTAAGTAATGGAATATGCTAGAAATAATTTCTCTGAGCAGCATGAATTATCTTTTTTTGAATTCACATGAAGTAGTTTCTTTACTAGGGATTATGATTGATTGATTGTTTGATTTTTCTAGTTTTGATTAATGATTTTGCACGTTTTGAACATGGTGAAAATTAATGATCTTTTCAATTACAATGTTTTTCTTTCAATTGTAGAATCTTGATTTATCTTGATTTTGATGATTGTCCTTATTAGATTGATCTTTTAAAGGGTTTTAATTAGTCCCTTAAAAATGTGATCCCTTTCGATTTGTGCTCATTTTTAAATTACTTCCTTAAAATTGGTATAAAAATGCACTTGTATTTGGAATGATAATTCTAGATTGAGATTTGGGATAAAGGTGTTTACCAATTTTTTTTTTTGGGTATGGACCAAGATAATCAACTTGTGATTCCTCTCCATCATTAAAGTGATGTGAATGTTTCATTATTCCTTTTCTTGGTATTACAAATGTCCATCATAGTGACTTTAGAATCTAGGTTAAAGGATAAGTGTTTAAATTTTTTTCATGAGTCAACGAAAGTAGTGATTGAGCCTTTTCGAAGGTGTAAAACCAATCTAAGTATTTTCTTGTTAAAAATTTTAGGAAAATATGCAAGAGATAGATGTCGTTGTAAGATACTTATTGGCATGCCATGAATAACTCTTTGACATATTATCTTGGGTCATGTTTTCCTTAATATTTTGTGGATTTAAGGATTTTGAATGATTGAGGAAATGGTATGCACAACATTTATTTGTCAAAGGGATAAGGAAAATTTTATTCAAAGTTAAATTATTTTGTCTGAGTTTACATTCCCATTATTATTTCTTTCATGCTCTTCCATTCTTGTGCAAAGAGAGAGTTTGTTTGAGGGATGTCCATGGTTGTTTCAGTTTCTTGACAAGGTTACAATTTTTCTTTTTTTCTTTTTGGCAATGTTAGAATCCATATGAGAAATTTTGCTTGTGATCTCATGGATTTTTTCTAATAAGGCTTCATTGGATGTATTTGTTGAATTGCTATTTTTTTTTTTAAATTCTAGATTCAAGTTTCTCTAGAAGATGTTTCAAGTTCTCATCACCAAAATCCGAAGGTATTTTATCTCTCGTTTCTAGGAGACGAAGAAAATATTGATGTTTTTTTTCTTAAAAATCAATTTGTTCATTTTCTTCTTCTGTAATCTTAGGTTGTCTAAATCCTTCCTCTTCTTCATAGCTATCTTTTTCAAGGTGATTTCCATCAAAATTGTCAAATATATTATAGCTTTTGTTACGAGTAACTACCATTTTTTACTAAAGAGTAATAACCTAAAGTGAGGAATGGTTTGTGATATTGGAAAACTAAAAAATTGGATTTGATTTGATTGGATTGTTTTTATTTTGTTTTATATTTTATTTTATTATATTTGGATGTGCGTATCCAAAGCATAAGACTTTGATTTGATTGGATTTGCTTAAATTTGAATTTGGGTATTCAAAGTATAAGAATTTGACTAAGATTTGATAAATTGGATGCTAATTTTGATTGAATAAAACACAAGTTCTTATTCTATTATGGTTTTGATTGGTTTGGTTTTAGATTAGAACATATTTTGATTTTGATTGGATTGACTATCCAAAGGATAAGACTTTGTTTGACTGAGATTGTGTTGTAGAAAAAAAACTCTAATTTGATTGGATTTGAAATAAAATTTTGTTTATTTGATCTATAAAAATAACATGTTCAAACAACAAACAAACAATGAGTTTTATTTCATTTTGGATTGATAAGAAAAATACTATCGGGAAATTCAAAGTTGTTTTTAAAATGCAACAATTAGAATGTCATTAAATGAGTGAATGCAAGGCTCTCATCACTCCAAAAAGATGTGTCTTTTTATATATCCTAGACTTAATATACCAAATATGTATGGGGACATAAGTGGTAAGATTAACCCTTGAAATAATGAAATAGACTCACCTAATCATTACTATCCTTCTTAGAGGAGTGAATCATTATTCAAATAATACATTTTGGGACTATGTGGTAGGGTAATGAGGGAATGATTTGTGTATGGTATCCTTATTTCTCCCCCAAAAAAATTATAGGGATGATGCCATAGAATTTTTTATTACATCTATTTTAGGCATATGTTTGTAGTAGCACATCATGCCAACTTTACCTGTAAGCGAGGGATAAAGGCAAGGAAAGTGTTGAACGTTGTTTTGAGATTAGGTCTCAAGTGCAATGCAATGTACTATGAGTAGTATGTGGTAGTGAATTCCATGTCACCAATATAGCTAAGTGGTGATGAAATCCACATCGCTACGTGAAAATTAAAATATGAAACAGTTAAAAGTAAGGTTCCTTCCAACGTAAAATGCATAGAAGAAATGTGTAATTGAAAGACAGCTAAAATTATACCTGATTTTTAGAAAAAAAAAAATAGAAATTTTAATTTTATTTGACAAAGGAAACCTTCATGCAAACAAGTCAGAATTTTTTTTCTTGATTTTGTAAGATATTCCAATTGGAGTGGTCATGCACAACAATGATTAATAATTTTTCTAGAAAAACAAAGTTTAGGGGAAAAGTTTGAAACAAAAGATCTCGACTGTTTCTGATTCTCAAGATCACCCAAAGGTGCAAGAGAAGAACATATGTGTCTTTTCATAAAAAAAGGGTGATTAAAATAATTATTAAGAAATGTATCTCAACCAATTTTGATTTTCAAGCTCACCCAAAAGTGCAAGAGAAGAGCATACACGAGTTTCAATCATGAAAGAAATGATAAGAGATGAACAAAAATATAGATGTTAGCTTTATTTTTACGAAAGAATATGCATAATAGTGTCATAATTACACATAAAATAGTAGGGAAATAAAAATAGAGATTTAGGAAAATTAAAAATAAACTTAAAATTGACACAGAATGCTAAAGCACATAGTTAGAATGGAAACACACTATATATCTATGATAATGCAAACACGCCAATGAAGAATGCTAGCATATATAGTTTCATGGAGACATAGGGAATACAAAAAAAATGAAAATATATTCCTATAAACACAAAATTATTAAACACAAACACAAAAGGTTAGCTACACTAGTGCAGCTAGAGCAACACTGATGCAAGGAGGAAAGCACAAATGTAGATTTGATAAATGTAATAAAATAAATCATAAACAAAATTAATAGTTACATAAATGCGTGATATCATAAATAGTTACATCTATTATAATGATGCATAGGACTTGCAATGGTAGCACAAATATGTAGAAATGAAACAAATAGAATTATGCTAGTGCAAAAATTGAGCTATGCTAGCGCATAGAAAGGAAATGGAAACATAGATCACCTATACCTACACAAATAATGTTTAAAATATGGAAAAATTGTCTGGACTTTTGTAAAATTCTCATAAATGTGCTTATGGATTAACCTGAAATTTGGTTAGTGACCTGTAAACATTTAAAGGAACATGAAAACGATGTTATATTTACAAAATATCTAAATAAATTATGGGTATCCCACTAAGCGTGCCAAAAATGTATACAAATAAAATACAAAATATGAGAAGAAAATAAACATAATGTGCAAACTTGGTCCTTCCTTCTTATCTCCTTGCAACCTCACATGAGATTGGATGAAGCTTGGAATGAAGCACCAATATTTTTGAATCTCTATGATCAATTGATTGTGGATGCTCCAAAATTGTTCCTAATAGAAGTAGATTTTGGCTATAAGCAATGAAAGTGAATGATTGAATTAATTGATAGATTTTAGATCAAATGGAAAACATAACAACATGTAAAATTGAATGATAATTTGACACAATAAAAATGTAGATTCTTAATATTCCAAAGATGATAAATGAAGGGAATCAAGTGTTTATTTATAGCTAAGGGAAGAGAATCCCAAAGCCTTGATTTTTGTGATTGATTTTCTAATCTAGTGCTTACTGAAGCATGATTAGAATGGTTTTTTTGAGTTTCTAATTTGATTAGAAAGCTAAGCTGATGATTTGAGCTTGATTGAGTGATTTTTCATTGAGTTTGGCAAAGGGTGGCATATCTTTTGAATAATTCAAAATTTTATTTAAATTAATATTTCATGTATTTTATGTTATTCACCCAAAAGTGACGTGAGTTTTATCTTAAAGAGAATTTTTCTTTAATTTGGAAAGCCATGATTCAAGGGATATGTTTTAGCTAACTCAAATCTATGATTTTATTTTATTTAAGCTTGCGACGTGTGATATAATTAAAAATTTTTATCCTTAATCATTATTTGATTTGGTTTAGTCAACTTGAGATGTCAACTAGTGAGGTGGAAATGGATGGGTGGAGAATTTATTAATTATTGTGATATTAAATTAGATAATAAAAATAATTGATAGGATAAGGGATAAATAATAAGAGCGATAGGATTAATTAATTAATTATAGGAGTGAGATATGAGTGTAATAGGATTTATAGTATGAATATTTAACAGTTTGAGACTGTGTGAGTGATAGAGGTAATTACGGAAGTTATAGGGATGATAGAAGGTTATTCATGATAATATTGTAGAATGTCATTAAAGGTAATAAAATAACATAATATATCAAAAATTGATCATAATGTGTCATGAAATAATTAAGATATGATTTCAGAGGTTTAGAATGTGTAATAGGATATTTTATGGTTTTTACACATCATATAGTAGGTTATCAATATTAGAGGGATTTTCTTGTTAAAACTGTGTAAATTGTTGGCCACCATTATCAGTAAGATCATGATTATAATGTTTAGAGAGGGTATTGGAAACATCACCTTGTGCATGATCAACATTGATAGTAAAAATAATATTAACAAATATATCATCATGGACTTGGGCACAAAAGCGAGCAAGGATGATATGGGAAGAAAAAGATGTGGGCAAGATACATAGATATTGATAATGATGCCTCATATTTGACATGATAAAGTACAATATCCTAATACAAAAAAACAAACTAGAAACCCTAGGGCCACTAGGGGTTTGAGACACGATGTTTGATTCAAGATTCATGTTCACCAAATGTTTTCACCCTTTTTATATTTGATTAAGATTTACACATAATTGAAATGGAATGAAATAGAAGCTATATAGGGTTATTCTAATTAATTACCTTCCAATATTAACCATTCAATAACAGAATAAACACATTAATACTTATAAAAAATGTACACTATACAATACAATTTCATAAATACATGGGATTGAGTGCACTCATCTGATTACAAATGATTTTGGGAAAGTCTAGGTGATTTGAATGATGTAAAATTAGGTTATATACTTGAGAATGATTAAAAACTTGATTTGTAACCTAAAGATGCTTCTGTATAGGACCATACAATATAGGTAGGAACCTTTGTACAATTTTGACCCTGCTAAGAACTAGGATTTACAACTCTCTAGGTTTTTTGGTCATCTAGATATCTTTGTCACTCTTTGTCATTAATTCTTAGTCACACTGTGGGAACATCAGAATTCTCTACTCAACCTTTTAAGCCCTAACCATGGATATAGATTTAGGGAAAAAACATTAGTTGGGTTGTGAGAACTCACATGCACTACTGACATTGAAGTGTTACTCTGAAGAGGCCTCAAAATACACATCGTTCTCCACCTAACATGTGATAGATATCTTTAGTGAAATAAAATTTTCCATTCTTTCTTTAAAAAATTTGGTCTCGAGTTTCTCTTTTGAAAGTGCACTAAAGTGAGTGAATTTAGATGCTTACGAATGTTGAGAGCAGTCCCCTAAACCTAGTGGGAAGATTCACACTTGTAGATAGTGCTTCCCTAATGAGTGTGCAAAGGTATTTGTGAAGTGTATGGAGCTTTGGGTGCCTTTTGTGCTAGCTTTTGCAATAGGAGTACATAAGAGTTATAGGTTCTAAATGAGGTGAGTTTCACTTGCTTATATATGCTTTCAAAGGTGATTTAAATTACAAATGCTAACTAAGGAGTAAATGACCCAAAAAATAATATGTAATTAAAACTTTAAGATCAAAGTGAGAAAGGAGAAAACCGTACACTAGGATCAAGAACGTATGACAAAAACTAACGGTATTGTACATTTTTTACCATAGAGGAGAAATATGAAGTCTGAGGTTTGGAAATTGACAAGTGGAGTTTCAAAATGGAATTCATGCATTCAATTCTCAAAAAATTTTGACAACTTAATGTGCATGTCCAAACAAGTTAGACAAGAGACCTAAATATTTACCATAGGAGAATGGGTAAAATGCACTTGTCTGAGAAAGAGAGCAATGTCAACACCAACAGTGTCAAAGATTAGAACCACCACTAAGGTTTCAAAGTAAGAACTTCTATATACAAGTAGAACTTAAGCATTTATTATCTCACAATAACCTATCTATATCCCACATATTGAGTTGAAAGAGTAATGAATACATCTGTATATTGCATACACAACATAGGAGGGCATAACTTTGAATTTTTCATATGAACACAAGTTTTTTATTGGGATGAAGTATCATATATATATATATATATATATATTATATATATATATATATATATATATATATATATATATATCGATGTTTAGGTCAAGAGATGATTACATGTGCCTTTGCAAAAATTACTAGGAGGATTACATTAAGTCTGAAATGTAATTGAAGACACTCAAGTTTTGGAATCTATCCTTTGAAATTGTTGATCTTGACATTGCAAACTTTCCTAAACAAATGCACTCTCCTAAATCTTGCTTAGTACACCTTGATAACACTCCATACACTTTCTTAGCTTTACACACCTCTCTATCACCAGTATTTGAATTTTAACTACATAAAACACATCTAAAAACATATAGGCTTAGTACTAGAAAGTCAAAATATCATTTTCCCTCCTATTCAAAAATGTAGGTTTCGGTCGAAATTGAAGAATTCCAATCATGACCCTATTGTACAGTTTTTGACCTACATGTTTTGATCTAATTATTTTGATTCCATCACAATATTATGACAAAATATATCCCCTTGGTCATACTATCATGACACAAAAAACTTTGGAAGCATATATAAGCAAGTAAAGCATACCTCATTTGGTAACCTGAAACTTTAAGAACTCCTCATGTAAAAATAATCAGAATAGGCACTCATATCTCCCTAAAATCTGAAATAAATCATGCACATCCATTAGGAAAACACCCTCTATAAGTATAAATTCTCTTTCCAAGTCTTGGAATCTCCATATTCATCGTATAAGCAAGTAAAGTTATGCTTTCCAAGTATTTGAGAAAGTGTGAAACTCAAGAAAAATATTATCAAAGCACACTTTTCAAGTTTGATTACACTATGATAGATATCACATGCTAGGAGAATGATGTGTGATTTTATCCCTCTTTGGAGTAGTGGTTATGCAAGCAATGCACATGGATGCCAACAACCCAACTAATTTTTATTTTGTAGGACTTTATCCATGTTTAGGGTTGGGATATGATAACCAATCAACTCAGAGATCCTTGTTGTATGTGTGAAGAATAGGGTTTGATAGAAACTCATATTCCTAAATCATCGAAGGGCACAAGAATTTACAAATTCCATTCCCATTGTGTTCAGACATAAAATGTCAACACCTTAGTTTACAAAATGAATATTGTTGTACTATACCACACAAGTAAGTTTTAGGCTCCCAAATCAGAGGTGGAACATCTTTAAGGTCAAAATAGATTACTTATCTCATTTTAACACATCCAAATTTTCCTTTACTTTTGACCTAAAAATATAGTAAACTCCGTTGTTATGATGCTTTATGTGTGGATTCACTAACTCCTCAAGTTTTGGTGTAACAGGTTTTTACATTTGCCTTAGAGAAACACCCAGGTTCGAGTCCTGACATGGTTGGCTACACCGGCAATGTGGTTGTTCCCCA